>OY728151.1:630854411-635654411 GCA_963277665.1 Viscum album
TAAAGATATCATTCATGGATAGAGATGGAGCAGCATACCTCTATACTATGATAGTCACACCCCCACTCCTTTAGTGATTCATGGAGGCACAGCTTGGGGACACTGATTACGAGGCTTAACGTGCTCATATATCCTTAGGGCAGGCACCTGATGGATTTTATGAAGGTGGGGATCATGTCATCCTCTTCAAAGGATGGAATATGGTACCAGTGGAACTATGAGAGGGGGGGTTGAGGGGGTTCCATACATCCCCTCTGGCGGTATATCCTGGTGTGGCGAAGATGTACTAGGACCTTCGACGTCAGCACTAGTGGACAGGGATAAAGAAGGATACGGTAGAGTTTGTTTCACGATGCCTCAATTGTCAAAAAGTGAAGGCCGAGTACCAGGTTCTAGCAGGCTTAGCTCAGCCACTAGAAGTGCTTGAGAGGAACTGGGATGGGATCTCCATGAACTTTGTGATGGGCTTCCACGTATGTCCAGGGGACATGATTCCATATGGGTGATCATTGACCAACTCACCAATTCGTCCTACTTCCTACCCATCCGAGAATAGGGATCAGTAGAGGGATTAAGAAGCCTCTATGTACAGGAAATCATGTGACTTCATGGGGTTCCAATGATGATTTTCTCGGACCGTGACACATTTTTTACATCCCGGTTTTGGAAGTGATTGCAAGAGGCATTCGGGACCCAGCTGTGTTTGAGCACCGCCTTTCATCATTAGATGGATAGTTAGATGGAGCAGACCATTCAGATTCTTGAGGACATGCTTCGTGCATGCGTCCTAGATTTTGGACACAGCTGGGAGGATCACTTTCCCTTGGTGGAGCTTTCGTACAAAAACAGTTATCACTCCACCATCGGTATGGCACCATTTGAGGCCCTACAAGGCAACCCTACCGATCACCTCTATGCTAGACAGACCCAGAGGAGTCAGCACTTATGGATCTAGAGTTGGTACGGGTTACCACTGATAAGGTGAAAAGCATCTAGGAGCAGATGAAGACAGCACAGAGTAGATAGAAGTCATATGATGATAGAAGACGGAGACCTTTGGAGTTCCAAGAGGGGGACCATGTTTTCTCGCGAGTCTCTCCTTGATGGGTATAGTGGAGATTTGGCTGAGGCGGCAAGTTATCACCAAGGTTTATCAGGCCATTTCTGATACTTCGGAGTATAGGCGAGTTTTCATACCACTTGGAACTTCCATCGTAGTTGGAGAAGGTGCACGACGTCTTCCACGTATCCTAGCTGAGGAGATATGTGCACGGCCCATCTCACATCATCGACCACGGTGAGCTGGACTTAGACGATAGGGAGGCATTTATAGAGGATCCAATAGAGCTTGAGGATCGACAAGATCGGGTCCTTAGTGGGTGGTCAATTCCTCTAGTGCATGTTCACTGGTAGCACGGGAACATCTAGTAGAGCACATGGGAGAAGGAGGCTCATATTCATGCTCAATACCCCCAATTGTTTCCTTAGTCTATGTTGTGGCTTCTGGGGACGTAAAGCCGTAAGGTGGGGAGAATGTAAAGATGTGGATTTTAACATTCAAATTTATTTTCTTAATTATATGAAATTATTATGAGTCTAAAAAAATTTACGGCACGTGATCTCGAGGCCTGGTGTTCCCAAAATGAATTTCTAAATGTTTTTTCAGGTACGTTCAGTAAACGCCTGAGCGGAATTTTCTAACGTTTGAACCACTACTCGAATTAAAAATCTGAAGGCATCATTGAATCTGCAGTACTGATATTTGCTTAAGGGAGGATTTACTTTGACTGTAGTAGGTCTGGAGAAAATGTTATGTTTTGTGACTTTTTTTAAATGAAATAAAATAAAATAATTTTTTCATATTTTATTTCATAAACCTCCAACAGGCCAATTAAATGGTGGGGTCGGTGGTGTGTCAAGCCATTAAATGGCTTGACCTCCCAACCTTAAGTAATGACGACATTGGGGAAATTAGGATGCTTCATAATTTATGAGCCCCATTAACTCCCTGCGTCGTTACTTACTCTCCCCCTCTCCTATAAATATTGATCTTGGGGGAGGGGTATCGGACAAGCTTCACCAAGAAATGAAGTTTTGTTGGAGTGTGATAACTCTGAGCCCTTAAAGGATTGATCTGACCCCAGTAGAAGGTGATGTGCGACCCCAAAACCCAAACCGTAGTTTGACGTTTGAGTGGTGGCGAGGACAGCTTGTTGTGGGGATAGAGAACAATGACACTCTCTCAACTACGAGCACTCTCCAACGTTTCAAGGTTGGGGGTTATTTTCATTTGTGCATTTTCTATTCCCTCTTTACCATTCTTGAAATTATATGAAGAATGCAGGTCAACCGACTAATGGTTTGACCTGTGATTCTTTCATCTTTGCAGAAGGTTATTGCGGGGAATCTTGTTGGGATAATCTGGTTGTTTGATTAAATTTTTATTAAACCCTTAACCCCCTCATGTTTAATAGCTAACACAGAGGGCATGGGCCTAATGAATAGGCATAAACCCTCTGCTATCTTGATATCCTTGCGCAACCTTGGAAGACAGTGAGCACATCGACGCATGCCACAAGAGGAAGGTCGCGGCTCGTCAGCCGCGAAAAATGGAGGAGGCAGCCGGCGTGATGGCTGAACGCGTGAAACAAGGTGATGAGAATTCCAAACTACCGGTGAATGGAATTTGCAGCCAAAGCTGCGGCGGAGGCTGAACCGGCCTCAGGCGGGTTCTGCGGCGACCGAACGGCGCCCACGCAGTGCCTCCGCCTCGCTAACCAAACAGCCTTCGGGACATTTGGAAATCTGGGAGACTAGGGGTTACACCCCACTCATGTCGGACAAACATGAGCCACCACCCTCAGAGCAGGTCGCCACCCTTGAGTGAGGCCACCGCCCTCGGAGCAGGCCTTTGTCCTCAGATCGGGTCACCGCCCTCACACCGGGCAGCTGCCCTCGAACCGGGATGCCGCCCTCGAGCCGGGTCATGGCCATCAAGTTGTTCCACCACCCTCAAGTAGGGGTGTCGCCCTCGAAGCAGTCTCCTGCCCTCGAACCGGGCCGCCGCCCTCGCGCCAGGGCGCCGCCCTGGAGTCAAGCCACCGCCTTCAAGTCAGGACGCCACCCTCGAAGCCGGGTTATCACCCTCTGAGTGGGCCGCCACCCTCAGACAGGGCCGCCGCCCTAAGGGGCTGCCCCCCCAGTGGGCCACCGCCCTCGGACCGAGCCGCCTCCCAAGTGGGTCGCTGCCCTAGAGGGCCACCTCCCTAGTAGGACGCTACCACACATGAGACGCCCTATTCGGGCTAGGTCTCCCTTACTTGCCACCCATATTGCAGGTAGGACTGGAAATCGGCCCAGTGGGCTGAGTCCATCTCGGCCCCACCCAAACCGGTTGGGGCCCGGTCGGTCTAACTAGGTCAGACCGGACTTGGGCCTAATCGGGACCAGAAACACTCAAAGGGGCTTAACTTGAGGACTGAATGCTTTTTGATGAAACATCTGAAGCTTTTGGACACTTGGAGAAAGACGGTCCTTTTTCATTACTCCATTAGAGTTTCAGAGAAACTTGGAGTTCGGACGGGTTGGATCCCACCCAAATCCAACCGGGTCGTCGGCACTGAAATGCCATTAATGCACAGACCAGGTTTCCAAATGACGCGTCGTCTATTGCATTGGAACCCTTATGACATGGAGGATCATCAAGTTACTTATTTGTGAGACTTCGTGCTGCTTGAGATACAACCGATGGCTTGGGGAGCTTTTCTCCCAATCACACTACGTACGGAACCCTACGACTGACTGAGACCTGACAACTACTAAATTTTGGACTCAGAGTGACTCGACAATCATATTATGAGATGGAGATGAGTAACTTATAAAAACACGATGGGGGTGGGTGGTTCTTTGTGACCTGGCAGGCCACAATGAGCAGCCGCGGTACGCGATGGGGAGGAGTACCTTAGTAGACCGCATGGGGGGGGCAGCTCGGTGTGACCCAAAAGACCCACAGTATGTGATGGGGACCAGAACTTTAGTAGTTCAAGGTTAGTGGGAAGAACCTCTGTGTGACACGGAATTCCCACAATACTCAATAGAGGAGGATTTATTCAGCAGCCGAGGCGTACGACGTTGTGACTGGGGATGTTACTTGTTACTACCCCTAGAATAAATCCTGGTGTGAGTTGTCTTTACTTTGTGCTTGTGATTGAGGTTATGCTATGTGGTACTTTACATGTGTGGTACTTTACCTTCTTGGTGTTACCCTGTGGTTTTTCTTTATGGAATTCTAGGAGACCTTCGGGGTCTCGGGGTCCCTACTGAGTATCGTTATACTCACCCCTACACGGTCTTCACCCGCACCTTATTGTGCCTTGTGCATACGATGTACAACATTGATCGAGGTTGAGGGATCCAGGACTGGATGGTGCTTGGAGGTGGACATTTGGCATGATGTGACGCGGAGGAGATGGGAAGATAGGGATTACTGTGGAGGCAAGTTTTACCTACCCTTCAGGTAGGATCCGAAGTGGACGATCCAGGATATTCTTTCCACCTTTCCACTATTTTTTACTTTTTAGTTATACTTGTGCTTTTCCTATTGGGCTTGTATTCTGGTCCCTTTATTTTAGTACACTTATACTATAGTAGTTTACTTCATAGTTGCCTCTGGTTGTGTTCTTGGACCATGTGTTTGAACAGATTTAAAGGCAATGCCTTCCTGTTTTAAGGAATATTCCTTTCGGTGCTAGTCACCAGCCCCTGGCCTATGGAAGGAAATCTTGGGGTAGTCATGGAATGGGTGTTGTGGTATGGGTTGTGACATATGTATAAATATATTGAGGATGTTTTTTTATTATATTAATAACATTGTATGTAAAAAAAATTAGAAACTGATTGAATATTATTATCCTTATCTAAATATGAATAATATAACATTTAAATATAAAATAGGAGTAAAATGTGACTATATTAGGGAACTCTAAAGTACTCATTAGGTCCTTCCCAAATAATTTACTTCTCCAAATCATCATGAATATAACACAAAATGGTAATAGATGATGAAGGTCAAACAAAATAATGAACCTAACCCAATATGTTGAAAGGTCAAAAACATAGATATAACTCAATCTATCTGTGTAAAGGTGATAAAATTTACATAATATTTTCATAATAGGGAAATTTTATAACAAAATAATATCTAGTTCATCAAATAAAATATTTATGGTAATAAACTAATCAAAGTGCTCACACCATGTTCTAGAACAATATCCGAAATATTCTAAGTTATCTAAAACTCACCACAATCATCAGTCACCAAATAATGAGGTTTATTATTATATTACACACAAACTAAAAATAGGGTAATATAAATTATATCAATGTGGTGTTTATTAATGGATTAGTGAAAACTGATGAATTTACTAGGTAAATTAATAGGTAATATTTCTCATGAATTAGATAAAAAACCTATAAAAATATATTGAAGTCATAAATGTGTCAATTGTAACATGAACTCAATTACACTTATAAAATAACTAAATGATTACTACCTATAAGATCGCATGTGTAATAATTTTGTATACTCAATTTATCTTTTTTCATTCATTTTTGAATTGTACATCATTTGATATTTATTGAATATGATCATTACTGATGTGCATTTAATAACTTAAAATGTAGGTAGTAAAGGTGGGGAATGTGAATCTATGTGATAAATAGTAAAATGTAGTCATGGGGAGAAAATTTCATATAGATTAGTGAGAATTGATGTTTCTGCTGACAATTTTAGAACTTGTTAATTGACATATAATAAATTGTAAATATATGTACTGTTTTTTTAAAATGTGTTATGTTGTATTTTAATGTATGTTTTTTTGTTATGTTGTATAGACTAGTGAATATATATGTGTGTGTGTGTGTGTTATTTGATTCTTTTGGACTATAATTAACTTTAACATACTTAGGCTATGAAAAGCTAATTTTAGTGAAAGTTTTAACCATCAGTATTTATTTAATGTTGGTTTTAACCATCTCTGAAAACATAACAATGGTTAAAACCACCAGTGTATTAAGTGTAGGTCCTGAATTTAGTAGTTATTTTAGTAAAAACATCTCTAAATTAATTTTATTTTTTAGAAACCACTAATAAATTATTAAAAACTGCCAAAAAAATCAAAAAACACCACTAAATTAAGAAAAAATAAATAAAGATTGTATTTAAAGGATATTGTGGACCGAAACTATTTATTCATGGAGATTTTTACAACCACCATAAAAAAAATAAAACTACTACTAAATAAGTGATTTGAGACATTTCAATGAATTTATTTTCAAATTATCAATGACACACAATTTTAGGATGGTTTTATAGAAGCATCTTGAAATGATTAAGTGGTGGTTTTAACTACCACTAAATCAAAAAATGGCATAATCAGTTCATCTTATAGTGATACATTTTGCTTCACATAGCTTAATAGTTGTACTATATTTCATTGGAAATGGAACTAAAGTACTCTATTCATAGTTTCCTATATAACCAGTGTGAAGGAATATACATGGGAAGGAAAACAATTTGGTGGTTCAAATCACACAAACCACATCGACCATCTGATTTTGGGTGATATATAGAACATCCAACAAGAGTAAGTTATAAACTAGTACCCACATAAGAGTTTAATACATGTCTTCCTTTCCTTTCACTTTATTTTATTTTTCTTTCAAAAAAATTATTTTTTATTCTTTTGTTTTAATTTTTAAGTGGAAGGAACTCTGCTCTTAACTCAAGGATTTCACCAAAAAATATACTTAGGTTGAATATTTTATTCCATCTCATTTTCATCCCTTATATATTTAATTATGTTTAATCATAAATGAAATTTTTTTCATCTTATGGATAAGGGGGATATTAACCTATTTTTGAGGATTTTTTGTGTTTCCTTTTCGTCATGTTTTTTCATAATTCTACTAGTTTTGTTTTTTGATTTAATATTTTTAGTGTTTTTATTATTCTTAATCTTTATTAAATACTTTGGGAAAATAAAAACATATTGGTATTTTTCACACTACCAGATTTGAATTTCAATTTATTTAAATGATTATTGAATAGGTTTTATTTATTGATTTCCAATCTTTTCACTAAAGTAATTTTAATTAATTTTCAAACTCATGTGCACTAATACTATCCCAAATGAATATCTAGCATAACTCAAGTGGTATCTAAATATTTTTTATGCATTCTTCACATTTTCATTTTTCATTAATGTTTTAATTCGCGTTTTGTGATCTAGAAAATATTTTTTTCTTATTTAAATTTTTTAGGGTTCATGTAATGTTCCAAGTACGATTGGGGTACTATTTTGAAAGCACGCTTTTGTATTGAATACTTATTTTGGAATTCCATTACATATAACATATATTAATACCTCAATATCCTTGTAATACCTTTTTAGGAATCCCCATTACAAGCTATTTTCCCTTTCTAAATTTCTTTAGAAGTTAAATTCATGATTATTACTGAACTCATATGTGGGGGAAATTTGTGTTGTGTTGTGAAAACCTAAAAAATCTATTTAAACTAAAATTAGTTGTGATACAACATTTTTATGTTGTTCTAGAGAAAAAAAATCATGATGGAAAGATGGATGGGTGGACCAAAACAACCTATGTTAATCCCTCATAAATAACACATTTATGAATCTATAAAGTGTATATACAAGGAAGATAATAATCCTCTGAATATTATGCATGCATTGAAAAAGAGTAAATCTACAATTTAAAATCCTTGAGTGAGAGAGAGAAATACATTTTAGGAAAGGTAGGTTTCACATTCACATAAGGATTATCATGATGGAGTTTTATGATCATTTTTTGGAGTTAGCATGTTTAAATCCAAATAATGTGCATGATATTTTATTTGGGTGTGTGAGTTGTATAGTGTTTCTATTTTTACCTTAGGACAATTTTTTGACCATGGTATTAGATAATTTCTCAAGAGTGCAATGGTTAAGTGTGAGGGAATGATTAAAATAATATTTTCACCAATTTTTTTTAGTAATTCATGAAATATATCCCCACTATTTTATAAATTTAATAGTAATTATCACTTTTTTGGTATTGGAAATAAATTGGTATTAATTGTAAAAATGGAGTAATTCTTAATTTTTAATTATTATTTTTTATTTTTTTGAAATTTATTGTAAAATATATAATTTTTTTTTAATATATGTAATGTAATTTTTCATTCTGGATAGTTTAAATAGCCATCTTCATGCCTCGAAGGGACTGACCATGGCTCATAGGAGAAATTTGAACTCAAAACAGGAACCACTTAGGTGTAGTTCATGTCGGGATGCTACATGCATGAAGAAAATAATATGGTTATCATCATGGAGCTACCTGGTTTCAATGTGGTGTGTTAAAAATGGCCACACATATTCACCATGGTCATTTTAGTCAGCATTTTACAAGAGATGATCACTTATGAAAAATGAGGAGTGCATTGTGGATATAGAGAGAATAAAAATCATGAATACAAATTCACAATCAAAATCAACCAAATAAATACCACAACACTATTGTGATGAATGTGGACACACACAAAAATATCAAGATGCTTCAATATAGAACACCACATTGTGGTAAATCAATTCATAGTGGATATAACTTCTATCTATCAGTATTTTCAAGTGATATGTCATTGTGTCATCTGATATGCCATGGTTATAACCTGAAATTATTTTTTGACTACATTAATACTTATCTATCTTTTCTAAATGTGTAAAAACATAATTCAGTAATTCTATATGAATAATTAAATAACATGGTAATGATAAAATGGAGAAACCCAAGTAAGAACTACATCAAATTAATATTTTCATCCCATGCGCTTGAGGGATCCATGCCAGAGGCACTATTTTTACCTCCATATAGAATACATATGATAATTTATTTATTCAAATGAAGGGATTTACCCCATTCACGTTGAACTATATTGGAGAAATTTTTAATGCTACTTGCCTATATAATCCATTTTTCTCCATTTTAAAGAGGATTTGGTTGTAGTTGATCTGCATTTTTTATTATAATAGTTTTATGCATTTTTTAATATATATATATATATATATATATATTATCACTCCCTCTTTTTACCTTTATAATTTATCCCATCAAACATTCTTAAATCCATGAAAATGGATAACTAACTTTGGCATTTTTTTTAAGGAATATAGTGGTGGATGCTTGAGTTCTTACGATTTCATTTCTTTCTTTATTTCAATATAATAATTTTATTAGTGTTTAAATAGAATATGTCGATAGGTTTTCCATTTTAATATACCATTGATTGCTTCTTCCTTATTTTCAATATTTCTTACTTTCATTGTTATGTCATTTATATGATGGAGTTTTTCTTAGATGGTTTTTGTTGGTGAAGAGGTATCTTGGATGACTTTAGGAAGAGTACTTCCCTATATGTGGAGGTCTTGATGTGGGTTAATAACAATTAAAACAAGGGAGTATTGAGTGATATTTATTAATCTCAAAATTGAGTGGAATATTAATAATTATTTAAATAATAATGATAGAGTTGATGTGAACTCCCAAGGACAGCCTCCATTTCTCAATGACATATTTGTGTTTCATTTTTCTTATTTTTATTGTGCATGTAGTTATATATATACATAATTAATTAATTAATTTCTAAAAATAAACATTATATTATTATATTAGTTTGACATTAAATAATTAAAATATAAAATAAATGCATGTGAGTGTCCTCCTTGATAGATTGACCCTAGATCTTTCACTACTATACATACTCTGAAAAAATTAAGAAATTTATTGGTTGGGGATCTCTAAAAATCCTTAGGCAACAATCTTTCAATGAGAATACTATAGAGAGACATTCCTATGGGAGTCTTAAATGTAGTTCCTTATTCCCACAAGGCTTAATAAATATTCAAATACTAGTATTTTCTATAACTCTTAAGAGTTTTTTCTAAAATATTTTTCAATTATCTATTTGAGATTCCATCTTCCCCAGTAAACTAAGGATGGTATATGGTTTTTTATAAAAACATTCATACTTATCCATTAAATATTTGAATTTAAATTTCTTAAATTGGGTTCCATTATCTATTATTAAGGACTTGGGAACTTTAAATCTTGATAAAAATGTTCTTATTAATTAAATTAACAACATTATTAGCTTGGTATTTTGGAAGTTCTGCTACCTCAACCCATTTGGAAAAACAATTAAAGCCACTAAGAAGTGGCCATTCCCATTACAATATAGAAATGGTCCCATAAATTATAATCCTAAAATATTTAAAATCTCAACTTCCAAATTCATTTTTGATGAAACTCTTTCCTTCATCCAACATTTTCAGTCTTTTACAAACATCTCACACTTAACTATTAAACTACTAGAATACTTAAAGAGAGTTGGAAAATAGAAACCATATTATAATAAATTTTGAGTTGTATTATCTCCCCCATTGTGTTCTCCTCCTTGTGAATAGTGAAAACTCTATAAAATACACACAATTTGTTCCTTAGGCACACATTTCCTCAAAATACCATTAGTAACCATCTTAAAAAGTAGTGATTTATCCCAAAATTAGAGGTTAAAATATGGGTAAAATATTCTTCTAGTTTTTGGTAAGACCACCTATAATAATTCTTTAAGCTAAGAAGTTTACAAAATATACAAATTAAGAAGTTGTTGATACTAAAAGAGTTAGTATTTTTTTCATTTGGGAATGAAGATTTGATCTCTCCATTATCACTGATTGGAGTATTGAGTAGCCTAAAATAGGTGATCAGTAATAACATTATAAGAAACTTAATTATAACTAATCATGAATTCAAACTCTTTCAACAAAAGGATCCATATAATGATCCTATTTTTAGTCCATTTCTTGGAAAATAATCATTTCTGGTCTAAAAGGTCAGTTAGGACTATAAATTTTGACCTAATCAAATATGTCCAAAACTTATCAAGAGAAAACACATTATAAAGAAAATCCTTGATCATGGTAAAGTTTCTTTAGGAATCATAAAGTGTTATGTTATCATAATATAGCACATGAAATTAATTTTATTTTATTTTCCTCAAAACTACTCAAAAAACAATGTCACTAGAATCACATAAGATTTCAAATGGAAATTTACAATTGATGGTAATAATGATGGTTAAACAAGTCAATTTTTCTATGATAAGGTATAATGATTCTAGGGACTTCTCATCAAAGAAAAAAAGTGTTTCCTTAACCAATGGTTAATATATAGGGCTTGTGATTTTGAAAATTCATTAATTAACCTATATTAAAAACATGCATGCTCTAAAAAACATTTAACACACTTTGAATTTTCAGTAGGGTCCAGCCTTTAAATAACCTCTACCTTTGTAATGTCAACTTATAATCCCCTCTTACACACCTTATGGCCAATAAAAATTCTCTAAGTGACCATAAATTGATATTTTTCCCAATTAAATATAAATTTGTCACTTAAACCTTTTTAATGCTAATATTGGGTTATTTAAATAACTCTAAAATGTTCTCATAATAATCAAAAAATCATCCATGAACAATTTAATTGTCCTATTTATCAGGTATAAAAATATAGTTAACATGCATATTTGAAATTTTTTTGGAGTTACACATAACTAAAGTGCATTATTTTCTAGTAAAATGTTACAAAGTGGCATGTGAAAGTAGTATTTCCTTGATCTTGAGGGGATATAGGAATCTGGTTACAGCCATAATAGCCATTAAGAAATAAATAAAATACATTACTTTCCACCCTCTCAAGAATTTTATCTAATAATGATATGGTAAAATTGTCCTTACAAATTTTAGGATTCAACTTTATATAATTTATGTACATTCTGCACTTGGTGACATTCCTGGTCCTAATTTTATAATTTTTTTCATTTGTGACAATAGTGACACCTTCTTTCTTAGGTACTACCTAGACAAGACTGATCCAAGGGTTTTCTGAGATAGGATAGATGATTATTGTATTTAAAATCTTCATAATTTCCTCCCTAACAACCTCATTCATGTTGGGATTAAGTCTCCTCTATCCCTTAACTCTTATTTTTTGATCAGGTAACATGGAGATATGATGCATACATAATGAAGGAATAATCCCTTTATGTTAGCAATGTCTCAAAATATACCATTGTTGAATTATATGAAGAAAACTAACATACTTTTATCTTAATTTTTCTATATATAAGATGATATAATGGTAGGTAGTGAGAAATGTACTCCCAAAAATAAATATTTTAGGTGATTTAGAATAAGTATAAGTGCTAATAGTGGTGTTTCTTAGTTATAAGGTGGACCTTTAGGTTAAGGTAGACTAAGGTTTTTAATGTGCCTTTTAAATAAAAAATGGTAACTATATAAAACCACTTCATCACTAGTTTACACAACATAAATATCCTTACACTCTATACTTAGATATTTTCTATGAATATTTTCCTTAGTAAAGTCCTCAAGATGCTCCAAAAAATCTCACTCATACTCATCAAAGTCTTCCTTCTCCTCTATAAAATCAATTTCCAAGTAGTTATCTTAAAATGGTATCTAATTATTTGATGATTCCTAAAACATATTCTTCTATTTTATCAAAAGGTTCCTCAAATTCAATAAATTCAACTCTTGAATAATTTTATTCAAGTACGGAATTTTTATCATTTTTAAAAACATTGAACTCTTCCCTATGTTCACTAAAATTGAAAATAAACTTTCCCTTTCAAACAAATATAATAGCTTCACTAATAACTAATAAGGAACCTATAGGGATGATAGGGAAATCCTTATCTCATTACATATCCAAAATGAGAAAATTTTTAGGCAAAAAATAGTTTACCAACTCCAATTAACAAATCATCCAATATTCTTATGGGGTGAGTAATGGAGTGGTTAAAAAATTTCAAGATAATTATGGTGGGATATAATTCTTATTATCTCAATTGTTAAAATAGTGTGTAATTTATCAAGTTTATGCTATCACAATGGTCATAAATATAGTTAATATGGATACTATTTCCAAGAGTAAAAGTGTTGAAAATATGATTAAATATTTAAGTTTAAGAGGAATCTTTTTTTAAAGATAATAGTGCATACCTTCGTGAGGATGTATGTTGAAAATTCATATAATGTTTTATTATTTAAAATAATATTTTTATCAATTTTAGATATGAAGGAATTTTAATAAAGGATTTAATAAATGGGATATTTAATTGGAGCCTGAATGGCCCGAAGGCCTTCTTTTTTATTTTATTATAGATAATCCCCCTTTTAAGGGTTGAAGTGGAACCCTTACATGACCCGTAAGCCCAAGGCACAAGGCCCGACATGACCCGCAATACATGACCTGAAGTCCTAGAGGCATACCATGCCCATTACATGACCTGTAGGCCCATCCCACTTGAACTTCCCCTCCCCAGCGTCTTTCATCATTGATCTCCTTAGCTCCCCACCTTGCATTGCTGATCGGCTAGCATTGCCCCATACAAATCTGCACGGTGCCTGGTCCTAATGGCGGCTGCCATACCCTATCTTTCTTCCAATCCGGTTATCTCTACATCTGGTGGCTACTACTCTTGTTGCTCTGATCCTCTTTTGGGGCTTGTTCTATGTGAACTAGGCTACTCCATGGTCTACGTGACCCGAAGGCCATGTGGCCCGAAGGCCTTTGATGACCCGAAGGCCCAGGAGACCCGTAGGCCCAAACCGGTGGCCCGAAGGCCCAAATCAGATGAATAGTTCTAGCTGCTATAGTACCGAATATTAACTGCTATAGTGACTACTGCAGTACTACTATAGTAACCCTAAAATTCACCTCCACCCGATTTTGAACTCGGGTCTCTTGGATGCCAAGCAGGAGCCCTTACCACTCGGGTACGGGCTCGTTGGCAATTGGAGATTGTTAAACAAACCATGGAACTTGAGTAGTTCATATTTTTTATTCTTTTTATTGATTATTTTAGGGAAATGGATTCAGGGAAAATTTATTAATTTTCATATACCCTAAAGTTATTCATCATGTTTCCCCAAACCTTTTTTATTTTTCAATTTTAGGATATTTTTTATTTCATTTTCAACAGGAAGAGTTGGTATTAACCAAGATTCGTCATTTTTATCTTTATTTTCTTACTCTATTTTTTTTAGGTTTTAGATTCTATATTCTTCCACAATATCAATTTTATATTACCAATCATATTCTCTAACCACCACATGAGTTTTAAAACCATTCCTAGTGATAATAGGAATTATTTTTTCACTTGGGTTCATTTTTTGGTACTTACAAGTTTCTCTTTTTGTCTCTAAGTAAGCTCTTTAGCAATTGAATCATTTGATACTATAGGTTATTCATTATATATTCAAAGGAAAACCTCTAAGATTATATCTTAGACTTGTGTCTTTCCTCTTGATACCCAATTATCAAAATCATTTGATATATGAACCCTTCATGATTCCCTTGAGAATTAGAGTTATCAACCCTATATTTATTTTTAAAATCAGGTCATGGATATTGTGGGAATCCATGGGTACAGGATAGTATAAAAACATACTACTCATTAAAGTAAAGGTTTTGGTTATTAATATATCTAGAATTATAAGTTTTTTTAGAAGTTTCCATGACTATATTTAATCCAAGGTCCATGTCTAAAAATTTTGGAATTTTTGGGGAGGTGATATAACCCAGACATCAATATCCCAGAGTCGGTTCCTACTTTATTATATTAGAAAATATATAATGGAATTAAATCCCAATGTACCGATCGGTTTAGAAGTTTTGGAGAAATAGATACATACATGATACCCATTTTAAATTGGAGATAAAATATAAAACATGGTATTGATAAACATTCATTATCTTTGAACTCATTCAAATAATTCATCTTCATATCTTGGGTAAAGGAAATAAAATAAGATTGATCTCAAATATTCTATAAGGATTACAGACAGTAGAAGCTGTCATGAATAAATAATTAATTACCAATATATCAAGTTAAATAATTGAACACACATTCCATTTAAACAATAACTTGATAATCATTATTTGATAAGTAATTATCAATATATAAAGTTAAATAACTAAAAACTCATGTCGTTTAATCAATAACATGACCACAAAATGAATCAATAGATAATATCAATGAAATAACATCATGGATAATAATAAATGAATTCTCAATGAATGAAAATACTTAATTTTGGATTTAATGATCTTGTACATCATGATATATATACTATCAAGGCCTTTCACAAGATAGTTTAAAACTATTGGTAAAAACCTATTTAATTTGGTCAACTGATTTTTCACATGAGACATATATATACATCAATGGGCTATATAATTTTGGGGCCCACCAATCACTGCATGTCCAAATCATTCCTCAAATATTGAATAATAAATTTAATTCATGAACAATATGTCTTATCAATAAATTTTTGTATTTAATAAAGAATACAAAATATCGGTACTTTCCTATTTAAACAAAAAACTATCAATCTAAAACACTGTATATAGAAATGATATATGATTTAATAAATAAGAATATCCATGATAGAGAAATTGTATATATAAGGAAAATTTGATTTAAAATGAAAAAGTTATTATAAGAAATTTATTGTCTCAAGTTAAAGTTATCAATCACAAAATTAATCAAGAAATGAGAGTAACCATCGATTCATTTGGAATGTAGGTTTTTCCAAAAAAATCATTTCCTTTGGAAGAATAAATGGAATGAATGTGAAATATTAATATAATATTTCATGAAAGAGTTTTATTTTTGAAACCATTGAGAACTTTTATATGAAGATATATTTCATAAAATGGTTATGGTGTTGGGGAATTCTGTTATCTCGGTATACATTAAAAACATTCTTTTTTACTTTTTGTGAAAAAATGTCCATTTTGAAAACTATTATAAGTAATCCTTTAAGAAATTAAAATTAAATAATACCTTAAAATTTTCTTAATAAATAATTTGATCAATTAAAATTATTTTTTAAAAATAATTTTAAAAAACATGGATATGGAAGAAAAATACATCTAATTTAAAGAGAAATAAAATTGGTTTTTCTTTTAAACATTTATTTTCTTGATTCAAGTAAAAAATAGAGGTAAATTTGGAAGAAAATATATAAAATCCTTAAATATCTATAGTATAAAAATTATGGGATCATATAAAGGATAAATGACAAAATTCCTTCAGTTAAAGTGAAAGAAATCCCAAAAAAAAGTGAGATTGTAAAATTGCTTCTTACCTCTCTAATAACTTTTAAATTGTGACTCCTAAAAAAAATTGAATTAAAACATAAATAATAATTAATAAATATTTATTCATGTCAAAAACATCAATGGTTCAGTATATACACCACATAAAAGTGAATAGGTGTATAATAACAAATATGACTCAATGGAATGGAAATTGAGATGAAATATATTACCTCACACTTCCCTTTCATTAAACAAGATTTAACTTATTGTATAATGGTTTTAAATTTTTTAATAATTTATAATAAAACTATATTCATATTTATAATATCATATATGATCCTTTTATAACATCTCATCAAACAATCATTAAAAATCATTTTTATTACTATTGTGTTGGGTGTTAATTTCCTTATTTTCTCATGCATGTTTTGTCATGAATTTTGTGGTTACTATGTATAGTATATAGTTCTATAATATAAATAATTATATTAAAATTATATATATTTTTATAACCATTCTTGAAAGTTGTACATGGAAAATGAATTACATCCCTTCGTGAAGATAGTAAGTTGTACGTATGAACAAGCAATGATATCATTCCATTAATGGGTTAAAGGGTATAAAAGTACATATTATATTAATTTAAATAATTAATATTATGTCACATATATCATATATATTCATTATTTCCATCATTATGACTATCCATGTGATTCAATGATGGAAAAAAAATTACATCGGTTCACATAGTGATAGTCCTCCGTACACACGAGTGATGGATTTGTTTCTCATTTAATGGAGAAGGAGATGGATAAATATTATTAAATAAAAATAATAAAATCTCATTATATTTTATATACTTGTTTTATAATATTTTAATTCATAACAAATAGTATAATTATGTAAAATATAATAGAAAAAAAGATCTTTCTTAAGATGATTAGGTTGTCTTAGAGAAACCTCCTTTGGATCTATTTTTAAGGACCCTAGGGTTGGTCTTTTGGGAATACGAGAACCTATAGAATATGGATAAGGATTTTGGGGAGATGTTTTTTTATGGTTTGATCAATAAAAATATTCTTATGGTTGTGAATAAGTGAGGGGATGTATTTCCATTTAATTTTTCAGGAGTGGTATTTTTGTAATTACCGAAAACTATTCTTTAATCGGAAGTCACTCTCACCCCCAAGTGCCTCAAAAATTGAAAAAATAATGGATTTAAATGAATTTAAGGTTTATAAAAACCTCCAAAACATAAAAATAAACATTTTTTAAACATTTTATTCCCTTATCCTCTAAGTTTACTTTTACCATTTTAGTTTTAACCATGGTAACTAGTTTTTTAACTTAGTTAATTAATCATTTAAGCCCAAAATAAAATGATACTTATTATATAATTTGGAAATAATTATTATAAATTTGACATAAAATTTATAAAATAAAAATTCTATGTGTTTGGAAAATTAATTTTAATAAAAGTGCATGTAACACGCAAAACTACATTTTATCTTTAACCGCATTAATCAATTTTTACTATTTTTACTAATCATTCTGATAAAAAATTAATTTGACAATATTAATTAATATTAATTATGATTATTTAAAATAAGGAATCCTTTTGTAAAATTTAATTCATATAATTTTCATAATTTAGTTTAAAAACAAACCCGAAAATCGGGTTGAAAAACGTTTTTTCAAAAATTTACTTTTTGAGTATAAGATGATCTTATATTAACTACATGACAATTAATCATAATTATATGGATTTAAATTAATATATTTAGATATATAATCTAAATATATAATTTAAATCATTTATCATTATATATTATTTTAATTAATTAAAATGGATAGATATTATTCTTTTTTAAACAAAAATAGTAAAATGAAAAAAACAGTTTTCTGAAAAATACACCTTTTTAGCACAAAAGTATCTTATATTTATTTCTAAAAAATGGATAGTTAATAAATTTTTAATTATAAATATTATTACACATTATTAGAAATAAAATGGGGTAGTTAAATACTGCATTTTTTATTTTTCAAAAATGATTATTTCAAAGGGAATTTTTTAAGAAATAATTCTTGGCTTATTTTGAATAAATAAATTCAAAATCGATATTCATCCTATCAAATAAGGGTTTTTGTAACAAAAATGAATTTTATAAATGTAATTATCTTTATTATGTCATAAAACACATACATCACATAGATAACCCAATAAAAACATTATTATTATAAATGAATAATGATATATTATTCAAAAAATAAACTAATAATAATTCCAAATATCATAGCGGGACAATAAATTGAAAATAAGATAATAAGAATAAGAAAATTTGGATCTACTCAATCCACTAGAATGAAATCACACGTGAACAAAGATATATAAATAAAACATAATTTTAATAATATAATATTCATTTTTAGAATGAAAATATATAACTTTGAGGGAAAGTAAAATTGAATGAAGAATGAATTAAATAAGTGGAATTTATAAAAATTAAGAATCATAGATGACCATTATAAATATGACCATTGAAATATTAATATGGCCGTTAGGAATAGTAATCTAGCCCTTAAAAGAGTAACCTCACCTATGAAAGTATCAAATAAAATTTAGGTAACTTATAAATAAAAAATGATATATTTATATCATGGAAGAAGTAACTAAATGTTTTAAAAATGATAAATTAGGTGTTAGTATTTTTAAAAATATAAATTTTTAATTATAGTTTTATAATTAATATAATGATTTAAAATAAAATTTATTTCTGTAAAATAAATTCATAAATTAATATTATGTTTTATTTTAATTATAATATAATTTTATGTGACCTTAATTAATTTTTAAAAGGGTAAAAAATATAATATAATATTTAAATATATATTTTTGTAATAAATGATTATTTTATTTAAAAATTAAATTTATTATATTTTTAGAATTATTTTAAAAAAATTGATTCCATTTTTCAAATTTTACTTCAAAAATTTTTTAGGGTAAATTTTTTGGATTTTTCTAAATTAGTTTTTTTTGTGAATAGTGAAATACAGTAATTTGTGGTATTTAAAATTACAAGCCAAATACATAGATTTTTGAGTCATGGATGATGTAATAACTCATTGGTTCAATTTCTTGTGAACCATTTACTTTATTTATTCATAGTAATTAACACTATTTATAGTCTTAATCCGAAAATAATAAACTAATTAATATAATAATCAAAAACACCCTTATAAATATCACCTCTCACCTCCCCTTCTCATCACACCTTATAAGACTTGTATCTTATCAATATTCTACCCAATTACCTTAACAATAATATTTCCCATTTCCATGTGCTTCTAGTTTCAATAAAAAACCAATTCCAAGTTCCTTAAGGGGTCCATCAATGATGTGATATTCGAGAGGTAACTTTTTCAAACTATCTCTTTTAATTTCATTTATTCTTCTACCATCTCCTCACCTCCTTCATCCATAAAATCATTATAACTAAATTAAAAATTATATAATGGAATTTTATATTTCATATATAATATATTCTATCCACCTCTTTTTTTACCTCTTCTTATTCAAAAAAATGAAATCATTGTCCAAAATATAGCAGTTAGCTATCTTTGTGGATAATGATTTTTAATTTTTCATTACCACTTTCAAGGTTGGTCATAAAACAATTATTATGGTTAAATAAGATTATAATATTTATATTATTTCATGTTCTGTAACTAATATATAAATATAATATTCAATAAAATAAAACTTTTTCATGATGGTCAGAAAAACTGCCAAAATAAACAAAATAATTATCATTAACATTTTATCAAATGAATCATACTCATATCAGAAAAAAATAATATGATATATGGGAACATTTAAATTTATTGAAGTTTATTAATACTATATAATTTCACTTCTATAGATTTATACCCATTTGAAAAGAACTTCCATAATTTTACACAAGCAAACTGACCATGAAACCATAAAATGAACGCACTCAGAATGATGAAATTGAACTTTATAAATCATTGAGATGGTAATAATTAAAATTAATAAAATTAAAATGAATCAATAACATATATAATAGGTTCTTAATTAATTAATTAATTAATATTATTTTATTATCCAGGGCATTAAGTGCAAGTACAGAATGTATTCAGATATAAAGTAAGGGATCTTTTTGAACGTCCAAGTTTCCATTAAGTTACGTTCTCTCTCTATCTGACTCAATATATCACTTAATTATTCTTATATACTTCTTATATATTTATTATATATTTCTCACACATATATGACATGTTTTTTAATCTTTATTGTATGGGGATATATATGTTTTAAGGGTTCCATTCTTAATTCCTTTCAAAAAGACGACTAAAGGTAACTTCTCTATTTTCTTTGCCTATTTTAAATTTCCACTCAATGAAATGATTTAAAACTCCTATTATTTATAAAAAACTCTTTATTATTTGAAAAACCATTTTAGTTTACTTCTGGTTTTATGTAAATTATTATTCTTTTACCCCTTTTAATGACTCTTTACCTCTTATTTTATAACCTCACTTAATCGGCACATTTCCAAGGTTACTTAACCACTATTTTTACATGTTCACACATTAGTTGGACTTAATTTATCATGATATACATTCATTTGTTCTAAATAAATTCCCAAGTATGTTTTAAATCCCATCTTTCATAGATATCAATATGATTCACTCTTTGGTTATGCCTTATGAAATGATTATGATGCCCATTTAATTCTGTGGGTAACTCTTATATTTATTTCTTATGTTTGATTTCTGATTGTGGAACACATATTCATTAACATGTTATGATGGGTTTACGCAGATATTTTTCTAATACATTGGGTAATTTTTAGTCTCATGAGACATCATGTATGGGATTAGGGAGTAATCCTAATCTGTTATGGGACTTTTTCCACCATGTGATATAGTCTTGGTAGTTAGTCTTAACTCATGTTTATGTAATGTTATATGATACTGACACTTTCCTATGTTACAATAATCACATGATTCCATGTTCAATATGTTATTCTTCTATATGTTTATTCATGATCCATTCCTTTTATGTTATCATGTTATATCTTCTAAGTCATGTGTTATGATTCATTTCCTTGTTTACTCCCTTGCTGTGATTTTTAGCTCATCAATTTTGTCTATATATTCCTCAGGTCATACTCTGTAGTTATAATAGATCAAATAGAATTATGAGCTCATTTTGGATATTAATAAAATTATTTTCATTCAAGTTTAATTTTTTCTAATTATGTAACTAGTCTTCAAAAGACACTTGAATTTTTTATCCTTATTTTTTATATCCTGGAAAATAATGCTTAAAATAATTTAACAATATGTTTAAAAGGATTGAGTAACTATATCTGGTATTAGATCATGGTCTAGTTATTTTGGGTATTAGGACTGTAAAACTTTAGTAAGAACCCTAGGGATTATTCTATCACTAAGAATAACCAATGTTAAAACTTAGGGAATCATTAGTTAGGATATACCTTTCATTTATAAGTTATTCCCTCTAATTTTATGGTTTCCTTATTATATGCTCATTATATAAGTATTAAAGAACCCTAATTATTTTTCTTTTCTTTTTTTAGTTAATGGAGTTAAATATAATAACATGTGGTAACAACCAATGTGATAGGCAATGTGGTGATTTCCCTAATGAAATTAAAAATATAATGGGACCGTGAGATCAAAAATATATAATAGTAATAGCTTAACTGTCTCAAGTTATGAATAATAACTTGAATCATTTTTAATTCCCTCCTTCTCTTAAGAAATAGAAAGTTGTGGTTGAATCCTTTATGTGAAAATACCTCATATCTATAGAAAATATTCGGATCCCCTCATTGTGGAATAATGGATTAACTCTATTGAGAATATATTCTATTTTATTCAATGCTCAAAAGAATAGAAAGTCATATTGCTGATTAATAATTTTGATAAGTAAGTTGATCAATGGTAGACACTAATCCAAAAAAAAAGTCTAAGTAGGAAATTGATACCATGGATTGGGAAGGATTCAATATAATATTTTTCAATAATTATTTTCCCCAAACTCATTATCTTAATATGGAGAGGGAGTTCCTCAAATTGAAGAAAAAGGAAGATGAATATATCAGGGCATACAAGGAAAACTTTTCAAGTCTTATATGATACACCTCCGACTCATTCATGATCACTAAAATTAAGGTGTATTAATTATTCAGTGGATTAATGTCGAGTATATGAAAACACTTGGTGATTCAAGACTGTGATAGTTATGAGGAGATTATCTGATGTTTCTTAAATATTGATATAGATATTGGAAACTCTTAGTGATTTTTTGGGCTCGAAGATAAAAATAGTAAAACAGAATTTAATATTGGAGGATCAAAAGATAAATCCCATGAAGGAAAGAAAACTCAACATCACACATGTCAAAAGTGTGGGAAGAATCATCTTATAAACTATCTAAAGGGATCTAGAAGATGCTTAAAATGTGTAAGACTTGGGCATTAGGATAATTATTTTTGAAGTTGTTTGAAAAAGACCACTAATATAGAAGAACAGAGGAAGCTTGAGATCAACCCTCAGCCAATAGTTTAGTGTTTCAACTATAATAAACAAGGTAATTATGTGATCCAATGCCTTAATCCAAGGTTTATCGTAGAAAATCAACAACAACAACCTCTATGGTGGTAAGTAAGGGAATATTCTATCACTACTGCTGAGTTGGATCCCAATAATGATTCGGTGAAAGATACACTAGTTATTCATTCAATAATAGAGATAATACTATTTGATTAAGGTCCTATTGATTCTTTCATAACTTGAAATTTTAGTATAACTATTCAAAAACCACCTCAAAATATGAATGTTGAGTTATCTTTGAGAATAGAAAATCAGAAAGTTATTTCATCTAAAGTATATAACTCTTCCCTGATTATTTCTTGTGGACCTAACCTCCTAATAAATATCATCATTATTCCTTTAAAGGATTTTTATGTTATATTGGGAATGTATTAACTATATTCATACAAATCCCACATCAACTTTCAGGAAAGGGAGATCACTCTTCACATCTTGAGGCATCCCCCAATTCTATATAATTGTAAGGAGGATGATGAATCTCCTTTAGAATCTTTATCAAAATTGTGTATATTATTTCCTTATAAGAAATTATATCTAGCTTAAATAATTGAGACAAAATAAAGGATCATGCTCAAAGACATTCCCATTGTGAGGGTTTATACTAATGAGTTCCTGGAAGAATTTCCCAGTCTTCCTCCTAGTTGAGAGGTTGAGTTATGAATTTATACTATACTTGGATCTCTTCCTATATCAAAGACTCCTTATATTATGTCCACCATTGAGTTTGAGGAACTAAATAATCAGGTGCGAGAGAATTTGTACAAGGGTTTTATAGGCCCAAGTTCTTTATCAAGAGGTAAACTAGTCCTCTTCATCAAGAATATGTATGGATCAATGTTCCTCTACATTGATTATCATGAGCTCAAAAAAGTCATGATAAAGAACAAGTATCACCTACCATGTATAAGTGAATTGTTTGATCAACAATGTGGGTCCAAGTATTTCTCTATGTTCGACCTTTGGCCGGGATATCACCAATTAAAGGTGAGGGAGGAAGATATTCCCAAGAGTACATTTTGAATGAGGTGTGGACACTATGAGTTCATAGTGATTCCCTTAGAAATCTCTAATTCTATTTAAATTTTCATGTAATTAATTAATATAGTATTTATAGGTTACCTCAAAAAAAATTTGTAAGTCTTTATGGATGATATTATGATATACTCTAAGAGAAATGTGGAACACGAGGAGCATTTGAATACTATAATAAAGACTTTGTGAAAGGTGAAATGATATAAAAGTTTAGTAAATGTGATTTTTTGATATATTATGTATCATTCATAGAGAATATTATCACATATGAAGGAATATCTATAGACCCTTATAAAACAAAGGTAATTGAGGAGTAGCCCATACCAATATTTGTAATAGAGATACCTAGTTTCCTTAGTCTAGCTTGTTCATACCAATGATTTGTGAGGATATTCTCACAATTATCAAACCCACTAAACAAGTTAACTCAGAATGGAATAAAATTTTATTGTCCAGTGAATGCAAAGTCTATTACAAAGAGTTTAAAATGAGGCTTATCAATGAATAGTACTTATGATGCTGACAAGTAGGGAACTATTTGTGGTATACAATGATTCATCAAATAATGGATTAGGAAATGTACTTATGAAAAATGATAAAGTAATAGCTTATGCCTCAAGGAAGCTAAAAGTTCCAGAGAAAAACTATACCACACATGATCTCCAGTCTGTGGTTTTGATCCTCGCATTGAAAATTTGGAAGCATTATCTCTATGCAAAGAATTTTGACCTCAAATATATATTCTCACATAACGATCTTGATATGAACCAGTGAATATTCTTAGATCTCTACAAATAATATGACCTCTAAATCCACTATCATCCTCGTAAAAATATAAAGTGGAATATGCACTAAGTAGAATGGATATTGTAACTTTATTAATGATTATAATTTAGAAGGACCCAATCTTCTTATACTTTCAATGGATGTACATGGTAATCATAAAGGAAGTTACATTATCATTACTTTCACAAATTATTGTTAAACCGTTCCTTTTTGAGAAGTTAAAGGATTCATAAAGAGATGATGTAGAAATTCAAAAAAAATTGGAAGCTATAAGAAAGGGTAAATCATTAGAGTATATAATTTATAGGGAAGGAGTTTTAAGATTTTGTTCATGATTATGTGTACCATAAAATCTAAAGATAAATAAATAGATTTTGAATGATGCATATAGAACAACCTTCTCTATTCACCAAGGAAGCACAAAGATGCATCGAGATCTCTAGAAGCACTATTTGTGGGACATTATGAATAAGGAGATCTCTAAATATACATCAAATTTTCTGGTATGTCAATAATTGATGGATGAAAGGAAAACTTTTAAGGGAATTATGCAACCATTACCCATACCTACATGGAAAAGGGAAAGCATTGCTACGAACATTGTCATTATACTTCTGAAGACATCCAAATGAAATATTATTATATGGGTCATTTTGGATCATCTTACAAAGAATTATCACTTTATTTTGATTCAATATGACTTATCACTTGACCAACTTTCACAGATATACATCAGAGAAGAGGTGAGGTTGCATGTAATACCTTATCGATTATATCGAATCATGATCTAATATTTACCTCCAAGTTCTATAAAAGTATCCAATATGCACTAAATACTGAGTTGAAATTTAGTACATATTATCACCCTGAAACTGATGTCCAATGTGAGAAGACTATTAAATCACTGGAATATATTTTTAGAACATTCTCAATCGACTTCAAAGGATGATGGGATCAACTTCTTCTACTGGTGGAGTTCTCTTACAAAAACAGTTTCCACTCAACCATCAAAATGGATCCATATGTCTCCCTTTATGGGAAAATATATATAACACAAGCATAATGGGATGAATTTGGTGAATGTAATCTATTGGGACCTAAAATGGTCGAGGAAGTTTTAGAAAAGGTGAAGACCATCTAGCAGCATATTCAGAATGCCAAAAGTCGATAGAATATCTATGAAGATAATCATCGATAGGACTTAGATTTTGAGGTTGGGGACAAGGTATTCTTTTACATATCTCCATAGAATAGTGCCATGATATTTTGGAAGAAAGGAAAGCTAAGTCCCAGGTACATGGGCCCCATTGAGATTCTTGATCATATCGGAGTTGTGGCCTATAGACCAGAACTTCCAAAAACTATGTCTCAAGTATATGTTGAATTCTATGTATCCCTATTGAGTAAGTACATTCCATATCCCTCACATATACTAAACTTATAGGTGGTACATCTGAAAAATGACCTCTCTTATGAAGATCAGCTGATGAATATTTTGGACCATAGAGACAAGGTTATACATAACAAGACCACTCACTTGGTCAGGGTACTATGGAGAAACCATAAGTATGAAGAGGTGACATGAGAAATGGAGGAAGTGGTGAAAGAGAAATACCCTCAAATATTTTCACCTTAGTATGTAAAATCAAATTTCAAGGGTGAAATTTCATAAGGGCGAAGATTGTAACATCAAAGAATTATATCAGTTTAATTTCCCTTCTTATGTCATAAAACACATACATTATATATAGAACCCAACAAAAACATTATTATCATAAATGAAGAATGATCATTGGTCATAAAATAAATGAATAAGAATTCCAGATATTACAATGGGATAATAAATAGAAAATACAATGGTAAAAATGGGAAAATGTAGATCTACTCAATCCACTAGAATGATTTCACTCATGAAAAAATATATAGAAATAAAACATAATGTTAATAATATAATATTCATTTTGGAGATGAAAATATATAACCTTGATATAATGTATAATTGAATGAAGAATGAATAAAATAAGTGGTCTTTATAGATATTAAAGAACTTATATGACCATTATAAATCTGACCATTATAATAGTAATCTTACTATTAGGAACAGTATTCTGGCTATTAGGATAGTAAAATAACCTATGAAAGTATAAAATATAACTTGGGAATCCTATAAATAAAAAATTATATATTTATAACAAGTTATAACTAAATAAACGTTATATAAATGATAAATTACGCGTTGGTATGTTTGTAAAACGTAAATGTGTATTTAAAATGTTATAATTAATATAATGATTTAAAAGAAAATTTATTTTCATAAAATAAATTCATAAATTAATATTATGCTGTATTATAATTTTAAAATTATTTTATGTGAACTTAATTAATTTTCCAAAGGGTTAAAAATTGATTTTAATATTAAAATCAATATTTTTTTAATAAATGATGATTTTATTTAAAACATATTATAGTATTCAGAAACATATTTTCATATAATTTATTCCATTTTTTTAATCTATATTTTGAAAAATTGTTAGGGTTAATTTTTTGTATTTTTCTAAAATATTTGATTTTTTTGTGAATTGTGAAATATGGTAATTTACGGTATTTAACATTGTAGGCCAAATACATGAATTTATGAGTCATGGATGATGTAACCACCCATTGGTTTGAACTCTTTTGAAATATTTATTTTATTTAGTCATAATAATCAATGCTATTGATATTATTGATCCAAAATAATGAACTAAGGAATATAATAATCAAAAATACATCTCTCCTCCCCCTATAAATACCACCCCTCACCAACCCCTTATAGTCACACATTCTAAGTCTTTTAGATTTTAAATATTCTACCAAATTACCTTATCAAGCCACTTTCCCACTTACAAGAGTTTTTTGTCTAAACAAAAGATCAATTCTAAGTTCCTTAACAGGTCCTTTAAGGAGTTCAAAATCAAGATGTAATTTTATCAAACTATCTATTTCAATTTCATTTCTTCTTCTACATTCTCCTCACCTAATTCATCCATAAAGTAATAATAAATACATTATAATTTGTATAATTTATTTTTATATTTCTAATTTAAAATCTTTTGTCACCTCTTTTCTCGTCTCCTCTTATTCAAAAAAAACGAAATCATTTTCCAAATTATGGCGGTTAACTATCTCTGTGGATAATGATTTTTTATTTTTCATTATAACCTTCAATTATGGTCATTAAAAGATTATTATGGTTAAATAATATTTTAATATTTATATTATAATTTATTTCAGATTCTGCAACTAATATATAAATATAATATTCAATAAAACGAAACTAATTTGTGATGGTTAAAAACCTGCCAAAAATAAACTGAACAATTATCATTAAAGCTTATCAAATGAATCATACTCATACTATAAAAAATGATATATGGGAATATTTAAAATTATTTAAGTGAATTAATACTATATAATTTCACTTCTTTTTAATTATTCATATTTTACAAGAACTTCCATAGTTTTACATAAGCAACCCGACCATGAAACCATGAAATGACTGCTCCCAGAACAATGAAATTGAACTTTATAACTCATTGAAATTATTATAAATGAACTTAAAAAAATTATAATGAATAAAATAAATATATAATATTTATTTAATTAAGTAATTAATGAATCTTATTTTATTATCTAGGACATTAATTGCAAGTGCATAACACATTCAGGCATAAGATAAGGGGTCTTTCTGAACCTCCATATTTCCTTTAAAATATGTTCTCTCTATATCTACTTCAATTTATCACTTCATTATAATTATTTACTTCTTCTATATTCTGTATATATTTCTCAAATATAGAATGTTTATTTAATCTTTCTTTTATGGGGATATACTTGTATTAAAGGTTCTGTTTTAATTCTTTCAAAAAGATGATTAAAGGGAACTCTATTTTATTTGCCTCTTTTAAACTACCACTCAATGAAATGTTTTAAAAATACTATGATTTATAAAAAAATCATTATTATTTTGAAATCCATTTTATTTAACTTCTGGTTTTATGTAAATTATTAATCTTTTACCCCTTTTAAAGATTCTTTACCCCTTCTCTTAAAACCCCGCTAAAGCCACACATTTCCAAGGTTAGATAACCACTCTTTTTACATGTTTTAACTTCAGTTGGACATAATTTATCATGATATGTGATTATTTTTCCTTTATTAATTTCCTAGTATGTTATAAATCCCTTATTTTATATATAACAATATGATACACCCTTTGTTTATGCCATATGATAAGATTACGATGCCCTTTTCATTCCATGGGTAACTCTTATTTTTATTCATTATGTTTGATTTATTATTATGGCACACATATTCATGAACATTCTATTATGGGTGCACCCAGATAGTGATAATATTAATTGGTTAATTTTTATTCTTAGGAGACATCATGAATGATATTAGGGAGTAAACCTAATCCATTATGGTACTTTTTCCACCATATGATATAGTCTTGGCAGTTAGCCCTGAATCATGTTTATGTCATGTCATATATTGATGCCACTTTCCTATGTTACCATAATCACATGATTCTATGTTCTATATGTTATGATTCCATATGTTTATTCATGATTCATTCCTTTTATGTTATCATTTTATACCTTCTAACTCATATATTATGCTTCATTTCCATGTTTATTCACTTATTGGTCCATTTAGCTCATCCCTTTTATCTATGTATTCTATAGGTTATCATATGTAGTTATAGAATTTAAAAGGTAGTTAGGATCTCATTATTGAGATTAGTAATATTATTTCTTATTCTAGTTTCATGTTTTCTAATTATGTACCTAGTCTTCAAAATACACTAGACTTTTCGATCCTTGGTTTGAATTTCAAGGATAGTAATGTTTAAAATCATGTAATAATATGTGTAAAAGGATCGGGTCACTATAATTTTTGTCACATGAAATATTAAAATGTTCATTGTATTATAGTATTATTCAAATATAAATTTCAGCTACTATAATTGAGGCTCGAGTGTTACAGGTGGGTAGGAATATCAAAGTTAAGACAACATGATATAGAATGCCCATACATGAAATAATATTTACATTAATCTCTAAGTAAATTGTCATGATTGTCATTATAAATCCTAGAAACGTGACAATTTATTTCTTGAATTGTTTTTTACTCTTTTCTATATATATTTCTACTCCTAGAGAATTTGTGTTGTGAGTATTTTTCTAATGTATTGATTTTTTTTTAACTTTTTCACTATTTTTCAGGGAAGTTGTCACCTGAAGAATAATATACTAATGTTTATTGGTATTGGGTGAGACCATTATAAAATGTGTCCATTAAAAATGAGAATAAAACTATTTAATAAAAAATTATCTAGGTATACATCTAAATAATTCCTTGGTCTCATAGAATAGCTCACCCTTATCGGGAAAAATCGGTGATCTTATTACTCTCTTTTGTTTTCATTCTCTTATGGTAAAATTTCATTAAAAAATAAGTGAATACCTAGTCCCATGTGTCAAATATTCCCTCATCTAACACTTGGAACCAACTCTTACAATTTACTTTTAAACATAATTATAAGACTATGTGATTTATATCTTTCTCACATAGCCCATTCAATGGAAGTTTTTGTGTGAAACTAAAAAAATCCCTAACAAATTCAAAAGAGTATTTATTAGGTAAACTATTATATGGTGGAAAATAAAGCGGTAGGACTTATTCATTTCATATTTTATAGACCTATGAGTTATCCTAATACAAGAGGGGTTGTTTGATACTATATGATAATGAAACTACCTATGTATTACTCTCTCTACAAATTTATTTCTAGGATAGGGTTTGTTGAAATTTTCATTATGAATAAGATCTTACCTATATTATTTCATTTGAGTTTTATTTTCATTTTTTAGAGAAATAATGTGTTTTAAATAATAATAATAAATTTTATAAGATTTATTATTTTGATATAGTGTGTGTACACTAGATAGATTGATATTTTTTTAGCATATTTTGCTAGTTTTGGTTTTTTGAGTATTGAGTTTTAATTTTTAGGACATGTGTTACCTTCCTCATCAATGGTTTCAAATTATGATTTGTTTCATTGTATGAATAAAAATGTTTATTTATTCATACTTATAACTAGTATATAAATAATCTGTGTTAATACTGCATGGAAGGTCTTATGTTTTATCTAAATAAAAAAAATTAAAACTCAAAGAAAGAAAAAACATAACAAAAACAATCAAGAAAAAAAACAATTCTTATTTAATTTTGTATGATGTTAATTGAGTGAAATATTAGTGAAATAAATGAAAATGGAATAATTTGGGATAAAATATCATAAAATGGAAGTAGGTAGGGACAATAGTTGATGGGTCAGTGGAAATTAAATTATCTAATTATGAAAATATATTCCTTCATTCATGAAAAAATTTATTGGGTTAACCTTCAAAAAGAGGTTGTTAACTTGAATCTATTTAGGATATAATAAGTGGAAAGAAAAATTATATAGTTGTTCAACTATATATTCTAATATAGACATCATAAATGAGTGAAATAATCTTTACCAAAAACTATCATTCAACCTTGGTGTGTTACTCTTCAATTTTAATCCAAAAAAAATCATATGAGATAATTTTATTACAAAAATCGCCTAAAAATATTTTTTTGAAAACCAAGAATAAATATCATTAATTATTGATACAAAATAAATTTATTACTACAAAGGGAAAAATAATCATAAATAACCAATTTTAAAAAAATATGAATTAAATAAAAGAAGTAATCTAAATAATCTCATTCCTAAAGAAAATTTAGTAAAACCACATTTTGAATCCAATATTGTATAAGGACCTCATATCAATGAAAGAAATAGAATAATGAATGAAATTTCTTTCTCTATCAAGTAATGTTTTCCCTCTAAGCTCCTTCTTCCTCTTGGGGTCTCCTTACTATTTTTTTTCTTAATCTCCCTCTTGGAGTCTCCGCAATATCTCCTGATGTGAAGCCACTACATATAAAAGAAGAAATCCCATAATGTAATTCTCATAAGGAGTAAATCATTTTCTATATTCTTATTAATATACATGTAAAATGGTCACTAATCATCTTCTTATTAAAGTGAATCAAACAAATCCTCTTCAGAATAGTCGAAACCTTCATGTGAATTTGGCTTTAAATTCATACATCTCTCACCCAAATGCATCTTTATCTTGGTTAATTCATCCCATATTCCTTAACAAGATTCTTTAGTTTCCCTAGTAACTCCACTTTTTTATATTAGAACTCATTTTCTCTTTTAATATTGAGTTATACAACTAGTACGCATATGAAATTTTTAATCATTCACTGGTTTAGTCAAACTTAATATTTAGAAAAGTGTTAGAACCTTACAATATTCTCTTTACACCTTAATAAGTGACATGTGCTCAGATTTCATAGAGGGTAGAAAACTTATTAAAGTCTCTCATTTACCTTTTTTTGCTACTAATTCACCTTACGAAGTGATCTACCCACCTTACTAAGTGTATCCTTCAACATAAAAAACTACTTTCACTCTATATAAAGTGAATTATTTATCTTACATATGTTTTTGAATAACCTTACAAAGTCTACTATGAAACATGAATTTAGATATTTCTTAGTTTAATTAGATTTTTAATTTGAATTGCACCTTACATTTCTCAAGGAACATCGGTTCAATTACCATTTCATTAGAATTTAAATTCTACTTTAAATTTTACCTCAAATCTTCAAATGACTTGAAATTGTCATCTTCTATGAACAAAACACATTCAATTAGCCAAATTTTCACACACAAAAAAATAAAACATATAAATATCAAATTAAAATGTGTTCCGATAAGAATATTTAGAATAAATAAAAGGAACATTGAAATTATTGACGCTTATTAACAAAAAACCTTTCAAAAATACTTAAAAATATTATTTCAATTAATGATTTACCAAAATCAACCAATTAATTTTATCCTAAAAATATGAAAATTAAATCAAATACTAATTGAACAATTAAGAACAAAAATACTCATTTTAATTAAAATATTCAAATAATAACATTTTCAACTCAATATGGTCAAGATTCAAATTTTTTTAATTAAAATGCATTTTATCATCAAAAACAACATAATTTAATAATAAATATATAGAAAAAATGTTTTAAAAATCCATATCAACCTCCATGGTAGGGAGTTAAATTGAATATGTTTATGCTAAAGGGACTAGAAAAACATTGATGTGATGTATAGGTACATGAATTTTGACATAAGTGGATGAAATTTAAGTACATTGAAATGAGATTATTTGAATAATTCCTCCCAAATATATTGAGGGTAGAGAGAGGGGGATAGTTCAAAAACCTGGTAAGGGGATATAATTCATTCATGGACTATATCATGAGGTTCAAAGATTTATTATGATTTGCACTTATGTTAGTGGGAGATGAGATCACCAAGGTGAAATGATTTGAGGATGGTTTATGAAATTATATTAATATACATGTAAATAGTTTTAGGATAACATCATTTTCATAAGTGGTGAATCAAGTTATGATACTAGAGTAGAACCTAGTGGATGGGAGTATATCATGTCGCACATTGGTAAGAGTCAAAGAAGGTAGTGTAGCTCTAAGTTGTTGGAAATGGGGATATGAGGAGACCCAATAGAGTAGTTTGAGAATATAATTAATGATGACACCATAGATTGGAACATTGATGAAATGTTTCCTATATAATAAGATAAGGGATGTTTGGGACCAGTGTGATCGACCATCGAAGGAGGGTCAGGAATGCGTCTAGAAGGGATATCATAATAGGTTTTTTTGGAATACCTCACAGTCAGCTAGGGATCATGGATCAAGGAAACCCTGAGAATTTAAGGTAGGAGAGGGAGTGATATTGGGATCTGGTAGATATGATTCGATAACATGTTTGGTTCAAGTAAGTATATGGGATACTTAGTAGTGGTGGTAGTGAGTTGACATGAGTATGAATTTATAAAGAGGATACGGATCAAGTAGTCGGGCTTTGGGTTAGCTGCATGTGATCAAGTCAACATACTCAAAGAATTTTGGGGATTTTTCGACATTAATAGGTGCTTCATGATTATTTATTATAGTTTTTAATGATTATTACCAATTTATAATATGTATATTTGTTAAATGTAATGACCAGATGCTAGTTGAGGCAGGGGCTTCAATATGATGTGGCGTAACTATGGGATGCATTAACATCGGGTAAAATGTGTGTAATCTAGAATTATGTGTAATGAAATTGGGTATTGGGTATCATGTGGAATGAAATTGGGGATTTTTATGATGTGGTATGGTTATAATTGATGACTAATGGCTATGTGTGAATAATTGGTGCATATGGGATCTTGTATGATGGATGGGAATGAAATTGTCATCGTATCAGATAAACTAATTAATATGAGACAAGTTAGGTGATTTATATAGTTGTAAGTTCCAACATAAGTATATAGTCTACTTAATTTGAGTACCTAGGTTCATTGGGGAGGGGAAAGAAGTGTTTGGATTCATCTTAGTGTTTTGAAAATATAGTGAGTGAAACACTCAGGTTTGGTAAGATTTGATTGGTATGTGGATCAAGATAGCTTAAGGATGAGCTATCATTTAGTGATAAAGTTATAAATTCATGAGTATGTGGGAGTGGGGGTTCAGGTTAGACCTTGGATCAACTATTTGAATATGGACCACATTGAGGTGTTGGGGTTGTTGGTATGGCTTGTGGATTAAGTCTCAAGAGTTGTCCCAAGTTCCGAGGTTTATTTTTAAAAATTATATAGTTGGTAGAGGATGGAAGTGTTTTAGCATGGATTATTATTAAATTGGAAGTGTTATATATTTTGAAGATGATTTTGGGTGTAATATGAAGTTAATTTGGAGTTTGGATGTTTTGGTATGATTATAGACATATTTTGGAGTTGTAGCAATTTTATGTAAAAATGAAAAACTATCATCTGTAAGGGTGAGATTTTCATATGTAATAGTATCTTTTTAATACATAGGAGTAACCCTATAATTCATAAGAGTCACCCTATGAATATTTATAGAAATTGATAAGTATCTATACAGGAGGGTCGATATGTAAAAGTAAAATAGATGATAAAATAAATAATTTTGGTTTCCCTATAAATGTAAGAGTCATTATATAGCAAAATAAATACAAAAAAAATTAAAAAACTATAATACATAAAGGTATCCTTGATATGTAAGGGTCATTATTTATTTATAAAATAGTTAAGTGTGGGAGTCATTGTGTGATACATAAGGGTATGATATGTAAGGGTAACCTTGGGTCCCTAGTATATAAGAGTCATATAATATATAAAGGTCATAAATTGGTAAAGTGCAGAAGTAACCTATAATACATAAAGGTAAGATACATAATGGTCATTTTGTTATGATATGTAGGGGTAATTTTCCCATACATAAGGGTCATTCCCTTACTCCAAAATCATTCAATTGTTAGATCCTATTGATATGGGTAAAGGGGAGATATGTATGGGTAAGGGTCCATAAGTAAGGGTCAAGGGCTTTGTCAAAAATTTATTATGATAGACCTTTTACATATTTTTTCTAAAAAGATAAATAAATGATTTATTAAGTATAAAAGTGGAAAATAGGACCTTTTTAACCAAAATATCATGGGTGTGACCAAGATTCGCCTCTCTCATTCCTCCCTTCATATCAAAGAGCGGTATTCCTCAATTCTTATTGTATCTTAATATAGGTTGTTATAGAGATTAATAGTGGATTATATAATTTATACCGATTATAGAAATATAGGATATAGTTTATTAATGATTGTAATCCTAAAAAATTTAGGTATGTGGTTACTGGATATTTATTGAGTTATACATGTGTCAATGCATTGTGTAATAAATAGACATAATGTGGGAAACCAAGAATGGAAAAACTTATGGTTTTTGTAATTCATAAGAAATACTTAGGGGGGAGTGTCTTGTGTAAAATGAGAGGGGTTTCCTAGTATGAATTGGTTGGATTTATTGATAAGTATGGGGTTTTCCATTGGCCTGACATTGTATGTTGTAAAAAAGGGTTATTTTGAGATATAATGGTTAATGTGGTTCATTGAGAACGTGATGGGTGGAACCCATGTGACAATGGGTGATGTTGATCATTGGTAATAGGTTTATGGGGGATCACTAGTATGATGAGGATAGTGTTTACCATTATCAAGGGTGGTGATGGAGTTTCTATATGGTTTGGATGTTGGGGTCATTTTCATATAGTAAAATCTCAATAAGTTGGTTTATTCCACTCATTGTGGTAGAAACCTCCATATATTGAGCATCATAGGGGTGATGGTGTTAGACATTAGTATGGAGGATGGGATACACCATAGTCAACCATGGTTAGTGGTGTTGGTATCACTTAATGAGAGAATCACTATTACCACCTATATGAGATAAGTTGAGATGATGGGATAATCTTATTAAATGATAGGTGTTTCCATGCCTTAGGGTTTATTAGGATATTGAATCTGTAGTTGTTAAGAGGTTTGGATGTGTAATGGACTTGTGATATAGTGTGTAGATGTGTCATCATGACATTTTTTCAACTTGGTATGGTTTCATTGGTAATGAATGGTGTGTGAATTTAGGGGTGTAGGTTTATTTGGAATGATAAATTACCTTCCAGTATGATAGATTGGGGATATATCATTCTTCTTTGACACTAGATAAGGCAAGTAAAGGCTCACTCATGAGGGGAGCGTGTTGTGTGGTGTATTTTGGTTGTCCTTTATTTTTATTTACATACACTAGTATACATATGGATATTATCAATGGAGACATAGTTAGTGTTTTCCTACTGAGTTTACACTCACACCCTACATAGGCCCTCTAGGATGCATGAAAATTTTTTTAGTTCTTGGACCAATAAAGGTTAAATGTTTATATTCAATATTCCAATGGATATAGTGATGTAGATGGTTCACGGGATGGGCTTGGTTTTTCTACAGATGGGTCGGCTGGTTCCTCGATGTGAGGTTAGATTTTTTATTTTTTTACCTTACTTAATGTTTATACTTGATCAGCCTAAGAAAAATCCTGGTTTTTTCTATATGATTGTCATGGTATTTTAGATGTCTCTTTTATTTATTATTTAAAGTTATGACTTGTTACTAACTGTCATCTATAGTTCCTTCCGTTATTATTATGTTATGTTATTATCTATATTCAAAGGGTGTAGTATCCCCACTATTACACTATAAACATTAACACTTTGTTTGTATCCTTTGGAATATGGTAGGGGACACCTAATATAATGAACCGACCCAAGCTTCCACTTGAATCGGCACCTGAACCAATCCAACATTGGGTGGAGGCACTTTCCCGATAACCCCAAGCTAGAAACTAGTGTCAGGGCATCACAATTGAAAATGTGAGAATTATTTCACCCCCCATAATCCAAATATAAATCCTAGGTTCCAACTGGAATCCAAAAAGGAAGTACCCAAACATTAGAAAAACATAACAAAATAAATAAACAATTCTAAAACAATTACTTCCAAACATCAAATAACGATAAAGATAAATGATGAATATATAAAAAGACATTACTAGAAAAATAAAAAACTTAATTATAAAAATTTTATTTATATAAAATCAAACTAAAACAAAATAGGATTCGGACACCCAATATGATCCAACTAGTCTAACAAACCTAGAAGACCAACTACACCATCTCCATATGACTCTTAAGTCACCTTCATTTTAAATTTTTTCTTCTGAATACCCAAATTAAACCTTTACTTTGCCATTTTAAATACACCTTGAAAAAAACATATCCATTTTCTTTAAAAATATTACACACCCTTCTAGAAAAATAAAGAATAAGTTAATTTCATAAGGGTATTCCATAAAAATTAATAAAAGAATAATAATAACAAGGCAAGGAAAACTATATCAAAAAAAATTCTTAATCATAAGGGAAACAAAACATCAAAGGTAAAGTCATACTAAGGGATAAGAAACTCAAATGATAAATATTAAATAAATAAATAATAACATATGATACATATCATGAGGAAAAACCATAGTGAATAATAGGAAAATACTCAATGTACAAAGTTTTTACCCTTATTCTTTTGGCCTTACACTCCTACACTCATCACCTGAATCACTCTCGAATTCCTGATTAGAGAAATACCCACTGGTTAGGGTTATAATAATACAACTTGGGCTGATATCCAGAGCAATATCCTAACTAAAAAAGTATTCATCCCTAAATTTACCACTAATTATCATCTGGTTCCCCATGAAATAGATAATGTATATGGGACACTTTCATGCCAGTGTCAATAACATTACCGCAACAAATCCCAAGGCTAGAAACAAAATCATATCCTTCCTATAATGACCCAAGTTTAACGTACATGTACATTACATTACTTTTGAAAAATACTAAAAACATAACAAAAACAGACACCCAAAGACCGTATTAGTTTAGTGTCTTTGGAAACTCAGAACATAATCTTCTAATCATGGTGAAAGATCTTCAACATCTCCTATAAGGATCATTCCCTTTTGTTTTCTTACCTAAAACATTTCTTTATATCCTGGGGAAAAAACATAAAAAGGGTGATCTCAAATGATCAGTAAGGGTAAACATGGATAAAATAAAACAAACCATATACATTTGAACTTAAAAACATGAACATAAAGTTTAAACATAAAAATATTGAGCAATGACATAAATCTTGACAATACATAAGGAATATATCATAAAGGAACATTAATAATGATAAAATGGAATGGGAATAAAACATAGAATTATGGAAAACCATTAAGCACATGATATGATTTCCATAGTGTCCAAGGCATTGCTTCCAAGACCATCATAGTGGACAAAGTTCATTACTGAACTAGGTTTACTTGACATTCCAGCCCTATATTACTGAACTGGATTTTACTTCTTGTTCCAGCCATGTCTATATCATGAGATATAAATCTTTACCCAATGCATTGGAGGTAGATATAGTTCCCACCCATCTCATATTGAAATCATCCCTACGTGTGCCACAAAACAATCACAAATCATTCATCATAACCCTTAGAATAAAATGGGTTTCATAAACATCATCTCATCATGAAATAATACATATAAAACAAATGGATATCATTTCATCATAATAAAAATCAAACCATGTAAATAATATAGACATAAACATACTAAATAATGTCATCTTAGATGGAAATAGTTTTGATAAAACACTTAAAATGAATTCTTGAGGAAAATATCATTTCGTATTCAAAATCATTTTCTTTCCAAAAAATGCCCCACAATATGAAAATAAAATGATTTTATTGTAAATAATCATGAAATATTGTAGAGTAAGATTCATGAAGAAAAGGATTTATGAAACCATAAAAATTAGTTCATGCCATATAAGTTAAAAAAACATTCTCCATGTACTTTTATCGAAAAAGTCAAAAAGTACCTTGTATGGTAAACAAAAGAAAGATTCCCTACATACCATGTAGTAAAATTAAAAAAAGGGTAAACATGACTTTAAACATACATGGAAGAATAGTAAACACTTTATGAAATTTTTTTATAAAACACATACATAGATGATAAATATAACCCCAGTAAATACTTACGTATAAGCAATCTCGGATAAAAATGAGATTGCAAAATTATACCTTACCTTATGTCCAATTTCTTCCATACGTGTCCAATACTCTTGTATAGTGGGTTTAAATATATTATTAACTTGTAACATAACCATACTTGTAACACCCCAAGCTTCCACGGTACGTTTCCCTTTGAATAATGCGATAGCGTGTGTTGTACGCAACCTCGAGTTCTAACACACACCACAACTAATTAAACTAGCCGTTGTGAATAGTAATAACTACTTTTTGAAGTCATATATATTTTATATTTCAAAATGGACTTCATTTTTGGATTTGGAATATTGAAATTAGCCTAGGGTGAAATTTTGGTACTTTTCAGATAACTTTTATATTTTGATGAATAGTGAAAATTACTAAATTTTAATTAAAATCAACTTTTTTAATCAAAATAATTAATATTGATAAATTATAAATTTGAGTGGTTTTAAAGTATATTTCGAATATATTTTTACCATTTAATTTAATGTTTGTCATTGGACATAATTTCACAATTAAACCAGACATAAACAAGTGTCAATCTTTTGATAGTTATTATCTCTTAAAAACACGCTTTTTATTTTAACAACGGGAATTAATTTTAAATTAATTTCTGCCACTTCTGTGTTTTGAATTTGAAAAAATGGATTACATATTTGGAATCAGGATGTCCAAATTATGTAAATAGGTAACTTTTATTTTTACACATTTTGAATAATTACTGCGGTAAATATTTTATTTACCATGGTTAAAGGGTAAATCCGGAAAATAAGGGTTAAAAAATAATATTATAATAATACAAAATTACCCTAAAACGTGTCCTAACCTTATTTGTGGACACATACCCGACCATGGGCATCCTTGGGTCGATTTGGGGACCCCTTAGAGCCACTTGTATGTGGTAGGGACACATTATATTAATAAAGTTAAAATAAAAATAAAAATGGCATAAGGTTACATCTTTTAGAAGAAAATTTTTTACATAGGGTTATACATGTTGTATTTTCGATTATAAATATTCATTAGAAAGATAAATATATTTCCTAGATAATTATATTTTATTTATAATTTTTAGACATCAAATAATTTAAATTATTAATGACACAATAATGATGCAATGTTTACCTCATTAATAAATCATTTAAATAAATAAGATTATAATGATTAAAATATTATCTAAAACCTGTCCAATTCTTATTGGTTGATGTTATTTAGAAAATGAGTCATCTTATCTTCGACCTCAATGATTTTTGGACCATTATAAACCGAATATAATTATATTATAAAGTAATACTTTCACTCTTTCCTAAAGAGCCCCTCCTCTCCCTTATAAAAGGAGACCACTTCTACTCATTCCTCACACCTCTCAAGCCACTTGGCTCGGCCAAAATCTGCCCAAATACTCTCCCAACTTCCCTCACTACATCCTAGAGGCCTTATTTTGATCAGAAATCCAACCTAAGGAGCCCTTTTGATCAAATCAAAAGGAAGAACCCGAAGAAGAGGTAATGTTTTCACCACCCCTTTTCAAGTTCCTTTCTTCTTCCACTTCTTCTTTATTTGTTCTTACCATTCTAAAATAATAACTCCAGTATCTCACATATACTGTGATGTTATTATAAATATGGTACAACCATATTCAGTATTCTATCCACCCTTTGAATAACATGTCACCATACGTGCGTACGTACGGCTTACCGTCTCCACGTCGTGGTGTAATTGTTATTCAATATATTATTATTTGGATGGGTATAATAATGATGTGCAACTCATGTAAATAATAAATATAACATGTTAATTATTCTGTATATATGATATAACATCCATTTATATATTATTTTAATATCAAAAGAATGATATTTTCGCTCGTGCGTACGTACGGACTACCGTCTCCACAAACGCGATAAGTTTCATTCTCCATCGTATCCATTCAAGTATAATTATCATTTGATGATTTGAAAATGATGTTTAAGGACTTGATATCATTCTGGATATGAATAATATACAACCTATCCATTACAAACATGGATTACGTAACAAAACATATAAAATAAAACAAGTTAACACCCGAAACAACGATAATACTAAGATATTATTATCAAATCAATATTAAAAGATCATATATGATATCATATTAATGTATATGATTCTTTTATAATTTAATAACAATTATTTCACCATTATACAGGAGGTTAACCTACCCCAACCAAGGAAAAGTACAAGGTAAGGGTTATTTCACAATCTCTTTATTATCCAAGGTTGTTTATACGGAATAATCTACTGGGATCTCGTTATCATCCACATCCATGTTTCTTCAAAATGTATTTCAAAACATTTTTAATATTTAAAAGAATATGGGTTAAAGTCATTTATACCCTTGTTTGACTTTTTATAAGAGGTTTATAAGGGAATCTTTCCGTCGTTTTCCAAACAAGGTGCTTTTTAAACTTTTCGACAGAATTAAGATAAGAATGTTTTTTTAACTTATACGGTGGGTGCGGTTATTTTCCGCCATTATAAAATCGTCAAAGCTTCCCTTACAAGCTTATAAGAATATTTTCAAAGAAAATGTTTTATTTTATAAATATATGTCTCTTAAATGATTTCAAAATAGAAAGAGATATTTCTTTAAAAAGAGTTTTGATTTCATCTATGTCAACATCCTTTAATGGATTTTACGCTTATTTGAGGATGATATATTATGATACAAAACTTTTATATTGTATTGAAGGTTTTGTGATATGTTTGACTGTGGATGTGCTATTTTTGTATATACCATTCATGGTTTATGGTGAAAGTATTGACATTTCGTATGCTAGTTTTAATATGAATGTTTATGTTATGTTTAAACCTTTTCATATGGGAATGCATTGGACTTAATATGTGACGGATGGAGCCCGCTATAGCTCCTCGATGCATCGGTAGGTCTCATGAGACAAACTAGTGTCTTTACACAAGGCCTTGGAAAAATCTTATTTGTAGTCTTGGCACGAGGCCTTGGCTATGTGGTTATGATAGTCTGGAATTATGCATTCCATCATTATGAAAGTGGTTATTGATATTGCATGTGATTATTCGATTAGTAGAATATCCATGTGAATAAGTAAATGGCATTATTTCATTTTATTTATGCCATACTATGTTGAAGTTAAAGTTTAAAAGGCTTTTGTTTTAGTTATACATTGCCTTAAATGTTTATTTTTATTTATGAAAGTTTCCGCTATATTGTTATCCTTACTGGGCATTTGAGCTCACCCCTTTTCTATGTTTTATTTTCCCAGGATGTGAAGAAGTAAATTATGAATGACTTGTAGGGATATTATGAGGGGTTAATAGTGTGGACTATGGAGACAATATGTTGTTGTAGTAGTTCTTTTTTTATTTTGATGATGTAATGTAAAACTTATGAATATATCTAGTGTTTCCAAGGCTACTAAACCAATTGGTCTTTCGAGATTTGATCTTTCTTGTGATCATGCCAATGTTATGTAATTAATGCACCGACTCTGGGTAACTAGGGTTGGGGCGTTACAGTTGGTATCAGAGGAAGTTTAGTACAAACCTTGGAAGCTAGATTTAGATAAACTCTGATTAGAGCACGTAGACCTAAGATGAACTTTGAGGATTAGTATAGAAGAACTTCCTAGAATTTTGGTATTGTAGAGATTTTGTGAGTTTTCCGAGCAATACATCCCTGTCTAGATACGAGCAGGTAGAGGCGGCTCTGGCACAGATGTACCTAGGGGTAAAACCCGAAAACACCGCTTTGAGCTAGACTCGAACGGGAACTGGTGCACGACAACGGGCCTTGCTGCACTCTTGGTTACGACACTCCTGGGGGATATGCTTAGGATAACTCTCATTTTCTTTACAAATCATTCTGAAGGGTTTATGAGTATATAATTCCTCAAAGAAAACATTTTTATGATTATGGATTATATCCATAAATAGTTCAATTTATGTTGAGTGTTTTATAAGTATGGGATTATATATTTTGATTCATAAACTGATCTAGTTTATTCCATTGTTTAGAAATGGCGCCTAGTGGAAGAAATGGAAACCGTATCAATGCACTCACTCCATGTAGGGATTGCCCTCCTGCTCAAGATAATTATAGTGGGGCTGGTGATGCAACTGGTGTCGATCAGCTAATCACCATACTGGGACAACTTACTCAGGTTATGAATAATAACCTTACCCGTATGGAGCACCCTGATCCGCAGTGTGGAGGATCAATGTCAGATCGATTCATGAGGCAACAACCACCAACGTTCAATGGGAGTACAAATCCCTTAGTAGCTGAGCAATGGATAAATTCCCTAGAGAAAATATTTTAGGCTTTGGGGAGCAGTGAAAGGGAAAAAGTTATCATGGCAGTTTACCGCCTCACTGGAGATGCTGATCAATGGTGGTCATTGATTCAAAACATGAAGGAAGATGATGAAGTATAAAATATGGAATGGAGGGAGTTCAAAGATCTGTTTTTAGAAAAATACTTCCCTCGCGACCATCGAGCAGATATGAAAAGGCAATTTCTAAGTCTGAGACAGAAGGAGGATGAGAATGTCGCAAAGTATGAGGCTAACTTTACAAGGTTAGAAAGGTACGCTGGTGATTATATACGTAACCAAAGAAGTAAGATTGATCATTTCTTTGATGGGTTAAAACCATTTCTCCGTCGAGCATTAGTCTCACAATCCTTTTCATCGTACGAAGACATTGTCTCATGTGCTATCAAGACCGAAAAGGAATTCTCTAAGTCTTATGACTTTAAAGCAAAGCAAGAGAAGAAGAGACCTGCTGATCAATCTGGGAATGGAAATAAGGGGAATAAGGGAAAGGTTGAATATCCATCCTGTGGTAAATGCGGGAAGAAACACCCTGGTACTTGCTTGAAGGGAATGGGAGTCTGTTACAAGTGTGGTGAAAAAGGCCACCAAGCTCGTGATTGCAAGGGGAAGAAGGAAGCTACCAACGTTCAGTGCTACAATTGCAAGGAGATGGGGCATTATGCAAATGAATGTCCTAAGCGTCAGGAGAACTTACCTCAGAAAAGGCCAAGGGATCAAGGCCAGGCTTATGCTATCACTACTGCTGAGGTAGAAGCTCCGAAAGACGTGGTGGCAGGTAATTTAATGGTTTCCTCAAGTTTAGCAAATGCATTATCTGATTCTGGATCATCGCATTGTTTCATATCTTCCCAGTTTGCTAAGAGAATTAGATATTTCCAATTTGATTTAATAAGGGAGTTGTCAGTTAAAACTCCTAAGGGAAGTATCATTGCAACAAAGTTTTGTGAATCAGTCCCCATTAGAGCACATAAATTTTCTTTATCTGCTGATCTCATCATCATACCTATGATTGAGTTTGATATAATCCTCGGTATGGACTGGCTTTCGGACTATGATGTGAAGATTTATTGTAAGAAGAAAGAGGTTACGATTATTGATGATAATGATAAGGAACACCTTATTTTTAGAGCAGAATCGTCACCACCTAATTCTTATTTAGATCCACCCCCAGTAGCTCAACTTAATTCAATTATTGGGGAGGAAGAGAATGAAATAACTGTCGGTGAGGAAAGGAATGTTCAAATAGAGGATGTACCTGTTGTGAAAGAATTTGTAGATGTATTTCCGGAAGATTTACCTGGACATCCTCCAGAACGAGAAGTTGAGTTTTCCATTGATTTGATTCCTGGATCAAGGCCTATATCGAAGACCCCTTATAGAATGGCCATTGTAGAATTAGTCGAACTAAAGAAACAACTAGAGGAATTGAGTAATAAGGGATGTATTCGCCCTAGTGTTTCTCCATGGGGAGCCCCTGTTCTTTTTGTTAAAAATAAAGATGGATCTATGAGGTTATGTATCGACTACAGGGAGATCAATGCTATAACGATATAGAACAAGTATCCCCTACCTCGTATTGATGATTTATTTGACCAACTGCATGGAGCTCAATACTTTTCAAAGATTGACCTTCGATCTGGATACCATCAGTTGTGTGTGAAGAAGGAAGACATTCCGAAGACAGCATTTCGAACCAGGTACGGGCATTACGAGTTTACCGTAATGCCGTTTGGATTGACTAATGCACCCTCTGTATTCATGGATCTGATGAATAGAGTTTTCAAGGTGTATCTCGATGAATTTGTGGTGGTATTTATTGATGATATCTTGGTATACTCCAAAACCTACGAAGATCATGAAAATCACTTGTGCATTATCTTGAAGACTCTTAGGAGGCATGAATTATATGGGAAGTTTAGAAAGTGTGAATTCTGGCTTCAGGATATTTCTTTTCTTGGCCATATTGTCTCTAAAGATGGAATCTCTGATGATCCTTCTAAGACCAAGGCAATCCAAGAATGGCCAGCACCTACGAGTATAACTGAGGTACGTAGTTTTATTGGTTTGGCAGGTTATTATCGACGTTTCGTCCAGAATTTTGCCCGATTGGATAACCCATTAACGAAGCTCACACATAAAGGGGTTAAATTTGTTTGGACAAAAGAGTGTGAAGAATGTTTCGAAGAACTGAAGAGAAGATTAGTCAATGCTTTTATATTGACTCTACTATCGGGGAATGATGGGTTCGTTATTTATAGTGATGCATCAAAGAAAGGACTTGGTTGTGTCCTTATGCAGAATGATAGAGTTATTGCCTATGCATCACGACAGTTGAAAATTCATGAACAAAACTATCCTACTCATGATCTTGAGTTAGCAGCTATGATCTTCACTTTGAAGATATGGAGACACTACCTCTATGGTGAAAAATGTGAGATTTATACTGATCGCAAGAGTTTGAAGTATATTTTCTCACAAAAAGAACTCAACATGAGGCAAAGGAGATGGCTTGAATTACTCAAGGATTATGATTGCACGATACACTACCACCCCGGGAAAGCAAACAAGGTGCCAGATGCTTTGAGCAGAAAAGACCATGGAGTTTTGAACATGATGAGAATTGAAAGGGATCCAATTTTCATGGATCTAGTGAAGATGGACATGGGAATAACCAGGGAAGGTGAAACATCAATGCTTTTTCAAATGGTTGCCAAACCATATTTACTAGAAAGGATTAAGAGTTCTCAGACTGATGATGAAGAATTTCAGAAGAATATTAAAGCTGTGAATGATGGGAGATTGAGAGACTTTGTGTATGAAGATGGAATTTTGAAATTCGGGAAGAGACTTTGTGTTCCCAATTTACCTGATCTGAAAAGGGAATTGCTGGATGATTCTCATAGTTCCAATTTCTCTATACACCCTGGGAGCACCAAAATGTATAGAGATTTGAAGGAACATTTTTGGTGGGACAACATGAAGAGGGAGATTGCTGATTTTGTGTCAAGATGTATGGTTTGTCAACAAGTGAAAGCTGGAAGGCAACAGCCTGGAGGAGTCATGAAACCTCTTCCCATACCGGAGTGGAAATGGGACAATATTACGATGGACTTTGTCATGGGGCTACCAAAGACTCCTAGAAGGAACGATGCAATATGGGTTATTGTTGATCGTCTTACCAAGTCAGCACATTTTCTTGCTATAAGAGAAGATCTAACCATGGAATGTCTAGCAAGACTATACATTAATGAAGTTTTGAGACTTCATGGAGTACCCCTATCGATTGTTTCTGATCGTGATCCCCGTTTTACTTCAAGATTTTGGAAAAGTCTTCAGAAATCTCTGGATACTGAACTTCATTTGAGCACTGCTTACCACCCTCAGACAGATGGAAAATCAGAACGGACTATTCAAACCCTAGAAGACATGTTGAGATCTTGCTCACTTGACTTTCAGGGTATGTGGGATCAATATTTACCACTGGTAGAATTTTCCTATAACAATAGCTTCCATTCGAGTATTCAGATGGCACCATATGAAGCGTTATACGGAAAGAGATGTTGTACACCAACCTGTTGGGATGAGGTTGGTGAAAGAAAACTTGTAGGCCCAGAACTGGTGGAGGAAACGGTGGAAAAGGTGAAGGTAATCCAAAATCACATCAAAGCAGCACAAAGTAGGCAGAAGAGCTATGCCGATAATCGAAGGAAGGATTTGGAATTTCAAGTCGGTGATCATGTTTTCCTGAAGGTATATCCATGGAAGGGAGTCATACGTTTTGGTAAGAAAGGTAAATTGAGTCCCAGGTACATCGGACCTTTCGAAATTCTAGAACGAATCGGGGCTGTAGCTTACCGATTGGCAATGCCGCCAAGTCTCTCTAAAGTTCACGTTGTGTTCCACGTATCTCTGTTGAGAAAATACATGCCTGACCCAACGCATGTACTCACCTATGAGGAATTAGAACTGGAACCCGATCTGTCTTATTGTGAAGAGCCTGTCAGGATTCTTGATACAAGAGAACAAGTACTGAGAAACCGGACGACGCGTCTGGTAAAAGTTTTGTGGAGAAATCATAAGATGGAAGAGGCAATGTGGGAACCCAAGAAACTTATGATGAAGAACCACCCAAGTCTTTTTATGCAGTAATACCCTAGAAATTGTGAGGACGCAATTATTTGAAGGAGGGGAGAATGTAACACCCCAAGCTTCCACGGTATGTTTCCCTTCGAATAATGCGATAGCGTGTGTTGTACGCAACCTCGAGTTCTAACACACACCACAACTAATTAAACTAGCCGTTGTGAATAGTAATACCTACTTTTTGAAATCATATATATTTTATATTTCAAAATGGACTTCATTTTTGGATTCAGAATATTGAAATTATCCTAGGGTGAAATTTTGGTACTTTTCGGATAACTTTTATATTTTGATGAATAGTGAAAATTACTAAATTTTAATTAAAATCAACTTTTTTAATCAAAATAATTAATATTGATAAATTATGAATTTGAGTGGTTTTAAAGTATATTTTGAATATATTTTTACCATTTAATTTAATGTTTTTCATTGGACATAATTTCACAATTAAACCATACATAAACAAGTGTCAATCTTTTGATAGTTATTATCTCTTAAAAACACGCTTTTTATTTTAACAACAGGAATTAATTTTAAATTAATTTCTGCCACTTCTGTATTTTGAATTTGGAAAAATGGATTACATATTTGGAATCAGGATGTCCAAATTATGTAAATAGGTAACTTTTATTTTTACACATTTTGAATAACTACTGCGGTAAATATTTTATTTACCATGGTTAAAGGGTAAATCCGGTAAATAAGGGTTAAAAAATAATATTATAATAATACAAAATTACCCTAAAACGTGTCCTAACCTTATTGGTGGACACATACCCGACCATGGGCATCCTTGGGTTGATTTGGGGACCCCTTAGAGCCACTTGTATGTGGTAGGGACACATTATATTAATAAAGTTAAAATAAAAATAAAAATGGCATAAGCTTACATCTTCTAGAAGAACAATTTTTACATAGGGTTATACATGTTGGATTTTCGATTATAAATATTAATTAGAAAGATAAAAATATTTCCTACATAATGATATTTTATTTATAATTTTTAGACATCAAATAATTTAAATTATTAATGACACAATAATGATGCAATGTTTACCTCAATAATAAATCATTTAAATAAATAAGATTATAATGATTAACATATTATCTAAAACCTGTCCAATTCTTATTGGTTGATGTTATTTAGAAAATGAGTCATCTTATCTTCGACCTCAATGATTTTTGGACCATTATAAACCGAATATAATTATATTATAAAGTAATACTTTCACTCTTTCCTAAAGAGCCCCTCCTCTCCCTTATAAAAGGAGACCGCTTCTACTCATTCCTCACACCTCTCAAGCCACTTGGCTCGGCCAAAATCTGCCCAAATACTCTACCAACTTCCCTCACTACAACCTAGAGGCCTTAGTTTGATCAGAAAGCCAACCTAAGGAGACCTTTTGATCAAATCAAAAGGAAGAACACGAAGAAGAGGTAATGTTTTCACCACCCCTTTTCAAGTTCCTTTCTTCTTCCACTTCTTCTTTCTTTGTTCTTACCATTATAAAATAATAACTCCAGTATCTCACATATACTGTGATGTTATTATAAATATGGTACAACCATATTCAGTATTCTATCCACCCTTTGAATAACATGTCACCATACGTGCGTACGTACGGCTTACCGTCTCCACGTCGTGGTGTAATTGTTATTCAATATATTATTATTTGGATGGGTATAATAATGATTTACAAATCATGTAAATAATAAATATAACATGTTAATTATTCTTTATATATGATATAACATCCATTTATATATTATTTTAATATCAAAAGAATGATATTGTCGCTCGTGCGTACGTACGGACTACCGTCTCCACAAACGCGATAAGATTCATTCTCCATCGTATCCATTCAAGTATAATTATCATTTGATGATTTAAAAATGATGTTTAAGGACTTGATATCATTCTGGATATGAATAATATACAACCTATCCATTACAAACATGGCTTACGTAACAAAACATATAAAATAAAACAAGTAAGTTAACACCCGAAACAACGATAATACTAAGATATTATTATCAAATCAATATTAAAAGATCATATATGATATCATATTAATGTATATTATTCTTTTATAATTTAATAACAATTATTTCACCATTATACAGGAGGTTAACCTACCCCAACCAAGGAAAAGTACAAGGTAAGGGTTATTTCACAATCTCTTTATTATCCGAGGTTGTTTATACGTAATAATCTACTGGGATCTCGTTATCATCCACATCCATGTTTCTTAAAAATGTATTTCAAAAAAAATTTAATATTTAAAAGAATATGGGTTAAAGTCATTTATACCCTTGTTTTACTTTTTATAAGAGTTTTATAAGGGAATCTTTCCGTCGTTTTCCAAACAAGGTGCTTTTTAACCTTTTCGACAGAATTAAGATAAGAATGTTTTTTTTAACTTATACGGCGGGTGCGGTTATTTTCCGCCGTTATAAAATCGTCAAAGCTTCCCTTACAAGATTATAATAATATTTTCAAAGAAAATGTTTTATTTTATAAATATATGTCTCTTAAATTATTTGAGAATAGAAAGAGATATTTCTTTAAAAAGAGTTTTGATTTCATCTATGTCAACATCCTTTAATGGATTTTACGCTTATTTGAGGATGATATATTATGATACAAAACTTTTATATTGTATTGAAGGTTTTGTGATATGTTTGACTGTGGATGTGCTATTTTTTTATATACCATTCATGGTTTATGGTGAAAGTATTGACATTTCGTATGCTAGTTTTAATACGAATGTTTATGTTATGTTTAAACCTTTTCATATGGGAATGCATTGGACTTAATATGTGACGGGTGGAGCCCGCTATAGCTCCTCGATGCATCGGTAGGTCTCATGAGACAAACTAGTGTCTTGGCACAAGGCCTTGGAAAAATCTTATTTGTAGTCTTGGCACGAGGCCTTGGCTATGTGGTTATGATAGTCTGGCATTATGCATTCCATCATTATGAAAGTGGTTATTGATATTGCATGTGATTATTCGATTAGTAGAATATCCATGTGAATAAGTAAATGGCATTATTTCATTTTATTTATGCCATACTATGTTGAAGTTAAAGTTTAAAAGGCTTTTGTTTTAGTTATACATTGCCTTAAATGTTTATTCTTATTTATGAAAGTTTCCGCTATATTGTTATCCTTACTGGGCATTTGAGCTCACCCCTTTTCTATGTTTTATTTTCCCAGGATGTGAAGAAGTAAATTATGAATGAGTTGTAGGGATATTATGAGGGGTTAATAGTGTGGACTATGGAGACAATATGTTGTTGTAGTAGTTCTTTTTTTATTTTGATGATGTAATGTAAAACTTATGAATATATCTAGTGTTTCCAAGGCTACTAAACCAATCGGTCTTTCGAGATTTGATCTTTCTCGTGATCATGCCAATGTTATGTAATTAATGAACCGACTCTGGGTAACTGGGGTCGGGGCGTTACAATACTAATATTTATGATATCATATATGATTCACTTATTACTTTATATTACCTTTTTTTGTCAATTCCTTGTTAAAGAAGCATTTTGGGTAAAATCGTTTCATTTATCATACGTGTTTGGAATTTTTGTTCTTGATATTATTACTTATATCATGATTTCATTACTTCCATAGTGAAAAACATGATTTATATATCATATATATTCAGTATATATATATATAATATATAGATAAATTAAATGAAATAAACTGTTCCTTGAGACGGTAGGCTGTACGTACGCATGAATGTTGTTTTCCTTTCATTATTGACTTGGATGGAAGTAAGTAGATCACATATATATAAATATATACATAAATAAAGTATCATTATTATGTCATATATTTCATTATTATTCATTATATATACTTTATAATCATTCTTGAATGGTTATCATAGAGAATGAATATCATCCCGTCGTGGAGACAGTAATCCGTACGTACACAAGAGTGATGATATTGTTCCCATAATTATTGAATGGAATTGAAGTGGATGATAGAATTTATCAGAATTATTATCATGTTATAATAATCATATATATTTATTATTTACACCATTATACCCATCCAATTAAGGTGGTGGTGGAAAACAGATTACACCACGGCATGGAGATGGTATTCCGTACGTACGCACGCGCGGTGATTTCATTTTCCATAGGATGGATAGAAGGTGAAATAGGGTTGTTTAATATTTATAATAACATATAAGTATATTATTTATACTTATGTTATTACTTTATAATGAATCAACTAAATAAGAGGATGTATAAGAATAAAAAAACTTGAAAGAATCGGTTGAAGAGATTACCTCTTCTTCGACGTGCCTCTTCTAAACCTCCTTTTAGGGCACTAAAGTTGGTCTTTGAAGAATACAAGGACCTATATTATGTTTCTATGGAAGTTTAGAATGGAAATGGTTAGGTTTTGGCCTATCTTGAAGGCTCAAAATGTTGTGAAGATGATAGGGAGGAGGTGCCCTTTCATAAGAGAGGAGAGGGGCACTTTTGGAAACCTCTAAAATATTAATTTATAATAAACCCAAACCCCACTTAAAAACTTAAAAAAGGATTCAAATTATAATATGATATTCGATAGGGTTTTAATATCATCATCCAATAAAATTTATACATGTTGGGAATTTATTTTAAACCTTATCAACTTGATTTATCCTTATTTAATCTATTTAATTTAATTTTGTGGTAATAATATTCTAAATTTTAAATTGTTATAAATAATTACTTATATGTTGTGAATTGTCCCTAATTAGATACTTTATAAAATTTTTGACCATATATATTTCAATTTAAAATTTTTAAATTTTTTTTTGATTTTTAAAAAAATTTATAATATGTTATTTTTATAAAATAACAATAGTGTCAATTTTGACACTATTTATTTATTTGAATTTAAATAAAATACACATAGAGGATATATTCGTAAAAAATATTTAATAGATTCATAACATGTACTATTTTTCTATAAAATTCCTGGATCACATTAAATAGTTCATATAATATTTATTTAAATATTTTTAAAACCATTTATTCGATATTTCAATCAATAAAATAATATCTACATCACTATTGTGTCATCATTAATGATAATTATTTAATCCCTAAAAATTATAAATTAATTTTCATGATGTAGATATTTTTATTATCTTTCTAGAGACTATTTATGTTTGATTTTTTATGTATTTTATCACCAAATCAAAATTATTACACTTATAAGATATAAGAGAGTGACATGTTGTCACTTTCTTTGGTTTTAATAATAATTACATCATTTTCATAGTCAAAAGTTCATGAAATGAATCTATTATGAGCCTTAGGTGATATGGGTCGACTTTTATTCATCCCATATAATTTTGGTAGGTGTTAGGGTAATTTTATAATATTATTGTTACCCTTAATTTCATGATTTACCATTAACTGTGGTAAATAAAATTTACCGTAGTTACTATTCATAATGCCCAAATATAAAAAGTAGCCTATTAACATAATTTGGACATACTGATTCCAAATATGGATTCCATTTTTCAAAATTCAAGACATAGAAGATGCAATAATTAATTTAAAATTAATCTCGTTGTCGAAAAAAAAACTTTTTTTTATTTAAAACATTGCAAAAGATTGAAATGTTTTTACCTATGAATTCAATGAAAAATTAATGATAATGACATAAATTATATTAAATGGTAAAAATATATTCTATTTATACTTTAAAACCATTCAACATTATAATTTAACCATATAAATTATTTTGATGAAAAAAGTTATTTTTATTTAAAATATAACGTATTTTTACTGTTCATCAAAATATGAACGTTATCAGAAAAATACCAAAAACTTTATCCAATGTAAAATTTTAAATGTGGATTCACAAGAAGAAGTTTATTTTGTAAAATTTAACTTATAAAATTGTTAAAAATTATATTTAAAATGGGTGCACCATCAAAAGGCAGCAAAACTACATTTTTTGAAAAATACTTATTTTACCCAAAAAATTTATTTTGTTCTCATACCATGATCTAGAAAATGTGTAAGATTAATTATAATGTTATAAAATTCAAAATTTAGTTAAAACAATTCATAACAGCTAGTTCATAATAATATTATAACAATATATCATTGTTTAGTGAAACTCGGTATTGCGTACAACACACGCTATCGAGGGAGGTTGCTCTTGCATACAACACAAGCCAAGAATAGTGTTTGCATATAATACAAGAAAATATGGTGTTTCATATAGCACAATATAATCTTTGTGTAACATACAACACAAGACATAAATGAAATTAAAAAGGATATTTGTCATAAAATATCAGGGTGTTACATTCTACCCCCCTTAAAATGAATTTTACCCTCGAAATTTGTCGGGGTTATAAATGGTTTTCAACTTGAAATTTCATTCATAGAAACCCACATCGTAAAAAGGAATACTAAAACTTAATTTTAAAAAGTAAAGTTACAAACATAACAGATACCCAAAGTAACTCATCACTGGGTTTCCACATATGAGAATATAGGTGAAAATATGGATATAGAAGAGAAATCTAACCATTATATTCTGATGAAGAGTGGTAGAGAACATGGCTATGAAAAATCCAACAATCACAAAGCCATAAATTTGTGATGATCTAAGGTACCATCTGATTCATTAGATATGAGAGTATTAGGACAACATTTTTGGTTTTCAAGATCATTTCCCAAAAGGTGATGAATTTTTACATAAGGAGAAATACTTACTTGATTTCAGTGTAATATCATCTTTGGTCATTCCATGAACAATTTACACTTCATCTCTTATTTAAAGAAATGAATTTGAATTTGTCATTATTGAAGTATTAGTAGATCATGTGATATAATTATAGGTCATTCCATCTATCTCTATCACAAAAAGGTTAGCACAAATTATTAAATATTCATAATTCTACCTATGGTGAGATTAAACATATATGATTCAAAAAATGGAATTATGCTTCATTTATCATACTGATTAATAAAATAAAACTAATTTCTACAAACCAGGTACTTCCTGTAGGCCAGTGGTAGGAGATAAAGGCCTATCGCACTTCATTTGTGGGTTCGATTCCCGCAACCTTGTCCGATGTGATGGTTTGTTGCCCGTCTGGCAGGTTGTTATTTTTCTAAAACTATACTATTATAACATTCTAACAATAATATCGAAAAAAGTTCTAGCCTTAAACAATACTATCTTATGTCCAACATAATTCATTCCGGTCTTTAGGATTATCTAAAATACTTCTGTCCAAGCTCATAGTATAAAGAAAATGATTACTCGAAAGGCCATCTTCCAAGAATGTGAAAACAAGCATTTATCCCACATATATCATAAGATATAACTTTTTGGTTACATTCAAAACACTTGAATACATTAATCATGTATTTTCCTGAAACATGTATTACCGTAGAACCTTAATGAAAACATGAATGCTGTCAAAAGTTAACTCTTTACACATACCAAAATCCCAAAAATTCTATGTACTCAAACCATGATATCACTTTGTCCTTTTATCAATCATGAGCACATTAATACTATAAAACATATTATTTTCTCCTTATTCCTTCTATATGTGCATATCATCTACTTTTTAAAAATATTTCAATCACTTTTCATGGTTACGAGTACCATATAATTGTTGAAAACTATAATAAACCAATACATATATTTTCCAATATTCCACGATACTATAAATGAGATTCCACAACATTATTTTTGAATATCGTTACATAAACACTTAATCATTCCACCACTTCATTTTTATACTCAACATCTCCAATAGTGATATCATGTGACTTCCCATTTCCATTTTCCTTAAGAGGTTGTTAATGTCGATCATCATTAACCTGTGGATTAGGGCCTTGGTTAGCATAATTCCCCATTTCCTTGCACTTGTAGCATTGAAGTGTTGGTGGTGTGTTCTCTGTAGCCTTTTCTCCATTCACATCATTAGATACCCTTTTTCCATTACATTGACACTCAGACACTTGATGACCTTCTTTTCCACACTTAAAACATTTTCTAGTCCCTTTAAGACAATATCCACCATGCTTCTTTCCATACTTTGAACATAAAGAAACATTCGTATTATTTTCACCATTGTTTTGAGATTTTTCCTTTAACTCCATCTTTCATTTATTGTCAAAACCATGAGATGGATATGTTACGCCAACTTCTTATTCTACCTTGATAGCACAACTCACAATTTATTCATAGCTATTGAAGTCTCTTATAGATAATTCCCTTAGAAGACTTGGTTTTATGCCACTGATGAATCGATCAACTTTACTTTCAGGTTGGATGATAATGTTAGATGCATAATTTGCAAGCCTAGTAAAATTTTCTCTGTATATACCAACAGATTCATCATACTTTTTCTTAAGATCAAGTAACTCCTTTTCCATCTTTTTTAGAAGAATACGAGGGAAGTACTTATTAAAAAACAAGTTCCTGAACTCATCCCATTCCATGGATTCAATTTCATCTGGGGGCGTGTATTCTTAATTAGAGTCAACCACTGGTCTGCTTCACCTTCTAAATTGAAAACAGCCAAAATGTATTTTTCATGTTCTAAATATCAAAGTATGGAAAATATCTTTTCAATGGTGATAATCCATTGTTCAGCAATAAGTGGATCATAAGGCCCATTGAAAGAAGGTAGACGTTGCCTCATGAAGGACTCAATAGAATATTGTTCCCTTCTCTGCTCATTTGGATGTCCAGAATGATTCATAGATTGTGTATTTATAGCAATAATATTTTTCACTCCATATCCCATAACATTGGCTTGTTCAGGAGGACAATCATTGTATTGTCCATTACATTGATCAACATAGTTCCTTCGGGTTCTAGACATCATCTAAAACCCAAAAATAATAGTGTGAGAGGAAAAATCATGCTAGGAAAACAACATAATAATGGGGGAGTACCTTCAATATCTAACATCATAGGTTTAATTCTATAATCTTTTCCATAATTCAAGGACTATAACCTATACTTATACTTAACCTTAGGAAAATCCCTAGAAATACCTTAGAAATATCTCTAGGGATCTCACTAAAGTTTTCACATCCTAGTTTCCAAAGGTTAACTAAACCTTCGCTCTGATACCAAATATAACGACCCAAGATTGACGTACATAGACATTACATTACTTTTATGGAATACTAAATACATAACAAAAACAGACACCCAAATACCATATTAGTTTCATGTCTTTGGAAACTCATAACATAATCTTCTAATCATGGTGAAAGATCTTCAACATCTCCCATAAAGATCTTCCCCTTTTGTTTTCTTACCTGAAACATTTATTTATATCCTGGGGAAAAGAAAACATAAAAATGGTGATCTCAAATGCTCAGTAAGGGTAAACATGGAGAAAATAAAACAAACCATATACATTTGAACTTAAAAACATGAACATAAAGTTTAAACATCAAAATCTTGAGCAATGACATAAATCTTGACAGTACATAAGGCATAGATCATAAAGGAACATTAATCATGATAAAATGTCATGGGAATAAAACATGGAATTGTGTAAAACCATTAATCACATGATATTATTTCTATAGTATCCAAGGCATTGCTGCCAACACCATCATAGTGGACAAAGTCCATTAATGAACTAGGTTTACTTGTCGTTCCAGCCCTGTATTACAGAATCAGATTTTACATGTCATTCTAGCCATGTCTATCTCATGAGATATAAATATTTAATCAATAAATTAAATGGAAATATAGTTCCTACCCATCTCATATTGAAATCATTATTACATGTGCCACAAAACAATCATAAATCATTCATCATAACCCAAAGAATAAAATGGGTTTCATAAACATCATCCCATCATGACATAATCCATATAAAACAAATGGATATCATTTCATCATAATAAAAATCAAACCATGTAAATAATAGATACATAAAAATTCTAAATAATTTCATCTTAGATGGAAAATGGTTTTGATAAAACACTTGAAATGAATTCTTGAGGAAAATATCCTTTCGTCTTCAAAATCATTTTCTTTTCAAAAAATGCCACAAAATTTTAAAAGAAAGGGATTTTATTGAAAATAATAATGAAATATTGTAGAGTAATCTTCGTTAATAAATGGATTTATGAAACTGTAAAAATATTCTCATGTCGTATAGGTTAAAAAAACATTCTCCTCGTACTTTTACCAAAAAAGTCAAAAAGTACCTTGTATGGTAAACAAAAGAAAGATTACCTACATACCATGTAGGAAAAGTTAAAAAAGGATAAACATGAATTTAAACATACATGGAATAATATTAAACACTTTATGAAAACCGTTTTTATAAAACACATACATAGATGATAAATATAACCCCAGTAAATACTTACGTATAAGCAATCTCGGATAAAAATGAGATTGCAAAATTATCCCTTACCTTATGTCCAATTTCTTCCATATGTGTCCAAGACTCATGTATAGTGGGTTTAAATATATTATTAACTTGTAATAGAACCATAATAATATTTATGATATTATATATGATTCACTTATGACTTTATATTACCCGTTCTTTTGTCAATTCCTTGTTAAAGCAGCATTTTGGGTAAAATCGTTTCATTTATCGTACGTGTTTGGACTAGTTGTTCTTGATATTATTACTTATATCATGATTTACTCACTTCCATAATTTAAAACATGATTTATATATCATATATATTCATTATATAAATTTTATAGATAGATAAATGAAATGAAATACACCGTTCATGGAGATGGTAGGTCGTACGTACGCATGAACGATGTTTTCCTTTCCTTATTGACTTGAATGGAAGTAAGTAGATGACATATATATATATATACATAAATACAGTAACATTATTATGTCATATATTTAATTATTATTCATTATATATACTTTATAATCATTCTTGAATGGTTAACATGGAGTATTAATCTCATCGCGTCTTGGAGACAGTAATCCGTACGTACACACGAGCGATGATATCGTTCACATAATTATTGAATGGAATTGAAGTGGATAGAGTATAATGTCTCAAAATTAGTATCATGTTATAATAATCATATATAGTTATTCTTCACACCATTATACCCATCCAAGTAAGGTGGTGGTGGAAAAACAGATTACACCACGGCGTGGAGACGGTATTTCGTACGTATGCACGCGTGGTGATTTCGTTTTCCGAAGGATGGATAGAAGGTGAAATAGGGTTATTTCATATTTATAATAACATATAAGTATATTATTTATACTTATGTTATTAATTTATAATGAAACAACTAAAGAAGAGGATGTAGAAGAATAAAAAAACTTGAAATAATCGATTGAAGAGATTACCTCTTCTTCGACATGCCTCTTCTAAACCTACTTTTAGGGCACTAAAGTTGGTCTTTGAAGAATACCAGGACCTCTATTATGTTTCTATGGAAGTTTAGAAGGGAAATGGGTAGGGTTTGGCCTATCTTGAAGGCTCGAAATTTTGTGAAGATGATAGGGAGGAGGTTCCCTTTTATAAGAGAGGAGAGGGGAACTTTTGGCAGGTGTTAGGGTAATTTTATAATATTATTGTTACCCTTAATTTCCTGATTTACCTTTAACTGTGGTAAATAAAATTTACCGTAGTTACTATTCATAATGCCCAAAAATAAAAAGTAGCCTATTAACATAATTTGGACCTACTGATTCCAAATATGGAATCCATTTTTCTAAATTTAATAAACAGAAGATGCAAAAAAATTAATTTTAAATTAATCTCGTTGTCGAAAGAAATGGGTTTTTATTTAAAACATTGCAAAAGATTGAAATGTTTTTACCTATGAATTCAATGTCAAATTAATGATAATGACATAAATTATATAAAATTGTAAAAATATATTCTATTTATACTTTAAAACCATTAAATATTATAATTTAACCATATAAATTATTTTGATGAAAAAAATTGTTTTTAATTAAAATATAGCATATTTTTACTATTCATCAAAATATTAACGTTATCAGAAAAATATCAAAACTTTATCCAACGTAAATTTTTATATACTGATTCACAAGAAGAAGTTTATTTTGTAAAATTGAACTTATAAACTTGTAAAAAATTAGATTTAAAATGGGTGTGCCATCAAAAGGAGGCAAAACTACATTTTTTGAAAAATACTTATTTTACCCGAAAAAATTATTTTGTACTCATACCATGATCTAGAAAATGTTTAAGATGAATGATAATGTTATAAAATTAAAAATATAGTTAAAACTATTCATAACATCTAGTTTATAATAATATTATAACAATATGTCGTTGTTTAGTGAAACTCAGTATTGCATACAACACACGCTATCGAGGGAGGTCGCTTTTGCATGCAACACAATCCAAGAATAGTGTTTTCATATACTACAAGATAATACGGTGTTGCGTATAGCGCAAGATAATATTGGTGTAGCATAAAACACAGGACAAAAATGAAATTAATAATGATATATGTCATAAAATCTCAGGGTGTTACACTTCCCACCTCCAACACTCCCCTTTAGTAGTGATCCCTCTACCCAAAAAGCAAAAAACTATTCATAATTCAATAATCCATCACATGTATATACACAAACATCAACAATAGATAACAATAGGGATCAATAAGGGTATAACCCACAATCAATAAAGTAACATATCAAAAGGTTCTAACTGGGTCTTTTATACTTTGTAATCATATATTTGTAAATCCATTTTTAAAGGTATTTGGAAACCAAGAATAAAACTAAGGGAAATAAAAAGTCACAAAAAACATGATCACAAATTATTCAGAGGATTTAATTAAACAATTCAATAAATTAAACACACCACTTTAAAACATGTAAAATCTTAAAAGCCACAAGTCACTCCACTTGATAAATCACCATAGATTTAAAACATTATAATTAAATCATTTTTATTTTATAAATATATCATTGGAATTTTATCTAACACTTGGAATTCATAAATCATAATTTGAAACCAAAATTCCATTGAACTATACAATTCAGCCATTTTTTTAGAGGATAAAGAAAACAATTCATGGAAAACCTTTGACAACACAAATATATACATATATATATAATATTTCATTAATTTAGTTTAAAATAAAATTTAAAGTATATAGTACCTAAGTAAATCTCAAATAAAAGGGATGAAATGGAAAAATCAACATCAAGTGGTGGAACTATGTCACCTTTGACAAGAGCCACCAGATTAGATCCTAAGAAATGGATCATGACCCTTAAGAATAAAAACCCGCAAGTTTAGAGCAACCCTGGACATGGAAATCAGCCAACATGGTCATTTGGATTAGGGAAGAAGGGATAAAATGGAATAACCCAACGAAATAAAAAAATATAGGATATTAATTTTTAATTTTTCTGAATATCCACCAAGAAATCACCCTACATCCACCATATAAGGGCTTGGAGAAGGAGGAAGAGGGTATGGAATGTGCCTAGGTTGACCACTTCAAATAAAGAGAGGTAATGGGAGAGCCCCAAATTAATAAAAATATTAAAATACCAAAATTCAAAATATCAAGAAATTTATATGCTTTACTTGAATGGTTTACCAAATTTTGTAGTAACCATGTGATCACTACTATTAAAACTGCATGGGGTTTCACTATTTCTACTGTATGGTTTTCTAAACCATACAGACCTAGAAAAGATTCTAAATTATAAAAATTTCTCCCTGATACACCCCAAACTCAATATAGAAATTAACATTATAAATATGAATAATAAAATTACATTTTGGGGTGTCATAATTCTCCCCACCATGGCACTTTCTTCCTCTAGAAAGTTATCGATAACCTAGGACAATGGAAATTCCAAGACCATCTTGCCTCTAAAAAAGTACCTAAACAACTTCCATAATTATAAAACCTAAGTCCAATAATGCAGAAAATGAACATACCACTACTAGGGAGGATTACTCTAATTAATTTGAGGTTTACCAACTAGAAACACCTCGAAAATCCTAATAAGTATACTCCAATATGAACAAAATAAAAGGAGGTGATCAAAAGATGATGTTAGGATGACCACTCCTCAAATATACTTTAAATTCATAAATATAAACATATATACCACTAATCACAAGATTCTCCTAAATCCTAAATTAGAACAAAGGAAAAAATATAAACAACACTTTCAGAACATCTATTGTTATAAGCATTTTTATCAAAAGAGAATCCAAACCAAAATCACCTTGGAAGATAGATCCTGAAAAAATAAAGAGAACACATGGAAAATAGATATAGGTATCCCCACCATTTATAAATATTATGGTAATGGGATAAAGTTAAATAACATTCCACCAAGATCAAAAACATTTCCAAAAGGCATAAACTATATTCTAAAAACTCTTCTATCCATTATACAAAAAGAAAAAAAAGATTTAACAATTTGGGACAAGTTATAAGAAAAAATTCAAATAAAAAAGTGTAATATATAAAAACATCACATATACTTCAACTCTCTAAAACAAGAAACACCAAAAACTACTACTAGGATTCAAGTTTTTTCTAATACATATTCTTCTATAGACCAGGAAACCTATAGAACCTCTGATGGTGACCAAGATGGCCACACTCATAACAGGTCCCCAGAGCTATTGGAAAATATGTCCTAGTGTGCCTAGGATTTCTACACTAAAATCATACTAATGGTTTAAACTTAATTAATATAGAAAATAAGTGTTTATAAGATGGATTCTCATCACCATAACCTTCTGTCTTACAATTCTCTCTAACCAGACCACCCTTACTATCACCAAATGGGGTTGAAGCATCACCTTCCATCAATTTACATTCCAATATTGCTTTAGGGATGATAGATTAATAGAAAAATTATAAATATATAGTTCGAAAAAACTAAAACACCCCCAAACTAATATTTTGATAAAGGATTAAATTAAATAACCATTCTATATTTGAATCATCAATAGGAAACTTTGGGAAGAAATGGACTAGTTTAGTGAAATGTTTAATATAAGACTTCACCAACTGATATCCTTATTAAACACTCAAACCCTCCAATGCATTTTCAACTCTCATATCCTTAGGATAAAACCACTATATGAATTCCACCTTGAAATATCACAAACACAAAACCATAAATTTTTTGTCATGGATAGTAATATTCTAATAATCTAAACCTAATCCTTTGAATAAGGGAGTGGTGCACTTCACCCAAGAGGTTTTATGAATCTATAGTGAATAAAAAAAATCTTCAACCTTAGTTAGAAACTCTATTGCATCCTAGTATCCGTAATCACCACAAAACAGTAGCATATACTAGTTCATAAACTCTCACATGTAATATATGAGACAAGAAGAACATGGACCCACCACTCCATCAAGAGTATGGTAAGAATCAGAGACTATAATAACAACTCATATATCATTATAATGACTAACCAAGATGTTACTTTCTTAACTTATTGATTATTTTATGGGGTTTATATTCTAAAACTTCACCAAAACATGGTATTTAATCACAACATATCAAATCCTAAAAAAAATGGAAATAAAAACATAAATCAAATAAATATGTTTTTATAAAGATCCACTTTTTAGTTTCAATCTAAAAAATGTGGAGAAACTTTCATGGTACACACCCAAATAATTTTAAGACTAAAAAAATCCCAATATAACTTCCTTTACTCAAACCCTTTTTTATAAAGTTTTTAAATTTTCATAAAATCAACCCCAAACACCCAAAAACATGGTTTTTAAAACAATATCAAACACCAATCCACAAAATATTACATTAAAACTTAAAAAAAACATTCACAATACATGAAATCAAACTCAAATACTCAAACAAAACAATATCAATAATAAGTGAAGTTAAAATCATCAGAGTGAAAGAAAAAAATTTCAAATTTTCTTCAATGTGCATGGTTCAGTTGCATAGTTTGTCAGATCATGCTCTAAATATAAGAGTGACACTAAAAGTTACCTATAATGGTTTTTAATTGCTTGAAAATGGATTGATAGATAGTTCACTTTAGCCATTCACATCTTGGATCCCCTCTCATTTTAATATGAAACATAAAATATCATAAAACATATTTTGATATCTCCATAAAACTAATAGTAGAGGAAAACCATATAGAAATATCTCAAAAATAAACAACCCTAAATCTTAAATTCAAAACAAAAAACTTAAACATTGATGGTAACTCAAGTTTTATCATGAGGAATAGTTTTTAAAGAAACTTTTTACACCCACCAATTAATCACTAACGGTCTTATCTATTTTCTACCATAGACCCCTAAATAAAAAGAGGTTAATGATATAATTTTGAAGTGAACTAGCTAGGAAAGCCACCTAAACTAACACCTAAACTAATCCTCCACTAGCCCTAGGGGTATTCCCAATCACCCCTGGAAAATAACTAGTTTCAGGGTATCAAAATGGAAAATGTTATAATGATTTCATCCTCCATAATCCAAAGGAAATCCATGGATTCTAACCAAGATCGAGGCAAGAAGTATCTATATATTGGAAAAACATTCCCAAATAAATAAGAAATTAAAAAACAATGACATCCAAACATGGAATAAAAATAAAGATTAATTATGAATACATATAAATACATTACCAAAAAAATAAAAAACTTCATAATACAAATTTTAATTCTATAAACCAAAACTAAAACAAAATAGGAGGTTGAGGAGTCTGAATCTCAACATGAACTAATTGTTCCAACAAACCCAACAGACCAACCACATCATCACTATGTTATACTCAAGTCACCTCCAAGAACCACATTCACTCTCTTTTTCTATAAGAGATTTTTTCTAACCAAACCTGGTATCCAATACCTAAAAACCTATATAAGTCATTAAAACTACATACCAACCAATGTGAGTATGTAGAGTGTAAACCATTGTCCTGTAAGATACCACTATGAGTCTATTTTATTCCTTTTATAAAATAAAATCAGTCCACTAGATTGAAATTAAAAAAATCAAATAGGTTTTCATTTCACCTTAATGTTTTGAAAACAAACTAAACTTAATATACTCATTTTAATTGTTTAACATTGAAAACTCAAATTAAACATTTCCTTTACCATTTGAAATACACTTTGAAAAAAATAACCCATACCATTCCCTTAAAACCATTAAGAACCCTTAGAGTAATAAAGAATAAGGTAAATTCATAATGAATTATATCTATAAAAATCCATAAAAGAATAATAATTATGAGGTAAGGAAAATCATATCAAAATAAAGTCTAAACCATAAGGGAAGCAAAACATAAAAGGTAAACTCATACCAAGGGATAAGAAAATCATATGCTAAATAGTATATAATGAAATCATAACATCTTATACATATCATGATTTAATATTGTAGGGACTAATGGGGAATTACTCGACATATATAAGTGGAACCCCTAGCTTTCAAGTATTAAGATCCTACACTCTTCGCCTGAATCACTCTCGATTGCCTCATCAGAGACACACCCCATAACCATGGTCATAACTATACGTCTAGGCATTTCTATTGAGAGTGTGATCCCAACTAGAAAATAATTCCTCCCTCAATTTTCCAATTGGTACCCTAGGGTTTCTCATGGGAATAGAAAATGGATTTCGGACACTATCAAGTCAATTCCAGTCACATGACTATAACAAATCACAAGGATAACACCAAAATTATATCCATACCTACTCCAACACCCCCCTTTATTAATGATTCCCCTACCCAAAAAACATAACATGAGTCATAATTCAATCACCCATCACATGTATATACACAAACATCACCAACAAATAATAATAAGGCTCGACAGGGGAATAACCTACAATTGGTCAAGTAGCATCTCATAAGGTGTCAACCAAGACATTATTTTATAATTAGAAATAATATGTTTCGAAATTCCTTTTTAAATGTAGTTTTAAACCAATCTTAAAACAAATGGAAATCACAATTCACACTAAAAATTATCATAAAAAATTCAAGGAAGTCGTCAAATAATTACATAACTCAAATACACCCTATTAAAAAAAATATAAAACATTTAAATTCATAAGAAACCCTACTATATAAATCACCTTTGATTTAAAAATCATGAGTAAATCATTTTTCTTTTGAAAATCCATCATTGAAATTTTATCAAAAACCTGGAATGCATAAAACACTATTTGAAACCAAAGGGTCATTAAACAATGAAATTCACCCATTTCTCAAAGTAAAAACTAAATAAAGCATGGAATAATTTTTAAACACAAATATAGATATAATATAATTTATTAATTTATTTTAAAATCACATTAAAAACATAAAGTATCCAACAAACTCTCAAATAAAAGTAATGAAACTGAAATTCCTACCACAAGTTGTAGAATCATATCAGCTTTTACAAACGCCTCTAGATCAAGTTGTAAGAGTTGTCTTAAAATCTTTTGGAACTGAAAACCCCAAGTTTATAATAACCCTAGACATGAAAATTGACCAACATGGACACTACGGTTAGGTAAAAAGGGTGATAATGGAATAACCCTATAAAAGAAGAAAGGAGAGGCTCTAACCATTCGATCTAGGTGAAGATCCACTATGAAATCACCCTAGAACCACAATGGATGGCACTATAGTAAGTAAAATAGGGATTGGGTGGTGCCTATATCAATCCCTTAGAATAAAGGGGTATGGGAGATCCCCAAATTAAAAATTATAGGAAAAGACCAAAATTTTGAAAATTGAGCTGGTCACATGATTTATACTGTATAGTTTTATAAACCATGAACCTAATCATGAGGCCCTATAAAAGATTTAAAAATTTAAAATATTACCCCAAAACACCCCGAACTCAAGGGAGAAATTTTCCTTATAAATTTGAACAAGAAATTTAAATTTCAGGGTTTCACACCTAAGGTGTAGTGGAAACGCGGACCAGTTACTATTGATGGAGTATGGTCAGGGATGTTACAATAATAACCCTTATATATCAGCTTTATAAATCTAGTTACTCTTATGTAATAAGGTTCCAGGGTGCATATGATATGGTTTATCCCATTCCCAACAATTTAAATTCATCCACTTCTTTGGATTTCTCATTATAGCTAGAGGAATAGAAACCCCAGAATCCATGAGATTGGACCATTATATATAATTTAAAATTAATTCATGTAAATGAAGAATTACTTTATATTGGAATTCTATCTTTGTTATCAATTTTGATAATATAATCATGTTTTATCAACATTTCATCATAGGATTCGAGGGTATAATCCCTCTGGTAGTAATCCACATGTGTGCTAAAAATATCTAAAAATCACTCTAGAAATCCTTGGGTTCTACCATGGAAGACTATAATGTTTTCTTTATTTTTAATTGATCACCATATAAATTGCTTCGAGGCTGAAAGGATTTTTCTTGTTCCCTCTAGAGTTGATAGGCTGAAAGAGGGGAATTACTCTCTATTATTGAGAGTATTCTATAGGATTATAACTCTAGGTATTGAGAGAATTATCTATAATTTCATTGTGGATAATTGCTATTAGGGTTGAGAATGATATAATTTGGTTTATATAGAGATAGTGTTAGAGAATAATAATTACACATGGTCCCTTATTATTCTCTTAATCTCTAAAAAATACCATGTCTAAATAATAATATTATTATTATTATTTACATGGAATGTGCTAAACTCACGGATAAATAAATATCATTTCTTGAATAAATAAATAAATTTTTATTCAAATGATATTAAATATATGATTTTTATCTGACCATTAACTTGGCTCGTCTTTCCTTATTGATATTTATCAAATCGTGAATAATGAATATTTATTTAAATAAATAAATGTTACTACATTATTCATTGATAAATATATAAATATTATTTTCACTCAAATAGTGAATAAATATTTATTAAATATTAAAACATATATAAATATTTTCAATCATAAAAACATGTATAATAATTAAACCATGTATGAGAATAATTTTTAATCAACATGCTAAATTTATATAAAATTTAATTGAGGTTTTGGATACACATAATGTGTGACCCTAGAGTCCTCTTTCTCAGTGGCATTAGGAAGAACTACCTAAAGTCAAATGTTAGCATCTTTAAGCACACCAAGGCGCCCATATAAAAATGTGTTACTTCCAAAAAAACATACAACCTCATATAAATATAAATTGTGTAATATATTTCCTTTATCTCGATATTTAAAATCAAGTAGCTTGCACGTTGGTTTAATCAACTTATCTGTATGATGTTTTTTTCATTAACTTTATAGAAATGAACATTACAAAAAATACCATGGCCTTGGAAAAATTTTGGAAATTATATTCCACTAAAAGGGTCTAATATAAAATAAATATTAAATAATATGAAGGAAAAAAATCCTTCCATTCATTTTTCTTTAATAAAATATCACTTGTGACGCACCTAACATATCATACCTCACCATGAGCATATATTTTCATAAATTTTGTCAATACATCAAAGTATGAAATACATGATATGCATTGATACAAATCCTAAAGTTTATGGATAGTTAGATATGTCTACATATAGGAATATCCAAGGGCACATATAAATTTTTATTTCATATTAGAGGTTCAAGTTCTCATAACCTCCTTCTCCTAGAGAATACCAAGAGGGAAATTCATTAGAGGAAGTATCAATATCTTCTGAGCCTACTCCCTTTAAATATTTCATCCTTTGTGTCCCATTAAAAAATATAATTCTTCCATATAACATATATTTAATAATTCTATCATAGCACTTCTAGTTTATCATCATAGTAAGGGACTGTTATGAAATTTCAGTGTGATAGGAACCCTAAGGAAATTATCACATACCATGTCACAAATAAGAAAAATCATGATTTGGAATGAAATTAATTAATATTAAAAATCATGAATACAAGTAAACAAAATGTACAAAGAAGTTAGTTCTATGGAACCAACTCTGATAGACTCTCACTTTCACTAGATCCAACTATTAACAACTCTTAGTTTGTTAGATCCCAAATGATATTCAGGCTTCTTCTGAGATAATTATTTAGTCAAGGGGTCCACCATGTTCTCCTTAATGAGACCTCTACTCACCCTAACCTGGCCCCTTTTAGAAAAATTCATCATTATTTGATACTTATGAAGTATGAATTCCATCAATTGATATGATATTGTATCCTTTACGAGAGTTTCCAATGTAGTATTATCTTAATATAAAGTGATGGGTTATTTACTTCCAGGAATCACATCAAGATCTTGAATGAAGTTATGTATCCACACTACTTACTTAGCTCCATCAAAATCCACAATATACGTGGATTCTACTATAGAATCAATAACATCTAACAGGTTTGAACTCTTTGAGCTCACAGATCTTATATTGAGTCATAATACATATCTTGACTATAATTTCAAATAATTTTGATCCATTGGGAGAGTAGAATATATATATCCCTGGATGACCAATTCATTATCTCCCCTATATAACAAGAACATATCCTTAATACACCTTATATACTTATGGACTTAACAATAGTTTTATTTTCTTCCCTGATATCTACTTAATATCAACCTATCATGGTCAAGTCATAGGAAACATCAATAATGGTACATAATAAGAAATAAATGATATATCTTATCATAGAAGAATCTCATATTTTTCTCATCCTATATCCCACCTATTATTTCTGAGGAAAAATCTTATTGGAATGATATATATCATGTGAAACTGGAACCAATCCCCTCTGGGATTATTCCATAATGGATATCTTTAGTATTCATCCAATGTGTATACCTTTTCATAGCCTAATAATCCTCTTGGATCTATTATTAATGATCTTGATCTCAATAATGTAGGTTGATTCACCAAAGTCCTTCATGTAGAATTACTTGTTTAAATAGTCCTTATCTAACTATAAGACTCATATATTGTTTCCCATAAGTAATATTTCATAAAAATATACTTATTTAAAAATTATATAACTCCCACTAAATTGTTTATAGAGACATGGATGAAATTCATTATTTATCAAACCAAATTCTCCCATGTATTTATTGAACCAAAAGATCCATGACTTGGATTCTTACTTTAACCCATAAATGGGTCTTTTCAAATTTCATACCTTATTTTCATTACCTATAGTCACAAAAACTTATGGATATGTCATATAGACATATTCTTAATGATTTCTATTAATAAAATTTATTTTTAAATCCATCTAAAAAATATCATAGTCATGGAAAGCTATTATTGTGAGTATCATTTTGATGTACTTAATCACAGAATCTAGAGAAAAGGTTTTTTCATAGTCTATTACTTAAAATTATTTAAACCATTTATCCCCAATTCATTATTTATAAGTAATCATTTTACCTTACATACCCAATTTTATCTTCAATACCCATTTTCAACCAATGGAAATTATATTAACTAGAAGATAGAATCAAACTTATACTTATTTCTGATACATTAAATATATCTCATAATCAATGCCTTATTTTTATTTTATAACTTCTAAGATCTCTACTACCTCCTTGTAGTAAAGAGGACCATTATTATCAAACAATGGTGATTAACCATCTTTAGTGATTAAGAGACCATATATTTCGGGTTCCCTAACCACTCTAGTTATCCTACACAGTACTTGTGTCTTGAGAATAATATCTTCCATGGGGACCTATGGAATGTGTTCCTACACTAACTCTTATTTATATTGAGCATAAAATTCATTAAATTTAATCGTTCTCTCACTATCTCTTTTAAATATTTTCTCCCTCTCAAGAAATATGGATTATCCTACCACTATGATTTTATTATCTAAAGGGAAATATAGATAATATCCTCTTGTTTCCTTGGGGTATCCTATAAAATAAACTATGTTCCTTGGGGAAATATTTTTTCCCAAATATTTTCTTAAAAATTCCTTTTAGTTGAGTATGAGATTACATAGATTTATTATCATACATTAATTGTTATGGTATTCCATTTGTCACCTTAATTGGAACTCGATTTAGAATGTGAGATGTGGATTATAATGCATATCTCCAAAAGGATAATGGGGTATCTGTATGACTCATTATTGACCTTACAATGTCAAGAAAGGTGTGGTTCCTCCTTTCACTAAGAACATTTAACTATGGTGTATAAGGATAAGTGAGTTGATATATAATCTCAAACTCCCATAAATAATCAATGAATGTTTAATATACTCACCACCCCAATCAAATAAAATATTCTTACCAATTTTATCCTATAATTCATTCTTGAACTGATTTAATTTCTAAAAGGATTAAAAAAATTTCCTCATTAAGTAAAAAATTCCATGTCTACGCAAGTAATTAGTAAAAGTAATAAAGTATTAATATACACCTCTATATTCTACTAGAAAAGGACCAAACACATTCTTATATCCCAATTCTAAAAAATCTATGGATATTTCACCCTTACCACCAAATTGTGGTTGGGTCATCTTTCCTTGTAAAAAATTGAGACATCTATCAAGTGGTTTTAGTTCAAAATAATCTAAATAGCCATCTTGATATAGATTTGTTTGTCACTGCTCGTTTAAATGATCAAGTTACTGATTCCATAGCTAGGTGTGATTTGAGGCATGCAAAAATGATTCATTATCAATTTTTAATACTTTTTTTCATAATCTAATACATAAAGTTTATTATTTAAATGTTTCAAACAATAAAATATGTTTTCTTTGAAAAAAAATTACTTCCAAATTTAAAAATAAAAACATCTGCATTTTGATAGAATGCACAAGGGCCTATAAAATTCCTAGGAATTCAAACCTGTGAGAAGGTTATAATTCTCTAATATAGATCACAAGGATAAATTTTATGTCATATGTATTTTTGTTTCTATAATAAAAGAATATTTTAGTACTTAATCAGGATTAACAAATAGATAATAAATTTTATTTTATTAATCTCCTATTATTTTATCGAAACCTAATATTTTTCACCATTGGTTTTGGAATTTCTTTTTCTATGGATATTCTAGTGTTAAGGATCTCGATTACCCTTCTCATAACCTATACAGGGTTCTAATAATTTATTCTAAGTTATTTAAGAAGGCATAACTTTTAAACTACATTAACTGATGGCTCTTTGATCAGTTGATAGGACTCCCCAATCCTAAAATCCTAGACTTTGATATCCTCGACACTTGATTACTAATTGCACTAAGTCCCATAGAGGTGGTCAAACCTTAATTTGAACTAGGTAAAGTCAAACTAAAACTCAAGTTAGAAATTCCTTGATGACTGAAATCACCCCAATGGGGGTTAGTTAATAACTTTGAACTATGTTTCAATTTCAACCAAAGTTGTTGAAGGGTCTTCTAACTTAATATTTGATTTGACGGATTTTATATTTTTTTTTTAAATTAGACATTTTATCTAATTACATGCTTTTTAATATTAAGTGTATTTTATTTAATTAATTAACCATTTCTAAATAAAATTTACACATAAAACATTTATATTTTAATTCAATCTTTCATGATCATTAATTAATTCATTCAATGGTAAAGAATCCATAAATAATTAACCCTAAAACTGGTAGAAATAAAATAATAAAATTCCATGATCATGAGTTTTATAATGCACAGTTTATTTAGAGGATGAAAACCCAACCCTTTACCATAGGTAAATAATTTCTTGAACCATTCCTAGTTCAATTTGTAGTATTCCACCTATAAGTCTGTGTATCTACCGAGTTGGTTTCACATTGGCTCTAAAATTGGACCATATATTCTCACCTAGGAGATTCATCCTTTGAATATGATTTTCCACACACATATCTAAGGGGAACAAATGGAATGGTTAAGGGGGGTTACATAAAATAAATCATAGTCATTAAATTTCTACATAATAAATTAAAATAAATCAATCACATACACAATTCATTATAATCTTATGACTATGCACACATGCATAAGATATGAAAATTTAAACTAAAAAGTATTCACATGAATTATTTAATTATTTTTAAGATAAACACACTTAAATTAATTAATTAATTAAGAAATTAATTAATTTATTTATCTTAATGTTCATCTAAATGGTCTTGGAGATTTATATCAAATGTGGAAATCTAGATAGTAAAAAGATTCACCAATATTTTTATATGATTACATGGAATTAATTGATCATTTATTAATTTTAAAAACCTTATTACATAGTAAGAACACTAACTGCTAGCCATGTAATTTGATTTTAATGCTATAATTAGTTATTTTTTAGGTAATTTAATCCTAATAATTATTGTGTGATTACACAATGTGTAATAATGAGCTGCATATCATGTATGTATCTTATTGTATATTCAAGATATAAACCTAAGGACTTGATGTGTTTATCAACCAAGATACATGATGTGTACTAACAAGATACATGCCTTGAATACCACTTTCTTTGTGTCTACAAAATATACCTAGGGACGTAGTGTGTATTTTAAATGTGGAAACATATAAGGTACACACTATGTATTCCAGTCGGCTTGTAACCTCAATGTTTATCTACTATCAATCTCATGATTTGTGTATTAATACACAATATGCATTTTAGCATGCATATTCCATGAAATTTACTGTGAAAACATGTGTAATACACAGCATGTGTTCTAGTTACACGTCATGTAGTATGGAAACCCATGGGCTAGTTCGGAAGATCAACACATGATGTGAAATTACTTCACCACATGCTGATTTTAATTAGGCAGGTCATGTATTAAAAATTTCATTCTAATGTGATGAACCTAAGTATATAGTGTTTACTTTTTCAATTACAAGTCATGGAACCTTTCCACCCAACTAGAACCTTCAGTACCTCCTAGTAGAATCTATGATTATCCTTCACCTATTCTTAACCAATTTATGATCATATGAAACTTGATTGAAACATTTTTAATTGAATTTTTGTATTAAAGAATGAATAAAAAAATATCAAAAACTAATAAAAAATGTGTTTAATCGATCAATGAATAAAAAATAATTATAAATTATTATGTGACCGATTTGATACCACTTAAAGGTTATGGGTCACAGTGGAAGTGGTTGATCCTGTTCTCAATAATGAAAATCCATCAACTTATTTGGATTTATCCTCAGAACAAGATGAATATCAACCCCATAATCCATGAGTTAGGATCATCACGTATAATTTATAATTATTTTATTCAAATTACTAATTACCTAAAATTAGAATTCTTTCCGAATTTTCAATTTTAATGATATATTCATGCCATATCATTGTTGTGTTAGGGGATTTAAAGGCATAATCTCTCAATTTTTTATCCAAACATTCACCAAAAATCATTAAATATCATTTTATAAATCCTTAGGTGTTGACGTAGAATATTCTAACACTTACATTCACTGATCTCCATAAAAAAAAACTTAAATACTAAAATGATTATTTTTATTCTCTATATAGTTGAGTGGGTAAAAGAGGAAAATTGATCTTTTATATTTATATTATTCTATAGTAATATCTCTATAGTGATTAAGAGGATTCTCTGGATTTTTTTTGTACAACGATGATTAAGGTTGAGAATAATATAATCGGGTTTATAAAGAGATAGGGTTAGAGACTAATAATTATGAATAGGTTCTTATTATTATTTTAAACCCTAATGAATCCCATGTATAAATAATAATATTATTATAATTATTTACTTGACATGAAATAAACTCATAGATAAATAAATATTATTTCTTGAATAAATAAATTTTTATTTATTCAAATGATATTTAATATATCATTTTCACTGAACCATAAACCCAAATCATCTTTCCTCATCATTATTCATTGAAAATTGAATAATAACTATTTATTTAAATTAATAAATATCACTAAGTTATTCTACAATAAATATATAAATAATATATTCACTAAAAAACAAGTACATGTTTATTAAATATTCAACACACAAATATATTCTCTCAAAAAACTGGTGATTAGATATTTGTGATCAACCAAACATAATTAATTATTAAACCAAATATAATGTTAATAAATATTCAATATATTAAATTATACATAATTTAATTAAGATTTTAGATATACTTAGTGTGTGACCCTCTATTTCCCTTTCTTAGTGTCTTTAGGAGGAACTGCCTAAATTCCTAGGTTATCATCTAGAAACACGGAAAAGCGCCCATAGAGAAAGGTATTATTGTCAAAATGTCATAAAACCTCACATGAATGTGCATTGTGTAATATAATACCTTTGTCTTAGTATCTCAAATCAATCTGTTTTCACATTGGTTTCATCAACCTATGTGCTCGATGTTGCTTTTTTTTTACTCTTTTGGAAAATAACTTGCCGAAAAAATGCTATGGACATGGACTTAACCAACCAATTTCATTCCCATTTAAGTGAATAAGATAAAAACTTTCATTAAATAAAATAAGGGGAAAATCCTTCTTCGCATTATTTATTAATGAAATATCACTCATGATGTATCCAACGTATCTTACCTTATCATGATCACATGTCATGATAGTTTTCATTAATATATCAAAGTACGTAACTCATGGTATGACTTAATAATAAATGTGGATTTCCTAATAGTGAGTCAAGTTCTCATAAGATCCTCCTCTTAGAGATTTCGAAGGGTGAAATTTATGAGAATAAATCTCAATGTCATATGATCCTCCTACCCCTGATATCCTATATCATCTATGTCCCATAAAATAATATCATTCGGCTATATAACATATATTTAAGAATATTATCATAGAATTTATAGTTTCTCAACATAGTGGGGAATTATTGTGACTTTTCAGAATACCAGGTACCCTTAGAACATTATCACATATATTTTTGTGAAAAAGAACAATCATGATGTGAAAATAACTTTATTAATATTTAAAAAAATGAATACAGGTAATCATAAAGTATATATAAGATATTTTTAGGGAACTAACTCTAACTTCTTATGTTCCCTTGTGCGGAATTTTCCATATTTATTTATTTTAATGACCATTATATATCATCTTGGTTGCCTTTACATATCATAGTGAAGTTCAACACTTTTATGATTTCCTATCTTGAATAATTTTATGAGTCGGGTTGATGAACCTAATATATCATAGTAATAATTCTCTTATAATTTTCCATTTTTATATCTTAATTAACTCAATACCAAATTAATCCAATGTATCATATATATTTTTTTACATATCAACCCAAGTGACCTTTACATATCATTTTGAGTGTTTTTTAATTTTACAAAATATCTCCACTTCCAAGAATATACTATGCATCCTTTCAAATACGCTTACATATTTAGGGATCTATATTACTTTTTTTATTTTTTCCTCTTTAAAAATATATTATGTATCCAAGGAAATCCATACCTTTTCTATTTTTCTGAAAATTCCTTTCATGATGTGACCATGTACACATATCGTGGCTTATTCCTTTAACTTCAATAATATATTTCATCCTTTAAAAATAACTTATGGAATCCTAATTTACTTATAAAATATCCACAACTCCTCTTCTATATTAACTTATGAACCATCTTCAACTCATCTTCCCGACTAACTTCTAACCCATCTTTAACACATCTTCTGGAGTAACTTTCAAAACATTAGATTCATTATCTAGAATGAATTATTGAATACCTTCACTTTTATAATAGATTTTGGAATTATTTAATTTTTTTTTTCAACAATTCTAACACTAGCACCAACATTCGTTGATAGTAAATCCATCACCAACTTTAATGACCCACATCATTACAGTGTATTAAATCCTAGGAAATTGAAATTTTTTGCCCTAGAGTAGAGTATGTTTTTTAGATTTAGGACTTGGATCAATGTTCTAAGAGACAGAACATATCAAAGAGACATTTTTTATCATGTTTAGAGTCTCTATATGTGTTTTGGGTGATCTGGTGAAAATCAAAGTGGGTTCATGGTTACCCTTATTCTTGAAAATAGATTTTCATGCTACAAATGGTGATGGTCACTATGTGATGAGGGGTTGTATAGGGGTTGGTAAAATCATGATATAGGGGAATCAAACCATTAATGACCCTTATATTTTAGTTTTTAGTAAAGAGAAATACTTTTACATATATACTAGGGGAAACATATGCATGCCTTTATTATTTTTATAGAGGAAGGTTTTTTCATGTTGTGATCCCTTATTCTACACCATGATGGATTTTCAAAAATATGGAGGTCTTATCATAGTAGGCATATAGTGGTGTAGTGAACTGAAGTCAGAGAGGTTATGAAATAATGGTGGGAGGTTGCATCATGGGTCTCTCATAGGGTGGATACCTTGCGTCATTACCAAGAGGGCCACCTCAATAAGATGATCTATGGAGAATTGACCCTCTTCCATTTAGGGGGTATTTTGTGTTGCAACTAAGAGGGATATGTCGCATCATGTCTTGGTGAGTAGGTATCACAGTATGACCTACATATTCACACTCTTATTGGGTTCCTGTGATGTTTTTTTTTATAGGGGTAAACAAATCATTTTCCGGTTGGCCCCATTTGGAATTTAGGTTGATGGGTGACACAGGGAGGGCCACTTCAGCTGGATCTCCCCTTATTTATTACTTTATTTGATTCACCTTGATTAGGGTTAGTTATTTAGTTATTCCTTAATCCATTAAATGTATTATTTCCCCTATTATTCTCATCCCTTATTAAACACATACCAAGTATCTGGGAATGGATTTTCAATGACAATTCCACCAGAGCATGGTTGAAATTATCCCTAATAATGGGTCTTTTATATGTTTTAACTAGAGGATATCCTTAGAGTATGAACACACTCTATCTCTAACTATTTTTTTAGAGTTATGTCATTAACCTTAGTTATTTAGAGTTTTTTATTGAATTATAATAAACTATAAAGTTAATGGGTGTTGTGTAATAGGGATTTTGTTCCCATTGTTACCTAGATCATATCATGAGATGTTAGCACATCATTTATCAAGATTTAGATGATGTGAAGTTCACCATATATCAGGTTTTGATGCTATATTGGTCAAGGATGTGTGGAGATAGTGGGGATGGTAACTCTGTATGAGGTGTGTGGTCCCTAAAAATATCTCTAATGTTTATGATTTATGTTATGTTCATGCGATGTGTGGTCTCTCAACTCATGCATTATCAACATTAAATTAAATAATAAATGAATTATTTCCCTAAAACTTCCATGAATATATGCGAAGTTTCAAGGTCTATGATGGACTCTTGAACAATATTTGATGTCTCGGTCATTGATGGTTGATAGATTTACTAAAAATGTGTGTAATGTGATACATGGACACTATAGGGGAATAAATTCAATGATTGAATATAGTGAACCTTGAGATAGATTCCCTTATCTCCCTCTAATTACAAAAGTGTGATGGTTTAGAAGTGGTTATATTAGGACTATACTATGGAAAGTATTTATGTATAGGTTGGGTGTGAGAGGACAGACCTAGTTTGACCTTGGAAGTGACATGGGATTTTTATTATCCCTTTATTGTAACGAATATATTGTATTATTAGTGTGTTTGATCAGATCATGATGTAAGAATGGTTTTGTTTAGGGGATTTGTACCCATTTAGTGGTGGGATTTTTCCCTAGAGTGGGGAAATAACATAGAGTAACCCATGTGGGGTGTCCGGACTTGGTGTGAACTAGGGTAACATAATGTGTTCTATGGTTTTGTGTTTAAACTAATAAATACCAATGATTGAGGTCTAACATGATTTTGTCATCAGTATGAATGCAATGATGAGAATATATTGTGTACTTGATAGAAAAAATTAAGAAGTGTATATCAAATTTGGGTGAGTATCCAACCCATGATATATAAGACATATTTTATAAGATAGTGTATGAGGTGGGAGTTATTCCCCAAAAATATTTAAGATGGTTATTATGGGGAGTTTTTTATTCCCCCTAATTATTTATAATGGTATTAAGTGGTGGTAGCTATATCCCCCCCCCAAATTATGATATTTTGGTGGTATTCCAAGGTGTTCATTTTTTCCTTGATGATATATAATGGTATTAATAGGTGGGGAACATATCCACCCAATGATTATGATATATAAAGATATACTGGGTAAGGAATATATCCACCTAGATGATTTATTATATATAGATATATAATGGGTATGGAACGTATCCCCCCAAATGGTTTATTTTATATGAATATATACCAGGTGTGGTGCATATACCCTTGGATGATTTATCATATATGAAGATATGTTAGGTCTAGAATGAATCCCCATTATGATATATGATATATTTAATTCAAAGTAGGCACTTTATTCCCCCTGATGGTTGTGTGACATGTTCAGAGATATCAAAAATTGGTTGAAGCAAGTATGTTTGATCTTGAGCATCACCTTAGAACCTAAGTATAAACTATGTTTATTTTACTATACATCCGCACATTATTTTTTTATACTAATCGTATCATATTTAGAATAAGAATAATTTACTAGCTATGTTAGGGACATCATTGGTGGTGGATTACTGAGTTTTACTCACAACCTTCTCAAGTGGTCATGGAACGTTGATACTCAATCAGACCTTATAATCATAGGTTTCGGTTGGGTAGAGTCTGGTATTTCATGATCAAGCTAAATGGATTGGACAGAGTCAAGGGATGAGGCTCGAAGATAGTACCATAGTGTAACAACCCAAACTTATCATACAAAGATATTATATATTAATAGATTAATATTAATTACATAACATAACTACCTACACTAGAATTGATTAGGTCTAGTGCCTTTGGAAATTTTGACACATAAACAACTAGTCCATAAGTGATCTATGTTATCTCCCATGGTGTTCTTTATAACTTGCACCCTTCTTAGACATATCATTCCTAATACCTTTCATAATTACCTGGGGAAAGAAAACATAAGAAAGGGAGAGATCAGAATCTCAGCAAGCATAAACATGGGAGATTCATTATATTCTAAGCATAAGGGCATGAGAACTTGAAAATAACATTTAAAACCCTTACTCTATATTTCATATCTCATAGAATTGAGTCATGGAATAAATATTAATAGTGTATAATACATTAATCAAAATGGAATCAAAGAACATAAACCATGAGAATATAACAATGGCATAAGGAATAGATTTATGGAATACACATAAGTATAGTAAATTATTTCCTTAGTACTTCAAGGCTCATTTCCAAGACAACCATAATAGAATGGTTCCACTCCCCAAACAATTGTAATTGTCAAGTTTCACTCCCAAAAATATCAAATTGGAAAGATTCCCTTCCATAACTAGGTTCACTCTCCATTATAGTCCTATTTATCTCATGACATATCAATATTTACCCAATTCATTAGAGGGAGATATAGGTCCCACCAATCACATAATGAAAATCATACATATGTGTTCCACAATATCATAAAAAAATCATCATATCAAAACCTAGGAAAATAAATGGGCTTCATAAAAATTTCATCAAAGAATAACCTATTGAAACTAAATAAGTTTCATAATCATTTCATCATATCATAACCCATGGCAAAAACAAACATGTTTCCTAAGAATTTTATCATGGTATAACCCATGGAAGAGAAATGGGTTTCATAAATATATTTTCATCATAAATATAAACCATTTAGAGAAAGAATAGTAATGGTATCCTTGTATTATATCCCCATGAAATCATAAGTAACATCAAAGGATGTCATCTTATATTGAAAATTATTTTGAAAGATCACTTGAAACGTTTCTTGAGGTAAATTACATTTCCACTTTGAAAACACCTTTTTAAAATAAAAAAAATAAAAATATGTTTATTTGAAAATAAAATTAAAAACTTATAAATTAATATTTAAATAAAATAATATTCATGGTAGTGGTAAATTATTTTTATACCACACATGTTAAAACAAAGTTTCCTTTCACATTTTTGGTAAAATCCAAACGGGCCTTTTTTGGAAAACAACATTAAGATTCCATTTAAAAAAGTTTTTAAAAAGTAAAAAATGGGTAAAACGTCTTTAAAAAATCCTTTAGGGATTTTCAAATCATTTTTAAAAAAAATTAAAAAACATGGATATGGAAGAAAACATTTGTTTGATCAAAGATAAAAATAAAGATGATTTTTATTAAAAAAATATTTTAAAATATTGAATGCATAAAGAGATTAAAATGAATGGAAACACTTATTCTCTATAAATAACCTATTTATAAGAAAATAAATGAGTTTCTTGAGATATATATAATAATTTTTCACCATTTTATGCATAATCATGAATAAGCCCAATAAATGATAAGATTTTAACAAAAAAACCTTAGTACTTTGAAAATTTTGAATCGTAAGCCCCGTGAAAGAATAAAATTAAATTAAACTTATAATATAATTAGAATAAATAAATTAATGATATTAAAAATCAAAGGCTATTTATATACACCTTATAAAATTAGATAGGTGCATATTATAATATATGTCACAAAAAAGGAGAATTGACACAAAAATCTCTTACCTTAAGTATCAACTTACATCATAAGTATCAAAACATCATGTATAATAAATATAATTTTATTATAAATCTATTAAAGACCAATAAATATATATATTACACCATATATTATTTAATTTTCACTTTTTATTACCTGTTTATTAACAATTCCATGTTAAAATCATGTTTCAGACAATAACTGCTTTGTTTTTCATGTATGTTTTGATTTTTTATTTTTTGTCCTCATAATTTGATCATGGTTATATAATATAAATTTTTTAACAATGATATAAATATAATTTATATTTAATATATATTTATTTAGATTAATCCATAAAATTTAGAGATATAAAATGAAATACACCGTTCATTGAGACGGTAGGTCATACCTATGCATTAGCATTATTTATATTTTCTCAGAAGATTGAAATAAATAAAGGTAAATAATATATTACCATTAAATATTAATTTTTATGTAATATATATAGGATATTTTCATTAAAATCATCTTTATTACCTTCCATGTAAAGAATGAATGAATCACATCGCTTCGTGAGGCGGTGGTCCGTCGTACACATGAGTGATGTTATCATATTCTAATGAAATGTAAAGAAAGAATTTATATGTCATATAATAATTTATGAAGTATAATAATATCATAAATATCATATATAAACATATAATTCATCATTATATCCAATATTGAGTGGTGGTGATGGAAAATGGATAACATCAGTTCGCGAGGTGGTAGTCAGTTGTACACATGATCAATTGTTTCGTTTCCCAATTTGATGAAGGTGGAGATGGATATAGGTTATGAAATTAACATAAAAACATTTAAATATATGTAATATTATAGTGTTATTATATCACCATAACTAAATAATATTTGAAGGATTTATAAGAATAAGTAAAACAAAAACCACTACCACAAAACAGGGCAAGGGAAGCACAACCCTTTATCAGTGCTAAGCAAAAAGCACTGATAAAGGGGTGGGCCTTTATCAGTGCTATCTAAAAGATTTGATAAATGTTCCCTTTATCAGTGCTAAAACAAGCATTGATAAAGGTGTACCCTTTATTAGTGCTTTTCATAGCGCTGATAATGGGTACATTTATCAGCGCTATTATTAGTGCTAATAAAAGTTTTTATTATTAATTTATATAGAATTATTATATTTATATTCAAAAATAATATTTACTTTTGTAAATTAAATAAAAAACAAATGTTTATAATTAATATATTTTTTTAATAATTCAAAAATATATATATAATGTTTTAATTGAAAAAAGAATTTCTAAGATTATAATTATATATATAAATATATAATTAAATAATTTTAATATTATAATAAATTACATTAAATAATAAATATATTTATTATATTTATTATATTTATTGGATTAATTCATTGTATTTATTATATTTTATATATTTAACATATTTATTTTATTTATAAATATATAATAATTTTTATTATATATATTTAAAATTAAATTTATTGAATATATATGTGTTTTACAATGAATTTAATCAATGAAAAAAAGTGCTGATAAAATAAGTATTTATCAGCACTATAATGTTAGTGTTGATAAATAGGTATTTTATGAGTGCTTTTTGAGCGCTGATAAAGATAGGCCTTTATCAGCTCTAAAATAGCTATTTATCAATGCAATAATTTTGGAACTGATAAATGGGTCCTTTATCAGTGCTTTTTAGCACTGATAAAGGCCTATCTTTTTTAGCGCTCATAAAGCACTAATAAAGGTATGTTTTATCAGCGCGTTTATTTTAGCACTGATAAAACATTCCTTTATTAGTTCTTTTAACTAGTTCTGATAAAGGTTCTAGTGGTTTTTATAAATGAACCCTAAAGGCCCCTCCTCCCTCGCACCCGTTCAAGCCTTCGCGAAAGTTGAACCTTGCGCTTTCGACCTCTCCTATATCGCGACCCCTCCTCCTCCTACTCCTCCTCCTCCTTCGTCACTGCCTTTTCCTCCTCCTCCTCCACGACCATCCTCCTCCTTCGTTGTCACTGCCTTTTCCTCCTCCTCTGCCATGACCCCTCCTCTGCCGCAACCCTTCTCCTCCTCTTCCTCCTCCTCCATCGTTGTCTCATCCTCCTCCTCATCCTCCTCAAACCACCAGCTCATCCCCCTCTACAACGGTCGCCTCCTCCTCCTCCTCCTCTGCCTCCTCTTCCTTGCATGGTCCCCTTGTCTATGTGACCTGCTTCAGCGCTCCCTCCTCATTTGAATACTATCCCGTCATCCTCCTCTACAACACATGGATTCCCCCCAGTGAGTCTCTTATGTATTGAATTTTAAATCTTCTACATTAGAAAGATAGTTGGTGTGTAGAGTTAGGTCTCATGGACCCTATAGTGGTATTGGTTCATGTTATTAATTACTAATAGACTAGGTTGAAAATGTATGAGTGGTATTATGATCAATCATGTTGTAAGGGTCATGGGTGGAGGTTTCTATGAGGGAAGAATTATGGAAATCACATGGAAAGGGTATTTATATGAATTTTTAATTGGGGTAGAGTGATAGTGATGAGAAATTTATTGGTAAAGACCATGAATTTACAATATATTTGGATATCCTGAGTTGTGGGCCTTTTTGGTAGAACTGTATAGTGTGATTGGGGGGATGCCTTGGTGGGTACTAGTGATGGAATAACCAGTGGGTAGGTTGTTGTGTGAGATATATCAATGATTATTTTAAATCTTATGTCATGTTTAGTACATGGTTTGTATTGATTATCCTACAGAAAATATGTATCATGGATATATGAAATTGTGACATCTCCCTTAGAACCCTTACAGGTATAGTACATAGAAAGGGGTGATTATAATGTTAGTGTAAATGATAATGTGGATTCCTTATGACCTTAAGGATAGGGAAATCCACACATGGGGTGGTGTAGGTTGGTAAATAAATATGAATAAAGATATTTTCTATCGATATATAGTTACTTATAGGTCTTGGGATCATCATGATATATTTTTTAACTATAGGATATGCTAATTATGGATACTTTTAGTGAGCTTGCTTAGGATGGGTCATGTATGAGATTCTTATGTAATAGCCTCTTGCTCAATGTTAGGTATCAATCATTTGCTAGCTAAGATCTAGGATGAGGCTTATCTTCCATGCTTTTTCATTATATCTCTATCCTTATTATATATCTATGATGAGGATGAGGCCTAGAGACCTTGGGATTGCAATGTAGAGATACTCCACCAAGGTGAACATTATTTCAAATTTTTTAAAGTTTATGTTTGGATAAACATCATGGGGTATAAGCGATTTTCCAAAAGACATAAATTATTTTATTGGTTCGGATTATGTTGGAAGTTAGCTATGTTATACCCTCCCTAGGATCTGATTTATGTATGTTCATTTAGACAAGGGATCTATCATACATTGGTAGTCCTTCTCAGACAGTAAGTTGGATCTTTTTTGACTTTCTCACGATCCAATTCTAGTATATCTTATTAGCCATGTGGAATACCTTGTATTAGTCATTTAGATTGTGTTAGAGGTTATATTTGTTATTCCTATTTAGGTACACCTTTATATATGTCAGTTTATCCATGGTACATGCCTTATGTTAATGGTTTGGATCATGTGGAAGGTTGGATATGTTATGCCCTTCATACTATTTTTTGGGGGGTGGATGTTATTCTATGTGGCATATAGTCACATCACAATTCATGATCAATATTTAATGGTTCTTCCTAGGAGAGGAGTGTTGCAATGTATACCTTGTGATAATTCAACAACGTGAAATCATAGGGTGCACTATGTAATAGAACCTTAGGCTACACGATAATGTACCCTATTATTGAAATGAAAAGAGACTTTTTTAGTCTTTTTAATGAGGTTTCTCTATTCCTTATTATCCACTTTACCCTATCACCCAAACCCCTCTTCCCCATAATTTTCCCCTCTCATAATTCACTCTTTAGAATCCCTAATGGTCGTTTCATTGTGAACAAACCACCCTCCCCCCTCCCTGGATAGCCCACACCCCCCTCCTCCACACCCCTGCAGCCCCCACCCCCCACCTGGACACCCCCCACCCCACCCAACTTGGGAAGACCACCCCCCTCCCTAGACAACCCACACACCCCCTCCCCCACACCCCTATAGCCCCCTACCCATTGGACAGCCCACCCCCTCCTTGAACATCCCACACCCCCACTTCCCCACTCCCCCACACCCCTGAAGCCCCCTACCCCTCCTGCAGTCCCCCCCCAGACAACCCAAATGTTCCTTTAGGCTTCTCTATAATGGTAAAACCATTACAAATCAGTAAGTGGTAACTAAGTTATATATTTTCCCTCCATTTATTTTGGTTTTTCCATTCTGTTTCACAGCAATATTTATTTTAGTCTCTCATTTTGGTTCTCATCCATGAAGGTGAACTTTTTTGAAAGGTTTTAAGTCAATTTACACCTCATTAAGGTTTGTGTTTCAATGAAATTATTTCATTTTCAATTAAATGTTTGTTATTTCATTGTAAATATATTTTTATGGAATGTATGGAAATATATAAGGATTTGAATGAATATAAATGTTTCTCTTTTTTATTTCATGTTTGAAACTGAGTATTTTTGTTTGTGAGAAATTATTAAAAACCATTGTGACCTTTTGAAATGGATTTAATGATGAGTGATAGATTTTGATCAGATTTCATTATTCATGGAGTGAAAACTATTTTTTAAACAGGAAATTGATTTAATGTGAGGTGTTGAACTTGACATGTTTTAAAAAAATTCTAATGAATTTGAAACCTTTGATTGAAATGAGTGTATGGTTTTTCCCTTGATATAATGAATTAATTAACATTTGAAAATTGGTTTGATGGAAAATGAATGCATTGGGAAAGGTTATTTATTTGAAAGATGATGATTCATGTTTTTTTGGAGGATTTTAAATGTTTTAAATTTTATGTGATATTTATATCAGTTCGTAAAGAATTTTTTAAGTCATATTTTATAAAATGTATAAGCACTTGGGATTATGAACCATGTTTTAGCATTAAATACCTATTTGGAACATTATTTTTAAATGGTTGGTTGTGAAATAACATGTTAATTATTCCATTGAGTTGTTTGCCTGTTGTGTGAATTTTTTGGATAGGTCTAACATATGAGTTCTCATTTTATGTTTTCTTTTCTGTTGGAAATATCCTTTATTGCGTGCCTTTCCTCTTCTACAAACGCACTTCTACTGTGCATTGAACGACACCTCTGCGGTGAGTTTTATCCTCTTACTCATTGGTTTCCTCTTTTTTCATGTTATTACTATTTGATATTTATGGTTATGCGGTGAAATGTATAGGCTAAACGCACCAATGAAATTCGTGGCTGTTGGTGGTCCTTGTTTGCACACTAAATGAATTGCATGTTGGTTGGTTCTTGTTAAACATTTGAATATAAAAATTGGTAATTTACGTATACTTTACTAATGAATTAATTCCCCAAGTTGATAAAACTTCTGTGACAACCCCTGAATTGACAAACACAATTGAATAAGGTATGCTTTGTAAAATCTGAAACTGTGTTTGTTTGGTTTGTATGCTGTTGAGATTACGAGCAATATTGTGTGTTTGTATAGTGTTGCAGTTGTTTTCATGATTTGTATGCCATTTTTTCCATGTTGTAGTTCCTCCAAAATTGAATATCAATCCAAACTTTACCCATTTTAATGGCATCACCACATTGTTACTAGTGTAATTCCATGCAATCTTAGAAAACCACTTCACTAGAGGACTCTATGAGACACTTTATGGACACCCTATTCAAATAACCATAACAACACATGTAATGAATCCTTCCACCCACAAGAACTCTATTTAAAATAATATCATCTATTAGTTTAGTACCATAGTTCTTGACTCGAGACATTATGTTTCTTGAGAAGCACTAAAAACTAGTTTACAACAATGCATATAGATCTCATGTGGGATACTAAAACATTCTTGTGCAAGGGGTCCTCATATCTACTTCCATTAATTAGGTGTTTGGGAAGATGGGTGTGATCTACTTTGGTCCTGAGTAATGCATGGAAAGGTAAGGGTATTGTTTTCCATAGCTAGTTCCATTTATTATAGTTGGATGATGACCCTAGTTGAACATCTTTTGTGTAATTATTTTGTAAAATATTAATATTACTATATCGAATATGGTGAATATAAATAAAGAATGGATGAACGCTAATCGATTGACAAAAGAGTATGAATATGGTGTGAAAGATATTATCATGTTTTCAAAATATAATGCATATGGCCATTCTAAAATCCTTTATCAGTGTTTATGTTGTTGTTATTCAAGAAAAATTAATCCAGAGGAGTTGGAAGAAAACTTAATCTATCAAATAATATATTGAAGTAATACATGTCGGGATAAAGACAAGGAAAAACGAATGTAGGTAGTGGATGGGATAGCACTACGTTTTATGGATCATCTGATATGATTACAAGCATGAAAAATGAAGATAACCGTATGGAGGATGTGATTATAGATGTGAATGATGATGAAGATCGTATTAAGGAAATTACAAGGATAGTTGAAGATGAACTTTTTGATTGCCCAAAATTGTTTTAGAAGTTAAAGAGTTGTGCAAAGATGTCATTGTACGCTGGTTGCACTAAATATATAGCATTTTCAGGCATACTAAAGCTGTATAATTTGAAAGAAAGAAATGGGTGGAGTGACACCAGTTTTACAGAACTACTTTCTCTCCTTAATGACATTCTCCCAAAAGATAATGAGCTCCCGAGCAGAACATACAAGGCCAAACAAATGCTACAATCAATGTGTATGATCTCTAAAAAAATACACACCTGCCCGAGTGACTGTATATTATTTTATAAGGACTAAAAATCACTTAAAGAATTCCAAAAGTGTGGCGCTTCTTGATACAAGAAAGTTGAATCCAGTCCAACGAAAGTTGTATGGTACTTTCCAATAATTCAAAGTTTTAAGCATCTATATGAAAGTGAGTAGACTGAAGGAAAATTGACCTGGCATGCAGATACAATAATTAATGATGGGAAACTATGTCACTTGATAGACTCTCCTCAGTGGAAGAGAATTTATCATGAGAATCTTGAATTTGGAAACAAGCCGAGAAACCTTTGTCTTGCGTTATCTATGGATGGAGTGAATCCTTTTGGTTTTCAAAGCAGGAGTCACAGTATATGGTCGGTTATGTTGGTAAATTAAAACATACCACCATGGTTATGCATGAAAAAAAAATAAATCATGTCATCTATGCTTATATCAGGACCAAAACAACTGGGTAATGATATTGATGTTTATTTGGATTCATTGATCGAAGATTTGAAATTATTGTTGGATTTGGGTGTTATGTTGTATGATGTTTACAAAAATGAAGATTTCACTTTGAGATCCATTTTGTACAGGATGATAAATGACTTTCCTACTTATGGAAATTTTTTAGGATATAACATTAAAGTAACTCAAGGGTATCCCATTTGTGAACAAGTTACACGGTCAATTAGGTTGAAACATTTATAAAAAACCATGTTTCTAGGACATCACATATTTCTACCCCGATGACATAAGTACTAATCTTGGATGAAATCATTCGATGGAAGTTCATAAGAACATACAACACTGTATCCACTAATATGTGATCAATTTTTTGAGAAATTAAATGATGTAGACACTAATTTTGGAAAACCATTTTCAAAAAACCTTACTAAAACCGATTGGAAAAAAGCGATTAGTTTTTTTTAATTACCATACTAGAATTGTCTGTATGTGATACATTTTCTTGGTGTTATGCATGTTGAAAAAATGTATGCGATGGTTTCATTGGCACATTGCTAAATTCTCCTGAAAAAACAAAGGATGGAATTAAGGCTAGATTGTACATGGTTGATATGGGAATACGAGAAGATTTGGCACTAGTGAATGGTGAAAATGAAAATTTCTTCTTCCTTATGCTTACACTCTTTCCAGGCATGAGAGATATCAGTTTTTCAACTTCATGAATGACGTAAAGTTTCCATAGGGGTATTCATCAAATATCAAGAACATCGTGTCAATGAGCGATTTAAAGTTAAAGAGTCTGAAATCACATGAATTCCATGTTTAGATGAAAGATATAATTCCTATAGATTTAAATTGATTTTTTTCCAATAATGTATGCCATACATTAACAAAGCTCTGTTTCTTATTCAAATCTATATGAAGAAATGTTATAGACCCAACTAAATTTCCAACTATAGAAAGAGAAGTTGTTTTAATATTATGTGAATTGGAAATGTTCTTCCCACCAACATTCTTTTATATGATGGTTCATTTGATGGTTCATTTGGTGAGATAGATTCACCTTGTGGTCCTGTACATTATAGATGGATGCACCACATTGAATGGTATATGAAGATTTTGAAAGGGTATGTCAAAAATCAAAGTCTGCCAAAGGGTTGTATTGTGGAGTGATATATTGTTGAGGAAGCTAATGAATTCTGTACCGAATACCTATCTGGTGTGGAAAACATTGGCCTACCAAAATCGTTTCACACTAAGCTGCTTAAGGGTGGAGTAATTTCTAGAAGAGAGGTTGTCACAATCAATATTATAGATTGGGAGTAGGCCCACCTTTATATTTTTCATAACAGTTTCGACATTGACCCATATGTTCAAACCCACAAAGGGGGTTGAAATATAGATATTAGATACACATAATCAATAGTTTATAGGATTGTTTCGGGTTCATATTTTTAATAAGTTAGATTAAAATCTAGAATTAATTTCAAAAATTCTTTGATGGCTAGTAGGAGGAACAAGTGTTTATGTATTATCTTACAATTCTTATATAGTTAATGGTTATACATTCTACACTAATGAACATGATGAAGATGGTACCACAGAGAATAGTGGGGTTACAATTGTGGATTAAGTGATGCATGTTTCTGGTGCTAAGGACATAAATTCAATTTATGTGAATATGTTATAATTTGGCATCATCAAACAAATATTGGAGTTGAATTATATGAAATTCCAAGTGCCGTTTTTTCAATACAATTGGGTTAATAATAGGAGTTATATTAAAATAGATGAATTGTGGTTTGTGAAAGTTGATTTTAGTAAGGAAGGTGAGAAGGACGAGCTGTTTATAATGGCTTCACAGGCAGTACAAGTATTTTATGTTCCAGATCCCACAAATAGAAACTGATCTATTGTTTTGTTATCGACCAAAACAACTGAAGGGTTAGATGAAATTTAAATATAGGATGACCATTTCATTGGGACTTCTCAATAATTTCACAACGGTCCCAATGTAGACAACATTTTGTATATCATAGGATACCACAATGAAGGGATTTACATAGTCGATAGAGGGGTCAAATCTCTTCAGCCTTTAAAAAAAGAATGTTCAATAATAATGTTATTTGTTTATTGTAATATACATTGTGTTACGTTATGTTATTATTTATTCCCTATTGGTTTTATGTAATCTAAATTAAATGTTAAACCACTTCTTCAGATAATGACTTTTACACCTGCTGATGCACCCAATCCCAAGGCACAATAGGTCTCTCAACCTGCTGCTGCTAGTCCCAGTGCATAGAAACAACAGGTTTCTCAACATGTTGCTACTGATCCCAGTGTTGAGGTACAATAGGTTTCTCAACCTATTTTTGTTGGTCCCAGTGTCGATGATAGTTCTCTAGAGGAATATAATGATGATGATTCTAAGGAAATAGTAGGAAATGAAACCCTGATGGCTCAAAAAACAAGAGTTTTGTAGTCTGGCAGTGTTATCCAAAATCCTTAAGGAAAAAAGAAAAAGTCATTAAATTTGAGGTGGGATGGAATAAGAGAAGAAATCATGTTAACCCCAACAAAGCCATATCTAGTAGCAACATTGGAATTGTCACTCAGTAATGTGTATAGATTGATGTATAGTCATGGAACCATGTTTTCACTGGGCTTAAGACACTTATGTGGGAAGATATTATGGTAATATTGTGATATCATTTATTTAATTTATTAAAATAAAATAAAATACTAAAACATTGACTTACTCTTCATCATTCATTTTAGAGTGCATTTATAGTAGATTCCTTGCACAAGGAATATGTATTAAGAGTTTCAAGAATGATTTCGCACAATTTTAAAGAAATATCATCTTAAATATAATGAAGGGAAAATAAAGCTGCACCCATCTCCTCTTTATACACACTTGATATCCCAAGGAGTGTGGGATACATTTATTAGTTGCCGTGCAGAGTAGACTTTTTAGGTAAATTACATCTGGTAATACGTTGTTTAACATTACTTGAATTCATCACTTTGATTGATAGTTTTTTATTTATGAAATAGAAACTGAGTGCTGAAAATAAAGAATGGGCAAAAAAACTAGCGTACCCCTACTGAAAAGCAACGATGGGGTACGCTTCACTTGATAAAAAATTGGTAGGCATTTTAAATCTACCATAATACTTTTATGTGATATAAAACAACACCATAACCATGTTTTTCTATTTATAGATAGATTGATGAATTGAAATTGAAAGCCACTTCCATCCCATGCCATGTGATATGGAAGGATCCTCCTATAAATAAAGAGGGGATACTAGTAGATGAAAACATACAAAAATATGTGTGAAACATGTGTAAGTATGACATAATATAAATTTTATTTCCTATAAATTCCTATTACATATCAATGAATACTTATTTTCCTATATTTTCTATATGAAATAGTCATATGAATCAACAACACCCACGCCAGATGAATACATACTTTCAATGGCCTTGAATCATCTAGAACAGTATGGCCACGTTAGAGGTGCGGGTTTTGGGGTGACACCCCGAACATATTTTTAGAAATAAAAACAAGCGGATGATCAAACTAAGGAAATAAAAAATATGAGAGAAAAAATAGACATGTTTCAATAATAATTACAATACTAGAGAGGGATGATAGCAAGTTTTATGGGGGGAGTCAAAGAGAAGAAACAACTCAACAACAACTCGTGCGTGAAGATCCCCCCCCCCACCAGCTTTGAGGTGAGCTATTCCCCTTGAAAACCTTGCTTAGATAAGGTAATAAATGTTTAAATAATTTTTTCTATGAAATTTGAATCACATAGACATTTATTCCTTTCCTGTACTGATATTATACAGGGTGAAAGTTATTATGATTTATATCTATAAACTCCCACTTATCACCTTGTAGCAAGGTCTACGGTGTTCAATATGAGTAACAATAGGATACATAATAGAAAACATCCAAAAGATCATGTCAGAGTGTCGATTAACTTAGCTAATGATCCAAGTGCCGATCTACATGTTCCAAATGATGATGATGACATTCATATGGTCGAACAAGTTGTTGGAACATTTATCGCATGACCGTCAATTCTTGTAAAAAAACATGTCAACAAGGAGTTATTAATTTCCAATTTATTTTTCATGATAAACCTTTAAAATTTAATGAAAAAAGTCGGAACCGATGAATGTTATTATAGAACGAAAAAGAGAAGGAGTTTAAATGAAAGATCACCTCAAAAATATTTCAATAATCAACCAACCGATTAAAACAATCTACTAAGATCACCTTCACCCCACTCATTCTATATCCACATTTAATATCATTGTAGGCTCATGTGGATACAAAGTTGATAGATAGAAATACTCACATAGTTTATTTTGAAAAAAAATATGTACGGAGAGGAAAGATTAGATATCATTAGTGTTGAAAATGTAAATGAAATCCTCAAGTATGAATGGCTAGGTTCATCAGTTGTAAATGTATGCATGAGGTATGTTTTCATGATTTGATTTTACAAAAGCTGATATACTATGATAATTATGACTAAATACATTACATATTTTTCTCAAGCATATATATGAAAAACAATTCAAGGGATTTACACATGAACAAAAATTTGGACTCATTAGTCTTCACATCACCTCTTCAAAAGAAGAAATAAATTCTAATAAAGAGGGTGGAATAATGTCATCCCTTCTCAAATTGTTTGAAAAAAATTATAGATGACATACTCGTTTTAATACCAATGATATAGGGGTAAAACTCTAAAATTTAATCATATCAACTATATTTTAATTTTTTTCATTACTTATTCTTTTTTGTGTTTTTAGAGAGCATTATATTCTGATTGTGGTCAATTTGGATACTCCAAAGATTTATTTTCAGGATTCAATGCATGGATATGCAACAAACCGACCACACATGATGGAGTTTTTCAATTTGTAATACACAAGATCCAACCTTTTAGAACTAAACATATAGTTATATAATTTATATTATCTTTTGATGATAATTAAATTATGATAGGGCAGTGCATCAATATCGTCTACTTCATGGAATAAATCCAAGGCCTAAGGACAACAATGCCCAAAAGATCTATAACTGGACAAGTATCCTGGTATATATAATATGATTTCACTATACAAACACATATCAAAACAAATTACTTATTTTTCTCAATGTTTTTTTAGTGTCTAAAACAAAAAAATGGAAAGGACTATGGTTATTATGTTTGTAAATTTATGAAAGAGATCGTATTTCATCCACAAACTAGAAACCCTAAATAGGTATTTTTGAAAATAATTACTATTTCATTTAAAATATTTATTAATCCTTTCTGTTTTTATATTTTTTCAGTACTACCATGACTGTCACAAAAACTCATTTTCAAAAGATGATATATATGTGTTTATAAATGAATGGGAAGCATACCTAATAGAAGATTGTACAAAAATAGGATGAAGTTGAATTCCTACTACTTATGTTATCCTTATATGATCAACTGATATCTCCCTTTTTTACACTTATTGAGCATATATGATCACACTTTATTATGTTTTATATCCTTAGGTTATGAAGAATGGTTTTAGAAATGATTTTTCATTATAGTAAAGAATAACTTAATGAGAGACTCTTATGAACTAGTTATTTATGTTCCCATGTTTCTAAAATCACTAAACCTAAACTATTATGGCATGGATCATTTATATTCTATATTTTGGTCATTTATGCTGGTGTTTCTACTGATGTAGTGTGTTTGAAGAATATTGGTTGTGCAACACTCAAATGTTTAATAACAAAATTAAGGATTCTTCACTACTGTTGGTTAACTACCGCATACCATAACATATGATCTGAAATTCTGATCAAGCATCCCCTGATGCTCTCATCGGACACCATGTATATGATATCATCATTCAGCGTTCCCTTTTCCTTCTCTTATTTCACCCATTTACTAGGTAAATGGGTGCAGGTTGAGAAGGAAAATGGAACGCTGAATGATGATATCATAGAGATGGTTTTGGATGAGACAATCACGGGGATATCGGATCGGAAGTTCATATCAGATACTATGCTAAGAAGTAGTTAACAAATAGTAGTAAAGTGCACAAAGAATCATTAGTTTTGTTATTAGATTATATCTGGACCAAAGAAACCCTTTGGAAATATGTAAAGGTAATGTTATGATATAATATGTATATTTTAATGAAAAATTATATAATGAAGCATTGACTTGATTTTCATTATTCCTTGTAGTGTTCATTAATTTTAGAATATTTATGTCCATGTGACATGCCTTTGCAGTAATATCAACGACGATGTGTCTACTCAATCACAGAGGTAATATTGATGTTTCTACAGTAAAATAATTGTCCATAGAATTAATTCATTGTTATATATTTATGTTTAATTTATTTCTTTTATGTAAGGAATATTAATCTACTCATTTGTAATTTCAATGTATAAAATGTTTAGGTCATTATAGTTGGTATCAAAGTAACTAGACATATGACCATGTCCCTAAATTCATGATGGTCAACACCATCTAGAGCCTAGAGAGCCATGACCTTGTCCTGACAACTTCATCACCTCAAATCCTGATGACCAAGTCACCTCAACCTAGTGATCATCATCATTCCAAATATCTGATCCAATCCCCAAATGATGAACCACATTGCCTCAATCTATATGATTATCACCCACCTCAATTCTAAGGCCAATCCCATTACATTCCCATGGAATCAAGTAACCAATATAACAATTCGATTTAATTGAAATTTACACTTGGCCTAAACTTTCCTAGTTAGTCTAAACCTATTGCCCAGCATAACTAACTATAGTGGAGAAAGATCATGCCCATATGCATCTCATATAATCATTAGAATAATTTAATAAGAATTTATTTAATTAATTATGTTCTCGCTCAAACAACTCACACAAATTATATGAACACACCCCCAAAACACTCACAAAATCAAGGAGAAATCTAGGAACCACCTACCTTATATTAGTATGCGCTGACTCATTCGATATCATCCTCAAAATCAATCTGAATCAAAGGAAAATGGTGTTTTAGATGAATGCCTTGAAAATAGGAAAAAAAGGGATCGTGTGGATTTACCGCTCCATATGGAGAGATAAATAGAAAAGAGAATCTATAATAAACCTGCATCATAAAATATTTCATCTCATCAATTTCTCAAATAAACTTGCATCATATATACATATTCATGCCCATCAAAATCTGGGTTCCTACACACCTCATATAGAACCTGCATCACATCAATTCCCAGATGCATACACACCTCACATACAAATCTGCATCGCTTTGATTCCCACATAACTCTCAATGCCAATGCACCCCAAATATATATAAACATCTCATATAATAATTGATGGCAACCTAATAACCAGTGCCTCGTTAGTCCAAAAACAATAATCGTGCACCTCATGCACCAAACCGCCCAAATCCAAAATGAAGGAAAAGTGTGGTCACACCCACAATGTACAACTAACTATCATTAGATCACCATCCTACTCTGACCCTAACAACTTGACGGTCTACTTCTATCCTGATGCCCAACTACCTGAGTTATGACCTCCCTATAGAGCTCCACCATCCACTAGCCACTAATCCCACTACTGGGTTCCACTTTCTTTTACAAGGCATCCATGTGTAGTTAAATCCCCACTACCCACTCCTGGTACTACTCTCATTCCAACCTCAGATCCCTGAGTCTTCCCAATTACCTAGCTCCCACCAATCTGATAAGGATTCCTACAAAATCTCTCCAAATGGATAATTGGATTGCAAGCATGAAACTCCTTCAAAACCTGATCAAATTTGACCACAATTGATGACAAATGATCTTCCACCTTATTCCCTTCACACCACATATTCTTCACCCAGGTATTTTAGAGAATACGCCTACTTTTTCTGATGCAGAATGAGATGGACCAAGGGGTAGGGCAAGTGCCTTGTAGCAAGTTGAGGAGAATGAGGGAGTCTGTTTATGATTCGGCGATGACAAGGCCCCCCTTCCAGCAGAGGGAAAGGCCTGAAATGATGGCGAGGTCTTCCACTTAGATGGAGGTACCCTTTCCCAGGAAATATGAGAAGGAAAACACAAAGGATCCCCTGGAATTACGGACCACACCTCCTCCCTTCATGATCCCCTTGGAATAGGATCCATTGGTGTTGAGATTCAAACCATAGGAAGGGGGATGCCACCAGACCCAATTTTCATGAGGGGTAGTAGTTGGGAGACCATGGACAAGAGTTTGTAGAAACTGAAGTGAGAGAGCATCATTCCACCCATTAATCTATCTGATCATATCGAGAAGAAGGTAGTGGATGCAGGCAATGATGGTCCACCCTAAAGAGATGATCCCTTTATAGCATGATTTTTTTTGTGCTTTCCAAATACACCACACACCTACATGAAAAAGGACAGCCCTGGTCATCTGTTTTAACCCCTTATCACCCGAAACATGAAGCCTGCAGGTGATGAATGGCACATTATTTAGATCGTGGTTGTGCACAGCAGTGAAGGCACCAAAGGTATTACAGACCTCTTAGGCCCAAAACCCCTCAAAGAAAATATGCTCTATAATTTCCCCTTTGTGATCATTGAAGCACGAGCAGCGGGAAACAGTCAGGATACCACATTTTTTGATATTTTTGTTCATTGCAAGGGCACCATTTCTCAGCCTCCGTGTAAGAAAGTTGGATTTTGAAGGGATGTACTTGTTCCAGAGAAGATTGTTCCATTGATCGTGTTGGTCTAGGGGAATGAGGATGTTATGGCCAGATTTAGAATAGAAGGCGCCTAATCAATCTCATTGGAACCACATTGGAACCACATCTTTGGGTTCACTCAGTAGAATTCCACCAAAATAGGCTAATTAAGAAAACACTATTTAGCTTCTTTTCTGACACTTTAAATAGTTGAACCCCTCTTAGATAAATCTAGGTCCCAATGAAAATCATAAGAAAGCATACATCATATGAGCCTAAGTGCTTATCATGATGCGTAATCAAACCTCCCTTGCCATACTGGGCCAAGAGTCAAAATACACATAATAGATAAATATCACACCCAAGTGTTCCACTTAAGTTGGAAATCAAATCAACTATAAAAGAGAAAATTAAAACATTAATTTACTAATATTGGAAACTCAGTTTGTCCCCTGTGCATGGCGATGAAATCACCTAAACATAAGATCTATATCCAGTCCTAACATACTAAAAAGAACAAGTAACACACTCAAAATAGAAAAAACCCATTCGGATTGTTTTAATATTTTTAAAAAACAATATATGACTCATTTTTGATGTGTAGGAATCAACACCACCTCAATAAGACACACGGTGTGATCGGTATAACTCCAAATGTGTATTTTTTATTAAAAATTGTCATTTTATTAATATATTCTTCCATATTAATGTTTAATTTATTTCATTATTGTATTACTAACATAATATTTGCATTCTTATATAAGATTCATTTTTTCTTGAGTTTGGATGCTTTTTTCGGTAACTAATACCATAGGCAACAATTGCTGAGAGGGGATCACAGATGCAAAAAGGATGAAACATTAATGTTTTTAACTGTTTGTTGGATAATTGTAATTGTATGTATATAAAACATTGTTTGAAATATATATATCAATGTGTTTTTTATATTCATGATGTCAATTAAATGTATATAGCATTTGAAAAACTCTTGTGTGGCATTGTTTTGTTCTTCTATGATTTGTTTGTGTAGGTGTTGTTTTGTGCAGTTGTTTTGTGTGCAGGTTCTGTTTAATGTTGTTTTGTGCATGTGTTATTTGTTTGTAGGTGTGCAAGTGATGTGCAGGTGTTGTGCAGGTGCTGGGTGTGCTGTTAAATAAACAACACAACACATTCCTCTTTTCTTTTATCAATGATAATTAAGCGCTGATAAATTGGGCCTTTATCAATTCTCAAAAGCGCTGATAAAGGTGTCCTTTATCAGTGCTCAAAATAGCACTGATAAATTGGGCCTTTATCAGCACTCAAAATAGAGATGATAAAGGTGTCCCTTTATCTATGATAAAAAAGCACAGATAACGGGGGGGATTTATTTGCACTTTTTTAGCATTGTTAAAGGGACCCCCCCCCCCTATCTTCACCATGATTAACAACACTTTTGTAGTGCTGTTAATGGAAGTTTATATCTATTTTAAAATCTCTACTTGTAGTAGTGAACATATAGTTAGAAACTTCACCTATTCTTTAGATAACCTCTTTACGTATAAATTAAAGCCTTACTATATTGGATTTATAATCTCACAAATTACTCCAGCATTTGGGGAGGGATGTAAGGATTATATTGGGGTTGGCATTTTCTTGAAAAAAAAGTTCTCTAAGTGTGAATATGATAGGATAATGGATGGCCATTTATAAGGGAGGAGACACACTTTATATTTTTGAAAAGAATAAAGTGTACCCATTTTCACTTGAAAAAAGGATCCAAATGGAACATTATTGAATATTAGAGTTGATAAAGTCGAAATATTTCTATAAAATGGGATTTTTACAAGTTTCTAGGTGATTTTACCCTTTATGTTTTTAATTTTACCCCTGGTAAACCCATTTAAAATTTAATTGTGGTATTTAATATTTATTATTTTTACTAATAATTTTGAAAAAACTATGTGTTTACTTTATTATTTTTACCGTGTTAGAGGATATTACTTATCATCTAAAATACCCAGGGTCAAATCTGGGTGGGGGTGAATTTCCTGGGTATTATAGTAGTATTGTGGTAGTTACTATAGTAGGTACTATGTGGTACTATAGCAGTTGGAACTATTCATCTGATTTGAGATTTTGGGTCATTTGTTTGGGACTATGGGTCTCAAGGCCTTCAGACCAACAAAGGACTTCAAGTTATAGGGCCTTCAAGATACCAAGATCCTTCGGGTCACCAAGGGCCTTCAATCCACAAGGCTTTCAAGCCACCAATGGCCTTCAGAGCACAGGGAATTCAGGTCATAGAGACCAAGAAGTAGCCTGGGAATACCACGTAGGATTAGGCCTAGAAGAGGTTTTAGAGAAAAATAGAAACCAATAGAGTAGAGCTAAATGGATTGGAATAATGATATGGTATGGAAACTGCCATTGGTACCAGGAATCGTGTACCTATGTGTGAGGCAATGCTAACTAATTAGCCATGCAAGGTGGGGAGCTAGGCACCTTTAAGATTAAGATTCTAGGGAGGGGTTCTATCAGGTGTATCAGGTTTTGGTCCTTCAAGGTCATGTATTAAGCCTTATGACTCTAGGCCTTCGTTTCATGTATGGTCCTTATTCCATGGCCCTACGTATCATGTAAGGGTTCCCCCTCAACCCTTAAAAGGTGGATTATCCAAAAATCAATAAAAATCTATGGCCATTTGGATTTCAGAGTTAGTATATAATTTAACTAATTTTACTTTTAAACCCATTTGAAAATAAAAATAAACATTATAAATTCTTTAAATGAAAATTTAGTTTTCAAGAAAAACCATTATTTTTCACTATTCATTGAAAATTTAATCATTTTAGAAAAATCTCAAAAATTCACCCTAAGATAATTTTGACATGGTGACTTCAAAAATTATTGTTATTTTAAAAAATTATTTTTAAAAAAGTTTCAAAAAATAATTTTATTATTGATCATAAAAATAAATAAAAAACATTTTTTGAGAAACTAATATTTTCGAAACATATAATGACTTTACTAAAAAATAATTAAATTTTTATTAATATGTTTTATTTAGATAAAACCATTATAATTAACATTTAAAATTTTTGTATTCCTATTCATTCCACAAAGTTTAATGGCTAGGTAATAACAATCATGTTTAAATAATAATATTAATAGTGTTTTATGGTTCATTTAAACTCAGTGTTGCGTGTAACGAATGTTATTGAGGAAATTAAATTTATTCAAAAAAATCATAAAATATCAGGGAATTATATTCTAACCCCATTAAAATTAATTTTTCCCTAAAAATTCATTCACTATGATACAAATATATGAGGATAATTCTACCCCATTATATCCTCAAGTTCTCACATAACTTCCTCAAACTGGTGGTTTCACCACAAAACATTAGGCAGGTTGTCTTGTTTCATAGAATTTTCTCTATTCGATCCAAAATATCCATCAATTGTTCCTCCTAATAAATATATTTATTTAGAGTTATTACTTATAATTTTAGTACAATTGAAGGGTCGTTTATTTACTTCCTAAGTACAGATACATGGAACACATCATGAACTTGAGAGAGGTTTGGTGGAAGCACCAACCGATGGGCTACCATCTTGATATGATCAAGAATTTCAAAGTGACCGATATACCTAGGGATTAGTTTTCCCTTATTTATAAATATAATTACATTATTTCATGTAAAAATTATTTGAAACACCTTGTTACCAACTTCCAACTCCAAATCACCCCGGATATTGTCAGCATAAATTTTCTTCCAACTTTGCATCGCCCATATGTGCTTCTGAATAGCTCCAACCTTCTTTATCATTTCTTTAGATATCTCAGGTCCTAATAGATTTATTTATCTAACTTAATTCCATTACATTATAGTTCTACACATATTTCAAAATAGGGATTCATAAGGAGTCATTTTAATTCTTGAGTGAAAGCTATCGTTATATGAAAACTCAACTAGATTAAGGTGTTGATCCCAACTGTAAAACCCGAAAATTCTACAGTAATAACCTTCTATTAGATAGCGTGTATGAAACGTGACACCAAGAATGTAAGTTAATATAATATTTGGATACTTTATAATATATTGAAAATTTAAAATATATTCTATATATTTCAATTCATGCAACACCGAGTTAGTGTGTGTTACACAAAAGATTGACCTTCTTCAATGGATTGTGTTACTCATAAGAACGAGTTTTACCGAACAATATTGTATTATTAAAATATTATTATTTAATATAATATGATATAACTTAGTCATTATGTTAGTGATTATAAATAGTATGAACTAACTTATTAAAAGTTTTTGTTTATATAAATATAAAACTAATTCATTGTTTACCAATTAATGAGAAATGAAAATAATAACAAATTTGATATAAAAGGAAATATTATTATTTTTATGATTCCAAATGAGTTTTGTATTAATAAAAATAATTAATTACATTTATTTAATGATTTTAATGAAATATATATGTTATATATTTAATAAAATAATTTGGATATTCATCTATTGATTTTATATGCATAAGATAATACTAAACCCTATTTCACACAGAAAACCCTATATTTTTATAAAGGCAATTTTACCACCTTTTAATAGAGAACTAATTTTAAATATTAATTTAAATAATTTAATTGATTTATTATGTCAAAATAAAATTCATATTTTAAATATAAACATAATAATTAGGTTAGGGTGATTTTTTTATTTTTCTAAAACATTTCATTTTTTAATGAATAGTTAAAAATACTAAATTTTAGTTCAAAAATACTTTTCATATAATTTATTTATAATATTAAATTATACTTTAAATTTTTTTTAAAGATAAATTAGATAATAATTTTAATAAATTAATATAATTTATCTCATTGGAATCAATTTCACTTTGAAATTTATTATAAAAAATATAGCAAACTTTCGGACGTTTTTACTTTAAAAACCTGCATTATCATCCCGCATACATGATGAGATTTAAATCAATTTATTCCAATTATATTATTGGAATTTGAAAAAATGGATTCCATATTTATAATCAGAATAATTTATAATAATACCAACTTTTTTTTGACCAAAAATATTAGTGAAAGTGATTAAAATTAATTACAACGATTAAGGTTAAATTAAGCTTAATAAGGGACTAGACCTTAACCATAAGGCCCAAAATGACCTATAAACATGTCCAAGAGGTATTTTATGCACATATATCGATCCTATACTCTCTTTTATTGAATTGGATACATTATTGGATCCACTTTTAACATGAAAAACATGGGAAGAATTCTTTTTCCAAAATATTACAAGAGTATCACTCATCCTCCACTATAAAAGACTGCCACTTATCCCCATTCCTCACACCACTCAAACCACATAGGTTCTTCCAAAATATCCCAAAATATATTCCCAATATCCCTACCATGTACCTTAATGTATTCCTTTGGGTATAAATCTTTCCAAGGAAGCCCTTTTGTATAAACTAAAAGGAGTTACCAAATTTTTAAGGTAATATGTTCCAACGATCACTTTTCTTTCAATTAATTCTCCAACACCTAAAATATTCTTCATACATGTTCATATAATAACAAAAGTATACTCGATATACTAGGGTATTTATATGCTAATTTTTAGATCTACACTTACACACAAATCCATCCAATGGGTAACAAATATACTGTTTATGTGAATGGAAAACTACCACCTCACGAAACGATGATTGTTCAGTCTAACTTTACCGCCTCTCATGGTGGTAATTATGATGAAAAATATTATTATATATGTTATATATGATATTTATTACGTCTTCTGGTTTTTCTAATTCTTTTACAACACATATATTTATGATTTTTATTTTTTATAAAAATGATAACATTGTTTGTGGAAGTGTGAACTACCACCCCCTCAAGCGATGTGATTCATTCACATGACACGTGAAATGAATAAAGGATTGTTTTAATTAAAAATATGTGACATATAAAACATATATATGATATTAATTACATAATTACCTCTCTATAAATATAATATATACCATTTTCATTATTACCCATTCACACACTTAAAAAGTGAAAACGTTATCCATGGACGTGTGGAATACCACCTCTTTGACATTATGCGATTCCTTTTTCAACACAAGAATTATATATATAATTATATATGATTAAATAATATTTTATATATTTTATAATGATCATTCTATAAATATATGGTGTTACTTACTTTCTTTTTTTAACGATCGTTGACAAATAAGAATGTTACTCATGCATACGTACGACCTACCGTCTCCATGATTGTAACGTTGATTCATTTTTCATAACTGTATGTAATGATTTTTTTAAAGTATAATTTTTGTATAAATATGATAATTATGTCTTTATTATTATTCATTAGATGTTATATAATGACCAATTTGACCATATTTAACCTACCAAAGTTGTATTTAACACTTAAGTCGAATTTGGTCAAAACACCAGACATAAACTTAATTATTCAAGTAGTTGTAGACAACATGGTAATAATTGAAATAAAAATAATTATAAACTTGAAAATATTTCTTAAGTAAGTATAAAATTAAAATAATTTTATTATACAATAATTTAAAGTATGTTCACCCAAAAGGAAACTCAAGGTAATGGATTCTCATCTCACTTTTTACATCCATGAGTTAAATGTCAAATTCACTACTTACATCTGTTTGTGGTGTATCTACTACCCATTTTGTTATATTATATCATTAATTTTTTTATATTAATGGTATTTTAAACTTTCATTTAATGTTATTACTTTCTTTTATGAGGATTTTGAATTAAAATGTTTCAAAGTGGTATAGGACACTTTGGAATGCTTAAATATTATTTTCTTCAATAATAACTTTAATAACCTCTCGATGGTATTTACATTAGATAAAATTATATGAACATTGTTCAATAAAACCTTTAATTTTATCTCCTATAGTTATTCATGACCAATTTCAAGTATTAGTTCTATTTTTACACTCTTTGGTACTCAAAATGTTTTAGAAAATGTTTTTCAAAAGACCCGACTTTGTTTATCTCTTCAATCAGAGAACCTGTTTTCTTCTAAAACCCATGTTTTATTAAAAAAATAAAAAATATTTTTCAATTGATTTTGTAATTAAAGTTTTACCCTTTTTTTATTTTACCAATGTTTTCAAATAAATCTTCTTGTCACTTTCTGATAAAGGAATTTTTCTAACCTTTAACCATGAAAAAGAAATATTCTCTTACCTCGTACAGAAAATACTAATTTACTCACCATTGTTTCATTAAAGATTCCTTTTAATGTTTATGAGGTAAATTTTTAAGGAAATTTTTTTCAAAATTGATTTACAAAGAAAAGGTTTTCAAATGGTTTTACAAAACAAAGGGATATTTTCCTCAATAATTATTTTAAAAAAAATTTATAGTATTTCTATTTTTCATTAACAAAAACGCTTTATTTTTTCTCATATTGGGATTTTTTTTATTGATACCATCCATATTATTCCTCTGGATGGTTTATTATTGATTTGTCTAAGTATAGTATTCACATTCACTTCCTTGAATAATTTTTTATTCCCCTTGAAATATTCAATCTACTATGATCGTTGAACATTGAGTTCCCCCCTAATTATCTATTTCATTAATCATGTATATTACTATTTCCTAAACCATATACCATTTTACATATGGTTTCTACTTTAATAGTTATTTTATTAATTGGGGAAATATTGATAATTCTGTATTCTTTATTCAATACAGGTATTTGATGAGGCATATTATTTATTTTGATTATTTGATATGAGGAATGCTTTAGACAGGTAATGATGGGTGGAGCCCAAAATTTATATATATCCTCTATGCATTGATAGGTTCTCATGAGAAAAATAAGTTAATAAAATGAAATAGTTTTCTATCCATAGTTTTAAAATATATTGTGAAAGGTCTTGATTGTATAGGTTTTCATGTGCCTTAGACATGAAATCCATTAAGAAATAATTTCCTTTATTTAGTTTTAGTTATTATTAATCGATGAGATTGTTCATCGATATATCTATGGATAAATTTAATTTTTATCTCAATGATTAAATGAAATGTGTTTCAGTTTCTTACCTTTCCATATTTATTTTTCCTTATCATACTATTTGAATGGAATGTGTTTTCATTTACCTTTCCTTATTTCTTATTCACTTACTTTTAAGCCAATTTATTACTTGGAAAGTGGGTTTATTTATTTACCAATCCATGTTGATTTATTCCTAATTATTCATTATTGATTCAGTTATACTTTACCCTTGTTGTGCATTTGAGCTCACCCTTATTATGTTTCCTTTATCTAGTAATCCAAGAAGCATAATATAGAAGATATATAAGGATATATTATATGGAAAAAAGTTATCATTGAATTTGTTTATTTATTTATAAGAGAATAAAATTATGTTTTAAATAGTGTATTTATTTCTCATGTATGTATCTAGTTTACCAAGTCTACTAAACCCTCGGTCATTTAGGATTATATTCCTTTTAATCATGCTAATGTAATTGATAGAAAACACCGGCAATACGATCTCTATGGTCAGGTATCTATTGTTCGTATTAGAGGAAGTTTAGTAGAATCCTTGTGAACTAGTTTTATGAAAAAATAGGTTAAAAACATAACACTAACGTATAATTTTAGGATAAGTATAGAATAACATCATAGAATTTTGGTAATTTAGATATTATTTTAGCCTTCCTAACAATACATCCATTTCTAAATACTACAAGTAGGCATGGTTCTGGAACAGATGTAGCTAGGAATAATAAATCTGACAAGGTGTTCTGAACTTGAAATAGGGTAACCTGGTGCACAATAATAATCCATACTGTGCACCTATTTTTACACTATTGTGGTATTTTTTTCACTATAAATATTGTTTCTCACATGATTCTTTCTAGTTTTAGTCAATGGTTGGGACCAGAAGGATTTAAGTTAACATCGAACATGAAATACAAGGTGGTGAAAATGAGAAACCAAATTATGTGTTGAATGTATTGAAGGACATAATGTTAATTCCAAATCAGTTTTCCAAAAATATGATTAACAATATATACCTTTACCAACTCCCAAACACACCAAAGAGGAGAAGGAAGGAGGTTGCTAAGAGCTCGATTGGTGGAGACCGTAAGTAAAAGAAGGCTCAATTTCAAACATGTGAGAAGTTTAGAAGGAGAAACCCAGAAAAGTGTCTCAATAGAATAAAGAAATTATTTATGTGTGGTAAATAAGGACATAAATCTAATGATTGTTGAAGAAAAATGAAGAGTACGATGGAAGGAAATGAAACTCATCCTGCGGATCTATTTATAGTTTGTTGCCTTTAATGTGGTAAACCTGGACATTACCTGATTCAATGGCCTCTTCTATAGAATAAACTCTAGACTAAGGAAGGATCTATTTGGAAATAAGTGGTTGAAGTATTTATTTACTGAGGTTGTATGTAAAACCTTAGTTAAAATTCAATTTAGTGATTAACCTTATTTCAAGGATACCCATCATATTTATTTTCTAAGTTATATTAATTTGGTTTTTGAAAATTAAAACCTATAATCTAGGTGAAAACCGATCAAATTTTTCATGGTCATAGGTCTTGAACCCATGACCGAAGTATGATAAGGTTTTCATGCCAACCACTAGCCTACACAATGTCCTAGTTAATTTTTCGTAGTTTTTAGTTAAACAGTTTGATGAACAAATGTTAATGAGGAACCATTAGTATCACTTTTGAGGATTAGAGATTAATCTATAAACTATATTAGTTTTAGAACACAGTTAGAGACAAATATTTAGACTTTTCACTCTTTTATAGACCTTAAAATCAATTAAAAATATATTTTAGTGCTTCATGCATAAAAAATAATTATTGGTAATTGATTTCTGGGAGTAAAGGGATGAATTAGAATTTGATCAATGCACAACCAAAATTTATTATTGTTCATATGAAATTAAAACCTTTCAATAAATAATATTTCCTTATATTCATAGTTAGTAAAATAATTACCCAACATTATGAAAATGACTTCGAAATAAAATATTTTCCTAATAACTTAATTTCTGTTCAATCGATAGTCACTTAAATAATCAAAGATTTATGGCTTTGAGGCCCTCAACATTTCATTGATCATTCACTTGTTTGTGATTTATGACCTAAATCACCCCTATAAATATTTACTCTTTTCCTCCAATTATGTATCTATGCTTTCTGTTGGGACCAAGTTGTATGGAGAAGAAAGTTTGAGAGGGTTGTCTTTTATTTTCAAAAGAGTATAAATCAAATCACTTTGTAAAATCCTTGAAAACTATGACGATGCATTGTTGATTTGTATTTCACAAATATCATAAGTTTGGAAAACTTGTGATGAAATACTTATGAAGGATAGGGGGAGTAAAGAAGTGTTTTTTCAAAGGAAATAAAGTGGCGCGCAAGTCAAAAGTGGCGTGAAAGTGTGGCGTGTAATTATATGTGGTGTGCAAGTGTATGTTGTGTGAAAGTCATGTTTCAATATCGTCACATCAAAATATGACAAAGGAAACAAAGTGGCACACAAGTTAAAGATTGGCGCACAATTCAAAAAGTGGTGTGCAAGTATAAGTGGCGCGCAAGTGTTCCGCGCAAGTATAAATGGTCTGCAAGTGTATGTTACACGCAAGTCATATTTCAACATTAGATTATCAAAATATGACAAAGGAAATAAAGTGGAGTGCTAGTTATGGAGCGGCGTGCAAGTGATGGAGTCGTGTACAAGTGATGGAGCGACACGCAGGTGATGGAGCGACGCACAAGTAGGAATGGCGCGCAAGTTTATGTGGAACGCAAGCCACCAAAATGCCTATAAATAGATAGATACCCTCTTCATTTTTCTATGCTCAACACTTAAGAGAAAATTTGAGATCTGATCGTGCAAGTAGTAAAAAGTGGCATGAAAGCTGAAGTGTCGCACAGGTAAGGAGTTATTTATAAGGCACGCAAGCTGGGTGTAGTTCCAGTAGAGTGGCGCAGAAGCAGAAGTGGCATTCCAGTTGTAAGAGGAACGCAAGCAGGTAGGTGTGTTCAAGAAGTGTGTTGTGTATAAGCCAAAGGTGGTGCTCAAGTTTTGAGCTTTTCACAATAGTGGAGTGTAAGTAGTTAGTGGCGCGCAAGCAGGTAGACGTACAAGCTGAGTGGTGCACAAGCAGGTGGCGTGCAAGCAAGGAGGCACGTAAGCAGGGTGTGGTGAGAAAGTTGTTTTCCCCATGAGGTTCTTACAAGCTTTTGGGTAGGGAAGTGAAGAATTGTTTTGAAATATTTGATTTGTGAAAATTCATCAAGAAGCATAGAAACACTGTTTTACCCTATTTGTGCCAAGAGAGAGAACACGCACTATTGGAGTGTTTTCAAAGTTCTAAATGAGTGTAAGGGAATATCCTGCTCATTGTATTCTACATCAAAGTATTGTTTTCTAGTGGATTGTGTGGTATTGGATTGTTTTTGTACTATACCAAGGATGTATCTACTCTTGTTTATTAGTGAACCGTGTAAATCTTGTGTGCATGTGGTTGTGTGTGTTTAGTAGGGAAGAAACTCTTTAATAGGAGGTGAAGGTTGTTTCAAAAATAAGGAAGCATAAAAAAGAAAAAGATATCATTGATTCACCCTCTCCCCCTCTCAGTGATACTTGGATCCTAAATGGGAACTTCAATTGGTATCATAGGGTAGGTTCCCTTCGTTTGTTCTTTGTTGAAGTTTTGAAGAGAAGTTGTGATGGAAAATCTGAATTACATGAACAGTAAGGGGATTCTAATATTTGATGGAATGAATTATCATATCTGGAAAGATAGAATGATGACTTATCTTATGTCTCTTAGGTATATAGTTCTTGAAACAACAACTAATGGATTTCCTCCTATTGATGACAAGGTTCCTTTTACACCTATTGATAAGAAAAATCTTGAGAATGATGGAAGTGCTAAAAATTCATTACTCTCATATCTTTCTGAGAGTAAGTTTTTAATAGTGAAAGGTGTCTCTATAGATAAAGGCATATGGGATAAGTTGAAGAATATATATGAAGGCAATACAAAAGTGAATAAGGAAAAACTAAAAATCTGGAGGCTGAAGTATGAAAACTTGAAAATGGGAGAATCTGAATCTGTTGGGGACTTCTTCACCAGGATAAATGACATTGTCAGTATAATCTGATGTCTTGGTGAAACATTGGATGATTCTAAAATTTTTTGAAAGATCTTGAGAATTCTTCCAGACTATTTTGATGCTAAAGTTTATTAATTAGAAGATAGAGACCCTGAAACAATATCTCTGGATTATTTTCATAGCACTCTCGTTATTTATGAAATGAGAAGGGATAAGAGTATGAAGAGAAAAACAAAAGCTGGTAGAGAAATTTCATTCAAGTATTAAAAGAGAGACAAGTCAAAGAAGAGTTTTATTGAATATGATACTGGTGAATATGATTCTGAAGATGAGGTATATAAATGTTTTTATGAAATTTTATCCTTGTTTTCTAAGAATTTGAAAATAGGAATAGGGAAATACAAGGGTAAACTTCCCTAGAAATGTTTTGAGTGTGGAGTCATTGGTTAATTATCAGCTATGTTTCCTCAAAAGAATAAAGAATAAGATAGTGATGGTGGTGATAGAAGGATAAGAAGGTTGTGGAAGAAACAAGCTGACAAAGATAAATATTTTTCAAAGGGGAAGGATAAAAAGTTCTTAAAATCAAAAATAAGAAGATTTTTATCTAAAGATGAAGATGAAGAAGATAGTGAAGATTAATCCAAGAAAGAATTTTCTGAAAAAACTAGAGTTAATACCTTTATTTCAGCAGTGAATAATGAAAATTACCAGATCCATAGTTTTGAAGAAGAAGAAACTAAACTTGAATATCATCTTAAAGAATATTTGAAAGAATATTTGAGGAAGATCGGAAGGCTTGAGAAGGAAAACAAGAAGTTAATAAATGACAATTCCACCTTAAAATATCAAAAAAAAATCTTGATGATAAAATAAAGATGGAAAAAGAGATTGATTATCGGAATAATTCTCTTGAGAATGCAAAGAATCGTAATGATCATCTTGAAGTAAAGCTGAAGGAAAAAAGAAGAAGAGTTGGAACTTGTCCAAAAAAATTTTCTAAAGATAAATAAATAAATATCAGTTTCAAACAATCTATTTCAGAATTTGGTGAAAGTTCTAGTAAAAATAAACCAAATAATGATCCACAAAAGTTACCTTCAAAGGTTGAGAGGAAAGACAGAACTGGTTCTGATAAGAACAAAGATGGAAAGACTATGTATGTGGCGAAAGTCAGAAATGCTGAAAAGTCACAAGTACATAAAAATCATGATTCCAGAAAGATTTCTAATACTTCTGGTATTGATAAGTCTGAATAGAAATCTAAGCTGAAGAAGAAAGTTACGATTGAAAATAGGAAGGTTGATGGTCAATAGAGTTCTATTAAGAAGGTTGTTGAGAAACATGTTCACAACTCCGATTAGTATAGAAGTTTCAGAGGGAAATATTCATTATATGGTTACTGCTAGTATTATGGTGGATTCGAACACACAAAAAACATGTGTTGGTTCAATCAACAACATTACTACTATTCCACAATTTATGGAATACAAGGTTTGAGGGGGAGTCAATCCCCTCAAAAAGGGAAGTATGAGAAGGAAGTTTAGAATAAATCTAAGAAGGATAGTGTGAAAGATGAAAATAAGTTCCAACCATTAGACAATAATTGAGAAAGATGTGAAAAACTTGAACATATTGCTAAGGTATGTATTGTTTTTTTGTCAGCACAACAAAAGGTTCTTAACAAATCTCAAAAGATGTAGGTGAAGAATGAAAAGGAAGAACAAAAAGATCTTGTTGTTGAAACCGCCTTGAAATCTACAAAAGGAGAACATCCATGGATTCTTGATAGTGGGTGTTCTTCTCATATGATAGGAGACTTAAATTTACTGAATAATGTGAAAGACTTCAAAGAAGGAATAGTTAAATTTGGAAATGATGAGTCTCTGAGGATCAAAGGTGTTCGATCAGCCACCATCGGGAAAGAAAAAATAAAATCTAGAAAAACATTATATGTTGATGGGTTGAAACATAATATTTTTACTGATTCGCAACTCTGTAATGAGGTAAACAGAGTTATCTTTAGAAAAAATGGGTTTTTTGTGAAAAGTGAAACTGATGGAAAGTTAGTTACAAGAGGGAAACATAAAAAAGGGAACTTGTTCCAAGTTGGTGAAGTACAGAACTCTTATTACATGGACATGGTAGATGAAAATCAATTATGGCATAAAAGTATGGGAAACATGTGTTATAGAAACATGTGTATGTTTTCAATGCTATAAAGTGTCCAAGATATGCCTGATTTAACAAGAATAAGAGAATAGTGATGCATTATTTGGAAAAAAGGGAAGATTACAAATTCTATGCATAACAGAGTTGAAATTCGTTCAAAACAACCCTTGGAACTTATAAATTATGATATTTGTGGACCAATGAGAAATGAATCAACAAATGGAGATAAGTACTTTATTACTTTCATTTATGAATTTACTCTCATTACTTGATTTAAGTACATGAGACATAAGTCAGATGCTCTGAAAATGTTTAAGACATTCAGGAGGAAAGCATATAAGGAATGTGAGTATTCAATGAAGAAGTTGAGAACTAATAATGGTAGAGAGTATAAGAATGAAGAGTTTGAAATTTACCTTGTGAATCATGGAATTCGTCATGAGTTCAGTTTAACATAAAAACCTCAACAAAATGGTGTTTCTGAAAGGAAGAATAGAAGACTGGTTGAAATGGAGAGAACTATGTTACTTGAACATGGTCTCTCTCATTATTATTGGAGGTAATACATGATTACATCAGTGTGTATTCAGAACTGATTCTTCTACAGACCACATTCAGATATGACTCCATATGAAATGTTTTATGAAAAAACTCCAAGTTTGAAACACTTATGAGTTTTTGGGAGTCCATGCATCATAAAGAAAAAGGGTTTAAAACTTGGAAAGTTTGAACAATGAAAAGATGGTAGAATTTTTCTTGGCTATGCTCCAGAAGGAAGAGGAAACAGATGTTTCAACAACGAAATAGGAAGAATTGTAAATTCTTCTGATGTGGAAGTTATTGAAAATGTTGAGATGGAAAAGAATACTTTTGTTGATATAGAAGTTGATCAGGCTAAGTAAAGTCTTCTTAATGATTCTAATAATGCTACCAAGAGTGGTAATCCTACTTAAGAAGAAGAATCATACTTAGAAATTTCAATTGATGTGGATGAAATTCTAACAGATCGTCCTAGGATGAGGAAGCAAGTAGAGGTTCAGAACATTGTTGGTGATCAACATCAGAGGGTTCAAAAAAGAAGAACAATAAATTTTGTTACACATACTTCTTTGTATTCAAAAGTGGATCCAAATTATTTGGATGAAGATTTTTAGCATCCATAATGGATTTAGGATATGAATGAATAGCTCGATCAGATAGAAAAGAATGATACTTGGGAACTTGTACCCAAGCCGGGTGACAAAATTATTATTGGTAGAAAATTGGTTTTCTAGAACATGCTGAATGAAGAAGGAGAAGTGAGAAGGAATGAGGAAATATTAGTGTGAAAATGTTACTCACAAATTGAAGGTTTTTATTTTGATGATACATTTTTTCTAGTGGATATATTAGAAACTATCAAAATATTTCTTACTATTGTTGCAAAATGAGGGTACAAATTTTTTCAAATGGATGTGAAGTCTGAATTTCTAAATGGAAATATTTATGAAAAATTTTACATTGAACAACCTTGTGGATTTATTGTCGGGAAAGATGAAATTTATGTGTGTAAACTGAAGAAATCCTTGTATGGGATAAAACAAGCACCAAGGGCATGGTATTCCAAATTGGATACTTTATTAAGAAATATGATTTCATGAAAGGAAGAGTTGACAACAATCTTTACATCAAGGAATGTTAGGAGTCTTCTCTCATTGTAATTGTATATATTGATGACATTATCTTTTCCAGAAATGATGAAAGATCTTGGGAAATATTTTCTGAAGAAATAAAGATGTTTTTTGAGATTTCCATGCTGGGAGAAATGAAATAATTTCTTGGGTTACAAATCCTACAGAAGAGGAACCACATTTTTCTTTCTCAAGGTAAGTATGCTAAGGAAATTCTGAAGAAGTTTGTCATGGAAAATTTGAAACTAGTTTCCACACCAATTTCAGTGGGAACCATGTTTTGTAAAGATGGAGAAGGTAATAAAGTTGATCAGAAAGAGTTTCTAAAGCTTATTAGAAGTTTATTGTATTTGACTACCTCAAGACCCGACAATGTATATGTTCTTACCTTATGTGAAAGGTTTCAAAGTGATCCTAAAGAATCAAATTTAATTTCTGGAAAGAGTATTCTCAGATATATCAAAGGGACAAAAAATTATGGAATCAGGTATTATGGCATAGAAAATATTGATTTGTTTGGGTATTTAGATGCTTATTGGGCAGGAAATGTTGATGATAGAAGATCCACCTCCAGTGGAGTTTTCTTTATAAATAAAAGTTGTGTTATTTGGAATACAAAGAAACATAATTTAGTGACTCTTATCATGGATGAAGCTGAGTATGTTGCTACCACTCAAGCTGCTACCCAACTTATGTGGATGAAGACTCAGTTAGAAGATCTACTTATTGAAGTGAAGCTACCCTTACTCTTGGGATGTGATAATCAAAGTGAAATCAATTTTACAAGGAAACCGATATAACATTCTCATTGAAAACACATTGACATAAAGTAACACTTCATCAAAGAATAGGTGTAGAAGAATTAATTCAAGTTGGAGTACGTTCCTACATCAGAACAAGCTGCTGACATATTTAAAAAACCATTACCGAAGGAACCATTTGCTAAATTAAGGTTGAACATGGGTTTACAACCTTCTTCTGATCAAGGTTGAGGTATTTGTGTTTGTCCCCACTCTCATATTACCTTTGGGTAGTGTTGTTAAGGGGGATAATTTTTTCATAAATCAATCCTTATAGAAGCTTGCATTAACGGGGCGTTATGGGTAAGTTGTGAGTCTAGCATGTATGTGTTTGAACTATTCTAACTGTTTGTTGGAGTGGTTGTAGGAAACAAGGTTTTTGTTTTCCAGGAAAATTGAATAAGTGAATAATATTAAGGTAGAAGCTTGGAATATGTTCTGAAGAAGGCTGAGGAGATATGATCATGAAATTTCAAAGTCACTATTTTTAGACAGCATGGTTTTGGCTGTCAATAATTATTATTTCCTACAATGAGTTAGCTCACATAGGCTTAGAATTGTTGATAAGTAATCCATTGCTTGAGGTTAAAAATTTTAGTGATTTATGAATCTTGGTTGACAACAAAATCCAAAGGGGGAGATTGTTGGGACCAAGTTGGATGGAGAAGGAAGTTTGAAGAATATGTTTTTTGCAGAGTGTTGTATTTTGTTTTCAAAAGAGTATAAATCAATTCACTTTGTAAAATCCTTGAAAACTATGATGATGGTTTTCTGATTTGTATTTCACAAATATCATAAGTTTTGAAAACTTTTGATTCAATCCTTATGAAAGATATAGGGAGTAAAGAAGTATTTTTGGAAAAGGAAAGAAAGTGGCGTGCAAGTAAAAAGTGGAACGCAAGTGTGGTGCGCAAGTATATGCAAAATGCAAGTGTATGTTGTGCGCAAGTAATATTTCAAGATCATCACATCAAAATATGACAAAGGAAATAAAGTGGCGTGCAAGTTAAATATTGTCGTTCATGTCAAAAAGTGGTGCGCAAGTATAAGTGGCATGCAAGTATAAATGGTGTGCAAGTGTATGTTGTGTGCAAGTCATATTTCAAAATCAGCGTATCAAAATATGACAAAGGAAATAAAGTGGTGTGCTAGTGATGGAGCGGAGTGCAAGTGATGGAGCGGCACGTAAGTGATGGAGCAGCAGAAAAGTAGGAATGGAGTGAAAGTGTATGTGGTGCGCAGGTCACCAAAATGGCTATAAATAGATGGCTACCCTCCTCATTTTTCTATGCTAAAAACATAAGAGAAAATTTGAGCTCTGATCGCACAAGTAGTAGAAAGTGGAACGCAAGATGATGTGTCATGCAAGTAAGGATTTATTTATAAGGTTCACAAGCTGGGTGGCGTGCAAGCAGAGTGGCGCACAAGAAAAAGTGGCGCGTAAGTTGTAAGAGGCGCGCAAGCAGGGAGGTGTGTTCAAGAAGTGTGATGTGTATAAGCCAAAGGTGGTGTGGAAGTTGTAAGAGGCGCGCAAGCAGGGAGGTCTATTAAAGAAGTGTGATGTGTATAAGACAAAGGAGGTGCGCAAGTTCTGAGCTGTGTACAATAGTGGCACGCAAGTAGTTAGCAGTGTGCATGTAGGTAGGCATGCAAGCTGAGTAGCGCATAAGCAGGTGGCGCACAAGCCGGGAGGTGCACAAGCAGGGTGTGGCGTACAAGCTGTTTTCACTAGGAGGTTCTTACCAGCTTCTGGGTAGAAAAGTGAAGAATTGTTTTGAAAGATTGGATTTTTGAAAATTCATCAAGAATCACAGAAACATTGTTTTACCCAATTTTTTCTAAGAGGGATCACACGCATTATTGAAGTGTTTTCAAAGTGCTACACGAGTGTAAGGTCATATCCTACTCATTATATTCCACATAAAAGGATTGTTTTCTAGTGAATTTTGTGGTACTGGACTGTTTCTATACCATACCAAGGACGTAGCTACTTTTGTTGAGTAGTGAACCTTGTAAATCTTGTGTTCATGTGGTTGTGTGTGTTCAGCAGGAAAGAAACTCTTTAACAGGAGGTGAAAGTTATTTCAAAAAGAAGGAAACATAAAAATAAAAAGGTATCACTGATTCACCCCCTACACCTCTAAGTGATTCTTGGATCTTGATCTGGAACTTCACTTTCCACTGATGTTCTCCTACTTAGAGACCTAGTTATATGTTATTCCATGTGAGCCTTGTATTTCCCATTCTCTTTTTTCTAGAGAATGTTTTGTAAACCCTTATCATGATGTGGGATTTAAACATTGTAAATATCAAAAAATATATCACCAATGTCAAGTTCAAATTGTAAGGATTCAATTTAATTAAGTTGGGTAGAATGTAACACCTCAAAATTCTACAGTAAAAACATTTTATTTGATAGTGTGTATAACACGCGACACCAAGAGAATCTAGGAATATAATATCTGGATACTTTATAATATATTTAATACTTAAAATAGATTCAATATATTTCAATGAAAGATACACCTTGTTAGCATGCATTACACGCAAGAGTCGCCTTCTTCGATGGCTTGCGTTAAACGCAAGACTGAGTTTTACCGAACAATAATATATTATTAAATTATTATTATTTAGTACGATATGATATAACATAGCCATTATGTTATAGATTATGAATAGTATTAACTAAATTATAATAATTTTTGGTTTATATAAATATAAAATTAATTCATTGGTTATAAATTAATAAGAAATAAAAATAAGAACCAATTGCATATAAAAAATAAATATTATTATTTTATGCTTCCTAAGTAGTTTTGTCTTAATAAACATAATTAAATACAATTACTTAATGATTTTAATGAAATATATATTTTATATATTAAATAAAATATTTTTTATATTCATTCATTAGACTTGATATGCATAAGATAAGAACAAACCCTATTTCACACATAAAAACCTACATTTTTATAAAGGCAATTTTAATGCCTTTTAATGGAAAAACCAATTTAAATATTAATTTTTAAAATTTAATTGATTTAATATTTCAAAATAAAATTAATATTTAAAATATAAATATAATAATTATTTTGTTTGAATTTTAGATATTTTTCTAAAACATTTCATTTTTAATGAATAGTTAAAAATACTGAATTTTTGTTCAAAATTGCTTTTTCATCTAATTTATTTATAAGGTTAAATTATAATTTTATTTGGTTTTAAAGTTTAATTAGATAATATTTTCATATATTAATACAATATATGTAATTTTAATCAATTTAACTTTGAAATTTATTATAAAAAACCTATCAAACTTTCAGATGTTTTTACGTTAAAACCCTATATTGTTTTCCCACCTACAGGATTAAATTTAAATCAATTTATGCCACTTCTATGACTAGAATTTGAAAAAATGGATTCAATATTTTGAATAATAATAATTTATAATGTCTAATAATACCAATTTTCTTAGACCAAAAATATTAGTGAAAGTGATTAAAATTAATTACAACAATTAAGGTTAAATTAAGCTTAATAAGGGACTAAACCTTAACCATAAGGCCCAAAACGACCTAAAAACTTTTCCAAGAGCTATTGTATGGTAATATATCTACCCTATCCTCACTTTTATATAATTGGGTTCATTATTGGATCCACTTTCAATATGAAAAATGTGGGAATAATTCCTTTGACAAAATATTACAAGAGTGTCACTCCTCCTCCACTATAAAAGGCCACCACATCTCCCCATTACTCACACCTATAAAACCACTGAGATTAAAAAAATTTATAACCAAATATATTACCAAAATTACACCCCTATACCTTTAATCCTCCCTTTTAGTAGAAATACTTTCATGGAATCCCTTTGATATAAACCAAAAGGAGTTACCTGATTTTTAAGGTAATGCATTCTAATGATCACTTTTATTTAAATTAATTCACCACCACCTAAAATATTATTCTTCCATGTTAATATAATAAAAAATATATTCAATATACTATGTTGTTTCTAAGCTACGTTTTGGACCTATACTTACACACACATCCATCTAATGGGTAACGAACATACTGTTTATGTGAACGGAGAACTACCACCTCACGAAATAATGATTGTTCATTATTAATTTACCACCTATCATGGTGGTAATTATGATAGAAACTCTGTTTATTTATGTTATATATGACAGATAATATTTCTTTAATCTTCATTAATTATTTTACCACACATATCTTTATACTTTCTATTTTATGTAAAAATGATAACATCATTTGTGGAAGTGTGAACTACCGCCCCCTCAAGCGATGTGATTCATTCACACAATACATGGAATGTATAAAGGATTGTTTTAATTAAACATATGTGAAGTAAAAAATATATATATTATATTCATAAAATAATTAAATTTCTGGAAATATAATATATACCAATACCTTTTCACAAACATAAAAAGTGATAGCGTTATTCATGGACATGTGGACTATTGACTCGTCGACATGATGTGATTCATTTTTCATCACAATAATTATATATATATAATTATATATGATTATATAATATGGTATTTATGATATAATGATAATTATGTAATGATATGGTGTTACTTACCTTCTTTACATAACGATCATTGAAAAATAAGAACGTTGCTCATGAGTACGTATGGCCTACCATCTCGATGATTGTAACATTGATTAATTTTTCATAATTGTATGTAATTAATGTTTTTAAAAGTATAATTTATGTTTAAATATTACAATTATGTATTTATTAGTATTCTTTATATGTTATATAATGACCCCTTTGAACATAGTTGACCTACCAATGTTGTTTTTGACACATAAATCGAATTTGGTCAAAACACCTGTCGTAAACTTAATTGTTTAAGTAGTTGTAAACAACATGGTAATAAGTGAAATAAAAGTAATGATAAACATGAAAAATGTTTTTAATAAAGTATAAATCTAAAATAAGTTTATTATAAAATAATTTATAGTACGTTCACCCGAAAGGAAACTCAAGGTAAGGGATTCCCATCTCACTTTTTAAATCCATGAGATAAATGTCATTTTCACCACTAAAATATTTTGTGTGGTGTATATACTACACCTATTTTTATATTATAACATTAATAATTTTATCTTAATGGTATTTTAAACTTTAATTTAATGTTATTCCTTCACAATTATTATGATTTAAAATGTTTCAATGTGGTATGGGACACTTTGGAATGTTTAAAGATTATTTTACTCAATGATAACTTTAATGATATTTCAATGGTATTTACATTTGAGGAAATTATATTACCATCATTCAATAAAACGTTTCATATTCTCTACTATAGTTATTCATGACCATTTTCAAGTATTAGTTTCATTTTTTCACTCTTTGGTACTAAAAATGTTTTAGAAAACGTTTTTCAAATAACCCAAATGTGTTTATCTCTTTAGTCAAAAAACCTATTTTCTTATAAAAACCATGTTTTATTAAAAAATAAATTTTTTTTAAAATTTATTTGGTAAATAAATTTTTAACCCTTCTATATTTTACCAATGTTTTTAAATGAATATTCTTATTGCTTTCTGAACATGAAATTTTTCTAACCTTTTACTATGCAAAAGGAATGTTCTTTTACCTCGAATGGTAAGTACGAATTTACTCACCATCATTTCTTTAAAGATTCCTTTTAATGTATAAAAGGTAACTTTTTAAATAAAATGTTTTTAAAAGTGATTTCCAAAGAAAATGTTTTTAAAAAGGTTTTAAAAAACAAAAGTATATTTTCCTCAAGAAAACTTTTAAAATATATTTTAAAAGAATTATTATTCATCAAAATCAACAACCCTTTATTTTTACTCCACTTGGGATTTTTTTATTGATACCATCCTTATTCTCCTATAGATGGTTTATTATTGATTTGTCTAAGGATAGTATTCACATTCACTTCCTTGATTAATTTTTTATTCCCCTCAAAATATTCAATCTCCAATGATCATTGAACATTGAATTTCCCCACAATTATGCATTTCATTTATCATGGATATTACTATAACCTAAATTGTATACCATTTTAAATACGGTGTCTAATTTGAAAATTATTTTATTATTTGGAGAAATGTTGATAATTATGTATTCTTTATTCAATACAGATATTTGATAAGGCATATTATTTATTTTGATTATTCGATATAAGGAATGATTTGGATTGGTAATAACAAGTGGAGACCAGACTTTATATAGCTCCTAAATGCGTCAATAGGTTCTCATGAGATAAATAAGTTACTAAAATTAAATGGGTTTCTATCTATATTTTTAAATTGTCTTGTGAAAGGTCTTGATGGTATAGGTTTTCATGTGCCTTTGACATGACATCCATTATGAAATCATTACCTTCATTTAGTTTCAGTTATTATTCATCCATGATTTTTATCATCGACATATCTATGGATACATTTCATTTTTATCTAATTAATTAAATGGAATGTGTTTAATTTTCTTACCTTTCCATATTTATTTTTCCTTATCTAGTTATTTGAATGGCATGTGTTTTCATTTACCTTGCCTTGTTGCTTAATCACTTATTTTTTATCTTATTGATTACTTGTCATGTGTGTTTATTTATTTACACTTTCATGTTGATTTGTTCTTATTGATTCATTATTTATGACACTACACTTTACCCTTACTGAGAGTTTGAGCACACCCTTATTATTTTTACTTTCCCCAAGGATCTAAGAAGCATACTATGAAATATACATTGGGATATACTAGATGGAATAATGTTATCCTTGAAGATATTTATTTATTTAGAAGAAGAAAATTATATTTTAATTAGTATATGATTTTCTCATATATGTATCTAGTTTACCAAGAATACTAAACTATCGGTCCTTTGGGATTTGATTATTTGTAATCATTCCAATTTAATTTATAGAAGACACCAGCTCTAGGCTCTCTGGGGTTGGGTCACTGCACCAACCACCTTTAAAATCCAGAGAACAATATCTCAACATATCCTCTAGGGTTTGAATTTTTCTCTGGGACTAAAAAACTATATGAGGATGATATGTAGTCTTGAAACTCAACTTCGTGTCAATATCTGGCTGAATAATTCTCTAGAACTTTGACATAAACCTCATATACTGATTAGATACAATTGAATGTGGCACTCCATGTAGCCTTACCACTTCCTTAATGTGTATCCTAAAAAGATGTTATGGATATAAATATTCTCTAATAGAGATGATGTGTGATGACTTTGTAATTAGATCAACTAAAAACCATATATCATTATTCCCTTTATAAGTTTTGGGGAGTCCGACAACAAAATCCATGGTGATATTTTAAAATTTTCATTCTAGTCTGGGTAATGGATGGAACACCCCCTTGGATATTTTTCTCTAAGACATAACATGATGACATACGAAGCATTGAGATATAAACTCTATGAAATCTCTCTTCATACCATTCCACCATAAATACTCTTTCAAATCTATATACATATTTGTGCTTCAATAACGAATAGAGAATGAAGAACTATGAGATTCCTCTAAAAACTCCTTCTTTAAATCTGGTATGTATGGAACATATACATATTTCTTGAACCATATCATTCCATCATGATCAAGGTTAAAATATAAAATATTTTAACCTTCTTTTATAGCTCTATATCTTCATTTGGTTCCTCTTTAATATTAACTTGGATAAATGGTTGAAAATTCAATTTATCATGACAAGATTTCTCCCCTTCCTTTAGTATTTCCAAATACACCCTTTGAAAATATAGAAATATTGGATATTTTGTGATCCTTATCATAGATAAGATAGAATGATCATTTCAACTCAAAACATCATCCACCTTGTTCCCTTTCCTAAGGTGGTAATGCTTTGAATAGTCATAATCTTTTATCATATATAATCATCTTCTATCGCACATATTAAACTCCTTGCATGTGAATATATATTTTAAATTTTTTTGATAAGTATATATATCAAACTTTTCTCAATAAAGATAATTCATCCATATCTTTAATGAAAAAATTATTATAGCAAACTCCAAATCACAAGTTGGGTAATTTTACTCATGAACCTTAAATTTTCATGAGTTATAAGTTATAACCATGTCATTTTTCATAATAACACATCCCAATACCTTATTGAAATCATAACTATAGATTAAAATACCTTCTCCACTACAGGGTAATGTAAGAATAGGTGCACTGAATAATATTCTCTTCAGTTTCTTAAAATTTTATTCACATTCATATATCTAGAGTAACTTTTCTTCCTTATGAGTTAACTTGGTGAGTGGATTATATAGTAATGATAAATTCTCCATAACCCAATAATAATATCCAACTAAACTAAGAAAATTGTAGATCTCAGTCATTGTGGTTAGTATAGGCCAATATTCAATAGCCTCTATCTTTTATGGATCTATAGATTTACCCTCTCTTAAGATTATATGACTTAAAAATGAAAACTTTTGTATCCAAAATTCACACTTTGTAATTTTTTTCATATATTTTCTCCTTCATTATGGTCTTTAGTAAAATTAACAAGTGATATTCATACTCTTCCTTTCTATTTTAATAGATAAGAATATAATCTATAATGACTACCAAAAACTGATCAAGATAATCTCTAAAGACTCTATTCATTAAATACATGAATATAGTTGGTCAATTAGTCACACCAAATAGAATCACTATATATTCATAGTGTCTATACATTGTATAGAATTTTTTCTTGGGTATATCCACCTTCTTGTCCATTAATTAATGATATCCAAAATGAAGTTCAATCTTGGAAAATTATTGATATCTACCTAGTTGATCAAATTGTACATTAATATAGGGTATATAATACTTAATGTTAATATTTTTCTTGTTCAACTCCCAATTATCAATGAATAGTTTCATAAATCCATCTCTCTTTTTAACAAAAATAACAGGTGCACTCAAAGTTGACACATTAGGCCAAATTAATCTCTTATTAGGGTTCTCATAGAGTTTCTTCTTCAATTGTATAAAATATACCAGCTCCATTATATAGGGATTATTTGAAATAGATATGCTACCAAGTATGAGTTATATTGACAGCTCAACTTAATTTTTTGGTGAAACTCTAAGAAACTATTCTGGAAATACATCATAAAAATACTATATAGTAGTAAAATCATTAATGTTGAGTTTCTCCCTGACCATCTAAAAAACAACCATATTAATAAAAATTAAAACCATAAAATGAATGTGATTTACATTATAAGTTTATATTTATCATTACATTGATATAAAATCATAGGTCAATTTGAAATATCAAATGTGACTTTCCTTTCATATAAATTAATGTGCACGTTATGTAGAGAAATACAATAAATTCTTAAGATAACATCGAATCAAACCATAGGAAGAATGAAAATATTTTCAAGAAGCACATTATCAAAAAATTCAACCAGAGAAGAATCATATACTTTAGATCAAATCATCATACCATTAGGGGTTTTCATTACTAATTCTATATCTAATTGTTTGGGTTGAATCTTGATAACCTTATAAAAAAATTTATAAATGAAAGATTGGGTAGTTCTGGAGTCAAATAATACATTAGTTGTTATAGAGTGGAGGGTAAGTGTACATTTCACTAATTCATTGTCACACCCCTCATCAGAAATAGTGGTCATATGAGATTTCCTTTTCTCCCTTGGATTAAGAGGTATCTAACATCGATCATCATCATTAACCTTTGGATTTGGTAATTGGTTAGCATAATTACCAGACTCATTGCATTTGAAACACTAGAGTGTGGGTGGTATATTTTGTGAAGTTGCCTCTCTGTTCACATCATTAGTTAACTTCTTACCATCACTTAGGGATTTTATTACCCGATGACCTTCCCTTATGCACTTAAAAATTTTACCAGTACCCTTAATAAAATTTTATCTAGGTTACATTCCTTACTTTAGGCATGAATTAAAGCCCGTCTTCTTATCTCTATGGTTTTTATAGTTTCCGATAAACTCCATCTTCCTTTTCATGTCAAAACCATGAGATTTATGGGTAAATATGATCTCTATTTCCACCTTAAGATCAGATAGAATGATTTATTCATATCTACTGAAGTCCCTTATGTCTAACTCCATTTGTAGACTTGGTTCTATTCCACTAAATAATCTATTAACCTTACTTTCACGTTGGATGATAATGCTATAAGTGTACCTTATAAGTCTTGTAAAATTTTCCTCATCGATACCAACAAATTCATCATCTATCTACTTTATCTAAAGTAATTGATTCTCTATTATTGTTTGAATAATATAAGGGACGTACTTATTGAAAAATAATCTCTTAAAATCGTCCCACTCCATGGAGTCAATTTCATCATGTTCCCTTTTATTCTTGATGAGAGTCCACTATTGATCCACTTCTCCTTCCAAATGATAGATAGTCAAAATGATTTTTTCTAATTATAAACACTAGATAATGGAAAATAGCTTTTTAGTGGTACTAATCCATTTATCATAAAATATAGAATTAGTGGAACCATAGAAATAAAGTGTACATTTCCTCATGAAGGAATCAACAGAACCTTGTTCCCTCCTTTTATTTTTTGAAAGTTCAGTATGATTTAGGGCTTGAGAAATTTTTGTAACTATAGCAATGAGATTTTTCATTTTAGCTCCCATAAAATTTGGTTCCTTATGTGTAAAATCATTGAATTATCCATCACACTCAACTTTAACATGATTCATTTGGCTTCCACTATTAAATAAAATAAAAAAACATAGTGTAAGAAATAATAATCATTGTGGGGAACTACATGATTATGAAAAATCACTAATCATATTTCTAAATCATGAGACCTACTTTTTAATCTATGACACCTTAGGCTTAACCTAGGTTTTCATGGTCATTATTCAAATCCTTCATAATGTTTTGTAAATATTTTTTGAATTTCCAAAGTATATACCCTATGAGTGTCAAACTATGTGTGCAGCAATGTCCGTTGTCATGCACTAGGTGATGATCGAGTCTAACTCAATGCACCATTTTTAGATTTATTACCCCTGGGTACCTCTATACCAAATCCACATCCACCTATATAATTACTTGTAAACTGCTTACTCTCCCCTTTACCAAAATTCCAAGACATTTTTCTATACTTTGAATCATCCTTATACTTATAATTAGACATATCCTTGGGGATATCACCAAATTTCTCTCATCCTACTTTCCAAAGGTAAACTAAAACTTACTCTGATACTAACTATAAAGGCCAAAACATCTCATACATAAATATTATATCTTAATCGACTAATATTCATTACATATCATAACAATCCATGTCATAATCATTTAGTTCTAGTGCCTTTATAAACTTTGAAACATAAACAACCAGTCCATAAGTGAGCTATGTCATCTCCCACTATGTTATTAAAAAATAGAACCCTTCTTAGAAATGTGATACATAATACCTTTCATCATAACCTAAGGAAAGGAAACATAGGAAAGGGTGACATTAGATTATCAGTAAGGGTAAACATGAGAGATATCAACATGTCATGTGCATAGGGTTATGAGAACATGAGAATAATGTTTTAAAATCATACCCTAAATATCATAGCTCACAAACTTGATTCATGGCATAAATATTTGTATTTTATAATATAATAATCATAATGGAATCAAATAACATGAACCATGACAACATAACATTATCATAAGGCATATAATCGTATAAAATCATTACCTTAGTAGTTCAAAGATCATTTAAAATACTATAATAGTTAAATGGGTTCTCTCCCCAAACCATCGTAGTAGTTGAGGTTTACTCCCAAGACTATCATATTGGATAGAGTCCATTACTGAACTAGGTTTACTCCCCATTCTAGTCCTGTTTATCTCAAGATATATCAATATTTAACTAACATATTTGATGGAGATATTGATCCAACCCATCACATAATGAAAATAATTCATATTTGTTCCAAAAGATCATAAAACATTCATCATAATAGAACCCATGAAAATAAATTGGTTACATAAACATTTTATCATGGCATAACCTGTGGAAAAGAAACAGGTTTCATAATCATTTCATCATTTCTTCATTGCATAACTCATGGAAAAAGAAGCAGTTTTCATAAACATTAAATTATGGTATAACCCATGGAAGAAAACATGCTTTCATAAATATATTTTCATCAAAAATATAAACTATTCAGATAAAGAATAATGTAGATCCCCAACCCAATTATCCACCCAAACAATGATTTTGGGCCAAGATCCACTGGCCTTAGGCACAACTCCCCGAACTCCAAAGGCTTCCAACTAGAAGTAAGGGTTTAAGAAGGTGATAGTGGGGATACTATAACCTCTAGTGATGATATAATAATGTTATATATAATTATATCACTGGAATAAAAATAATAGTAGACTCTAAAACAGTAACCTTCCCATGGAGAAAGCATAGTCAATATCATACAATAAAGAAATAATAAAAAAAACCAATAGTGGAAATAAATAAACAATTCAACATTCCATTTATAGATACTAAAACAAAACATGCATTCAATATATGTCATACAATACAATAATAGAAAAAGGGTCACCCATGGAAGACCATCAGTACATACATATAATTAGCATGCTAATATAAAAAGGAAAAAAAACAAAAACTCCAGTTGTGGAAATAATTAATGGTTCCTTTACTTCCATCTCATTCCAAACAACCACTAAGATCTATCTCTTGAACACGGTCATTTTCCTAAACACAAAAGCATATAGTCTACAAGTATCGTGAAGGGACCATATAGGATGTGAGAACGAGTCACAGTAGGGAACCACCAATGTGTGCCTAAATTACATTTTTGATTAAGTAGGTGTGTACTAGAAATAAATAAAGTCTTATTACATTTATAAAATAAACACGAGCTTCTCTGGTGCTCAAAATCCATTAGGAAGCTGTCACCTACCTCAGATAATGTCGTAATTCCATAGCGGAGAGGATCCTTAGCCAAATACCGAGGCATACCTTGATATATAAATGTCCAGGTGATCCCTCAAGTTACACCTATGAATAAATCACTTGGGACCATGTGCCTCCCGACACCTCATGTCTATGTCAAGTCACTGATGTCTCAAAGGCATTCCCAATCAAAAAAACTCTGGTCCCTTGGACCGCTGCTCGAAAGCGCTCATCTGCTCAAAGCCCAATGTCTAAAGGCACAATGATATATTTCTTAAAGTAAATATCACTATCAGATAAAAGCATGATATACCGAGGAAACAATAATATCTTTCCTCTAAAATAAATCTTAGCCCAATGTCCCCATGTATGGTGAGCCTCAATCCCCAACCAACAGCCTCAACACTGTCATCTAATGGCTTCTCTCCATTCTTATGACTTTATATTGCAAGAACCCCCAACCTTTTACCTAAACCGTAACTATTTGGGGCCTCTACCCACATGATTGGTCTATTCAACCTCATCACTAAGTCATCATATGTGCACATGACTCTAAATGATGCATTGGATAACATGGGTGAGTGGTAATCACCAATTTAGAACCTAAGACACATCAATCGACACCTCATGCCCCTATGACCATGTCGTTAAAATATTATTTTCATTCCATTCCATATCACATGAGCCTAACCCATAGCCTGACATCCTTTCCACCTCAATCTGATGACTGATTTTCCCTACCGGTGATCAAAATCACCCAAGTGCCTTGGTTCATGCTCGTCTTGATGATCACATCACCTCAAAAAGATATCCATCACTATCACAATCTTTGGGGTGATCCCATCATGATCCCATGGATCTCAGTAGTGCATCATAATAAATTCACATTTATAAAAAAAATCTATACAATCAAATTGAATAACTCAAATTTAATAAAAAAATCAATTTAATAAAAACATTTAAATTTTAAAAAACAAACACACCTTGACCCAAATGCCCAAGTTCCAAAGAGTCTCACATGGATAAAACCATTTGTAGACTCATTTAAGAATGCTTATTGGTATCTCACAAGGTTTGATTTAATTAATTAAATTAAACCATTAAATTTTTAGCATCTTTCTCGGTCCACATAATGATGCACTAAAGCCCCCCCCCCCCAACACTCGCAAAATCACAAAGAAAAGTATGCACACCCTACCTCATATTCTTAGACATCATCACATCTGATCTTAGCCTCAAACTCTCACCAATTTGGAAGAAATAGGTGTTTTATATGAATTCCCTAAAAATAGGACAAAACAACTCACATGGATTTAGAGGCCAGTGAGGCAAGAGAAAAGAGAAATGGAAGTAAGATAAATGAGATCCTTAGTGATACAGATCCAAAACAACTAATAGATCGACGAATAGAGGTCAGATAAAGAAAATAGATTACACCCTAGAGGAGGGGGATGGGAGATCCACGACCATCTAGAAGGAAGACCATGCATGGGAGGAGAAGATAAGAAAAATGGGTTTAAATAAGGAGGGGTAAATTTATAAATTCACCCTTTTAATGGGCCACACTATTAGGTCACACGGTTTTCCAAACCATGTGAGTCCTACTACTTAGGATCCAAGATTGGAATGATTTTCCCTAATTGTGAACAAACCATGCATGATGAAGTGCTAGGGTACTCCCCAAATAGCACTAACTATGTGGGTTGCACACAGTTTTTTCCAACGATGCGCAAACCATGTGAAATCTATCTGCAAAAACTGCAGAGGTTCATACATAGTCATGATCCCCCTCATGCATGTTTTACCTAATCATTCTTAGTACAAAAAGGGGTTGCACAATTTTCGCTAGGAGGCCACATGGTTAAATCTAATTGTGTGCCTCAACCTACACTTAACCAAAATTGGGCCTTAGGGCCTTTGATGCACCCAAAACCCATATAAACACCTGATAAATTTACTAATCCTCTAAAGGAATTTAAAAACAGTGTTTTGGATCAAATAAAAACTCGGAATTAAGTTCCAAAGATCGAAGAAAGAGATGGACCACTCACCAAACTCCAAAAATTCAAAATGGATGAGGATTTAAACCCACTCAAAATACCTAGGATGTTAAAATATCACCACCTTAACATATCTCTTCCCTGATCTATAAAACCAAACATGAATATGGTACCAAACATACCCATCCAATTAAAATCAACCCGGACTACTATGATCAAAAGGACATAGGTCAACTACATCAAGGGGGATCCCCATCTTAGGAGTGACCTACCCCAGTCGCATCCTGATCCAAAACTCAAATCAAAATGATGGTCCATTGACCATCCTAGGATTCCAGTCCTCCTATGACGCATTGTCACTCCTTCACCTCATTAGGTGCTCCCATTTCATACCCAACACCCATAAAAATCCTACATTGTATCGGTGCAAGCCTCATTCCCATGCCACACATGGAATCTATGGGGCCCTTTATCTCAACAGATGCTCAAAAGTTATGGTGCATCACACCTCAGTCAATTCCAACATCGCAAAAATTCTCAGATTCCAACACACCTTAGTAGCCTACATCTCCTCAATGCCCTAATTCCAATGCACCTCAATAATAACTCAACTAATGATGATCATAAATAAGTATCAATGTCATGATCTTAATATATATAAATATATATAATTTATCTAAAATGATTCCAACCTATTAATTAGTGTCTAGTATTTCCATTGATACAACTCATGCACCCCATGTACCCAAAACAGACGTTCCTCTAAAAAGGTCATGCAAAATAAAAACAAAAAGGAACCCCTATCACACCCATGGTGTACCCTTAACCATAATCATCTCAACAAACTAATATTACCCTGGTAGCTCCATGGAATTCATATATCCTGAATACTAACTTCTTGAAGCTTGATCTTCTTATGGTGTTGCACCAGCCACTGGCCACTGACCCCACTACTGGGTCCCATTTTCTCTGTCATAACCTATGCGTGCAGCTGATACTAGTCTGCACTACTACAAATCGGGCCTTTAACAGTGCTAGTAAAATGGATTTACCAATGTTATATAAGTGATGATAATGTAAGAAAGTTAAAGGGTTATCTTTAACAGTGCATGTAAGAAGCGCTGATAAAAGGACCCCTTTAACATTGCTTTTTCATTACTATTAAAGACCCCCTTTAACAATGTTAAAAAAAATAAATTTAAAATACCAAATTTAACAACACTTCTTCTAGCACTGAAAAAGGGTTTTTAATAGCGCTTTTAGTGAGTGCTGTTAAAACCCTAGTGCAGGATAAAACCAATTTTGTAGTAGCACTACCATCACCTAGTACCTCTCCCGATCTGATCTCATAACTGTGTTTTTGCCTTGACCCCTAATTGATAGCTTCCCAGGAAGGCTTCCTATAGACCCTCTCGAGATGCCTGCCCTATCCATATGGCTAGCACTCCTTTGGAGCCCACTCTCACTGAGTCTGTACATATCTTGGCTGCCAACACTAGAAGCACATAATCGATGAACCACTCTGAGATGTTCTTCTCTAGTCATTGACCTGAATGAACTACTTGAATTCATCTCATCCTCGCTTCCTTCTATCTGAAGCATCACCACTAATGTTTCCAAATGTCATCACCCAGCTTGAGTATGACCAACCCATAAAATTTCCCCTAACTATAAGCATCTGATTCACTTTATTTGAGAAAGAATCCAACCTGAAGATGTTCTCATACATCTGAATGGCGTTATATAAACCATCCTCAAAATTCCTCACCCTTGAGGTGTCGTCGCTCACCTTGTTGAGTGAAAAGAGAGAAAATTTAGAGAAAATCACTGAATAGACCATGATGGACATGTCACCCAGCTGAAAGCTCAAGAAATATCAATCTCTCTCTACCCTCGATGTCTTTGGGAAGAAGTGATTGAAGAATCTAGCCTCAAATTCCTTCTAGGACAGTCCCTCATGTATGCCTACCTGAACCTGCATGTCCCACCAAATTTTTTTTGATCCTCTATGCATGTACACCACCAGCTTCACCCAGCACCCTAAAGGAGTCTTCAGTGGCTCGAAAATCATATTCATAGACTCAATATAGTTCTAAGCCTCCTGTGGACCACCCTTACCCAAAAACAATGGTGAGTGTTATGACTAAAACTCCCAAGTCTGATATTCCATCAAAGTCTCTACTCCCTAAGCTCCCCTTTAAATCCCCTAGATTATATGTACCAGGATCTCTTCAAGATGCTCATCAAACCATGACCCAAAAGCTATCAAATCAGGTGGCTACCCCACCTGCAATGGATCCTGACCCTGAGCCTTTACATGTGGCTCATAATATGTCCAGATTTTAGGTGGAACCCTCTGAATACCATTACATGGTTAGAAAGACCAGATAACACACACACACACACAAATATCGTATTTAGGGAAAACAATAATAGACTATGTTAACTCACTACCCTTTCCCTTTCCCGCTGAAACCATACCACAAGACATCATGGACTCATGGCCTCTTTATCCACCCATATAAGATTCAAGTATCAAATACACCTTAGGCCATGCTCGTCCTGACGAACCATGCTGCCTCAAACCGATGACCATATCACCCGACCTAGTGATCAAAATCACCCCATATCATCATACCTACCTGATCTTATAAGATCCAGGACCACATATATATATCACATGGAATATCACATTTCACATGGAATTTTTATAACAACACATGCATATATATATCACAATTATACCATGAACCTATCAAAATCATAAACTAGTATAAAAAATGCACCTTACCTTACCAGGAAAAACTTATAAATCTATCCTCCTTTGTCATACCAGTTCAAGGGTCACATATAATAACAAGTAAAAAATCATATTCAAAGTGCACCACTCAAGGTGAAAATAAAATAAACTGTCAAATGAGAAAAACAAAACTGAAATCCCCACCCCTGGAAACTTGGTATGTCTCATGTGAATGGGGTTGCAGGCACCCAAGAACAAGCCGTAACCCCAGTTCCAACAACATCCTAATCTACAGTCTACCATAACCCTAATATTAAGACTAAAAAATAGGTAAAAGAAACCCATATAATTCCATTTGTATTTCCCTGGCCCTATTAGCCACCAGAACAGTGATTTCGGGCCAAGTATCACTGGCCTTATGCATGCCTCCCCAAATTCCAAAGCATGTCAACTAGCAGTGAGGGTGTGAGGAGGTGATAGTGGGGATAATATACACTCTCATGATGATATAATAATGGTTTATATAAATATAGTAGTGTAAGAAAAAGACAAAAAGACTCTAAACTAGTAGACCACCCATAGCAGATTCACAATCAATATCTTACAATAGCAGAAGCATAATAAATAATAGTAGTGGAAATAAATAAAAAGGTCAACATCCCATTTATATATTCTAAAAAATAACATTCATCCAATATAGTTCATTTAATATAATAACATAAAAAGGGTAGCCCATGTCCAACCATCATTCTACACATATAAGTATCTTTCTGATATAGAAAGAAAAATAAAACAAAAACTCCATTAGAGGTAAGAACCAATGGTCCCTTTACTTCCATACCATGTCAAAAAATCACTAAGATCCATCTCCTGAACCTATTCCTTTAATTGAATTCAAAATCATAAATTCTACATGTATCCCAAAGGGCCCATGTAGGGTGTGAGAATGAGTCTCAGTATGCCACCACCAACGTGTGTATACCTTACATTTGGGATTATGTAGTTGTGTACTATAAATAAATAAAGAAACAACACATGTATAAAATAAAAAAAAACTTCTATGGTGCTCAAGAAACTATTACCTACCTCGACCAATGTTGGAATACCATAGAGGAGAGGATCCTTAGCCTAAGCCTAAGGAATCCCCTGATATAGAAATTTCTAGGTGAACTCTTAGGTTCTACCTCTGACTAAGTCACCCAAAACCATGTACCTCTCGATGCCTTGTGTCCATATTAAGTCACTGATATGCCAAAGGTATGCCCAATCAAAACAAATCTGGTCCCTCAGACCCCAACTCAAAAGAACATGTCGGTTCAAAGCCCAACATCCGAAGGCACAACGATATTTTCCCTTGAGAAAATATCATCATTAATTGAAATCATGATGTATCGACGAAATAGAAATGTATGTCCTCCAAATTAAATCCCACCCCCATGTCCCCATGTACGGTGAGCTTCATCCCCCAACTGATATCCTCAATGCTATCATCCAGTGGCTTCTCACCATCCCCATGGCTTTCTACGAAAAGTACCCCCAAACTTTTACTTAAGAAAAAAATATTGAGGGCCTATACCCACACAAATGGTCAATAAAGACTCATTATTGAGTCATCCTATGTACACATGACTATAAACGGTTCATTGGACAACATGTGTGGGCGTCAAATGCCAATTTAGATCCTAAGCCACAACAACTAACACCTTCTGCCCCTAAAAACATGTTGCTCAAATCTGATGTCCTTGTCATCCTATATCACACAAGCCTCTACCATAGCCTAATGGACTTTCTAACTTAATATAATGATCGAGTCACCCTACCGGTGATCAACATCATCCAAGTGTCGCAGGCCATGCCCCTCCCGATGATCACATCACCTCAAAACAGATAGACATCGTTATCTCAATCCTCAAGATGATCCTATCACGATCTCATGGATATCATTAGTGAATCAAAGTCAGTAAAAATTTATAAAAAAATTCAATATGATTGAATTTAAAAACTCAAATTCAATAAAACAAATCAATTTAATAAAAACAATTCAATTTTAAATAAAAAAACACACCATTTCCTAACCACCAAAGGTCTAAAGCCTATCACATGGCTCAAACCATTTGTAGAATCATGCAACAATTACAATTGGAATCTCACAAGGTTCAATTTAATTAATTAAAAGAAACTATTAAATTATTAGGGTCTCACTCAGTCCACACAATGATGCGCTAAAAAATTATGCCCCCCAAACACTCATGAAATCACAAAGAAAGGTATGCACCACCTGGATTGTATTCATAGACATAGGAACATCTGATATTATCCTATAACATAAACATATTTTTAAGAAATTGGCGTTTTATATGAACACCCTGAAAAATAGGGAAAATGACCTGCAAGGATTTAGTAGTCCGTGAGGCGAGAGAAAAGAGAAATAAAAGAAAGAGAGAGGATATATTTACTGATACAGATCCAATGCAATCAATATATCAACAAAAATAGGTCAGGTGGAGAAGATAGCTCACACCCTAGAGGTGGAGGAAGGGATCTCCATGACCAGTTGGGAGGTAGACCATACACGGGAGGAGAAGCGGAGGAAAATAGGATTAAAGATGAATGGAAATTTTCATAAATTCACCCTTTTAATGGTACTCAAAGTTAGGTCACATGGTTTTCCAAACTGTTCAGCAACCATGTGGATCCTACTGCTTATAATTCAATCCTCAAATGGTTATCTAACACAATTAGCCCTAACTATGCACAAACAGTGTGTGCTACAGTGTAATGGCACTGCCCAAATTGTATTAACCATATAGGTTATGCATGGTTTTCCATAACCTTGCACAAACCATGTGAAATACCTATACAAAAACTGAAGAGTTTCATGCATGGTCATACACCCACTCTTGCACTATTCACCACACTATTCTCATCAGAAAAAAGGGATTACAAGGTTTGCACTGGGAGGCCGCACGGTTAAATCTAATCGTGCATCTCAGCCTATACGTAACCAGAAATGGTCCTTCAACACACCCAAAACCCTTCCAAACACCAAATTCATTTATCAAACCTATATACTCATTTAAAAACAAGTATTTGGATCAAATAAAAACTCATAATTATGTTTTGAAGATCAAGGAAAGAGTTTTCCTGCTCACCAAACTCCAAGAATTCAAAATGGGTGAGGATTTTGACCCACTCCAAATAATCGAGATGTTAAAAATAAGAAATATATCAATGGATCATATTTATATTAAATCATAATTAATTTCAAAAAATTTCATCTTATATGAAAAATGATTTTTAAAGATCACTTGTAGAACTTCTTGAAGAAAATATCCTATCCAATTTGAAAAAAACAACTTTTTAAAACATAAAACATTTTTAAAATCTTTTTCTTTGAAAATAAAATTCAAAAATTTTAAAGAAATATTAAAATAAAATAATTTTTATGATTATGGTAAATTTTATTCATGTCATACACGTTAAAACAAATATTCCTTTTACATTTTATGAAAAATCCAAACAGGCCTTGTTTAGAAAAATACATGCTGATTATTTTTAAAACACTTTGTAAAAAGTCAGAAATGGGTAAAAATGTTTTTAATAAATTATTTTGGTAATTCAAAACATTTTTTAAAACATTTCTAGAAATAATGAATATAAAAGAAAATGGGTTTTTGACCGAAGAGAGAAATAAAGACGATTTTTCTTAAAAATATTCTTTTGAACTCTTGAGTACATAAAGAGAAGAAAATGAAGGTAAAATATGTATTATATAGAAATAACCATAGGAGAAAAAATACATGAGTTTCATGATAGATAGATTATAATATTTCATTATTGTAATCATAATCATGAACAATCCCAATAAATGATGAGATTATAACATAAAACCTTACCACTTTGGTAACTTTGAATCATAATCCCTATGAAATAATAACATTATATAAAACTTATAATATCATGAGAGTAAATAGATTCATGATATTACATTTCAAATGCACTATATATACATCTTATAAAATAATATATGTTCATAACATAAAATATGTCTCAAAGAAAGCAAATTGAGACAAAAAACTCTTACCTTAAGTATTGACTTCATTGGTACACGTTCAAACTAACTATATAATAAACACAAGTTTTTTATAAATTTATTATATAATTGTACATATATATATATATCATACCATATATGATTTACTTATGACCTTTTATTACCCATTTATTAACAGTTCCATGTTAAAGTCACATTTCAAGTAATAACTAATTTGTTTTTCATGTATGTTTTGATTTGTTATTTTTGGTCCTATTAATTTGATTATGGTTCCATCATATACATAATGTTAAAAATTATATAAATATCATATATATATATATATATATTCATTATATATTTATTTAGAGTAATACATAAAAGTTAGATATAAAAAATGAAATACACCATTCATGGAGATGGTAAGTCGTACATAAATATGAATGAAATTTCCATTCTATTGAAGAATTGAAAGAAAGAAAGGTAAATAATATATTACCATTATAGAATAATTATTAGGTCATATATATCACATATTTTCCTTAAACCCATCCTTATTACCATCCATGTAAAACAAGAAATAATAACATCACTTTGCGAGGTGGTACTCCACCATACCCAAGAGCGATGTTATCATATTCCCATGGAATTGAAAGTAAGAAGGTATATGTTGGATAATAAAAGTTAAAATGGATAAAGGAGGGGGTTTAATTTTAGTTAAAAAATGTTAACTAATTAAAATACAAACCTCTTTCTTATAGTTATAGAAATGAGTTTTTGTCTGATAATCATATTAACTTGTAACAAACTTAGAGTTCATCTGATAAATCAAAGTATAGAAAAGTTTAGAAATACTAAATTTCCTTATAAATTTGCAGAGGAATTAAAAAAACTTATAGAAACAAGTAAATTAAAAATTTAACAATTTCTTTATTAAACTAATAGAAACTTTATAAAATGAATGAGTACACTTTAACCTTCAGCGTAAAGGAAGTTAATAACCTTGACTTAAAAAACCACAGTTTAAACCAAACTGATATGTGTGTCTTTCTATAATAAGAAATCCCACTGTCACTATGATTAAAATCAACTTTGTCATCGTATCCCAGGAATCCCTCAATCAGCCTAATGGGATACAACCATCTTCCTATACCTGGAATACCTTGATCATAACCTCATATTGAACATAGAAAAAATTTAAAAATGTATTCTAAGTATTTTACAATCCTCACATAGAATCCTTAGAATAGAAAACTCTTTAAAATATTACAAAGAAAATCATAATAAGAGGTTACAATAAGGAAATATTTATATGGGTTTATTTCAAAAAAAGAATCAGCTCCCAGATACTTGAATGTAGATCTATTTATAGGAATTCCTCCAACAGTAATATTTCCATGATTCTTGGAGTTTGTTTCAACAACCTCAGATGATCTTCGGTTTTATATATTGACATGATCTATATACTTCTATATGATATCATTTTTGATAGATCCATTATAATGAAATTAAAAAATATTATGAAAAGTATATGTAATTATGACTCTGATTATAAACCTTAATATTTTGATGGAATAAAATATTTTAATATGTTGGATTAAATTCACTCACACAGATAGAGTAGATTAAATCCTATTAATAGACTAAACTCAGTCACACCGATAAACTAAACTCATTCATACCAATATACTAAATTTCATCACCTATATACACTATATTTCATCATACCAATAGAATAGATTTTTTTCATAACAATAAACTTAACTTAGTTAAATTTGATGTACTAGACTTAGTTCAATCTGATGGACTGGATTTAGGTCAATCTGATGGACTACACTCAGTTAATCCGATGGACTAGAATTTAGTTAGTCTGATGGATTTGACTTTAGTCAGTCCGATGGATCAGACTTTTTTAGAAAGTTTATATTATTTATTTAAGAAATATTTATATGTTCCTTAAAATAATTTTTTTCTATAAAAACATTCTATAAACTTGGGAAATATAAAGTTAGTAAAATATAGTTTTTAAGAGTGTTTTGCAATTTCCAAAACTAAGCATAGAATGTGTAGAAAGTATAACTTTTAACTTTACATTATATATGATATAATAATTATATAATTAAAATAATATCATAAATATCATATATAAACATTTAATTCATCATTATATCCATCTGTGAGAGGTGGTGATGGAAAACGAATAACATCATTTTGTGAGGTGGTGGTCAACTGTACACACAATTGACAGCTCATTTCCCATTTGATAGAGGTGGATATAGATAAATATAATGTAATTAAAAAAATAAATTCTTAGTATATTAGAGATAATATTGTTTTTATATCATCATAATTGAATAATATTTTAATTATTTAGAATAATAAGTAAAATAAAAACACATAGTTAAAAACTTTACCTCTTCTACGGACAACCTCTTTAGGTTTAACCTAAAGTCTTCCTATATTGGATTTATTATCTCTAAAAAGAATATAGGATGTCCAGAAGAATTTAATGAAGATATTTGGGTAGGTATTTTCTGAAACAAATGGTTTTAGAAGTGTGAAGAGGATAGGATAAGGGGTTTCCTTTTATAAACGGGGGAGAGGACACACTTGGTATTTTTGAAAAGAATAAAGTGTAACCACATATTTCAAATTACAAAAGGATAAAACATGGATAATTATAGAATATTATAGGTTAAATTACTGAACTATGTCCATAAAATTTGATTTGGACAAGTTTTTAGGTGATTTGACCTATTATATTTTTAGCTTAATCCCCCTGGTAAACTCATTTTAACCTTAACCGTGGTAATTAATATATATTATTTTTACTATTCATTTTGACCAAACATTTAGTTGAAAATATTATATAATATAAATTATATTTATTAAAAATATGGAATCTATTTTCCAAAATTCCATTCACAGAAGTGGAAATTTTTAATTTAAAATTAATCCTGGAGACACGCCGAGAAAACAGCTTTCCAAAGAGAAAATATTCAAAAGTTCAAAACGTTTTTATATAAAAATTCATTATAAAAATTATTAAAATGACCTAAATTGGATTAATATGTATATAATTAGACTAATTTTTCATTAAATTAATTTTAAAACAAAAATTAACCATAAAAACTCTTTAAATGAAAAGGCATTTTTCAATAAAAACCAGTATTTTTCACTATTCATCCAAAAATTTTTCTTTTCAAAAAAATACCAAAAATTAACCCTAAGATAATTTTGACTTGTTTATTTATAAAATAAATTTTATTTTATCAAATTAATTTTCTAAAAGTTTAATAAATTAATTTTTTTATTTTTCATAAGAATAAAAATAAAAAAAATAAAAAAAATAATATTTTTAAAATATATAAAGAATTTATTAAAAATTAAGTAATTATTTATCAAAAAAATTTATTTATATAAAACCATTATAATTAATATTTAACTTGTGTTTATTCTTATTCATTTCTCCAAGTTTAATAGCTAGGTAATATCGGTCATGTTTAAATAATAATATTAATAGTTTATCATGGTTCGCTAAAACTCAGGGTTGCATGTAATGCAAGATATTGAAGAAATTAAATTTATCCAAAAAAAATCATAAAATATCAGGGGGTTACACAGATCCTCCTTATGTACTATTATTCTTGAATATTCATTTTTTATATCATATATATGTTAATTTCTTCTATGTACTCTAATTTTTAATATGGATGTTGTTTAGTTATTATTATTGTTGTTTTCCTCTAATATGAGGGTATAGTCTGTAGTGACCCAAATATTTATTACATGACTATTAAATCATTTTTAAGATAAAAAAATAATAATGATACATTCAAGGATCGACCTGATGATATACATCAAAGAAAGGGGTGAGATAAAAGTAAGATAAGGGGAAGGATGACATAGAAGTAATAAGAGACATGAATCAATGGTATATGGGTGAGAATAATCATTATAATCATATCATAAGCATGGTATAATCATCATAAGAATGAGGGAAACATTTTATAAATTCATGTAATGTGTAATATACATAATAATTAAACATCCTAACATAGTGGTCAAATACCACATATAGTTGTGAACAAATCTAGCATCATGTTCACACATAACATACTTGCGTAAATTGTAACATCAAAATTATGAAAAAAGATAGCATCATATTCATGAAAAATATACATAATCTCATGAGATATATCACATTAACCAATGCATTATAGGGATATATAATTTCAGGCATGCCCATCACATTATAAAATGCTCATAATCATACATGCCATATAGAACATAGAACAATAATAGTCATGAAATAAACCCATGGAAATTAATATAATTCATAAAGGTTTTTTAAAGAATAATTTCATAAATAACATTTTTTATTCATAAATAAATAAGGGAAATTATATTTTTTCATAAAACATCATCATTATTGAGTGGAGAAGAGACAAATCAATAGAATTAAATGCGATGTTTTGGAAATTAAAGTCTGCTGAAAAACTTTGTAAATAGATTAAAAAATACAAAGGGTATAACAAGTATATTCCTAAAAATAAAAGAGAAATAAAATTGGAAGGAAATTTTAAAGAAATTATAAGAACATCCATATATAAAATAAAGTGAAAGAGGAGATAACCCAAAAATAAGGATTTTGGGTTCGAGAATCCCCTAACCATAAATCCTGCTTTATTTTATCACTTTCCCACCTCTAGAATAATATAATTAAGTTTATTAAAACATGGAAACATAATTGAATTATGTTCATTTTTTAACTATTTATCATTTATAATAATTGTATTATATTTATAAATTTCTTTCATTAAAGTTGAAACGTTTTGTTGTGATATTTTCCTTAAAATTCCTTATCTTTCTTTGATTTAATAATCTTGATTAATTTTTATTTATAAATTATTTAGATTTAATCCATAAGATCAAAAATACTTACATTTCTGTATTTATAGCCAATGAGCTCATACCCGAGTGGTAAGGGCTCCTGCTTGGAATCCAAGAGACCTAGGTTCAAAACTGGGTGGAGGCTGATTTTCGGGAATGTAGCAGTACTGTAGAAGTATTGTAGTAGTTTATATATCATTTACTATAGAAGTTACTTTTTGGTATTGTAGCAGTTACTGTTCGGTACTGTATCAGCTAGAACTATTCACCCGATTTGGGCCTTCGGGCCACTGGTTTGGGCCTACGATTCTCAAGGGCCTTTGGGTCATCAAAGGCCTTCAGGCTATATAGACCATGGAGTAGTCCATCTCACACATAACATGCCCTAGAAGAGGATCATAGCAATAAGATTAGCAGCCACCAGAAGTATAGCTAACCGGATTGGAAAAATGAGAGTGTATGGTAGCCGCCATCGGGACCAGGAACCGTGCAACTTTGTACGGGGCAATGCTAGCCAATCAGCAATGAAAGGTGGGGAGCTAGGTGATCAATGACGCAGAAGCTGGGGAGGGTCAGTTCTTGTGGGTTGGGTATACGATTCATGTAATGGGAATGGTATGCCTCTAGGCCTTTGGGTCATGTATTGTGGGTCAGTCAGGCCTTGTGCCTTGGGGCTACGGGTCATGTACGGGTTCCCCTTTAACCCTTAAAAGGGGGATTATTAATAATAAAATAAAATATAAGAAGGCCTTCAGTCCATTTGGGCTATGTATTTATTGATTATAATTAATTTATTATTGTCATCTATAATGGTTTGCGAAAAGAAAATAATTGGAAATGTCTTTATTGGTAGTTAACCGACCATTAACAGGGCAATGTCAAAAGAAGAAGGAAGATAAGTATGATGTATAAATTCAACATAAGTATATTTATTATAGTAGGTTAGCATCATTAATATACTTTTATCATACTACTCAATTAATTTTAGAATATTTTGGTTTGAAAGTAATAGATAAAAAGATGAAGGGAAGAAGAAAATGATAAGAGATGTATATGAAAACTTTCTCTTTTCTCGGTGTTGCTTATTTTATATAGCACAAAAAATATTGAGTGCTTAGATTTGAGTAGCTTTATAAAGTCACTGAGGATTATAAGGGGATTAAGAAATTAAGGTAATATCTTTTTTCTGAGTGAGGGGTGATGAGTTATTTATACTTAAATAAAGGGGTATTTTATGTATAAAATATTGAATAAAATATAATATCCAAGGTAAACCATTGAATAGTAATATTTTTTACATTATGAAATATGTTTTAATTAAATAAAATGATTTTAAGATTTTAAAATAATTTATTTTCTGAATTTATTATTTTAATCAAAAGGGGAGGTGGTAAATTTACAAAATATTATTTTAATGGAATCCTTAAGATTTTAGACTTTGGTAATACTTTATTAGTTGGAAATTTGAATTTAAAATATTATTTGACTTATTAAACATGTTTTTGGTCGATCCTCAAATTCTAGAATTTATTAAGTCATTATTACATCATGAATGATGTAATTTAAGATACATCAATTATGAAAAAACTATATTTTTACTATTCACCTAAAAGATAAAGTATTTCAAAAAATTACCCAAAATCACCATTAGAAAATTTCAATGTGATGATTCTAAAAATGACATTAATTTTATAAAAGAAATTATAAAATAGGTAATTTTAATTATTAACATAAAAATTATGATTTTTGTGAAATACGTTAAAAATGATTTATTAAAAAGTGCTTATAATTTCTTTGAGTTTTTTAGTATTTTAATTTATTTTATTTCATTTTAATATTTATATTTTTATATGTTAATTTTGATAATTATTTTATTTTATTTTATTTTCTTCGAGTCAAATTACTATTCTAACAATCTGGTTACCATTCCCAACAGTCATGTCATTATTTCTAACAGTCAAGTTAATATATTAATGGTCACATTACTATTACAACTGTCATATTACCTCCCATAAATACTAATTCATTCCTTCATTAAAAATTCACTAAAATTCCTCCCAAGGTTCTATATATTCCTTTTTTAGATGTCGTTTGGTTTACTAATATTCTATTTTTTTCCAGTAGTGTTGTTCATGGGGGAGAAGATTCTAGAAGATCAAGGTGATCCAAATTTTCCCAATCTATTTTTCTTATATTCTATTTTTATCCCATTATTATATTTGGAATTATAAAAGATTTATTTATTGTCTAAAGTAATTATTTTTATTAATTAAATAAAGTGTTTGTTGGTTTCTCTATATATTGTATGTGTAAAATACTATATAATATAACACACATTTTTTTGGTAACAATAATCATTAATAAATTATGTATTGTTACATTCTTCCCCCGTTTAGAAATTTAAACTCATATTATCACTTTAGAATAGATGAGGTTAATTTTGTTTCATTGTTTCCTCTTTTCCCATGTTACCTCTTCATATTTATAGTTCTACCACAACACTTTTACAAGGTGAGTTATCTTGGTGTGTATAACATTGTCTCTTTGGTCAAAGATCTTCACTAGATACTCTTTATAAGAGATTTCATGCTCCATTTGTACCACATCTAGATTTAGTACATGTGAGGGATCATGTATATACTTACTCATGAGTGATACGTGGAACACATCATGAAATTGATCCATGTTTGGTGGAAGTGCTAGATGATAGGCTGTTTCTCCTATACAATAAAGGATCTTAAAGGGGATAATGTACTTAGGGATAATATTTCCTTTATTTTCAAATCAGATGAATCTTTTCTATGGTGATATTTGTAGGAAAATTTTGTCTCCAACTTCAAACTCCAAGTCCCTTTAACGGTTGTTATCATAGCTCTTTTGTCGACCCTGGGTAGATTTTATTTGTTTTTGGATGGATTTAACCTTTTCTATCATATCTTACATAAGATCATGTCCATCTGGCTTCTCTTAACCAACTTTAAGCCAACATTTAGGAGTTCTACATCACTTCCCATATAGATATTCATGTAGTGTTATTTGAATACTCAAGTGGAAGTTTTTGTTTCTGATAACTCAACTAAGGTGATATTTTAATCCCATCCACCTTTAAAATACATTGAGTAGAATCTTAGTTTTTCCTAAATGGTTATTTCATATTTTCCATCAGTTTGGAGATGATAGGTCGTATTGAAATTCAATTCAGTATTTAGAGCATGTTTAAGACCTCTCTAGAATTTATAAGTGAACATTGGATCATGATCAGAGACAATCGAAATTGGTTCCCCATGCATCCTCACCACTTTTCATATATCATAGAAAGTTTTTAAAGTGAAAAATATTCCTTAATAGTGATAAAGTGGGCATTCATGGTGAGTTGATCTACCACAACCCATGTTATATTGATTCTTTTAGATTTCTTTAGGATATTAGTGACAAAGTCCTTTGTGATGTTCTCCCATTTCTATATGGTATGGTAAATGTTTAGATCATCCAATTGGACTTATATATCTATAATTTAACTTAATAACATACCAAGAACCTTTATATGTATTCAAAAATGTCCTTCTTTATGTTGTCCCTCTATAAGTGCTCTTAATTATCATGGTACATCTTGGTACATCCATGATGGATAGATAAATGATGATATATGTGCATTATCTTATAGATATTTATTTATCTCAGGTGATGTAGAAACATAATGTCTATTTCCAAACCAAACAAAATCATCTTCATCGATTTTTAATTCATCAAGTTTCCCTTCCTTTACTGCTTTCACCTTATTTTGAAGCATCATATCATCCCTTTGTGCCTCATTGATCTTTTCTAGGATAGATGGTAAGGTAATCATTTTGTGAAGGTATTATTTATTACCTGCTATTATGATTTCAAAATCTATCCTTTACATATCTATAAAGATGGGGTATTTATTGATCTTCAAAATGGATATAGTGGTGGGTACTTTTATTCTAAGAACATCAGCGAACTTGTTCACCTTTTTCGAGATGGTACCAAATAGAGAAATCATAGTCCTCGATTAGCTCTAATCATCTTCAATGACACATGTTGAACTCCTTCTAGGTGAATATATACTTTAGACTCTTTTTATTTTATATATGTCACACTTCTCACCATAGAGGTAGTTTTACCATGATTTCAAGGTGAAGATCAATGTTTCTAACTCCAAATCATGATTTGGGTAGTTCTTCTCATGGATCTTCAACTTTCATGATTCATAGGCTATCATTTTATCATTATTCATGATTACTCAACCCAATAATTTTTTTGGAGCATTGTATGTCACAAAACCTTCCCCAGTAAATGGTAATGTGATTAAAGGCATAGTGATTATCCTTTTCTTGATATTCTTAAATTTTTCCTCACATTCTTCTATTTAAACATAATTTACCCCTTTTCATGTTAACTTAGTTAATGGGATATAAAATCATGAGACATTTCTCAAAAAATGACATTAGTACCCAACTAAGCCAAAACAACTATATATTTTCATGACATTTGTGGGTCTAGCCTGTCATGAACCAACCCGGGTCAATCCCAAACTGGTCACCCAACCCGGCCCGCAATAAGGTCTAAGAGGCATTCCTAATCCTTCTGGGCTAGAAACTAGTGTTAAGAAATAGGTATAACTCAATTAGGAATGATTTTCCCATGGAAAATAGATAAATAAAAATAAACATCATAAATAAAAATAAACAATGGAATCAAAAATAAATAAAACTAAATGGATAAATATACCTCCAAGTGATCTTTTAATTCACCACCTAACATAGAACCATGCTCTCCAAGAGAGTGATCCAAAACTAGAATAACATTAAACTAAAAAATATAATGTATGTTTGAGCACCTAGATTCTTAGTAGTGGTGATAAAAAAACCACACCATGTTCTATACCTTTAAAAAGAAAACCATTTTATGTTAGTTTGAAATACATTCTAAAACAAGTAACAAGTTAATAATTCCCAATAACCATTTTCTTTTATTTTTTTAAAAATAGTTTCTAAATAATAAAAGACTTTCCAAAAACCCATTTATAATAAGAAATGTTAAGAAAAGATATATTTCAGTAAGAATCAGTGGGAAACATACCACAAGTTCTAAAGTATGAGTTTCTAGTATAAGCATAATAGTTAAAATGATTTTATAAAAACATTACAAAATAAGGGAAATTGGAATATGTGTAAAATGGTTATCATGGGATATACCTAGACACCAAGTGAAGAGACCCTAGATATAATCATTTTAGAATCTATCTCATAACCTATTTATGTGATCCAAAATCAATAACCAACCCATCTGCTCTTAATTATCCTTACTGGTGGCACAGTCCTCATGGCCACTACATGGGGATCTAGTCTGTCTAATTGGGACTAAATAGAAATTGTCTCTCTTATCTCACTATGATGCCTAAGATCTCATGCCAGTAGCATAAAGAAGAAGCGAGGAGGTCATCACATGCTTGGTACTAACATGTGTTCCAACGTACATGCCTTTCCCACTTCCCAACATCGTCCACGCAGAGACCCTCTCTAGATGAAGGACATCCATGGGGTTCCCATCATATAGTAACTGTTTTGAAGGATCCAATCTGGCCTACACATTAAGAGAGTTCAAAACCATTTTTCAAAAATACTTTAAGTATCCAAATGGGCCTTACCACTTTTAATGAAACATCATCTAAAAAACCAATGAAACATTTATAATTCTTTAAATTTCCCAATACAAGGTTGAAAGCATATGTTAATGTAAAAAATTCACATTATGTGTTTAGGTAAATTATTCGAAACAAATAAAATTATCATTTCTAAGTTCCACAACAAATTTTCATAGCATATATGTACTATATAATAATAAAACATATTTTTAAAACACTTAATAAATAATTTAATCCAAATTAAATGCTTGGGAATATGGAATATACCTCAAACACAATGCTTTTGATGATGACAACCCAAAAATGCTTTACACTTACACACATATACACCTCCACTCACACACACACACAAAGATATATATATACACCCTTTGACCCAATGTACATATTCCCCTCTCCATGAGGGAATATGTACAACGAAAATGTGTGTGTGTGTGTGTTTGTGTGTGTGTGCTTACTTGTGTATACATGTGCAGGTCATCTTCAACAATAGTGGCCCAAATCTATCCCAAGGAGGTCCAAGATGCACTAAAAAAATATAAGGAACCCAAAATTCATAAAATACCTCATTAAATATAGACCAAAGAATTAAAACAGAAGAAAACCTAACTAGAATCTAAGTGAAATCCACTACATTCAATAACCATAGCTAAAATAGGCCTTAATTAGACTCTATAATCCCTAATAACTAAGAACTAATAATAAAAATACCGAAAAATGGGTTAGGGTTCAGATGGGTCACGTACACCACAAGGGGGGAGGAGAAAATGCATAATAAAAATAGAAAGAGAACAAAATGGAGGAGTATAGGGACTCACCGGAGAAGATTTCACTAGAAATCAAGAGTGGATTTAATAAATAACCGAGGGAGGAGAGGAGTTGTTAGCATGTGAGGGATCCCTTCAGGCATGGTTCAAGCAAACCAGGGGTGAGGATAGTCGCTCAAGAGTAACAGAAAAGGGGGAGAATGTATTATATAATAATATTATTATTATTATTATTAAGATTAAGATTAATAATCATCATCATAATCATATTATTATTATTATTATTATTAATCATCATAATAATAAAAATAACATTATTATTATTATTATTATTTAAAGAATTCTTTTTTTCATTTTTTTTAACCTAGAACCAATGCATGGTTTGGTCACATGGTTCTCCAAACTATTTTCCAACCATGTACCACTCCTAGATGCATTGGAAACCCCACCTGGGAAGGTCTCACAATTAGGGAAAATTTATGATGGTTGTTCGTTCATCTCTACTAAAAACCATAGACACCTTTGCACAGTTTTTGTATGATTTATACTGACCATGTGTTAACCATGCGTCTATGATGAATTATCCAAATAAAATAAAATTTAAAACCCAGTCTAGCCTGAAATTCCTAAAAGACTCAGTTGATCAAGGCACAAGGAAAGGATAAAATGACTCCCAAAAAAACATCCACCACCCAAAAATCCAAAAACAAAAAACTCACTTCTCTCCCAAATTCAAAAACCTTTAGATCTCTAAAGAAGCCAAGAGGTCATCCTTAAAATAAACACAACAACTAAGAAAACAACTTATGAGACTGAATGAACTCTAACATTAAACTAAAGAATGGATAGAGGACTTTCATGCTTCCAAGAAAAACATCAAACAAGGAACACCCCAACCCCTATCATAGAAATAACCAAATAAACTCATAAGGGTTGGGTGGGATGGTAAAAAAGGGTTACCACAAGGCTGAAGATCAAATTCACCATGAGTCCCATTTTATGGTGGTCTCCCGCCATTTTGGGACTTTAGTCAAACACCATTTATCAGGGGTAAAAACCCAAAAATCTAGAAAAAACCTTTAACATCAATGTTACCACTTAGTTTCCTGAGCCGTACTCGACCAACTTAAAAGAGGATATCAATGAGATCTGTAGTGGGTCTCTCCACCATTAAGAAACTAACTATCAAGGTGGTCTCACTATAATTAATTCTCAATGGACTACTATCCAACTAAAAAAGGGCCAACCCAGGAAACCCAAATAGAGAATAAAACAAAATCATGATTCATAATTTCCAAAGATATATAATATCTAAAAATACAACAATAGAAATAAAAACCACTCTAAAATAAGGCTAACTATTCAAGAGTTCACATTCCCAAGGCACTGCCCCGTAAATCTCAACAAAATGGGGCCATCAAGATCTCCCAACAAAAAGTTTCAAAAAAATACATAAAAGGATAAACATAAATAGTTTCTACTCTAATGTCAGCAACAACTGGTTGTGTCAATATCCACCACACCCAACAACTCCTTTATTTCATGAAAATATTTATTTTAAGGCCTATTTCTAGAGCCCTAATATCTTGAAACATCTTCTACCCCACATTCAAGAGTTTATTATATTCAAATAAAACTTCCTCTTTCGATAGTGTGACTTATGGAACCCCCTTCTAGTGACCCAAGAGACCATGATAAATGATTCATATTCATGGAATCCAACTATGAATGAGGTATTATCCTCTTTCTCAGATGAAGAAGGTGGACAACCTCCCATGAGGACCCAAGGGTGGTCCAATGTCTGGAAGGGATATGGATCCACCACTTGATCTGGAGTCTAGGTACAGACATCAATGAGAATACCTAGAGAAACACTTATTCATAATTCAATCAAAGACTCCATCCACCTAAATTCTAACAAGATCAAACCATGAAATGACAAACAACACGGATTCCCAAAACCTACCTTCACTTAAACAACCTAGGATGGAACCTCATAGACTAACCATCCACTATTTTTATTGAGACTCTTCTAGTGAATATTTTAAAAACAAGAAATAAGGAACCAACCCAAATCACATCACAAATCAAATCTCAACATATAAATCATAAATCAATAACCCAAATTTAAAACATTATTTTAATCACACCTCCAACACATCAAAACCAAATCCCAAAAAGGAAAACTTTAAACACAAAAAGGTAACATCACCACTTTCCCACTTTTTAGAACATTTAAATACCCCTTTTTTAAAACAATTTTTAGATAACATAACAAGCCTTACAAACCAAACACCCACCATTGGTATTCCATGAAGCCTCACACACATGCACACACACACACACACACACACACACATATATATATATATATATATATATCCTTCGTCTAGCTCAAGAACCAATCCACACATACCAATAACTATACATTTTCTACACACATCCAACCCTATATGTGAGTATTCACAATAATATCAAGGGTCAAATAATGAGATAGAAACATCACTTTCCAAAATACTCTTTAAAATACACCTAACAAATTTTCAAATCCAACATTTATTATAAAAACAAAACCAATTTAGTTTCCCAATTCAATTTATTTATAAATTTTTCACAAATATTTTTAAAAACCAAAAAAAATCCATTCTATTTCCAATTTACTTTTCACAAAACTTTTCAGTATCCTAAAACATTTTTTTGAACACTTTCTATTTTCAAAACAACCCATTTCATTTTTAAGAACCCCAAGTTTTTAATTATTAAAATCCAGTTTCAATAAACCAATTTCCATTTTAAAAACCAAGGGAAACACCCAAAAACCAACTCAACCCACTAACAAGAAAAAATAATCAACCCAATACTCGATCAAAAATCCCAAAATATCAAAGGAACAACCACTACACATGGATTGGCCACACGGTTTGGTAGGTCATGTGCCAATCAGGTGATCATATCATAGGTCATCAGAGGAAACTTTATAGTTTATGTATGGTTTTCTAGATAATGCACAATAACCACATGCCCCTTTTAATTCCTCCAAGATAACCATCAAATTCTCAAATCTAATGAAAAACACTCAAAAAACCAACCAACTTGAAAATACCTGATATCCAAGCTCAGATTTTAAGGAAAGACCACCCTAGACCACCCTATAAAATCATGAAACCTTCTAAATAGGTGGTGATCAAGAACCTACTAGTGATTGACCACTTGAATTCTGAAAATCCTAGATCAAAACTACCATACATCCTTAAATAACAAGGGATAATTGCTTTGATACCATTTTTTTCACAAACCAACCTAGGTCAACCCCAAACTAGTCACCCATCCCAGCCTGCAAAATGGTGCGAGAGGTGTTCCTGATCCTCCTGAGCTGGCAACTAGTTTCAAGAATCAGGTATAACTCAATTTAGAATTATTTCACCCATGAAGAATAGATAATTAAATATAAACATTATGAATAAAAATAAACACTATAAGTATAAAAAAATAAAACTAAATGGATAAACATACCTCCAAGTGACCTTGTGAGTCACCACCTAACATAGAACCACGCTCACTTTGAAAGTGATCCAAAACCGGAAGAACGTAAAACTAAAAAAAGAAAATGTAGGTATGACCACCAAGCGTCTCGGTAGGGATAAAAAAATAATAATCTAACCTTGTTCCTTACCTTTAAAAAGAAAACCATTTCTTACTAGTTTGAAATATATATATATTTAAAATAATATTTTTATTCCCTTTCTAAAACAAATAGAAAATTAATAATTCCAAAGAACCATTTTCCTTTCTTTTTATAAAAATAATTCTAAATAATAAAATACTTTCAAAAAACCCCTTTATAAGATGAAACATGAAGCAAAGAAACATTTTAATCGGAATCAGTGAGAAACATACCACAAGTGATAAAGTAAGAGTTTCTAGTAGAAGAATAGTAGTTAAAATCATTTTATAAAAACATTACAAATTATGTAAATTATAATACATGTGAAATGATTACCATGAGATATAACTTGACACCAAGTGAAGATAACCTAGATGTACACAGTTCAGAATCCATCTATCGGTCTATCGATGCGATCTATAGTAAATAACCTACTCAACTACTCTCAACTTGCCTCATCAGTAGAAAGCCTACATGGCCTCTCCATTGTGATCTAGTCTATATAATCAAAACTAAATAGAAACCATCTCTAGACTCTCATTACATTTCATAAGATCTGATGTTAGTAGCATAAAGGATAAGCAAGGAGGTAATCACATGCTTTGAACTAACATGGGTTCTAACATGCATACCCACTTCCCAACACCATCCTTGTGGATATTCACTCTAGGTTGAGGACAAACATGGGGGTTCTGATCATAAAATAACCATTTCAAAGGTGTCAACCATGCCTACCCATCAGGAGAGTTAAAAATCATTTTCCAAGAAATACTTAAAGGATTTATACCGAACTTACCACTTTTAATGAAACATCATCTAGAAAACCAATAAAACATTGAAAATACATTACATTTTCCAATAAAAGGTTGAAATAATATGTTAACATGAAAAAATCACATTGAAAGTTTAGATAAATTATGATAAAAAATGAAATTTTGATTTCTAAGTGCCACAAATAATTTTCATAGAATATACATACCACATAACAATAAAAAATATTTTTAAAACACCCAAGAAATCAAGGAATTATATTTAAAGTCTTGTACATAGTGAGCCTACCTCAAACATGATGGTTTTGATACTGACAACCTAAAACTGATTCACACTTACATGTATATACACCTTCACATATATATATACCATTTTAACCAATGTACTTATTCCCCTCACCATGAGATAATATGCACAAAGAGGATATATAGATATTCTTACCCATGTCTACATGTGAAAGTCGCCTTCAACAATGGTAGTCCAAAGCTATCCCAAGGAGGTCCAAGATACACTATAAAAAATATAAGGAACCAAAAAGCCACAAATTCCATAATTAAAACTTTACCAAAGTATTAAAATGGAAGATAACCTACTAGGAACCAAATGATAACCCACTATCTTCAATAACCGTGGCTAAAAAAGACCTTAATAGGATCCCATGATCCCTAATAGCCAATAAACAATAATAAAAACACCCAAAAAAGGTTTGGGTTAGAATGGGTAATGATCTCCAAAATGGGAAGAAGAAAATGCATAATAAAAATGAAATAAGAATGAAGCATAGGAGGATAGGGGATCACTATAGAAAATTGAGTCTGAAATATGGAGTGGATTCAATAAAAAACCAATGGAGGAGAGGAGGTGGTGGCATGTGAGGGATCCCCTTCGGGCATAGTGCGAGTGAACCAGGGGGAGGGGTCACATAAGGGTAAGGGAAAGTGGGGTGAAGTCATTAGATATTATTATTATTATTATTATTATTATTATTATTATTATTATTATTATTATTATTTAAAAAATATATTTTTTTCTTTTCTAAACCTATAAATTATGCATGGTTTGGTCGCATGGTTGGCCAAACCCTGTGAAAATTGGGTGCCTCTATTAGAGGCCTTAAACACCCTACATGGGTAAGACACAGGTTTAGGGAAACCATGTGCCAGTCATGCAGTTAGATCTGCTAAAAACTGCAGTCGCCTTCTCACGGTCTACGAATGGTTTGTACTAACAGTACACTGACTGTGCACCTATACTGAAAAATCCAAAAAATAAAATTTAAAACTCAGTCCAAACTGACACTCAAAAATTAGGATAAATATCATTAAATAATTAAATAAATTTAACAATTCAGTGTTGTGGTGTGACATAAGAAATTCCTCAATTACCTTTTTATTTAAAGGGTAAATAGAAATTATATCACTTGTGATCACATTCCTCAAAAATGTGATGAAAGGTTCTAGGGCCCGCAGGGGAAGCTGGTGGTATGGGGATTTTAAAAAAAATTCTGGCGGATCGACAATACTTGTCGATGCCGATGATCTGAGCCCCGGTGAGGTCTGAGGATCTCACGTAAATTGTAAAATGAACAAAATTAAATTGAAAATGTACCTATTTCAAATATGAAGTCGCAGTTGATGGCAAATCATCATTAGTGATCACTGGTTGAAAAATCCATAGCAATATCCCTCTAGATCGTCCACACCTACTCTGAAAATCCACTGGAACATAGATCGTCGAATTCTGGGTGCTAGCGCTATGATCCAACGATGCTTTTGACGTCCTGACGATCACCGCATCGATATTCCTTTGATGCTTGATGAAGATCTTGATCTGAACTTCTTGGATCAAGAGATTCTCTCTCTAGGAAGTGGGAGGAGAGAGCGGCTCTCAACTTCATTCCATGAAATTTAATGAATAGTGAGAGTGGTCACCCATTAGAGAGAGCCCTCCCTTGTATTTATACTAACATTTATAAATACCTGGTTGGGTTCCCTATCCCCCGTTTATTTCAACGTCCACTAAATAAATAATTTTGATGAACTAAATTTAGTCAATATTATTGATTATTTTATCACATACTTGTAATATATATATATAATATATAACGTGATAAAACCCTATCCATTTAACTCGAATGATTGTCCCGCTTAATATTAAACAAACCTTGAATATTAAAATAATATTCGTTAGATTAATATTTTCCCCTATTTACTCAAATTTTAAATACATTAAATAAATTCAATCCAAATTATTCATAACTTGAATATTAATGAATTTATTTAATTCTTTTGGTGATCTATAACTTGGACAACACTCGGACCCCGTGGCAGGGCCGACCATGTCCATATACCTATTCAACTGAATAGAGAGGATTCTTGAATATGCTATTGTGTGTGACCCTCTAGGACCTTATCCCGATAGCAGGGAATAAAATCCATAGACCATGAGCAGAATCTAGAAACCCATTATATCCCCTAAAGAGATAAATATTGTCATAGAAATGACAACCAACCTACGAACACTGACTGTGTACTATAATATCTTTGTCATTAACTATCTCATAAAGTAGGACGCACACTTGTTCCATCACCCTCTTCTTTCTTTATTATTTGTTGATCTATCCAGAGGGATTTGCCTTTCTTCTTATTTGGCCAAAGACTTATGAAGGAAGCACCATCTTGATCGACAAGTCTTGAGATATACAACTTCCTAAACTTGGAAGCGACAACTCCTTTCATGACCATTCAACCAATTTCATATCACCAATGACACACCCAACCCAAGATATCTCACAGAAATTTCAATACCATGGTTTTCACCTTGCATCAAAGTATGCAATCAAATGGTATACACTGGTAATGATCTCAAGTCAGGAGACCAATACACATGTTCATAGATGGTAATGACCAATGACACACAAAACATGTGGTGTTCCTATTTACAAGTCTTTCCTCATGATCTCGCAAATATAGATCACCAAGTGCGAACTTCATGAGAAGAAGTCTCAATGATTATGATCCCCCAGCACCTGAAAGTCAAACATCTACTGTTCCTAGTCAGTAAGATGTATCTAGACTATATAACATATATTTAAGATTAATTTTATAGTATCTTGAGGTTCTCATTGTAGTCTGGGATCTGTTATAACCTCTTGACACGACAATTAACCTTTGGACATTACCATTATAATAGTGGATGCACAAAATTCTACACTATAATGGTAAGGTAAAATCATGCATAACTAATTGTAAGAAAGATATGGTAATCAAAAGTACTACATAGTTGGGTCTTGGGAATCCACTATTTAAACACTACCACTTTCACTAGATCCAACTTTCTAAACAAACTTGTTAGCTACTAACATGATAAAAATCATGATTCTACTGAGTAATGGCTTTAACTACTAGTCCTACCATTTTTTCATCATGTGGCATAGCTAGTGTATGAAACCTCATCACCTTGAGTGAAACTTCTCAAGATATGGCATCCCCAATTATATCCCTTTTTTCCATTTTCATAACTTAACAACTTGGCTAGTAAGAATATCATAATTTACATTATGATAATACTTTTCTCACTAGGTGAGATTCCAAGAACTGGAACAAATCATTGTGTTTGATAACTGCTTATTATCTACCTTAGAAGCTACAACATACTCAGTATTTGTAGATATAGCTTCCACTTTCTTTTATGGTCTTGAATCGCTCATCACATTATCCTAACTATGATACTTGATCAAATAGATCCAAGGTTTACTAGTATGTATCCCACCATTACTAGTATTCTTTCTTCTCCTCACACTAGGTACATATCATTTGTACTCGCCAAAGTAAAAGATTAGAGCTCTGAATGCATCACTTACAGTGCTCCTAGAAGCAATTTATATCTTCCTACAATAAAGTGTATCCTAGAAATATCAATTATTGTACATAAAATGGCATATGTGATTGATCCATCACTGAAGCGTATGGTATCAATTCAAAACTTTAATCTCTTCCCAAGTTCCAAACATGTTAACCTGGAGATATTAATCGAAGAAACAATTCTGAAAATGAATTGTTCCAACTTGTATTTTTCAATACAATATCATTATATATATGATTGACTAGGTCCAAGCAACCATTATATCTACTTCAGTATATACTTTTCCCTATAACTTAGGTTGCTACTTTAAGTCAATCACTAGAGAATTTCTTTTAACTTGGTCTTATCTAACTGTAAGTCCAATATTTGTTTTCCATATGTTGTCGAACATATTTCACATTGAAAAATTTGGAACTCCCACTAACCTTTGGTAGAAACAAGGAAAATATTCATTTATAATGAATTATCTAAGATCTTGTTGCTTAATTTAATCCAGAACTAGGTTTCAGAAACTTGTAACCTTCATTGGCATTCGATGGTGTCATCATCCCTTTCTAGTTGCGTCGTATAGACACCTTCCACAAAAGATGGTCATGACATCCAATGACCAATATAATGATCTTAGAAGTTATCTATGGCAAGTAAAATTCTAATGGATTTAGTTATACCAACTTGGTATAACCAATCAAGACTTATTGGTACCAAGCTTGTACCATCCATGTATTTTCTCATATGAATACCCACTGTAGTATTCAATTTATAAGCCCCTTTGGAATTTGATACATGGAATTCATTATTGAATTTTAATAGATCTTTTCAATCTTAGATTATTACCATATACTTCTTACTTGTAGGATTTATTATTCTTAATGAATAATTTTCACCGACCACGGTGAATATAAAACCATCACCATGGTTTCATCCTTCCTACGTAGAATGTGTCTCTGAAACGTTCCTCTTCCACATGAACTTGTCAAACTTGTTCTTATGCCAACCATTTGTGCATCATGATCATTGACTAATTCCAAGTCAATTTAGTTCCCACTATCTCTAATATATATTTGCACCTTTATATAAAAATGTAGTCTAATACTTTAATACATATTTTCTATCTTAGAGATTTATGTAATATCCTAAGAAACTATTAGGATAATTACTTAAATGCACCATGTGTTCAGCTTGATGCATGTTTGGTTATATTTTAACAAACTCTTTGCATCCTAAAACATGATCTATAACATGATGTATTTTCATCATACTATGACTCGTATGATATCCATTTTTCATTTTAGTGCTCATATAGGTTTTGGGTTTATACCATTATTTGTAAAGTACGTTTTTGAAATATGATGGAAGTTATTGAAAGTTGTAACATTGATACTCCATACATCATAACTTTGATGTATAAAATGTGCATTTAGGAATTTCTACATGATACATTTTGTTGATCAATTTTAATATGTAAGACTCATCATAAATCCTCCTTATGAACATCAATACGGCGATGTAGATAAGTTAACATGCATTTAGGAATTACTCCACGCTATATTATCATTATCGATGAATGTTTGGTCAAGATATTCTTCGGCATGCAAATCTGAAGAAACTCCTATCTTCTGACCAAACATATACTTCACTATTACATTACTTAATAACTTAAAGGAACATTATGAAGTATCTTTACCTCAAGCTTTCTTTTGGATAGTTCACACTCTCTTGTTGAACTAACCTTGGATGCTTTGTGGCATACCTTTATTTCTAAAGAATTATTTGTCTAAACTAAAGATGTCAATAATACCAAAGGTGTTTAGTTGTGTGGAGCCTAAATACTATACTGGGTATATTCTTGATGTCCACTTTTATTTTTACTTTACAAAGAACTATATTGCCACAACTGGGTAGGTCTTACATTTTATATTCATCATTTATTGCCTTTGATTCAAGTAGCAGTGAACTATTAGTTGAGTATGTTACCAAAAACAAAATTTATTCCAAAAATGGAATAATGTCCCATCATGTCCAAATGGTCACATGAGATAAATTTTTTTGGTTATACTCAACAACTTGTTCATTTTGAGTCAATTACTTGTCAATTTGAAGTTATGTGTTTCCTATTGTTGACCTAGGAATCACCCTTTCTCAGTTGCTTAGAGAATACACCTTACTCCTAGTAATGTTTCTCTACTTACTTGGTTACTGTATTTCAATACATATATGTGAAAATTGTATTGTATTTTAATACGCAAGAAGTATGTGAGAAAACAATACTTTCATTTGATGAATATTAACTGAATGAGAAGTAGGTGCTTGCTTCTAGTATTTCAGTCTATTTCATTTTTAAGCTTCCATAAATTTATCTCTAATATGTGATGAAAATAACCTCCTATTAAGAAAACAACCAATTTTATTTTAAGGACATTAAAAGGTGCCTTTGTTGTAACTTTCCATAGGTGTTTCCGCCTTGTCATTCAATTTATTCACCATAAGAACAAAAGATGATACTTTCTTCAATATTTTTATTACTTGGTGAATGTTACCTAATAGTAATGAAGTGCTTACTATATATCATTCATTTACATCCTTAAATGAAACTAGAGTAATTGTGTGTATAAGGTATAAGAATGTGATGACATGAAATATTGTGAATTGTCTTTCACTTTACACAAAATGAGTGCAATCATGGCATTCAAATCTTACTTCGCTTTCTCCTTTGAAACTTCTTGAAGAGGAGACTATATGTAACATCATCCATGTCATGATGTAGCGACTGCAACTAACATCATATATTGATGATAGAATTATGAAAGAACCATTATATTCTTGATTCATGAGTCTCCTATAAGCATTTTTACACCCTCGCTTATTGAGGTGGCTTAACAGGTTGGAACACAAGCACCTTGAATTTCTGTTATAGTAGTAATGTGCACAATCGCCTATAATACACTTGGAATTTCATGCTTGTTTGGACATTAAATTAGTTTAATATTTATCACAGTTTAATTGCAGTAATAATTTCCATTATCTACAAATGACCTTTATAAGATGAGTACTTTTATGCTGATTACTGAATGTGAAATTACTGATTAATTTAATCATTAAATTTCTCCCACTAATTTTTCGAATTCTAGGAACCCTCTGTACTAGAATTGGAATACTCTTGATTATTCTAGTGTCAAGTATCCATAAACCTCCCTCATAGTCTATAAGATATGTCTATCCCACTATTAGGAGGGTCCAAGGTAGGCTTTTGGCTGACCAACAGCATTAACTTGCGGTTCCTTGATCTGTTGAGTGAAGTCCCAGCTTCCAAAATCATTTCTTTATTTACTCAATACTGGCCTATAAAATTACAAAAAGCTAGCTATGGATATTTATTTGCTGCAATTTTAGTTAAGTCGACCCACCACCCTAATAAGAACTCCCTGGTAGTAAGAGGCACCCTCATCTATTGAATGACTGACTCCTCGAACACCCAGTCATGTTCAAACTTGAATGATGGAAGGCTGTTGTGACTTAATATTTTCTTTGAGGGTTTAATTTTTTTTTATCTCGACGAATGTGATTCATTTATATTAAACTTTTTCATCTATGTCGTCGTGCTCACAACTAAAATTTAATAGAAAAACATACAATGCCTCTTTATGCATTTTATTATCTATTATTTTATGTATCCTTACCACTGTTCTAAAAGGCATAAAATAATAAATAAATGTGTAATGGAAAACTACTACCCGACTAGTCTTGAGCATCTAAATGACCTAAGAGCATCGTACCTGAGTCGAACCTTGACTCTTGATGCAGTTTTCCCTCGTCTTGTATGTTCACTTCTCATTTGAAGTATCTCCATGTCCTGGTGGAGTCCACATCACGTCTTGGAGTACCGCCACATCTTGGAGGGATCCACATGTCGTCTTGCGTCATCTTTATCAATGTGCACCACCTCGTCTTGGCGGGGTCTGCGTCGTCCATCATCTTCATCAGAAGTAAAATAATACTTGCGCACAGGCAAGGGGGACTAGTGGGTATAAATGTACATTAGATATAAAACGGGTGCGTAGTCCCTTATACATTTTAACCGGAAAAAAATACGATGCGCAAACTATCTATTTAATTAATTACAATCATCGCTCGTAGTTAAAATAATTAATTAAATAAAATAAAACATACATGGGTCAATGCTCAAGACCAGAATGAACATATAATAAAGCATGATAAAATTAAAATTCATTAAATGAGTATTATGGTTATAAATTAAATTAAATGAATTAATAAATTCAACTAATTTAATTAATTTTCAGTCTGCTAATTAATTTAATTTTTGGTCCAAAATTAAATTAATTTTATATGATCGGGTATTAAAATAATTAAGAAAATTTAATTTTAATTAATTTAATTTAGATACTAAAATTAAATTAAATTAATTATGTTAATTATTTTTGATTAATTTAAGTTGGTCGATCCACCGAAACAACGCTGCAGGGCCTGTACGGGTCATGCCAAGAACGTGCAGGGCCCTACCAGGCCGTGCAGGTCCAAATTGGGCCAAGCCAATCCACCCAAAACCTGTTTCGGGTTGGGCAGGTCCACCCAGAAAGCTTCAGGGCTAATTAATACTCTGTATAAAAATCTTTCAAACAAAATAATACCTCTTAGATGGGTGTGGGGAAGCGAAGGAGGGCGGTGGATGCGTCGTGCTGGTGCGGGTGGTCAGATGCCAGTGCGGAGGGAACCCGGGATGGTGCGTTGTTGAGGGGATCTTCTTGGTGGAACATTGGTGGTTTCATAGCTTAGTTGGCACCGGGAGGCAGGTCACAAGGCTATGGCGGTGTCTGGATGATGCACCGGATCAGCGGCTCATCTGAAAGAGGTCTGAGGCCTAGGTTGGGCAAGGCAGGGAGCTACTGGGAGCCTGCTAGCTGCGCACAGGAGGTGTGGCCAGCTGCAGCTTAGGGAGATCTGAAGCTCTGTTGTATACGGATACAGGGATCAAGAGGAGGGGTCATCTGTGAGCCAGAGGTGGAGTCACGGCCTGGAGTAAGGTGCTCAGGCAGGAGGCGGTCGGGTCCTGTGCTGCATTGAGGTCGATGGCCTGGGCGGCATGAGGAGGTCGGGCGACCTACTTAGTCGGTGAAGCAGGAGGCCGAGTCTGGTTTTGGAGGTGCGGCTAGGGGAATCCAGCAGAGTTTGACCAAGGTCTATAGAGGTGGCGGGGTTGCAGCCTTGATGGGATGGAAGAGGGCGGGGGTGAGCGGCCTGGGTGGTGAGGCCTACTGCATTGCGGCGTGCTGGCTTCAATCGGGAGGATAAAGCTGGCAGGCAGCTACCTAGTTCAGTAGCATGTAGAGACAGGGAGCCCAGGGTGCGAGCTGGGTGAAGGTCGGGGCACCAGGGCCGCAGCGCTGCGTGTCTGGCGTCCCGAGGAAGACTGCATAGGGTGTCCACTAGACCCCCTTTCCACCCTTTTTTTATCTTTTTTCTTCATGGCCCCCACTTTGTTTTTTTAATTTAAATTTTATGACTTTTTTTGGAAGTCTATTCCACCCCATTCCCTTTTAATTTTTTTATTAAGTCACCTCCTTTTTTTAAAGTCAAGTCATCCTCCAAAATCTTCAACACATTAAAATTTTCTAAAGGCTACTTAGACTTCTAATTTAATAAAGAAAATTATTATTATAAAATAATAATTTATTATAATTACATTATTATAATAAATATTATTATAATAATGAAATTATTATGCAAATTCTAAAAATTGTAAAAATTTATAATTTGCACAATTTTAATTATATGTGATGAACTGATCTAATCTTGATTGGTTCTTCGGAATGAATAAAGCTTAATACCCGACATCAAACCGCGAATTTGATCCAATTCGAAAATTTAAAATGACCATAATTTGGTCGTTCGAGATCTGATCGATGCACAGTTTGAACCAATGGGGCCGTTTCTTAACCCTCTATTTAATTTTAAGTCAAATTCAATATTATAGGATCATAAAATTTACGTGATCTCTCTGATACCACTGAAAGGTTCCAAGGCCCGCAACGGAAGCCGGGGGGCCGGGAATTTTAAAATTTCAATCGGCAGATCGATGGTACTTGTCGATGATGACGATCCGAGCCCTTGTGAGATCTGAGGATCTCACATAAATTTTTATAGATCACAAAATTAAATTAAAAATGTACCCATTTTAAATCTGAAGACGTGCTCGACTACAACTCGTTGCTGGTGATTTCTGCTTAAAGATTCCATATCAGGATCCCTCTAGATCATCCACAAGCGCTCAAAAAATCTATTGGAATGTCGATTGTAGAATTCCAAGTTCTTGTGTGGTGATCCAAAGATTCTTTCGACGTCCTTAAGATTACCTCATCAATATGCCTTCGATTCTTGAGTAAGATCATGAACTGAACTTCTTGGATCGAGAGCTTCTCTCTCTAGGAAGTGGGAGGTGATATGGGATCAAAACTTCATTCCATAAAAGTGAATGAATAGTGAGAGTGGACACCCATGAGAGAGAGTCCTCCCTTGTATTTATAGTGATGTTGAGAAATACTCGGTTGGGTTCCCCGGCCCCCGTTTATTTCAACATCCACTAAATAAATAATTTCAACAAACTAAACTCTGTCAATATTATTTATTATTTTATCACATACTTGTAATATATATAAAATATACTATGTGATAAGACCTAAGCCATTTAACTCAACTCGTTGTCTAGCTTATTATTAAACAAACCTTGAATATTAAAATAATATTCATTCTATTAATATTTTTCTGTATTTACTAAACTTGTAAATACATTAAATAAATTCAATCCCAAATATTCATAACTTGAATATTAATGAATTTATATAATTCTTTCGGTCATCGATAACTTGAAAAACACTCAGACCCCATGGTGGGGCCCACCATGTCCATATACATATTCAACTAAATAGGGTGGGTTCTTGAATACTCGATTGTGTGTGACCCTCTAGGCCCTTATCCCAATAATAGTGAATAAAATCCCCAGACCATGAGCGAAGTCTAGCAACCCATCATGGCCCCTAAAGAGATAAGTATTGTCATAGAAATGAAAACCAACCTACGAACACTGACTGTGTACTATAATCTATTTGTCATTAAATATCTCATAAAGCAGGATTCACACTTGTTTCATCGCCCTCTTCTTGATTTATTATGTGTTGATCTATCCAGATGGATTTTCCTTTCTATTGCTTTGGCCAAAGACTTATGAAGGCAGCATCATCCTTATCAAACAAGCTTGATATATATAACTTCCTAAACATGGAAGTGACAAATCGTTTCTTGACCATTCAACCAATGTCATACCACCAACGATGCACCCTACATAAGCTACCTCACTACAATTTCAATACCATGGTTTTCACCATGCATCAAAGTATGCAATCAAATGGTACACACTGGTAATGATTTCAAGTTAGGAGATCAATAAACTTGTTCGTAGATAGGAACAACCAATGACCCACAAAACATGTGGTGTTCCTATTTGCAGGTCTATCTTCATGATCTCACAACTAGAGATCACCAAGTGTGAACTTCATGAGAATAAGTCTCAATGCTTGTGATCCCCCAGCACCTGATATTAAAATATCTACTATGTCTAGTCAGTAAGATGTATCTATACTATATAAAATTTATTTAAGATTATAGTAATTGTATCTTGAGGTTCTCAATAAAGTCTGGGATCTGCTATAACCTCTTGACATGATAATTAACCTATGAAAATTACCATTATAATAGTGGATGCAGAAAAGTATACATTATAATGGTAAGATAACATCATGCCTAACTAACTTTACACATGATATGGTAATCAAAAGTACTGCATAGTTGGGTCTAGGGCATCCACTATTTCAACATGTGACTTGCTGAATCCAAAAAACAAATTTTCTAAACATATAATAAATTTTATCATTTATTAATGTTTTCAAAATAATACTTAAATTCTATTAATGTTCCTCCTTTATCTTGGGTTAAATGATAATATCATCAATAAAAACTACCAAAAAAATTTCAAGATAATATATAAAGACTCTATTAATCAAATCCATGAATATTATAGCAAAATTAGTAAGTCTGAAGGAAATTACTATGAACTCATAGTGTCCATACCTTGTATGGAAGGTTGTATTATATATAGCCTCCTTATTTACCTTCATTTGATGATATCTAGAATGAAGATCCAACTTTAATATGTATTGATCTCTTCGTATTTGATCGAACAAGTCATCAATCCTTGATAGGGGATATTTATTCTTTATGGTGATCTTATTGATCTCCCAATAATCGATACAAAAACACATTGATCCATAATTTTTTATTTTCAATGAGTACTAGAGAACCCTATGGATATTGGGGCCATCCTATAAGGGAATTTTGAGATAGGAGTGGCTTTTGGTATAAGCACTATTGATAATTCTACCTCACAATCTGAGGGAAGTTCCAGTAACTCTTTGGTAAATACATCAGTATATTCTCTTATAATGGAAATTTCCTCAAGGTGGATACTTTACTTTGACTCAACCATTTGGGAAAGTTATTCTTATTAATTGGATATCAACACCCACACCGTTGAGGGATTTTACAATTGTGATTCAATATCTTCCTTTATTTTTTATTGGAGAATGATATGGTTTGGAATATAGAAATAGATTTCTTTTTCCTAGTTGTTGATGTATGCTCTATATAATAAGATCTAATTCATACCCAGTATAGCATTAAATTACACCAAGGGAAGGATTATGATATTGTATTGAAGAATATTCCTACTAATTCTAATAAGATAATATTCTAATACTTGGGCTTCATTAATTTCCCAACAAGGTTTTTTTACAGATATGTCTACTTCAAGGTATCCGGGTTTTGATTCAACAGTTCTAGAAAGTTTATAGGATATAATAGAATGTATATAAATAGAATCAAATAAAACATTATCCACTATTAAGTGAATATTAAATGTACCTTATATGACTTTATTTTCATGTTCTGCCTCAGTGGTAGTGATGGAATAATCTTTCCCTTTCTCCTTCAGATTTGGTGGTTGATGATGTTGATTTCCCTCGATGACCCATAGTTTAGTGCACTGACTTGTATAGTGGCCTTTCTCCCCATAGTTGAATCATTGAATCATGGATGGTGCATTGGTATGTTCCTTCCTTTCCTCCATAATTTTGGTTGTATTTTTTGTGTCTCTTAGATATTCATGAGCTTGGTGTCCTTCTCTCCCACACTTGAAGCATTTCCCTATCCTTTGAGGTAATTCCCATGATATTACTTTCCACATTTTTGACATGTGGGTGGTTGGATATTATTTCATCCTTTGTAATTTGATCCAACAACTATAAATTTCATTCTTCTTTCTATATCTCCATGTACTTGGGACTATTATCCAAAATCTATATCTACTTTGAGAGCACATGAAACTACTTCTTCATAAACCCCAAAATCTCGGATAACTAGATCCTTTTGAAGGTGTTTTTTTAAACCACTAAAGAATCTATTTATTTTTATATAATTATTGATAACAAATCCTAAGGTGTATCTTGAAATATATGTGAAATTTTCCTTGTAATTTGTGATAGATTCACCCTTTTTTCTTAATCTATAAGAACTTTGTCTTCGTATTTGTTCAAATAGTTAGAGGTAAATACTTGTTAAGAAATAATTTCTTAAAGTCTTTCCACTTTATTTATTCCATTTAATCCTTTGAATTGGTATTATTTATCAAATCTCATAATTGATATACCTCTCCATATAAAAAATAAATGGTAAGAGTTACATTCTCCTCAGAATAGTGAATCATAGAAAAGAACTTCTTTATTGATTTAACTCACTATTTCGCAAAAATTGTATCAGAAGAACTGCAAAACATCGGTGTTCATTGTCATTCAATATAGTTTGGTTTATTTTTCATATCTTGAGAAAGATAGGTAAGAATCACTGTGAATTTTTTACCTCTATATCTCATTGTATTGAGAATATCATTTAGACAATAGTTGTATTGTCCCTCACATGGGTTGTTGATCTAGTGTCTCCTAGTTCCTACCATTCTCAAAAATAGAATAGGTTTGAACAAAACATAAGTTAAGAAATCGTGAATAAATAATTCATTCATATTAAAAACTTAATTATAAATTCATATCTTATTATATCCCTATGTTTAGCCTTTTTCGTACGTGATGCTTCTAGGATGTTTATCTATACTTAGACATATCCTTAAAGTTTTCAATAAAATTTTCTAATCTTAATTCCCAAATTAAATAAACTATACCTATAATAACAACAATAGAAATCTAATTTTTTCTTATATGAATATTACATCACTTTTAAAATAAACAACATAATAGTGATATATTCAAGGGTCAAAATGTTTGGTATCTTAGGAAAATTATGCTCATACATCACTAGTACATAATAAAACTTAAAAAAAATTTAAATCATTACTATTTATCCTCTTAAAATCTCTCATGTTATCCATAGTATATATATTCACTTGAGTATATAAATCAAATAAAGGGTCAACCTAAGAGCCCAATAATTAGAAGAATAACATAAAAGGAATAAGAGACGTGAATCAATGGTACATGGGTGGGAATAATCATAATAATAATATAATACGCATGGGTTAATCATCATAATAATGGGGGAAACATTTTATAAAGGAATGAAATATGGTATATTCATAATAATGAAACATCATAACATAGTGATCAAATACCGCACATAGTTTTGAATAAAGCTAACATCATTTTCACACATAAAATATGTGCATAAATCATAAAATCATAATTGTGAATAAAGATAACATCATTTTCATGCATAATATACATAATATCATGAATTATATTAAATTATCCAATGATTATAGGGATATATAATTCCAGGCCCACCCATAACATAAAAAATGCTCATAATCATGCATGCCACATAGAACGCAAAATAGTCATAGTCATGAAATAAACCCATAGAAATGAATGTGTTTAATAAAGGTTTAATAAATCATACTTTCATTAATAACCTTTGGGGTTACCAAATGAATAAGTTAAATAATATTTTTTCATAAAACATCACCATTCTTGAGTGGAGATGAAACAACTTAAGAGGAGTAAATGTTATGTTTTTGAAAGGATTTATAAATGGATTTAATTTTTTTTTGAAATTATAGAAAATTATATATACCAGAAAATAAAAGGTAAATAATAGTTTAAGAAAATTTTAAGGACATTAGATTAACATATATATATAAAATAAAGTGAAATAGAAGATAACCCAAAAAGAAGGAGTTTGGGTTTGAGAATCCCCTTAGCATAAATCTTGCTTTATTTTATCACTTTTCCACCTCTTGAATAGTATAATTAGTTTTATTAAAAGGTGTAACAAGAAGTTAATTATGATCAATTTAAATAATATTAATCAACTAAAATCATTTTATTATATTTCTTAATTTCCATCATTAAATGTCTAACATTTTGATATGATATTTTCCTTAAAATTCTCCATCATTCTTCGATTTAATGATCCGACTTAATTGTTATTTATACATTAGTAAGATTAACTATAGAGGATTAAAAATAATTATATTTATTATATTATAAACAATTTATTATGATTATATATAATTATTGGTGATAATAAAATAATTTGCAATGTCCTCATTGGCGGTTAACTGAATATTAACGATACATTGTCAAAATAAGAAGAGAGGTATGAAGTATTAACAAAATATAAGTATATTTATTATAGTATGTTAAAATAATTAATATAATTTTAGCATATCACTCAGTTAATATTTTAAGATTTGGGTTTTAAATTAATATATAAATAGAGTAATATAAGAGGAAAATAATAAGATAAATAGATGAAAACTTAATCCTTTCTTGATGTTACTTCTTTTCTATGGAACTAAAATTCTTGAGTTCTTGAATTTGAGTAGATCCAAAAAAAATACCCAAGAATTATAAGTTCCTTAAGAGAGGGTGTTTGGGTAGAAATTTTTATTTGGTATGTTATGGAGGATTGGTTTTCCAAGGTATGGGTAAGGTGTTATTCATACTTGTGGTGACGAGTATTTTTAAGGATAAAATATTGAGTAATTTATAATATCCAAGGTAAAATTTTGAATATAAATATACTTTTTACATTATGAAATTTATTTGAATTAAATAGCATCATTTTTATACTTTAAAAAACTTTATAATCCTAATTTATTATTTTAATCAAAAGGAAAGGTGGAAATTTTAAAAAATATTATTTTAATGCAATAATTTAGATTTTAGAATTTGGGAAATACTTTTTAGGTTTGTAATTTGAATTTCATGGATTATTTAATTTATTAAACCGCATTTTTAACAAAAAAAATTATTTAATTGATTAGGTCATTATTATATCATGAATTATGTAATTTAAGATATACTAGCTATGAAAAAACTGTATTTTTACTATTCACCTAAAATTTGAAGTATTTTAGAAAATTTCCAAAAAAATCACCCTTAGAAAATTTCAACATGATGATTCTAAAAATGAAATTAATTTTATCAAAATAATTTTATAACATAGGTAATTTTAATTATTAACATAAAAATTATGTTTTCGTGAAATATGTTAAAATACTATTTATTAGAAAAGTGCTCATAATTTATTTGGGATTTTTAGCCTTGATGTTTATTTTATGGAATTTAAATATTTATATTTCCATAAATTAATTATGATAAATATTATTTATATTATAATTTATTATTTTGGCATCAAATTGCTTTTATAAAAGACTGGTTACTATTCCCAATGGTTAGGTTACTATTCCTAACTATCATGTTACTATTACAATGGTCACATTACAATTCTAATGGCCATATTTCCTCCTATAAATACCACTTAATTTCTATATTCAAAATTCACTAAAATTAATCCAAAGTTTTTATATTTTCCTTTTATGATATTTTTATAGGTTTAATAAAATTTTGTATCTATTTTATAGTGTCGTTCATGGGGGTAATGATTATAGTAGATCAAGGTGATCCAAATATTCTCATTATACTTATCTTATTTTATATTTTTTGTCCCATTGTAATATTTTTTATTTTAATGGGTTTATTTGTTAACTAATGTAATGATTTTCATTAATGAAATAAATTTTTAATTATCATCTCTATGTATTGTATGTGTATAATACTATATTATATAACACACGTTTATTTAGGAAAAAAATTCACTAACAAAGTCTGGGTCGTTATAGTCTCACACAGTACCACCTTAGGCCCTCATTGATATTTGGAAGCCTCTAGCGTATGGGGAGGCATGCTTGCAGTCATGTAACACTCTAGTTTGGATAAAGTATATGTTGTTATCATGGTATGGGCCACCAGTAGTTGGTTAAACTTCATCCAATGCATCAGACTCCACTATTCAAATAATATATCACTTGGATCTTGATCTAATAAACTAATCCCCTTCAATGGTTTTAACTTGAGACAACTTTCTTGATCTAAAATCCTCATATTATTTACACACCAATGCGTGTTATCCCATCAAAGATTTAATTTTTAGATGATGATTCATTAAATATCAGATATATTCCCATCAAATATTCAATTTCAATATAATGTTTCCTGAAAGAGAAACTACTTTCCATTTTTTACTCCCATGGTGTTCTTCCATATTTTTTCTTTCATCCTTTATTCATTAATAAAGACCAATAGAGTCACAACAGTTCCTCAACTTTTAAATCACAATCATCTTCATCAACATGTATGTTAGATTATATCTTACACAAATATTTTATATTGTCAAAAGTTTATCATATATTAGGCCTATGATAAAATGGTACTTCAACTAAGTATACTTCATCTAGGCATGAAATATTGGTTCCTTTTAAGAATTATATCACTCTAACTATCACAGCATAATACATTTTCCTCTCAATTTCTATCTAGATTATCAATGAAATTGTTTAGCCAAACTATCTTCTTCTTGACTTATTTTACACCAATTTACTCGACCTTTGTGGTATATATTGTTAATAACTTCCATAATTGAGATATCCATCTTATTGTGGTTCCTCTACAAGTAAACATATAACTTATGGTACTCCTCCTTCTATCAAAACCACTTCCATGGCCAGAATCCACATAAATCTATAATGAATTTCCTTTCCCAAATCACAAAGATACTTCCTATTTTCCTTTTAAATAGCTCAATTTCCACTTCAAAAATTTCCAATGTTTCTTTCCAAGGTTATATATGTACCTTCTCATAAATTCCACCACATGAGAAATATTAGGTCAGGTACAAACCATTCCATACATCAAGATTCTATCAGTATATGTATAAGGAAAATTTTCCATGTACTTAGAATATTCTATTATCTTTAGTGATTACTCTTTTGACAATTTAAAATGTCTTTCCAGTGGAATAAAAATTGGATATTCTTCCAAAATACTAAATCTACTCAAAAAATTTCCAATTTAGTCAAGCTAAAATAACATCAAGGTTCTAACTATATGATCTCTCTTGATATTTATCCTCAAAATATTACTAGCTTCTCTAAGATCTTTCATCTCAAACTCCTCAGTCATCTACCATTTAAACTCATCAATCCTCTATATACATGATCCTATAATGATAATTCCTTCTACATACAAAAGTAATATAATGTAACCATCACTAAAAGACATGAAATAATAAAATTGATCCATAAAAAGATGTTTTTATTCATTTTTTCTCATGAATACATCAAACTTATTATTCCACTATATGGGTTATTTATTTAACACATATAAACTTTTATAGAGTTTTCACACCATTTATTCCTTTACTAACTCAACAAATCCATTTGGATGCTCCATATAAACGTCCTCCTCCAAATATCTAGGAATAAAAATAGTCTTCACATCAAGTTTCTCAAGACATAAATCCATTGATTCAATAATACTAAGAACCATAGGGATGGTTTTCAACTTCACTACAAGTGATATAATTTCATTAAAATAAAAATATTATTTATATTGAAAAAATTCCACCACAAGCCTTTAATTTTATCTCCACTTACCATAATGTTCTTCCTTGACCTAGAATACCCATTGGTTTTGTAATTATTTTTTTCCTTGTAGAAAATGAGTCACACCCAAATTATTTTTATCATGCAATGAACAAATCTCCACTTTCATTGATAGATCCTAATTACTTGAATCGTTTAATTTCATTTCCTCTTAAAAGAATTCTATAACTCCACCATCCATTAATCACAAATAGTTTAATAATTATGAATACATTCTCATAAGTCTCCACACCCCTATTTATCTCCTTAACTCCACTTGAGGTTTAGAATCCACTATTTTAGGTGTCATATGCTTAGGTACAACTTCAAGCTCCACTTTCACCTAAACTCTAATTGTTTATTTCAACTATTAGTTTTAAATGAGTTAAAATAATTTTATACAACACCTTAATAGAATATCACATTCTATATTTTGATGATATTCGTATTCCCATAATCCCAAAATAGATATCTAAACTTCTCAAAACCATATCCAATAAAAAAACATGATTTGGAATTAGCATAAATATTATCCTTTATATCAAAATTTATGTGTTCATATGTTAAACAACAAAAGACTCAAAAATGATAGCATCTTGCCTCTTTTCCTAATCAGAGCTCCTTGGGTAGACATTCTCATATTGGTACATATGGAATCCTATTGATGAGATATGTTTATATATTCACTGACTCTACCCAAAAGTTCTTGGGTAACCCTAAGTTCAATATCATACTCTTGAAACATTCATTAAATGTATTATTCATCCCTTAAGACATGACATTTAGTTGTAGTGTACCTAGAAGATACTTCTCACACTAAATTCTATATTTAGCATAGAATTCCTTGTACTAATTACTGCAATACTCTACTCTACGATCAAACCTTAAGAATTTCAAATTTAATCCTAACTCATTCTCTACTAAATTCTTATACTTATAGAATATAGTAAACACATCAAATTTTATTTTCTAAAAGTAAACTCATAACTTCCTTATTAATCCATTTATAAATGTAATATAATATAGTAACCCTTCAAAAGAATATACTGGTGTAAGGCCCCAAATATCAATGTGCTCCTAGTACAACTTCCTAACCTTTAGTGTTCTACATTCTTTTATAAAAAATACCTTCTTATGAGTTACAAATATACAATCTTCACAGAATTCAATTTCCAATTACTCCACCTCCAATCACATTCAATAGCATTCCATTTATTTTCATCACCTTTATCCCCTTCTCACTCATGTTTACTAAGATATAATGTACAATTGTGAATACCTAATAGAATTAATTATTGAAGGAATTTCCATTAAATTTTATATCATATTGTATAGGGTTTCATTATTTACTCCATGAGTTATGACAATATCTCCCTTATTAATTTCTATGAATCGGTAGAGAACACTTTGAAAATATTGTATCATAAAGATACATGATAAAAATAGTATTCCTTCTTATTCCAATGATATATCGCACATTATCTAGAATGAGGGAAATCCCACTATTTTTCTTGATCTGGATATCACACTTTCCCAAAATTTTCAAGGGTTCATCATTAGTAAGATGTACCTTACCAAATTTTCTAAAAATATAATTATTTAGGAAGACCTTATCTGATATAAAAAGTAATTATTCAATTGTGTCTAAAATTCAAGACACCATAAAGATATCAATGCTCAGTGGAAACACATCATTAGTTTGTTCAGTTATTATGTTAGTTGTATTGGTTTAATGTGCCTATTATTTGTCTCTGCACTCCCTCTTGGTGTGCCCTTTCTTTCCAAAACTATAGTAGATAGGACAAATCCCGTTTTCCTTCCCTTAACTATTTCTTGTTAATTTTGATCATCCACCATGATTATCTCACTACTTGTATCTATCTCATCCTTCTATGTGCATAGAAGAACCAAAGAATCTTCATAATTCTCTTATTCAAATATACTCACTGATGAAAAAATATCACACATTGTTAAAATTAAACATTTTATTACCCAAATAACTAAATTCAATTGTTATAGTATCTTCTCAACTATTAGGTAATGAAGATAGTAAAATCAGAGCACATACCTCAACTTCTAGTATAATTCCAAGTTATGTCAACTAACGTGTAATAGTGTTAAATTTGTTTACATGATTAGAAAAAGGCTTCCCTTCAATAATATTTAGATAAAACATTCATCACATAAGGTATACTTTGTTTGATGTAGATGGATTCTTGTATATATTCATGAGATATTTTATCAAACTAATTATCATTTTCTCTTCTATGATGTTTAAAGCCCCATTTTTTCAACATAAGTTAAACAACTCCCAGCACCTATCAATCCAGTAACTCCCACTTTGTCTTTTCTATATTTATGGTTTAACACCCAAAAAAATAAGGTTATATTTTTCTAATAAAGAAAATAATTTATATACATCCTTTAGTAACTAAATTAAAATCTATTAAAATAATTGATCTTCACATTACATTCTTCCATAGCCAACATTCAATTCAAAAAATCTGACCTCATTCTTCTGAACTTGGGATCAGATATCAGTTGTTATGAAAACATCAGGAGCACCAATTTTAATAAATTTTATAAGAATTTTAAAAGGGATAAAAAGGGAAAAACAAAGAAAAAGAACAAGCACATAAAGTTTTATATGGTTTGGGAACAATCCCTAAATCAATGGAGAGGTAGAAAAAATTCACTATTTCTAGGATAAGATTATAGGGAATAAACTTAATGTATATAAATCCTAACTCGAAATGAGATTATAAAGAAACATGGAGATCCAATAACATGTGTTTATATAGTTTCAAATCTACACAGTATGTCCATTTTTCTTTAGTGATGGTGTCAAAAAGTCCAGTGATCTATAGTACCCATTTCAGTAAATTCAATATTGCTACAATACCATGCTGACAAGTTCTACACTACCATAGTACCCAATATCAGTGTCATTAGGAAGCACTTCTACAGTATGTTCCACTAACAGTTAGATAAAATTCATCTAATAGATCGGGCTCCACCATTCCAACATACTATTATATGAGAGATAATATGATTGTGGCATGCGTATGAATGTGAAAATTATAATGGGTTACATGCTTGATATGTCAATCTTGGAAGTGTATATCAGGTTTAGGAGAGTGGAAACCCCATGATATAAATGGTATGTGGAATATGATAGTGCATGAGGTGGGTGATATTACCCATCATGATATATGATTATATTACAAGGTGGATGGAATTACCCCTGATTATGATGTATTGATTGTTTTCTAGAGTGGGATTTGTTCCCCCTAATAATATATAATGGTTTTTCCAAGTGGGGCACATATCCCTTTGATGATTATGATATATGGAGATATACTAGGGGGTGTGTATCCCCCCATATGATTTATTATATATGGAGATATACTGGATGGAATTTGTATCCCCATGAGTTATTTTTATATATAGACATATATCATACAATGAATATATCCCCATGATGATGTATAATATATGTGATTCTATGGAGTGGAATTATTCCACATGATGGTTATGTAACATATTTAGAGACATTAATCACTAATCAAAGCATGTATAGTCCATCTCGAGTGTCACATTAGAACCCAAGGATTGACGGTTTTTGTTTTATTACACTAACATACTTTATTTTTTTACCCTAATAATGTCACATTGTATATATATTTCATTTATAGGCTAAAGTGGGTACACCATTAGCGGTGACTTACTGAGTTATAATCACACTCTACTCGGGTGGCCATGATAATTTAATACCCAAGAAAACCTCATGATGGTAGGTTCAAGTAGGGAATGGGATGGTATTACATGATTAAGATGGATGTCTTAGATGGATCCAAGTGATGAGACTCTAGGATATTAGTAAAGCCTCGTAGTGTATTTTTTTATTTATTTTGTATATGTGGTTGGTTTAGTGGGTGATCAATTGGGATATATAGTTGTATTATTTCATATTAATTTGTATATTATACATATTTTCTCACCCATATGTCATTTTAGAATTATAGTTACTATTAATTTAGTATACTTTGTGGACTTTTAAAAAAAATTGGTGTTTTTGCTTGAAATTATAAGTTTTAATAATTTTTTTCTTGTGTTCTATTTTCACATGTCACTAAATGTTTAATAGTAATGGTGTGTATGAGCCTTTAATAGATCCCCTTTGGTGTATATTTTAGTATTCATAGTTTATTTAAGATCATGAGGTTACCCTTACGCATGGGTCCTTTTCAGTTTATTTTGAATGTGAAAAGTTTTTAATGCATAAATAACACATAATTTGTTTGAGACCAAAGAGTAACTATGTGACTTACCTTTATAAAAGTATTTCCAAGTGAGAAACTTTCATGTGGTTTGAAAAATCATGTAGAAAAATCTTGAAAAGTCGTTTTTTCTATCCAGTAAAGTTTGTGTGTTTGGCGCATAGTTTTCCAAACCATGCATCCTAACTATGTGGACTATCCAGAAATTTAAAATGTGGGGTTTTTCCTTTTTACCCTTTCATAATTTTAAGAGTGTTTACCCTCCTTTATTCTCCTCCTTCTTGGTCTAGGATAAAAATAATTATAGAGTGTCTATCTTGATGGAGATATTCCATAAATCCTTATATATATATAAATATATATGATGGCTTTCATGAAAATTTTGATTTTCATGTAGAAATGGGAAGATCTTTTTTACTGTATATGATAATAGTTATAATTTGGATAGTTTTTTCTTCTATGTGGCAATCATTTAATCAACCATTTTATAATATAAAATTCCTAGGATTTTTCATTCATTAGATGAATGAAATGAATGAAATGGCTATAGTATTTACTCATGCATTATAAATGCATGAGTAAATGCAGTAGAAGTAGAAGAGTGTCTTTGATAGGATATATATATTATTTTCATTTAATGGAAATAGTTTGTGGGTGATTTCTTATGCTTTTACAATATTCCCTAACTCGATTCTCTCTTTTATCTTTCTCCTTTTCATATAGAGGTACTAGCATAATGTAGAGAAAAGGTGAATATTATTTGAATGTTGGATAATTAAAATAATATCATGGATACACTATAAAGGTAGGATTATTTTTCATCTTAGTAATATTTATCAATCATATTAAAATATGTTAAAAGGTTAAGAAGAAGATGCAATGGCTCTTCAATGTAAGGTACTTTTGAATTTACAACAGTCCTTCGTTTTTTTATGTAGTTTCATATTATTTTTCATGGTGATCCTTTTAAAGGGGGTTTTAATTTATTATTTTATATTTAATAAGTATTATTGGACTCTAGAAAACCCTTCTGTGGTATTAGAGAGATCCATGCTTAATTTTTATGAAAATTTTATTGAAATGAAAAAAAAATCACAAAAAAAGAGCAGTGATTTACAATTTTTTTGAAAGTATAAAAAAAGGGTTTACCCTTACATACTGGGATATGTAAATGTAAACCAAGTCTCACCATTATATAGTTGGTATGTGTAAAGGTAACCAAGGCCCTACCCTTATGTAGCTGAGATTAATAAGGGTATCCAATGCATTATCCATACATGAGTGGTCACATAACGGTAACATGTGGATTACCTTTACATGAAGGGGTTTACGTAAGGGTAACCACAATTTTCCAAAGGCTATGTAAAGGTAATGTCAAATCTTTTGTAGAGGTTATTGTAATATAACTTTACATAGAAAATTATTTGATTAGTTATATAAGGGTCATCGACTCATTATCCTTACTTACATTCTCACATAAATGTAGAGAAGGTGTTGTATAAAGGTCTTTTAGGTTTACCTTTATGTAATGTAAGAAAATTTAATGTTTCCATTATGTAGAAGAGTTTTTTGAAAGGGACCATATGTTTTACCTTTATGTGATATAAGGAAATTCATTGATACCTTTACAAGGATACTTTACATAAAGGTAGTTGTGGTGTTACCCTTATACAATGGAAGAAATTTCTTAGCAACCCTTATGTAGAAGGTCTGCGCAGAGGTAACAAATTTAATTACCTTTAGACAATGGTTCAAGAAGGCTCACATAAAGATAAAAGTTTTTAGATTTATGTTGGTTATCCCTTATGCATAAGGGTAAGTAGATATATTGTTAAAAATATTCTTTAATGTATTAAATGATTAAAATTGGTTATAAAATGTTTATAAATCGTTATAAAAGGTATTTTGGGAATATTTAAATTATGAAGTGTTTATTAATTAATTAATTAATTATAAATGGTTTATAATTAATTAAATAAATGTTTATGGAACTTTAATTTTTTTCCCAAATATTAAATTTAAATATTTAAAATATATTTTAACAAATTATATAGAATTTCTTATGATATAGAAATATAATTGTTTTTTAGAAATCTTAAGAAATAATTTATAATGGGTTATAAATTATGAAATAAGGTCATAATATAAACTTTTTATATTTAAATTATGAATTATTCATAATTAATTATTTTGAATTATTCAAAATAAAAGGGGGCATTAATTGGATATTATTTAAGCCACATCAAAAGGTTTGTTGATGATTTATATGATCAAGGCTTAAATAATTATTAAATATGTGATATTGTATTTTTTAAAATGTTTACATCATAAAAATTGGATTATAAATAGTTTACAATTCATATAATATCATATATTTAAAATTGAAATGTCATATAATGATAAATATAAAATAGTTTATATTGGCATGAATATAAAGTATTTATATTCAAACTTTTGAAATAAATATAAAAAAATTATATTCAAAATTATCGAATGTCCATAATGTTGGAGCTAAAATTATAAAAAATTTATAATTATCTTGTATTTATTAATTTTTATAAAATGGTTATCTCATTTTTTAATTTTTTAATTTTTATTTTATTTTAAATTTTATTCCCTGCTATATTCATGTTTAGTAAATTGTTCAAGAAATTTGAATATTTTCCATGATTTAGTTTAAAATGTTAAATTTATTCTATGATAAACCCTTTCATTGCATGGTAGGATTGATTCTATCATGAATTTATTTTATCATCTACCTAGACCTCAATTTGTAATTGAAGTTATTAGCTTGAATTTAGTTTTTTAAAATAGTTTGTGCATAGTAGGTGTTAGATTTATGATGAATTGGAATCTATCTTGAGTAAAGTATCCCTGAGTAGAGGGAATTGGGGTCAGACTACCTACTTACCTAGAGGCTTATGCCTTGTCTAGGAAAGTGAATAGGGTTGGTTATCTATCTCTCCTATCTTACTCATGTGAATATTTTCAATGTCAGATAACTCAATGTCTTTACATGAAGTGTTCATATTCCTTATTCATATGATGCATATGGATATATTTGAATATGTTTGGATTCAATTTTTAGTTGAGTAATATATACAAGTGGTTTTTGTAAAGGGTTACACATCAATATGGTTTTAACATATTGGTTTAGTGGATGGAATGGGATTCTAGACTAAATTATTAGAATAAATATTGAATAAAACGTAACAAAATGAGATAAGATGGTGAGATAAAATCCCATTTAAATACTAAGTGGTATATTCCTTCCAAAGTGATGCTTTTCAAGACCTCTATCATTCAACTGGGAAGGTTCTACCTTAGCAGGGTGCCCCTGTATTATCTTCTGTAAAGAATTCAAGTAATGGGTGACACTAGATCATTATTGGGTAGGTTATGTCATAGTAGGGTGCTCATGTGTTGTCTTTTGTTAACCTATTTTTTATGTTTGCTTTGGGTTATAATTAATTTGGAAACCCTTGGTAAGGGTACCAGAGGGAAAAATTTGAGTTTGTCCATGTGATGGATTGTAAAAGGGTTATCCACTCAACTATCCAACAATCGTATATGATATGCTTGGGATGATTACATACCTAAATAATTAAGTGATGATAAGAAAATCCTATTGGACTCATTACTTAATGAAATATGGATCACATCCCACTAATGGATATGATGCATTTTTTAGAGGGGGACATCATTTTAATGGGATCCTATTTAATAAAATTCCTTATTAAATGGTTAATAATACATTATACTCATCTTATAAAATATTATATTTTAGATAAATATCATCAACATTACTAAGCTAAAATTTATGATCAAACCATGAAAGGTGAATCTTAATATAAGATACTCCTTATACTGGAAACCTGATAAAAGTTCCTAATAAATATTTTCAATTTCATAAATGTTTTTAAATAAAATTTGATTTTTTATAAGAGTTCCTTCCTCAGTAACCAGGTGTCAAAAAATTTCAACAAGTAAACCTAGATTCTTATGGAAGCATGGAGTAATTCATTCAAGGTTTCAAAGGAATTAGATAAAAAATAGATTATTATGGTTATGGAATTTATCATATTGTCATCTAAGTAAATTTTCCGACAATATGATTTAATTCAAGAAAATTTTACTTGATATTCTCAAAGGGTTGATAATGGATGAATTGGGTATATGATGTCTCGATTCTAGTACTGTATGGATGGTACTAGTGGGTAAAAGTTCAAACCAGGAGAAGAAAAGTTAGTTCAAAAGTTAAAAAATGTTTCTTCAAGAATATAATCATGGTCATTAGAACATAGGGTTTTCAAAAATGAATAGTAATAATTCAATATGATTGGATTATCCAATATATACCTGAATAAGTTTTTAAAACTCCACGGAATTTCCATGTTAGGTATGGATGTTATAGAAAATTAATTTTGAAAGTTATGTAATAATGAATGTATATTTTACAAAGTGTTTTAAATGTATAGGAGTTCAAAATAAAAGAAATAATTATATGATATTATAGTTTATATTCATGAAGAAAATATCTTCTTTGTATTAATTTAAATTATAAGGTCAATATTAGATGAATCTTAGTAAAATATGTGTATCTTCATATCATTTATCTTATGTAACAATAGAATCTATTTTATAACAAATAGATTTTGTGAACAAGTATGAGATGTTTAATTTCATATACATATTCTATTATACATCAATTTATATAGCATGTTTTGAGAATAATATTTGGATACAAAAATTTATCCAAGATATAATTTCCTTTCCAAGTATTTGTTAAAATATTTGGGAATGTGTTCCCACCACCCATAGGTGGTGTATTTTGATAAAGTCTTCTTTTCAAATGAAATGGATCCTAACACATATAATACCATATATATGATATGGAAATAATAGGTTATTTTTTAAATATAATTACTAAAAAAATAAATTGTATTTCCTAACAAAAAATGGTTTGTGTATCTTAGTAAGATATTTTGAAAATAATATAGTTACTAAGAGGTTATTGGGGGTATGTTTGGACTTAAATAATATCAAAGTTAAAAAATAAATAATTACACTAATCAAATTTTAAATTGTATTTTACTTAATATCCCAAGTGATTTAGGATATATTAGTAAGCAATAATGAAATTATTTTCGTTATTTAAAGGAATACAATTTATGGAAAAGGGTTCCATGTATTATAATAATGAACCTGTAAATAATTATAAGTAGACAAAAAAGGTAACATCGTAACATTTGATGTTGTTAAAGTTAATAAGTTTGAATATTTTCAAAATTTGAAAATTATGGAATATGATTCTTAAAAATCACTATTTTTCAAACCATATTTCTTCATAGATGTTTCTCACTAAATAGTGTTATGGGAGATTTATATCAGATAGTCACATAGAGATTTTATTGGAATTACATATGATATAATGTGTTAACAAAACCCAAAAAGTGTAGTAAACATAAGGTTGGTCTGGAAGTTTATCATTTATGGTATGATAAATCAGTGATGATTTTGGTTTTTTAAATATTATTAAAGAGTTTAAGAATATTAAAATGTATCATATTAAAGGAAAAATAAATTTTATAATTCTTTCATGTTGGATATATAAATTCATATAAATATATACATTTTGTTAATTGTAATGATAATTGGCCTCTCAGAGTATGAATTTGAGTTTATCCCTAACAAATGCTCATTATAGAGTACTATATCTTATTAATGTTAAGGTTAGCATGAGTATGATTCATGTATAGATATATATAATATGATCACGAGGCACAATACATATAATATTATTCATTGTGTGAGTTGGATGGCCCACTAAGTATACAACATGGAGTTTCATACATATGTCTTTAGTATACTAGGGGTGTATGGATCTTATTTGAGCCCCCACTACCTGAGTTTGGTGAGATACCTAGCATGAGAAACTTCATAACTTTATACCCTACTAACACATGTCTACATATTGACTTTGTTAATACAGGGGTGGTTGGGTATGTTGTTGACCATATCGTCAGTTGGAGCTTAACCAAGATGGGATTTGTCCTCTCATATGACGAAAATGACATCTGATCCTTTGATTGAGATAAATGGTGAGAGTGTGAGGTCACACCTAGATATTATATATCTATCCAGATAAGGTAAATATGAGGTGATTATCTAAAAGGATGTTTAACATGTGATGTATTCATCAATCAGTTCAGTTAGTACTTTGATAATTGAGAATATATGAGTTTTCTATATGGGATTAACATACTCCATGTACCATGGTCACTCGATATCTTGGATAAAGGGAAAATATTAAAATTCATTATTTTGTATGATTCATATTGATGGACACAGGTATAGAGATATTTGTTTTTGATAGAAATCGTGCAAGATCCCTTTATAGATTGAGTATAATTAATGCTTTGCTAGAGGCCCCTCTTTGTTTACAAATATAGATACATAGATTTATATTTTTTTTCTACACAGTAAAGGCCCATGGGGTAACATTGTGTAGTTTACTAAATGTGGATTGATTTTGACTCATTAATATACTCTAAAATTGTTTTAGAGTTGATCCAAAAGTGTTTTGGATGGTTATTCATAAGGTATTTCATATGATGTAATACAAGGTAAAGTTAATGATAGCTTTTTGAAATTGTTTTGAAAGATATCCAAAAAATATTTTTGAATATAGTTTCACAAGATATTTTATACAATAAAATGTGATAAATGGCACAAAGTCTTTTAGGATTTAGTGCAAGTGGGATATTGATAGAGATATACCCTAAAGCCTTATATATATATATGATATGTATATATATAAATTTTATGGATTGCATGAAAAATTGGATTTTCATAAAGAAAGGGGAATATTATTTATACTTCCTATGATAAAAATTACTATTTTCATAGTTTGACCTTATATGTAGCTATCATTTAATCAACAATTTCATAAGATAAAATGCTTGGGAGTTTTCATTCATGAGATGAATGCATTGGCTGTAGTATTTACTTATGTATAATAAATTCATGAGTAAATACATAATCAGTTGAAGAGTGTCTTTGACATGAAAAATATATTATTTTCATTTGATGGAAATTGATCGTGGGTGATTCCTAATTCTTGTAAAATACTCCATGACCCAATGCACTCTTTTATCTTTCTCCTTTGCTAATAGAGGTATCAGTATACCATGGATAAAAGGTGAATATCATTTGAACATTGAATGATTCAAATTAGTCCATAGATACACTAAAAATGTGGGATGATTTTTCCACTCAGTGATCTTTATCAATCACATTCAAATATATTTTAAGGGATCAATATGATGTAGTGGCTATTTAGTGTAATGTATTCTTGTATTTACATGAGTACATTATTCTAGTTTTTTAATTTTTTTATATTATCTTGAATGTAGATCCTCAAAGAAAGTGTTTTAATTGCATTATAGATGTATAATAAGTATTATTAGACTCTAAAAACCCATTAATATCCCTCCCACCTTTGTTGATTCTAATTTCCTTTCTCTATGTTAATTCTTATTTCTCAAGGTAATCCCAATTCCTCCCTCATCTTTCTTCTCTTTTCCATTCCCCTGTTATTCTAATCTTAGGTTTTTTTCCTTCCCATGAACCCTGGGGATTCTAGGTTTATATTTTGGGTTTATTATGGCCAAATATAATGGGTTTTGATTGTTAGGGATTAAGGAGAGTCCCTTGATGCTTGTTGAAGCACTCAACATTGTGGGTGATGACTTCCAACTCGATTGTTATTGAACCAATGTAAGTGTTTTGTGTGTTTACTTAAATTGGAATTTTATTTTTTGGTTAAGGATTTATAAATGGTTTATTTTTAAAATTATACCTATGTATGATATCCAAAATGGATTTAATAAATTTTTAATGAGTTTTTCATTTTGAATAAATACTTTACTTGGCATTTCAAGTGGTACTTAAAATGACAAGTATTTGTGAACCATTTAAATAATTGTTTTATATATAGTGTGGTGTTTATAATTTATTTAACCCCATTTAGGTAAATAATTTAATTGGAAAGTTTTGTTTTTGAGCCTTTTGGGGATTTTTAATGATAAATACATTTATTTTTAATTAATTTCCAAATAGTTTAAGGTGTATGGATTTTGAAAATGTTTAGACTTAGATTTTGAAGGTTTAAATTTAAATAATGGTTTGAAATAGAATGTAAAATCATTAAGGAGTGACTTGGAATCTTGATTCCATTTTAATTAAGACCTATTTGGAACTTTTTTATGGTTTTTAAATAGTGTGTGTTAGAGTGTGAGTCCCTCTTGAGAATCTTATTGAATTGTGACCTCTGAGGTGGGGATATTGATTATTTATATGATGTACATTGTGGTTAGTGGGGCATTCCTATTATTATATTTTTTTGATATGGATTAAATGTAAAAGGGGATGTATCCTGAAAGGTTGTAGGAGGTGAGGTGAGATTTATTGTTATCATATTATTATAATGACCTAGATTTTTTTAGACAATATTTTTTCATGAGAATATGTGTGTTATATTATAATATACACAAAAAACATATCTCTTTAATAATAAAGTGGTATTTATAAAGTATAAAGAGAAATTTGACCATTGGGATTCAATTGTTATGTGAAAGTTTGTCAAATATGACCATTGGTCAATATGACCTTTGGAAACTATACTCTTGAAAATAAATTTAATATGTTTATAAGTAGTAATGACAAAGGATAATTAATGTAGAAAGGATAAGTGATGGACTCAACCAGTAGAGTCTTTCCATATGAAGCTAATTTGTCAGAACTTGGGAAGGAGGTGGAATCGCTGGGGTTCACACTTGACCAAGCCCAAGATGAGCTTCAAAAAGTGAATCCATAATGAAATCACCTACGGGAGAATGTCAAGTTAGTGTAAATCACCACTCGGTCAATGTTAGTCGAGCCACCCTAGGAATCTATCACCATCACACACCTTACCCTTAAGTTGTAAGAGGGTGTTATAAGGGGTTATGTATCGAGCCCTTAGTTACATAAAGTGTAATTCCTATAAATAAATGTTTTATTCTTTCAATTCCATTTTAAGAATAGTTTTTATTAATAAAATATATTTTTAATTAAAATGAATTTGATAAATTTATTTTTCAGACACAAAATTTACTTTTTAGAAAAGATATAAAATTTTATAATAAACTAATGTTTCCTGAATGATATTTATTTTATTTAAATAGTCTGTTAAAAAATATTATTTAAATATAAATGATAAAATAATTTTATTATGTCCTTGAAAGTTTATAAGTTTTAAAATTTTGACTATACTTTACAACCCACTATTTTATTAATAAATAAGGATTTTTATATTTAAAATCTAAAATTATTATATTTATAGAATCATTCTGATAAAATAAATATCATTTTTTTAATCAACACATTGAAATTAGGTTTGGGTTAATTTATGAAAAAAAATTAAATTGCATTTTTTGTGAATAGTAAAAAATATAGTTTGGGTTTTTCAGTTTGTTTAATGACTTAATAATTATTTCATAATGATTTAATAATTAATTAACCACAATATAAGACCTAAATATGTTATTTTATTAATATTAAGTATTTTAATGTATTATAATCAATTTTCAGACCTATAAATGTCTTTCCAAAGTCTAAAATGAAAACTTTAATTTAAAAAACATTACCTTGTGGAAAATTTAAATTTTCATACCAAAAGAAGTAATATAAAATTATTATCGATACTTGTGAGTTAAAATAACTTACAATATGACCCCAATTTCCAAAACCATGGTTAGTCCAATTTTTTGGCTTTTTTCACAACCTAGATTTTCAAGGCCTGTATTTGGAAAATTATTAAACAAACCCTCCACTTTACTATAAATACCCACACATTTATTCATTTATTTTCACTCAAAATCCATAATATACAAATTTATGGTATTTTTTTCCTCCCAATTAGTCCCCCCAATTATTTCTCAATACCCTAGGTTCCATTCTTCATGATTTAGGATTAACTCTTCAAGGTAAGGGAATTGTCCTTCTTTTCTCTTCAATTAAAGAATTTTTTTTATATATATTATAAATGTTATGGTTACTATATTTTATTAACATTTTTATCATACCCTTACTTCCAAAAATATATATCAACGGGTGACCCTTTTCTCCTATCATTTTTTCATTTTCTAGAACCATGTTTTATACCCGCCATGCTGCCGAATTGACTTCTCAAAATTTCTCTCCCTACTTAAGAAATAATCTTTTATTTTCTTTTTGTGAATACCCAAAATTATTTATTTTCTAGGGTTATTAATATATATATATATATATATGATTTATTTTATTTGTGTATTAACATATATGAAACCCTTATTCCCTTTATATGGTTTAAAAATGACCTAATGATCTTGCCTTTAAGCACTTTTAAAATGCCATGATTTTGATAAGAAAATTGTTCTTTATTCTCCATAGGTTATTTATAAAATGTTTGATTATGATCTATATGGCTCAAATTAATTAATACATATAAAGGGTGCATCTTTATAGTTCTTCAATGCATTGGGAAAATAATTTAATCTCTAGAGATGACATTTTTTTTATGATGCCTTGGTTAATAACCTTGGTAATTTTCATTTATAAGACCTTGGTGATATGATTATGAATGTCTCGTTTAAATTTTGTATCCACATTTACATGATATGATTCATTTTATTTTTATTATGATATTAATCATGTTCCCTTTCTCAATGATATAAATATATTCTTTGTGTTTTTATTAATATTACCCATGATCATATATAAACTGTTTCCCTTTCTTATTCCCTTATTAGGCCTCATTTTCACCCCTTTACTTTGATGTATGTCCCCAGGATATAAGATGTAGTAAATTTACTTAGTATGAACCCATGAATAATCCTTTCAAGTTTATTAGAATAATTTTTATGTTTTTATGTATTATATTCCTGATTTACAATAACCTAAAATTCAAAAGATCCTCTTTTTGTACCATGTAGTAAAAAGATTATGTAATAAAAAGGTATAATTCCATAATTGGTATTAAAGGATGGTTTATTTATTTGTGGTAATTAGGAATATAAAATATTAGTATGAACCCTAGAGGAAATTTTAAATATATTAAAACATCCTAGTATTTTGGTGAAGTATTAAGTAATTGATTTTTGAGAAAATAAATCCCTATCTGGATAAGAACAAGTGGATGTGGCTCTAGAATATATGTATCTAGGGGAAACACCCAAAAATACCGCATTAAGATAGACTTGATCAGGAACTGGTGCATGAAAATGGGACTTGTTTCACTCCTATTTTGACACTCCCTGGGGATATGTTTTGTTAATCAAAATATTTCTATGAACCATTATGAAGGATATATAGAAATTTTAATTATTATTAAAGAATAACATATTTAAGCATGATTTTTTAAGATATAAAATTTATTTATAATTATAAAATTCTTAAAAGACGTGTCTCTCACTAAGGTTTTCTTATTTATGAAAAATGAAGGGAAATATTAGGAATCATGTAAATGATAAGTACAACGTAAGATACGTTGACGAAACTCCAATAGAAGACGGAATGTAAAACTTTATGAGGATGATAAATCAACTATCTCGAGTTCTGAATAATATATTAAATTAGGTTGAGAATTCAGATTCACCTTGAAGGGAACAACTTTAAATTTAGTCCTTCATTCTTTAACGATCACCTTCTTTTAGTGGATCTACTAACCCATTGATTTTTGAACAATGGATAAGATCTACAGAAAATATATTTTTTGTACTCCATTGTTTAGATCAAGATAAATTCACCCTAGTATTATAATACTTATAAGGATAAGCTAATTTCTGGTAGAAACTAATTAAAAACATGAAACCAATAAGGTATATTGATTCTATTGAGTGGGAAGAGTTCAGGGGAATATTTTTCAATAAATATTTTCCCCATTCGATGTGAAAAAAATAGAGAAGTAATTCCTCAAGTTTAAGTAGAAGGAAAATAAATCCATGGAAAACTATGAGATTAACTTTACAAGACTCTCTCATTACACCTCTAGTTTTTTATGGATCCTAAGGGAAAGGTTTATAGATTATTTGGTTAAATAAGACCCCATCAGTAGAGTAATATAGAAAATCATGACTATGAAAGCTATGAAGAAATAGTCTGGAGTGCTATGAAGGTCAAATTGGATATTAGAAAAATGCAGCAGTCACATGGGTCGAATGAAAAAAATAGAGCTATGTATCCAAACTCAGAGAGGGACTTTGATCGTGGAAGAGGAAGAAAGAAAGTGAAACTTCCCACATGCAAAAAATATAGGAAGAAGCATTTGGGGAACTACTTGATCAGGAGTAAAAAATGATACAAGTGTGGAAGAGATGAACATAGAGCTCAGAACTGTTTTGTTGAGGTGAAGCCTAAACTTCTCAAAACTAAAAAAAAGGGAAGATGGTTCAGTCCCATCCTGAATTCCAATTCTTCAAGTATGGAAATCTTGGTCTCTTTTACAATCATTGTTCAAATCAGAATATAATAAAGGGAAATCACCATAAACCTTATCCTAGACCAAGGGAGAATGGTCAGGCATTTTTTATCATGAATACTGAAGTAGATTATCCAAATGATGTGGTGGTAGGTGATCTCATTATTCTATAAAAGTTATCAAGTACTTTGTTTGATTCTAGTTCTAAACATTGCTTTATTTCCTCTAAGTTTTCAAATAATATAGAATCAATCCCTAAGTCGTTATAATTATAGTTATCATTCAATACTCTTGGATGGATTACCTGTGATGACCCAGACCCCCCTTGGTCCCTTCCTTTGCCAAAAATCCGGTTTCCTTGCGGGGTACCGATCGGTGAGACCGATCGGTGACACCGATCAGTGAGACCGATCGGTGAGACAGATCGGTGAGACCGGCCGACGTCGCCCGGCCTTGCCAAGTTGTTCCAGTAACGTTCCTTTTTCGCAAATAGGGTTTTAAACCCTATTCTGCCTTGTTAAAAAATATCTTGGGAATCCGAAACGCGCACAAAGGTTTTAATTAAATGCTTCATTAATTCATGGGTCGGTTAAAACCACCCAGTGCCATTAATGATGAGTCAAGCCACGTGGTCAACCCACGACTCCCTCGTCTTCCGTGGTTTTGTGTTTCATCTCAACCGTCCCCAGCTCTTATAATTAAGGGTTAGGTCGTGGCTTTCCCCCCTTCTTCGATCGTGGCTCTTCTGGTGCATCGGGATCGCCGCGTCGTTATCCGTAAAGTTCTGCGCCCCCGACCTAAACGTCGATCATCTATCAACAAGTAGGGAATTTCTCTCGTCTCTCACTTTTCTGTATCATGCGGGGTGGGCGCTACTTTTGTTCCTATGGAATTGGTTGAACCAAACCCTAATGAAGATAATAAACGAAGTTCTAAAGGAAGAAGGGGAAGGGGTTGTGATCGTTGTTATGCTTTATCTTGTGATCATCCCTTTTGTTGTACTGGTTTATGTTTTCTGAAAATTGAGGCTGTTGGTGGTCGTGTGTGTGCATTTGAATCCCCTCATGATGTTTTAAATGGGTTGCTGAAATTGTGAACTCCTGCTGTGAAATTGGTTAACCACGTATATCCGGCTGAATAATTGAAAGCACCAGGATCGGCCCTTCTGTGATAACTCCCGGTTAGAACACACGGAATTTGAAATCATGGAGTGTGTTAAATCGTTTAAATCTGAAAATCCCTAACTTGTGTTGGTAGTGGTTAGTGGTTGTTTTCCCTTCGGGCCGTTTGCTGGAAATGTGGGAGGGGATGGGATCCCCTGTTCTTTTTATACTCTCGGTGGCTCTGTGAATTTGGGGGATGGGATCCCCTGTTCTTTTTATACTCTCGGTGGCTGTGTGAATTTGGGGGATGGGATCTTTTGTTGGCATGGTTTCAGTGGTTGTGAGTTTTTATCACAAATTGGGGAGAGATCCTCTATTGGTAGAACCGGGTGTGAGTGTTTTGGTTGATCTATGATTTGACGTTTTCCTTGGTTATGCTTATGGTAGTTTCCCAGTAGTGCTTAAAATTAATTGAACATTTTGACTGAACGTGAAACAAGAATGGGACAAATGGTTTTGTGGGCAAGGGTCGTGAATTGTGACTCGGACGCTGTGGTATTGTGTTCTGTAGGTTGGCTAGGAAAACCTAAGTTTTGGGTGAGTGTTTGTTACCTATATCTATACTTGTAGCTTTGTGTTTCTTATTCGCGCCCCACCCAAGTTGAGCACTTAGTGCCGAACACCCCCATTTATGGGGGAAGGGTGTTTTTTCCAACACTATACTTAGTGGCTGGTTATTAGCTCCTTTTCTGCTCCCTTTCCCGGATAGCCCAAGTACCTTCGGGTAGGCTGTGATGGCCTGAAGTCCATTATTAGCCCAAGAACCATCGGGCAGGGTGTTGTGGTGGTTGGCCAGGTGTGTGCGGCAGGTGGTTTCCCAAGTGTCTTCGGGATGAGGCCCAGGTGTTTTCGGGCGTGGCAGTGGATCCTTTAGCCCAGGTGTCTTCGGGCGTAGCGGTGGTTGTTCTGGCCTAGGTGTTTGCAGGCATGGTTACTTGTGACAGTTGAGGCCCAGGTGTGTGCGGGCGGGATTTGGCAGTGGGACTGCGTGTGGTTGTGGCCCAGGTGTGTGCGGGCGGGATTTGGCAGTGGGACTGCGTGTGGTTGTGGCCCAGGTGTGTGCGGGAGGGATTTGGCAGTGGGACTACGTGTGGTGGTGGCCCAGGTGTGTGCGGGCGGGTGTGGCAGAGGGACTGCGGTGAGAATGGCGGGATTGGTCCGATGCATAGGATGTCTCAATAACCAGTGGGGAAGTGGCGCGGGGTACCCAAACATCGATGTGCTCTTATTATATATATTACTTGACTTGCGTTATTTGGGGAGTGAGCCTTGGTGAGGCCTGGGATGGATAGTTTGCCTTGTTAGTTGTTTGGTTCACTCTCTTCTCACGGGACTTTAGTACGTTCCCCCACTTGTGCACGCGAGTCTTGGTTTTCCCTGCTGAGTGTACTTGTATGCTCACCCTACGTTTACTTTCAGGTTTCCAGGAGGACTATCAGGGCTGCGCGGGACCCTACTAGTCGGACAGTTGGAGTTGTCGCTGTTGTCATATCTTTGTTTTCTTTTGGTATTGTACTTGAGAGCTTTCTTTTTCTTTTGTACTTGTACCTTGTTGTAAACTGTTTAAACATGCATGGGGTCTTTATTTGGGTTCATTTATATAAACTTGTTTCTTTTCCTTTTTGGGAGGTCGACTTGTCCTTTTTCCCGATCCTAAATAATAAAAAGGGTAATGCCTTCCATTTGCGAGAATTTTCTATACCCTTGGTGCTAGTCGCCACTCCGGGACCTATTGAAGGCGGGTTTCGGGGGTCATTATCTCTCCTTCAACTTAAAGAAGGAAGGGTCTGGCAATCCGCTGACTCTTCCCTCCTTTTGGTGAAGGCGGGTCGTGACAGAATGGTATCAGAGGGGAGGTTGAGAGATAGGACGGAGTCTGGAGTTAGGCACAGTAAGGATTGCATGGGATGGTGAGGCAACAGCGTTGGGTGACCTTGGTGCGTGAATTAGGTCAGGGAGGACCGGCTAGGACACGAGATTTTAGGGCCCCCCGTGATCCGATGCAAGGACTCTGGACCTACCGAACGACCAAGTGAGGCCACACTGATTGCAGGGTAGAGACCCTAGGAAAGGTACATGCATCATAAATGACTTGTGTTTTGTGTTTCTGGGATGTCTTGGGAAATTAAGAATAAATTAAATCTTAATAAGTTTTGAGAACGGTTTTCTTTGCACTACTGGGCTTAGGCATTCCTTGTTTACCTTGCAGCTATGGCACCTGGAAGGCGACCACGTGTGGTACAGGCGATCGAGACTCCTGAGACTACTTTGGCCAATCGGCAGAGAGCTGGTCGGGAGGAAGAGGACGACCAGTGGCAGAAGACTCTTCGATCCTTTCAGCGACAGGCCCTCGAGAAATATGAGGGCAGCACCTCCGACATGAAGACGGAAGGCTGGCTGGAGGAGCTAGTCATAGCCTTCGGCCTGATTCGGGCCCCGACGGAGTACTGGGTTCCTCTGGCTGTTAGCCAGATGCGAGGAGCGGCACGTCAGTGGTGGATGCTTCACCTGGGGAGTAGGAAAGAGTCTGAGGTTGCTTGGGCGGACTTCGAGAAGGAGTTCCGGGCGGAGTTCCTCTCCTCGACAATGAAGGCGGAGAAGAGGCAGGAGCTACTCTCCCTCCAGCAGGGGAGCATGTCCGTGAGGGAACTTGGAATCAAGTTCAAGGACCTCCTGCGTTTTGCTCCGGACCTCTTTCCCGATGAGGAGTCTCGGGCAAGACGTTTGGAGGAGGCGCTCCGACCCTCCCTCCAGTATGCTGTTACCCCCTTTACCCTTCCGACATACTTAGAGGTTCAGAAGAAGGCCGAAGTGGTGGAAAGGATGCACGCTCTAGGCGGACTGTCACGAGAAGGGATCCAGCTGGGACCATCAAAGGGGAAGGCCGTCAGCACCAGGCCTCCGGCATCGGGACCCTCCAGGTTCAGACCCGTAGGGAGCAGGCCGCAGCAGTTTCAGTTTCGATCCCCTGGCCCACGTTCTTTTCCTTCAGGCTCGGGACCACGGTGCTTCATCTGCGGGAGCCCTGGACATCTTCGGAGTCAGTTCCCCGATCGGGTGCAGTACAGCAGTGGCAGTCATCCCCAGCGTCCGCCGCAGCAGCAGTTCCCAGCCAGACCCTTCCAGCAGCAGCAGCAGGGACAGCGAGCTCCCGCTCCTCCGCAGACAGACATAGGAGGGGGAGGCCGACCTCAGGGCGCTCCCCAGGGACCTCGACCAGGGCGTGGTCGGGGAGGTGGCCGACAGCCGAGGGGCAGGGGAGCTGGGCATGGACAGTTACACGCCGCAGAAGCAACAGTTCCAGCAGGGCCAGAGGTTGTTCGAGGTACGATCAGTGTGTTTAGCACTCTTGATTATGCTTTGTTCGATACCGGAGCTTCGCACTCCTTTGTTGCACCCAGTCTAGCCCGCGCCTTGGGTCTAGATGCCGAGAGACTTCCAGTGCCCCTGGTGTTGAGCACACCAGTTGGAGGTCAGACCGACTTGCTGTTCGTTTGTCGGGGATGTAGACTGATGTTGGGGCCACATCAGTCGGTTAAGGATCTCCTTCTGCTACAGATTCGGCCGTACGATGTCATCCTAGGCATCGACTGGCTATTTTCTGTGTGCGCCGTCATCGACTGTTTCCAAGGGAGGGTGGTGTTCTCCGGTTTGGACGGCCAGCGTGTTACTTTCACCGGCGAGCGGAGCTGTCCGAAGGGAAACAGGAGGGAGGAACCTCTCCTCTCCTTGTTGACCGAACTGACGATAGAATCAACAGATGAGGAAATGGTGGAAGTACCAGAGATCGTTCGTGAATTTATGGACGTCTTTCCTGGGGAGGTGACGACTCTACCCCCTCGACGTGACATCGAGTTCGGGATAGACCTGCAGCCCGGCTCTCGACCAATCTCAATGGCTCCTTACCGGATGGCACCTTCAGAGCTACGGGAGTTGCGGATACAGATTGACGATCTGATGAAGAGGGGTTATGTTCGTCCAAGTGCATCACCGTGGGGTGCCCCAGTCTTGTTCGCAAAGAAGGCAGATGGTGACCTCAGGTTGTGCATCGATTACAGGAGGCTGAATCAGGTAACGATCAAGAACCGCTACCCTCTTCCGAGGATAGATGATCTTTTCGACCAGCTGAAGGGGGCAGGATGGTTCTCGAAGATAGACCTGTGATCCGGGTACCACCAGCTGAGGGTGAAGGATAGCGACGTCCCGAAGACGGCGTTCAGGTGCAGGTATGGGCACTTCGAGTTCGTGGTCATGCCCTTTGGTGTTACGAACGCCCCGGCCGTGTTCATGGGGCTTATGAACTCCATCTTTCAGGAGTACCTGGATCGGTTTGTGGTGGTGTTCATCGACGATATCCTGATCTATTCAAAGTCAGAAGAGGACCATGCAGAGCACCTGAGGACGGTTTTGGAGGTCCTCCGACAGCACCAGCTCTATGGGAAGTTGTCAAAGTGCAAGTTCTGGGCACGAGAAGTGCACTTCCTCGGACATGTAGTGTCTGAGCAGGGAGTAGCAGTCGACCCATCAAAGGTTGAGGCAATTGTTTCTTGGGCAGCACCCAAGAATGTGGCGGGAGTTCGGAGTTTCCTCGGACTGCCAGGCTACTACCGGAGATTCGTACCCAACTTCTCCCGGGTAGCAGCCCCTTTGACGACTTTGACCAAGAAGGACCAGGTTTTCATGTGGAGCGAGCAGTGTGAGTCGTTCTTCAGCTACCTAAAAGAAAAACTGGTTAGTGCCCCAGTGTTGAGATTGCCAGAAGAAGGGATGGCCTATGAGGTATTCTGTGATGCTTCAGGACAGGGCCTGGGGTGCGTAGTGATGCAGCGACAAGGGGTGATCTCTTACGGGTCCAGGCAGCTACGCCCCCATGAGCGGAACTATGCCACCCATGACCTGGAGCTTGCAGTGGTAATGTTCGCATTAAAGATGTGGCGACATTACCTCTTTGGGGAGCGCTTTGTGGTATTCACCGATCACAAAAGCTTGCGCTATATCTTCTCCCAGCGTGACTTGAACTTGCGATAGCGGAGGTGGGTCGAGTTTCTCCAGGACTATGACTTTGAGATCTCATACACTGAAGGTAAGGGAAACGTTGTGGCTGATGCCCTGAGCAGGAAGCCGCATCAGGAGGTGGTTCGGGAATCTGCTGATGCTTGGAAGGCGATGGGGGAGTTGGCTGCCTTGCACTTGGATGCAAGGGTGGAAGGTACTAGAGGCTGTTTGTTTAAGATGACGGTACAGTCCTCTTTGTTGCAGCAAGTGGAAGAGTCTCAGTGGGGAGATCCTGAGGTGGAAGTGTTGCGGGATCGTATCGATCAGGGGAACGCCCCGGAAGGATGGTCGGAGGACAGCCGACGTCGGATGCTCTTTCATCAGAGGTTGTTTGTTCCAGAGGTGATGCGTGATGAAGTCCTTCGTGAGTTCCATAGCTCAGCCTTGGCAGTACATCCGGGTGTTTCGAAAATGTACCAAGGCCTGAGGGGACAGTTTTGGTGGCCCGGGGTGAAACGGGCAGTGGCAGAGTTCGTGGCTAAATTCCTGGTGTGTCAGCAGGTGAAGGCTGAACACCGTGTTCCTGGTGGTCTGTTGCATCCTCTAGATGTTCCCGAGTGGAAGTGGGACGACGTCTCGATGGACTTCGTCACGGGACTACCCAGAGCTCGGGGCGGGCATGATGCTATCTGGGTAGTGGTGGATCTATTGACAAAATCTGCTCACTTCTTGGCTATCAAGGAGTCAGGACCCGTGAGTACCTTAGCACAGAGGTACGTGGATGAGGTGGTGCGTTTGCATGGAGTTACGAAAACGATCGTCTCAGATCGGGACACTCGATTCACCTCACGAGTCTGGAAGGGGTTACAGCATGCTTTTGGCACCCAACTACGCCTTAGCACTGCTTTTCACCCTCAGACTGATGGGCAGACAGAGCGGACTATCCAGACCTTGGAGGACATGCTGCGAGCATGTGTTCTGGATTTCGGAGGATCATGGGTACGACACTTGCCTTTAGTAGAGTTTGCCTACAACAACAGTTTTCACTCTACTATCGGCATGGCTCCTTTTGAGGCTTTGTATGGAAGACCATGTCGTTCACCCTTATGCTGGGCAGAGGTTGGTGAGACTGGTACTCTTGGACCAGAACTAGTGCAGAGCACCACGGAGAAAGTCCAGCTAGTGCGGGAGAGGATGAAAGTAGCTCAGGATCGGCAGAAATCTTATGCTGATCGTCGGAGGAGGCCCCTGAAGTTCGAGGTGGGAGATCATGTGTTTTTGAAGGTTTCCCCTCGACGGGGGCAGCGGAGGTTCGGAAAGGGGAGTAAGCTCTCCCCTAGGTTCATCGGACCTTTCGAGGTGCTGAGGCGAGTTGGCGAGGTAGCATATCAGCTGGCCCTACCACCTCAGTTGGAGAGGGTCCATGACGTCTTCCATGTCTCCCAGCTTCGTCAGTACTTACATGATGACTCTCATGTCATCAACTGGGGAGAGCTAGATGTGGGAGGAGACGCGACCTTCGAGGAACGGCCAGTCAGAATCGAGGATCGCAAGGAGAAAGTGCTTCGTGGACGAACCGTCGGCCTGGTTCGTGTGTTGTGGAGACATGGCGGCCTCGAAGAGAGTACGTGGGAGAGGGAAGCACAGATGCGTGCCCAATACCCCGAGTTGTTCTGAGCTTTGAACCTTTGGTGCCTGTTGTGACAGAACGTTTGACCTTTTTGTCTATGAAATGTGCTAGTTCCTTTCCTCTGTTATGTGTGGAAAGCCCCGGCTAAAGGGAAGGGGAAACCCGACCCCTAATCAGGACGCATTAAGGTGGATGCGATTAAACCCATGCGGGCGAGTCAGTGCCGCCCAAAGCGGATAATATCTTGACATGGGGGAGGGGAACTCCCCAAACCCACATGACCGGGCGGTTTGGCGTGGTATGTTGCTTGGTTCTTGACAGGGAGTGTTTTCAATTAGCGGGGGTCCACTCCTAAGAGGTATCTTCGAAGATGGTTGTTCGGATCCTCTCTTTCCTTCTGGTTTGTTTTGATTCTCGGGGACGAGAATCGTTTAAGAGGTATCTGATGTGATGACCCAGACCCCCCTCGGTCCCTTCCTTTGCCAAAAATCCGGTTTCCTTGCGGGGTACCGATCGGTGAGACCGACCGGTGAGACCGATCGGTGACACCGATCGGTGAGACCGATCGGTGCGACCGATCGGTGAGACCGGCCGACGTCGCCCGGCCTTGCCAAGTTGTTCCAGTAACGTTCCTTTTTCGCAAATAGGGTTTTAAACCCTATTCTGCCTTGTTAAAAAATATCTTGGGAATCCGAAACGCGCACAAAGGTTTTAATTAAATGCTTCATTAATTCATGGGTCGGTTAAAACCACCCAGTGCCATTAATGATGAGTCAAGCCACGTGGTCAACCCACGACTCCCTCGTCTTCCGTGGTTTTGTGTTTCATCTCAACCGTCCCCAGCTCTTATAATTAAGGGTTAGGCCGTGACTTTCCCCCCTTCTTCGATCGTGGCTCTTCTGGTGCATCGGGACCGCCGCGTCGTTATCCGTAAAGTTCCGCGCCCCCGGCCTAAACGTCGATCATCTATCAACAAGTAGGGAATTTCTCTCATCTCTCACTTTTGTGTATCATGCGGGGTGGGCGCTACTTTTGTTCCTATGGAATTGGTTGAACCAAACCCTAATGAAGATAATAAACGAAGTTCTAAAGGAAGAAGGGGAAGGGGTTGTGATCGTTGTTATGCTTTATCTTGTGATCATCCCTTTTGTTGTACTGGTTTATGTTTTCTGAAAATTGAGGTCGTTGGTGGTCGTGTGTGTGCATTTGAATCCCCTCATGATGTTTTAAATGGGTTTCTGAAATTGTGAACTCCTGCTGTGAAATTGGTTAACCACGTATATCTGGATGAATAATTGAAAGCACCAGGATCGGCCCTTCTGTGATAACTCCCGGTTAGAACACACGGAATTTGAAATCATGGAGTGTGTTAAATCGTTTAAATCTGAAAATCCCTGACTTGTGTTGGTAGTGGTTAGTGGTTGTTTTCCCTTCGGGCCGTTTGCTGGAAATGTGGGAGGGGATGGGATCCCCTGTTCTTTTTATACTCTCGGTGGCTGTGTGAATTTGGGGGATGGGATCCCCTGTTCTTTTTATACTCTCGGTGGCTGTGTGAATTTGGGGGATGGGATCTCCTGTTGGCATGGTTTCAGTGGTTGTGAGTTTTTATCACAAATTGGGGAGAGATCCTCTGTTGGCAGAACCGGGTGTGAGTGTTTTGGTTGATCTATGCTTTGACGTTTTCCTTGGTTATGCTTATGGTAGTTGCCCAGTAGTGCTTAAAATTAATTGAACATTTTGACTGAACGTGAAACAAGAATGGGACAAATGGTTTTGTGGGCAAGGGTCGTGAATTGTGACTCGGACCCTGTGGTATTGTGTTCTGTAGGTTGGCTAGGAAAACCTAAGTTTTGGGTGAGTGTTTGTTACCTATATCTATACTTGTAGCTTTGTGTTTCTTATTCTCGCCCCACCCAAGTTGAGCACTTAGTGCCGAACACCCCCATTTATGGGGGAAGGGTGTTTTTCCCAACACTATACTTAGTGGCTGGTTATTAGCTCCTTTTCTGCTCCCTTTCCCGGATAGCCCAAGTACCTTCGGGTAGGCTGTGATGGCCTGAAGTCCATTATTAGCCCAAGAACCATCGGGCAGGGTGTTGTGGTGGTTGGCCAGGTGTGTGCGGCAGGTGGTTTCCCAAGTGTCTTCGGGATGAGGCCCAGGTGTTTTCGGGCGTGGCAGTGGATCCTTTAGCCCAGGTGTCTTCGGGCGTAGCGGTGGTTGTTCTGGCCTAGGTGTTTGCAGGCATGGTTACTTGTGACAGTTGAGGCCCAGGTGTGTGCGGGCGGGATTTGGCAGTGGGACTGCGTGTGGTTGTGGCCCAGGTGTGTGCGAGCGGGATTTGGCAGTGGGACTGCGTGTGGTTGTGGCCCAGGTGTGTGCGGGCGGGATTTGGCAGTGGGACTGCGTGTGGTGGTGGCCCAGGTGTGTGCGGGCGGGTGTGGCAGTGGGACTGCGGTGAGAATGGCGGGATTGGTCTGATGCGTAGGATGTCTCAATAACCAGTGGGGAAGTGGCGCGGGGTACCCAAACATCGATGTTCTCTTATTATATATATTACTTGACTTGCGTTATTTGGGAAGTGAGCCTTGGTGAGGCCTGGGATGGATAGTTTGCCTTGTTAGTTGTTTGGTTCACTCTCTTCTCACGGGACTTTAGTACGTTCCCCCACTTGTGCACGAGAGTCTTGGTTTTCCCTGCTGAGTGTACTTGTATGCTCACCCTACATTTACTTTCAGGTTTCCAGGAGGACTACCAGGGCTGCGCGGGACCCTACTAGTCGGACAGTTGGAGTTGTCGTTGTTGTCGTATCTTTGTTTTCTTTTGGTATTGTACTTGAGAGCTTTCTTTTTCTTTTGTACTTGTACCTTGTTGTAAACTGTTTAAACATGCATGGGGTCTTTATTTGGGTTCATTTATATAAACTTGTTTCTTTTCCTTTTTGGGAGGTCGACTTGTCCTTTTTCCCGATCATAAATAATAAAAAGGGTAATGCCTTCCATTTGCGAGAATTTTCTATACCCTTGGTGCTAGTCGCCACTTCGGGACCTATTGAAGGCGGGTTTCGGGGGTCATTATCTCTCCTTCAACTTAAAGAAGGAAGGGCCTAGCAATCCGTTGACTCTTCCCTCCTTTTGGTGAAGGCGGGTCGTGACATTACCCAAGCATCAATAGTGTATAGAAACTCTAGTATTAACTTTGTTGAGCATAATCTTATCGAAAATATAGTAGTCATTCCCATAATGGAATTCGACACTATACTAGGGATAGACTGGCTAAGAATGTATAATGCTAATATCAATTATAGAAGAAAATTAATTTCAGCAGTCTTGAATGGATAACCTATAGTTCTTTTCAAATGAGATATATCCTGACCTAATCTCTGTCTAAAAGACCTCCCATATCCTTCTTTATAGAAATGATCAATGAAGATGGAGAAGGAAATGAAAGTATAATAATAGAAAATGTACCCATTGTTCAAGAATGCATTGATTTATTTCCTAAGCAGTTATCTAAACCTGCCCTAGAAAAAGAGGTAGAGTTTTCTATTGAACTCACACCTAGATCCCAACCAATATCAAAGACCCCATGAATAATGGAAAATATGGAGCTAGAATAATTAATGAAACAACTTCAAGATATTTTGGAGATGGGATTTATCAGACCAAGTGTGTATTCTTGGGGAGAACATGTTATCTTTGTAAAAAAAGGATGAATCAATGCGGTTATACATTTATTATATAGAACTTAATGGGATCATAGTGTATAACAAGTACCCTCTCTCAAGGATTGATGATTTATTTGACCGTATTCATTAGGGCTCAATTCTTCTCCAAGATTGATATTTGATCTAGTTATCATTAATTGAGGGTGGAGAAAGAGGTTATTCCAAAGCCTACCTTCCAATCAAGATATGGTCATTATGAGTTTATTGTTATGCCCTTTGTCTTTTATAATTGCACTACTATATTTATGGATTTTAGGAATAGAATCTTTAAATACTACCTTGATAAATTTGTGGTAGTTTTTATTGATAATATTATGATATATTCCAAATTAGCGAGGAGCATGAGGATCATCTAAGGTTTATATTGAAAACTATAAGGAAGGATAGGATACTTGTAAAATTCAGTAAATGTGAATTTTTTTTAAAATGAGTTGATTTCTTAGAGTGCAGTGTAACCAATGAAGGAATCTCATTTGACCCTTCCAAGAAAAATTTGTGGAAGAGTGACATCATCCTATAATATTAATTGAGATTCATAGTTTCCGTGTTTTATCAGGACATTACAAGAGGTTTGTGAAAACTTTTCATGAATTTATAATCCACTAACCAAATTAACTCAAAAATGGGATAAGCTCATCTGAAAAAAAGACTATGAATAAATTTTCCAAGAACTGAAGAAGAGATTAGTTACTGCATCTATGTTAACTCTACCCTCTATCAGAGAAGGATTATTTATTTTTAGTGATGCATTTATGTAAGGTCATTGGTGTGTCCTCATGAAAAATTACAAGGTTATTTCATGTGCATCTCAGTTATTAAATCCTCATGAGAAGGATTATCCAATGCATGATGAGGAGTTATCTATGGTTATTTTTTTCTAAAGATATGGAAAAAGTATCTTTATGCGGAGAAATGTGATATATACATAGACCACCAAAGGTTAAAGTATATATTCACACAAAATTAATTGAACATGAGACAAAGAAAATGATTGGAACTTCTAAAAGACTATGGTCGTTCAATTCATTATCACCCCGAAAAAGAAAACAAAGTTGCTAATGCATTTGGGATGAAACGCCCAATTATTCTGTAAATGATGAGGATTCAAGGAGATCCACTTATTAAGGATCTAGTAAGGTTGTACATTGAAATCATGAGGGAAGATACATCATCAATCCTATCCCAAATTATTTCTCAACCACCATTATTAGATAAGATTAAGAAATCTCAAACAGAATATCCTTTATCACAAAATAAGATAGTGGATTTAAATAATGGGAAGTTTACTGAGTTCAATATTGATTTAGAAGGTATACTAAAATTTTATACAAGGATATGTATTCCATCTATTCTAGAGATAAAGAAAGATAATAGGGGTGAATATCAAAGATCTACATTAACTATACATCCTGAAGCACTAAAATGTATAGGGAGATTCATGATCATTATTGGTGGGATAGTATAAAAAGGGCGATTTCTCACTACACTATTAGGTTCTTGGTATTTCAGTAGGTGAAGGCAGAGTGAAAACTTCCTAAAGGGGTATTTCAACCACTACCTATACCAACATGGAAGTGGGACAATATCATTATATAGATTTTCACTGGTCTCCTAATAACATTCAAAGGAAACAATGTGATATGGGTTATAGTAGATTGACTCACCAAGACTTTCCCTTTTATCACTATTTGGGAAGATTTATCTCTTGAACAACTTGGCAAGATATATGTAAAGGAAGTGGTGATGATGCATGGGAACCACTTTCTATAATTTATAATCATGATCCAAGGTTCACATATAAGTTATAGATTAGTATCCAACATGATCTGAATACTGAATTGAATTTCAGTACGGCCTATCACCCCCAAACTGAAAAAAAAATATGAAAGGACTATTCAGACACTCGAGGACGTGCTAGGAACATGCTCAATGGAATTTAAAGGTGGATGGGATCAACACCTCCCATTATTTGAGTTTTCATGCAACAACATCTTCCAATCAAATATTCAAATAGAAGCCTATGAAACTCTATATGGGAAGCAATGTATAACTCTTACTTATTGGGATGAAGTTGGTGAGAGAAAGTTTTTTGGGACTAATCTTGTGCAATTGATTACAGAAAAATTTCATACCACCCAGTAACATATTAAGGTAGCTAAGATTCTACAAAATAGTTATGATGACAACAATTAAAGGGACTTATAGTTTGATGTTGGTGGCAAATTTTTTACTTCAAATATCACCATGGAAGAGAGTCATGTGGTTTGGGAAGAAAGGAAAGCTTATCCCCAGGTACATTGGCCCCTATGAAATACTTGATCGCATAGGAGCAACAGCCTATCAACTTGAACTTCCACCAAATCTATATGAATTTTATGATGTATTTCATTTATCTCTCTAGAGGAAGTACATACCTGATCTCTCACATGTACTGAATCTAGATGTGGTAAAAATGGAATATGACATCTCTTATGAAGAGGATCCAGTGGAGATCTTGGACCATAGAGACAAAGTTCTATGAAACAAGACAACACACCTTGTAAAAGTGTTGTGGAGTAACCATAAATATAAATAAGTTAAAAGGGGACCAGAGGAGACAAAGAGACAAAAGAACCCACACCTTTTCTCAACTGAGAGAAAGAGTTGAAATTTCACAGAGGAAATTTATTAAGGGGGGAAGAATGTAATGACCTAAACATTTAAAAATGATATTTTTTTCCTAAGAATATGTGTGTTATATTATATTAAACACAAAAAACCATATTTATTTAATAATGAAGTGGTATTTATAGAGTATAAAGGGATATGTGACCATCAATATTCAACCGTTATACGATTATTGGTCAAATATGACCATTGGTCAATTTGACCATGGGAAACTATACTCTTGGAAATAAATTTAACATGTTTATAAGTATTAATGAAAAAGGATAATTAATGAAGAAAGGATAAGTGATGGCCTCAACCAGTATAGTCTTTCCAAATAAATCCAATTTGTCACAACTTGGGAGGGAGGTGGAATCACTAGGGCTCGCTCTTGACTAAGCCTTAGCTGATCTTTAACAAGTGATGCTAGAATGAAATATCTTATGGTATAAGTTCAAATTATTGGAAATTACCACTCATTTGATATTATCCGAGCCACCCCATGAATCTATCATTATCACACTCATTACCCTTAGGTCGTACGTGGGTGTTATAAGGTTTTGTGTATCAAGGCATTAATTACATAAAGTGTAATTCCTTTAAATAAAATTTTCATTCCATCAATTCCATTTTAATAATAGTTTTTTTTAAAAAAATATATATTTAATTGAGACAAATTTGATAAATTGATTTTTCAGACACAAATTGTTCTTTTTAGATAAGATATAAATTTTTATAATAAAATAAGTCATTATAAATAATATTTATTTTAATGAAATAGTATGTTAAAGACAATTTTATTTAAATATAAATGATAAAATAATTTTATAATGTCCTCAAAAAAATTTTAAGTGTCATAAATTTTACTACGCTTTACAACCCACTATTTTTTTAATAAATAGATATTTTTATATTTAAAAGTTCAAATTCTCATATTTATAGGATTATTCTAAAAAAATAAACCTAATTTTTGAAATCAAAATCTCTAAATTAGGTTAGGGTAAATTTATGAAAATTTTCTAAAATACTTTATTTTTCTATGAATAGTAAAAAAAATAGTTTTGGTTTTTCAGTATGTTTAATGACTTCATAATTATTTCATAATGATTTAATAATTAATTAACCACAATATACGACCTAAAATATGTTAATTTATTAATATTAAGTATCTTAATATATTTTAATTAATTTCCAAACCTATAAATGGCTTTCCAAAGTCTAAAATGGAAACTTTGATTTTAAAAACATTACCATGTGGAAACTTTAATTTTCCCTACCAAAATAAGTAATATAAAATGATTATTTGTTCTTGTGAGTTAAAATAACTTAAAATTTTACCCAAATCTCCAAAGACAATGGTTTTTCTTTTTCCACAACCTAGATTTATAAGGGCTATATTTGGAAATTATTAAATAAATCCTCCATTTTTTATAAATATCCACCCATTTATCCATTTAATTTCACTCCCAATCCATTTTCCATGAATTTATAGTGGTTTTTTCTCCCAATTAGTCCCCCCATATATTCCTCAGTCCCCCAAGGTTCCATTTTTCAATATTTATGAGTAACTCTTCAATGTAAGGGAATTATCCTTCTTTTGTCTTCAATTCAAGAACTTTTTATTATATGTCATCTAAATGTTATCGTTACTATTTTTTATTACCCTTTTGGTCATACCCTTACTTCCAAATTATTTTTTATCAATGTGATACCCTTATCCCCTCTCATTTTACCATTTTCTAAAACCATATTTTATACCTGTCATGTTGCCAAATTTACTACTCAAAATGTATCTCTCTACTTAACAAACTCTATTTTATTTTATTTTTATGAATTCCCAAACTTCTTTATTTTATAGGGTTATTCACCTAGATGTAAAATGATTTAATTTATTCTGGTATCAACATACATTAAACACTAATTCTCTTTCCATGGGTTAAAAATTACATAATGATAATGTCTTGAATCACTTTTTAAATGCCATGGTTTTGATAAGAAACTCATTCTTTATTCTCCATGCGTTATTTATGAAATGTTTTATAATGATCTATGTGACTCAAATTAATTAATACATATGAAGGGTTCAACCTAACAGGTGTTCCCTAATAGTTCTCTAATGCATTGGATAAATAATTTAATCTATAGAGATTACATGTTTTTACAATATCTTGGTGAATAACCTTGGTAATTTTCATTTACAACACCTTAGTGATAAACCTTGGTGGTGTGATTATGAATGTCTCATTTAAATTTTGTAGCCATATTTTAATGTTATGATTCATGTTCTTTTTATTATGATATACCACAAGTTCCCTTTCTCAATTCCATAATTATATTCCTCGTGTTTTTATTGATATTCCTCATAATAACATGGAAGTTGTTTCCCTTTCTTATTCACTTACTGGGCCTCATGATCACCCCTTTACTTTGATATATGTCCCCAGGATATGAAATGCAATAAATATACTTAGGATGAACCCATGAAGAATCTTTTAAAGTGGATTAGAATAATTTTTTAGGTTTTTATATATTATGTTACTAATTTCTAAGAAACTAAACTTTAAAATATCCTCTTTTTGTACCATGTAATAAAAATATTATGTAATAAAAAGGTGTTATAACATAATTATTATATCCCTTTTTGATTTATCACCTCCTATAGATTGACATACTGGGGATCTTGGGTGTCTTGGTGAGGTGTGAGATATAGTTACTACCTAGTATTTATTAAACAATCTAGATTCCTTTTGGGGATGGAGGTGCCTAGGCCATAAGTGAGTGCCAATAGTGAGGCTAGTTGAGGGATGTTGGTTGGATATAGGTATAGGAATTAATCGATAGGCCTGCAAATGGTTTCAAACCAAGTACATTTGGGATCACCTCATGAGATTTTCAGAAATTATAAGATCCCATATTTTCTCATGAGGTATGGATCCTTCAATTTTTTATTGAAACCTTTATTTTTATCATTATAGAAGTTACTAAGAGAATAAGAGAGATTTCCAGAGCTTTTGGGGCTCGTTCGAAGCCTAGAGCTCTAGGTTTTTAGAGAAAACAGATCGGGTGTGTTATTTGTTTAAACTATACTCCTCATGTCGCATGGTTTGGGAAAACCATGAGGGGTGCTACAAAAGGACTATAGAGGGCTGAAAGTGTTTTTAATAGTTTTCCCAAACATTCAATTAGCTCGTACTCTTATTTCCACTTAGGTTGTGGGTGTGCACGATTGGTGCACGGTTTGGCCAAACCATGCACCCTTTAAAATGGGTGAATTTACCATTTTCTCATAACTAATTTATAACTTTTAACCCTATTAATACTTCCCAAGTCACATAGAATCCTCTTCCCTCCATTGGAATAACTCCCAAGGCCATCACCTATTCTTTAAGCTAGTTTATTCATACAACATTGGAATCATTTGTCATCGATTATGTTGGATAACCAATAGTAAGATCTTAAATCCTCTTGTATCCTTCCTTTGTTTATCTCATCATATGGAATGCTAAATTCATGAGAGATAATTTGACCTATTTTTAGGTTATTAGTCTATTAATTTGATTTCTCATATTTTATCTTGTGTTAAAGGCCAAAAACATATGAGGCAAGTATTACTCATCTAAGGTAGGTGGTCTAGTTAATTTTCCATAAAGTATCAATATTTATATTATGTGTCATTGTTCCATTCACCAGACCTTCTATATGACACATCCTAAATATAAAATTAATTAAATGATTTGGTATAACCTTTCTTAGGGTATTCCTAGAAACCAAAATTTTAAAACTGAAGGATTCCTACCTCGACGTAAGCCATCCCTTAGGGTACATTTATTTTAAATTCCATGAGCCTTATTCCATGAAATTAAATTAAACCACCAATTGAGTTGTGTTTTGTTTTACCTTGTAAATGAAATGTAATTTGAATTAAACTAAAGGAAAATGTTACTCCATGTACTTAGGCCTATATTTTTCTTGTTTATAGATTGAATTATCCTTATGAAATAAAATGTCCAAAATTGAATTAAGTTAATTATTTAATGGTATGGGTTAAATGTTATCCATGACCATCTCCCATGATATACCAAGGGATATATAAGGTTTATAGTTTAGAACACCTTGGACAGGATCATAGGTTATAATAATTAGAAGTTTATAAATTAATTACAAAACGATGGGGATGATACATGGATGCTTTTATAGAATACCTTGGATGGAATCACTAGGATGATGCCATTATATTACCCCATGAGAAATATCTGGTTCTCTTGTGTATTTACTTAGATGGTATTAGAAGGTAAAGTTACTATACCGTGACCTGATAGATACTTATTTCCATATGTGGTATATTATATATGGATTCATAGGTTTATGCCTTAATACCATGTCATGAGTGATACTTGGGTTCATTATATGAAATGTAACGCCCCGACCCCAGCTACCCAGAGTCGGTGCATTACTTCGTAACATTGGCATGATCACAAAAGATCAAGTCTCGAAAGACCGATTAGTTTAGTAGCCTTGGAAACACTAGATACATTCGTAAACGTTACATTACATCATAAAGTGAAAAACTACAATAACAAAGTCTCCATAGTCCACACTCATATCCTCTTCTCACAATCCCTGCAGGTCATTCATAAAATACTTCTTCACATCCTGGAAAATATTAAAACATTGAAAGGGGTGATCTCAGATGCTCAGTAAGGATAACAATATTGCGGAAGCTTTCATAAATAAACATAAAAATTTAAGGCAATGTATAACTAAAACAAAAGCCTTTTAAACTTGAACATCAATATAATATGGCAAAAGTAAAATGAGATAATTTCATTCACTTCTTCACATGGATATTCTACTGGTAGAATAATCACATGAAATATCAATAACCACTTTCATAACGAGGGAATGTATAATGTCGGACATTCTGAAACATTTTGTCAAGGCCTCGGCCAAGACATCTAAAATGATTAAGGCCTCGGCCAAAACCATAAATCAAATTGGGAAAGGGCCTCGGCCAATTCCACGTCTAGTTGTCTCATGAGACCTACCGATGCATCGAGGAGCTATAGCGGGCTCCACCCGTCACTTATTAAGTCCAATACATTCCTCATATGAATAGGTTTAAACATATCATAAACCATAACATAATCATATCACATAAGACATGCATAACGAAAACATAACATTTCCACATTTCAATCACAAGATATCAATACAACACATTGATATAATAAAAACGCTTTCAAAACCATTTTCAATACCAAAATAAAAGAAAGTTAAAACTTTGTATTTATTTTTCATTAAAAAAATGATGGCTTGTAGAGGAAGCCGAAACTCAAATAGTGGTCACGACGGCGGAGAAGTCGTTGTCGCCGCATACGTACGACAAAAACATTCCCTTTTATCGTTTAGTAAATGCTTCATATAAAAAATATTCCTTTTTAATATACGTAAAAGTCAAAGGGGTTTATACACCGTATAAAAGAAAGTTGTGTATAAAATAAAATATGCCTCAATGAAAGGAGATTGAGACGAAGTCCCATAAAAAGATAATTTTTAAAATAAAATAGATATACTATGTGTATTCACTATAAGTACACATAAATAAAGTACAAATACAAGATATGACATACTAATATAATGACATAATTTGAAAGTAGGAGATTAACCCAATGAATGGAAATTGGGTTAAGAAATTCCCTTACCTTGTGTCTGACTTGACTCAATCGTTCTTTAACCTCCTGAATAATAAACTAGAGTTAATATATACCTTATTAAGAACCATTTTCAATTTCATTATCCTTTTTATATCACTTATTACAATGTTATGAACATTATGTAATTAAGTTAATAACGGTCGTTTTGTCGATCTTTCGTACTTGAGTCAACAATAAACTTCTTATAATTACAAGTTGTTTATGTGGTAGAATATCCATTATCTCCAGAATTATATTCATGATTTAGATGTCATATATATCATATATATCTAGTATATACATTCATTTATAATATTACGTAACATTTAGAGGTAAGAAATGAAATGCACCGTTCATGGAGACGGTAAGCCGTACGTACGCATGAACGCTACTTTCATTTCAATTTCATATTTAATGGAATGAAATCATAATTATATAAATATATAATATAATTCCAGTATAATATAGTGTATAATACCATTTACTCCATCCTTTATACAACCCACATATGGAATTAACGATTCAAATCACTTTGAGGGGGCGGTAGTCCGCACTTCCTAAAATGAAATTATCGCGTTTTACCCATAATGGAAATCATAAAGTATGACATAAATGAGAAATACAGAAGCATAAGTAAAACATAAAAATATTATATATAATATATAAAAATAGTGACATCTTAATGGCCACCTTTGAAGGTGTTATATGAGTGTTGAACAATCATCGTTTCGTGAGGCAGAAATTCGCCATCCACAGAAACCATATGTTCTTTAACCATTAGATGTAGGTGTGTGTAATTGTAGCTCGAATACTTCTTATAACAACATCCTAGTATATTGCGAATATTGTTTTTGTTACAAAAGAAATGAATAAAAAGAGTTTAGGGGGTTGGAGAAGAAAAATAAAACAAAACAACATTAGAGAAGACATTACCTCAAAATCGGGTAACTCTTTTTGATTTGAGCCAAAGGCTTTCTTGGGAAGAGTTCTGCCCAAAGTTAGGCTTCTAGGAGTAAGAGGGGAATGTTGGGAGAGTATTTGGGCAGAGGTTGGCCGCGCCAAATGGCTTGAAAGTGTAAATGAGGTGGGAGAGGTGGGGGCCTTTTATAAGTGGAGAGGAGGGGCACTCTTGGAAAGTAAAGAAAAGTCACTTTATTATAAAATGAGTTTCGGATTTTAGAGGTCCCACACTTATATAATTCTAGGATAAGACGATAAGGGTTCGAAATCTACTCATCCAATAGGTTTTTTACAAGTGTACGCTTTGGATTTTACATTATCTTTCCATTTTATTTAAATCGTTAAATAATGAGGTCATCGCTGCATCATCATGATGTCATAATTAATTTAATTTATTTAACGTATAAAAATTATAAAAAAATACTATGATGTAGGAAATCTTTTTATCTTTCTAATGAATATTTATAATCAAAATTTGGACTTGCGTAACCCCACTTAAAATCTGTTTTAGTAAAACAACTCATGTTTGTGTCAATTTAATTTTAACATTAAATATATATATATATTAATGTCATTTTCCAACCAAAGTGGCTCCATGGGGTCTGCAAGCGGACCCATGGGTTGTCTTGGTCGGACATGACTCATCCAATAGGAGTAGGACAAGTTTCAAGCTCATCTCATATTATTAAAACATTATTTTTACCTTAAACTACACTAATTACCTCTAATCGCGATTAAGAACTTAAAAGTTACTATTCACCAAAAAATTATTTTGATCTCATTGAACCACATTTTACTTCTTAATGAAAACCATGTATGTTGGATTTTTGAAAATCAAAACACAGAAGTGGTAATATCTCATTTTAACGAAAAATCAGTTTTTAACAACCACTTAGTGGTTTCACTATTCATCAAAAATTGAAGTTTTTCAGAATAAGGCCAAAATTTCACCCTAAGCTATAATTGATATTCTGAATTCAAAAATGATGTCTATTTTACAAAATTCCAAACATATAAGTTGCATTAATTAATTTTATAATTAATTTCCGTTGTTACAACAAATAGCGTGTTTTTAAGAAACAATTTATATCAAAAGATTGGAAATTGTTTATGTCCAATTTCAATGTTAAATTAATTCTAATGACCACCATTGGATAAAATGGTAAAAATATATTCTAATTATACTTTAAAACCACTAAATAGTATAATTTATCACAATAAATTATTTTGATTAAAAAAGTTGTTTTAAGTATTTTTCACTATTTATAAAAAAATTGGAAGTTCTCAGAAAGTTACAAAAAATTCAACTTAGGATAATTTCGATATTACGAATAAAAAAATGAAGTCCATTTTGAAATATAAAATTTCTATAATTTTAAAAAGTGGTTATTACTATTCATAACGGCTACTTTGATTAGTCGCGGTGTTTTATAACTTGAAGTTGCGTACAATGCAAGCTATTGCATTATTGAATGAGAAGCGTATCGTGGAAGCTCGGGGTGTTACATTCTCCCCTCCTTCAATAAATTGCGTCCTCGCAATTTGAAATTTTTCTTTGAAAATAAAAGGTTGAAAAGAGAAAATACCTTTGTGGAAAACCCACATCGGAAATAAGATTAATAAAATTTAGCCTTAATAAGAGGGAAAGGGAAATGAAAAAGTCACCACCCAATTATGATCTCGATTAGGAGAACATTGATGGCAATTAGAGACATATAATTGGAGGAAAAACGTAAATATTTGTAGGGAGTTATTGAGGTCATCAATCACAATCAACTGTCAAATTGAGGGCCTCAAAGCCTTCAATCTATGTTGATTTAAAATATCATCAGTTCAACAAGACATAAGGTATTAGGATAACACATTTTTTGGTTTTAATATCCCTTTACTAAAGTTTAAGAATTAATTTATTCATTGAATAAGAGATAGGTATATATATATTTATGCTTGAAAATTAGAGTTTCAACCTTCAACTCATCTTTCACTCAAAAAGATAATAGAACTAAAAAATATTATACTTATCCTAATTGTATAAGGTTCCAAATGTTAACACATACCATTTAGATTAGTAAAATTATTTTTTAATAACCAGGGACTTCCTGTAGGCTAGTGGTAGGAAATAAAGGCTTGTCGCACTATGGTTTTGGGTTCGATTCCTGCAGCTTTGTCCGACGCGACGGGTTATTCCCCACCCTGCAGGTTGTCCTTTTCCTAAAACTATATTATTATAATATTCCAAAAATAATCTTCAGAAATGCTTTAACCTTAAACAATACTATCCAAAGATCAACTTAATCCACTCCAACCTTTATAGTTATCCAAAATACCTCTGTCCAGACTTGCTCTAAAAGGTCTCTTAATTCCAAAATCAATTTATCAGATTCCCCAAACAAAGTAAAGTTTCTCATATTGTCACATACTAAAAATATAATTACCTTCATCATATTAAAACCTTACTGAAATCAACAAGTACTGCAGTACAATCCTTATATATATATATATATCACATTATTCTAATAACCAGAATATAATCCATGAGTCCAAAGGCACCAATACATTAATTATTTTGCTTCAACTGTAGTAACCGCATAAGATTGTCCTTGATCCCTTGGCCTTTTCTGAGGTAAGTTTCCCTAACGCTTAGGACATTCATTTGCATAATGACCCATTTCTCTACAATTGTAGCATTCAACATTGATAGCCTCTTTCTTTTCCTTGCAATCACGCGCCTGGTGACCTTTTTCCCCACATTTATAACAAACTCCCATTCCTTTTAGGCAAGTACCAGGGTGATTCTTCCCACAATTATCACATAATGGAAAATCCTTCTTTCCCTTTTTCCCTTTATCTGTCTCTTGTTCCACCGTTCTCTTCTTCTCTTGCTTTAATTTGTTGTCATAAGACTTAGAGAATTCCTTTTTTGTCTTGATAGCACACGAGACAATATCTTCGTATGATGAGAAGGATTGTGATACTAAAGCTCGACGAAGAAATGGTGTTAACCCATCAAAGAAACGATCAATCTTACTTCTTGGGTTACGTATATAATATCCAACATACCTTGCTAACCTTGTAAAGTTAGCCTCATACTTTGTGACATTCTCATCCTCCTCTTGTCTCAGACTCAGAAATGGCCTTTCCATATCTGCTCAATGGTCGCGAGGAAAGTATTTTTCTAAAAACAGATCTTTGAACTCCCTCCATTCCATATTTGATACTTCATCATCTTCCTTCATGTTTTGAATCAATGACCACTATTGATCAGCATCTCCAGTGAGGTGGTAAAATGTCATGATAACTTTTTCCCTTTCACTGCTCCCCAAAGCCTGAAATATTTTCTCTAGGGAATTTATCCATTGCTCGGCTACTAAGGGATTTGTACTCCCATTGAACGTTGGTGGTTGTTACCTCATGAATCGATCTAACATTGATCCTCCACACTGTGGATCAGGGTGCTCCATACGGGTAAAGTTATTATTCATAACCTGAGTAAGTTGTCCCAGTATGGTGATTAGCTGATCGGCACCAGTTGCATCACCAGCCCCACTATAATTATCTTGAGCAGGAGGGCAATCCCTACATGGAGTGCGTGCATTGATACGGTTTCCATTTCTTCCACTAGGCGCCATTTCTAAACAATGGCATAAACTAGATCAGTTTACGAATCAAAATACATAATCCCATACTTATAAAACACTTAACATAAATTGAAGTATTTATGGATATAATCTATAATCATAAAAAGAAATGTTTCCTTTGAGGAAATATATACTCATAACCCTTCAAAGTGGTTTGTAAATAAAATGAGAATTATCCTAAGCATATCCCCCGGGAGTGTCGTAACCAAGAGTGCAGCAAGGCCCGTTGTCATGCACCAGTTCCCGTTCGAGTCTAGCTCAAAGCGGTGTTTTCGGATTTTACCCCTAGGTACATATGTGCCAGAGCTGCCTCTACCTGCTCATATCCATACAGGGATTTATTGCTCAGAAAACTCACAAAATCTATATAATACCAAAATTCTAGGAAGTTCTTCTATACTAATCCTTAAAGTCTATCTTCGGGCTATGTGCTCTAATCAGAGTTTATCTAAATCTAGCATCCAAGGTTAGTACTAAACTGCCTCTGATACCAACTGTAACGCCCCGACCCCAGCTACCCAGAGTCGGTGCATTACTTCGTAACATTGGCATGATCACAAAAGATCAAGTCTCGAAAGACCGATTAGTTTAGTAGCCTTGGAAACACTAGATACATTCTTAAATGTTACATTACATCATAAAGTGAAAAACTACAATAACAAAGTCTCCATAGTCCACACTCATATCCTCTTCTCACAATCCCTGCAGGTCATTCATAAAATACTTCTTCACATCCTGGAAAATATTAAAACATTGAAAGGGGTGAGCTCAGATGCTCAGTAAGGATAACAATATTGCGGAAGCTTTCCTAAATAAACATAAAAATTTAAGGCAATGTATAACTAAAACAAAAGCCTTTTAAAATTGAACATCAACATAATATGGCAAAAGTAAAATGAGATAATGCCATTCACTTCTTCACATGGATATTCTACTGGTCGAATAATCACATGAAATATCAATAACCACTTTCATAACGAGGGAATGTATAATGCCGGACATTCTGAAACATTTTGTCAAGGCCTCGGCCAAGACGTCTAAAATGATTAAGGCCTCGGCCAAAACCATAAATCAAATTGGGAAAGGTACTCGGCCAATTCCACGTCTAGTTGTCTCATGAGACCCACCGATGCATCGAGGAGCTATAGCGGGCTCCACCCGTCACTTATTAAGTCCAATACATTCCTCATATGAATAGGTTTAAACATATCATAAACCATAACATAATCATATCACATAAGACATGCATAACGGAAACATAACATTTCCACATTTCAATCACAAGATATCAATACAACACATTGATATAATAAAAACGCTTTCAAAACCATTTTCAATACCAAAATAAAAGAAAGTTAAAACTTTGTATTTATTTTTCATTAAAAAAATGATGGCTTGTAGAGGAAGCCGAAACTCAAATAGTGGTCACGGCGGCGGAGAAGTCATTGTCACCGCATACGTATGACAAAAACATTCCCTTTTGTCGTTTAGTAAATGCTTCGTATAAAAAATATTCCTTTTGAATATACGTAAAAGTCAAAGGGGTTTATACACCATATAAAAGAAAGTTGTGTATAAAATAAAATATGCCTCAATGAAAGGAGATTGAGACGAAGTCCCATAAAAAGATCATTTTTAAAATAAAATAGATATACTATGTGTATTCACTATAAGTACACATAAATAAAGTACAAATACAAGATATGACATAATAATATAATGACATAATTTGAAAGTAGGAGATTAACCCAATGAATGGAAATTGGGTTAAGAAATTCCCTTACCTCGTGTCTGACTTGACTCAACCGTTCTTTAAACTCCTGAATAATAAACTAGAGTTAATATATACCTTATTAAGAACCATTTTCAATTTCATTATCCTTTTTATATCACTTATTACAATGTTATGAACATTATGTAATTAAGTTAATAACGGTCGTTTTGTCGATCTTTGGTACTTGAGTCAACAATAAACTTCTTATAATTACAAGTTGTTTATGTGGTAGAATATACATTATCTACAGAATTATATTCATGATTTAGATGTCATATATATCATATATATCCAGTATATACATTCATTTATAATATTACGTAACATTTAGAGGTAAGAAATGAAATGCACCGTTCATGGAGACGGTAAGCCGTACGTACGCATGAACGCTACTTTCATTTCAATTTCATATTTAATGGAATGAAATCATAATGATATAAATGTATAATATAATTCCAGTATAATATAGTGTAGAATACCATTTACTCCATCCTTTATACATCCCACATATGGAATTAACGATTCAAATCACTTTGAGGGGGCGGTAGTCCGCACTTCCTAAAATGAAATTATCGCATTTTACCCATAATGGAAATCATAAAGTATTCCATAAATGAGAAATAAAGAAGCATAAGTAAAACATAAAAATATTATATATAATATATAAAAATAGTGACATCTTAATGGCCACCTTTGAAGGTGTTATATGAGTGTTGAACAATCATCGTTTCGTGAGGCATAAATTCGCCATCCACAGAAACCGTATGTTCTTTAATCATTAGATGTAGGTGTGTGTAATTGTAGCTCAAATCCTTCTTATAACAATCTCCTAGTATATTTAGGATACTGGTGTTGTTACAAAATAAATTAATAAAAAGAGTTTATGGGGTTGGAGAAGAAAAATAAAACAAAACGACATTAGAGAAGACATTACCTCAAAATCGGGTAACTCTTTTTGATTTGAGCCAAAGGCTTCCTTGGGAAGAGTTCTGCCCAATGTTAGGCTTCTAGGAGTAAGAGGGTAATGTTGGGAGAGTATTTGGGCAGAGGTTGGCCGAGCCAAATGGTTTGAAAGTGTAAATGAGGTGGGAGAGGTGGGGGCCTTTTATAAGTGGAGAGGAGGGGCACTCTTGGAAAGTAAAGAAAAGTCACTTTATTATAAAATGAGTTTCGGATTTTAGAGGTCCCAAACTTATATAATTCGAGGATAAGATGATAAGGGTTAGAAATATACTCATCCAATAGGTTTTTGACAAGTGTACACTTTGGATTTTACATTATCTTTCCATTTTATTTAAATCGTTAAATAATGAGGTCATCGCTGCATCATCATGATGTCATAATTAATTTAATTTATTTAATGTCTAAAAATTATAAAAAAAATACTATGATGTAGGAAATCTTTTTAGCTTTCTAATGAATATTTATAATCAAAATTTGGACTTGCGTAACCCCACTTAAAAACTGTTTTAGTAAAACAACTCATGTTTGTGTCAATTTAATTTTAACATTAAATATATATATATATTAATGTCATTTTCCAACCAAAGTGGCTCCATGGGGTCCCCAAGTTGACCCATGGGTTGTCTTGGTCGGCCATGACTCATCCAATAGGAGTAGGACAAGTGTCAAGCTCATCTCATATTATTAAAACATTATTTTTACCTTAAACTACACTAATTACCTCTAATCGCGATTAAGAACTTAAAAGTTACTATTCACCAAAAAATTATTTTGATCTCATTGAACCAAATTTTACTTCTTAATGACAACCATGTATGTCGGATTTTTGAAAATCAAAACACAGAAGTGGTAATATCTCATTTTAACGAAAAATCAGTTTTTAACAACCACTTAGTGGTTTCACTATTCATCAAAAATTGAAGTTTTTCAGAATAAGGCCAAAATTTCACCCTAAGCTATAATTGATATTCCGAATTCAAAAATGATGTCTATTTTAAAAAATTCCAAACATATAAGTTGCATTAATTAATTTTATAATTAATTCCCGCTATTATAACAAATAGCGTGTCTTTAAGAAACAATTTATATCAAAAGATTGGCAATTGTTTATGTCCAATTTCAATGTTAAATTAATTCTAATGACCAAAATTGGATAAAATGGTAAAAATATATTATAATTATACTTTAAAACCACTAAATAGTATAATTTATCACAATAAATTATTTTTATTAAAAAATTTGTTTTAAGTATTTTTCACTATTCATAAAAAAATTGGAAGTTCTCAGAAAGTTACAAAAAATTCAACTTAGGATAATTTCGATATTACGAATACAAAAATGAAGTCCATTTTGAAATATAAAATTTCTATAATTTTAAAAAGTGGTTATTACTATTCATAATGTCTACTTTGATTAGTCGCGGTGTTTTATAACTTGAAGTTGCGTACAATGCAAGCTATTGCATTATTGAATGAGAAGCGTATCGTGGAAGCTCGGGGTGTTACATGAAACATATTGGATGGACGCCTTGAGTGTTGGTTTTTTGTAGTATACCTAGAGAAATATATGGGTTTCATTTTTATGAAATTCCTTAGATGGTATCAAGATTCCATTTCATTAAATCAATTTATGTGTCTTCCAATTCAAAGAACATTCTTGTATTTTTTCTATGATTCACATACTTGATAACCTAGTTATACTTCCTTCCTAAGAATATTCCAGGATAATTATAGAACCAATTACGTTTATACATGAACACCTTGGGTATACACCCCGATCCTAATGAGTACATATTTATATATATACACATATATGTTCTTACGTATATGATTTATATATATACATACATACTTATACATATATACAGGGTGAAATATGTTCAAAGATATTCTGGCTTAGGATGAAGTATGTAGTATCGGTCGGGTGTCCCGTGAAGAACCCATAGCGATATAAATTATTTTATTTATTATTATACATTGATTATTACATACACACTACTCATTTTATATGAACAGATTGGATAGTTCTAGACCCTGTTGGTGGTGGACTACTGAGTATATCTCACACCCTATCTGGGTCACCGATTGGTACCTGAACAGACTTCATGGATGAAGGTAAGGAAAAAGGGAATCATCCAGCTTTGTATACCTGATTACAATACTTGGATAGAGTATGAGAGCATAGAACTGAGCCTATGCCCATGAAGATATTAGAGATAGCTTGTGGTCTTTTTGTTCTTTTTTATAGCATGTTGTATATGCCTACTACTTTGATTTCATATATTCCCTTTTTTGTATAGAATATAGATATGACATCATTTTGTATATGATATTGGTGTTGTCTTTTCCTACTTATTATATCTGGATGACTTATGATTATACATCTCATTTATTATATTGTTTCCAATATTTACTATTATATTATAATTTTGTGTTACACTCTAATCATGAGGGTATATTCTCCCCACTATAAAAATCATAGACCCTCCCTACTAGACAGCAGCCTCTAAAATACAGTGACGCACACTTGATTTCATGTGGCCAACCAAGTTCGGTTACTTATGAGTGAACTTGGATTGGTTACTTATGAGTGAATCGGGTCTGAGATGTTATAAAGTGGTATAAGATCTCTTTTTTCCTTTTAGTCTTACTATTTGGGTTATTATATTGGAGAATAGAAATGTTTTGGAATTTGGTAATGGTCTTGTGCCTAGGAGTAGCTAACCCATGTATAGGGAAAATCAAAATTACCTAGGATATGGAATTTTCATTTTAGTTTTTTCCTATTACAGTTGTATTTATTTCACCAGTAGGTGATGCACATGATTTGTGGCATTTTTATTGTTATTATTATTATGTATTTTCTTTTTCCCCTGGCCTAGAAAAGTGAGGGGGTATTAATAATTCATCATATTAGGCACTTGAGGATTCACATGTCATGTATATTCCATGCCATATTTATATTAATTTGTGCATTGACTATTATATATTGCTGGTCACTTGACTGTTATATTTATAAATGTGTTAACATTTCTTGAAGGAATATAATTATTCGATTAATTAAAGTTTTTACATCAACCTAAATATAATTTTCTATATATCTTGAAAGTGTAACCTTAATTAACAAATTATTACATGTTTGAGGCATGGACCACTAGTCACATGGGCTGAAACATTATTTTATTTTGATTACATGAATTCCAATTGTAATTTATGAAGCATGTACCTCTTTAAATTGGGAGTGGTGATTCATCTAATCAAATCATTTTATATGACTTGTTACATCATGATATCAGATTTAAGGATTAGGTCACAGTTACATGATGTTCCAATTGCAACTTATAAAGATTATTCCTTTATAACATGGGAATGGTGACTCATCTAACTAGACCGTGATACATAAATATATATAAATGAGTATTAATTGAAATAAATTTAAATTATTAAATAAAATGGGTATCGATAAATGGGGATTCTAATTGCAACATAAAGGGTGTTTTTCTATATACCTTAAAATTTAAATTCCATATACTAGGACCTCTGCTAAGTGATGTGATACCTTGATCATGGACCAACCTTATTAGTGGACATTAGGGAGTGTCTATTATGATCATTATGATCTTCTATGTCACCTAGACCTACCTTTAGGAGAAGGCATATGGGTTGAATATTATATAGGAATGCTATACACCTATACTTTTCTTGTATCTTGAGATCTATTATATTATCAATTTTTATTTTGAGGATTGTGTTAAGAGTTATAGATATATACCACTATGGAGGCCTCGGGTCATATTCTAAGAAGCTAGCGGTGACCATACTCCAGAGGCGGTGGTCCCTAAGCCACCAGTATTACCACTTTTAGTGCCTTCTATGGAACCTCATAATATTCTTAATATAGGTATTGATTCTTATTTATGAGAGGGTTTCATGTGGCTAGTATAGACTATATAGTGAAACCCGTGACTTTTCCTTACTATGTTAGAGCTTACATGATAATTCCAATAGCATCACCCTCTTAAATTTTTTGGGGAATGTGGACCTCAAGCTGCTGAGTCATGGATAGAAGCCATATTATACTTATTATAGTATTTGGATACACCTATATAGTGGAGGTCCATGCTCATTAATTATATTATTCATGGATTTTCTAAGAATTGGTGGTACATGAATTCATAGGCAGATCTTCATCAGGATATGATTTGGACGGACTTTCAGACAGTCTTCTAGGATTACTTCTTCCCTAAAAACTTGAGAGTAGACCGAACTAGAGAGTTTATGAACCTACAACAGGGTTTTATGTCTATGATGGAGTATTTATCTTGTTTAATTTATCTTTAGTTCTCTACACCAACCCTTACTAGTGATGAGTTTAAAAAGGTGATATGGTTTGAGGATGGTCTTGTGTATGCCATCCGATTGAAGGTGAGTGTCTTTGGGTTGACCACTATTTCTGAAATAGTGAAACAAATACTCGTCATTGAGTGTAACCAAAGGAAATGTGATATTTTAGTACATGGAGGTTCATTACCAAGACAGGGAACCATTTTTTTCCAGTGGTAGGAAAAATTGATTTGAGTCTGCTCATAGGGGTTGCGGCAGTCAGACAACACACACTGATAATTATCTAGTATGTAACCACTGTGGTAGGTTAGGCTATAAGAATTAATAGTATACCAAGGAACCAATTAATTTCTATGATTTGGGGGAAATGGGGAACCTTTATTATTTCTTTAGGACTTACCCTCTAGTTCTTAGTGAGAAAGGATCTACACCGACACCACATTCGAGAGTAGGATCAACAACTCTATGTCAGTAAGGGAGATGTAGTACTACCATATAATAAGGAAGAGTATTTGGAAGTCTCTATGAAATCTAGAAATATGAGATACAATGTGATCATAGTGGGTCTACTCAAGGTAGATAGGTTGTAGATTAGGTTCATGGATCATGCTAGTAGCATGTAGTGTAGCCTATACTAGAGGAGTAGAGAATCATGCCTTCTACAGTTAAAGGTACTATTCTAGTAGCCTCTAACTTAGTATTTACTTTATTCATATAATCACTTTGCATTATTTCTTATCTTTGTAAATTATGGAAAGTTTGGGTCTATAGATAGAGTACTTATATGGTATAATGACTCCTGACACACTGTTGGGGTTTTGATCTGAGAGCATTCTCTGATGTAAGGAATTCCCCTTAAGATATGTGATTATATTTTTGTATAGAACCTATTTTTCCTTGAGATGATACGATTCAATATCATACACAAGACGGATTGATTAGTATCTTATCATGATCACATTGATTAATATCGTCGGAGGGTGTTGTTCCCATTGAAGGACCCCATAACATCCTGAGAGGGAAGGGGTGAATCAGGGTGTCAACTTTTTCTTTTTAAAGTTGTGGATCTTGTTCCCACATTGGTAGGAACTTGTTAAATCTGTCAAACAAATGAAAGCAGGAATTTGACACATCACTTTTACTTGGTTCACCACAAAGGGCTACGTCCAAGGAGCATACGCTGACAGTGTGTCAGTAGTACCAAAATCCATTAATCTTCGATAGTTTATGGATTACAAATTTTGATCACAGTCACACTATGCCTGGAATACTGCCTTTAAAAAGGTTCAGGGAACATTCATTGCATCCCTTAGATCACTTTTGTCTACTTCCCCTAGCTCACTACCTTGAGAGAAGTCAAACTTATTTTATCAACATGAAGGACTCTTCAATAGATTTGCACTGAAGTCTTTGTCTCTGTTCAGCATGAGACACTACATTCATAAAAGTCCTAAATAGATGCACTAGAAATCACTAAACCACCGAAACGGATATTCATAACGTGAAAACAGGTTACACTGATGATTTCACGCAACACCAACCCTTTGTGTGCAAGATCTCACTATTGCACACAATACTTGATTTTCACGTAGAAATTATTTTGCGCACCAACCCCCTTTACGCGCAACCTTCACTTTTATGTGTAACCTCCACATTTACGCACATTCTCAATTTTTATGTGCGGCTTCAACTTTTTCGTGCAACATCAACTTTTATGCGCCCTTGCAATTTTTACGCACACCCTCTACTTTTTCACGCACCTTCAACTCTTCTGTGCAACTCCCTTTATGCGCACCCTTTACGCGCATCAGAACTCAGATATTCTTTAAGTCTTCAGCTGTTTCAAAAGAGGGGGTCACCTCTTATTTATAGGCATCACCGACCCCTGTGCTCAAAACCCATCCTTGTCACGCAAAATGCTCATTCTGCACGCAATCCTTTTTCACGCAGGAACCATTTTTCCTGCACATCTCTGGATTTTTCGCGCACCTCATGCCTTTTCCATTTTTCATCGTTCTGATCCCAAAACACATTTTTCACGAGAAAACCAACTGACATTCAGTATTTCATGCAAAACTAATTTAGCGCACAATCCATGTTTTTCACGCATCACTATAATATTTCACGCATCTCATTCCTTTTCCATTTTTCTGTGATCTGATCCCGAAACATATCTTATGTTCAAGTTTCAAACACACCTACCCTTTTGTGCGCAAGTTCCTTTTCCAAACACACATTTTCCCATTTCCCGATTTTTAGGCCCAAAAAATTGGCAAACACTGGGAAATGACGCCACCTTCAATATTGTTGTCTTCTTAAACTGTATGATCAATTTACTAGAAAACATTATGAACTTATAATAAGGATTTACAACAAACACAAACCATAATCCAATTCTTGCAAAGAATGGCCTTGGTTCCAACACCCATCACCTGAGAGTGGTACATATATTCATAAGTGTGAATGGGATTTCCAAAAAAAATCAATATGTACTAGAGAATCATGGGCTAGGAGAAGTGATAGTCCATATTTCTATCTATTTTATGAGAAATCATGGAATGTGATGTATAGATATCCCTCCTATAGTGGATCATTTCAAGGAAATATTCCCAAACTAATTTTTTGGGTTACCTCGTGTGAGATAGGTGGAGTTCACTATTGATCTAGTTTCAGGAGTAGTGTCAATGTCCATTCCTCCTTACAGGATAGCACTTACTGAGCTTCAAGAACTCAAGAACTAGCTAGAGGAATTTGAACATGAGAGTTTTATATGACCTAGTACTTCACCATGGGGTTCACCTTCCATTTTTTCATGAAGGCATATGGTACCCTCAGGATTTATGTGGATTAACAAAGGTTGAATTAGTTTACGGTGAAGAACTGGTACCCTTAACCTTATATAGACATCCTCTCCAACCAGCTCTAAGGAGATTAGGTTTTCTCAAAGATTTATTTGAGGTCAAACTATCACCAAGTGCATGTGAGACCATCCAACATACCATGCATAACATTTAATAATAGATATGACTTGTACAAATATTTTTTCCATTTTTTTTGGTCCCAAAAATGCAGCAGTTTTCATGGCTCTAATGAATTGGGTTTTCCACCCATATATAGATTCATTTTTGGTAGTCTTCATAAATGAAATATTGGTATATTTACATACTTGACATAAACATGAAAAAAATATTGATATCATATTAAATACACTAAGAGAAAACCATTTGTATGCTAAGATCACCAAATGATGATTTTGGATTGACAAGGTTCACTTCTTGAATTACATCGTCTTAGAGGTAGTAGTATTAATTGACCTAAAGAATGGGAAAGTTGTAGTTTCTTGGAAGCATCCCAAGAACATTTTGGTATAAAAAATTTCTTGGGTTTGGTTTGCTATTACAAACACTTCATTCAATAATTTTCATCCCTAGTATCACCTCGTATGGGATTGAGTAAAAAGGTGTTAAGTTTTTGGGGTTTTAATCCTAAGAAATATTATTTCAAGAGTTGAAGTTAAGATTTAATTTAGCACCAATCCCGATTATTCCAAAGTTAATAATAATCTATATATTTTATTATAATGCATGAGGCATCAATATAGAAGTCGTTCTAAGGAATGGATATTGAGCCATGTCATACATGTTTTAACAGTTAAGGGAACATGAGTAGAATTACCCAACGCATGATCTTGAGCTAGAAGTTGTGGTTCATGCCTTGAGTTATTGGAGGCATTACTTACTGGTATATTTTTTTGTGGTGTACACAAACCTCAGAATAATCAACTATATATTTACACAACATGAATTTAATATCAAGTAGCAAATATGGGTTTAGTACCTATAGTCATTAGACTTTGAGATTGCTTATATGCCTGGTAAAGGCAATGTGGTGGCTAATGATCTAAGCTGAAAGCCTTAGAAACAGATCATTCAAAAGGCCAAAAGTGATTGGAAATTGATGTCTATATTTTCTGAGTTACAACTATATGTTAACGAGTATCATGGGTAGCCTATTTTAGTAGATTAATGGTTACATATTCTCTTCTGGAGTAAGTAAAGATAATACATCTATCAGATATTGAGGTCTTGGTCCTAAGAGAGAGATTTTTAGGTGATGACCCACCACCTAGTTAGATCATTGATGGGGATGAGATCTTATGAAATCATAAACATATCTGGGTTCCTTCATACATTCAAGATGAATTGATGTGAGAGTATTGTTCCTCTTCTTGGGAAGTATATATCAGTTTCACCAAGATGTATCATGGCTTACATTGCTAGTATTGGTGTCCAGGGATAAAGAGAATGATAGCTGGTTTCATTTATCAGTGTTCCACTTGTTAAAAGGTGAAGGTGGAACACCATTATCCATAAAGGATTCTCCAGTCTTTGCTCATTCCTGAGTGGAAATAGAATGACATCAAAATGGATTTTATGACTGGATTACCTAGGTCCCCTAAAGGAAGTTATGTAGTATGGGTGATCGAAGACTAGTTGAAAAAGGTTACTCCCTTCTTACCAATTAGAGATACTTTTTTAATGGATGAGATATGAAGGTTATATGTCTGAGAGATCATACTCTTTTAGGGATTTCCATGAACCATTGTATAAAAAATGAGATTATTGATTCACATCCTGATTTTAGAAGGGGTTACAAAAGGATCTCAATACACAGGTGCTTATGAGCATATCCTATCAAACATAGACCATTGGGAAATTCGAGTGTATGATTCAGATATTAGAGGACATGATTCAAGCATGTGTCTTTGATTTTTAAGATTTATGGGAGAAAAAAACTACATATTTTTGAATTTTATTATAATATAAGCTTTCAAGAAACTATGTAGATGGATCCATATGAGGCCTTATATGGTAGGTTATGTTTTTCACTCAGGAGAGGAAACACTAATGGGACCTTGTCTTTCTTAGGAGACCTCACAGTAGGTATAAAATATCAAAAAGTGTATGTCTATAGCTCATTGTAGGTAGAAGTCTTATGTAAATGGTCATTTTTGACCTCTAGAGTTTGAGGTGGGACATCGGGTCTTCTTGCATGTTTCACCTAGGTTGGGTCATAGACAGATTCAGATACAAGGTAAGTTATCACCTCATTATATTCAGTATTTTGATATATTAGAGGGATTCAAGATGGTAGCCTATCGAATAGATCTTCTTAAGAGGTACTAGGTCATGCATGACATCTTCCATGTATCTCAACTTCACCATTATCATTCAAACCCATCTCATATTCTTAATCCTGATGAGGTTGAGTTATATTTTTATGCTTCTTTTGAGGATCACCCTATTTGTATAGTTGACTGGATCACGAAGGCTCACCAAGGTAGGTTTGTTCCTCTAGTATGGGTGATATGTAAGCATAGTCATGTACAAGAAGATACTTGGGAGTGAGAGGCCAATGTATATTCTTAGTGGCCAGAACTATTCTCAGATGATGCTTTACCACCATCGGAAGGGAAACTCAGGGAGAAGTTGTTTTAAGTAAGGGAGATTATAAGATTATAGATTTTATCATGAGGTCTGGATCCTTTAAATATTGATTAAACCCTTTATTTTTATCCTTATGGAAGTTGATAATCGAATAAGGTGGATTTAGGGAGCTTCTGGGGATCGTTCGAAGACCATAGCTCTAGGTTTTGGAGGTAACAAACCAGGAGCATAGTTTAAAGAAACCATTCTCCAAATGCCACATAGTTTGGGTAAACCATGAAAGGTGTTACAGAGGGTTTGTAGATGGGTGAATAGTATATTAACTATTTTCCCAAACTATGCACCTATCCCGCACTCTTAGTGCGACTTGGGCAGTGAGTGTGCATGGTTGGCATGCGGTTTGGCCAAACCATGCACCCTTTAAAAATGGGTGAATTTCTCATTTTACCCTACCACATTTATAACTTTTAACCATATTTTTCCTTTTTTAATTTTAAAACATCCTCCTCCCTATATTGGAATCCCTCCCAAGGCCATCACCTAGGATTTGATCTAGGTTCTTTATATGGTGTCAGAATCATTCCTTATCGGTTGCAGTGGATAGCCAATGGTAAGCTCTTAAATCCTATTGAATCCTTCCTTCATTTATCTCAACATATGGAATGATAAATCCATGTGAGATAATATTCCCTATTTTCATAGTTTTTGTCTATTTCTTATATTTATCTAATTATACCCTGATTTAAAGGATGAAAAGGGATGAGGAGAGTATTATCCATCTTAGGTAGGTGTTTTAATTATTTTACACTAAAATATAATTTTTTTATATTATGTGTCATTGTGTTACACACTATACCTTCCATGTGATGCCTCTTAAATGTCAAATTAATTAAATGAAATGATATCTCCTTGCTTAGGGTACTCCTAGAAACTCAAATTTTACCATCATAGGATTCTAACCTCGATTCAAGACACCCCTTAGGGTGTGTTGTTTTTAAAATACAAAGAGCCTTATTCCTTGAAATTAAATTGAACCACCAATTGAGTTGTGTTGAGTTTTATCTTGTAAATGAAATGAAATTTGAATTAAACTAAATGAAAATTGTAGAACATATACTTAGGTATTTATTTTTCTTATTTACATCTTGAGTTATCCTTATGAAATGAAATGGCCAAATTGACTTAAGTGAATTATTTAATGGTATGGGTTAAATGTTATCCATGACTATCCCATATACCATATCGAGGGGGATACAAGGGTTCTAGTTTGAAACACCTTGGACGGGCTCATAGAGCATAATAATTAGAAAATTATAAATGAATTAAAACATGTTGGGGGAAATACATGGATTATTTTATAGAGTACCTTTGATGGGATCATGGGGAGGATGCCCTTATATTACCCCATGAGCGATACTAGATTTTCTAGTGGATTACCTTGGATGAGCTTAGAGGTAAATGATATAATACCATGCCATGAGAAATACTTGGTTCCCTATGTGGTATACCAAATATGGGATTAGAGGGTTATGCCTTTATCATATTTCATGAGTGATACCAGGGTTCCTTATACAGAACGCCTTGGATGGACTTCTACAGTGATGGGTTTTTATTGTATACTTGGATTGATACATGGGTTACCTTTTTCTAGAATGCATTGGATAGGATAATAATTCCATTTAATTAAATAAATTGACTTGTATGACAAGTAAAATAACTTACTTGGATTAATTATATGCTTTGAATACTTGATTTCCTAGTTATGCTTCCTTGATAAGCATATTCCATGAGAATTATGGAACCAATTATGTTTATATATTGACCCATTGGGTATAAAACTTGGATCATGGTGAGTTTTATATATCTATATATATACAAATATATTTTCCTATATATATTATGTATTTATATACTTATATACTTATACATATATACAGGGTGACATCTATTCGGAGATATTCTGGCTTAAGAGGAAGTAGGTAGTATCGATTGGGTGTCCCATGAAGAACCTGGACTGATGTGACTTATTTTATTTACTATTATATATTGATTATAACCTTCAAACTACTCATTTCATATGCATATACTGTATAGTTTTCGACACCATTGGCGGTGGCCTACTGAGTATATCTCACACCCTGTTCGGGCCACTGATTGGTACTTGAACACACTTCATGGATGCAGGTAGGGACAAAGGGAAGTGTCCAAATTTGGATGCCTAATTACTATACTAAGAAATATTATGGGAGAATAAGACTAATTTAACATCCTGAAAATTTTAAAAAGGAACCACTATATTATATAGCGTATAAAATACATCACATTAAGCTTAAATGAACAACTAAATATTATTATTTAAATGTTACCATTATAATCTAGCCATTGGAATGGTGGGTATAAACAAGATTAACTGAATAATGAAAATATGGTTTATTCATGTATATATAAATAACTCTTAGGTGATCCAATAATTATAAATTAAAATAAAATCTTTTGAAAATAAAAAGGAAAAATTTTTGTGAAAAAAAAGTTAAATGCACACAAGTGTGTTTTATACCAATAAAATAAAAAAATAATACTTATTGGATTATATTAATGATAAACATATAATATATTAAAAATAATTTTTTACATTCATAATATGATTTTTCTATACATGATATAAATATAAACCCAATTTTACACATAAAAGGTTGTATTTTTCTAAAATGCATTTTTACCGCCTTTTCATAGCACACTTATTTTAAACTAAATTTTGACACTTTTATAAATTTTATTTGAAAAAATAAACTTCATTTTTAAAATATTAATATCAAAATTTTATTAGGGTGAATTTTTTTATTTTTTTGATAAGTTTCATTTTTTGATGAATAGTGAAAAATGCTGCATTTTAATTGAAAACTGGCTTTTTTTATAAATAATTTATAATGATAAATTATATTTTAAATTGGATATAAATAAAATTAGATAAATTATTCATAAATTAATTCAATTTAGGTCATTTAATCATTTTATATTGAATTTAGATATAAATACTTAGTAAGCTTTTGAACATTTTCAGTTTAAAAACTCATTTTCTCACCCAGTCTATGAGATTAATTTTAAATTAGTTAATTACACCTATGTGTTTTAAATTTTTTAAAATTTATTTCATATTTTTAATCATAATTCCAAATTTATTAAATATGTCCCTTTTATTTTTTGACAATATGAATAGTAAACATAGTAATTTTAATACCACAGTTAAAGCTAAATCGGGTAATTAAGGGTAAAAATAATATTATAAATATTATCCAATTACCCTAAAACTTTTCATAATTTTTTTTATGAGTTATTTTATACCAAAATAATACTTGGGATGAATTTATTACCTCTTGGATTCACTTGTATTACTTTAATACCCTTTTAGTATTTTAATTTAAGAAAAGTCAAACTTATCACACTAATGTTTTTAATAAGTATAACATTTTTAATATATGGTCATCCAGAATATATGTTCGACCATAAATAGTATTTTTTAAAATAAAAAAATTATATTAAACAAGTTAATTTAATTTTAATTTTTAGGGAATAAATAATTACCTTAAAGGTTTTCACAATGATGATGCAGTAATTATTTTATTAATGGAAATATCAAATAAATGATATTAAAACAATTAAAATAACTATAATTTGAGATAATTAATGTTATAAATGAATTTTATTGATGACCTTGACATATTATTAATGTATTAAAATAGTTTTTTTGAAGATATATTTCTTTATTTATTTTTTTAAAAATCAATGTAATGAATAGTGTCATAATCGACATTAATGATATTTTAAAATAAATAATATTTTATTAAATGATATAAAATTAATAAAAATATAAAATTCGTCCAAATTATTAGGATATGGTTTAAAATTTCTTCAATTATTCATTTATGGGTATTTTTTTCATTTTATATTAACTATATTAACCCTTAAAGAGTAAAAATACAAGTTGTCGCAGTAGGAGTTAAAGGGGTTAAATAAGGATTAAAACTAAAATATAAGGGTAGAAATTTTGTAAAAACATATATAATTTTTATTTTATGAATTTATTTAGACCCATAATCATATTATATTATAAATTTATAAATTTTTATCCATTTTTAAAAGTAGATTAATTTATATTAATTTAATATTTTGAGAAATTCCAAGAGTGTCCCTCCCCTCTTATAAAAGGGAACCTATTCTTCTCTTTTCATCACACTTAAATGCCTGTTTTTTCGACCATTTCCTACCCAAATCCCTTCCTATAATCCTTCAACACATTATATATCTATTATTTTAGGCATAACACCACCCTTAGTGGTCTTAAGGTATTAAGCAAAGGATATTTTCAAAGAATGTGTATCATTTTTAATTATGTGTTTTTCTTTTGTTTCCTATTCCATGTCATTAAAATATTATTAAACTATTATTAAATAATAACTCTAGTATAATAAATATAATAATATTTTATTTTTTTAATATAATCACCAAAATTCATCACCACTTCCATCAAATGGGAAAAGAAGTTATCGTTCATGTGTACGTCGAACTACCTCCTCACGAACTGATAAAATTCATTTTCCAACACCATATATCAAGAATGGTTATAATTATGGAACTAATTATTATATATTATATTTATAACATATTTATAATTATTAAAATATAATATATCATTTATGTTCTTATCTTTCCATGCACAGAAAAATGATAATGTTGTTCGTGCGTATGTGTGAATTATCACCTCCATGAAGTGATGTGATTTTTTTCATCACCACATCACATGGATGATATATATATAAGTATATTTAAATGATTAATATGATATTAATTATATTATTATAATTATTAAAATATAAAATGATACTTACCTTCTTTCTATAATGATCATTGTAAAATGGGAACACTTCTAATGTGTATGTACGGCTTATTGTCTTAATGATTGTAATGTAGCTCATTTTTCATATCCATATTTAATGGATAGATTTAAAATTATAATTGATTTATAAAAATTATAATTATTTCATTAATATTATTTTATAGATGATGTACAAATAACCACTTTGACTATTGACATCATACCAAAGTCATTTTGGACTCAAGTACCAAATATCATCAAAACATCCGACATGAAATTTAATGATTATGTAATTGTTATAACATGGAAATAAGTGATATAAAATTTATGATAATAATAATAAATCTTCTCAATAAATTATAAAATAACCAAATTTTATTATTCAAGAAGATAAAGAATGTATGTGATGCTTCAAACTCAATATAAGGGAATTCTTAACTCAATTTCCTTTTATTGAGATAAACTTATAATTATATGATTTTTTTATGCTAAGATTATGTGTGAAATGGATTTTTATTATCTTTTTAGTGTCCCATGTTATTGGATTGGAAGGAATTGCAAGAGTTTATTAATTTTATCATTTAGTGGATGATTTATTTTGTAAACAGATCTTCAAAATGGAATTCCGAGAGTTTAGGCACTTCAATGTGTTGTTTTTAGATGTGGTTCAAGGCCTAGGGGGTGCCTCGGGTGTTCCATAAAGTTTCAAGAGTGTTGGGCTTCGAAACCTCAAGTTAGGAGAAGCTGGTAGGGGTGAACGGTTTGTCTGAACCTATATGGCCTCCATTAGTAAACTATGTGGCATGGCCTAGGGGTGAAGAAGGTGTCACATGGGTTACACATGGTTTACCCAAGCCATGCACCTAGCCTGCACACTTAGTGCCATTTAGGAAGTGTGCATGCACTATTCATCACATGATTGGCATATAGTTTGGCTAACCATGCAACCCAAACCATGAACAGTGTTTTTTTAACTTAATTAATTTAATAAAATTAAAATAAAATAATTTAAAACCTAATATACCCTCACTCCCTTCTTAGCTCATGTGATACACCCCTCCCCATGGACTTATCAGTCGCATGTGACTCCTATTATTCATCCTCCTCTCTTCATGATGATTTTATCCAGATTCTTTGGGTTTCTCATTCGATTCATCGAGGTAAGCTCCCTCTCCCTCCTCCTTATTTCAAGAATTTTTTTCTCCTTCGTGTCTCCTCATTCATTTTGTCAAACCCTAAGGTTTCAGGCAGCCCGGTTTTTTATGCTTCTCTTCTTAATAGGGAATGTGATTGGTCTTCCAAGGCATATTATTGTATTTTTTTAGCATCCTCCATAAAAGATTAAGCACTTTGGGTCATTTTCATTCTCCCACCATCAATTTCATGTAACTTTTCCTCTTTTATTAAATAATACTCAATTTATAATTGGGGATTTGGTAGTTTTTTAGTTTGTAATATTCTTCTATAGTGCAATATGGTCTTTGTTGGGATGGCTTTGAGCCACTATCATCGAAGGATCACATGTGTATTCATAGGTAGGCATATACCTATATAAGTTCCCCCTTCATATATATTCACCCATGTAAGGGTGAATATATATAATAGGGATAGGTGTGCTTATATGGGTATATAAAAGTGGATACATGTGTAAGTAAAAATGAGTATATGCACATATAAGCATATATTTAAGGATCCCCTTATATATATTTATCCATGAAAATATATACATAGGGGCTAAGTTTCCTTTCATATAAGTGAAGGTGATATATGTGTGCAAGCGTTAAATGGAGGGTTAAAGTTTTCATTGTCAAGGTCATTGAGTTTTGAGATTTTTTGGATTGGTCTTATTCTTCTTGAGGTAGGATCCCTTTCCATTTTACCTTTAAATTTAAGAATTCATTAAATTTATCACTTTTCACACCTTCCTTGGATATTAATTAGTGTTATACTATTTTTTTAGAATAAATATTTAAGGTGGATTGAGGTGATCTCTTCTTGATTTAATTGGTTGAAATTATTCTTAAAATTGAATTGAGTATGATCCTTAAAATGATGTTTAATTATACTAAATGAGTTATTGGAAAACAATTTCATGTTTTCATAATAATACCCCTTCATGAGGTGCATTGTCTTCAATTGAAAAATGATATGTGCACTTCCTTGAAGTTTTGTGCTTAATATTTGGATTAATTCCCTTTTTCCATGTCCATATTCTATAGTTTCTTGGATTGTTATAAATGATATGAGTTGTTTAGTGATTATTTGTTAAGTCTTTTGGTTGGTTGAATGTAATGTTGTTCTTGGTCAAGATTTATAGCTTGATCTATTGAAATTTCTTTGATTAAATGTGATTAGAGTCATGTTGATTCCATGTGCCTATGGTTTTATTTAATTTCTTTAGCTTATTGCATGTTTCGTAGTGATCATGTCTTTTAGCATAGAGATTATGCATGTGCTTAATTCCTTATGCCCTATTGATGGTTCAAATTTTGCTATATGGATAGCTTGATTATCTTTGTGCATTGAAATGTTTATTTGATGACATGAAATTATATAAATTCACGGCCTTGTGATAAATGCCTTGTGTAACGTCCCGACCTGGGATCCACTTAACCTGTGTCCTAAGATGGTGGGTTATATAGCCCTAAGCACTCATCCTCATATTCCAGAGGCTGTCGACGAGCAGTGAGGGTTTAAGGTTGGTATAGTGTGGATATTATACCCTCATGTCAGATTAGTACAATGGATACATCCAATAATAATAAGTAGAAGAAGAATATAAATAAACATATAGATATAAATATATAATAGTGGAAGACTAAATAAATTAAACAACTAATAATATATCAAAAATTCACAATGTAAGTGTCAATACAAGATGCGTGGACTGTTACAGTACAAAAAAGAAATGGGATAATAGGCATACAATCATGTTATACAAAAATTACAAAATAAACAAGAGCTGATCCAAAATCTTCTCGAGTGAATTATCGATCCTATGCTCCTAAAATCCAACTATGTAATACAATAAGCAACTTGTAGGAGGGGGCTTTCCCTTATCCATACTTGTAGCAATATAATCGTTTCAGGTACCAAAGGCAGCTCGAGTAGGGTGTGAGATAAAATCTAAGTAGGCCACCAACAATGGTGTCTATGTGTAATATAAGTAGCTTGAAATTAAACATTGTGCAGGTAATATGGAATAAGTAAAGAAATACTGAAATTAAAACCCAGGCCACTCAGGTTCTGGAAAACACCTGATGACACTACTTGCTTCGGCTCATTGCTAGATGGAAAGTTTTCACTATCACAATATATATATAGTAGCAATATATATATATATATATATATATTATAATATATATATTTCATCCACATATATGATCCAAGTGTGTTTAGGTGCATAATGGACATATACCTGGAATACTAGTGATGGCTGGACTGGGACGTAACTCACAAACATCCATCACTAATCTAACGAACCTAAAAGCTCAAATAAAAGGGTACATTACCTACATCCCTATAGAGTGAGAGATTTCATACTACTTCACTTGGGATGGAGAGTGGAGCACACCTTGGAAACACTCTAAGAAGGAATTTGGCACTCAAAATCCCATCACCCTTATAGTAGTACTGGTGTGAGATTCCATACTCAACACCTGATGTAAGGATGCATGATGTTCCATGCTCCTATAAATCCCTTACCATCATTCCCAACCTTTATAAAGGTTTATTTTGGTAATAACTAGCGAGGGGCCTTGCCACCCATCCATTCTTATTTTTTATATCCCATATATATATAAGAGGCATAAACATTTATAGCATATTACTTAAGGAATAACCTCTTATGTATGTCATTAACCAAGTTCAATTCCATATAAAGATTACATTGCATGTGAAACATTTAATAAATTATAAACAAGGGGCATGGCATTACCAACCCTACGGTTATTCCATTTAAAACCATTTGATTCACTTTAAGAAAAAAACCCAATATGATTTATCCAGTTCATTTAAAACCAACCCATTCAAATTACCAAAACATTACAAACACCCTTATAAGGTTCATTAATTAAGGGAAAGGTGTCATGATAATTTCATTTAAGGGATTCCATCATATTTCATAATTTATCCTATATAAAAAATATCGTTTACATTAACCAATTCATTTAACTCATTAATACATGAAAATTTCATTTTAAAGGCTCGAGTGTCAAGGGGAAGTATCATGGGCAACAAGGAATGTGCACAATTGAGAAATTCCAACTAAAAATGGGCCAATAACCTAATGGGTGCCTTGGATTACATTAAATACCCATGATTCAAGGGTAAGTTGATTTAGAAACCAAGATTAAAGATAAATTGTGTTCTGGGAACTTTTAACCAGTTGGTCAAAATGGCCAATTCCAAGTGGTATGCCCATGGAGTGACTATATAGGGTATGTGTAGACTCTAAACCCCCAAACAAGGTTTAATTAACATGTATCTAGATTCAATGGTCAATTATACATGATGGAATCAATATAAAAGATATTCTTGAAAACGCATGGCATACAGCACAATGAAATAATTATGAAATAACTAAAACTCAATGGGAAAACAATTTCACCACCTACCTTATGGTTATAGATGATGCCTTTCTTGATATCAACCTCATATTTGAATAAGGTTGGAAGAGATTTAAAAAACAATCCAATGACCTTAAAATAGGGCATATGTTCTTGTATCTAAATATCTCAATATATTTAAAGAAGAAACTTTATAGGAGTAGAGAGACTAGGGTAGGTTACTGATATAGACTTGTAACTTCCAAAAGATCAATAAATGGATGTTGGATGGAGGCTCTAGCTTGAATCATAGCTTACGAGGGTTATTGAGCTTAAATAGGGGTAGAACCCACTAGTTTTTACACTAGAGGAAGAAGTGAAAGGAAAAATAACTTAAAACATTAAGAGGGTGTAAATTTCATTTCACCCCAAAAAACCAAAGTGCATGGTTTAGGCACATAGTTAATCAAACTGTTCTCCAACTATGCACGGTTTCCTATACAGAAGGGGTACCCTGCATGGTTTATTGCATGGTTTGACTAAATGTTCCTAGACCATGCGAATGGGATCTGTTCCATCTCTACAACCAGCCATGCGACCATGTTCCTTGGGTCACATAGTTTATGACAAACCATGCGGCCCAATATGTTTTTCCCCTTTTTTGTCTCCAAGCTCCAAACAATCCCTAGATTATCTCGTGGCCTCCTTGGATTTATTATACATCTTTATTTGGGTCATTTAAGGAATTAAAATTTAAAAAATAATGATTCGTACCTTCATTGAAAATATGGGTTGTTACAACCTCTCCTCTTTAAAGATACTTGTCCTCGAGTTGGCCTTCTGAGGGTAAAGATGTACTTTCAGCAAAGAGTTCTGACAACTGGGATTGTATATTAGCTTCCCACTCCCAATTCTCATCTTATACTCATCCATGTTACCATATCACCCATACTAAAGGAATGAACCTGACTCATAGTGTCTCGTGCTTCAATTGACTATACACACAATATACTCCTTGATGGAATCATCCATATCTAGTTCAACCTCATCAGGCTGAAAGACTTGTGATGATTCTGGATAGTATCGGGGAAGTTGAGTTACTTGAAAGACACCATGCATGGACTGGTATCTCTGTGGAAGTTCCAACTGGTAAGCCATTGGTCTGATCTGCTTCACAGCCTCAAAGGATCCAACGATCCTCGGTGAGAGATTACCCTGCTTATAAATATGTCTATTCCCTAACCTGGGAAATACACATAAGAAAACCCGATATCCAACCTCAAACTAAAGAGGTCACCAATGTCTGTTGGAAAATGGCTACTATCTAGAATAAGCTTTCAGAATACACTTTTAGATCAGTTGTACCTACTCTATAGTTTCTTGAATGATATGAGGCCCAAAAAAATATGTTTTCCCTACCTCTATCCAACACATAGGTGAACGGAAAGTCCAATCATATAAGGCTTCATAAGGATACATCTCAATGGTATCCTAAAAGATGTTATTATAAGTGAACTCAACAAGAGGAATGTGTTTCTCCCAAGAACCTCTAAATTCAAGGACACATGTATGGATCATATCCTCCAAAACCTGAATTTTACACTCAGTCTGTCCATCAGTTTGTGGGTGATAGGTCATTCTTAGAAGTACATATGTACCCAAGGCCTTTTATAACCCCTACCAAAACTGTGACAAGAAATGAGAATATCTATGAAAAATGATATAACAAGAAGATCCATGAATTTTTACAACCTCTCTTACATATAACCTTCCTAGTTATTCTACCAATAAGGTCTCTCACATAGGTAAGAAATGTGATGATCCATGACAACACATACTGTGTCATTTCCATGAGGTGATCTAGGTAGACCAGCCATGAATTCCATCAAAACATCATCTCATTTCCACTCAAGAATGGAAAATGGATATAGAATCTCTGAGATTTGTTGATGTTTCTCCTTCACCTGCTAACAGTTGGAATAATGAGTGATGAAGCCAGCAAACTCACATTTCACACCAGACCACCAGTATTGGTGTCGTAGATCTCGATACATTTCGGTGACTCTGGGGTGAACCTCCCATGTTGAGGCATGAAATTCCCACATCAGCTCCTCTATGATGTTTAATGGGACCCATAAATTCCCATGTAACAATAAAGTATCATGCCCATCCATATTCAAACTAGAATATGTATCATCATTAGAGACACTTTCCCTTAGTGCAAGGCCTTCGGAATCAAATAGTTGTCTCATTCTTACCCATTATAGAAGAATAAATGTCACTGCTAAGGCTGAGAGAATAGTCTAACATTTTTTATCTTAAACCTCAATATGAACCTCTGAGAATAAGGTCATAATATTCCATTCATCACTATATTCCTAAACCTCCTGATTATGAACCTTCCATCTCAGTGCATAAACCACAGAATTCCCTTTTTTTGGAGTGTAAGAAAGTTCAAAATCAAACGACTATAGGTACTCAACCCACCTACATCACTAAAGATTCAGATCCCACTATGTGAATATGTATTTGAGACTTTTATGATCTGTGAATACCACAAAACACTCACCAAGTAGATAATGTCTCTGATAACATAAGGCATTAACAACAGCGGTGAGCTCGATGTCGTGTGTCGGGTAATTCCTCTCATGAGGTCTCAATTGATGAGACTTGTACATGAAAACTCACTCTTTCTACATCATAATATCTCTAAGCCTGATACTTATTGCATCATTGTACACATTTTATCTCATACCTGGATCTGGAAGAATCAGTATCAACACTGAATTCAATCATCCCTTAAACTCCCAAAATACTGCTTCACAAGCTTCTAACCATATGAATTCCAAACCTTTATTTTTCAAACCCATAAGTGATGCTTCAAGGAATGAGAAATATTGTATGAATCATCTATAATATTCAAAAATCCTCAAGAAACTCTGGATGTCAAATATGTTCTTTGGATTCCCACAACAAACTACAAATCTTACTTTCTCTAGGTCAACTGAAACTCCTGATTCTGAAATAATATGGCCCGAGAAGTGGACTTTGTTAATCCAGAAGTGGCATTTACTAATATTATCAAAGAACTAATACTCTCTTAGTGTATTCATAATGATCTCAACATGTTTTACATAGTCATGTATGGAGCATGAATACACCAAGATATCATCAATAAAGACTACCACAAAAAAATCTAGATACAAGTCTGAACGTCATAACCAGGTACTCATAGAGACCATACCTTCCCCTAAAAGTTGTGAAAGTTATGTGTAAAGGTATAACACTCACCTGATGATATCCCAACCTCGTATCTATATTTGAAAACACCTTCGATCCTTAGATATGATCAAAGATGTTGTTTATCCTAGGTAGTGAATACTGGTTCTTGATCATGAACTAATTCAACCGATGGTAGTCCACAAAGATTCTAAGGGTATCGTATGCCTTCTTGAAAAAAGGAGTTGGTGAGCCCCAAGGAGAAGTATTGGGGTGTATAATTCCTTTATCCTCCAGATCATCCAACTACTTTTTGAGCTCTAGAATATCCTTAGGTTTTATCATATAAGGAGGAATGGTCTTTGGTGCTTCCCCTAGCATAAGATCAATAGTAAATTCTACCTCTCTCACCGAAGGTAGACCAAAGAATTAATTAGGAAAGATGTATCTAAATTGATCCAATATAGAAGGAAAGATTGCGGTTTGTAACCCCTAATCTTCAAGGAAAAGATTAGCTACTTGAGTTATCACACTGCCTAGCCTCTACTGCTCAGGTTCTGCTCATGTCGCACTAACATCCCATTCTCCCTTATGCACATGCTTACCACCTTTTGGTGATGTAAATTTCACCCTCTGATAATAGTAGTAAATATGGGATCTATAAGTAACTAACCATTCATCCTGATGATTACATTAAAGCCTATCATATCAAGGACGTATAGACTGCATATGAAAAGGTAACCTCTTATCTCAAGGAGACAATTATGACAGCAGTGAACACCCTCTGAGCAGATACTTAACGGTGTATCTAGAGTCATAACTCCATGAATGTAATTTATGTTGAGGCTCGTACTCTCAGTGATTGCATCAGATATAAATGAGTGAGATGTGCATGTATCAAACAAAGTAGACACTAAAGTGGAGGTAACCAGGATAGTACTTAGAATTGTAGAAGGTCTGTTACTTTTCTTCTGTGGAATAGGATGGAATGTATGTAATTAGCATATATTGTGGCCATATGTCATTTCATGACTACCCTGAGTAGTCCCACTCTACTAGCATTAAGAATTATAAGTTTGAATTCCTCTACATTGACCTCCACCTTAGCCTGATCTGCTGGTGGTATTCCAGCTACCTGACTATCGTGATCCTGCTGACCCTTATCTTGACCAAGGAGGAGGTTCAAATCCTCGATCACTATATAATGGAGGTAAATTCCTACAGAAAAACTAGATATGGACCATCCTACCACAACTTCTTCACTCAACTAGATCCCATGGACATTATGGTTTCGCATGCCCTATCTTTCCGCACTGGTGACAGATAAGAAATCTATCTGCATGAGAAGCTTGACCACTACTACCTCCAAAAAAACCTCAAAGTGTCTCTTTCACTCCTAAGAATAACCACTAATAGTTATAGATTTCAAACCACCCTAAATAACACCTTCAACATCCCTCATATTTCTCTCTATGATTAGGGAATGGTTGACATTTCCAAAGATGGTGGGCAACCTGAACACATTGACCTGCGGCCGAATGGTATAACCTAGACCATCCTCAAATTTCCTAGTGTTCATGAGATCATCAATAGCTATAGAGGGAGAAAATTGCTACATCTTTGTGAAATGGATAGAATATTCTATGACTTTCTTTATCCCTTACTATGGATTCATAAATTCTCTATCTCTTTTAACCCTCTGATTCTAGGGAAATTAGTAGTCATAGAATATGGTATGAAGGTCATCCCAAACCATATCAAGTTGCTAATATTCTTATGTGACAACATCCCACCACCTCTTAGTTGAGTCACACATCATATAGGCTGATATCTTGACTCTCTTCTCTAGAGGACTCTCAAGATGTTCGAATATATATAGAATTTCTTCAAACTAAGTCTCCATAGTGTGAGTTTTTCCATCCCCTGAGAAGGTTGGAGGATGTTGCTACTGAAACTCTCTAGCCAGATCTACCATGCTCGGGGAAGGTCAAATGACTCCTTTCATACCCTGAAGCATACACAAAAAACCCCTCTCAGAATTGGGCATCAGTTCCCACATCAGGAACTAGAAGAGGAGACACAAGTGTCTCTATAATAGGAATGATTGGCATCTCATGGTCCTCCACCTTAGGAACATGATCATCACTACCTTCATCTCACATGACTTGAGGACTTCATGGCAGAATAATGCTACAATGCCAAATGAACATTTTAGAAGAGTCTTAAGAAATTAAAAGGATTTAATTTAATAAACTCGGATATAAGTAAATCCTTCTTATGTAAGTGATCATGCCTCTACACCTGATTCAAAATCCCGGTCTAGATGATATAGAAGGACCATAAAAGGCCATAAGAATGCTAGAAGATACCCCACTACCCACTACTAAGGTCAAGTTCGGGTATAAATCTCAAGGTTATTCAGATGAAAGCTATATTTTTTAATCCAAAAGTCATACTCATTTTTAAAAGTCATTTCAATTTTAAATTTTTTTTACTGATAATATTTAGAACACTTTTAAATGGTTGAGTCAGATGTTTTTTCATTTTCTGATCCATAAGGTCCCATACACCTTATGAACCAAAACTTATCATCCACTTAACCCACACCATAACACATTCCAACTCATGAAACCTATGGTCCATAACTTAATGTGTCATAATTGACTGCTTAAGGGGCCTACTTTATCCTATTTAGGAAAACACTATTAGGTTAAGGTAGGCACTTTACGTATCAATTGTGATTTTTCTAATACAGGTAAGAATTTTTAGCACAGTTCAATATATATATCCATGGAACAACCAATATGTAATAGGTAATTCTCATTGAAAATTAAATATAGCAAGGAAAGATGCATGGCCTATAAATAATATTGTGCCTATGATGATTCACTTTGAACCAATTGGACAAAATGAACAATTCCAAGTGGTACACCCATGGGGAGATCATATAGGTCATGTGTAGACTCTAAACCACCAAAAAAGGTTCAATTAACATGTATCTAGATGAAAGGGTCAATTATACATGAACGAAACAATATAAAATATATTCTCAGTAAATTCTATAATATAGAACGACAACATAATTACAAAACAACCAAAACAAGATTGGAAAACACTATGACCACCTACCTTCAGGTCATAGATGATGCCTTGCTTGATATTGACCTCAGATTCAAATCAAGTTGGAAGATACCTATAAAATGGTCCAATTCCCTAAAAATAGTTCAAATGAGCCTATATCTAAATAGCTCAATATATGGAAAGAATAACCTTGATAAGAGTAGAGAGACTAGTGGAGCTTACCCAGACAGACTCATAACTTCTAACGGATCAAGAAACGAACACCAGACAAAGGATCTAGCTCGAATCCTAGATTGGGAGGGATCTTAATTTGAAAGAGGAGGAGAAATCACTGGTTTTTCCACTGTAAAAAGAAGGATAATGAAAAAAATTAAAACATTAAGTGGTTTAAAATGTCATTTCACCCAAAAAACAAAGTGCATAGTTTAGGCGTATAGTTAGTAAATATGTGTGCCAACGGTGCATGGTTTCCTATAGATAAGGGGCACCCCACTTGGTTTATTACATGGTTTGACCAACCATGTGGACCATATGAATGGATCTATCCCATGCCTGAAACCGGTTGCATGATCTTGTGCCTCAGGTCATACGGTTTCAGACAAACCATGTGGCCCAGTCTTCTTTTCCCCTTTCAGAGCTTCGGGATCTAATAGAACCTCAGATGCTCCTATAACCTCATTTGCTTGATTAGACATCTTTATTTAGGCTATTTAAGGAATTAAAATTAAAAAAAATAACTATTTGTACCTTCATTGAAAAGATGTTTCATTAGACCTTGTTTTTTATGGCTTACTTACTACGGGCTGGGAGAGAACATGGGTCCTGATTTAAGTATGTCATAGATGGACTCACTATGTTCAGTTGGATACTCTTTATGTTCCAAGAGTGATTCATTTGCATGAATTGTACGTGATATCTAGGTGGTTTACTTATACTCATGAGTGAGGTCAGTTCCCTGTGAGAGAAACTGAGGATAAGCCCATTTGGAAAGATGGCTATGCCATGGCTCAGGTGATACCTGATCCCCTATGTGAAATACTTGGCCCAGACTTAGAGTCACCATACCCAAGTTATACAAGGGGCATCTAATGTGTTTCCTTGGATAGACTCAGAAGTATTGGGTTATTTGAAGACACCCATATTGACCCTTGGGATTCTTTTAAATCACCTTGGATGGGATTGGGACTCCACTACTGGATTTGATGGATTCATTTATTATTTTATTCATGTTTCCTATTATTATGTTGAAGTATGCTCTTGTGATGACATGAAAGTGAGGACCCAGGAAAAATAACAAGATTGGGGGTATTCCTTCCTTAGTTAATTTGTTTATAAGGGTTGGTTTATATGTATCAGCATCTTTATACCTTACTTGATTCCATAGGTACCTATTTTCAGACTTCTGTATTAGGATGAATCAGGTGGTATGGGGTGAGTGTCGGGACCACTTTGTGTATGAAGATTGTATTTATTGTCAATAGTTTTCAATACTGGTCAAAATAAAGAATAAGATAAAGGATGACTCCAAAGTTAATGGAGATTGGCTGAAATCATGATGCCTGGATAATTGTTATGAAATCATAGCATTGGATTCCATGATTGGGAAATTATCTAGGAAGTTAAATCAGACAATTGATGAACTGATCTTAAAGTTCAAAGAACTTTTGTCAAAGGTGACACATTGTTTACAAAAATGAAGAATGGTAAAGTATCATCCATGTAAGGATGACTGAAGAATAAATGGTGGAAGGTGAAGTTCTAAGAGTGATCGTGCAAAAGAAATGAATTATGTGATTTTCATGAAGAGGAGAAGAAGAGAAGAGTGTGAATTCAGCATGGTTGAGAACACATCATGCATGCACTCATGTGCATAAATTAAGAACACCAAAACTAAGTGAAAAGAAGAAAAAGGAGGTTTTCAGGAATTATCTTGACATTCAAAATTTCCATGAATGATATTTGAGTTAAGGTGGTTCCAATCATATTTAGTTAGGATTGGAAAGAAAGATACTGCTGGAAGATAGGGAAGTTAGAATACTTTCCTCGGTAAATATGATGATGCTTTGATAATCTGTATTTCACAAAGATCATAAGTTGGTTGGATAACTTGTAATGCAATATTTATGATAGAAATTTGGAGAAAAGATTCATCCAATCATAATGGTTGGTCTTGTAGAAGAAGGTGTCTAAGGTGGCGTAGTTTTCCAGTGTTTTCCAAATTTTTGGGGTCCAAAATTTGGAGTTGGGCTAGCATTGAGAAAAGTATATTTCCTTGAATATATCATAAAAATATGGAAAATGATTTAATTTCACAAATATAAGATTCATAAAGTAGATTTCATGAAGACATGAAAAATTTTGACGGTGTTCTTCGTGATTACGACTAGCTTCATGAATGGAAGATGAGAAGAGCTTTGTAAGTAATCTTTGCGGCGCAAAGGAAAAAAGAAGATTAGTAACAGTGAAAAAGAAGAAGGAGCATCGTGATGATGCAAAGGAAGAATAATCATTATAGCAACACAAAGGATTTTATGGAACATTTCGTGATTATGATGAACTTCGTGAATCTGAAAAATAGCCATGGTGTTTCACGAAACTGAGTGAATTTCAGCATAAGTTTCATAGCTTCATGATTTGGTGATAACATGGAACTAAGGTGTCTGGGAGGTTATAGAGTTGGTGGGAAATTCCTATAAATAGGCCCTTACCACCTTGAGATATGTAAATAGACTTAACGACAATTTTAGAGCTCTCGAATTGTGAAGACGATTTGCGAAGTAAGTTGTTCTGCGAAGGAAACGTGCTTCATGACGACAGGTTGTTCCACAAAGGCTCAGTGAGCTTTGAGAAGTTGTGAGCTCTAGGAAGGTAGTTTTATTTACAATGTATTTGGGTTTCTCAAAGGTTGTAATCTCTAAAAAGAAAGAGTGCTTCATAAAGAAAATTTTCTTTGCAAAAGTTGTGAGCTCTATGAAGGCAAAGAGCTCCATGAAGTTGTGTGCTCTGCGAAGGCTAGAACTCTATGAAGCAGTTGGATTTTCAAATCAATGGGATATGAGAATTAGTGTGCTCTATGAAGGGTATTTTTAAAGTAGCTTTGTTAAGGAGCTTTGAAAACATTAGTTTTTAATAACTAGTTTAAGTGAACCAGTGCTTGGGAAGACACCACTACACTATTCCATAATATAGTGTGTCCAAGAAGAATCAAGTGTGCCCTCATAGAGACTGATTATTACTCAGGGAAGAATAACTATGATGATGCTAAGCTGATATGGTCTTCATTGTTTTTACAATCAAAAAAGGAGGTTTGTGATTCTTACAAGAAGAAGAAGAAGTTTTAGTGCAGTTGTTTTTCAAGTGAAGAAGTAAGAGAAGAAGATTGTGTAGCTTTTAGGTTCGCTATTGGGAAAGAAGAAGAGGGTTACTTGTATGCTTCTAAGAAAGTAACAAGTGTAGAGTAGAATATAAAGTAGCAGTGTGACATCCAACATGTCTCAACAGGTGGAAGACTCTATTAGTGTTGCAAACCCTATTCAACAGGGAGAAGACTGTCTTGAGAGGCAGCATAAAGAACCAGCAAGGAGCTGCAAGTTGGACTAGGTTATCACTAGTTCAGGGAAAATGATTGTTTCTCTCTCCCCTCCAAAGTGTAGGGACCCACACTGACTAGAGGATTGTTTTCCTAGTCACTCCATTGTATCATCATATCAAATTATAGTGGATAATCCATGCACTGGTCATTCCCATACATGGCAAGAACGTAGCTGCTCTTATTGAGTGGTGAAGCTTGTAAAAATATCATGTGCATATTTTTAGTACTTTCTATTATTACACATGATAGGGAAACTAGAATAAGAGAATCAAGATCCTAACAGGTCAATAAGTATAGAGATATAAAGTAGGAATTTGTTTAAAAAGTCCCCAATGCTGATTCATCCCCCTCTTAGTGTTAGGTATATCCCAAACTAGTCCTCTCAATGAGTGTCCATGTGGGAACCAAAACTAAAGTGTTCATGTTTAATTTATTTCATTTATTTATACTTATTGGCATGATGTTAATCTTTTATTGTACAAAATGGATTGGGCTAGACACTGTGGGTGTCGGCCTACTGATATTTTATCTCACACCCTGCTCGGGCACCTTTGGTACCCAAGTAGACTTTATTTCTTTAGGTATTGATGAAGGGAAGTAGCCAGCTTCTAATGTTTTGATTTACATTACTAGGATGGAGTTGGGGTAGATGAATGAGTGGATGCTTGAGATGCTCATGGAGCTATTCATTGGGCAGTTATTCTTTTATTACCTTGTATTTATTTTTTAAATTCTTAATAATTGTACTTGTATCATCATATATCATACATGAAGTGTTGTAAATTGGTGTGTTCCACTTTTATTTAGTTATTAAATTATTCTTCTGATGTTCTTCCTTTTATTGTTGTTGCCTTTGTTTTTTTTTATTGATTTCTACATAATATAACATTGTACTACTCTAATATTAAGGTTATAGTCTCCCCATTGTAACACCATTAAACCCTCGTTACTATTTAGAAGCCTCTAGTGTATGGGGAGGCACACTTGAGACCATGTGGTGATCAGTCTAGCTACTGTTTGTGTTGTCATTTGTGTCATGATACTACAATATTATGTTGCATTTCCACTTGATTTATGTGTATTTACAATTAATACACATAATTAATTTTTTTATAATGCTCATTTTAGTGTTATGATATTTTTAAGGAACTCTTTAACTAAAAACATTATTTTTAAATGTTTTAAAGATTTATTTTTTTAATATTTCTAGTTTAAGTCCATATTTTTAAAATAAATTTTATGAATATATTTATATGGACATGAATTTTCTTTAAAGTGAATTTTCAAATTTCACTCAAATGTTATAAAAATGATCTTTTTCAGGTTTTATGTAAGGGAATTTCTTTTTAGAAAACCATATTTTAAAGTTTCTCTTTCAACTATTTTTACAAAATTCAAAAGGGCTGTTCTTTTTAACTTATATGGCATGAAATGATTTTCATACTTTCTTGATTCCTTAATGTTTTGAAGGTTCCTTTACAAGTTTAAAAATTTATTTTCAAATAAAATGTTTTCATTTATGAGTGTGTGTCTTTTTTAAAATGAAAATAGATTTCATAATGAAAAAATTATTTTCCTCAAGAATGTTTCTCTTATGAATGATTTATGTGCTATGATTATGTTATGGTTCTTGGGAATTGTTTATGAGGATAGGTCATTTCATTATAAACTGAGGGTTAGAGATCCCATTAAAGCTCTACAATGCATTGGTTAATGATACAGAGTTAAACAATTAGGTTTCTTTAAAGAGATTATAGGAATATACCGCAGTGGTTATTCCAAATGTAACCATTATGTTTATTCTCTGTGTAGTCGTGAGAGATATTGTATCCTTGAGATCTACAATATATCTATGTGTGATATGAAAATGATTCAACAAGTTACCTTTATGATTTATTCTTTATAGGATTTTAATTCTTTTATTTGAGCAGAAATCGTGTGTGTTTTTCGTGTGAAAATTATTTGTTTTATTCACTCAGAGAACATTAAACGGGTTTTCATATTTTTTACTAGACTAATAGTTTCCTTTATTTTATGTAACTTACTGATATTTTTGTACTCATACCAAGTTTTAAAATGTTTTTTATGGGTCTAAAATATTTTAAGGACAAATAAGATTTCATGATGAAAGTATTGATGATGTTTCATGAAAAGAAATCATGTTTTATTTTAAAAGGGTTTACTTCGGTGGAAAAAATGGATACTGAGAATAAGTGTCCACTTGTAATATATGGGTTTACTGTGTAAGATATTTTTGTAATTATATAAAACTCTAAACCCAAAATATATTTGGGAAAATAAAGTGATTTATATTTATTAAATAACTATAATATGTAATGATTAAGTCCAGGTCCTTATAGTTGGTATCAGAGAAAGGTTTAGACAACTTTGAAGATTTGGATATCTTTTTAAGTGTCATGGATATCACCATGGTTTTATCATTTTGATTTTGATCATAATTTCATTATCTTAGAAACCCTTTTGAGTCTTTAAGTTATGAAATTTTAAGGTGGATAATTTTATTTTTAAAGACATTAATTTTTGAGGTAATTATGGTTTATTACATTTTGGGATTCAAAATGAAAGGTATGAGATATCATTTGAGGATAAAACATATTAAGATTTTTTTTGAGTATTTTATCATATTTTTGTAAATTTTATAAGAACTATATAGTTTTAGAAAAATGAAAAATCATAGACCGTGTGACAACCTGTCATGTCCTATAAGGTCATGGGAATTGGACCCACAACCGAAGGGCGGCACAAGTGCATCACCTACCACTGGCCTACATGATGTCCTAGTTAGTATGATTTTTTTATTTAAGCTATCTAACTGATAAAAGTTATGTTAATTTTGGTAACATGTGTTTTATCAAATAGATAACCATGGGATTGGAAAATGATTTAGGGATTAAGTGATTAATGATATTTTGAATGACGTTCACTATTTTTGGAACCCTATGTGATAAAGATAAATACAATAATATGGGATTTTATTTAAGGAATAAAGTTTGAATAATATTTTGTAAGAATGTATTATTTTATTTTGGATTTATGGTGACTCAGGTTATTTATGGAAATGATTATCATACTGGGGATTATATAGGGAAATTGCATTTTGGTGTAGGACTTTAAGAGTCATTGATGTTATTTGGTGATAAATTTTAATACTGTATTGGAAATCCATGTGACCAAATCCTTCTGATTTTTTGGTTTTAATATTATTATATAATATTTTTAATTAATTTAAAGGATATTTATTTGTTAAAGGATCTATATCGAACTTTGGGTATTACTTTTTGAGATTACAGTAGATTTTTATCATATAAAGGTTTTTTATTTTTGGGAAATTATCTGATATTATCCTAACTATTTTTTTGTTAATGTTTAAAGATAGGAGGAATATATAGTTATACTTTTCTATATTTTTTTATCCCTATAAGTTTATTATAATTCTTCATGTATGAAAAAGTCATCTTAAATGCTCATCATTTAGAGAAAAATATGAGACTATGGTGGAAATTGATTAAAGGATGAAAATCTACTTGTTAAATAAGTATATTTACTTATATTCTTATTATAGGTAGTAAAATAATTCCTCAATTATATGAAAATGATCTTGAAATAAAAACATTATCCATTTACTTTTCTTACTGAGAAATCAATGGCCTTTTAACCCATCGAAGATTTATAGTTTTGTAATGGTTAAGTTTATAATGACCATATTCTCTATCACTCTCCATCAGAACATTATTGTTAGTTTTCTCATCCATTTCCATGTTTTCCTAAATTTCATCCTAGTATTCATTATATCATGTGACCTTCAAACTTCCCTTTATTTTAAAGTGGATGTTTTATTAATCCTTTTTTCGATGTGGGATTCCAACAAAGGTATTTTGAAAAGTCAAGACCCTAGTTTTTGATCCCAAGTTCAAATTAGGAGGATAAAATTTATTAAAAGTGGGAGAATTAACATCCTGATATTTCTAAAAAGAAACACTATGTTAGATAGCGTATAAAATATGTCGTATTAAGCTTAAAAGAACAACTAAATATTATTATTTAAATGTTACTGACATAACCTAGTTGTTAGAATGGTTGGTAAAAAAGGACTAACTAAATTATGAAAATATGGTTTAATAATGTATATATAATGAATTATTTAGTGACCTAATTAATTATAAATGAAAATAAAACCCTTTCTAAAATAAAAGGAAATCCTTTTTTGAAAAACTTTTTAAATGCACACAAGTGTGTTTTATACCAATAAAATAAAAAAACCACTCTTATTGAGTTATATTAAGGAATTATATATATATAATATTATATATAATGTTTTAAAATCATCCTATGTTTTTTTGAGACATGATATGAAAATAAATCCAATTTTATGCATAAAAGTTGTATTTTTCTAAAAAGTCATTTTGCCACCATTTAATGGTGCACTTGTTTTAAATATAAATTTTGACAGTTTTATAAAATTTATTTAAAAAAATAAACTTCATTTTTGAAATTGTAATGTAAAAATTATATTAGGGTGATTTTTTTTATTTTTATTATCAGTTTTATTTTTTGATGAATAGTGAAAAATAATGCATTTTAATTGAAAACTGACTTTTCATCTAAATAATTTATAATGATATTTTATATTTAAAATTTGATATAAATTAAAATTAGATAAATTATATATATATTAATAAAATTTAGGTTATTGAAATAATTTTTATATTGAATTTAGATCTAAAAACTTTGTAAACTTTTGAACATTTACACTTTAAAAACCTACTTTCTCGCCCCATCTATGGGATTAATTTTAAATTAATTTTAGCCAATTATGTGTTTTGAATTTTTAAAAATGTATTAAAAAAAATTATAATAACTTAAAAATTTATTAAATAGTTATCTTTCATTTATAGAAAATATGAATAGTAAACATGGTAATTTTATTACCACGGTTAAGGGTAAATCGGGAAATTAAGGGTAAAAATGATATTATAAATATTATCCAATTATCCTAACAGTTATCTTAATTTTATTTTATGAGTTATTTTTTAGCAAAATAATCCTTGGTCTAAATTTATGACCTATTTTAACAACTTGGGTGACTTTAAGCCCCTTATAGTATTTTAATTTAAGAAAAGTCAAACTTGTCAAATTAATGTTTTTAATACGTATAAGTTTTTTAATATATGGTCATTCAAAACATATGTTCAACCATAAATATTATTTTAAAAGATAAAATATTTATCTTCAACATGGTAATTTACTTTTAATTTTTAGGGAATAAATAATTACCTTAAAGGCTTGCACGACGATGATGTACTAATTATTTTATTAATTGAAATATCAAATAAATGAAATTAAAACAATAAAAATAAATATAATTTGAGATAAATAATATCATACATGAATTTTTTATATTACCTTTACATATTTTGAATTTATTAAAAGTGTTTTCTTTTTTTGAAGATATCTTTCTTTATTGATTTTTTTAAAAGTCAATGTAATGAATAGTGTCAAAATTGAAATTAATGATATTTTAAAATAAATAATATTTTATTAAATGATATAACATTTCTAAAAATATAAAATTCAGAAAAAATATTTGGATAAGGTTTAAAATTTCACCAATTATTCATTTATGGGTTGTTTGGTATTTTATAGTAACTATATTAACTCTAAAAGAGTAAAAATCAAAGTTGTCATGGTAAGAGTTAAAGGGGTTAAATAGAGTTAAAACCAAAATATAAGGGTATAAATTTAGTCAAAACTTATATAATTTTTACTTTATGAAATTATTTAGACCTATAATCATCATATATAGTAAATTTATATGTTTTGATCTATTTGGAATTGTAAATTAATTTATATTAATTTAATATTTTTGAGAAATTTCATGAGTGCCCCTCCCCACTCTTATAAAAGGTAACCTCTTATTCTCTTTTAATAACACTTAAAAACCTATTTTATTTGTAAATTACCTTTAAAAATATATTCCTATAATCCCTCCCCAAATTATAGAGCTCTTATTTTAGTAATAAAACCACCTTTAGTGGTCTTAAGGTGTTAAGAATATGAGATTTTTCAAGAAGAGGTATCGTTTTTAATTATGTATTTTTGTTTTTTTATTCTTACACCTCATTAAAATATTATTAAACCATTATGATATAATAAATCCATTATAATCCATATATTGAGATGTTATTATGTTAATATAATCACTTAAATCCACCTCCACTTCCATCAAATCGGAAAAAAAGTTATCGTTCATCTGTACGATGGACTACCACCTCGTGAACCGATAAAATTTGTTTTCCAACACCATCTATAAAGACTAATTATAATGATGAAATTAATGATTATATATTATATTAATTAAATATTTATCATTATTAAAATATAATTTATTATTTATGTTCTTATCTTTCCATGCACATAAAAATGATAATGTTGTTTGTGCGTATGTGTGAATTATCACCTCCACAAAGTGATGTGATTCATTTTTCATCACCCCATAACATAGATGATATATATAAGTATATTTAAATGATTAATATGATATTAATTATATTATTATAATTATATAAAAATAAAATTATACTTACCTTCTTTCTATAATGATTATTGAAAAATGGAAACATTACTCATGTGTATGTACGACTTATCATCTCCATGATTGCAATGTAGTTAATTTTTCATATTCATATTTAATAGATGGATTTAAAATTATAATTGATGTATAAAAATGATAATTATTTCATGAATATTATTTTTTAGTTTATGTACTAATGACCACTTTGACTATTGACGTCATACCATAGTCATTTTGGACTGAAGTACCGAATATCATCAAAAAGTCCGATGTGATCTTAAATGATTGCATAATTGTTATAACATGGTAATAACTTATATAAAAGGAATAATATTCCTGAAAAAAATTCTCAATAAAGTATAAATTAACCTAAATTTATTATTTAAGAATATAAAGAATGTATGTGATGATTCAGACTCAATGTAAGGGAATTCTTAACTCTATTTCCTTTCAATGAGTTAAACTTCAACTTCAATGATTATGTCATGATAATATTATGTGTTAAATGAATTTTTTTACCTTTTATTGTATTTCCACTTGATTTATGTGGATATAAATATAATACAAATAATTTATTCATTTTATAATTCTCACATCAATTTTATGATATTTGTAAGGGTCTCGTTAACTAAAAACATCATTTTTAAATGTTTTAAAGATTTATTTTCTAAATATTTATACTTTATATCCATATTTTTTAAATTATTTTTATAAATATAATTATATGGACGTGAATTTTTTTAAAATGTAATTTTTTAATTTCTCTCAAAAGTTTTCAAAAAGGGATATTGTTTAGGTTTAATGTAAGGGGATTTCTTTTTTAAAATCATATTTTAAAGTTACTCTTTAAACTATTTTTAAAAAAGTAAAAAGGAATGTTTTTTAACTTATACAGCATAAACATATTTTACCACTTTCATGAGGACTTAATGTTTTTAATATTTCTTTACAAGTTAGAAACTTTATTTTCGAATAAAATGTTTTCATTTATGAGTGTGAAACTTTTTAAAAATGAAAATTGATTTCATAATCAAAAATTTATTTTCCTTAAGAATGTTTCTCTTATGAATTATTTATGTTTTATTATTATATTATGATTCTTGAGCATTGTTTATGAGGATGGTTGGTTCTGTTATAAACTGAGGATAGGTGATCCCATTATAGCTCTTCAATGCATTGTGTAATGAGATGGAGTTAACCAATTAGGTTTCTCCTAAGAGATTATAGGAATATATTGCGGTGGTTATTCAAAATGTAACTATGATGGTTATTCCCTATGTATCTATGAGAGCTACAGTATCTATGCAAGATATAGTATATGTAAGTGTGATATAAAAATTATTCCACAAGCTACCTTTAGGTTTTATGATTTATATGGATTTTAATGCTTTTCTTTGAGTAGAAAGTGTGTGTTTTTTTCATGTGAAAATGTTTTATTTTATTCGCACAAGGAACATTAAATGGGTTTTCATATTTTTTAATAGATTAATGGTTTCCTTTATTTTATATCCCTTACTAATAATTTTGTGCTCATCCCAAGTTTTTAAAAAAAAATCACTGGTCTGAAATATTATAAGGAAAAAGAATATTTCATGATAAAAGTATTGAAGATGTGTCATGAAAAGAAATCCTATTTTATTTTAAATAGATTTCATTTGGTGGAAAAAATGGATACTGAGTATAAGTGTCCACTTATAATGTATGGGTCTACTACGTAAGAGCTTATCCTAATTCTCTAAAACCCTAAACCTAAAAGATCTTTTGGAAAAGGAATTTATTTCTAGTTATAAGATAACTAGAATATGTAATGATTAAGTTCAGGTCCTTACAAACAAGACTATGCTTATAATGTTATTAGATATAAATTTGGGTATTTATATTCTTTTTTATAGGATGTTTTATATGTCTGTTACTCTGCTTCCATCTATTCCCGTTTATATATAATATTGACATGATGTCATTTTGTATATGATATTGGTTATACCTCTTCAGGTTTATTATATATGGTTGAATTACGCTTCTGCGGTTCATTTATTATATTGTTTCCATTGTTTTTTATTATTGTATATTGTTGTGCTATAGTCTAGTCATGAGGGTATAGTCTCCCTATCATACCATCATAGACCCTCACTGCTAGTTAGTAGCCTCTAACATATGTGGAGACATTCTTGAGATTATGTGTCCAACTGGGTTTGATTACTTATGAGTGAACCAGTTTTGGGATGTTATAGGAATTTCCTTCATTTACTTAACTATTATCTGGGGGAAATTCCTCTATTTTTTCTTCCCTAGCTTGATCGGCATTAGGGAATAATGTTCCATCTTTGTCTTTTTGACATGGTGCCTTAGTGTTTTATTTATGATTATGTGTTGGTCTTGATTACTTAAATTGTTTTAATGATATTTTAAAAGTGATTTATAAAGTGATTCTTGAAATTGTCTACGAAATGGGTATTTTGGTTAAAGGGGGGCTTAGGCCTAGAAAATGGTTTTCTAAGTTTTGTTTTTATTTTAAAAGAAAATTTAAAGGAAACATTATAAATTTTTATGGACGTGATGTCAGATTTTCATGTAAAATTGAAACCCTATTTTTTGTATTTTATTTTAAACTAGCATAAAATGAAATTTATTTTGTAAGGAATTTCACAAACTTTGTAGTTCTTTTGTAAGAACTCGGGTTTTTGGAACGGGTCAAAATCCCAACCCTGTTTGAATTTTTGACTTGTTTCTAAGGAAACTGGAGAAAATGAGCAGTTTCTGGAAATTTCCAGACTACACGCAGTGTAATTTCAGTACACGTCATGTATATGTTAAGAGAGTGACCGATCGTGTGCTCGCCGAGTATATGCAGTGTGATGGCCGTGTAGAAATTTCTTACTACACAGCGTGTAGTTTTAGACATACCGTGTACCCGTGACCGTGTGGAGTCCATACATGGTGTGTAGGCATGTTGGCCGGGGAGAATTTATTTGACCAAGTACACGTCATGTGCTTCTTGGATATGGCGTGTAGGTTGGCTGTGTATAAGGGATATACATGGCGTGTAGGCTTGTTGGCCAGGTAGATTTGTTTAACCAAGTACATGTCGTGTTCCTCCAGGACACGACATGTAGTCCAGCCGTGTATGAGAGAAATACATGGTGTGTGGGTAAGTCGGTGAGGAAGGGAAGAAAAACGGAGTACACACCGTGTACCTCTAGGTACACGCCGTGTACTTATGTCGGCAGGTTCGGGAAAGTAAGTCGGCAGAATTCCAGCCGCCAAATAAACAGTTAAATTACATACACGGCGTGTAGTCCTAAAGTACACGTCATGTAGTTACTTTTTTTGCACTAAAATGGGCAGTAGCCTCGTTTGGAGGTAGAACTTGCATTTTTGGCCGGGTTTCGTGAACAAAGATTATCGAACCTTTGTTTCCCTCCCGGTTCTTCGTCCGAAGTCGGATTCGATCACGGTTGGATGCGTTGGAACCCCCTCAGTATGGCCTCGATTCCTCTTGATCTACCTTGTTTTAGACCGAGTTATAGGGGTTTGAGCGTTTTGATTCTTTTGTAGATCTACCTTGTTTTAGACCGAATTGGAGGTTGTTATCGAAGGAGTATCATTGTATGAGTCTTAGGTAGGTGGTGCATACCTTCTATTGTGTTTTCGTATAATGTTGGGTGGTGCGGCCTTCGGCGTGTTTTCGGGTATTTTGAGCGGGACCAGTTTTATCTGTTGTTCCATATTTAATTGTTTATTAGACCTATGGAATTCCTTTGGGTATTCCCTATTACCAGTTTTGCTTGAGCGGGGCTAGGCGAGGGGTCGTAGCTCATCAGGGCATTTTGGCCAGGGGATTCCAAAATGGTTTAATTTGAATTATATTGTTATAAATGGTTGAGTTTAATTTATTAAGCCTAATATAAAATTGTTAAAGGCATTCAAGACCTTAGTGCTGGTATGGGACAGCACCTTACATAGTGAAAATCAACTTTTTAGAATATTTTGCCTGTTTATGTTTTCTGTTTAAATATGTTATATATGCAATTGCTGAATTGCATATGTTGGACCCTTTGTGTAGTATTGGGCATGTACCGAATATTGCTGAGAGATGCCGATCACGGGTTGGGCTTGGCCCGGGTTACCTTGGGTGGTTTTGACCACAGGATTGGGCATCATGGACGTCGTCTTGAGGCAGTACGAATTGTCAGGTTGGGCATGGCCCAGGTTACTTGGGTGGTGAGGCCATCAGACTTTAGTAGCATGGTCACAGGGACATGAGGTGTCAGTTGTGTGGTGGCTTACGTACTATTTTGGTGATTACTGCTCACCCGGAACTTTGAGTAGTGTGCACAGAGAGATACTCTATGATGAGGTGGTTTTGACCACTCGTGTGGGTAGAGGCCCCCATTAGTTGTGGTTTAGGTACTTTGGTTGGGGGTTCTTTCCATAGAAATCCTTGTGGGAGGTGAGGATCCTTCAGGGGATAGTATTGAGGCTATCAGGTTGGGGGATGAGGCTCACCATCATTTGAGGGAAGATATCAATGTCCCTCTGGATACGTTATTTGAGGGCCGACATCGCTGTTCCTCCGGGTTACTTCTTGGGCGTGCCTTTGGGACGTCAGTACTTGAGGCACGAGGTGTCAGGAGGCACAAGGTGCTGTGTTACTATTCTCGGGCGTGCCTTCAGGACGTCGGTACTTGAGACATGTAACACCCCAAGCTTCCACGGTACGTTTCCCTTCGAATAATGCAATAGCGTGTGTTGTACGCAACCTCGAGCTCTAACACACACCACAACTAATTAAACTAGCCGTTGTGAATATTAATACCTACTTTTTAAAATTTTATAAATTTTATTTATCAAAATGGACTTCATTTTTGGATTCGGAATATCGAAATCATCCTATGTTGAATTTTTGGTATTTTTCTGAGAACTTCTAATTTTTTATGAATAGTGAAAAATACTTAAAAACAACTTTTTAAATCAAAATAATTTATAGTGATAAATTATACTATTTAGTGGTTTTAAAGTATAATTATAATATATTTTTACCATTTTATCCAATGGTGGTCATTAGAATTAATTTAACATTGAAATAGGACATAAACAATTGCCAATCTTTTGATATAAATTGTTTCTTAGAAACACGCTATTTTTTGTAACAGCGGGAATTAATTATAAAATTAATTAATGCAACTTATATGTTTGGAATTTTGTAAAATAGACATCATTTTTGAATTCGGAATATCAATTGTAGCTTAGGGTGAAATTTTGGCATTGTTCTGAAAAACATCAATTTTTGACGAATAGTGAAACCACTAAGTGGTAGTTAAATAACTGATTTTTCGTTTAAATGAAATATTACCACTTCTGTGATTTGATTTTCAAAAATCTGACATACATGGTTGTCATTAAGAAGTAAAATGTGGTTCAATGAGATTAAAATAATTTTTTGGTGAATAGTAACTTTTAAGTTCTTAATCGCGATTAGAGGTAATTAGTGTAGTTTAAGGTACAAATAATGTTTTAATAATATGAGATGAGCATGACACTTGTCCTACTCCTATTTTATGAGTCATGGCCGACCAAGACAACCCATGGGTCAACTTGGGGACCCCATGGAGCCACTTTAGTTGGAAAATGACATTAATATATATTTATTTAATGTTAAAATTAAATTGACACAAACATGAGTTGTTTTACTAAAACAGTTTTTAAGTGGGGTTACACAAGTCCAAATTTTGACTATAAATATTAATTAGAAAGATAAAAAGATTTCCTACATCATAGTATTTTTTTTATAATTTTTATACATTAAATAAATTAAATTATTTATGACATCATTATGATGCAGCGATGACCTCATTATTTAACGATTTAAATAAAATGAGAAGATAATGCAAAATCCAAGGCTTACACTTGTCCAAAGCCTATTGGATGAGGATATTTCGAACCCTTATCACCTTATCCACGAATTATATTAGTTTGGGACCTTTATAATCCGAAAAGCATTGTATAATAATGTAAAATTTCCTTACTTTCCAAGAGTGCCCCTCCTCTCCTCTTATAAAAGGCCCCCACCTCTACCACCACATTCACACTTTCAAGCCATTTGGCTCGGCCAACCTCTGCCCAAATACTCTCCCAACATTCCCCTCTTACTCCTAGAAGCCTCAATTTGGGTATAACTCTTCCCAAGGAAGCCTTTGGCTCAAATCGAAAAGAGTTACCCGATTTTGAGGTAATGTCTTCTCTAATGTTGTTTTGTTTTATTTTTCTTCTCCAACCCCCTAAACTCTTTTTATTAATTTATTTTGTAACAAAACCAGTATCCTAAATATACTAGGATGTTGTTATAAGAAGTATTAGAGCTACACTTACACACACCTACATCTAATGGTTAAAGAACATACGGTTTCTGTGGATGGCGAATTTCTGTCTCACGAAACGATGATTGTTCAACACTCATATAACACCTTCAAAGGTGGCCATTAAGATGTAACTATATTTATATATGATATATAATATGTTTATGTTTTACTTATTCTTATGTATTTCTCATTTATGGCATACTTTATTATTTCCATTATGGGTAAAACGCGATAATTTCATTTTAGGAAGTGCGGACTACCGCCCCCTCAAAGTGATTTGAATCGTTAATGCCATATGTGGGATGTATAAAGGATGGAGTAAATGGTATTATACACTATATTATACTGGAATTATATTATAAATTTATATTATTATGATTTCATTCCATTAAATACGAAATAGAAATGAAAGTAGCATTCATGCGTACGTACGGCTTACCGTCTCCATGAACGGTGCATTTCATTTCTTACCTCTAAATGTTACATAATATTATAAATGAATGTATATACTGGATATATATGATATATATGACATCTAAATCATGAATATAATTCTGGAGATAATGGATATTCTACCACATAAACAACTTGTAATTATAAGAAGTTTATTGTTGACTCAAGTACCAAAGATCGACAAAACGACCGTTATTAACTTAAATAATTACATAATGTTCATAACATTGTAATAAGTGATATAAAAAGGATAATGAAATTAAAAATGGTTCTTAATAAGGTATATATTAACTCTAGTTTATTATTCAGGAGGTTAAAGAATGGTTGAGTCAAGTCAGACACGAGGTAAGGGAACTTCTTAACCCAATTTCTATTCTTTGGGTTAATCTCCTACTTTCAAATTATGTCATGATGTTATTATGTACTATTTTGTATTTTTACTTTCTTTATGTGTACCTATAGTGAATACACATAATAGATCTATTTTATTTTAAAAATGATATTTTTAAGGACTTCGTCTCAATCTCCTTTCATTGAGGCATATTTGGTTTTATACACAACTTTATTTTATACGGTGTATAAACCCCTTTGAATTTTACGTTTATTCAAATGGAATCTTTTTATACGAAGCGTTTTACTAGATGAAAAAAAGGGAATGTTTTTCATTCCGTACACATGTGGTGACAACGACTTCTCTGCCGTCGTGACCATTATTTGAGTTTCGGCTTCCTCTACAAGCCATCATTTTTTAATGAAAAATAAATACAAAGTTTTAACTTTCTTTTATTTTGGTATTGAAAATGGTTTTGAAAGCGTTTTTATTATATCAATGAGCTGTATTGATATCTTGTGATTGAAATGTGGAAATTTTATGTTTCCTTTATCCATGTTTTATGTGATACGATTATGTTATGGTTTATGATATGTTTAAACCTATTCATATGAGGAATGCATTGGACTTAATAAGTGACGGGTCGAGCCCGCTATAGCTCCTCGATGCATCGGCAGGTCTCATGAGACAAACTAGTGTCTTGGCACGAGGCCTTGACAAAATCTTATTTGTGGTCTTGGCACGAGGCTTTGACTACGTGGTTATGATAGTCTGGCATTATGCATTCCATCATTATGAAAGTGGTTATTGATATTGCATGTGATTATTCGACAAGTAGAATATCCATATGAAGAAGTGAATGGAATTATCTCATTTTACTTTTTCCATATTATGTTTCTGTTCAAGTTTAAAAGGCTTTTGTTTTAGTTATACATTGCCTTAAATGTTTATGTTTATTTATGAAAGCTTCCGCAATATTTTTATCCTTACTGAGCATCTGAGCTCACCCCTTTCAATGTTTTAATATTTTCCAGGATGTGAAGAAGTATTTTATGAATGACCTGCAGGGATTGTCAGAAGAGGATATGAGAGTGGACTATGGAGACTTTGTTATTGTATTTTTTTCACTTTATGATGTAATGTAACGTTTACGAATGTATCTAGTGTTTCCAAGGCTACTAAACTAATCGGTCTTTCGAGACTTGATCTTTTGTGATCATGCCAATGTTACGAAGTAATGCACCGACTCTAGGTAGCTGGGGTCGGGGCGTTACAGTTGGTATCAGAGGAAGTTTAGTACAAACCTTGGAAGCTAGATTTAGATAAACTCTGATTAGAGCACGTAGACCTAAGATGAACTTTGAGGATTAGTATAGAAGAACTTCCTAGAATTTTGGTATTGTAGAGATTTTGTGAGTTTTCCGAGCAATACATCCCTGTCTGGATACGAGCAGGTAGAGGCGGCTCTGGCACAGATGTTCCTAGGGGTAAAACCCGAAAACACCGCTTTGAGCTAGACTAGAACGGGAACTGGTGCACGACAACGGGCCTTGCTGCACTCTTGGTTACGACACTCCCGGGGGATATGATTAGGATAACTCTCATTTTCTTTACAAATAATTATGAAGGGTTTATGAGTATATACTTCCTCAAAGAAAACATTTTTATGATTATGGATTATATCCATAAATAGTTCAATTTATGTTAAGTGTTTTATAAGTATGGGATTATGTATTTTGATTCCTAAACTGATATAGTTTATGCCATTATTTAGAAATGGCGCCTAGTGGAAGAAATGGAAACCGTATCAATGCACGCACTCCATGTAGGGATTGCCCTCCTGCTCAAGATAATTATAGTGGGGCTGGTGATGCAACTGGTGTCGATCAGCTAATCACCATACTGGGACAACTTACTCAGGTTATGAATAATAACCTTACCCATATGGAGCACCCTGATCCACAGCGTAGAGGATCAATGTTAGATCGATTCATGAGGCAACAACCACCAATGTTCAATGGGAGTAAAAATCCCTTAGTAGCCGAGCAATGGATAAATTCCCTAGAGAAAATATTTCAGGCTTTGGGGAGCAGTGAAAGGGAAAAAGTCATCATGGCAGTTTACCGCCTCACTGGAGATGCTGATCAATGGTGATCATTGATTCAAAACATGAAGGAAGATGATGAAGTATCAAATATGGAATGGAGGGAGTTAAAAGATCTGTTTTTAGAAAAATACTTTCCTCGCGACCATCGAGCAGATATGGAAAGGCAATTTCTGAGTCTGAGACAAAAGAAGGATGAGAATGTCACAAAGTATGAGGCTAACTTCACAAGGTTAGAAAGGTATGCTGGAGATTATATACGTAACCTAGGAAGTAAGATTGATCGTTTCTTTGATGGGTTAAAACCATTTCTCCATCGAGCTTTAGTATCACAATCCTTCTCATCATACGAAGATATTGTCTCGTGTGCTATCAAGACAGAAAAGGAATTCTCTAAGTCTTATGACAACAAAGTAAAGCAAGAGAAGAAGAGAACGGTGGAACAAGAGACAGATAAAGGGAAAAAGGGAAAGAAGGATTTTCCATTATGTGATAATTGTGGGAAGAATCACCCTGGTACTTGCCTAAAAGGAATGGGAGTTTGTTATAAATGTTGAGAAAAGGGTCACCGGGCTCGTGATTGCAAGGGAAAGAAAGAGGCTATCAAAGTTGAATGCTACAATTGTAGAGAAATGGGTCATTATGAAAATGAATGCCCTAAGCGTCAGGGAAACTTACCTCAAAAAAGTCCAAGGGATCAAGGACAATCTTATGTTGTTACTATAGTTGAAGCAGAATAACTAATGTATTGGTGCTTTTGGACTCATGGATTATATTCTAGTTATTAGAATAATGTGATATATATATAAGGAATGTACTGCAGTACTTGTTAATTTCAGTAAGGTTTTAATATGATGAAGGTAATTATATTTTTAGTATGTGACAATAAAAGAAACTTTACTTTGTTTGGGGAATCTGATAAATTGATTTTGGAATTTAGAGACCTTTTAGAGAAAGTCTGGACAGAGGTATTTTGGATAACTATAAAGGTTGGAATGGATTAAGTTGAACTTTGGATAGTATTGTTTAAGGTTAAAACATTTATGAAGATTATTTTTGGAATAGTATAGTACTATATTTTTAAGAAAAGGACAACCTGCAGGGTGGGGCATAACCCGTCGCGTCGGACAAAGCTGCAGGAATCGAACCCACAACCATAGTGCGACAGGCCTTTATTTCCTACCACTAGCCTACAGAAAGTCCCTGGTTATTACAAAATAATTTTACTAATCTAAATGGTATGTGTTAACATTTGGAACCTTATACAATTAGGATAATATAATATTTTTGGGTTCTATTATCTTTTTGAGTGAAAGGTGAGTTGAAGGTTGAAACTCTAATTGTCAAGCATAAATATATATATACCTATCTGTTATTCAATGAATAAATTAATTCTTAAACTTTAGTAAAGGGATATTAAAACAAAAAAAATGTGTTATCCTAATACCTTATGTCTTGTTGAACTAATGATATTTTAAATCAACATAGATTGAAGGCTTTGAGGCCCTCAATTTGACAGTTGATTGTTATTGATGATCTCAATCACTCCCTACGAATTTTTACTTTTTTCCTCCAATTATATGTCTCTAATTGACACCAATGTTCTCCTAATCGAGATCATAATTGGGTGGTGACTTTTTCATTTCCATTTCCCTCCTATTAAGGCTAAATTTTATTAATCTTATTTCCGATGTGGGTTTTCCACAAAGGTATTTTCTCTTTTCAACCTTTTATTTTCAAAGAAAAAAATTTCAAATTGCGAGGATGCAATTTATTGAAGGAGGGGAGAATGTAACACCCCAAGCTTCCACGGTACGTTTCCCTTCGAATAATGCAATAGCGTGTGTTGTACACAACCTCGAGCTCTAACACACACCACAACTAATTAAATTAGCCGTTGTGAATAGTAATACCTACTTTTTGAAATTTTATAAATTTTATTTATCAAAATGGACTTCATTTTTGGATTCGGAATATCGAAATTAGCCTATGTTGAATTTTTGGTATTTTTCTGAGAACTTCTAATTTTTTATGAATAGTGAAAAATACTTAAAAACAACTTTTTAAATCAAAATAATTTATAGTGATAAATTATAATATTTAGTGGTTTTAAAGTATAATTATAATATATTTTTACCATTTTATCCAATGGTGGTCATTAGAATTAATTTAACATTGAAATCGGACATAAACAATTGCCAATCTTTTGATATAAATTGTTTCTTAGAAACACGCTATTTTTTGTAACAGCGGGAATTAATTATAAAATTAATTAATGCAAATTATATGTTTGGAATTTTGTAAAATAGAAATCATTTTTGAATTCGGAATATCAATTATATCTTAGGGTGAAATTTTGGCATTGTTCTGAAAAACATCAATTTTTGATGAATAGTGAAACCACTAAGTGGTAGTTAAATAACTGATTTTTCGTTTAAATGAAATATTACCACTTCTGTGATTTGATTTTCAAAAATCCGACATACATGGTTGTCATTAAGAAGTAAAATGTGGTTCAATGAGATTAAAATAATTTTTTGGTGAATAGTAACTTTTAAGTTCTTAATCGCGATTAGAGGTAATTAGTGTAGTTTAAGGTACAAATAATGTTTTAATAAAATGAGATGAGCATGACACTTATCCTACTTCTATTGTATGAGTCATTGCCGACCAAGACAACCCATGGGTCAACTTGGGGACCCCATGGAGCCACTTTAGTTGGAAAATGACATTAATATATATTTATTTAATGTTAAAATTAAATTGACACAAACATGAGTTGTTTTACTAAAACAGTTTTTAAGTGGGGTTAAACAAGTCCAACTTTTGACTATAAATATTCATTAGAAAGCTAAAAATATTTCCTACATCATAGTATTTTTTTTATAATTTTTAGACATTAAATAAATTAAATTATTTATGACATCATTATGATGCAGCGATGACCTCATTATTTAACGATTTAAATAAAATGAGAAGATAATGAAAAATCCAAGGCTTACACTTGTCCAAAGCCTATTGGATGAGGATATTTAGAACCCTTATCACCTTAGACACGAATTATATAAGTGTGGGACCTTTAGAATCCGAAAATCATTGTATAATAATGTAAAATTTCCTTACTTTCCAAGAGTGCCCCTCCTCTCCTCTTATAAAAGGACCCCACCTCTACCACCACATTCACACTTTCAAGCCATTTGGATCGTCCAACCTCTGCCCAAATACTCTCCCAACTTTCCCCTCTTACTCCTAGAAGCCTCAATTTGGGCAGAACGCTTCCCAAGGAAGCCTTTGGCTCAAATCAAAAAGAGTTACCCAATTTTGAGGTAATGTCTTCTCTAATGTTGTTTTGTTTTATTTTTCTTCTCCAACCCCCTAAACTCTTTTTATTCATTTATTTTATAACAACACCAGTATCCTAAATATACTAGGATGTTGTTATAAGAAGGATTAGAGCTACACTTACACACACATACATCTAATGGTTAAAGAACATACGGTTTCTGTGGATGGCGAATTTCTGCCTCACGAAACGATGATTGTTCAACACTCATATAACACCTTCAAAGGTGGCCATTAAGATGTATCTATATTTATATATGATATATAATATGTTTATGTTTTACTTATGCTTCTGTATTTCTCATTTATGGCATACTTTATGATTTCCATTATGGGTAAAACGCGATAATTTCATTTTAGGAAGTGCGGACTACCGCCCCCTCAAAGTGATTTGAATCGTTAATGCCGTATGTGGGATGTATAAAGGATGGAGTAAATGGTATTATACACTATATTATACTGGAATTATATTATACATTTATATTATTATGATTTCATTCCATTAAATATGAAATAGAAATTAAAGTAGCGTGCATGCGTACGTACGGCTTACCGTCTCCATGAACGGTGCATTTCATTTCTTACCTCTAAATGTTACGTAATATTATAAATGAATGTATATACTGGATATATATGATATATATGACATATAAATCATGAATATAATTCTGGAGATAATGGATATTCTACCACATAAACAACTTGTAATTATAAGAAGTTTATTGTTGACTCAAGTACCAAAGATCGACAAAACGACCGTTATTAACTTAAATAATTACATAATGTTCATAACATTGTAATAAGTGATATAAAAAGGATAATGAAATTAAAAATGGTTCTTAATAAGGTAAATATTAACTCTAGTTTATTATTCAGGAGGTTAAAGAATGGTTGAGTCAAGTCAGACACGAGGTAAGGGAACTTCTTAACCCAATTTCTATTCTTTGGGTTAATCTCCTACTTTCAAATTATGTCATGATGTTATTATGTACTATTTTGTATTTTTACTTTCTTTATGTGTACCTATAGTGAATACACATAATAGATCTATTTTATTTTAAAAATGATATTTTTAAGGACTTCATCTCAATCTCCTTTCATTGAGGCATATTTGGTTTTATACACAACTTTCTTTTATACGGTGTATAAACCCCTTTGACTTTTACGTTTATTCAAATGGAATATTTTTATACGAAGCGTTTTACTAGATGACAAAAAGGGAATGTTTTTCATTCCGTACATATGTGGCGACAACGACTTCTCCGCCGCCGTGACCATTATTTGAGTTTCGGCTTCCTCTACATGCCATCATTTTTTAATGAAAAATAAATACAAAGTTTTAACTTTCTTTTATTTTGGTATTGAAAATGGTTTTGAAAGCGTTTTTATTATATCAATGAGCTGTATTGATATCTTGTGATTGAAATGTGGAAATTTTATGTTTCCTTTATCCATGTTTTATGTGATACGATTATGTTATGGTTTATGATATGTTTAAACCTATTCATATGAGGAATGCATTGGACTTAATAAGTGACGGGTGGAGCCCGCTATAGCTCCTCGATGCATCGGCAGGTCTCATGAGACAAACTAGTGTCTTGGCACGAGGCCTTGACAAAATCTTATTTGTGTTCTTGGCACGAGGCTTTGACTACGTGGTTATGATAGTCTGGCATTATGAATTCCATCATTATGAAAGTGGTTATTGATATTGCATGTGATTATTCGACCAGTAGAATATCCATGTGAAGAAGTGAATGGAATTATCTCATTTTACTTTTTCCATATTATGTTTCTGTTCAAGTTTAAAAGGCTTTTGTTTTAGTTATACATTGCCTTAAATGTTTATGTTTATTTATGAAAGCTTCCGCAATATTGTTATCCTTACCGAGCATCTGAGCTCACCCCTTTCAATGTTTTAATATTTTCCAGGATGTGAAGAAGTATTTTATGAATGACCTGCAGGGATTGTCAGAAGAGGATATGAGAGTGGACTATGGAGACTTTGTTATTGTAGTTTTTCACTTTATGATGTAATGTAACATTTACGAATGTATCTAGTGTTTCCAAGGCTACTAAACTAATAGGTCTTTCGAGACTTGATCTTTTGTGATCATGCCAATGTTACGAAGTAATGCACCGACTCTGGGTAGCTGGGGTCGGGGCATTACAAGACATGCGGTGTCATGTGGCACATGGTGTTGGGTTACACGACAGAGATTTCGACGTTGGCCGAAGCAGGTGACACTCCATGGTGGCTGCTGAGCACCAGTGGATTTTATGTTTATATTTTCATCATTCTGTTTACTATTTTTATTATAAATGAATGCCTACTTAAACACTTATATTAGGTACGAACCATTGGGTGGTATCCTACTGAGATTTTTCTCACACCCTGCACGGGCCCTTCGAGACGCGTGTAGACTTTATGGATTTGCGTGCAGGAAAGAGGCCAGCCTCAGGAGCTGGGTTGCGTTAGTTGTTGCATGGAGATGGTATGGACCTTGAGGTCTTACCTAGCTGGAGTTATTCTGTTTTTTTTTCTTTTCTGTATCAGCATGCTTATTTGTTGTAGCTACAGTTGGTTAGTCATGGGTGCCTTTTTATATTCAGATATGTATGAGATGCTTTGGATGAATATTTTATTGTTCAGTAGTTGTTACATTTTATTAGCATGTTGTTTTGTTTATTTCCGCTTCTGTTGATATATTTATTTCTTCTTCTATTTATTGAGATTGAATGTGCTTCCACTCTGCGGGTCTTGTTCGAGTCTACTGTATCATTTATTCCGCTGCATCTCTACTGTTATACTTGGATGAGTACCATTATTATTATCCTTCGAGAGGTTATAGCCTCCCCACTATACTTATCAGACCCTCACTGCTATTCGGCAGCCTTTGGCATTCGGGAAGGTGTGCCTAAGGTAGCGGCACCCGACCTATTTAGCACTTTTCGGGTGGATGTTCGGGTCTGGGTCATTACAAAGTGGTATCAGAGGAGTTCTTGATAGGTATTTAGTAGCAGCGTTTTACTGTCTACTAATGATATTGAGACTTCTCTTTTATTTTGGCTAGTTTTACTATTTGGGGATATAGTAGACTAGAAAATGGTTTTTACTAGAACTGGGTTTCTAGCTTGTGCTTGGGTGCCTGCAGCCCCAGGTACGAGGGATGATCCAAGTTTTCGTGGGTGGGAATTGTTGTGTGATTTTTCCTAGATTACAGTTTATATGATTTCCACCTTGGTGGCCCACATGGTGTGTGATGTTATTGATTGTGATATGTGAACCTTGACCCGGTGCAGTAAGGGAGAATGATACCTTAGACCGGTATGGAAAGTCTTGTTTTCTTGTCTTTTGATAGGCACATTATTTTAGAGTATTTCAATTTCATAACTTCACGTATTCTTTTTGAAGTGATAATACCATGTGAATAAAAATCAATTTCCATGCTTAGTATTCTTGAACTGTAAAAAGGTGAAATTCCTGATATAATTGCTTATTTATTTCAATGTGTTATGCCATGATTTGTATATTTGTATAATTTCATATGGCAGGATATTTGGGTCTGGCTCTTGTACGAGCAGGCAGATACTATCAGTTGAGGTGATTTTGATCACCAGGATTGGGAGACTTGGTCATCGGTTTGAGGCAACGTTGGTTGTTAGGACGGGCATGGCCTGAGATACTTTTGATACTTGGCTCTGTTGAGGGAGGGTAAGGATTACATTAGGCCGAGATGCCGTGGGGCATGGGTTGCAGTGGGGGAGAGTAAGGGTAGTAGTTATGAACTTCCTTTTACAGATTCCCTTATCTTCGTTGAATATATATATTGTTATGTATATATATGGTATGTCTGACCATTTATGGTATTCAGCGGGTTTCTTTTTGGGTGACTCAGATGGAGTGTCAGACGGGAGATGGTACAGTGCCGCAGGTGCTGGATCAGGTTCAGGATCTGGTGCAGGCAGAGCAGGAGCCGTAGGTACAGGCTCAGGGACAGGATCGGTTTTAGGATCCAGTGCAGGTAAGATAGCATCTGGGTTAGGCATCGTTCGGTACATGGCTCGATGAGCAGCTCCGAATGAGCCCGGTGCGTGTCTCACAGGGGATCGACAGAGGAGCATAGGGTACAGAACCTTTTATGGAATATCTGACATGGGATTTCCAGTCGCAGCACTCGCCACTTTTTCAGGGTGAGGTTGGTCTGCAGGCGGCTGAGAACTAGATAGAGAGTATGAAGATGATCTTCGAGAAACTCGAGAAGCCTCCAGGGTGGAGGATCAAGTTGGCGATGTACATACCGAGGGGACCAGCGAAGCGTTGGTGGGATGTGCAGGTTCAGGCTCGTAGGCACGAGGTACTGGCATGGAATGACTTCGAGGACAGGTTCTTCGAGCACTATTACCCAGAGACACTGAGATCAGAGAGAGCTCGGGAGTTCTTGAGTCTTCAGCAGGGAGACATGTCTGTCATGGACTATGTATCTGCCTTCATAGAGTTGTCTCAATTTGCACATGGTATGGTAAGAGATGACGCGGCTAGGGTGAGGTGCTTCAATGATGGCTTATGACATGCCATTTGGGTCCAGGTGAATATTTTCAGGCTGGCTTCTTCTTCTGAGGCGGTGAACAAGGCACTCATAGTAGAAGGAAACCAGAGGGATAGGCCCCAAGTTGGTCAGGAGACAGTTTTAGGTGATGGTTCGGATATCAAGAAGCAAGGATGGGATGAGTTCTAGCAGGGCAGTCAGGCCAGAGATTCATCTAGACCACCTCGCAGTAGTTATTTAGTGATTTCCTTTCAGTGTGGATATCCATTACATGTTCGGACTCAGTGCGATAGGCCTCCAAAGGAGTGTTGGGCATGTGGATACGTTGGGTACCTTGAGAGGTTTTGCAGGCATCCTTCTCATACAGCCGTCAGACAGGGACCAGGACAGATGGTGGCATCTGGAGTTGGTTCGGGTTCAGTACTAGGAGAGGGTACCTGAGGTTCAGCTACACACGGAGGACATGACAGAGACAGCGTGATCCAATTGAGGGGTTAGTGGCTGGTGACTGGAGCAACACTGCAGGGAGGTCAGGAATCAAGCAGTTGTACTTCAGTCCAGGTGCATGCCGTGGAGTTTCCAGAGGCGGAGCAGGCTGGTGAGCCGATGACGGTTAGAGGTACACCGCGGTGTGGTCGTGATCTCTATGTTTCCTTTTTGGCATGACCTGTAGAGGCATGTCCATTTTAAGTGCACGGGGTACACATGATCTATGTGGACTGACTAGATGCTAGTCAGTGGGATTGGCACTATATTGGGTGCTTGATATATATATATATATATATTTATTTATTTATTTATGAGATGTGTAGCATTTGGGCATCGAGGATGCAGGTTACTTGAGGTGTCGTGGGCATAAAGGCATTGAGGATGCGGGTTACTTTAGGTATCGTGGGCATTAGGGAATCGAGGATGTGAGTTACTTGAGTTGCTAGGCACCAAGACCTCATGGAGGCGGGACACTGATGTGATGCAGGATACGTTGGGTGTTGGGAACGACACATGAGCACCTATGAGGTGTAGGGGTGAAGAGGCGTCACGAAGGACTATACATCTGGAAAACATGTTAGTAAACCTTGTTTTCTTTGAGTTTTGTTGGGTTGAGACTGGTTAGGTGATTCCTAAGGTGGGGAGCCCCCCCCCCCTGAGGAATTTAGTCAGGACCTTTGAGACCGGGGAAGTCTGGGTTACTTTGATCGGGGTGGTATGTTCGGTTCCATCTTCGGGTTTCGTTTGATAGCTCAGGGATGAGATATGTTAAGGTGGGGAGATTGTAAGAACCCGGGTTTTTGGAACGGGTCAAAATCCCAACCCTGTTTGAATTTTTGACTTGTTTCTGAGGAAACTGAATAAAATGAGCAGTTTTTGGAAATTTTCAAACTACACGCCATGTACTTTTGGTAGACACCGTATATATGTTAAGCGAGTGACCGACCGTGTGCTCGCCGAGTACATGTCGTGTGATGGCCATGTAGAAATTTCTTACTACACGGCGTGTATTTTTAGACACGTCGTGTACCCATGACCGTGTGGAGGCCATACATGGCATGTAGGCCTGTTGGATGGGGAGAATCGCTTTGACCAAGTACATGTCGTGTGCTTCTTGGACAGGGCGTGTAGGTTGTTCATGTATAAGGGATATACATGGCATGTAGGCTTATTGGCCGGGTAGATTTGTTTAACCAAGTAAACGTCATGTTTTTCCAGGACGCGTCGTGTAGTCCAGCCGTGTATGAGAGAAATACATGGCGTGTGGGTAAGTCGATGAGGAAGGGAAGAAAAATAGAGTACACATAGTGTACCCAAAGGTACACACTGTGTACTTATGTCAGCAGGTTCGGGAAAGTAAGTCAACGGAATTCCATCCACCAAATGAATAGTTAAACTACATACACGGCGTGTAGTCCTAAATTACATGTCGTGTAGTTTCTTTTTTGTGTTAAAATGGGTAGTATCCTCGTTTGGAGGCAGAACTCATGTTTTTGGCTGGGTTTCACGAACCAAGCTCGTCAAACCTTCATTTCTCTCCCAGTTCTTTGTACGAAGTCAGATTCGATCACGGTTGGATCCATTGGAACCCCTTAGGTAAGGCCTCGATTCCTCTTAAGCCATTTTGTTTGATTTCTGTTCTAGAAAGAGTTATAGGTGTTTGAGCAGTTTTGATTCTTTTGTAGATATACCGCATTTTAGACCGAATTGGAGGCTGTTATCAAAGGAGTAGCATCATACGAGTCTCAGGTAGGTGGTGCATACCTTGTTTTGTGTTTTTGTAGACTGTTGGGTGGTGCGGCCTTTGGCGCGTTTTTGGGTATTTTGGGTGGGACCCGTTTTATCTGCTATTTCATATTGAATTGTTTATTAGACCTATGGGATGCCTTTGGGTATGCCCAGTTACCAGTTTTTCTTGAGTGGGATCGGGTGAGGGGTTGTAGCTCATCGGGGAATTTTGGTCGGGGGATGCCAAAATGGTTTAATTTGAATTATATTGTTATAAACGGTTGAGTTTAATTTATTAAGCCTGATATAAAATTGTTAAAGGCATTCAAGACCTTAGTGCTGGTATGTGACAGCACCTTGCATAGTGTAAATCTACTATTTAGAATATTTTGTCTGTTTATGTTTTCTGTTTAAATATGTTATATATGCAATTTTTGAATTGCATATGCTGGACCCTTTGGGTGGTGTTGGTCATGGCCCGGATATTGTTGAGTGATGTCGATCACAGGTTGGGCTTGGCCTGGGTTACCTTGGGTGGTTTCGACTATGGGATTAGGCATCATGGATGTTGTTTTGAGGCAGTACGACTGTCAGGTTGGGCATGGCCCGGGTTACTTGGGTGGCGAGGCCATCAGACTTGAGCATCATAGTCGTAGGGACATGTGGTGTCAGTTGTGTGGTGGCTTAGGTACTATGTTGGTGATTACCACTCACCCAAAACTTTGAGTAGTGTGCACACAGAGATACTCCGTGATGAGGTGGTTTTGACCACTCATGTGGGTAGAGGCCTCCGTTAGTTGTGGTTTAGGTACTTTGGTTGGGGGTGCTTGCCGTAGAAATCTATGTGGGAGGTGAGGAGCCTTCAAGGGATAGAATTGAGGCTATCGGGTTGGGGAAGGATGCTCGCCATCATTTGAGGGAATATATCTTTGTCCCTCCAGATACGTTATTTGAGGGCAGACATCGATGTTCCTCTGGGTTACTTCTTGGGCATTCCTTTGGGACGTTATTACTTGAGGCACGAAGTGTCAGGAGGAACAACGTGCCGGGTTACTATTCTTGGGCATGCCTTTGGGACTTCGGTACTTTAGACACACGGTGTTAGGTGGTACATGGTGTCGGGTTACACGATAGAGATTCTGGCATTGGCCGAAGCAAGTGACACTCCATGGTGGCTGCTGAGCACCAGTGGAGTTTGTGTTTATTTGTGCATCGTTATGTTTACTATTTTTCTTATAAATGAATGCCTGATTAAATACTTATATTAGGTACACACTGCTGGGTGGTGTCCTACTAAGATTTGTCTCACACCCTACACGGTCCCTTCGAGACGCGTGTAGACTTTATGGATTTGTGTGCAGGAAGGAGGTTAGCCTCAAGAGCTGGGATGCGTTAGTTGTTTCATGGAGATGGTATGGACCTTGAGGTCTTACCTAGCTGGAGTTATTATATTTTTTTTTCTTTTCTGTATCAGCATGCTTATTTGTTGTAGCTACAGTTGGTTAGCCATGGGTGCCTTTTTATATTCAGATATGTATGACCTGCTTTGGATGCATGTTTTATTATTCAGTAGTAGTTACATTTTATCAGCATGCTGTTGTGTTTATTTCTGCTACTGATGATATATTTATTGCTTTCGTTGTTTATTGATATTGAACGTGCTTCCGCTCTACGGGTCTGGTTCGAGTCTGCTGAGTCATTTATTCCGCTACATATCTACTGTTATACTTGGACCAGTACCATTATTATTATCCTTCGAGAGGGTATAGCCTCCCCTCTATACCTATCAGACCCTCGCTGCTAGTCGTCAGCCTTTGGAATTCGGGGAGGTGTGCCTAAGGTAGTAGCACCCGACCCATTTAGCATTGTTCGGGTGGCTATTTGGGTCTGGGTCGTTACATCTTTCCCACTGAGCTCATTTTGATCTCATCCTACATATACCACTCAGTGTATGAAAATATTATGGTTTCTTTTAGGTGCCTTGTCTTGAGTCTTCTAGTTTGAGTTGTACAATATAAATGGTATGGGATGTGGAGTGTGGCCAAGGTTTATAGGGAGATCTTGGTAGTGGTTTGGTTTGGGTTTTTACTTTGTTTTAGGATCTTTTGGGATGCGTATATATTGGAATATGGCCTGAAACTTATATATACTCACCTATGTGATTATATTTCATTTACATGAATGCATTTCATATTTCCTTTATTGTTTAATTTTTTATACAAATCCTTTCTTTATTATTACGGTATACTCTAATTAGATATGTTTACTTATTTATTTTTAAGTTAAAATCATTCCCACTAGATTTTATGAGACCTTAACATTAGTTTCCTAACTGGGGTGATTAGAAACACACCTTGGGTATATCTTGGGTTGGTTTGGCTATCCATTATATGGATGTCCCAGACTGGTTCATGAAAAAATGGTATCATACACACCCTCTTACTATTTGAGGTGTTCCTGGGAAGTATGGAAACTAGAATCGTCATCGGATCTTGAGAGGTAGGTATAGGGAAGAGTTTCATGTGATTTTTTTGTCCTGATCCTTGATTTTCCATAAGAATTTGAGGATTTATTCTTGATTTTGAGTTTTATTTTGGATATAATTTATGTATTTTGATATGTTTTGATGATACTTTGGTCCTCAATTAGTATGTAAAGACCCGCAAATTTCAAGGAAATTTTTTTTCTCTTAATTTTCTTTGGAATTTTACAAGAGCGCAGCTTCAGACGGCACCTGATTCCGAGGCCCGGTGTGCCCGGAATCAATTTCCGAAGTTTGGCTCGGGTACGTTCAGTGAACGGACGAGCGGGTTTTTCTATCTTTTGAACCGGTGCCCGGAATCGAATTCTGAGGGCACCGATGAAATCGTAGCGCCGGTATTTGCTTAGAAACGCTTCTTCCGGAGTTGCGTTTGCTCAACCGTGGTTTTTAAATTTTGCGGCTTTAAGTCAGAAATAAAATAAAGTTTGTGCGACAACTTTATTTTATTTCACTTAAGCTGCTTGGAAGCCACTTGAAGCCACTTAAGGGCGGCTTGAACTGAGTTGAACTGGATAGGATGCTATCCAAAAAATATCCTACCCCCTTAGTAGGATATTTCTGCGGTGGGGCCCGCACGAGCCCCGCCGTTTCTTTCGCTAAGTAACGCACCCGCGAAAACCCGTCAAAGTAACTGAAAAGTCAACCGACGCGTTTTCTTTAATTCTTAACAGACCATTTAATTGGGCGGTTTATTTCGTGAATTAAATGGGCTGTTTCTTTCGTGAATTAATTGGGCTGTTTCGCTCGTTGAATTAATTCAACGAACTGATGGGTCGTTACTTACGCGTTTGCATTCGTTGGCAAAATAATAAAATAAGACCAACTCTTTCTTTTGGAGGATTACTCGTTGTGCGAGATTCTCTGGACCTCCACTCTCCCCGCGAAGAACGCGAAAAACGCGAAGAACGCGAAGAACGCCGGCGACCGGAATTCGACGACGCACACCGAGATCTGCGACGTCGACGAGCCTTACCCGCGACGTTCTTCGGCGACGCCCCTTCCTCCGCAGCCGATCTTCGTTCGGCAACTAAGGTGAGAAACGAATCGTTTGAATTCTCCCTTTTTAATTTCGATATCAACGGATTTAAATTAATTAAATCCGTTTGATCTTGATCCGGAGATTGGCGACGCGGCGCCGGATACCGCGACGACGCGACGATCCCCCTTCTTCCGCGACGAGCAATTCCGCGACGACCTCTCGTCCGACGACGACGACAAGGTAAGGGTTGATTTGAAATATTTTCCTTTCCCGTGATTTTATTTCTTTAAAGTAAGGAACATGATCACCGACAATTTTAATTTATTTAAAATTGTTGTTGATTATTATCTTTTTCCTCCCGTTGTTTATGACTAACGCGGAGGGTTCGGGTCTAACGAACAAGACCCGGCAACCCTCCGTCGATCTCTTTTGTTGTGCGGATATGGCGGACGATGACGAACCGCGCGGCAGGGGCGATCTGTTGTTTCCGCAGTGAAGGTCGGCCCTCGGGAGGAGCAACGGCGCAGACGGGAGGTAAAACGGGCCACCGGAGCAACTCCGGCGGCCCGCGGAAGGCGGCGGCGGCGCGGGTCGCCGGCGCCCGGCGCGCCGCCGTGGAGAACTTCCGCCGCGGCTGAAGCCGCGGCCGCGCGGAACCGGGAACGAACGCGGCGGCCCGGCCGCGTCCGCGTGACAGGCGGCCCCCCGCGGGGCCGCGTTTCTCTCCAAGCCGCGGGTCAAACCCGCGGCAGTTTGTTCGGCCGCTCGGCTGAAGCCGAGCCGGCCGGTCCGGTCGGCCGGGCCGCGCCCAGGCCGGACCGGACCCGGCCCAGCCGGGTCAGGCCGACCCGGTTCGGCCGACCCAGGGGGGGTTCGGGCCGGGTCGCCCCGGGCCCAGAACCCCCGTTTCGGGCCTTCTTCGGTCTTTCGCCCATATCTTGGGCCTGGGACCTCTGATTGACGAACCGTTAGCGGCTACGCGATCCTTGGATCGAGACGGTCGTTTTGGTATATTATACTCAAGGTTTCGGAAGACTTTGGGTTCGGCCGGGTTGGTTCGTACACGAAACCAACCGGGCCCTCGGAGCGGAAACGCTCATAACTTGAGCTACGGACGTCCGATCGACGTACCGTCAGCTGTGGTAGTTTCCTCTAGGTGAGACGGAACTTTTGGCATACTCCGCTCGAGGATCGGACACAGGCGGAGTATGGTCGGGTTGGTTTTGCCCTAAAAACCAACCGGGCCCCTGGGACGAAAATGCCAATAACTCTCAGACCGGGCGTCCGATTGACGCGCCGTCTGTTGCGTTGTGATCCTGTTGTCGATACGGAACTTTTGGATACATCAACTTCGGACTACGTGTCAGTTGATGTATCAGCCTCTCGGCTCGTGGAGCGGACCCTCCTAAACGAGCTCGCTACGTGCGGGAACCCTAGCGCTGGCTGTGACTTCGACGACAGAGCAGAGATCCTCCGTGGACTGCGACGACGGCAGAGCAGAGATCCTCCGTGGACTGCGGCGACGGCAGAGCAGAGATCCTTCGTGGACTGCGGCGACGACTGTGCAGAGATCCTCAGTGGACTGCGTCGACTACTGCACTCAGCGATCCCACGTGGATCAGTGCTACAGGTTCTGTGTGAGCCCGATCCAACGTGGGTCCTTACTACCGGTTCTGTGTGAGCCACTGCCTACAGGTTCTGTGTGAGCCCGATCCTGTGTGGGTCTTTGCGGGGGTTAGTACCTATCGATCCTTCGTGGGTCCGACGACTTAGATGGATCAGTGATCATCTTTGACGTCATCTGAAAAAGTATACCTGGTTGAGCTGAATCTTATGTTACTCTCCTTTGTGGATTGTGTTGAACTATCCTTTGTGGATTTACTGTTTACTCTCCTTGTGGATTTGAGTCTTGCTTTCCTTTGTGGATTGAGTTATTCTTGAGCTCGTGAGTAGAGCTAGAATTGGGGACTTAGGTATATGTATGGGCATATACCTAAGTCGAGTCAGATGTTACTTCGTGATTGCATCTTTCTTTTGTGCTATATCCTTTGTGGATTTCGGGAGACCTTCGGGGGTCTCGGGGTCCTTACTGAGTAGTTTGTACTCACCCCTGCACGGGCTATGCCCGCACCTTGTTGTGTTGGTTGCAGACGACGGACAGCGCTGATCACGGTTGGGGCGTGGAGCAGGACGGTACCTGGAGGTGGACCACTGGGCGGGACATACTCGGAGCGGACGTGGGACCCGAGGAGCCTGGAGGCTATCTGTACCCACCCTTCAGGTGGGATTGCCAGTGGACGACACGAGGCCGCCGTCTTTTCTTCAGTTGCTGTACTTTACTTTTTCAGTTGTACTTTACAGTTGGGCTTGTATTTCCGGCCCCCTTTACTTTTCTGCACTTGTAGTTACTTTCCGCTTGCTGACTCTGTGTGGTTGTTACTTATAAAGGCAATGCCTTCCCTGTTTACTGGGATTTTACGCCTTGGTGCTAGTCGCCAGCCCCTGGCCTATGGAAGGCGGGCTTGGGGTAGTCACGGCACGGGCCCCGAGGACGGGTCGTGACAAATTGGTATCAAAGGTGGTCGGTTCTACCGCAGACTCTGATCGTCCTTTCTTTCTATATGAAGCAATAGTGTTTAGTGTATTGAGTGTGGTTATCAGTTCAGGGAGCCCAGTGTTGGTGCGGCGGCCGACGTATCCGTACACCAGGACCCTGACTCCTGATTTCCGACTTAATGCATGAAAACATTGATTGCGTGTGTGTTTCAAGTTTTCTTTGTGATTACTTATGTCAGCTCACCGGGTATACTAATCTGCTTTATGAAAGTCTCAAGTTTTCCTTGTGATTACTTGTGCCAGCTCACCAGGTATACTGTTCTGACTGTGGTGCTCTTGTTCTCCTTTTCAGGATGGCCCCGCGACGACAGCCAGCTAGGGTTCCGAGTGTAGGGCGCGACGGCAGCCCACCGAGCGATGAGGCCTCGGTGCAGGGCCCTTTGCCAGCAGTGGCACCGGCGGTAGCTTTACCCGCCGAGCCACCGATGCTACCAGTACCAGACGCTGACGATGCACGTCGCCTCAGGGCACTGCATGAGTTTCAGAGCCAGCGACCGCCCAGGTTTCGCGGTGAGGCGGACCCCCAGGCCGCCGAGGACTGGCTAGAGGCGGTGGTACGGATCTTTAGGCTAGTGAGGACACCAGCGGATCTCATGGTGATCCTCGCGGCGAGCCTCCTGCAGGCGGCGGCGGGACGATGGTGGAGCCTGATGATCCAGGTTCACGATGAGGCATCCTTGCTCTGGGCGGACTTCGAGAGCCTCTTCCGCTCTGAGTTCATCCCGGCCACCCTCCGAGCGGTGCGCATCCAGGAGCTTCTCCAGCTGCGCCAGGGCAGCATGACGGTCGCTCAGTACGCGGCGAGGTTCACTGACCTATCTCGTTACTCGACCGACATGGTACGGGACCCCTTCTTCCGGGCCCGGACCTTCGAGCATGGCTTGCGACAGGAGATTCGGGCGTCGCTGATCTCCCTCAGCATTCCGACCCAGGCGGGAGTGCTGGAGCGAGCCCTCCTGATCGAGAGCTTCCTGGCAGAGCCTTCTTCAGCGGCGAGACCTAGCGCAGGGCGGCAGGTAGCTGAGTCTTCGGCAGCAGGTAGCCGACGGATGACTCTCGGGTCCAGGCAGACCAGACCCCCACGTAGACGGCCTCAGGACACCGGCTCAGCAGTACGGGGCACACAGCGGAGTGCCAGCCTTCCGAGAGGCAGGCTATGCTACTCCTGCGGAGGGCAGGGTCACATGGCTCGTGACTGCCCGACTCGCCGATCAGAGGAGCATCAGACGGTGGAGGGGCCACCCAGGCAGAGGCAGAGGGTCGACCGTGGCGGTCCGCAGGGAGGAGGCGGACGAGGCAGAGGAGCTGGCCGAGCAGCGGGTGGTGGGCGACGCTTCCAGGCTCTACCCCCACCACCACCAGGAGGGCCACCTCGACCACAGGGAGCTGGCGGGCAGGGATAGGCCCAGCTCCAGGCAGTGGAGGCCTACGACCCCGACATGCCAGAGATGATTCGAGGTACGATCTGTGTCTATTCCACCCTTGCTGCAGTGCTTATAGACACAGGAGCGAGTCACTCTTTCATAGCCTCTGCCCTTGTTCGGAGCTCGGAGATTCCGACTGAGCCTTTGGCTCGATCCTTACGGCTAGAGACTCCTACGGGAGCAGACTCGACGATTACGCACTGGTGCCGGCAGTGTGAGCTTACTCTAGGAGGCGAGAGCTTCGGCTGGGATCTCCTTGTAGCGGCGTCGAGGCCTTACGACGTCATCTTGGGCATGGATTGGCTATCCACGGTTCATGCCCAGATCGACTGTTTTAGGCGCAAGGTGCGATGTGTTCGCACCGACGGGAGCAGGTTTACCTTCACCGGCGAGAAGGGAACCTTTGCAGCACAGGATGGACTTCCGCGGAGGAGAGTGCAGCCCATCTCTCATCAGTTGGCTAGCCTCATCCTAGGAGCAGTGGACGTGCGGAGTCCAGCTTTTCCTGCAGTGGTGGACCAGTACGTGGACGTCTTTCCCGATGACGTTCCAGGGCTACCTCCTCATAGAGAGGTAGACTTTTACATCGACTTGTACCCCGGGACAGCCCCGATATCTACTCCAGCATATCGGATGGCCCCCGCCGAGCTTCGAGAGCTGCGGGTACAGTTGGAGGACTTGCAGAGCAAGGGGTTTATCCGACCCAGTGTTTCACCCTGGGCTTCCCCGATTTTGTTCGTCAAGAAGGCGGACGGGAGCTTGCGACTGTGTGTCGACTATCGTCGCCTGAACCAGGTGACAGTGAGGAACAAGTATCCGCTGCCACGGATTGATGACCTCTTCGATCAGCTCAAGGGAGCGAGGTGGTTCTCGAAGATAGACCTCCGGTCAGGCTATCATCAGCTCAGAGTTCGAGACGAGGACGTGCAGAAGACGGCCTTCAGGTGTCGGTATGGCCATTATGAGTTCCTGGTTATGCCGTTCGGCGTAACCAATGCTCCAGCAGTGTTCATGAGCCTCATGAACAGGATCTTCCAGCCATACCTCAACCGATTTGTCGTGGTCTTCATTGACGACATTTTGATATACTCGACGACTGAGGAGGAGCATGCCTACCACCTGCGAGTTGTGCTAGACACACTCCGAGAGCACCAGCTTTATGGCAAGCTCTCAAAATGCCAGTTCTGGTTACGTGAGGTCCATTTCTTGGGGCACGTCATTTCTGAGGCGGGAGTTGCAGTGGATCCCGCGAAGATCGAGACAGTGCTAGCTTGGGAGCCACCCAGGAGCGTGACAGAGGTGCGGAGCTTCTTGGGCCTAGCCGGATACTATCGGAGATTTGTGCCGGACTTCTCCAGAGTTGCGGCCCCACTCTCAGCGTTGACGAAGAAGGGGAAACCCTTCGTGTGGTCAGACAGATGTCAGCAGAGCTTCCAGGAGCTGAGGCAGAGGTTGACCAGCGCACCTATCTTGAGGTTGCCTGAGGAGGGAGTTGGGTACGTAGTTTACTGCGACGCATCAGGGACTGGACTCGGGTGCGTCCTGATGCAGGAGCGGGCCGTGATCGCCTACGGATCACGACAGTTGAGGCCGCATGAGCAGAACTACGCCACTCATGACCTGGAGTTAGCAGCAGTGGTCTTCGCTCTGAAGACTTGGCGGCACAATCTGATGGGCGAGCGCTTCACAGTCTTTTCTGACCACCAGAGTCTCAGGTATATCTTTTCTCAGAAGGACCTGAACCTGAGACAGTGGAGATGGCTTGAGTTCCTCCAGGACTATGACTTTGAGATAGTCTATACTCCTGGGAAGGGGAATGTGGTAGCCGATGCCCTCAGCAGGAGGACGGGCATTCAGCTACTTGAGGAGGCGACAGAGCAGCTAGCCTCCTTACAGATATCCTTTGTGGATAGAGACGGAGCAGCCTTTCTTCAGTCTCTCACAGTCTCTCCTCCACTTCTACAGCGGGTCAGAGAGGCTCAGCGTGAGGACGCTGACTGTGAGACCCGGCGTGCACTGATATCCTCAGGTCAGGCGCCTGATGGCTTCTCCCTTGGAGCAGAGCACGACATCCTTTTCAGAGGACGTACCTTCGTACCAGTCGCTTTACGAGAGGAGGTGCTGAGAGAGTTTCACACTTCTCCCTTGGAGGTGCATCCCAGAGTGGCGAAGATGTACCAGGATCTCAGACGACAGCACTGGTGGCCGGGCATGAAGAAAGCTGTGGCGGAGTTCGTTTCACGATGCCTCACCTGCCAGCAGGTGAAGGCAGAGCATCAGGTACCAGCAGGCTTGGTACAGCCCTTGGAGGTCCCGGAGTGGAAGTGGGATGCCATATCTATGGACTTCGTGACTGGACTTCCACGCACTTCCAGAGGTCACGACTCCATTTGGGTGATTGTCGACCGACTCACCAAGTCGGCACACTTCTTACCCATCAGAGAGCAGGGCTCAGTGGAGAGCTTGGGACGTCTTTACGTCTAGGAGATCGTACGGCTTCACGGTGTTCCATCGTCTATCGTCTCCGATCGAGATTCTCGTTTCACTTCCCGGCTTTGGAAGGGGTTGCAGGAGGCGTTCGGGGCGCGGCTCCATCTGAGCACAGCCTTCCACCCTCAGACGGATGGTCAGACTGAGAGGACCATACAGACACTCGAGGACATGCTCCGTGCATGTGTTCTCGACTTTGGTCGCAGCTGGGAGGACCACCTACCCTTGGTGGAGTTCGCGTACAAAAACAGCTACCACTCCACCATCGGGATGGCACCATACGAGGCGTTGTACGGCAGACCCTGCAGATCACCGTTGTGCTGGACAGACCCTGGGGAGTCAGCACTCGTGGGACCAAAGATGGTCCGAGCCACGACAGAGAAGGTCCAGATCATCCAGGAGAGGATGAGGACAGCTCAGAGCCGGCAGAAGTCATATGCTGACAGGAGGCGGAGGCCACTAGAGTTCGAGGATGGCGACTACGTCTTTTTGCGTGTCTCACCTCGACGTGGTTTACGGAGATTTGGCCGAGGCGGCAAGTTGTCTCCACGCTTCATCGGGCCTTTCCAGGTCCTCAGCAGGATAGGAGAGGTGGCTTATCGCCTGGCTCTACCACCCCAGTTGCACCGGGTGCACGACGTCTTCCACGTGTCTCAGCTGAGGAGATACGTGCACGACCCGACGCACATCATCGACTTTGGGGAGCTGGACGTGGACGATGGGGCGACTTTTGCGGAGGTCCCAGTGGAGATCGAGGATCGACAGGAGCGGGTCCTACGTGGGCGGTCGATTCCTCTTGTGCGCATCAGATGGCAGCACGGGAACCTCCAGGAGAGCACTTGGGAGCGGGAGGCTCATATGCGTGCTCAGTACCCCCATTTGTTCCCCTAGTTTTTGATGTATCTTTACGGGGACGTAAAGCCCTGAGGTGGAAGTAATGTAAAGACCCGCAAATTTCAAGGAAATTTTTTTTCTCTTAATTTTCTTTGGAATTTTACAAGAGCGCAGCTTCAGACGGCACCAGATTCCGAGGCCCGGTGTGCCCGGAATCAATTTCCGAAGTTTGGCTCGGGTACGTTCAGTGAACGGACGAGCGGGTTTTTCTATCTTTTGAACCGGTGCCCGGAATCGAATTCTGAGGGCACCGATGAAATCGCAGCGCCGGTATTTTCTTAGAAACGCTTCTTCCGGAGTTGCGTTTGCTCAACCGTGGTTTTTAAATTTTGCGGCTTTAAGTCAGAAATAAAATAAAGTTTGTGCGACAACTTTATTTTATTTCACTTAAGCTGCTTGGAAGCCACTTGAAGCCACTTAAGGGCGGTTTGAACTGAGTTGAACTGGATAGGATGCTATCCAGAAAATATCCTACCCCCTTGGTAGGATATTTGTGCGGTGGGGCCCGCACGAGCCCCGCCGTTTCTTTCGCTAAGTAACGCACCCGCGAAAACCCGTCAAAGTAACTGAAAAGTCAACCGACGCGTTTTCTTTAATTCTTAACAGACCATTTAATTGGGCGGTTTATTTCGTGAATTAAATGGGCTGTTTCTTTCGTGAATTAATTGGGCTGTTTCGCTCGTTGAATTAATTCAACGAACTGATGGGTCGTTACTTACGCGTTTGCGTTCGTTGGCAAAATAATAAAATAAGACCAACTCTTTCTTTTGGAGGATTACTCGTTGTGCGAGATTCTCTGGACCTCCACTCTCCCCGCGAAGAACGCGAAGAACGCGAAGAACGCGAAGAACGCCGGCGACCGGAATTCGACGACGCACACCGAGATCTGCGACGTCGACGAGCCTTACCCGCGACGTTCTTCGGCGACGCCCCTTCCTCCGCAGCCGATCTTCGTTCGGCAACTAAGGTGAGAAACGAATCGTTTGAATTCTCCCTTTTTAATTTCGATATCAACGGATTTAAATTAATTAAATCCGTTTGATCTTGATCCGTAGATTGGCGACGCGACGCCGGATACCGCGACGACGCGACGATCCCCCTTCTTCCGCGACGAGCAATTCCGCGACGACCTCTCATCCGACGACGACGACAAGGTAAGGGTTGATTTGAAATATTTTCCTTTCCCATGATTTTATTTCTTTAAAGTAAGGAACATGATCACCGACAATTTTAATTTATTTAAAATTGTTGTTGATTATTATCTTTTTCCTCCCGTTGTTTATGACTAACGCGGAGGGTGCGGGTCTAACGAACAAGACCCGGCAACCCTCCGCCGATCTCTTTTGTTGTGCGGATATGGCGGACGACGACGAACCGCGCGGTAGGGGAGATCTGTTGTTTCCGCAGTGAAGGTCGGCCCCCGGGAGGAGCAACGGCGCAGACGGGAGGTAAAACGGGCCACCGGAGCAACTCTGGCGGCATCGGCGGCCGGAGGCGGCGGCGCCCGGCGCGCCGCCGTGGAGAACTTCCGCCGCGGCTTCAGCCGCGGCGGCGGCGGCCGGTTCCGCGGCCGCGTGGAACCGGGAACGGACGCGGCAGCCCGGCCGCGTCCACGTGACAGGCGGCCCCCCGCGGGGCCGCGTTTCTCTCCAAGCCGCGGGTCAAACCCGCGGCAGTTTGTTCGGCCGCTCGGCTGAAGCCGAGCTGGCCGGTCCGGTCGGCCGGGCCGCGCCCAGGCCGGACCGGACCCGGCCCAGCCGGGTCGGGCCGACCTGGTTCGGGCCGACCCGGTTCGGCCGACCCAGGGGGGGTTCAGGCCGGGTCGCCCCGGGCCCAGAACCCCCGTTTCGGGCCTTCTTCGGTCTTTCGCCCATATCTTGGGCCTGGGACCTCCGATTGACGAACCGTCAGCGGCTACGCGATCCTTGGATCGAGACGGTCGTTTCGGTATATTATACTCAAGGTTTCGGAAGACTTTGGGTTCGGCCGGGTTGGTTCGTACACGAAACCAACCGGTCCCTCGGAGCGGAAACGCTCATAACTTGAGCTACGGACGTCCGATCGATGTACCGTCAGCTGTGGTAGTTTCCTCTAGGTGAGATGGAACTTTTGGCATACTTCGCCCGAGGATCGGACACAGGCGGAGTACGGTCGGGTTGGTTTTGCCCTAAAAACCAACCGGGCCCCTGGGACGAAAATGCCAATAACTCTCAGACCGGGCGTCCGATTGACGCGCCGTCTGTTGCGTTGAGATCCTGTTGTCGATACGGAACTTTTGGATACATCAACTTCGGACTACGTGTCAGTTGATGTATCAGCCTCTCGGCTCGTGGAGCGGACCCTCCTAAACGAGCTCGCTACGTGCGGGAACCCTAGCGCTGGCTGTGACTTCGACGACAGAGCAGAGATCCTCCGTGGACTGCGACGACGGCAGAGCAGAGATCCTCCGTGGACTACGGCGACGGCAGAGCAGAGATCCTTCGTGGACTGCGGCGACGACTGTGCAGAGATCCTCAGTGGACTGCGTCGACTACTGCACTCAGCGATCCCACGTGGATCAGTGCTACAGGTTCTGTGTGAGCCCGATCCTACGTGGGTCCTTACTACCGGTTCTGTGTGAGCCACTGCCTACAGGTTCTGTGTGAGCCCGATCCTGTGTGGGTCTTTGCGGGGGTTAGTACCTATCGATCCTTCGTGGGTCCGACGACTTAGATGGATCAGTGATCATCTTTGACGTCATCTGAAAAAGTATACCTGGTTGAGCTGAATCTTATGTTACTCTCCTTTGTGGATTGTGTTGAACTATCCTTTGTGGATTTACTGTTTACTCTCCTTGTGGATTTGAGTCTTGCTTTCCTTTGTGGATTGAGTTATTCTTGAGCTCGTGAGCAGAGCTAGAATTGGGGACTTAGGTATATGTATGGGCATATACCTAAGTCGAGTCAGATGTTACTTCGTGATTGCATCTTTCTTTTGTGCTATATCCTTTGTGGATTTCGGGAGACCTTCGGGGGTCTCGGGGTCCTTACTGAGTAGTTTGTACTCACCCCTGCACGGGCTATGCCCGCACCTTGTTGTGTTGGTTGCAGACGACGGACAGCGCTGATCACGGTTGGGGCGTGGAGCAGGACGGTACCTGGAGGTGGACCACTGGGCGGGACGTACTCGGAGCGGACGTGGGACCCGAGGAGCCTGGAGGCTATCTGTACCCACCCTTCAGGTGGGATTGCCAGTGGACGACACGAGGCCGCCGTCTTTTCTTCAGTTGCTGTAATTTACTTTTTCAGTTGTACTTTACAGTTGGTCTTGTATTTCCGGCCCCCTTTACTTTTCTGCACTTGTAGTTACTTTCCGCTTGCTGACTCTGTGTGGTTGTTACTTATAAAGGAAATGTCTTCCCTGTTTACTGGGATTTTACGCCTTGGTGCTAGTCGCCAGCCCCTGGCCTATGGAAGGCGGGCTTGGGGTAGTCACGGCACGGGCCCCGAGGACGGGTCATGACATAGTACCTCAGTGATTTAGAGGATTGTTTTGAATTTCATAGGTAGAATTAGTAAAATAACTAGAGTTGTAAAATTAGCGTGAATGGTCTAGTAAAATTTACATAGCCCTTGAGGATGGTTTTGTAACCAGGACATATCCTATCACACGGTTGATGCATAGTTTTCCAATTCATGCAACCAAACCGTACACAATGTTATTTCTATTCTAGAAGTTCTTTTTATCTCCATTTATTTCTAGATTGATCCTAATGGTTTCTACCATTGGTGTGATGTTGATTAAGGTATTTTTTGATGACATTAAATCTATATTTATTTTATGATTGTTCTCGGATTCTTGTTTTTATCCCTTGTGGATTTTTTGTTATGCATTTAGAAAATGATTTTTGGGATAGAAAAAGATATTTTATGACTTTTTTTGTTTTTGAAACTCATTTTCAAAAGTAGTGGAAGGATGTTTAAGGGATTTTTATTTTGAAATTGGTTTTTATTTGAATTGGTATTTGTTTAAAATGAACTTAAGGGTTTTTCTAAGATCCAGACCTTTATTGAGGTGTTTTTTATTTTAATTTTTTGGTTAACATACTTTTAAATATCATTTGGAATTCTTTCTTGAGAGTAGGGAATCTCTTAGGAGTGTACTAGGGGTTTGGGACTTGAAATTTTGGAAAATGTACCTTCCAACACATTACACATGGTTAGTGTTAAATGTTAACCATGACCATGTATCATGGTTTAAGGGGGAGACTGGTTTTAAAAACTATTAGAGGAGGCCTAGAAACCATACATGTTCGGTCTAGAGTTATTATCATAGATTTCACATTTTTTACCAAACCATATGTGTGGCCCATAAAACTATGTAACATGTGATTTCTATAGACAAAGGATCTTGTATAGTTTGTGCGTGGTTTGGGAAAACATGTGGCCAAACTGTTCACCTCATTAAAAGTAGAAATTTTAATGTTTTTCCATCCTGAACGTTATACAAAATCACCAAAATTTATCCCCCATTTCACTCTTAGTAGCCTAGGGTGCACTATAAAATCTTCCTCCTCTTATATGGTCGTAATTTCTTTGATTATTGGGTGTTTGAAGTTCCTTTTATTGAAATTTGAAACTCTAAGTAAGTCTAAAAGTATATTTACATCTATTATCTAGATGATCCACTCCTATCATCTTCTATGTCTCTTATTTACAATTTCTAGGGAGTTATATACTTTTGTGGTTGTTATCATTTTAGCTCCAATAAAAATTCAGGAGTGGAAGAGTGGATATCTATGATCCTAAGTTATGTGTTTCAAGAGGTTTTACCATAATATTATTGTTATTATAGTATATTTCATATGTGAAATGGCACCAACATGCTACACATTTTATTCCTTGATTAAGAAAAATATATTGGGGCTTTAATTGATGTCTTATACCCTTCATGGATTCTGTTGGGTCCATTTATGACAGTGATACTGGACCTATGGACACCCATAGGGTGTTCTAATTCTATATAAATGGTAATGTGTTATTTTAGATGGTGTAAAATTGGATTTATGTGTATAACTTGGTTAGACCTGTTGATTGGATTGTTAGCATGGAATAAGGGGTTGTTTTGATTAAGTTGGGAATTAAATGTTGTAGAGACACAAGATTGATGTACATGGAAATTACATTACTTTTGTAGAATACTTAATACATCACACAAAAAAATTCCCAAAGAACGTATTAGTTTAGTTTCTTTGGAAACTCGGAACATAATCTTCTAATCAAGGTGAAAGATCTTCAACATCTCCCATAAATATCTTACCCTTTTGTTTTCCTACCTAAAACATTTATTCATATCATGTGGAAAATAAAACATAGAAAGGGTGATCTCAAATGCTCATTAAGGGTAAGCAAGGAGAACATAAAACAAACCATAAAAATTTGAACGTAAAAACATGAACATAAAGTTTAAACATCAAAATCTTGAACAATGACATAAATCTTGGTAGTATGTAAAGAATTGATCGTAAAGGAATATTAACCATGATAGAATATCATTGGAATAAAACATGTAATTGTGGAAAACAAATAAGCAAATATTATGATTTCTATAGTAGCCAAGGCATTACTTCCAAGACTATTATAGTGGACAAAGTCCATTACTGAATCGTGTTTACTTGCCATTCTAGCCATATATTACTGAACCAGATTTACCAGCCATTCTAGTCATGCCTATCTCATGAGATATAAATCTTTACCCAATTAATTGGAGGGAGATATAGGTCCTGGCCATCTCATAATGAAATCATTCTTACATGTGCCACAAAAACATAAATCATTCATCATACCATAACCCATGAAATAAAATGGGATTCTTAAACATCATGTCATCATAACATAATCCATATAAGATAAATGGACTTCATAAAAAATAATTCCATCACAAACACAATAAAATAAAAGTAAAAATAGGGATAGAAACATAACCCTATGTCATCTTTGATGGAAAATAATTTTGACAAAACACTTGAACTTAGTTCTTGAGGAAAATATCATTTCTTCTTCATAAATGTTTTCTTTTCTCAAATTGACACACAATTTTAAAAGAAATTAATTTAGTTGAAAATAAAAATTAAATAATGTAGATTAAGATTCGTGGAAATAAGGTGTAGTGAAACCATAAAAATACATTCATTCCATATAATATAAACAAAAACATTCTCCTTGTACTTTTGCTGGAAAAGTAAAAAAAGTACCTCGTATGGTAAACAAAAGAAAGATTAATTCTATACCATGTAGTAAAAGTAAAAAAAGGGTAAAAATGAATTTAAACATACACAGGAGAATATTAAACATTTTATGAAAACATTTTTATAAAACCTGGACATGGATGATAAATATAACCCCAGTAGATACTTGCGTATAAACAATCTCAGATAAAAATGAGATTGCAAAAATATCCCTTACTTTAGGTATGATTTCTTCTATATGTGTCTGAAACTCTTGAATAGTGGGTTTAAACATATTATTAAATTGTAACATTACCATAATAATATTTATGATATCATATATGATTTACATGTGAATTTATATTAACCATTCATTTATCAATTCCATGTTAAAGAAAATGTTTTGAGTAATAATTGTTTTATTTATCATACGTGTTTGGACTTATTATTCTTGATATTATTACATAGATCATGATTTACTTACTTCCAAATTGTAAAACATGATTTATATGTCGTATATATTCAGTATATAGATATATATATAATAGATAGATAAATGTAATGGAATACACCGTTCATGGAGACGGTAGGTTATATGTACGCATGAATGTTGTTTTTGTTTCCTTATTAAATTGAATGGAAGTACGTAAATGACATATATATATATACATAAATAAAGTATCATGATTATGTCATATATTTCATGATTATTTGTTATATATACTTTATAATTATTCTTTAATTGTTAATATGGAGAATGAATCTTATCGCGTCGTGGAGACGGTAAGACGTATGTACGCACGAGCGACGATGTCATTCCCATAGTTGTTGAATGGTATTGAAGTGTATAGATTATAATGTCTCAAAATTTGTATCATGTTATAATAATCATATATAGTTATTATTTCCACTATTATACCCATCCACTTAAGGTGGTGGTGAAAAACAGATTACACCACGGCGTGGAGACGGTAATCCATATGTACGCACGCTCGGTGATTTCATTTTATGTAGGATGGATATAATGTGAAATAGGGTTGTTTCATATTTACAATAACATATCAGTATATAATCTATACTGATGGTATTACTTTATAATTAAACAACTAAATAATAGGAAGTATAAAAATAAATAAATTTGAAAAATCGGTAGAAGAGATTACCTCTTCCACGATGTGCCTCCTTTAAATTTCCTCTTAGGGCACTAGAGTTGGTCTTTTGAGAAGATGAGAACCTCTAGAATGTAACTAGGGAATTTGAGAAGATAAATGGGAAGGGTTTATTCAAGAATTAAGGCTCAAAATGGAGTGAATATCAGAGGGTGGAGGTTCCCTTTTATAAGAGAGGAGAGGGACGCTTTAGGAAAGTTCCAAATTATTAATTTATTATAAATTAAATTTCGATTAAAATGGTCCAAAACTTATTTAATTCTAAGATAATATGATTTTCGTTCGAATACCCATCATAAAATAATTTTTTTTACAAGTTTTTAATATATTTTTTATCCTTATCATTTTGGTTTTACCCTTATTTTACCTTTTTTAATCTTACAGTGATATCATGTTATTCACACATTGTGGTTTAATGTAATTACTATATCATGTCAGATGACCCCAAAAAAATTTATTTATGACATATTTGGACTTATATTAACCATTTGGAAGAATATTAAATTTTTAGGAATTTAATATAATTTAATAAACTATTTTATGTTTTAAGTTACAAATTGTGTCAATTTTGGACACTATTCATACTTGACTTTTTAAAAATTTCATAACCTAATTCCTTCAAAAATAAGGCATTAACTCAAAGATAATATTTTCATATAATCCATAAAATTCTTTTATGACATCAAAATAACCAAATTACATTTGTTTTAATATTTATAAATTCATTTATTCGAATCTTTCATTAATAAGGTAATCATTACATCATAATTGTGTCATAAATAAATATATTTATATAATGTATAAAAATTATAAATAAAATACCATGATGTAGGAAATATTTTTAGATTTAAAATGACTATTTATAGACATAGAGATAAGTTATATATCCCAATATTAAAATCAATTTAGTAAAAGATATATGTTTAGATTATAATTATCTTTACTTTAAATTAATTCTTATAAAATTCATTTTCACATCCAAGTGAATCCATGGAGTCCAAAAATAGACCCAAGTATTCCCATAGTAGAATATATTTCATCCAATAGGATTAAGACATGTGTTAAGGTAGTTTAATATTATTATAATATTATTTTGTTACCCTTATTTACCATATTTACCCTTTGACCATGGTAAATAAAATAATTACTGAAGTTTCTATTCATAATGTCTAAAAATAAAAGGTACCTATTTAAAAAATTTGGACCTAATAATTCCAAATACAGAAAAAAAATTTCCAAATTCAAAACACATAATTTGTCGTAAATAATTTAAAATTAATTCTCGTTGTCAAAACCAAAAGGCGTGTTTTTAAGAAGTAATAACTATCAAAAGATTGACATCTATTTATGTTCAATTTGAAAGTGAAATTACTTAGAATGAACAAAATTGGATTAAATGATAAAAATATAACCCAATTATGTCACACCCCAACTCTCGAGTACCGGGAGCTGGTTCCATATAGAGGATCGAATTTGGTTTGGGCTATGATAAACCAGCTACTTCTGAAAATATTCTTTAGTAAAATCCCATACCTGAAAAATTTTAACCAAAAACATAGGGTGAGAATAAGAATTCCCAGTAAGGGGTTTTAAAATGAACCAATATAAATTTTTGAAAACATTCTTTACACCATTCCATAAAACAACCTTCTTAATTAAAAGTTGTAACACATGTACACATCATAAAATTGCTCAATCAAAACATGTTGTTGGAATTACAAGGATACATAATTCAATTATAGGTATGATGAATAAAAGAAATTCCAAACATGTATGACATAAGAATATGTAAGTACAAATTAAACAGCTAAGAGTAATGAATGGTCAGAGTTACGCATAAAGGTAATTACTTTATTTTCATACATCAAATACTAAAATCACTGAGTGTTAAACATATGTCATTCCATAAATATACAGGACATTCTGAAACATATTATCAAGGCCTTGGCCAAGACGTCTAATGATTTAAGGCCTCGGACAAAAATTCATAAGTTCATTAACCAAATATTCTACTAGGAGAATATTATCCTGGTTAATTAAATTACATAATCATAATGAGGGAAGTGCATATGATGGACCATGTCAAGGCCTCGTGCCAAGACCTAGGGGTTATGTAAAGACCCGCAAATTTCAAGGAAATTTTTTTCTTAATTTTCTTTGGAATTTTACAAGAACGCAGCTTCAGACGGCACCTGATTCCGAGGCCCGGTGTGCCCGGAATCAATTTCCGAAGTTTGGCTCGGGTACGTTCACTGAACGGACGAGCGGGTTTTTCTATCTTTTGAACCGGTGCCCGGAATCGAATTCTGAGGGCACCGATGAAATCGCAGCGCCGGTATTTGCTTAGAAACGCCTCTTCCGGAGTTGCGTTTGCTCAGACGTGGTTTTGAAATTTTACGGCTTTAAGTCAGAAATAAAATAAAGTTTGTGCGACAACTTTATTTTATTTCACTTAAGCTGCTTGGAAGCCACTTGAAGTCACTTAAAGACGGCTTGAACTGAGTTGAACTGGATAGGATGCTATCCAGAAATATCCTACCCCTTGGTAGGATATTTGTGCGGTGGGACCCGCACGAGCCCCGCCGTTTCTTTCGCTAAGTAACGCACCCGCGAAAACCCGTCAAAGTAACTGAAAAGTCAACCGACGCGTTTTCTTTAATTCTTAACAGACCATTTAATTGGGCGGTTTATTTCGTGAATTAAATGGACTGTTTCTTCGTGAATTAAATGGGTCGTTTCTTTCGTTGAATTAATTCAACGAATTGATGGATCGTTTCTTAACCGGTTTCGTGTTGGCATGTTTATAAAATAAGACCAACATAAAAATCCTTGGAAAGGATTTGAGAGAATCTTCGTTCCTCCACCCTCTCCGCGAAGAACGCGAAGAACGCGAAGAACGCGAAGAACGCGAAGAACGCGAAGAACGCGAAGAACGCCGGCGACCGGAATTCGACGACGCACACCAAGATCTGCGACGTCGACGAGATCTACCCGCGACGTTCTTCGGCGACGCCTCTTCTTCCGCGGCCGACCCTCGTTCGGCAACAAAGGTGAGAATCAGATCTTTTCTTCTCCCTTTTTAATTTCAATATCAACGGATTTAAACTAATTAAATCCGTTGATCTTGATCCGGAGATTGGCGACGCGACGAGCGATTCCGCGACGACGCGGCGATCTCCATCTTCCGCGACGAGCAATTCCGACGACGACGATAAAGTAAGGGTTGATTGGAATATTTTCCTTCCCGTGATTTATTTCTTTTAAAGTAAAGAAGCATGACCTTCGAACAATTTTAACATTTAAAATTGTTGTTGATTGTTTTATTGTTCCTCCCGTGGATTATGACTAACGCGGAGGGTGCGGGTCTAACGAACAAGACCCGGCAACCCTCCGCCGATCTATTTTGGTTGTGCGGATTTGGCGGACGTCGACAAACCGTGCGGCAAGGGCAATTTGTTGGCTCCGCAGTGAAGATCGTCCCCCGGGAGGAGCATCGGCGCAGACGGGAAAGAAATCGGGCCACCGGAGCATCTCCGGCGGCCCGCGGAAGGAGGCGGCGGCGCGGGTCGCCGGCGCGGCGGCGCCGGCGACCGGAGGCGGCGGCGCCAGGCGCGCCGCCGTGGAAACCTTCCGCCGCGGCTGAAGCCGCGGCGGCGGCGGCAGCCGGTTCCGCGGCCGCGCGGAACCGGGACGGACGCGGCGGCCCGGCCGCGTCCGCGTGACAGGCGGCCCCCCCCCCGCGGGGCCGCGGTTTCTCTCAAGCCGCGGGTTCAACCCCGCGGCGGCGGCTCTTCGGCCGCGCGGCCGAAGACCGAGCCGGCCGGTCCGGTCGGCCGGGCCGCGCCCAGGCCGGACCGGACCCGGCCGAGCCGGTTCGGGCCGGGTCGGGCCGACCCGGTTCGGGCCGACCCGGTTCGGCCGACCCCAGGGGGGGGTTCGGGCCGGGTCGCCCCGGGCCCAGTACCCCCGTTTCGGGCCCTCTACGGTCTTTCGCCCATATCTTGGGCCTGGGACCTCCGATTGACGAACCGTCAGCGGCTACGCGATCCTTGGATCGAGACGGTCGTTTCGGTATATTATACTCAAGGTTTCGGAAGACTTTGGGTTCGTCCGGGTTGGTTCGTACACGAAGCCAACCGGGCCCTCGGAGCGGAAACGCTCATAACTTGAGCTACGGACGTCCGAACGACGTACCGTCAGCTGTGGTAGTTTCCTCTAAGTGAGACGGAACTTTTGGCATACTCCGCCCGAGGATCGGATACAGGCGGAGTACGGTCGGGTTGGTTTTGCCCTAAAAACCAACCGGGCCCCTGGGACGAAAATGCCAATAACTCTCAGACCGGGCGTCCGATTGACGCGCCGTCTGTCGCGTTGAGATCCTGTTGTCGATACGGAACTTTTGGATACATCAACTTCGGACTACGTGTCAGTTGATGTATCAGCCCCTCGGCTCGTGGAGCGGACCCTCCTAAACGAGCTCGCTACGTGCGGGAACCCTAGCGCTGGCTGTGACCTCGACGACAGAGCAGAGATCCTCCGTGGACTGCGACGACGGCAGAGCAGAGATCCTCCGTGGACTGCGACGACGGCAGAGCAGAGATCCTCCGTGGACTGCGACGACGGCAGAGCAGAGATCCTTCGTGGACTGCGGCGACGACTGTGCAGAGATCCTCAGTGGACTGCGTCGACTACTGCACTCAGCGATCCCACGTGGATCAGTGCTTCAGGTTCTGTGTGAGCCCGATCCTCCGTGGGTCCTTACTACCGGTTCTGTGTGAGCCACTGCCTACAGGTTCTGTGTGAGCCCGATCCTACGTGGGTCTTTTTGCGGGGGTTAGTACCTATCGATCCTTCGTGGGTCCGACGACTGAGACGGATCAGTGATCGTCTTTGACGTCATCTGAAAAAGTATACCTGGTTGAGCTGAATCTTATGTTACTCTCCTTTGTGGATTGTGTTGAACCATCCTTTGTGGATTTACTGTTTACTCTCCTTTGTGGATTTGGGTCTTGCTTTCCTTTGTGGATTGAGTTGTTCTTGAGCTCGTGAGCAGAGCTAGAATTGGGGACTTAGGTATATGTATGGGCATATACCTAAGTCGAGTCAGATGTTACTTCGTGATTGCATCTTTCTTTTGTGCTATATCCTTTGTGGATTTCGAGAGACCTTCGGGGGTCTCGGGGTCCTTACTGAGTAGTTGTACTCACCCCTGCACGGGCTATGCCCGCACCTTGTTGTGTTGGTTGCAGACGACGGACAGCGCTGATCACGGTTGGGGCGTGGAGCAGGACGGTACCTGGAGGTGGACCACTGGGCGGGACGTGCTCGGAGCGGACGTGGGACCCGAGGAGCCTGGAGGCTATCTGTACCCACCCTTCAGGTGGGATTGCCAGTGGACGACACGAGGCCGCCGTCTTTTCTTCAGTTGCTGTTCTTTTTCTTTTCAGTTGTACTTTACAGTTGGGCTTGTATTTCCGGCCCCTTTACTTTTCTGCACTTTACTTTCCGCTTGCTGACTCTGTGTGGTTGTTACTTATAAAGGCAATGCCTTCCCTGTTTTCTGGGATTTTACGCCTTGGTGCTAGTCGCCAGCCCCTGGCCTATGGAAGGCGGGCTTGGGGTAGTCACGGCACGGGCCCCGAGGACGGGTCGTGACAAATTGGTATCAGAGGCGGTCGGTTCTACCGCAGACTCTGATCGTCCTTTCTTTCTATGTGAAGCAATAGTGTTTAGTGTATTGAGTGTGGTTATCAGTTCAGGGAGCCCAGTGTTGGTGCGGCGGCCGACGTATCCGTACACCAGGACCCTGACTCCTGATTTCCGACTTAATGCATGAAAACATTGATTGCGTGTGTGTTTCAAGTTTTCTTTGTGATTACTTATGTCAGCTCACCGGGTATACTGATCTGCTTTATGAAAGTCTCAAGTTTTCCTTGTGATTACTTGTGCCAGCTCACCAGGTATACTGTTCTGACTGTGGTGCTCTTGTTCTCCTTTTCAGGATGGCCCCGCGACGACTGCCAGCTAGGGTTCCGAGTGTAGGGCGCGACGGCAGCCCACCGAGCGACGAGGCCTCGGTGCAGGGCCCTTTGCCAGCAGTGGCACCGGCGGTAGCCTTACCCGCCGAGCCACCGATGCTTCCAGTACCAGACGCCGACGATGCACGTCGCCTCAGGGCACTGCACGAGTTTCAGAGCCAGCGACCGCCCAGGTTTCGCGGTGAGGCGGACCCCCAGGCCGCCGAGGACTGGCTAGAGGCGGTGGTACGGATCTTCAGGCTAGTGAGGACACCAGCGGATCTCATGGTGATCCTCGCAGCGAGCCTCCTGCAGGCGGCGGCAGGACGATGGTGGAGCCTGATGCTCCAGGTTCACGATGAGGCATCCCTGCTCTGGACGGACTTCGAGAGCCTCTTCCGCTCTGAGTTCGTCCCGGCCACCCTCCGAGCGGTGCGCATCCAGGAGCTTCTCCAGCTGCGCCAGGGCAGCATGACGGTCGCTCAGTATGCGGCGAGGTTCACGGACCTATCTCGCTACTCGACCGACATGGTACGGGACCCCTCCTTCCGGGCCCGGACCTTCGAGCAGGGCTTGCGACAGGAGATTCGTGCGTCGCTGATCTCCCTCAGCATTCCGACCCAGGCAGGAGTGCTGGAGCGAGCCCTCCTGATCGAGAGCTTCCTGGCAGAGCCTTCTTCAGCGGCGAGACCTAGCGCAGGGCGGCAGGTAGCTGAGTCTTCGGCAGCAGGTAGCCGACGGATGACTCACGGGTCCAGGCAGACCAGACCCCCACGCAGACGGCCTCAGGACACCGGCTCAGCAGTACGAGGCACACAGCGGAGTGCCAGCCTTTCGAGAGGCAGGCTGTGCTACTCTTGCGGCGGGCAGGGTCACATGGCTCGTGACTGCCCGACTCGCCGATCAGAGGAGCAGCAGACGGTGGAGGGGCCACCCAGGCAGAGGCAGAGGGTCGACCGTGGCGGTCCGCAGGGAGGAGGCGGACGAGGCCGAGGAGCTGGCCGAGCAGCGGGTGGTGGGCGACGCTTTCAGGCTCTACCCCCACCACCACCAGGAGGGCCACCTCGACCACAGGGAGCCGGCGGGCAGGGACAGGCCCAGCTCCAGGCAGTGGAGGCCTACGACCCCGACATGCCAGAGATGATTCGAGGTACGATCTGTGTCTATTCCACCCTTGCTGCAGTACTTATAGACACAGGAGCGAGTCACTCTTTCATAGCCTCTGCCCTTGTTCGGAGCTCGGAGATTCCGACTGAGCCGTTGGCTCGATCCTTACGGCTAGAGACTCCTACGGGAGCAGACTCGACGATTACGCACTGGTGCCGGCAGTGTGAGCTTACTCTAGGAGGCGAGAGCTTCGGCTGGGATCTCCTTGTAGCGGCGTCGAGGCCTTACGACGTCATCTTGGGCATGGATTGGCTATCCACGGTTCATGCCCAGATCGACTGTTTTAGGCGCAAGGTACGATGTGTTCGTACCGACGGGAGCAGGTTTACCTTCACCGGCGAGAAGGGAACCTTTGCAGCACAGGATGGACTTCCGCGGAGGAGAGTGCAGCCCATCTCACATCAGTTGGCTAGCCTCATCCTAGGAGCAGTGGACGTGCGGAGTCCGGCTTTTCCTGCAGTGGTGGACCAGTACGTGGACGTCTTTCCCGACGACGTTCCAGGGCTACCTCCTCGTAGAGAGGTAGACTTTTACATCGACTTGTACCCCGGGACAGCCCCGATATCTACTCCAGCATATCGGATGGCCCCCGCCGAGCTTCGAGAGCTGCGGGTACAGTTGGAGGACTTGCAGAGCAAGGGGTTTATCCGACCCAGTGTTTCACCCTGGGCTTCCCCGATTTTGTTCGCCAAAAAGGCGGACGGGAACTTGCGACTTTGTGTCGACTATCGTCGCCTGAACCAGGTGACAGTGAGGAACAAGTATCCGCTGCCACGGATTGATGACCTCTTCGATCAGCTCAAGGGAGCGCGGTGGTTCTCGAAGATAGACCTCCGGTCAGGCTATCATCAGCTCAGAGTTCGAGACGAGGACGTGCAGAAGACGGCCTTCAGGTGTCGGTATGGCCATTATGAGTTCTTGGTTATGCCGTTCGGCGTAACCAATGCTCCAGCGGTGTTCATGAGCCTCATGAACAGGATCTTCCAGCCATACCTCGACCGATTTGTCGTTGTCTTCATTGACGACATTTTGGTATACTCGACGACTGAGGAGGAGCATGCCTACCACCTGCGAGTTGTGCTAGACACACTCCGAGAGCACCAGCTTTATGGCAAGCTCTCAAAATGCCAGTTCTGGTTACGTGAGGTCCATTTCTTGGGGCACGTCATTTCTGAGGCGGGAGTTGCAGTGGATCCCGCGAAGATCGAGGCAGTGCTAGCTTGGGAGCCACCCAAGAGCGTGACAGAGGTGCGGAGCTTCTTGGGCCTAGCGGGATACTATCGGAGATTCGTGCCAGACTTCTCCAGAGTTGCAGCACCACTCTCAGCCTTGACGAAGAAGGGGAAACCCTTCGTGTGGTCAGACAGATGTCAGCAGAGCTTCCAGGAGCTGAGACAGAGATTGACCAGCGCACCTATCTTGAGGTTGCCTGAGGAGGGAGTTGGGTACGTAGTTTACTGCGACGCATCAGGGACTGGACTCGGGTGCGTCCTGATGCAGGAGCGGGCCGTGATCGCCTACGGATCACGTCAGTTGAGGCCGCATGAGCAGAACTACGCCACTCATGACCTGGAGTTAGCAGCAGTGGTCTTCGCTCTGAAGACTTGGCGGCACTATCTGATGGGCGAGCGCTTCACAGTCTTTTCTGACCACCAGAGTCTTAGGTATATCTTCTCTCAGAAGGACCTGAACCTGAGACAGCGGAGATGGCTTGAGTTCCTCCAGGACTATGACTTTGAGATAGTCTATACTCCTGGGAAGGGGAACGTGGTAGCCGATGCCCTCAGCAGGAGGACGGGCATTCAGCTGCTTGAGGAGGCGACGGAGCAGCTAGCCTCCTTGCAGATATCCTTCGTGGATAGAGACGGAACAGCCTTTCTTCAGTCTCTCACAGTCTCTCCTCCACTTCTACAGCGGGTCAGAGAGGCTCAGCGTGGGGACGCTGACTGTGAGACCCGGCGTGCACTGATATCCTCAGGTCAGGCGCCTGATGGTTTCTCCCTTGGAGCAGAGCACGACATCCTTTTCAGAGGACGTACCTTCGTACCAGTCGCTTTACGAGAGGAGGTGCTGAGAGAGTTTCACACTTCTCCCTTGGCGGTACATCCCGGAGTGGCGAAGATGTACCAGGATCTCAGGCGACAGCACTGGTGGCCGGGTATGAAGAAAGTTGTGGCAGAGTTCGTTTCACGATGCCTCACCTGCCAGCAGGTGAAGGCAGAGCACCAGGTACCAGCAGGTTTGGTACAGCCCTTGGAGGTCCCGGAGTGGAAGTGGGACGGCATATCTATGGACTTCGTGACTGGACTTCCACGCACTTCCAGAGGTCACGACTCCATTTGGGTGATTGTCGACCGACTCACCAAGTCGGCACACTTCTTACCCATCAGAGAGCAGGGCTCAGTAGAGAGCTTGGGACGTCTTTACGTCCAGGAGATCGTACGGCTTCACGGTGTGCCATCGTCTATCGTCTCCGATCGAGATGCTCGTTTCACTTCCAGGCTTTGGAAGGGGTTGCAGGGGGCGTTCGGGACGCGGCTCCATCTGAGCACAGCCTTCCACCCTCAGACGGATGGACAGACGGAGAGGACCATACAGACACTCGAGGACATGCTCCGTGCATGTGTTCTCGACTTTGGTCGCAGCTGGGAGGACCACCTACCCTTGGTGGAGTTTGCGTACAACAACAGCTACCACTCCACCATCGGGATGGCACCATACGAGGCGTTGTACGGCAGACCCTGCAGATCACCGTTGTGCTGGACAGACCCTGGGGAGTCAGCACTCGTGGGACCAGAGATGGTCCGAGCCACGACAGAGAAGGTCCAAATCATCCAGGAGAGGATGAGGACAGCTCAGAGCCGGCAGAAGTCATATGCTGACAGGAGGCGGAGGCCACTAGAGTTCGAGGATGGCGACCACGTCTTTTTGCGTGTCTCACCTCGACGTGGTTTACGGAGATTTGGCCGAGGCGGCAAGCTGTCTCCCCGCTTCATCGGGCCTTTCCAGGTCCTCAGCAGGATAGGAGAGGTGGCTTATCGCCTGGCTCTACCACCTCAGTTGCACCGGGTGCACGACGTCTTCCACGTGTCTCAGCTGAGGAGATACGTGCACGACCCGACGCACATCATCGACTTTGGGGAGCTGGACGTGGACGATGGGGCGACTTTTGCGGAGGTTCCAGTGGAGATCGAGGATCGACAGGAGCGGGTCCTACGTGGGCGGTCGATTCCTCTTGTGCGCGTCAGATGGCAGCACGGGAACCTCCAGGAGAGCACTTGGGAGCGGGAGGCTCAGATGCGTGCTCAGTACCCCCATTTGTTCCCCTAGTTTTGATGTATCTTTACGGGGACGTAAAGCCCTGAGGTGGGAGTAATGTAAAGACCCGCAAATTTCAAGGAAATTTTTTTCTTAATTTTCTTTGGAATTTTACAAGAACGCAGCTTCAGACGGCACCTGATTCCGAGGCCCGGTGTGCCCGGAATCAATTTCCGAAGTTTGGCTCGGGTACGTTCACTGAACGGACGAGCGGGTTTTTCTATCTTTTGAACCGGTGCCCGGAATCGAATTCTGAGGGCACCGATGAAATCGCAGCGCCGGTATTTGCTTAGAAACGCCTCTTCCGGAGTTGCGTTTGCTCAGACGTGGTTTTGAAATTTTACGGCTTTAAGTCAGAAATAAAATAAAGTTTGTGCGACAACTTTATTTTATTTCACTTAAGCTGCTTGGAAGCCACTTGAAGTCACTTAAAGACGGCTTGAACTGAGTTGAACTGGATAGGATGCTATCCAGAAATATCCTACCCCTTGGTAGGATATTTGTGCGGTGGGACCCGCACGAGCCCCGCCGTTTCTTTCGCTAAGTAACGCACCCGCGAAAACCCGTCAAAGTAACTGAAAAGTCAACCGACGCGTTTTCTTTAATTCTTAACAGACCATTTAATTGGGCGGTTTATTTCGTGAATTAAATGGACTGTTTCTTCGTGAATTAAATGGGTCGTTTCTTTCGTTGAATTAATTCAACGAATTGATGGATCGTTTCTTAACCGGTTTCGTGTTGGCATGTTTATAAAATAAGACCAACATAAAAATCCTTGGAAAGGATTTGAGAGAATCTTCGTTCCTCCACCCTCTCCGCGAAGAACGCGAAGAACGCGAAGAACGAGAAGAACGCGAAGAACGCGAAGAACGCGAAGAACGCCGGCGACCGGAATTCGACGACGCACACCAAGATCTGCGACGTCGACGAGATCTACCCGCGACGTTCTTCGGCGACGCCTCTTCTTCCGCGGCCGACCCTCGTTCGGCAACAAAGGTGAGAATCAGATCTTTTCTTCTCCCTTTTTAATTTCAATATCAACGGATTTAAACTAATTAAATCCGTTGATCTTGATCCGGAGATTGGCGACGCGACGAGCGATTCCGCGACGACGCGGCGATCTCCATCTTCCGCGACGAGCAATTCCGACGACGACGATAAAGTAAGGGTTGATTGGAATATTTTCCTTCCCGTGATTTATTTCTTTTAAAGTAAAGAAGCATGACCTTCGAACAATTTTAACATTTAAAATTGTTGTTGATTGTTTTATTGTTCCTCCCGTGGATTATGACTAACGCGGAGGGTGCGGGTCTAACGAACAAGACCCGGCAACCCTCCGCCGATCTATTTTGGTTGTGCGGATTTGGCGGACGTCGACAAACCGTGCGGCAAGGGCAATTTGTTGGCTCCGCAGTGAAGATCGTCCCCCGGGAGGAGCATCGGCGCAGACGGGAAAGAAATCGGGCCACCGGAGCATCTCCGGCGGCCCGCGGAAGGAGGCGGCGGCGCGGGTCGCCGGCGCGGCGGCGCCGGCGACCGGAGGCGGCGGCGCCAGGCGCGCCGCCGTGGAAACCTTCCGCCGCGGCTGAAGCCGCGGCGGCGGCGGCAGCCGGTTCCGCGGCCGCGCGGAACCGGGACGGACGCGGCGGCCCGGCCGCGTCCGCGTGACAGGCGGCCCCCCCCCGCGGGGCCGCGGTTTCTCTCAAGCCGCGGGTTCAACCCCGCGGCGGCGGCTCTTCGGCCGCGCGGCCGAAGACCGAGCCGGCCGGTCCGGTCGGCCGGGCCGCGCCCAGGCCGGACCGGACCCGGCCGAGCCGGTTCGGGCCGGGTCGGGCCGACCCGGTTCGGGCCGACCCGGTTCGGCCGACCCCAGGGGGGGGGTTCGGGCCGGGTCGCCCCGGGCCCAGTACCCCCGTTTCGGGCCCTCTACGGTCTTTCGCCCATATCTTGGGCCTGGGACCTCCGATTGACGAACCGTCAGCGGCTACGCGATCCTTGGATCGAGACGGTCGTTTCGGTATATTATACTCAAGGTTTCGGAAGACTTTGGGTTCGGCCGGGTTGGTTCGTACACGAAGCCAACCGGGCCCTCGGAGCGGAAACGCTCATAACTTGAGCTACGGACGTCCGAACGACGTACCGTCAGCTGTGGTAGTTTCCTCTAAGTGAGACGGAACTTTTGGCATACTCCGCCCGAGGATCGGATACAGGCGGAGTACGGTCGGGTTGGTTTTGCCCTAAAAACCAACCGGGCCCCTGGGACGAAAATGCCAATAACTCTCAGACCGGGCGTCCGATTGACGCGCCGTCTGTCGCGTTGAGATCCTGTTGTCGATACGGAACTTTTGGATACATCAACTTCGGACTACGTGTCAGTTGATGTATCAGCCCCTCGGCTCGTGGAGCGGACCCTCCTAAACGAGCTCGCTACGTGCGGGAACCCTAGCGCTGGCTGTGACCTCGACGACAGAGCAGAGATCCTCCGTGGACTGCGACGACGGCAGAGCAGAGATCCTCCGTGGACTGCGACGACGGCAGAGCAGAGATCCTCCGTGGACTGCGACGACGGCAGAGCAGAGATCCTTCGTGGACTGCAGCGACGACTGTGCAGAGATCCTCAGTGGACTGCGTCGACTACTGCACTCAGCGATCCCACGTGGATCAGTGCTTCAGGTTCTGTGTGAGCCCGATCCTCCGTGGGTCCTTACTACCGGTTCTGTGTGAGCCACTGCCTACAGGTTCTGTGTGAGCCCGATCCTACGTGGGTCTTTTTGCGGGGGTTAGTACCTATCGATCCTTCGTGGGTCCGACGACTGAGACGGATCAGTGATCGTCTTTGACGTCATCTGAAAAAGTATACCTGGTTGAGCTGAATCTTATGTTACTCTCCTTTGTGGATTGTGTTGAACCATCCTTTGTGGATTTACTGTTTACTCTCCTTTGTGGATTTGGGTCTTGCTTTCCTTTGTGGATTGAGTTGTTCTTGAGCTCGTGAGCAGAGCTAGAATTGGGGACTTAGGTATATGTATGGGCATATACCTAAGTCGAGTCAGATGTTACTTCGTGATTGCATCTTTCTTTTGTGCTATATCCTTTGTGGATTTCGAGAGACCTTCGGGGGTCTCGGGGTCCTTACTGAGTAGTTGTACTCACCCCTGCACGGGCTATGCCCGCACCTTGTTGTGTTGGTTGCAGACGACGGACAGCGCTGATCACGGTTGGGGCGTGGAGCAGGACGGTACCTGGAGGTGGACCACTGGGCGGGACGTGCTCGGAGCGGACGTGGGACCCGAGGAGCCTGGAGGCTATCTGTACCCACCCTTCAGGTGGGATTGCCAGTGGACGACACGAGGCCGCCGTCTTTTCTTCAGTTGCTGTTCTTTTTCTTTTCAGTTGTACTTTACAGTTGGGCTTGTATTTCCGGCCCCTTTACTTTTCTGCACTTTACTTTCCGCTTGCTGACTCTGTGTGGTTGTTACTTATAAAGGCAATGCCTTCCCTGTTTTCTGGGATTTTACGCCTTGGTGCTAGTCGCCAGCCCCTGGCCTATGGAAGGCGGGCTTGGGGTAGTCACGGCACGGGCCCCGAGGACGGGTCGTGACAGGTTAACTGTAACCGGACCCCAACTCGGAGAGCCCCTGTAACCGGACTCCAACCCTGAGTGCCTCTAATAACCAGACACCAACCCGGAGTGCCTCTCTAACCGGACACCAATCCGAATGGTCTACTGTAACCGGACCCCAACCCGGAGGGCTTACTTTTACCGGTCCCCAACCTGGAACATACTAGGTCCAATGCATTCCTAATATCTCTAAATCAAAGTGCACATACCACTTTGATTTATTAAATCATTTATCATTTCATGTACACATATTACTTGGTTTCTCGTTTCACTTTATTCAAAGTGTCCCATACCACTTTGAATAATTAAATGTTTATTTCATAAATTATCATGAATAATAAATTGTTTGTTTATCACATAAAATAATAACTTTACAACACTTCCATTGTAAAAAAAAATTAATGCATTAAGATACATGTTGGTTTCCCACACTCAATTCATGTTCTGATAAGAGGAATTAGAAATGGACTAAATCATAATATATTAGTTACTATTTAGATAACATTTTTCTCTACGACATGCATAAGCTAGTATACAAGTTTTGCGCATGTGATATTGATTTAAAACACATCAATAATGAACGTATGACGTTACCACATAAAATGATAGTTCCTTAATTTTCAAAATACTTGATTTATGGAAATAAATATTTATAGTTTTAAATGACAAATTTTGAAATAAGACAGATGTCATTTGTACACAAAGCATGCACTGATAAATATTTATTTCTTATTAAATGGGCATGCCTTATGTTGCATAGCATATAAGGCCAATTTATTTACAACGCATCATTTGTTTTATGTAATTCATGTATTAAATTAAACCTATCAAAAACATATTTTAGCCACCGAAGTTTATTTAGGGACAAGTTAATTCAGACCATGATTAAAACTTATAGGTGCATACATATATCCATATGTATATATATATAAAATATGTACATGTAGCACCCAAGTCCTTATTTAAATATGGTAATAACATAAAATTGTAATAGATTGAATTATGTGTATATGTCTGAATATGTCAAAAATAATTATAAACTAAAATCATAACACAGTTCGGAAAAGAAATTAAAACTCTTTCAACACATATGTAACGCCCCGACCCTAGCTACCCGGAGTCGGTTCATTACTTCGTAACATTAGCATGATCACAAAAGATCAAGTCTCGAAAGACCGATTAGTTTAGTAGCCTTGGAAACACTAGATACATTCGTAAACATTACATTACATCATAAAAATGAAAACTAAAATAACATGTTCTCCCTAGTCCACACTCATATCCTCACGGACTATTCTTGCAAGTCAGTCATAATACACTTCTTCACATCCTGGGAAAAATAAAACATTGAAAGGGGTGAGCTCAAATGCTCCGTAAGGAAAACAATATAGCGGAAACTTTCATAAGAAAACATAAGCATTTAAGGCAATGTATAACTAAAACAAAATCCTTATTGAACTTGAACTTCAGCATAATATGGAAAAGGTAAAATAAAATAATGCCATTACTTACTCACATGGATATTCTACTAGACGAATAATCACATGAAATATCAATAACCACTTTCATAATGAGGGAATGTATAATTCCAGACATTCTGAAACATTTTGTCAAGGCCTCAGCCAAGATGTCTAAAATGATTAAGGCCTCGGCCAAAACCATAAATTAAATTGGGAAAGGGCCTCGGCCAATTCCACATCTAGTTGTCTCATGAGACCTACCGATGCATCGAGGAGCTATAGAGGGCTCCACCCGTCACTTATTAAGTCTAATACATTCCTCATATGAATAGGTTTAAACATAACATAAATATTCGTATTAAAACTAGCATACGAAATGTCAACAGTTTCTCCATAAACTATGGATGGTATAAAAATAACACATCCACAGTCAAATATTTCACAAAATGTTCAATGGAAGTTTTTTATCATAAATCAATTTCAAATAAACTTAAAACCTATCAAAGGATGTTGACATGGATGAAATCAAAGCTATTTGAGAGAAATATCTCTCTTTTTTGAAATCATTTAAAAGTCCCATGATTATAAAATAATACATTTACTTTGAAAATATTCTTATAATCTTGTAAGGAAAGCTTCGACGAAGTTATAATGGCGGAAAATAGCCTCACCCACCGTATAAGTTAAAAAAACATTCTTACCTTAAATTTGTCAAAAAGGTCAAAAAGTACATTGTTTGGAAAACGATGGTAAGATTACTTTCAAAAAATTATAAGGGTATAAATGACTTTAACCCATTTTCCATTTAATAGTAAAAAAAATTTGAAAGACATTTTTAAGAAACATGGATGTGGATGATAACGAGGTCTCAGTAGATAATTATGTATAAACAACCTTGGATAATGAAGAGGTTGTGAAGTAAACCCGTACCTTGTACTTTTCCTTGGTTGGGGTAGGTTAACCTCCTATATAATGGTGAAATAATTTTTATTAAATTATAAAAGAATCATATACATTCATATGATATCATATATGATATTTTAACATTGTTTTGTTAACAATATCTTAGATTTATCGTTGTTTCGGGTGTTAACTTACTCGTTTTCTTTTATATGTTTTGTTACATAAGTCATGTTTTTCATGGATAGGTTGTATCTTATTCATATCCAAAATGATATCATGTCCTTAAACATTATTTTTAAATCATCAAATGATAATTATACTTGAATGGATACGACGGAGAATTAATCTCATCGCGTTCGTGGAGACGGTAGTCCGTACGTACGCACGAACGACAATATCATTATTTTGATATTAAAATAATACATAATTGGATAGTGTATCATATATACAGAATCATTATCATGTTATATTTATTATTTACATGAATTACATATCATTATTATACCCATCTAAATAATAATATATTGAATAACAATTACACCATGACGTGGAGACGGTAAGCCGTACGTACGCACGTATGGGGACATGTCATTCAAATGATGGGTAGAATACTGAATATGGTTGTTCCATATTTATAATAACATCACAGTATATAGAATATACTGGAGTTATAATTTTAGAATTGAAATAATAAACAAAGAGGGAGTGGAAGAAGAAAGAAACTTGAAAGAGGGTGATGAAAATGTTACCTCTTCTTCGGGTTCTTCCTTTTGATTTGATCAAAAGGACTCCTTAGGATGGATTTCTGACTAAAGTAAAGCTTATAGGATGAAGGTAAAGAAGTTGGGAGAGTATTTGGGGAGAGTTTTCCCGAACCAAAAGGCTTTAAAGTGTGAATACGGTGGTAGAGGTGGGGGCCTTTTATAAGAGGAGAGGAGGGGCTCTTTTGGAAAGATTGAAATGTTACATTATTATACAATGCTTTTCAGGTTCTAAAGGTCCCACACTTATATAATTCGTGGATAAGGTGATAAGGGTTCGAAATATACCCATCCAATAGTCTTTGGACAAGTGTAAGCCTTGGATTTTACATTATCTTTTCATTTTATTAAAATTGTTAAATAATGAGGTCATCGCTGCATCATAATGATGTCATAAATAATTTAATTTATTTAATGTCTAAAAATTATAAAAAACTACTATGATGTAGGAAATAATTTTATCTTTCCAATTACTATTTATAGTAAAAAATATTACTTGTATAACCCCATGTAAAAATTGTTTTAGTAAAACATTTCATGTTTGTGTCATTTTTTACTTTAACATTAAATAAAAGGTATTTATGTCATTTTCCAACTAAAGTGGCTCCATGGGGTCCCCAAGTTAACCCATGGATTTTCTTGGTCGGCCATTACTCATACAATAGGGGTAGGACAAGTTTAAGGGTATTTTCATATTTTTATAATATCATTTTTACCTTAAATTTCACTAATTACCTTTAATCGCGTTTAATTAAACTTAAAAGTTACTATTCACTAAAAAATTATTTTAATCCCATTGAACCACATTTTACATCCTAATGACAACCATGTATGTTGGATTTTTGAAATTACAAACACAGAAGTGGTAATATTTCATTTAAACGAAAAATCAGTTATTTAACTACCACTTAGTGGTTTCACTATTCATCAAAAATTGAAGTTTTTCAGAACAATGCCAAAATTTCACCCTAAGCTATAATTGATATTCCAAATTAAAAAATGATGCCTATTTTACAAAATTCCAATCATATAAGTTGCATTAATTAATTTTATAATTAATTCCCGCTGTCACAACAAATATCGTGTTTTTAAGAAACAATATATATCAAAAGATTGACAATTGTTTATGTCCAATTTCAAAGTGAAATTAATTCTAATGACCACCATTGGATAAAATGGTAAAAATATATTCTAATTATACTCTAAAACCACTCAATAGTATAATTTATCACTATAAATTATTTTGATTTAAAAAGTTGTTTTTAAGTATTTTTCACTATTCATAAAAAATGGAAGTTCTCAGAAAATTACAAAAAATTTAACTTAGGATAATTTCGATATTACGAATACAAAAATGAAGTCCATTTTGAAATATAACATTTCTATAATTTTAAAAAGTGGGTATTACTATTCATAAAGACTACTTTGATTAGTTTCAGTGTGTTAGAACTCGAAGTTGCGTACAATGCAAGCTATTGCATTATTGAATGAGAAGCGTATCATGGAAGCTCGGGGTGTTACATTCTCCCCTCCTTCAATAAATTGCGTCCTCGAAATTTGAAAATTTTCTTTGAAAATAAATGGTTGAAAATAGAAAATACCTTTGTGGAAAACCCACATCGGAAATAAGGTTAATAAAAATATAACATTAAAAGAAAGAAAGAGAAGTACAAAGGTCACCCGAGATAGCCCATACTAGGATTCTATGAAAATATGGACATGGAGGAGAAACAAACCATCAAGGTCTGATGGAGAGTTGTAGAAAACAGGATTAACAGAAAGTTAACCATAAGAAAGTCACAAACTTGTGATGGGTTGAACGATCATTGAATCCCCAATTGGAAAAGTTAATCGGCAGCATTTTTGTTTTAAGTAACCTTTCATAAAGTTAAGGAATTTATTTAGGAGATTTACTAAGAACGTAAGGGAATATACATACTTGTCATGTAGACTTTCATTCTTTAATAAATTTTTACCACAAACCCATATTTCACTCTAAAAGGTAATAGAACTCAAAAATATTCTATTTATCCTAATTGTATAAGGTTCAAAATATTAAAACATACCATTTAGATTACAAAAACTATTTTGTAATAACCAGGGACTTCATGTAGGCTAGTGGTAGGTAATAAAGGCCTGTCGCACTATGGTTGTGGGTTCGATTCCTAAAGCTTTGTCCGACGCGACGGGTTATGCCCCACCCTGCAGGTTGTCCTTTTCCTAAAACTATAATATTATAATATTCCAAAAATAATCTTCAGAAATGCTTTAACCTTAAACAATACTATCCAAAGATCAACTTAATCTATTACAACCTTTATAGTTATCCAAAATACTTCTGTCCAACTCACAGTCCAAATTTTATAAGGAAGGTAAACATAATGAAGATCCTTTTTTCCACGTAACAACATGTGAACACCTTCATCATGTATTCTTTTTAAACATACTGAATTACCATGATCCCTTATTCCTTATAGAATACTAGATATACTCCTTCTATCCAAAAATGTATACAAATCATCAATCAGTTTCAAGGAAGTTAAGAATATCCAATATAATTTATCCAAATCAATCACGTCTTATTCCAAAATCACTATCTCGTTATCAGAACCATATTATGGTTTATCTTTCTCCCAACCATATATTTTCCAAAAATTTAACCTACTGTGGAGTCACTTTTCTTGGTTCCACACAATCTCAAGTCCTTGATGAAATAGTACTGTAGTACAATCCTTATATACTCCATAATTATTATAACCAGTACATCATTGATACAACACTCAAATTACAAAATTCTTTAATAACAACATAAGAACTCTAATTATTACTCCTCATCTGTGGTAGTATCATAACTTGATTATTATCCAATAACATCATTTGGGGCATACTCTGTTGATTTGGACATTGGTTTGCGTAGTGTCCCCAATCCTTGCAGAAGAAGCATTGTACATTTGAAACCATTTTCTTACCCTTGCAGTCACGCACTTTGTGTCCTTTTTCTCTACACTTATAACAAACTCCCATTACCTTTAGGCAAGTTCCATGATGTTTCTTCCAACAATTACCACATATTGGAAAATTATTCTTTCCCCTCATCACTTTATCCATCATTCTCTCTTCCATCCCTTTCGTCTCTTGCTTCGCTTCAAAGCCATAGGACTCAGAGAATTATTTACTTATCTTATTAACACATGATACTATTTCTTCATATGTTGAGAACACATGGGAGACTATTTCCCTTCGAAATGTTGGCTTAATACCGTGAAAGATACGATCCTTATTACTCTTTGGATCATACGTATTGCTGGAGTTCACATTCCTTCTACTGGGCGCCATTTCTATACAATGGAATAAACTAGGTTAGTTTATGAATTACAATGAATAATTCCAAACATTTAAAATACTTAATGTAAATTGAACGGTTTATGGATATAATCCATAATAATAAGAATGTTTTCTTTGAATAAGTATATACTCATAAACCCTACATAATGGTTTGTAAAGAAAATGAAAATTATCCTAATCATATCCCCCGGGAGTGTCGTAACCAAGAGTGCAGCAAGGCCCGTTGTCGTGCACCGGTTCCCATTTGAGTCTAGCTCAAAGCGGTGTTTTTGGGTTTTACCCCTAGGTACATCTGTGCCAGAGCCACCTCTACCTGCTCGTATCCAGACAGGGATGTATTGCTCGGAAAACTCACAACATCTCTACAATACCAAAATTCTAGGAAGTTCTTCTATACTAATCCTCAAAGTCTATATTTGGGATATGTGATCTAATCAGAGTTTACCTAAATCTAGCTTCCAAGGTTTGTACTAAACTTCCTCTGATACCAACTGTAACGCCCCGACCCCAGCTACCCGGAGTTGGTGCATTACTTCGTAACATTAGCATGATCACAAAAGATCAAGTCTCGAAAGACCGATTAGTTTAGTAGCCTTGGAAACACTAGATACATTCGTAAACATTACATTACATCATAAAAATGAAAACTAAAATAACATGGTCTCCCTAGTCCACACTCATATCCTCACTGACTATTCTTGCAAGTCAGTCAAAATACACTTCTTCACATCTTGGGAAAAATAAAACATTGAAAGGGGTGAGCTCAAATGCTCCCTAAGGATAACAATATAGCGGAAACTTTCATAAGAAAACATAAGCATTTAAGGCAATGTATAACTAAAAAAAAGCCTTATTGAACTTGAACTTCAGCATAATATAGCAAAGGTAAAATAAAATAATGCCATTACTTACTCACATGGATATTCTACTAGACGAATAATCACATGAAATATCAATAACCACTTTCATAATGAGGGAATGTGTAATTCCAGACATTCTGAAACATTTTGTCAAGGCCTCGGCCAAGACGTCTAAAATGATTAAGGCCTCGGCCAAAACCATAAATTAAATTGGGAAAGGGCCTCGGCCAATTCCACGTCTAGTTGTCTCATGAGACCTACCGATGCATCGAGGAGATATAGCGGGCTCCACCCGTCACTTATTAAGTCCAATACATTCCTCATATGAATAGGTTTAAACATAACATAAATATTCGTATTAAAACTAGCATATGAAATGTCAACAGTTTCTCCATAAACTATGGATGGTATAAAAATAACACATCCACAGTCAAATATTTCACAAAATGTTCAATGGAAGTTTTGTATCATAAATCAATTTCAAATAAACTTAAAACCCATCAAAGGATGTTGACATGGATGAAATCAAAGCTATTTGAGAGAAATATCTCTCTTTTTTGAAATCATTTAAAAGTCCCATAATTATAAAATAATACATTTACTTTGAAAATATTCTTATAAGCTTGTAAGGGAAGCTTCGACGAAGTTATAATGGCGGAAAATAGCCGCACCCACCGTATAAGTTAAAAAAACATTCTTACCTTAAATTTGTCAAAAAGGTCAAAAAGTACATTGTTTGGAAAACGACGGTAAGATTCCTTTCAAAAACGTATAAGGGTATAAATGACTTTAACCCATTTTCCATTTAATAGTAAAAATCTTTTGAAATACATTTTTAAGAAACATGGATGTGGATGATAACGAGGTCCCAGTAGATAATTATATATAAACAACCTTGGATAATGAAGAGGTTGTGAAGTAAACCCTTACCTTGTACTTTTCCTTGGTTGGGGTAGGTTAACCTCCTGTATAATGGTGAAATAATTGTTATTAAATTATACAATAATCATATACATTCATATGATATCATATATGATCTTTTAACATTGCTTTGTTAACAATATCTTAGATTTATCGTTGTTTCGGGTGTTAACTTACTCGTTTTCTTTTATATGTTTTGTTACGTAAGTCGTATTTTTCATGGATAGGTTGTATCTTATTAATATCCAGAATGATATCATGTCCTTAAACATTATTCTAAAATAATCAAATGATAATTATACTTGAATGGATACGACGGAGAATGAATCTCATCGCGTTCGTGGAGACGGTAGTCCGTACGTACGCACGAGCGACAATATCATTATTTTGATATTAGAATAATATATAATTGGATATTATATCATATATATAGAATCATTATCATGTTATATTTATTATTTATATGAATTACATATCATTATTATACCCATCTAAATAATAATATATTGAATAACAATTACACCATAACGTGGAGACGGTAAGCCGTACGTACGCACGTATGGTGACATGTCATTCAAATGATGGGTAGAATACTGAATATGGTTGTTCCATATTTATAATAACATCACAGTATATATAATATACTGGAGTTATAATTTTAGAATTGAAATAATAAACAAAGAGGGAGTGGAAGAAGAAAGAAACTTGAAAGAGGGTGATGAAAACGTTACCTCTTCTTCGGGTTCTTCCTTTTGATTTGATCAAAAGGACTCCTTAGGATGGCTTTCTGACTAAAGTAAAGATTCTAGGATGAAGGTAGAGAAGTTGGGAGAGTATTTGGGTAGAGTTTGGCCGAAACAAAAGGCTTGAAAGTGTGAATACGGTGGTAGAGGTGGAGGCCTTTTATAAGAGGAGAGGAGGGGCTCTTTTGGAAAGATTGAAATGTTACATTATTATACAATGCTTTTCAGGTTCTAAAGGTCCCACACTTATATAATTCGTGTATAAGGTGATAAGGGTTAGAAATCTACCCATCCAATAGTCTTTGGACAAGTGTAAGCCTTGGATTTTACATTATCTTTTCATTTTATTAAAATCGTTAAATAATGAGGTCATCGCTGCATCATAATGATGTCATAAATAATTTAATTTATTTAATGTCTAAAAATTATAAAAAAAATAATATTATGTAGGAAATCTTTTTATCTTTCCAATGACTATTTATAGTAAAAAATATGACTTGTATAACCCCATGTAAAAATTGTTTTAGTAAAACATTTCATGTTTGTGTCATTTTTTACTTTAACATTAAATAAAAGGTATTTATGTCATTTTCCAACTAAAGTGGCTCCATGGGGTCCACAATTTGACCCATGGATTGTATTGGTCGGCCATTACTCATCCAATAGAGGTAGGACAAGTGTAAGGGTATTTTCATATTTTTATAATATCATTTTTACCTTAAATTTCACTAATTACCTTTAATCGCGATTAATTAAACTTAAAAGTTACTATTCCACAAAAAATTATTTTAATCTCATTGAACCACATTTTACATCCTAATGACAACCATGTATGTCGGATTTTTGAAATTCAAAACACATAAGTGGTAATATTTCATTTAAACGAAAAATCAGTTATTTAACTACCACTTAGTGGTTTCACTATTCATCAAAAATTGATGTTTTTCAGAACAGTGCCAAAATTTCACCCTAAGCTATAATTGATATTCAGAATTAAAAAATGATGTCTATTTTACAAAATTACAATCATATAAGTTTCATTAATTAATTTTATAATTAATTCTCACTGTCACAACAAATAGCGTGTTTTTAAGAAACAATATATATCAAAAGATTGACAATTGTTTATGTCCAATTTCAAAGTGAAATTAATTATAATGACCACCATTGGATAAAATGGTAAAAATATATTCTAATTATACTCTAAAACCAATCAATAGTATAATTTATCACTATAAATTATTTTTATTTAAAAAGTTGTTTTTAAGTATTTTTCACTATTCATAAAAAATGGAAGTTCTCAGAAAATTACAAAAAATTTAACTTAGGATAATTTCGATATTACGAATACAAAAATGAAGTCCATTTTGAAATATAACATTTCTATAATTTTAAAAAGTGGGTATTACTATTCATAACGACTACTTTGATTAGTTGCGGTGTGTTAGAACTCGAAGTTGCGTACAATGCAAGCTATCGCATTATTGAATGAGAAGCGTATCATGGAAGCTCGGGGTGTTACAACATAGATTTTAAAATCATAACCCAGTTCAGAACATAATATGTTATAATGAAATATATAGAGTCGTATAAACATTTATACACAAGTATATATGTGTATACCTTTGTAAATAGACAACAAAAATGATCAAATTAATTAAACCCTTATTTAATGAAAAATATTAAAACATAACCCTAAAAAATATATGTTCAGAAAATTAATAAATGTTTGAGTAAATATTTAACCCTTTATATATTCTGAAAACTAAAATTACATATATATATATATATATATAAGAATATAAAAGTTCAGGTATAAATGTTTTCCTACACAATATGACTCCTTGCATTTTATTTCTTCATTAACTTTGAAATTTAAACTCGGAAATCTTTATTCCGGGCAAATGGAGTTTATGAAAATTTGAGGGTTATGTATATTATACTTATATATTTATATACACATATGTATATATGTTCAAGGTATAAAAATAAATTTTCATGAGGTATCCATATTTCGGGTCTACTAATACCCTATAACTCAAAATCGAAAAACTCTAGATCGGGTAAAGAAAGATTTAAACTCAAGCAGTAAGATGATGTGTAATTATATATATCAAGTGTATATAAACATACAACTTAACACTCAAACAATCACGACAAATATAAATCCCATACAGAATATTTTGAAAACACAATATACATCATAAAAAAAAATATTCCTTTCCGTATATTTGAAAATCTATAAGCATACTGTCCAAAAAAATCAAACTCACACTAACAAGTAAATGATTTCCAAAAGCAAGGTTAAAAGTAAAGGATTATGATATATCTCTTAATAATTAAGTTCAACCGTGAAAATAAATATTAATCCCCTTACGCAAACTAGAAAACAGGGAGTATATTAATAAATTTCGCTTATGCAGACTCAATTAAAACAGATAATATTTCATTAAAATTGAAATATGAAAACTAAATATATAAACTAACTTACATGAATAACCAATAGTTTTAAAATAAATAACTGCTTGAAGAAAAACACCGCTTGAATTCCAAAATAAATAGAACCATTTTAAAAATACTAATTTTCCCCTTACACAACCAAAAAAAATAGAGGGTATAAATAAATAAATAAATTTTCCTTATAAAACATAAGTTCGTAAAAATATACAAATGTTGAAGACAAATATTTAACCCTTACAAGAAGCAAACCGCAGCCGGAGTGACAGAGGGTTGGTCATATGCTCCCCTGGACTGACAATATCCAAATTGCACAAATGCATAAGGAATTTATAGATACAACGAGAAAGTGCTTGTAGTGAAAGCTGGAAAACAGTGACAGACGCTAATAAAACAAATTTAACAGAATAAATGCATGGCACAGTATAGTCACATATTCAATTACAATACCAGGATTTCAATTATATTGAATCAAAACAGGATAGGATATACTTGTATTTCAGAAAAAACAATTCTTTTTATAGTCTAAAAGTATCAACAGTTTCAGACCAAGATGAAGATAAAAATAAAACAGGTCAACTTATGAACAGAGATAAACAATGATCGGAAAAATTAAATAAGATAATACAACAATCATGGTAGATCCCGACAAATACCAAAACTCAACTTCATTCTGGTTCAAGGAATACCGAAACATAAATCAAGGCTAAAACCCTAACCCGGTCAGACTCGTCTTCTTCCCTCGGACAGAACCTGATCATGGCACAACCCCTAGTCCTCAACCTAGAGACATCTAAGCTCATCTACACTGCTCGACCACGGCTTCAACCTGAGGAAGAACGTCCCTCCTCTGCTCGAGATCCCCTAGTGTCACGGCTCACAAACACTACCAAGGCCGAGACACTCCTCCATCGTTGTGCGGCATCCGACCCGACGACCAGTACCCAAAGCATGATGCACCCCTGATCACGGCTCTACTCGGGCAACACGCCTGGTCTCCATCGGCTTCGGGCTCCTTCGACGCACACCTCATCTCTCGGATGAGTCTCGTGACACAACCCTCAATCACATACCCTCAAATCCCTATTACGGGATTTCCCCCTTTTTATTTTATTTTTGTCTGATTTCCCACATTTTTATTGTTTTATTTTTCATTTCTCTTTTTTTTGGTATGTTTCGCCTAACACTAATTCAGTCTCCTACGGGATTCCTCCCCCTTTTCCTTTATTATTATTTATTCTCTTATTACTTTATTACCTTTATTATCAATATTATATCTTAAAAATTCAAAATTTATATTTAAAATAACCTATGAATACTCAAAAGTTTTACAATAAAAATAATTTTTTCTATAATTTTAGAAAATAAAAGTTACTATTATCTATCCCTTTATAAATCTTTTACATGTATATTTTTATCATATATCTTATAATTTCAATATAAATTAAATTAATAATTGAAAAATGAAAATAATTATCATAATTTGTACAAATTATTTGTATGTATATATATATATATATATATATATTTGAAACTTTCAAAACAAATGTTAATTTTTTATGATAGAAATTAACTATAATTTATTAAAAGTTTATATGTACCATTTTAATCATTCCATTAATATATATATAATTTTATTAGGAAAAATTAAAAATGTTAATTTATATCTAATAATTATTACATTATATACATACGCATGTGTATATAACATATTTTTGAACTCATATAATAGATCAAATAATTATCCACATAATTAAAATAGCGCAAAAATAATGTCATTAAAATATTTTAAAACAACGATTTTTGATGTCATGTATAACCGCATATAAAATTATAATTATATAATTCAAATATATATATTTTTGAAAATATATATAACCCATATAATATATTTAAGTAATTTTTCACATAATTAAAAAGTTCACTTTTACAAAGTAATGTTGTTAAAATATTTTAAATCAATAATTCCCAATGTTTTTTTATAAAATTATAGTATTATTTTTATATAATTTTCATTAAAATCTTGTTTACATATGAATATATAAATATATATATATATATATTATATTTGGAAACGATCAAAAACTTAGCTGTATTCATATAGTAGTATTATTATTTAAAATATTATATTAATAAATTATATTTGTCTGAAATAGTTATCCTTTAATTATATTTTTTTTAAACAAGGTGAGATAATATTTACTCTGACAGCCACACTGGTTAACATGATAATTAAAACATAAGATTATTATTATTACAAATAAAAAGGGTTGGGGCATTACATTATTCCCCCCTTCAAAGAATTGTGTCCCCATAATTCTAAAATATTTGTACATAAACCACATCAACACCTGACACGTGTCACTTCCAAGGTCCCTTTAGCAGGAACACCACCAATGGTAGGGTGCTGATGACCTCAGGTGGATTTCTAATGTAGTATTCAGTTGCTTTATTTCTCTGGCCCAGACACACTGGGAGCAGCTAGGGTCGAAACTGTGCCTAAAGCACTCAGCCTTCCATAAATAGGCATGAGATGTATGGAGGTTGGAAAGTTCAGAGTGAAATAAATCCCTATAAGTCCCACACACCACATCGTTTTTGAAAATATTGATGTCGTAGAGTTCTCCGTACATACTATAACTCAGGACCTGGAATAGGTATATCGCTCGATGGTCACCATCCAAAGCAGCTTCTAGAAATTTACCAACATCTCGGTAGTTATCAGCCAAATGAAAACATAACAAAAGAGATTCACAAAACTTTCCCCTCTACCTAAAAGCTAAAAATTGTGCAATTGCGATATAGTAATAGTCTAGATTGCATCCTTGGTAAAGATGGAGGATATTTGGGTGGTTCGACACCTGATGGAGTTGTTTACAAGACAATCGAATGTTTTCGAAAGTCTCATAGTCCCCTGAACATGACTTTACCACTATAGTTTTGACTATCTCCATTGGGAGAGATAGAAGGAGTGATGCATCAGCCATCTGAAAATTTAATGAAATTACCATTTAGTAACACATAACCAAGTTTTTAGTAATGTTCTAATTTTATCGGATGTCTCCGTAGAGACATAAGACTGGTATATTTTTTTCCAAGAACATCATACTTAGTAATGCTTAAATATATTTTTATTTGTTCAATTATAGTTTTCTAGAGTTATCTAAACTGAATCCTCTAATACCAACTGTCACACCCCAGCTCCCGAGTACCCGGAGCTAGTGCCATACAGAGGATCGAATTTGGTTTGGGATCTGATAAACCAGTTACTTCTGAAAAACTTCTTTAGTAAAATCCCATACCTGAAAAATTTTAACCAAAAACGTTGGGTGAGCATAAGAATGCCCAGTAAGGGGTTTTAAAATGAACCAATATGACTTTTTGAAAACATTATTTAAAACATTCCATAAAATAGCCTTCTTAATTAAAAGTTGTAACACATGTACACATCATAAAAGTGATTAATCAAAACATGTTGTTGGAATAACAAGGATACATAATTCAATTATAGGCATGCTGAATAAAAGAAATTCCAAACATGTATGACATAAGAATATGTAATCACAAATTAAACAGCTAAGAGTAATGAATGATCAGATTTGAGCATATAGGTAATTACTTTATTTTCATACATCAAATACTAAAATCACTGAGTGTTAAACATATGTCATGCCATAAATATACAGGACATTCTGAAACATATTTTCAAGGCCTTGTCCAAGATGTCTAATGATTTAAGGCCTCGGCTGAAAATCCATAAGCTCTTTAACCAAATATTCTACTAGGAGAATATTATCCTGGTTAATTAAATTAAATAATCATAATGAGAGAAGTGCATATGACAGACAGTGTCAAGGCCTCGTGCCAAGACCTAGGGGTTAACTGTAACCGGACCCCAACCCGGAGAGCCTCTGTAACTGAACTCCATCCCGGAGTGCCTCTAATAACCGGACACCAACCCGGAGTGCCTCTGTAATCGGACACCAACACTGAGGGTCTGCTGTAACCAGACCCCAACCTGGAGGGCTTACTTTTACCAGTCCCAAACCTAGAATAAACTAGGTCCAATGCATTCCTCATATCTCTAAATCAAAGTTCGCGTACCACTTTGATTTATTAAATCACTTATCATTTCAAGTACACATATTACTTAATTTCACATTTCACATTATTCAAAGTGTCACATACCACTTTGAATAATTAAATGCTTATTTAATAAATTATCATGAATAATAAATTATTTTTTTATCACATAACATAATAACTTTACAACTCTTCCATTGTAATAAACTTTTAATGAATTAAGATACATGTTCGTTGCTCACGCTCAATTCATGTGCTGATAAGAGGAATTGGAAACGGACTAAATCATAATATGCCAGTTACTATTCAGATAACATTTTTCTCCATGACATGAATAAGCTAGTATACAAGTTTTGCGCATTTGATATTGATTTAAAACACATTAGTAATGAACAGATGAGGTTACCACATAAAATTATAGTTCCTTAATTTTCAAAATCCTTGATTTACAGAAATAAATATTTGTAGTTTTAAATGACTAATTTTGAAATAATACAGATGTCATATGTACACAAAGCATGCTCTGATAAATAGTCATTTCTTATTAAATGGGCATGCCTTATATTTCATAGAATATAAGGACAATTGATTTGCAGTGCATAATTTGTTTTATGTAATTCATGTATTAAATTAAACCTATCAAAAACATATTTTAACCACCGAAGTTTATTTAGGGCCATGTTAATTCAAACCATGATTAAAACTTATAGGTGCATACATATATCCATATATATATATATATATATATAATATGTACATGTCGCACCCAAGTCCTTATTTAAATATGGTAATAACATAAAACTGTAATAGATTGAATTATGTGTATATGTCTGAATATGTTGAAAATAATTATAAACTAAAATCATAACCCAGTTCGGAAAAGCAATTAAAACCCTTTAAACTAATATATTTAAAAATCATAACCAAGTTCGGAACATAATATGTTATAATCAAATATATAGAGTCATATAAACATTTATACACAAGTATATATGTGTATACCATTGTAAATAGACAACAAAAATGATCAAATTAATTAAACCCTTATTTAATGAAAAATATTAAAACAAAACCCCTAAAAATATATATGTTCAGAAAATTAATAAATGTTTGAGTAAATATTTAACCCTTTATATATTCTGGAAACTAAAATTACATATATATATATATATAATAACATACAAGTTCAGGTATAAATGTTTTCCTACACAATATGACTCCATGCATTTTAGTTCTTCATTAACTTTGAAATTCAAACTTAGAAATCTTTATTCCGGGAAAATGGACTTTATGAAAATATAAGGGTTGTGTATATTATACTTATATATTTATATACACATATGTATATATGTAACGGATTATATGATCAAGGTATAAAAATAATTTTGCATGAGGTATCCATACTTCGGGTCTACTAATACCCTATAACTCAAAATCGCGAAACTCTAGATCGGGTAAAGAAAGATTTAAACTCAGGATGTAAGATGATGTGTAATTATATATATCAAGTGTATATAAACATACAACTTAACACTCAAACAATCATGACAAATATAAATCCCCTACATAAGATTTTCAAAACACAATATTCATCATAAAAAAATATTCCTTGCCGAAAATTTGAAAATCTATAAGCATGCTGTCCAAAAAAATCAAACTCAAACTAACAAGTAAATGAATTCCAAAATCAAGGTTAAAAGTAAAGGATTATGATATATCTCTTAATAATTAAGTTCAACCATAAAAATAAATATTAATCCCCTTATGCAAACCAGAAAACATGGAGTATATTAATAAATTTCACTTATGCAGACTCAATTAAAACAGATAATATTTCATTAAAATTGAAATATTAAAACTAAATATATAAACTCCCTTACATGAATAACCAACAATTTGAAAATAAATAACTGCTTGAAGAAAAACACCACTTGAACCCCAAAATAAATAGAACCCTTTTAAAAATACTAATTTTCCCCTTACACAACCAAAAAAATAGAGGGTATAAAGAAATAAATATATTTTCCTTACAAAACATAAGTTCGTAAAAATAAACAAATGTTGAAGAAAAATATTTAACACTTACATGAAGAAAACCGCAGCCGAAGTGAAAGAGGGTTGGGCACATGATCCCATGGACGGACAATGTGCAAATTACACAAAGGTGTAAGGATTTTATAGACATAACGAGAAAGTGCTTGCAGTGCAAGCTGGAAAACAGTTCCAAATGCTAATAAAACAAATTTGACAGAATAAATGCATGGCATAGTATAGTCACAGATTCAATTAAAATACTAGGATTTCAATTATCTCGAATCAGAAAAGGATAGGCTAGACTTTTATTGCGGGCAAAAACAATTTTGTTTATAGTCCAAAAGTATCAACAATTTTGGACAAAGATTAAGATAAAAATAAAACAGGTCAACTTATGAACAGAGATAAACAATGATCGGAAAATTTAAATAAGATAACACAACAATCACAGTAGATCCCGAAAAAGACCGAAACCCAACTTTACGCTGGCTCAAGTAATACTGAAACATAAATCAAGGTTGAAACCCTAACCCATTTGGACTCGTCTTCTTCCCTCGGATAGAACCCGATCACGGCGCAACCCCTAGTCCTCGACCTAGAGACATCCAAGCTCCTCCGCGCTACTCGACCATGGCTTTAACCCAAGGAAGAACGTCCCTCCTCTGCTCAAGATCCCCCAGCGTCGCTGCTCACGAACACTACCAAGGCTGAGACACTCCTCCCTGATTGCGCAGCATCCGACCCGATGACCTGTACTCGAAGCGTGACGCACCCCCGAGCGCGGCCCTGCTCGGGCAACACACCTGGTCTCCCTTGGCTTCGGACTCCTTCGATGCGCACCCCAGCTCTCGGACGAGTCCCGCGACACAACCCTCAATCACGGACCCTCAAATCCCTATTACAAGATTCCCCCCCCCCTTTTTTTGCCTGATTTCCTGCTTTTTTATTGTTTTATTTTTCATTTCTCTTTTTTTTTTGGTCTCTTGTGCCTAACCCTAATTTGGTCTCCTACGGGATTCCTCCCCCTTTTCCTTTATTATTATTTATTCTCTTATTACTTTATTACCTTTATTATCAATATTATATCTTAAAAAGTCAAAAGTTATATTTAAAATAACATATCAATACTCAAAATTTTTATAATAATAATAATTTTTTCTATACTTTTAGAAAATAAAAGTTACTATTATCTATCCCTTTATAAATCATTTAAATGTATATTTTTATTATATATCTTATAATTTCCTTATAAATTAAATTAATAATTGAAAAATGAAAATAATTATTATAATTTGTACAAATTATTTGTATAGATATATTTTTTTTTTTGAAACTTTCAAAACAAATGTTAATTTGTTTATGATTCAAATTAACTATAATTTATTAAAAGTTCGTATGTACCATTTTAATCTTTCCATTAATATATATATAATTTTATTTGGAAAAAATCAAAATGTTAATTTATATCTAATAATTATTACATTATATACATACGCATGTGTATATAAAATATTTTTGAACTCAAATAATAGATCAAATAATTATCTACATAATTAAAATAGCACAAAAATAATGTCATTAAAATATTTTAAAACAACGATTTTCGATGTCATGTATAACCGCATATAAAATTATAATTATATAATTCAAATATATATATTTTCAAAAATATATAGAACCCATATAATAGATTTAAGTAATTGTTCGCATAATTAAAATAGTTCACTTTTAAAAAATAATGTCGTTAAAATATTTTAAATCAATAATTCCCAATGTTTTTTATAAAATTACAGTATTAGTTTTATATAATTTTAATTAAAATATTGTTTACATATGAATATATATGTGTGTGTGTGTGTATATGATATTTGGAAATGAGAAACAACTTAGTTGTATTCCTATAGTAGTATTATTATTTAAAATATTATATTAATAAATTATATTTGACTGAAATAGTTATCCTTAAATTATATTTTTTTTAAACAAGGTGAGATAATATTTTCTCTGACAACCACACTGGTTAACATGATAATTAAAACATAAAATTATTATTAGTACACATAAAAAAGGTTGGGGCGTTACAAATTATACTTTAAAAACAATTAAAAATATAATCTCACTCTATAAATAAATTAGATGAAAATGTGGTTTTGAATTAAAATGTATTATTTTTTACTATTCATTAAAATTTAAATTTTATCATAAAAATGCAAAAAATTCAAAAAAAGTAAATTTTTATGTCCTGATTCCAAATAAGAAGTTTATTTTGTTAAATTCAACTTATAAAATTTCAAAAAACTAGATTTAAAATTGGTGCACCATTAAAAGGTGGTAAAACTACATTTTTTGAAAAATACATGTTTTATCCGAAAAATTGATTTTTGTTCTCATACCATGTTTTAGAAAATGTGTAAGGTGGATTATAATGTTATATAAAATTCAAAATTTGGTTAATATTGTTCACAACAGCTAGTTTATATCCCATTAAATAATAATATTTTAATAATATATCATTGTTTAGTGAAACTCGGTATTGCGTACAATGCAAGCTATCGAGGAAGGTTGTTCTTGCGTGTAACACAAGCCAAGTCAGTGTTATGTGTAGTTCAAGCTAATATTGGTGTAGTGTAAAACACAAGACATCAAATAATCTATCTCATAACATCTTAGAGTGTTACATTCTACCCCCCTTAAAATGAATTTTTCCCTCAAAATTCATCGAGGTTATAAATTGTTTTCTACATGAATTTTTCTTTCATATAAACCCACATCATAAAAAGGAATACTAAAACTTAATTTTAAAAATTAATTTTAGAAACATAACAGTTACTCAAAGTAACTCATCACTAGGTTTCCACATAGGAGAACATAGGTGGGAAGTGAAAACATGGATATGGAAGAGAAATCTAACCATCAAGTTCTAATGGATAGTGATAGAGAATAAGGTTTGGAGAAATTTAACTACCAGAAATCCATAAATCTGTAATGATTTAAGGGACCATTTGATTCATCGAATAAGAAAGTACTTGTATTACATTTTTTTATTTTCAAGATCCTTTTCCTAAAGATGAAGAACATGAGAATAAATACTTGCTTGATTTTAATACAATCTCATCATTTTTCGTGCCTTAAACAATTTCCACTTCATCTCTAATTTAAAGAAATGAAGTTAAATTTGTCATTAGTAAAGTTTTAGTAGATTGTTCGATAGAATGATAGGTCATTCCATCTGTCTCAATAAAAAGGTTAGCACAGGTAATCGAATATGCATAAGTCACCCTATAGTGATATAATACATTAATCTAACAAACTTAAAACATAAAATAACTTATACTATCCATAAATGGATAACATTACAATCCTTCCAAAAACTAAAAAAAACTTTAGAAAGATGTGAACTAAATCGACATAACATTTTTCTCCAATATCTCATTTGGCAGTTCTTGGTTGTCGCATTCCAAACATCTAAATACCTTAATCATGTATTCTCTTTAACCAATGATAATAACATGAATTACCATAGAAACTTAGTGAAAACATGCATTATGTCAAAATTAACTCTTTCCACACACCAAAAATACCAAAAAATCTATATACTCAAACCATGATATCACTTTGTCCTTTTATCAGTCATGAGCTCATTAATACTATCAAACATCTCATTATCTTCTTATCCCTTCATTATGTTCATATCATGTGTTTTCTAAAAATATTTCAATCACTTTTTATGGTTACAGGTACCATATAATTTTTGAAAACCACAATAATCCAATACATAGGTATTCCAATATTTTGTAATACTATAAATGAGATTCCACAACACTATTTTTGAATACCATTAAATAAACACTTAATCATTCCTGTAGTTGGGGGGTTTGGATTAGTGGTAATCACCCCTTAATTATACATGAAAAATGGGGGTTCAAAACCCATTGGGTGCAGTACTGTAGTAGTACTGTAGCGCACTGTAGCAGTGGTGGCACTATAGCAACAGCGGGTACTGTAGCGGCAGTAGGGAACTGTAGTGGCGGCAGAGTACTGTAGCAGTGGCGGGTACTGTGCAGTACTGTAGCAGCGCGGGTACTGTAGTAGTACTATCACAGAATGGGCTTTGTGCCAAAAATATGGGCCTACGGGCCATGTAATGGGCTAAATGCCCACTGGGCCTTCAGGCTATGTAATGGGTCTTCCTCTATCCAGTTAAAGAGGTCTTTTCTTGGCTTTAATAATAAATGAGTCTCCAGCCCCAACCTTTAAAAAAAACACTTAGTCATTCCACCACTTTATTTTCATACTCAACATCACTAATAGTGATTGCATGTGACTTCTCTTTGTCTTTTTCCTTAAGAGTTTGTTGACGTCAATCGTCATTAACCCTTAGATTACGACATTATTTAGCATAATGCCCCATTTCATTGCACTTGTAGCATTGAATTGTTGGTGGTGCATTATCTGGAGTCTTTTCTCTATTCACATCATTAGAAAAAAAATTCCCATTACTTTGGTACTCAACTACTCAATAACCTTCTTTTCCACACTTAAAACATGTTTTGGTCCCTTTAAGACAATCTCCACCATGCTTCTTTCCACACTTTGAGCATAAGGAAACATTTTTCCTCTTTTAACCATTGTTTTGAGATTTTACCTTGAACTCCATCTTTCGTTTCTTGTCAAAACCATGAAATGTATATTTAATGCCAACTTCTAGTTCTACCTTGATAGAAAAACGCACAATCTCACCATAGATACTGAAGTCTCTTATAGCTAATGCCCTTAAAAGACTTGGTTTTAAGCCACTGGAGAATTGATCAACTTTACTTTCAGGTTGGATGATAAAGTCATAAGCATACCTTGCAAGCCTTGTAAAATTTGCCTCGTATGTACCAATAGATCCATCATCCTTTTTCTCAAGCTCAAGGAACTCCTTTTCCATATTTGTTCAAATAATACAAGGAAAGTACTTATTGAAAAATAATTTCTTGAACTCATCCCATTCCATGGATTCAATTTCATCTTGGGGCCTTGTATTCTTAATTAGAGTCCACTACTAGTCTGCTTCACCATCTAAACGGTAAACATCCAAAATGACTTTTTCATGTTCCAAATAGCAAAGTATGAAAAAATATCTTTTCAATGGTACTGACCCATTTTTCAACAACAGGTGGATCATAAGACCCACTGAAAGAAAGTGGACATTGCCTCGTGAAGGACTCAATAGAATATTATTCCCTTCTCTACTCATTTGGAAGTCCATAATGATTCATAGCTTGTGTAAGTATAGAAATAATATTTTTCACTCTATCTCCCATAACATTTGGTTGTTCAGAAGGAAAATTAATGCATTTCCCATTGCATTGATCATTAACATGGTTCCTTCGGGTTCTAGCCATTGTCTAAAACCCAAAAATAATAGTGTGAGAGGAAAAAATCATACTAGGAAAACAAAAAAATCAAGGGGGATTACTTTAAATATCTAACATCTTAGGTTTAATCTTAGATTATTCATAATCATTATCATAATTCTAGGACTATAACCTATACTTATACTTAACCTTAGGGATATCCCTAGACATACCTTATAAATATCTCTAGGGATCTCACTAAAGTTTTTGCATCCTAGTTTCCAAAGGTTGACTAAACCTTTGCTCTGATACCAAATGTAGAGACCCAAGCTTAACGTACATGGAAATTACATTATTTTTGGTAAATACTTAATACATGACACAAAAAAATCCCAAATACCATATTAGATTAGTGTCTTCGGAAACTCAAAATATAATCTTCTAATCATGGTGAAATATCTTCAACATCTCCCATAAAGATCTTCCCCTTTTGTTTTACTACCTAAAACCTTTCTTTATATCCTGGGTAAAAGAAAACATAGAAAGGGTGAGCTCAAATGCTCAGTAAGGTTAAACATGGAGAACATAAAACAAACCATAAACATTTGAATGTAAAAAACATGAACATAAAGTTTAAACATCAAAATATTGTACAATGACATAAATCTTGGTAGTACGTAAGGCATTGATCATAAAGGGAAATTAAACATGATATAATATAATTGGAATAAAACATGTAATTATGGAAAACTAATAAGAACATAATATTATTTCCATAATATCCAAGGTATTTCTTCTAAGACCATCATAGTTGACAAAGTCTATTACTGAACTGGGTTTACTTGTCGTTCCATCCATGTATTACTGAACCAGATTTACCAGTTGTTCCAGTCATGTCTATATCATGAGATATAAATATTTACCCAATACATTGGAGGGAGATATATATCTCACCCATATCATGATTAAATCATTCTTACATGTTCCACAAAAACATAAATCATTCATCATAGCATAACCTGTGAAATAAAATGGGATTCTTAAACATCATGTCATCATAACATAATCCATATAAGATAAATGGACTTCATAAAAAATAATTCCATCACAAAAAAATTAAATAAAATTAATAATAGGGATAGAAACATAACCCTATGTCATCTTATATGAAAAATAATTTTGATAAAACACTTGAACTTAGTTCTTGAGGAAAATATCCTTTCTTCTTCAAAAACATTTTCTTTTCTCAAAATATCACAGAATTTTAAAAGAAAATAATTTAGTTGAAAATAAACTTGAAATAATGTAGAGTAATATTAGTGGAAATAAGGCTTCAGGAAATCTTAAAAATCTATTCATGCCGTATAAGTTAAATAAAAACATTCTCCTTGTACTTTTGCTGGAAAAGTCAAAAAAAAAGTACCTCGTATGGTAAACAAAACAAAGATTCATTCCATACCATGTAGTAAAATTAAAAAATGGTTAAAAATGAATTTAAATATACATAGAATAATAGTAACCATTTTATGAAAATATTTTAATAAAACATGGACATGGATGATAAATATAAACCTAGTAGATACTTGCGTATATACAATCTTGGATAAAAATAAGATTGGAAAATTATCCCTTACCTTTGGTGTGATTTCTTTCATTTGTATCCAAAAGTCCTATATATTGGGTTTAAACATATTATTAACTTGTAACAGAACCATAATAATATTTATGATATCATATATGATTCAAGTATGAATTTATATTACATGTTCATTTATCAATTCCATGTTAAAGAAATATTTTGGGTAATTATCGTTTTATTTATCATACATGTTTGGACTTGTTATTCTTGATATTATTACATAGATTAAGATTTAATTACTTACATAATGTAAAAAATGATTTATATGTCATATATATTCAGTATATAGATATATATAACAGATATATAGATGGAATGGAATACACATTTCATGGAGACGGTAGGCCGTACGTACGCATGAATGCTGTTTTCGTTTCCATATTAAATTGAATGGAAGTAAGTAAATGACATATATATATATAAATAAGTACAATAGTATTATTATTTCATATATTTAATGATTATTTATTATATATACTTTATAATCATTCTTTAATGGTTAACATGGAGAATGAATCTCACCGTGTCGTGGAGATGGTAAGTTGTACGTACACACGAGTGACGATATCGTTCCCATAGTTGTTGAACGGTATTAAATTAAATGGTTTATAATATCTCAGAATTAGTATCATGTTATAATAATCATATATAGTTATTATTTAAACCATTATACTCATCCAAGTAATGTGGTGGTGAAAAACAGATTACACCATGGCGTGGAGACGGTAATCTGTACGTACACACACGCGGTGATTTCGTTTTTCGTATGATGGATATAAGGTGAAATAGGGTTGTTTCATATTTATAATAAAATATCAGTATATTAATGATACTAATGTTATTACTTTATAATTAAACAACTAAATAAGATGAAGTATAAGAAGAAATAAATTTGAAAGAATCGGTAGAAGAGATTACCTCTTCCTCGATGTGCCTCCTTTAAATTTACTCTTAGGGCACTAGAGTTGGTCTTTTGAGAAGACCAGAATATCTAGAATGTAACTAGGTAATTTTATAAGAGAAAAATTCAGGGGTTGTCTGATATTTAAGGATCAAAATGGATTGAAGAGGAGAGGGAGGAGGTTCCATTTTATAAGAGAGGAGAGTGACACTTTAGGAAAGTTCCAAACTATTAATTTATTATAAATACAATTTCGACATAAAATGGTCCAAAACTTATTTAATTATAATATAAGATGATTTTGGTTCGAATACACATCATAGAATAATTTTTTGACAAGTTTTGAATATTTTTTTATCCTTATCTTTTTGGTTTTACCCTTATTTTACCTTTTTTAATCTTACCATGATATCATGTTATTTACACATTGTGTGTTAATGTAATTACCATATCATGTGAAACGACCCACAAAAAGTTATTTATGACATATATTGAATTATATTAACCATTTTTTTGAATCTTATATTTTAAATAATTTAATATCATTTAATAAACAATTTTATGTTTTAAGTTATGAATTGTGTCAATTTTGGACACTATTCAAACATGACTTTTTTTAAAATTTATAAAAACCTAATTCCTTCAAAAATAACTCATTAACTCAAATATAATATGTAAATGTCATCCTTAAAATTCTTTTATGACCTAAAAATAACAAAATTACACTTTTTTAATATTTATATATTCATTTATTTGAATCTTTCATTAATGAGGTAATCGCCACATCATAATTGTTTCATAAATAAATATATTTATATAATCTATAAATAATATAAATAAAATACCAAGATTTAGGAAATATTTTTATCTTTATAATTAATATTTATAGACATATAGATCATTTATATAACCCTATATTAAAAATTATTTAGTAAAAGATATATGTTTCGGTTATAATTATCTTTACTTTAAATTAATTCTTATGAAATGTCATTTTCACATCTAGGTGAATCCATGGGATCCCAAAATCGACCCAAGGATGATCATGGTTGTAGATATCTCATCCAATATTATTATTATATGTTTTAGGGTAGTTTAATATTATTATAATATTATTTTGTTACTCTTATTTACCAGATTTACCATTAACCATGGTAAATAAAATAATTATTGAAGTTACTATTAATAATGTCTAAAAAGTAAAGGTACTATTTAAAAAATTTGAATATCATGATTACAAATATAGAATCTATTTTTTCAAATTCAAAAAACATAAGTTTTAGTAACTAATTTAAAATTAATTCTCGTTGTCAAAAATAAAAAGTGGTTTTTTAAGAAGTAATAACTATCAAAAGATTGACATCTGTTTATGTCCAATTTGAAATTAAAATTACATACAATTACCAAAATTGGATTAAATAATAAAAATTTAATCCAATGATACTTTAAAACCAATTAAAAATATAATCTAACTATATAAATAAATTAGATGAAAAGGTAGTTTTGAATTAAAATGCAATATTTTTTACTATTCATTAAAATTTGAATTTTATCAGAAAAATATCAAAAATTCAAAAAAAAAAGTAACTTTTTATGTCCTAATTCTAAAGAAAAAGTTCAGTTTTTTAATTTAACTTATAAAAGTGTCAAAAACTAGATTTAAAATGGGTGTGGCATTAAAAGGCAGTAAAACTGCATTTTCTGAAAAATACTTCTTTTATCTGAAAAAATTGATTTTTGTTCTCATACCATGTTCTAAAAAATGTGTAAGATGAATTATAATGTTATATAAAATTAAAAATTTGGTTAATACTATTCATAACATTTAGTTTATATCCCATTAAATAATAATATTTTAATAATATATCATTGTTTAGTGAAACTCAGTATCGTGTAAAACGCAAGCTATCAAGGAAGGTTTATCTTGCATGTAATGCAAGACAAGTTAGTGTTTCATGTAGTGCAAGATAATATTGGTGTAGCTTAAAACACAAGAAATCAGATAATCTATCTCATAAAATCTTGAGTTGTTACAAATGTCATATGACATGATAAAGGGAAGAAATGGTAAGTAGTTAAAGGGGCATGCTTAAGTTGTTAAATGGTTTTAAATCATGTTTAATGGTTATTCCATATTAATAAATGATGAAATAGTTGAATTGTAGAATTATATTTAAGTATGTTGAGTATGATAACCCTTGATAAATAATAAATTTCAAAAGGGTGTATCTTTGTTATCTTAGTGTGTAAAAAGGTGAATGATGGTGAACCATGGAAATTATGAATGGTGGTATGTGTTGGGATGTTGGTATGATGATTCTCATCTTTGGGCTAGTTCTAGACTAACTCTCTAGTAACTATCAATGTGTATGCATGGTTTGGATGTCATAATGATGCTTCGGTCACTAATATCATTTGACATGGTGTGGGTACTTGGACTAATGCTCCTTAATATCCATATTTAAAAATTAATAAATCCCCTCAGTTTTCTTAAAGTGTATATCCCCTATGGTATATGGTTCAGACGACCCAGCATGGGCTGAAGGAGGTTGGGTTGGCCTGGGTGGAACTTTATAACCTGAGGGCTAAATAGGTTAATTAATAAATGTTTTCTTTTAAAATGTGTTTTATTTTATTTTCTTCTCTATTGTTTTCTTGTACATATACATACACTATTGTTTAGACTAAATATTGCTTTAGACACCATTTTTTGGGGCCTACTGAGTTGTACACACACCCTATTTGGGCCACCGTTGGTACCCAAGTATACTTCATGGTTTCATGTCTAAATAAGGGTGAAGGCTTGATGGTAGATGGTTGATTTAGGAATTATGGTATAGATCACAGATGATGGGATCAGGATAGATTATAGGACCCATTTTGGGGATTGTATGCTATGCCTTTTTTGTTGGTTTCCTTTTGTCACATGAGGTTATCATGATATGACTTGTTTATATATTGGAATGTGGGCACTTATCCATTTTTGGAAATTTATTATGTGATGTGTATTTACTTGATGTTTATTGTTTAATATTATTTGTTATTTTTCCCATAGTTTTTATAATCTAATTAAGAGGGTATAGTCTCCCCATTTTTCCTATTAGACCGTTACTTCTAATCGGCATCCTTTAGAATACAGGTAGGTGCACCTAAGATCATGTATAAAACTAGTTCATCTACTAGTTAGAGTGAGTTTGGTTGGGATTTTACAAATTGGTATCAGTTCCCAGGTCTATTATATTGTTTTACAATTTGGAAAAGGTAGACAGGTGACTAGGATGTGTTGGGGATTGGTATTGTGATCGTACATAGGAGTACCTGACCCATGTGGGGAGGGGGGAACCCAAGTTCTTAAGGGTGGGAATTGTTGTTCTTGTGGTTCTCTTATTATAATTGAGATATTAATTCACCTTGGGTGATACACTTGTTGTGTGTTGTTACTATTTTATGATATTTCACTCATAATCTAGTATGAAGCGAGATTGTGTATGCATGCATCATTATAGGCACTTAGGGGTTTATGTGACATGAATTATATTAGTCACATACATAAAAGTGTGTTATGATCTGTTTCTCTGAAATATAAAAATTAGGTTGTGGGAAATAAAATATTTTTATGCTTCTTTATGATTTTAAATAAATACTTCCTAACAAATAGGTTTAAACTATTTTAAATTGAGAGTTGTTAATTTTAATTGCTAAAATGGTGTTAAATATAAATATGATAACTTGGAAGTCTACTTTTACCTTGATTTAGCCAGTGGACCAGGATAGGGATGGTTGGGTGTAGTGATAGTGTTGTTATCATATCTATTGGGATAGTGTATGTGGAGAAACCTGTTTATGTACATTTGTAACTCTCTATTTTGTATAATCATGTGAATTATATGTCATGTTCCCTAAAGTTTTTATTTATAATTATATGGGGATGCCTCTATGACAATATTTTCCAATAGGGTGACATGTGGAAATTGCTGATAATGCACCTCTGATATCAGGAATAGAGCCTTTATTGGATTTGGGTGATAGGTTGTAGAGAAGTTCTATGATAATTTCAATAGATTTATATAGTTTATGAAGAGAGATCAAGTGTGGGTTGTGCTGAGTATGTTTGATCTGATTAGGGATTTCTGTCTACAATATCCTCTCACGTTCTCTGTAAATGGTGGTCATGAGGTAGTTGAGTTTTTGATTGAATCTATCCATACATTCCTTGACCATTTGTATAATCCTCCATTTATGAGGGTTCAGTTAGTGACTTATATGTTATGGGGACCAGTTCAGTTTTGGAGGTATATTCTTGTTTAGGATGAGAAGGTATAGGGAATGTCTTAGAAAGACTTCCAAAATAAGTTCTTGGAACACTTTTAACCAAATACCTTGATATAGTAAATAGCTATGAAGTTTATACATTTGAATTAGGAAAATATTTTAGTGATGTATTATGATGGCCACTTCACTAACTTTTAGTTTTTTGTTTCGACATTATCAAGTGATGAGATAGCTAGGGTGAAACATTTTCAAGATGGGATCAGATGTGAGATCAAGTTACAAGTAAATATTTTCCACTTGAAGAAGTTAATTGTGGTGTTGAATTAGGTTCGCATCTATGAGGAGAAATTGAAGGATGTTTCTAGCAGTTTTAAAATAGTTTAATTTGTGTGATTTATTAGTATGAATTTAGATAGTATAAATCATCATTATGAGAACTTTCACCAAAGCGGTGGTGGGTAGAGTATCCAAGGGATATGATCGAATTCTTAGGGTAGTGATAAAGTGTTTTTTTATTAGTTTAGTAGGCCTGGTCACATATGAGGTCATTTTCCTCTACCACTAAGGGAGTGACAAACTTGTGTCAAGATGGGACACATGTAGAGGTTTTGTAGGAATCCTCGGTAGATGGATAGTTATGTAGGACCAAGGCCGACATCAAGCACCTGTAGGGGATCTAATACCCCATATTATTCTAGAAGTTGGAGTTCAATCAGACATACCATTAGGTGTTGAGTATGCGTTACTTCAGGAAAAGAACAAAATTATTAGTATAGTAGTGTAACACATGGGACTCGGGCAGGAGTTCAGGGTAGAGGGACATGTCAATTGCATGTAGTTTAGTATACTCTTATCGGTAATGAGGTTGGTTCATTGAATATATGAGGTATGATTAATGTGTATTCTACACTTTCAAGTTATTTATTTGATATATTATATTCAAATTATTTTATATATTTCGAATTTGTGAACAGTTTGGGTCTGGACATGGAATTCTTATAAGGGGTTGTGTCAATTGACACGCTGTTAGGGGAATGATTAGAGAGTATCCATCATTGTAAAGAGTGTTCCCTTGATATTAAATGGTATCATTCCATTTGGTATTTATTCATGCTTGAGATGATGAGTTTTGACTTGATACTAGGAATGGAATAATTAGTTTCATACCAAGATCACAATGATTATTACCATAAGAGAGTAATTTTCACATCTTCTAAGGGTGAAAGTTATATTCATCATGGGGAATGGGATATCCAAGAAGTCCATATAGGGATAGTTTTTCATCAACTAGGTGATCTCATAGCCCAAGTTTTAATTCTTATGTTAGATTATGTGAGAGTAAATCATGATGTTTCACCTCCTATAGTGAATCAATTTCAATACATGTTTCCTGGGGAGTTTTCATGGTTTCCACTTAAGAGATAGATTGAGTTTACTATTGAGTTAGTGCATGGGGTTGAGCCAGTTTTCATTACACTATATATAATGGAACCATAAGAGCTTCAATAGCTTAAGACTCAATTGGAGTAATTGGATTATAAATGGTTCTTTCAGCTGGGTATGTCAACTTGGGGTTTTTCAGTTTTACTTTCCAAGAAAGTGGATGGAACTTTGTGCATATGTGTAGATTACTATAATCTGAACCAAATGAAAATTAATAAATGATATCATCTTCCACATATTATTGATCTTTTTGACCATTTGAGGGACGCTTATGTATTCTCCAATATTAATTTAAGATTAGAGTACCCTAAATTGAGGGTGAAACCATCTGATATACCACGGATTTATTTCAGAAGTAGGTACTACGTATATGAGTTCATGGTGATTTTATTTGGGATATAGAACACTCCTATTGTTTTCATGGACTTGAGGAATCAAATATTTCACCTGTATATGGATCAGTTTGTGCTGGTATTCATTTATGACATCTTAGTGTACTATTATTCTGGAGATGATCATTCCCAACATCTTGAAATCATCTTGAGAATGTTGAGATAGAATCAGCTATACAAAAATCTTTATAAATTTCATTTATGGATCGATAAGGTTCATTTCTTAGTTCATATCATCTTGGAATAAGGTGTATTAGGGGACCCTCATAAGTTCCTAGTGGTTGTTTCTTGGGAGAATCCCAATAATCTTTTTGACATCTGAATATTTTTAGGTTTAATGAGTAACTATGGAAGGTTTATCTAAGACTTTTCTTTCCTAGTAGCACTTCTCTTATTCCTTAAAAATAATGGAATGAATTTTTAGTGGTCTAGAGTATGAAATAATGATTTACAAGAGATAAAGAGGTGCTTGACCATAAAACCAATTCTGATCTAACCTGAACTAGAAAAGGAGTATACTATGTTTTATGATGCATCCGAGATCATGCTTGTAGTAGTGTTGATATAGGGGGATTTATCCATGGGATATAGATCATGGAATTTGATTCCATGTGAATGAAACTATCCTATGCACGATCATGAGTTGGTCATGGCAGTTCATGCCTTGAAATCGTTGTTGTGTTATCTCTTGGGTGAAAGGTTTGTTGTTTATACTGATCATAATATTCTTAAATATATCTTTTATATAGATTTATCAAAATATATATTAGTTTATATGTATTTATTATATGTAATATTTTTATTTTGATCTAACATATACACTGGGAAAATTAAATAGTGTTACTAATGCTTCAATTTGGAAGACATAGACTCAGGTGGTTTAAGAGTCTACTTATAAGTATATGATAATGAGATTATTCACTGAGATGAATATAGGTATTTAGTATTATCAAGAACATATTACCATCATATCTTTATCCATTATACCCTCTCTTATGAACTGGATCAAGAGAAGGTAGTATGAGGATCCAGAGTTCTTGGCGTTGAGGGAAAACTTTGATAGTGTGGAGAATCCCCCTAATTGGAACATCAATTTGGATGATATTATCTATGTTCATAGCCACATTTACATGCCTAAATATATATGGTAGGAGCCGATGAATTATTTTTGTGCTTTAAAATGGGTGGTATTGTAATGACCCGAATGGCTATAAATAAAATTCCCTTGTGATTTAATTTTTTATAATGTAATGTGGTTATAGAAAACACATGCACTTATTTTGTTTTATTATATACAATTGGATTAAAAATACAATTAAGAATATTTACCATTGATAATATAGACGTTAAACAGTGATCACGTGATTAGTATAAATATAGGGATTTAACGAATCCAATTGACAAAGACAAAGGAAGTGATGGCCTCATCCAGTAGGATTTTACCATTTGAAGCCCATTTACCAGAGCTTTTGAGAGAGATAGAATCATTAGTATTTACCCTTAACCAATCTCAAGATGATATCCAACAAATTAAGCATTATTGAAACTATTTACGGTATAATTTCAAGCTCATCGAGATCACATCCCAAACCATGTTCATTGAATGTCCCCATGAAAGTCTCACTGTCGCGCACCTTACTCATAGTGTGTGTTCTGGTGTAATAAAGGGGTATGTATAAAGACCTTAATAATATTAATATGAATATTTTATAGAATAATAAATTTATTTTAATTTTTATTGTTACTTTATAAATGATTTTTATTTTGATTCAATTAAAAAAAATTGTATTTTCAGGTAATATTCAAATTCAATTAAGGTATTTATTTTTATGAATTAATGGATTTTTGAAATAAATATTATTATAATAAAATAAGTTTTATTAATTATAAATGGTCATATAATTTTTAATAAGTGAAATTTTCTTTTTATTATGGTTCAAAAACTGTTATTGTCAAAAAAAACCCATAATTTTTCAATAAATGTCGAATCTTATTTTAAAAGTAAAAATTAACATATTTAGAAAATTATTTAGATAAAATAAATATTATTTTTGAAATCAGAACATCTAAATTATTAAATGGTAAATTTTTCATATTTTTATATGATAGTTGAATTTTCGTGTAAAAATTAAATACCGTGTAAATATACGGTGTGTTTTATGACATCATAATGACACAAAAAATGAATTGATAAATTTTATAATTGGTATACTCATCCAAATATATGTTTTATCCTAAAAATAATTTGATTTTAATTTAATTTTATTAATTTTATAATGTCTTTATGAATCCTCAAAAATATATAATATATTTTATGATTTTAAATTCATTTATTTAAAAGGGTGACTCACCTCCACATAGGAAAGGGTAATATTTTAATATGTTCATACCTTTTACTAATAAAATAATTTAAACTTCTCCACTTTTAAAAAACCATGGGAAAAACCATGGGAAGGTTTGTGGTTTTGAATATTTTATTATATAGAGTCCAAAACTTAAGTTTGTGAAATATTAAAGAATTCCCCTATCAGTTCCTATATAAACCCACCCAATATCCCACTTATCTTCACTAAAAATACTTGGATAATATCCTTAATCTTTACTCCCCTCTCTATAATCCTCCCAAGGTGACCCAATCTCTCAAGAGGCCCTTTTTCAAGCTTTTGGAGCCACACACTCATGTAAGGGTTCTTTCCTTTCTCATCTTTATCAAAGTTTATTTATCTTGTTATGTCCTTTTATTTTTAATTAATAATTATGGGGTATGATTTATAACCTCCCACACACTGCCTTTATTATGTCTAAATTATTATATGCCCCTTTCTCTCTCATTAATCCCTCCCATGTACACATGTTACCATGCCGAAATTTCATAAGCATTGTTTCCTTTCTCTTTTTATTCAAGTTTATTTATTATCATATGCCTTATTTTTCTAATTTTATGTGTGTAAATGTCCTTACATGTACCTATTACTTTCCAATTCATGTTCAAATGATTATATATCCATTTAACTCTCATCATCCCATTTTATGAATTTTTAAGTGATGTCGTTATGCTGCCGAATTTTCACCGCGATTTTCCATGCCAAACCAATTGTATAGTGAATAACATACCCATTTCCTATCAAGGGTGTTCACTTTTATGAACATATAACTTATTATTATGTACTTACATGTATTTATTCCACACTCCTTGAACATTGAATAAATTATTATGATGAATGAATCCATGTTTTATGATCTATGTGGCACACTTAAGCATGAGAATGAAATGAAAGTGATGGGTGCACCTAGAATTATATAGCACTTCATTGCATTGGGTAATGTTTAGTATCATGATACATAATGTTGGGGTAGGGGTGTACCTAATTACTTTATGGGACCTTGTACACCATGATTTATTGGTAGCTTATCTGTGATCTATGTTTATAATGCGGGGTTTTGAGTTTTTTCCACATTTCTCATGTTATGATTATCATGTTATATCATGACTTGTTATTCATGTTCCTTTTATGCCTAATTAATATGCCTTGTATAACATGTATTATTATCTTCATGTCATTACATTTTTATTCCCTTACTAGGCTTTATGTCTCACCCCTTTCTTATGTATTTCCCCAGGTTATCCAATGCAGTTTTAAGCTCAAGCAAGTTAAAGAAGTTTTCAATAAAGATATTATAAATAATGTTTAAAGTTGTAATGAAATGTACTTAATTACCAAATACACTAAACTTATCAATATTTTGGGTTGTATTGAGTGTAATTTTATATAATAAATAATGTGTTAATGAGTAATAAATTGAAGAGTTTTTATAGTTGGTATCAGAGGAAACTTTTAGTAATTTGTTGGATTAGGATTAGAAAACTCTAATGAAAGCCTTTTGGATAAGACTAAGTACAAGAAAACATCCCTAAATTTTTTTTAGTATAGAGTTAGTGTTTTATTAAAAAATATATCCCTATATGGATACTAAAAGTGGTAATGTTTCTAGAATAGATGTATTTAAGAGTAATAACTCTGATAAGGTGTCCTGGGCCTAACTCAAGGTAACCTGGTAAACAACAATGGGTCTTATTGCACACCTGTTTTGACACTCCTGGGGGATATGATTTGATAATTAATAAGCTCATTATGACCCATTATTAAGGGAGTAAAAAAATTACCATAAGATTATATGTTAGAAAATATATCATGAATAACAACTAATGAAGCCTAGAAATCCATAAGTTAAGAAAATATATGTAAGTTTTAAGTTATCCCTTTAAGGTCATTAAATTCTCATTTATGTGTTTAAAAGTTTAATATAATCATAATTAATTTTCATTTTATTCTAACCAATGGATGTAAATATAAGGAATATGGTAAAAAATCAATGTGAAGAGAAATGTGATGACCGCCCCCAATGATATGCCCAACCTGATGGGAGCAGGAATCATGAACTTCATGACAATACTCTCTCAGCTGACTCAGGTTTTGAATAGAAACCTAAATTAGAAGGAGCATCTAAATCCCCCCAAAATAGAACAATCATCAATTAAGAGCTTCATGAAACAAAGGTCACTTACTTTAAATGGATCATCTGATCCCATAACCACCGAAAAATGGATCAACTCCATTGAGAATATCTTTTCAATTCATCAATGCTTAGATTGAGAAAAGGTTCTTCTAGATGTTTATTGTATGGAGGGTGAAGCTAATAAATGGTGGATATTGATCAAAAATACAAATCCTTAGGAAGATATTGAGGAAATGATATAGAAGTATTTATAGAAAACAAATTGATAAATATTTTCATCACACTCTCTGTCTTAAAATGGAAAGGGATTTCCTTTCCCTCAAGCAAAAAAGATAATGAATCTATTAGGGTGTACGAGGAAAACTTCACAAGGCTTAAACGATATGACAATGTCTTTATCATTACCCCCAAGTACAAGTCTGGCCCCTTCTTTTGTGGGCTAAAACCTAGCCAATGGAAAGCTCTAGAAATCCATGAATTTGATAGCTATGAATAAATTGTCTAATGTTCCCTCAAAGTTGAAATGGAAATCAGTGAATATCAGGGGTATCATAGGGATAATAAGAGAAAAGTGGAGATCAATATTGGTACTCCGATAGAGAGATCTAACAGTACCAATAAATTTTAACATCCCACTTTCCAAAGGTGCTGGAAGAAGAACCCTGTAAATTTTCTGAAGGGGGCAAGGAAATTCTTTAGGTGTGAGAAGAAAGGGAACCTAACCAGTGATTATCGGTAGGAGAAACCTGCTACTATGATGGAGTAAAGGAATGCTTCAGTCAACCCTTAGCGTATTGTTGATTTATATAACTACAAGGAAATAGGGAACTTTGAAAACCAATGCACTAAGACAAGGGTTTTTGGAGACAACCAACAACCTCCAAGGTAACAAGGGTGAGCTTTTTACATCACTATTGCCGAAGTGAATCATGAAAACAAAGTGGTGACGGGTATGTGAGTTATTCATTCAAGAATATAGAAAATACTTTTTTATTCTAGTTTTAAACATTACTTTATGTCACTAAAGTTTAGTATAACTATCCAAACACCACCATAAATCTTAGAAGTAGAGTTTTTGATGAAAATGGAAATGGGGAAACTTATTGTATCCAAAGTATATAACTCCTCCCCTATCACAATTTATGGGATGAACTTCCCAGTGAACCTTATCATACTCCCTTTAGTGGAATTTGATGCAATTATGGTCATGGATTATCTTTCCCGTATAGATCCAACATAAATTTATATGAGAAGGAAATCACTCTCCGTATTGAGAATCATCCTAAAATCTATACAAATGCAAGGAGAAGGATGAATCTTATTTAGCACCATCATCTCAAGAATGAATATTATTTCCCTATGAGAAAGTGTATCTAGATCAAATGATTGAGTCTAAGGAAAGAATAATCCTTGAAGACATGCCCATTGTGAGGGAATACACTGATGTGTTTCTTGAGGAATTTCCCGGTCTTCCTCCTAGCCGAGATGTTGAATTTTCAATCAAGCTTATACCTGGGGCATTACCATTATCCAAGAATCTATATAGAATTGTTGTTATGTAACTTTAAGATATTAAGAAACAACTACAATAGAATCTGGATATTCCAAAGTGCTTCACCATGAGGTGAAAGGGTTCTCTTCGTCAAGAAGAAGGATGGGTCGATGTGCCTTTTCATTGATTATCGTGAGCTCAACAAGATCATGATAAAGAACAAGTATCCTCTACCTCAGATTAATGACTTTTTCAATCAGATACATGGAGAACAATACTTCTCTAAGGTGCCTCTATGGTTAGGATATTACTAAGTTAGGGTTAAGAAGGAGGATATCCCAATACTACTTTTTGTACAAGGTACGAGCACTATGAGTTCATAGTGATGCCTTTTAGACTCACTAATGATCCATCAATAATTATGGACTTGATGAATAAATTATTTAAAGATTACCTCAACAAATTTTTTATAGTATTTATAGATGATATTATAATATACTCCAAAATAAAGGAGGAGCATCTTAGCACTATGCTAAAAACCTTGAGAAAGGATAAGTTTTATGAAAAGTATATAAAATTTGAGTTTTGTTTGAAGGAAGTCGCATTCTTGGGAAATATCATCACAAGTAATGGGATATCTATGGACCCTTAAAAATAGAAGTAATTGAAGGATTTTCAAGGCCAACATATGTGATAGATATCCATAGTTTCCTTGGGTTATCTAGGTATTATCACTAATTCGTGAGACATTTCTCACAATTTTCAAACCCTCTTACCAAAATTACTCGGAAGGGAGTCATGTTTTCTTGGAATGATGAATGTGAAGAGAGATTCAAGGAGTTTAAAAGGAGGTTTTTTACTACCCATTTTCTTACACTACCCTCAAGTTGAGAACTTCTCATGGTATTCAGTGATGATTCGAAAAGGGCATGGGTTGTGTGTTGATGTAAAATAAAAAATACATTGCATATGCTATAAGGAAGTTGAAAGTTCATGAATAGAACTACCCAACACATGATCTAGAGTTGGAATTAGTGATTTTCACTTTAAAAATTTGGAAGTATTATCAATTTGGGGAGAAGTGTGAAATATATACAGATCACAGAAGTCTCAATTATATATTCACACAGAAATATCTGAATATGCACCAAGGAATATGGTTTTAGATGATCAAAGACTATGAATTCTCAATCCACTACCATCTGGGGGAGGTAAATAAAGTGTAAGATTATCTAAGAAGTAAGGATTCATAAATTCTATCATTGATGTGAATTGAGAGGGATCTAATCTTCTTATATTTAGAAAGGATGGACATGGGAATCATAAAGGAAGGAACATCATCAATCCTTTTACAAATGATTGCTCAACCATCTCTTATGGAGAGGTTAAAGGATGCTTAAAGATTTGATGTGGGAATTCGGAATAAAGTGGAAGATATAAGGAAAGGGAAATCCTCATATTTGAATGTTAATGAAGAAGATCTTGTGAGATTTGGGTCAAGACTATGTGTACCATCAAATCCTAAGTTAAATAAGGATCTGTTAGATGAGGCGCATAGCTCAACCTTCTCTATCTATGATGGAATCAAAAAAGATATATCAAGATATTTGAGAACACTGCTGGTGGGACAATATGAAAAAGGATATCACATAATATACATCAAGATGTCTTGTCTGTTAGTAAGTCAAAGTAGAAAGGTAAAAAATCAAGGGTATGATACAACCATTACCCATACCTACATAGAAATGGGAAAACATCACCATGGAATCTCTCACTGATTTTACAAATACATCAAGAGTGAATAATGATATATGGGTTATGGTGGATTGTCTTATAAGTATTGGACACTTCATTGTGATAAGAGATAAATTCTCACTAGATATACTTGCACTAATATACATCAAGGAAGTGGTCAGGCTGCATGGAGTGCCACTATCAATTGTATCTGATCAAGATCTAAGATTCACCTCTATGTTTTGGAAGTCTCCAACATGCTCTAAATTCTAAGTTGAACTTAAGCATGGCCTATCACCCTAAAACTAATATCTAATCTGATCGGACTATACAAACACTTGAGGACATGTTTAGAGCATTCTCAGTGGACTTAAAAGGAGTATGGGATCAACATACTCTTCTAGTTGAGTTATCTTATAACAATAGTTCCCACTCAAGAAACCAAATGTATCCCTACAAAGCTCTTTATATGAAGAGGTGTATGATACCTGCATGCTAAAATGAAGTTGGGGAATGAAAACTTCTAGGTCCTAAAATTCTCAAATAAATGGTGGAAAAGTTTAAGACAATTCAATAACACATTAAGGCTACTCAAATTAAACAAAAGAGTTATACTGATAATCATTGACGATACCTAGAGTTTGATGTCCAAGACAAGGTATTCCTCTGTATATATCCATTGAAGAAAATGATGAGATTTTGGAAGAAGGTAAATCTTAGTCCAAGATACATCGGCCCCTTTGAGATTCTTGATCGCATCAGAGTGGTGTCCTATCGACCTTCACTCTCACCTAACCTATCTCGAGTTCATGATGTATTCCATGTATCCCTCTTGAGTAAGTACATACCCAACCCCTCACGTGTACTCAATCTAGATTTGGTACCATTGGAGAATGATCTTTCCTATGAGGAGTAGTCGGTGATGATCTTAGATCATAGAGACAAAGTTCTACGAAATATGACAATACACATTGTCAAAGTGATATGTAGAAACCACAAGTTTGAAGAAGAAAAGTGGGAAATAGAGGAATTGATGAGATAGAACTAACCTTGTCTGTTTTAAGTGGGTCAAATGAAAATTTTGAGGGAGAAATTTCTCAAGGGGGGAGATTGTAATGACCCGAACTGTTATAAATAAAATTCTCTTATGATTTAATGTTTTATTATGTAATATGGTTAGAAAAAACATGCAATTTTTTTGTTTTATTATATCCAATTAGATTCCAAATACCTTTAAGAATATTTAAAATTGATAATATAGCTGTTAAATAGTGATCACATGATTAGTATAAATATAGGACTTTAACAAATCTAATTGACATAGATAAAGGAAGTGATAGCCTCATCCAGTAGGATTATACCCTATAAAGCCCATTTATCAGAGTTTCTGAGGGATATAGAATCATTGGACTTTTCCCTTGAACAATCCCAATCTGAGATCCAATAACTTAATCATGATTGAAATTGTTTATGGGATAATTTCAAGCTCATCAAGATCACAGCCTAAACCATGTTCACTGAACGGCCCCATAAAAGTCTCATCATCGTGCACATTACTCTTAGGGCATACATCGGTTCAATAAAGGGATATGTATCAAGACCTTAATAATATTAATATATATATTTTATAGAATAATTTATTTATTTTAATTTTTATTGTTACTTTATAAATGATTTTGATTTAGATTCAATTAAACACAAATTGTATTTTTCGATAATATTTAATTCAATTAAGGGATTTATTTTTATGAATTAGTAGATTTTTTAAATACATAGTATTTTATTAAAAAAATATTAAATAATATTTATTAATCATAAATGGTCATATAATTTTTATGAAGTTAAATTTACTTTTTATTAGAGTTGAAAAACTGTTATTGTCAAAAAATCCAGCATTTTTCAATAAATGTCGAATATTATTTTAAAAGTAAAGATGAATATATTTAGAAAATTATTTAGATAAAATATATATTATTTTTGGAATTATAATTTAGAAATTATATAATGGTTAATTTTTCATAATTTTCTTAGATAGTCAAATTTTCAGGTAAAACTTAAATACGATATAAATATACGGTGTCTTTCATGACATCATAATGACCCAAAAATGATGTAATAAATACTATAATTGGTATCCCCCACCAAATATATTTTTCCCCCTTAAAAAATGTGATTTTAATTTTATTTTATTAATTTTATAATGCCTTTATTAATTTTATAATGCCTTTATGAATCCTACAAAATATATAATATATTTTACGATTTTAAAATAATTTCTTTAAAAGGGTGACTCACCTCCACATAAGAAAGGGTAATATTTTAATATGTTAGGCCTTTTTCAAAATAAAATTATGAAAACCTCCCCAATTTGGAAAAAACCATGGTTAGTTTTGTGGTTTTGAATATTTTATTATATAGAGTCCAAAACCTAAGTTTGTGAAATATTAAAGAATTCCCCTCTCGTTTCCTATATAAACCCACCCAAGATCCCACTTATATTCACTAAAAATACTTGGAGAACATCCTTAATCATCATTAACCTATCTAGAATGCTTCCAAGTCCCTTAAATCTCACAATAATCCCCTTTTAAATCTTTTGGAGTTACACACTAAAGTAAGGGTTCTTTCCTTTCTCATCTTTATCAAAGTTTCTTTATCTTGTTATACCCTTTTATTTTAAATTAATAATGATGGGGTATTATTTAAAACCTCCGTCATACTACCCTTATTATTTCTAAATTATGAGATACCCATTTATATCACATCAAGCTCTCGCATGTACACCTGTTACCTTGTCGAAATTTCATAAGCATCCTTTCCTTTCTCTTTTTATTCAAGATTATTTATTATCATATGCCTTCTTTTTATAATTATATATGTGTGGACATGTAATTTCATGTACCTATTACTATAAAAATCATGTAAAAATTATGATATACCCATTTATCTCTCATAAACCCATTTTATAAATTTTTAAGTGACGTTGTTATGCTGCCGAATTTTCACCGCAATTTTCCATGCCAAACCAATTATGTAGTGAATACCATACCCATTTCCTATCAAGGGTGTTCAATTTTATGAAAATTTACCTTTTTATCGGGGACTTAAATGTATTTATTCAATACTCCTTGAACATTTAATAAATTATGATGATGAATGAATCCATGTTTTATGATCTATGTGGCACACTTACGTATGAGAATGAAATGAAAGTGACGGGTGCTCCCGGAATTATATAGCACTCCAATGCATTGGGTAATGTTTAGTATCATGATATGTCATGTTGGTCTAGGGGTGTACCTGATTACTTTATGGTACATTTTCTACCATTATGTATTGGTGGTTTATCCTTGATCAATTTTTATGATGTGGTGTTTTAATTTATTTCCACATTTCTCATATTATGATTATCATGTTATATCATGCCTTATTATTCATGTTCCTTTATGCCTCATTGATATTCCTTGTCTAACATGTATTATTATATTCATGTTATTTCTTGTTTATTCCCTTACGTGGATTTATAGATCACCCCTTTCTTATGTATTTCCCCAAGTTATCCAATGTAGTTTTAAGATCGAGCATGTTAAAGAAGTTTTTAATAAATATGTTGTGAATCATGTTTAAAGTTGTAATTTAATGTACCTAATTCTCAAAGACACTAGATTTATCTATCTTTCAAGTTATATTAAGTTTAATTTTATGTAATAAATAATGAGTTAATATTTAATAAAGTGAATATTTGTTATAGGTACACTCTGGTTTTACCAAAATATACCATGATCTTTATAGAAAATATTGGTGGACAAAAATGAAAAAAGAGATCATGGGTTTTGTGAAGTGATGTTATACTTATCAGCAGGTGAAGGTTGAGCATCAATATCCTACTGGTCTATTACAATTTTTTCCCTTTCTAAAATATAAGTGGGATGGTTTTACCATGTATTTTTAGTGATTTTACCAAGGACTCCTTGGAAGAGTGGTTCTATACAGTTGAATTTCATACCCAATGCATTGGAGGACTATCACAGACCCACCCACCCGTGGTTTATCACGGAACCACCCATCATTGGTTAATAACATAACCACACACCCATAGTTTATAAAGGAAAATCCCATATTCATAATAATTCTCAAGAAATATAAAATATGAATTTATGAATTTTTATCATTACAATCATAAAATATCCTTGAGGAAGATAACCTTTCTATTTTGAAATCACTTATAAAAATGCACAATTTTAAAGGAAAACGTTTTATTTGAAAAGAACCCTTTAAAATTATAAAGGAAGATTCAAATAAAATATTAGTCATTATGGGGTAAAATAAATTCATAAAATATAAGTTAAAAACATTCCTTTCATACTTTTTTCAAAAAGGTCACAAAGTACCTTGTTGGAAAAAACGATAAAAAGATTCATTTCAAACAGTTTTGTAAAAAGTCAAACATTGGTAAAAATGAATTTAAAAAATATTAAGATAATAGTAAAAAACTTCTTTAAAATATTTTTAGAAAATATTTATAAGGAATAAAAATATATTTATAAGGGAAACTTTAAAAGATAACTTTTAAAATAAATAATTTACCTTGAGTTTGACTTGTCACTTACGTTCTTTATCTTCCTCTTCTTTGGACAACCTCCATTTTTTAACACCTTAATACCAATATGGTTGGTGTTGTACCCGATATAAGGCCTATAGAATGTGTTTTTGGATTTTATGAAGGTGTTTTTGTATATTTTATAACCAAAAGTGTTTTTAAGTGTGTAGTAAAGGGAAGAATAGGTTTCTTTTTATAAGAGATGGGATAATCACTTTTAAAATTTCTCAAAAATATTAAATTAATATAAATTACCTTTCAATTAAAAATAGCTCAAAACTGGTTTATTTAGAATATAGGATGATTATGGGTCTAAATAACCTCATCTAATAAATTTTATACAAGTTTTGACTATGTTTTTACCTTAATATTTTGGTTTTAACCCCTTGTTAACCCCTTTCACATTTACCGTGACAATAAGGATTTTTACTCTTTGAGGGTCAATATGGTTATTATAAATTAAAAAAAGTCCCATAAATAGATCATGTTTGATATTTTAAAACATATCATAATTACCTAAACAAATATAAGTTTTTTAGGAAATTTATATCATTTAATAAAACCTAATTTAATATAATATATCTTTAATGTCAATTTTTATAACTATTCACTAATTTGATTTTAATAACATCAAGATAACAAGTAAAATTTTTAAAAAAAAATTAATACATACCTAACATGTCATTTTCATATATAAAATTCATAGGTTATATTAATTATCTCAAATTATATTACTTTTAATAATTTTAATATCATTTATTTTCTTTTTTCATTATTTGAATAATTACAGCAACATCATTGTGTAAATATTTAAGGTAATTATTTATTAACTAAAATTAAATATAAATTACCATGATGAATATAAATAATTTACATTTCAAATATTTGTAATCAAATATATCCTTTATTTTTCTTCATGTTAAAAAATATATATTTATTAAAAACAAGAGTGTGATATTTTTTACTTTTGTTTAAATAAAATATTATGAACGCTATAATCACATTAAAATGGCCACAAAATGACATATAACCAAACCTTGGATGTTTATGGACGAAATTAAATCATAAAATAAAATTAATTAAAGTTTTAGGGTCATTTTATAGACCTTATCATTTTATTTTTAACTGTAATTACCTTATTTACTCTTTACTGTGGTAACAAAAATTACTAAGGTTGTTATTCATATTGACCAAAAATAAAATGGACCTATTTAAAAAATTATTAACCACTAATTAAAAATATGGAATCCATTTTTCAAAATTAAAAACATATAATTTTAAGAATTTAATTTAAAATTAAACCATCAAAATGCGATGAAATGTAGTTTTCAAAAAAATACCCTTTTAAATATAAAATTTTTTTATACTAAATTCAAGTATAAAATACATTTAAACCCCATAATGGGATCATTTTAAATAAAAAATAAAAAATTAAATTCTAAAACTAATCCAAAATATAATTTTAATTTGTAAATAATCGAAAATAAAATACAATTTTTAATAAAATTCAATATTTTCACTATTTATTGAAAAATTGGTATTTTCATAGAAATATAAAAATTTCACCATGTGATAATTTTGATACTCTGATTTTAAAAATTTTATTTATTTTATAAAATAAAATTTATAAAAAATCTGGAAATTAATTATATCTTCACTCATAAATATCAATCAAAAACCATTTTTGTTGAAAACATAAATTTGAAGAACAAAATGGATTTACTAAAAATTTAGTTATTATTTTCTAAGCATAAATAAATAAAGTTATATTGAGTAGTAAATTTATATTTATTCCATAAATCATTTATTCCAATTCATACCCTCTAATTTAACATTTAAATAATAATGGTGGCATTTAAATAATAATATTTCATTGTCCGTTTAAGATCAGTGTTTTATATCTTGTATGCTATCAAACATAAGATTTACTTTTAAAATCTTGAGATATTACATTCTCCCCCAATTTAATAAATTAAATCCTCGCATGTTTAAATTAGGCTTGGTAACTAAGGTTTGGCTTCTCAAAATACCTTTATTGAAATCTTTCATTATAAAAAGGTTTAATAAAATTTCTTCTTAAAAGAGGGAAAGGTAAGTATGAAGGTCATCTGTAATAATGCATAATTAGGTTCCAAGTAGTAAAACATTGGTGAGAAGTGAAAACATGGACATGTAAGATAAAAAAAATACCAAGGATTAATAGAGAGTGATAGAGAACATGGTCAAGAAAAAGTTAACCATAAAAAAACCATAAATCTATGATAGGTTAAAAGACAATTGATTTCTTAGTAAGAAAAGTAAACATATAACATTTTTTGTTTTCAAGATACTTTTCCTAGAGTTGAGAAATTACTTTACCATATTTAATAATAAAATAAGGAAATATACTTACTTGATAAGAAGAGTTTCATCTTTTAATTAATTTCCACCATGATTTCATCTTTTTCTTCAAATGATGAGTATTAAAGATAACTTTTTCATGCCTAAACCACTAGAATCAACTTATAATGGATCACATAATTCCATAAAAGGATCACAAGCTATCCCTAATTTATTCATACATTAACTGAAAACAAAATGTTTCACACAAGGTAAGATCATTCCCAAAATAAATAAACCTTCATACGAAGAAATAATACATTAATATCCAAAATTAAATAGTAATACATAAAGTTAAAACTAAATAATTCTATAAATAATTATCCTTAAAATTATTCAAAATATTTATAACCAATATTGAAACCCAAAAGTCATAAGAATTTGATCACATATTATTCCAAGATAAATTTAACATTTATCTCTAAATAACATCAATCGCTCATAAAGTCTCATGTCATAAATGTATATTCCCTAATCATATAATATCGAAGATATCGTAATAATTTTCATAAATAACCTAAATTTCCATAAATCCATATTAAAATCATATATTATTTCCAAAATAAAAATCATTCTTTATTAATCAAATAAAATCACATAAGATTCTATTTAACTTAATCAATTAAGGTTCCCAAAATTGTTCATATCATCTGAAATAACATTAATCACTTAATCACAAAATCACTTATCAAACCCATGGTTATCTATACAATAAAACATATGTTCCCCAAATTATAATAAACCATAATTAACTCAATGAAAAATATTATATAAACCCTAATGGTTATTAATGACTTTAAATTTAAATCCATAAAATTCAAATAAATTCTTTATCAAATAACACTTTCTCGTGTTAAACTTAAGGGTTACATATACCTCAAACATCTATCAAAAATCCTAAAATTATAACCTTTTCACTACACAATATGTTTTCAAAAACCTAAAATAGAATAATCCTTAAGTGTTTCATGATCCTTATAACATTTAGAATATACTAGAATATCATAGATAAAATATCATTGCATCATAATTTTGAAGACTCATTACATAAACAAGTCCTTTATTAAACTTACATATTAAACCTTTAACCATGTTTTGTTATCTTATTTCTTAATAATTCCCTTCTAAAATATGAAATAAAAATAATTCTTTAAGACTCAACAATATTAATTCAACTATTATTCCAAAATAATAATAAAAATAATTCATACCTTTGAAATATTGATCATTATTCATTTCATTCCCAAAATCTGTGACTGAGGTCCCATGATATTCCAAGTGGAGTTACTATATTAGTAGAATACCTCAAAGCCTTTAAAATTTCCTTTGATTCTTTCATACATGTAGAGTTGTTACATCTCGGTTGAAATTGATGTTGATAGAGATCAAAATTTCTAAATAATCCTAGGTTTTGATCATAAAGTTGTGAAACATCTTCCCTAACTAGTTTTCCATAATGCCTTAAGATATGGTTTAACTTGATTTTTTTGAAAAATGGTTTGCAACTATGATAATAAAAAAATCATTTAATAAAATAATGATATGTGATGCTTGATGATCACATTATTTTATAACTGAATAGAGGACTTGCATCCCTATTTAAGAATCATCCACTGTAAAAACTTGAAAATTTTCCATATGATATTTCCTAGGATGATTAATATTGGAAAGTTTATTTTTAATAACATATTAAAATGTATCCCATGGTCTATCATTATATCTAATAATATAAGAGAATTGGGATATATTTTAAAGATTTTTTCTTGCAAGTTCAATATTAGAAAAGTTTTATAGGTTACTTAAGATAGCTTTTTCAATTATCATTGTAAGTGATCCCTCTAGTAGAGAAAGGATGTTTATGTTTTATTTTCACTATTCTATATTTTAAAAGATTTTTCACTCTTTTTAAATAAATTTTTGAGTTAATAACCAATAATTTCATTAAGGATATCAGAGTGAACATATAAATAAATTTTGCATGTCTTACTCTATGACACCCTTACTTTAAATCTATAACACCTTAGGTTTAATATAGGTTATCCATGGTCATCATTAAATTTGATAACCTTGTGTTCAAATATTCTGATCATATAACTAGGATTATCAAATTAGGTGTGTAGTAAGTTTACATTCATCATACATGAGAATGATGGATAATATATACTCGACCAAATCTTTTTTGGGTTATTATCTCTAGATGTATTTGTGACCAAACCACATCCTCTTATAGTATCCATACAATGATTTACTACTATGAAAACCACTTAACATATACCTTACTAAAACTCTAAAATTTTATCCTATACTTAGACTTGTACCTAGGGTTTTTAACAAAATTCTTTTACCCTAATCTCTAAATTTATCTTAACCTTTTCTATTATAAAAACTATAATGACCCGGCCTTAAACATTACATATTCTAGAGATTTTAAACCAGAATTCACTTCCTCACATTCCCAAATATATTTTACATTTCTAGATTTATATATTTATATCATAACTCTTACATGAAAACCCCATATATATACAAAGTGGACACTTCTATTTAGTATCCTTTTTTCACAATATAAAAATTTTAAAATAAACATGATTTATTTTTATGAAAAATCTTCCTGAATTTAAACTTGACTTCTTGTTTAACATTACCCATCCTTAAACCCTATCAAAAAAAATTTAAAGTGGTATGAGCACAAAAATATTATTAAGGGATATAAAATGAAAGAAACAAATTGTTATTTTATGAATACTTATAAAAAAAAATCTTTTACAAAATAAACTTTAGGCTCAAAATAAATATTTTCTTACCCAAGGAATCACATTATCTACCCAAATATTTTCATAAAAATTTTCACATGAAATATTAAAGAAAAAATTAAACTCATAAAGTTTTATTTAAAAATATGAAAATATTATAATAAATTTTTCAAAAATGTATACTTTTCACCCCTTAAAAAGTAGCATATAATTTCCTATAATTATAAGATTATCATCTTACCTTGATAAATCATAATATTCCCATAAAACCCCATATAAAGAATAGATAAAATGTGTAGGTTACTTGGGAAATAATCTCTATTTTACTATTAATATTAATATTAAAAATGGAATAACCATATGGTCAACTTCCCTACCCAATGCAATAGAGGGATATCACAGACCTACCTATCATTGATTAATCATGAAACCACCCATAAATGGTTAATAATGTCACCACCCATCCTTAGTTTATAATAGAACCGACCATATTTATAATAATTAACAAGAACCATAAAATGTTAAAGTTTTCATTTTTCATCACTACACTCATAAAATATTCTTGAGGAAAATAACGTTTCCATTTTCAAATAACTTATAAAAAATGAGCAATTACAAAGGAAAACATTTTATTTGATAAGAAATTTGTAAAATTGTAAATAATTATTCAAAGAAAATATTATTCATTATTATGGGAAAACTTTTTATATCTTATATGTTAAAATACATTCCTTTAATAATTTTTTAAGGGTCACAAAGTACCTCCTTTAGATAAATGAAAAAAATATTTCTTTCAAACCGTTTTGTAAAAAGTCAACCAGGGGTAAAAATGAATTTAAACAATCATAGGAGAAACGTATAAATATTATTTAAAACATTTTAAAAAAATATGGATATGGAATAAAAATAAAGTTTTAAGGGAAACTTTAAAACATAAATTTTAAAATAAATCCTTTTTCCTTGAATCTGACCCGTCGTGTACGTTCTTTACCTTCCTCTTCTTAGAAAAACCTCCTTTTCTTAACACCTTAATACCACTAAGGTTAGTATTTTTTCCTATATAAGTCCAATATAATGTGGGGAGGGATGTTAGTAATGTATTTGAGTAGATATTGGCGGAAAAAAAATGGTTTTTAATTGTGTATTAAAGGGAATAAGAGGTTTCCTTTTATAAGATGGGGGAACTTTTAGAATTTTTCAAAATATTAAATTAATATAAATTAATTTTCAATTCCAAATGGATCTAAAATAATTTATTTCTAAGAAAGGATGATTATGGTTTAAAATATCCTAATATAATAAAAAGTATACAATTTTTTACTATGTTTTTACCTTTATATTTTTTGTTTTAACCCCACATTAACTCCTTTCATACTTACCATAACAATAAATATTTTTACTCTTTGAGGGTCAATATAGTTACAATAAATGGAAAAAAGGCCCATAAATAGACCATGATTGATATTTCTAACCACACCTTAATCACTTGTATGAATATAATATTTTTAGTAAATTTATATCATTTAATAAAATATTAGTTATTATAATATATCATTAATGTCAATTTTTAGAACTATTTATTACTATGATATTAATAACATCTATAAACAAGTAAAATTCAAAAAAAAAATTAATATGTTCCTAACAGGTAATTTTCATGTAAAAATAATTTTTATCAAATTAATTATTTCAAATTATATTACTTTTAATATTTTTAATATCAATTATTTGATTTTTTTTATTAATTGAATAATTATTGTACCAGCGTTGTGTAAAGATTTAAGATAATTATTTCTTCATAAAAAATTAAAAATAAATTATCATATTAAAGATAAATCACTTATATTTTAAATAACTATTTATAAATCAACATATCCTTTATTTTTCTCCATGTTAAACATTTTATATTTATTATAAACAGACATGTGACATTTTTTAGTTTTCTTTAAATAAAATATTATAAAAGTTATAATCACATTCAAATGGAAAAAATTTGTCATATAACATAATATTGTGTGAGTATGGAAAAATTGACACATATAATAAAATTAATGAAAATTTTAGAGTCATTTTATAACCTATTTCATTTTATTTTAAACTGTAATTATCTGATTTACCCTTTATTGTGGTAATAAAAATTACTAAGGTTAATATTCATATTAAAAAAAATAAAAAGGGAACTATTTAGAAAATTTGGACCCACTAATTAAAAAATTTTAATCCTTTTTTCAAAATTCAAAATATATAAGTGGAAGTATTTAATTTAAAATTAAACTATTAAAATGCAATGAAAAACAGTTTTTCATAATAATGCCATTTTTAAATATAACATGTTTTTATAAATAATTAAAGTATCAAATTAATTTTAAAAACCATAATTGGAAAATTTTCAATAAAAAATAAAAAAATAATCCAAAATAAAATTTTACTTTGTAAATAATCCAAAATAAAATACAATTTTCAGTAAAAATTAGTATTTTTCACTATTTATTGAAAAATTAATATTTTTAGAAAAATATAAATGTTTCACCATAGGATAATTTTGGTAGTATGATTTCAAAAATTATATTTATTTTATTAAATAAAATTTCTAAAAGTTATAAAAAATAATTATATTATTTTCTCACAAATAGCAATCAAAAACCATTTTTCATGAAAACATTAATTTGAAGAATAAAATGAATACTAAAAATTGAGTGATTATTTTTTAAGTATTTATAGATACATTTATATTGATTTGGACCTTTAAATTTATTTCAAAAATCATTTATTCTTATTCATACCTTCCAATTTAACATCTAGGTTATAATGTTCACATTTAAATAATGATATTTTATTATTTTTTTAAGATCGGTGTTACGTATCTTGTATGCTATTGAATATAGTCTTTATTTTTAAAATATAAAGATATTATAAGTAGATATATCTACTCAAATATATATAATAAATCCACTAATTCTTGATCCATCACTGGGTTAATATTCAAATCTTCATGCCTCTGTTGTGTCGCCAAAACCCAAAACCTAACCCATAATCATGATCAGTTGTCCCAAAGGTCAGGGGTACAACAATTGGTTTTATTGGTTATCATAAAATCACCGACCAACAAAAATACCGATGAAGAGTGCCAAGAATAAAGGTGGGAAGACACAATACACAAAATAAGTCCTGATCAATGGTCATGTTTGTTTGGCCATCACTAATGAAATCCAATGAATAGGGATTAACAAAGCAGTAAGAATCAATGAGAATAAAAAACTCAAATTCTTAGATCTAGTAAGAGAATCAAATGTTGGTCAACCAAAGAAAACTGATCCATGAATTAATTTTGAAGAGGATTAATTCTCATTTTTCTCAAAATTTAAATGGGGATAAAACCATAAAAATCAAGAACCCTACCTTGGGATTGGAATATTCATTTTTGAAGAACATGTTTGTGAGTGATGAAGATGATTATCTCACAGCATTCTCCGTCCACCTTAAGATTCACCTTTATTATCCCATCGGTGATCCTCAAACTAGATCTATCAATGATCACAAAGATCTCATACGTTCTAATCTTCTAGGGATATGTGTCTAACCCTATATATTTTCTATAATGGCATAATTATAGGGATTATTTAGGGTAGGATTATTAAATAAATTAATTAAATTAGTTAATTAATTTACTCAACACACCCACAACTGGACGACTTCCATGGAACGTTCAATGCAAACAAACCTTATGTCATTCCTAGGGTAATACCCATGCTCCAAAATCAACCATGGTCTTAGATTTATGATTTGAGACTCCATTTTATATTTATCCCATTATTTCATAAAAACTACACAGTCATGATATGATATATTTAATATTTTTATTATATCCATATTGAGGCTCACCGGGCCACAGAATCTCACTCCATATCAGTGTATGGCTTAAAAAATATTCATTAGAATATTTCAAAGTCTTATATAGAAAAAATAGATTCATTAAATTCTCCCCACCTTCAAGGATTTTCATCTTGAAAAGAAAAAACCTACTCACAATTGGGGGTACTAAGCTCACAAATGGGTCACTCACACCAAAAAACTCTCTCCAGAAGGTTATCATGCCACTAAAAATACAAAACCAAGGAAAAAATTTCCTATGGAGGGTATTTTATATCAGTTCACAAAGCCACTAGGCACCTCAAAGAGGTAACTCCCTTCTCAATGTCTATCCTACCTCTGTCAACATCATACAGTGATTCATGAACATATTTCCTCGGCTATGACATGTGGAAAGTGCCAAGTACCTGGTCTAACTATGGTCATAGGTTCAAGTGGTACAACACCTCGTTAAAATAATGCACTAACTGAAAAAGGGCCAATTAACCTCGAAGATAGCCTACTACCCCAGCTAAAACTCGATAACCCTCCATGAGGCGAGATCCCTCAGAACACTGGGTATTCTCATCAAACTTAAAATTATTCCATTATCAGTCTATGAGGGAATCTTAAAGACTCTACGAAGTCATCATATTCCCCTAGATGAATTTTACATTTCATAACCATAGATATCACCAACTCTAGGAATACAAGTATTGTGTCCCACTAGCTTTGACCAGTACAATGGTGACCTGTAGGGTCTCTCATACATGGCCTCAAATGGTGCTACATCGATGGTGGAGTGGTAACTATTATGATATGAAAACTCCAAAAATGGTATATGATCCTACCAACTATTACACAAAACCAACATTCATCCCAAATCATTTTCACTATAACAAAAATGGTCCACTTTAACTGACCATCTGTCTGGGGTAAAAACACTATGCTTAACTAACTTTTAGTCATAAATTCCACCTACAACCTATCCATAATCATGATGTAATGTGATCATCATGTTTTAAAATGAATTTCAAGGGAATTACATGAATTAGGACTACCTCCTATGCACACAGTTGTCTCAAGATCTCCAACAAGCCCTATTAGTCTTCACCTATTGATGTATGAGACACCAAGATTTTATCTCAAAACCACACTATAACTCCATCAACTTCTCAAATGATGCCAAGGGATCTAATTACATCCTCACATCAACTGGATGTACTAATAAGTGAAATAAAACTCATCATCACCACCTATCATGGTGTGAATGGTTTCATAATCCATCCTTGAACAAGGGTGATATACTCCTCACATTTAGATAATCCATCAGGAACATATCCAGTGTATATCTGGCCATGCGAGATCTCACAAGCTCTGTTGGGGTGCTCAACACACCGAAGGGTATCACTATTAACTCAAACCATTTTTAGTGTCTTTGTAATGAAACCTTTAGTATAACATCTTTATGAACCTAGATCTGGTGGTAACCCATTCTAAGGTTAAACTCTGAGAACCACTTTCCCCCTAACCACTGGTCAAAGAAGTCATCGATTCTGTGGGTGGATACTCTTTCCTAAATTACCTAGTTCAGGTGGTATTAATCCACACCTAAACTTCAACTCTCATCTACATCCTAATAGAATAGAACTGGTCTTCCGAATAGAACACACTAGTTCTTCCAAATCCCCACCACTATATATCATTCAACTACACCTTTAACTCTCACAGCTCTATGGAGACATCTGATATACCGGAAGAAATATCAGGTCATCCCTGGGTGAATTTCTAAGTAGAAAACAAACTTTCGATGGGGTGGTAAGAATGTCACACCCTTAGTAAAGTAATCCACATACTCCTCCAACACTATAGGGAACTAAAATATCATAGCATCCATAGATCCAAATATTATACAATCCAACTAATAAGAAATCGGTTGTATCTTCTTGTACATGATATTATCCTAATCTGATTGGGAATCCTTCTCACCAAAGAAGGAAAACCCCATCACACTAACTTGGGTACACTGCTACCCTCATTGGTAATAGTCAACTAGGCATAGAAAATAGGTAACTTGTCCATACCATGGAAAAAATATAGGGTCTCACTCCCACTATGGAAATATTCCAAGTGAGGCTTTATCTCCTCCTAAAGTCAGGTCATGGTACTGATAGAAGTGTGTGATCACTATTCATCTCTACATAATCCTCCAACACAAGGGTTAAGAAAAATTCTTCATTTGTATCGCTAGGTTTTGAAGAGGGGTTACATTTAGGGAAATGTGGCTTATGACTCTGTGATAAAACTATAGCTCAAGAAGTGAAGACACATATCATACCTTGAACCACACTCTAAGCCTCTAATAAAAAGTTATTACCACCTATAGTAATCCTTTCTCTTTTCCACATGTTCACCTCAACCAGGGATCACTCTGACACATTAGCACATTTGAATAAACTAAATACACAAGTCAATAGAACCCATATTTCACACCTAGACACTATTCTATTTGGGTGGAGTTGACTCACCTACATAGTTTTAGATCACATCATACAAATGAATCTTTTGTGGGAAGCTTCCATCTTCCTTGTGTTTCTGAATCCATGAAAAAAATTACCAACACAAGGCTCTACTGATGTCGCACATCACCCTGGAGAAGTCTTTCTACCAAGATCACCATCAAGATGGGTCCTAACTGATCGGGACACTCACACCACATGCTCATGTCAGTCCTCTAACAATTAAAAAAATGGGGTATATCCCATCATGAATCTAGGGAGATCTCTAACTATCATGAACTAGCCCGGATACACTGGTACCTTAATACCTAAACCGGCACTAACATGGCCTGAAGGGTGTTCCTGATCCCCAAAGGTTGGTGACTATCAAATATCATCATAAAAGAATAAATATGGAATGGTTTTTCCAAAAAATATTGAAAGATAACAAGATAAAAGTTAGTATATCAACACTCATCAAGGATAAAGTACAAGAAACCAAACTAGTAAAATATTACACAAGCATATAGATAAAAAACTCGATGAAAAAAATCAACCTAAAATTACATCAAGAAACCCTCAAAAAGTCTCAAAACCCTATGTAACAAGTGGACCTTAACTCCACAAGTCACCATCAGCAATCCATGGTCCCAAGGATAAATAACATCCACCACCTCTAATTGGTGCTTTTCCTTTTCTCAAAACTGGAAGAATAAAATATAAAAATGCCTGAACGAAATGGTAGGGTGTGAGCTATGAATCCTAGTAGGGTCTCACCAAGTGTTCCATGATAGATTTTGTAACAATAAACTAATCATGTTTTAAATTTAAATAAAACATTTAATGGCATAACTTATCATTTTTATGTTTAAAACAAAACATGCTTTCTTTTCAATTGATGGAAAACATTACGAACATGGCTTAAATAAAAATTTTATATAAAATTGTTTATATAAATCATTTGGAATGAGTAAAATAGTTCTATAATCAATTTCATATATAATCAAAATCAAAAAAACATGCACCATGATCATTTTCTCTAAAGTACATTAGTTTATGGCTATAGGATCCTCACACTTCTCAAATTAGTGATCATGACTAAACATTTTCCCACATTTACCTCATGCTCAAGCTGAATAGGACTCGTCAACATCCCATCAGAGATAATCATGAAAAACTAGGTTTTTGTTAGAGTTGTAGTCATCAATCCTTTGTTATGGGATCAAGATTCTAGTATGATTTTCCCAAATAATCCACTAACTAACCAATCTCTCATGTGATCAATCAATCAATCAATAATGGTAAAATCATATCATTTCAAATAAAACATCATTAATAATTCAATTTCTAAATTTTTAGTTTCAATATGCCAATTCAATTTCAAAACCAAAACATGGGTGCTTCATCATTTCATGCCTTTTCAATCCAAAACCAATCATGGGTTTTAATCATTTAAATTTAATACATTTTCTCAAAACAAATTTCAAATCATTTCATCAATTCCATTATTCTCAAAATTCATCCCATAATTCCAATTCAATTAGAATGGGGGGTTTTCTAAAAATCCATTCCATTTCAAATTCCAATTTCAAACCATATAAAATCAAGGTTTTATAAATTAATTAAAATTTATTTCAAACAAAATAAGAAAGTTAGGGTTTCAATTACACATAAAATCTCAAATGTAACCACCTACCTTTAATCATGGAAATCAAAAAATCAATACCCATGATAAGAACGATAATGGTGATAAAAGGTGAAGAAAATATACAAATAAGATCTAGAATCATGATCCATCAATAAAATAATTAGATCCAATAAAATGGAGTTTATATCCATTAAGAACATGATGATCTAACACTCTCTAAGTATGAGATAAAGTAAGATCAGAAGTGATCACCCAAGAGGAGATCCACTTACTAGAGAGGGATCAGATCTTACATCGGCACTTTGATTCACCAAATGAGGAGGTTAGAGGGGAAAAAATAGCTTCTTGAGAGCTTCCAAGGAAAGAAAAATCTTATTAGGTCTGAATGGGGTTATTGGGAACTTAAAAAAGGGGGTTTGGGATTTTAAAATTAATTTTCAGAACTTTTTAATCCTACATGAATGGTTAGCTGGAAGGGGGTGCATGGTTAAGAAAAATAATTCACCATTAATGTTCCCCTACTATTTTGGGAACATGTTTTCCCCTAGTTAGAAACATAGTTTGTGAAACCATGCACTAACCTTGAATTCCCCTCTATCTAAGAGGTGCACAGTTTTCATTGGTGGGTGTACAGTTTTTTCAACCCGTGCGCTAATCGTGTATAGCCCAAAAATTCTCCAAAAATTCTCAATTTCTCCTAGAGAAACCCCAAAATAAGAACCAACACAAATGGGATCAAAACAAGGTTCAAGCAATACCTAAAAAATTAATAGGATGTTACAACCTCCCCCGCATAAAAAAATCTTTCCTTAGAAAGCCTAATAAGAAGTTTACATATCAAAGAGATGGGGTCCCTACTCTCTCACAAGTGCCTCACACTCCTGTGTCTCATGAGAGTCATAACCATACTGAAATATCACACAAACCAAAGGTATTATCCCACCACTAAGTACCATTGTCTCAGAATCCACAATCCCAATTGGATGCTCAGTCATGGATAAATCAGGATCAACATCAAGATCCTCCAAAATCAAGACATGTGATGGGTAAAAAAGATACTTCTAAAGATGCGATACATGGAACAAATTATGTATCAATGTAACTATGGTGGAAGTTCTAAATGTTAATTCACTTTCCCCACCTTCTCAAAAACCTCAAGAGGTCCCACAAATTGAACTGCAAGCTTTCCCTATTTCCTAATATGTCGGTGAACCAACGGAGGTAAAACTCTCAAGAACACCCAATCATCAACTAAAACTCTAATGGTTATCTACGATGATTAGAATAAGATTTCTATTGGCTCTATGTCATCACCATTATCTAATAGATCAAATAAATATTATACATCTTCTCTTAAACCAAACATGGTCCAACCAATTAAGCTTCACTAATCTCTGACCAATACAAAGAATATTCACATGGGTGGCCATACAAAGCCTCAAAAAGAGCCATATAAATGGATGAACGGTAACTATTGTTATAGAAAAACTTAACCAATCCTAAGTTTTTTGTCAAGATCCATGAAAATAGAATATGTAAACATGGAGAATGTCTTCTAAAATCTATATAGCTCATTTTATCTGTCCATCCATCTATAGATGATATGTTATACTCAGGATCACCTGAGATCTCATTGCCTCCTAAAGTTCTATAAAAAAAGTGAACCATGGATCCCTAATAGATACTATAATAGATGGAATACCATGTAACCTAGCAACCTCCTATAGATATAGGCTTCCCAAGTCCTCAACTTTGGTTGTATAACGGATGGTCAAAAAGTGGTCTGATTTCATTAGTTGATCGATCACAACCCATATCACATTATTTTTCTATGGGGTATAAGGAAAATCCACAATGAATTATATAGAAATCTCATACCACTTTTAAGTCAACATTGTAAGGGTTTGGAGAAAACTCAAATGTCTCTAGTGTTCATCCTAGACCTATTGGTAGGTATAACAATTTTGAACAAAGTCAGCGATGTATCTTCTCATACCTAGCCACCAGAGTGATCATTACATGTCATAGAACATATTTATCATATCCAGGTGTATTGTCCACTAAGAACTGTTTGATTATACCATCACATCCTTTCTCATGGAAGAATTCATAACATACCGGTTCCAAAAACATAGAATACCCTCTATGGAGAAAGACCACTCAATGAAGGTCTCCCCACCCTGAATATAGTCTCTAATGCCATGGAACTCATTATCATGATGATAATACTAAATAATTGTCTTAAAAAGAGAAGATTTCAATTGAGAACTAGTCAAAATATCCTCAAACTCATTCTCTTGGACTCCCAAGTAAAACTGGGCAAAGAGATCCATCAAATTCCACCCCTTTAATGATTTTATCATGTCATGGGTCAGAAGTTTCATGCTTAGAGTACCAACAATGACATTCCCATTTCCCAAGGTATAAGAAATGTCGAAATAAATGAATTAAAGTGCTCCACCCAATGCCTCTAATGGAGATTAAACTATTTTTGATAAAATATTTAACTCGGGATTTTGTTATCAGAATAGATGGTAAAACTTTCTCTGAAAAGGTAACATTGTCAACTTTTAAGAGAATGCATCACATATATGAGTTTGAGATCATGAGTTGGATAATTATTCTCATGTGGCTTAAGATATCTAGATCCATATTCAACAACATGATCGCCCTACATATAACATAGCCCAAACTCAAACCTAAAGTTTCATAAAAGACCACATATCCCTACTAGGCCTTTGGAAGAGTCAATACTGATGAAAAAGTAAAAATAATTCAACTCAAAAAAATAACTATGAAAATTTTCATCCCAAAAAAACTTCAATCCTTTCTAAGTGAGGGTGATAATTAGAGAATCTAACTTTGATAATTATTTGAAAAACCTGTGGTAATACCCTACTAAACCCAAGAAGCTTCAAATCTCAAAAACGCTTCATGGTTGTTCCCATGTCATAACATCTTTCACCTTCTTAGGATAAAATGAGATAGCATGTTCCGAGACCATATGTCCTAAGAACTTTACTTCCTAAATCTAGAAACAAAATTTCAAAATTTTGGCATAAAGTCAGTGATCTATAAAAATTTCTAGCACTATCCTTAAATGACACACATGATCCTCCTCAATTTTTTAGTAAACCAAGATGTCATATAAAAATACCATAATGAACATATTGAGGTACTCATGAAAAATATTTTTCATAAAATCCCTGAAAATCATAGGAGCATTGGTCAGAACAAAAGGAAAAAAAGATACTAATAATGGTTATAAAAACTCCTAAAGTTATTCTTTAGAATGTCAGATTATTTTATTCTCAATCGGTGATAACCATATTGAATTTCAATATTCGAGAACCACTCCACCCCTTTTAACTAGTCAAAAAGATCATCAATCAAAGGTAATGGATACTTTTTGTTTATCGTAACTCAGTTGAGCTTCTTGTAATAAACATATAGGTGAAGTGAACCATTAGATTTATTTGTAAATAGAATAGGTTATGCCCAAGGTGACACACTTAAGTGTATAAAACCATTCTCAAGAAAGTCATACAATTGAGTCTTCAACTCTTTTAGTTTAGTTGGTGTCTTACGGTAAGAAATAATAGATACCAATTGGGTACCATGTACCAAATAAATAAAAAAATAAACCTCTCCTACAAGTGGAAATCTAGATAAATCAAAAGTAAAAACATCAATAAAATCAATGAAAACTAAAGGGAGATCATCACTCAAATATTCTCACTCCAAGTCAAAATAAAACACCAATATCACCTTGCCCAACTCTAGAAAATAAGGTTTGTCTCTACTCAATCTCAGGTCTCATTCTCCCTAAAATACATGTACCACCCCATCAAGTGTGGTAAAAGAGACCCGCTGAAGATAACTGTCAATCTATGCCAAATGAGTAGTCATCCAATCCATCCTGAGAATGATTTTAGGAGATTTCATATTGAGGACTAGAAAATTACAAGTAAGCTTGATCTCTAATAAAGATAAAACATGAGAAGGACACTGAATATTTATAGGAAGGGTTATCAAATCAAAAAATACGAGTTGATATGAACAAGTGAGATGCACCAGCATTAAATAAAATAGTCATCAAGGATGAATCTATAGTGATGGTACCTCTCACATTTGTTAGACCTTTATCAACTTCCTCTAGAGACTCTTCCAATATGTGAAGAAGATTTCTTCCAGATTCTTGATGCTAGAACCTCTTTTTTATAGAAGAATATGATTTTACTGAATTAATGTTTGGTGTTGGTGACCCTATTCCACTATGTGGAGAAGAAATTATATAACATAATTTCTACAAGTAATCACCTGAGTATCCGTAGGAACTACAGATCTTGGGTACCTTAATGAAAACCAATACTAAAAGATCAACCTTGACACATTGGAAGAAATTAAAAGGTCATATACCAAGAACTATAGAAGTTATGGAAGAACCCTGATATCAATATCTTCCATGAGACTCATCACACTTTCTCTTTCCATTAAAGTAAATTACAAAACTTCTACTGGGAGAAAAAGGAACTACCATCAACCCCGACTTACTAACTAGGTCAAGTTCAGCCATCAATGCTCTAAATTATCATAATAATTAATATTTAGAATGAAAACCTAGGATCTAATATTATATCTAATTCCCATATCAAATATTCATTCCTTCAGCTTCTCATTAGTCACAATATCGGGAGAAAACTATACCAACTCAATAAATAAGTTTGTATACTGAGTCACGATCTTTTCACTTTGCTAGAAATTAAGTAACTCCATTGAATTTGATAAAACAATTGAATATATTTAGAACTAATTGGTAAAAAGGACCTTGAATTATTTATAATCAAAGCCTTCATGCCTCTTCACCATCACCATCAAATCTCACCACCATCTGCTAGGACCTTTAAGCTTGAATTTAGCACACTTCACTTTAATTGAATCTCGCATTTCCAAGAACTCAAAAAGTTGATAAATTACTTTTAACCAATACTCATCCTCTTAAGTATCATTATATAATTATAAATATGGTTTATTTTGGTGAATAAACTCTTATGTGTGATCTCTATAGTCGTCCCTTTAAGGTTCCATGACTAGAGCCTAAATAGGAATGGGTGTGGCTGCCTGTCCTAGAGCTTGGACAGTACACACCACTATATCGATGATATTTTGGTCAAATAGAGTGTCCACCTACCGTAGTTAATTGGAATATCCCTCTTTAGGTTGATTCAAATGTCTTCTTGGATTCATGTTTCTACACACCATCAATAGATAATAAGAAAAATGTTAACCAAGACACTCAAATCAATAACTCAAACGGGATTACAGAATTTTCAATTCCATTAAATAGAATTAAAAAGTTTGTGATTTTCAAAAAACTCTTATAAAACATGGAAAATACTAGAAACATATCAAAATACTCATTAAGACACTCTTACCCACCACCCATGGTGACTTAAGGCTCATCATGACAAGTGATGCCCAAGAACCTTCTCATAACTACCTTCCATGTCCCATCAATCCTGTCTCTTATCTATCAGGACAACCCAGACCACATACCAACTTCAAGGAAATATGCTCAACCTGTTCATTTGATACCACCTTTTCATGAACCATCTCAGATACCTTGGTACCCTAATACATAATCCAGTACTAACATGGCCCAAAGGGCCTTCTCGATCCCCATGAGTTGGTGACTAGCACCTGGAATCATACAAGAATAAAGAGGGGGTGGATTTTATACAAAAAATGGAAGATAATAAGATACAAGTTAGTATATCAACACTACACAAGTAGAAATTACTAAAAACAGAATAGGTAAAAAAGTATGCAAGAAGATAGATAAAAAACTCAATGAAAAAATAAACCCAAACTACCGTCAAGAAACCATAAAAAGTCACAAAAACCTATGTAACAAGTGGAACTCAACTCCACCAGTCATTGTCACTACTCCATGGTCCTAAGGATCAAGAATATCCACCACCTAAAAATGGTTCTTTTCCTTTGCTCGGACCTAGAAAAATAAAATCTAAAAATTCGCAAAGAAAAATGTATGGTGTGAGATATAAATCTCAATAGGGTCTCACAAAGTGTTCCATAATAGATTCCATAACAATAAACCAATCATGGTTTTAATTTAAATAAAATAGATCATGTTGTAAATTATCAATTTCATATTTAAAAAAAATCTTTATTTTAAATGGATGGAAAACATTTCAAACATAATTTAAATCAATATTTTATATAAAAGAATTTATATTAATCATTTGGCATGAGTAAAATAGTTCTATAATCAATTTCATATATAATAAAAATAAAAAACAACAAGAACCATATCCATATCCCCTAAATTATGTTAGTTTCTAGCTATAAGATCCTTACGCTTTTCAAATCAGTGGTCGCGGCTAAACATGTGTGCACACGTCCCTTAGGCTCATGCTGAATAGGAATCATAAAAATACCATTGAGGATAATCATGTCAAACTAGGTTTTTATTAGAGTTTTCATCATCTATCCATTACTAGGGGATCAAGTTTCTAACATGATTTTCCTAAATAACACACTAACTACCCAGGATCACATGTTCTTAATCAATCAATAAATGATTGAAAAATCATCTTATTTAAAATAAAACAACATTTATAATTCAATTTCCAAATTTCTAGTTTCAATATGGCCATTAAATTTCAAAACAAAAACATATGTTTTTCATCATTTCATTCCTTTTCAATCCAAAACCAATCACGGGGTTTCATCATTTCAATTTAGGCTATTTTCGCAAAATAAATCTCAAATCATTTCATCAATTCCATCATTCTCAAAATTCATCCCATAATTCCAATTCCATTATAATAGGGGTTTTTATTAAAATCCATACCATTTCAAATTCAAATTTCAAATCATATAAAATCAGGGTTTTATAAATAAATTGAAATCTATTTCAAAAAAATCAATCAATTTAGGTTTATAATTACATGGAAAATCTCAAATGTAACCACAAACCTTTAATCATGGAAATCAAATGATCAACACCCATGATGTAAATTCCAATGAAGATTGAAGGTGAATAAGATCTATGAATTAGATCTACAATCAAGTTCCATCAAGAAAATTATTAGATCCAATAAAATGAAGTTTAGATCCATCAAGAACATGATGATCTAACACTCTCTAAGGAGGAGATAAAGGAATATAAGAAGAGAACACCTAAGAGGTTATCCACTTACTAAATAGGAATTTTATCTTCCATTGGAAATTTGATTCACCAAAGGAGGAGGTTGTGGGATCCAAAATCACTTCTTGAGAGCCTCTAAGGAAGGAAGAAATGTATTATGGTTGAATGGGGTGATTAGGCACTTAAACCAAGGGTTCGGGATTTTAAAATTAATTTTTAGAACTTTTTAATCTCTCATGAATGGTTAGTTGGTGGAGGCACATGGTTAGGGGAAACCATGAGCCAACCATACACCCCTACTATTTTGGGAACACTGTTGACCTTGGGTGGGTGTATGGTTTGGGAAACCGTGCGACAACCATGCATTCCCCTCTATACAGGGGGTGTAAAATTTACATTGGGTTCATGGTTTGGTCAAACCATGCACCAACTATGTATAGCCCAAAAATTCTCTATAAATTCTAAAGTTCTCCCTGAGTAATCCCAAAACATGACCCGACTCAAAGGGGATCAAAAAAAGGGTCAAGGAATACCTAAAAATAAGTAACGGGATGTTACACTATCTAAAACTTATGATTCACACTCAATATATGTGAGTCATATGTCGGTACCACTAGGACCAACTACTGATTATAAAGAAGACCAATTTCCAATTAAACCATCCAATCGATCAGGGTCCACACAATCTAGAAAATACATACCACCTCCTAGATCGAATCATCCACTACCTAAGGGTTTGTCTCACCACATAAACTTAGTGGCTCATATCACTATAACTCATTTAATGTGTCAAAAATACACATATCATCTACCTAACCACCTAGAGCCATCGACTATGAAACATAACATCAATCATCCATCAGATCCACTGAAGGATATAAACACCGCTCAATAGGTGGTGGAACTACTATGTGCTCGCTTGGAGAAAACACATCATGAATGAGTCCTTGAATTATAACCTCATCTCTTAACTAGTCATCGTCATGACACTATCTCAAAATCCAATTTGGCTATCATTGAAAAGGAATCATGAAAATTATCAAGACATACCATGGTCAAAGAGTATATCTGGGTAGAGAACTCAATAAAGGCATGGAAAACACAACTAATTACAATATGATGCATGTACCAATGTTTTCCCTACAACCAATGCCTACATGTGTCAATTCAATAAGTAGGTTATCATAATCCTGGTGAATTCATACATCATTCTCTAAACCAACACTGTATTCCCTAGACTAAGAGCCAAACTCAAAACACTTTAACACTTTTTCCCTAAATCCGAAACCAAACTCATAGCTAGACAAAAACTCCAAACTCTGATCCTAGGATGAAACTACTCTAATACCACTTTTTCAAGAACCGTCCCGCCAAGGCCCACATGGTTGGTGGTATGTCAAGTGTGAAAACCTTAATCCATCCTCCAATAGGCTAGGGGCTGGTGACTAGTGCTGAGTAGGAATATCACACACATGGGAGGCCTTATCCTAAGTACATGTATGCACACACACATCTCTAAACCCATACAATGTTGAAATGTAAAGAAAAACTGATACCAATAATGAATTCATAACATCTATACCACATCAAAGTAATACAAAAGTACTAGAAAAAAATAAAAGGGGATAAATAAAATCTTACCAGCACTATAAATAAATTTTAACCTATTTAGAAGGAGGGGAATACTTTCAAATGAAACTCTGGTATAAACCTCAGTCTTTCAAACGAAAACTATGATCCTCATACTCATAATCCTCCTAGGAATCTGTAAAAATGATTTTTGTCTACATAAGACATGACATGTGTGGGAAGATCCCATGCAGGGGTGATTATAACAATATCCGGTAGGACACCCCAAAATTACCAAACATAAAGCATCAAGAGTAGTCATCTCAATAACACATATGTATGTCAATTAGGATATGAGACATATAAATAAGAACAATAACACCTATATATACTCATTATAGACACTAAGTCTTAGGGTAAGGTCACAACCATAAATCCATCCTAGGATTCCCACTCAAGGTTTTGAGATAACTCTCATCTAGGAGAACTCACTCCACAGGCCTAAGTATACCGTTGTAGCTCCTCTAATAGGTCATTCTCATTGGGCCTTTACATAAAGAAGTAATCATTAGAAGTTCGAAGATATTAATACATAGATGGGGGATCACACCTAGGGATATGGGGTATACCGACAACCCTATCTAGAATAACTAACTAAGTGGGGGATCAACGTCTAGGTAATGTTGGTCACACCGATTTTGAGAACCCCACTTAGGAAATAGGATGATAGAGGATCCCTCCCTAGGCCACATAATTCATTCCAATAACTCTATATAAGGCTAATCTCTTATAGGGGATCACAATCCTATGCACAGGATGTAATTTAATAACATGACCTCATGGGAATGGACTAAGGGAACATACCCTAAGGAAATTGGATAAGCATCACTGAAAGAATCATCGTGATTTTATAGCCTCAAGACATATCTTTGATACCAAAATAAAATCTACCATCACATTCTACATTGAAAACTACTCATGATAAGGTACTCATGTGCCCGAATCAGACTCTTGAAAAAGCCTGATGAGAACACGTGACTCATCATCATCCCAAAGGGATAAAACATAAATCCATTGCTATGTCACCACAAATGGACATGAATGGAAAAATGGATCATGTTGTTATGACCCTTGTATAAAAATACATAGGATATGTTATTTACTTTCCCAAAATTAATAGTATTTGAAAAAAAATCATTTCACTGTGTCATGCGTAAACAACGCTTCTTGGGATTAATCCAAAAGTCTATATTAAAACACCTAATATTGGTCATGAAATACCTACCTCGATATTAGGGTTTTTATGTCATAGATACACATAAATATGACATTGTATGAAGGACATACATTGGAAACCATATCTTATAATAATAATTATTATTATAACAACAACAACATTAATATTATTATTATTAAAAATAATAATTTTTTTATCAATTACCCCCCCCCCTCTTATCATGCACCAGAGGGGTAGGGTTTTCATGTCCAGTCGACCACCGCAACCGAAGACTGCCTCCTCACCATCGTTGTGTGCCACCAGCCGTCGATGTCGCTCGTTGCAAGGGAGGGGCTCACTGCCACTACTCATCGTTTCCATTCATAGAGGAGGAGGGGTCACACTGCCAAACCCTGATCCATAGACATTGAACCCAGACTTACTCTATCATAGTCTCCACTTCTCCTGGTACCTCAAGCCATTGTCGACTGCCTCTCCTAATCTATCTCATTTTTGGCACACCAATAAGCCTGAGTAGTAGCGATATCTTCTCAAATCCAACTTAAAAAATCTAACAACGTGTGATCCATATTCATGATTCCATTATTATCACCTTGCCTCTGTTTCATCTCTGAAACCCAAAACCAAACTCATAACCATGATCAGTTTTTCCAAAGTTCAAACTCACAACAATCAGCTTTCCCAGTTATCGTCGAATCATCGGCCAACCAAAATAACGAGAACAAATTCCAACAATGGAGTTGGAGAAGGAACAATACACAAAATAACTCTTGATTGATGTTCATTTTTATTTGGAAATCATCAATATAATCCAAAAAATGGGGATAAATAATGCATCAAGAATCAATAAGAATCAAAAACTCAAATTTATAGATCTAGTAAGAGAATCGGATGTTGGTCAATCAATGGAGACTAATACACAAATTAATTTTTAAGAGGATTAATTTACATTCATCTAAAACTTTAAATTGGGATAAAACTAGAAAAATTAAATTCCCTTTCTCAGGATTAGATATATCATTGGTGAATAACATGTCCACTGGCAATGAAGATGATGATTTTTCTACATTCATCGTCTACCTCATGATTCACCTTGATCTATCCATCATGAATCCTCAGTCTTGATCCATCAACGATCACAAATATCTCCTCCTATATAATATCATAGGGTTATGTGTATATCCCTATATATTTTTCAATAATGACATATTTATAGGGATTATTTAGGTTAGGGTTAATAAATAAATTAATTAAATTAATTTATTAATTTATTTAACACACCCACCATTGATCGCCTTCCATGGAACGTCTGATGGTGACCAAAATTATTTCGTTCCTAGGATAAACCCCATGTTTTGGATGGTCTTATATTCATAATCTATGAATATATTCATAATTTATCCCATTATTTTAGAAAAAACTTTGCATGTGTGATATCATATATTTAACATTTTTATTATATCCATACTGAGGCTCATCAGGCCTTGGAATCTCATTCCATCTCAACGCATGGCTCTGAAAATATTACTTAGAATATTATAAAGTATTAAATGGAAAAAAAATATCCTTGGATTGGTTCTTATTGTTTGGGTTGTATAGGATAACTAGTTTAGGATGTGGAGCATGAACAAGGGTCATAAATAGATCTTGGTAGCGGTTCGGTTTGAGCTTTTACTTTTTTGGGGGTTCTTTTGGGATTTGTATGTATCGGATTATTGTTTGAACCAGGGGCACAGAAAAATCTTGGAAATTTAGTATTTTAAAATTTTATCTATAGACTGACATTATGATGGCATCTCTAATTAAATTCCACCAAATTATCAACCTGATTATTTCATGTGAATTAAATTAAGAATTAAAAATTCAATTTTGATTGAATGTATGTTCAAACATTGACAGAGATATCTACTCAAAGGAACCAAATTCATATCACTCTAGATAATCCATACATTTCCAAAATCCTGAAGGTACATTGATCATCAATTTTTGGGTTCTAGCGTGGAGAATCAATGATGATTTCGATGTCTAGATGATTGCTTCAGTTTCATTATTTTGATCTGAGAAATATAATCAGATTATGATTCTTGGAATGACTCTTTCTCTATGAATCTAGAGAGTTTAAATAAGAGTTCTAAAATTTATAGGATGAATAATTTTATGAATTTGGGCTTGTTCGAGCTTAAATAGATAGTTGAATACTTGCTAAAATTATGTTGTGGCCCCCGAGTAAGTATAATCTTATAATTAGGACATAAGAGAAACATATGACCAAATAATCATGATACAAATGTTATAAATATTACATCACACATTTCTAATATATAAATAGCATATTATATGATGAAATAAAATTCATTAACTCAACTCTCCTCTCTCAAAATATTTTAGTAAAACTTGAATAAAAATATTATTTATTCATAAAATATTGTTACTCATATTCAATTTAAACCTATGAATACCATGAGTGAATAAATTCAACCCCTATTATTATAAACTTGAATAATAGTGAATTTATTTATTTCTTGATGATCTTTCAAACTCAAACATCAATTGACCCTCACTGTGGGTCCCACCATTTTCTAAACTCTGATTTGTTAGAATTGGGAAATCCTATGAATATGCTTTCTGTGTGGCTTTATAGGACCTTATCTCAATAGAAATGAGTGATCCCACAAACCAAGAGTGGTATCTAGAAACACATCATGGCCCCTAAGTAGATAAGGTTTTTTCAAAATAGTGACAACCTCCTACAAACACACTTTGTGTAATATAATCTATTTATCTTGTGATATCTCATAAAGAAGGATTCATACTTTTTTTCATCATCCTTTATTGATTTATTATTTTATAACCTTATTAGATACACTTTTCTTATTATACCATTTTCATTGATTTGGTGAATGCACTACCATCCTGTTTAACTATGTCCAGGATATCTCTTCCTTTCAGAAGTGAAAAATCATGTATTGATCATTCAATCAATGTCATACCACTAATGACGTGACCAATGCAAGAAATAATTCCATGATAAAAATCTTATGGTTTTCATCATGTATCAAAGCATGTGATCAAATGGTACACATTGATAATGATATCAAATCAAGAGATCTATACAAATGCTCATATATAGAAATAGCCATTGACACCTAATACATATGGTGTTCCTATTGGTAGACCAGTCCTCATGATCTTCTCTGTTTGAGATCACCAAGTGAAAACTTCATGAGAAGAAGTCTCAATGCTTATGATCCTCCAAAACCTAATAGTCATACATCAATTATGTCCATTTAGTATGATGTATCTAGACCATAGGACATATTTTTAAGATCATTTTCATAGTATCTCAAGGTTATCATTATAATTGGGAACTATTATAACTATAACACCCCATGTTTGAGGTATTTCTTGGTTATTTATTATTGTTTTAAGATTTGTAGCATTTTTTCGGTTCAGGAAGGTTTTGAAGGGTGATCTATGGATTAATTGGGAGTTTGGAATTTTGAGGAGCACCATGGGAAGTGAAATGTCATGGTTGTTGTTTTTGTGCTCTGTGAGTTTCCATGGGGAAATGGGGAGGTCCCATAAGTTCATGTATTGGGAATAATGGCCTTGTGGTATTGTGAGTTTCTAGTTATATAGAAATTTTGGAAAACGACCTGGGAATCCTCACCATGATATGGTCCATGATTTGGTGGGTAAAAAATGACAAAGGATTTATTCCTTCATCATGGTGGATCGCCTTGGTTGGTCATCCAGGCATGGTGCAGTTAATGAAAACACATTTGTGTTAGGAATAACCATGTCATGGTGATGGTATTAATAGATTTTTGAAATGGCTAAAAATCCATTTATTCTTTAGTAAGGTTACGTTCCTTTATGAATAAACCTCATAAAATATTTATGGAGGAGTTATTTATGTTTTCTTGAATCATTTTTATTAGAAATAAACTTTTTTTAGTTATTATTTTTTTGGAATCTTAAACCATTAATTTTTAGAATCAATTATCGATGATATTTTGGATAAAAATTCTCTCCTTTTTCTTAGTCCCTATTGTTCAAATGAACTCAAGGTATGTGGCTCCTCTCTTTATCTCCACTTATTCTAAAACTTGAAGTATTTATATTTATAAAACTTTTTCTTATGTTTTCATTGGAATAAAACCCTTGATGAAATATTTTTGGAATTATATCTTGTTGTATGGTTTTAAAATCATGGTTTTATAATGATATAGAAAATGCATTTTCTTAAATGGTTTAAATAAAGTGCATCTTGAAGAGACCTTGGCATACATGGGTCGTTGTGTGTTCATGATTTGCATTAAGATGGGCCTTGTTATATTCGAACTTGGATACCTATTCCAACTTTTTAATTGTTGTTATTAATAGTTTCATGACTTATTATATACTCCCTTTACTGATTTTTTATGAAATGTGCATAAATTGTGTGAAATATTAATGTTTTAATACTAAGTATAATTTTTGAGCATTTTTAGAAGTACTCCAATTGAGTTAGTTTACTATTTTATTTATAAATCTCACCCTACTGATCCAAATAGTGTGGTTATTGTTTTTAAATATTTATTATTTAATTTCCCACATATCATTAGAATGAATCATTGGACCATTCTTCCATTTGAATGGTCATATGGACCACACAAGATGACCCACAGAATATGTGAAGAAATTGTCCCATCCATGAAGATTTAATTTCTGGACTCCATAAGGAAGTCCAAATTCTTTTATTCTCCTCCAAAGTTCGTGGGACAATGTAAGGAGTCTTGGATAAAAATTTCAAGTCCCAAATCTAAATACAAGGGTCCCAAATTATTCATTTAAACTCAGCCCACCATTCTGGATGGGAAATAAAATCAGTATAGTATTCAGAACATATATCATGATGTAATCATCCAATAAAGCTGATATTTTTCAGTGTGAAATAAGAGATATAGGAGGCCGAATTTTTTGAAGAAATTGTTTGGATTTGAAGGAATATTACTATTTATAAACCCATTCACATTTAGGCCTTCTAAAAAGTATGGATTGAAATAGATAGTTTAACTTTGTTTAATAAAACCGCCATAACTTTGGATACATAAGTCCAAATGCCTCAAAATTTTGATAGTAGTCTTCCAACATTATTATATAGAACTTTTAATAAGGATATATCTCAATATTCAGCTGTATGGATTTCCAAATAGTTGATCCAAGTGGAGGGACAGATTGGGAATGCAAACAGTCCACTTCCTTGGGCTATAAATACATCCCCCTCCTCTCCTTAAAAGGAGTTGATATTTTAGAATAGAGGATAACATATTGTCATGAACAAAGCCTTTACAATGGATTGGGAGGACCTTAAATACTCATGTTTTCACTTTAGATACTCTTCCTCCTCTCTTTGTTTCCTTTTACTTTTGTGTTGTTCTTCGTTTTTAATCTTGTAAGTCTTGGTTTTCGTAATTCTATTTTAATGCATGTTTCTTATTATTAATATATTATTCTCATAAACCTTCTGTTAAATAATATTAGTGGTATTAAATTATTTTAAATATATTTGAATCCCCTTCCCTTATTATGCTTTCTCATTCAATCTAAAATTAGTATTTAATTCCCCTCACTGTTTGTGTGTGTGTGTGCGTTCAACGCACAACTCTTTTCTTATCCCTTTATTTTTCTTCTATTATAATTCATAATCATAAACATTACAACAATATTATTAACCAAAATAGTGGCTGAGTAAATCTACCATTGGGGTGAGTTATAATTTGAGGATGTTAAGTGATTGAGAGCATTTCCTCGATGGATATTCTTTAAATTAGCATTGTGTATGTTAAACTTAGAATGTCATGGATTAATGACATGATTTATTTAACATGTGGTTTACATGGATTATTGGAACCATAAATACACTACCATAAACAAGATATAATTGATATTAGAACCCTAAGATAAGTTAAGTCTTGGATTAAATCCTTAACAGTTAAGAATTCCAATCAACGTTATCTTGTGAAGTGGGTGTTAAATTTAAATGCAATATAAAGCAAAGCTCAAGGATATCACAAGCTTAACTCCCTAAAAATGAACTCAACCCAATATTTATCAAATTGTTAAATTAAAAAACAATCATTAATTACTTAATTTAAGCTCTACAAACAAACCCCCCCAATCAAAATACAATCAACTAAAAACATTCGACTATTAAAAGAGTATCATCACTGAGGATTTGACCCGAGTGCTGCTATACACATTAGAAGAAAATCAAAACTTTGAATGGTCAATAGGTGAAAATCATCTGTAATTTCAAATAGCATCGTTTTCAGGGATGGTGCTTTATGTAGTCATTAGTTTCTATTTATTGTAAAAAAACCAAAAAAACAAATTTAAAAAAAATGAAAAAAAAACATAATAAAAAACCTAACTTCCTCATAAAAATCATAAACGGAAAACACAAAAAGAAAAACCCATCTTCCTCTTTATTCCAATATCTATATGAATGCCCTGTATCCTCCCAAACAATCCCTCGTATTTTTTTGACCCTGAAATTGAGCGAACACTTCACCAACATAGGAGGAACATTAGGGATAATCAAATAATTCAAGAACCAGTCATTGTCTAACCAATTGAATTAGATATGGCCAATCCTAGGGAAAAACACTTAAAGAACTCGTTGCCCCAGATATGAATTACCAACCTCTTGGTATTCAATATCCAAACATAGAGGCTGACTTCGAACTCAAATCGGGTTTGATTCATCTTCTCCCTCATTTCCACGGGCTAGCTGGTGAGGACCCACATCTTCATCTTAAAGAGTTCCAAGTGGTGTGCTCTACCATGAACCCCCAAGGGGTTTCTGAGGAACAAATCAAACTCGGAGCATTCCCTTTCTCCCTATATGACATTGATAATTCATGGATCTACTACCTTCCTCCTAGTTCCATAACCACATGGAATGACATGAAGCGACTCTTCTTAGACAAATTCTTTTATGCTTCTCGTACTGCTTCTATCCGAAAGGAAATAAGTGGTATTCGTCAATTTCCAAGTGAATCACTCTATGAGTACTAGGAGAGGTTCAAAAATCTTGTTGCAACCTGCCCACACCATCAAATCTCTGATCAACTCTTGATCCAATACTTCTATTAGGGGTTATTGGCTTTGGAGAGAACTCTCATTGATGCCGCAAGTGGTGGTGCTCTTGTTCATAAAACTCCTACAGCTGCAAGAGATCTCATAAGTAACATGTCTTAGAACACAAAATAATTACATACTCGAGCACATGATCAAGTAAAACAAGTCCAAGACAATCAATCCATAGAGTCGAACAAGATGACCGAGTGGCTGAGTGAACTTACACGTCTTGTGAGACAACTAGTTGTGGAATCCAAAGCCCCAACCTCATCTTCTCTAAAATTTATGTTTTTTAGACCTGTCAAAAAATGTGGAATCTGCAACTCCCCAATTAATCCAACAAACACATGTCCACTACTTCAAGAGGATCAATCTGATTCATCTAGACCAATGGATCTCAATGCAGCCTATGCTCAGCAGAACACCAACCCTAAACTATCAGGTCAGTTTGTTAGAAACTTCAACCAACCTCACTCTGAGCCCTTCTCTTCTTCCTATAACCAAGGCATGAGGTATGGTAATCTTGTCTCTCATCCCCCTCAATTCCTTCCTCAAAACCCAAACCAATTTCAATATGGTCAAGGTGTTGGTAATTTCCAACAACCTTATCCTTTTGTTCCTCAACAAAAAAGGAGAAATATTCCTCCTGCTCCTCCAGGCTACCACTATCCTAATGATCCTTCCCAATTCCCAAACTAATACAATCGCTTTCCCAAGAACCAAAATCAAGGTAATCCCAATTCGGGACAGGCCTCTTCTTCCAAGCAACCATGGGAAAGTGCAGTTGAAGATCTTTCCTCCTTCACCCATTCCAGCCTCAAAAACATTGAAACCCAAATTGGACAACCTGCATTCCACTTAAGCCAACAAAAACAATCAAATTCTTCCCAACTCCCATCTCAACCATTACCCAAACCCAAAGGTAATTAAAGTATAATTACACTTAGATCAGGAAAGAAAATTTCTATGCCTCAAGATAATTCCTCCAACCCTCCTTTAAATGTTGACCTAAAAAATTAAAAGAAAAGGAAACATGAAAAGGAATCTGAAACCATTCCCTCACCTCCATCCATTCCACTTAGAAACCCAATTCCTTTTCCTCAATCCATTTCTAAGCCAGATAAGTCCTTTGAACTCAATCCTGAAATGCTCTACATGTTTAGATGTGTTGAAGTTAACATTCCCCTCTTATATTCCATTAAAAAATTCCTAAGTATGACAAGTTTTTCAAGGATTTTTTTTCCCATAAGAGGCAAATTAGGACCTTTTAAAATGTTTCCACCCAATATTCTATTCCCATAAAGTGAAAATATCCAGGGACCTTTACGGTTCCATGCCAAATTGAAAGTTCCAACTTTGATGATACACTCATAGAACTAGGAGACTCAATTAATGTCATGCCCACATATATATTCTCTAACCTTGGTTTAGGTTCCTTACATCCAACAGGTGTTTTCATTCAATTGGTAAATCAAAGCACTGCTAGTCCTGAGGGTATAATTGAGGATGTCCTTTTTCGTGTTAATGATCTTATCTTCCCTGCTGATTTCTATGTCCTTGGCATGGAAGGTGAGACAAACTCTTCTCAATCTTCCCTAATTCTAGGAAGACCATTCCTCATGACTGATAGAACTAAGATTGATGTCCATTCAGGCATCTTATCCATGGAATTTAGTGACCAACTAGTCAAGTTCAACATTTTCAAAGAAATGCAATACCCATCTGAGGATAACTCTACATTCTCAATCCATGCTTCTGAGTACACTTCTAAGAGTCAATTGAACCCCAATCCATCATGTTCTTCATGTTCAAATGATAAAGGATATTGTGAAATCTGCACCAAGATTAACCAAGTCATAAATGGTGATGTTGATGTGGACCTCTCATTCATAGACTCCATCAATCTAGTGGAACTTGAAAACTCTCTTGAATCCCACATCAACTCTGATCTATAATGCTCCACCTTGGGCAGTATTAAAGAAAATGAATCTAAAGAAACTGAAGTCCCTTCCTCTATTCCTGAGTTGTCTAATCCACAAATGAAAGATGATACTGATCTGAAACCTCTTCTTGAACACCTAAAATATTCATTCCTTTTCCATGATCACACTTATCCTGTCATTGTCTCTTATTCACTTACCGAAACTGAGGAGTCCAAACTTGTTCAAGTGTTAGAGGAAAACAAAAAGGCCTTAGGTTGGACCCTATATGACATACCAGGAATCAACCCTGCTCTTTGCATGCATCACATCCATCTTGAGGAATCATCCAAACAAATTATACAACCACAAAGAAGACTCAATCCAATCATATTTGAGGTAGTTAGGGAAGAGATCACCAAGCTTCTTCAAGCTGGTATTATCTACCCAATTTCTGATAGTGAATGGGTTAGTCCAATTCAAATTGTACCTAAAAGGGTGGGATAACTATTGTCACAAATAAACATGGAGAGGTAGTCACAACTCGAGTGAAGAACAAATAGCGTGTGTGCATCGACTATAGGAAATTTAATGTTGAAACATGAAAAGATCATTACCCTCTTCCAATCCTTGATCAAATTATAGAATGATTAGCTGTAAAGTCACACTATTGCTTTCTTAATGGATACACTGGCTACTTCCAAATCCCAATAGTACCTCAGGACCAAGAAAAGACTACTTTCACATGCCCCTTTGGAACACATGCATATAGAAGAATGCCTTTTGGCCTTTTCAATGCTCCTGCAACATTCCATAGGTGTATGATGAGTATCTTTTCTGAATTCATTTAACACTTCATGGAAGTCTTCATGGATGAATTTACCATTTATGGTGAGTTATTTGAATCATTCTTTCATTCTCTCTCTCTAGTCCTTCAAAAATGTTTCAAGTGTAACCTTGTGTTAAATTTTGAAAAATGTCACTTCATGGTTTAAAATGGGATTGTTCTAGGGAAAATAATTTCAAAATAGTGTATTGAAGTCCATCCTGCCAAAATTGAAGTGATCCGATCACTTTCAGAACCCACATCTGTTTGAGACATTTGTTCATTTCTCGGTCATGCTGGTTTCTATCGGTGATTCATCCATAACTTCAGTAGTATTTCCCTCCCACTCACTCGGTTTCTCAAAAATGATGTCACTTTCCATTTCGATGAGGTTTTCAAGAGGGAATTCTTTGAACTCAAAACTGCTCTTACATCTGCCCCAATAATCTAACCCCCAGATTGGTCCTTACCCTTTGAGTTGATGTGTGATGCTTCTGATAGAGCTGTTGGGGCTGTTCTTGGTCAAAGAAGAGAAAAAATTCCTCATGTCATCTATTATGCCTCAAAAACATTGGATGAAACTCAATCTCGCAATGTTTTGAGTGAAAATGAACTTTTAGCAGTGGTTTTTGTCTTAGATAAATTCTGGCCCTATCTCTTATGTGCCAAAATCATCATCTTCACAGACCATTCTACTATAAAGTTCTTACTCAAGAAAAGTGATTCCAAACCAAGGATAATAATATGGATCCCAATTATTCAATATTTTGACCTTGAAATCAAAGATAGACCAAGAAAATAATACTTTGTAGCTAATCACTTGAGTAGAATTTTTAATTCTTCTCATTCTAAAATAATTGATCTAGAATTTCCAACTGTTCACCTTTCATATCTCACTCCAAAAATACCATGGTATGACCCAATTGTAAATTACTTGGTTTCTGGTGTTTTTTTAGAAAATTTTTCAAAAGAACAAAAAATTAATTTGAAAAGTGATTCAAAATACTATTTTTGGGAAGAAAATAATCTTTTGAAAAATGGGGAAGACATGGTAATTAGAAGATGTGTTGATGAAGATGAACATTCCTATATCTTAGAATTTGGTCACTCAATGCCTATTGGTGGCCATTTTGGACCAAAAAGGACCTCCCGAAAGGTCCTAGACTCTGAATTCTTCTGGCCTTCACTCTTCAAGGACTCACATGAGTTCTGTTAATCATGTCCCACTTGCCAAAAGTTTGGCATAATTTCCAAAAGAAATGAAATGCCCCAAAATTCTTTAATCTTCTGTGAGATCTTCGATGTTTGGGGCATCGATCTCATGGGACCATTCCCCCTTCCAATGGATTCTCATACATTATTCTTGTGGTTGATTATTTTTCTAGGTGGTTCGAGGCCAAACCCACTAGAAATGATGATTCACATACTGTTAGTGAGTTCCTAAAGACACATATCTTCCACCGATTTGGCACACCACATGATAAGTGACTTAAGAACCCATTTTTTTAATAGAACCATGGAATCTATTTTGAAAAAGAATAGTGTTTTACATAAAAATTAAACTTTATATCACCCCCAAACAAATGTCATGGTTGAACTTTCAAATAGATAAGTGAAAATAGTGCTTGAGAGAATTGTAAAACCCACCAGAAAAGACTGGCCTGAAAGACTTGGTGAAGTACTTTGGGCTTATCGAACTGCCTATAAAACACCCATTGGGATGTCTCCTTTTAGGCTAGTTTTTGGTAAACCATGTCATTTACCAGTTGAAATCCAACATAAGACTTTTTGGGCTATGAAAACCTTTAATTTTGATTGTAAAAAATCTGGCGAATAATTATTATTGTAATTGGATGAATTGGAGGAGATTCAACTTGAATCCTATGAGAATTTCAATATGTACAAAGAAAAGGTTAAGGTACTCTATGACAAACACATCCTGATAAAGGTATTCTGTGTAGGTGAAAATGTATTGCTTTTCAACTCTCAATTTTGAATTCACCCAGGTAAGCTTAATTCTTGTTGGGAAGTTCCTTTTATTGTTTCTCATGTTTACCCATTTGGTGTAGTGAAAGTCCAAGACCCCTCTTCCAAAAGGACATTCACAATTAATAGACATAGATTAAATCATCACCATGAGAGGACACACAATCCTGGAACAACATCGACTTCCATCGAGTCCCCAAATTTTGTAGTCGACCCACCACTGGATGGATATGGCAACCCACCAAATCCAAATCATGGGGCACCTCTTTCCCTTTAACTCATCTTCTCTCTCTCTCTCTCTCTCTCTCTTATTCTTCTTCTTCCTCCCTCATTCTCATTTTGTATTTTTTTTACCACTTTCTTCATCACATTTTTATTTACTCTTTCTCTTTTGTGTGGGTGTGTAATTTAAAAACACATAGAAACCTAAAAACTTAAAAAATGAACAAAAACGAGTCATACTTACTCACCTCCCAATTTTCAAATTTTGTCCAACCATTTTTGGAAGTCAAAATACATGGTTTCATCTCAAAAAAAAATTTGGTTTCTTCATTAATTTGGATAAAGAATATTGTGTCAAAACCAACAAATTTTGAATGCTCACTTTTTTATTTGGAAACTGATTTTCCCCAACTGGGAGGAACAAAATTAGCTTTCATGACAAGGCCACTTATGGCCATCTTTTCAAAAGGAGTGTTTTCTTCACTCCCATTTTTGAATCTTGAGTTTGTGGACCTTCGAGCTGAATTTCTTACTTTAGTGTACATTAAAATGATAGAGGCATTTTCCGAACCACATGAGAATTATAATAGTCAAATAGCCTCCCATTAACCATATATTAATCCTCCTTTTGAAATCCCCTTTGAGCCTATGAAAACATTTTCTTTTATAGCCACATTATAATCCCAATACCTTATCCCACCCAATATCAACATGGATTTTCATTGCATAAGTTTTTTAAATTTACGTGTGGGGGGAATGGATTTCATTTTTTGGGTGCCCTTTTATTGATTTTCAACAAGTTATCATATGGTTGAGGTAAAGAATCAATTTTAGTTTGGGGGAGAGGTTTTCCTTCAGTGGGTTTTTGGAATGTATATATTCTTATGACATATTCTTCAAATTTTAATGATAAGTGTTCAAAAAAAATTAATGAAAAAAATCAAAAGAATTGGGTTGTGTCTTAGGTAGGTCAAAAATTAATATTTCTCATCCTTTGATCTTATTATAACTATTACAATTAGTGTCGTGAGGAGATCAATCATGGGTTGGGATATGAGTGTGAGATCTGTTCCAAGTTCAACTTTCAAAAAAAAGAGAAAAAAAAAGAAAAAAAAAGAACACTTACATTATATTCTTATGTCATTGGGAGAAGTTTTGTGTTTTGTAAATATTACATCTTCTCATTCCCTTCATATTTCCTTCCACTTTTGTGACTTATTTCACATTTTCATTCCCTCATAAATATGTGTTTCCATTTCCTTTCATGTCTCATTTCAAAAAAAATATGCATTACTTTTTCCATGTTGGTGTTTTACCCCTCTTTTTCTCTCTCTTGGACATTATATTCCTACCATCCCATAGCCACAGAAAAACCCATTAAAAAGACCTCTTGATTCTTGTGAACTTTGGATAGGTAGTGGAAGTTGTTATCTCTTTCAAACTCTAAGATTTTTACTTTTGGTTGGTGAATGAGTGAATCTCCATAAATTAATATTATCATCTTGTGAGGAGTGAGTTTTGTGTGCCACCATTTTCCATTTCTAAATTTGAGCATGAAAAAATGAATTATTTTTGTAAAATTGTTTTTGTAACAACTTGTGGTGTAATTCAATATGGATGATTGATATTGTCTAAACCTCCCTGATTGGGGAAAACAAAATTTTAATATTTGATAGTGAGTGAAAATGGTTTTTGTTATGTTTTTATATTTGTTGCACATGAGGAAATGAACAAGACTAAGTGTGGGGTATTTTATGTTATTAATAGTTTCATGACTTATTATATACTCCCTTTACTGATTTTATATGAAATGTGCATAATTTGTGTGAAATATTAATGTTTTAATACTAAGTATAGCTTTTGAGCATTTTTAGAAGTAGTCCAATTGAGTCAGCTTACTATTTTATCTATAAATCTCACCCTAATGATCCAAATTGTTTGGTTTATCTTTTTTAGGATTTATTATTCAATTAACCACATATCATTAGAAGGAATCATTGTCTCATTTTTCCATTTTAATGGTCATATGGATCACACAAGATGACCCACAGAATCTGTGAAGAAACTGGACCATCTATGAAGATTTAATTTCTGGGCTTCATAAGGAAGTACAAATTTTTTTATTATCCTCCAAATTTCGTTGGACAATGTAAGGAGTCTTGTATAAAAATTTCAAGGCCCAAATCCAAAGACAAGGGGCCCAAATGATTCATTTAAACTCAGACCACCATTCTGGGCCGGAAATAAAATCAGTACAGTATTCATGACATATCTTATGATGTAATCATACAATCGAGATTATATTTTGTATTGTTAAATAGGATATATAGGTGTCCGACTTTATTGAAGAAAGTGTTTGGATTTGATGGCATATTCCTATTGATAAACCCATTCACATTTCGGACTTCTAAAAAGTATGGATTGAAATGGTTAGTTTAACTTTGTTTAATAAAACCACCATAACTTTGGATCCATAAGTCAAAATGACTCCAAATTTTAATATTAGTATGAAAACATTATTATATAAAACTTGGAAGAAGGATATATCTCGATATTAGGCTGTATGGATGTCCAAATCGTCGAGTAAAGTGGAGGGACAGATTGGAAATGAAAACAGTCCACTTCCTTGGGCTATAAATACATCCCCCTCCTCTCCTTCAAAGGAGTTGGAATTTCAGAAGAGAGGAGCACATATTGGAATGACCAAATCCTTTCCAAGGTCTTGGGAGTACCTTCCATACTCAATTTTTTACTTGAGATACCCTTCCTCATCTCTTTGTTTCCTTTTACTTTTGTGTTGTTTTTTGTTTGTAATCTTGTAAGTCTTGGTTTTTGTAATTCTATTTTAATGAATGTTTCTTCTTATTAATATATTATTCTCATCCACATTATGTTAAATAATATTATTGGTATTAAAATAGTTTAAATTCAGTTGAATCACCTTCCCTTATTGTGCTTTCTCATTAAATCTAAAGTTAGTATTTAATTTCCTTCACTGTTTGTGTGTGTGTGTTCAACGCACAACTCTTTTCTTATCCCTTTATTTTTCTTCTATTTATAATCCATAATCATAAAAATTACAACCATATTATTAACCAAAACAATGGCTAAGTAAATCTACCATTGGGGTGAGTTATAATTTGAGGATGTTAATTTATTGAGAGCATTTTCTCGATGGATATTCTTTAAATTAACATTGTGTATGTTAAACTTAGAATGTCATGGATTAATGACATGATTTGTTTAACATGTGGTTTCCATGGATTATTGAAACCATAAATACACTACCATCAACAAGCTATAATTGAGATTATAACCCTAATATAAGTTAAGTCTTGTATTAAAGCCTTAACACTTAGGAATTCCAATCAACGTTATCTTGTGAAGTGGGTGTTAATTTACATGCAATATAAAAGCAAAGATCAAAGATATCACAAACTTAACTCCCTAAAAATGAACTCACCCCAATATTGATCAAATTTTTAAATTAAACACCAATCATTAATCACTTCATTTAAGCCCTGCAAACAACCCCCCCCCCAATCAAAATACAATCAACTAAAAACATTCGACTATTAAAAGAGTATCATCGCCGAGTATTCGACCCAAGTGTTGCTATACACATTAGCAGAGCATCAGAACATTGAAAGTTCGATAGGCGACAATCAGTTGCGCTTTCAGACACATGGGTGCATAATTAAGTTATGATTTGGTATGGAAGATGAGTTACCACTCATGATTATTGGGATAGTCATCTTGGATGCAAGGACGTGTGTGTGAGTACATGGAATGGGTATTCCAAGAGTAAAGAATAGATACACTACTTATAAATATGATTGTTTTATGAATCTTTTTGATAATGGAATGATTGATAGATTGTGATTTTTATATAAACTATTTTGGTATTCCTCTTTCCTACTTTTATATAAAATGATCTTGATTACTTTTTCATACTCCTACTTGTTTTATATAAATTGTGCTAACTTTTTATAATCTTAATGGAATATGTGGGAAGATTCTGGTGAACTTCCTACTAAGTCAATATAATCACCCCTATGTATACACCTTTGTGTGTATGAAAAATCTATTTTTCACAACACAATTAAAGGGAATATTTCATATTTATCTAGTTAAGAATCATGATATTATGGTTTCATTAATGGTGGTAGATATTTGAGCCGTTTGGGTTGGATGTTTGGAGTGATTCACATAGGTTTCACTATGTCAAGATTTATTTTGAGTCTATAAAAACTTTGTACCTTTCCTTATACTACTAATTTTATTTATTTTTGTGTCTTTGATTTTGATTTATTGGATTTATTCTCATGTACCATATAGTGTCATGGTTTTTTTTATTTTGTTATCTGCTTCAGTTTGGTTTTTCTTTAAGGGAAAAGCATCACCCAAAATTTTAGTAAATCCCTTGGAATTGTTATCAGCCTTTGGTGTCTGAGGGATGTCACATAAGTTCAATATCATCTTTTCCCCTTCCCAAGACAATGTGTTAGGGTTAGGATGTTACAAATAGTATTTGTTTGGTCTAGTTCATCTGTTTAGATGGTAGTTCTGAAGATAGGACATATCAAAATTTGAAATGTAGATAATAAAAAGTAATATATAGCTTATTTATGTTAAACATCAATATACTAGCGTAGTTTAGGTACAAAAGGTGTTCATACACACCTTTAGGAGTGTCTTCACCTCATTATTGTGGGTTTGGCTGATGAGGGTAGAGTGTCATGCATTGGTAGAGATACTTCCCATTGGGATTTCATTATCCATATTTTATTTGAGGACTATGGGAAATTTGTTATGATGATTTTTATTTTTATGACTTGGAATATCCTAATTCTTATGTTTAGTTTTAATGTGGTGACTAAGTGGAAATTTTCTATGGTTATAGAGAGATAGAACTAGTTCAAAGATCGGGAAATCAGCATGAGGATACAACAGAGAGTGTGGTTCAACCTAAACCACAGGCAAATCAAAATCTTGTCTAGAGTATAGTTCAAGCATTCTAAATTTTTGATGTAGGAAATCAGATTCAAGAATCGTGCCATGATAATTCATCATTGGAATTTTAGAAATAGAATATGTCAATCTTTCAAGGGGATTCGGTATTGGAAAACATAAAGGCATAGCTTCGTTGAATTAATAAAATATTTGATTTTTTGGGAACCCCAACCAATAGAAAGTTTAATCAAGTGGTATACATGCTTAAATACCTTGTGAGTAAATTTTGGGATATATTTGTACAGACTAAACAAGACTAGTACCTTTCATGGTAAGGTTCAAGGAATTGTTTAACAAAAAATTCTACCCACATATCTTCAAGATCATGAGGATGATAGATTTATTTACTCTCAAGAAAGAAAACCAGTCTATCAAAAAGTATGTATCTAAGTTCATAAATCAAGTTCACTCTTCTCCATAGGTCACTGCTAGCATATAACTGAAATAAATCATCATTGAGGCAAGGATGCAACCATACATTCACTTTAAAATAGTTATCTTATGTATTGATGATTATATAAAGATGGTCAATATAGTGAATATAGAAGAAAAATACATTATGGGTACCCATGTTTGGGGGGAACAATTTTACCTATATGGTAATAAGTGAGAACACCAATGAAACAAATAAATAGAAAAGAGAAACGTATTCTTAAGGAAGTATGACACTGGAGAAAAAATTGACCAAATTAGTTTATTTTCCTCCATTACACGGAATTATACCAGGCTATTTTCAATGTGGATATTTAGAGCATAGGAAAAGGTATTTTACAAAACCATCTCAAAAGTGTCGCAATTTTGGTCAAATGGGAGACATTAGACATTATTGTACTAGCACCCCAAGGAAAATTGGTGGAAATAGCTCCAATGTATTGCAATATTCTTATGCACATATGGGTTGGTCTCATCAGAATAGTTCTCAAACCCAGAACTGAGTGAGTCAAGGATATTCTAGGAACAAATAGACACCATGGAATCAAAGATTATCCAGGAGGACCTAGTATGCGGTTATATGACATGTAGCAAATAGTCACAAAGGATTAATCTGGTCCTTTGATGATGTGAGGTATTATCCTTCTAAACTCAACTCTTATGAAAGTTTTGTTTAATACATATTCATCTAACTATTTTATTGATTATTGTTTCATGAATCATATTGGGTTTCATGTGGAAATGATGCCTCATGTTATGAAAAATCATATACCTCTTAGGTAATTAGAGTGTATAGGGTTGAAATGTGTAGAATGTTCTATAATGATTGACAGGGTCCAATTTGTGTTGGATTTTTCTGTTATGGAGATATAAATCATTGATTTAATTTTGGGAATGGATTGGTTGATAAATTTCAAATACCACATTAATTATTATGGTCAATTGGTGATTTTTATATCTTCTGATGTTGTAGTAAATCTCTTTAAGGGATATTGGGATCAAAATTCTGGTAGATCAAGACATTTGATACCAATGGTTAAGACTATATCTTATCAATTAGAATTAGTAACTTTATAAACTATTTATGAAATCAAGAAAAGATATTTTTAGACCATACTAGATCAATATCTTGATTTTTTCCTTGAAAATTTCTTTATCTAACCACCATAAATGGAAGTGTAATTTTCTATTAATATGCTACCGGGGACTAATCTTGTTTCACTTTCATTTTATATAATGACACCAAAAACATTGATAAAATTGAAGGTCCTTTTAAATAATTTTAAAGTAAGGTTTCATAAAACCAAGTACTTCACATTATACTACTCTAGTTCTCTTTGTGAAGAAGGCAGATGGTTCTCTTCAGTGTTGCATTGATTATCGTAAGCTAAATTAGGTTAGGATAAATAATCGGTATCCTCTTCGATGAATCGATATTCGATTTAATCAATTAAAGGGATCCAAATGGTTATATAAAATTGATTTATGATTGGGGTATCACTAACTCCAAATTTTAAAGGAGGATATTCCAAATACAACTTTTGAACGTTTTTGTGGTCATTATGAATACCTTTTTATGTCCTTTGGTATTACGAATTCACCTATAATTTTTATGGCATTGATGAATTGTATCTTTCATAGGTACCTTGAAACCTTTTTTTGGTATTTATTAAAGGTATTATGGTATATTATATAAGTAAAAGTACCCATTAATACCACCTAGATATTTTATTAATCACCTTATAGGAATAATGAATTTATGCAAAATTCTCTAAGTGTGACTTTTGGATACAATAAGTATGCTTCCTTGGACATGTTATTTCTAAGAAAGGTATATCGGTAGATCCTGAAAAGATAGAAGATGTTGTATCTTAGCAACCTCCCAATAATTTCTTTGAGATATATAGATTTATTCTCCTATGAGGGTATTATCATTGATTTTTTCATGAATTTTCATGTATTTCCTCTCTAATGAAAACTTTAACAAGGAAAGTTATTTTATTCCAATGGAGTGATGGGTATCAAAAATACTTTCAAGAGTTTAAATTAATACTCACTTTGGAACCTATCCTTAGATTTCCAAAACCAGGGAATATTTATACATCTGGATCTCATTCAGGTTATGTTCTCATGTAAAAATATCATGTTGTAGATTATAGCTTGTGACAGTTATGGGTGTATGAAAACAATTATCTGATGTGTGATCTGAAATTAGTTGTGGTAGTCCATGATTTGAAGACATGGTGTCGTTATCTATTCAGTAAAAAGTTCATTGTGTTTACAGATTATAAAATCTTGAAACACATATTTTCACAAAGATATTTTAACCTCAAGCAATAATTATAAATAGAATATCATCAAATGTTCGACTTTGACTTAGTGTATACACTGGGTAAAGAGAATTTGGTAGTTGATACTCTAAGTCAAAATTAAAATAATTAGTTAATTAAATAAACTTATGATTAGTGGTAGTTTATGATAGTGATTGTGTATATGCATCTATATTTCACCGAATAGGATAGTGTTATGGTTTTTTCTGGTGAATCTTGTTCCTAATATGTTTGATCGGATCAAGGATGCTCAAAGATTCAACCCTGATTTTCAAAACATGAGGCCGAAACTCAATGGTGGGGAGACCATTTATGGGTGGATGGAATATGGGAACTCAGCCTTGTGTTTTCAAGATCAAATATTTTTTCTTCCATATTATCAAGAACATCTTCTTTTTGTGTATCATCATTTAAAATGGTTTATTCACCCAAGAATACAAAATATTTTCAAGGCACTAAGGACCCATTTTTTGTGGTCTATTATGAAATAAAGAGTGGATGGGTAAGTCTCAAAATGCCTCACTAGTTACTGGGTCAAGTCTGAACATCAAAGACCAGTTGGTATGTTGTAATATTTACCTATAGTGGTAAGGAAGTGGAAGAAAATCATTATAGATTTTGTCACATGTTTAATGAGAATGATTCAGAAGCATGATTCCATCTAGTTGATTGTGAACCAAATCAAAAATTTGAGCCACTTATTTCAGATATCTGAATATAATGTGATAGATGACCTCGAAAAGATTTATATTTAGGAAGTAGTGAAGCTGCATGGTCAACCATTTCATAACATATTTGTCGGGTACCCGAGGTTTACCTATTAGTTTTGAAGATCCTTACAACAAGTCTTTGGAACCCAGTTGACCATAAGAACAACATATCATCCTTTAATTGATGGGCAGTCAAAATGGATGATCTAAACATTGGAAGGCATTCTCAGATCTTGTGTTATATATTTTGGTGGCTCATGGTAGGATCATTTACCTTTAGTGGAGTTCCCCTATAAAAAATATTATCAGGACACGATACATATGACTCCATTCAAATCATTGTATGGTATTTGTTATTTCTATCTACTTTATTGGGTATAGATAGGAGAGAATCACTAATTGAACCTATCACTATGTATGAGATAATAGAGAAGATTAAAATGACCTGTAAAAGAATAGAAATGACCTAAAGTCATCAAAAATCATATGTGGGTCATCATTGTCACACATTGTCATTTGAAACGGGGGCCATGTTTTCTTGAAGTTATCTCCAAGGATGATTCATCATCATTTGGGTAAGAAAGTAAAGTTATATCCTTGGTATATTGGACCATTTTATATACTTGAATGGATTATTAATTTGGATTATTTGTAACATCCCTAACCCGGTTCACCAATAAGTAATCGGTCCAGTGGGTCATAAGGGCTCAATCATGCTTCCTCATATGATAGAGGTTGTCGAATAGCAGTGACAGTGTATGGTGGTATGGTGGGGATAATATGCCCTCTATATTAGAGTGAAACACAATGTAAATAAGGAAAAAATAATCCATCCATTTAATAAATAAAACAGACATGGGGTGGTAAAGAAACAGTATATGCATATGACGTCATGGTAGTGTAAAATAAAAGTCATTTATGTCATGGAAGTAGTCATAAAATCAATACTAGGATATGAAAAAGGAAAAAAAGACCATAAAATAATAATATCTATGAGAATATTGACTCCCAGATCGATCCTCTGCTCGCATGCTCCCAACCTGAGATAGAAATCAATCATCCACAATAGAGAGCTTTCCTTTTTCTTTTCCTAAATACATGAAATCTGCATAGGTACCAAGCGGCAGTCTGAATAGGGTGTGAGTACAACTTAGTGGGCCACCACCAATTATTTTTAATGAAAATCTAGTCTATTGGTATAAAATGTAATGGTTTGCAGGTATAATACTTTAAAGTTGTAAATTAAGAGAAAACTTGTTAATCTAGGGAACCTTATGGAATGCCTGACCAAACTTACATGCTTCGTCTTAAGAAAAATGTCTTTGATTATGTGATTTTTTAATTATTAAGGGACCCAAACCATGTTACCAAGGAATCCAAGAATAAATAATGAAAATGAATACATGGAAATAGTCTAAGAATTCCCATACAAAACACCTAATTCAAATCCATAGAAGACCCATGGCATTCTTAATTTTTGGTTTTTGAGCCAACTTAGAATGATCAATATGTTATATTTGGATCTTGGGTTTTGAGTGGAATCCAAGGGATGAACCCTTAGAATTATAATTCTAAGAGTTTCTAATCAAACCATGTAAATTTATACTTCATTTTAGGGTAGGTCTCGATTGGAATTTAATGGTCTAACCCAAGGTGTTCCTTGTCTGAGGTCATCAAAATGAACCTAAGAGATCACCTCAAGCATCCTATTTTTTCTGTTGATCCAGATGAATCTGTTTTGACTAGTCATAGAATTTATGAGATTAAGACACTGACTAGATCCAAGGTGGGTTTACCACTTGGAATTCATATCAATGAATCAGAAGGCATCCTATGATTTTTCTCAAGGCATTCCAAAGAGAGAATCCAAGGATTTCTCAAGGCATACCACACCTTTGAAAGTGTGACCAAGTTCCATAATTAGTAACCAAGGAATCCATGGAAATAAATCATAAGTTACAAGTAAAGTATTCATTCCAATTGTTTTTATCAAAATTAAATCACAACCTTGGAGGTGTCTTCCAAGATTTTTCATGAGATACCCACATCATTTCATAATTCAATTAGTTCATTCCTCTTATAATTGCATAAAAATTATGGTGTTGGGATCTAGAATTTATACAAGACACCCAAATTATCTTAACTATGTTTAAGTTTCCCAAGACATAACAAAAGGTTATCTTAATAATTCCATCTTTTAAGTGTCACGCCAAACACATATGAAGGGGTGGTTCGGTTATATAAAAAATAAATTGGGTTTTTTCTAAATTTCAAGACAAACACACCCTAAGGGGTGTTTTGGTTACACTTTAAATATGATTTTCATGGTTTATAGGCTAAACACACCCTAAGGGGTGGTTTGGGTTGAGTTTTTGAACCACCAATGGTGTTTGGGAGGCTTGTAGTATATCTAGGTTAGGCTTTAGGTGACAAATTAAATGAATATAAATTCTAAGGTAAATTCTCAGAAATATTGGTCTATATCACAATGAAACATTTAATAAATGGTGATAATTTTAGGTAAAAGTATATGGGACACCTAAATATGGATTATATAAGACTCTTCATTTGGTATCAGCCTCATATTTGAGCTAGAATGAGAGAAGTTGAATAATTGGACAAAAATCCTAAAATAGGATATTTATGTCAACTTGGAAGAAGTGATTTAGACAGAAAGTAAAGTAAGATTGGAAGTTAATGGATGGATGGCCTTACTAAGATCCTTATAATGTAATTAATGATAATGAAAATGGATGTGGGATGAAAAATATCCAATCAAGCATCAAGGGGGGAGAGTATAGCTTCTCACGTTGTTGGTTCTTCCAAAAATGGGGTGAAAATCAAGTTAAAGAAGAAATAGGGTGAAGGGGTAAAAGACCCTTTCCCCTATTTAAAAAAAACAACCAGAACCCACTAGTTAGCTAGCTGATGAGGCTTTTAGAGTATTAACTATCCAATAGAAAGCTCAATGGCTAGCTAGTGGACTGAAACTGGCTAGTCGATGCCACTATAGTCCTTGGACTGCATGCCCCGACCCCCTTCCACTCTTCCCAAACACCCCTGTGACCAATATAACCCCCTTAGTCATTCCTAAAATAAAAAAAATAAGGGGTTTTGGTATAAATTAAAAGGTTTCATACCTCATTGAAGAATCAGGATCTTATAACCCTGCCTCCTTAAGACAAACCATCCTCAAGTTGTACCTATGAGGGTTGTTGAGCTACATCAAAGAATAATTTAGGCCATTGATCATGTATATCAGACTCATATTCCCATATATCCTCCTAAATATGGTCATGTTTCCATTAAACGTAAACCAAAGAAACTATTCTTTCTCAAATATTATTCAAGTGATGATTGATGATACAAACTAGATACTCATCAAATGAATCATCATCCTCTAATTAAACTTCTTCAAGATAAAAAACATGAAATATTTTGGGATCGTAATGGTAGATATGAGATATATAGAATACATCATACATATAATTTTACTTATAAGGAAGAGTTAATCGATAAATTATAGTCTTGTCCCTCTCCAAAATAATGAATGTCCTGAAAAACTAGGTTTCATCTTTCCTTTCCTTTGAATCCATTGATGAACCAATCTAGGTGAAATACAAAAGAAGACCCAATACCTCACCTCAAAATCTAGAGGTTAGTGATTTAGATTGGCATATGAATTCAGTCTAGACTAAGATTTTTCCATACCATTCCTGATCAGTTGCACTTTCTCTGATGTCTCCTAAATGATATTTGGTCCCATAAGTCCTACCTCCCTTACCTCTAACCAGCATAGAGGTGAACAACATGACCTACTGTACAGATCCTCCTAAGGATACATCTTAATTATCACTTATGAGTTATTACTATATGTGAAATTATTAATAACTAAGTGTTTCTCCCATTATCCTTTTAAATATAGGACATGTTCATGAATCATGTCCTCCAGTACCTATATATTCTGCTCAGACTAGCCATCAGTTTTGGGGTGATAAGTTGTACTTAAGAGTACCTGTGAACTAATAGCATTCTTTAAACTCTACCAAAACCATGATGTTAACTGAGAATCCTTGTATGATACAATATTATGTGGAATCCCATGAAGACGTATGACCTCTCAGACATATAATCTTCTAATCCCATCCATTGATATGGTCTCCTATATAGGCAAGAAATGGGAAACCTTTATCGGTTTATCCACAATCACCCATATGGCGTCACAACCTTAGGGTGAATTTAGTAACCTCATCATGAATTCCATAGTGACATTATCCCACTTTCATTTTGGGATAGGTAATGGATACAATAGGCCATTATTCCACTGGTATCACACTTTCACCTACTAACAAGTGGGGAACCATGTGACAAATCATGATACTTTCTTCTTCATCCCTACACACCGGTACTAAAAATAAGAATCATGATACATCCTTTTCAATATAGGATTTTCTGACCACTTAGAAGCATGATATTCTCACATCATTTCCTATCACATTTCTATAGGGACCCAGACATTCTCATGGACTTACAGAATCTCATCTTTGTTAGTAACTCAACTAGGTGGTAACTTATCACCATAAATATTATCCCTCAAGGCCAAGACTTTAAGATTTGAAATATGTATCCTCTTTATTTGAATAAAAATTTATTAAACCACTAATAAATCCATGAGTATAGGTTTTCCATGACACTCCTGAACATCAATATGTATTTTAGAAAATAGATCCATTGGCATTTATTTACTACTAGCTTCCTGAACTAATTGAGCCTAAGTCTTTCAGCTCAATGCATAAACAACAACATTAACTTTCCTTATTTTATATGTGATATTAAAGTCAAAATACTAGATATTTTCAACCCACATCAACTTTTGGAGGTTTAGGTCCCACTAAGAATATATATATTTTATGCTCTTATAGTTTTTATATACCACGAACCACTCCCCCTGGTGGTAATCTCTCCAGCAATGTAGAGAATGAACAATAGTTGTTAGCTTAAGCTCATAAAACATTTAGTTGTGTTTATGAGGACTCAAGTGCTAAGATCCATACTCCATGACTCTCTCCCCTTCCATTGATACATCTCCTAGCCTGATGCCTAATGCATCACAAAAAATTGTGAGGCTCGAGAAAAATCTAGATTAGTGTTGAGGATAATCTTCATTTCAACTCCTTAAAATCCTTTTCATAAGATTCAAACCATATAAGACTTACCCCTTATTGTTAAAGTCTATAATTGGAATTAAAGGTGAGAAATGTTATGAATAAATCATTGGTAGTGACCAGATAATCCCAAAAATCTTTGAATATCTAAAACATTCTTGGGATAATCCTAAGAAACAGATTCTATCAAATTATCTAGATCCATTGAAACCCCTGATTTTGATATGATGTGACCCAATAAGTGAACTCTATTAATACAAAATTTATACATTGAGAGTTTTACATAAATCAGATACTCCCTAAGAGTAGTTAAAATGACCTCTAGATGTCGTACATACTCCTCCCATGACTAGAAGTACAACAAGGTATCATCAAAAAAATTACCATGAAGTCATCCAAATATGGGTGGAAGATCCGATTCATTATGGCTATAAATATAGTAGGTGTGTTTTTCAGACCGAAAAACATTACCAAATACTCATATAAGTCATACCTTCATTGGAACACTATAAATGGTATGTCTAAGTGATTAACTCTCACATGATGATAGCCTAATCTCAAATCAATATTCAAGAAGACCCTAGCTCTCTGGAGCAGGTTGAAGAGATCATCTATATGAAGAAGTGGGTATCAATTTTTAACTATTATCTTATTCAAACACTATTAATCCATACATAACCATAAAGTATCATCTTCCTTCTTGGCGAAAAGTACCAGTGAACCTCAAGGGGTGTTTTGGGTTGAATAAACCCCTTGGATCCCAATTCCTCTAACTACCTCTTAGCTTCATGGATCTCAATATGATCTATCCTATATAGAGGAATGGTTACCTATTATTCTCCTATAATTATATCAATAGTAAATTCAACCTCTCTCTCAAGAGGTGTCCTAGAAAAATGATTTGGGAATACTTCCCTGAAACGATCCATAGTTGGAGGAAAGATAACATGTTATACTCCCTGATCATCTAGTAAGAGGCTAGCAATCTGGGTCAACACTCCACCCAACCCATGATGCTCAGGTCTAGCACAACTTTCATAGATATACCATTCTCCCTTATAAACATAGATAATAACCTCTAATGATTATAAATATAATCATCAATGATAACAATCAATATGATCTAAAAAGGGCACCATCCAATCCATCCTAATAATTAAGCCAAATCCTTCCATCTAAAGTGTGAAAAGGTCCCATCTAAATTGGTAGTCTCCTATCTCGAGGGGACACTCCTTATAATAGTGAATTCCCTCCAATTTAAATCCTATGGTTGTGTCAAGGGACATCACCCCATGTAGTTATTCAGTCTCTAAACCTAGGATCCTCATAAAAGTGGTATATTTGAACGAGTGTAATGCACCTATTTCAAATAAGGTAGAAACTAAAGTCAATCCCACCTAGAGCATACCTTACATTATAGATAGTATGTCACTCTGCTCAATAGGTGTAGGTTTTACTATATGTAACTAGCTAGATCTATAACCCTAAGATACAGCCTGGTCTCCTTGAGCAGCCTTGCTCTACTGGCATTGTACATATTGTATATGGATTCCTTGACCTTGACCACCTCCTCAGCATGAACAACTAGTAGTACTCCAACTTTTGTCCTAGTGTGGTGCTATAGATCCCACTCCAAAACTCATAACCGGTATAGATCTCCTCTCACTAGGTATAGGTGGATAGGCCCTACAGAATATATGGATATGGCCCATATTATTGAAATCTTGGTAGTCCATTGAGTCTATGTCACTCTAAGGATTCATGTGATCCTTACTAACACACTAATTATATACCAAAAACTGGTAGTGTGCACACTCTAGATGTCACTACTCTGGCGATAAGTCTAATGGTGATGCTTCTTACCCCTATATGATCCACTTCCTGGACTAACTACTAAACCACCATAACTTATACCTTATTATTCCTTTATATTTCACTTATAGATAAGGTCTTGGGTCACTATATCATAGATAGTGGTCATCCAAAACATGTTCACTTGAGATCAAATAGCATACTTGAGTCCATCCTCAAAACATAACACCCTAGATAGCTCATCACCCACAAGAGTGGGTGAAAAGTGATAGAGCTAAGTGAATCAAGCTAGGTAATCCATGATGGACATATTACCCTACTCTGAATGCATGAATTACCTAGCTTGATCATCCCTCGGGGTATCTGGGAAGAAGTAGTCAAAGAATATAGTATGTAAGTCCCTATAGACCATGCCCTAATTTTTATCTGCCTATGTATGATCTTCCCACTATCGCTTGGAAGATCCATGAAGCATATAGGTTGAAAGATTCACCCTCCTATATAGAGTCCTCTCCAAATGACCAAATATGGTACTAATAGCCTATAAAAAAAAGACTTTTCATCTAGAGGATCGCCCCATCCTAAGAAAGCATGTGGGTTTTTCTGCTGGAACTCCCTAGTTAACTCAAACATAGTCAGTACAGCCCATGGAGCTCCATTCATGGATTGTATAGGCCATAGAAACCCCTCTCTAATCTAAGAATTATTTCCCAATATAGGCATGACAAGTAGTATAATGGGATATTCCACAGGTGGAATTACAATTGGCACCACCAGTGGTTTATATCCCACCACCTCATAAGAATGTTCATCATTACCTTTCGAGCGCTCGACTAGAGGTCTTCATAGAGGCATATATCTACAATGCCAAGAAGACACCTTAAAACAAAATAACATGGTAGATTCAATTACATATAGGGAGAGAGAAAAATCAAGGCCTCACTACATTAGATACCCTAAATTCATAAAAATATTTAATTTAGGTGATTTCACTAACCCCAACTACCCATTCCTAGGTTCAAGTTATACAGTAATATCTAAATTCGTTGTCATAATGGTTTAGTTATACAGGTTTTCAATCCCAAGTAATAGAGGTAAACACTCTTTAAGTTATAATTAGTATCCCATTTAACTGCAACAATTTTTTTAACTTTGAAATTTAGAATTTAGAAAGTATACACATAATGGTTTAGTTATATGAGTTTTTACTCCCAAGTTATAGAGGTAAACACCATATAAGTTGAAATTCATACTCTATTTATCTACAAATAGTTTAAATTATTAGATTTTAAAACTAATATTTTAAGTATTTGATTATATTAAGATCATATAAATAAAATTTCATCATCAATATATATAGTAAAACACTTCCTAGGTTGATGTAGACACTTTAAGTAACCAATTTTTTTACCAATAAATGTTATAAATTACAAGCATAACAACCAATCCATATAAAGTAGGAAACAAGTAGTGAAAGAAAAGTAATATGCATGGCATGTAATCTTAATGACATATAAATCCCTATGTTCCTATGATTATGTATGAGCTAATTATCCCTTGTCATATTGGCCCAAGAGTGGAAATTCCATAAAACGAAACATCATATAACATGTGCATTACACAAGGGTAAAAATAACACAACTATGAAAGGTGAATTCCAAAACAGTAATTACATTTCCTATAAACGTATACTTTCCCTTATACATGGGTTAGATACTCCCAAGCATAGGCTTATTACCAAGTCTTGACACTTCATAGTTGATTTTCTATTAACCTAAAAAAGTATTAAAAAGGAAAAAACATCACTGATATCACTTTTTGATGTCCCTATCCTGGTTCACTGATAAGTAACTAGTCTAGTGAGACATAAGTCATCAAGCAGGCCTCCTCATACACTAAAGGTTACCGACTAACAATGAGGGTGTATAGTGTTGTGTTGGGGAGACTATATGTGACATCTTTTTACCTTATTTTATGTATTCCTTGACCCTTTTTTAATCTCCTTTAAGTTGAGTCATGTTTTGGGTCATTTTAGGATAATTGGAATAATTTTAGAAGCCCAATGGGTTGTGCATGGTTAGCATGTGGTTAGGGAAAACTTTGAGGTTTGTCCTAGAAAACTATGCACCCTTTTGTTAGCCACTTGAAGGGGGCACATGGTTTGTCCAAACTATGTGTATAGACCCTCAAAACCATGAAATCTCAGACAGTGAGGGTTTTTGTTGGTGCACGATTTTCAAACCATTCACCCTCCCAAGATAAACCATGAACCCAACCGGTAGGGGCACATGGTTAGGGAGCATGGTTTTTCTAACTGTACTTACCTAGCAAACTATGTGTGTGGGTTTTAATTACTCCAAAAATTATTTTAAAAATCACAAACCCTTAGTTTAAGTATCTAATCACCCTCAGTCAACCCTAACATGGTTTTTTCATCCTTGGAGGCTCCCAAGAGGTGATTTTATCTCCTATAAACCCTTCTCTTGGAAAATTAAAGTTTCAATGGAAGATTCGATCCCTCTCCGATAAGTGGATCTCCTCTCATGTTGTTTCTTCTGTTCTCTATTTTTCTCCTCCATAGAGTTTGATAAATCATCATGTAATTAATGGGTCTAAACTCTATTTTTTGGATCTTGATTCTAGGTTTTGTTTCATGATCTCTTAATCCTTGTTCTTCATTGGAGATCTTGTTGCGGGTATTTTCTTTGATCATGTGATAAAAGTTAGGTGGTTTTATAATTATTTTCCCTAATATTGAAACATTAAATTACTTTATTAAATTGAAATTTGTTTTTAATTGATTTAAAAACCTTTATTTGAAAGGATTTTATGTGATATTTGAAAAGCATGGAAATTTTTTAGAAAACCCCAATTTTAATGGAATTGAAATGTGGGGAGGATTTTGGGGGAAAATAATGGCTTGATTTTGAAATTGATTTGATAATTTGATTTGGTTGTTGAATCTTGATAAAAATGGTTTGAAGTGAAAGTTGATTTGAAATGGAATGAATTAATGAAAACATTATTTTGGTTTAGAAATGAGAAAGGCATGTTGAAAACTGAAAACTGGGAAATTTTATTTTTAATTCATTTGAAATATTTGATTTTATCATGTTTGTTTGAATCACATGTTATCCTAGGTAGTTGGTGGTAACTCGGACAAGCACACTATGACCTTAACTCCCTAGCAATGGATTGATGATGAAAAATGTTACTAAAACAACTACAGCAGGACTACCTATGATGGGTTCCCCTATTGGGGTGTATTTGTGTGTGCACACCTGACTAGAGTCAAAATCATTATGAGATGTGTGAGGATCCTATTACCTAAAAAATTGATTTACCATGGGGATTCTTTACATAGTTCTTTTCTATGATTTTTTTACTTAATTATACATGACAATGACTATTGAATTGTTTTATTCATTCCAATTGATATATATAATTTTTTTATATATAATTTTTTATTTAAGAAAATTTTGATATGTTTTCCATCTTTATAATTGTGAAATCATTTTTTGGTTCAAAATATGAAAATAAAATTCCATTCCATGTCTTATTGTAACTGATAGCATAAATGGTAAATTGTTATGGTATTGATTATTAAATACTTAGGGAGACCCTATTATGATTTATATCTCACACCCTACCTTTTCTTTCAGGAATTTGTAGACTTTCTTATGCCATGTCCAATCAAAGGGAAAGAACCACTTGGAGGTGGTGAATGTTCTTGATCCTTGGGACCATAGAGTGATGATAGTGACCAGTGGATCTATTTTCCACTTATTAGTTAGGAGTTTCTGAGACTTTTTTTGTTTGATGTTGTATTTTCCTTTGGGATATTTATTTATTGGTTATAATATGATCTCCCTTTGGGGGTGTTGGTCATGCTGATGTATATCTTTTATCTTCCACTATTTTGTGGAAAATTCATTCCCTCCTTGATCTTGTATGATGTCAGGTACTAGTTTCCAAATCATGGGGATTATAAATTCCCTTCAATATATGTCAAATATGGCTCGAGTATCAAGGTAACAGGGTATCTAGTTTGGTTCATGAAAAAGTGGTATTAGAGGGTGTAGGTTAGGAATTTTTCCTTGATGTTATTATGCGGTTTGGGATGTCTTGATGGGACATAGGAGGTAGTTGTGAGAAAGTTCCTAAACAACTCTCACTGTAACTATACTTAAGTCACCATGGGTGTTTAGTAAAATTTTCTTTGAGGAACATTTTGATCTGATTTTAGTCTTTTCCCTACCTTTGATCTGAGTTTTTTGAAATCCTAATCTTAAATTTCTGCTCGATAGAATTGATATTCTTATATCTTTTTTCATTGTATCCTTTATGATGTCTTCATTATTGTCTATTGATATTGTGTAGAATCATTTCTCCAGGAATATGTATGAATAGGTCCTAGGAGAAATTTGTCGATGAACTACGATGATAAAATCCTCCATTGGACTAGAACCTTGTCGATATAGTAGTGTGTTATGTCCAAGCTCTGGGATAGGTGTCGACACCCATTCCTGCTCAGGATCTAATTGTGGAACCTTAGAGGAATGAATCTTAGAGTCCCTATAAATAGTTTCTTCACCATAATCCATCTATTTACTAAGGCTCTAATGATCCTCAAGTGGCTGAGGAGCAGTTGAGAAAGATAGAGCGTCTTTTTGAGTTCCTGGAAACACCATAATCTATTAAGGTAAAATGTTCTATCTTTAATCTAGAAGGGCCTAATAGGATATGGTGGGATTAAATAGTGATGGTGAAGAATCATGGGGGTTTTTAATGGAAATACTTTTGAGTTCTATCCATAATATTTGGTTTTTTTAAAATCCATAGGGTTTCTCAAACTCTAATGGGATGACATGATTGTGACTTAGTATGAAAACCATTTTACTAAGTTTGTTCAGTTTTCTCCTGAGGTGGTGACTAATGATAAGATGAAGTCATAAAGATTTGATATGGTTCTTTGACCTAAAATCTAATCTCATATTTTCCTATTGAATTTGGATTCTTATACTGATGTGTTGGATAGGGTGTTAATGGTTGATCTTGACCTGGATGGTAAGTCAGGGTTGATGGAAGTTCCTTTTTAACCTAGTGGAAGCTCTATGAGTTCCTTTAAAGGAAAGAGGGAGCGTGATGAGTCTCATGGTATTTCTAGAGAGCATACATCTTCTAGACCTCCTATAATGCTTGGAAGAGGACCATTAACTTGCTTTCAATGTGGAAAGGTTGGGCATTCAAGAAATGTTTGTACTGAGGCACCAAAGATCTGCAGTTCATGTGGTCACTCAGGACACCTATAGAATTTTTTCTATTTATTTTGTACTTGTAATAATGGCATAGGATCATCAGATCCAAAAATTACTATGGTTCAATTAGATTCTTCAAGATCTAAGGGGCTCCATCCTCAGGTATCCAGAATGAAGGTTCTTTACACAGTGGAAGAATCTTCATAGGAATCTGATATAGGTCCAGCAACTGTGATAGGTACCATCACTATAGCTTCATCTTTGGTGACTAATTTATTTAATATTGGTTCATATAACTTGTTTATATCAACTCATATTATGAACCTGCTAAATCTTCCTATGGATATTTTGTCTTATGTGATGGATATTACTATGCCCCTCAGAATAAAGAGAGAGTAAGGTCTTTGATATCATGTTTGTGTTTTATTTTTATCAGAGATTGATCTTACCTGGAATTTTCTAGTTCTCAACATGAAACCTCTTAACACCATCCTTGGTATGGATTAGATAATTTCTAATAAGTCCTGAATTGATGATTATCTTTAGTGGGTCTCCTTTACTGCACCCAATGGGGTGTGTCATTTCTTTTAGGGAGAATGGGACATGAGGTTGAGTAGAGTTGAACTATTTTTTCTATAGTTTGGAAAGTTAATATCACTATTTTATTTTCACTTTGAGTGAGAATATTTGAGTGATGATCTTCCTCCAGTTGTCTTAGAGTTTTCTAATGTGTTCCTTTCTAATTTCTCTAGTTTACCATTGGTAAGAGAGGTAGATTTTACTATCGATTTAGTACCTGGTACTCAGCCAATATCTATTCCTTCTTATCGTATGGAACTATTAGAGTTGAAATAGTTAAATAATTAGTTAGATGATATTTTATAGAAAGGATTTATATGCTCGAGTGTGTCACCTTGGGTGTAACATTTTCTATTTGTGAAGAAATATGATGGAACACTTCACATATGCATTGATTACTAAAAACTCAATCAATTTATGGTAAATAACAAGTATGTGTTACTATGGATTGATGATTTTTTTGACTAATTGAAATGGGTAAAGTGGTTATAAAAGATTGATCTTTGATCAAGTTATCACTAGTTGAGAATAAAATAATATGACATTTAGAATAATACCTTTAGGAGTAGGTATGGCCATTTTGAGTAACTTTTCATGCCATTTTGTATAACCAATGCTCCTATAGTTTTTATGGATTTAATTAATAATATTTTCCACAAGTACCTAAACTCATTCATAGTAGTCTCTATGTAAGACATATTGGTGTAATCCAAAAATGAGGAGGTTCATGTGTGTCATTTTCGAGAAGTCCTAGAAATATTGATAGATTACATACTTCACACAAAATCTTTCAAAATGTAATTTATGGATTTGGGAAGTGAAATTATTAGAACATGTGGTGTAAAAACGTGGTATCTTGGTTGATCCTAAGATGGTAAAAGTTTTTATGACATGGGAGAAAATATATAATGTATTTGAGATTCAAAGCTTCTTGGTCTTAGTGGGATATTACCATAGGTTTTTCAAAGGTTTCTAAAATTTGGCTTCTCCAATGACTGCCCTTACTTAGAAGGGAGTGAAGTTCTTATGCGATGAAAAATGTCAGAGTTCTTTTGTTGATTTGAAACATAGTTTGACTTGTGTAATAGTGTTGGCTCTTATAAAGGTTGGTCAGGGATATGTGGTCTTATTCAACACATCAGGTTTGGGATTTTTCTATGTTCTTATGCAATGTGATCATGTAGTAGACTATGGCTCTAGACAGCTTAGGCCACATGAGAATAATTATCCGACCCATGAACTTGAAATAGCAGTAATGATTCATTCTCTTAAAAGTTTTTGGAATTTCATTTTGGAGAAAGATTTACCATTTATTCTGAAAACAAAATGTTTAGTTATATCATCTCTGAAAAATATTGAACCTCCATTAGAGGTGGTGGGTGAAGTACCTACAATATTTTTATATCAACATTGCCTATACCCCGGGGAAGGGAAATGTTGTTTCTGATGATTTGGTAGGAAATTATTGACTCAGTCCATGAAAGAATCATCATAAGAGTATAACTTAATGGATATTTTTTTCATAGTTGTATTTAATATTCTAGAAAGAAGAGGTTGAGGTTATCCTGATAAGTAATCAGTTGACCTCCGCTCTTCTTGAGATGATTCTTCAGGAATAGAAACTTGATGATGAATTCCATATCATTAAGGACTCTATTTATAGTGGGGAGACTATTGGTGAATTCAATTTCTTTTAAGAGGGAATCCTATGTTTTCAGAATAATTTTATTGTTCTTTTGCCTATAAGGAAGGTCATAATGGGGGATTTCCATAATTCCCAGTAGTTGGTGCACCCTATAACTACAAAAAAAAATTATGATATGCAATAATGATTCTGGTGGATAGGTATAAGGTGAAACATTGTTGAATTTTTTTCTAATTATTATACTTTTTAGCAGGTCAAAGGTGAGCACCATAGACCTTTGGGTTTTCTATAGTCGCTTCCAGTTCTGACTTTGAAGTGGGATAATATTTCTATAGACATTTTGGTTGTGTTGTCGTGTACCCCTTAGAAAAAGAATGTGATATGGGTTTTGATTGATTAGATAATTAAATAGGCTCACTTATTACCCATTCATGATACAAAGTATTGGTACATCTATATGTGAAGGAGATTATCATGTTTCATGGATCTACTTCTACTATAGTCTTAGATAGGGATCCTCATTTTAATTATCACTTGTGGAGATGCCTCTATGAGGAACTAGGATCTCAGGTACATTTGAGCAAGGAATATCATTTACTGATGGATGGCTATACATAATGAGCTATACAGATTCTTGAGGACATATTACGTGCTTACGTTCTTGATTTTTGTGGATATTGGGATGTATATTTGGGATTGGTTGAGTTTACTTATAATAATAGTTAACATTCTATAATTTTTATGGCTCCTTTTGAGGCCTTGTATGGCCGACCTTGTAAATCTCTATTGTGTTGGTTGGAGATTGGTGAAATTTCTTTAGTTGGGCCAACTTTGGTCCAAGAAACAATGATGGAGATTCAGTTCATTCATTATATAATGTTGATAGAATAGATATAGTACAAATATTATGCTAACCATCATAAGATACCATTTAAGTTTTCAGTTGGTGACTAGGTTTTTTTGAGAGTTTCACCTCATTTGGGTCATCGACGGCTCGGGAAGTGGGGGAAGATTACACTATAATTTGAGGGACCTTTTGAGGTTTTTGAGTAAGTGGAGAAAGTATATTATTATTTAGCACTTCCAATATAGTTGACATTGAAACATAGTGTGTTCCATGTATCTAAACTTTTTAAGTATCTTTCTGACCCATCTCATGTCTTGATCTAGGAGGATCTTGATGTTGAGCCTGATTTATCCATGATTGAGCATCGAATTAGGATTGTGGGTTCTGAGAAAAAGTTACTACATGGGAGGATGAAACCTTCGGTTTGTGTTCTATGGTAGCATGGTTTTGATTCACATAATACTTGGGAGAGTGAGTCATTTATGAGAGAGTAATGGACTCACCTATTTACTATAGTTCTTTCTTGAGAAGCTTTATAGGGATAAAAAGTTTTTATGGAGGGGAGGTTGTAACATCCCATTACCTTCTTTTAGGTATTCTTTGACCCTTGATTTGATATAATTTAATTTGGGTCTTCTTTGGTGATTATTTTTAGAGAACTTAGAGAATTTTGGAAGCACAAGGGGTTATGCACAGTTGATGCATGGTTAGGGAAAATCATGCAGTTTGGCCTAATAAACTGTGTGCCCTATTGTGAACCACTGGAAGGGGGTTCATGGTTTGTCCAAACCATGAAGCCAGCCCCAATAAATGGTGAAACCTCATATATTGAGAGTTTTCATGGTTGTATCATGGTTTTTTAAGTGGTATTACCTCCTAGGAGAAACCATTCACCCTACCAGCAAGGGCACACCGTTTTTCTAATTGTGTGACCCTGCCCAGCAAACCATTCATGCGGGTTTTAATTCCTTCGAAAATTATTTTAAAAATAATAAACCCTTTTTTTAAGTTTATAATCACCCCTATTAGACCCTAATATGTTTTTTCATCCTTAAAGGCTCCCAAGCAGTGATTTTGGCCCCTCTAAACCCTTTTCTTGGTGAATTAAAGTGCTAGTATAAGATCTGATCCCTCTCTAGTAAGTGGATCTCCTCTCATGTGGTTTCTTACAATATCTCTTTCTATTATCCTTTTAGTTTGATATATCATCATGTAATTGATGTATCTAAACTCTATTTTGTTTTATATTGATTATAGGTTGAGTTTCTTAATCTCTTATGCCTCGTTCTTTGTTGGCAATCCCATTGTGGGTGTTGTCTTTGACCATGTGATAAAATTTAGGTGGTTTCATAATTATTTTCCCAATGATTGAAACATTAAATTTATTTATTAAATTGAAAAGATATTTTAATTGATTTAAAAACCCTGATTTGAAAGGATTTGATATGATATTTGAAAAGGCGTATAAATTTTGAGAAAATATGAATTTTAATGTAATTGAAATATGGGGTGTATTTTTGGGAAAATGATGGATTGATTTTGAAATTGATTTGATAAATTGATTTGGTTGTTGAACCATAAGAAAAATGGCTTAAATTGAAATTTTATTTGAAATGTAATGAATTGATGAAAACCTTGTTTTGGTTTTAAAATGAGAAAAGGCATGTTGAAAACTGAAAATTGGGAAATTATAATTTGAATTGATTTGAAATATTTTATTTTTTCATGTTTAATTGATTGATTGTTTGAATCACATGTTAACCTGGGTGGTTAGTGATAACTAGGAAAAGTATGCTAGTACCTTGACTACCTAACAATGGATTGATTATTATTGACCTCACCTGTTTTGATAATCCCAATTATGTGTTCATATATTGTGCTATTCTCAATTACTGATGATTTACTTTTTAATTCTTTCAAATCAGTGATCAAGTTAATAATAATGTTTAAATAATCTCTGATTTATGTTAATCTCGATTATCCTTGTTTATACTAGCTTTGAAACAATTCTAAGTCAAATAGATGTGGTTTTCATGATAGCCAGAGCTACCGATAGCCAGAGCTACCGATGCACACATAGCTACTGATAAGAGCTACCGATGCACACAGAGCTACCGATGCATACAGAGCTACCGATGCACACATAGGTATCGATAAGAGATACCGATGCACACAGAGAGCTACCGATGCACATAGAGCTACCGATGCACACAGAGCTACCGATGCACACAGAGCTACCGATGCACACAAAGCTACCGATGCACACATAGCTACCGATAAGAGCTACCGATGCACACAGAGCTACCGATTCACACGGAGCTACTGTTGCACACAGAGCTACCGATAAGAGCCACTGATAAGAGTTTGAAGAGCTACCGATGGAATATCCCTACACCGAGTCAACCTTACACGTCTACAAAAAAACGGCTACCTATAATGAACTGTGGAGTCAAATCCTATATCCTCGACACTATTTTTTTATTATACTAACGGTTACATTTGTTACTTTTGATGCATTTAATGTTATTAAATGATTTATGTTTCCATTTCAGGAAACCGTACCAAGTACGATCAAAAAGTATAATCATTCCTTCTTGTCAGAAGAAAACAAAAAGGGTATAAAGAGGACCTCGTGTATGTATCAAAAAAAGTGAAGTGTGTGAAAGAAAACTCGGAGAGATCAAGAACACAGAACATACTGGCGATCAAGCTCAAAACGTGTCAAGAACAACTGGAGAACTTGCACTCACGAGACCACGACTATCAGCCTCCAGAACATAGAGCATACATCAAGCAATCTATGCTAAAGAAGAACCACCCAAAACTCATCATTCTTTGAGCCGATAAGCAAGCTAAACCTGGAAGTCAAGGAAGCAGATGGTACTCTGTTTTCCAGACAAAAACCAGAAGAAGACTCAGAATGAATTCTGATCAACAAAAGGAGTCGAGAGCTGCACAAAGATCACTAGAGCCTTTTCTAATCTCTAAATCTTTATCTCCGTGATTTACTTTTAACATTACGAGTAGTGTGTGTTATCTATTTTATTTTACACACACGCTGTCTCCTGAACCTTAACTGGAGGATTTGAAAATCCTCACTCACTATCTTTTCATTCTTTTTCCCACTATGGATAGTGGTAGAGGTTGTGTGTGACCTGGACAGCTGGTTGCTGTTGTTTCATTTCCCACGGATAACAGTGGTAGAGGTCTTGGACCTGGACAGTTGTAAACTGTTGAACCCCGATCCAGGGTGTGGATCATCCTTATATGAACTTTAGAGAGGACTAAGTCTCGGCTTGAGACTGAACCTCTTGGTTAACTCCTCTGTGTTTTAGTTAAAGTTTATATCCATACAATACATATCTATTTCATATTCCGCTGCTATTACTTTGAAATATAATTTATTTTCAAGGTTACTTTGATAGTTAAACTCGCAAGTGTTTATATTTATTGTAAACTAGTATGTTAGTTTCAAAAGTTAAATTAATCATAATATTAAGTTAACTGAGAACTAATCAATCTTTGAGAAACTAATTGAATCTTTATAATCTATATAAATTCACTACAGTTTAATCTGTTTTTGAAATTGGGGGATTTTAATATAAATTGTTTTTAGCAGAAATTTTATTTGGAACTCAATTCACCCCCCCTCTTGAGTTTCCACTCCGACCAACATTTGGTATCAGAGGGTTGTTAATACCTTCTAAATTACTCTGTTTTCAACTGTGATTTTAGTTGTATTTTAAAGTTCTTAAAATTTCTGTTATTTCTAAATTTTTATCTCTTTAAATTTTGTTTATAATGGATAATAGACTTGAGGGTGCTGCTACTAACCAGCCACCTTTCTTTAATGGAAATAACTATGCTCAGTGGAAACTTAAAATGAAAATTCATCTAGAAAGCATGAGTTTTGATATTTGGACTGCTATTGAATCTGAATATAAAGTTCCCACTACTGATAGATCTACTTGGGATGAACCTACAAAGACTGCTTACAATAATAATTGTAAAGCTATGAATGCTCTGTACTGTGCTCTAGGAGATGAAGAATTTAATAGAATTTCTGCATGTAAAACTGCTTTTGAAATTTGGGATACCTTGGATGTTTCTCACGAAGTAACAACCAATGTTAAAGAAATGAGATTAAACCCTTATACTATTAAATATGATAATTTCAAAATGAAGCCTGATGAACCTATTTCTGACATGTATCTCAGGTTCAATGAGATAGTAAACACAATGAGCTCACTCGGAAAGATTGTTCCTGCAAAAGAACAAATTATGAGAATACTTTGATGTTTGCCAGATAGATGGAGAGGTACATCCGTTTCAATTAGAGAATCCTATGACATTGGCACACTGCCTGTCAAGGAGTTAATTGGTAAGCTGATGATGTATGAAGAAGAGCTTAAAGTAAATAAAGAAGAAGATGAGAAACCCAAAAGAAAATCTGTAGTGTTTAAAACTACTGCCTTTAAGAGTAAAGACAAGGATAAAATACAAATGGAGACTGAGAGTTCAATGAGTGAAAATTCAGAATCTGACAGTGATGCCGAGATGGCTCAAATAGCCAGGAGATTCAAGAAGTTTTATAGGAAAAATAAATTCTTTAGGAAAACGAATTACAGAGGAAAGTATGATCAACAAGGCAAATGGAAAAAGGATTGGAAGAAGGCTGACAGGACTGATGAAGTTGTCTGCTATGAATGCAAGCGAAAAGGACATATCAAAGCAGACTGTCCAAAGTTAAAATTCAAAAAGAAATATGATTACAAAGACAAGAAGTACAAGAAATCCATGAAGGCTACCTGGAGTGCTTCAGAAGACAGCACTAGTGAAGCAGAATCTTCAGACTCTGAAAGGAATCGATCCAACATGTGTTTCATGACAAATATTTCTGAGGTAACATCTGACACTCCTGTTTTAAATTCATATTATTCTGGAGATGATTCTGATTCAGAAAACATGTCAAAATATGAACTATTTGAGTACTGTGATATGTTGGAATAAACCTGTAATGAGCTTAAAGACAAATAAAAAGGTTTAAAGAAATAGTATGCTTTAAGTGTTAAGAATAAATCTGATCTTGATATAGAAAAGGAAAAGAATGCTCAACTACTAAAGGAAAATACAGAACTGAAACTGTCAAATGAGAAACTTAGAAAGGACTTAGAAAAATTCACAAATGGAAAGGATGCTTTAACTCAAATGCTAGGAAAGCAAGTTGCACCTAGATATGCCACTGGTTTGGGATACCAACCTGGACAGAGACAGTTCACCAGAACCCGATTTATTCCTAAGTCTGAAAAAAATTCTGCTAGTTCCAGTTCTGGAAATTCATATGCTTCAACAGGATGTTCACATGGTTATAGACCAGATAAAGTTTATCTTTCAAAATCTGTTGTTTCTGTTAATTGTATGGGACCCATAAAACAAATTTGGGTACCTAAGTCCCTGATTGCTAACCTATCTGGACCCAAGAAAATCTGGGTACCAAAGTCATTTCCTATTTAAATCTGTTTTATAGGAGACCTGCTTGAAGAGCTGTCACAAGAAGATATGGTATTTAGACAGTGGGTGCTCAAGACACATGACTGGAGATTATTCTTGCTTCAAGAGCTTAATAAAGGTTGATGTAGTTCATGTCACCTTTGGTGACAACTCTAAAGGAAAAATCATCGGCCTAGTCCAGATTGGTAACACTGACTCAGTATTAATTTCTAAAGTTTTATTCGTTGATGGACTTAAATATAACTTGCTTAGTATATCTCAATTATGTGACGATGGTTTCAATGTCAAGTTTGAAAATGATTCGTGTGATGTTTTTAACTCCAAAAATTCTTTAGTATTTTCTGCTCTAAGGAATGAAAATGTTTATGCTGTTGATTTAAACTCTTTAGCCAAACAAAATATTTCTTGTTTGAATGCTTTTCATAAAGAATCTTGGCTATGGCACAGAAGATTAGGACACTGCAACGTTCACTCACTTAGAAAACTGGCTAGGAAAAACTTATTTAGAGACTTACCTAAATTAGAATTCCCAAATGAAAAAGTGTGTAATCCCTGTCAAAAGGGAAAACAACACAAAGTTTCTTTAAAATCAAAGAAAGAAGTCTCAACTTCTCAACCACTTGAGTTGGTTCACATGGATTTGTTTGGACCATCAAGAGTTTCTAGTTTAAATGGGAAGCATTATGTCTATGTCCTTGTAGATGACTTTTCTAGATATACTTGGGTATACTTTCTAGCTCACAAAAGTGAAGCTTGTCCTTACTTTATTAAATATTCCAAGTCTGTAGAGAACCTTAGTGGACTTAAGATTAAAACCCTAAGAAGTGATCATGGTCGTGAGTTTGAAAATCATGAGTTTGAATCTTATTGCTCACACAATGGCTATAGTCACAATTTTTCTGCCCCTAGGACACCCCAACAAAATGGTGTAGTATAAAGGAGAAACCGAACCCTTCAAGAAATAGCTAGAACCATTCTCAATGAATATGAACTGCCTATTTACTTTTGGGCTGAAGCTGTTAATACAGCTTGTTATGTTATCAATAGAGTCTTGATCAGACCTGTTCTTAAGAAAACCCCTTATGAGTTGTGGAACAATAGAAAGCCTAAGGTTAATTACTTCAAAGTTTTTGGTTGCAAAGTCTTTATACTTAATACTAAAGATAATCTGGATAAGTTTGCTCCCAAAAGTGATGAAGGAATTTTTCTGGGTTACTCTATTTCAAGTAAAGCTTATAGAGTTTTCAATAAGAGAACCAAATGTGTGGAAGAATCTGTTCACATCAAATTCGATGAAACTGATCCACATGAGCCTAAAACCTCTCTTGAGAATCTTGAAGAAGATTTGTCTATTCTGGACCTTAATGATAAATCTAAAGAACCTGTTATAAAAACATCCAGTTTTGGACTTTCTCCAGAATCTGCTTCTGTTGAACCCGAACCTATAGATGAACCTGAAGTTTCTAGTCCAATCTTTACCAAATCGACTAAGATTCTAAAGAATCATCCTTTAGATGCTGTTGTTGGTAATCTTGATAGAGGAACACAAACTAGAGATTCTCTAAGAAACCAGGTTGAACATCAAGCTTTTCTGTCACAGCTAGAACCCAAAAATATCAATGATGCTATCAATGATGAATTCTGGGTAATAGCCATGCAAGAAGAGTTGAATCAATTTGAAAGAAACAAAGTCTGGGAATTAGTTGACAGACCCAAGGAAACCTCGACAATAGGCACAAAATGGGTTTTTAGAAATAAAGTTGATGAATCAGGAAACATAGTTAGAAACAAAGCTAGACTAGTTGCACAGGGATATAGTCAAGAAAAGGGTATAGACTATGGAGAAACTTTTGCACCTGTAGCTCGACTGGAAGCTATTAGGATCTTACTTGCATATGCATCACATCTGAATTTCAAGTTATATCAAATGGATGTCAAAAGTGCATTTCTAAATGGTTTTATAATTGAAGATGTTTTTGTGGAACAACCACCTAGATTTACAAACCCTCATTTTTCAAATCAAGTTTTTAAACTTTCTAAAGCTTTATATGGTTTAAAACAAGCTCCAAGAGCTTGGTATGATAGACTCAGCAATTTTCTTATTTCAAAAGGTTTTACTAAAGGGATCGCTGATCCAACTCTTTTTATTAAAATAATTTCTAAAGATGTTTTAGTTGTACAAATCTATGTTGATGATATTATATTTGGATCTTAAAAACACTCTCTATGTACTGATTTTTCAAAAAGTATGCAAAATGAATTTGAAATGAGCTTAATGGGAGAGCTTAAGTATATTCTTGGTTTTCAAATTTTTCAAACTAGAGATGGAATTATTTTAAATCAAAGTAAATATACAAAAGATATTTTAAAACGCTTTGGATTGGATAGTATTAAGGAAAGTGATACACCTATGAGTACTACCTGTAAATTGGATACAGATGAAGCTGGGAAACCAGTGGATCAAACCAATTACAGAGGTATGATTGGGATCTTACTTTATCTTACTGCTAGTCGACCAGAAATTATGTTCAGTGTATGTATGTGCGCGAGATTTCAAGCTAATCCTAAAGAATCACACTTACTGGATGTTAAAAGGATTTTTAAATATCTTAAGCATACTGTACATTTAGGTTTGTTTTATCCAAAAGGACAATCATTTGACCTAACTAGCTATTCAGATGCTGACTTTGCTGGATGTAAGTTAGAAAGGAAGAGCACATCTGGAACATGTCATTTACTTGGTAAATCCCTAGTGTCATGGTGTAGTAAGAAACAGAACTCAGTTGCATTGTCTACTGCCGAAGCAGAGTATATAGCTGCTGGTAGTTGCTGTGCACAAATTCTGTGGATGAAACACACTTTATTGGACTATGGATTTGAGTTTAAACATGTTTCAATTAACTGTGACAACACTAGTGCAATAAACATATCTAAGAACCCTGTATCTCACTCTAGAACCAAACACATAGATGTAAGACATCATTTTCTGAGAGATCATTATCAAAAAGGTGATATTACTCTTGAATTTATTGGCACTGAACATCAATTGGCCGATATTTTCACTAAACCTTTAAGTTCTGATAGGTTAAGTTACATTAGGCACGAGCTGGGGATGATCAATTCTCACCGATGCTGAAATTCTCACCGATGTGAAATTCTCACCGATGCTGAATTTCTCACCGATGATCAATTCTCACCGATGTTGAAATTCTCATCGATGATCAATTCTCACCGATGTGAAATTCTCACCGATGTTGAAATTCTCACCGATGTGAAATTCTCACCGATGTGAAATTCTCACCGATGTTGAAATTCTCACCGATGATCAATTCTCACCGATGTGAAATTCTCACTGATGTTGAAATTCTCACCGATGATCAATTCTCACTGATGTTGAAATTCTCATCGATGTGAAATTCTCACCGATGATCAATTCTCACCGATGTTGAAATTATCACCGATGTGAAATTCTCACCGATGTGAAATTCTCACCGATGTGAAATCCTCACCGATGTAAAATTCTCACCGATGTTGAAATTCTCACCGATGCTATATTTTTAAAACTTCTGTCTGCCGCCAAGAATATGAATCGTTTTATTTTTATATTATTTTGCTTTATTCGTTTATTTATGATTCCTACATGATAAAACTAAGCCTAAACCGCTTCTCACTCCACCGGACCCAAAACCCTTCACCTTTGAATCCTAGCTCCCTAATCGACTGAGAACCCTAAATCCGCGATGGCAAAAACCAAGATTCCTGCTAACAGAGATGACAGTGTAGAGCCTAAAACAAAGAAGCAGAAAGTGCAGCAAGAAGCTCGTGGAAGTAATGTCAGAACTAGGTCGGGAAAGCGACCAGTAAACCCTCATTTGCATAATAGAGATATTGTGATTGAAAAGGATCTATGCGTAGATTGGCTGCTACCAAGCAAGTCGTTGGTGCTTACAATTCTGGAAGATCAGAGATCGGTAGATTGTTTTTCAAATAACAATGGTCCCTACTACCCGAAGTTAGTGAAACAGTTCTACGAATTCATAAGCTTTGAGAAGTCTGAAAATGAGAATCGGGTAAGTTCTTTTTTAAATGGAAAAGAAATGTCGTTTTCTTCAGTAGAGTGGGCAGAATGTTTAAAATTCCCACATGAAGGTGTATCCGGGTATGTCTTAAGAGCAATTCCACCTTCCAGTAACATATTTGACTATGAGACCGCTTTAAAGGAGCTAACGGGTAATGGAAGTCAAAGGCAAGTGGTTGCTACTGAATTGGATGGAGAGAACAGACTGCTTTTCAAATTTGTTCAACATGTTTTGATACCAAGGAGAGGAGATTTTTCTAATCTGAGATATCAAGATACTTATCTTCTACATCTGTTAAGACATGGTGTGAAAGTTAATCTGTGCAGACTGCTGTTGAATCAAATGGAAGACATGATTAGGCCAAAATCAAAGACTAATGCCTTATTCTTTGCCAAAATGATCTATGTGATGATAAAAGTGAAAGGGATGGCTGAGTCTTAGGATGAGACAGTTGTAGTTAAGAATAACTTCTGTATCACTACTACAGTTTGTAAGTACATGAAAATCAATTGGAACCCGTGGAAAGGAGAATGGGTCAGTGATGACCAGAAGGTGTATGATAAATTTAATCCTGTGGATTATCCTTCAAGGCCAAAGGATAAAAGAGATCCAGGTTTAGGATCTGATGAAGAGGAACCCGAGTACAGTGATGAGTCAGAAGAAGAAGAAGAAGAAGAGGAAGAAACTCCTATGGATATTGGAGGAGATCCAGACTTGCCCCCAAGTCCTGTTACTGAGTTTGTATACTCAAGAAAAGGAAAAGTAGAGGAAGTGTTATCGATTCATGAGGAAGACCTGCCAGTTCCTCAGCAGGAAGGAGAAAAAGAGAATGTATCTGAATCATCTGATTCTGCTAGGTTGAGTCTGATTCCATTGATTGAAAACTCAGTTGTGCCTACTGATGAAGTAGAAAAAGAAAGAGAAGAAGCTGTACCTATTTCAGAAAATCTCCTTACTGCTGCTGAGATGGAAGTTGTTGTGGAAGATTCTGATGAAGAAAGACCAGAATAAAATGTAGTTGTTGTACATAGGAATGCACCCATTGAGGGGGAGCATCATTCCAATCTTGGAAATGTTACAGTGGCTGTTGAGATTGAAGACTGGGTAGAAGACCCAGGTTTTATAGTCTTTGGTTTGGATTATCCTGATTCGGATAATGAAGTATCCTTGAATAGACCAAAGATCAGCTATGACATCAATTCTGAGTTATTACCCGATGATGTGGTCCGAGTACATGATTTAGATGTGCTGAAAGAAAATATCAAAGTCAGTTTTGTAGAAGAAGTAAAGACAATGGAATCTTTTTTAGTTTCCTCGATTCAATCAGTCGTGAATGATTCGGTTGTCAGCTTAGCTTCTACAAGAGTATCTACTACAGTTGCTCCTACTGATTTTGTTACAAAGTCTGATCTTGAATCCCTGAAGCATGAGCTGAAAGAATCCTTTAGTGCCTCAGTTACTGAGATGAAGCACTGTTTTCATGAAGAAATGAAGTTGTTAGAACAATCTCTTGAGCTTTCTCTTGGTTGCAATCTGTCAACGTTTATGGGTGAGCTAATGGAAGCAGTCAAAGAGTGCCAGACCCAATCTTCTAGAATAGAAGCAGATCTTGAAGCCTTAAAAAAGTTTGTTACTACCTTAGATTCCTACATGATCTCAAAGTCTCAAGCTGATAAGGATTTAGCCTATGTGAAAAGTGTTGTAAGCCAAATGGTCTCAGTATTTGAAGATTTCAAATCTTCTATAAAGGATCATGTTAAAAATCAGGACTCTCAACTGCAAACTCTGATTAGTGGTTTGACCAAAAGTTTCAAAGAAATTGTATCTTTCTCGGTTGGTCCTCTAGCTTCAAAACCTACATTTGATTTGAATCAATTACGAGCTATGATGAAGGAGGAGCTTGGTTCTATTTCAACCAGTGGCTCTGTGGATTCATCAGATCTAAGCCGGGTAGTGCTCTCTACAAGAGATTCAGTAAGGGAAATAATGAAAATCGTCCACGACACTATGAAAGAGGCCTCTGCCTCTCAGGAGGAAATCAAGAACAAGGTGGATTATTATTTCCAAAGGATTTTTACCAAGCAACAACTCACCCATCATTTCAAGCTGATGTTGGAAAACATGAAATTACCCCCTGTAACTCAAGCCTTCCGAGAACAACTGATCAAGCTAAGAGAGCTGACTCCTGCCTTAGAAAAATTTATGGAGAACAAAGATGATTTTATATCTGCTATGGAAAGAGGGGGAGGAATCATTATGGCTTTCAGAAATCTGTTGCTGCCCTTTTTTGCATGTTGATGTCAGACCAGTTATTGTCCCTCCTACCTTGCCTGCCTCTGCCTCTACTGAGTCTCCAGTCCAGCTGACTTCTGCTCAGGCCATCCGAAGCCTCACACCTATGATCACTCAACAACCTTCTCAATACAGGCCAGGCATTGTATCAGTGGCTCAGCCTCCTGTGATCATTTCTGGGATTCCAAAGCCCTCACTCACATCCTCACCACCTGCCTCCTCTTCTGATCCAAAAGGAAAATCTCATGTTGAAGATCCGGATTGCTGAAGTGGCCAGGCTATTTGATAGGAATTTTATTTTTTTTTATTTTTTTCTCTTCTTCTTTTCTATTCTGTTTATGTAAGTTTTGTCTGGTCTAATACAAATGCTTTTCTTTACACTATCTCTGTTTCTCAGTTTTCTCTGTATGCTTTCCCACTTTTTGATTATCACAAAGGGGGAGAACATTATAAAGGGGGGGAGAAAATATAAAGAGGGGGGGAATATCAAAGGGGAGAAATTTTGAGCCTTTGCTACTATTCTTACATTTCCTTCTTTGGTACCAACTCTTTCAAAGCTTATCTCTGATACTATTGTATTTAATACATCCTATGATAATTTTTGATCTATTTCATTCTATTACTATTTCCTCTATTTCCTCTGATTGCTTTCTTTGAGAAATTAGAATATAAACGTTATATTATCTTATACTATATTCTCACTATTTTTGGTCATATCATAAGTTGTGATTATCAAAAAGGGGGAGATTGTTGACCTCACCTGTTTTGATAATCCCAATTATGTGTTCATATATTGTGCTATTATCAATTACTGATGATTTACTTTTTAATTCTTTCAAATTAGTGATCAAGTTAATAATAATGTTTAAATAATCTCTGATTTATGTTAATCTCGATTATCCTTGTTTATACTAGCTTTGAAACAATTATAAGTCAAATAGATGTGGTTTGCATGATAGCCAGAGCTACCGATAGCCAGAGCTACCGATAGCCAGAGCTACCGATAGCCAGAGCTACCGATAGCCAGAGCTACCGATAGCCAAAGATACCGATGCACACATAGCTACCGATAAGAGCTACCGATGCACACAGAGCTACCGATGCACACATAGCTACCGATAAGAGCTACCGATGCACACAGAGATCTACCGATGCACATAGAGCTACCGATGAACACAGAGCTACCGATGCACACAGAGCTACCGATGCACACAGAGCTACCGATGCACACATAGCTACCGATAAGAGCTACCGATGCACACAGAGCTACCGATGCACACGGAGCTACCGATGCACACAGAGCTACCGATAAGAGCCACCGATAAGAGTTTGAAGAGCTACCGATGGAATATCCCTACACCGAGTCAACCGTACACGTCTATAAACAAACGGCTACCTATAATGAACTGTGGAGTCAAATCCTATATCCTAGACACTATTTGTTTATTATACTAACGGTTACATTTGTTACTTTTGATGCATTTAATGTTATTAAATGATTTATGTTTCCATTTCATGAAACCGTACCAAGTACGATCAAAAAGTATAATCATTCCTTCTTGTCAGAAGAAAACAAAAACGGTATAAAGAGGACCTCGTGTATGTATCAAAAAAAGTGAAGTGTGTGAAAGAGAACTCAGAGAGATCAAGAACACAGAACATACTGGCGATCAAGCTCAAAACGTGTCAAGAACAACTGGAGAACTTGCACTAACGAGACCACGACTATCAGCCTCCAGAACATAGAGCATAAATCAAGCAATCTATGCTAAAGAAGAACCACCCAAAACTCATCATTCTTTGAGCTGATAAGCAAGCTGAACCTGGAAGTCAAGGAAGCAGATGGTACTCTATTTTCCAGACAAAAACCAGAAGAAGACTCAGAACGAATTCTGATCAACAAAAGGAGTCGAGAGCTGCACGAAGATCACTAGAGCCTTTTCTAATCTCTAAATATTTATCTCTGTGATTTACTTTTAACATTATGAGCAATGTGTGTTATCTGTTGTATTTTACACACACACTGTCTCCTGAACCTTAACTGGAGGATTTGAAAATCCTCACTCGCTATCTTTTCATTCTTTTTCCCACTGTGGATAGTGGTAGAGGTTGTGTGTGACCTGGACAGCTGGTTTCTATTTTTTCGTTTCCCACGGATAACAGTGGTAGAGGTCTTGGACCTGGACAGTTGTAAACTGTTGAACCTCGATCCAGGGTGTGGATCATCCTTATATGAACTTTAGAGAGGACTAAGTCTCGGCTTGAGACTGAACCTCTTGGTTAACTCCTCTGTGTTTTTAGTTAAAGTTTATATCCATACAATACATATCTATTTCATATTCCGCTGCTATTACTTTGAAATATAATTTATTTTCAAGGTTACTTTGATAGTTAAACTCGCAAGTGTTTATATTTATTGTAAACTAGTAAGTTAGTTTCAAAATTTAAATTAATCATAAGATTAAGTTAACTGAGAACTAATCAATCTTTGAGAAACTAATTGAACCTTTATAATCTGTATAAATTCACTACAGTTTAATCTGTTTTTGAAATTGGGGGATTTTAATATAAATTTTTTTTAGCAGAAATTTTATTTGGAACTCAATTCACCCCCCCTCTTGAGTGTCCACTCCGACCAAAAATTATGAAAATTTTTATTAAAACAACTATATCTTGACTACCCATGATGGGATCCCCTATTGGGATGTATTTGTGTGTTCACACCTGACTAGAGATGAGATCATTAAAAGGAATGTGACGATCCTATTACCTAAAAAATTGACTTATCATGGGGCTTTTATACATGGTACTTTTCTATGATTTTTTGACTTGATTATACATTCCAATTAATATTAAACTATTTTATTCATTCCAATTTATTTCTATAAATTTTTTATATAAAATATTTATTTAAGATAGTTTTGATATACCATACATATTTTTAATTGTGAAATCATGTTCTGGTTTAAAATATGAAAATTAAATTTCATTCCTTGTTTTATTTAACTGATAGAAAAAATGGTAAAGTGTTATATTATTGATTGTGGAACACTTGGTGAGACCCTATTGGGATTTATAGGTCACACCCTACCTTTACCTTCAAGTGTTTGTAGACATTCTTATGACAGTTCCAAGCAAAGGGAAAGCTAAAATTGGAGGTGTAGGATGATATTGATCCTTGGGAATGTGGAGTGGTGATAGTGACCATTGGATCTATTTTCCACTTGTTACACAGAAGTTTCTGAGACTTTTGTTAGGTTTATGTTATAGTTTCCTTTAGTATGTTTATCTATATATTCTAGTATTGTATCCCTTTGGTAGTTTTGATCATACTAACATATATCTTTTATCTTCTGCTATTTTTGTGGAAAAATCATTCCATCCTCGATCTTGTATGATTTCAGGTGATAGTCATCAACCCATGGGGATCAGGAACATCCTTCGGGCTATGTTAGAGCCATCTTGGGTATCAGGGTACCAGGGTATCTAGGCTGGTTCATGACACTATACCCTCTGTATCATAATGAAAAAAAGTGGAAATAAATACAAAAAAATCCAACCATAGAATAAATAAAACATACATGAGGTAGTAAAGTAGCACTAGATATATATATGATGTCATGGTGGTGAAAAATATAAGTCACACATGTCATAGAAATAGTCATACAAGTAGTATTAGGTGAATAAAAAACAAAATACCATAAACCACTAAACTTTATGAGCATCCCGAGTCTGAGCTCGATCATCTACTCTCATGCTCCTAACCTAAGACATAAATTAAGCATACACAGTATGGCACTTTCCTTTTTCCTTTCTTTCATCCATGAAATATGCCCAGGTAGTAAGCGTTATCCCAAACAGAGTGTGACTACAACTTAGTAAGCCACCACCAATGGTGTTTAATGAAAATTTAGTCTATGATATAGAATTTAATGGCATGCAGTTATAATAATTTAAAGAAATAAAGTAATAAAAACCTTTTCGATCCTGAGCTCCATGTGGGATACCCATCTAACCCTACCTGCTTCAACCTAATCCATATATCTTTGGTCATGTGACCTTTTAATTAGTTAAGGTACCTGAGGCATGTATCCAAGACATCCAAGAATAAATAATTATAAGGAATCCATAGAAATTGTCTAGGAATTCCAATACAATACACCTATTTTGAATCCATAGAATACTCATAGAATTCTTAATTTTTATTTTTTGATCCAACTTATATTGATCAACCCATGATGTTTATCTCTTTTTCTAATTGGAATATAAGGGTTTAACCCTTGGAATTCTACTCCTAAGAGTTTCTAACCAAAACAAGGAAAGTAATCCTCACATTTTAGGGTAGGTTTGATTGGAATAAAATGGGATAACCCAAGGCGTTTCTTGTCTGAGGACATCAAATCGGACCTGGGAGATTATCCTGAGTATCCTACTTTTTTTTAGAGATCCAGATAAATATACGATGACTAGCCATGGAATTCGTGAGAGTAAGACATTGAATGGATCCAAGGGGGTATACCACTTATATTTTGAATCAATGAATCAGGTGGCATACTATGTGTTCACTAAAGGCATTCCAAAGAGAGAATCCAAGTCTTCTTTGAGGCATGCCACACCTTTAATGGTGTGACCAAGTTCCATAATTATTAACCAAGTCATCTATGGTAATAAATCATTAGTCCCAATTAAATTATTCATGTTAAGGCTTTTATCAAAATTAAATCACAACCTTGGTGGTTTCTTCCAATATTTTCCATGAGATACCCACGTCATTTCATAATTTAATTAGTCCATTACTCTTATAATTATATGAAAATTATAGTTTTAGGATCTAAAAATTATCTAAGACACCCTAATCAGATTAACTATGTTTAAATTACCCATGAAATACCCAAATTCTTGTCTTAAGAATTCTCACTTTTAAGTGTCACCCCAAACACACCCTAAAGGGTGGTTTGGTTACATAAAAGATAAATTGGTATTTTCCTAAATGAAAATCCAAACACACCCTAAGGAGTTTTTATTACACTTGATATATAGTTATCATGGTTGTTAGTCCAAACATACCCTAATGTGTGGTTTGGGTTGAGTTTTATAGTCGCCAATGGTGTTTGGGAGGCTCATAGTATATCTAGGTTGGGATTTAAGTGATAAATTAAAGGAATATATATTCTAGGGTCAATGCCTAGAAATACTAGTGTGTAACACAATTAAACATTTTATAAATTATGATAATTTTATAAAAAAAGAATATAAACCACCTACCTGGAACTCATGGAAGACTCCTCATATAGTGTCATCCTCAAATTTGATCTAGAATGAGATAAAATTAAGAACCAAAAAAATCCATGAAAATAAGGTATTTATGTAAAACATGGAAGAAAATATTTATACAAAAATGAAAAGTGATATTGGAATCTAATGGAAGGATATCCTTACCAAGTGCCATCCAACACAATGAATAGTGATGAAAATAGATGTGTGATGAAGGAGATCCACTCAATCATCAAGGAGAGGATATGATAGCTTCTTATACTACTGGTTCTGCCCAAAATGGGGTGAAAATTAGGTTAAGAAAGAAATAGGGGTAAATGGGAAAAATACAATTTTTCCCTTATTTTAAAAAACACAATTAGAACCCACTAATTGGTTGGTGGGTCTCACTAGATGGTTGGTAGGGCTTCTAGTGGACTACAACCAGTTCACTGGTGGCACTATAGTCCTTGGACTGTATACCCTAGCCTCCTCCCACTCTTCCTAAACACCCTTGTGACCACCCAAACCCCCTTGGTCAATCCTAAAACAATTAAAATAAGGTATTTTAGTAGAAATTAAAAGGTTATGTTCCACATTAAAGAACTGGGATCTTAAATTATTAATTTTCTTTACCACCATAGTTCAGTTTGGTTCATAATGTGTTTCACGTGTCTCAATTGAAGAAGTAATATCCTAAACCTAACCATGTGTTTTGTTGGGATCATGTTGAATCTAAGATGGATTCTACATTTATCCATGAACTGATACATATTCTAGATAAATGATAGAATCTATTTCATTATAAATGTATTCATTCAGTGTGGGTATTATGAAATAATTTTTAGATTTAGGAGGAGACATGGGAATGAGATGACTTCATGATAGAGAAGTGGCCAGAACTCTTTCAAAGCGCCACTAATCTACATATTTCCAAGGATATAAAAACCAATAGTTGGGAGAATTTAACACCCTAATTTTGAGATATTTTCTTGTTCTTTATTTTTTTTAATCTTTGTATCATTTTTTGTGGGTTCAGGAAGGGTGTATGGTGGCTTAAGTTAGAGTTTGGGCATTTTGAGGAGAAACACAGGCAGTGAAACATCATGGTGGTCATTAATTTTCTTTGGGAGTTTCCCGATGGGAAATAAAGAGGTCCAAAACTTCATGGTGTTGGGTGTGGTGACCCTATGGAAAGGCAAGTTTCTAGTGATGTCGATGTTGTGGGAAATAACATGGGAGGCCTCACCATGTCATGGTCCAAGGCATGGTGGGTCAAAAAAGGTAAAGGATTACTTCCTTTGTCTTAGTGGATCGCTATGGTGTATATCCTCAGTGTGGTGTGATTGAAGGCACCATGGTCATGGTGGGTATCACCATGGCGTAGTGAAAATCATCAGGGTTTTTGAAATGATCGAAATAGTCCCTGATTTTTTAGGAAGGTTGTGTGCCTTAATGGAGGAACCTTATGCAATCTTTATATATTAATTTTTTACTTATTTTTTACTCTTTTATACTAGAAATAAAACCTATTTATTTATCCTTCATTTTTAGGCTCTCAAACCAAGCATTTTCAGAATTGATTCTAGATTATATTTTGGGTGATGATTCTCTCCTTCTTTTTGGTCCCTGTTGTGCGAATGAATTTGAGGTAGGTGGATTTTATCTCTCTAAACTTATTATAGAACTTTAAGACATTGAATTTATAAAAATATTTATTATGTTTTTTATAAAAAACCCTTGATGGAATATTATTAGAAATATCTCTTATTTTATAGTTTTAAAATCATAGTTTTAGAAAGATGCACACAATGTGTTTTCTTAAATAATTAAAATAAAAATGGTTTAAAGTAAGTATATTTTGAAGATACCTTGGAATAAATGGGTTAGTGTGTGATAATGATTTGAATTATGAGGTTCCTTGTTAGATTCATACTTTTCTCTCTATGCCAACTAGGTAATGTGAGTGCACAACTAAGTGATGAGTTGTTACGGAAGACAAGTTGCAGTTCATGAGTATTTGGATATCATCTTTGATGCATGCATGTGTTCATGAGTATGTGGAACAAGTATTACAAGAGGAAATAAGGGATAAATTGTTTGTAAAAATTATTATTTTTTGAATTATTTGATAATGGAATGATTGAAATTTTATGATTTTTATATAAATCGTTTTGATATATCTCTCTCCTACTTTTATTTCAAACACTCTTGATAACTATTTCCATACTCCTACTTGTTTTATATAAATTATGATAACTTGTAATGATCCTAGTGGTGTTTGTGGGAAGCTTTTATATGATATCCTATTGAGTCGATATACCAACCTCGTGCATATATACCTTGGTGCATATGTAGAAGCTTTTTATTAGGACATGGGTAAAGGGGGGATTTTATATTTCTCTAGCAAAGCATCGTGATGTTATGGTCTAATTGATGGTGGGTGGATATTGGAGACGTATGGGTTGGATGTTTAGATTGATGGAAAATTAGTGTCACTATAACAAGATTCCTTTTTGGTAATTATACACTTTTTAATTGTAACACCCTGAGATTTAAAAGAAGAACATAATGTTCACGACACGCAACACCAAGCTTAAACAACCTGTGAAATACATTATCTTTATACCCTAGCTGTTAAATTGGAATGTATGAATATTATTAAATGATTTATGAGATATATATAAAGGTACTAATAAATATAAATTTATTTATAAATTCTTAATAAATAATCACTCGACTTTTAATAAAGATATTTTATTCTATAAAAAAATATGTTTCCTTCAAAAATGATTTTTTTTCCTTTCTACGAGAAAATATTATAATTAATTTATAGAACCTTTAGAAATATATTTTATAAAATGAAAATAATTTTTAAATTTATAATATTAAAATTTAATTAGGGTGAAATTTTGTAATTTTTCTAAAAAAATTTATTTTTCAATGAATAGTGAAAATTACCGATTTTTCAATTACTAACATTTATTTTCATTAAATCAAGTAATTTAAAATTTCTGTTATATTTTGAATTTGGTCTTAAATTTAAATATGAACCATTTTATTTATAATATTCTAATTAATTTCATTTTAACCATCAATTTTTATGATTTTGGTATAAGTTTATTTTTATGCTTAAAAATGTGGTTTTCTCCAAACTGTTTTTTTAATGCATAATGTTTATCCATTTTAATTAATTAAAATAACCCTTAGTGAGGAATTATTTAAAATGAAATTAAAATATTATACATCTATTTATATTAATTTAAATTCATATAATTATGATTTCTAGTTATAAAGTTAATATAAGATCATTTATTGCTTGAAAAATATATTTCTTGAAAAACCATTTTTTGATGCATTTTGTGGGTTTAATTTTAAATTTATTTTTTTCACTTCTATGTTTAAATTTTATAAAATTTATTAAATATTTTTAATAATCATGATTAATATTGGGTAATAATTTCAACTTAATTTTGGTCATAATGAATAGTAAAAACGGTAAAAAAACTAGTTACTATGGTGAAAAAAATAAAATGATAAAAGTGAGTAACCTTGGAGTTAAATGGAGTAACATGATGTTTATTTTTGAATTTTAGAGGTTTTTATCAACCATAACACCCTTACACTCCATTATTTATCAATTTTGGAGTCACTTTTCTTGATAGTGACTTCTCATTATTGAATAGTTTTTGGTATTTTCAAAAATGACACTCCTCAAATATAAAAGGGAACCCCATCCCCTCACTTATTTACACCTATAAAGTCATTTTTATTGGAAAAAACGTGACAAAATCTATCCTAAAAATAATTATACACATTATATAGCTTATATTATTTCTAAAATACCAAGTGTATGGTCTTTAATAAGAAATCCAAATGGGGTTTTTCTAAGAGAAGGTAATCATCTTCACTGAGATCCTTATTTTTACTTATTATATTTTCACCTTAAATTATGTATTAAAAATTACAATATAATAATAAAAATATCTATTATATTATTATATTTTATTATTTTTATTGCATAATATTTATCCATTTCATCTTCCATCAAATAGAAAATGAAACCATCATTTGTGAGTATAGCAGACTACCACCTCACGAACTGATGTAATTCATTTTCCATCATCACCTCTAATGTATAACCATGATGATAGATTTAATGTTTATATATTATATTAATGAAATATTAATCATTATTAAAAAATTAACATATAATATACCTTCTTACCTTACCATCCATTGAAAAATGATAACATCATTCGTGTGTACGGCAGACTAATGCCTCGCGAAGCGATATGATTCATTTTTTTATTACTAAATCACATGGATAGAATATGTAAGTGTATTTAAATAAATAATATAATATTTATGATATAATTATCATTATATAAAGATAAATTAACACTTCCCTTATTTTCATCGTGATAATTGAAAAATGGAAACGTTACTCATGCGTACGTACGGCCTACTATCTCCATAATTGTAATGTACTTCATTTTTCATAACCATATTTCATGGTTGGTTTTAAAATTATAATTAATGTATAAAAATGATAATTATTTCATGATTATTATTATTTATATGATGGAATAATGACCCCTTTGACCACGGTCAACACACTGATGTTGTTTTGAAATTATGAACTAACCGTCCTCAAAATACCCGATGTGGACATAACTGAATAAGTAATTAAATATGTCATTAAAATAAATGAATTAAATGGTTTAAGTATAAATTATTAAACCTGGAAAATTTTCTTAGTAAAAAAATAATTTAAATATTTTTATTATACAGATGATAAAGGACATACACGACAAGTCTGGACTCGAGGTAAGGGTTTCGCCTCAAAACATCCTTCTTTGAGACACGTGTTCTTTTATGCACATAATTTCTTATAAATGATGTATATACTGCCCATTTTCATATTATATCATGAATAATTCATAATTAATGATATATTAAGTTATAGTTTATTTATTTCATTAATGGAATTTATGATTCAAAGGTTACCAAAGTGGTAAGTGTTTATGTTTCAATCTCATTTTAAGCAGGATTATTTATGATTAAATTTATAGTGTAGTAAATTATTTGATAATTATCTAATAAAAAACTTTAATTTTATTATCCTCTAGTTATTAATGAAATTTTTAGGTAATAATACCATTTTCCTCTTCTTAGTACTTAAAACAATTGAGAAAATGTTTTTAAGAAAATCTAACTTCATTTCTCTGTTCGGTCGAAAATAATTTTTCTTCCATATCTATATTATATAAAAAAATTAAAGAATGTTTTTAAAATTATAAAAATGATTTATTAAATACATTTTTACCTATGTTTCACTTTTTATAAAACATTTTGGAAGTAATTTTCTTTTCATTTTCAAAATGAAGTACTTTTTAACCTTTTTACAACTGTGTGAAAGGAATGTTTTTTAACTTATATGGCATGTACAGAATTACCCACCATAATAACCACTCAATTATTTGAAATTTCCTTTATAAGTTTTGATGGTTATTTTTAAATTAAATTTTTTCTATGATATTTTGGAAATTTTTATATTTTTAAGAAGTTATTTCAAAGTGAAAAGGGTATTTTTATCAAGAAATATTCCATGTAATATTTTAAATACATTGTCATCAATGATGACAACCTTTGATGTTATGGATTTATTATAAATTATGTATATATGTATCCCACATATATACCTAGATTATTCTCCCTTAATTTTATGGGGTAATACATTCCTTATGTATATCTCTCAAATTCCTTCATTCTAAAATTTCATTTGACTATGATATAAGGCAAGATTATGCAACCCATTTTATTTCCATGGGAAATTATTATGTTTATGCCTTATAATTAATTTCATTTTTTCATGCATAATCATGAACATATTATGATGAATTTTCCCATATTTCACTATAATTCATTGTTTAAAGATTTAGTCTCATGAGGAATCATATATGAGGTTGGGGAGTAAACCTGATATTTTATGGGACTTTGTGCACCGTGTGATATTGTGTAGAAAGTTATCCTTTACTCATGTTTATGTCATGTTATATATTACTACCACATTTCTTATTATTACATAATCTTATTCTTCCATGTTATTTATGTTATTATCTCATGTGATTCACTCATGAGCCTTCTCATTTATGATATCATGTTATACTTTTGAATCACATGTTATGTTTTCTTATCATGTTATTCCCTTACTGGAACTTTTGGAAACTTAAGCTATACCAACAATTTTAAACCATTTATATAGTCTAGAAAATTGTGGTATAGCCTATACCAACTACTTTCCAAACTGTTGGGAGTTATGGTGTGGGTATAGACATATACCAATGGTTTATGAAAAATCATTGGTATAGACCAAAGGAAAGTATACTATACCAGTGGTTTGTCTAAACCATTGGTGTAGATATATTCCAACAGTTTAGAAACTATTGGTATAAGTCATCATCCTTTAAACTATACCAATGGTTTAGATAATATTGTTATAGAGTACTCCACCATTCTAGAAATAATACCCCCACTCATTTTCCCAAAGCACCTCCAACATTATATAGCAGCCTTCCCTCCTTTTCCCAAAGCACCAACACATGAAAAAACACTATAATACTATATACAGAATTTAAAAAACTAATTAAAAACTTGTAAATACACACAATGCGGTATATAGAATTCAAAAAACTAATAAAATCCATATGAAAAATAATGTATGATGAATCCAAATGTTTAAAAGTCATTCATATCCAATTATTCATTCTATCATTATGAAGAAACACTACACTAGAAAGCACAACATTTTAGAAATCTCAAAAACACCCCCACCTTGGTCAATCACCTATATAAATTACCAAAAAGTTTCACCAAACATCACCAACCAATATACAAACAATGATAACACAAGAAACTAATTAATTCATTCAACCAATAATAATACACATTCAAAACATCACATATATTCATTCAAAACTAATCATCAAACATCAAATGTCATAAATATATATAAAAAATGTAAAGGATAAATATCTCCCACATCACCATCACCATCACTATCATAATCCTCATTTCCATCCACACCATCATCCTCGCCTTCATCCTCACCATCATACTCATTATCACCATCACCATCACTATCGCCATCACCAACGCCATTGCCATCTCTAGGAATGTCATCGTCCTGACTGCCATTAGAACCACCATCTAGTGCACTATATAATTTATGAATCTTCGACATATATACATTATAATCCTCAATGGTATCGGGTGGAAGTAATGGATATAATACTTCTATAAATTTCATAAATTCATCATTAGCCCTTTGATTCTTTCCACACTCCTTTATGAGTATTTTTTTGGCCTCTTCTACCTTGGTATGATCCTGTGTTTTATTTGCATTAGCTTTTTCCAACTTGATGCTACCAGAACCAGCACTTGAAGTGATCCAATATCTAGTTGGGACAATACCCTTCCCTAGTTGACAATGTACTCTGTCATGGTGCTTATCTCACAAAACCTAATGTAAATGATCATTTGGTCCAAATTTTTCTACTTCCCACTCATCAAGGGCCTCCAAATCACACTATTACAAATATAAATGGACTATTTAGTTACAAAATATATATTAAAATTTTAAATTAATAAATTAAAAGTTACAATATGATGTTGTGTTGGTTCGTTTACCGCACTTCCATATTTCTTCTTTCTTCTTGATGAAAAAATTTTTTCTTAAGGCATGTGTCTTTCAATATTAAAAACCACCATATATAATGACATTGAATGTAAAAATAATAATTTAAAATAGGTTATTAATAATTAATTTTATAACTAAAATCAAATGGATATACTCTATAATTTAATATGATTTTCTTTAATGATTGATTACTTTGTGCTAGTATGATATGAGTTGGTAAAAAAATAAATTTTATATAATAAATTGGTAGAATATAAAATATTATTAAATAGTTATTTGATAAATTAACTTACAATGTAATTTAAGGACTCTTGTTTGTATATATTATTTCTATGAATATAAGGGAAATGTAATTATAAAATAATGTAAATGGAATGTCTTTATTGAAAAAAACTAATCAAGATTAAATACATGTATAATATGGTAAAATGGAAAGGTGAAATATATGCTATATGTGTTCATATTTGGTTTTCTATGTTACTATGTTTTAATTTTAAAAGGGTTAAAATAAGGAAAATAAGGTAAATTTTTCATTGATGGGTATTGATGACAGCGTATAGTCAATATTAGTGTTTGTTTTTTGTTAAAAAGACACATGAAAGAATTAGATTTATTATTTATTTGGTTAAATAATGTTAATGTTTAGTTAGTATGAGAGTATTTAAAATTAAAAGTTTATTTTCTATGAAGATTAACAATATATTTGTTGTATTGAAATTGTGTGTATATTGTTTTCCTTGTGGTTTGGGTAAAAGGAAAAGAGGTTTATTGTATTTTATGTTTTAATTATAGTTTTTGTTTTAGTTATTAGTGGATTCTTAATATTTAGTAATTATAGTGGGAATTAGGATTCTAATCCTTGTGAGTAATGGTAACATACCTTGAGGTAAGTGGTTGTGAACTTCTTTGAGCTTATAATTCACTACTCTAGTGTATGATGGTTAATCTGATAATTGAATTTAGTAGTTTTATGATTGTTTGATATGATGTTAGATAATAATTCAAAAAGGGATGTCCTAACATGATTTGTTATAGATTAATAATGAGAACACATGTGAAATCATGTTATGTTTATCTTGGAATATTATTGGGAATTAAGTATGTTATGGAATAAAATGAGTTGTGTGATTTAATAGAGACTTTAAGTGGAATAAAATTTTTATGATGTTTTATTTTATTTTATTTAAGTTGTGAAAAATTGATTATATGATATTTAATAATAATTCTATGTGATTTAAAGGGGTAAATTGATGGAATAATTTTTAAAGGTGATAAAGGTGTCAATTATTTAATTAATAACACTAAATCATATTTATGTGTTGAAATTTTTTGTTTTAATAGTGTTATTTGTGTGGTGAGTGATAATTAATGATATATAATGATTTTTTTAAATCATCACGTGGCATGTTGACATGTAAAAGGTATTTTACATGATGTACTTTCTTTTTTGGGTTGAATAACTTGTGTACATGATGTACTTTCTATCATGGATTTTGGAAATTGACTCATGATTTTTCTTATTGTGATTATTTTTTATAAACTTTGAGTCTCATAAACTCTCTATTTCTCTCATAATATTCATTTATTGAATTATCATCTATTTAAAATCAAATTTGTAATTTATTAGTAACATTAGTTCTAAATTAGTGATGGATTTAATAAACCTATCATTTTCTAATAATGTGATGAGCTTTAGTCCCTTTAAAATTCTAATCTTCTCTATTTTAATTCTATTTTGTTGGATTATTGATACTTTGTGTTCTTAGAGGATCTATAGCTGCTTCCCTATGCATATTTTGTTTATTGTTTGATGTTGTTAACTTATTTATTCTATTTGGTGTTTAAATTTTGATTATATATTATATGTTCACTATTTAATTATTAAATAATTTCATGTGAGTTTTTGGACATGAAAAACTACTTATTGTGTTAAAGATTAATATTCAATAATTTTTTCATGACATTAAGATTCTAATTTTGTTTCTAAGTGCTAGAATTATGGATAACCATGTTTAAAGTGGTTAATTAAATATAATAATGGTAAAATAAAATTTTAAAATGATGTAATCATTTATTAAATGGTTGAGGTGAATAAATGAGGACTATAAATGATTTTTAAATAATAAATTGAGTGTTTTAAGTTTAAAAAATTATGATACAACATAATATTATATGTTTATGGATTTTATTTTATTATTAGGATGAGTTTTTTATATTTTTCATGTTTTAAAAAATGATTTCCACTATAATTAGTATATTCTAATATGAAAAGAATGGTTTAATAGTAAACTCACTTAATTAACTAGGGGATTTATTTAATGATGTTTTTGTACGATGTGTGTTTTGAGTTTGGTGTGACTTTCTATTATGTGTGTTTTTTTTTGAATTTTTGATTAAAATAACTCTATCCTACATAAAAAAGAGTCTAATATAATCTAATGATCAATATATATCAAGCTCAAATCAAAAGGTACCATCCAACCTAGAAAATTATGTTTATGTTAATTCTAGTTTTATGTATAGTGTAAGTTTCAAAAAAAATATAGAGGTGGATAATGAAATTTGATAGGGAACCTATAATTTCATCTATGGTGGATTTCACCAAATTTAGTATAAACTATTTCCTAAGTATTACCCACAATAACTATTTTTTTGTTAAAAAAATGTCATTGAATCAAATCTGGATAGCTTTTAATTAAAATATGAACAAGATTTATTGGATACTTATAGAGATATAAAATATTTTTCCACATAGTACATGATTTTTGGAATAATATATAATCCTATAGAGTTCAATTAAATCCTACATCAATGGGAAGAAAGGATAAAGTGAAGTAAATTACACAGAAAAAGAATAAAAATCTATTTTCCTCAAACAGTTTTGGATGCTTGGGGAAATTTTTTAGAAAATGAAATCAAGGTAATTTTTGTAAAGATTCATGCTTGTCACTTTCATTAAATAATGTGCCAAAAAATATATAGAAGATAAGACCCAAAAATTAGAATCTGGGAATAATTGAAGGTAAGGATTATTTGGGTTATGTACAAAAGTGATTTATTAAGCATAACACACCCAAGAAGGCTAATAAGAACATTTCACCAAAAAGAATAAGATAGTTATGTTATAGAATAATAAGAAATGATATGAACTATTTTAAACAATCCTTGACTGCTTGTAATGGTGGAATTATGTTGATTCAAAATAAATAATCAATCTAAGAAATAAAAAGAAGGATTGGTTTTGTGGAGGACATTCATGAGAATCCATGTGAAAGTTCCAAGAAATATTTACATGCTACTAAAGAATACATGATAATTTATCTATCCCATTTAGAAATGCAATGAAATATGGAGGAAACAAAATAAATTTCAAGCCCTAAAGAAAAATAATGGATTTCACATAAATATGAAATAGAATTTTATGATAGTTTTTCAAGAGAGGATGACCCAAAAACTCATGAGAATCTATGTAGGAGGTGTAAGTAGGCTAGACATATTTTAAAGGACTATTTGAACGTACTACTAACCCAAATAGAGATTCTAAATAAGATGAATCTTACACTAGGTGATCCTTCTAATGTTATTTCAATATTTTAAAGTTATTGGATTACCTTATGAAGCAAGAACATATTGGTTACTTTTAATTGATCATCATCAATCATTTAAGTTAATGATTAATGCATAGAATGTGTGTTTTATTTATGTTTATCATTTTTATTTTCTATTCTTCTAACAAATTATCTTTTTAATTGGTTTTAAGTTTCTAAAATGTTTAGACATTCTTGATATCATTAACATATATCATAACCATTCCCCACCAACCACTTCTAATTACCTCATAAGAGGCACCCCACTCTCTTTTCCTATAGTATCCTAACTAACACATATAACATTCTCACATTATAAATATGTTATACTAGATTCCAAAAGAAAATATTCTATGTTAAACACTATTTTATACTTTTCTATAATAAATATATCTTCAGCATATCCCAAACTATCTAATTATTCAATATAGTTGTTTTTAAACAATTATAATGAATCTATATTATTTATAATTGAAGACGTTTTATTTCTATAATTTATTTAAATAGAAAAATTATAAATGAGTGTTGTACATGCTTCCTCTCATGGTCTGGAATCGTAGTCCACCCCAAAGTGTGTAGGTATTTTATAGCTTCCTTGTTTTTTATTTCTTCCAACCACTTCCTAAAAAATAATTTTCAAATAAAAAACTAAGTATTAATGAAAATCATGGTAATTTTCATTCAAAAACATTAAATTTGATTAATACCTTGAGATCATTACCCTTCTAATAAGAAATAATTTCCCAATAACGTGCTACTGGACACTCATTATGATACCAGACATAGTAGTTTATTTGAAAACCATATTTGGTAATATGTTAGATAACTTATTCATGACTTAACCAAGGTCTTCCAACACAATTATAACATGGGAATAGTATGTGACCACTATCTTAATCATTTTTAAATGAAAAATCTAAAAATATCTCCAACTTGTTTGAAAATAGCTTGAGATCTGATCAGTTTCATACATCCAACTTCTATGCATTCTGTAAAAAAATGTTTTATGTCATGTTTTAAAAGTAATTAAATAATATTGAACTTAAATCAAAAATATATTTAAGGAAACAATAATTGTTCAATTTATATGAAACAATAACTAACAAGCTAGTCTATATGAGAATCATAATATAAAACCAATATATATATATATATATACTATAAATATAAAACCATGATATTAAATTCAATTATATCAATGAGTAATAACTATACATAATGCTACACAAAATTGTGTTTTTAATTGTTGTTTTTATTTTTTCTCTTATTCTATTCACTTTTGAAATAATTTTATTCTTGTTCTATAAATTCATGTATAAAATTTTTTTATTTCTAGGTAACCATTTTTTTCAGCACACATAGAGGATAAATCCATAATTAGTGGTTTATCATATTGAGGTATGTTTAAGTAAATCCTTCTTTACCTTTAGATCAATGAAAAAAGGTTGCTTCTATATATATTGTATACATGATTATGAATTGGATTTCTATGAGGAATTTACCTTCAGTGGAGGTGTATTAGTATCAATTATGGTTTTGAGGGAATGATAATTTGGATTCCTAACCTTGTATACTTTTTTGTGGTTTTCAATGGGATGGTTTATGATGAATCTAAATGGGTAGATCTTATATGGAGAAAGTGTGGGTTGATTTTGTGGATTATGGAACGTTTCCAGGGTGGTGGGTGTGCACATGGTATAATTTTTCATGAGTGAGAGTTCCAATTTTAAATAATATTATTGAGGAATTTTTGTTTGAATGGTACTAACATGAATAGTGATCATGGTTATTAGTTTAATAGAGTGATCCTAGGTTCATTTTCATGAGAGTATTAGAGTGTGGGACTAGATTCCCTATTTAGTTATATATGAGTGTTAAATCATTGGGTTTTGATGTAATATAGGTGTAAATCACACACATTGAATGTGTTGTTCCATATAGAATATGGATTGGGTATTATAGGAGTGTAAACCAATAATGCTTAAATGATATTGAGGTTTCATGTGTTTTATATATGAGGCGTCTTTTGTGTTATGGAATAGTGAGCATCCATTTTTAGTATATGGACTGATGTTTTTTATTTTTGTTTTAAATTAAATTGAATTAAATTGATTATGGTTTTTTTTTGAGTGATAGGTATTTTTCATGAGATAGTTCAGAGGATATGTTATAGACCATCCATAGGTGGTTCGTCACAATTTCTGTGTAGTATGGTCAATCAGTGACTTAACCAATATTTAAGGCAATTTAAAATAAATTTATTAGTAATTATAAATGTTATAATTATTTTTTTAGTAGTACTTGGTATTAGATAGGGCCCCATGTGTGGGGTAAATAACTAGTACACTTGGACAAGCCCACAAATTGATGACTAGGTGGTGCGTGAAGTGGGAATCGCTTCTCTTATAAGATGAGTGATTTTTTAAACCTACCCCATTAATATTATACATGTTTTTATATTTATTTTTTATATTTTTAGTCTCTATACATTATGAAAATGAACCTTTTTAAAATTAATGAATTATAAAATTTATGATGATATAGAGAGATTTGAATCGAATAATGTTCCAAATTCCTAGTGGAACGTGATCACTAGTTTGATTCCTTGTCTATCAAGGGTCAAGGATTTAATTGTGATAATTTTACTTGTGAAATATAAATACCTAGGGGTGTAATTTAAATGAGTTGTAATTAAGTTAATAAATTTATAAGGCATAAAGAACCTACATATAGGTGCCTTAGTGACTATCCCCTTCAACAAGGAGTCATGATAGACTAGAGATAAGTGAAAAACTACAGTCATGGGGGATAATTATAGTGATAAACCCATATCATATTGAGGTATTTTAAAGTGAATCCTTTTGAAAATGTCAGTGTAAAACTGAAAATAAAAAATGATAGGTGAAAAAACTGTCAAAGAGAGTCAAATTAGATTCCACATATCAAAAAAGCAAGGCTAATAATTATAGTAAGTGACCCATCACTAAAGAAGTCCCTTATAGTAATTGAGCTAAGAAAATAATCCATTAACAAAATAAAATTATATAGATGGCAGTAGTCCTTGTAGAAAACAAGATTAATAAAAAATTAATATCCAAAAAAATAAAAAATTCTTCTTCAATATAAGTTTAGACAACCATTTTTTCAATATCCATAAGCATATTTAAACATATCAAAAGAAATTAAATGTGGAAAAAATGAATCTACTATGGTATTTTTGACCTAGAATAAAAAAATTGATGGTTGATAGAATACCTAAATGATCTAGAAGTCATATATTTAATAATGAAGAATAATATAATTAAAAGAAGAGGAGTAGAGAGATCACCACTGGTGGAGAAGATACCCGAACGTCGAATGTTAGGGCTCTGGATGCAAATACGGTGGGAGGAGGATCCCATGTGGGATTTATTTGGGGAAATACCATACCAATGGTTCTTTAAAACCATTGGTATAGCAATCATTATACCAATAATTTTAAAAAAACCATTGGTATATAGTAATCTATGCTAATAGTTTTTTAAAACCATTGGGATGGTATTGACCTAAACATCCAATACCAATGGTTTTTCTAAACCATTGGAATAGGACCACCTATACCAATAGTTTTTGAAAAGCGTTGGTATAGATCCATGGGTGTAGCATTCATTTCTAGTAGTGTGGGATTTTTAGCTCATCACTTTCATTTATTTAGTCCCTAGGTTATCATATGCATATTTATCATCTCACCATGGAGAATAAAAATAAATATGTTATGTTTAGTTTCACTTGATGTATTATGAACCTATTATTCCCAAGATACTAGGCCTTTTCGATATTAGTTTTGTATTAATGGATATTTATGTTAAAAATCATGCAATGATATGTGTAAAAATTATTGGGTCACTATAGTACCTTTATTTCTATTGAAACTATGATTTATTTATATATATTGGATTTTGAGTTATTGTAATTATTCTCATAAATCATATAGCAGCAAGGTTTTTTTTATTTTGTTGTCTATATTAGGTTGGTTTTTATTTAAGGTAAAAACATACCCATATATTTTAGTAAATCTCTTTGAATTTATTATCATCCTTTTGTGACTAGGGGACATAACCTAATGTAGTATCACCTTCTCCTCTTCTCAAGCCAATATGTTAGGCACATAATGTTACGATAACCTTTTTATGCAATAAATAATCTAAATACATTACCATGTAAATAGTGGATATAAAAGTATAAATACTATTATGGTAATAATACATCATGAATATCTCTGTTTATACATGATATGGTAATCAAAAACAATTCTTCAAGTTATGTATAGGGCACCCACTTTCACAACACCTATGACCCAAATCTTATTCAGCCTTGATTATGTATTTATATTTCATTTACTTACATGTGTTTTTTCTTGTATTTATTTTTTATTTTCTTGTATTTATCCTTGTTTATTGTTACTATGTAATTTTATTAGATGCTTTTATTATTGAGGGTGAAACCATTCATATCAATTATGTTCCAAGACCCTGACACTAGTTGTTAGCTAGGGGAAATCAGGAACATGTATTGGGTATGTCTCAGGCCAGATCAGGTGTCCATTAGATGGATTTCCCATGTTTTATGGTAACCCAAGATAAAAATACATAAAAAATACATTGATACCATGGTTGAATTAATACATATCATAAATAGTCAAATAACCCAAGGTCCTAAAAGTTTAGTGTCTTCGAGACTATCTACATAAACATCTTATTCTACAACACTTGTGAACACTTCTCCATAATTGTGCTCCTATAGACCCTATTATAGTCATCTCATATGATATAATCATATTCATAACCTATTTAATAGAAATATAAGAAAGGGGTGAGCTTAAATGCTCAGTGAGGGAAACTTATCAACTAGTCAATACCATCATATCATAATCATAATGGAAAACAAGATCATGGGAGAAATATCAGGTAAAAATATCATGGGGTCATAAGTGAAAATCATAAAACTCGATTTATTATTGAGGATCATGGCATAAAAACATAATACCAGTGAAATGTTATTAAACATGGCTTAGAAACACATAACCAAAATCATAAAAAACATGAAATAATAACATAAGAAAGAAGAAAATATTTGGAAAATAAAATATCATAAACATTTTTCATAACTCGGAAATAAGGAACACTTTAGATAAGTGGTACAAATATAATCATAGTAAAACATTGTGAAAAAAAAACAAGTATGAACACCCTTTAATTTTGAAAACAAATCCAAGTACGTATAACCTTTAGTTTGTGAACAAATCCAACTATTTTCACACATCATTTTCTCGTGAGATATAAAACCTTAACTAATGAATTGGAGGGTGATATAGGACCCCACCCATCATCAAACATACATATGAGTGTCACTTAAAATCAAATCATTCATCTTATCATAAATAACCCATGAAAATAAAATTGGCTTCATAACTTTTCTAAATGGTATCACATAAAAAACATGATCATTATATACCAAAAACATGATCTTATAGAATGGTTATTTAAGAAGATAATATATAGGTTGATTTATGAACCATTTATCCATTAGATAATAATATTTAAAAAATTTAAGAAAAATCACAAAAATGATTTTTCTTAAAAATCATTTCTTAATATAATCTTAAAAATACATGATTTTCAAGTCACTTTCCAAAAAAAATTGAATATGAAAAGAAAAGTTCATAAAATATTAATTCAAAAAAAATTACAAAAAAAATATACCTTGATAATAAATAAAACATATTTCAAAAATATAATTAATAAGGTAAGAATATAAGATAATGGAAAATAAAATCCTTTTAAATATTTTAAAACATCTTTATTAAAAACCTGCATCTTCAAAAGGATAAAGAAACCTTTTTTTAAATGAATTAATTATAATAAAAGGATAATTGGAGATAAAAATAATTTAATTTTCCACTAGGGAAATGATAATATTAGTGGGAAGTAAAAATATGTATATGGATGTAAAATCTATTAAATGATATGAAAAATATTCTTGATAAAATTTCATTTTCAAAAAATGATAGATTAATCAAGGAAGAAAATATTTGTAGGAAATATGATTTATCTATAAAATAATGTTTAAATAAAATATAAAATCATCATATTTTATAATATACAAATCTTGAAAGATAATATTCAAAGAGGAGTGATTATAACCTAATGAAAAGATTTGAGTCATGAAAACCTCTTACCTATATTATCACTTAATCGAATGCGCTCTAACCTCTTATATAAAAAATAAATATCTTAATATACTATTTAATATACATATTCATACCAAAAAATATTTATAATTTTCATTTATAATCATTATCTACATGAATATTATATATTTTTTTAATTTTCTCACATCGAGTGTTCATATTTTTGATCATTTGTACTAGTTTCATAGGAGAAATGTCAGTATTCATTATTATTATAAATTTAATCATTAAAAGTTAATTAAAATTACTATAATGAAAGAATTTTAATTATTTATAAAGTTTCAGTTTCTCTTTATGTGTCTTTTACTCTTTATCCTTGAAGATCAAAATCGACAAAAAGCAGACTTCGGTGATTTTCTTAACCAATGAAAGATGTTTTCTTAATTATTGAGTTAAAAATTGATGTATCCTTTAAAATATAAAAACAAAATATTTATTTAAATATTTATTTCATATTATATCATTAATTATGTTTTAAAATTTCTTTACCATATAATTTTATAGCATTGTTCTAGTATGTGTTCAAATCGACGCAAACATGAACAACCACGATTATTGATGATTATGAAGTGATTTAGTTGAAATATCATTAAAAAAATAGTATAATAATATAATTTAGTGTTTATTATTGTGATATATCAAAATTATTAATTAATTATAAGAATAAATAATCAATATGAAAATATTATATAATTTGAACAAAATATTTTCCTCTTAGTATGCTTGTTTTTAATGATTGAATTAACAATGGTCGTTTATTGATCATATCATTAATAGGTTCTATAATTTATAATACCCAAACCTTAAGGACATCATAAAAATAATATGTATCCATTAAACCCATTCTCATGAACTCCCATTTAAGGTTGTGATGAAAAGAAAAACATAAATCAATTGTTCCATAGAGGTGGTAGTCCACACATACGCGTGGTTGATGAATTCATTTTCCATCGAACGGGAAAATATATAATATGTTTTATCATCTAAGAATATAAAATATTTTATAAATATAATAATTATTTATTAAATTAAATATTATTACCATCCATTTAAGGTGATTAAGTAAAATGAAACATGGCGTTTTGTGGATACGGTAGTCCACACACACACATGAATGTCATTTTCACTTTTCTTAAGGGAAAAAGGTAAGGGTGGTTAATGCTTGTACCATCATTATAATAATGTATAAATATAATATTGATACCAATTTTAACATTTTAAGATGTTGTACTGGAATTTTATGAAGAATAAGTGAACATAAGGAAATAGAAAAGAGAAATAGAGGTTATGAACTTATACTCCCTTCTGGGATTATATCCTCTACAAAGTGGGTTAAGCCCTTGAGGGATGGTCTTTTGAGAAGATAAAAGCCTCTTTAAGTTGTATAGAAGTTTTTATGAGAGTTTTAGATGTCTTCTTTCCAAAATTATGGGGGGGTTGGGAGGTGCAAATAGAATATCCCCTTTTATAAGAGAAAAGATATGACATTTTTGCAAATACCCAAAACTTTTCAACAATGGGAAGTCAATATTAATAAAAGTAGATCCAAAATTTAATAAATAATGTTTTGGATAAAATATAAGGTAAATATATCCTCAAATATGTTTTTTAAATACTTTTTAAATATGTTTCAACCTCTTTACCCCTTGAATTGCTACCTTTATCATTTCATCTTTTATAATGGTAACTAGTTTTACTAAGGTAACTTAATCTTTATGCCAAAAAATAAAGTGGACATTATTAAAAAAATCAGACCTAATAATTATGAATTTTAAATCCATTTTTTATGGTTTTATTTATAAAAGTGTGAAAAATTAATTTTAATATATAAATGTATAATTTATTAAAACAATTTTTGAGAAAAAATGTTACTTGAGGTTTAAAATATCAATCATAGGTTTTTAAACTATAATAAATACTTTAAAACGTACAATTTCAATTATGAAATGAATATTTTTTTAATAAAAATATTCCATAAATTTTTAATTCATAATTATATACGAATAATGTCATAAAAATCAAAGTATTAGTAAAAACGGTATATTGCACTATTTACCTAAAAATCAATTTTTTTAGAAAAACATCAAAAATTTATCTTAAGTTAATATTGTCATGATAAATCCAAAAATGAATTTAATTTTTTCAAATTTACATCCTGAAATTTATATATTTTATTTTTTATTAAAAATATAAAATATAGTAAAAAATAATTTTTATAAGAAAAAGAATTTTGGAATATTAAATATTATTTTTTCTATGAATTGATAATTAATATAATTTTAACTTATTATTCATTAAATAAATATATATTATTATTAATAAATCATAATAAACTTATTTCCTTAAAATAAAATGATAATTTTCAAAAAAAATAAGATTAAAGTGAATTGAGTAAAAATGGTCTTTCAAAAATTATAAAAATTCATGATATATATAAACTATCACAAACCAATCTGATTTTTTTATCCATCAGACGCATGATCCAACCTTCAACAAGGACCGAAGGGTATTCCCAATCCCCATGGGCTGATACAAGTGTCTGGGTATCAAAGAAATACCACTTGGGAATGATTTCACCCTCAAATAAAAGTAAAATCACTATAGAAAAACTAAAGAAAAACCCACATGACCCATCTATATATCGAACATCCATGCCAAATAAAATATATAAAAAATAAATTATAAAGTTTAAAATTAAATTAAATATATAATCCCTCTATTCACCCCCATTATCCCTCCCCTGTAATGAATAATCACATAAAAATCCACCACCATATGAATTTACTCCTTCCACCAGTTGATATAGCTACCATTCATCTATAGAAAGCAGTAAAAGCCTAATTGGATGATGTGGAAAAGAAAAATAATAAAACATGCATACATCAATCAATCAATGCTCTAAAGAGTGACCAAAAGTCAAATAAAATATTATAACTAAAATAGTAGATAGTTGTAAGTTAAATCTTAGTAGGCTTGCAAAAGATAAACCATTCCCCAAGTATAAACTTTAAAATAAAGACCCATTTAGTGCTAGTTCTAAATATATTAATAAATTATTCATTTTTCATGCTTAATTTTATTTTTGAAACCAATAACACCTAAAATTGGTTTTATAAACTTTCCTATTTATTTTTATTAAATTAAAACAGCCACTTTAAAATATTTATTTAGAAATAACACAAACAATATGAAATAACCCCTTGTTAAATTTTAGAAGTTCCTTTAAACCATTTCTTAAAACACTTTGGAAAAACCAACACACACTATAGAAAGTAAGAGATCAATAAAAGAGGTTTCATGTCATGGATGAGATAAGAAAATAAAAGTAACTAATCATAATATCCACACACATCAAGAACTTAGGGGATATCAAAGAAGCCAAGGGATTCCCCTTAAGTGAATCCACCAACAAGGGAAATAGATGTCAGGGGATCTATCCTAGGTCATAAAGTGAGATAGCCCTGAACATTACTAAACATGAACCAGCCTGTTAGCATACATTTTTTTCCTACATAATCCATCCAACTAGTCTATACCCATCCTCATCTAAATGTCACACCCCATATAGCCCCATCACTAACTAGAGGGGACACAGGTAGTGTACTGATATCTAGTATAGCATAATTCTAGACTCCCACTTAGATGTTCATATTATCATGACCAAAGTAAAGAAAGAGTGAGTAAACAAGAAATGAACACAGCCTTTGATCCCTCCAAGAAACAACTCTAGCTTCATAACCATCACACAATATGAAATAAAAAGCACGCCCTGAGGGCCACAATTTATGTCAATAAAAACCAAACAGGGTTTTAGAGGAGCTATCACACATGCACGTATTTGGAAAATCTATTAAATCTTCCAAACAGGCATTTAAAATACATTTTTGAAACCTAAAGAGAAAAGTTCATTTGTCTAGTTTTACTCATATATACATACACACACACATATATATATATATATACCTATTTATCTCACTGCAAAAGTTCACATATTCTCATGTGAATTTGCACATATATATATATATATACACATATATATATATACCTATTTATCTCGCTGCAAAAGTTCACATATTCTCATGTGAATTTGTACACATAGATATATATATATATATATATCCATGTATATATCTAGAACTTTCAAATATATATCTATATAAATATCTATATATAAATCAATATACATTTTATAAAACTCACATTTTTCTTCAAAATCGAATTTTAAAATGCCTTACTAATACTTGTGTAACATCCCAACCCAAGAGTGACTAAACAGTGCCCGAGCTAATGGGTCACATGGCCTTAAACACTCCTCTTTGTATGATAGAGGCTTTCTACTATCAGTGAGGGCCTAGGGTGTGTATATGGGTATACTAGTCCCTCATGTCAGAGTGTAACACAACGGTAATAATCATATTAGTCAATAGCAAAAGTAATAATTCAACCAGACAGGAGATAAACATCCAAGACATGACTATATAAACAATTAAAAAAGTAATCGCATATAAAAAATGATGTTTCATGTATCTACAAAGTATGAAAATGGGTATATATACATCCAATACAAAATATGTATCAAAAGGTACAAAAGACAAAAAAAACTATCCCAACTAGCATCACAAGCCTAGCTCATTCATGTGCTTCTCTGCTCCTAATGATAGAACATTCAAGCATCATAAAATGGGCACTTACCTCAGTCCCTACCTATATCTATGAAGTCTATCTGGTTACGCAATGGTATCCTGAATATGGTGTGATATAACACTCAATAGGTCACCACCAACAGTGTCTATAACAAGTCCAGTGTGTATAACAAGCTAATCAGTGTGCAATGTATATGTAAAAAGGTATAATGGTAATAAAAGTAAAGTTCCCAAGGAATATGTGATAAATGTAAGTGATAGTGTCTATCCTACTAAGGTTCTCTGTAAACAATAGCCAAGCTCCCTTAAACAAGGGAAATTGTAAAGTAGAAATAAACAAGTAACACTACATAATCTAACAACTAATATTCGATACACATACCAGGGATATCTATAAGCATAAAAAAAATATCCACCATGGCCACACTGTATAACCAAGTGTCAATATCCACAATGGCCATGCCATGTAATCAAATTGTATAATATCAATCATGGACACACCATATAACCAAAAGTTTCAGACCTTGAAGGTTCAGATCCAAGGTATAGAAGGCCAAGGCATCCATGTCGAGTCCCAGGAGCATCTCGATGGAAACTCGGTAATGAATTGGTTGGAGTACAAGGATCATGTCAACCAATAATGTCTAACATGAGTCCAATCAAGCCGGATCCAATGGGTAGTAAGTCCCATGGAATCCTATGGAATCAAGATCCAAGGAATAAATAGGTCCAAGGCATCCACTACCATAATCAAGACCCATAAAGTAGAAATGTTCATGGAGTCCTATAGAATCAGGATCCAAGTTATACCAAACAGTGCATCCACTACCATAATCAAATCATCATCTCATTCATTCATCAATTTATAACCATTCACATTCCATGATTTCATCCAAATCATTTTCACAAATTCCACTAAATCAATTAATTCAACTCGCATCATATTATCACATGAAAAAAGGGGAATCAACTCTCTTCTAATCATTAAATTAAATTATCACCAATTATAAAGGATTTCTTTAACAATGAGAGCACCCACACACCTAGAAGGGTGGTATAAAGTAAGGTAGATACAAAATCACACCCCATGGGTGGCCTGATTTGAGGCTATTAACCTCCATAAATCTCAAAGGTACTAGTGGGAAACCTAAACAAGTTTCAATTCATCTAATAAAGGTATTTAATTCATTTTAGCAGAAAATACAGAAAGTTTGGCACACAGAACAATAGAAATTAGCTATATAAAACACCAAACTTAAGGGGAAAAGGTATAGAACACCTATTATATACACATAGTAGAACACTTGTCTATTATCAACCTTTGATTCAGTCCAGATCAAATGAAAAATGAAGAATGTACAAAAATCCTAAAAATATGACATATTAGCTTGAACCTAAATAACTTTGTCGATACAGAGAAAAATGAATAACAGTATAAGATGATTAGATAACTTATCATCACAGATCCAACGAGACAAATGGTGCTTAGATCGGACTTCCTATAAAGAAATGGGAGAAAATCCTATGAATTGGCTTCAAAATGATCTCCCAATGCCAAATTTATCAACTATAATGAAAATATGAAAGAGTATTTCAGTTTTAAAGAGCTAGGGGAAAAACAGACATTTCCCATTTTTTAACTGGGTCGCATGGTTTGGATGCATAGTTGTCCAAATCATGCGCCAACTATGCGCCCTTCACCGCCTCATCAGGGACCTCGCATGGTTTATGCGCATGGTTTGGAAAACCATGCCTAAAAATGTTTTTAGCCTCTTTTAAAAGGATATAGTTTTTTATGGGTGTTCAACTCTACTATGGCCTCTGAAATGCCCCCACACGGTTTCCTCAAATTGTGTGTTCTGGGTCGCATGGTTTCTACTAACTGTGCAGCCTAGCTCCCTTTTCCAAAAACTGGGCCTCCAAGCTCCAAACAAGACCTAGACACCCTGCAAAACTCTCGTGATCTCATTATAAACTCATATTAGGTCAAAAATAAGGATTTAAACTAAAATTAAAAAGATTCATACCTTAAAAAAACTCGAGATCTTACAATCTTCACCCCTTAAAGCAATTCATCCCTGAATTTCCCTTTTAAGGGTGGTCAAGAATCACCTGAGAATAACTCCAACCACTGAGCATGCACATCAGTCTCCTTCTCCCAATTCTCATCCTATAAACATTCATGCTTCCATAGAACTTGTACTAGAGGAACTGACCAACCTCAAAGAACCTTCATGCTCCTATAAATGATACAAATAGGATGCTCCTAAAAGGACGCATATACCTGTAGTTCAACCTCATCCATATGAATAGTGTTAGATAGTTTTGAGTGATAATTGAATAGATGAGATACATGAAAGACATCATTCATGGCTCATTACCTTTGAGGTAACTACAACTGATCGGATGTCGGCCTGACTCTCTCTAAAATCTTGAATGGTCCAACATATCATGGTGAAAGCTTACCCTATCTCATAATCTGTTTGTTTCCCAACCTTGGTAAGATATGTAAAAAGACCCAATCCCCAACCTATAACTCTAGAGGTTGTTGATAGTGATTAATATAGGATTTATTTCTAGACTATGCAGTATCCATCCATTTTCTAATCAATTGAACTTACTCTAATGCCTCATGTATGAGATGAGGTCCAAGAAACGCTACCTCTCCTACCACTAACCAGTATAGGGGTGATCTACATGGCCTACCATACAAATCCTTATAAGTTGATATATTTATAGTCACCTAATATATATTATTGTAGGAGAAATCAACTAGGGGTATATGGATCTCCCAAGAGCCCCCAAAATCTAGGACACATGCTCTCATTATGTCCTCAAAAACCTGTGTAGTGTGTTCTGATTGGCCATTAGTCTAAAGGTTGTATATCATGCTCAGAATCACCTATGTACCCAACACCATTTGTAAACTTTTCAAAAATTGAGAAGTAAACTAGGAATCCCTATCTGATACCATATTATGAGGAACCCCATGAAGGCGCACCACCTCATGGATATACAATCTCTTAAGATCGACTGTTGAGAAGGTCTCCTTGATCAGCAAGAAATAAGTGACCATCATGGGTGTGTCTATAACATCCCACACAACATCACTAAATTGAGGTGACCTTAGTAACCCAGTCACGAAATACATTGCAACATTATCTCATTTCCACTCAATAATTGGTAACTGTTGTAAAAGCTCAGCTAGTCACTGGTGTTATGTCTTCACTTGCTGACAGGTGGAACACCTCATGACAAAACCAACTACCCCTCATTTCATACTTGTCCACAAATACTAGTGATGAAAGTCTTGGTACATCTTGGTAACACCAGGATGTACTGACCAAAATGAGGCATGAAATTCTCACATCAGCTCCTCACGTACATATTATAGAACCCATACTCAACCATGAATACATATAATTTCATCCTCACCCATAGTACAACCATGATGTGGTTCCTCACCTACCACACTCTCCCATAGTACTAGGCTCTTAGAATCATATATCTATCTCATCCTCACTCTATACAGAAGAGTATATGTCACTACTAAGAATGAGAGAAAGGTCTTCCCTAGACTATCATGAACCTCCAAGTACATCTCTGAAAATAAGGCCATAAGATTTCACTCACTATTGGACTCCTGAACTGCCTATATCTGAGTCCTCATACTCAATGCATTTACAACTACATTGTCTTTTCTAGGTGTATAGGAAAGATCTAAGTTGAAGGACTATAGGTAATCAACCCACCTTCACTGTCTCATATTCAAGTCATGTTGTGTGAGTATAAACTTGAGGCTTTTTTGGTCCATGTAGACCACAAAATGCTCTCCCAATAAATAATTCCTTCAATAACACAAAGCATGTACAACAATGACTAGCTTGAGATAGTGTGTTGGGTAGTTCCTCTCATGTGGTCTCAGATGATGAGACCAGTATGCCATGACTCGCTCTTCCTGCATCAGAACCACTCCTAGCCCGATAACTGATGCATCATAATACATAGTGTAGATTCTTCCTAGATCTGATAGAATCAGGACTGATGCTGAATTTAGTCTCCCTTTCAGCTCCTGAAAGATCATCTCATAGGTACCTCACCATACAAACTTCACACCCTTATTATTCAAGCCTATAATAGGTTCTTCTAAACATGATAAGTCCTTTATGAATTTTATGTAATGTCAATATATCCCCAATAACTTTGTATATCAAATAAGTTCTCAGGATACTCCCAGGAAACTACAACTCTCACCTTCTCTGGGTCAACTAATACTCTTATCTTTAGGATAATATAACCTAGGAAGTTAATTTGATCCATCCATAATTGGAACTTTTTGAGATTATCATATAATTAATTCTCTCTCAGTGTATCCAAAATGGTCTCAAGATGTTTGGCATGTTCACATTGATTGTGAGAATACTCTAAGATATCATCCAAGAATAATTCCACAAATGAATCCAGATAAGGATTGAAAAATCAATTCATTGGTTCCATGAAAAATACTAGTTAATTCATGAGATCAAATGGAATAACAATATGCCCGTATAGACTATACCTTCTATAAAAATTTGTATGAGGTATGTCTACCGGTTGAACATGCACATGGTTATATCCTGACCTCAATTCAATATTTGAGAAAACACGAGCTCCTCATAGCTAGTCGAAGAGATCATCAATCCACGGCAATGGATATCAGTTCTTAACTATCAACTAGTTCAATTTTCGATAATCCACACATATCATGAGGGTACTATCCTCATTTTCTCAAAAAGTACTAGCAAACCTCACTAAGAATTACTGGGTCGAATAAACCCCTTTACCTCTAAATCCTCTGGATACCTCTTGAGCTTCTACAAATCTATAGTATCCATCCTTTAAGGATGAATGGATAATGGTGCAACTTATAGCACTATATTAATGTATAAATTCACCTATATATTAAGAGGTTATCTAGAAAATCCGTTCAGGAAAACATCCCTAAAACGATCAACCACTAGAGGGAAATATTCCTGACGCTATCCCAGATCATCTAGATATAAACTAGTTATATAGTCTATCATTCAACTTATCCCATGATGTTGTGGTCCAGGTCTCCTCATCTGGACATCCCATTCACCCTTTTGAATAAAAAATTCACCCTCTAGTTATTTGAAGTTCACCCTCCAATGATAACAATCAACATGGTATTAATAAAAAACTAGACAGTCCATCCTGAGTATGACATCAAACTTTGTCATCTCGAGGAAAAAAAGATCCCATATGAAGTGACACACACCAATATCAAGGGGTAACTCCCTAAATTGGTTTAAAAACTCTATTATAATCCCCAATAGAGTATCCAAGGTCATAACACCATCATAAAACTAAACAAAGAGCCCGAGGAACTCCAAAAACGGTACAGATATGAAACTATGAGATATAACTATATAGAAATGTGTAGATACTATCATAGAGGCTACTAAGATCATACCTCTCATTGTAGATAGCTTGACGCTCTTCTCTTTGGGTATAGGTTTTATAGAATATATTTGGCTTGAACTGCGGCCCTATAAAACAACCCCACTACCTGGAGTAGTCCCACTCTACTGTCTAGGTACAACTGGTGCCTGGATGCCTCAGCCATGACCACCACCTCAGCCTAAACAATCGATAATAATCCAACTCCAATCCCAATATGGAGTTGTGTATCCCATTCCAAAACCTGGAGTTAGATTTGATCCCCTTCCACTGACCACTGGAGGGAAGGTCCTATAGAAACTCTACACATAGTGCATCCTGTCACAATCTTGGCACTCAACTAGGTCTTGATCACACTAATTGCTCATATGCCCCTATCTTCCACACTGATGATAGAAAACAAAGCTACCAGTACTAACAGCCTAGTTGGTAATCCCCTCATGAGAAGCCTCAAAATGGCACTTCCTTCCACTAGCTGAACCACTGTGTCGAGAGGCTAAACTGCCCTGCTCTACGCCCCCAACTTCCCTCAATGTTGCTCTGTAATAATCTCCTAATTCACTATTTTAGTAATAGTCATCAACTGAAACATGTTGACATGAGATCAAACGACATGTTAGAGACCATCATCAAATAATATCTCCCTCGATGGCTCATTATCAAGATAAATTGGTGAAAAATGATAATGCTCTATAAAGAGAGCTGAATACTCCATAACAATCATCATGCCCTACTCCAGACGCATAAACACACTAGCCCTTTCAACTCTCAGGGTCTCAAGAAAAAAATTAATCATAAAACCTAGATTTTAAATCCCTCAAAACCATATCTCATAGCATATCAGTCTAGTTTAAAACATCTCATTGGTGCTTATCTTCTCCTCGAAGCATATATGTTGGGAGCTTCACTCTTCTCTTAGGAGGTGTCTCCATATGCTCAAAAATCCAAAACTTAGTCACAAGACACATCTTAGCAGCCTATGGACCACCATCCCCCTATAATTTGGGAGGATGTTTCTATTATAACACACATGTTAACTCTACCATAGACGAGGTAGGTTACGGTGCTCCCTGAAAAGTATATATAAAGCATAAGAAACCCTCATGGAATTGTGCCTCAATACCCATATCTAGTACTACTACTAGTGTTGTAGCTAGAATTAAAGGATGATATACTAGTATCTCATGGCCCATTACCTCTAGATCATGATCATTTCCACCCTAGTGGAACATGACTGGAGGTCATCGTGGTGGAATATCTCTACAGTGTCAAGCGCAAGCCTCAAAATCAAATCATATAGTGACCAGGTCACAGATATAAAAACACATGATAGGTAAAATACATTCTATAAATAGGTCACACCCCTCTGTATACTTATAAATCTAGGACTGGTTAAAATAACGGTTGTAAAAAGAACCAGATACACTACATATTTCCCACTCTAAAGTAAAATCTAGGTCAAGTTCTCTATTCCACAACTCCAATTTCATTGAATTTTTACATTTTCATTATATTTATCTTTTAATGTTTTTTTGGGAAAAAATCCCTCAAGGTGTCCCCTTATAATGTTTTGGGTGTGGCTGTGTTTGTTGACAAATCCAGATGATTGCGAATGATAATGGTTGGTATTTTCCAAAGACAGGTTTTTAAGGTGGTGTTGTTTCCTAGTGTTTGCCAAATTTTTGGGCCTCAAAATCAAGAGTTTGATGTTAGAAAAGGATTTATTCATAGGAGTGAATGGTATGAATAATTTTGAAGAAAATTGGAAAAGGATGAGAACTGTATACCACAATTCATGGATCGCGTACAATGTTCCGGGAACGGTACGCGGAGTTTTGAAAATGGTACGCCAAAGCGGTTTTCAAAACCAAAAATAGTTCGCGGTGGAAGGAGGTGTGGTACACATATGGATTGACGTTGGTAGAAAAGATGAACTACATAGGAACAAAAATAGTACATGGACCAGATAGGAAAAATAGTTCGTGGGTAGATTACAGTTCACAGTGGTAGAAGGATTGGTATGCGGAGAAGGATGGATTGAAGATTTGGTAAATCTTAGATTAATGGATTTTGCGGGTATCTTTTCCTATATAAGAATCACTAATTCCACCATTACTATGGATATAGAATATCATTAGAGAACAACTTTTTGATCCAGGATTTTGTCGATGTCTGAAGGAAGTTCACGATGGAGAATTAAGTTAAAGCTAAAGTGGTTCGCGCGAAAGAAATTACACTGAAGGTTTTTGCAAAGAACTGTAATCCGAAAAGGACATGGTATGTGGAGGAAGAAGGTTTGGTACATGGCCGGTTATCGAGGGAAGTCTACAAACAAAGAACAGTTCGCAGACATAGGGTGATTTGCAGAAGCAGCCCGCAAACAAAAAAAAGTTTTCGGACAGGAGGGGTTTCACAGAGGAGGTTCGCAGGATCGGTATGCATAAGTGGTATGTGATAGTGAAGGTGAATACAGTTTATAGAATAAGTGTGGTTCGAAGCATTTGAATAAGTACAGAGAGGAGGTGTTCCGCATACCAAACCTGGTATATAGTACGCGGGAGGAGCAAGTGGTTTGCAATTTGCACAAGGAGGCTTTACAAAACTTCAAATTAGTTTGTGAAAGTATTTTATGGTACCTAAAAGTACTTAGGAAGGTGGAATTCATCTATAGGTGAAAAAGGGACTTCAACATAGAATCTACCAATAGTTGAGGATGCATGAATTCATGCAAATGAAGGGACCTACATGTCCATAAACTATGTTCGACCTACAAGTCGATAAACTGTGTGTGGATTCCTTTCCAAGAGTAGTGAGTGAAGGAAGAGGAAGATGGTAACCCTTTCCATCAGCAGTGATCCAGAAAAGAGTCATAGGGAGTGACCCTTGGGAATGTAGTGAGCAGACCCTAAACATTGTAAAGGCAGTGATCCTAGGCATAGAAGATCTAGCTCAAAATTTGTACTCATTATTGTCTATGAGGCTTAGTGAATTTGGTACATCAGTACATCGTCATTGTATGCTCCTTGAACATAGCCCAGTAAGGGTTAACCAAGTAAAAATTGATGTGTCTTGTGTATGATTTCATATCTGGTTATATATTGCTATGGGATGAATGGATAATTGAGTTTTGTCTAACAATGAAATAAGATTCAAAAGGGAGTAATTTTTAATCTACCATATCCTGATTCACCCCCCCCCCTTAGGGTATTCGACCTAGTAGAACTAACAATTGGTATTATAGGGAAAGGTTGAAAGTCAGTGGTCCTCCCTCAAGAAAAATAAATGGAGGTGTTCAATCATATGGGAATTCTGATCTTTGATGGAAATAATTTTCAACTATGGAAGAATCGGATGCAGCACTACTTCTGATCAGTAGGGATGGATGTCTTCACATCAGCTATTCATGGAATATCAGCTGATATTAATAGTGGTGCTCTATCAAAAGCTGAACGAAGAGAATTGTATGATGATGCTAAAGGGATCAATACTTTAGGGGGATCCTTATCAAATGAAATTTATATGAAGGTGATGTCCTATAAAACAACACATTCAATGTGGAAAATATTGTTAAACATTTATGAGGGTGACACAAAAGTCCAATAAGTAAAGCTACAGGTTCTATGGAACAAGTATGAGGATCTTAGAATGAATCCCAATTATACTGTTGATTTATTCTTCGACAGGATAAATATTATTGTGGAATACATGTGGGGTCTTGGAGAAGTCATTGAAGATATAAATATTGTGAAACGTATCTTGAGAAAACTTCCACTATGGTTCAATCTAAAAGTTTCAATGTTGGGGGACCAATACCAGAAAGAGATGACACTAGATAACTTACAAAGTACCCTTATAGCATATGAAATGAGAAATGATGATAACGATTCAGTGGAAAAGGGGAAGTCTAAGGAAGTGGCATTCAAGGCCATGAATAATATCTCTATTGAAGATAGTCTTGAGGAGGAAAATATGGATTATGTCATGTAATTTATCTCCTCCAATCTGTAAAGGGGAAAAGGGAAGTTCAAAGGTAAACTTCCATTTTCATGCTTTTGATGTGAAAAGATTGGGAATTTTGCAGCAAAGTGTCCTAATAAGTTTGATGATGAAAATGAATAAAATTATGAAATTCCCCAAAATAAGTATTCATAAAATGAGAAAGGGAGGAGAAGTATTAGGAGAAAGTTATTCAAAAAGAATAATCTTCTTTCAAGAGAGGATAAAAGTTTAGAACAATCTGAGGCAGAAGAGTTGGAGGATAGCAAGGATCATAAAATATATGTTTTGGTTGTAGTTGTCAGAAATTCATTAACAATAGAGGAAAGCGACAATGAAGAGGGAGAAATTGAAGGAAGAGTTGATCTTTGGGATGAAATAGAATCTGCCCTATAAGAGGTATATATTTTGAGATCCAAAACAAATAAAGCTAACAAAGTTGTTTGTGATGCCAAACTCTTTATATGGCAGTAGGTAGAATAGAATTATGATCTGAATGCGGAAATTGAAAAGTTGAGGTCTTCAATGCTAGAAAGCTTAGAAAAGGTGGTTGAGTACAAACTCAAAATTGAAGAACGGAAAACAGAAATTAATAGTTTGACTAAAACTATAAAAGATCAAATCAAACGTATCAAACAACTAGAAGAGGAAGTCATCAATCTACGATGAAAAATTGAAGATCAGGAGAAATTTCTAACTTTTGGTTCATCGTCAGGAAAGAAGATCATACAAGAAACAAATAAGATGAGATTTAAGCAGAGTGGTCCATTATAATATAAGCAATAATCAATTATAAATGATAAGACTGTTATGGGGCTTGATTTAAAACAAAAAGCTATTATAGTTCAAGCCAGACCACAAGCACCCACTCCAAGATTAAAGATTAATTTGGGTATGAAGAAGAATCATAAGATTCAGAGAACCCAATACACAACTAGTGATGTATCATTTCCATATAAGAATGCACCTCACATAAGATTCTATTGTTGTGGTAAGATAGGACACTCTCAAAATGTATATTCCTTAGCAAATAGGTACCAAAGGGAACAATACCAACATAGGTGGTCGTATAGAGCTAAAAATTCCAGGTCATCATTTGATGGTCATTGTTTTAGGTGTAAAGTAATCGGACATATGGAAAGATATTGCACATAAACAATGTAGAGGAATGTTTCGAGGATGACTGAATTTTCTCATAAGAAGTATCCAAATGTATCTTCCAGAGAGATAAAATTGAAAATCAATTTGCAGGTCTATAGGTTGAATCTGGTTTATCACATATTGAGGAAAATCAAGATTACCATTCCATGTCAGATATGAAGCCAATAATTGGGTCAAAAAGAAAAGGGTAGAACAGGCGGTAGTTGTAGAAATTGCATTCAAAGTATCAGATCGCACTGGGATATGGATCATTGACAGTGGATGCACTTCCCACATGATGAGAAATAAGGATCTAGTGACTGGAATCAGGTATGATAAAGAAGGTATTGTAAGATTTGGTAATGATGAGGGATTGAAAATTATTGGTTCAGAAAAAATCCATGTTTAGAGGAAAATACATGAGATGATCAGATGTATTGGTTATTAAGGGGCTTAGTCACAACTTACTCAGTTTTAGTCAATTGTAACTCAAGGCATGCCATAAGTTTTTCCAAGAAATTATGTATCATCAAAGTAAAGGATGGTGTTGTTATGTTTCAAGGAAAGTGTAAGAAAGGGAATCTCTACCTCGTGAATGGATAATAAGATATGTGATTTATGTCCAGGGATGAAGAAAACAAGTTATGGTATAAGCGTCTTGGCCACATAATCCAAGGTTCCTTGGAAGATCTGGTGAAATATGATACAGCTCAAAATTTACCTAGATTATCACATGATCGTACTCATGCGTGTGATTCCTGTCAATAAGGGAAGATCATTCGAAAGACATATAAGCCAAAGGAGAAAATGTCAACAAGATTGCTTGATTTGGTGCATATTGATGTGTGTGGGACAATTTCTCCAAGGGATATTGATAGGAGGATATATTATGTTCTCTTCATTGATGATTATAGCAGAATGGAATGGGTATCAATAATCACCCACAAATCTAAAGTGTTCAGTTGGATTACAAGATATCGACAAGAATGTAAAAAGATGCTTGATCAGAAAATCTAGAAGATTCAAACAGATAATGGACGAGAGTTCAAAAATAGTCAAGTGGAGGATTATCTCGAGAAACATGGGATAAGGCATCAAGTTTCAGCAGTAATAACTCCATAATAAAATGGAGTAGTTTAGAGAATAAATAGAATTTTGAACAAAATGGCTAGAATAATTCTCATTGAGAAAGATCTACCAGAGAAATTTTAGAAATAGGCAGTGATGACAGCAGTATACACATCAAATAGAGCCTTATTGTGCCCAAAAGAAGAGAATACTCTATATGATCTATGGTATGGAAATAATCCATCATTGAAATACTTTCTAGTTTTTTGAAGTAAGTGTTTCATTCTCAACAAGGAAAAACATAGGAAGTTTGAATCTCATGGATATGAAGGAATATTTATTGGCTACTCAAAGAAAATCAAATCATATAAATGCTTCAATAAGTGGATAGGAAAGATAGTTGAAAGTCATGATGTGACTATAGTAGAGAATGAACAGAATCTTTAGAAAATACATGATCAAACTCAGGAGGATATTGATGAAGAGATGAGCAGATCGGGAGATGCTCCAGCACAAGAGGATGATTCAGAATAAGTCTCAGATGATGATAATAAATCAGCGTCTATCCAGAGATCGGTGAGAAGAGCTAAAATTGATAGGTAGAATATAATTGGTGATCAGACAGCACCAATGCAGAAAAAGAGAATGAATTTTCTACAGAAATCACCATAATTATTACAATTAGAACCTAAAAGCTTTGATAAAGCAATTGGAGATGAGAATTGGGTTCAGGAAATGAATTAAGAGCTTGACCAAATTGAGAGGAATCAAACATGGGAGATTGTTTCAAGACCAGCAGATAATAATGTCATAGGGACAAACTGGGTTTTTCATATAAAAAATGAATGAAGATGGTGTTGTGATTAGAAAAAAAGCATTAATTGTGTGAAAAGGGTACTCATGGATAGAGGGTATAGATGTCGATGAAACATTTTCACCTGTTTCAAGGCTGGAGACAATCATATTATTCTTATCCATAGCAGTGCAAAGAAATTTTAAGGTTTTCCAGATGGATGTCAAGTCAACATTTCTAAATGAAGTTCTAGAAGAAGAAGTTTACATTGAGAAAACAGATGGTTTTCTCATCCATGAATATAAGAATAGGGTTTTTTAGCTGAAGAAGGCATTATATGGCTTGAATAAATCACCAAGATCATGGTATTCAAGGCTTGATCAATTTCTAAAGAAGCTTAGTTTTCAGCGTGGTGGAGTTGATTACAATCTATATTTCAAAAATGGAAATAGCCAAAGGATGATGGTGTTGGTTTATGTCAATGAAATAATCTTTTTTGGATCATATGAAGCATAATGTAGACAGTTTTACGAATTCATGAAAAGCGAGTTTGAAATGTCGATGATTGGTGAGCTGACATTTTTCCTTGACTTTCAAGTGACGCAAGGAAGGAATGGAACTTTTATTTCTCAATCTAAATATGCCAAGGAATTTTTGAGAAGGTTTGGAATAGATAATTTCAAAGATATGAAGACTCTGGTTTCTACCCAGTTGAAATTGTCATGAGATGATGAAGGAAATCTAGTTAATATCATAGAATACAGGCAAATCATTGGAAGTATATTGTATCTGACAGTGAAAAGACCTAATATTATATTTTCCACATGCCAAGCAGTGAGGTATCAAAACAATACCAAGGAGAGCCACATGATTTAAGTAAAAATAATTCTTCATTATATCAAGGGCACAATGGATTTTGGCCTAATGAATAATGACAAATCTCAGCCAAAGTTATTGGGATATACAGATGCGGATTAGGCTGGTTCAGCAGATGATAGGAAATCAACATCAGGAGGTTACTTTTATCTTGGAGGGTTGTGTATTTATTGGTTAAGCAAGAAACAAGATTTCATTTCATTGAGCACCATAGAATCTGAATACATTATGACTACTCAAGTCTGCACACAATTATTTTGGATAAAGCAGAAACTTGAAGATATGGGAATTGAGGTGAAATCTCCAATCAGGTCCATTATGATAATTCAAGTGCTATAAATCTTAGCAAAAATCTAGTTCATCACTCAAGGACAAAGAACATTGAAATAAAATATAATTTTATTAAGGAGAAGGTGGAGCAAGGGCTTGTGAAGTTGGATTATGTGCCTACAGAATAATAGGTTGTGGATATTCTAACAAAGGAATTACCCAAAGAAGCATTTGAAAGGCATCGACTAGCTCTGGGAGTCCAGTCGACTTCCCACACTTGAAAAAGTGTGGATGTGGGACCCCATATCCCCAAGGTATGATGTGTATTTCCCTAATATTCTGATATGTGTTCTTTACCCTATTATAGACAACCTTGAAGTGCCCTTTGGGTTTGTTGACAAAGGGGGAGAAAGCGTGATTATTCCAACGGAGCAAAGACATGGGGAGAAGTTGTTAAGTGGAGCAGTGAGATAGGGGGAGTTGAAGATGAGTTGAATATAGTTAGAGGATCTATAACATAGGGGTAGAATTAAATATGACGATTCTAGAAGTGATCAATCAATGATTAGATATCATGACGGCTGAGGTTCATGATGAAATAAGTTCATTAGTATCAGTGTATCAGTATGGTATCAGCAATTGGTAATTAGCAATGAAGTGATTCATTGATGCATTTTTCATTATACTCTTGTTTCCCATACTAATCATGGATCATATGGGATTAGAGTATGTGTTGAGTAAATCCTTGATCGCTCTCTTAATCACATGAAGTTAATTATGGTTGAATATAGAAGGAGTTTTAATGAGATATCAAAATGCAAAGAATTGTTATGAGAAGAGTTGTCAACAAAACCAAAGGGGGGGATTTTTTCCCAGTGTTTTCCAAATTTTTGGGTCTCAAAATCAAAATTTTGATGTTGGAAAAGGAATGATTTATTCATAGGAGTGAATGGTATGAAGAAAGTTGAAGAAAATTAGAAAAGTATGAGAATTTTGTACCACAATTCATGGATCGTGTACCATGTTCAAGGAACGGTACGTGGAGCGGTGGGAACAGTACGTCGGAGCAGTTTGTAAAACCAAAAATGGTTCGTGGTGGAAGGAGGTTCAGTATGTAGGTGGCTTGACATCGGTGGAGGAGATTGACTGTGTGGGAACAAAGATAGTATGTGGACCAGATAGAAAAATCGGTTCGCAGGTGGCTTGTAGTTCGCAGCGGCAGAAGGATTGGTATGCAGTGAAGGCTGGATTGAAGATTTGGTAAATCTTATATTAACGGATTTTGTGGGTATCTTTTCCTATATAAGAATCACTAATTCCACCAATTACTATGGAGATATAATATCATTAGAGAATAACTTTTTGATCTGTGATTTCGGTGAAGTCTGAAGGAAGTTCGTGAGGGAGAATTCCGCGAAAGCTAAAGTGGTTCGCGCGGAAGAAATTATGCCAAAGGTTTTTGTGGAGAACTATAATCTGCAAAGGACACGATACACAGAGAAAGAAGGTGCGGTGCATGGCCGGTTAGTGAGGGCAGTCCATGAACAAAGAACATTTCAAGGACATATGGTGATTTGTAGAAGCAGTTTGAGAGCAAAGAACAGTTTGTAGACAGGATGGGTTTCACAGAGGAGGTTCGTAGGATCAATACGTGGAGGCGATACACGATAGAGAAGGAGAAGAAAATCTATGGATGAAGGGTGGTTCACTGCAATGGCAACAGTATGTGGAGGAGGTGTTCCACGTACCGAACCCAGTACATATTATGCAGGAGGAGCAGATGGTTCATGATTTTCACAAGGAGGCTTTCAAAAACTTCAAATCAATTTGTGAAAGTATTTTCCGATACCTAGTAGTACTCAGTAAGGTTTACTTCATCTACAGGTGAAAAAGGGACTTCAACAGAGCATCTACCAATAGTTTAGGATGCATGAATTCATGCAAATTAAGGGACCTACATGTCCATAAACTGTGTTTGACCTACAAGTCAATAAACTGTGTGTGGATTCCTTTCCAAGAGCAGTGATAAAAGGAAGAGGAAGACGGTGACCCTTTCCACCAGCAGTGAGCCAGAGAAAGAGGAATAGGGAGTGACCCTTGTGAATGTAGTGACCAGACCCTAAACATTGTAAAGGTGGTGAGCCTAGGAATAGAAGATCTAGCTCGAACTTTGTACTCGTTATTGGTTGTGAGCCTTAGTGAATTTGGTACATCGGCACATCGCCATTGTATGCTCCTTGGACGTAGCCCAGTGAGGGTGAACCAAGTAAAACTTGTTGTGCCCTATGCATGATTTCATATTTGGTTATATATTGCTATGGGGGGAAGATAGAATTGATTTTTTTCTAACAACGAAACAAGATACAAAAGGGAGTAAGTTTTAATCTATCATACCCTGATTCACCCCCCCCCCTCAGGGTATTTGACCTAGTGGACCTAACATGTTTGAACCAAATGGTTCAAAACTTCTGATCCATAAGGCTCCATACACCTCATGAACCAAAGTTTGGTGTTCACTTAATCTAAACCATAACACATTTCATCCCATGCGATCAATGGTCCATGGCTCAATGTACCATAGTTGACTTATTAGGGTGTCTGATATAGCCTAATCAGAAAAAAAAAATTAGTTTACAACAGAAACTCTAATTACCAACAATGTTTCTTAATTCCCTACATAAACAATCTATCAAATCATAGGTTTATCATACAAGGCACTCAGGGTAAAATTCATGTAGTCAAGCAATGCATCCTATATGGAATGTAATAATTCATGTCATGTGAATCATGTAAGGTGCCTAAAATGATCCATGATATGGAATGACCTCATCTCAATAGGGAATGATGAAATAAAATCCTCAATAATAACAATAATAACATCACAATTCAAGTTCATCACCCAACAGTGGAATCAAATCAACTATAATAGGAAAATTTCAAAAAACAACAAAACCTATTCCAAACAATTTGGCTTTTTCTTATATGTGAGTTAGCTACTCCCAAACACATCTCATTACCAAATTCCAACACTTCCTGATCTCTATATATTATCTCAAAAATAGTAAAGAAACCAGAAAATAATATCTCTGATACCACTTTGTAAATCCCCAACCTGGGATCCACTAAATAAATAAATAACAAATAATAAATAATAAATAACAAATAAAAATAAATAACAAATAATAAATAATAATAAATAAAAAATAATAAATACTAAATACTAAATAAAAAATATTAAAAATAAATAATAAATAACACATAATAAATAAATATAAATACTAAATAATAAATAATAAATAAATAATAATAATAATAATAAATAATACATAATTAATAATTATAAATAAATAAATAATAAATAATAAATAATAAACAACAATTAATAATAGATAATAATAAATATATAATAAATAATAAATAATAATAATAAATAATAAATAACAAATAATAAATAATAAATAATAAATAATAAATAATAAATAACAAATAATAAACAATAAACAATAAATAATAAATAATAATAAATAATAATAAACAAATATTAAATATTAAATATTAAATATTAAATACTAAAAAATACAAAATACAAAATACAAAATAAAAAATAAAAAATAAAAAATAATAAACAATAAACAATAAACAATAAATAATAAACAATAAACAATAAAAAATAAACAATAAATAATAAATAATAAATAATAATAATGAATAATAATGAATAAATAATAAATAATAATAAATAATAAATAATAAATAACAAATAATAAATAACAAATAATAAATAATAAATAATAAATAAATAATAAATACTAAATAAAAAAATATTAAATAATAAATAATAAATGACACATAATAAATAAATATAAATAATAAATAATAAATAATAAATAATAAATTACACATAATTAATAATTATAAATAAATAAATAATAAATAATAAATAATAAACAACAATTAATAATAGATAATAATAAATATATAATAAATAATTAATAATAATAATAATAAATAATAAATAATAAATAATAAATAATGAATAATGAATAATAAATAATAAATAATAAATAATAAATAATAATAAATAAATAATAATACATAATATATAATAAATAAAATATTATTATTAATAATAATAAATAATATATAATAAATAATAAAAAATAAAAAATAAATAATATATATAATAAATAATAAATAAATAATAAACAATAAATAATAAATAATAAATAAATATAAATAATAAATAATAAATAACCGGTAACAAATAATATTATTAATAATAATATTTTATTATTATTAATAATATATAATATATAATAAATAATAAATAAATATAAATAATAATAATAAATAACCAGTAACAAATAATAGATAATAAATAAATTAAAGTATATTATAAATAATAAATAATAAATAATAAATAATAAACGAGACACATGAAAAATTATGGAAAGGCGTGATAAGGGATGAAAAATCATGAAAACGCATGAAAACAGATGGAGAAGCATAAAGAAGGAAGCATTAGAAAGCATGAGAACGCATGAAAACTCATGACAACTCTGGAAAACCCCTTAAGAATTCAACATAATCATCATAATAACCCACAAAAAACCATTGATAAGATAACAAGTCATGGAAATCCAAATAAACAGTAATAAATGGAGCAACCGTTAAAACCCGTCAAAACGGTCATAAAGTGACAAAAACATTGGACTCACATTAACAGAGATAACTTATGATCCGAGAGTCCGTTCCAGATCCACGACCAGTCAAATCAAATATCCTGAAACGATCTTTGACCTGATAGGTGAAAGTGACCGAATGGACCGGCGGATCGGAAGTTACGACCATTTAAAAAAATCTGACAGGGAACGAGTGCTAGAAACGAGGCATCGAAAAACATAACAAACCCGATACCCACTAAAAAGGCCATAACTTATGATCCAGGAGTCCATGTGGGCGCCACAACTAGTCAAACTGAAGCTCATGGAACAAACTATGATCTGGAAGGCAGAGGAGTCCGAACTGACATGCGGATCGAATGTTAGGTCTGTTTGAAGACAAGTTCGACGGGACATCGATGACAGAAACGGGGTTTCAGAGGCCTTCGGAGGGGTTTTTTGGGTCAAAAAACATAATAGAAGCTTTCTTGTGTCAAACTGGTGTGTATCTCTCTTCGATGGCTTCAATTTGATATGTGGTAGAGCCCAAATGGACACCCGGAGCGAAAGTTATGGTCGTTTGAAGTTGAAGAAATTTTTTTAACTTTATTATAACTCTCATATCTTCCACACCTTAGACCGTCTCACAGTTTTGATTATATGTTCCTCTAAATCTCTTCATGAGCTTCGATTTGACTGGTCGTGGTGCTTCAACGGACGCTCGGATCAAAAGTTATGGTCGTTTTAGTGATTTCGGGGTTTCTCATGTTTTTTTATTTATTTCTTTTCATTTCACGGTGATTTTACCCAAACTGCCGCTATTCCACAGCAGATTTTTAAAAAACCGCCGCTAATCCTCTAAAAAAATTAACACATTTCACAGTGGTTTTTAAAGTGCCGCGAAAAAACCGCCGCGAAATACCGGCCCGAAAACTATTTAGGGGCGGTTTTTAAAACCGCCGTGAAAAAACCGCTGCAAAACGCCCGTTTTCCTGTAGTGTAGTAATTATATCAGTCAATAGTGGAAGTAGTAAATCAACGAGATATAACATAAACATCCAAGATAGGAATATACAAACAATTCCAAAAGTAATCTCATATAGAAAATAATGTGTAATGTCTCTATAAAGTAAGAAAATAGGTGTACATACATCTAGTACAATACATGTATCAAAAGGTACAAAAGACCAAAAAGAACTATCCTAGCTATCATAACGATCCTAGATCAGTCTTGTGCACCCCAACTCCTAAGCATAGAACAATCAAGCATCATAAAATGGGCACTTGACTCAATCCCTACCTGCATCCATGAAATCTATCCAGGTACCCAACAGTGGCTTGAACATGGTGTGAGATAACACTCAATAGGATACCACCAATGGTATGTATAACAAGTCTAGTATGTGTATAACAAGATAAGAAATGTGCAATGTATACAACAGGTATAACAATAATGAAAGTAAATTGACCAAGGCATATGTGATAATATCCATCCCACTAAGGATCCCTATAAGAAATAGTCAATTTCCCTTAAATAAGGGTATCTATAAATCAGAAATAAACACGTAACACTATTCTTTCAAACAACTAATATCTGATACTCATACCAGGGATATTTGTAAGCATAGAAAAATATTCACCATGTCCACACTATATAACCAAGTGTCAATATCTATAGTGGACATTCTGTGTAATCAAAGTGTATAACATCCATCATGGACATGTCATATAACCAAAAGGGTTAGACCTCAAAGAACTAGATCCAAGGTATAGAAGACTAAGGCATTTACATTGATTCCGAGGAGAATCTTGATGGAAACTTAATAACAACTTGGTTGGAGTCCAAGGATTATGTCAATAGACCATGTCCAATGTGAGTCCAAGAAAAATGAATCCAAGGGGTAGCAAGGCCCATGGAATCTTAAGGAATCAGGATCTAAGGAGTAAATAGGTCTAAGGCATATATTTCCCTAATCAAGACCCATGGAGTTGAAATGTACATGGAATCCTATGTAATTAGGATCCAAGGTATACCAAACAATTCATCCACTACCATAATAAAATAATCATCTCATTCATTCATCAATTTATAACCATTCACATTCCATGTGTTCATACAACTCACTTCCAAAAATTTCACTAAGTCAATTAAATCAACTCACATAATGTTATCACAAGGAAAATGAGGCATCAACTCTCTCCTAATCATTCAATTCAATTATCATCAATTATAAAGGATCCCTCTAATAAGGCAAGTGCACACACACCCAGTAGGGTGGTATAAAGTAATATAGATAAAAAGGCACACCCCATGGGTAGCCTGGGTTGGGGCTAACAACCTCCAACAATCTAAAAGGTACTAGTGGGAAACATAAATAGGTTCTAATTCATATAATCAAGGCATTAAATTCATTTTAAAGGAAACTCCAAAAAGTATGGCATGTGTTACAATGTAAATTAGCTATATAAAACACCAAACTTACAAGAAAAGTTATAGTCCAACTACCATATACACGTGGTAGAACACTCATCCAATATCTACCTCTGATTCGGTCCAGATCAGAAGAAAAAATAATAATGGATGAAAAGATTAAAAAAAATTGGGCATATAATCTTGCACCTAAATAACTCTATCGATATGTATACAAATGAAGAATAAAACAAGATGATAAAATAATATACCAGCGCGGATCCAATGATACAAACGATTCTTAGATCAGATGTCGTATGAAGAAACGGGATCAAATCCTATGAATTGTATTAAAAAGGAGCTCCCAGCACCAAAGCTATCCACTGTAATGAAAATAGGAAGGAGGATTAAAGTTTTAAAGAGATGAGAGTAAAAAATGAAATTTCCTACTTTTTAACTCAGTCACATGGTTTGGCTATATGATTGGCCAAACCGTGCGCTAACTGTGCACCCTTCACTTCCTCATCAGGGACCCCACACAGTTCATGGGAATGGTTTGGAAAACTATGCGCAAACCGTGTGTTTAGACTCTATTAAAATTCTGTAGTTTTTTCACATGGTTGTGAAACCCTAGTTGCATGGCTTCTTTAAATTGTGCATCATTTCTATGGCTTTTGAAACTCCCAGCAAGGTTTCCTCAAACCGTGCAGTCTAGGTCGCACGGTTTCTACTAACGATGCAACCCAGCTCCCTTTTCCAAAAATCGGCCCTTCTGGCTTCAAACAAGCCCCGAACACCCCCTAAAACTCCCATGATCTCATTAGACACTCGCATTAGGTCAAAACCAAGGAGTTAAACTGAAATTAAAAATATATTTTCCTCAAGAAAAACCTGAGATCTTACAAATTGACATTTTTGAGAGCCATTCAAAAGTCTATTTCAAATTAATTTCTAAAACAAATTATAAATAAGGCCATTTGAAAACCCCTTTGAAGAATCAATCCAATTTCCACTTAAGGCCTAAAAAGGTATAAAAAAAGCTTTTCAATTATTTTTAGAACCAAATGGAGTCAAAACATTTTTAAATATCAAAATTTAATTAAAAAGAATTATTTCAAAAAAAATAAATACTTTCTATTTAAAGTGAAACTTGAAATATCAAGTAAATGTATTATACCAAATGAAGAACACTTTGAAACATTCACAAATCCTGATTTAACATTCAAAAATATTAATAATTAGGAATTTGAAATAGAAACCAATAACGGTTTCTAAAATTTAAACATGGGTAAACCTACCTCAAATAAAGAATAACCAAGCTATGGTAAGTCAAAACATGTCGGGTTTGATAGAGAACGCCCAAAAGGGGGTGAAAGAAACCCACACAAGCCCTATAAATCAAAGAAACCACAAAAATCAGGTCAATACCTAGACCAAGGGTTCGGCTGAACCAAGCGTGGTTATGGGGGTGAAATTGAGAATAGAGGGAGAGAGAGAGAAGGGGTGTGGAGACCATACCTAAGAGGTTCGACCTTGGATCACCAAAAAACTATTATAAATCATCTTGAAGGAGGAAGCTTGAGATATGGAGGTGTGTATTTTATGGGGATTCATCCTTGGATAATGTGATCGACAAGGGGAGTGGGGGAGGTGGTCATCAACCATGGGAATCTCGCATGAAGAGGGAAGGGGGTGCATGTGATGAGAGCTGAGGAGGAGAGGGGGAGCATAAAGAGAGAGAGGGAATCAAACCTGGTCAGGTGTGATGTGTTGGGAATGGGAAATAAATGAGGGAGATAGGAAATAAAAAAATAAGAAAATAAAATAAAAATTTAAATTTAAATTTCGGGCTTGGCGAACGGTGTACCTTCATGGTTTAACAAACCATACAGCAACTGTGTTTCCTACACTGGACACCCAAAACACCTTGCAAGGTTACTCCTAGGAGATTATATGTTTTAATTAATCATGTGATAACCATGAAACACAACACTGACCCAAGACAAAACTAATCACATGGTTTCCACATTGTTTGTCAAGTCACGATGGCTAATCGTGTGTCCCTTTATAACATTTAAAATTTAAAATTTTCCAGCACAAAACTCTTAGAAACTCCCAACACCACAAAATAATATCAAATAATATTAAATAAATAAATAAATAAAACTTGGGGTGTGACAATTATCCCCATTATAAATCTTTCTTCCCTTAAAATTTTGTTTCCAAAGGATATAAGGTGACTAGAAAACACAAACTAAAATGATTCCTTAAAATAAAAAAAAACTCAACCTCAGGAAACAATTGAAATCTCCAAGAAGAACTCAACCACCAAGGGACAAAAAACCTAAGGAACACTAGGAACTACTAAGATCTCCCCACTAATTAGACTTCTTCTAAAATGGTGGGTCATCAATACCCACTCTCTAAGAGATACATTACCATAAAAGAATCACTTACACTTAACAACCGAATAAACTACAATACCTATATCAAAACTATCAACCTAAAACATTATAATATCTAAGAAATCTTGATAAAATAACCATTATGGTTCTTAAACCCAAGCCACAACACTCAAACTCATAAATTAGGACCTCAAATTTGAAACACTGTCTCATGGCGGACCATAAAATGATTAGCGCTCTCAGGTGATTAGATACCTAAATGCTATATATCCTAGTTATCCAAGAATTGGCCCAAAATCACCCATTCTCAAACCATCAAAAAGAAAATGCCTAATTTAATGGCTCTAAAACACAACTCACAAAAAACATGATCATCAGTAAAGCATAAGCACTGTAAAAATAACCAATGTATCAGGATCACTCTAAAACAACTAACATACCATGAGAATCTACATAGATCCATCCACATAACAACCAAATAAATATACCTCAAAGGATATCACTGATTACAAACCACTAAAAAGGAAACCATTATCACTAATAATCATCCCCAGAACAAATTTCACAAACTCCTGCAATACTCAACTTGGTTCTTTTGAGATACCTATGACAAACCTAGGTAATCACACAAAAAAGGAGGAAACAATTCTATAAACCTAGATCCAAATACATGAGAAGAAACAATTTATCCTTAACACTAACTACTTTGTACTTTATTCATTAATAAATACCTTATCACATCTTGATTGTTCTTATGCGTGAAAATGCATGTGATAATTTCCTAAGGACAGTTGTTGCATTAAAGGGTCATAGTTGATCCCTACTATGATAAGAACCTGGAAGTTCCATAACACTGTTCTTGGATATATTTTCTATGGACAGATGATGTTATTTGAGGGGAAAAAATAATACAGGCCATTAGGGGTGAGGACTCATAAAACTTTGAGGCACCTTCTCATGGTGTGTGCCCTTGGTAATATCCAGGAGGATATTATGAGAACGAGACCCGCCAGTAAGAAATCCGTATTTCATAGTGTCATTGGATGTTCCTATCTGCGGACATGTGTATTGGTCCTTAGACTTTAATATTATTATTAATGGGTATTACAACTCGCGCACTTAGATGTATTGACAAAAATTGTGACGACACACTGTTCGCAGTGAGGTAGGATACGTTGGGTCCGTCACGAGTAATACCGCATTAATAGATGATGTGAGAAAGGATTTGTCCCTTCTGTTCCATAACATAAGTAGATATCTCATGCCCTTCGATGGAATTGATATAGCCTAAGTAAATCCATGGACATGGTAAGGAATGGGCAAGTTCATTTCCGGAAAGTCAAAGAAAGAATAATCGAGCACATAGGATGATGGCACTAGCATGAAACCCGCTTGATTTGAGATATTGTGACAAAGGGATTATATTACACTATAAGAATTTGTATGAGGTGACATGTCAATACGGCTTCAACTTCTTTCTCTTGGGTGCCTTGACCCGTTGCTAGATAGTAATCTTGGACTTTAGGCAAGCCCACCCAATGCCAACGAGAAAGAGGCCTAGAGGGTCACACACTAAGTGTGTCCATGTATCTCAGTTAAATATTAATTTAACAATTTAAATAAATATTATTCCTGAGTGTTGTTTAATAATTATTTAAGGATGCCTGGTCGCATTTATTTCGACACTAGTTAATCAAGATAATTTATTGTGGTTGAAATAATATATATTTATTAGCGAGTAATGCAGTTACATTTATTTAAGAAATAAATAGTCATTACTCAAGGTATAATAAATGTGGTGGAGTAATTAAAGAAAAATGAAAACAAGATAAACACGCCATGTACATTGAATGTACACGCCGTGTAGTTTTCATGGAAAATGAGTACACACCGTGTATTAATGATTACACGCCATGTAGTTTTTCCAGTCGAGATTTGAAAAAATAATATCATTTTATTAAATTATATTTATTATAATCAGCATGGGCGCATGTCAAGGAATTAATCATTCGACATGGGGGTTTTCAATAAGAGTTAATAAAATAAATAAAATGTGTAACACATTTATTTATTGCCATAACTCTATAACCTCAAACCTGATTATAAATTTCCTTACAACCCCAACACTTTTCCAGTGAGAATCGTTGTGCACAAAAATTCTAGAGAGTTATCTCAAGGCCGAAAGAACTCCTTCCTCCAAGAACGCTCTCAAGACCGAGAGAGATCCACCACCACCGAATCAAGGCGATCGAAGGTAGACATCGCAAGCAAAGGTTCTTCCGTGCTAGCACTCGAAGATCCCTTCGGCGACATCCAGAGATACGTGGAGCACATGTGGATCACCACTAGAGGAATCCTACACTTGGATTCTACGACGCAATGATGGATCACATCAGATTGTGACAGGAGACATCAACGAAGAAATAATTCCATCAAGGTAATTCTTGTCAATAAATTAAATTAATTATAACCAACATATGATGATCCTATCTCTATGGTTCTGGGACTCCCTCTTTTTTTTCGTTCTTTGTTCTATTCCGAAGATCTGGTATTTTACATCGTGATGGATCTCGGATTGATCGTTGTTAACGCTAAAATTGAAGTTGGTCACTCCCACCAACACGCTTCTGTTGTGCCCAAAACCTACAAGTGGTATTAGAGGGGTCATATCGTTGATTATAATAATTTAGTTTTTTCATTGGTGATTTACGCATTTAATAATTTAGTTTTTTCAATTCAAGTTAATCGTTCTTAAAAATATGAATCTTGAGATCTATTCCTCCCCTCTCGTTTCTCGTTCACCTTATAGAAACGAATTTTTCTTTTAATTTTGATTAAAATAAAATAAAGGAACTCATCCGGAGGTGCCAAACGCTCTTGGCCGTACAACACCAGAATACATGGCGTGTATTCGGAAGTACACGTCGTGTAGTCTAGGTTCAATGCATTGACTAATCCGCCAAATCAGGTCGTGTATTAGATCCTATCTAAGTCATTTATGACACCATGTGTTGACTAGGAACAGGTGGCACACGGTTTCCGGATTACACGGCGTGTGGTCCAACTGAACACGGCGTGTAGTCCCTTCGGGTTAGGGTTGGACCGTGTACCCCGTACACGGCTAGCCCGGCTGGAAACTGTGTAACGCAAATACTACATGGTGTGTGTCCAATTGAACACGCTATGTACTCTGAAAATTTCTGAAGTACATCTACACGCCATGTCCTCGGGCGTGTACTTCAGATGGATGGTGAACAAAAGTACACGTCGTGTAGTCGGAACTACACGTCGTGTACTCATCCAAATTATACAGATTTATTAAAATTTATTATTATATTATACAAACCCTTGATACATGTACCATAGTGTAGGCGTAAAGCTGAGGAACAACACGTGATAGGTGTTCTATATATATGTGTTTAATTTAACATTTGTGTAATGAATAGGATTCATCGGGTTGCCTCCAAGGTACAAGTTATGTACAAAGTTAATTTTAAATGAATTTATTTGTTTAAAATTATGATGTATAAGAATCTCAAGGAAATTCATAAAAAGGGTTTAAGATAAAAGGATTGATTAATTAAAGATAATTAATTGATTCGAGCGTGATTTATCTTAAATAAGAACGATTAAAGAATTGAATGCTAGTTTTATTTATGCGTAAATATTGTTGCATGTATGGATGATCATGACCTAGACCAAGACCTTTGTATATGAATGGTTTATTTTAATTTATTTATTTAAATTAAATTTGTTGGCCTGCGAGTCTTCTCCTCATTAATTTGTAGGACCTGCACGCCCAAGGATTCTTTTATATAAAAACCCTTTTTACCCATCACCTGCGTGTGAGATAAATGCATATGTAATGGATGGAACTCCCAAGATGGTGGAGGCGGCTCAAGTCAGGAGCCAAGGCGAAACCAATCCAAGGAGATACAAAGGTGGACAGGTGGAAAGTTGTAAACACGAACCCAAAAGGTTCAAGGTGTTTCTCCCCTAGGTCTTGGGTTAGTTTATCAACCGCTAGATAAACTAACCAATAGAAAATCTCATGATCATACCATTAATTTTATTTTTTTTAGTTTCATGGTTTATTTATTGTGGGTGTGTTGTCACGATTACACAATTAATGAATTAAACGAGCATGCAAGATGGAACTAAAATAAAACCGACTTATACATAAATATTATCTTAGACATGGTTAATCACTTAAATATATCCCACTTAATATTAACAAGCATGTAATAAAAGATAATAAATTGGAAATTTACATATAAGGATAAAATCCCTCAAAGAAATATTAAGTCGGTATAGCCTTCTATAATCTTGGTTAGAATCGAACTATAGTTCAAAGTGCTTGACCAACCCTAGTTGGGGTGATTTCAATTATCAGGGAATTATAATTCAAGGTTTTGGGTTGACTTGACTTGGTTCGCATCAAGGGTTGACTGCCACGGCAGGACTTGGCATGACCAAGAGACAAAGGTTGAGGAAATCCAAAATAAAAGGATTTAAGTATTGGGGAGTCCACTCAACAGATCAAGGAGTTGAGAGTTAATGTAGTTAGAATTTGGAATGCCTACCTAAAATCCTTCAAGTTGCTTGACTAACCCTAGTTGGGGTAATGCGAAGGGCAATATGGATCCTTGCCACTAGAATATTCAGGCAACAGAATATTCTGAAGTCAATGGTGGGGGCTATTGGATTTCGATAAAATAGTGGGAAACTAATAAGTATTAATTTATTTATTTGTATCAGTATTTTAATAAAGTAATAAACCTTTTCTCATCTTAATTTGTAGAAATGGAAATAAAATGGCTTCAAACATATCATTATGAACCATAATCGAGAAGGAAAACCTTCTAACCGGCACCAATTTCCAAGAGTGGCAGAGGCGTTTACGCATCATCCATCACCAAGAGAGGAAATTGTATGTGCTGGAAGAGCATGTTCCAGTTGTTCCTAGATTGGAACTTCTGCCCTTAACTCATCAGGTAGATAAGGACATGGGGCATGACAAACCCGCGGTCCTTATGGTGAATAAGAAAAGGAAGGACAATGCAAAGGGGCCAAAAACTTATAAACAGTCTGAAGCCCCTGAGCATCGTCCCTCCAAGAAGGGGAAGATCTAGAGGCAGGGCAAGGAATGGGAGGCAGTGTGTTTTGCATGTGGCAAGCAAGGCCACTAGAAGAGGAACTTCACCCAGAAGCATCGAGATGCTAAAGGTGCATTTGTTATCGAGTGTAATCTTTCTATTTCTACACATTGGGTATTAGATATAGCTTGTGGGGATTACATCTGTATTCAAATGCAGGAACCAAGTAGATTTAGAACGATTGACAGAGGAGAGGTAGATATTTGAGCTTCCAATGGTGCAAGGCTGGCTACGTTGGCTATTGGCGACTACCACCTCTCATTGCCGACTAGGATGATCTTGGTTTTACATAACTGTTATTATGTGCCTAGTGTTACCAAGAACATAATTTCTGTATCTTGTTTGGATATGGATGGATTTATTTTCAAGTTTGGAAATAAGGGTTGTCTCTTTTATAATAAAAACATATGTTATGGTATGGCACATTTAAATAATGGTTTGTATGTATTAAATTATGAAAACCAAGTGTTGGCAATCGATAACGAAACAAACTCACATGACTCATACATCACCCAGTTGTGGCATCATCATCTCGGTCTTGTAAACAAGAAGCACTTGACAAAGCTCTGCCAAGATGGATATTTAGACTCTATTGAGCTAAAACCACTTGATAGATGTCACACTTGTTTACAAGGAAAAATGACCAAGCCACCTTTTGGTTGATAGGGTGAAAGGGACACAGAGCTTCTAGGATTGGTACACACGGATGTGTGTGGACCATTTCCAGTAGAAGCTAGAGGTGGATATTATTACTTCATTACTTTTAATGATGATTTAAGTAGATATTCATATGTCTACTTAATGAGGTATAAGTCAAAGTCCTTAGAGAAATTTAAGGAATTCGGGAATGAAGTAGAGAATTATCTTTGTAAGAAGATAAAGAAACTTTGATCGGATCGAGGTGGAGAATATCTGAACCAAGAGTTCATCAATATTCTATGAGAGTCTGGGATTCTATCTCATCTCACTCATCCTTATACACCACAGTGTAATGGTGTTAGTGAAAGGAGGAACCACACCTTGTTGGACATGGTGAGGTCGATGATGAGTCATGCAGATCTTCCATGATCCTTTTGGGGATATGCATTACAAACTGCAGCATACACATTAAACCGAGTACCAACTAAGGTGGAAAATGGAATTCCATCTGAGTTATGGAATGGAAAGAAACCCATTTTGTCACACACACGTGTATGGGGATGTGAGGCGTCTGTTAGGGTCTTATCAGGCAACAAACTAGCACCCCAGGGCATGAAGTGTATCTTTATAGGATATCCCAAGGAAACGAAAGGATATTACCTATATAACCCTTCAGAAAAGAAAGTTACTATCGCCAGACAATCTATCTTTCTTGAGAGGGAGCACATACTAAAAAAGGATAGTGGGAGAAAGATTGACTTCGACGAAGTAGATGCTCAAGATACACAGGAGTTGGTACGGGAACAAGTTCTATAGGTCCCCATGGAAGAGGTTCCAAAAACACAAGTACTGCATAGAAGCTCAAGAGAGGTAAGGTAACCAGAGAGATTTGGTTTCCTATTCACCGAGGATGGTGAATCATTATTTTTGGAAAATGATGAACCTCTCTCCTACAAGGAAGCAGTAGAAATCTCAGAAGCTGCAAGATGGCTAGAAGCTATGAATTCTGATATGAATTCCATGTATCAAAACCAAGTCTGGGTTCTGGTCGATGAGCCAGTTGATGTAAAGCCTATTGGATAAAAATGGGTATTCAAGAGAAAACTGGACATGGAAGGTCTAGTTAGCACCTATAAAGTAAGGCTAGTGGCTAAAGGATTCAGACAGCGTCAAGTAATTGACTATGATGAAACCTTCTCGCCAGTTGCTATGTTTAAATCCATAAGAATCATACTTTCCATAGAATCTTACCATGACTATGAGATTTGGAAAATGGATGTCAAAACAGCATTCCTTAATGGGAACCTTCAGGAAGATGTCTATATGACACAACCAGAAGGGTTTGTGACACCAGGTGAAGCCAAACGGGTTTGCAAGTTGCAAAAATCCATATATGGATTAAATCAAGCATTCAGGTCATGGAACATTAGATTTGATGAAGCCATAACGGAATTTGGGTTCATTAAGAACGATTTTGATCCATGTGTTTATAAGTGGTTTAATGGGAATGTGATCGTAATTCTAGTAGTATATATTGACGACATATTACTTATTGGAAACGACGCACCAGTATTACAGTCAGTTAAGGACTGGTTGAACAAGTGTTTCTTCATGAAGGACTTGGGTGAAGCAGCCTACATTATAGGGATCAAGATCATTCAGGGTAGATTCAAGAAGCTGTTTGGACTATGTCAGAGTGCATACATTGACCATATACTAAAGAGATTTAGTATGGAACAATCCAAGAGGGGATTGGTTCCAGTGTCACATGGCCTACATATTTCTAAGAAAATGTGTCCTCAGACACAACAAGAGAAAGATAGAATGAGTAAGATACCATATGCTTTGGATATAAGATCCATCATGTATGCCATGTTATGTACCAGGCTTGATGTTGCCTATGCACTGAGCATGGTAGGCAGATATCAAGAAGATCCAGGAGAACAGCATTGGACTGCTGTTAAGACTATCCTTAAGTATCTAAGAAGAACTAAGGATATGTTCCTGGTGTATGGAGGAGACGAGGAGCTTGTCATTAGAGGGTATATTGATGCTGGTTTTCAGATAGATTAGAATGATCTGAAGTCACAATCTGGATATGTTTTCTGTCTCAATGGATGAGCTGTGAGCTAGAAGAGTTCAAAGCAGCCAGTTGTCACTGATTCTACAGTGGAGTCTGAATATATAGCGGCTTCTGATGCATCCAAGGAAGCCGTATGTATTTGGAACTTTGTCCAGGAGCTTGATGTGGTGCCAAGCAGTAAATATCCTATCACTTTGTACTGTGATAATACTACAGTAGTGGCTATTGAAAAAGAACCAAGATCACATCAAAGGAAAAAGAACATACTCCAGAAGTATCACCTCTTGAGGGATTTCTATCAAAGGGGTGAAGTTATAGTGAGAAGAGTGTCCATAGAAGAGGACATAGTGGACCCCATGACTAAAGGCCTATCTCAGTAGAAGCATGAATATCATGTGAGAGCTAGCGGGTTAAAGGTTGTTAGCAGTTGGATCTAGTCCAAGTGGGAGTCTGTTGGATTTGGTGGCCTAAAACAAAAAACTTTGTACTTTATTCATTAATAAATACCTTATAATATCTTGATTATTCTTCTGTGTGACAATGTATGTGATAATGTCCTAAGGATAGCTGTTGTATTAAAGGGTCATAGTGGATCCCTGCTATGATGAGAACCTGGAAGTGCCATAACACTGTTCTTGAATATATTTTCTATGGCCGGATGATGTTATTTGATGGACACAAATAATACAGTCCATTAGGGTTGAGGACTCATAAAACTTTGAGGAACCTTCTCATAGTGTGCGCCCTTGGTAATATCCAGGAGGATATTATGAGAACGAGACCCGCCAGTAGGAAATCCACATTTCATAGTGTCATTGGATGTTCATATCTGCGGACGTGTGTATTAGTCCTTAGACTTTAAGATTATTATTAATGGGTATTACAACTCGCGCATTTAGATGTATTGACGAAAACTGTGACGACACACTGTTCACAGTGAGGTAGGATACGTTGGGTGCGTCATGAGTAATACTGCATTAATAGATAATGCGAGAAAGGATTTGTCCCTTATATTCCATAATGGTAGTAGATATCGCAGGCCCTTTGATGGAATTGATATAGCCTAAGTAAATCCATGGCCATGGTAAGGAATGGGAAAGTTCAATTCCGGAAAGTCAAAGAAAGAATAACCGAGCACATGGGTTGATGGCACTAGCATGCAACCCGCTTGATTTGAGATATCGTGTCAAAGAGATTATATTACACGGTAATCATTCATATGAGGTGACATGTCAATACGGCATCAACTTATTTCTCTTGGGTGCCTTGACCCGTTGTTAGACAGTAATCTTTGACTTTAGGCAAGCTCGCCTAATACCAACGAGAAAGAGGTCTAGAGGGTCACACACTAAGTGTGTCCATGTATCTCAGTTAAATATTAATTTAACAAGTTAAATAAAGCTTATTATCGACTATGGTTTGATAATTATTTAAGTATGTCTGATCGCATTTATTTTGGCACTAGTTATTCAAGAGAATATATCATGGGTGAAATAATATATATTTATTAGAAAGTAATGAAGTTATATTTATTTAAGAAATAAATAGTCATTACTCAAGGTCTAATAAATGTGGTGGAGGAAATAAAGAAAAATGAAAACAAGATAAACATGTCGTGTACATTGAATGTACACGCTGTGTAGTTTTCATGGAAAACAAGTACATGCCATGTATTAATGATTACATGCCGTGTAGTTTTTCCAGTCGGGATTTGAGGAAATAATATTGTTTTATTAAATGATATTTATTATAATCAGTGTGGGCGCATTTCAAGGAATTAATCATTCGACATGTGGTTTTTCAATAATAGTTAATGAAATAAATAAAATGCGAAACGCATTTATTTATTGTCATAACTCTATAACCTCAAACCCGATTATAAATATCCTCACAACCCCAACACTTTTCCAGTGAGAATCATTGTGCACAAAAATTCTGGAGAGTTATCTCAAGGCCAAAAGAACTCCTTCCTCCAAGAATGCTCTCAAGACCGAGAGAGATCCACCACCACCGGATCAAGGCGATCGAAGGCAGACATTGCAAGTGAAGGTTCTTCCATGCTAGCACCCGGAGATCCCATTGGCGACATCTAGAGATATGTGGAGCATGTTTGGATCACCGCTAGAGGAATTCTACACTTGGATTCTATAAAGGATGGATCACATCGGATCGTGACCGGAGACATCAACGAAGAAATAATTCCATCAAGGTAATTCTTGTCAATTAATTAAATTAATTATAACCAACATATGATTATCCTATATCTATGGTTCTGGGACTCCCTCTTGTTTTTCGTTCTTCATTCTATTCCAAAGATCTGGCATTTTACATCGTGAAGGATCTCGGATTGATCATTGTTAACGCTAAAATTGAATTTGGGCACTCCCACCAATGCGCTTCCACTGCGCCCGGAACCTACATGTATCAGGATCGCTCTAAAACAACTAACATGCCATGATAATCTACATAGATCCATCCATAGAACAACCAAATAAAGATATCTCAAAGGATATCACTGATTCCAAACTAATAAAAAGGAAACTATTATCACTAAGAATCATCCCCAGAACAAATTTCACAAACTCCTGCAATACTCAACGTGGTTTTTCAGAGATACCTATGACAAACCTAGACAATCACAAAAAAAAGAGGAAACAATTCTAGAAACCTAGAGCCAAATACATGAGAAGAAACAATATATCCTTAACACTAAATTACAAGTTTGGATAGGTCCACCAATTAGAGGAACTATACTAAACAAGGAAAGGAATTACCCAAAGGTTCTTCCTGAAAACAACATATCCATCCTTTCCATGATTTATCTAGGATGCAGAATCTAAATAACATGAAACATGACCTCAACTGCTTCATGTATCACATTCTCAACCAAAAATTCCTACTGAACTAAGGGACAAATACAAATAATAAAATCAATAAAACACCACACATCATAAGGCCCCATCTTATATAAATTCTTAAACCCCCATTTCAAAAAAATCAATTTTCTAAAACATTTTTTAACAAAATTTTAAACACTTGATTATTTAAAATAGTGACTTAGATTACACATTAAAAACATTAAAATTCCCTATTTTAAAATCATTCATTTTATAAGGCAAAAAAAGTAAACAAATCCCCATTTTTTCAAAATCCTCCATTTTTTAAAAAAAATAAAGTTTATTTCAAAATCAAAATACTTCTCAAGGTTTTAAATAAAATAAAACATTTTCAAAATATTTTCTAAAAACCAATTCCATTTTCTCAATAATTTTTTTTAAATATCTAAAAATCGTTTTAAAATCCAACCTTTTAAGAAATTACAAAAATTCACAAAACTAAAAACACATCATAAGTCCAAACCACATGTCAATCTATCACAATACTTACATGAATTTTACCCTCATCACTGGATGTCACTCAAGGAAGTATAAATACTAAAATCAAACAGGGTGTGGAATCATGTGTTACTAGGCCACATGGTTTGAGGGACCATGATCCAGCTATGCAATAATTCCTAAGGAATCATAGGATCAAGCATTTGGTTGTAGCCTTAAGTACACGTCGTGTACTCTTTTTTCACTCGAAGCTGTGTGTTGGTCGTGTCCGGGCCACACACACGGTGTGTAAGGGCGAGGTGAAGGTCAGTTAAAGTAGAGTACGGAAAACTGAAGTACACACTGTGTACTCAAGAAGTACACGTTGTGTATTTTCTTTATTTTCATTAAACGGACCGAGGTCGCGCCTGACGCACAGAAGCGTCTTCTTCTTCATGTTTCGTCCGTCCGAGAGTGACATATGACCGCGATTCTTCCCTGACTCGTTGTGCCTCCATCCGACCTCCGTTCTAGCCGCTGTCGATTGCGTTGGAAGAGCAGCGGTGAGTTCTCCGTTCTGCTTTAGCCTTGTTTATTGATTCCTCCTCGTTTCCAAGTTATCGTGGGATGAACGTTTTGTGCATTTTATCAGATCTTCATCATTCTAAGGGGAATCTGTGGTCAAGGTTCACGTATATCGATCTCCTAGGATCGAGGTAGGTGGTTTGTGTCTTTTCGTAGAATGTTGATGAGTATTTTGTGCAAATTCCACCAATACCCTTGAACAGGGTATTGCGTGTTACCTGTTTTGATCTGTTGTTTGCTTGCTTTGCTTGATTGCTGTAGTAGAGGTTTATGCTTGTGAGTAGAGTAATTTATTTTGTTCTCAGGTTTCTTTTCCATTCTTGTTCTTCCTGTTTGGTGTTTTGCCAGTTTCCATGCCTAGTCGTAGGATAGTGGAACTGCTGCTTTATTATGCTATTGAGCCTTAGAATGATATCCAAGTAGTTCTTGAGGTTTACTTGGATGATGTACGTGTGCTGAGCATGTTTTATCTTTCACTCAGGACTATGATAACCTAGAGTAGTAGACCAAAGGGAGAATTGACGGAAGGGCTTCTCTAGAGTGTCTTTTAATTACTATGCGAGACCACGGGGGGAATTGACGTTGAGTGCTTCCTCAGAGAGTCTATAGTTCCTCGACGTGGGCCATAGGGGGAATAGACATTGAGTGCTTCCCTAGAGATCCTTTATAACAATACGAGACTATAGGGGGAATTGACGGTGAGTGCTTCCCCAGAGAGTCTAATAATTACATAGCTGAACCAAAGGGGTGAGGCTATGTGTGCCTCTTAGAGGGTTGCTAGTACTTATAGGTTGAACCATAGGGGTTAGGCTGTGAGAAATACCCAGAGGGTAACCTGTTTTCTTTATTATTGCTGGCTGTTTACTTGTGTACTTTGTTTGTTAGAATTGTGGATTGTAGCTGCTTGTGATTTTCTGTTTACTGCTTCTTGTTTTATTACTGCCATGTATTCATTGACTGTTAGGCACAAATATTTGGGTGATTGCCTACTGGGATTGTATCTCACAACCTTTTTAGGTCATGCTTTTGGGACCAAACAGACTATGTTGCTGCAGGTATAGATAAGGGAAAGCGCCCTTCTACATTAGGTTCTTGATCGCACTAGAGCTGGAGAGCATGGGACCGAGCCATGGCTCGCGATGCTGAGGAGTTTACTTTGTTTTATTTTGAACTTGGTTTCAGTTGTATTTTAGAACATTGTTGTGTTTGCTATTTTCCTTAGATACTTGTACCTGCTGCATCATTATCATCATTACTATATGTATTCATTTCTTCCGTTGTCTGGTTTCTGTTGTTATGCATGTTGTTACTGCTTCCGCTATTGACTGTTGTTTTTCCACTGTATACTTTACCGAATGAGGGCATAGTTTCCCCACCGACTCACCAAGGCCCCCGCTGCTAGTCAGTAGCCTCTTGTATTTGGGGAAACACGCTTGAGGTCATGTGGCAAACCGGGTACGGGGCACCAGTGGAGGGGCTCTGGATTCGGGTCGTTACAAAGTGGTATCATAGGGGTTCTTTTCTCTTGCTTTCTATTTGGAGACTTTAGCCAGGGATAGGACGGATTCGGTACTTGGCATTAAGCTGTGCTCGGGAGTAGCTAACCCGTGTACTGGGAAAATCCATACTACCTCGTTAATTGCAGTTTTCTGGTTTTGAGATTTTATGATTGATCTGATTTCACCTAGAGTGATTCACTTAACTTGTGCTATTATTGTTTTGATATTCTGGTTCTATTTCTGTCACAACATGATGATATTAGGGTATGCCATCTCATGGATCATATAGGCACTTGTAGAAATCACATGCCATGCATTCTTGTCATGCCATCTAGGGTGAATTAGAGGTTTCATGCCGTTGTGATAGACTATGTGTAGATTATGCATGCTGTTGTGATAGATGCTTGATAGATTCTCTGTTGCCATGTTAGAAAACTAGTTGTTTTGCTCTTTGCTTAAAAATGAACGCCAAATTTTGGTTCGTGAGGTGTTATGGTCCCTCATTAATCGAAACTTGGTGATCATGATCCTGACCTCTCTTGTATATGACTGTGGGAGATGCCAAAATTTGATTCGTGGGGAGTATGGGCCCTCACGGATCGGAATTTGGCACCTCTTTCCCTTATTTTTAGTGTTTCTGGGATTCTGTGCAGTTTCTGAGCTACTGCCCAGAAAAACCCAGAATACACAGCGTGTACTTTTTGGATACACGCCGTGTAGTTTTCAGGCCATGTCACTGACCGTGTGGGCAGAACGTGGTGTCATGAAAGTAACTTTGGGACCACGCCGTGTACGTTAGGTACACACCGTGTGAGTGCGGAGCCGTGTACCCGGCTGTGTCACTAACAACACGGGTCGGGGAAGCTTGGGTAGAACATGCTGTGTCCATAGGGAACACGCCGTATAGTCCTATCCAGGTACCCGGCCATGTCACGAACAACACGGGTCGGCTTTACCTTCTTTTCCGCACACCGTGTTTGTTCGGAACACGCCATGTAGTCTTGTCCAGGTACCCAGCCATGTCACAAACAACACGGGATGGTGTCACCTTCGCCTATAGATTCCATGTTTGTTCAGAGCATGTCATGTAAGCTTCAGCCGTGTAGACGGCCATGTACTTAACAAACACGGGCCGCTGAAGCCTTGTCTATTACATGCCTTGTTTGTTTCGAACACGCCGTGTAGTCTTGGTTTGAGTCAAACCGTGTGGGTTAGCCATGTAAAGAGACTCAGGCAGCGGAATAGTTTTCAATCACACGCCGTGTGTTGAGGTCCACACACCGTGTAGTTTGAGGTGTACACAACTTCTAGGGCAGGAGTACATGCCCATGTTAGTGGTTTAAGAAGACATGCCGTGTAGTTTTTATACACGCCGTGTATTCGTGTTTTGTAATCTTTTGTGTTTTCTTCCTCTGTTCCTGTTTAGTACTCTTGTGTTCTATGTCCTTGTTTTTCTGATCCAAGGTCTACTTTTTATCTTTTAGAGCTATGCCTCTGAGACGTCCTCCGGTCATATGTCTGTCGTCAGGTAGTGATCAGACGCCAGACAGGGCTGATCAGGGACTTCCTGCCGATCCTCCAGTCAGGCCAGCCTTGGCACCGGCTATTATACCAGTTGCAGGTGCTGATGCACAGTTCAGGGAAGGTTTCATGAGGATGATGCAGGCCTTCCAGGGAGCACCACCTCCTGCCACGTCTATGTCAAACTTGACACGGGTTTTACAGCAGCAACATCCTCCCACATTCTCGGGAGAAGGAGGACCTCAGGCTGTAGGGTCATGGTTGGAAGCCATGCTGACTATCTTCAAGCATCTGGAGACACCTCCAGAGAGGCAGGTCAATCTCGCCACCTACATGCTCCGAGACTTCTCCAAGAGGTGGTGGGACATGATCTCACAGGCGGGTCAGCAGTGGGCTATGGCTTGGGAGGAGTTCTAGCGCGTGTTCTATGACTAATTCTACCCGAAGACCCTGAGGGCCGACCGAGCCTGGGAGTTCATGAGATTATAGTAGGGTACTCTTTCTGTCATGGAGTATTCCACTCATTTCACTGAGCTGCAGTGCTTCACACCCCTCCGGGATGGGAGTGGGGTGTTCTTAGCAAGGAAGTTTGAGGATGGTATTAGGCGGGAGATCCGCTCGCAGGTGAACATCTTCCAGTTGACTTCCATTACTTCCATTGTCAACTAGGCACTGATTGCGGAGTGCAATATAAGAGAATCTGGAGCTGCAAGCCAGGTCGGTTCTACTTCCAGAGCTAGTTTGCCTCCAGATGACAGCAAGAAGCACCGTAGAGAGCCTACACGCGGTGATCCGAGGAAGCGAGATGCATCTTCAGGCAGCCAGGTGACATGCTACCAGTGTGTCCAGTCAGGGAACACGAGGCCGCAGTGTCAGAGGGACCCCATGGAGTGCTGATCTTGTGGTAAGATGGGTCACCTTTAGCGTTTCTGTCAGGTTTTCTCACCAGCAGCTGGTGACCGGGGTTCTTCCATGACTCCTCGTTCAGGAGCAGCACCACCAGTTTCCCACCAGTCGGGGAACTGGAGTTCTTCCGGCCGTCCGGGCCAAGGTGGAGGTCGAGGCCGTGGCAGTCGGCCACCAGTTCCTCAGCACCAGCAGGGAGGTTCAGCTCAGAGTGGTCAGCCAGGGGTGTAGGGCTGCAGTACAGGACAGTCTTTCGCCATGGAGCAGACTTATCAGGAGCAGGATCTCGGCCCTTCTACTGTTCGAGGTATGATTTTAGTAGCCTCAGTTTTATCTTCATCCCTTTTTGATACTGGTTCCACACATAGCTTTATCTCCATTGCTGTCGTAGAGAGCCTTGGGCTCTGCATCTTTTCTTCTGCCGACTCGTTGACACTAGACACACCTTTGGGAACTAGGACATCTAGTGTACGCTAGTGTAGAGAGTTCCCTCTCGAGGTTGCAGGGTATCGCTTCTTATGGGATATCTATTTCCTAGAGATGACAGGCTATGATGTCATCCTCGGCATGGACTGGTTGATTCCCTTTCAGGCAGTCGTTGACTGTTATCGCCGCAGAGTGAGTTTCGTCTCACCAAAGGGTGAATCTTTTCTTCATAGAGGCGAATGGGACGTTCGGGCGAGTCGGGTAGGACTCGAGCATCTTGGGCTAGGAGGGGTGATATCCCATATTGCTAGTCTTTATTTGAATGGTCAGGGGACTCCACAGTTGGACTTTCCTCTAGTGGTGTATTGTTTCAGGGACGTATTTCCAGAGGATTTTTCAGGTTTTCCTCCGGAGCGTAAGGTGGACTTCTTTATTGAGATCATGCCAGGAGCGGAACTGGTGTCCATTCCTCCCTATAGGATGGCCACACCTGAGTTTTAGGAGCTCGAGAAGCAGTTGGAGGAGATACAGGCTAAGGGTTTCATCCGACCCAGTACTTCTCCTTGGGGTTCGCCTGTCCTGTTTGCGAAGAAGGCATACGGTACCCTTCAGCTTTGTGTGGATTATAGGAATCTGAACCAGTTGACAGTCAAGAACCGATATCCCTTATCGAGGATCGATGACCTTTTTGATTAGCTTCAAGGAGCTCGGGTGTTCTCGAAGATCTACTTGAGGTCTGTTTATCATCAGTTGCACGTTAGACCATCAGATATACCTCTGACAGACTTCAGGAGTAGGTGTGGTCTTTACGAGTATACAGTCATGTCGTTCGGTCTCACGAACGCACCTACATTTTTCATGGCACTAATGAACCGAGTGTTCCATCCTTACTTGGACTCTTTCATCATGGTCATCATGGACGATATTTTGGTGTACTCTCACACTCTACATGACCATGCCACACATCTTGATATCATTATGAGTACACTGAGAGAGCATTGGTTTTATGCTAAACTCTCGAAGTGCCACTTCTGAATGGGTCAGATTCACTTCTTGGGTCACGTCATCTCGGAGGCAGGAGTATCAGTGGACCCAAAGAAAGTGAGAGCTATAGTTTCTTGGGAGAATCCGAAGAATGTCTTTGAGGTACGGAGTTTATTAGGGTTGGTTGGATACTACAGACCCTTCATTCAGGACTTTTATCGTCTAGCAGCACCTTTGACAGGTCTGACCAAAAAGGGGGAGAAGTTCTTATGGTCAGATTCTTGTGAGTCAGCCTTTCATGAGCTGAAAGGGAGGTTGACGTCAACACCGATACTAGTCTTTCTGGAGCATGGAAAGAGCTACACTGTTTACTATTATGCTTCAGGTATCGGGCTGGGAGTTGTGCTTATGCATGGGGATGGAGTCGTTGCGTATGGGTCTCGGCAGTTGAGGCCGCATGAGAGGAACTACCCGATGCATGATTTGGAGTTAGTTGTTGTGGTTAATTCCTTGCGTTGTTAGAGACACTATCTTCTAGGAGATCACTTTGTGGTCTTCACTGACCACAAGAGTCTCAAGTATATCTTCACTCAGCGTGATCTGAATCTGAGGCAGCACAGGTGGGTTGAGTATCTACAGTCTTTTGACTTCGAGCTCACCTATACACCGGGTAAGGGAAACGTGGTGGATGATGTGTTGAGCAGGAGAACTCAGATTCAGGCAGTTCAGGAGTCCAGCAGTGAGTGTCAGTTTATTTCTATGTTCTATGAGATGCATCTGGAGGTGCACGATAGATAGGGACGGACCTTCCTATCTTCTGTAGCTGTTACCTCTACACTACTTGATCGGGTACGGATGAGGAAACTATTAGACTCAGAAGGATTAGTCCTATGGGAGAGTATGTCAGGAGGGGACCCTCTTCCTGGATGGATAGTGGGCGAGGATGAGATCTTGCATTTTCAGGGACGCGTATGGGTTCCAACAGACATACGCGAGGAGCTGATGCGGGATTTTCATTCCTCTGTTTGGGCAGTTGATCCCGGCGTCACCAAAATGTATCGGGACCTTCATCGCCAATATTGGTGGCCAGGTATGAAGAAGGATTTTTCTGGTTTTGTCATGATATGTTCTACTTGTCAGTAGGTGAAAGCAGAGCATCAGCGACCAGCGGGACTTTTGCAGCAGTTACCCATTCCAGAATGGAAGTGGAACGATGTTGCGATGGACTTCATGACCGGGTTGCTGAGATTTCCTCAGGGGAACGATGTTGTTTGGGTTTTCTTTGATAGGCTCACGAAGGTTGCCCACTTCCTGCCGATTAAGGAAACCTTCAGTGTTGATGATCTGGGATGACTATACATCAGAGAGATCGTTTGTCTGCATGGAGTTCTGCGCTCTATTATTTCAGACAGAGATGTGTGCTTTACCTCTCGATTCTGGAAGGGACTTCAGAAGGCCTTGGGTACACAATTACTTTTGAGTACAGCTTACCATCCCCAGACTGATGGCTAGTCCGAGCGCATGATCCAGGTGCTTGAGGATATGATCTGGGCTTGCATCCTTGACTTTGGCGGTTCTTGGGAGAATCATATTCCTCTGGTGGATTTCTCCTACAACAACAGTTTCCATGCGACCATTCAGATGGCACCATACGAGGCTTTGTACGGTAGGCCATGCCGATCACCCTTATGCTGGTTGGAGGCAAGAGAGGCAGCTTTTCTGGGACCTCATCTTGCTCGGGAGACCTCAGAGCAGATAGAGCTGATTCGGAAGAGGATGGCTACAGCGCAGTCTTGACAGAAGTCTTATGCTGATCAGTGGAGACGACCTATGGAGTTCGAGATTGGTGATCAGGTTTTCCTACGTGTCGCACCAAGGTTGGGACATAAGAGGATTCAGAGTTAGGTTAATCTTTCACCGTGGTATGTCGGGCCTTTTGAGGTCTTGTAGAGAGTTGGGCCAGTCTCCTATCAGTTGTAGCTACCTCAGAGGTATCGGTCCATGCACGACGTCTTCCATGTCTCTCAGCTCCGACGTAACTTTTTAGACCCGTCTCACGTCTTTTAGCCCGAGGAAGTCGAGATTGAAGCAGATTCATCGTTCGAGGATCATCCTATCCAGATTTTCGATCGCAGTACAAAGGTTCTCCGCGGGCGGTCTATTCCTCTGGTATGGGTGTTATGGCAGCACGGGCGAGTACAAGATGAGACCTGGGAGAGGGAGGCCGATGTAAGATCGCAGTGGCCGAAGCTGTTCGGGGTTTCTTCTTCTCTGCCTTGTTAGGGAAATTCGGGGATGAATTTCTTTAAGGGGGGAAGTTTGTAAGGATCCGGATCTTCGTTCAGGTATGTTTTTCCTTTTTTGGAGTTTTTAAGAAAAATGAACTTTCTGGAAATTTACGAATTACACGCCGTGTACTTTCTGAGTACACGTCGTGTACTCTTTTTCCACTTGAAGTCGTGTGTTGGCCATGTCCGGGCCACACACACGGTGTGTAAGGGTGAGGTGGAGGCCAGTTAAAGCGGAGTATGGAAAAATGAAGTACACGCCGTGTACTCAAGAAGTACACACTGTGTATTTTCTTTTTTTTTTCATTAAATGGACCGGGGTCGCGCCTGACACATAGAAGCGTCTTCTTCTTTAGGTTTCGTCCGTCCGAGAGCACCATACGACCGCGATTCTTCACCGACCCGCCGTGCCTCCGTCCGACCTCCGTTCTAGCCATAGTCAATTGCGTTGGAAGCGCAGCGGTGAGTTCTCTGTTCTTCATTATCCTTTTTTCTTGATTCCTCCCCGTTTCCAAGTTATCATGGGATGAACGTTTTGTGCGTTTTCTCAGATCTTCATTGTTCTAAGGGTAATCTCTTGTCAAGTTTCATGTATATCGATCTCCTAGGATCGAGGTAGGTGGTTTGTGCCTTTCCATAGAAAGTTGATGACTATTTTGTGAAAATTCCACCAATACCCTTAAACGGGGTATTGCGTGTTACCTGTTTTGCCCTGTTGTTTTCTTGCTTTGCTTGATTGTTGTAGTAGAGGTTTATTCTTGTGAGTAGAGTAATTTATTTTGTGCTCAAGTTAATTTTCCATGCTTGTTCTACCTGTTTGGTGTTTTTCCAATTTCCATGCCTAGTCGTAGGATAGTGGAACTGCTACTTTATTATGTTGTTGATCCTTAGAATGATAGCCAAGTAGTTATTGAGGTTTACTTGGACGATGTACGTGTGCTGAGCATGTTTTATCTTTCACTCAGGACTGTGAGAACCTAGAGTAGTATACCAAAGGGAGAATTGGCAGAAGGGCTTCTCCAGAGTGTCTTTTAATTACGATGCGAGACCACAGGGGGAATTGACGTTGAGTGCTTCCTCAGAGAGTCTGTAGTTCCTTGACGTAGGCCACAGGGAGAATAGATGTTGAGTGCTTCCCCAGAGATCCTTTAGAACGATACGAGACTATAGGGAGAATTGACGGTGAGTGCTTCCCCAGAGAGTCTAATAATTACATAGCTGAACCAAAGGGGTGAGACTGTGTGTGCCTCCTAGAGGGTTGCTAGTACTTATAGGTTGAACCATAGGGGTTAGGATGTGAGAACTACCCAGAGGGTTACCTGTTTTCTTTATTGTTGTGGGATGTTTACTTGTGTACTTTGTTTGTTAGAACTGTGGATTGTAGCTTCTTGTGCTTTTCTATTTACTGCTTTTTGTTTTATTACTGCCATGTATTCATTGACTGTTAGGCACAAATTTTTGGGTGATTGCCTACTGGGATTGTATCTCACACCCTGTTTGGGCCATGCTTTTGGGCCCAAACAGACTATGTTGCTGCAGGTATAGATAAGGGCAAGCACCCTTCTACATAAGGTTCTTGATCGCACTGGAGCTGGAGAGCATGGGACCGAGCTGTGGCTCACGATGCTGAGGAGTTTACTTTGTTTTCTTTTGCACTAGGTTTCAGTTGTATTTCAGCACATTGTTGTGTTTGTTGTTTTCCTTAGATACTTGTACCTGTTGCATCATTATCATCATTACTATATGTATTCATTGCTTCCATTGTCTGGTTTCTGTTGTTATGCATGTTGTTACTGCTTCCGCTATTGACTTTTGTTTTTTCGTTGTATACTTTACCGAATGAGGGCATAGTTTCCCCACCGACTCACCAAGGCCCTCGCTGCTAGTCGGCAGCCTCTGGCATTTGGGGAAACGCGCTTGAGATCATGTGGCGAACCGGGTACGGGGAACCAGTGGAGGGGCTCCGGATTTGGGTCGTTACAGTGAGGATCAACATATCATCAATAATAATCAAATAAAATTTCTAACTCAAAATTAATATACCAACAACCTATGGTGACTCAAGAATCATCATGGTAGGTGGTGATCAGGAACTCATTAATGACCAACCTCCTAAGTCTAAATGACCAAATTCTAACTCGGTCCTACCATGAAACCCCAAATAACACAAGTGATAATCACAAGAGAGACGAGTTTCCAATGGATAAAATAACATAGTTTCTCTGATACTATTTTTTCATGAACCAACCTGAGTTTTCCATCTGTAGAACTCCCAAGCCAGCCCGCAATAGGGATTGAAGGGTGTTCTAATAAAAAACGCACATGACTCATTCGTATATCAAACACTTGTTCCAAATCAAATATGTAGAATATAAACTATAAATAAGTAAATAAAATTAAACAATCAATCCCTCCACTCACCCCCAGTCTCCATCCGTATAATGCACAGACACACAAAAAGCTATCGCCAGATGCCTTTGATTTATCCACTAGTAGATATAGCTACTCCAATCCATATAAAGTGGTGAAATCCTAATTGGTCATTATGGAAAAGGAAACCAAAAATAAAACATACATACCTAAATCAATCAACATTCTCAAGGTAAACCAAAATATGAATAAAAGATTACAACTAAAATGATATATAGGCATGGGTTAAAGCTTTGTAGGCATGCTAAAGAGAAACCACACCCCAAGTATAAACTTTAAGAGAAATATCTATTTAGTGATAGTTTGAAATACATTAATAAATTATGGGGTTTCCATGTCTAATTATATTTTTAAAACCAATAACACCTCAAAGTGGTTTTAAAAACTTTTTCCTTTATTTTTATTAAATGAAAACAGTTGCTTTAAAAAATTTATTTAGAAATCACACATGATATATAAAATAACCTCTTTTTCGGTTTTAGGATTTTCTTTAAACCATTTCTTAAAACACTTCAGAAAAATCAGCATACACTATAGGAAGTAAGAGATCAATAAAAAAGGCATTATTTCATAAATTAGATAAAAAAATAAAATTAACTAATCACAAGTGTCACACACATAAATCAGGGGATGTCAAAAAATCCAAGTTAGGGCTAAGTGAACCCACCAAACAAAGGAATAGATGTCATGGGCACTACCCTAGGTCCTAAAGTGAGACATACCTAGACTAAACTAAACACGAATCAACTTGCCGACATATATTGCATCCTAACACAATCCATCTAACTATCCTGTACCCAAAATCATCAGAATGGAATACCCCATCTAGCCCTATCACTAACTAGAGGGGACACTGGTAGTGTGTGTCTATCTAGTATATCATAATTCTATGCTCCCACTTAGCTACTCGGGTCCCCATGATCAAAGTAAAACAAAGTGTGAGTAAAAAAGCAATGATCACAAATGATGATAAACACAAATAGTAAACAATGAGCAATACAAGCATCACATGGGATATCAAATAACTCCCCCTCACCACTAACTCCCTCTCAAGAAACAACCCCGATTGCAAAACCATCACACAATATGAAATAAAAATCACACCCTGAGATCCACAATCCATATTAAGAAAAACCAAATGGGGTTTGAGAGGAGATTGTACACACGTACACATTTTGAAAATCTCTTAAAGGTGGAAAATGGTCCTCTCATATACATTTTTGAAACCCAAAGAAAAAAAATCTTTTTATATTTGTACTTATATACACTTAAACACACACACACACACACACACACACACATATATATATTCCTATTTATCTCTTTTCACAAATTCACATATTGTCATGTGAATTTGTACACATAGATACATATATATGTATTATCATGTGTATATATATGAAACCATAAAATATATGTATCTATATAAATGCATATATATAAATCAAGATAGATTTTATAAAACTATCATTTTTTCTTCAAAACCAAATTTTGAAATATCTTACCGATACTTGAAATTTCCATGAGACGTTTAAAATTATATTTCAAATTAATTTCTAAAACAAATTATAAACAAGTCCATTTGAAAACCCCTTCGAAGAATAAATCTAATTTTAAATTAAGGCCTAAAAAGGGCCAAACAAATATTTTCAATTATTTTTATACCCAAATGGGGTCAAACCATTTTTAAATATCTTAATTTAATTAAAAAATAAACAATTTTTAAATACTTTTCATTTCAAGTGAAACTTGAAATTAAAATTAAAGGCATTATTCCAAATTAATAACACCTTGAAACACTTAAAAAACCTGATTTAACATTCAAAAATAGGCATAATTAATTAAATAAGGCATTTTAAACACCAAGCAATAAATTAAATTTAAATTTAAAGCTTAAGCATGGTGTAACCTACCTCAAATTATGAAAAACCAAGTTAAGATGAGCTGAAACATGTATCCTTCGATAGAAGACACTCAAACAGTGGAAAAGAAACATGCATAAACCTTAGGCATTAAAGAAACCATAAAAATTGGGTTAATCCCTAGACTTAAGGTTCAGATGAACCAAGCATGGCGATGGGGGAGGATTAAATCGAGAGAGAAGAGAGATAAGAGAGAATTAGGGACCATAACTAGGAGGTTCGACCTTGGATTTCCAATAAATAGTAAGAAATCACTGTGAAGGAGGAAGATCGGGAGAGGGGGTGTACGGTAGAATGCTTCAGCTTAGGTCACACGATCAAGAGGGGGTATGGGGTAGGATTTCATCAACCATGGGAAACTCACACAAAGAGAACCAAGGAGGAGAGGGGGATTGATGAGAGGGAGGGGATCAACCCTGATGAAGTATGACACACTGGGAGGGGAATAAATAATGGAGAGAGGAAAAAAATAAATAAGAAAACAAAACAAAAATTTAAATTTAAATTTTGGACTTGGCATGCGGTTTAACAAAACATGTGGCAACTATTCCTCCTAAACTAGACACCCAAAACACCTCACATAATTACTCTTATGAGCTCACACAATTTAATAAATAATGCACTAATTGTGCCACATAACACTATCCCAAGATAAAACCAATCACATGGTTATCGCACATTTTTTCAAACCATGTTGGTTAATTATGTGCCCCTTTAAAACCTTTAAAAATTAAAAAAAAATCCCAAAACTCATGGAAACTTTAAACACCATAGAATAATATTAAATAAATTAATCAATAAAACTTGGGGTGTTATAATTATCCCCACTATAGAGCTTTATTCCACTAGAAATCCATTTATAAAGGATGGAAGATGATGAGAAAACACCAACTAGAATGATTCCTAAAAATGAAAAAGGCACATCCTAAAGCAACACCCAACATATCCAAAAATAACCCAACCACCAAGGGATAAAAAAACTAAGGAACATTGGTACCTTCTGAGGTCTCCCCACTATTTAAACTTTATCTAAACTAGTGGGTCATTAAAACACATTGTACAAGAGATGCATCACCACAAAAGAAGCACTTCCATTTAACACCAAAAGAAAACATAATACCTCTATCAAACATATAAACACAAAGGAGTATAAACTCTAAGAAATATCAAAACAATAACCAACATGGGCCTTATACCTAGTTCACCATACTCAAATGGGTAAACTAGGACCTTAAATCCAGAAAACCATCACACATAAAACCATAAAAGAATCATCACACTCATGTGCTCAACTGCTCGAAGGCTATATGTCCTAGTTACCCAAGCACTGACCCAAAATTACCCATGCTCAATCCATCCAAAATAAAACTACCATTTTATCAACTTAGAAACACAACTCACACAAATCATGATCATCATCGAGGTATAATCACCGTAAGAATAGCTAACATCTCATAAGCACTCCAAAACAATTATCATCCCATAAGTATCTACATAGAACCATATAAAGAACAACTAGATCAAGATACCTCAAATGATCTCACATATTAAAAACCATTGAAAAGGAAACCATTTTCACTAAGAATATTCCCCAAAACAAATTTCAAAAACTCCCAAAACACTCAACTTGGTTCTTTTGAGATACATATGATAAACCTAGTGAATCATACAAAAAAGGGAGGAAAAAATTCCATAAACCTAGAGACAAATCTATGAACAAAAAAATGGCCTTACTAATTGATTATGAGTCTAGGTAGGGCCACCAACTAGAGGAAATACACCAAAAAAGGAAAGTAATTACCCGAAGGTTCTTCTCGGAAAGAACCTATCCATACTTTCCACGGTTTCTCTAGGAGGAAGAATCCAAATAACATGAAACATGAACTCAAATAGTTCATGTTTAACATGTTTGACCAAAAATTCCCACTAACCTAAGGGAAAAATCCAAATAATAAAATCAATAAAACACCACACATCATAAGGTCCCATTTTCTTTAAATTACCATAACCCCATTTCAAAATGAACCATTTTCTAAAAAATTCTTCTTCAAAATTTTCAAACATTCAATAATTTAAAATATATACTTAAATTATACATTCAAAAAAAAATTAAAATTTCATCTTTTAAAACCATTCATTTTATAAGCCACAAAAAGGAAACAAAACCCCTTTTTTTAAAATCATTTAGTTTTCAAATCATTTTTAAATTTGATTTCAAAATAAAAATACTTCCCAAGTTTTTAAATAAAATCAAAATATTTCAAAATATTTCCTAAAAACCAATTCCATTTTATAAATAGTTTTTCATAAATCCCTCATAACTATTTTAAAATCCAACATTTTAAGAAATTCCAAAAATGCACAAAACTAATAACATAATGAAAGTCCAAAACACATGTCAACATATCACAAGACTTCCTTGAATTTTATCCTCATCACTAGGTATCACTTAAGAAATTTTGAATATTGAAACCAAATGGTATGTGGAACTATGTGTTACTATAACACATGGTTTGAGGGACCACGGTCCATCTACACAACAATTCCTAAGATTTCATAGGATTGAGCATTGGGTTGCTTCCCAATTTCTCAGGTCATGTAAAAAAACCTCACACCACCAACCCATTTTTTATTTACATTCAAAAATAAAATTCAACCCCTAAGGAAACTCATTTCATTCCATTAGGATCATCATACCGTCAATAATAATAAAATAAAATTTCTAACTCAAAATTCAAATTCCAACTACCCATGGTGACTCAAGTATCATTGTGGCAGGTGGTGATCAAGAACCCATTCATGAATAACCTCCAAAGTCCTGATAAATAAATTCTAACTCAATCTTACCATGAAACCTCAAATAATACAAGGGTTTTTCATGATAGAGACAAGGTTTTGATGGAGAAAAAAAATTGGCTGCTCTGATACCATTTTGTTATAAATCAGCCTAATTTTTCTATCTATTAGACATCCAAGTTTCCCTATGATGGGGCCTAAAGGAATTTCTTGATACCCAAAGTCTAGAACAAGTACCTGGGAATCAAGTAAACACCACTTGGGAATGATTTCACCCTTGTATCAGAGTAAAATCATAGAATAAAAAAAATTAAAAATTGACATAACTCATCTGTATATCGAACATATGGGCTAAATCAAATATACAGGAAATAAACTATAACATAGTAAATAAAAGTAAGCAACAAATACCTTCACCCACCCCTGGTATCCCTCCACTGTAATGAATATATTCACAAAAATCTACCAATTTATTTATTTTCTTTGCCCGCTAGCAAATATAGCTACCCTTTATCCATAAAAAGTAGTAAAAGTCTAATTGTCCAATATGAAAAAATAAACTCAGAAAAAATATACCTCAATCAATAAACACTCTCAATAGTAGAAAAATGATAAATAAAATCCTGCAATTGAAATGATAGATAGGTTTGGGTTAAAGCTTAGTAATTATGCCAAGAAAAACCACACCCCAAGTGTAAATTTTAAAAGAAAGATCAATTTAGTGCTAGTTTGAAATAAATTAATAAATTATGGGTTTTCATTCTTAATTATATTTTTGAAACCAATAACACCTCAAATTGGTTTTAAAAACTTTCCACTTTATTTCTATTAAATGAGAACAATCACTTTAAAACATTTACTTAGAAATCACATATTCTATATGAAATAACCCCTTGTTTAATTTTAGAAGTTTCTTTAAACAATTTCTTAAAATTATTTAGAAAAAACAACACATGTTTTAGGAAATAAGAGATCAATAAAAGAGGCACCATGTCATATATGATACAAGAAAATAAAATTAACCAATCAGAAGTGTCACACACATCAAGAACTATGAGAATGTCAAATAATCCATGGGACCCCCCCCCCCAAGTGAGTCCACCAACCAAAGGAATAGATGTCATGGGCTCTACCCTAGGTCCTAAAGTGAGATAGTCCTAGACTTTACTAAACATGGACTAACCTGTTGGCATATGTTGCATCCTAATACAAGCCATCTGACTAGCCTGTACCCAGCCTCATCAGAATGGAACACCCCATCTAGCCCTATAACTAATTAAATGGGACACTAGTATTGTGCAGCTATATAGTGTAGCATAAGTCTAGACTTCCACTTAGCTACCTAGGTTCCCAAGACCAAATTAAAGCAAGGGTGAGTCAACAAGCAATGAGAACAACCAATGATAATCATAAATAGAAAACAATGTGCAATATAAGCATCATAGATGATGTCAAATAACCCACCCTCACCACCAAATCCCTCTCAAAAAATAACCCTAATTACATAACCATCACACAATATGAAATAAAAAGCATACCCTGAGGGCCACAATCCATGTCCATAAAAACCAAACAGGGTTTGAGAAGATATTTCACACACACACACACATTTAGAAAATATATTAAAGGGTTCAAATAGAACCTTCAAATACATTTTTGAAACCCAAATAGAAAAATCCATTTTTCTATTTGTACTCATATACACATACACATGTGTGTGTATATACCTATTTATCTCCCTACACAAATTCACATATTCACATGTGAATGTGTACACGTAGATCCATATATATTTATACCCATTTATATATGTAGAACCATCATATATATATATATATATATATTAAGATAAGTTTTATAAAACTCGCATTTTTCTTCAAAACTGAATTTTAAAATACCTTTCTAATACTTGAAATTTCCAAGAGACATTCGAAAATCTATTTCAAAATAATTTCTAAAACAAATTATAAACAAGTACATTTGAAAAACCCTTTGAATAAGAAATAAAAAAATTTACTTAAGGCATAAAAATGTACAAACAAATATTTTCAATTATTTTTAGACCTAAATGGGGTCAAACCATATTTAAATATCCCTATTTAATTAAAAATAATTATTTCTAAAAAAATTAAATACTTGGCATTTCAAGTGAAACTTGAAATTACAAGTAAAGGCATTATATCAAATGAAGAACACTTTGAAAAATTTACAAATACCTATTTAACATTCACAAATAGGAGTAATTAATTTAATAATTCATTTTAAACACTATGCAATAAATGTTTCTAATATTTAAATCTTACACACGGGGAAACTTACCTCAAATAAAGTGGGACCAAGCTGTAGTGAGCCAAAACATTTCACCTTCGATGACAGACACCCAAATAGGAGGAAATAAACCTGCATAAACCCTAAACATCGAAGAAACCAAAAAAATCAGGAAAATACTTAGACCTAGGGTTTGTATAAACCAATCGGGGTGACTAAGGTGGATGAAATCGAGAGAAAAGGGAGAGAGGAGGGAAGTAAATACCATACCTAGGAGGTCCTATGGGTTCTAGTCCTAGTAGAAGCACCTTTGGTGGATGTTAAATTAAAATTTATTTTAATTTAGAGTTTCTAGAAACCTTGAGAGAGTATCTTTCATGTTAAATTTATAATTAATTTATTTAGACCAAGAAAAAATGATTACCTCGTCTTAGGATCCTTTATTTGATGAAATTATTGATATTCCAAAAACTCTTTTAGATTACCTTCATTGCACTGTAAGGATTCAATTATAGAATCTCTCTAGTAGTGAATCACACATGATCCTTTTATCTTTGAGAAATTCCAATTGATTTTCAAGTGCTAGTGCAGTGAATCAAATGTCTTGAGTTTTTTATCTTGATCGCTCCAATATCTTTTGAGCTTGAAGAAGTTCTTCTCATTATTGAGAGGAATAGAGGAGGAGGGGTTTATTGTGCACAACGATTCTCTATCCTCAATTTTTTATTAAACCTATATAATAGACGTAACCATCTATTTATAAAGTTGGGGTTTAGGTTAAAATATTATTTAATTTCATACCGACCCTTAAATAATATTATAATCTTTAATAAACCACATTCCATATAATAATATTATTATTATTATTATTATTTTATGGTGTGGGCTAACTCATGTAATGATAAATGTTATTTTACCAATTTTTAAATTAATATTTATCATTGGACGCGGTCTTGGTCTTCTCAAACTCCTTGGAATTTATTGAATACCCAAATAAATATTTTATTCACTTAAATAAATATTTTATACATAAAATAGTGAATAAATATTTATTAAATTTTCAAAAAATAAAATAAATATTTTATCCAAAATCCAAATAATAAATATTTATTAAATATTCACATAATTAAATAAATTATTTATTTAATGAATAAATAGTTATTTATTACCTTGTGAATATTAGTGGTCAATAAAACTTGAATAAAATTATTCATCGGTTGTGAGAATATTATTTCTTCAAATAATTAAATTCAAATAAAATTTAATCAAGATCATTAGAAACACTTAGTGTGTGACCCTTTAGGATTCTTTCTTATTGGCATTAGACAGGTATGCCTAAAGTCTGAGAAAATTGTCTTGTAATGGGTCAAGTCACCCAAGAAAAATAACTTAATGTCACAATGTCAAGAACCACATACAAATGTCCATTGTGTAATATAATCTTTTTATCTCAATATCTCATGAAGCAGGTTTTTCATTTATGTCATCAACCTATATGTTTGATACGTCTTTCTTTGACTATTTGAAATAAATGTTGTTACACCATTTCTATGGAATTTAATGCGATGGTTTTATTTCAATCAAATGGTTGATATATAAACTTCTATAAATATGGAAGGGAAAAATATTTCATCAACTTATCCATTAATAATATTTCATTCGTGACGCACCCAACATACCTTACTTTTTTCCAACATATGGCATGATAATTTTTGTTAGTAAATCTAAGTGTGTAATTCATGACATGCATTAATGATAATCTTAAAGTCTAAGGAATATTACGAATGCTTGTAGATACGAATATATGATGACACTGAAACATACGGAATTCCTACTGGTGGGTCTGTTCTCATAATCTCTTATCTTGGAAATTACCAGGTACAAAATTAATAAGAAGAAGCCTCATCTGCTTATGAGTAATTGCACCTAAAATTATATGTACTATGTTACCTTACATAGTATGTTATCCATCCATATAAATAGTTTTAATAATATTATAATAGCATTTGAAGGTTCTCATCATAGAGGAGAACTATTATGCCCGTTTCAATGCAACAAATACCCTAGGAAATTATCAAATCAATTTTATGAAAAATAAAAATCAATATGTGATAATATATTTAAATTAAAATTTACATCTTTGAATATAAATGTAATATTAAGTACAAAATTAGCTAGTTCTAGGGAACCAACTCCAATAAACTCCCACTTTCACTAAATCTAACTACTAATGATCAGTTAGTTCTCACACGTAAAAACATGCTTCCACTGAGTATGGTTATAGCTGTTAGGAATATCATATTTTTATATCTAGTGTTGGAAAAAGCCACATGTATTTGTGAAAAATAAGTTTAAAACAACATTACAATATTAAGAAAATTTCTCAAGTAGCGATATAATCGAGTACCCACCTATTTTTCATGTCAAAGTATATACATCCTAACCAAAGTCATATTCAAAGCTTATTGTGAAAATAATAAAAACGCTTTCTATTGGTGTAAACTAAAATCAGAATAGGATGTTGTTAAACCATTCCTTAAGCAATATCATAAGTTTCAATGTACTTAGATATTGTAGATATATCTACCACTTGATGTAATAAGTTTTTCTTGCATATTACCTCATCTTTTTCTATGATACTAGATTAAATTTAAATAAATGAGGAAAAGTTTTCAATTCACTTGATCATTAGTATTCTCACTTATCTAGAAACCATGAAGCCATCTAGTTCTACTTTGGAAAGTATAGTCAGATAGTTCTAACTGAAATTCAATGTATTTATGTTGGATCTTCTTGATATTTACATACTATGCATCATGCATTAGTAATATAAAATGTTAGTACATATCATGGAATGTGAGATAAATTCCTAGCACTTAAGCTTGTGAAATTATATTAATCTCGATAATATCTTCCTATGCCTATGAATGTTCTACTGGAAGGATTATATGACAACAACAATTCGGTCTTGAATTGTTACAACTTTAATTTTTCAAAACTTAGTTAATATATATAATATGATTAAATTGAGAAAACTCATGGATCTATCTTGTTTATCTTGTTCCCTATAACACAATTGCTGCTTTAAGTCATACTTAGAGAAATTACATTCCTCAATCTTAATAAACTGATAAGACAAAACATTTGTTTTCTATATGTTATTAACATATCTATCTTGAAAACTTATAATGCTCTCACTAACCAAATAGAGACATGTGTCACTCATTCGTTTCCAAATGAATATTCTATGATCAATATGCATGATTTATTCATAAATTAATTTATTTGATCTATATATCTTATTGAAATTTATTGATGTCACAGACCCTTTTAAGTTATTCCTAGTAGACATATACCATAGGGTCTCCTTTTGGTTGCATCATATAGGCATCTACCACAAGGTTTCCTCTAAGTGAGGTGTCCTTGACAATAAATATCCCAATATGATGATCATAGAAATATTCTTTAATAAAGTAGAATTAAAGAATTATTTTATTCAAGATGATTGGTGTATAGGTTTTTTCATAGACTAGACCTTTCAAAAATAAATCATGCTTTATTGGTACCGTCTTGTACCATAAATATCTATTTTCTATTGAATACTCATCAGTAGTATCAAGTCTTAGAAACATTCAAAATATTGAACCCCTGAATCTTGATACATAGAGTCCATTACTTAAATCTATACATACTTTTCAACCTTAGAATATTACCATTTACTGTTTTATTGTATGAATCATTATTCTAAAAGAATAATACATGTATCACCCACTATAGTGAACATAAACCACCTCTTTGGTTATAAATTCTTGTGCAGTATGTGTCTCTAGAACTACTCCTCCCATTAAGCTATTCAGATTCTAGTATTCCTTTCCCAACTCGCATGCATCCAAATCCTTAACTCGTAGAAGTTAAGTCTACTCCCAATATCTTTAAATAGATAAGATTTCTTTATAGAAATATAGTTGATCTTGATTGGATGTTAATATCCTCAATGGACATAGGATCATTAACTCATATTAACCTTATTGTTTTGATGTTCATTAGTAACTAAGGCTAGCTTTTAACAAATGGTTTTCAATGAACACTTATGGTAGTGTCATAATAGATTATTATCATATCAAAATTTATATGATATCCATTATAAAATTTAGTTGGCATATGGTTTAGTTGTTTCACTTCTATTTTTAAAACATGTCTTGGAAGAAATAATGGAATATTTTCAATATATATAAGACTTTTCATTGATCATTTTTTACCACCATCATGAAAATGATGTGCATAATAAAATGTGAGTTTGGTATTACCTTTACTCTCTATATATAATCAATGAATACTTAGATAAAATGTTCTATGATAATCCAACACATAGTTTACTTAATATTTACCAAGTGTACTCATTTACTTCACTGAGTGTTTCTAAAATTTCTTAAAGAAATCCCATAAAGTATAAAAATATACCTTTAGATTTAGAATAGTTCACATGGACATGTTGAACTAACTCTAAAATTTTTGTGATGTACCTTTATTTATAAAGGTTTCTTTATCTAAAGCATCATAATTAGTTTGTTTGTATATCTAGTATCTTAGCTCAATTGAGACTAAAACACTTTTATGAATATAAATAGGTCAAATAATTTCAATTTTATTTGAAAAATAATTATCTTTCCACAATCAATTAAGAGTATTGTATTTTTATATTCATCATTCATTGTAATGCAGGTTTTTATTCAAGGGTTACTAAACTACTAGTTTAGTATTTAAGTACCATAACAACATTTATTCCAAGAATTAAATAATGTCTTGTTGTTTCAAGTTGGACACTAAGATAAATGTTTTTATCACACTTATTACAAACTTGAATCAATCCAATATGGAAATGAGAAATAGATATCTCCCCTTGACTAATATAAGAATCGCCCTTTCTCATATCCTTTTGAGTTCACTCTATAACCTTTCTATTCTTGTTTGATTCTTGTAATTAAATACATGTATGTTGTTAGAATATTTTATTTAATGCACAAGCGGTGAATAGAAACTTGATGAATATACCTGAAGTGGATGAAACTACTTACTTCTTCAATTCATTACAATTTCTTTTCCAATTTCCATTCTTTCAACATAAGAAGCAAATAGCCTCTTATTCATTATTATGCCTTTGAATATTTTGTCTCTTTAAAGGAAGTCATAAAGGATATTTTGGTTTTAGATTATCCATGTGATCTCCATCCTTGTCTTTAAAACTTTTCATCATAAGGTGTGGAGAAACAGGTTTCAACCAATCTTTATCTGCTTGGTGAAGTATGGGAAAAAAATCTGAGAGAATTATCTATTTCTTTTATCCAGAATTGGATAAATAAGGATAACCTTGGTGTGAGGATAATAAAATAAAATTGATGGATAATTTTTTATCCAAGTGGAATCCCAATTTCACTAACTGGTCAATATAACCCCAACATTTTTAAATTATGATCAGAATCTAGATTGTCTTCTTCTAATTTACACTAATATAGTGCATTGACAATCTTATTTATTATAGCCTTTACTTCTCATTCTCAAGAGAATGTAGATGTGATATTATGGTGTATGAATCCATTTTTTATGTTGTATCATAAACTCTTCAGAAATATTTCATAATATAATAAAATGGACATAGGAAGCATCCTTAACATATCTCTAGTAGTCATCCTTTTCACCTTCACTCATTTAATGGGGTGGAAAAACAGTAATAGGGGATTCCAACACATAATACAATATTTCTGATAATAACTCATCGCATAAACTATTATAACATATCTATAAATTTTTATTTATAAGGACATACCCTAAGGTAAGGAATGATCACAATGGTTTCATGGTTTTACTTTCTATATTATATAATAATTAAAAAAGATGATTAGTACTTTTCATGATTAAAAATTTATATGATAAATAATAGTGATAACTTTTATTAAATCTCCTATTATTTTATCAAGTACCAATATCCCTCACCATTGAACTCGGAATGTCAAGTTTTTAGGACATTCTATTATTAAGGATCAATATTCCCCTTTGCATAACCCCAACAAGGGTTTTTCAAGCTACTTGAAGGTATTTAGGTAGAAAATTCTTTGATAATTGTGGGATTATAGCTCCTTGATCTATTGAGTATACTCCCTAATCCTAAAATACTAAATTTGATTTTATCAATACTTTCCTCCAAGTTACATCAAGTCTAGCGAGGGCTACTTCTCTTGATTCAAGATGGTTAAGTCAACCCATAACCTTCAGAAGGACTCCACGTTAAAAGTAAGTGTCCCAATGAGGTTTGGTCAAGCACGTAGTTCTAAGGATTTCATTACTAATCAAGTAATGGAAGACCAAGTCTATCTAAATATATATTTGAGGGATTTTAATTTATTATTCATAAATTTTACCTTGTTTTATCCTTTAAATGTCTTGTTAAATATTAATTGGGTTTTATTTTAATTAATTAAACATGTTTAATAAAACATTTAAACATAATACATTTATTTAAATTTCATATTTTTACATTAATTCATTTATTTATGTGATAGCAGTCATGCATCCATAAAATAAATAATACATAAGATAAAAATAATTAATTAATTAATTAATTGATCATGAGTTTATCTAATAGTTGATTTATTGAGTGGATAATAAATCAATATTTGACATAGGGGGAAATTATTTATGTCATTCTTGGAACGAGTTATAGCACTCCAACTATACACTTGTATATCACTTGATTTGGCATCATTGTGGTTCCATCTTGAACTGTCTCCCCATGAATTGAGATACTCCATTAATTACAAATATATATAGCTCACGTGCAGGTGAGAATAACCAAAGGATTAGTTAATGGGGATTACATAAATAACCATGGACACATAGGTCCTACATAATAATGAAGGGAGAGATGACACGCATACCGTCAAATTTAATTTAATATTAAATAATTGAAAACAAATGCAATAAATTAAATTAAAACATCCAACACATATACAGGTCTTGTTCATTCCCCTGAATAGTCATACATGCAATGTATATGAAAAAGTAAACCAGTTAACATTAATTTATATTCATTATTTATTATTAAGATAAACATGCTTACATTAATTAATTAATCAATTAATTAATTAATTCTCTTTCATCTTAATGAACATATAAATTCATTTAGAGATACCCATCATTAATGACATTCATGGAAAATAAATGGCAGAACATAATAATCACATATTTATTACAATAAATTAATTAAGCATTTAGAATTCTTTAAAATCATTATTAAATTTTCAAACACACCAAGTATTTTAATCAATAAAATAAGTTTTTAATGTTGTAATTTTCAATTTAATGTAATTTAATTTTTTTCTTTATTGGTAGACTACACAGCATGTACTTACAAGCTACACACCATGTACCTTGGTTATTGTGTACCCAGGTTACATGCATGGGGATTCGATTGTGTACCTAGACTGAACTGTATAGCATGTATAAGCTAGCTGCATGCCATGTATTAATCTTTTCATGTGCCTGTGAAATCCACTGAAGAAATCGATGTATTCATCGGTCATGACTACACGACATATATAGACTAGATACACATCATGTATCACTCATGTCGAATGTCTGCATAACTCACTAAATGGATCAATGTGTATTTTGGATGTAGGAAATGATGAACTACACATCATGTACACCGCATACATGTTGTGTATATCATTAATGCTATAGGTTGTCAATCTCACATAGTTTGACCATGTATAATGACCACATGGATTGCGTGAATTTCATTGTTAACTCATGTAGACTACACGATGCGTACGTTAGCTACACGATGTGTAATCTGACATGCCTTGTGCCAGGTTGGCCCAATCTACATGTGGTGTGCAATAAATTCACTACAAGTAATTACTAATTAGTGTATCGTGTATCCTACGACATGGCTAAGTGTAGTGAACTTGGGTACATGGCATGTACTTCGGCTACACACTGTGTAATCCCATGTTATCCGAGCATATTCCTAGATACTTTCTGATGATATCTGCAATTGTTCTTCATCTATTCTTGAACTTAAGAAATTATGAATCTCAAATTAAGAAATTAATATATCAAAAACATGTTAATTCAATTTGGATTAAAGAAATAATAATATGAAATGAAAAATTCAACCATGATTGTGCATATTGATCAACAATCAAATAAATAATTATAAATTTAAAACATTATCACTCTGATACCGCTTATAGGTTCCAGGTATAGTGGAAGAACCTTTGGTGGGTGTTAAATTAATTTATTTTAATTTAAAGTTGTTTGAAACCCCAAGAAAGGATCATTCAAGTTAAATTTATAATTAATTTATTTAGATTGGAAAGAAATGATTACCTCATCTTAGGATCCTTTCTTTGATGATGTTATTGATCTTCCAAAAACCCTTTTATATTAACTTCATTGTATTATAAGGATTCAATTGTAGAACCCCTCTAGCGGTGATCCACACATGATTCTTTTATCTATGAGAAATAATAATTGATTTCTGGGTGCTAGCGTAGTGAATCAAATGTCTTGTATTATTCGTATTGTTTGATCCAAGATCCTTCGGGCTTGAAGGAATTCTTCTCATTATTGAGATAAATAGAGGAGGAATTTGAGAGAGAGAGCGGTCTGTTGTGCACAACGATTCTCTATCCTTAATTTTTTATTAAACATATACAATAGACATAATCAACTATTTATAATTCTAGGGTTTAGGTTAAAATATTATTTAATTTTATACCAACCCTTAAATAATATTATAATATTTAATAAACCTCATTCCATATAATAATAATAATATCATTATTGTTATTTTATGGCGTGAAATAACTCACAAAATAATAAATATTATTTTACCAGCTTGTAGATTAATATTTATCACCAAACGGGATCTTGGTTCACTCGAACTACTCGGGCTTTATTGAATACCCAAATAAATATTTTATTAACTTAAATAAATATTTTATTTACAAACTAGTGAATAAATATTTATTAAATATTCAATAAATAAAATAAATATTTTATACATAATCCAATGAATAAATATTTATTAAATATTCACATAATTAAATAAATTATTTATTTAATGAATAAATAATTATTTATTACCTTGTGAATATTAGAGATCAATAAAAATTGAATAAAATTATTTCTCGGTTATGAGAATAATATTTATTTCAATAATTAAATTCAAATATATTTTAATCAAGGTCAATGAAAACACTTAGTGTGTGACCCTATATAATTCTTTCTCATTGGTATTAGGTAGGTATGCCTAAAGTCCAATATTACTATCTAGAAACAGGTCAAGGAACCCAAGAGAAAGAACTTAATTTCGCAACGTCGACAACTACATATGAATGCTTATTGTGTAATATAATCCCTTTATATAAATATATCATCAAGAAGGTTGTACATTAGTGTCATCAACCTATATGTTTGATATGTCTTTCTTTGACTATCTGAAATAAACATCGTTACACCATGACTATGGAATCTAATTTGAAAGTTATATTTCAATCAAAGGGTATAGATATCAACTTCCATACAGATGGAAGTGACAAATCCTTCCTCAACTTATCCATTAATAACATTTCATTCATAATTCACCCAATATACCCTACTTCCTGCCAACATATGGCATGATGATTTTTATCATTAAATCTAAGTGCGTGAGTCATGACATGCATTCATGATAGTCTTAAATTCAAAGGACCATTAAATACACTCGTAGATAGAAATATCTGATGACACCAAAAAATATGGAATTCCTACTAGAGGTTATGTTCTCATAATCTCTCATATTGGAAATTACCAAGTACGAACTTCATGAGAAGAAGAATCATCTACTTATGAGTACTCACACCTTACAGCCTATGTACTATGTTCTCTTTCATAGTACGTTATTCAACAGTAGAACTAGTTTTAAGAATATCATCATAGCATTTCAAAGCTCTCATCATAGTGGGAAAATATTATGACCTTTTCAATATGACAGATACCCTGGGATATTATCACATCAATGTTATACATAAGAACAATCAATATGTGATGATATATTTAAATTAATATTCAAATATTTGAATATACATGTAATATTAAGTAAAAAATTAATTGGTTATAGGGCACCCACTCCAACAGGATTGACCGTGGATCCCCAAAAAATCATAAGAAATAATCCTAAAAGAAGAATCATGTGAGATGGAGGCATGTGTAGTAGAGGGATTCGGCCTATTTCACGCGATCAAGAGATGGGGCCACAGGGGACGAGGACACTGGCCATAGGGAGCTCGCACGATGGGGGAATGGGTGTGCATGATGGGAGACGAGGAGGAGAGGTGGAGCATAATGAGAGGTATGGTCTCGAACTTGGTGAGGCATGATATATAGGGAGGAGAAAATAAATGATGGATAAAAAAAATAAGAAAACAAAACAAAATTTTAAATTTAAATTTCGGGCTTAAAGCATGGTTTAAAAAGTCGTGTAACAACCATCCCACCTATAGTGGTAACCCAAAACACCTCACATAGTTTATATTATGAGTATTCATGGTTTAGTAAATTGTATCCTAACTGTGTTATATAGTATTGTCCTGAGATATAACCAATCACACGGTTTCTGAATGGTTTGTCAAACTATGTTGGCTAACCATGTGCCCCTTTAAAACCTTTAAAATTTTAAATTTTACCACCCAAAACTCCCAAAAACTCTGGAATACAAAAAATAATATCAAATAATATTGAATAAAATAATAAATAAAACTTGGGGTATGACATGTGCATGAAAATATTTTACCACATGCTGATATAATCCTGATTTCTACTTACATAACCTCTTATGTGATTCCCTATGGGTTACAAGTATGTTTAATTTCGAGTTTGGTTTATCTATTTTGAGGTCCTAGATGCTTTTAGGAGTTAGGGGTTAAAAAATTTAGAGTTTTGGGGGGAAACAAGCCAGTCGCATGGTTTAGTTTCATGGTTAGTATTAAGCGTAAGGTAACCATGGGATATGGTTATGTGAGTTTTAGTGACGATTTTCACAATTTGAGCATAGTTTTCCAACTGTGTGAGTTTCCAATGAAATCATATGAGGGGATGGGTTTGGTTCAGAGTCTATCTCATGAATTGAGCATAGTTTGTCTATGATTATTCCCAGGAAACCGTGCACTTTGGTTTTAAAGGGATAATGGATACTGCATGATTAGCATGTAGTTCATATAATTGTGCGGCCTAATCGTGTGACCCAATATAAACTTATTAAAATAGAAAATTTCCCTGATGACCTTATTTATTTTTAACTTTAATCTCCTCTTAATCCCTCATTATCTCAAAACATTCCCTCCATAACACTCTAGAGGACTCTCCCATTGATTCCTTGGTGATCCTCAATCGATGTGGGTAGATCTCTTTTAGGTATGTTCGGTTTTTCCCTCTATTTCTCCTCTTTTCTCACTATTTCCTCTTGATATCTTCTCCTCTTATCCCATCGAAACCCTAATGGGTTGTGATTTCTGAATATAGAGAGTTCTATGGGGGGATTGATAGTTTTTTCTCATGGATCTAGGCTAGTGAGTACCTAATCCTCCAATGTCCCAAAGGCCTTTATTTTTTATTGATTTTTGATAATCCACCTTTCAAGGGGTGAGGTGGAACCCTTCCAAGGACTGTAGGTGAAAGTATTACATGTCCCATAGGCCTTAAAGGAATTCATTTACTGTAGGCTTTAAACATTACATACAACCAAGGATAACTACTTGGAACTACTCTTCCCCAGCATCTTCATTGTGAAATCAGCTCTCCACCTTCAAATGGATGTTTGGATAGGTTTTCCCGTGCATGCACAGGATTGTCCCGATGGCAGGTTCCATACCCTCTCATTCTTGCAATCTGTTTAGCTTCTGTTATGGTGAAAGCTCCTTGTTCATCCTCCTTCTGAAGCTTGTTCCTTGTAGGTTGTCTGGTTTGCATCTTCACTTAAGGTGGATCGAAGGCCTTAAGGTGGCCTTAAATCCTTAATGACCTGAATTCCTAGGTGTCTTGAAGGCCTTAAAGGACTTGGGGACCAAATCGGTGGCCTGAAGGCCCAAAAAGGGGAATATTCTTGGCTGCTACAGTTCCAAATAGTGCCTGCTACAAAACTACTACAGTACCCAAAAATTAGCCTCTGCCTGGATTTGATCTCAGGTCTCCTGGATGCACTTAAGGAGTCCTCACCAACTGGGCTAAGGCTCATGTGCATGAGGACCCGATCCATTTGTTTCTCATCACCGATTTCGAAGGCAACATGGTTTCTTTGTTCTTGGGGTAGGTGTATCTATCATGTGGTTTATTCCTTAGAATGATTTTGTTCTTATGATTCTTTCCTTTGTCTTTGATTCATGATTTGTGGATTGATCTTTAGTGTTAATGGAAAGTGTTTTTAAAATGATTTTTCTTTGAAAACTGGAGTTTATGCATGTAATGTGTTTGATAAAATGACTCAAGTATGGTTTTGAATTAGAAATAGTTTTTTAAGGATGGAAGTAGTGTGAAATTTCTATAAAAATGTTTTATTAAATGTGGGATTAGTTTTCTATAAATTTAATGATGATATACAATTCATTGGGAGACCTTGGGGTATGGGGAAAAACTAAATGTGGATAAACATTAATGGAGTAATCTATCACTAGGGTAGGTTCATGTGATGCCATGGTTGTTAGTCGATAGCCTTACTGAGGGACCAAGGTTCCCATAATTTAGGATTCACTTATGTCAACTAGTGTTCCTTTGTGTATCTTAGTTTTGTACACCCTTGTGTTGCGGATTTCCCTTTGGTGCTTTGTGAATACATTATGTGCATGTTTATTTGGTATGATTATTTTCCCACTTGATATGGATATTGATGCTTGAAACCTATTTTATTCATCTAATTATTATTCATAGATATATGTTATTTCATATTGCTTTGTTTATTTTAATATGACACATGTTTGAAAAGAAAACAAAAGGATGATTTTATATGGGAGAATGATTTATTTTGGAAATGTTTTATAAATCTATTTTATATAATAACTAAAAAATTAATGTGAACAAACATTGTAAAAATTCTTTAGTGGTATCTTACTGAGATTCAGTGATCACACCCTACTTTTGCCTTTGGGAAATTTTAGACCAGGTTTTATAGGATATAGGTAAATAGAAGAGCATCATGTAGAGGAAAACTCTCCTGGATCATATTTTCATCTAGTGGGTTGGGATGGTGGTGGAATATGGTCACGAGGATATGGGCCCATGGGTTTCTTCGGGTTCCATGTTGATCGTCTTTTAGTTTGTTCATCTAGACCCTATTATCCAGTTATTGGGTGCTACATTTATGGTTTGGTTGTTTTGACATATAATGTTTTTTTGGATATTTTTTATGATACTCTAATTGTTTCTATATTACTATATGTTTTTTTGAGGATGAAACCATTCTCATGATTCTTTGTATGATACCCTGGCACTTTTCGTCATCCTGTGGTGATTGGGAACACACTTCGAACCTTGTGGCAGACCAAGTCGGGTGACATTATGGGTTGACCCGGGTTGGTCTGTTAAATATTATGATATCCACATAATATATAAACATCTGATAAATTTGGTTATAGTTTTGACTGAAAGTTTAGCTAACATAGATCTTGTGACAGTCACCACAAGCTTGAACTTCTCTCATATACTTCTTTTCTCAAACCGTTATTGCTCGAGTTCATCTTGAGCTTGGTCATCGGAAAACCCTAGTAAATCCACCCCCTTTCTGAACTCAAAAAAATGGGATTCATAAGGAATACGTCTTCTTCTATATGTCATTTATCTATGTTTCCTTTATTTATTTTTCAATATGGTTACTTTAATTTATGCCAGCTAATTTAATAGTTAAATTTTAATAGTTGTATTTAATATTAAAAATATATCAATGTTTTTTTTGTTTTAGTTTGATATAGTGTGTGAAACACACAATTTAATATATTATCTATTTAAGAAGAATATATAGTAAAATCTCAGTTCGTTACAGGTTGGTTCGTGACATATATTTATTTGATTCTGCATACTCTAATTTTTCACATGGACTCTATTTGGTTATTTCTGCTATTATTTTGCTTTGATATAAGGGTATAATCACCCCATATTACCACCTTAAACCCTTGTTGTTAGTCTAAGGGCTCTAACATGTAGGGAGTCACACCTGAGATCACATAACACCTCAATCTAGTTACTATAGATGATTACTATAGAGTGAGTTGGGTTGAAGACATCACGTCAACAGTCACCATGTAATGAAACTAAATCTGATATAAACACTAATTCATGATTGGATGCTAAAAAATATTTATTAATGAATAATAATGTTAATGATTAGATTATAAGTGGAATTAAAAAATATTATTTCAACATTAAAAAGGTTCACCACCCCAAAATTGATCAATTTTTGAAATTAGTTGAAGAATAATGTGGTCTTTACTCATAAGAAAAATCATACTACTCTATTATTGTATATGTATTTTAAAAAATCACTAAAAAAATTATAACCACAATAATAAATTTCCATGATCATACTTAGTAGTATTTAACAAGGACATGTGCCAACAATTCAGCTAACAAATAGCCTCATCGTGGCATAGATCACTAGTTACAACAACTCCTCACTCCAACCATTTCCCAACCCATCAAATGCAGAAATTATCATCTCATGTTCCCCCCTTAACCTAAACCTTAGGTTGGTCATTGGATGGGTTCCATGTGTCTAATGACTTTTCTATCCCTTTGATTAGTCATGGAATTTGAAAATGAAATTGGGAAACCGGTCAAAAAATATTAGTGATCAAATACCTCTGCAAACCCTTTGGTAAAACCCTCAGTAAATCCCTTATAAAACCCTTCAGTGAATTTGTCAGTGAACCACTCGACAAAACCCTTAGAAAATCCATTGGATAACCTCTCAGTGATCCCCTCGGTGAACCCCTTATAGAACCCCACAGAAAATCCCTTAGCAAACCATTTGGTATACCCCTCGGTGATAGCTGATAGAAAGATTCATTCTAAGTTTTCTACTGACAATGACAGAAGATGATAGGTGCTTTATGAGATTTCTATTTGTCAATTTATTTATAAATTATCAGAGTTATTGATAGAGTCATATTTGGTTATTTTTTATAAATTTTTGGATCACTGGATATAGAGAGATTAAAATCATCTCAGTTCATATTTGTGTGGGGGGGTTTCTGGATATTCATATTTGTATATGTGAGTTTCTTTAAAAAATATAGTTTTTTTATCATACATCTTAGTAAATGGAACACTATTAATGTGATGATATGGGGTTTTTTATTGGTATGTTCAACTATAAATTTTCAATTGAAGTTTCCTTTGCTTTCCAATAATTTTAACAATAAGAGATTTCACTAGAAATTCTAATTAATTTGCACTGTTAATTAAAACTATAAATTTCCACTATCATACAATTGATTTATAGTATAAATTTTTTGCTTCTATTTTTTAGTGTTAATTACCACTGGAAATGTCCATTTACAGTGGTTGTAAGAACCCGGTTTTTCACTCAGGTATGGATCCTAATGAGTTAGTTAAGGTTCTGAGGGTGTATGGGGCTTGTTCGGAGCTCGGAGCCCATCTTTTTAGAGGAAACTGACTTTGTGCACGGTTTAGAGTAAAAACCTATGTAAAATGTAAAAAGTTACCTTAATGATCTATTAATACTCCTTATTCATACTAATCCAATAACTACTGGGATTTTCCTCCATTTTCACCCATTTGGATCTTTTTGAAGTCCAAAGCTAGGGATCAAGAGATCTATTCCTTCTGACATCTGATTGAGCTTCTGTTCATCACGTTGGATGTGCAACGATAAGTACTCGAGTCCTATTTAGTCATTCTTCTTTTATTTAACCTTCGACCTAGATATCTCCATGTGAGCATTTTTTTACCATTTCTTAGATCTAATTTGATCTTAGACAAATCAAGGGCCGATACCAGAGGAGAAGACTCGTACAACCCTTAGGTGGGTGGTCTATAACACATCTCTAAAGTTCATTATTTTTAAAATTGTATGGTTATGCTCTTCCAAATATGTGATTAGTTGTTGGTGGTTTCACCCACAACTCAATCCACCTCATGTCAAAGGTTATGCCATAATTGGGTTTTTAGTGTTCTGGCACGTTTGAGCCACCATTTGGGTGTGCCTTTACTTGACCTTTCTAAAGGTGAGTCTTCTTATTATAAATGGATTGTTATTACTGAGAATTTCATAATGGAATGTACCATGTATTCTCACCACTTGACCCGCCTAAGGTAAGTGCTTTCAAATAATTATTAAATTTAAAATGTGAAATGGAAAGTATACTAAGTATATAACTTGGACTTAATAAAAGAGATTGAATAAAGGTTACATGCTCGTAGCACCCCTTTCCATGTTAATGGAAGGTAGTGGAGTGAACCTAAATAATTTATTATGCCTTAATGGCTAACTAAGACTTGATTAAATGGTTTCAATGCTAATTGGCCTATCCACACTAATGGAAGACAAGGCTTGGACCAATAAATAAATGGTTTCAACTCTACTTGACCTATCCACACTAATGGAATGAAATACTTGAACCAAATGAATTACTACATGATTACAATATAAAATAGGAATGGACTGAATCGAGCTCACCTTGGATTCTTAGAGGATAATACATTGGGTCTCAGGAACCCCATTCTGATTCAAGGATACGGTTTTCTTAGGTTGATACCCACCTAGACTCAGGTTCTGTTCAATTCCTTGGATGTTAGGTATACTACCATTGGGTCCCTTTCTTTATTACAGGATACCTCAAATACACTCCTTGGATCCAACATTGACTAGTAAGTGTCATGGTTAAAGCCCATAGGGACCTGTCTTTGCTTAGCCCCGTTTTACCTTGGTCGATCACCTTGGACTCGGTAGGTGACTTATTGTGGAATGCCTTGGATTAAGCACCTTGTATTACACTCTTACCCTTAGATAAACTCAGATACTACTGAGTTACCTCTCTGTGAGTTTACATTACCTTGGTTTTTACCCTAGAACTCCCTCACTGGATATCATTGTCTGGTTGCCTTGTTACATCTTGGGACCTACACTACTTATACTATCACAAGGTGATGTTAGTGTTGACTGTGCCTCATGTGACCTATTAGAATTAAATGGTAATTTATTAATTAATGAACTATTTACATGTTCAGACACCAGCTGAGGGCTGAATAAGGTACTTGGTTATTTAGTTATATTTTACTACTTACTTTACTTTATATATGCTTTCCTGCACACTGCTATATTCCATTACATAGGCTGGATGTTATAGACACTGTTGGTGGTGGACCACTGAGATTTATCTCACATCCTCTCCGAGCATCGTTGTTACCCAGATTAGATTACATGGTTGTAGGTATTGACAAAGGGAAGTATGCAGCTTCCAATACTTGATTGTGTGCTGATATGATGGAGCTTGATAGTCGATGACTGAGTAGGATCTCGGGATGCTTGGAGTAGACTTGTTTTTTTACCTTGTGGAACATGTTGTGCATGTTGTCTTGTATCCATGATTTCTAGTTTTCTAGTGACATGAAATTACATCATCAGTATTTCAGTTGATACAATTATTTTTATTCTTGATTATCTATTGCATCAGTTTCCTTCTGCTATTTATTTATATTGCTTCCATTATTTATTATTCCATTATATTCCTTCCACTATTCTATACTCTACTAATGAGGGAATATTCCTCCCACTGACACACACTAGGCCCTCGCTTCTAGTCGGTAGCCTCTAGTATTCGGAAAGATGTGCTTGAGGCCATGTGGCCCACCGGGCTTGGGGTACCCGTTAAGTGGCTTCCGGGTCTGGTTCATCACAAAGTGGTATCAGAGGTGGTTTATTTTCTTGCTTGACTATTTGGAGACAATATATTAGAGAATAGGAACACTTGGGACTTAGTCATAAGTTGTGTTTGGGCATCATGAACCTGTGTTCAGGGTAAAATCCAAGTTACCCATAATGCAATTGTTGTTCTATTTTGCCTATTACAATTGATATTATTTCACTGTTGGGTGACTCACATGTTGTGTGGTGTTGTTTATTATTACTATTTGGTAATTTATTTCATCCTTGGATTGATGATATTAGGGCAAGAATTATTGCTACATGCATCATCTAGGCACCTAGAATTCACTTTTCATGCATATTTCCATGCCGTATAGGTGTATTTCGCTGCTTTTTATTGCTTGATATGCATGTGATTGTTTAGTGATGTAGTGATAGTTTCTTGTACTTGTATTAATTTGGCTTCTATTGAGTGATTTTCTATCTCAATTCATGAGGTGTATGGGCCCCCATGGGTTGGGATGAGTAATTTACCAAGTCAAGCCATAATGTTATAAGTAAATGGGTGTCGTTTTTGGTGATAGGTGTATGTGCACTGATTCATCGGAAATGACTATCCATTATAAAGTGAATCTTGAAATAAAAAATGAATTTGTTTCAAATCCTTATTCCACCTTGTCATGTTTATGAAAGGTAAGGAATTGAAACTAATAATTAACTATGAAATGACATGAAACTTATACTTGAGTATTTACCGATACATGGTCATCTAAGCGGGTAGTTTGCGTAGTATGCCTTGGGTAGTGAGTTTTATTACGATCTTTTTCTACTAGTGATGTTATCTCATTTATTATAAGCTTTTTCTAAGGTGTGTTCTTGGAATTTGTTGACCAATTTCACTATGATGTCCTCATGTCGTTCACCAGGAGGGTGGTGACAACCATGCTCTAGACGTGGTGGGCCCTGAGCCGCCAGTCTTACTTCCAGGAGTGCCACTTGAAGCACCACCTACTGTACCTAATCCAGGAACTAACTCCCAAGTCCATGATAGTTTCTTATGTATGATTAAGTCCATGATTGGTGCACCATGGGTTGCACCTACGATGCCTGATCTGACCCACAAGTTCCAACAGCAGCATCCTCATACTTTTTTAGGGGATGGCGGATCTCAGGTTGCAGAGTCTTGGCTAGAGGCAATGTTGTCTATATTTGAGCATCTAGAAACACCTCTAGAGAGGAGTGTAAATCTTTATACATATATGATTTGGGATTTTTCCAAGCATTGGTGGGATGTTGTTACCCAGGTCGAACGTCATTAGGGCATGTTATGGGTTGACTTCCAGACTGCCTTCTATGATCAGTTCTTTCCTCAGTCATTGAAAGATGATAGAGCTAGATATTTCATGAATCTCAAGCATGGTTCTATTTCAGTTATATAATATTCATCATGTTACATTGATTTACAGTTCTTTTCACCGCTTATATCTAGTGATGAGCTTTCACGTGCTAGACGATTTAAGGATGGTCTCCAGTACACCATCTAAACTCAGGTGAATGTCTTTCACCTTTCAACCTTCTCTGTAATAGTTGATCAGGCCCTTATCACTAAGTGTAACCTGAGGGAAAAAGCAAGTACTGGGTTTAAAGGATTAGTGTCGCGTCAGACCATTAGTTCTTCTGGTGGCAAGAAACGTTCCCTTGAGGTTTATCTTCAGGGTAGTGGCAGCTAGAGTATCCAGTTTGATAGATCTATAGTGTGTCATCGATGTGGGAAACTAGGGCATAAGAAGCCCCAGTGTGATAGAGACCCTATGGAATGTCGGGCTTGTGGTCGTGTGGGTTATATTTAGCGCTTTTGCAGGACCCTTCCACCAACTTCGAGTGGAAAAGGATCAGTTTTAGCTCCTGTCACGAACCAACCATGGGTTGACCCTGAACCGGTCACCCGAGATGGTATACAACATAACCCAAAGGGTATTCCTGATCCCCACAGGATGGAAACTAGTTTCGGGAATAAAAACCTAATCACTAGCAATGATTTGGCCCAAAAAGATAAATAAATAACCAAGAATAAATAGAATAATAAAATTGAACTTGATCAACATAAAAAAAATAAAAATAATAACATGAAAACTCAACATACCTCCACATGACCTTCCAGATCACTTACCAACCAAAGTCTAACCTTGATCCAATAATGATAAACTCATCCAAGAAAACCTAAGTAAAGGAAACCTGTAACTAAAATGATAAAATTGGTGTGAGTATTAAAAATGATCAGTAGGGATGCCAAAAGTGAACCATGGAATCCATGTATTTTCCATTTCCAAAACAGACCAATAACACTAGTTTGAACTATAGTTATAAAAATAAGGTTTTCATATATACAATGCATTTTAAAAACTAACAATCACAATTTCATTGCCCTTATAATTCAAAAACAAGGAAAATAAATAAAGAGGGGAACACACAAACTTTTCCAAATAGCTACTTTTGAAATCCTTTTCAAAAACCAACCATAAGTACAAATTTTTTCCAAGAAAACACCAAAACCAAGTTCAAGGGTATGATTCCACAAACAACAAGGGAAATGGTATAAATAGTGCTCATATAAAAGGATCACGTAAAACTTAGGAACTTAAAGGAAGACCAGAACATGCTATACATGTGACCCATCCTAAAGGCATACCAACTCTCGATGACATCATAACGCCCAAATGCTCGGTGTTTCCCTACCTATCCAAACTGATGGTCTTAATCCCCTAGAAAAGCAATGTTCGTACTAAGGGCCAATAGCCAATGCATAGTCTAAACTATTACAGCAATCATTCTCAGTAAACCCCCTTATTATGATAAGTTTCTATGCTATGTTTACGAAGAGGTGTGACACACATTCAAAAAACAATCCATACATATATAACCAAGCACGCGACACAATCTGGCACCACCCCGACCACCTCAAGATTAGTCTCATGCATTAAAATAAATATTATCAAAAGGAGGCCCATACCAAGGACCCTCTTGTCTCATGATCAATCGACGAGGCAAGAGACCTAACCAAATAGGGTTTTTCCAACATACCATTTCAAAGATGCCAAATGGGCCTTTAGATTTACCTCATTCAACCATTTATCAAAACATTTAGAAATGTTTCCAAAATAGTAATAAATTTTGTTTCTTACAAACATGGTCAGACGGACCAAAACATGCCAATATTCTTTCACAAAAACATGCATTTACCAAAACACGCATTAACCAAAACATGCCAAACGGGCTCAGGTCCACTTTACCAAAACATTCATTTACCAAAACACACATTTACCAAAACATTCCAAAATAATAAAAATTTAAGAACCATTTTCAAAATAATGTTAAACACCAAAACATGTTTCAAACCAAATGGTCAAACATTAAAGAACCCATTAAAAACCATGTTTTCCAAAACACTTAAAGCAACACTTTATAAGACCTCATTTAAAATTATCCTTAGAAACCACTCAAGGGGACCAACTTTATTTCAAAATTTAAAATCCATTTAGGAAAAACAAGAAACTTTATAAAACATGTCAAACAGCCATGTGACTTGGAAGGTCACGTAGAGGTATGTTGAGTTATCCCGTTTATTTTTTTTCTCCACTGCTCAAGTTTAGTTTTATTATTCTATTTATTATTGGTTATTTATTTATCTTTTTGGGCCAAATTTTTTCCAGCGATTAGGTTTTGATGCCCGGCACGAGTTGCCAGCCCGTGGGGATCGGGAAAGCCCTTCGGGCCATGTCACGGACCGGATCGGTGACCGGTTCAAGGTCGACCCAGGGTCGATTCGTGACAAAATGGTATCATGGGAGACCCTTGTTATTTAGTGTTGGTCGGAGTGGATACTCAAGAGGGGGGTGAATTGAGTTCCAATTAAAAATTTCTGTTAAAAATATTTCTATTAAAATCCCCCAATTAAAAACTAAGTTAAACTGTAGTGAATTTGTAAAATTGTAAGGGTTCGGTTAGGTTCTCAAAAGATTGATTAGGTCTTAGTTAATTTAATCAGAATATTAAATTATCTTTTGAAACTAACCTACTGATTTACAATAGTTACAAACACTTTCTAGATTAACTATCAAAGTAACTTTAAAACAATTTTATATTTCAAATTAATTAGCAGCGAAATATTCAATATAGGTTAAAACCAAAATAAGTAAGCACATCAATTTTAAAACAAGAGGTTCAGTCTCAATCCAAGACTTAGTCCTCTCAAACAATTTATATAAATTTTGATCTACACCCTGGATCAGGGTAAACAACAGTACAAAGACTGTCCAGGTACTAATACCACTTCCACAGTTCTTCGTGGGAACAAGAACAATAGAACATAGTCTATCCAGGTCACACTTGACCTCTACCACTATCCACAGTTGGATACAAGAGAGTTAAATAAGTTTAGTGTAAGGATTTATAAATCCTCCAGTTTAGCATAGGAGACAGTGTGTGTGTATAGAATATACAGAGTACACACACTACTCAAAATGTGAATGAATGAAACACAACAGAGCTAAACAAATAAAGATCATTTAAGAATGATCTATGTGTTGTAAGTGAAGATCTGGACTCCTTGGTTTGAAGCAGTTGAAGCTTTGAGTCCTTCTCTAGTTTTTGTCAATAAAAATAGAGTGTCGTATTTGTGTTCCTTCACTTCTAGTGTAGGTGTTCAGCTTGAGTAGGAGAGTATTCTTTGTAGCACTTAAGCTTCTTCTTTGAACTTCTGTTCTTGATGAGCATGAGAGTTCTTATAGTTCTCTGTGTTTTCTTCTTTGCAAGTGTTTTCGTGTCTTCTCATCTTCTTTCTCTAGTAGCTCGATATCCCCTTTTATTCCTTGAGGTCAGACAGTGGGAATGTGTAGCACCCCAAACATTTTATGGTATGTTTTTGTTAAATAAATTCTATTCATCACTGTGTTCCTTCGAAACAACACTAGTATATTCATGATATAGTCAAAACCTAGCCATTAAATATAAATTTTCCACTTCTATGTTTTGAACTTTGAAAAATGGTCATCTAGAGTTGTGATCAGTAAGTCATTTGGAGTCTGATAGAACAAACTTAATTTTTGGTGAATAGTAACATACCCTTATGAATAGTAATATGACCCTTATGAATAGTAAATAATATTATTATTTTATTTTCTTAAGGCAACAAGATAACGAGATCTTAATTAGTTTTTCAATGAGAAATAAAACTAATTGCACTTTAAGATTGTTATTTTTTCGAATTAATTATGACTTTATTTAAAAATAAATTAATAATATTTAGAAAATTAATTTTAAAAAATGGAGTTCATTTTTGAGTTCTACACGTCGAAAAATGGTTACGGTAATTTTTTGGGATTTTTCTGAAATTCTATATTTTTTGATGAATAGTGAAATACAATAAAATAGCGTATATACAAATTATCAGTAAAATACACTATTTATGACATAATAAGTGATTCAAGGTCACTTTTTTTGAACTCACATGCCATTATTACTATTTTAGGTCACATGAACTAAGACTATTCATAATCTTGGGCAAAAATATTATAGTGATGATTAAAATAATGAAAAATACCCCCTCTCCTCCACTATAAAAACCCTCTCACCACTCCCTCTTCTCTTCACTCCTCTAAGACTTGAAGCTCCTCAAATTTCTGCCCAAATACCCCTACCTAGTCACTTCCCATGACCAAGAAGCTCTTGGCCTTTCCAAAAGACCAAACTCCCTTCCCTTAAGGAGGTTCTCAAAGAAGTTATTTCAAGAGGTAAAACAAGTTTCTTTTTCTTTTAGTTTCATTTGAATTTATCTTCATTTTTTATCCTATCCTCACCTATTCTGTCCAAATAATCATGATAAATCCAGTATCATATACATACTGGATTTATATCATGTGAATGGAAGAACCATCATCCATATTCTTACTCCCTCCCTTTTATTTTTTTAAATGAAATCAATGTCCATGAGGTTCCAATTTATAACCTTTGTGGACGACGAAGTTTTTTTCTTCAATCGTTCATTCATTACTGGTCATGTAACCATAATTATGGTTGAACCAGGTCATAAAATATGTATTTTATCTTGATTAATGTTCTGTAATCTTTTCGTGTACATAATATGGAATAATAATACGAAACAAGTTTATTGAGCACAAAACTGCCAAGCCAAATTCAAGCGTTTATTTTTTTTAACTCATCAAATGAGTCATCCTAATGGTATATAACTAGAATCATTATAAGATAATTTATATATATTTAATGTCACTAATAATGTATATTAAAAATTCTGTATGTTTAACCATATTTCAAACCAACTTCCATTCATGAATACAAGTAAACAAATCATGAAACCAAGTAAGAAAATGCTTCCAAAACAATATGATTTAATCTCTTAAACCCATCAAAGAGGCCATTAATGAACTTAATAAGGTTATATAATATCAATTACATGTTGATTAGGTTCTTTAATTAATAATTAATTAATCTAAATTTGATTATTCAGCTCATTAAGAACAATCAAGAACACACTAGAGCAAAAGGTAAGGGGTTTCTCATCTCACTTTCATTTCTGTGAGATTTTCAATGTTCGCCACTTATTTTTTGTATGTGGTATATGTGTACTGACATTTGATTTATAATAACATGATTCTATTTATATTCATGTTATTCAATGATTCATTTGATGTTCATTAAGTTCTGGTCATATGATTCGACTGATTACATTGTGGTAAGGGACTTTGTCTCAACTACCTTTTCGTTGTGACTAACTTTGTATTGTGCACCTAATAATCCTTATGTGGTGTACCTACTTCCCATTTGAGATCACTTTTCATTTGAAATTATTTTTATATTAAATATCCATAATATCATAACATGGATATGTTTATTGTCTAAACCGTATACCATTTTACATACGGTGTTTATTTGGAAAGTTATTTTAATTATGGAAGTATTGACAAATCTGTATACTCTACTCTATACAGATATTGATAAGGCATGATTATCTTGTATTGAATCAATGTATAAATAATTATTTGGACATTCAGTGGAAAGTGGGGCCCTATATAGCCTCTCGATGCATCAGTAGGTCTCATGAGACAAAACAGTTTGGCGACAAACCCTTCAAGTTTGTTTCCAAAAATCAGACAGGTTTCTACCCACAGAACAAAAACGTTTTTATGGTATTATGGTTTCATGAGCCATATACATGACTTCCAATTAATAATAATTCTATTTATTAATTATCAGTTATTATTATTATCCATGAGATTTTCACTATGACAAAATCTATGGATGCAGTTTCATTTTCAGTTTATTAATGGCATTGGTTATTCATTTATTCACTATGCCATATTGATTATGTCATATTATTTGTGATTCACTTATTATTTTACTCATGATTCTGTTATTTGTAACCATTACTAAGCATTTTAGCTCACCCCTTTCATTTTCTACCTTCGACGGGTGATGAATAGAAGGTCTTCTTTTGAGTTCCTGTAGATGCAGTTTTGAGTTTTTTGTTATGTATTGTATTTTGTAACCTTTTCCAATGTAATTTGAGTTACATCTATGTATATAGTTTCTTCAAGACTACTAAACTAATCATTCCTTTGGGATTTTCATTCCTTCTAACCATTCCAATATCACAAGTAATGCACCGGCTCCAGCCTAGAGGGGTCGGGGTGTTACAGTTGGTATCAGAGGAAGTTTAGTAGAACACTGGGAAAGTAGACTAGGAAATTTATAGTAGGGAACAAAGCCCTAAGGTAGTATTTGAGGATAAACGTACAATAACGTCCTGGTATTTTGGTAAGGAATAGATTATGTAGATATTTTAAGCAATACGTCCCTGTCTCGATATGAGCAGGTAGAGGCGGCTCCGGCACAGATGTATCTAGGGGTAAAACCCAAAAACACCGCTTTGAGCTAGACTCGAATGGGAACTGGTGCATGAAAACGGGCCTTTCTGCACTCTTGGTTATGACACTCCCGGGGGATATGCTTAGGATAATTCATGTTTTCTTTACAATACATTATGAAGGAGTTAATGTAAATTTTTCCTTATAGGAACCATGTTTATAAGATTAGCTATGCATATAATTTCAATATATGGTGAGTGATTTTATATTTGAGATTCATAAAATAATCTAGTGTATCCATTATTTAGAAATGGTGTCTAATGGAGGAAGGGGAATCAATAATCACGGGAAAGGTAGGGATCCCCCTACTGATCAAGTCAACACAGTCAATGTTGGAGCAGATCAGATCATGAAAATATTGGGACAACTTACTCAAGTTGTAACGAATAACCATTCAACACCTGTGTTGGATTGTTTCATGTATCAGAAGACCCAATCTTTCAGAGGGACTACTAATCCAGTGGTTGTTGAGCAATGGATCAAGTCCCTTGAAAAGATATTCATGGCGTTAAGATGCAATGAAAATGAAAAGGTAGTACTAGTAGTATATTGTCTCAAGGGCGATGTTGATCAATGGTGGTCTCTAATTAAAAATACCATGGAGGAAGAAGATATAGAGGATATGGAATGGAGGAATTTTAAGGAAATATTCTTCGAAAAATATTTCCCTCGTGAGCAACGAACTGAAATGAAGAGGAAATTCCTTGGCTTGAAACAAAGGGAAGAAGACAGTGTTGCGGAGTATGAGGCTACCTTCACAAGGCTATCCAGGTATGATTTGGATTACATACATGACTCGGAGGACAATATTGATCATTTCTTTGAAGGTATTAAGCCAAGTCTTTGAAGGGCACTATCTTCTCAATCATTTTCATCATATGATGAAATTGTATCAAGTGCCATCAAAACAGAGAAGGAATTTTCTAGATCAAATTTTTTCAAAGGAAACCAAGATAAGAAGTGGCATTCTGATAACAAAGGAAAAGGAGAAGCACCAAATAAGAGAAAGGGAACGAATGGTTTCTCATTATGTGATAACTGTGGAAAGAATCATCCCGGGAAATGCTTGAAAGGCAAGGGAGACTACTATAACTGCGGAGAAAAGGTTCATTGATCTGATAAATGCAAGGGGAAGAAACAATTCAATGATGTTAAATGATACAACTGTAGAGATATGGGACACTATGAAAATGAGTGTCCTAAGTGCCAAGGAAACATGCCTCATAAAAATCCAAGAGAGCAAGGGAGAGCCTATGCGATTACAACCACGGAGGTTGATGTTCCTAGTGACGTGGTGGCAGGTACTTTAATTGTTTCCTCAAACTTAGCCAACACTTTATTTGATTCTAGATCATCACATTCATTTATATCCTCTCATTTTTCCAAAAAAATTAGATATGTACAATTTGATTTAAGAAAGGAGTTGTCAGTCAAAACTCCCATGGGATGTATCATTGCAACAAAGGCATGTCGACTAGTCCCCCTCCAAACACCAAAACGTGCTTTAGTTGCTAGGCTTATCATCATAGCCATGACTGAATTTGATATAATTCTCAGTATTTATTGGATATAAAATTATGATGCGAGGATTTATTGCAAGAAAAAGGAAGTTACAATTTTTAGAAATGGTGTAGAATCCCTTTTCTTTAGTGCAGAAACTTTGCTACCTGATTCTTATCTATAACCACCCCCATTAGCTCTATTGAATGAAATACTTGGAGAGGAAGATAAACCAATATCTATGGGAGGGGAAAGAAATCTTCAAATTGAAGATGTGCACATAGTGAAAGAGTACATTGATGTATTTCTATAGGATTTACCTGGACATCCTCCAGAGCGGGAAATTGAGTTTTCCATTGACTTAATTCCTGGTGTAAGACCTATATCAAAGACCCTATATAGAATGGCCATTGTGGAGCTAGTGGAGCTGAAGAAACAACTAGAAGGGTTGAGTGACAAAGGATTTATTCAACTTAGTGTTTCTCCATAGGGAGCCCCGGTCTTGTTTGTAAAGAATAAAGATGGATCCATGAGGCTATGCATTGATTACAGAGAAATAAATGTTATTACAATAAATAATAAGTATCCTCTACCCCAGATTGATGATTTATTTAACCAAATTCATATAGCTCAATACTTTTCAAAGATTGACCTTCGATCTGGATATCATCAACTGAGTGTGAGGAAGGAAGATATTCCGAAGACAGCATTTCGAACCAGGTATGGGCATTACGAGTTTACTGATGCCTTTTGGACTTACGAATGCACCATCTGTTTTCATGGATTTAATGAATAGAGTTTTAAAGAAATATCTTGATAACTTTTTTGTGATATTCATCGATGATATCCTCGTATACTAAAAAATCAATGAAGACCATGAGATTCACTTGAGAGTTATTTTGGGAACTCTTAGAAGAAATCAATTATATGGGAAGTTTAGCAAGTGCGAATTCTGGATTCAGTCAGTTTCTTTTCTTGGCCATATTGTCTCGAAGGATGGAATCCTAGTTGATCCTTCAAAGAAAAAGGAAATCCATGATTGGCCCACACCAACAAACATAACCGAGGTACGCAGTTTTATTGGATTAGTAGGTTATTATCGGCGTTTCGTGCAGAATTTTGCCCGATTGGCTAACCTGTTAACAAAGCTCACATGAAAAGGGGTTAAATTTGTTTGGACAAAAGATTGTGAATAATGTTTCGAAGAACTGAAGATAATATTATTCAATGCTCCTATATTGACTCTACCATCGGGGAATGATGGGTTTGTTATTTATAGTGATGCTTCAAAGAAAGTACTTGGTTGTGTCCTTATGCAAAATGATAGGGTTATTGCTTCTGAATCATGATAACTAAAAATTCATGAGAAAAACTATCCTACTCATGATCTTGAGTTAGATGATATAATCTTTTCTTTGAAGATATGGATACATTATCTCTATGGTGAAAAATGTGAGATTTATATTGATCACAAGAGTTTGAAGTATATTTTCTCATAGAAGGAACTCAACATGAGGTAAAGGAGATGGCTTGAACTACTCAAGGATTATGATTGCATGATACACTACCACCCGGTGAAGGAAAATAAGGTGGCGGATGCTTTGAGCAGAAAGGATCATGGAGTTTGGACAAGATGAGAGTTTAAAGGGATCCTATTTTCATGAATCTAGTAAAGATGGATATGAGAATAACCATGGAAGGTGAAACATCAATGCTTTTTCAAATGGTTGCCAAACCATCTTTACTATAAAGTATAAAAAGTTCTCAGGCTGATGATGAGGAGTTTCAAAAGAAGATTAAAGTTGTGAATGATGGGAGGTTGAGTGACTTTGTATATGAAGATGGAATTTTGAAATTTGGGAAGAGACTTTGTGTTCCCAATATTCTTGATCAAAAAAGGGAATTGTTGGATGATGCTCATAGTTTCAATTTCTCTATACACCCTGGTAGCACTAATATGTATAGAAATTTGAAGGAACATTTTTGGTGGGACAACATGAAGAGGGAGATTGCTGATTTTGTGTCAAGATGTATGGTTTGTCAACAAGTGAAAGCTGGAAGGCAACAGCCTGAAGGAGTATTGCAACCTCTTCCCATACCTGAGTGGAAATGGGATAATATCATGATGGAATTTGTCATGGGACTACCAAAGACTCCTAGAAGGAACGATGCAATATGGGTCATTGTTGATCGTCTTACCAATTCAGTACATTTTATTTCTATAAGAGAAGATCTACCACTTGAACGTCTAGAAAGACTATATATTAATGAAGTTGTGAGACTTTATGGAGTTTTCCTATCGATTGTTTCTGATCATGATCCATGTTTTACATCAAGGTTCTGGAAAAGTCTCCAGAAGGATTTGAATACTGAGCTTCATATGAGTATTGTATATCACCCTCAAACTGACGGACAGTCTGAAAGGACTATTCAAACTCTGGAAGACATGCTGAGATCATTATCCCTTGACTTCCAAGGTATGTGGGATCAATACTTTCCTTCGGTGGAATTTTCTTACAACAATAGTTTCCATTCTAGTATTCAAATTGCTCCATATGAAGCATTATATGGAAAGAGATGTCGAACTCCAACTTGTTGGGACGAAGTTGGTGAAAGGAAACTTATAGGCCCAGAACTTATTGAAGAGACCACGACAAAGGTGAAGAAAATACAATCCCATATTAAAGCAGCCCAAAGTAGGCAGAAGATTTATGATGACAACCGAAGAAAGGACTTGGAATTTCAAGTGGGAGATCATGTATTTCTGAAAGTATCTCCATGGAAGGGCGTCTTAAGGTTCAGTAAGAAAGGGAAACTGAGCCCCAGGTACATCGTACCATTTGAAATATTGGGAAGAATCGGAGCTATAGCTTAACGTTTAGTGATTCTGCCAAATCTCTCCAGAGTTCATGATGTGTTCCACATATCATTGTTAAAGAAATACATTTCAGACCCAACACATGAACTTATATATGAAGGAATAGAACTGGAACCGGATTTTTCATACTGTGAAAAGCCCATCAGGATTATTGACACAAGGGAGCAGGTATTGAGAAATCGAACAACTTGTCTAGTAAAGGTTCTTTAGAGAAACCAGAATATGGAGGAAGCAACATGGGAACCAGAGGATTTCATGAAGAAGAACCACCCATATCTTTTTGGTGGGCTATGCACATAAAATTTTGAGGACGAAATTTCTGAAGGAGGGAATAATGTATCACCCCAAACATTTTATGGTATGTTTTTGTTAAATAAATTCTATTCATCGCTGTGTTCCTTCGAAACAACACTATTTTATTTAGGATATAGTCAAAACCTAGCCATTAAATATAAATTTTCCACTTCTATGTTTTGAATTTCGAAAAATGGTCATCTAGAGTTGTGATGAGTAAGTCATTTGGAGTCTGATAGAACAAACTTAATTTTTGGTGAATAGTAACATACACTTATGAATAGTAATATGAATAGTAATATGACCCTTATGAATAGTAAATAATAATATTATTTCATTTTCTTAAGGAAACAAGATAATGAGATCTTAATTAGTTTTTCAATGAGAAATAAAACTAATTGCACTTTAAGATTGTTATTTTTTTGAATTAACTATGACTTTATTTAAAAATTAAATTAATAATATTTAGAAAATTAATTTTAAAAAATGGAGTTCATTTTTTAATTCTACACGTCGAAAAATGGTTAGGGTAAATTTTTGGGATTTTTCTGAAATTCTATAATTTTTTATGAATAGTGAAATACGATAAAATACCGTACGTACAAATTATCAATAAAATACACTATTTATGACATAATAAGTGATGAAAGGCCACTTGGTTAGAACTCACATTCCATTATTACTATTTTAGGTCACATGAACTAAGACTATTCATAATCTTGGGCAAAAATATTATAATAATGACTAAAATAATGAAAAATACCCCCTCTCCTCCACTATAAAAACCCCATCACCACTCCCTCTTCTCTTCACTCCTCTAAGACTTTAAGATCCTAAAAGTTATACCCAAATACCCTTCCCTAGTCACTCCCCACGACCAGGAAGCTCTTGTTCTTTCCAAAAGACCAAAATCCCTTCCCTTAAGGAGGTTCTCGAAGAAGTTATTTCAAGAGGTAAAACAACTTTCTTTTTCTTTTAGTTTCATTTGAATTTATCTTCATTTGTTATCCTATCCTCACCTATTATGTCCAAATTATCATGATAACTCTAGTATCATCTACATAATGGATTTATATCATGTGAATGGAAGAACCATCATCAACATTCTTACTCCCTCCCTTTTATTTTTATAAACGAAATCAATGTCCATGAGGTTCTAATTTATAACCTCCGTGGATGACGAAGTTTTGTTCTTAAATAGTTATTTCATTACTGGTCATGAAACCATAATTATGGTTGAAACAGGTCATAACATATGTATTTTATCTTGATTAATGTTCTATAATCTTTTCACATACATAATATGGAATAATAATACGAAACAAGTTTATTGAGCACAAAACTGCCAAGCCAAATTCAAGCGTTTATTTTTTTTAACTCATCAAATGAGTCATCATCATTTTATATAACCAGAATCATTATAAGATCATTTATATCTCTTTAATGTCACTAATAATTTATATTAACAATTATTTATGTTTAACCATATTTCAAACCAACTTCCATTCATGAATACAAGTAAACAAATCATGAAACCAAGTAAGAAAATGCTTCCAAAACAATAAGATTTAATATATTAAACCCCTCAAAGAGGACATTAATGAACTTAATAAGGTTATATCATATCAATTACATGTTTATTAGTTTCTTTAATTATTAATTAATTAATCTAAATTTGATTATTCAGGTCATTAAGAACACTCAAGAACACACTAGAGAAAAAGGTAAGGGGTTTCTCATCTCACTTTCATTTCTATGAGATTTTCAATGTTCTACACTTATTTCTTGTATGTGGTATATGTGTACTGCCATTTGATATATAATAACATGATTATATTTATATTCATGTTATTCAATGATTCATTTGAGGCTCATTAAGTTCTGTTCATATGATTCGACTGATTACATTGTGGTAAGGGACTTTGTCTCAACTACCTTTTCATTGTGACTAACTTTGTATTATGCACATAATAATGTTTATGTGGTGTACCTACTTCCCATTTGATATCACTTTTCATTTGAAATTATGTTTATATTAAATATCCATAATCTCATAACATGGATATGTTTATTGTCTAAATCGTATACCATTTTACATACGGTGTTTATTTGGAAAGTTATTTTAATTATGGAAGTATTGATAAATCTGTATACTCTAATCAATACGGATATTGATAAGGCATATTTATCTTGTATTGAATCAATGTATAAAGAATTATTTGGACATTCAGTGGAGGGCGGGGCCCTCTATAGCCCCTCGATGCATCGGTAGGTCTCATGAGACAAAATAGTTTGGCGACAAACCCTTCGAGTTTGTTTCCAAAAATCAGACGAGTTTCTACCCACAGAACTAAACCATTTTTACAGTATTATGGTTTCATGTGCCATATACATGACTTAAAATTAATAAGCATTATCTTTATTCATTTTTAGTTATTATTATTATCCATGAGATTTTATCTATGACAAAATCTATGGATGCAGTTTCATTTTCAGTTTATTAATGGAATTGGTTATTCATTTATTCACTAAGCCATATTGATTATGTCATATTATTTGTGATTCACTTATTATTGTACTCATGATTCTGCTATTTTTAACCCTTACTGAGCATTTTATCTCACCCCTTTTATTTTCTACCTTCGATAGGTGATGAAGATAAGGTCTTCTTTTGAGTTCCTGTGGATGCAGTTTTGAGTTTTTTGTTTTGTATAGTATTTTGTAACATTTTCCAATGTAATTTGAGTTACATATATGTATATGGTTTCTTCAAGACTACTAAACTGATAATTCCTTTGGGACTTTCATTCCTTCTAACCATGCCAATATCACAAGTAATGCACTGGCTCCAGCCTAGAGGGGTCGGGGTGTTACAGAATTATTACCTTTGGCAGGTACGAGGTACGGTTCCCTGACATGCCAACAACTATCATTAAATATCATTAATTGCATTAAAATCATCAAATATGAATGTTTCTAAATAAACAAATAGAAATATAATTTGAGTAACAGTGAATGGTTAACAGTCATCTTCTATCAGTAGCTCTATGTCGGTGGACTTGTATCGGTGGACTTTGTATAGCGGTGAGCTTTCTATCGGTAGCTCTCTGTTCTTGTAATGGTAGCTCTCTGTATCGGTAGACTTCTATATACCGGTATACTTACTCTATCGGTAGCTCTTGTGTAACGATAGCTCGTATCAATAGGCTTTCATATACCGGTAGACTTACTCTATCGGTATCTCTGGTGTAATGGTAGCTCGTATCGGTTGACTTTCATATCTGTAGCTCTGTTCTGTATCTGGAATACTTAGCCTTATCGGTAGCTGTGTAAATTAGTGATTTTGTATCAGTAGCTGTTTGTATCAGTGAACTTTGTATCGGTGGCTGTCTGTCTGTCTGTTTGTATCAGTAGCTTGTGCATACCGGTGGACTTATGCATATCGGTGACCTTAACAGTAGCTGTGTATCTGTTTGTCTGTATCAGTAGCTATGTGTATGTTCTATGAAAAACATATCTAGATTGATTTAGAAGTATTTCAAAGTATTTATAAACATAGATAAATAGTGATTAACATATTACAATGATTATTTTTATATTATTGTCAATATAGGATTATAAAAACATATTAACACATAATTGGGATTATCAAAATAGGTGAGGTCAACATTTAGGGTGTCTGGTAGATAGATATTAGGACTTTTGGGACTTGAGAGGTAGGTACGGGAAGGACGTCATGAACCCTCGCCTATTCTGAACCTTGAGTCACCAGGGGTAGTTCGAGAATAGTCATTTACTCATTCTGGTTTTTTTAGATTTAGGGATGACAATAGAGGAAGCCAATGTTACATCATGATTTCACATGGAGTAGTGACCCATGTGGAGTTCGAGTACATGGTTCAAGTTTCTCCTAGTTGTTGACGCTTTCTTGGGGCACGGGCCACTACCATGTCGCAAGGTTAAGCATGACTAATAGTCTCTCACTCTGGTAGTTTGATACAAGTTGAGTGTCTTCTTGGTTCTGTTTGGTGTAAGTGCACTTTTTAAAATGAAAAAGGGGTTTTGAAATGGGAATGATTTCTTTTAAATGGATTTAAATTCGTGAAATGGGTTTCAAAACCAAAATCTCTTGGTCTAAAAATCTGGTGTTTTCTTGTAATGAATAGTAAAATGGTTTGGGTGCAACCTTGGTCACTCTTTATGAATGTTTACACATGTGAGGGAATTCATAGGAAGTGTGTTTTGGTGTGTATGGATGGAAGTTGAGGAAGACATGTGCAATGGTTCATGGGATTACTAGGGTGTGTACTTGGAATTAAAGGATTAACCTTGTTTTTATTAAAGTAATTTTAAAAGGGGGAAATTATTTTTAAAATTGATTCTGGTTTGAAAAGTGGGTTTGGTATTTGGAAAGTGCCCTTGAAAGAAGTAAGTTTTGAAACCTAAAATGAAAAGGGAATTTTGGGTTGTGTTTGTATTTGTTTGGTTTTTTTGAGTGGGTTGTTTTTGGATGATAGTGTTTTCAATGATGTTGTTTCGGATTGATATTGGTTTTGGCTTTGTGTTTTATATATTGTTAAAAAAATACCATCCAAAAAGGTCCCCAAGGTTTCGGATAATTCATGCCTAGTTTTTGGTCCTCCTAGGACATTGTATATCCTTCATGGTGATTGGGGTTTGTTAGAGGCATCAGAGTGGCTTGAAGGGGTTGATCGCGTCTTCAGGGTATTGGGAACTCCTAAAGCTATCAGAGTGCATGTTGTGTTGGGTCTGTTCAAAGGTCCAACTCTAGAAAAATGGGATTTGTTTTCCACACCTTCAATGCAAGTTGGGATGACGTGGGGTGTCTTTAAATTCATCTTTTTCTGATGGTTCATACCTGAATAGGTAAAGATGAAGAAAAGGGAAGAACTCATGCGTATTCAACAAGGACAATGGACAGTGAAGACTTATATTGACCATTTCAAGGAACTTGTGTCTTTTTATTCGGAGGTAGTGTCGCAGTATTTGATGAAGGCTTCTCTCTTCATAGGGGGTCTTTTTCTGGAGATCAATGAGAGATTCCTCTCTTCTAAGGACCATCATTTTGAAAAGCTGGTGTATGAGGCGTTCTTAGATGAGTTAGTCTTCAGAGTGCAGATGTTCAGAAATCCAACGTATCCAGTTTCTCGTGAAGGTTCCCCATCTAGCGAGCAGAGTGTACCAGAGGGACCTATTTCAAAAGAGTCATCTACAATGGTTATGGATTTTAGTTCACCGGAATGTTTATTGGCGTGCCACCAGTGTAGTCAGTTCGAGTACGTGAAGTCGTCGTGTCACATCCCTTCGAAGACATGTCATCGTTGTGGGTGTCTGGGTCATCTAGAGAAGTTTTTCAGGAAGCGTCGCCTGAGGAAGATGTTGTGACCAGAGGAATTCTAGTGCCTGACTCTGACGCAGGAGATGCTTCAGCCATCAGTGTAACACCCCGACCCCTCTAGACCAGATCTGGTGCATTACTTGTTATATTGGAATGGTTATAAGGATTGAAAATCCCGAATTAATGATCAGTTTATTAGTCTTGAAGAAACTAGATACATAAATGTAACTTAAATTACATTGGATAAGGTTACAAAATATAATACATAACAAAAACTAAAAACTGCATCCACAGGAACTCAATAAATGATCTCCTCTTCATCACCTGTTGAAGGTATACAATGAAAGGGGTGAACTCAAATGCTCATTAAGGGTTAAAAATAGTGGAATCATGAATAAATAATAACTTAATCATAAACAAATATGGCATGGTGAATAAATAAAAAACACACGCCATTAATAAACTGAGAAAGGGCTTGCATCCATAGATTTTTTCATAGTGAAAACCTCATGGATAGTAATGACTGAAAATGAATAAAGAGAATGCTTATTAATTGGATGTCATATATCTGGCACATGATACCATGATACAATTAAAACGGTTTATTTCTGTGGGTAGAAACCTGTCTTATTTTTTTGAAATAAACTCGAAGGGTTTGTTTCCAATTGATTTATCTCATGAGACCTACCGATGTATCGAGGGGATATAGAGGGCCCCACCCACCACTGCATGTCCAAATAATTCTTTATACATTGATTCAATACAATATCATTATGCCTTTTCAATATCCTTATAGAGTATAGAATATGCATTCATCAATATTTCCACTGTTAAAATAACTTTCCAATTATAAACCATATGTAAAATGGTATACAGTTTAAAAAATAAACATATCCATGATATGAGATTATGTATATTTAATACAAATATAATTTCAAATGTAAATTGATCTAAAATGGGAATTAGGTACACCACATAAGTATTATTAGGTGCACAATACAAAGTTAGTCACAACAAATGGTTGTTGAGACAAAGTCCCTTACCACAATGTAATCGGTCGAATCATATGACCAGAACTTAATAACCATAAAATGAATCATTGAATACCATGAATATAAATAGAATAATTTTATTATATATCAAATGTAAGTATACATATACCACATACAAGAAATAATTGACAAACAATGGAAATCTCACAGAAATGAAAGTGAGATGAGAAACCCCTTACCTTATGCTCGAGTGTGTTCTTCGTTTATTTTAATGACCTGAATAATAAAATTTATCTTAATTAATTAATAACTACATAACCTCATATACATTTAATTGATTTATTATAACCTTATTAGGTTCATTCATGGCTCTTTTTATGGGTTTAATAGGTTCAATTTTCTTGTTTTGGGAGCATTTTCTTCCTTGGTTTTCATGATTCGTTTACTTGTTTTCATGAATGGAAGTTCATTTGAAATGTGGTTAAACACATAGAATTGTTAATATATATTATTAATGACATTAAGGAGATATAAATTATCTTATAATGATTTTGGGTTATATACCATGATGGTGATTCATTAGTTAAAAGTTTATTACAAATATTTGGATTAACTTGGTCGTTTTGTTCATAATGAACTTGTTTTGTATTATTATTTTATATTATGAGTGTATAAGTATTCCAGAAAATTAATGAGATGAAATAAATATATTCTTATCTATTTCAACCATTAAAATGGTTTCATGACCAGTAATTAAGGAGAAAGTGAAAAATGAAACTCCATCGTCCACAAAGCTTATAAATTGGAACCTCATGGATGTTGATTTAGTTTATAAAAATAAAAGGGAGGGAGTAAGAATATTGATGATGGTTATTCCATTCACATGATATAATTTCAGTATATAGACAATACTGGAGTTTATCATGGTCATTTGGACAGAGGAGGTGAGGATAGAGAAAGAAAAGAGATGAACTTGAAAATAACACTCTAGAGGACTCTCCCATTGATTCCTTGGTGATCCTCAATCGATGTGGGTGGATCTATTTTAGGTATGTTCAGTTTTTCTCTGTGTTTCTCCTCTTTTATCACTATTTCCTCTTGATATCTTCTCCTATTGTCCCATCGAAACCCTAATGGGTTGTGATTGCTGAATATAGAGAGTTCTATGGGGGAATTGATAGTTTTTTCTCATGGATCTAGGCTTGTGAGGACCTGGTCCTCCAATGTCCCAAAGGCCTTTATTTTTTATTGATTTTTGATAATCCACCTTTCAAGGGGTGAGGTGGAACCCTTCCAAGGCCCATAGGTGAAATTATTACATGTATCATAGGCCTTAAAGGAATTCATTTACTGTAGGCTTTAAACATTACATACAACCAAGGCTAACTACTTGGAACTACTCCTCCCCAGCATCTTCATCGTGAAATCAGCTCTCCACCTTCGCATGGATGTTTGGATAGGTTTTACCATGCATGCAAAGGATTTTCCCGATGGCAGGTGCCATACCCTCTCATTCATGCAATATTTTTAGCTTCTGTTATGGTGAAAGCTCCTTGCTCATCCTCCTTCTGAATCTTGTTCCTTGTAGGTTGTCTGGTTTGCATCTTCACTTAAGGTGGCTCGAAGGCCTTAAGGTGGCCTGAAATCCTTAATGACCTGAATTCCTAGGTGTCTTGAAGGCCTTAAAGGACTTGGGGACCAAATCGGTGGCCTGAAGGCCCAAAAAGGGGAATATTCTTGGCTGCTACAGTTCCAAATAGTGCCTGCTACAGAACTACTACAGTACCCAAAAATTAGCCTCTCCCTGGATTTGATCCTGGGTCTCCTGGATGCACTTAAGGAGTCCTCACCAACTGGGCTGAGGCTCATGTGCGTGAGGACCTGATCCATTTGTTTCTCATCACCGATTTCAAAGGCAACATGGTTTCTTTGTTCTTGGGGTAGGTGTATCTATCCTGTGGTTTATCCCTTAGAATTATTTTGTTCTTATGATTCTTTCCTTTGTCTTTGATTCATGATTTTTGGATTGATCTTTAGTGTCAATGGAAAGTGTTTTTAAAATGATTTTTCTTTGAAAACTAGATTTTATGCATGTAATGTGTTTGATAAAATGACACAAGTATGGTTTTGAATTAGAAATAGTTTTTTTAAGGATGGAAGTAGTGTGAAATTTCTATAAAAATGTTTTATTAAATGTGGGATTAGTTTTCTATAAATTTAATGATGATATACAATGCATTGGGAGACCTTAGGGTATGGGGAAAAACTAAATGTGGACGAACATTAATGGAGTAATCTATCACTAGGATAGGTTCATGTGATGCCATGGTTGTTAGTCGATAGCCTTACTGAGGGACCAAGGTTCCCATAATTTAGGATTCACTTATGTCGACTAGTGTTCCTTTGTGTATCTTAGTTTTGTACACCCATGTGTTTCGGATTTCCCTTTGGTGCTTTGTGAATACATTATGTGCATGTTTATTTGGTATGATTATTTTCCCACTTGATATGGATATTGATGCTTTAAACCTATTTTATTCATCTACTTATTATTCATAGATATATGTTATTTCATATTGCTTTGTTTATTTTAATATGACACATGTTTGAAAAGAAAACAAAAGGATGATTTTATATGGGAGAATGATTTATTTTGGAAATGTTTTATAAATCTATATTATATAATAACTAAAAAATGAATGTGAACAAATATTGTAAAAATTATTTAGTGGTATCTTACTGAGATTCAGTGATCACACCCTACTTTTGCCTTTGGGTAATTTTAGACCAGGTTTTATAGGATATAGGTAAATAGAAGAGCATCATGTAGAGGAAAACTCTCCTGGATCATATTTTCATCTAGTGGGTTGGGATGGTGGTGGCATATGGTCATGAGGAGATGGGACCATGGGTTTCTTCGGGTTCCATGTTGATGGTCTTTCAGTTTGTTCATCTAGACCCTATTATCCAGTTATTGGGTGCTACATTTATGGTTTGGTTGTTTTGACATATAATGTTTTTTTGGATATTTTTTATGATACTCTAATTGTTTCTATCTTACTATATGTTTTTTTGAGGATGAAACCATTCTCATGATTCTTTTTATGATACCCTGGCACTTTTCGTCGTCCTGTGGTGATTGGGAACACACTTCAAGCCTTGTGGCAGACCAAGTCGGGTGACATTATGGGTTGACCCGGGTTGGTCTGTTAAATATTATGATATCCACATAATATATATACATCTTATAAATTTGGTTATAGTTTTGACTGAAATTTTAGCTAACATAGATCTTGTGACAGTCTCCACAAGCTTGAACTTCTCTCATATACTTCTTTTCTCAAACCGTTATTGCTCGAGTTCATCTTGAGCTTGGTCTTCGGAAAACCCTAGTAAATCCACCCCCTTTCTGAACTCAAAAAAATGGGATTCATAAGGAATATGTCTTCTTCTAGATGTCATTTATCTATGCTTCCTTTATTTATTTTTCAATATGGTTACTTTAATTTATACCAACTAATTTAATAGTTAAATTTTAATAGTTGTATTTAATTTTCAAAATATATCAATGTTTTTTTTTTGTTTTACTTTGATATAGTGTGTGAAACACACAATTTAATATATTATCTATTTAAGAAGAATATATATTAAAATCTCAGTTTGTTACTGTTTGGTTCGTGACATATATTTATTTGATTCTGCATACTCTAATTTTTCACATGGACTCTATTTGGTTATTTTTGTTATTATTTTGCTTTGATATAAGGGTATAATCTCCCCATATTACCACTTTAAACCCTTGTTGTTAGTCTAAGGGATCTAACATGTAGGGAGTCACACCTGAGATCATATAACACCTCAATCCAGTTATTATAGATGATTACTATAGAGTGAGTTGGGTCGAAGACATCACGTCAACAATCACCATGTAATGAAACTAAATCTGATATAAACACTAATTCATGATTGGATGCTAAAAAATATATATTAATGAATAATAATGTTAATGATTAGATTATAAGTGGAATTAAAAAATATTATTTCAACATGAAAAAGGTTCACCACCCCAAAATTGATCCATGTTTGGAATTAGTTGAAGAATAATGTGGTGTTTACTCATAAGAAAAATCATACTACTCTATTATTGTATATGTATTTTAAAAAATCACTAAAAAAATTATAACCACAATAATAAATTTCCATGATCATCCTTAGTAGTATTTAACAGGGACATGTGCCAACAATTCAGCTAACAAATAGCCTCATCATGGCATAGATCACTAGTTACAACAACTCCTCACTCCAACCATTTCCCAACCCATCAAATGCAGAAATTATCGTCTCATGTTCCCCCCTTAACCTAAACCTTAGGTTGGTCATTGGATGGGTTCCATGTGTCTAATGACATTTCTATCCCTTCGATTAGTCATAGGATTTGAAAATGAAATTGGGCAACCAGTCAAAGAATATTAGTGATCAAATACCTCTACAAACCCTTTGGCAAAACCCTCAGTAAATCCCTTATAAAACCCTTCAGTGAATTTGTCAGTGAACCACTCGACAAACCCCTTAGAAAATCCATTGGATAACCTATCAGTGATCCCCTCGGTGAACCCCTTATAGAACCCCTCGGAAAATCCCTTAGCAAACCCTTTGGTGTACCCCTTGGTGACAGCTGATAGAAAGATTCATTCTAAGTTTTCTACTGACAATGACAGAAGATGATAGGTGCTTTATGAGATTTCTATTTGTCAATTTATTTATAAATTATCAGAGTTATTGATAGAGTCATATTTGGTTATTTTTTTATAAATTTTTTGGAGCCCTGGATATAGAGAGATTAAAATTATCTCAGTTCATATTTGTGTGGGGGGGTTTCTGGATATTCATATTTGTATATGTGAGTTTCTTTAAAAAATATAGTTTTTTTATCATGCATCTTAGTAAATGGAACACTATTAATGTGATGATATGGGTTTTTTTATTGGGATGTTCAACTAGAAATTTTCAATTGAAGTTTCCTTTGCTTTCCAATAATTTTAACAATAAGAGATTTCACTAGAAATTTTAATTAATTTGCACTGTTAATTAAAAATATAAATTTCCACTATCATACAATTGATTTATAGTATAATTTTTTTGCTTCTATTTTTTAGTGTTAATTACCACTGGAAATTTCCATTTACAGTGGTTGTAAGAACCCGGTTTTTCACTCAGGTATGGATCCTAATGAGTTAGTTAAGGTTCTGAGGGTGTATGGGGCTTGTTTGGAGCTCGGATCCTATCTTTTTAGAGGAAAATGACTTTTTGCACGATTTAGAGTAAAAACCTATGTAAAATCTAAAAAGTTCCCTTAATGATCTATTAATACTCCTTATTCATCCTAATCCAATAACTACTGGTATTTTCCTCCATTTTCACCCATTTGGATCTTTTTGATGTCCAAAGCTAGGGATCAAGAGATCTATTCCTTCTGACATCTAATTGAGCTTCTGTTCATCACGTTGGATGTGCAATGATAAGTACTCAAGTCATATTTAGTCATTCTTCTTCTATTTCACCTTCGACCTAGATATCTCCATGTGAGCATTTTTTCACCTTTTCTTAGATCTACTTTGATCTGAGACAAATCAAGGGCCGATACCAGAGGAGAAGACTCGTACAACCCTTAGGTGGGTGGTCTATAACACATCCCTAAAGTTCATTATTTTTAAAATTGTATGGTTATGATCTTCCAAATATGTGATTAGTTGTTGGTGGTTTCACCCACAACTCAATCCACCTCGTGTCAAAGGTTATTCCATAATTGGGTTTTTAGTGTTCTGGCACGTTTGAGCCACCGTTTGGGTGTGCCTTTACTTGACCTTTCTAAAGGTGAGTCTTCTTATTATAAATGGATTGTTATTACTGATAATTTCATAATGTAATGTACCATGTATGCTCACCACTTGACCCGCCTAAGGTAAGTGCTTTCAAATAATTATTAAATTTAAAATGTGAAATGGAAAGTAAACTAAGTATATAACTTGGACTTAATAAAAGAGATTGAATAAAGTTTACATGCTCGTAGCACCCCTTTCCATGTTAATGGAAGGTAGTGGAGTGAACCTCAATAATTGATTATGCCTTAATGGCTAACTAAGACTTGATTAAATGGTTTCAATGCTAATTGGCCTATCCACACTAATGGAAGACAAGGCTTGGACCAATAAATAAATGGTTTCAACTCTACTTGACCTATCCACACTAATGGAATGAAATACTTGAACCAAATGAATTACTACATGATTACAATATAAAATAGGAATGGACTGAATCAAGATCACCTTGGATTCTTAGAGGATAATACATTGGGTCTCGGGAACCCCATTCTGATTCAAGGATACGGTTTTCTTAGGTTGATACCCACCTAGACTCAGGTTCTTGTTAATTCCTTGGATGTCAGGTATACTACCATTGTTTCCCTTTCTTTATTACAAAATACCTCAAATACACTCCTTGGATCCAACATTGACTAGTAAGTGTCATGGTGAAAGCCCATAGGGCCCTGTCTTTGCTTAGCCTCGTTTTACCTTGGTTGATCACCTTGGACTCGGTAGGTGACTTATTGTGGAATGACTTGGATTACGCACCTTTTATTACACTCTTACCCTTAGATAAACTCAGATACTACTGAGTTACCTCTCTGTGAGTTTACATTACCTTGGTTTTTACCCTGGAACTCCCTCACTGGATATCATTTTCTGGTTGCCTTGTTACGTCTTGGGACCTACACTACTTATACTATCACAAGGTGATGTTAGTGTTGACTCTGCCTCATGTGACCTATTAGCATTAAATGGTAATTTATTAATTAATGAACTATTTACATGTTCAGACACCAGCTGAGGGCTGAATAAGGTACTCGGTTATTTAGTTATATTTTACTACTTTACTTTATATATACTTTCCTGCACACTGCTATATTCCATTACACGGGCTGGATGTTATAGACACTGTTGGTGGTGGACCACTGAGATTTATATCACATCCTCTCCGAGCATCGTTCTTACCTGGATTAGATTACATGGTTGTAGGTATTGACAAAGGGAAGTATGCAGCTTCCAATACTTGATTGTGTGCTGATATGATGGAGCTTGATAGTCGATGACTGAGTAGGATCTCGGGATGCTTGGAGTAGACTTGTTTTTTTACCTTGTGGAACATGTTGTGCATGTTGTCTTGTATCCATGATTTCTAGTTTTCTAGTGACATGACATTACATCATCACTGTTTCAGTTGATACAGTTATTTTTATTCTTGATTATCTATTGCATCAGTTTCCTTCTGCTATTTATTTATATTGCTTCCATTATTTATTATTCCATTATATTCCTTCCACTATTTTATACTCTAATAATGAGGGCATAGTCCTCTCACGGACACACCCTAGGCCCTCCCTTCTAGTCGGCAACCTCTGGTATTCGGAAAGATGTGCTTGAGGCCATGTGGCCCACCGGGCTTGGGTACCCGTTAAGTGGCTTCCGGGTCTGGTTCATCACAAAGTGGTATCAGAGGTGGTTTATTTTCTTGCTTGAATATTTGGAGACAATATATTAGAGAATAGGAACACTTGGTACTTGGTCATAAGTTGTGTTTGGGCATCGTGAACCCATGTTCAGGGTAAAATCCAAGTTACCCATAATGCAATTGTTGTTCTATTTTGCCTATTACAATTGATATTATTTCACTGTTGGGTGACTCACATGTTGTGTGGTGTTGTTTATTATTACTCTTTGGTAATTTATTTCATCCTTGTATTGATGATATTAGGGCAAGAATTATTTCTACATGCATCATCTAGGCACCTAGAATTCACTTTTCATGCATATTTCCATGCCATATAGGTGCATTTCGCTGCTTTTTATTGCTTGATATGCATGTGATTGTTTAGTGATGTAGTGATAGTTGATTGTAATTGTATTAATTTGGCTTCTATTGAGTGATTTTATATCTCAATTCATGAGGTGTATGGGACCCCATGGGTTGGGATGAGTAATTTACCGAGTCAAGCCATTATGCTATAAGTAAATGGGTGTTGTTTTTGGTGATAGGTGTATGTGCACTGATTCATCGAAAATGAGTATCCATTATAAAGTGAATCTTGAAATCAAAAATGAATTGGTTTCACATCCTTATTCTACCTTGTAATGTTTATGAAAGGTAAGGAATTGAAACTAAGAATTAACTATGAAATGACATGAAACTTATACTTGAGTATTTAACGATACATGGTCGTCTAAGCGGGTAGTTTGCGTAGTATTCCTTGGGTAGTGAGTTTTATTACGATCTTTTTCTACTAGTGATGCTATCTCATTTATTATAAACTTTTTCTAAGGTGTGTTCTTGGAATTTGTAGACCATTTTCACTATGACGTCCTCATGTCATTCACCAGGAGGGTGGTGACAACCATGCTCTAGACGTGGTGGGCCCTGAGCCGCCAGTCTTACTTCCAGGAGTGCCACTTGAAGCACCACCTACTGTACCTAATCGAGGAACTAACTCCCAAGTCCGTTATAGTTTATTATGTATGATTAATTCCATGATTGGTGCACCATGGGTTGCACCTACGATGGCTGATCTGACCCACGAGTTCCAACAGCAGCATCCTCATACTTTTTTAGGGGATGGCGGATCTCAGGTTGTAGAGTCTTGGATAGAGGCAATGTTGTCTATCTTTGAGCATCTGGAAACACCTCTAGAGAGGAGAGTAAATGTTTATACATATATGATTTGGGATTTGTCCAAGCGTTGGTGGGATGTTGTTACCCAGGTCGAACGTCGTTAGGGCATGTTATGGGTTGACTTCCAGACTGCCTTCTATGATCAGTTCTTTCCTCAGTCATTGAGAGATGATAGAGCTAGATATTTCATGAATCTCAAGCATGGTTCTATTTCAGTTATATAATATTCATCACATTACTTTTATTTACAGTGCTTTTCACCGCTTATAGCCAGTGATGGGCTTTCACATGCTAGACGATTTAAGGATGGTCTCCAGTACACCATCTAAACTCAGGTGAATGTCTTTCACCTTTCTACCTTCTCTGTAATAGTTGATCAGGCCCTTATCACTGAGTGTAACCTGAGGGAAAAATCAAGTACTGGGTTTAAAGGATTAGTGTCGCGTCAGACCAGTAGTTCTTCTGGTGGCAAGAAACGTTCCCTTGAGGTTTATCTTCAGGGTAGTGGCAGCTAGAGTATCCAGTTTGATAGATCTGTAGTGTGTCATCGATATGGGAAACTAGGGCATAAGAAGCCCCGGTGTGATAGAGACCCTATGGAGTGTCGGGCTTGTGGTCGTGTGGGTCATATTTAGTTCTTTTGCAGGACCCTTCCACCAACTTCGAGTGGAAAAGGATCAGTTTTATCTCTTGTCACGAACCAACCATGGGTTGACCCTGAACCGGTCACCCGAGACGGTATACAACATAACCCAAAGGGTATTCCTGATCCCCACAGGATGGAAACTAGTTTCGGGAATAAAAACCTAATCTCTAGCAATGATTTGGCCCAAAAAGATAAATAAATAACCAAGAATAAACAGAATAATAAAATTGAAATTGATCAACATAAAAAAAATAAAAAAATAACAGGACAACTCAACATACCTCCACATGACCTTCCAGATCACTTACCAACCAAAGTCTGACCATGATCCAATAATGATAAACTCATCCAAGAAAACCTAAGTAAAGGAAACCTGTAACTAAAATGACAAAATTGGTGTGAGTATTAAAAATGATCAGTAGGGATGCCAAAAGTGAACCATGGAATCCATGCATTTTCCATTTCCAAAACAGACCAATAACACTAGTTTGAACTATAGTTATAAAAATAAGGTTTTCATATATACAATGCATTTTAAAAACTAACAATCACAATTTCATTGCCCTTATAATTCAAAAACAAGGAAAATAAATAAAGAGGGGAACACACAAACTTTTCCAAATAGCTACTTTGAAATCCTTTTCAAAAACCAACCATAAGTACAAAGTTTTTCCAAGAAAACACCAAAACCAAGTTCAAGGGTATGATTCCACAAACAACAAGGGAAATGGTATAAATAGTTCTCATATCAAAGGATCGCGGAAAACTTAGGAACTTGAAGGAAGACCAGAACATGCTATACATGTGACCCATCCTAAAGGCATACCAACTCTTGATGACATCATAATGCCCAAATGCTCGGTGTTTCCCTACATATCCTAACTGATGGGCCTAATCCCCTAGCAAAGCAATGTCCGTACTAAGGGCCAATAGCCAATGCGTAGTCTAAACTATTACAGCAATCATTCTCAGTAAACCCCCTTATTATGATAAGTTTCAATGCTATGTTTACAAAGAGGTGTGACACGCATTCAAAAAACAATCCATACATATATAACCAAGCACGCGACACAATCTGGAACCACCCCGAACACCTCAAGATTAGTCTCATGCATTAAAATAAATATTATCAAAAGGAGGCCCATACCAAGGACCCTCTTGTCTCATGATCAATCGACGAGGCAAGAGACCTAACCAAATAGGGTTTTTCCAACATACCATTTCAAAGATGCCAAATGGGCCTTTAGATTTACCTCATTCAACCATTTATCAAAACATTTAGAAATGTTTCCAAAATAGTAATAAATGTTGTTTCTTACAAACATGGTCAAACGGACCAAAACATGCCAATATTCTTTCACAAAAACATGCATTTACCAAAACACGCATTTACCAAAACATGCCAAATGGGCTCAGGTCCACTTTACCAAAACATTCATTTACCAAAACACACATTTACCAAAACATGCCAAAATAATAAACATTTACGAACCATTTTCAAAATAATGTTAAACACCAAAACATGTTTCAAACCAAATGGTCAAACCTTAAAGAACCCATTAAAACCCATGTTTTCCAAAACACTTAAAGCAACACTTTATAAGACCTAATTTAAAATTATCCTTAGAAACCACTCAAGGGGTCCAACTTTATTTGAAAATTTAAAATCCATTTAGGAAAAACAAGAAACTTTATAAAACATGTCAAACAGCCATGTGACCTGGAAGGTCACGTGGAGGTATGTTGAGTTATCCCATTTATTTTTTTTCTCCACTGCTCAAGTTTAGTTTTATTATTCTATTTATTATTGGTTATTTATTTATCTTTTTGGGCCAAATTTTTTCCAGCGATTAGGTTTTGATGCTCGGCACTAGTTGCCAGCCCGTGGGGATCGGGAAAGCCCTTCGGGCCATGTCGTGGACCGGCTCGGGTGACCGGTTCAGGGTCGACCCAAGGTTGGTTCGTGAAAAAATGGTATCATGGGAGACCCTTGTTATTTAGTGTTGGTCAGAGTGGATACTCAAGAGGGGGGTGAATTGAGTTCCAATTAAAAATTTCTGTTAAAAATATTTCTATTAAAATCCCCCAATTAAAAACTAAGTTAAACTGTAGTGAATTTGTAAAATTGTAAGGGTTCGGTTAGTTTCTCAAAAGATTGATTAGGTCTTAGTTAATTTAATCAGAATATTAAATTAGCTTTTGAAACTAACATACTGATTTACAATAGTTACAAACACTTTCTAGATTAACTATCAAAGTAACTTTAAAACAATTTTATATTTCAAAGTAATTAGCAGCTAAATATTCAATATAGGTTAAAACCAAAATAAGTAAGCACATCAATTTTAAAAAAAGAGGTTCAGTCTCAAGACAAGACTTATTCCTCTCAAAAAAATTATATAAATTTTGATCCACACCCTGGATCGGGGTAAACAACAGTACAAAGACTGTACAGGTACTAAGACCACTTCCACAGTTCTTCGTGGGAACAAGAACAATAGCACATAGGCTATCCAGGTCACACTTGACCTCTACCACTATCCACAGTGGGATAAAAGAGAGTTAAAGAAAATTAACTTTTTTATTATCAAAACACTTTTGAGGATAAAGTGAGAAACCACATGATCCAACATTACAATCAAATAAAACCATAAAGAAGAATAACCCGAATCAAGACTACATGATCTGCCCCTCCCCAGCGATTACATCTTAGTGCCAAGCCTTCACCATCGCATGACCGCTCGGCTAGCAGTCCCGTACAGAAGCACGGGCACGGTACCGATGGCAGAGCCATACCCTCTCAAACTTCCAAGTCCAAATGGCATGCGCAGGTGAAAGATTCTTGCTCTGAACCTCATCCGGAGCAGAATCATGTAGAAAGCAGTTGCGAATAACTCAAAACTTCACAGCAAAATCAAATAGAAATATCCACAAAGAGAGTCTCTAAACCGACAGTCAAACAACACAAGATTCTCCACAAGCTCTCAAATTAAACCAAAACACTGCAGAATCAGAGTTGCGCATGTACTGCATCACCCCGGTGATAAGCCGATCACTTGGTGTGCACAAAAAACCAACTTCAAATCTGAATCAAAGGGAGAAATAAATTCCCCAAAATCATCCAAAAATTCACATTCACCTCGATTGATCCAAATTCATATCAGAAAAGCATATACTCAAAAAGGATGAGCTTCAAGCAGTATCATTCACCACCAATCGCCCCTACCCAATAACCCATACACTGATAAGCCATCACTGGTCGCTGTAGCCGAAGACGGAACCCAACAACGTAACGCAAATTTAACCAAAAAGAGCGAAGACCGACACACTCGAATAGCAGATCCATTCAAATCCAAAGAAGGAAAAAATCAAAGAACAAGAAACCATCACCTTGTTGAAGTCCAGCCAGACTCCATGGCTCGCTGAACCCTACTGAAATCCAACTCCCAAATCCCGTCGTCGCCATCCACAGTGCCTCGAAGACCACCTGACCACCCAACGCACTCACAGGAGACGAGGTAGAAACCCTCCGACGTGGTAACTGGGTTTCGGTCGCTAGACGATCACCGCGACGCCTTTGGGAGCCCTATCCATCAGAGGCGGAGTGAGGCACGAAGAAGGCCATCAGTGGTGAGAAAAGCTGAGACGGTCGATCCCACGAGGTCGCACGACATCACCACCGAAGGAGGACTCCACCACGATCCCACCAAACAAGCACCGAGGAGGGCCGAGCCAACCCGAGGCGGAAGGGAGAAGGCGGCGACGGGGAAACCCTAGTTGCGGAGCGCCCCTTACGGGCTCATCGAGATCCATAAAAGAGAGTTAAAGAAGTTTAGTGTGAGGATTTATAAATCCTCCAGTTTAGCTCAAGAGACAGTGTGTGTATATAGAATATACAGAGTACACACACTACTCAAAATGTGAATGAATGAAACACAGTAGAGCTAAACAAATAAAGATGATTTTAGAATGCTCTATGTGTTGTAAGTGAAGCTCTGGACTCCTTGTTTTGAAGCAGTTGAAGCTTTGAGTACTTCTCTAGTTTTTGTCAAGAAAAATAGAGTGTCGTAGTTGTGTTCCTTCACTTCTAGTGTAGGTGTTCAGCTTGATTAGGAGAGTATTCTTTGTAGCATTTAAGCTTCTTCTTTGAACTTCTGTTCTTGATGAGAATGAGAGTTCTTATAGTTCGCTGTGTGTTATTCTTTGCAAGTGTTTTCGTGTCTTCTCATCTTCTTTCTCTAGTTGCTCGATATCCCCTTTTATTCCTTGAGGTTAGACAATGGGAATGTGTAGCACCCCAAACATTTTATGGTATGTTTTTGTTAAATAAATTCTATTCATCACTATGTTCCTTTGAAACAACACTAGTTTATTCATGATATAGTCAAAACCTATCCATTAAATATAAATTTTCCACTTCTATGTTTTGAATTTTGAAAAATGGTCATCTAGAGTTGTGATCAGTAAGTCATTTGGAGTCTGATAGAACAAACTTAATTTTTGTTGAATAGTAACATACCCTTATGAATAATAATATGAATAGTAATATGACCCTTATGAATAGTAAATAATATTATTATTTCATTTTCTTAAGTCAACAAGATAACGAGATCTTAATTAGTTTTTCAATGAGAAATAAAACTAATTGCACTTTAAGATTGTTATTTTTTCGAATTAACTATGAATTTAGTTAAAAATAAATTAATAATATTTAGAAAATTAATTTTAAAAAATGGTGTTCATTTTTGAGTTCTACACATCGAAAAATGGTTACGGTAATTTTTTGGGATTTTTCTGAAATTCTATAATTTTTGATGAATAGTGAAATACGATAAAATAGCGTATATACAAATTATCAGTAAAATACACTATTTATGACATAATAAGTGATTCAAGGCCACTTGTTTTGAACTCACATGCCATTATTACTATTTGAGGTCACATGAACTAAGACTATTCATAATCTTGGGCAAAAATATTATAGTAATGATTAAAATAATGAAAAATACCCCCTCTCCTCCACTATAAAAACCCCCTCACCACTCCCTCTTCTCTTCACTCCTCTAAGACTTGAATCTCCTCAAAGTTCTTCCCAAATACCCTTCCCTAGTCACTTCCCATGACCAAGAAGCTCTTGGTATTTCCAAAAGACCAAAATCCCTTCCCTTAAGGAGGTTCTCGAAGAAGTTATTTCAAGAGGTAAAACAAGTTTCTTTTTCTTTTAGTTTCATTTGAATTTATCTTCATTTTTTATCCTCTCCTCACCTATTATGTCCAAATCATCATGATAAATCCATTATCATCTACATACTGGATTTATATCATGTGAATGGAAGAACCATCATCAATATTCTTACTCCCTCCCATTTATTTTTATAAATGAAATCAATGTCCATGAGGTTCCAATTTATAACCTTTGTGGACGAAGAAGTTTTGTTCTTCAATCGTTCATTCATTACTGGTCATGAAACCATAATTATGATTGAACCAGGTCATAAAATATGTATTTTATCTTGATTAATGTTCTGTAATCTTTTCATGTACATAATATGGAATAATAATATGAAACAAGTTTATTGAGCACAAAACTGCCAAGCCAAATTCAAGCGTTTATTTTTTTTTAACTCATCAAATGAGTCATCCTCATGGTATATAACAAGAATCATTATAAGATAATTTATATCTCTTTAATTTCACTAATAATGTATATTAAAAATTCTGTATGTTTAACCATATTTCAAACCAACTTCCATTCATGAATACAAGTAAACAAATCATGAAACCAAGTAAGAAAATGCTTCCAAAACAATAAGATTTAATCTCTTAAACCCATCAAAGAGGCCATTAATGAACTTAATAAGGTTATATAATATCAATTAAATGTTTATTAGGTTATTTAATTATTAATTAATTAATCTAAATTTGATTATTCAGGTCATTAAGAACAATCAAGAACACACTAGAGCAAAAGGTAAGGGGTTTCTCATCTCACTTTCATTTCTGTGAGATTTTCAATGTTCGCCACTTATTTTTTGTATGTGGTATATGTGTACTGCCATTTGATATATAATAACATGATTCCATTTATATTCATGTTATTCAATGATTCATTTGATGCTCATTAAGTTCTGGTCATATGATTCGACTGATTACATTGTGGTAAGGGACTTTGTCTCAACTACCTTTTCGTTGTGACTAACTTTGTATTGTGCACCTAATAATCCTTATGTGGTGTACCTACTTCCCATTTGAGATCAATTTTCATTTGAAATTATTTTTATATTAAATATCCATAATCTCATAACATGGATATGTTTATTGTCTAAACCGTATACCATTTTACATACGGTGTTTATTTGGAAAGTTATTTTAATTATGGAAGTATTGATAAATCTGTATACTCTACTCTATACAGATATTGATAAGGCATAATGATCTTGTATTGAATCAATGTATAAATAATTATTTGGACATTCAGTGGATGGTGGGGCCCTATATAGCCTCTCGATGTATCAGTAGGTCTCATGAGACAAAACAGTTTGGCGACAAACCCTTCAAGTTTGTTTCCAAAAATCAGACGGGTTTCTACCCACAGAACAAAACCGTTTTTACGGTATTATGGTTTCATGATCCATATACATCACTTCCAATTAATAATAATTCTATTTATTAATTATCAGTTATTATTATTATCCATGAGATTTTCACTATGACAAAATCTATGGATGCAGTTTCATTTTCAGTTTATTAATGGCATTGGTTATTCATTTATTCACTATGCCATATTGATTATGTCATATTATTTGTGATTCACTTATTATTTTACTCATGATTCCGTTATTTGTAACCATTAATAAGCATTTTAGCTCACCCCTTTCATTTTATACCTTCAACAGGTGATGAAGAGAAGGTCTACTTTTGAGTTCCTGTGGACGCAGTTTTGAGTTTTTTGTTATGTATTGTATTTTGTAACCTTTTCCAACGTAATTTGAGTTACATATATGTATATAGTTTCTTCAAGACTACTAAAATGATCATTACTTTGGGATTTTCATTCCTTCTAACCATGCCAATATCACAAGTAATGCACCGGCTCCAGCCTAGAGGGGTTGGGGTGTTACAGTTGGTATCAGAGGAAGTTTAGTAGAACACTTGGAAACTAAACTAGGAAATTTATAGTAGTGAACAAAGCCCTAAGGTAGTATTTGAGGATAAGCGTACAAGAATGTCCTGGTATTTTGGTAAGGAATAGATTATGTAGATATTTTAAGCAATACGTCCCTGTCTGGATATGAGCAGGTAGAGGCGGCTCTGGCACAGATGTATCTAGGGGTAAAACCCAAAAACACCGCTTTGAGCTAGACTCGAATGGGAACTGGTGGATGACAACGAACCTTGTTGCACTCTTGGTTATGACACTTCCGGGGGATATGCTTAGGATAATTCATGTTTTCTTTACAATACATTATGAAGGAGTTAATGTAAATTTTTCCTTATAGAAACCATGTTTATAAGATTAGCTATGCATAGAATTTCAATCTATGGTGAGTGATTTTATATTTGAGATTCATAAAATAATCTAGTGTATCCCATTATTTAGAAATGGTGTCTAATGGAAGAAGGGGAATCAATACTCGCGGGCAAGGTAGGGATCCCCCTACTGAGCAAGTCAACACAGTCAACATTGGGGCAGATCAGATCATTAACATATTGGTACAACTTACTCAAGTTGTAACGAATAACCATTAAACACATGTGTGGGATCGTTTCATGCATCAGAAGCCCCAATATTTCAGCGGGACTACTAATCCAGTGGTTGCTGAGCAATGGATCAAGTCCCTTGAAAAGATATTCATGGCGTTAAGATGAAATGAAAATGAAAAGGTAGTACTAGTAGTATATTGTCTCAAGGGCGACGTTGATCAATGGTGGTCTCTGATTAAAAATACCATGGAGGAAGAAGAGATAGAGGATATGGAATGGAGGAATTTTAAGGAAATATTCTTCGAAAAATATTTCCCTCGTGAGTAACGAACTGAAATGAAGAGGAAATTCCTAGGCTTGAAACAAAGGGAAGAAGACAGTGTTGCGAAGTATGAGGCTACCTTCACAAGGCTATCCAGGTATGCTTTGGATTACGTACATGACTCGGCAGACAAGATTTATCATTTCTTTGAAGGTATTAAGCCAAGTCTTCGAAGGGAACTAGCTTCTCAATCATTTTCATCATATGATGAAATTGTATCAAGTGCCATCAAAACAGAGAAGGAATTTTCTAGATCAAATTTTTTCAAAGGAAACCAAGATAAGAAGCGGCATTCTGATAACAAAGGAAAAGGAGAACCACCAAAGAAGAGAAAGGGAATGAATGGTTTCTCGTTATGTGAGAACTGTGGAAAGAATCATCCCAGGAAATGCTTGAAAGGCAAGGGAGTCTGCTATAACTGCGGAGAAAAGGGTCATTGATCTGATAAATGCAAGGGGAAGAGACAATTCAATGATGTTCAATGCTACAACTGTAGAGATATGGGAAACTATGCAAATTAGTGTCCTAAGTTCCAAGGAAACATGCCTCGGGAAAATCCAAGAGAGCAAGTGAGAGCCTATGCGATTACAACCACGGAGGTTGATGTTCCTAGTGACGTGGTGGCAGGTACTTTAATTGTTTCCTCAAACTTATCCAACACTTTATTTGATTCTAGATCGTCACATTCATTTATATCCTCTCATTTTTTCAAGAAAATTAGATATGTCCAATTTGATTTAAGAAAGGAGTTGTCAGTCAAAACTCCCATGGGATGTATCATTGCAACAAAGGCATGTCGACTAGTCCCCCTCCAAACACCAAAATGTGCTTTAGTTGCTAGCCTTATCATCATATCCATGACTGAATTTGATATAATTCTCAGTATGTATTGGATATAAAATTATGATGCGAGGATTTATTGCAAGAAAAATGAAGTTACAATTTTTAGAAATGGTGTAGAATCCCTTGTCTTTAGTGCAGAAACTTCGCCACCTGATTCTTCTCTAGAACCACCCCCATTAGCTCTATTGAATGAAATACTTGGAGAGGAAGATAAACCAATATCTATGGGAGGGGAAAGAAATCTTCAAATTGAAGATGTGCACATAGTGAAAGAGTACATTGATGTATTTCCAGAGGATTTACCTGGACATCCTCCAGAGCGGGAAATTGAGTTTTCCATTGACTTAATTCCTGGTGTAAGACCTATATCAAAGACCCTATATAGAATGGCCACTGTGGAGCTAGTGGAGCTGAATAAACAACTATAAGAGTTGAGTGACAAAGGATTTATTCAACCTAGTGTTTCTCCATGGGGATCCCCAGTCTTGTTTGTGAAGAATAAAGATGGATCCATGAGGCTATGCATTGATTACAGAGAAATCAATGTTATTACAATAAAGAATAAGTATTATATACCCCGGATTGATGATTTATTAAACCAAATTCATAGAGCTCAATACTTTTCAAAGATTGACCTTCGATCTGGATATCATCAACTGAGTGTGAGGAAGGAAGATATTCTGAAGACAGCATTTCGAACCAGGTATGGGCATTACGAGTTTACAGTGATGCCTTTTGGACTGACGAATGCACCATCTGTTTTCATGGATTTAATGAATAGAGTTTTCAAGAAATATCTTGATAACTTTTTTGTGATATTCATCGATGATATCCTCGTATACTAAAAAATCTATGAAGACCATGAGATTCACTTGAGAGTTATTTTGGGAACTCTTAGAATAAATCAATTATATGGGAAGTTTAGCAAGTGTGAATTCTGGATTCAGTCAGTTTCTTTTCTTGGCCATATTGTCTCGAAGGATGGAATCCTAGTTGATCCTTCAAAGAAAAAGGAAATCCATGATTGGCCCACACCAACAAAAATAACTGAGGTACGCAGTTTTATTGGATTAGCAGGTTATTATCGGCGTTTCGTGCAGAATTTTTCCTGATTGGCTAACCTGCTAACGAATCTCACACGAAAAGGGGTTAAATTTGTTTGGAAAAAAGATTGTGAATAATGTTTCGAAGAACTGAAGATAAGATTATCCAATGCTCCTATATTGACTCTACCATCGGGGAATGATGGGTTTGTTATTTATAGTGATGCTTCAAAGAAAGTACTTGGTTGTGTCCTTATGCAAAATGATAGGGTTATTGCTTATGAATCACGATAACTAAAAATTCATGAGAAAAACTATCCTACTCATGATCTTGAGTTAGATTATATAATCTTTTCTTTGAAGATATGGATATATTATATCTATGGTGAAAAATGTGATATTTATATTGATCACAAGAGTTTGAAGTATATTTTCTCACAGAAGGAACTCAACATGAGGTAAAGGAGATGGCTTGAACTACTCAAGGATTATGATTGCACGATACACTACCACCCGATGAAGGAAAATAAGGTGGCAGATGCTTTGAGCAGAAAGTATCATGGAGTTTTGAACAAGATGAGAGTTTAAAGGGATCCTATAATCCTGAATCTAGTAAAGATGGATATGAGAATAACCATGGAAGGTGAAACATCAATGCTTTTTCAAATGGTTGCCAAACCATATTTACTATAAAGTATAAAAAGTTCTCAGGATGATGATGAGGAGTTTCAAAAGAAGATTAAAGTTGTGAATGATGGGAGGTTGAGTGACTTCGTATATGAAGATGGAATTTTGAAATTTGGGAAGAGACTTTGTGTTCCCAATATTCCTGATCTAAAAAGGGAATTGTTGGATGATGCTCATTGTTCCAATTTCTCTATACACCCTGGTAGCACTAATATGTATAGAGATTTGAAGGAACATTTTTGGTGGGACAACATGAAGAGGGAGATTGCTGATTTTGTGTCAAGATGTATGGTTTGTCAACAAGTGAAAGCTGGAAGGCAACAACCTGGAGGAGTATTGCAACCTCTTCCCATACCAGAGTGGAAATGGGATAATATCATGATGGAATTTTTCATGGGACTACCAAAGGCTCCTAGAAGGAACGATGCAATATGGGTCATTGTTGATCGTCTTACCAATTAAGCACATTTTCTTTCTATAAGAGAAGATCTACCACTTGAACGTATAGAAAGACTATATATTAATGAAGTTGTGAGACTTCATGGAGTTTTCCTATCGATTGTTTCTGATCATGATCCATGTTTTACATCAAGGTTCTGGAAAAGTCTCCAGAAGGATTTGAATACTGAGCTTCATATGAGTACTGCATATCACCCTCAAACTGACGGACAGTCTGAAAGGACTATTCAAACTCTGGAAGACATGCTAAGATCATTCTCCCTTGACTTCCAAGGTATGTGGGATCAATACTTTCCTTTGGTGGAATTTTCCTACAACAATAGTTTCCATTCTAGTATTCAAATTGCTCTATATGAAGCATTATATGGAAAGAGATGTCGAACTCCAACTTGTTGGGACGAAGTTGGTGAAAGGAAACTTATAGGCCCAGAACTTATTGAAGAGACCACGACAAAGGTGAAGAAAATACAATCCCATATTAAAGAAACCCAAAGTAGGCAGAAGATTTATGATGACAACTGAAGAAAGGACTTGGAATTTCAAGTGGGAGATCATGTATTTCTGAAATTATCTCTATAGAAGGGCGTCTTAAGGTTCGGTAAGAAAGGGAAACTGAGCCCCAGGTACATCGGACCATTTGAAATATTGGGAAGAATCAGAGCTATAGCTTACCATTTAGTGATTCCACCAAATATCTCCAGAGTTCATGATGTGTTCCACATATCATTGTTAAAGAAATACATTTCAGACCCAACGCATGTACTTACATATGAAGGAATAGAACTGGAACCGGATTTTTCATACTGTGAAAAGCCCATCAGGATTCTTGACACAAGGGAGCAGGTATTGAGAAATCGAACAACTTGTCTAGTAAAGGTTCTTTAGAGAAACCAGAATATGGAGGAAGCAACATGGGAACCAGAGGATTTCATGAAGAAGAACCACCCATATCTTTTTGGTGGGCTATGTACATAAAATTTTGAGGACGAAATTTCTGAAGGAGGGAATAATGTATCACCCCAAACATTTTATGGTATGTTTTTGTTAAATAAATTCTATTCATCACTATTTTCCTTCGAAACAACACTAGGTTATTTAGGATATAGTCAAAACCTAGCCATTAAATATAAATTTTCCACTTCTATGTTTTGAATTTCGAAAAATGGTCATCTAGAGTTGTGATGAGTAAGTCATTTGGAGTCTGATAGAACAAACTTAATTTTTCGTGAATAGTAACATACCCTTATGAATAGTAATATAAATAGTAATATGAACCTTATGAATAGTAAATAATATTATTATTTCATTTTCTTAAGGAAACAAGATAATGAGATCTTAATTAGTTTTTCAATGAGAAATAAAACTAATTGCACTTTAAGATTGTTATTTTTTTGAATTAACTATGACTTTATTTAAAAATTAAATTAATAATATTTAGAAAATTAATTTTAAAAAATGGAGTTCATTTTTTAATTCTACACGTCGAAAAATGGTTAGGGTAAATTTTTGGGATTTTTCTGAAATTCTATAATTTTTTATGAATAGTGAAATACGATAAAATACCGTATATACAAATTATCAGTAAAATACACTATTTATGACATAATAAGTGATGCAAGGCCACTTGGTTAGAACTCACATTCCATTATTACTATTTCAGGTCACATGAACTAAGACTATTCATAATCTTGGGCAAAAATATTATAATAATGATTAAAATAATGAAAAATACCCCCTCTCCTCCACTATAAAAGCCCCCTCACCACTCCCTCTTCTCTTCATTCCTCTAAGACTTGAAGCTCCTAAACTTTCTACCCAAATACCCTTACCTAGTAACTCCCCACGACCAGGAATCTCTTGGTCTTTCCAAAAGACCAAAATCCCTTCCCTTAAGGAGGCTCTCGAAGAAGTTATTTCAAGAGGTAAAACAACTTTCTTTTTCTTTTAGTTTCATTTGAATTTATCTTCATTTGTTATCCTATCCTCACCTATTCTGTCCAAATTATCATGATAACTATAGTATCATATACATACTGGATTTATATCAAGTGAATGGAAGAACCATCATCAACATTCTTACTCCCTCCCTTTTATTTTTATAAACGAAATCAATGTCCATGAGGTTCCAATGTATAACCTTCGTGGACGACGAAGTTTTGTTCTTCAATCGTTATTTCATTACTGGTCATGAAACCATAATTATGGTTGAACCATGTCATAACATATGTATTTTATCTTGATTAATGTTATATAATCTTTTCACATACATAATATGGAATAATAATACGAAACAAGTTTATTGAGCACAAAACTGCCAAGCCAAATTCAAGCGTTTATTTTTTTTAACTCATCAAATGAGTCATCCTCATGGTATATAACCAGAATCATTATAAGATCATTTATATATATTTAATTTCACTAATAATTTATATTAACAATTATTTATTTTTAACCATATTTCAAACCAACTTCCATTCATGAATACAAGTAAACAAATCATGAAACCAAGTAAGAAAATGTTTCCAAAACAATAAGATTTAATCTATTAAACCCATCCAAGAGGCCATTAATGAACTTAATAAGGTTATATCATATCAATTACATGTTTATTAGGTTCTTTAATTATTAATTAATTAATCTAAATTTGATTATTCAGGTCATTAAGAACACTCAAGAACACACTAGAGAAAAAGGTAAGGGGTTTCTCATCTCACTTTCATTTCTGTGAGATTTTCAATGTTCTCCACTTATTTATTATATGTGGTATATGTGTAATGACATTTGATATATAATAACATGATTCTATTTATATTAATGTTATTCAATGATTCATTTGATGCTCATTAAGTTCTGTTCATATGATTCGACTGATTACATTGTGGTAAGGGACTTTGTCTCAACTACCTTTTCATTGTGACTAACTTTGTATTGTGCACCTAATAATATTTATGTGGTGTACCTACTGCCCATTTGATATCACTTTTCATTTCAAATTATATTTATATTAAATATCCATAATCTCATAACATGGATATGTTTATTTTCTAAACCGTATACCATTTTACATACAGTGTTTATTTGGAAAGTTATTTTAATTATGGAAGTATTGATAAATCTGTATACTCTAATCTATACGGATATTGATAAGGCATATTTCTATTGTATTGAATCAATGTATAAAGAATTATTTGGACATTCAGTGGAGGTTGGGGCCCTCTATAGCCCCTCGATGCATCGGTAGGTCTCATGAGACAAAATAGTTTGGTGACAAACCCTTCGAGTTTTTTTCCAAAAATCCGACGGGTTTATACCCACAGAACTAAACCATTTTTACAGTATTATGGTTTCATGTACCATATAAATGACTTCCAATTAATAAGCATTATCTTTATTCATTATCAGTTATTATTATTATCCATGAGATTTTCACTTGGACAAAATCTATGGATGCAGTTTCATTTTCAGTTTATTAATGGCATTGGTTATTCATTTATTCACTATGACATATTGATTATGTCATATTATTTGTGATTCACTTATTATTGTACTCATGATTCCGCTATTCATAACCCTTACTGAGCATTTAATCTCACCCCTTTTATTTTCTACCTTCGACAGGTGATGAAGATAAGGTCTTCTTTTGAGTTCCTGTGGATGCAGTTTTGAGTTTTTTGTTTTGTATTGTATTTTGTAACATTTTCCAATGTAATTTGAGTTACATATATGTATCTAGTTTCTTCAAGACTACTAAACTGATAATTCCTTTGGGACTTTCATTCCTTCTAACCATGCCAATATCACAAGTAATGCACTGGCTCCAGCCTAGAGGGGTCGGGGTGTTACAGAATTATTACCTTTGGCAGGTATGAGGTACGGTTCCCTGACATGCCAAAAACTATCATTAAATATCATTAATTGCATTAAAATAATCAAATATGACTATTTATAAATAAACAAATAGAAATATAATTTTAGTAATAGTGACTGGTTAACAGTCATCTTCCATCAGTAGCTCTCTGTCGGTGGACTTATATCGGTGGACTTTGTATAGCAGTGAGATTTCTATCGGTAGCTCTCTGTTCTTGTAACGGTAGCTCTTTGTATTGGTAGACTTCTATATACCGGTAGACTTACTCTATCGGTAGCTCTGGTGTAACGATATCTCGTATCAGTAGGCTTTCATATACCGGTAGACTTACTCTATCGGTAGCTCTGGTGTAACGGTAGATCGTATCGGTTGACTTTTATATCTGTAGCTCTGTTCTGTATCTGAAATACTTAGCCTTATCGGTAGCTGTGTAAATCAGTGATTTTGTATCAGTAGCTGTTTGTATCAGTGAACTTTGTATCGGTGGCTGTCTGTCTGTCTGTTTGTATCAGTAGCTTGTGCATACCGGTGGACTTATGCATATCGGTGACCTTAACAGTAGGTGTGTATCTGTTTGTTTGTATCAGTAGCTATGTGTATGTTCTATGAAATACATATCCAGATTGAGTTAGAAGTATTTCAAAGTGTGTATAAACATAGATAAATAGTGATTAACATATTCCAATGATTATTTTGATATTATTGTCAATATAGGATTATAAAAACATATTAACACATAATTGGGATTATCAAAATAGGTGAGGTCAACATTTAGGGTGTCTGGTAGATAGATATTTGGACTTTTGGGACTTGAGAGGTAGGTACGGGAAGGACGTCATGAACCCTCGCCTGTTCTGAACCTTGAGTCACCAGTGGTAGTTCGAGAATAGTCGTTTTCTCATTCTGGTTTTTTTTAGATTTAGGGATGACAATAGAGGAAGCCAATGTTACATCATGATTTCACATGGAGTAGTGACCCATGTGGAGTTCGAGTACATGGTTCAAGTTCCTCCTAGTTGTTGACGCTTTCTTGGGGCATGGGCCACTACCATGTCGCAAGGTTAAGCATGACTACTAGTCTCTCAATCTGGTAGTTTGATACAAGTTGAGTGTCTTCTTGGTTCTGTTTGGTGTAAGTGCACTTTTTAAAATGAAAAAGGGTTTTTGAAATGGGAATTATTTCTTTTAAATGGCTTTAAATTCATGAAATGGGTTTCAAAACTGAAATCTCTTGGTCTAAAAATCTGGTGTTTTCTTTTAATGGGTAGTAAAATGGTTTGGGTGCAACCTTGGTCACTCTTTATGAATGTTTAAACATGTGAGGGAATTCATAGGAAGTGTGTTTTGGTGTGTATAGATGGAAGTGGTGGAAGACATGTGCAACGGTTCATGGGATTACTAGGGTGTGTGCTTGGAATTAAAGGATTAGCCTTGTTTTTATGAAAGTAATTTTAAAAGGGGGAAATGATTTTTAAGATTGATTCTAGTTTGAAAAGTGGGTTTGGTATTTGGAAAGTGGCCTTGAAAGAAGTAAGTTTTGAAACCTAAAATGAAAAGGGAATTTTGGGTTGTGTTTGTATTTGTTTGGTTTTTTTGAGTGGGTTGTTTTTGGATGATAGTGTTTTCAATGATGTTGTTTCGGATTGATATTGGTTTTGGATCTGTGTTTTATATATTGTTAAAAAAATACCATCCAAAAAGGTCCCCAAGGTTTCGGATAATTCATGCCTAGTTTTTGGTCCTCCTAGGACATTGTCTATCCTTCATGGTGATTGGGGTTTGTTAGAGGCATCAGAGTGGCTTGAAGGGGTTGATCGCGTCTTCAAGGTATTTGGAACTCCTAAATCTATCAGAGTGCATGTTGTGTTGGGTCTGTTCAAAGGTCCAACTCTAGAAAAATGGGATTTGTTTTCCACACCTTCAATGCAAGTTGGGATGACGTGGGGTGTCTTTAAATTCATCTTTTTCTGATGGTTCATACCTGAATAGGTAAAGATGAAGAAAAGGGAAGAACTCATGCGTATTCAACAAGGACAACGGATAGTGAAGACTTATATTGACCATTTCAAGGAACTTGTGTCCTTTTATTCGAAGGTAGTGTCGTAGTATTTGATGAAGGCTTCTCTCTTCATAGGGTGTCTTTTTCTGGAGATCAATGAGAGATTCCTCTCTTCTAAGGACCATCATTTTGAAAAGCTGGTGGATGAGGCATTCTTATATGAGTTGGTCTTCAGAGGGCTGATGGTCAGAAATCCAACGTATCCAGTTGCTCATGAAGGTTCCCCATATGGAGAGCAGAGTGTACCAGAGGGACCTATTTCTAAAGAGTCATCTACAATGGTTCTGGCTTTTAGTTCACCAGAATGTTTATTGGCGTGCCACCAGTGTGGTCAGTTCGAGCACGTGAATTCATCATGTCACATCCCTCCGAAGACATGTCATTGTTGCGGGTGTCTGGGTCATCTAGAGAAGTTTTTCAGGAAGCATCGTCTGAGGAAGATGTTGTGACCAGAGGAATTCTAGTGCCTGACTCTGACGCAGGAGATGCTTTAGCCATCAGTGTAACACCCCGACCCCTCTAGACCGGATCCGGTGCATTACTTGTTATATTGGAATGGTTATAAGGATTCAAAATCCCGAAGTAATGATCAGTTTATTAGTCTTGAAGAAACTATATACATAAATGTAACTTAAATTACATTGGATAAGGTTACAAAATATAATACATAACAAAAACTAAAAACTGCATCCACAGGAACTCAATAAATGATCTCCTCTTCATCACCTGTTGAAGGTAGACAATGAAAGGGGTGAACTCAAATGCTAATTAAGGGTTAAAAATAGCATAATCATGAATAAATAATAACTGAATCATAAACAAATATGGCATGGTGAATAAATAAAAAACGCACTCCATTAATAAACTGATAAAGGGCCTACATCCATAGATTTTTTCATAGTGAAAACCTCATGGATAGTAATGACTGAAAATGAATAAAGATAATTCTTATTAATTGGATGTCATATATCTGGCACATGATACCATAATACCATTAAAACGGTTTAGTTCTGTGGGTAGAAACCTGTCTTATTTTTTTGAAAAAAACTCGAAGGGTTTGTTTCCAATTGATTTATCTCATGAGACCTACCGATGTATCAAGGGGATATAGAGGGCCCCACCCGCCACTGCATGTCCAAATAATTCTTTATACATTTATTCAATACAATATCATTATGCCTTTTCAATATCCTTATAGAGTATAGAATATGCATTCATCAATATTTCCTCTGTTAAAATAACTTTCCAATTATACACCATATGTAAAATGGTATACAGTTTAGAAAATAAACATATCCATGACATGAGATTATGGATATTTAATAGAAATATAATTTCAAATGAAAATTGATCTAAAATGGGAAGTAGGTACACCACATAAGGATTATTAGGTGCACAATACAAATTTAGTCACAACAAAATGGTAGTTGAGACAAAGTCCCTTACCACAATGTAATCGGTCGAATCATATGACCAGAACTTAATAACCATAAAATGAATCATTGAATACCATGAATATAAATATAATTATTTTATTATATATCAAATGTAAGTATACATATACCACATACAATAAATAATTGATAAACAATAGAAATCTCACAGAAATGAAAGTGAGATGAGAAACCCCTTACCTTATGCTTGAGTGTGTTCTTCGTTTGTTTTAATGACCTGAATAATAAAATTTATCTTCATTAATTAATAAATACATAACCTTATATACATTTAATTGATTTATTATAACCTTATTAGGTTCATTCATGTCTCTTTTTATGGGTTTAATAGGTTCAATTTTCTTGTTTTGGGAGCATTTTCTTCCTTGGTTTTCATGATTCGTTTACTTGTTTTCATGAATAGAAGTTCATTTGAAATGTGGTTAAACACATAGAATTGTTAATATATCTTATTAATGACATTAATGAGATATAAATTATCTTATAATGATTTTGGGTTATATACCATGATGATGATTCATTAGTTAAAAGTTTATTACAAATATTTGGATTAACTTGGTTGTTTTGTTCATAATGAAATTGTTTTGAATTATTATTCTATATTATGAGTGTATAAGGATTACAGAAAATTAATGAGATGAAATAAATATATTATTATCTATTTCAACCATTAAAATGGTTTCATTACCAGTAATTAAGTAGAAAGTGAAGAACGAAACTCCGTCGTCCACAAAGCTTATAAATTGGAACCTCATGGATGTTGATTTCGTTTATAAAAATAAAAGGGAGGGAGTAAGAATATTGATGATGGTTATTCCATTAACATGATATAATTTCAGTATATATACAATAATGGAGTTTATCATGGTCATTTGGACATAGGAGGTGAGGATAGAGAAAGAAAGGAGATGAACTTGAAAATAAAAGAAAATGTGAGAGATCCCTTATGAAAATTCGGCAGTCTAACGGCGTTGCTTAAAATTTCATAAAATGAAATTATGAGAGAAAAAGGGTATCTCATAATATTGAAATCAAAATTACAGTAATAATGACACATAAAATCAAACATCAGCATATGATAATGTAAAATCAAATAGATAACATAAAAGAAGTGTCGACTAAAAGAAGAGAATGAAGGATTCCCTTACCTTGTAGAGTAACTCCTAGATCTTGAAGGATGGGAGATTGGGGGATTAAGGACACCTTGGGAGGAATCCTAGATAGGTAAAACCACCAGAGATTCTAGGATATTAAGTTTTTAATTAAATAAAATGAAGGGGGTGAGTGGGTATTTATAGTAATTAAGAGAGAGTTTTTTATTAATTAAAAGGACACCTCATTAGTGGTTTTTTGCAAAACCATGGGCTTGCCCATGGTATTTGCCCATGGTTTTAGCCACTTGGGACACCTCATGTAATAAGTTACTTTACACAAGTCTACAATACTTTTATATTTAATTATTACATCATTATGATGTCATTAAACTACCGAAAACTCAAAACTGTATTTTTACTATTCACGAGAAATTCAAGTATTTTAGAAAAATTCCAAAAATTCACCCTAACCATTTTTTGATGTGTAGAATTAAAAAATGAACTTCATTTTTAGAAAATAATTTTCTAAGTATTTTTAATTTAATTTTTAAATAAAATAATATTTAATTAAAAAACAATTTTTAAAGGTATAATTAGTTCTATATCACATTAAAAAATCAATTAAGATCTCATTATCTTATTACCTTAAGAAAATAAAATATAATCATTATTTACTATTTATAAGGGTCATGTTACTATTCATAAGGTTATGTTATTATTCATCAAAAAATCAAGTTAGTTCTATCAGACTCCAAATGACTTACTGGTCACAACTCTAGATGACCTTTTTTTTAATTCAAAACATAGAAGTGGAGAATTTATGTTTAATGGCTAGGTTTTGACTATCTCATAAATAACCAAGTGTTGTTTCAAAGGAACACAGTGCTTTATGACATATAGGCTATGAATAGAATGTATTTAAGAAAATCATACCATAAAATGTTTGGGTTTTATATTATTCCCTCCTTCGGAAATTTCGTCCTTGAAATTTTATGTATAAATCCCATAAAAAAGATGTGGGTGGTTCTTCTTCATGAAATCCTCTGGTTCTCATGTTGCTTCCTCTATATTTTGGTTTCTCCAAATAACCTTTACTAGACGAGTTGTCTGATTTCTCAATACCTTCTCCCTTGTGTCAAGAATCCTGAGAGTCTTTTCATAGTATGATAAATCATGTTCCAATTCTATTTCTTTATATATGAGTACATGCGTTGGGTCTGGCATGTATTTCTTTAATAATGACATGTGGAACACATCATGAACTCTGGAGTGATTTGGCGGCATCTCTAAATGGTAAGCTACAGCTCTGATTCTTTCCAGAACTTCAAATGGTCCAATGTACCTGGGGCTCAATTTCCCTTTCTTACCAAACCTTAGGACACCCTTCCATGGAGATACTTTTAGAAAGACATGATCTCCCACTTGAAATTCCAAATCCTTTATTCAATTGTCACCATAACTCTTATGCCTACTTTGGGATTCTTTAATATGGGCTTGGATTGTCTTCACCTTTATTGTGGTCTCTTTAATAAGTTATGGGCCTATAAGTTTCCTCTCACCAACTTCTTCCCAACAAGTTGTAGTTCAACATCTCTTTCCATACAATGCTTTATATGGAGCCATTTTAATTATATAATGGAAACTACTATTGTGAGAAAATTCCACCAAAGGCAAGTATTGATCCCACATACCTTGGAAGTCAAGAGATCATGACCTCAGCATATCTTCTAGAGTTTGAATAGTCCTTTCAAATTGTCTATCAGTTTGGGGGTGATAAGTAGTACTCATACGAAGCTCAGTATTCAAAGCATTCTGAAGACTTTTCCAGAATTTTGATGTAAACCGAGGATCTCGATCAGACACAATCGATAGAGGTGCACCATGAAGTCTTACAACTTCATTAATATAAAGTTTTTCCAGGTGCTCAAGTGGTAAATCCTCTCTTATAGGAAGGAAATGTGCTGATTTTGTGAGACGATCAACAATTACCCATATTGCATCATTCCTTCTAGATTTCCTCGGTAGTCCGGTGACAAAATCCATTGCAATGTTATCCCACTTTCACATAGGAATAGGTAGAGGTTTCATCACTCCTCTAGGATGTTTCCTCTCTATCTTCACTTGTTGACAAACTAGACACCTTGACACGTAGTCAGCAGTTTCCTGCTTCATATTATCCCACCAGAAATATTTCTTCAGATCTCTATACATATTTTTTCTTCCCGGGTGTATAGAGAAATTTGAGCTATGAGCATTGTCTAATAGTTCCCTTTTTAGCTCAGGTACTGATGGAATGCATAACCTCTTCCCAAACTTTAGAACTCCTTCCTCATACACGAAGTCTTCCAACCTCCCATCCTTAATAGCAATAATTTTCTTGTGTAGATTTTCATCATCATATTGAGAGATTTTTATCTTCTCTAGTAAAGATGGTTTAGAAATCATTTGAAAGAGGAAATATTTTTCCCCTTCCTTAACAATTCACATATCCATCTTTATTAGATCCATGAATATAGGATCTCTCTCAATCCTCATTTGAGTCAGAAGTCCATGATCTTTTCTGCTTAATGCATCTGCCACCTTATTTGCCTTTCCTGGGTGGTAGTGTATTGAACAATCGTAATATTTGAGTAAATAGAGCCATCTCCTTTGCCTAATGTTGAGTTATTTTTGTGTGAAAATGTATTTCAAAATCTTTTGATCTGTGTATATCTCACATTTTTCACCATAAAGATAATGTCTCCATATCTTCAGAGAAAATATTACAACTGCTAACTCAAGATCATGTGTTGGATAATTTTTCTGATGATTCTTTAATTTCCTTGATTCATAGGCAATAAATTTACCATTTTTCATAAGAACACAACCCGGATCATTCTTTGATGCATCACTGTATATTACAAATCCATCACCTCTAGATGGAAGAGTCAAAATTGAAGCATTGACCAATCTTCTTTTCAATTCTTTGAAGCATTACGTACACTCTTTTTTCCACACAAACTTAAATCCTTTACGTGTGAGCTTGGCTAGCGGGTTAGCCAGTCGGGCGAAATTATGAATGAAACGTCGATAGTTACCTGCTAAGACAATAAAACTATGTACCTCAGTTATGTTTGTTGGCATGGGACAATCTTGGATTGCCTTTGTCTTAGTAGGATCAACTAGTATTTCATCCTTAGAGACAATATGACCTAGAAAAGAAACTGATTGGATCCAGAATTCTCACTTGCTAAACATCCCATATAATTCATTCCTTATATTAGTTTTAAGAATAACTAGCAAGTGATCCTCGTGGTCTTCATAGCTTTTTGAGTATACCCGGATATCATCGATGAATAACACAACAAAGTTATCAATATATTCCTTGAAAAATCTATTCATTAAATCCATGAAAATAGATGGTGCATTTGTCAGTCCAAAAGGCATCAATGTAAAATCGTAATACCCATACCTGGTTCGAAATGTTGTCTTCGAAATATCTTCCTTTCGCACACGCAGTTGATGATATCTGGATCGAAGTTAAATCTTTGAAAAGTATTGAGCTCCATGAATTTGATAAAATAAATCATCAATTAGAGGCATATGATACTTATTATTTATTGTAATATCATTTATTTCCCTATAATCAATGCATAGCCTCATGGATCCATCTTTCTTTTTGACAAACAAGATCGGGGCTCCCCATGGAGAAACACTAGGTTGAATAAATCCTTTTTCATTCAATTACTCTAGTTGTTTCTTTAGATCCACTAACTCCACAGTGTCCATTCTATAGGGGGTATTTTATATAGGTCTTTCACCAGGAATTAAGTCAGTGTAAAACTCAATTTCACACTCTGGAGGATGTCTAGGTAAATCCTCTGAAAACACATCAATGTATTCTTACACTATATGCACATCTTCAATTTGAAGATTTATTTCCTCACCCATAGATATTGAGTTCTCTTCCTCTCAAAGAATTGAATTCAATAGAGCTACTGGGGGTGGGTCTAGATAAGAATCAGATGGCAAGGTCTCCACTCTAAAGATGAGAGATTCTACACCATTTTCAAAAATTGTAACTTCCTTTTTCTTGTAATAAATATTTTCATCATAGTTTGATAACCAATTCATACTGAGAATTATATCAAATTCAGTCATTGGTATGATGATAAGGTTAGAAACTAAATCATGTTTATGTGTCACGAGGGGAACTAGTTGACATGCCTTTGTTGCAATGATTCATCCCCTAGGAGTTTTGACTGATAACTCCTTTATTAAATCAAACTGGACATGTCTAATTTTCTTGGAAAACTGGGAAGATATAAATGAATGTGATGATCCAGAATCAAATAAAGTATTGGCTAAGTTTGAAAAAACAATTAAAGTACCTGCCACCACACCATTAGGAACTTCAACTTCCGCAGTTGTAATCACATAAGATCTCCCTTATTCTCTTAGATTTTTCTGAGGCATGTTTCCTTGGTGGTTAGAACACTCATTTGCATAGTGTCACATCTCTTTAAAATTGTAGCATTGAACATCATCAATTTGTTTCTTACCCTTTCATTCATGAGATAGATGACCTTTTTCTCCACACTTATAGCAGACTCCCATGTCTTTTAAGAATTCCTCGAGGTGATTCTTTCCACAGTTTTCGCATAATGGGAATTTCTTCATTCCCTTGTTATTATTTGGTGCTTCACCTTTCCCTTAGTTATCAGAGTACCTATTCTTATCTTGGTTCCCCTTGAAAAAATTTTATCTAACAAATTCCTTCTCTGTTTTGATGGCACTTGATACAATTTTATCATATGATGAAAATATTTGAGAAGCAAGTGCCCTTCGAAGACTTGGCTTAAGAACTTCAAAGAAATGATCAATCTTGTCTGCCGAGTCACGTATGTAATCTACAGCATACCTAGCTAGCCTTGTGAAGGTAGCCACATACTCTGAAACACTGTCTTCTTCCCTTTGTTTTAATCCAAGGAATTTCCTCTTCATTTCGGTTCATTGCTTATGAGGGAAATATTTTTCGAAGAATATTTTCTTAAAAGTACTCCATTCCATATCTTCGATTTCTTCTTCCTCCATGGTATTCTGAATCAAGGACCACCATTGATCAGCATCACCCTTGAGATAATATACTGCCAGTACTACCATTTCATTTTCATTGCATCTTAATGCCATGAATATCTTTTCAAGAGACTTGATCCATTGCTTAGAAACCACTGGGTTAGTAGTCTCACTGAAATATGGGGGATTCTTCCACATGAAACGATCCAACACAGGTGTGGTATGGTTATTCGTTACAACCTCAGTAAGTTGTCCCAATATGGTCATGATTTGATCTGCTCCAACATTAACTGTGTTGACTTTCTCAGTAGGGAGATCCCTACCTTTCCCACGAGTATTGATTCCCCTTCTTCTGTTATATGCCATTTCTAAATAATGGGATACACTAGATTAGTTTATGAATCTCAAATAGAAAATCCCTCAACATAGATTGAAATTCTATGCATAGATAATCTTATAAACATGGTTTATCTGAGAAAAAATTCACATTAAACTCCTTCATAATGGATTGTAAAGAAAATGTGAATTATCCTAAGCATATCCCCCAAGAGTTTCGTAACCAAGAGTGCAGCAAGGCTCGTTGTCATGCACCAGTTCCCATTCAATTCTATCTCAAAGCAGTGTTTTTAGGTTTTACCCCTAGATACATATATGCCAGAGTTGCCTCTACCTGCTCATATCCAGACATGGATGTATTTATTAAAATATCTAAATAATCTATTCCTTACCAAAATACCAAGACGTTCTTTTACGTTTATCCTCAAATACTACCTTAGGGTTTTTTTCCCTACTATAAATTTCCTACTCTAGTTTCCAAGTTTTCTACTAAACTTTTTATGATACCAACTGTAACACCCCGACCCCTCTAGACCAGAGCTGGTGCATTACTTGTTATATTGGCATGGTTAGAAGGAATTAAAATCAAGAAGTAATGATCGGTTTAGTAGTCTTGAAGAAACTAGATACATAAATGTAACTCAAATTACATTGGAGAAGGTTATAAAATACAATACATAACAAAAACTAAAAACTGCATCCACAAGAACTCAATAAATGATCTCCTCTTCATCACCTGTTGAAGGTAGAAAATAAAAAGGGGTGATCTCAAATGCTCAGTAAGGGTTACAAATAGAAGAATCACGGATCAATAATAACTAAATCATAAACAAATTTGGCATGGTGAATAAATAAAAAATGCACGCCATTAATAAACTGAGAAAGGGCCTGCATCCATAGATTTTGTCATAGTGAAAACCTCATGGATAGTAATAACTGAAAATGAATAAAGAGAATTATTATTAATTGGATGTCATGTACCTGTAACATGATACCATAATACCATTAAAAAGGTTTAGTTTTGTGGGTAGAAACCTGTCTTATTTTTTGGAAACAAACTTGAAGGGTTTCTCACCAACTGATTTGTATCATGAGACCTATCGATGCATCGAGGGGCTATAGAGGGCCCCACCCACCACTTCATGTCCAAATCATTATTTATACATTTATTCAATACAATATAATTATGCCTTTTCAATATCCTTATAGAGTAGAGAATATGGATTCATCAGTATTTCTATAGTTAAAATAACTTTCCAATTATACACCATATGTAAAATGGTATACGGTTTAGAAAATAAACATATACAGGATATGAGATTATGGATATTTAATAGAAATATAATTTCAAATAAAAAGTGATCTAAAATTGGCAGTAGGTACACCACATAAGGATTATTAGGTGCACAATACAAAGTTAGTCACAACAAAATGGTAGTTGAGACAAAGTCCCTTACCACGATGTAATCGGTTGAATCATATGACCAGAACTTAATAACCATCAAATGAATCATTAAATACCATAAATATAAATAGAATCGTGTTATTATATATCAAATGGAAGTAAAAATATGCCACATTCAAGAAATAATTGGCGAACAATGGAAATCTCATAGAAATGAAAGTGAGATGAGAAACCCCTTACCTTATACTCGAGTGTGTTCTTCGTTTTCTTTAATGACCTGAATAATAAAATTTATCCTAATTAATTAATAACTAAAGAACCTCCTATGAATTTAATTTATTAATTATAACCTTATTAGGTTCATTCATGGGCCTTTTATGGGTTTAAGAGGTTCAATTTTCTTGTTTTGGGAGCATTTTCTTCCTTGGTTTTCATGATTCGTTTACTTGTTTTCACAAATGGAAGTTCATTTGAAATGTGGTTAAACATACATAATTTTTAATATATCTTATTAATTACATTAAGGATATATAAATTATCTTATAATTGTTTTGGTTTATATACCATGATGATTATTCATTAGTTAAAAGTTTATTACAAATATTCGGATTAACTTGGCCGTTTTGTTCATAATGTACTTGTTTTGTATTATTATTTTATATTATGAGTGTATAAGGATTAAAGAACATTAATGAGATAAAATACATATATTATTATCTGGTTCAACCGTTAAAATGGTTTCATGAACAATAAATAAGGATAAAGTGAAGAATGAAACTTTGTCATCCACAAAGGTTATAAATCAGAACCTCATGGATGTTGATTTCATTTATAAAAATAAAAGAGAGGGAGTAAGAATATTGATGATGGTTCTTCCATTAAAATTATATAATTTTAGTATATAGATGATACTGGAGTTTATCATGTTCATTTGGACAGAGGAGGTGAGGAGAGAAAAAGAAAAGAGATGAACTTGAAAATAAAAGAAAAGGTGAGAGATCCCTTATGAAAATTCGGCAGCCTAACGGCGTCGCTTAAAATTTCATAAAATGAAATGATGAGAGAAAAAGGGTATCTAATCATATTGAAATCAAAAGTAAAGTAATAAGAACACATAAAATCAAACCCCAACATATGATAATGGAAAATCAAATAGATAACATAAAAGAAGTGTCGACTAAAAGAAGAGAATGAAGGATTCCCTTACCATGTAGAGTAACTCCTAGATCTTGAAGAATGGGACCTTGGGGGATTAAGGACACATTGGGAGGACTCCTAGATATGTAAAACCACCAGATCTTCTAGGATATTGAGCTTGGAATGAAATAAAACGAAGGGGGTGAGTGGGTATTTATAGTAATTAAGAGATATTTTTTATTAATTAAAAGGGACACCTCATTAGTGGTTTTTGCAAAACCATGGGCTTTCCCATGGTATTTGTACATGATTTTAGCCACTTAGGACACCTCATGTCATAAGTTACTGTTCACAAGTCGATCATACTTTTATATTTAATTATTACATCATTATGATGTCATTAAACTACCGAAAACTCAAAACTGTATTTTTACTATTCACAAGAAATTCAAGTATTTTAGAAAAATTCCAAAAATTCACACTAACCATTTTTCGATGTGTAGAATTAAAAAATGAACTCCATTTTTAGAAAATAATTTTCTAATTATTTTTAATATAATTTTTAAATAAAATCATAGTTAATTAAAAAATAATTTTTAAAGGTATAATTAGTTCTATATCACATTAAAAAATCAATTAAGATCTCATTATATTATTACCTTAAGAAAATAAAATATAATCATTATTTACTATTTATAAGGGTCATGTTACTATTAATATTACTATTCATAAGGGTATGTTACTATTCATCAAAAAATCAAGTTGGTTCTATCAGACTCCAAACGACTTACTGGTCACAACTCTAGATGACCTTTTTTTGAAATTCAAAACATAGAAGTAGATAATTTATGTTTAATGGATAGGTTTTGACTATCTCATAAATAACCAAGTGTTGTTTCAAAGTAACACAGTGCTTTATGACATATAGGCTATGAATAGAATGTATTTAAGAGAAGCATACCATAAAATGTTTGGGGTGTTATAATCAGATCCCTAGCCATAGGTCTTAGGGTAAAGCTCGCACACAGTTATGAGTTTCCGGGGGGTGTGAAGCCTCGGTTCGGTTTTTGTGTTCTATGTTGGCAGTGGAACATTTAAATTCTTTTCATTCTTGTTTTTCTACTATGAAAGTTTTGACGTTTTTTTAAGTTCATTGTTTTATCATGAAGTTGTGATAGACTTGTTCTATTTTAATCTAAACAGTTTCATTTTTCTGATTACGATTTTTTGAATTGTGTATTTTTCTTAAAAATGTGTTTGGACCTTGTATGGGTAAATCTTGGTTTAATTGTGTTCATTTGGAGAGGTAAGTGCTTGTGGAAGAATTGATGTTTGTGGTTATGCTCAGGTTTACTTTTTGGGTTAAGTTCTGCTTGGAGGTTTTTCTCTATTATTCGGGGTTTTTGGCCTGGGTTGAGAGTTCAATGTTTCAGCAGAGGTGTTGTTTCGCTCATGCTATAGAAGTTGGTTTAGATCGGTTGGGAGTTCCCATGTCAGCCCCCCTTTCTTGAGGTGTATGTTTGAGTGTTGAATATCCACACTAGTTGAGTTCTTATGGTGGGTAGAACCCTGTCGTGTTCTCCCATTCTCTTGTGTGGTGGTTTCTTTCAGTTTCAATCAGGCATGGATTCTTGTTTTGTCTATTGTTCGGCTGGGTGAATTTCTGGGGGCAGAAAGTGTCTGTGGAGGGGAGAATTGTCACACCCTGAATTTTTAATTTATTTTTATTTTATTATTTCATGGCTTCGGTCAACCTCGTCGAGGTGCGGGTTGAGAACGGGTCTAAATTTTTTGATGTTTAATATTTTTAACGGGTTTCGGACCCGTGCGCGGTCACAACACAATGAGCAGTAGTAGCGCGATCGGCTCAGGTTCCATGCAGATGTCTATCGCTCGAAATAAATAATGTTTTATGCAAATGAAATAAGTAAAACGTTTAAAATGTGATAATAATAATAAGTTATGGTGTATATAATAATGTTATTATTAAGAATGGTTAATAATATTTTTATTATTTAAAATTTTCTATTAATATAATTATTAATAAATTTCAATTTAATTATAATTATAATTATTTATATTCAAATTTTTATTTGATTATTATTATTACTATTATTATTTGTATTATTATTATTATTGTATTATTATTATTATTATTATAAAATGAAGAAAAAAATGGAAAACCCTAGCTACCCGGTCCCCCCTTTTCCCCCATCCACTGCATGGCACCTCGTTTCTCACTGGTTTACTATGCAGGGCCACCCCTCACCTCTCTCCTACACTCCTGCAGGTCGGGGCGCCTAGGTCCTCACTCCCCTGCACTCACTTCGCCACCCTCATCCCTTGTCTCCGCCTACCGATCGTCGCCCTCCCATGATCTGGCCACCGACCTAGCTAGGTCGCCTTTGGCCCTCCACATCCAGGCTCCCACACACCGGTCAGGCCGCCTCCAGCCACCTGTGCGCTGGCCTCCTACTACTCTGGTCCCCCCCCCCCCCCCGCTCCGACCAACTACCCCCTCCCTCCTTGCTTCGGACCCCACCGGCCTCATTGCACCAGCCTCGCCTCCCCCAACCTCGCCCTCCGCTCCAGCAATAGTCATGCCTTCGGCCCTTCTCACTCACCCCAGCTGTCTTTCCCTCTGCACTGGGCTTCATCCCCAGCCCCAACCTCCGCCTTTCCTTGTGTTCCCTCCCTCGCCAGCGCGCTCCAGCAGGCCGACCAGCCCCCTCTCTCCCTCCTGGTCTGACTCCCTACCTCTCCCTCATGCTCTAGCAAACCGTCACCATCAACCCCAGTGTCGGCCTGACCCTCTCCCTTACCTCTGGATGCTCCCCTCTTAGCTTCTTCTAGCTCATGTCTTCCCTACAGGTCCCGACCTCGCATCGTTGCACCCGACCAGACCACCTCCTATTGTTCTGGACTCCTGCCCTTTCTACCTTCGGACTTTCGCACTCCGGCAAGGCTTCCCCCTCCTTGTGTCGGCCTCACCGCACCAAAATACCCCATGCTATGGTATATTTATTTATTTATTTTTCCTTCTTTTCATATGTGGTGTTTTTATTAGTTTTGACTAAATTTAAATATCTTGAGTTGTGTTTCGTTCATTTTTTTTGTTGTCTAGGGTGTGTGTTTGGTCCATGGGGCATTGTTTGTCTTTCTACGGAAGCATCATTGCATCTGCGCTTGATTTGAGGTAGGTGAATCCACATTTTTCTTTCTGTATAAGTCCATATAATGCTTGCATGTTTTTAATTAATTCTTTTACTTGATTCATGCCCTTGAAAATTAATTGGTCAATATGATATAGTGTTTTCAAGTTAGTTGGTTTTGTTAAAAATAGTTTGTTATAGGGTTTTCTAGTTTGTGTAATTTGTTTGATCTGTTTAAAAAAAATTAATAAATTGTTTGATTCATTCTAAAATTGTTTATAAATTATTTGTCTTGTTATTTGAATTGTTTATAAATTGTTTTTCTTGTTTGTGTAATTGTTGAGAAATTGTTTGGTTTTTTTTATAAAGTTTCCATCACTTTAAAGTTTTTGAAATACATAGTGAATATGATTTAGTGTGAGTTTGGAAAGGAAAACTGTTCGCTTGAAAAATGTGAGGTATTTGGGTGTGTGCTTGGTTATATCTAGTTAAGGGTCCATTTGACATGTTTTCTAAAGTTTCTTTTTTTTCCTAAATGGATTTTAAATTTTAAAATAAATTTAGTCCCCTTTAGTGGTTTCTAAGGATAATTTTAAATGAGGTATTATAAATTGTTGCTTTAAGTGTTTTAAAAAACATGGTTTTTAATGGGTTCTTTAAGTTTTGACCATTTGGTTTGAAACATGTTTTGGTGTTTAACGTTGTTTTGAAAATGGTTCGTAAATGTTTATTGTTTTGACATGTTTTGGTAAATGCATGTTTTGGTAAAGTGGACCTGATCCCATTTGGTATGTTTTGGTAAATGTGTGTTTTGGTAAATGCATGTTTTCGCGAAAGAACATTGGCATGTTTTGGTCCATCTGACCATGTTTTTAAGAAATGTAATTTATTACTGTATGTTGGAAAACCCCTCTTTAGTTAGGTCTCTTGCCTCGTTGATTGATCATGAGATAAGAGGGTCCTCGGTATGGGCCTCCTTTTGATAATATTTATTTTAAGGCATGAGACTAATCTTGAGGTGGTCAGGGTGGTTCCAGATTGTGTTGTGTGCTTGGTTATATATGTATGGATGGTTGTTTGAATGTGTGGAACACCTCTTTGTGAACATAACAAGGAAACTAATCATATCAAGGGGGTTTACTAAGAACGATTATTACACTAGTTTAAACTATGCACTGGCTAGCGGCCCTTAGTATGGACTTTGCTCTGCTAGGGGATTGGGCCCCTCAGTTAGGCTAGGTAGGGCAACACCGAGCGTTTGGGCATTATGACGTCATCGAGAGTAGGTATGCCTTCAGGATCAGTCACATGTATAGTATGTTCTAGTCTTCCTCCAAGTTCCTAGTTTTTCTGTGATCCTTTGATACGAGTACTATTTGTACCATTGCCCTTGTTGTGTGTGGAATCATACCCTTGAACTTGGTTTTGGTGTTTTCTTAGAAAATATTTGTACGTATGGTTGGTTTTTTAAAAGGATTTCAAAGTAGTTGTTTATAAAAGTTTATGTGCATCCCTCTTTATTTCTTTTCCTTGTTTTTGAAGTATAAGGGAAATGGAATTGTGATTGTTAGTTTTCAAAATGCATTGTATATATAAAAACCTTATTTTTATAACTGTAGTTCAAACTAGTGTTATTGGCCTATTTTGGAAATGGAAAATGCATGGATTCCATGGTTCACTTTTGGCATCCCTACTGAGCATTTTTAATACTCACACCTATTTTATAATTTTAGTTGTAGGTTTATTTTGCTCAGGTTTTCTTGTATGAGTTTCTCATTATTGGAGGAAGCTCAACCTTTGGTTGGGAGGTGACCTGAAAGGTCACGTGGAGGTATGTTGAGTTGTCTCATTTATTTTTTTTATTTTTTTTCCGCTGCTCAAGTTCAGTTTTATTATTCTATTTTTTATTGGTTATTTATTTATCTTTTTGGGAAAAATTGTTCCCAGCGATTATGTTTTGATGCCCAACACTAATTTCCAGCCCGTGGGGATCGAGAACGCCCTTCAGGCCATGTCACGGACTTGCTCGGTGACCGGTCCAGGGTTGACCCAGGGTTGGTTTGTGACAGCTCCACATTCAAGAGCAAGTTCTTTTATGCCACGTCAGGCGAGGAGTTGGAGTAGCACCGATAGGTCTGGCTGAGGAGGAGGTCGTGGTCGTGGTAGTTTGATCCCTAATCACCAGTAGTTCCAGCAGAGCAGTTATGATCATGGTAGTCCATCTATTGTACAAGGTCGTATATCATGTCAGTTTCATGCCTTATAGTCAATACCTAAGGATCCGGTTGTGGGGCCATATACAGTACGAGGTACTATTCTAGTAGCCTCTACTAATGTCTCTGCTTTGTATGATACAAGTGCTTTAAACTCTTTTATTTCTATATCTATCTTGGAAAGTCTCAGACTAGAGATACAGTATCACTGTGGTGTAATGACCCTCGATACACCGTTGGGAATATGGATGGAGGGCATACACCAGTGTAGGGACTATCCCCTTGAGGTAGGCAGTTACCCTTTCTTGTGGAATCTCTTTGTTCTCGAGATGACGGGATTCGATGTCATTCTCGGGATAGACCGGTTGATCCACTATCATGCCTTTGTAGATTTTTATCATCAAAGGGTTTCTTTTACATCACAAGAAGGCAACAATTATCTTTTCAAAGGCGAGTGGGATATCCAGGCTGGGAGAGAGGGACCGAAGAATCATGGGCTAGGTGGAGTGACTGCCTAGATTGCAAATCTTTTCATGGAGGATCAGGGTTTTCTTTAAACTGATTTCCCTCTAGTAGTTGATCATTTCAGTAAAGTCTTTCCTGATGACTTTTCTGGATTACATCTGGAGAGAGAGGTAGATTTTTCAATAGAGATTGTTCCAGGAGCAGCTCTAGTGTCCATCCCTCCATACAGGATGGAACCTACTAAGCTTCAGAAGATCAAGAGATAGATAGAGTACTTAGAGTCCAAAGGCTTTATACAGCCCAGTACATCCTCTTGGGGTTCACCAGTGCTTTTTGCTAAGAAGGCGGATGTAACTCTCTATTTATGCATGGATTATAGAAGGTTAAACCAGCTTACGGTCAAGAACCGGTATCCACTTTCTCTAATGGATGATCTCTTTGACCATCTCCGGGGAGAAAAGGTGTTCTCTAAGATCGACCTAAGATCAGGTTATCATTAAGTGTGAGTCAGACCCTCAGACGTACCTCGTACAACTTTCCGTAGAGGTATGGTCTATATGAGTATCTTGTTATGTCGTTCGGTCTTACGAACGCGCCTTCCATTTTCATGGATTTGATAAATAGGGTTTTATATCCCTACTTGGACTCTTTTTTGTGGTCTTTTTGGACGACATCTTGGTGTATTCTCGCACATGTAACTACCATGCCAAACATCTTGAGATTGTTCTGATTACACTGAGAGAGAATCATCTTCATTCCAAGCTTTCTAAATGCGACTTCGGAATCAAAAATGTCACAACCCATCCTCAGGGCCTGTGTCATGACTACCCCAAGCCTATCTTCTATAGTTCAGGGGCTGGTGACTAGCACCAAAGGTGTAAATCCCGATAACTGGGAAGGCATTGCCTTTATAAAACATAAACACATCCAACCAGAGTACAAGCGGAAGTAATACACTAAGTACAAAAGAAAGTTGTGAAAAGTAAATGGGCCAGAATACAAACCCAACTTAAAAGTACAGCTACAACTGAACAAAAGTACAACAGAAAAGACAAACAGCTGGAAGATAGAAGTATCTCCTGGGTCGTCCACCTCAGATCCTACCTGAAGGGTAGGTACAGATAGCCTCCTCAAAGCTCTTGCCTTCCAACCTCCTCTGAGTACCGTCTCGTCGTGAATTACACCTCCAGGTATTGACTCATCGTGAGGTCCACCTTTGGGTACTGACTCGTCGTGAGGTCCACCTCCGGGTACTGTCCAGTCCTCATACACTCGGTCTCTGTCAGCATTGTCCATAGTCTGCATCCAACACAACGAGGTGTGGGCATATCCCTTGCAGGGGTAAGTATAACGATACTTAGTAGGTACCCCGAGACCCTCAAGGTCTCACTAAATCCAACAAGGATAACCACAAAGAAGGATCTCAACAGATAACCCTTACTTAGGTATAATCCCATACTCATACCTAAGTTATCAAGTAACCCATCTCAATCATGAGGAAACACAAAGGTTATGAAATCAACGGATAACCACTACTTAGGTATATGCCCATACATATACCTAAGTTATCAAGTGACCCATCTCAATCATGAGGTAAACACAAAGGTCATTGACCCATCTCAAACCAGGATTTTCATTAATGTTATCGAAACCACAACTACTGAAGAGATCCTCCTCTATCGAGTACAGTGATCCTATCACAACTCTGAGGCGCTGCTCACTAACCTTAGACTGTTGAGGTACTCCTCCTGTCGAGTACCGTGGGTCTGGCACCCAAACACAGTAGTGCTCCCAGCCATGGGTCTGCCACCCCAAAACAGTAGTGCTCCCCCTAATAGCCTACAGAGGTACTCCTTCTATCGAGTATCGCGGGTCTGCCACCCAAACACAGTAATGCTACCCACCGTGGGTATGCCACCCAAACACAGTAGTGCTCTCCACTGGGCTAGTCAAGTCACTCCGACTCGAATCGGACAAGCAGTCATCAGGTCTCAGCCAGCTACAAGGTCTTCGTACTCCATACGCTTGTCTCCGGGAGGATCCACTCCATGATCTACTAGTTTATACTCCAAGTATCACAATTTCCCATGAAGAAGTATCTCAAAGGACCGCCTCGTCAAAGGGGTCTCAACGCAACAGGCGGCGCGTCAATCGGACGCCCGGTCTGTGAGTTATTAGTCTTTTAGTCCCTGGGGCCCGGTTGGTTTCATGTACGAACCAACCCGGCTGTATCTCAACTGTACCCAAACTCCCATGGGTACAAAGGAACTGTTTCTCAACGTGATTACCAAAGCCGCCGACGGTTCGTCAAACGGATGTCCGGTCTGAGAGTTATTAGTATTTCCGTTCTAGGGGCCCGGTTGGATTTCGGGTACAATCCAACTCAGCCTTACTCCAACTGTGTCCAAACCTTAGGTTAAGTATGCCAAAAGAACCATATCATCAAGAGGAATCCAACAAAGTCTACAACACATCAATCGGACGTCCGAAACTCAAGTTATAAGTGTTTCCGCTCCGAGGGCTCGGTTGGTTTCGAGTTCGAACCAACACGGCTATACCCAAACTTTGTTGAAAACTTGAGTGTAATATACCGAAACGACCGTCTTGATCCAAGAAATCCTACTCAATTGACGGTGCGTCAATCGGAGGCCCAAAACTCAAGTTATAGGCGTTTAACTGAATAAGGTTCGAAAATAGGGGGTCAGGGCCCGGTCTGACCTGGCCCAACACCCCCTGGGTCGGCCCGAACCGGGTCGACCCGACCTGGGTCCGGGTCCGGCTCGGTTGGGCACGTCCCGGCCCGGCCCGCATGGCCCACGCGGTTGGCCGCGTGGCTGGCCGACCAGGCGGGGTGGCGGCGCCCAGTGGGGCTCACCCCTAGCCGCTCTTCCGGGGGGTTACACCCCCCGGTTTCTTCGAAACGGCAGGCAGTGTTGGCCTTCCCTTGGGTAACCGCGGGAACCCTTGGGTCCCGACTTTTGATGGCACCGGCGGCCGGCACAGCCGACCTCCCTTCCAGATCCTCCGCGGCTTTGTTCAACCGGTGCGGCATGATGGTGCCGCGCCCCACCGCCACGGCCCACCCCAGCCACGGCCCCTTGAAGCTCCGGCGCGGCACGACGGCGCCGCGCCCCTCTGCTGTGGCCCACCCCGGCCGTGAATCTTATAGTTCTGGCGTGGCGTGACGACGCCTCGCCCCTCCGCTGTGGCCCACCCCGGACGTAGTCCGGCTCTACTCTGCGTGGCACGACGGTGTCGCGCCTTTGCGGTGACCCATCAATCATGCGCTAACGACCCGCTCATGGTCGGCCCGACGCCGGCCGGTTCTTCGCAGTCCGCCTCCATCGTCCATAATCAACAAACGAGAGGGGAAGGGTCGGACCGTATTCGTGCGGTCTGAGCCCTTCCTCGTCAAGATGGTATCATGCGACCCAACGAAACTCAAGAATTGAAGAATGATAATGAACGGTATTAAAACTTGAACGTAACAACCCCTACCTCAAAAATTGATGTCGAACATCGGGTGTCGCGGTATATGGCGTCGGAGAACGGCATTGCGGAGATCGGTCAACGATTCTGTGGACGTCAGGGTGCGTCCGAGGAGGAAACAACGTTGGCAACAACGCGTTCTTCAAATCATAAAGCGTTCCTTGTTGAGGGAGAAAGTCCTTTGTCGGAGGAATTCTTCGTTGAAGAGGATGGTGTTCTTTCTTTGATAGAAGAACACCCTTCTCTATTCCTTCAGAGCTATCACCAAAATCTCAACCCAACAAATGCCCAAAATAAAATAATATAAAAGCTATTATTTAATTCTCACAAGTATTTAAAAATTTGAACAAATTAATTTAATTAAGTGAAGAGTTAGAATTCATTTATTAACTTGTGTTGGCAAACATTTAAAAGGGGGAGAGGAAGAGGAAGGGTCCTCATTAATAGGGGAGTTGAGGAGTTAACAAGTTAATTAAAAGGGGGTTTAAGGGAGATATTTGGGGAGTTTAAAGAGGGGGTTTAAAAGGAGTTTAAGGAATGTGAAAGGTTGGGGCTCGTGTGGGCCCCACCTCACATATATCCTCACATGGGTAGTTAGGTGCTTTTGGGTCCCACCCCAACTCCCCCATGTAGGATATAACCACCTTAGATATAAAATAAAATTGTTCCACAATTTTCTTCACTTCTTATTTAATCCACAAATTTTAACTTCTCCTCCCGCACAAACGCAACTGCACTAAAGGTCCCCTTAAGTAATTATCGGCGTTGTGAGTTCATCGGTGCCCTCAGATTTCAATTCTGAGCAACAGTTCAAAAGATAGAAAAACTCCCTCGTTCGTTCACTGAATGTACCTAAGCTAAACTTCGGAAATTGATTCTGGGCACACCGGGCCTCGGAATCAGGTGCCGTCAGAAACCACAGACTCCTAAAATTCCAAATAAATTAAGAAAAAAATTCCTTGAAATTTATGGGTCTTTACATTACTCCCACCTAAGGTATTTACATCCCCATAAATCTACAGCACACGCTAGGGAAACAAAAGAATATATTGTGCATGCATCTGAGTCTTTCACTCCCATGTGCTCTTCTAGAGGTTCACATGCTGCCAGCAAATGCGCACTAGAGGAATCGACCGTCCTTGTAGGACCTCCTCCTGTCGATCCTCAATCTCCACTGGAACCTCCATGAATGTCGCCCTGTCATCGACGTCCAACTCCCCGTGATCGATGATGCGTGATGGGTCATGCACGTATCTCCTCAGCTGAGATATGTGAAATACGGTGTGCACCTAGTGAAACTATGGTGGAAAGGTCAAGCGGTAAGCCACCTCGCCTACCCTACTGAGGACCTAGAAGGGTCTGATGAACCTCAGAGTTAACTTTCCGCCTCGGCCACATCTCTGTAGACCTCGTCGAGATGATACCCGTAAGAAAACGTGGTCTTCATCCTTGAACTCCAGTGGTCTCCGTCTCTTATCAGTATAGGACTTATGTCTTCTCTATGCAGTCCCAACTGTCATGAACCATAGGCGATCACTGCCCGCTTCTACATCAGGACACACCTGAGTCCGGTCCCTGATGTGTTGCAGAGAACTATGTAACCAACGCCCTCAAGATGGGCGCACTGGTCAACCTATACCTCAGCTCCTGAAAGATCTTCTGGAAGTGGTGCTGCAAATCTGGAGAATTCTAGCACAAAGGTAAGTTTGGCCATCTCCTAAGTGATCGAATGCACCCTCTTATGCATGATTCTGTCCTGTGTTGCCTGGGGTTTCCTTTTTGCCGACCAAGGAAAACCCACCCCAACGTTGTAGGTAAACCATAACCTTTTTGCCTAATATAGTCAATTTGTGTATGAACTGTAGTTGCCCAGTCCATACCCAAACTAATGTCGTAAGGCCTCGATGCTACCACCAAGAGGTTCCAATTGAAACTCTCGCCTCAAGCGTCAGATCACACCGTCGGCGTAAGCATGATTATCGAGTCTCCTCTCAAATGTATCTCTATACATGAGGGTCAAGTTAATGCCTTAACCAGAAACTCTAGGTCTGGGACAAGATTCGTGGAAGGAAGGGATGATTCGTATCAATGTCTGTTGTTACGGAAGCTAGTAGTAGACATAGACCGTACTTCAAATCATTCCTAGAGCCCTTGGGTCACACTCCCTGACTGCATGTAGCTACTCTCTTCCCCTGCCCTCCTGCTCCTTGAGCCTGTTGGGGACTACAAAGGCAGGTGGTTGTAACATGTTGAAATGTACACCACCTCATGCTGCTCTCCTAGCTCTGTTTCCACGCCTGCTGCTCTGCAGATTCATCTGTCCTTAACACTTCCTCTTCTTCAAACATTTTACATGCCCAAGTCTCTGAGACTAGCATTGGTTTCCTTCTTTCCCACTGCTAACATTCACTGGTTGTATCCTCTCATCCAAAGATCATTCAACAACAAAGGTTCTCTCTAGCATCCTAACATAAGTATAAATGCGTAGAGGAATTGTGCTGTCTTGGATGTCCTTTAAACACGCCTCGCTCTGAGGCCCGAGCTCTAAAGCACTAATCATATCATAGTCATCAAGTACCAAGAATGATCGGTACGCCTCGATGACTACCCAACTACCTACATGTCGTCCTGCCAAAGCTGTATAAGCTCTAGAAAACTCTCATCCACCTCCTCAAGTTAGTCCTCAAACGCCTCTTAGTCAGGCTCACCTCGGAACCTGAGGGGTATCTGACACTGAAACACGTGTAAGGTACTAAGCCTACATGTGTCATCTACCGGTACCACCAGTTGAAACTACTGACTAGTAGGTAGTGATATAGCTGGAACACTACCAGAAGGTACTATCTCAGGCATCGGTCCACGTACCGAAGCCTCATCACTATGTGGACCAACCTCATGGTCACTCACTGGGAAACACTAGTAGCTAAGATCACCATCTGCTCTACTAGTGTCTAAAATAGATGTATAACTCTACCAATCGCATTCAGCCAGTCCACTGTTGCCTGGGAATCTGTCTCGCCTCGTAACCTCAGAGGCCTCTGCTGCTAAAACTCATGAGACGCCCTCTGTCGGCGTGCACCGTTCGCTAGTATGGTTGGTGCATCTGCTACCCAATGGGTGGTGGTGTTGTTGGTACACCACCCAAAGGTGCCAACACAGAAAGAGGGCCATGCACCGGAGTCTCATCACTTGGTGGGTCATCATCGATTACTCTCTCGAAACTCCAACTGACTATCTGCGTGGAGACATCTTGAACAGATGCGACATGGTCAAATGATTTAAACCTGGTGAGATGACCTGGTTTGAGCTGACTTAAAAAAACTTTTGGAAACACACACTCAATCATTTTTTTCGTGCACTGGGTCAGAAATCAGTAGTCAGGGTCCTGGTGTGTGGATACATCGGTCGCCGCACCAACACCAGACTCCCTGAACTGAAGACCACACTCAGTACCCTTAACACTATTGATTCACAGAAAGGAAATATCAGAGTTATAAGTTCTCCGGTAGAACCGAATCCTCTTATACCAATTTGTCATGACCCGTCCTCGGGGCCCATGTCGTGACTACCCCAAGCCCGCCTTCCATGGGCCAGTGGCTGGCGACTAGCACCAAAGGCATAAATACCGATAATTAGGAAGGCATTGCCTTTATAAAACATAAACACATCCAACCAGAGTAAAAGCGGAAGTAATAAACTAAGTACAAAAGAAAGTGATGAAAAGTAAATGGGACAGAATACAAACTCAACTGAAAAGTACATCTACAACTGAATGAAAGTACAACAGAAAATACAAACCGCTGGAAGATATAAGCAGCTCCTGGGTCGTCCACCTCGAATCCTACCTGAAGGGTAGGTACAGATATCCTCCTTAACGCTCTCTCCTGCCAACCTCCTCTGAGTACCGTCTCGTCATAAAGTCTACCTCCGTGTATTGACTCATCATGAGGTCCACCTCTGGGTACTGACTCGTCGTGAGGTCCACCTCCGGGCACCGTCCAGTCCTCGTACACTCGGTCTCTGTCAGCACTGTCCGTCGTCTGCATCCAACACAATGAGGTGTGGGCATAGCCCGTGCAGGGGTGAGTATTACGATACTCAGTAGGGACCCTGAGACCCTCAGTGCATCTGCAACCACATTGCCTTTTCCAGGCGTATAGGCAAGCTCAAAATCAAATGATTCTAGATATTCGACCCATCTTCATTGTCTAAGGTTCAAGTCACACTGAGAAAAGATATACTTGAGGATCCTGTGATTTTTATACACCACAAAGTGCTCACCCAAGAGATAATGTCTCTATCAATGTAAGGCATGGACAACTGCTGCTAGCTCGAGGTCATGCATCGGGTAATTTCTCTTGTGAGTTCTTAACTTCCAAGATCTATACGCAATGACTTTGTTTTCCTGCATCAACACTACTCTGAGGCCAATGCCTCATGCATCATAAAATATTATATAACCTTTACTAGGTTCTGGAAGAATCAGAATAGGTTTTGTGACAAGCCTCCCTTTTAGCTTCTGAAAGGATTTCTCACATTCTTTTGACCACAGGAACTTAATACCCTTCTTTGTAAGTCAAGTAAGAGGTTAATAAATACACGATAAGTCTTGTATGAAATGCCTATAATATCCAGTGAGCCTTAATAAACTCTTAATATCTAACACGTTCTTAGGCTGCTCCTAGAAGACTACAACACTAACCTTTTTAGGGTCAACAGATACTAATAATTCTGAAATAATATGACCCAATAAGTGGACCTTTTTTTTAAAGACCCAGAAATTTCAAGGAATTTTTTTTCTTAATTTATTTGGAATTTTACGAGTCTGTGGTTTCTGACGGAACCTGATTCAGAGGCCCGGTGTGCCCGGAATCAATTTCTGAAGTTTAGCTCGGGTACGTTCAGTGAACGGACGAGCGAGTTTTTCTATCTTTTGAACCGGTGCTCAGAATTGAAATCTGAGGGCACCGATGAACTCGCAACGCTGGTAATTGCTTAAGGGGACCTTTACCGCAGTTGTGTTTGTGCAGGAGGAGAAGTTAAACTTTGTGGATTAAATAAGAAGTGAATAAAATTGTGGAACAATTTTATTTTATATCTAAGGTGGTTATATCCTACATGGGAGAGTTGGGGTGGGACCCACAAGCACCTAACTAACCATGTGAGGATATATGTGAGGTGGGTCCCACACGATCCCCAACCTTTCACATTCCCTAAACTCCTTTTAAACCCCCTCTTTAAACTCCCCAAATATCTCCCTTAAATCCCTTTTTAATTAACTTGGTAACTCCTCAACTCCCCTATTAACGAGGACTCTTCCTCTTCCTCTCCCCCTCTTAAATGTTTTCCAATAGAAGTTAATAAATGAATTCTAACTCTTCACTTAATTAAATTAAGTTGTTTGAATTTTGAAATACTTGTGAGAATTAAATAATAGCTTTGCTATTATTTTATTTTGGGCATTTTTTGGGTTGAGATTTTGGTGAGAGCTCTGGAGGAATAGAGAAGGGTGTTATTCTATCAAAGAAAGAACACCACCCTCTTCGATGAAGAATGCCTCCGATGAAGGACTTTCTCCCTCGACGAGGAACACTTTACGATTCGAAGAACGCATTGTCGCCAACGTTGTTTCCTCCTCGGACACACCCCGACGTCCACAGAATTGTCAACCGATCTCCGCGACGCCGTTCTTCGATGCCATCTACCGCAACGCCTGATGTTTGACATCAATTGTTGAGGTAGGGGTTGTTACGTTCAAGTTTAAATACCGTTCATCATCGTTCTTCAATTCTTGAGTTTTGTTGGGCCGCATGATATCATCTTGACGAGGAAGGGCTCGGGCCGCACGAACACAGTCCGACCCTTCCCCTCTCGTTTGTTGATTATGGACAATGGAGGCGGACTGCGAAGTACCGGATGACGTCGGGCCGACCATGAGCGGGTCATTAGATCATGGTTGTCGGGTTGCCGCAAAGGCGCGACATCGTTGTGCCACACGGAGTAGATCTGGACCGCGGCTGGGGCGGGCCGTGGTGGAGGGGTGCGGCGCCGTCGTGCTGCACTGCGCCGGTTGAACAAAGCCGCAACCTAAGGCAGCGGCGGATCTAGAAGGGCGGTCGGCTGTGCCAGTTGCCGGTGCCATCAATAGGCGGGACTCGAGGGGTCCCGCGGTTACCCAAGGGCCGGCCAACACGGCCGACCGTTTCGAAGAAACCGGGGGGTGTAATCCCCCCCCGGACCAACGACTAGGGCGGGCCCCACTGGGCGCCGCCACCCCGCCTGGTCAGCCAGCCACGCAGCCAACCACGTGGGCCACACGGGCCGCGCCCAACTGGGCCGGACCCAGACCCATGTCGGTTCGACCCGGTTCGGGCCGACCCAAGGGGTGTTGGGTCGGGTCGGACCGGGCCCAGACCCCCTATTTTCGAACCTTCTTCAGTTAAACGCCTATAACTTGAGTTGTGGACCTCTGATTGACACACTGTCAGTTGCGTAGTATTCAACGGATCGAGACGGTAATTTCAGTATGTTACACTCAAGGTTTTGGCGAATCTTGGGTACGACCGGGTTGGTTAGAACCTGAAACCAACCGGGCCCTCGGAGCAGAAACGCTTATAACTTGAGCTATGGACGTCTGATTGACGTGTCGTCGACTTTGTTGGATTCCTCTTGATGAGACGGTTCTTTTGGAATACTTAACCTAAGGTTTAGACATATTTGGAGTAAGGTCGGGTTGGATTGTACCCAAAATCCAATCGGGCCCCTGGAACGGAAATACTAGTAACTCTTAGACCGGACGTCCGTTTGACAAACCTTCAGCGGCGTTGGTAATAAAGTTGAGAAACGGTTCCTTTGAGTATACCCGTGGGAGTTCGGGTATAGTTGAGATACGGCCAGGTTGGTTCGTACATGAAACCAACCAAGCCCCTGAGACTAAAAGGATAATAACTCACAGACCGGGCGTCCGATTGACGTGCCGTCTGTTGCGTTGAGACCCCTTTGACGAGGCGGTACTTTGAGATACTTATTCATGGGACATTGTGATACATGAAGTATTGACCAGTATCTCGTGGAGCAGATCCTCCTGGAGACGAGCGTACGGAGTACGGAGACCTTGTAGCTGGATGAGACCTGATGACTGCTTGTCCGATTCGAGTCAGAGTGACTTGACTATAAGTTTTTTCTAAAGTTTCTTTTTTTCCTAAATGGATTTTAAATATTAAAATAAAGTTGGTCCCCTTTAGTGGTTTCTAAGGATAATTTTAAATAAGGTATTATAAATTGTTGCTTTAAGTGTTTTAAAAAACATGGTTTTTAATGGGTTCTTTAAGGTTTGACCATTTGGTTTGAAACATGTTTTGGTGTTTAACGTTGTTTTGAAAATGGTTCGTAAATGTTTATTGTTTTGACATGTTTTGGTAAATGCATGTTTTGGTAAAGTGGACCTGATCCCATTTGGTATGTTTTGGTAAATGTGTGTTTTGGTAAATGCATGTTTTCGCGAAAGAACATTGGCATGTTTTGGTCCATCTGACCATGTTTTTAAGAAATGTAATTTATTACTGTATGTTGGAAAACCCCTCTTTGGTTAGGTCTCTTTCCTCGTTGATTGATCATGAGATAAGAGGGTCCTTGGTATGGGCCTCCTTTTGATAATATTTATTTTAAGGCATGAGACTAATCTTGAGGTGGTCAGGGTGGTGCCAGATTGTGCTGTGTGCTTGGTTATATATGTATGGATGGTTGTTTGAATGTGTGGAACACCTCTTTGTGAACATAACAAGGAAACTAATCATATCAAGGGGGTTTACTGAGAACGATTATTACACTAGTTTAAACTATGCACTGGCTAGCGGCCCTTAGTATGGACTTTGCTATGCTAGGGGATTGGGCCCCTCAGTTAGGCTAGGTAGGGCAACACCGAGCGTTTGGGCATTATGACGTCATCGAGAGTAGGCATGCCTTCAGGATCAGTCACATGTATAGTATGTTCTAGTCTTCCTCCAAGTTCCTAGTTTTTCCGTGATCCTTTGATACGAGTACTATTTGTACCATTGCCCTTGTTGTGTGTGGAATCATACCCTTGAACTTGGTTTTGGTGTTTTCTTAGAAAATATTTGTACGTATGGTTGGTTTTTGAAAAGGATTTCAAAGTAGTTGTTTATAAAAGTTTATGTGCATCCCTCTTTATTTCTTTTCCTTGTTTTTGAAGTATAAGGGCAATGGAATTGTGATTGTTAGTTTTCAAAATGCATTGTATATATAAAAACCTTATTTTTATAACTGTAGTTCAAACTAGTGTTATTGGCCTATTTTGGAAATGGAAAATGCATGGATTCCATGGTTCACTTTTGGCATCCCTACTGAGCATTTTTAATACTCACACCTATTTTATAATTTCAGTTGTAGGTTTATTTTGCTCAGGTTTTCTTGTATGAGTTTCTCATTATTGGAGGAAGCTCGACCTTTGGTTGGGAGGTGACCTGAAAGGTCACGTGGAGGTATGTTGAGTTGTATCATTTATTTTTTTTATTTTTTTTCCGCTGCTCAAGTTCAGTTTTATTATTCTATTTTTTATTGGTTATTTATTTATCTTTTTGGGAAAAATTGTTCCCAGCGATTATGTTTTGATGCCTGACACTAGTTTCCAGCCCGTGGGGATCGAGAACGCCCTTCAGGCCATGTCACGGACTTGCTTGGTGACCGGTCCAGGGTTGACCCAGGGTTGGTTTATGACAGCTCCACCTTCAGGAGCAAGTTCTTTTGTGCCACGTCAGGTGAGGAGTTGGAGTAGCACCGACAGGTCTGGCTGAGGAGGAGGTCGTGGTCGTGGTAGTTTGATCCCTAATCACCAGTAGTTCCAGCAGAGCAATCATGATCATGGTAGTCCATCTATTGTACAAGGTCGTATATCAGGTCAGTTTCATGCCTTATAGTCGATACCTAAGGATCCGGTTGTGGGGCCATATACAGTACGAGGTACTATTCTAGTAGCCTCTACTATTGTCTCTGCCTTGTATGATACAAGTGCTTTAAACTCTTTTATTTCTATATCTATCGTGGAAAGTCTCAGACTAGAGATACAGTATCACTGTTGTGTAATGACCCTCGATACACCGTTGGGAATATGGATGGAGGGCATACACCAGTGTAGGGACTATCCCCTTGAGGTAGGCAGTTACCCTTTCTTGTGGAATCTCTTTGTTCTCGAGATGACGGGATTCAATGTCATTCTAGGGATAGACCGATTGATCCACTATCATGCCTTTGTAGATTTTTATCATCAAAGGGTTTCTTTTACATCACAAGAAGGCAACAATTATCTTTTCAAAGGCGAGTAGGATATCCAGGCTGGGAGAGAGGGACCGAAGAATCATGGGCTAAGTGGAGTGACTGCCTAGATTGCAAATCTTTTCATGGAGGATAAGGGTTTTCTTTAAACTGATTTCCCTCTAGTAGTTGATCATTTCAGTAAAGTCTTTCCTGATGACTTTTCTGGATTACATCTGGAGAGAGAGGTAGATTTTTCAATAGAGATTTTTCCAGGAGCAGCTCTAGTGTCCATCCCTCCATACAGGATGGAACCTACTAAGCTTCAGGAGATCAAGAGATAGATGGAGGACTTAGAGGCCAAAGGCTTTATACAGCCCAGTACATCCTCTTGGGGTTCACCAGTGCTTTTTGCTAAGAAGGCGGATGTAACTCTCTATTTATGCATGGATTATAGAAGGTTAAACCAGCTTACGGTCAAGAACCGGTATCCACTTTCTCTAATGGATGATCTCTTTGACCATCTCTAGGGAGAAAAGGTGTTCTCTAAGATCGACCTAAGATCAGGTTATCATCAAGTGTGAGTCAGACCCTCAGACGTACCTTGTACAACTTTCCGTAGAGGTATGGTCTATATGAGTATCTTGTTATGTCATTCGGTCTTACGAACGCACCTTCCATTTTCATGGATTTGATGAATAGGGTTTTATATCCCTACTTGGACTCTTTTTTGTGGTCTTTTTGGACGACATCTTGGTGTATTCTCGCACATGTAACTACCATGCCAAACATCTTGAGATTGTTATGAGTACACTGAGAGAGAATCATCTTTATTCCAAGCTTGCTAAATGCGACTTCGGAATCAAAAATGTCACAACCCATCCTCAGGGCTCGTGTCATGACTACCCCAAGCCAGCCTTCTATAGGTCAGGGGCTGGTGACTAGCACCAAAGGTGTAAATCCCGATAACTGGGAAGGCATTGCCTTTATAAAACATAAACACATACAACCAGAGTACAAGCGGAAGTAATACACTAAGTACAAAAGAAAGTTGTGAAAAGTAAATGGGCCAGAATACAAACCCAACTTAAAAGTACATCTACAACTGAACAAAAGTACAACAGAAAAGACAAACAGTTGGAAGATAGAAGTATCTCCTGGGTCGTCCACCTCAGATCCTACCTGAAGGGTAGGTACAGATAGCCTCCTCAACGCTCTTGCCTTCCAACCTCCTCTGAGTACCGTCTCGTCGTGAAGTACACCTCTGGGTATTGACTCATCGTGAGGTCTACCTTTGGGTACTGACTCGTCGTGAGGTCCACCTCCGGGTACTGTCCAGTCCCTGTACACTCGGTCTCTGTCAGCGTTGTCCGTAGTCTGCATCCAACACAACGAGGTGCGGGCATATCCCTTGCAGGGGTAAGTATAACGATACTTAGTAGGTACCCCGATACCCTCAAGGTCTCACTAAATCCAACAAGGATAACCACAAAGAAGGATCTCAACAGATAACCCTTACTTAGGTATAAGCCCATACTCATACCTAAGTTATCAAGTAACCCATATCAATCATGAGGAAACACAAAGGTTATGAAATCAATAGATAACCACTACTTAGGTATATGCCCATACATATACCTAAGTTATCAAGTGACCCATCTCAATCATGAGGTAAACACAAAGGTCATTGACTCATCTCAAACTAGGATTTTCATTAATGTTATCGAAACCACAACTACTGAAGAGATCCTCCTCTATCGAGTACAGTGATCCTATCACAACTCTGAGGCGCTGCTCACTAACCTTAGACTGTTGAGGTACTCCTCCTGTCGAGTACCGTGGGTCTGCCACCCAAACACAGTAGTGCTCCCAGCCATGGGTATGCCACCCCAAAACAGTAGTACTCCCCCTAATAGCCTAAAGAGGTACTCCTTCTGTCGATTATCGCGGGTCTGACACCCAAACACAGTAATGCTACCCACCGTGGGTATTCCACCCAAACACAGTAGTGCTCTCCACTGGGCTAGTCAAGTCACTCCAACTCGAATCGGACAAGCAGTCATCAGGTCTCAGCCAGCTACAAGGTCTTCGTACTCCGTACGCTCGTCTCCGGGAGGATCCACTCCATGAGCTACTGGTTTATACTCCAAGTAACACAATTTCCCATGAAGAAGTATCGCAAAGGACCGCCTCGTCAAAGGGGTCTCAATGCAACAGGCGGTGCGTCAATCGGACGCCCGGTCTGTGAGTTATTAGTCTTTTAGTCCCTAGGGCCCGGTTGGTTTCATGTACGAACCAACCCGGCCGTATCTCAACTGTAACCAAACTCCCATGGGTACAAAGGAACTATTTCTCAACGTGATTACCAAAGCCGCCGACGGTTCGTCAAACGGACGTCCGGTCTGAGAGTTATTAGTATTTCCGTTCTAGGGGCCCGGTTGGATTTCGGGTACAATCCAACTCATCCTTACTCTAACTGTGTCCAAACCTCAGGTTATGTATGCCAAAAGAACCATCTCATCAAGAGGAATCCAACAAAGTCTACAGCACGTCAATCGGACGTCCGGAACTCAAGTTATAAGTGTTTCCGCTCCGAGGGCCCGGTTGGTTTCGAGTTCAAACCAACACGGCTATACACAAACTTTGTTGAAAACTTGAGTGTAATATACCTAAACGACCGTCTTGATCCAAGAAATCCTACTCAATTGACGGTGTGTCAATCGGAGGTCCGCAACTCAAGTTATAGGCGTTTAACTGAATAAGGTTCGAAAATAGGGGGTCTGGGCCCGGTCTGACCCGGCCCAACACCCCCTGGGTCGGCCCGAACCGGGTCGACCCGACCTGGGTCCGGGTCCGGCTCGGTTGGGCACGGCCCGGCCCGGCCCGCATGGTCCACGCGGTTGGCCGCGTGGCTGGCCGACCAGGCGGGGTGGCGGCGCCCAGTGGGGCTCACCCCTAGCCGATGTTCCGGGGGGTTACACCCCCCGGTTTCTTCGAAACGGCAGGCAGTGTTGGCCTTCCCTTGGGTAACCGCGGGAACCCTTGGGTCCCGACTTTTGATGACACCGGCGGCCGGCACAGCCGACCTCCCTTCCAGATCCGCCGCGGCTTTGTTCAACCGGCGCGGCATGATGGCGTCGCGCCCCACCGCCACGGCCCACCCCGGCCACGGCCCCTTGAAGCTCTGGCGCGGCACGATGGCGCCGCGCCCCTCTGCTATGGCCCACCCCGGCCGTGAATCTTATAGTTCTGGCGTGGCGTGACGGCACCTCTCCCCTCCGTCGTGGCCCACCCCGGACGTAGTCCGGCTCTACTCTGCGCGGCACGACGGTGTCGCGCCTTTGCGGCGACCCGGCAATCATGCGCTAACGACCCGCTCATGGTCGGCCTGACGCCGGCCGGTTCTTCACAGTCCGCCTCCATCGTCCATAATCAAAAAATGAGAGGGGAAGGGTCGTACCGTATTCGTGCGGTATGAGCCCTTCCTCGTCAAGATGGTATCATGCGGCCCAATGAAACTCAAGAATTGAAGAACGATAATGAACGGTATTAAAACTTGAACGTAACAACCCCTACCTCAACAATTGATGTCGAACATCGGGCGTCGCGGTATATGGCGTCGGAGAACGGTGTTGCGGAGATCGGTCAACGATTATGTGGACGTCAGGGTGCGTCCGAGGAGGAAACAGCGTTGGCGACAATGTCTTCTTCGAATCGTAAAGCGTTCCTTGTTGAGGGAGAAAGTCCTTTGTCGGAGGAATTCTTCGTTGAAGAGGGTGGTGTTCTTTCTTTGAGAGAAGAACACCCTTCTCTATTCCTTCAGAGCTCTCACCAAAATCTCAACCCAACAAATTCCCAAAATAAAATAATAGAAAAGCTATTATTTAATTCTCACAAGTATTTAAAAATTTGAACAAATTAATTTAATTAAGTGAAGAGTTAGAATTCATTTATTAACTTGTGTTGGCAAACATTTAAGAGGGGGAGAGGAAGAGGAAGGGTCCTCATTAATAGGGGAGTTGAGGAGTTAACAAGTTAATTAAAAGGGGGTTTAAGGGAGATATTTGGGGAGTTTAAAGAGGGGGTTTAAAAGGAGTATAGGGAATGTGAAAGGTTGGGGATCGTGTGGGCCCCACCTCACATATATCCTCACATGGGTAGTTAGGTGCTTTTGGGTCCCACCCCAACTCCCCCATGTAGGATATAACCACCTTAGATATAAAATAAAATTGTTCCACAATTTTATTCACTTCTTATTTAATCCACAAATTTTAACTTCTCCTCCCGCACAAACGCAACTGCAGTAAAGGTCCCCTTAAGCAATTATCGGCGTTGTGAGTTCATCGGTGCCCTCAGATTTCAATTCTGAGCAACAGTTCAAAAGATAGAAAAACTCCCTCGTTCGTTCACTGAATGTACCTGAGCTAAACTTCGGAAATTGATTCTGGGCACACCGGGTCTCCGAATCAGGTGCCGTCAGAAACCACAGACTCCTAAAATTCCAAATAAATTAAGAAAAAAAAATCCTTGAAATTTATGGGTCTTTACATTACTCTCACCTCAGGGATTTACATCCCCGTAAATCTACCGCACACGCTAGGGAAACAAAAGAAGATATTGTGCATGCATCTGAGTCTTTCACTCCCATGTGCTCTTCTAGAGGTTCACATGCTGCCAGTAAATGTGCACCAGAGGAATCGACCATCCTTGTAGGACCTGCTCATGTCGATCCTCAATCTCCACTGGAACCTCCATGAATGTCACCCTGTCATCGACGTCCAACTCCCCGTGATCGATGATGCGTGATGGGTCATGCACGTATCTCCTCAGCTGAGATATGTGAAAGACGGCGTGCACCTAGTGAAACTGTGGTGGAAAGGTCAAGTGGTAAGCCACCTCGCCTACCCTGCTGAGGACCTAGAAGGGTCTGATGAACCTCAGAGTTAACTTGCCGCCCCGGCCACATCTCCGTAGACCTCGTCGAGGTGATACCCGTAAGAAAACGTGGTCGTCATCCTTGAACTCCAGTGGTCTCCGTCTCTTATCAGTATAGGGATTATGTCTTCTCTATACAGTCCCAACTGTCGTGAACCATAGGCGATCACTGCCCGCTTCTACATCAGGACACACCTGAGTCCGGTCCCTGATTTGTCACAGAGAACTATGTAACCAATGCCCTCAAGATGGGCGCACTGGTCAACCTATACCTCAGCTCCTGAAAGATCTTCTGGAAGTGGTGTTGCAACTCTGGAGAATTCTGGCACAAAGGTAAGTTTGGCCATCTCCTAAGTGATCGAATTCACCCTCTTATGCATGATTCTGTCCTGTGTTTCCTGGGGTTTCCTTTTTTCCGACCAAGGAAAACCCACCCCAACGTTGTAGGTAAACCATAACCTTTTTGCCTAATATAGTCAATTTGTGTATGAACTGTAGTTGCCCAGTCTATACCCAAACTAACGTTGTAAGGCCTCGATGCTGCCACCAAGAGGTTCCAATCGAAACTCTCGCCTCAAGGGTCAGATCACACCGTCGGCGTAAGCATGATTATCGAGTCTCCTATCAAAGGTATCTCTAGACATGAGGGTCAAGTTAATGCCTTAACCAGAAACTCTAGGTCTGGGACAAGATTCGTGGAAGGAAGGGATGATTCGTATCAATGTCTGTTGTTACGGCAGCTAGTAGTAGACATAGACCGTACTTCAAATCATTCCTAGAGCCCTTGGGTCACACTCCCTGACCGCATGTAGCTACTCTCTTCCCCTGCCCTCCTGCTACTTGAGCCTGGTGGGGACTAAAAAGGCAGGTGGTTGTAACATGTTGAAATGTACACCACCTCATGCTGCTCTCCTAGCTCTGTTTCCACGTCTGCTGCTCTGCAGATTCATCTGTCCTTAACACTTCCTCTTCTTGAAACATTTTACATGCCCAAGTCTCTGAGACTGGCGTTGGTTTCCTGCTTTCCCACTGCTAACATTCACTGGTTGTATCCGCTCATCCAAAGATCATTCAACCACAAAGGTTCTCTCTAGCATCCTAACATAAGTATAAATGCGTAGAGGAATTGTGCTGGCTTGGATGTCCTTTAAACACGCCTCGCTCTGAGGCCCGAGCTCTAAATCACTAATCGTATCATAGTCATCAAGTACCAAGAATGATCGGTACGCCTCGATGACTACCCAGCTACCTACATGTCGTCCTGCCAAAGCTGTATAAGCTCTAGAAAACTCTCATCCACCTCCTCAAGTCAGTCCTCAACCGCCTATGAGTCGGGCTCACCTCGGAACCTGAGGGGTATCTGACACTGAAACACGTGTAAGGTACTAAGACTATATGTGTCATCTACCGGTACCACCAGTTGAAACTACTGACTAGCAGGTAGTGATATAGCTGGAACACTACCAGAAGGTACTATCTCAGGCATCGGTCCACGTACCGAAGCCTCATCACTATGTGGACCAACCTCATGGTCACTCACTGGGAAACACTAGTAGCTAAGATCACCATCTGCTCTACTAGTGTCTAAAATAGGTGTATAACTCTAGCAATCGCATCCAGCCAGTCCACTGTTGCCTGGGAATCTGTCTCGCCTCGTAACCTCAGAGGCCTCTGCTGCTAGAACTCATAAGACGCGCTCTGTCGGCGTGCACCGTTCGCTAGTATGGTTGGTGCATCTGCTGCCCAATGGGTGGTGGTGTTGCTGGTACACCACCCAAAGGTGCCAACACAGAAAGAGGGCCATGCCCTGGAGTCTCATCGCTCGGTGGGTCGTCATCGAGTACTCTCTAGAAATTCCAACTGACTATCGGCGTGGAGACATCCTGAACAGATGCGACATGGTCAAATGATTTAAACCTAGTGAGATGACCTGGTTTGAGCTGACTTAAAAAAACTTTTGGAAATACACACGCAATCATTGTTTTCGTGCACTGGGTCAGAAATCAGTAGTCAGGGTCCTGGTGTGTGGATACGTCGGTCGTCGCACCAACACCGGACTCCCTGAACTGAAGACCACACTCGGTACCCTTAACACTATTGCTTCACAGAAAGGAAATATCAGAGTTATAAGTTCTCCGGTAGAACCTAATCCTCTTATACCAATTTGTCACGACCCGTCCTCGGGGCCCATGTCATGACTACCCCAAGCCCGCCTTCCATAGGCCAGGGGATGGCGACTAGCACCAAAGGCATAAATACCAATAATTAGGAAGGCATTGCCTTTATAAAACATAAACACATCCAACCAGAGTAAAAGCGGAAGTAATAAACTAAGTACAAAATAAAGTGATGAAAAGTAAATGGGACAGAATATAAACCCAACTGAAAATTACATCTACAACTGAATGAAAGTACAACAGAAAATACAAACCACTGGAAGATATAAGCAGCTCCTGGGTCATCCACCTCGAAACCTACCTGAAGGGTAGGTACAGATAGCCTCCTTAATGCTCTCGCCTTCCAACCTCCTCCGAGTACCGTCTCGTCATAAAGTCTACCTCCATGTATTGACTCGTCATGAGGTCCACCTCTGGGTACTGACTCGTCGTGAGGTCCACCTCCGGGTACTATCCAGTCCTCGTACACTCGGTCTCTGTCAGCGCTATCCGTCGTCTACATCCAACACAATGAGGTGTGGGAATAGCCCGTGCAGGGGTGAGTATTACGATACTCAGTAGGGACCCTGAGACCCTCAAGGTCTCACTAAATCCAACAAGGATAACCACAAATAAGGATCTCAATAGATAACCCTTACTTAGGTATAAGCCCATACTTATACCTAAGTTATCAAGTAACCCATCTCAATCATGAGGAAACACAAAGGTTATGAAATCAACGGATAACCACTACTTAGGTATATGCCCATACAAATACCTAAGTTATCAAGTGACCCATCTCAATCATGAGGTAAACACAAAGGTCATTGACTCATCTCAAACCAGGATTTTCATTAATGTTATCAAAACCACAACTGCTGAAGAGCTCCTCCTCTGTTGAGTAAAGTGATCCTGTCACAACTCCGAGGCGCTGCTCACTAACCTTAGACTATTGAGGTACTCCTCCAGTCGAGTACCGCAAGTCTGCCACCCAAACACAATAGTGATCCCTGCCATGGGTCTGCCACCCCAACACAGTAGTGCTCCCCCTAATATCCTACAGATTTACTCCTTCTGTCGAGTACCGCGGGTCTTCCACCCAAACACAGTAGTGCTCCTCGTCGTGGGTCTTCCACCCAAACACAGTAGTTCTCCCCACTGGGCTAGTCAGGTCACTCTGACTCGAATCGGACAAGCAGTCATCAGGTCTCAGCCAGCTACAAGGTCTTCGTACTCCGTATGCTCGTCTCCGGGAGGATCTGCTCCACGAGCTACTGGTCAATACTTCAAGTATCACAATGTCCCATGAAGAAGTATATCAAAGTACCGCCTCGTCAAAGGGGTCTCAACGCAACAGACGGCGCATCAATCGGATGCCCGGTCTGTGAGTTATTATCCTTTTAGTCTCAGGGGCCTGGTTGGTTTCGTGTACGAACCAACCTGGCCATATCTCAACTATACCCAAACTCCCACGGGTATACTCAAAGGAACTTTTTCTCAACTTTATTACGAACGCCGCTGAAGGTTTTTCAAACGGACGTCTGGTCTAAGAGTTACTAGTATTTCTGTTCCAGGGGCACGGTTGGATTTCGGGTACAATCCAACCTGGCCTTACTCCAACTACATCTAAACCTTAGGTTAAGTATTCCAAAAGAACCGTCTCATCAAGAGGAATCCAACAAAGTCGACAACACGTCAATCGGATGTCCGGAGCTCAAGTTATAAGCGTTTCTGCTCCGAGAGCCCGGTTGGTTTCGGGTTCTAACCAACTCGGTCATACCCAAACTTCGCCAAAACCTTGAGTGTGATATACTGAAACGACCGTCTCGATCCGTTGAATACTACGCAACTGACATTGTGTCAATAAGAGGTCCACAACTCAAGTTATAGGCGTTTAACTGAAGAAGGTTCGAAAATAGGGGGTCTGGGCCCGGTCTGACCCGACCCAACACCCCTTGGTTCGGCCCGAACCGGGTCGAACCGACACGGGTCTGGGTCCGGCCCAGTTGGGCGCGGCCCGTGTGGCCCACGTGGTTGGCTGCGTGGCTGGCCGACCAGGCGGGGTGGCGGCGCCCAGTGGGGCCCGCCCTAGTCGCTGGTCCGGGGGGGGTTACACCCCCCGGTTTCTTCGAAACGGTCGGTCGTGTTGGTCGGCCCTTGGGTAACCGCGGGACCCCTCGAGTCCCGCCTCTTGATGGCACCGGCAACCGACACAGCCGGCCTCCCTTCTAGATCTGTCGCTGCCTTAGGTTGTGGCTTTGTTCAACCGGCGCAGCGCGGCACGACGGCGTCGCGCCCCTCCACCACGGCATGCCCCGGCCGCGGTCCGGATCTACTCTGTGTGGCACGACGATGTCGCGCCTTTGCGGTGACCCGGCAACCATGCTCTAACGACCCGCTCGTGGCCGGCCCGACGTCATCCGGTACTTCGCAGTCCGCCTCCATCGTCCATAATCAACAAACGAGAGGGGAAGGGTCGGACTGTGTTCCTGCGGCCCGAGCCCTTCCTCATCAAGATGATATCATGTGGCCCAACGAAACTCAAGAATTGAAGAACGATGATGAACAGTATTAAAACTTGAACGTAACAACCCCTACCTCAACAATTGATGTCAAACATCGGGCGTCGCGGTAGATGACATCGAAGAACGGCGTCGCGGAGATCAGTTGACGATTCTGTGGACGTCGGGGTGTGTCCGAGGAGGAAACAGCGTTGGCGATAATGCGTTCTTCGAATCGTAAAGCGTTCCTCGTCGAGGGATAAAGTCCTTCATCGGAGGCATTCTTCGTCGAAGAGGGTGGTGTTCTTTCTTTGAGAGAAGAACACCCTTCTCTATTCCTCCAGAGCTCTCACCAAAATCTCAACCCAACAAATGCCCAAAATAAAATAATAGCAAAGCTATTATTTAATTCTCACAAGTATTTCAAAATTCAAACAACTTAATTTAATTAAGTGAAGAGTTAGAATTCATTTATTAACTTGTATTGGAAAACATTTAAGAGGGGGAGAGGAAGAGGAAGAGTCCTCGTTAATAGGGGAGTTGAGGAGTTATCAAGTTAATTAAAAAGGGGTTTAAGGGAGATATTTGGGGAGTTTAAAGAGGGGGTTTAAAAGGAGTTTAGGGAATGTGAAAGGTTGGGGATCGTGTGGGACCCACCTCACATATATCCTCACATGGTTAGTTAGGTGCTTGTGGGTCCCACCCCAACTCTCCCATGTAGGATATAACCACCTTAGATATAAAATAAAATTGTTCCACAATTTTATTCACTTCTTATTTAATCCACAAAGTTTAACTTCTCCTCCTGCACAAACGCAACTGCGGTAAAGGTCCCCTTAAGCAATTACCAGCGTTGCGAGTTCATCGGTGCCCTCAGATTTCAATTCTGAGCACCGGTTCAAAAGATAGAAAAACTCGCTCGTCCGTTCACTGAACGTACCCGAGCTAAACTTCAGAAATTGATTCCGGGCACACCGGGCCTCTGAATCAGGTGCCATCAGAAACCACAGACTTGTAAAATTCCAAAGAAATTAAGAAAAAAATCCCTTGAAATTTCTGGGTCTTTAAAAAAAAGGTCCACTTATTGGGTCATATTATTTCAGAATTATTAGTATCTGTTGACCCTAAAAAGGTTAGTGTTGTAGTCTTCTAGGAGAAGCCTAAGAACGTGTTTGATATTAAGAGTTTATTAAGGCTCACTGGATATTATAGGCATTTCATACAAGACTTCTCATGTATTTATTAACCTCTTACTTGACTTACAAAGAAGGGTATTAAGTTCCTGTGGTCAAAAGCATGTGAGAAATCCTTTCAGAAGCTAAAAGGGAGGCTTGTCACAACACCTATTCTGATTCTTCCAGAACCTAGTAAAGGTTATATAATATTTTATGATGCATGAGGCATTGGCCTCAGAGTAGTGTTGATGCAGGAAAACAAAGTCATTGCGTATGGATCTTGGAAGTTAAGAACTCACAAGAGAAATTACCCGATGCATGACCTCGAGCTAGCAGCAGTTGTCCATGCCTTACATTGCTAGAGACATTATCTCTTGGGTGAGCACTTTGTGGTGTATAAAAATCACAGGATCCTCAAGTATATCTTTTCTCAGTGTGACTTGAACCTTAGACAACGAAGATGGGTCGAATATCTGGAATCCTTTGATTTTGAGCTTGCCTATACGCCTGGAAAAGGCAATGTGGTTGCAGATGCACTGAGTCAGAAAACTAAAATTCAGACCATACAAGAAGCAAGTGATGAATGGGAGTTAATGGACCTCTTTTTTGAACTTCATCTAGAGTTTCACGATAGTCACAAGCAGTCTTACTTCTCAGCCTTAATAATTACCTCTTCCCTCCTTGAGAAGGTGAAGAGTACACAGTTTTCAGATCTTGAAGGTTTTTTTCTCTGTGAGAGTATATCAGGAGATAACCCACCTCCAGATTAGTTTTTGGACAGGGATGACATCCTGCGTCTACATGGACGTACCTGGGTTCCTACAGATGTGAGAGAGGAGTTGATGAAAGATTCCCATAATTTCTAGTGGGCAGTTCATCCAGGCATCTTTAAGATGTATTGAGATATTAAATGCCAGTATTGGTGGTATGGGATGAAACGTTAGATTGAAGGCTTCATCACTAGGTGTTCCACCTATCAGCAGGTGAAGGCGGAGCACCAGAGACCTGCAAACTTATTACAACCACTTCTAGTCCCAGAATTTAAATGGGAAGATGTTGTTATGGATTTTGTAGTCAGCTTACCTAGGTCACTAAGGGGTAGCAATGCTATCTGGGTATTCATTGACCGACTAACAAAATCATCCCACTTTATTCCTATTCAAGAGACTTTCTCAGTTGATGAGCTAGGAAGACTGTATGTCTGTGAGATCATACGACTACACGGAGTTCCATGTACTATTGTTTTAGATAGAGATGCTCGTTTCACTTCACAGTTCTGGAAAGGTTTTTAGAAATCTATGGGAAATCAGGTGCTTCTAAGCATAGATTTTCACCCTTAGACTGATGGAAAATCGTAAAGGAAAATACATGTTTTGGAGGATATTCTCCAGGTATGCATCCTTGATTTCAGCGGTTCTTGGGAGAAGCATATCCCTCCTATCAATTTCACCTATAATAACAGTTTCTAGGTGACTATTCATATGGATCCTTTTGAGGCCTTATATGGTAGGTCATGTCGTTCACCCTTGTGCTGGATAGAGGTAGGTGAGGCAGCCCTACTAGGTCCTTGTCTCGTTCGGGAGACTTCAGAATAGTTCTAGCTGATCAGGAAGCGTATGACTACTACTTAGTTTGGACAAAAATCATATGTCGATCTTCGTTGACGACCTCTTGAGTTTGAGGTTGGGGATCGTTTTTTTCTTCGGGTATTTCCCAGGATAGTTCATAGACAGTTACGGAAGCAGGGAAAGTTGTCTCCTCATTATGTTGGGCCATTCGATATTCTAGAGAGAGTTGGGTCGGTAGCTTATTGGTTGATACTACTTCTGAGGTACCATTCCATGCACTATGTCTTTCATGTCTCACAGCTTCGCCAATATCATGCTGACCCGTATCCTACCTTTGATCCTGAGGAAGTTGAGTTAGAAGCCGATGCTACCTTTGAGGAGTATCCATTATGCATCGTTGACCGAAGCAAGAAGGCTCTGCAAGGTAAGTCTGTCCCTCCCATATAGGTGCTATAGCAGCATGGCTGAGTATAGGATGAGACTTGGGAGAGGTAAGTCGACGTATGTGCCCAATGGCCAGAGCTGTTCTTAGACAGTGTTTCCTTACCCATGGAAGGAGAACTTGGGGACGAGTTCTTTTAAGGTGGAAAGATTGTAAGAACCTGGTTTTTCACTCAGGTATGTATCCTTTAAAATTTCAGTCTAAATCATTACTTTAGACCTAATATGGATGCATAATGAGTTATTTAAGGTTCTGAGAGTGTTCAGGGATTGTTCGGAGCCCGAAGCCCATCTTTTTGGATAAAACAGACTATGCACACAGTTTAGGATAGTGGCACCTTGCACGGTTGGCGCATGACCGTGCATCCAAACCATACGAATGCCTCTTTTTTCCAGGTAACCATGCATGGGTGGTGCACGGTTTGATCAAACCACACGGAGGAAGACTTTTTGGGCAGAACCATCTCACACGATTTAACAAACCGTGCGGAAAAACCGTGTGCAGGCTAAAAACCTATGTAAAATGTCCAAAATGACATTAATGGTCTATTAATCCTCCTCCTTCCTCTTAATCCAAGAACCAGCAGGATTTTCCTCTATTTTCACCCATTTGGAGATTTTTGAAGGCCAAAGCTAGGGATCAAGAGACCTCCTCTATCTGACATCTGATTAAGATCCTGTTCATCACATTGGATGTGAAATGGTAAGTACCTGAGTCCTCTTTATCTGTTCTTCTTCTCTTTCACCCTAGACCTAGATATCGCCATGTGAGCATTTTTCAACTTTTCTTAGATCTACTCTTATCCAAGGAAAATCAAGGGTCGGTACTGGAGGATAATACTAGTACAACCCTTAGGTTGGTGGTCTATAACTCATCCCTAAAGTTTGTTGTTTTTGGAATGTTTGTGTGGGTCCCATCGATTTCGTTGGAAACTGTTTATTAAATTAACATTTCATGATTATACTTGTTAGAATCGTATGGTTATACTCTTCCAAATATGTGATTAGTTATTAGTGGTTTCACCCACAACTCAATCTGCCTCATGTCAAAGGTTATTCCATAATTGGGTTTTTAGTGTTCCGGTACGTTTGAGCCACTGTTCGGGTGTGCCTTTACTTGACCTTTCTAAAGGCGAGTCTTCTTATTATAAATGGATTGTTATTACTGAGAATTGCATAATAGAATATACCATGTATGCTCACCACTTGACCCGCCTAAGGTAAGTGCTTTTAAATAATTATTAAATGTGAAATGTGAAAATGGAAAGTATACTAAGTATATAACTTGGCCTTAATAAAAGAGATTGAATAAAGGTTACATGATCATAACACCCCTTTCTATGTTGATGGAAGGTAGAAGAGTGAACCTCAATAATTTATTATGCCTTAATGGTTAACTAAGACTTGATTAAATGGTTTCAATGCTACTTGGCCTATCCACACTAATGGAAGACAAGGCTTGGACCAATAAATAAATGGTTTCAACTCTACTTGACCTATCCACACTAATGTAAGGAGAGACTTAAACCAAATGAATTACTACATGATTATAATATCATATAGGAATGGACGGACTTGAGCTTGCCTTGAATTCTGAGAGGAGAATACCTTGGGTCTCAGGAACCCCATTCTGATTCAAGGATACAGTTTGCTTAGGTTAATACCCACCTAGACTATGGTTCTTGTCTATTACTTGGATTCCCAGTATACTACCACTGGTTCCCTTTCTTTATTACAGGATACCTCAGATACACTCTTTGGATCTATCATTGACTAGCAGGTGCCATGGTGAAATCCCATAAGGACCTGTATTTACTTATCCTTGTTTTACCTTGGTCGATCACCTTGGATTCGGTAGGTGCCTTATTGTGGAATACCTTAGATTACACTCCTTGGATTACACTCTTACCATTGTCTAGACTCAGATACTACTGAGTTAGCTTTCCATGAGTTTACATTGCCTTGGTTTTTACCCTGGAACTCCCTCACTGGATATCATTGTCTGGTTGCCTTGTTACATCTTGGGACCTTCACTTCTTATACTATCACAAGGTGATGTCAGTTTTGATTATGCCTCATGTGGCCTATTAGCATTAAATGGTAATTGATTAATTAATGAACTGGTTACATGTTCAGACATCAGCTGAGGGATGAAGAAGGTACTTGGTTATTTAGTTATATTGTACTGCTTGATTTACTTTATATATGCTTTCCTACACACTACTATATTCCATTACACAGGTCTAATTTTATAGACACTGTTGGTGGTGGCCCATTGAGATTTATCTCACACCCTCTTCGGGTGTTGTTGGTACCCAGAGTAGATTACATGGTTGCAGGTATTAAAAAAGGGAAGCATGCAGCTTCCAATACTTGATTGTGTGCTGATAGGATGGATCTTGATAGTAGATGATGGAGTAGAATCTCAGGATGCTTGTAGTAGACTTTTTTTCTTTTACCTTGTGGAACATGTTATGCATGTTGTCTTGTATCCATGCTTTCCAGTTTTCTAGTGACACGACATTACATCATCATTATTTCAGTTGATACAGTTATTGTTATTCTTGATTATCTATTTCATTAGTTTGCTTATGTTATTTATTTATATTGATTCCATTGTTTATTATTCCATTATATTCCTTACATTGTGCTACACTCTACTGATGAGGGCATAGTCTTCCCACAGACACACCCTAGGCCCTCGCTACTAGTCGGCATCCTCTGGTGTTCAGGAAGATACGCTTGAGGCCATGTGGTCCACCGGGCTCGGGGTACCTGTTAAGTGTCATCTGGGTCCGGTTCGTCATAGTGGTAATTGTTTATTAGTATTTAACATTGATTTTTTTGAATTAATTTAAAGAATTGGTAGTTTGTATTGGGATTTTCCATTTGGTTGGAATTGATAAATTTTTAAGGGACTGTTATTTTTTTAGAGTACTTAAAAAAGATGAAATTATTTTTTGACATTTCTAGAGTGATTTTTCACTGGGAATTTTTAGTGGCACTTTTTTCCATTGGAAATATTTCTTATAATACCTATTTTGAGTTTCCATCAGTAATTTTCACTGGGAATTTCCGGTTTGTATTTCCATTAGAAATTTATATTGGAAAATTCCGATAGAAAATTGGATTTTATACAATAGAAATAATTTTTAATTACCAATTTATTCAATATGTAAATAGAATATGGAAACTTTTATTTTGAATTAGAAGTTGAATAAAATTTGAAATTTCCACTGACAATTTCCACTGTGGATTACTAATGGAAATTTCATATGTGTATTCCTAGGAATTTATATTCACTGATAATTGTTGTTGGAAATTTATAGTGGTGATTATAATGGGTAATTTCTAGTTGTAATTTCCCACTGGTCATTCCCAGTGGAAATTCCAACTAGACATTCCTACTCATAATTTTTATGCACTAGTAATTTTCATTTCATATTTACATTGGAAATCCCCACTGGAATTTTAAATTGATTATAATTGTAATTTTCCATTAACAATTTTCAAATGACTCTAAAAAATAGATTTTTAATTTAAAATTGATTGGATTCCATCTATCAATTTTTAGTTGAAGTTTTCAATTCATTATAACTAGAAATTTCAACATTGAAAATTTCAAAAGGAGATTTCCTAGTTGAAATTCCCACTGTCAATCCCTACTGAAAATCCCAAAGTGGAAAGTCTCATTAGAAATTTAATAGTATCAATTCCCAATGTAAATTCGAGTAGAAATTCCTAGTGAAAATTCCTTGTGGAAATTCCCAGTTGAATTAAAATATAAATTCCAATTAGTAAATAATTATTTTGAATCAATTGAAAATTTCCACCAATAATGATGGTGTAAATTCCTAGTGGAAAGTCCCACTAACAACTCTCATTGGAAATTTCTAGTGGAAATCCCAGTATAAATTCTTAGTGTAATCCCTAGTGGAAGTTCCTAGTGAAATTCAATTATAATTTCCAATGACAAAACAATTTATAATTGGATCAGTTGAAATTTTCCACCAAGAATTCCCAGTGGAAATCCCACTAGAAATTCTCAATGGAAATCCCACTGGAAATTCCCAATGGAAATACCCAGTGGAAAGTCCCAGTGGAAAGTCTTAGTGGAAATTCCCAGTAGAAATTCCCAATGTAAATTCCTATTGGAATTCAATTATAATTTTCAACTCTAGAACAATTTACATAATCATTTGAAAATTTCCACCTAGAATACCTAGTGGAAATACCAGTGGAAATTCCCTGTGGAAATTCCTAGTGGAATTAAATTATAATTTCCAACTACATAAAAAAAAATTAAACCAATTAAAAATTCACACTGGGAATTTCTAGTGGTATTTCCACTGGGCATTCTCGGTGGAAATTTTCAACTCAATTATAATTTCCAACTACATTACGATTTTTTTGAACCAATTGAAAATTTACACTGGGAATTTACACTGGGAATTTTCAGTGGTAATTTTCAATGGATTCTATAAATTGTTATGTAGTTGTAAATTATAATTGAAATCTAGTAGGAATTTCCACTGGGACTTTCCACTGAGGCTTTCCACTGGGAATTTATGCTAGGAATTTCCATTGGGATTTTTTGTTGGGACTTTCTATTAGGAATTTCCACTGGGAATTTCCATTGGGAATTTCCATTAGGAATTTCTAGTGGAATTTCTATAGGGAATTTTCATTGGTCCATTGATTTAGAAGTACCAATTCAAAGTCATGTGGAATTTTTCTAGATGGAATTTCTACCGAGATTTTCCTATTTTCACTTCTTTTCCCTATGTTATCATTCAAATTGAAAATTATAATTTATTAGGAAATTGTTTTTTATGATAGAAGAAGCCTCCACATCAATTTACCACCATTACAGGTCTTATATGACTAGGTTGTGGAAAATGTTTCATGATATTAGGCCAAATATTACTGATAATCACATCAAATTTCTTCAAAGTATGCCATTTTGATAGTTTTTTAAAGTGTTTCTTGATAACACAGTGTCATTTTATGATTGTAAAATTTGATGGCTCCGTTTTATTTTTACTGTAGAGGAAAAAAGTTGATTTAAAAATGTTTGACATGGCAGTAAGGATGATGGAGTTAACAGCTGTTGACATCTATCATATATTTGGCATTGAGAATGGTGACATACCTTTTCCAGCTGCCTATACATTATGGCCAAATAGTTCAACACTTTTGAGGAAGAGTTTTTCACATGTTGGACAGTTATTATCATAGGGTTTGTTATAGAGATCCATTATTGAAACTATTGAAATCAATGAAGATCATGATTTCTCTGATGTGGCATGTTTTCTTTGCCTTTTTCTCATGCACGTCATTATTTTTTCCCACATTTGGTTTCTATATGGGTTTAAATTTCATCATATATTTTAAATAAATCTCAAAAAGGAAGATTTATTCTTGGGTTGTTGGTATTCATGACCAGCTAATTACATCAGTGAAAAAAATTACACCACTCCTTTAAAAGTTGTAGGTTCTATTGTCGGTTTATTGGAAAGGTCTTAAACTTTATTTAACTATGTTTATTTTTGATAAGTTAGTTGATTTATTCCTAAAAATATTAACTATTATAGTATTAGTATGCTAAGAATTTTGGGAATGTTCCACCAAAAAGAGAGAGTGCACCATTATTTGTTTAGTGGAGTTTTCAAGATATTGATGTTGCTCTAAAAGAAACTACTAAGGTAATATTACTAGAATATGTTTTTGAATAGTCATTTATTTTCAAATTAATTTCTAACGTCTGCAATTAGGTTTCAACTATTCCATTTAGACTTCAATCATGCCAAGACGTAGCTATAGGCTGCAATCAATTCCTTCTGAGGTCAACCTGTTTAGCTGGTTGTTGATGAAAAAAACCTCCATTTAGTATCGAAGGACAGGTGAGAGTAGTTTCAAATGAGAAGACTATGGGTTGTTATATGGAGAATTTCAAAACTTAATAAAAAGGTGAAGAGACTAGAGGCTCAATTAAAATTGAAAAATAAAAAAATTATGCTTTTGAGAGAAATACCAAATATCAAGGAGAAGGAATATATGAAAGCAATTTTCGGTGAGAAGAAAGGCAGTGTTTTAGAGGATATTGGGATTCAAGAAATTTAGAATGAAAAAATACAACTTAGTCATTGTTGTCAAGGGAAGCACACATTAAATTAATGGATATGACATGAGTGAAAATATTAGTATAGAGGTAAGCAAGGGAGAGGAATATTTCAATGAAGAATTAAGTACAAAATAAGTAAAAGAACATGAGTAGTCCAGTGCAGCCACTTCTGTCTCAAAGAAACAAATTTCATTGATTAGAGGTGTGAATAGTAGGGTGAGGAAACCAAAGTTTCAATCTCGTTATATATATCTAGAGGTGACTATGAATAAGAAACCTATAATTCCCTAAAAGTTATCTCAATTACTTTCTAGGTGGGTGAAGTAGCAGAATATAGTGATGAAACATGATACAAGGTTAATGCAAATGTTGCTTGATACTAATGGGGAGAGGTAATGTTATTGAATTTATGCTGTTAGAATTTCTTATAATATGTTTTACTCTATACTGAAAATAAAAATGACCACTGTGATAGCAGTAGTGTGTTCTGGTAATCTATTTAAAAAACATATTAGATCAATATGATGAAAATTATTGATTTGTTAAACAAGAGGTGCACACCCAGTATGGCATGTGTCATGACAGTTTACTTAACCGACATTGTTGTTTTATCTTTTATTAATTTCTATTTTCATAAAAAAATTCATAGATTCATACACAATGATAATTGAAGAAATATTTAGGATACATGATATGGTTGACATTGCCAAAATGAAAAATTGTTCCTTTATGTGTAGCACCTTTACAGTAAGACTGAAGTTTATTTTTGACATAATGAATGGTCATATTTTTTATTAATTTATGTTACTTCAGTGCATGTTTAAAGTTAATGATGACTATATTATCATATTTTTTTTATTGGATTCTAGGGAGTTTTGTATTTGGAAAATGAGAAATTAAAGGAAATCTTTTTTAACCGGGCAACAATTATCAATGTGAGGATCTCCACATTTTTATTCTACCCAATAAACTTGAAAAATGTCCATTTTACTTTGATAGTAATGGATATGAAAAAATGGTGTTTATATATTATAACTCCATGCAACTTATTCGAGGAATAAGAGATACTGACTCGTTTATTAAAGATGCAATAAGTTTGGTAATAAGTTATACATTATTCAAAAAAAATACATTGGAATATAGATTGCTCATTGATTTATTTTATAGAAATCATATTTGGAAGACATGTTCAGATGTAATATTACAGAAAATGTGAAGCAATATAAATGGGATATGATAATTGAAAATACGTCGTAGTAGGGAGACACCACTTTGGATTGTGGGGTCATCATTTTTTATGTAATGGAATGTTTGGAAACATAAGTTGTAGTGCCATATCATTTGACTGAAAATGAAGTCAGTGACTGATGATTGTCTATGGTTCATTATTTCATAAATGATCCTGGAAGGACAACATTGGAGATGGATGCTGAGAGCAAGAATTATTCGGTTACTGCAATAATCTTTGAAGATAGTTAAATAATTCATTCACCAAAATATAAATTTATATGTCATTTAAAAAACTTAAATAATATGATTTGTTGTGACAATTTGGGTGGGTGGAAGATTGGGGGTGGCAACGATTATTTTGTGATATGCAATCTGTGATTGTATTATAGTTTGTAGACTATAATTTTATTTTGTAATGCCACCGCTATTAGTTCTTATAATTAATTAGAAACTTTTGTTGCATATAAATTCCCACTGATAATTCCCATCAGAAGTTTCCAGTGAAAATTCTCATTGTAAACTCTGAGTGGAAATTTCCACTTTGATTTAGATCATTTGGGTGGGCGATAGATAAGGGGTGGAAATGGTTATTTCGTGGTATGGATGGACATATTGATAAAGCTAATATTAATGTAATATGTGATTATATGATAGTTATTAGACTGCAATTTTACTTTGTAGTCTCCATTGTTAGTTCTTGGAATTAATTGGAAACTTCCATTGCATAGAAATTGCCACAGGGAATTCTCATTGGAAATGTCTAGTGCAAACTGTCACTGTAAACTCCGAGTGAAAATTTACATTTTGATTTATATCATTTGGGTGGGCGGTAGATAGGGGTGGAAATGGTTATTTGGTGATTTGGATGAACATGTTGATAAACTTGATGTCAGTGCAATCTATGATTGTATGATAGTTGTTACACTGTAATTGGAATTTATAGTTTCCATTGTCAGTTCTTAGAATCAATTAGAAACTTCCAGTACATAGAAATTCCCACTGGGAATTCCCATTGGAAATTTCTAGTGAAATCACCACTGTAAACTCTAACTAGAAATTTCCACTTTGATTCTGTGCAAATTTCCAATGGAAATTGCAACAATGCAACTTGGCACTAAAAAATGGTGGTGGAAATTTACACTGCAAAACAGTTGGAAATTCCCACTGAAAATAACCATGGGAAGGTCCTGGTGTTTGGATCACACTACAAATTTCCAGTTAAAATTTAGAGGAAATAAATTATAATTTATCGTACTTTCAATTACTGAAAATGAATGGTACTTTCCAAAAATATCATTTAGGTTAACATTATAAACTTAATCAAAAAGTAACCAATTGTAGCAAGTATCCACTACAGACACCCACATCATTATTTATAAAAACTAGCTTTCATAAATAGTTAGATATTGTGATGAAATATGCAGTTGAAGTCATAGATCAACTGAATTACGAAATATTTTTATGGACATGTTGGTCCTGATACTTCTATTGTCATTTTAATTTGTGGTGCATGCTTTTGAAATCTGTTTGTTGGAGTAACTGCTTCCAGCAATTGTCCCTGGAATTTTATATAAAATTTCATCTTCTATGCTTTGAGCATATGACTTTTTTGAATAAAATAGCTGATTTTGAAGAGCATTGTTTTTAGTTTTGGTGAATCCAAGAAAGGAGTCATTGGTTGCTAAATTTTCCACTCTGAATGGATGAAAATTGTTCTTCACTACCTCCTAATTCTAGTAAGAATTTTATATTAATAACTAAAAATAGAAATAGTATAAGTATTGCATGAAATTAGTTCACACAGGATTCAAATATCAGAATATATGAAGCCCTATGAAATGTGTTTAAATCTGAAGTTTTTCAACCTATGGTATAATAATTACATACATTGAGATCTATGATATGATCACCATAGTAGTCATCATTTGATAGTTCTTTAGAACTTCCCTGTAGCAACATTATAACATTATTTATGCAAGGTATCACAACACCACTATAAATATGGGTTTATCCAGTGCTAGGGTTTATCAGTGCTAGCTAAAAGCGATGATAAAGGGTGGTTTTTATCAGTGCTAAAAAAATACTGATAAAGGATCGCTTTATCAACGATAATAAAAAGATATTGATAAAGGGGTTCCTTTGTCAGCGATAATAAAAAACACTAATAAAGGGGGGTTATTTATCAATGTTAATAAAAAAGCGATTATGAAGGGGATCCTTTATCAGTACTGATAAAGCCCTCCCCCCATTAGCATTTTTTTACTAGCGCTAATAAAGACCCCACTTTATCAGTGTTTTTTTTTTCCAGCGCTGATAAATGGTATATTTCATTAAAAATAATATATTAATATATAGATATATTTATATTGATGTAAATATAATATATATTTTAAAATATGATTTAGATAAGGGTAAATACGCATTTACACTTAATATATAAGATATTTAGTGAAAGTGACTTATAAAATAATTAAAAAATATTATTAATTAATAATTTATCAATTATTATTGAGTAATAGTCAATTAATAAGAATAAAATGACATAAAAATTAAATGAATTGGTGAACGGACTAAGATAAGTTTAAAACATGACTTGAACTTCAAAGAACTATAACTTTTGATCTGGATGACTGTTTGGGCTCTACCACATATCAAATCGAAGTATGCGAAGAGGTATGCGCCATGGTGACCTAAGAGAACCTCAGTCATTGTTTTTTTGAGGTCAAAAATGGCCCATAAGACCTCCAAAACTAAGTTTTTAGTCAGGGTATCACAATTTTTTAACATTTGATGGAATTTCATACTCGTTTAATGGGGTCTTATTGTCTTTTTTCAATAGATACTGAATTTATTCCCAATAATTACCTTCGTATTGATATTATGGTTATGAAGTTTTATCATTTTTTATAATTTAGTTTTATTTATAATTAAATATATGCATATTTTTTTATATTTACTTATAATAAATCGATTGTATAAATACATATTTATGTAAAAATGTATTTTTAAATATATAAACCAAATGTAAATAAATATTTATTATTCAGTTTATTTAAAATAAAAAATTGTACATTTTATTTACCTTATAAAAATACTTTAATGTATATATATATATACAAGTAATGTTTATATATAAACATGTGTGTCAATAAAAATATATATATTTATATGTATATTCTAATATATGTAAATAAATACATATTATGTAAATATTTGTACATGTATGTGAGAAATATAAATGTATATTTGTGTGTGTTAATATGTGTGTGTGTGTTATGTATATATACATCATATATAAATGTATTTTTATAAATAAATTATTATCATTATCATTAAATATAGTATATAAATGTATTTTATAGAAAATATTTATAAATACATTATAAACAATTTGTATGTAAATATACAATTATATGTGAGTATGTAAATATATAAACATATAAATATATATGTAATGTATGTAATTTATATATAAATATACAATATATAGACATGTTCTAAAAAAGTATTTAAAACAGTATATAACCATTTGTTTACATTATAAAAATATATGAATCTATATATACTTATACGAATATATATATATATATATAATGTTTATATATACATATGTGTGTGTGTTAATAAATGGATATATATTTATATTATATTTTCATATATGTAAATGAATATTAATATATAATATATTTAAATAAATATAAGTATATTTATATCACACACAAACATATATTTTATAGATGTATTTAAAAATATATATATAAATATATGAATAAAAAATATATGTTTAAATATATATAAATAAATAGAAATATCATAAAATAAACAACAAAATATCTTGGTGCTATGGTAAAGGCTAGGTGTTTGCAACAATAGGTTGGAATTTCATAAAGCACTTGCCCATTATGAGTGTTGATAAAGGGGTGGAGGGGGAGCGTTGCCAAATGGGGGCAGAGATCTCCAAAAAAAATAAAAAAAAAATCACCCTTTATCAGTGTTGATAAAGGCCCCATTTATCGGTGTTTTTTAGTGATAATAAAAGATGTCTTTATTAGTCATATAAAAGTGTTGTTAAAAAGTGTCTTTATCATCGTTTTTTTAACGTTGATAAAGTCAACCCTTTAACATTGCTCACGTTATTAGCACTTCTTTAACACTAATAAAACCATTTTTTAACTTTGTTAAATGGTATTTGTAGTAATGAAAAATGCAGTAGTCCATTAACATAAGCATAGAATAACAATTGCATACATGTTTTGTGGTCTCTTGATTTTCGGTATTGCACCTGCACTTTATGTGTTTCTTGCCTTCTCTAAACAACTTTTGAACCAGTCACCACCTTTCTTTTTATCTTTCTTCTTGAATGATTTTTAGATTGATGTCGACGTTCCATGTTAGATTCTTCTTGAATGTGTTTTGAGGGTAGATTATTTCTAACTTCCTGCAATCCCCTGACATAATTGTTTAAATTTGACATCTCAATCATATATCCATGTTCAAACTCACGTGATTTTATTATAAGATTTATTACCATTTGTACCAACTGTTGGCAACATTTAGCTTTTCTTGCTACTAAATATTATTCAACGTGATTAACTGTCATATTTTCCATGTGGATGTCATGATCATTTCTTGTTCATCTCTTACGGATATATAACTCTGACAAACACTGTACATCCAACCACTTTAATATTTCGAGTGCATGACAACAAAAATACCCATAACTCTCAAATTTCATGCAAGTACAACCAACTCTCATAGATGAATCTTCTGCAACTGAAAACTCATTTGAGGAACCTTTCATTTCAACAACAAACCTTTTTGGGGCAATTGTTTCATTGGAAGACTTAAGGCAACAAGCACCACAAAGTTAGTGTTCATGCTGAAAATGATCAAATATTTTTTGTGTGTACAAATGATTGGTTTGAATCATGATCAGATGATATGGAAAATTATTGTGAGTTTTTCCCTTCCCTCAGAGCCATCCTTCATTCCCGATATCGATTCTTCTCCAGCACACACTCAACTTGTTAGAAGAATTCTAAGACATTGAGCTTATGATTCAAGTAATCTTTTAATACGCCACTGAAACTCTCACTCAATTGTGTACTTCAGATGCCTAATGTCAATATAGTCTTTATAAAACAACGAGTCGATTTTTCCTTTCCTTTGTACATATCTTCTAACCATGTTGAATTTATATCACCGCATCCTATTTGGATTTGTTGTTATAAAGCTTCAAATTTTGAACTTTCATCAACCCCATACATGCATTTTTTGAATTTTTCCAACAATGTTGACTCATCTTTCATTACCGGTCCTAAGTGTTTAATATAAATTTGCATTAAGTGTCAAGTGCATAGGTCATGTCTTATTTTAGGCAGGATTAAAGCAATGACTTTAGACATAGGTGCATCTTGATCTATGAAAACTGTCTTGGAAATCTTCAAATCATGCAAATCAATAAATCTACCAAACCAACTAAATGAGTATGACATCTCATTATATAACAATACTGCATCGAAAACTACAATCTCCTTATGATGGTTTACGTCTACAAACACTCCCGAAGGCCTGCACTCATTGTTTGTGTTGAAAGTAGCTCTGAACACGACAATGTCTCCAAAATGCTCATAATCCACCTTCATTTTGGGATCAATCCAAAAAACGTTTTTAATTTGACCACACATGTCAAGTTGCACCGAGTATAAGAATTATGTGTTATCCCTTGATTGCTTCTCCAGACATTGTAACACACCATCAACATCACCTATATTCATCTCTCTCTATCTTTTAGATCGCACAAAATTTTGTTGGTCCACTCGTGTATATCCAAGGCTCTCAGGCCCACCTACAATGGCTGCTACAAGTGAAAATGAATCACCGGGCTTAAGACTAGCTTTATCATTTACATCCAACTCGACGCCTTGTGCATCACTGATGTGTTGTTGTGACCTCATCAAATGCATGGTTTCGGGAGAATGTAAAGAGCGGTTATGCTCCTCGACAAGTTGTCTGCACTCATACTGCTTACTGGACATGCAGACAAATCCCATTCGCGTTGGACAATTAGTCCATGTTTCGACACGTGGCTTTTTGATATTGACATCACGTTTGTCTGAACTTTGGCATCCTTCTTTGCTATATGTATATAATGTTGATGTTGTTAAGTTTTTATCCCTTTTTATGTCTGTTAACATATTACTTTTGTATACTGAAACCAACAATGTTTCCATAAGCAACATAAAATGAATATGCTTCAGACTCTAATTTAAAAATCATATGAACTCTTGGTCTCCATGTAGTACTTTGTTTATAAATGTTATTAGGTGAGATGTTTTCTTATGGATTTGGAACTTCATTTATATCGATGAAAATTTATGCATCGTAATTTGATTTTGTAATATCAACACTGTTATGCTCCCTCGCGTAATAGTCAGACAAATACCGCACAATATTCAAATCCATTGAATTTATGTGTTATGAATCTTGTACACCGTTCAGATTCGGCTCGATCATGTTCATTTGGACTTGTACAATTTATGTGTACAAATTGTCATATCACATTTGTTTATAAATGTCATTGGATGATGTGCTTATTTTGAATCAATTGGAAAATTTCAGTAAAAAGTCTTAATGGAAACTCCGAGAGGAAATTTCCACTTCGATTCAATTTTAAATTCCAACATCAAAATTCAAGATGTCATTTCCACTTTAAATCATTTAAAAATCACAAATCACTTCTTTTGAATCTTTTGAAAATATCAACTGACAATTTCAACCATGAATTCATAGTGCGAATATCCAATAGTGGTGTCATATGAGAATTTCTTGTGGAAATTCGCGTGGAAATCACTAGTGGAAAAATTTACAAGTCCTTGGAATCAATTGGAAAATGTTCAGTGCATGAAAATTCTCACTGGGAATTCACATTGAGAATTTTAAGTGGAAACTATTGATGGAAACTCCAAGCGGAAATTTTTAATTCAATTCAGTTTTAAATTCCAATAGCGAAATACCAGATGAAATTTCCACTTTAAGTCAATTTGAAATCACAAAACAATTCTTATGAAACAATTAAAAATTTCAACTGGAAATTCCAGTTAGGAATTCACAGTGTGAATTTAACGTAGAAATGTCATATTGGACCAACTAATAGAAATTAATGATGCAAATTTGTAGTGAAAATTCACATTAGAATTACATGAATTAAAAATAGATAAAAAAAAACCACTCAGGCTTATCTATCATTTCGTTTCTTTCACTAAGAAACATTATGTAGCAAACAATTAGTCCGGTACCAATTTTAAGTTATTTAAGAATCGTGAAGCTTGTCTCACCTGTATCACTGCCCTCATGTCAGATGAAACATTTTACCGTTTATCCACGGGAAAAAAATCCGTCCGTCTTTATTTTATCTTTTGACGGCAATATTAATTTTTATTCAACAATGTTTATGATGACGTTACGTGACAGTCAATTTAAGGGTCAGAGGTGAAGATGAGACGATATCAATCCAAATGATTCGTGCCCGCGTCGGTTTCGACGTTAGTCTTTCGTATTATTTTCCTTCACCAAATATTCTTCAGCCGCGCGTCCGCAACCGTCTCCCCTGTTCACCGACACCTTCGAACGGCCCTTCGGTCGCTCCCTCTCCCTCTCTTCCCATCTCTCTGTTCGGAGTTGACGCCTCCGGCGGATTTCTTCCTCTCGAAGCTAGTGCGGATGCGATCTATTTGTACATGCGGTGTCCAACAAATTTCCAGGTGAAGAGTTGGTGGCGGTCAGCTTCCGGCGGCGATGGCTGGGGAGGCGTCCCCCTCGAAGAGTGGCAGGTGCTCTTCTGACAGTTCAGTGGAGTTGCCGATCAGAGATGATGGTGAGAGATCTGGTGAAGGCAACGACGATTTCGGTCGTACTGTGGTGGTTGGCGGTCCATCCTCTAATGGCCGCAGCCGCGAAAACCCTACGGGTCAGTGGATATCTCTCTCCCTCTCTCGTCTCCTCTCTGTTACTTCGATGGAACTTGAAACAGACCGTGACATCATTTATGAATGCGTTGTGCTTTTTTCTACAATTCATTGCAAATGATGCACTGTATAATTGAATTGATTTTTTTTGCACCGGTGATGGGTGCTGGATATTGATTGAGAATGATGGGAGAAACTCGTATCTGTTTTCCTGAAAAGTGATTTAGAATGGTGCAATGTACCCATAGCTGCTGCTTCATTGACTCCATTGAGGATCATCAGGGTTTAGTTGCAATACTGGTTGCTTTCTTTTCCAAGAACTTCAAAATATTTCATCAGCTTATTTTATTGCATTGGCAGATGGATTCGTTTGAAGTTCTATGGTTTAGCTTTGATGATCTTCTGTGTACGTTAGGTTTTCAATGGCTCTGGTCTTTGATGTATGGGTTTTAAGCACGGGCATGCTCTTGAGCCTTCTTTAATGGACTTAGGTATGGAAAACAGGGGATGATTAATCTTTTCTATGAAGAACGTTGATGATTTGAAAGGCACAATCTGGTTCTAATTTCTTACGTTGCTGCAAGGGACAAATTTAACGTGCAACTGTTGAAATATTTTATTCTTCTTATTACCCTTGCAAAATATTCCTTTTGAGATGCTGTGTCAGCTTTTCAAATTCGACAGTTTTCACTTGAAAAAGTCTCACCATAGGCATTAACTGCCCCCCCCCCCCAACCCTTCATGTGATTGACTGTCACCAACAATACACACGTTTTATATTCCCTTGCAATACCTCTGGGCTCATTTTTGGAATTTGTTCCAAGTCTCCCGATGGTTGTTGTGTACGTCAAAAACTTCGAAGCTGTACCAAAAGACCAGTCTGCAATTTTTGGGCTCCAATTACCACATGCATAAGGAAGTGCCTTAAATCTTCAAAGGAATGCTGGAACAATATAGGAATGTGTCCAAGGGTTTGCTAGAGTATCGTCTCTCAATGAGAGAAGTATGCTAATACGGTTCATGTTAACTAGCTTCAATTTCCCAGCACAAGTCTCAGTTACAGTATGTTTAATTAAACTTCCTTTTTATCCTTTATCCAAAAAAGGGGCTATAAGTACCTAAGCACCTAATAGTGTTCTAGGGAAATTATTGTTGCCCCTGACAGGCAACTGTAAGATGGGGGGTGGGGGTGGGGATGGGGGGTGTGAATTGAAGATTTAAAAATCTTATGAAATGTTTCCCTCTTGAAAGATTATATTTCGGATGGACAAAGCAAGGGTCACTCCGAAATAAAATAATCAGAGTAAAACATTTCAACGGAATATAATAGTCAATTCGGAAGATGAAATCACTCCGAATTGAACTAACAAACAGAATGTGGTTACACAACGGAAATATAACAAGCAATTCAGAAGCATAATCTCATTCCGATTACAAGCGAAACTATGTGACTGGAACAAAGTACCAGGTTCTTAGATAGATCCCCTAAAGTTCCTATCCCTAAAACTTTTTCTCTTTGAACCCAAAGCGGCAGGAGGATTGGACCCTGATCCGAAAGTACCAGGTTTTTAGATAGATCCCCTTTGATCATAGGATCGGAAGGACAAGCTCTTATCCCAGAGCTTCTTCGATCAAAAGATCGACTGCAGTAAGCCCTCACCCCAGGATTTCTTCCATCAACAGAGATCGGAAGCAAAAACAATTACAACAAGAAAGGCTAGTGCCTTTACAATGAAACTCAAAAATGAAGTCACTTGCACAAAACTGAAAAAACTAACAAATGGAAGCAAAAAACTCTCGCTCTCAATCACATGGATCATGATCAGCACCTCATCAGTTCATTAGTTCAATAACACTATGAACTCGAGTTCTGGTCTTCTATTTATAGAAGTTTTTTGTAACTAACTTTCTGAGAATCTCGGGATGCTAGCTGTTACTCCAACAACTTCGGATGCACCTCGACAACGTTCTTATGTCTGTACATGGTTCAAGTGTATCTTTATGATGTTCTGGCATGAATATGATTTGGAATGTAATAGATTCAGAATGAGTGGCATTTTGGAAGGACAATTTTTGAAAAATAGTACTTAAATAAATTTCAAGTAATCATAAGTGAAATATATAGTATATTATGATTTAAGAAAACTAGGTTTCAGAGGATGTTATTTTAGGAAAATGGCTCAAGAATTTTTTAACAAGTATTGATTGATGGGGGTTATATACTTGTTTCCATTTGATGGGAGGAAAATATGGACCGGTAAGGATTATTAAGAAATTGGGAATGACTAGAGGTTCCCTTTACTTTTGAATTGGTCTTTTTTATGCTCTGTACCTGCAATTCAGAATTAATGACCTAACCATTTGATTGGCCCATAGAAACTTGGCTAACATGGGTTGGAAATACCCATTTGTGTTGCTTAATTGTTAGTTTTGGTTCTTTAACTCGGAAATAATCTATCATTTAAGTCTCAAACGATAATTAGTTGATGTAAAATGGTTTGGGGGAGAGGATGGGATGGGATAGGATGATGATCAAAAGGCGAGGAAAAGAAAGAATACAACACATAGCTGATGAAAGTTGTTTGACTTGCACGGGAAGGATGTCACACCATGTGTGTCCTAAAGAATTAGGTAGGGATCGATCGCTTTTGAGTGATTTATGGTACACACTAACAAATCCATGGAAAGTCGTGTGGCTTCAGTTGTAAATTTAATCTTGCTATGATGATATCAAATTCTGTAAGTGCCATTAGCCGATGGAGACAAAATGGCTTTGATCATTACATACTGTAGTAAAATTAAAACTTGTACAACACTTTTTGTATCTTAGTTGAATTGGGACAAGTAGATTTTTTTATATTAATATCATGATGTTAAGGGATAATTGAAATCACACAAGTCCATCATCTATCTAACATACCATTCTCTAGTTTTTTACAATTTCTTGAATTTTTTTTATTTGATTAATAGCACCTTGATAAAAGGTTTAGAATAGACTTTGGAAAAACAGAGCACAAATTCATTGGATGTTTGAGAGTTGACTTCGAGAATTGTTTTCTGTTTAAAAAAAAATATCATGGTTCTGTCTAATTGCTAATTTTGTTTTATGTTTGTAAAAACTATATTATCAAACATCAGTTTCAGCAACAAACAAACAAGCCTTAAACCCAATTAAATGAGGTCGACTATATGGATCAAACGTTGCCAATTAGCTCTATTGAAGACCATATTTTCGTTGAATGAGATAAAAAATCATGGACAACAATGAAGGATCTCATTATGGTAAAATGTGGGTACTCTCTCCCTCTTACACCATTACAAGAACGCCCTTTTAAAGCTCTCTCTTGAACATGTGAATAAACCATCTCACAATTTCACACATCGAAGCTGGATGATTGAAGATGAAATGATGGGTGATTACTGATGATGAAACTTCCGAGGGGGAACCCTTTCTGTAGGCAAAACCCCGTGTCCATCTCCTCTACGCTCCTTCGCTGGGTAGGTTTGGTGGTGTATGTTCACCGATCCCAACGACCACCCACTTTCCCTTTGATAAACTAAATGGTAGGGCCTAACTCGTGGAAAATCAAGAGAGGGTGGTTGGTATTTTGAAAATTTCCGAAAAAACTCTTGCTAACATATCTCTTGTTGGTTTGGTGTAGCCCTATCCTCTTTGGATGATGTTGGGTCGAATGATTGCAGCCCATACTGCGCACCAGGCCGCAACTTCGTGGGTAGAGCTTCACGGTGAGCTCGTTGGGGGTTGTAGGGGCAACGCGTCCCTGCTCCGGGGGTTGAAGGTCCCCGACCCAAATTTTGGGGCACTGTAGTAACTCTAACCACTGTAGCAGAGCTGACCGACCGACACCGACAGAGCACTGTAACAGACCGAACTCTGGTGTCAACAGTACTGTAGCGACGCAGACTTCCAGCCGCCAGCTATTGTAGCACTTTAGACTTGTGTGGTCGCGACACTGTTGCGATGCGGACTTCCAACCACCTTTCACTGTAGCGATGCAGACTTCCTGTGCGGTTGGTGGAATAGTGGATCGTCTTCTTTCTTTTGTAGCCCATTTCAGGCTAGGGTTTCTCTGTTAGAAACTCTGAGAGATCTCCCCGTAATTGTGCTCCCAGATTTCATAGTGATATTTCTGCCTTTCCGTGGACGTAGGGAACATTTTTCGAACCACGTAAATTTCTGTATCCAAGATTTTCTTCTTTTTTTCCCTTTTTACTCTTCTGGGAATCGTTTTTTCGCTTTATTGCTCACGACGTTTCCGCAACATCTCTCACTTGGAGATCTGATTGAGAACCAATCACATCTGTACACATCTTTTCTATCTGTCCAAACATCCTGCTCATGTCACTGAAAGACCATTCAAGGATTTGCATCATCTGAAATTATCAGAGTCAATCGCTTTTGTCAGAAAATCCGTAAAGTTTTCTTTGGTGTGAATTTTTTGTATGTTCACTGACAGAAACATGAGTTTTAAGGTGGCAGGGGGTGCTAGATATTGATTGTATTGTGTAAGATTACATGGGTCGGGGGCTGGTTTTGTAAGGGTAGGATGGGTATTAGACTGCCAGGGGCAGTATTGTAAATATAATGGAAGGTTGTTTGCTGGGCTGGTGGTTAGGTTAGGGGATAATAAAGAGGGGCTAGAGCAGTTGGGGGGAATTACAAATGTTATTTTAGGGGATTCACCCTTGGCTGAAGGGGGCTCCCGACTAGGGCTTCGGGGAGTTGCGATTGCCTGGAGATTCCTATTCCTCTTCTTCTATTTCCTCCTCCTCCTCCTCTTATGGTCTTTTGTATTTTCTTTGACCGACACTGTTAGAAATAATAGAGGCTACTGGATTATTCTTTCTCTCAAGTGCTTTCATTAAGAGAGATTCTAGAGAAAGATTCTTGAAGAGAGAGGTTCTTGACGCAACAACCAGTAACTAGTTCATATTGAGAGTTGAACACAAATCGCAACAGTTCTGCAAAGGAATCGCAGTAGTTGAAAAGAAAAGAGGAAAAAAAGAGACTCCCAGAAGATGTGGCAGCAGAGGCGGAGGCGGACTCATAGCAGAGGCGGACACTGTTAGAAATAATAGAAGCTACTGGATTATTCTCTCTCTCAAGTGCTTTCATTAAGAGAGATTCTAGAGAGAGATTCTTGAAGAGAGTGGTTCTTGACGCAGCAGACACAACAACCAGTAACTAGTTCATATTGAGAGTTGAACACAAATCGCAGCAGTTCTGCAAAGGAATCGCAGTAGTTGAAAAGAAAAGAGGAAAAAAAGAGACTCACAGAAGATGTGGCAACAGAGGCGGAGGCGGACTCATGGAGGAATTGCTGCAGGAGCTCAAGGTGTCATTGGCCAAACTGGTCAGGAGCATGGAGGAGTGGCATGTGACTCCCAGGCTAGTGATGATGCCTGCTTTTACTAGAAAAGATCCCGAGGTTTGGATTAAGGAAGTTGAGAATTATTTTTCGAACCGCCAAACATCGGAAGAGATGAAGGTATTGAGGGCCCGACTGTGTATGCCAGGTACATATGACAATTGGTTTTTAACGTTGACATCGGCTAAACCCGAGCTCACTTGGACACAATTCAAGGGAGAGATGCTCCAAAGATATGGCAGTTTGGTGGTGGAAGAAACGGTGGCTTCGATTACTCAAATTGTGTTGGGACAAATGACGGACCATGCTGCTGAACAATAGGTAGTCCTGAAACATACGCAACAGGCGAGTAGGAGCGACCTGCGTGAGGCCGAATGGGAGGTGCAACGTGGTATCCATCTAGTACGGACTGAAGAGCAGAAGGCTACTCAGGCACGAGCTCTTGAAGGGTTTTCTGATTGACACGACACGTCTGATTTTTCAAGTTTTTCTGCCAGGAAGAAGTAAAGACGTCTATGGACTTGCTTAAGCCAGATGAGATCAGTCCTGGCTTCTTGGATCAACATTGTACTCTTGGTTTTACTCCATCTATGTGTGAGGAAATTCTGGAGCAGAATGTTTCTAAACCAGTTCAGACTGAAAAGGTAATTTCGGATTTGAGATCTAGCTTGGAAAGTGAGGAACAACTGCGTAATTCGTGTAGGTAGAATATATATTCCGTAAAGTGTCTGGGTTGAGGAAGAAGCCGGAGAATATGATTATAAACCAGCTGTGTGAATAGACCCATCCAGCACCTGGGGGACGTGAGACTGCTCATGGCGGAGTAAAGAACATCTCAGTTATGGAAGTAGTTGTAGAAATTCTCACTCAATTACAAATGTTCAAACAGTAGTGACAGTGACTATATCCGAGGATGAAACTGCTAGTGTACAAAGCAGCACTTCCAGCTGTAGAAGGGAGCTACAACAGTTGAAAGCAGCTGCTACAGAAGCTGGGGTCCGTGTTCAAGAACGCCCACTTCGTAAGGAGTGTCAACCTGGTTCTAATGCCTCTGCTATGATGGAGGTGAACTGTCACGACCCATCCCAGAGGGGCTCGTGTCGTGACTACTCCAAGCCTGCCTCCAACAGGTCAGGGCCTGGTGACTAGTACTGAGTAGACATATCCCCCAAATGTGAGACATTTGCCTAAGTACCTGTACGCGCACACACATCTCGAAGTCACAAATGCTGAAATGTAAAAGCACTAAGTAAACAATATATGCAAACCACTATATCCCACAACCAGAGTACGACAGTGAAAGTACTGGAAAGTAAACAGGGTCAAAAAAAGCCCACCAAAAGAAAAGAGTCTGCAACCACAAGTCCAACCTGTAAAGTAAGAGGTACTGGGATTGTCATCGGAAAAGCTGCCAGAACGCACCTCGGCCTGTCCGGTCTCACAAGGCACCACCTGGTCCAGGTCTGCCTGAAATTCCGTCGAAGAGTCGATCGTCTGCACAAGACACGACACGTGCGGGCAAAGTCCGTGCAGGGCTGAGTAAAACAATACTCAGTAGGACACCTCGAAACCACAAAAGAAATACCAAAAAGAAAATACCACGAAGGAATACCGCAAAAAAATACCACGAAGGAATACCACAAAGGAAATACCACGAAAGAATACCACAAAAGAAATACCACGAAAGAATACCACCAAGGAATACCATAAAGGAATACCACCAAGGAATGCATAGTCAGCACCACACAGATATATGTCTACAAAAAATATATCAAGAACATCCAGATATACTCAATCCAATAAGACACACAATCTCAACAAGACACACAGTCTCTACAAGACACACAGTCTCTACAAGACACACAGTCTCCATAAAACACAGTTTCCATAAGACACACAGTCTCCATAATACATACAGTCTCTAGGTCACAACTAGCCACAAAAAATGTTTGCTCGAAGCGCGCTCGTTTAGGGAGAACTCACTCCTCAAGCCATTAGGTCGTATGCACACTCTCACAAAAACCCATTTAGGATATCTCGAAATGACCGTCTCGTCGTAAGGGTCCCAACGCTGCAGACGACTCGTCAAACGGATGTCCGGTTTGAAAGTTATGGAGATTTGAAGTTTTAGAAGACGGGGTCACTGGGCCCGTGGACCGACTCACGGTTGGTCCGCCCCACGGTCGACCGCCCCGAGTCGATCTGGGGTCCGACCCGAATCTGGTCTGGTTCGCTGGGCCGACCCGGCTTGACCTGTCTCCCCAAGCCCAACCCGCTCGAGCGTGGGTTGTCTAGGCTGTCGCACGCGGCCCGCCTGACCGCGTACTCCGCTCCACGCGACAAATGCCACCGCTCCACGCGGCCGCCCCGTCGTGTCCCCGGGTCTTTCGCCTCCGCGCCCCGCGACTTTACTCCGCCGCGTCCCCTGCGGCCCGCTCCGCCGCCGCTGCCGCCTCCGGTCGTCGCACCGCCTCTGGTCGCCGCCTCACCGAACCACCGTGCCGAACCCGCGTCGGTGGTCCCTTCCACGGACCACCGCGCCACCTCCGATGCCCGGATTTCAAAACGGTCATAGATCCTCGCTCCTCGGGTTGCGATCTACACAGACCCAACCTTCATTGTCGGTTTGCCTCCAATTCGGGGGCCCGATCACGTTCGGATCCACCCGGTAAGTCGAACCGTGGCCACAGGGGTCCAACGACGATAAACGCGAAGAACAAGGGATAAGGGAAGCACAAAGAACGTCTAAGGAACCAACATCGACCCTTTTTCGTGTCGACCTCAATTCGTTCTCGTTAGAACGAAGAACGAAGAAGAATCTAAAACAAACTCCCGTTAATTAACCCCGTAATTTAATAACCATCCCGCAACGATCGAACCACGAATCAATCTGTTCGTGGATTGACCCGCTTTCGTCGTGAAAATCAAGAACGGGGAAAATGAACAAGAAATCAACCTCCTTACTTGGGATATGGATCGTTCGCTGTCGAGGATTGATTGCCGTTGGCGATCCGTCAAGAACGATCTCCGATCTTGGTGTTTGTCGTCGTTGCCGAGAGAATTCTCTAAGGATTCTCTCCTGATCCTCCAGGGAATTTTCAAGGTTACGAGCCTAACCCTGGTCCCTGCCTAGTTCTTCATTTAAAAGAAATAGTGTCGCTGTGTCAGCGTAACGTTAAAATAAAATAAACTCACAGTTTATTTTATTCATTAAAACGTCCAAAAACTATTTTTTACACCCGACCCGTGTCGGCCGATGTTAGGTCTCGTCTAGGGAAAACACCACATTACGAACTCAACGGTGGTCTCAGATTTTCAAGTGAGTCACCGTTCATGAGTTATTAAGATTTTAAAATAAAATTATTTTATTTACGGTTACTTGGTGGCTTTTTCTCCAGATGACCCATGCCGACCAAAGTTCGGTCGCGCTTAGGGTAAATCCGCCATTCTGAGCTCAACGGTGCGCTCAAATTTCTGATCCGGGCACCCGTTTAAAAGATATTCCATTTTTTCAGGAAAGCCGCGCGCTCGTGCTGTTAAAAACTTAACATTTTTCAACTAATTGTTTCGGGCACACCGAGCCTCGGAATTGCACGCCGTCTCAGCGCTTAGTTTCGGAATTTTCTCAAATAATTTCTAAAAATAAAATCGGGAAAATCCGAGTCGTTACATTCTCCCCACCTTTTAGGGCTTTACGTCCCTGAAACCCAAAACAAAGGGCTACTCAAACAAATGAGGAACTGAGCACGGATCTGAGCCTCCAACCCTCATTTGCTCACCTGAAAATTCCTGTTCTGCCACCGAATGCGCACCAGAGGAATCGACCGCCCACGAAGGATCCTCTCTTGTCGATCCTCAATCTCCATTGGGTACTCAACAAAAGTTGTCTCATCGTTGATGTCCAGCTCGCCCCAGTCAATGACGTGCGATGGTTCATGCACGTACCTACTCAACTGCGACACGTGGAAGACGTCGTGTACCAACTCTAACTGCGGAGGTAGAGCTAAGCGGTATGCCACCTCACCAACTCTACGTTGTATCAGGAAAGGTCTGAAGAACCTCAGAGATAGCTTGTCGCTCCGGTCAAATCTCCGTAATCCACGTCGAGGTGAGACCCGAAGTAACACGTGGTATCCTTCCTCGAACTCCAAAGGCCTCCGCCGCCTATTAATATAAGACTTATGTCGGCTCTGTGCAGTCTTCATTCGCTCCCGGATGATCTGCACCTTCTCCGTGGTAGCTCGCACCAACTCCGGGCCCATGAGTTCTGATTCTCCTGGGTCAGTCCAGCAAAGTGGTGACCTGCAGGGTCGCCCGTACAAGACCTCGAATGGTGCCATACTGATGATGGAATGGTAGCTGTTGTATGCAAACTCCACCAGGGGTAGGTGATCCTCCCAACTGCGGCCAAAATCTAACATGCAGGCCCGTAGCATGTCCTTCAGAACATGTATGGTCCGCTCCGTCTGTGGGTGAAACGCTGTGCTCAAGCGTAACTGAGTTCCAAACGTCTCCTGCAATCCCTTCCACAACCGGGATGTAAAGCGAGCATCACGATCTGAGACTATTGTCGATGGAACTCCATGGAGTCGAACTATCTGCTGCACGTAGAGGCGTTCCAAGCTCTCTACTGAACTCTGCTCCCGAATAGCTAGGAAACATGCTGACTTGGTGAGTCGGTCAACGATCATCCAGATGGTATCGTGCCCCCTAGACGTACGTGGTAAACCTGTCACGAAGTCCATTGATATCCTATCCCACTTCCATTCCGGCACTTCAAGGGGTTGAATTAAATTTGCTGGAACCTGGTGCTCGACCTTCACTTGTCGACAAGTGAGGTATCGAGAAACAAACTCTGCAACTCCCTTCTTCATTCCTGGTCACCAAAACTGGCGTCAGAGGTCCTGATACATCTTCGCCACACCTGGATGTACCGCCAAAGGGGATGCATGAAACTCCCTCAAAACCTCCTGCAACGCCACTCGTACTACTGTGCGCCCCCTAAAAAGAACGACGTATTCCCCACCTTTCGAATATCCATCAGGGGCATGGTCTGTGGACATCTGAGCACGTAAAGTCTCGTAGTCGGTATCTCCATGTTGTGCCTCCGTGACTCGCTGTAAGAGTAGAGGAGTAACAACCATCGATTGGAGGTAAGTTGCTTTATCCCCATCCACTAAGGATATCTGCAACGAGGCCAACTGCTCCGATGCTTCGTTCAACAACTGCGAACTGGATCTCCTGCTGAGAGCATCTGCCGCCATGTTCCCCTTCCCAGGAGTATATATAATTTTAAAGTCATAATCCCGGAGGAACTCTAGCCATTGCCTCTGTCTCAAGTTCAGATCCTTCTGAAAGAAGATATACTTGAGAATCTTGTGGTTAGAGTAGACAATAAACCGCTCGCCCATCTGGTAGTGTTGCCATATCTTCAAAGCGAAGGCTACCGCTGTTAACTCAAGATCATGGATTGCGTGGTTATGCTCGTGTGGTCTCAACTGACGTGAACCATAGGCAATCACCGCTTGCCCTTGCATCCGGACACAACCAAGTCCGGTTTCGATGCATCACAAAAACACTATGTACTCGGTACCTTCCTCTAGCAATCGAAGAGGTCATCGATGTAATGGATAATTATTCTTCATGGTCACCTGGTTCAGACACCGGAAGTCCACACAAAACCTCAAGCTCTCGTCTGCCTTCTTGGCAAACAAAATTGGGGCTGCCCAGGGTGAAACACTGGGTCTCACGAAGTCCTTCCTATGCAAGTCCTTCAACTGCACCCTCAGCTCACGAAACTCTGCGAGAGCCATCCGATATGCAGGTGTAGATATTAGCGTCGTATCGGGGTATAGATCAATGCAGAAGTCTACCTCCCTGCATGGAGGTAATCCTGGATCATCCTCAGGAAAGATGTCCTCATACTCTGCCACCACTGCAGGAAACTGTGGACTCATATCATTCACCGCACCGAGGGTGAAGCTAGCCAACTGATGAGTAATCGGATTTACCTTCCTATGTGTGAGTCCATCCTGCGCTGCATGTGTTTTCTTTTCCCCAACAAAGGAAAACCTGGTTCCATCACTGCGGACACACCACACTCGGCGCCTAAAACAGTCAATCCGAGTATGAACTATGGATAACCAGTCCATACCGAGAATGACGTCATAAGACCTCGACGCTGTTACCAAGAGATATCAAAACTCTCGCATCCAAAAGTAAGGTCACACCGTCGACACCGGTGTGTGATAATCGAATCTCCTCCTGTAGGAGTCTCTAAGCGTAAGGGTCGAGTCAACAGTTCAACCGGAATCTCCGAGTCTCGAACAAGGTTTGTGGCAAGAAAAGAATGACTGATACCCGTGTCTATCAAAACTGCAGCTAGGGTGGAAAAGACACAGATCGTACCTCTAATCATCCCTGGAGCCTTGGGGTCATAAGCCTCCATCGCCTGTAGCTGACCTCGTCTCTGTCCACCAGCTCCTTGAGCCTGTCGTGGACCACCTGGGGGTGGTGGTGGTAATAATTCGAACCTTCGACCACCTCCTGTCGCCCTGCCTGCCCCCCTTCCACGCCCGCCACCCTGCGAACCACCCTGCTCCTGCCTCTGCCTCGGTGGCCCCTCGGCCGTTTCTTGATCGGCCGTACGACGGGTCGGGCAATCTCTTGCCAGATGTCCTCGAGCGCCGCACGAGTAACACAACCTGTCCCTCAGCTGACTCGAGCTGCCCTTGGAGCCCCGCCCCGCTGATCCTGTGTCAAGGGATCGTCTCCTGAAGCGCCTGACCTGATTGGGTCCCTGCGACTGCCGTCGGCTACCTGCTGCCGAGGTCTTAGCTACCTGGTGCTTGCTGGTAGCTCCCATTGCCGGTGCCTGCTCCGCTAGAAAGCTCTCCACCAGCAGAGCTCGCTCAAGTACCCCAACATAAGTAGGAATGCTAAGGGATATCATGGATGCCCTGATCTCCTGACGTAAGCCCTGCTCGAAGGTCCGAGCCCTGAAGAACGAGTCTTGTACCATATCCGTGGAGTAACGTGAAAGATTGGTAAGTCTCGCCAAATACTCCGCCACAGTCTGACTGCCCTGCTGCAGATGCAGAAGCTCCTGTATGCACACCGACCGCAACGTGTCCGGAAAGACCTCCTCTCTGAAGAGACGCTCGAAGTCTGTCCCAGAGAGTGTCGTCTCATCACGTGTTTGGGTCACTAAGCTCCACCATCGCCCCACAGAGCCCTGAAAAAGTCTTGCGGCGAGGATTGCCATCTGGTCGGAAGGCGTCCTCACAAGGCGAAAGACACGGGTAATTGCCTCCAGCCAATCCTCAGCTGCTTGAGGGTCTGGCTCACCCCGAAACCTGGGAGGTCGCTGCCTCTGAAACTCATGCAACACGCTCAGTCTGCGTGCATTCTCAGCTGGTAGTGTTGGTAGTATCTGCTACTCGACGGGTGGTGGTATAGCTGGTAAACCACCCGAATGTGCTATCTCCGGTACATGCCTCTGTATCGATGCCTCGTCGCTAGGTAGATCATCCTCGTGATCACGCAACTGAATCCTGACGGACTGTTTGCGTGGAGACATCCTGTAATAAAATAAGATGTACCATGGTCAATAGTGTATATCTGGAGAGCTGATTAAAGAAGGACATGGAAGACACAACCCATTCCTATATGATGTATGTACCATTATTTTGCCTGAAACCAGTGTTTTCATGTATCGAGTCAAAAAACAGATGCCCAGAGTCTTGGTGTATGGATGCGTCGGCCGCTGCACCAGATCCCCTGACCTGAAAGCTGAACTCGAAACACTTAACACTGTTGCCCCAAACTAACCTCACAGACTCCTGGTCCCAAAGCAAAACCGACCTGCTTCTGATACCACTCTGTCACGACCCGTCCCAGAGGGGCCCGTGTCATGACTACCCTAAGCCTGCTTTCAATAGGTCAGGGGTTGGTGACTAGCATCGAGTAGGCATATCCCACAAATGAGAGACATTTGCCTAAGTACCTGTACGCACACACACACATCTCTAAGCCACAAATGCTGAAATGTAAAAGCACTAAGTAAACAATGCATGCAAACCACTATATCCCACAAACAGAGTACAACAGTGAAAGTACTGAAAAGTAAACAGGGCCAAAACAAGTCCACCAAAAGAAAAGAGTTTGCACCCACAAGTCCAATCTGTAAAGTAAGAGGTACTGGGACTGTCGTCGGAAAAGCTATCGGAACATACCTCGGCCTGTCTGGTCTCACAAGGCATTGCCTGGTCCTGGTCTGCTTGGAACTCTGTTGAAGAGTCGATCGTTTGCATAAGACACGACACGTGCGGGCAAAACCCGTGCAGAGGTGAGTAAAACAATACTCAGTAGGACACCCCGAAATCACAAAAGAAATACCACAAAGGAAATATCACAAAGGAATACCAAAAATGAAATGCCATGAAGAAATACCACAAAGGAAATTCCATGAAGTAATACCACAAAGTAAATACCTCGAGGGAATACCGCCAAAGAATACCACAAAGGAACACCACAAATGAACACCACAAAGGAACACCACAAAGGAATACCACAAAGGAATACCACAAAGGAAATACCACGAAGGAATACCATCAAGGAATACCACAAAGGAATGCCATTAAAGAATGCATAGTTAGCTCCACACAGATATATGTCTATAACAAATATATCAAGAACATCCAGCTATACTCAATTCAATAAAACACACAGTCTCAACATGACACATAGTCTCCATAAGACACATAGTCTCCATAAGACGCATAGTCTCCATAAGACGCACAATCTCCATAAGACGCACAGTCTCCATAAGACACATAGTAAAAATGTTTGCTCGAAATGCGCTCGTTTCGGGAGAACTCACTTCTCAAGCCATTATGGGGGTTTGAAGTTTCAGAAGACGGGGGGTCATTGGGCTCGTGGACCGACTCACGGTCGACTGTCCATGGTCGACTGTCCACGGTCGACTGTCCACGGTCGACTATGTGACCGCCCCGGGTTGACCCGGGGTCCGAGCAGGATCTGGTCCGGTCCGCTGGGTTGACCCGGCCTGCTCCGCTTGGCCCCGACCCGTCTCCCTTGGCCCGGCACGCTCGAGCGCGGGCTGTCTGGGCTGTCTCATGCGGCCCGCCTGGCCGCGTTCTTTGCTCCACACAGTTGCCCGCGGCTGCCCCGCCGCGTCCCCGTCTCCGTCGCCTTTGCGTCCTGCGGCTCCACTTCGCCGCGTCCCACGCGGCCCGCTCTGTCGCCGCTGCGGCCGCAGCCTCCTGTCGCCGTTGCGGCCGCAGCCTCCTGTCGCCGCACCGCCTCGTCGCCTGGTCGGACCGCTGTGTCGGATCCACGCCGATGGTCCCTTCCGCGGACCACCGCGCCACCTTCGATGCCCGAATTTCAAAACGATTGCAGACCTGCGTTCCTCGTGTCGCGATCTACACAGACCTGACCTTCATTGTCAGCTTGCCTCCAATTTGGGGGTCTGATCGCGTTTGGATCCACCAGGCAAGTCGAACCGTGGCCACGGGGGTCCAACGACGATGAAAGCAAAGAACGTGGGATAAGGGAAGCACAAAGAACGCTCAAGGAACGAACATCAACCTTTGTTCGTGTCAGCCTCAATTCGTTCTCGTTAGAACGAAGAACAGAGAAGAGTCTGAAACAAATTCCCGTTAATTAACCCCGCAATTTAATAACCATCCCTCAATGATCGAACCGCAGATCAATCTGTTCGTGGATTGACCTGCGTTCGTCGTGAAAATCAAGAACGGGGAAAAGGAACAAGAAATCAACCGCCCTACTTGGGATTTAGATCGTTCACCGTCGAGGAGTGAATCAAAAAGTACGTCTCAGCCGAGCAATCCACACTCTTGGATCTTCACTAACAAACATCGACAACTCTACTCGTTTGGCCAAGGCACTAAGCTCAGTTCTCATCCCGTCTTCGCCAACGCTTGCTTTGCATTCTACACGCGACTTTGTTTCGAGTTCCTCGTCCGCTAATTTTTGCCCGGACTTCATAGAACTTGGACCAAACCCCTCGTCTTCGGTTCTTGTAACGACCTCAACCCCAGTAGCCCAGAGCTGGTGTCTGCTTTATTATATTGACATAAGATACAAGGAATCACATCCCGAAGAACCGACCAGTTTAGCAGTTTTGGAAAACTAGATACATACATGATACTCATTTTATATCGGGAATACAAAATAAAACATAACAAAAGCAAATGCTCGACATCCTTGAAATTCATTCAAAGAATTCATCTTCATAACTTGGGGAAAGGAAACAAAATAAGGGTGAACTCAAATGCTCGGTAAGGGTTAAGTACAACGAAAACTATCATGAATCAATAAGCATAATCAATATGACAAGGTAAATAACCGAACACACATGCCACTTAAACAACTAGATAAAGCATAATCAATATGACAAGATAAATAATTGAAAACACATGCCATTTAATCAATAAACTGAGAATCAAATGCATCCAGAGATAATATCATTGTGAAAATCTCATGGATAATAACTGAATTCTGAATGAACGCAATGCTTAATTATCAGACGTCATGTTTTTCAAGCACATGATACCTTTACCGTCAAGACCTTTCACAAAACGGTTTAAAACATACTGGGTAAAAACCCATATGATTTGGTCAACTGATTAGTCCTATGAGACTACCTATACATCGATGAGCTTTTTATAAACGATCCCCAACCCGTGTCATGCATGTCCAAAACATTCCTCATATATCGAATAATTGATTTAATTCATAAATAATGCTCCGTATCATCAAATATTCTTATCGAGTAAAGGGTACAAATTTATCAATATTTGTTCAGTTAATCAAATAACTTTCAAAGTAAACACCGTATGTAAAAAATGGTATACGATTTAAGCATTAATCATATCCATCATTTTAGAGTATGAATATTTAAGGGAAATGTAATTTCCAATGAAAAATGATTACAAGAAAGTGATTTTTTCAAGAGAAAGTTAACAATCACAAAAGAAAGTGAGATCGTACAATAACTTTTACCACTTGGTAATTTTCAAGTCAAATTCCCTTACATGAAATAATTCAAATTGAAACTTAAAATACCATGAATAATGAAGTTTTCATGATATTACATGCCAAAGGAGCAGTATATAAACCATATAAAAGAAACTAAGTGCATAACTTTACAATATGCCTCAATGAAATGAAATTGAGACGAAATCCCTTACTTCACGTGTCTTTTCGGGTGAACATGTTTTAACCTCCTATATAGCGGCTTTAAACATGATATTAACTTATACCAGGACCATATTAACATTTATGATATCATATATGATCATTTTATAACATCTCACCACCGGTTTGTTAATAATTTTTTATTATTTTAATTGTTTTGGGTGTTAATTGCCCGATTTTCTTATTCGTGCATTATTATAAAAGTTTCGGTTTTTGTGCATATTATGTAGTTCCATCATCTCCAGAATAATAACGATGACATAATTATCATATTTGTAAATTAATTGTACTTTTAAAATCAATCATGAAAGATGATTATGAAAAATGAAGTACGTTACGATCATAAAGACGATAGATTGTACATACGCATGAGTAACGTTTCCATTTTCCAATGATCAATATGTAAAGAAGGTAAGTAATATATAATCTTTCTAGAATGATCATAATATCATATATAACATATTACACACACACACACACATATATATATATCATCCATGTGGTGTGGTGATGAAAATTGTCACATTGATTTGTAAAGGCGGTAGTCCACACGTACACAAACAATGTTATCATCTTTAAGTGAGTGAAAATGTAAGAAAGAAAATGATATGTTATCTTTTCAGAATGATAAATATGTCATAAATATCATAATTTTGTCATATATATCATATATAATTGTAGAATGGAGAAACCCACTTACCTTCAAGGTGAGGTGGGGCTATTCTTTTATAGAATGAAAAAACGGAATGTACAAGGGAGTATTCCGATGTGGGACTCGGAAATACCCATAATAATACAAAAGAGGGTTTAACACTCCCCCTCAAGCTGGACAGACCCAGCTTGGACAACGAGTCCCACAAAAAAGAATAAGAAGACACCACACAAGACCCATAACTACTCCCCCTCAAGCTGGGTGTCAGATGTGGCGGATCCCCAGCTTGGAACTAAGCGAGGCAAGGCGAGCACCAGGGAGGCCTTTGGTGAAGATGTCAGCAAGCTGGTCTGCCGTCGGAATGTGGCTAAAGCTGACATGGTTGTGCTCCAGGTGGTGGCGAAGAAAGTGACAATCCACCTCAATATGCTTCGTGCGTTCATGGAAGACAGGATTCGAAGCAATTTTAGTGGCTGCCTGATTGTCACACCATATGTGAGCAGAAGTCTGCTGAGGAAAGCCAAGCTCCTGGAGGAGTTGCCGAAGCCAAAGGATCTCGGTAGTAACGGTGGCCATGACACGGTACTCAGACTCGGCACTGGATCGAGAGACGACCGTCTGTTTCTTGCTGCGCCAAGAAATGAGGTTGCCTGCGAAGAAAATGGCGAACCCAGAGGTAGATTTCCGAGTGGCAAGGCAGCCAGCGTAATCAGCATCGCAAAATGCCTCAATATGCTGATGAGGATGCTGGGAGTAGTGAAGACCACGGGCAGGATCCCGTTTGATGTACTTGGCGATGCGGATGACAGCATCCCACTGAGATGTGGTGGGATGCTCCATAAATTGACTCACTTTGGCTACCGCACAGGAAATGTCGGGTCGAGTCATGGTGAGATAATTGAGTTTGCCCACCAATCGACGGTACCGCTCGGGATGGGGGTAGGGAGCCGAGGAGGCATAAAGAGACCGTTCGCCAGGCTCCAGAGGAGTATCGACCGCAGTGGCCTGAGTCAGCCCAGCATCCTGCAATATATCCAAAGCATACTTCCGTTGGCAGAGGGAGATGGTGGCAGAGGAGTAGGAAACCTCGATGCCGAGGAAGTATGTGAGAGGACCAAGATCCTTAGTGTGGAAGTGCTGGTGAAGATGAGCCTTGAGATGGGTGATACCCACAGAGTCGCTGCCGGTGATGACGATATCATCCACATAGACGACCAATAAGATGCAGCCATGTGGAGTCGTCCTGGAGAAGACAGTGTGGTCTTTCATACTGCGGGAAAGCCCAAAGTCGCTGACGACCGTGCTAAAGCGACCAAACCAAGCACGGGGAGACTGCTTGAGGCCGTAAAGAGAGCGGCGGAGACGGCAGACACGAGATTCAGCGCCGGCGGCACAAAATCCGGGGGGCTGCTGGAGATAGATTTCTTCCTCAAGGAAGCCATGGAGGAATGCATTCTTGACATCCAATTGATGAAGAGGCCACCGATGATGGGCGGCGAGAGAGATGAATAGCCGGACAGAGGCCATCTTGGCAACCGGGGAGAAGGTATCAAAGTAATCAACTCCGTATGTCTGAGCAAAGCCTTTGGCCACAAGGCGGGCTTTGAGGCGATGAAGAGTACCATCGGGATTCAGCCGGACCGTGTAAATCCATTTGCTGCCCACTGCCTGTTTTCCTGCTGGAAGGGAGACAAGATCCCAAGTATGGTTTTCCTCCAGAGCCTGCAATTCATCCCGCATGGCTGCGAGCCACCCGGGGTGAGATTTGGCCTCACCAACTGTGCGAGGTATAGAAACCGTCTCCAGAGCGGACAAACCCCTGTAAGAAGATGCAAATAGAGGAGTACTCTGGCAGGAGCGAGTACCTTTCCGTAGGGCGATGGGCAAGTCCACGGGTGGCGGAGCAGGAGCAGCGGACGAAGCGGGAGCATCAGTGTCACTGGCCGGAACGAGGAATACAGTCGAAGGACGGCGGGAGTAGACCTGACCAAAATGGGTGTCAACAGGGGTTGACGCCGGTGGAGGATGGATGAGGAGAGGAGGACAATCATCGAGGACAGGGTCAGGAGGAGGAGAGGTAGGAGGAGGCAAATCCGGAAGAGGCCGGATGATGAGGGGAAGACAGTCATCAATGGCAGAGTCAGGAGGAGGAGAGGGAAAGGAGAATGGAGAACTTTCCACAAAGGAGACATCTGCGGAGATGACATACCGGCGAAGGTCCGGGGAGAAGCAGCGGTATCCGCGCTGAGTGCGGGAATAACCGAGGAATATGCAGCGGAGAGATTTGGGAGAGAGTTTGGTGCGGCCAGGGCGAGTGTCACGAACATAACACAAGCAGCCAAACACTCGAAGAGGGAGGGAATGAAGAGGGAGAGTGGGGAAAAGAGCCCGAAAGGGAGTCTCCCCCTTAAGGACAGAAGAAGGAAGGCGATTGAGGAGGTAGGTAGCAGTGAGAATGGCATCGCCCCAAAAGAGCAGAGGCACCTGTCGGTGGAAAATGAGGGCACGGGCAGTCTCTAGAATATGTCTGTGTTTCCGCTCGGCCACGCCGTTCTGCTGGGGTGTATCAGGACAGGAGGTCTGATGAAGGATGCCATTCTCCCGGAGAAACTGCCGAAAAGAAGTGGAGAGATACTCGCGCCCATTATCCGAGCGGAGACATTTGACCGAGATAGAAAAACGATTCTTAATTTCATGAAAAAAGGTTTGGAAGGTGGAAAACACCTCGGAGCGTTCCCGAAGAAGGTAAAGCCATGTCATTCGCGAATAGTCATCAATGAATGAGATATAGTATTTATAGCCCAAGTGACTCGGAACGGTACACGGGCCCCAAACATCGGAATGAACCAGATCAAAGGGGTGGGAGGCCCGTGTATCCGTGCGAGGAATGTAGGAAGAGCGATGATGTTTCGCAAAAGAGCATGACTCACAATGAAAAGTAGGAGTCCTACGGAAGTCCGGAAACAACTGATGAATGGTGGATGCAGGCGGGTGCCCTAATCGGGAATGGAGATCAAGTGCCCGAGAAGAGGTAGATGTGCAAGCAATGGGCGCGGGCCCCTCGAACATGTAGACCCCGTCTCGAAGCCGACCTCGACCAAGTTCCCGGTTCGTAGCCTGCTCCTGAAACACAACACCAGAGGAGGTAAATATGGCCGCACAGTTATAATCCTTAGTCAGTTTACTGATGGAAAGCAGATTAAAGGGACTGCGGGGCACATGTGCCACAGAGGGTAGATGTATCGAAGGAGTCAGGGAGCATGCGCCGAAGCCCGCTATGGGGATAGTGGACCCATCAGCGACGGTGATGGCTGAAGAACCGGCATAAGGGCAATAAGACGTCAACATACCAGCATCACCGGTGAGGTGGTCGGAGGCACCTGAGTCCAGCAGCCATGCAGGGGAGCAATGGCTGACCAAGGCAGTGGGGCAAACCGTACGGGCCAGAGAAGCCGAGGAGGGAGCGGGGCGGACAGAGGCCGGTGGATCATGAGGCCGCCTGAGGTCGGCCATAGACAGGGCCAGAGACGGGAAAAGAGAGGCGACAGTCGAGGACACGTCCCGGACCGCGGGCTGTTCCTGCCGCAGGTGCTGAGAGGGTCGGCCATGCAGGACCCAACATCGGGCGATCAGGTGGCCAAACGTGCCACAATGGTGACAGAAGGGACGTGGACGACGTGAAGCACGACCACGTCCCGAGAAGTCCGCCATGGAAGCGGCGGGAGCTGAGGCAGCGGGCTGGCGGGATGATCGGGCGCAGGACGTGCGCGTGCTGGAAGGGCTGCCGGAACGAGGGCGCTCGGCGGGGATGAGGGCGTGCCGCCGGGAGAAGGGGGCTCTGCCGGGAGCGCGCGGGAGCAGCAGGAGGCGCCGGGGGAATGGAGGGCTGCGCGATGGAGGGCTGCGCGACCGGGAGCCGGCAGGGAAGAGGCGGGACTCGAGGCAGAGGGCCGCCTGGGAGCCGCGACGACGGGACGAGCGCGCAGGAGGAGCGGGCCGCGGGAGGCGCAGAGGAGCAGCGGGAGGAGCCGGGAGCCGCGCAGGGGGGAGGAGGAGTGCGCCGGGAGAGGGCGCGGGCGCCGGGCGAAGGCCGGCTGGGACGAGGGCGCACCGCGGGAGGACGGCGGACGCGGGGAGGAGAGGTGCGCCGGGAGCCGGGAGCCGCGAGAGGCCGCAGGAGCAGAGGGAGGCGCGGGAGGCGCGGGAGGCGCGGGAGGCCGCCGGCGGGGCGCGCGGGTGAAGGCGGCGGGAGCAGCGGGAGGCCGCCGGGGCGCGCGGGTGATGCCGTCGGGAGCAGCGGGAGGCCGCCGGGAGCAGCGGGAGGCCGCCGGGGCGCGCGGGTGAGGCCGTCGGGAGCAGCGGGAGGCCGCCGGCGGGCGCGCGGGTGAAGGCGGCGGGAGCCGCGGGAAACCGCGGGGAGGGAGCGCCGTCGGGGAGCCGCGGGGCGCGCGGGTGATGCCGCCGGAAGGGAGCGCGCAGGGCAGCCGGGAAGATGGAGCGCGGTGCGACGGGAGGGCCGGAGAGGAGAGGAGCGCCGGGAGGGAGGGCCTGCCGGGAAAGGTTAGGGCAGGCGGGAGAGAGGCGGGGCCGGGAGAACGCCGGGAAGCCGCAAGGGAGGGAGGGGTCGGGATAAAAATCCCTCTGATACCATGTAGAATGGAGAAACCCACTTACCTTCAAGGTGAGGTGGGGCTATTCTTTTATAGAATGAAAAAACGGAATGTACAAGGGAGTATTCCGATGTGGGACTCGGAAATACCCATAATAATACAAAAGAGGGTTTAACAATAATAATTAACTTTATTTTTATCACCTTCCATGTGAAGCGTTAGTGCAAGATGAATCACATCGCTTCGCAAGGTGGTAATTCGCCGTACACATGGACGATGTTATCGTATCTCCTACGGAATGAAAGACAACAAGATATATATGATATAATGACTCCAGAGGTATAACTATGTTATAAATATCATATATATACTTTAGATCAATCATCATACCTAACCGTGAAATGTGGTAATGAAAGTTAAACTCAGTGTTGTGTATCACATACGCTATTGAATATAATGTTTTCTTTTTTTAGAATTTCGGGGTGGTACATTTCTTTTCGGATTAGACTCGACGTGGTCAACGCCGATTCCCTTTCGCTCAGGTCGACAAGTTTGAGTCTTTCGGCATATCTTTAGTCGACAACTGCTTTTCGGAATAGTCGGACGGACAAAGGGCTCGTGCACTTGCCTCGAGATCGCTTCTAAAATCTTTTGAAACTTCATACAACTTTCCTGGACTCGTTGCTGCTCTGTTGACCGCAACACGCCTGTTATTCTCATCTCCATTCGTCCCTGTGCCTGCAACAATCGTTCTATCACCGACTGAATCGAAGCCACTCATCTCCATTTTTGGCGGCATTCACAGGCTTTAAGATTTGAATCCTGTGACGTCAACTTCTCTCAACAAGTGCACCAAAATGATAGAACTGTAGGAAGAAATTTCAAACTCTTAACTATTCTTCTCAATTTGGTAAAATTGGTATACGAGATACAAAGGAAAACAGTGTAAAACTGACTAATAGAATTCTCAAGTAGGTATCCACAAAGAAATTAGAATGGAAAAGGTAGAAGACTCTCCTGGAAGTTTCTCCAAGAGCCAAGGCTGCAGCCTCCTCCGGTTGTAGCTGTCAGTTCTGCCTGATGCCCCTCCCTTTTAATAGAACACCCAATTTAAAACTTTCCGCTTGGAGAAGATTATCATTTTACTCTTCAGTATTAGCAATTGTATTCTTCCTCCTAGAAAGTTGGGAAGTCGAGCACCTAGGTCCCAACTACCCTATCACAGAGTATCAGGTGTAGGGGGCTCATAAGACATTGAGATTTCTTCTCATAAAGTTTGCACTTGGTAATCTCTAAGAGAGGAGTTTATGAGAACATACCCGCCTGTAGGAATTCCACATGTTCTTCGCGTCATTGGATATTCCTATTTGCGGATGTGTGTATTGGTTCTCAGACTTGAAATTATTATTAATGCATATCATGAGTCGCATGCTTAGATGTATTGATGAAAACCACGACAACATATGATAGCGATGAGATATGTGTTGGGTGCGTCTCGAGTGATATGACATTAATGAATAAGTTAATAAAGGATTTGTCCCTTTTGATTTAATGAGCCGTCTGATAAATCCATTACCATTGTGTAATGTCGGCGTTTTCATTTCTGAAAGTCAAAGAAACATAAATCAAACATAAAGATTGATGACACAAAGTATGCAACTTGCTTGATGAGATATCGAGATAAAAAGATTATATTGCACAATGAATGTTTGTAGTAAGTTGCCTTTGCGGTATTAACTTCTTTCTTTATGAGTTCCTTTGCATGTTGTTAGACGCTAATCTTGGATTTTAGGTTAGTTAACTTAATATCATTGAGAAAGAGGCTTAGAGGGCCACACATTAAGTGTATTTAGAACTTCAGTTAAATTCTATTTTAAATTAAAAGTTTGAATAAAGATTATTCCCCACTCGTGGTTTAATAATTATTCAGGTATGGTTGATCACATTAATTCAATCACCAGTTATTTGAGAGAATAAATGTGAGTTGAATATTAAATAAATATTTATTTGCAAGATAATTAATAATTACGCGAATATATAATATTTATATATCTCTTGTTTATTCACAAGACAATAAATAATTATTTATATGGTTACATGAATATTAAGTAAATATTTATTCGCTATTTATTGAATATAATATTTATTTATTTATTAAATGAATAATGCAGTGATATTTATTTATTTAAATAAATAGTCGTTATTCAATGTTTGATAAATATCGAGGAGGATTGACGGACCGAGTTAAGGGCCGGTGAGAATGATATATTTAATATCATTTAAATAAACATTAATTAATATATTTAAGAAATGATATTTAATTATCTGTGAGTGTTGCGCACGTCAAAGAGGGTATAGTCTCTCCACACGGTTTATCAGACCCTCATTGTTAGTCAACAACCTCTGGTATACGGGGAGACACGCCTTAGGTCATGTGGCGCTCTCCGACTAAGAGTCGTTCTGGTCGACTGGGCTGGGGACGTTACATTGTTCTTGTGAAGGGCTTCAAGTCCCTCCTGCATTGCCGCTATTCATGAAAATAAGTCTAGACTTTGGGTCGCCTCCACAAAAGATGACTCACCATCTTCCATCAACAAACAATACACAATATTGATCTTAGTAACATAATATGAGTGCCATATTGGTGCTCTTTTTTTCTAAGTAGTCTGTCATGATTCAGACTCAACCAATGCTTGACTGTTGTGTTTTGCTAATGTTTCAGAGGAAATTGGTTCTTCTTTCGGTTCATCCTTCACCTTGATTGTCGTGGTTTCTGTGTTCTCCTTCTTCGTGTCTTCATCAATCACCATCTGCACCTTGTCTTATGCAAAAACGACATCTCTACTGATCATAAGTTTGTGGATCTGGTGTCACGAACCAACTCGGGCTACCCTTGATCTGGGTTTCCGAGCAGACTCGTGACATGGCTCGAAGGGCGTTTCTGTTTCTCATGGGCTGACAACTGGTGCTAGAGCATCAAACAATACACAAAAGGGAACAATTTCGCTCGATAAACAATATCCAAAGAGGTCTTCCATTTGAAAGTCCGACATGACCATTTCATAAGTCAGATCACCATGCACACAAGAGATAAGTAGTTCCATATATAAAAAAAAACCAAATGAGGCAGAAGAATGTAAACATAACTCATGAACAATAAACAAGTCCAATAATCACATCCAATACACCCCATAGAACTAAATGTTAAGTACAACTCTAATAGAAACCAGAAAAGAAAGCTAGAGTAGAAGTGCCGACATGGCACGATACATCGGAAGAACAAAACACCAAAATAAAACAAAGCCACAACCACCTGTCTCCGTGCGTCAAGTGAAGCATCTTCACTTATCGCCTCCAACATACCCGAACCAGAATCCAACAATCAAACGCCGCATCCAAGCGGAACCTATAATATGATAGGCGTGAACACAAATGCCTAGTAGGTATCCTCCCCACATGTAACACTCTCATTTTTAGTGGATATGTTAATGCAAGTCCCGACATGTCTTAATTGATGTTTTTGAGCCTTGTGATGGTTGAAACTTGAGTTTGGTTTGTGCTGGAGGTGTTTGGAAGCATAAAAGTAGGTTTTGGAGGTTTTCGGTTCAAAACAGCCAGCACCATGCCCTGATGCAAGCTGTTTTGGCCCCAGTGTGCTTTGGTGTAAAACGGGCAAAGGGGAAAATGGGCTTGGTGCTCGGGGAAGGTACCTCTGGGCCACGACTTAGGCGACCTCACCACTCCCGTTTTGGAGGCCGTGGTGAGGGAAAACAACCTGGGCATTGGGAACACGCCGCAGGGTTGGCCGTTTTGGGCTGCAATGTTCAAGAACACCGCGACCATGGCTAGGTCGTGGTGTAGGGCGTGGCGACGGTCGTGCCGCTTTGAAACGGTTGAAACCCCCACCTTATTCCTCGGATCTCCATCAATGAGCCGCGTTTGGTCTTCAAACTGTGTTCGAGCATAATGAGGGGATGATTAATGTAACATCCCAGGTAAATAATGAATAAAACATTTTCATATTTATTAATATTTACGAATTAAATATTAATTTTACTTAAAGGGGTTGCTATGTTCGATAGCGTACCCGATACGCAACAAAGAGTTTCTTTGAAATCTTACGTTGCACACAAGTAATAAAATAATATTATTTTAAGTAGTAGTTAACACATAGCCGTTGTATTGGCGAGAATGGATAGAAATAACTAAAATATGATTATATATGTTTTTTAAATGTTTTTACATTTATCCAATAAAAGATAAAGGCTTAAAATACGGAAAGAATTCAATTTTAGGCATTTATACCCTAATTTTCACTAAAGGTTCACTTATCACCTTTTGATGGCGAACCGTCATTAAATATAGTTTTGATCACTCTTATACATTCTATTGGACCAAATATAACTCTTTTTTAGAATCGGGACATCAAAATTTACTTTGTGTAAATTTTTGGTATTTTTCCGATAAAGTTCATTTTTTAATGAATAGTGTAAAATGTTGTATTTTAATTCAAAACATCTTTTTAATCTAATTTATTTATATGATTAGATTATCTTTTGAATTGGTTTTAAAGTGAAATTAGAATATATTTTTACCATTAAATCCAATAGTGGTCGTTGGAATTAATTTCACTTTGAAATCAGACTTAAACTAGTGTCAATCTTTTGATACTTATTGTTTCATAAAAACACGCTATTTGCTCTGACAGCGGGAATTAATTATTAAATTAATTAATGCAACTTATATGTTTTGAATTTTTTTAAATGGACTTCATTTTTGAATTCGGAATATCAAATATAGCTTAGGGTGAAGTTTTGATATTTTTCTGAAAAACTTCAATTTTTGATGAATAGTGAAACTACTAAGTGGTACTTAAAAAACTGATTTTTCGTTTAAATGAAATTTTACCACCTCTGTGTTTTGAATTTCAAAAATCCGACATGCATGGTTGTCATTAAGAAGTAAAATGTGGTTCAATGGGATTAAAATAATTTTTTGGTGAATAGTAACTTATTAAGTTTTTAATCGCGATTAGAGGTAATTAGTGTAATTTAAGGTAAAAATAATGTTGTAATAATATGAAATGAATTTGACACATGTCCTAACCTCATTGGATGTGTCATGGCCGACCAAGACAATCCATGGGTCAACTTGGGGACCCCATGAAGCCACTTTGGTTGGAAAATGACATTAATATCTTTTTATTTAAAGTTAAACTAAAAATGACACAAACATGAGTTGTTTTACTAAAATAATTTTCACATGGGGTTATACAAGTCAGATTTTTGACTATAAATATTCATTAGAAAGCTAAAAAGATTACCTACATCATGATATTTTTTTTATAATTTTTAGACATTAAATAAATTAAATTATTTATGACATCATGATGATGCAACGATTACCTCATTAATAAAGGATTTAAATAAAATGAAATGATAATGTAAAATCTATGACCTACACATGTCCAAAACCTATTGGATGGGTGGATTTCGAACCCTTATCACCTTATCCTCGAAACACATCAATGTGGGACCATTAAAATCCGAAACTCATTCTAAAATAAAGTAACATTTCCTTACTTTTCAAGAGTGCCCCTCCTCTCCTCTTATAAAAGGCCCCCACCTCTACCTCCTTACCCACACTTCCAAAGCCTTTGGCTCGGCCAACCTCTGCCCATTTTGTCTCTCCACATCCCTCTCTTACTCCTTGAAGCCTCACTTTGGGCAGAAGTCTTCCCAAGGAAGCCTTTGAGCTCAAATCTAAGAGAGTTACCCGATTTTAAGGTGATGTCTTCACTTGTGTTCTTTTGTTTTATTTTGTTTTTCCAACCCCCTAAACTCTTTTTATTCATTTCTTTTGTAACAACTCCAGTATCTTCAATATACTAGGATGTTGTTATAAGAAGATTTCGAGCTACACTTACACACATCTACATCTAATGGTTAAAGAACATACTGTTTCTGTGGTTGGCGAATTTCTGCCTCACGAAACGATGATTGTTCAATCTTCTTTTAAACACCTTTAATGGTGGCCATTAAGATGTCACTCTATTTATATATGATATATATTATGTTTATGTTTTCCTTATGCTTCTTTATTTTTCATTTGTGATTTACCTTTATGGTTTCCATTGTGGGTAAACACGATAATTTCATTTTAGGAAGTGCGGATTACCGCCCCCTCAAAGTGATGTGATTCGTTAATGCCATACGTGGGACGTATAAAGGATGGATTTAATGTTATTATATATGATGTTATACTGGAATTATAATATACCTCTATATCATTATTATTTCTTTCCATTAATGTATGAAATGAAAGTAGCGTTCATGCGTACGTACGGCTTACCGTCTCCATAAACGGTGCATTTCATTTCTTATCCCCAAATGTAATGTACTATTATAAGTACATATTTATAATGGATATATATAATGTATGTTACATATAAATGATAAATATAATTCTGGAATTAAAATATACATACCTCTCATTTAGTTTTAATTCCATTAATATGACAAAGAAATGAAAGTAGCGTTCATGCGTACGTACGACTTATCGTCTCCATGAACGGTGCATTTCATTTCTTACCTCTAAATGATTATGTAATATTATAAATACATGTATATGCTGGATATATATGATATATATGATATCCAAATCAGGAATTTCATTCTGGATATAAAGAACCTTTGACCACACGAACAACATGTAATTGTAAGAAGTCCACTTTCGACTTAAGAACCAAATATCGACAAAACAAACATTATTAACTTAAATGATTACATAATGTTTATAACATGGAAATAAGTGATATAAAAGGAATAATGAACTTGAAAAAGGTTCTTAAGCAAATAGAAATTAACTCAAGTTTATTATTCAGGAAGTTAAAGAACGATCGAGTCAAGTCGGACCCGAGGTAAGGGACTTCGTCTCAATCTCCTTTCATTGAGGCATATTTAGTTTTATACACAACTTTCTTTTATACGGTGTATAAACCCTTTTGACTTTTACTTTTATACAAAAGGAATCTCTTTCTACGAAGCGTTTTACAAAACGACAAAAAAGAATGTTTCTTTTAACGTACGCGGTGACAACGACCTTTTCTGCCGCCGCGAGTATTATTTGGTCATTGGCTTCTTCAACAAGCCGTAATGTTTTTAAAATGAAATAAATACCATATACTATTTTATGTATTTTGGTATTGAAAATGGTTTTTATAATGGATTTGTTATGTCAATATATTTATGTGATATATTGTGATCAAAGTGTGGAAATGTTTTCTTTCCATTATATTTGTTTTATGATTTTATATTGGTACTTGGACATTTGACGGGTGGTTACGTGATAAACCATATGACGGGTGGTGCCATGAATACCAGGACGGGTGGTTACGTTATAACCTCCAATGCATTGGGTATGGAAGTCGGCCGTATGCCTATTCCATTAAGTATGTATGGAAGTTGGCCGTATGACTATTCCATTAAGTGATATGTGTGGAAGTCGACCGTATGGTTATTCCACTTAAGTATGTTTATGTCCCAAGTTACCTTTATATGTTATGTGTTCTTTATATGAGTTTTATGGTAATCTTTTGGTTACAAAAGGGTAAGTAATGATATTTTATTCAGTGAAGAGTTTTTACTACTTCATGAAGGTGAAGGTATTATTTTGATAAAGTATACATGGTTTATTTGATGTTTGAAAAACTAACAGTTTTCATTCTTTGTATATCCCTTACTGAGCTTTTTATGCTCACCTCAAGTTTTTTTTTGAAATGTTTTTCACAGGACTTTATGTGGAATAGGGTCAAGGATGGGATCAATGGAAGGTCAAGCTATATAAAACATGGAACTGGACATGTTTCTTTTGAAGGGTTTTTTTTTATTCTATGGAAACTTAGTAGAAGTGTCTACTTTGTAATCTTTTGAGATGTAACAGTTATGTCCTAATTCTCTAAAACTCTAAACCTGAAAAGATCCTCAATGTGAATTATTCATTTAATTCAATATTAAGTAATGTTTAAGGCCGGGGCCTTATAATTAATGCCTTCCTCACTCGTTTTTCTTCGATTAAATCTATCGATTCACCTCCCCTCTGAGAGATTGGTGTTTTCTGGGAGCGTTCTTGTTAGAGGGCCATTTGGCGCTGTGATTTTCATCCGAGCTCTGATTTCTTCTTTGTTTGGACCGATCTTGCCTTTCCTTTGGTCGATTTAAGGCCCCGGTTCATCCACCGTTGTTGGTGTTTCTGGTTTGGGACGATTCGATGGACTCCTTTCGGTGAGTCATTCTTGTTATGGATGAATTCTTCTTCATTCTTGAACGATCATGGAATGAATGTAACAACCCAAACATTCATTAATAAAATTTCCTTTCTTTTAATGTCTTATGGATATAGAAAACACATGCACTTTTTTTTTATTGGGCTTAAATAACCGTTAAGTATCATTACCGTTGATAATATAACCGTTGAACAGTGATCATATGACTAGTATATATATAGGGTTTTAACAAATCCTTTTGACACAGACAAAGGAAGTGATGGCCTTGGCCAGTAGGATCGTTTCTTTTGAAGCCCATTTATCGGATCTTTTGAGGGAGATAACATTTCTGGGCTTTTCCCTAGGCCAAGCCCAAGCCGAGATCCAACAACTTAAGCACGAGTGAAACCGTTTACGGGAGAAGTTCAAGCTCATTGAGATCACGACCCAAACCATGTTTACTGAGCGACCTCAAGAAAGCCCCATCATCGCACACCTCACCCTTAGGCCTTATGCGGGTGTTATAAGAAGTTATGTAACAAGGCATTAGTTACTTTTTGTGTAATCCCTTTTATAAGTAAGTCTTATTCCATCAATTCCTGTATGATAATAGTTTTTCTTAAAAATATAATGAATTAGATAAATTGATTTTTCGGGTAAAATGATACTTTTTTAGAAATATATAATTTTTTATATTAAACTGAGATTTTATTAATATCGTAATTATAATAGTGTTATAAGAACACTCCTTTTAATTATAAGCGGTGATTGTATTCCTTATTGTTTTTACTCTATAAATAATTAAGTATTCAGTTTGATAAGAATTATATTTCCATACGATAAAACTGAAATTGTATTTTTAATTAAAGTATTTATTTTGATGAATTAATGAATTTTTGGAATAAATAATATTTTAATAAAATATTATTATTATATAATTTTTATTAAATATAAATGATCATGTAATTTTTATAAAGTCAAATGTAATTTGTATTAAGGTTTGGAAACTGTTTTTGTCAAAACCCGTCAAATTTCAATAAATGACGGTTTTTATTTTAAAAGTGAAAATTCACATATTTAGAAAATTATTTAGACAAAATGAATATTATTTTTGGATTCAGGATGTCAAAATTATCTAATGGTGAATTTTTCATAATTTTCTGAGACAACCGAATTTTTGGGTAAAAATTAAATACCGTTTAAATATGATAGAGACCATGTATGCCACCTGGAGAGAGGGTAGTTAGGGAGAATATTCTGAGGAATATTATATGGAATATGCTGTGGGCCCCAAGGGAATATTCTGGGGAATATTCTTAGTTGGTTAGGGAGGGAGATTATAAATAAGGGTGAAGGGGTGGAGGGGTGAAGGTGAGGGCATCTTGGAGTTTATCTGTTTAGTGGGCTGCCTAGTGCAGATCGGCCATTGGCTTGGGCAGGTTGAGGGTGAGTCCCCTTCCTGAGGTTCTCTTCCTCCCACTATTTCCCTGTCTTTCCCCGTTGCTGCTGTAATTTTGGGCCATTAGTAGCCTTTATTTTCAATCATCCATTGCTGCTAGAAGTTGGTCTTCTATCAATTGGTCCGACCTGCTGTTGCTCCCTTGGACTTGCGATCCTCTGCTGCTGGTCGCACGAGCAGTTCTAGAACGAGGTACCGGATCAGGGCCTCGTACAAAGGACGCATGCCTCACCGTTCTTCCTGGATCACATCATTCTCAGCTGCGCCTTACGAGGTGTCCTGCCTGCTCGCATTCAGCAAAGGCACACTCGACTGGAACGCGTTCGCCGGGCCGCACACCGCCTGGTTACTTCTGTCCGCTGCGGCGCGCACCGTCGCCCGCTCCACCTGCAACGTCGTTCTCTGCTGGCGGCTTCCGTCTCCATCCAATCGCACAACGCACCTCCGCATCCGTCCTGCGCTCCATATCCTCCACAACATCAACTGCCCTCTTCTGGCTTCCACCGCTGCCACATTCTGTTTTATCTGCACTGTTGGGACACATATTCTCTTCTCCACACAACCAAGATGCGTTTTCTCGGGAGTTGCTCGGTGGATGCTCGCGCACTGCAGGGGCTTTCCGCTGCAGCAGCCGCCTGAATAGTAGGAGCACCCAAGTGTCGTTGATTTCTCTCGTTCGGCGGCAGCGAAAATTTCCAGGCCGCGTCACGCGGGGCTGCGCCTTTCTTAAGGACCGTCCGACCGGCTACAGGTGCACCGCTTGACCGACCTCGTTACGTTTTCAAAAAAAAAGAAAAAGAAAGAAACTTGCAGTACTGCAGGGCGAGGAAGTCTGTTTTTTAGCTATGGCAAATCCTAAGCAAGAGATACAAGAACTCTGGGCTTCGCTAGCCCGGGTGACCCGCAATCAGGAAAAAAACTTACAAGTGGAGTTTCTACCAGAATTTTCTGCCACACATTCGGAGTCTTGGATCTCGCAAGCTGAGGAATATTTCTCGCGCAATCAAATGCCGACTCAGATGAAGGTGCCAATGGCACGCCTCTGCATGTCAGATATGTCTGCACTTAGGTTTTTAGTGGTTCAAGGAATTGCAACTACGCTCACTTGGGAGCATCTTAAAGAAGCAATTTTTGAGGATTTTGGAAGCTCCGTCAGCGAACCCCCTGCAACTACATCTTAGGTCTCGCCACCGGTAACACAATTGTCCGCGTTGCACTCCGAGGGGTCTACCGAACATGGGACGCACAACTGGAGCAAAGGGCTGACCGAAAATCCTGACGACACTATCTCCAGCCAGTTTGGGAGAGACTTCCCGCATATTGAGGAGCTGGACACTTTGAAATTCGTAATGCTGCAGCTCGAGCCACAGCAGATTGAGTCGGCTCATACATGGGCTCTTGTTATTTTACCACTAGTTGTACAGGGCTCGCCCGCGGTGTAAGAATGGGGTCTCTAGGTTTTTGAAGGAGGTTCTTCCATTTTTTTCACCCCCGCAGTCGGGTGGTACCAGCTGTACTTGCGGCCCAGCTCACGACATGACCTTCTTATTGGATGGAGGTCAGACATTACGACGAGAGACACTCTCACCTTCGTCTCTCCATCCCTAATCCATGACGGCGGCTGGCGTGTTTGGGAGATTGCGTGGCGAACACCTGCGACACAGACACTTTATACATGACTGCAGTGAAGGATATGGAAGATTGCTTGGCACCACTGCCTGCCAAGCACCCCTTGTCCTCCGTTCTCTGTAGCACGGATGATATGGAAGATTGCCTGACATGCCTACACTATCCACCACCTTGAGGACAAGGTGGTTTTTCGGGACGGTGACAGTGATAGAGACCATGTATGCCACCTGGAGAGGGTAGTTAGGGGGAATATTCTGACGAATATTATATGGAATATGCTGTGGGCCCCAAAGGAATATTCTGGGGAATATTCTTAATTGGTTAGGGAGGGAGATTATAAATAAGGGTGGAGGGGTGAAAGTGAGGGCATCTTGGAGTTTATCTGTTTAGTGGGCTGCCTAGTGCAGATCGACCATTGGCTTGGGCAGGTTGAGGGCGAGTCCCCTTCCTGAGGTTCTCTTCCTCCCACTATTTCCTTGTTCTTCCCCGTTGCTGCTGTAATTTTGGGCCATTAGTAGCCTTTATTTTTCAATCATCCATTGCTGCTGGAAGTTGGTCTTCTATCAAAATATATAATGTCATAAAAGGGATATTCGGCCAATATATGTTTTACCTTTAAAATAACGTGATTTTAGATTTGTTTGATTAATTTTACAATGCCTTAGTGGACCCTCCAAGACTTATAAAATATTTTAACATTTTAAAATGATTTCTTTGAGGGTGTGACTCACCTCCACATAAGCAAGCCTAATATTTTAATATGTTCGACCATTGACCTTATAAAATAATGTTTTTCACTCCACTTTGGCAAGAACCATGGGTAAAAACCATGAGAAGGTTTGTGATTTTGAATATTTAATTATATAGATTACAAAACCTAAGTTTGTGAAATATTAAAGAATTCCCCTCTCATTTACTATATACACCCACCCAAGCTCCCACTTCTCTTCACTCAAAATCCTTGGAGCACGTCCCCACTCTTCCCTCCTCTCTCTAGAAACCTCCCAAGGCGCCCCAAGCTCTCAAGAAGCCCCTCCTCAAGCTTTTGAAGTCACACATTCAAATAAGGGATTTATTCCTTTTTCATTTTTGTCCAAGTTTCTTTATGTTGATATACCCTTTTATTTTCAATTACAAATGTTGGGGTATGATTTCGCACCTCCCCCATACTGCCCTCCTTATGTTTTAATGATGAGAGACCTCTTTCTCTCTAATTAATTCTTCCCATGTACATCTGTTACCATGCTGAAATTTCGTAAAAGTTATTCCATTTCTCCTCTTTCTTCAAGTTTTTTTATTATGTTACGCCTTCTATTTCCAAATTCCATGTGTTCAGACATGTATCTATATGACCCCCTTACTGTCCATTTCATGTACATATGATGAGATATCCCTTTCTCTCTCATCGGCCATTTTTATGAATTTTTATGTCACGTTGTTATGATGTCGAAATTGCACCGCGATTTTCCAAGTCAAAATCATCGTGTAGTGAATACCATACCCATTTTTCTATCAAGGGTATTCACCTTTATGCACATATTGAATGATACTTACATGTATGTATTCCACATTCCTCAATTGTGGAATAACTTATGATGTTGAATGATTCCATGCTATATGATCCATGTGACACACTTATGCATGAAATGAAATGTTTATAAAGGGTGCGCCTTGATAGCGCTCCAATGCATTGAATAATGTTTAGTATAATGATACGCCATGTGCAATGAGGGTTTACTCATGCTAATCCATGTGCAATGAGGGCTTACTCATGCTAATTTAAGTGCAATGAGGATTTACTCATGCTAATCCATGTGCAATGAGCTTTGGCTCATGCTAATATCATGTTGTATGTTGTTGCCACATTTCTATGTTATGATAATCATGCTATATCATGCCTTTATGTTTATGTTCGTCTTGTGCTCCATTGATATGCCTATTGCCTAACATGTACTCTATTCTTCATGTTATGCTTTGTTTACTTCATTATTGAGCTTTATAGCTCACCATTTTCTTATGTATGTCTTCAGGTTATCCCATGCAATGCTAAGTACGAAGGAATGTTGTGGTCATGTAAAAGAAAATTTCAATAAAGATGTTGTATTTTACGTCTTAAGTTGTCATGTAATGTTCCTAATTTCCCAAGACACTAGACCTCTCGATCCTCAGAATTGTCTTAAGTGCAAGTTTATGTAATAAATCATGTTTAAATATGTAATAAAAAGCAGAGTTGTTATAATGAGGTTTTTTGGCTTTAGACTATGGTACCTTGTATTGTCCAGTGAGGTGATTTCTAGCCTTGAGAAACAGTAGCCCTTCTTGAGGATCGTTGACGTTCTACGACGTCTCGGTGACGAATCTCTTGGTGATTCTCTTGGTGACTCTTCTTTGGTGAGTCTCTTGCTTTCTAGCTTCGATGTTCATCTCTTGGAATCTTCGTTCTTGAACTCTCATGTGACCTTGGAGATGGTTCTTAGGGTCTTGGGTGTGGGCTTGAATAAGGTGACTACCTTGTTGGTGAACCTTGACGCGACGTCTACGATCTTGAGGTAGGAAGTTCCTTATCATATAGGGCCTTGTATATGATGTTGTCATGATTTGATCGTTTATGTTTGGAACCGATGCTTGATATATGTTGCATGCGGGTGTGCGAGTGCCCTTTGAGACCCATCCTTGATATGTGATCTTTTGATTTGTGTATAGCCTTTGTAACCCATACTTGGTTATGTTTGCATGCGGGTGTGTATGTGCACCCTCTTGAGGACTGTTCATGATATGCCTTATTGTTTCTTGCTTTGATTTGTATTGCTTTTGGTATTGCATAGGCTGCAGAACCTTATTTTAGGTATCAGGATGAACAAGTTGCTCGGTATTGGTTAGACAACCCTTAGAGGGGGAGTGTGATGATGTGACAAGGCTATGGACTATGGCTTGTTTGATGGTATGAGTCGGATCACAGACATGTTAGCCGACGTGGGAGTGTTGGGGGTTGGGTATCCTTCGACCATAGGCTGATATTGGAGATTGCCATGGGCGGTGTACACATTCGCATCAAACATGTAAGTTGGGACTTACCATCATCCGAGGATTATGACCACCATTAGGGTGGGGCTTGCGATATTCCTGTTGACGACCACCATCAGGGTGGGGCGTGCGACATTCCTTAAAGGCGGGACTTTGGAATAGGACTAACAGACTTTAGGGTGGCAATCGACGTTGGGACTTGTGGCACGTCTTTTGACGTGTAGTGACGGTCGACATCCTTACTGACATCGAGCCGAAACAGGTGGGGTCGGGGTTTGTGGTGGCTTGGTTAGCACACGATATCTCGACACTTGACATAAACCTGTTATACATGTGCTCGTGTTAAGGATGCATTGGTGGTGTTCTACTGAGTTTATACTCACACCCTTCACAGGTATCTCAATACGTGTGCAAACTTCATGATCAGGCTACAGGGAAGGGGAAGGCTCCAGCGATAGGGAGTTAGGAGACAGAGATGGTGGTCGGAAGTGGTACCGGGACAGACTCCGGAGTGATGCCTCAGTGTTTATTTACTTACCTGTCTTGCTCGTACTCTTGTTGGTCTGCCACTTTGGGGGTCTTTGGTTTATTATTCTGTATGACCTGAGAATTTTGCCATGTCATTTGTTATAGCATTACTTATTTATTCCGCTGAGTTATTCTGTGTTATTATTATTACTTGTGTTTGTTGATACTTAGGGTATAGTCTTCCCAATGGCGGCGTTCGGACCCTCACTGCTAGTCGGCAACCTCGCGTACGAGGAGACGCACATGAGGCCATGTGACATTTGTTTGGACCCGGTGATTCGGGCCGGGATGTTGCACCACATCCCATGCATAAGTATTAAAAATAAATCCATTTCATGTTAGTTTGAAATACAAATATAAATGTAAGTTTTTCCATTTTATCAAAAACCAATAACTTGCTACCATCATTGAAATCATTCAATTGAAAATGTGGGAGATACACTTGTCAAAGTAAAACGGTCCTCCCAAGTTTTTTTTTAAAAAAAAGAAAGAATTTGATACGAGAAAACATCTTAAAACCTCCCTTTGAAAACACCCATATGTAAAGAAAACAGAGGAAGAATCCATACTTTTGCAAACCGTTTCATTTGAAATAAAGATCTATTTATTCTTTTAAAAGAGAAATACCGATGACAACAAAGAACAATTTTAATTATCATAAAAACAGTAATAGAGTGAATTATAAAATAACCATAAGTCAACAATCACAAAAATAAAGAAATCATAGCCATCATAATATAATCAAGAACCAGTAATCATGGGAACACCTAGGAGCTCTGAGAAAATCTTGGATAATACTAAAACTGAATCCATCCAATCAGCACGCCTGATGCGATTCAATCGCCCTAACACTCGGTATTACCCTACCTGGGCTAATCGAGGGGCAAATTCCCGAAGCAGGACGAACACCATGCCTGAGGCCACTAGCTGTAGTGTGATCATAAACTAGTGCAATATGTGAACCTGGACATCCCAACTAGCTACTCTGGTTCCCCATGATGTATAAAAAGGAGTTGAGATAGAATGGAGGTGAGCAATTGAATGGTAGCGAATAACAATATATATACCAAACATAAATCATAACTCACCCTCACTTCCGAACACCCTTCACAGAAACAACCCCCTTTTCATCAAAGATAACAATATAACAAACATATCTTAAAGCAGGGTCAATTTCATCCACTTTATACACACAACAAGAACAAGAGGGGCACACTTCAAGAGTTTATTCACTTCAAAAGAGCCTTTTTATAAGGCACCAACCGGGCCTTTGAAACATCCTTTAAGAAACCGGTTTATAAAATCCTTTTTGAAAACCAAATCACATCATCCCCATCAACACATCTCAAATAATCTAAGAGAAGAATAAAACAACCTTAGTAAGTCTCAAAATGAGTCATTCGGCTTCGTTCTGCTTCTCTGTTTGCTGTCATCCATAAGATGCAGCAGCTGGCTTTCAGTATGTGGTTGCATAACAGGGAAGCCACGAGTTGTCAGCTTCACAGGTTGATTTTCAGATACTATATCCTTTGCACAACTTCCAAGCCAGCCCATTATGTGTCCATCAGCTCCAGCGACCGAGTTGATTGTGGCTGAGTCCAACTGAAGACTGAACTTGAGATTTAGAGATTTTCCCTCACTGCAATTCGTGCTTTAGCCAGAATAGGTCAGCACTGCCGATTTAGGTCCGTACTAATGTGGTTGTTTATACCGCGCCCTTTCTACACATGCACTCAAAGCAAAAAAGATGCAGCGCCCATGTAGCAGTCCATGGCTGAGAAATATGTCCAACAAAAACACGCAGCGTCTGAACCCAAGTGAAGCTGCCCATATCAAGGTGCCTGGTCTTAATTAGTTCTCTATTTGTCACTAGTGCTGAGTGCTTTGTTTCGTCCAACTCGTTTTTGATCTATTTAATATGTTTAAGGGTCTTTGCCATGCCGCTTCTATATCAGGGGCAATTCTTCTTCCACGCGCCCAAGTACTGGGTTGGGACTTCAACATCAAGGCATGCGAGCATCCATACATCTTCTGAATTTTTAGATGTTGCCATGTTCTTTCCGCCAGATTTAAGCGCATATAAAGCAAACTAGTATAAGTCAACCTGGTGCAACATCTTTCTGCTTGGACATTCCTTGTCCCCAGCACAGTCATCTCCCAAAGTCAGTTGCCGATCCGTAAATGCCTGCCAGCATGCTGCAGCTACACTACTAGCACTACGGGGCTGAAACCTGGTAGTCAAGAAGAACTGAAGAAGCTCATGCACCAGATCAACAGGAAGGTCACACGGGCTTCTCCTTGGGAACATTTTTTGGCAGCATATGAAGCTTTTATCCAAGGGCCACCTGCTTTTAAAAAATCCAACAGCTGAAAATTAAACGGTCCAGAATCTGATCCAGTGGAATTGATCAGCTTCCTCTCACTGAGTTCTTTGCCTTGAACAAAACAAAACAGCAGTAGGGATTTAGTACAACGTTGTTGTGGTCCTTTGTGATGCATCCTTTCTACACATACCCTCTAAGCGATTTCCCAGATGTTCCTATTTTATGGACCTGCTTAGGAGATATAAGGTTGTGAGGTGTAATAACACCCCCACCTTTCCAACCTTTTGGGGGCATGTTTGCTGTTGAGAACAGTATCGCGATGCCCCCCACCACGTGCCCCCTTTTTGCCCATAGACGCTACATGGGTCCCGACTGCATTTTGCTGTTCGTGCTCGCAGACATTCAATTTTGTTTGGGTGTTCCAACTCCCCGATTCCTTTGAGTCAAACACAGGTAAGTCAGCTCTTCGAGGGACTGCTGTTTGGTCACGCATGGTGCTGGCTGCTTTCACCATCCAGGCCGCCTTCCACTCTTGCACTTCCTTGGCGCAGACTCCATCAGAGCACGTGCCTGTATCCTTGGTAACTGTAGAGGAATAAAAGAGAGAAACCGGAACCCCCAAGATATCTCTTCAAAGGAGCCCTTGGGGTGTATTTATAACAAATAATAAAGACCACACCGGACCTCAAGTCCGATGTGGGATGCAGACTCCAACACTCCCCCTCAAGCTAGGTTAGCTTGGACACATAATGAAAATTAAGCAACAAAACAGAGACCAACACTCCCCCTCAAGCTGGACATGCCCAGCTGGATTACTAAACCAGACAAAATAAAAAAAAAGAAAAACTGCAAGGCTGCTGCTCCCCCTGAAGAGGTTAATGTGATGCCGTTGATAAAAAAAAGGATGGGTCATCGCCGGAAAAGTGCGGGGCTGGACAACAGAGCGCCGAGAAATCCACACTGGCGGGTCGGTCGTCAGAGCGTCGGGAAAATCCGCACTACGGGCCGGTCGTCAGAGCGTCGGGAAATTCGTAATGTCGGGCCGATCGTCAAAGCGTCGAGAAATCCGCTCGGGAGGGCCAGTCGTCAAAGTGCCGAGAAATCCGCAATGGCGGTGCCGGTCGTCGAAGCGTCGGGAAATCCGCAGTGGCGGTGCCGGTCGTCGAAGCGCCGGGAAATCCGCAATGGAGGAGGCCGGCGATTGAGGCGGAAATGCCGCGGGGAGCAGAAAGAGGCGGCTCGGGAGGCCGACAGCTGGAGGAGCCGGCAGGAAGGAGCAGCGGTTCACCGGAGGGCAGCAGTTCGATGCCGGAGGGAGCAGGGATCCGCTGAGATGGGGCCGTTGCGCTGGAGCGAGGAGCCGCTTGCTGGGAGGGCCGGGATGGATGGAGGCCAGCTGTCGGAGGAGTTGGCAGGGAGAGAAATCTGTCGGCGAGGGAGCAGGAGGCCGGGAGGCGGCGCTGGAAGCCGGAGGAGGCCGCCGGCGTGGTTAAAAAAAAGAGCCCGGAGTTCCGGGAGGCATGGGAGCCGCAAGCCGCTGGGCGAGTGCGCCGGGAGGAGAAGGGCGGCGAGAGAGAGGGCCGCCTGGAGAGAGATGCTGCGGGAGGAGCGCCGTCGGGGCAGGGTGGCCGCTGGATGAGGGAGGGTCGCGCTCGGGAGGGGCAGCGAGAGCGGACAGCGGGAGCGCGCAGGGAAGGCGGGGGCCGTCGCGCGGGGATGAATGGAGCCGGCGCGATGGAGGTCCGCGCAACCGGGAGCCGGCAGGGAAGAGGCGGGCCGTCGGGAGGAGGTGCGCCGGGAGTCGCGGCGACGGGATTCGCGCGCAGGAGGAGCGGGCCGCGCGCAGAGAGGGAGACGACGTCAGGACCGCGGCGGGACTGTGGCGGAGCAGAGGGAGATCACCGGGAGGGAGGCGGAGCCGGGAAGCCGCGCTGCGGGAGGTCGAAGTAGAGAACCGCCGGGGGAAGATTTGCCGGCAGGGGAAGATCGCCGGGATGCAGGCGAACGTTGAGGGGCCGGTGCTGGGGAACCGCCGGGGAAAGCCACAGGAGGCGGACGCCGCAGAAGCCGGGAAGTGATCCGCGCAGAGGGGCGTCGGGAGGGTCGCGCTCGGGAGGAGACGCGTCGGGAGGGAAGGCGCACCTGGAGGAGATCCGCTGGAGAAGAGTCGCGCCGAGGTCGTCGGGTCTGGACGCCGGAGAGCAGCGGGCGAGCGCGACAAAGGGGTGAGCGCGACGGAGAGGCGCGGGCGCCGGGCGAAGGCCCGCTGGGACGAGGGCGCACCGCGGGAGGACGACGGACGCCGGGGCTGGGAGCCGCGCCACCGGGGAAGGGCCTGGGCGGGGTGTCGCGCCTGAGGGAGGCCCGCCGGGAGGTGGAGCCGCACCGGGAGGGAGAGGCGGGCGCCGACGTCGGGATACCGCAGCAGGAGGCAGGGCCGTCGCGCAGGGAGCCGTCGCGGAAGGGAGCCGCTGCGGAAGGCGGGCCGTCGCGCAGGGTGGGAGAGCCGTGGGGAGGGAGCGCTCTGCAGGAGGAGGCGCCGGTGGCTGGAGAACCAGGGAGAGGCGCCCGTCGGGCGGAGAGAAGCGCCGCGCGCAGCGGGGAAGCAGGCGCGGGCAGGGGAGATCCGCCGGAGAAAACGAGCCCGGAGGGGGGGGGGGGCGGCGGTAAAAACATAAACCTAGCCCTTCATGAGGGCCGCCGCCCCCCACGGGGGAGAAGAGAAAAAAAAAGAACCCTAGATAGGAGGAATAAAATGGGAGGGGAGTTGGGTTCCCTTTGATACCATGTAGAGGAATAAAAGAGAGAAACCGGAACCCCCAAGATATCTCTTCAAAGGAGCCCTTGGGGTGTATTTATAACAAATAATAAAGACCACACCGGACCTCAAGTCCGATGTGGGATGCAGACTCCAACAGTAACCAAGGATGTTCATTTGTCACCCTCGCCCAGGTGCAACCTCATCTCTAGGCGGCGCATTCCTCCAACCATGAATTTACCTGACGCCGCTTGGTCGTGCTTCCCTGTACTTTCAGGTTTTTACATAGGCGTCTCAGACATACCTGTTTGAAGTCCCGCTCCAAAAGCGGGGCAAGATTCCTCCGTCAGTTTCGTGAGTGTTGCTTAGACACACTTTATGTGCTGCTCCACCTCTTCAAGATGATCAGGGTGTTGCACCTCCCACGTCATTTTGCTCTTGATCTGGGTGTATCCGGCATAAGGGTATAACTAGGGGTTGGGGGTACGCAGCAGTGGGTTAGTGTTATTTTCTTTTTCTAAATAGATTTATTTTTTTGTAAATGTTTTTTTACATCATTTTTTTTTCAAAACATTAATTTTTAAAAGTTTATATGAAACGTTTATTTTAAAATGTTTTATTTTTTTAATATATATATATATATAATATGTGTAAGTTATTAAAAAAAATTAACGAGGGGTTGGGGGTTCACAGCAGTGGGTGGGTGTGTTAATTTTTTTTCTAAATAGATTGATGTTTTTGTAAATGTTTATTTAAATCATTTTTTCTAAACATTAATTTTTAAAAGTTTATATTAAACTTTTATTTTAAAACGATTTTTTAACTTTTTTTAAACATTTTTTTAATGTTTTAATTTTTAAAATAGATTTATATATGTTAATGTGTGTGTGTGTCTATATATATACAATATACAAGTTAAAAAAAAATTAACGAGGGGTTGGGGGTGCGCAGCAGTTGGCGGGTGTATTAATTTTTTTTTTCTAAATAGATTTATGCATGTGAATATATATATAATATGTGCAATTTGTATAAAAAATCAACGAGGGGCGTGCAGGAGTGAGTGAGTTATTTTTTTTTTCAAAATTGATTTATATATGTATATATAATATATGCAAGTTGCAACATACATACAAAAATAATATAGGAGGGGGGGCGCAAACAATATCGAGCGAGTATTTTTTTTGTTAATATATAATGAGTTATTATATATATATATATTATGTTACATCATTTATTTTAAAACATTTTTTTAAATGTTTTAATTTTTTTTAAAAAGATTTATATACATAATATATGCAAGTTGTAAAAAAAAATGAATGAGAGTTGCGCAACAGTGAGTGAGTGTGTTAATTTTTTTTTTCTAAATAGGTTTATACATGTGAATATATATATAATATGTGCAAGTTTTAAAATAAAATTATTGATGGGTGCGTAACAGTGATCGAGTTAATTTTTTTTCCTAAATAGATTTATACATGTATGTATATAATATATGCAATTTGCAACATAATTAAAAAAAATGTGGGAGGGGGGCATGTGCGAACATTAGTGGATGAGAGTTTTTTTGTTAATATATATATGTATATATATTATTTTAAATTGTTGTTATATAATTATATATATATTATTTTAAATCGTTGCTATATAATTATATATATATATATATTATTTTAAATCATTGCTATATAATTATATATAAATATATATATTATTAATATATATATATATATTCTGGTAATTTTAAACCAGTGAATGTGTTAATATTTTTTCTAAATAGATTGATGTTTTTGTAAATGTTTTTTTAAATCATTTTTTTCTAAACATTAATTTTTAAAAGTTTATATTAAACGTTTATTTTAAAATGTTTTTTTAACTTTTTTAAAACATTTTTTTAATGTTTTAATTTTTTAAAATAGATTCATATATGTTAATATATATATAAATGTGCAAGTTAAAAAAAATTAACAAGGGGTTGGGGGTGTGCATCAGTGGGTGAGTGTGTTAATTTTTTTTTTCTAAATAGATTTACACATGTGAATATATATATATATAATATGTGCAATTTGTAAAAAAAATTAATGAGGGGTGCGCAAGAATGAGTGAGTTATTTTTTTTTCTAAATTGATTTATATGTATATATAACATATGCAAGTTGCAACATACATAAAAAAATAATAATGTGGGGAGGTGTGCGCGCAAATATCAGTGGGTGAGTGTTTTTTTTGTTAATATATAATGAGTTATTAAATATATATATATATTATGTTAAATCATGATATATAATTATATATATATATATATATTGTTGGACCCCATTTAAGTATAATGGGTGTTTCCGAGTCCCACATCGGTCTTTCCCTCTTTGTAATTATTTTTACTCATCTATAAAAGAATGCCTCTGCCTCACATTGAGGTAAGACAATTCACCATCAACATGGTATCAGAGGGAAATTAATCCCGAGCCCTCCCTCCCCTGCGGATTCCCGGTTCTGTCCGGCCCCGCCTCTCTCCTCCTCCCGGTTCTGTCCGGTGTGATCACCCACTCGGGTCTGCCCTACGTGGCCACCCCCCTCCCCTCCGCTGCTCCTCCCGGTTGCGTAGGCCTTCCCTCACGGCGGACCTCCCCCCTGCCGGCGTCTCCTTCAGCCGCGGATCCCTTCCCTTCCGGCGATTCTCCCCTCCAGCGCTACTCCTACTCGACGGCCTCCCTCTCGACCTCGCATCCCGTCGCGCCGCCCGCCCTCGGTCCTGTGGAGCTTCTCCCCTACGACGCTCTTCCCCGCCTCGCGTCCTGTCGCGACCCCCGATCGCAGCCTACCTCCCGGCTCCCGCTGCGCCCGCCTCCTCAGCGGCTCCCGCCTTCCTCGGCGGTCTTTCCGGCTCCCGCAACTGCCCGCAACAGCTCCCGCTTCTCCAGGTGAGCGATACGGTCGGCTCCGCCTCTCCCGCTACGCACGAACCGCGCTTCCCAGGCGGTCCTCCTGTGCGCGCAGCACCTCCCGCGGATCCCCCGGCGGCCCACCCTCGTGCCGGCGCTGCTTCCTCGAGCGTTGGTCCCACCCTCCCCGGCGGCTACGTCCCGGACGACTCCCAGCGCCGGCGGCCTCCCTTCCCCGGCGGCTCCATCCCGGCAGGCTCCCTTCCCCGACGGCTCCATCCCGGCAGGCCTCCCTTCCCCGGCAGGCTCCCTGCGCCGGCGACCTCCTTGCACCGGCGGCCTCCCTTCCCCAGCAAGTTCGGCCGGCCTCAGCTCCCGGCAACCCCGCGCCAGCCTTGCCCTTCTAGCGGTCTCTCGACCTCTTCCGGAATCTCCCATTTTGCCGGCACCCGCTCTCTGGGCGTCTGTCCAGCACTGAATGACGAGTTCAACAGCAACTTCCTCGGACCTACCGTCGATGGCCGCCTCGGTCCCGCCTCCTCTTATTACCGCCTCTACCCGCTTGGTCGATGAGCGCCTCGACTCCACAAATTTCTCCGTCTGGGGGAAGACCGTGCTCATGTCTCTCACCAGCATGAACCTCGATTCCCATCTTGAGGATCCACCACCTCTACCTTCTGATCCAAAATATCGTCCGTGGAAGCTTGTTGACAGTAAAATCTTTGCCTTGCTAGTCAATTCAATGGACCGCTCTGTTAAAGACGTCACCCGGACAGCCGACACAGTCAAGGAACTCTGGGATTCCTTGACTCTCATGTACTCCGAGACCAATAATTTGGCACGGGTATCTGATCTTCTTCAGCGGTTGTCCCTCCTCCGCCAGCAAGCTCGTCCATTTCCCACATACTTATCGGAATGGAAGGCTCTACGAGACGAACCTCTTGAGCTTTGGCCCGTTCCACAATCACCTGCGGAAGCCTTAGCCCAGCAGGACCAACTCTGTCTTTTCAGCCTCCTCCATGGTCTCGACCCGGAATATGCGACGACGACTACAGAAATGCTAGCCAGCCCCTCATCTCTCGAGATTCCGCAGGTCTATCATCGCCTTGGGAAGGCTCATCGGGCCCTTGCCCCACCCGTCCCTAGCCTTGATCACACTGCTCTCCTGGGTCGTGGTGGTGGCCGCCCTATCGGCACTCGTGGACGCGGCCGTGGAGACAGCCGCCCTCGCCCACTCTGTCAGCACTGTGGCAAGCTCGGCCACCTGGTTGACCGTTGCTGGGTCCTTCATGGCCGTCCCGCTCCGCACCCACGACAGGGCCAAACTGCGGTCCAAGATGCATCCCCGCTTGCTGCCGCTCTTCCTTCATCTTTGGATCTCTCCATGGCTGAGATCCAGATGATTCACGATCATAGGACCACCTCCCGCTCGGGCTTTTCATCAGCATCTCTTGCCCACTCAGGGGGTCCCACTGCATATGTCAGTCATCGCTCCCCTGCCTGGATGCTTGACTCAGGTGCGTCCGACCGTCTTATCGGTGATGCAGGTATGCTCTCCACCTACAGTCCCTATACTGGTTCCTCGGCCATCACTGTTGCTGATGGTTCCACTCTCCCCATTGCCGGTTTTGGTACATGCTCCCTCACCTCCTCCCTTCACCTTTCCTCGGTGGCTCATGTACCGCGCAGTCCGTTTAATATGCTCTCCATTAGTAAGCTGACTAAGGATTTCAATTGTACTGCTATCTTTACCTCGTCTTCTGTTATGTTTCAGGAGCGGACGACGAACAGAGAACTTGGTAGAGGCCAGCTTCGAGATGGGGTGTACATGTTCGATGCCCCGACATCCGTCGCCTGCACGTCTGTCTCTGCTCGTGCCTTGAACCTCCATTCTCGGTTGGGCCACCCCTCCGCCTCCGCTCTTCATCAGCTCTATCCAGATATGAGTCAGCATTTATCTTTTCATTGTGAGTCTTGTACCTTTGCGAAACACCATCGCACTTCATATTTTCCTCGACTTGACACACGGGCCGCCAAACCCTTTGATTTGGTTCATTCCTATGTATGGGGTCCCTGTGCCACCTCGAGTCAATCAGGGTATAAATATTATATCTCATTCATTGATGATTTTTCACGTATGACGTGGCTTTACCTTCTTCGAGATCGGACAAAAGTTTTCACCACCTTTCAGACCTTTTACCATGAGATCCGGACACAGTTTTCTATCTCTGTCAAATGTCTACGCTCCGACAATGGGCGGGAATACTTGTCCACTCCCTTTCAGCAGTTTCTGCAGGCACACGGCATCATCCATCAGACCTCCTGTTCTGATACCCCTCAGCAAAATGGAGTGGCCGAGTGAAAACACCAGCATATTCTGGAAACTGCTCGTGCCCTCCTCTTCCACCGCAAGGTGCCTCTTCTCTTCTGGGGGGATGCCATCCTCACTGCTACATACCTCCTCAATAGACTTACCTCCTCCATCCTTTAGGGGGAGACTCCTTTTCATGCTATGTTCCCCTCTCTTCCTCCTCACTCCCTTCCACTCCGCATCTTCGGATGTCTCTGCTATGTCCGGGACACTCGCCCCAATCTCTCTAAACTTTCTCCCAAATCCCTCCGATGTATTTTTCTTGGATATTCCCGCACTCAGCGTGGCTACCGGTGCTACTCTCCGGACTTACGCCGCTATATCACCTCTGCTGATGTCTCGTTTGTCGAGAACTCTTCTTTCACTCCACCTAATCCCCATCCAGACACTACCATCGATGAGTGCCACCCTCTCATTTTTCACCCTCCTTTGGTGTTTCCCCCTACCGGTCATCGCTTTGCGACGGTCTACTCTCGTCGTCCATCGACTATACCCCCCGTCCAGGCCGAGGACAACATTGTTCCCACGTCGTCTGATGCTCCTGTCACAGCACCCGAGGACTTGCCGATTGCACTACGGAAAGGTACTCGCTCGTGTCAGACCTCTCCGCTCTTTACATCTTCATACACAGGTTTGTCAGCACTGGAGGCGATCTGTATTCCCCGCACGGTTGGCGACGCCAAATCGCACTCGGGATGGCTACAGGCTATGCGGGATGAACTGCAAGCTCTGAATGACAACCATACATGGGATCTGGTCCCCCTCCCTGCGGGCAAACAGGCGGTCGACTGCAAATGGATTTATACGACCCGTCTCAATCCCGATGGCTCTTTTTGTCGCCTCAAAGCCCGGCTTGTGGCGAAAGGATTTGCTCAGACATATGACATCGATTACTTTGAGACCTTCTCTCCGGTCGCCAAGATGACCTCTGTCCGCCTATCCATATCTCTAGCTGCTCATCATCACTGACCGCTTCATCAACTGCAGTAGCCCCCTGGCTTTCGTGCCTCTGGCGCCGACTCCCATGTCTGCCGCCTCCATCGATCCCTCTATGACCTCAAGCAGTCTCCTCGGGTTTGGTTTGACCGCTTCAGCACTATCGTCACGGCCTTTGGCCTCTCACGCAGTGTGAAGGATCACATAGTCTTCTTCCGTACGACGCCGAATGGCTGTATCTTGCTGGTGGTCTATGTTGATGGTATCATCATCACAGGGAGCGACTCCACAGGAATCACCAACCTCAAGGCGCACCTTCATCACCACTTTCACACCAAAGATCTTGGTCCCCTCACCTACTTCCTTGGCATCGAGGTCTCCCGTTCTGAGGACACTATCTCTCTCTGCCAATGCAAGTATGCCCTTGATATCTTGCAGGATGCAGGATTGAGCCAGACAACTGCAGTGGACACTCCTCTTGAGCCTGGGGAACGCTCTCTCCATACCGACTCGGAACTATTTCCTTACCCAGAGAGCTATCGACGTCTGGTGGGTAAACTTAACTACCTCACCATGACACGACCAGACATTGCCTGCGCCGTTGGCAAAGTCAGCCAGTTCATGGAGCATCCAACCAGATCTCAGTGGGATGCTGTCCTACGCATTGCCAAATACATCAAGAAAGATCCTGCACGTGGCCTTCAGTACTCACATCATGCTCATTTTGATGTTGAGGCCTTCTGTGATGTGGACTATGCAGGTTGCCTCGCTACCCGCAAGTTTACTTCGGGATTCGCCGTGTTCTTCGCCGGTAACCTCATCTTCTGGCGCAGCAAGAAGCAGACTGTCGTTTCTAGATCGAGTGCAGAGGCCGAATATCGCGCTATGGCCACGGTCACCACTGAGATCCTCTGGCTTCGTCATCTCCTCCATGAGCTCGGCTTCCCGGCAAAGACTTCTGTTCATATCTGGTGTGACAATCAGGCAGCCAAAAAAATTGCCTCGAATCCCGTCTTCCATGAACGGACGAAGCATATCGAGGTGGACTGCCACTTTCTTCGCCACCATCTGGAGTAGAACCTTATCAGCTTTGGCCATATTCTGACGGCAGATCAGCTTGCCGACATCTTCACCAAAGGCCTCCCCCGAGCTCGCCTTGACTCTCTCACTACCAAGCTGGGTCTTCACAGCATCCATGCTCCAGCTTGAGGGGGAGTATGAGATGGTCTTTGTTCATGTCGTCTTTTTTCTTTGTGGGACTCAATCCAAGCTGGGCATGTCCAGCTTGAGGGGGAGTGTTGGACCCCATTTAAGTATAATTGGTGTTTCTGAGTCCCACATCAGTCTTTCCCTCTTTGTAATTATTTTTACTCATCTATAAAAGAATGCCTCTGCCTCACATTGAGGTAAGGCAATTCACCATCAACATATATAAATACATATAGAGATATATAAATGTATATATATATATATATAGATATATATATGTATATATGTGTGTGTATATATATATAGTCTGGTAATTTTAAACCAAGCGCAACTGGTCCAGGCGCAGCCTTGGAAACATGTGGTGGGGGGTTCGAGTCTCCCTACCAGCAGTTTCCCAGTATTTTTTTTAAAGCGGGCGGGCTTGTACGGGTCGGTTCGGCCCGACCTGCGGGCCTGCTTGCATAGGTCCAGGCCTGGACCGACGAACCAACAGCCCGAGCCCAGCCCGGCCCGACTCGGGCTTTGCCGGGCCGGGCCGGTCGGGCTTTCGGGCCGCCGGGCCAAAATTACACCCTTAATCCGACGGTATCCCAACCTTGCTTCATGCGTGAGGTAGAGAGTTCCGTGACAAGGGACGAACACGCCTCAGTCATCCACACCGCCGACGATGGTCGCTCCTGCGACTCTTTTCCAGACGACGCATCAAGTATGTAAGGTTTTGTCGATCCCACTCTAGCAGTCTCTGTTTGAGCGTAGCCTTGAGCTGCCTGAGTCGCTGTTCTACTCCCTCCAATAGCGTCGCCATCGCCTCCTCCCCCGGAAGATTACATCTGGCGGGTTGGACCAAGTGATAGAAACTTGAGCCAATGGTTCACCGAAGGTGGACCATTTTTGTATGTATTAAGGGATGATCATATCAGACTCAGTGAGGAGGAAGAAGTGGGTGAGAGAGAAGAATAATAATCGAGATCCCCCAGATGCTCCCGCCCAAGCTAACAGCCGAACTGAACAGAAAACAATTCCCTCTTCCTGTGCAGTACCCCCTTCCCCATTTTATAACCTCATTCCATTCCCCCCCCTTCCCATAGGCCCCACGGTATATTCCCTCACATATTCCCTTTCTCTCTCTCTCTTGCAACCACTTTATCTACCTAGAATTACTCTTTAACCCTTTCTGGAATGTTCCATTCAGGTTTTGCGTATCAGTTGTGGCCAGCTGTAGTTTGCCCCAGCTGCTACCCTTCTTCCCTCTTCTAGAAGCCCCCCACCCCTTTTTAAAACATATTTTTCTAGGCTATGTAGTGTCTAGGTCACAATCATGGTTTTTGTAGTGGGTAAATTCCCCTTGCCTCCTTGCCTCAAAGTGAGGAGGAAGCGTTCTTTTATAATGAATGATAAACTCCACATCGGACCACAAGTCCGATGTGGGATACAGACTCCAACACTCCCCCTCAAGCTAGGTGTACCTAGCTTGGACACATAATGAAAAGAAATCAACAAAACAGACGCTAACACTCCCCCTCAAGCTGGACAAGCCCAGCTTGGTGACAAAACAAGAAGAAATAAAATATAAAGCTGCTGCTGCTGCTCCCCCTCACGATCGAAGCTTCACCTCAGAATGATGGATGAATGATGCTGTAAAGGATGCGCCAACGATGCGTCGGGAAATCCGCAGAGGTGGGGCCGAACGACAGAGCGTCGGGAAGTCCGCACTGGCAGGGCCGGTCATCGGAGCGCCGGGAAATATCACGGGCGGGCCGGTCGTCGGAGCGCCGAGAAACCGCACGGGCGGGCCGGTCATCGGAGCGCCGGGAAACCGCACGGGCGGGCCGGTCGTCGGAGCGCCGGGAAACCGCACTGGCGGGCCGGTCGTCGGAGCGCCGGGAAACCGCACTGGCGGGCCGGTCGTCGGAGCGCCGAGAAACCGCACGGGCGGGCCGGTCATCGGAGCGCCGGGAAACCGCACGGGCGGGCCGGTCGTCGGAGCGCCGGGAAACCGCACTGGCGGGCCGGTCGTCGGAGCGCCGGGAAACCGCACTGGCGGGCCGGTCGTCGGAGCGCCGGGAAACCGCACTGGCGGGCCGGTCGTCGGAGCGCCGGGAAACCGCACTGGCGGGCCGGTCGTCGGAGCGCCGGGAAACCGCACTGGCGGGCCGGTCGTCGGAGCGCCGGGAAACCGCAAGAGGAGGCCGGCGATGGGATGCGGTGATTCCGCAGGAGGCCGGGCAGGGAGGCGGCTGCCGGGAGGCGGCTTCCGGGAGACGATAGGAGATGCCGGCGACAGGAGGCGGGGACTCCGCAGGAGGGGCCGGTGAGGAGGCAGCACTGGAAGCCGCCGGAGAGCCGCTGGAAAGCGGGAGACGGGACGGTCGCTGCCGCAAAGAGGCGAAGGAGGGATCTGTCGGAAGAGGAGCCACAGGGCCGCAGACGGTAGGAGCAGCGGGAGGACAGAACATGGGGAGAAGGCCGGCAGAGACCAAGCTGGCGGGGGAGAGAAATCTGCCGGGAGGATCGGTGCCGCGTGGGAGCAGGAGGGGCAACGTCGGGGAGAAACGCCGCCGGAGGAGCGGCTGGATTCCGGCGCACAGGGGAAGCGCGCAGGGAGGGTGGAGCCTGGCGAAGCAGGGAGTCCGCAGGGATCGCGACGGGAGGGATCCGCCGGGAAGGGTGCCGATCCGCCGGGAGCCGCGCAAGGAGGCGGGACGCGGGAGAGATCCGCGCAGGAGAGGGGACGCCGTCGACTGGAGCAGCGGAGCATTGCTGGACGAAGCACATGGAGTCGCCGGGATGGGTCGTTGGGCTGGCGCGAGGGAAGGCGCAGTGAAGGCGGGGCCTGGCGCCGGGAGAGAAGACGGGAGGAGGTGCTGCGGGATCTGGCGGCGACGAGCGGGCCGGCGCCGGGACTGCGCAGGCGAGGCGGAAGCGCCGGTGGCGTCGCGCACAGGCGGGAGGAGGACGAGGCAGGCGCCGGCGTCGGGATGCCGCAGCAGGAGGCGGGGCCGTCGCGCAGGGAGCCGCGCAAGGAGAGGGGACGCCGTTCGAGGGAGAGTGGGCCGCCGCGCGCATGAGGAAGTTCCGCCGGGAGGGAGGGCCGCCGGGGCAGGGAGGGCCGTCGGGGCAGGGAGGGCCGCCGGGGCAGGGAGGGCCGCCGGGGCAGGGAGGGCCGCACCGAGGGGGAAGCCGCCGGACAGAGCCAGAGCGGGAGGCTGCCGCTCGGGAGGGATGACCGGCAGGAGCAACGAAGGGAGGGGGGGCGGCGGCTATTTGGATTGGAGCCGCCGCCCCCGGTCGGGGAAAACCCTAAAGGAAGGGAGAAGAAAACAAAATAATTAGGGAGGGAGGGTCGGGAGTAAATTCCTCTGATACCATGTATAATGAGGAAACCCCCTTTGCCTCCTTAAAGTGAGGAGGATGCGTTCTTTTATAATGAATGATAAACTCCACATCGGACCACAAGTCCGATGTGGGATACAGACTCCAACAGTTTTAAATGTGTAGTGTCTAGGTCACAATCATGGTTTTAAATTTAAAAATTCACGCATGTAGCAACCTACCTCAATTGCTTCGCTTTCACTAGACAAGGTGCTAATCCACTACAAGAAGGCAAGAAGGTCCTTAGAACCCCTAAACCAAGAAACCCCCAATTGAATTCGAGTAAACTGAAACCTTATGTTGCCAAGACCATATTAGGGCAAGGAATAAAGAGGAAAAGGAAGGAGATGGGAGGAGGGGGTTTAGATGCGGTTAAGTTGAAAAACCGACCTCAAATCTTGAAGAAATTCATGGAAATCACCATGGAGGAGAGGGAAATCGAAAGTGGTGTTGCCTGGGAGTTGAGGGGTTCGAAAATGAGGAGAAAAAAAACTCTAGGGAAGCTTTAAACGGGCAAGGGTAGAATAAGAAATCTACTTTTTAAAAACCGTCCTCAAAACTTGAAGAAATCCATAGAAATCACCATGAAGGAGAGGGAAATGGAAAGGGCAGCTAGGAGTTGAGGGGTTCGAAAATGAGGAGAAAAAGGCTAGGGAGGGTAGAATATGAAAACAAATTTTAAAAAACCGGGCCGTACAAGTCTCAGTGCGACCTTCACTCGTCACTGCGCAAGGACCCGGGGAAAATTCCAGTCCCAGCGTGACACAACTCCCCGAAACCAAACAGAACCCAGGCTCACTGCCCAGGGTTGTGTCGCGGTGCGATCCTCCCTTTATACGGTGCGAAGCCTCTCCCCAGAAAAAGGCCCCAACGTCAGGGTAGAGTTGCGGCGCGACCTGTTGCTTGATGCATGCCCGAAACACCGGAAACTCCCCCAAAAAATAAAGCTTGTAAAAAGAGACTAAGAACCAATAAATAAATAAAATAACAAGGAAAAGCGAGGTCGGAGTGTGACATGTGGGGTCCCGCAAACGACACCTCTTCACACCATGAGTGTATCCCAAGAAAAAACATTTTCTTGGATATAGAGTCCAACTGCGATCTTTCCTAGTCTTGAAATAGTGCATATACATGGCTTCCAAATGTATGTAACTGAGAATTGTTAGCGGGTTTACCAGTCTACATCTCCATCGATGTTTTTAGATGAATCGTTACCTAAGGAGATCTATTGATCACATAGCAGACGTTCTTTACTACTTCTGTCCAAAATGTTTTGGCAATTCCTGCACTCTTCAACATTGCCTTCGTTCTGTCCATCAGAGTTTTATTTATTCACTATGTTGCTCTATTTCCTTGAGTGTGTGCCATCATAAACCGTCTCTTGATGCCTTTCTCTTGACAAAAATATCAAACTCATCGCTTGTATATTCTTTACTGTTGTCAGTCCTCAAACACTCGATCTTCTTTCCAGATTCATGGTCCTTCTGTGTTTTGAATGTTTTGAAGACTTAAAAAACATTCGTCTTTTGATTGGGTACACCCAACCACTCTTGGAATAATCATTGATGAGTGATGCAAAGTACCTTCCTCATCCTAGAGATATAATCAGTGCTTGCCAAACGTCGGGATGGATCAACTCTAAGATCTCCTTGCTCTTCGCCATTGATGTTTTGAACTTCAACTCGTGTTGCTTGCTCAAAACATAATGTTTACAAAATGATAAAAGTACCTTTGTAAGCCCAGACAACAACTTATGATCAATAAGAATCTTCAAGGCTCATTCGGACGAATGACCAAACTTTTGATGGCATAACGTCGTCAATGATTCCGTCAAAGTAGTTGATGTGACAACTATCCCCGCCTCTCCTTTTACGCTTCATCAATAAGGACACGGGTTTTTTGAGATATTCTCCACCTTCTTGATCACAAGCGCACCCTTCACATTTTTCATCACCCCTTTCTCGGTGCGAATCTTACATTCAATGTCGCCAAATTGTCCCAAAGTCACTATGTTTTTCTTTAGGCTTTTCACATGCCGTACTCCTTGGATTGATTCGAACTATACCATCGCGTAACTTCAATTTAATGTTACCAATTCCAACTATTTTCAAGGTGTGGTCGTTCCCCATGTACATAAATCCTTTCGGAATAGGTTCATACCGATTAAACCATTCCATTTGAGATGTCATGTGCCATGTCGCTCCTGAGCCGATTATGATGGGTTTTGGAGGGATCACAATCAACCAAAACACAGCGGAATAACAACACAAAAGCCCAAGCAACTCCGAGTTTATCTATACATTTGGAATGAATGATAAAATGAAGAAATGGACTACACACCTTACACCTTGATGATTTGACCTATCCAAGCTTTACACGAGCTTGATTGAGATCACCGAGGAGCAACCGACGAGTTCCTCCCTCACAGGGTGTCCATGGGCCGCACGAATCTCCCGATGCTCGGTAAAGATCTCTGTCAAGCCACGGTTTGCTGGAACCTTGAGTTTAATGGTAGTAGGGAATCGAGAGCTTGATAATTTCGGCTTCAAAAACCCATTGCATCACCTTGCATGAGGATCTCACCATCTTATATAGGCTTCCAAGAACTCCAACATTCGACTTATATTAATTCAAGTGTTTCATAAAACGCTTTAATGTTTCAACACCTTTGAAATGTTCAGTTCAATCCCCACATGAATTGTTTAACATTTAAACTATCACACAAGACGTTCAAACTCCTCAAGTTCATCATTTTATAATGAACCGATCATGATAGCCTTTGGAATGGAAGAATGAAGGATCCAACAAATTGTCGCATAATGCGATAATATCATGCATGAGCACCATGACATAGTGATTTTCACTATGTCGTGGAGCTGTCTCACATAGACCATGGCATCCAATATGCCGTTTTGGTGCATATATCCATCAGATTATCCACGCATCGTTGAGATGTTGTTTACTTTTAGCAGCTGTCGCTGCTTCACTGACTAGTATATCTTTATTGTCAGAAGTACTCGTCACATTTCTTTGAGGGTTCTTTCCACCACTCTTCTTATTCCAACAATCCTTGACATGCCCCATTTTGCCACAATTGTGACACGTGACATTCTTCTTCTTGCTCCTTGATTTGGACTTGCTTGGCTCCTACTGGAACCACACTCCATTCTTCCTCTTTCCATTGACAGAACCTCTGCTTGGTGTGAAATCGTCTATTTGTGCTTCTTGTTCTTGCGCCGATTTTCTTCTTCAAGAACCGCAATTGCAACATCGTCGAAGGCCAACATATCCACCAGGATATTATTGGTGAGGTTGATGATGAGGTGATCATATAAATTTGGAGAACTCTGGAGCAAAATCTCCGCATGTTCAGTATCTCCTATTTTGTAGCCTAACGCTGTGGGCTGAGCGAATAGGGTATTCAGGGTGTTGATGTGCTTTGTCACTGATGATAACTCCGCCATCGAAGAGTATATAATGTATTTTTCAAGAAAATTTTGCTATGCAGTGACTTGGCCTCGTACAACTTTGTTAGAGCATCCGAAATTTCTTTTGTTGTCATTTTCTCCACAATGCTTGACAGGACCACATCAACCAAAACAAAATTGATGGTGACAATAGTATTCCCGTTCATATCATTCAATTTCTCATCCGTCACACAGTCTATTGCCAATTGCTTGTAGGCAATAATTCCTCTACAACACCGCCTGCATTTTCATTTTTCACATTTTTCACAATGGAAAATATCTAGAGAGGGTGGCTGGCATTTTGGAATTTTCCAAAAAAGGTGCTGCCGACATAAACAACACGTCAGCCAGAATCTGCCAAATGGGTTGGACCAACATTTTTGGGGCCGGGATGGGCCCAGGCCTTAAATTTGGGTTTGAGCGGCTTGGGCTGAATATAATCCAAATTCATCGGAACCTAAGCAATTAATATTTTTAAGATTTTTTTTGATATTCAATGATATGTTAATTTTAAAGTTAATTTTAAAAATTTAGTTTTTTTAAGGCTTCTTGGGGTTGCCGGACTAGGCCAGTGGCTCGAGCGCCTTGGGTTAGCCTGGTTAGATCAGGTCTGCTTTATGCCGCAAGTGTGCAACTCCTAACTTATTTTGAGAACAAAAAACCAAAACGTGACCATGTTCTTATTTTTTTTTTTTTTTGTTTTTAAAAGAAAAAATACAGTTTTTGAAAAAGAAAAAACAGCACACATATCACCTGACAGATTTTTTTTGTTAGTTTTTCCCTTTGTTTTTTCCTTCTTAAAAAGCAAAAAAAAAAAAAAAAAAAAAAAAAATCAAAACAACACCTATATCTGAAACTGTTTTCTGTCTATTATTTTTAAAAAATTGAAAAACAAGAATGTGTTTTGGGATCTAAAAAACCAAAACATATTTTATTTACTATGTAGTTTTTGTTCTTCTGAACATAATTAAAATATGAATAACAACTTGTTTTATCAATGTCAATTTTTTTATTTAGTGTGAAACATGTTAGGACATATTCTAAATATGATTTTCCAAATAACGATTCAGTTTTTTTCCCCTAAAAAGACTCTGGATTCAAAAAAAAAAAAAAAAAAAGAGACCACAAAAACAAAAAACGCGCTGACCCACTCATATTGCAGTGGTTGCTGTTTCATCTTTCAGTTCTTGACTTAATTTCAATGGTGCATGGCTTGGAAATGTATATATTGACGAGGCTTTCGACGGATCTTCCATCACCATTACAACTACCCTCTCCTCTTCTTCTCCCTTCACTGATCTGAAGATCTAATTCTTAGAATGTACGTTTCCCAGATCCCTTTCTATTCAATGTTTGAAGCAGTGATGCCATGGTAGTCTTGCTGCAACATCAAAAAAGAAAACAGAAAAATATAGAAGATGGGAAGTAAAGATAGTAATTTGGTTTTGCTACCCCTTGATGTAGAACATGTCAGACAAGAGAATGAGTCAGGGAAAAGGATAAAAAGAAGAATGTAGAAGTAATTGTAGAAAGAAAGGGAGAGGCATAGGGTTCAAGGTTGAAGAGGTAGATTAATTTCAAAAATGAATTTATAATTTCCATCTTGCTCTTTATTATGTTGAAGATGCTTATAAAACTGTGATTATAATCCTCCAAAATTAAAATTTCAATAAGATTCTTGAAATCTAAATAATAAATAATTTCCTTAATATCTAAATTCATGTTTTTGAAGTAGAATTATGGGAATTTTAGCTAAAAGAATGACAATTATTTTGAGCATGTGCATCGAGTGATATATTATGATGTTTTTTATGATCTAAACCGCCAGTTGGATAAATGATATTTTTTTTAAACCATGATTGACCAGAGTAAAATTGAGCCAAAATATATGTTAGTGCCTTTTGGAGAAAGTTAGCTAGCAATTATTATTATCCTTTTGATATTTTGGGATTTTCAATCTGGAGCTGTATACTTTATTCACAGTTCTCAAAATTATATTTAAGTTTAGTCCATTTGGTTTGCTGGATAAAATGACCTTTTACTGTTATTTTTTCCATCCTTTTCTTTTAGTTTATAATGTGAATTTGTCTTGAGAGTTACCTGAGTTCTTCTCTTAATGATCATGGTTGTGCCTTAATGTTTATAGTTGTCGATGGATCTAACCAACTGAGATGTCTATCCAATTCTTATTATCCAGGAGTTGATGGCAGGAGTTTGCCAAGAGTGGACACTTTGCCTATTGAGATTTCAAGCACGGGAAAAGCAGAGTCAACGTCAAGTCATCTTAATTTAGAAAGGTCTAAAACTGAGAGGCATACAGATCATAACATACTTACTGATGCAACACAATTTTTTGATGATAAAATTTCCGCACAACGTAAGGTATTGTCTGCGCACTTGAATTATTTCAGAAGGAATCTAGTTTTCGATTAGTAGATTTCACAATTTCGCGGTGAAGAGTAGAATTGGTAAGATTAAATTTTTAGCAAGATTTATTGTAAATAGCACAGACTGAGATAAATGTAGAAACACTGAACATAAATGCATCTAAAATGTCCAAGGACCCTGAACTGGGGTAAACCATGACATGTAGTAATCATTTGTTGAAGGCAGGACAAAAAAAATCAATAATTTATTTATGAATACACCAGTGCAGATCATATTACTAAATTAAACCAATGACCAACTACATAGTAGGCAGAAGAGAAAATCTGATTCTCTGTGTGTTACATTCTAGACTTAAATATTTTGGTTGCACCTGTAAGGGTATTTAAAACTCTAGGCATTAAACAATTCAAATTTTATAGATCAACTTAAAAAACTGAAAAATAAACCAAGATTGTAACAGACTATCACATATTAATAAATTCATGACAAAGAATTTGTAAAGAAAAGCGCAAGAAAAGAAAGTGATTGCTAGATCGACATTACTTAACCAAGTTGATCTACATTAATGATCACCTGTCATAGATATTGCCCTTAAATCAAAGTAACTACGGATTACTAGCAAGAATGAGGTTGTTGACACTTGCATGCACAGATTCGAGTAATCCTTTGAGAACTGCATGAGCGCGCCGTCCATTTTCTTCTCCAACTGAACATAAAATTCTTTGGAAACAAAATTTCCTAGTTGAATGTAACAACTCAATTTTGTCATGTTTTTGTCCGCCATTGTAATTAGACATTTTGAAACTGTGCAGCTCAAATTGTTGAACAGAATAGCTACCGTCAGAGATAATGGAACTGTAGAATTTGAACTTCCAAGGGACATTGAACCCCATACTCTTGGTGCTCATTCTCAAGGTTTCAGTAAAGATGCTGTTGATGCTGAACCACTTGAATCTGCAGACCTTCAGGACATACGTCCGTTGCAGATAGTAATGCTTATTGTTGGTACACGTGGTGATGTGCAGCCATTTGTTGCTATTGGAAAACGGCTGCAGGTTAAATTATTATTATTATTATTATTTTTGTGTTCATGATTTCCATCATTGCACTAGATTATTTATGATGCCAGGATTTCTAGAAATAAAATATAACTAACACCTATTCAAAATTTTAAATACTGGAAGCTGATCTGTGGCATGACAATCTGCAGAGTATTTTCATTAGTCAATGTTAAAAAAAAATTATCGCATTATTCCAATTTGAGCACCTTGCATATGAAGTTTAATGATGTGGAAATGTCATTTTCTCATCAGCCAATGGTTGGTTCCTAATGTGATTTAAGAGCCTCACATAGAGGAAGATGGAAAAAGTGATTTTTAATATGCCTGGATTGGTTTAACACCTAGGACATTAATCTTTGGGTAACCTTGGCTCTTACCCATATGTATTCGCATATGGGTACTAGTATGTATGAGCACATGGGTACCCGGCATTTGTGGCAATATTCGTCTAATCAATGTGTTTCAGAACGTGTATGTGTAGGTAGTTGGTGTTCAAATTCCAGTATGTTTTTTGCTTCGTACTGAAGTTTCAGCATTTTAACTATAGTTATCCAATTCATTACTGTACATTTATTCTTTACTTTTTATATCTTTCCCTGGTTATTATCTGTTTTCCCTAGCATTAAGATTTTATACTCTTTAAAATTCTTTTTGTGGTCAAACTTTGGTTGGCAGTTCTTTCAGAATGTTAATAAAGTTACATAATTCTTTTTAGTCATTCCAAGTTGATCAACATTCCTATGTTTAGTTATCTAATTGAACTATAATTGTATATTTCCCTGGTTATACTCAGTCTTCACTGGCATATTCAGATCAGATGCTCTTCAAAACTTTCTTGTGTGGTCGTACTTTGGTTTGTGGTTCTTTTAGAATGTTAATGAAGTTGCATATTTTTTTTTTACAATCATACCATGTGATCACAACCCTCCCTATTGAAAAAGGTATTATTGGGTCATATGCTTGTGCTTATACAGTGGAATTGGGATATCCCTGTCTGGGACTCATTTTCAGCCGTCGACCCCATTGTTTTATGAAAATTAGAAGTTAATCATTGATTGAATTGCTACATGGTATTGTGTCATAATTTCATATCCTATATATATAGACATGTGCGCACACACACACACTAGCCTTGATGAAAGCTGCATGCTTTTACTATTGTGTATTTTTTCCCCTGATTCTACCAGCATTACAGTGCAGAGGTATAGAAGTTTTTAATGGTGTAATTTTTTACAGGATTATGGCCATCGTGTTAGGTTGGCTACTCATTCAAATTTTGAGGAATTTGTGTTGACTTCAGGGCTGGAGTTTTACCCATTGGGCGGCGATCCAAAAGTTCTTGCTGGCTGTATGATCCTAAATGCTCATTTACTTTTTGGGATGGTCTCCTTTGATTATTGTGATGATTCTTGTGCTTTTATTGTTCATGCTTCTGCTTTCATGGGACTTGTTAGCAAATGCATGTCTTATCTGTTACCGGAAAATATCTATGGTGCAGTGAACACTCAATCCAAAGACGATCAATTTACATTTTCAGTTGTGGGTGATTGCTGTGTACCCAATCCTAAATGAGAATACTAAGATTTGATGTTATCAATGCTCCTAGGATTTAGCAAAAGATTGTCTCGCAGTGTTATTAATGTGAGATTTAGAGACCATTTTATTTCAGAAGTTGATCGTTTTTGATATTTAGGCTCATTTTTGCAATGTGATGGAGATATTAATACAGATGTCTCTCACAAGATTCAAACTGGATGAATAAAATGGAGATATGATTCTGGGGTTCTTTGTGATCGTAAAATTCCTTCGAAATTGAAGAGTAAATTTTTATAGGATTGTTATTAGACCAACTATTCTATATAGTAGTGAGTGTTGGCCTCTGATGGGACATGTTGAACAAAAAATAAGTGTAGCAAAAATGAAAATGTTAAGATGGACATGTGGATATACTAAGATGGATAAGATTAGAAATGAATGTGTTCGGGAGAAAATTGTATTGACTCCAATCGATGAAAAGATGACTTAGACTAGATTAAGATGGTTTGTCAATTTTAGAAGATCTAAGGATGCATCTGTTAATAGGATAAATTTAATGACAAATTTATTTATTAAAAGTGGTAGAGGTAGGCTTAAAAGGATCTTTTAACAAATCATTCATGACGATCTTGTTCTCAATGGTTTCAATAAAAATATGGTCTCCAATAGAGCTAATTGGCGACGTTTGATTCATTTAACCGACCCCATTTAATTGGGTTTAAGGCTTGTTTGTTGTTGGTTTCTGTTTGTGCTTATAAAGAATGCCTAAGAATTGCTAATATAGAATGGGGCATGATTGTCATGTGAATTGCTAATACACTGGAGGGTTGATATTAAAAGCCTTGAAGGGAGAGGCTTCATTGGCCAGGAGAAAGAATTTTTTGGGGATCAGTTAATTATCAGCCATCTTTGAGCTTGACTATTTATCTCCTTCCATTTATATTGTTTTTTTTCATGTTTTTTTGGGTGAACAAAAGATAAAACCTTCCATAAATCTCTCTAGGATGGGGCTTATGTATCTAAGTTTTCTCTCTCTAAAATATTCAGAATTAAATTTATAGGAGTTTTCTCTTTTATCTAAAAAGTTTTGAAACCAATTGTCATATAAATGCAGGGGTTGCTCGGGTAATTATGATTAGTTACTTCTGGCTTGAATAGGTCATTTTCATTGATTTTCATTTTTTGTGATTTTCATTTTTGGGTTCAGATATGGTTAAAAATAAAGGCTTCCTGCCATCTGGACCATCAGAAATACCAATCCAGCGGCATCAAATGAAGGAAATCATATACTCATTACTTCCAGCGTGTAAAGACCCTGATAAACTTTCTGGTATTCCCTTCAGGGCAGAAGCAATTATTGCTAATCCACCAGCCTATGGTTCGATCATGTAGCTCTTTTATTATTAGTACTTTTTGATCATTTTCTTCTCTTTTTCTTGATTCACTTTTGCACTTTTAATTGTGATTGTTGTTTCTCATTCAATATCCAATTTTGACATAGTATTTGGAGAAAATTATTGCGACTACATGTTCCAAGCAACCGAGATATTTCTAAAAAACTTGGATTAAAATTTTAGGTCATATTTGATGAAATGAAAAAATTGGCTTGGAGAGAGTGTTTGAGTAGGGTTGTAAAAAGGGCTCAGTGGCCTATGCCGACCCTGGGCCCAGGTCTTACCTCGTTTTTAAATCACTTTATTTTTATTATATATATATATTTTTAAAAATATACTAAAAACAGGATTGGCCTGCCCGGATATGGTGTTGTTTTCTTGCTGTCTGGTGGTCCACCTAGGTGGCCCAGGTCCAGGCCTAACCCCAGGCCGGGCCTAACACTTGAGCAGGCTAGGTGGCCTTGTTGGGCTGAACCACTTTATTTTTTATTCTGCAAAAACGCTGAAAATATGTTTAAGAGAAAATATTAAATATAATTAGAAAATTATGCCGATTTCACTATTTTGAATAATTTTGTACAGTTTTTGTAATGATGATGATTATAAATTCTAAATCTAGTTATTAACTTGCAATGCTAATTATGATGATCACCGACTTCAATCTTGATTGATACTGTTTTATCAGATGTCCATCTATACTAAATGTAGGTTTAGATACAACATTGAAAAGAAAAATAGAGAGGTCAGGTCATTTGTGTAAGTTTGGACCAATGATATTTATTTTGTCTGTACCAATTGAAGATATTAAAATTTTGTAGTTTCAATATCATGGGGTTGAAATATTTAAATCTAAATATTCTTGTTGCTTAGATGTACTTGCAGTTGAGTAATGACACCCCCTCCTGCTTTTTAGTGAACTTATATGTTTTATGAAGAAAATAGTGTAGACGTAGTGTGTGTCATTGTGGTGGGTGTTTTGTACGAGTGTATTAAATTTATATTCATCATATATGTAGAAATGGAAGAGAGGTAGACCCGATACCCAAGATGCCTCTTAAGAGAGACCTTGATGTCTATTTATAATAAATAACAAAAGATGGCATGATACCTAAGTTCGATGTGGGACTCAGGTCAACTTAACTTTTAAGACTCCCCTTCAAGCTAGGTATACCTAGCTTGGATACATAATTAAAGAAAACAAAGCAAACAAAAAACATTGCTAACACTCTCGCTCAAGCTGGACATATCTAGCTTGATTACATAACAAGACAAAACAAGAAAATATAAACTGCCATGGCTGCTCCTCCTCAATAAGTTGATGGATGATGTCGCTAAAAAAGATTGTGTCAACCAAAGAACAACGGCCGTATGCACCGCCTACTAATTGTGCTCCACCTGTTGCGCTCTCGCCCATTGCTGCAAAAGGAAAGATGATCATCGTAGAACTCTCTTGCTCCCTTGCTGAGGACGACCCTTGCTTCAAGATGTCGGATGAAACGACGACCAACAAACGACGACCAACAAACGACCTCAAAACGGCCGGGTGAAACGGCGCCCGACTAGCAGACCCAAAAGGTCGGGTGATACGGCGTCCAACTTTGCGGACCCAAATCGCTGGGGTGATACAACGTCCAACTTTGCGGACCCAAATCGCCGAGGTGAAACGACGTCCGACTTTGCGGAGCCTAAAATGATTTTGGTTGATAGCAAAAGTAACAACAAGGAGCAACAGAGAACCTGATAGAGCCAAAAAATCCATTTTGCTGCAACGTTGAAGGAACGCACACAATTGGGACATCAACTGCAGGAGGTGCGCGCAACAGCAGGGTCAGGAGGCGGTGTGACGATACTGGACGGTGGGGCTTGCCGAGCTTGGGACGACGCGCGAAACATAGGCCAATCAGGAGGGAGGCCTACACCGGGTACAACGCTAGATCTCGAGCAGGCCGGGGGCTTTTCCGTCATAAGTGTCGACGACGACCGACTCTGGATCTGGCTGGAACGACATCGAAATAGGGGGTTGACCTGGAGGCTGCTCGGTAGATTTGGTTGCGCAGGGGGCTGATGCTGCAGGAGAATGTTGCGCAGGGGAAGGAGTGCGGCGTCAGAGCTTCGGGGCGGAAGGGGTGGGGACGTTAGCAGTGGGGCACCTGGGTTGTCGCGATGAACAAGAGAGGTCACACCTGGAGGTGCGCCGTCGCACAGAGAGTTGCCGCTAGGCCATCGCGCAAGAGGTGAGACGTCGCGTTGGGTGGAACCCTTGCAGCTATTCACCGCCACCATCGCTTTCGACGCCATATCCAGCTGCGTCAAGGGTTTGTCGCGCAGGTGGTGGAAGGAGGTCGTTGCACTGGGGACTTGCTTGGCAGGAGCTGTTGCGGTGCTGTGATGGTGGTCGGCAGGGAAGCGAATGGGCAGAGGAGACGTCACATTGGAGGTGCCCTCGCACTGGAGGGGCGACAGGAGGGAGGCCTTCGCGGTGGAGGCTCATCCCGCAAGGAGGGCTGCGCACAAAGATGGAGGGGCGCACCGGGAGATGGCAGGGGTGGCGCTGCTGTGATGGTGGCCAAGGCCCCCCCCCCCCAACGGGGGAGATACATAGGTGTCTGCTGAGAAAAAAGAGACGGGAGGGTGAACTAGGGTTAGAGAACCTGCTCTAATACCATGTAGAAATGGAGGATTCGGTAACCCAAGATGCCTCTTAAGAGAGACTTTGATGTGTATTTATAATGAATAACAAAAGATGGCATGATACCTAAGTCTGACGTGGGACTCAGGTCAACTTAACCTCTAACAATATAAATCAACTGCAGTACGAATGATGCCATTATATTGAGTATCTTATTCAAAATAAATAATGAAAAAAAAAGCTTGTCACCCATCACCTTTAATTTGTCTGAATTTGAAATCGTAGACTTGGGTTTGACTTGAAATACTGTTCGAGCTGACCCAATTTGACCATTTTTAGAAACAATTCACCCCAAGCCGCCGGGCCCAAATTATGCCCCTTCACGAGACAAATATTTATTTCCTTTTACATTTCCTCTTCATCCCCTTTTCTCATTTTCACCCCCTATGTGTCTATTGTGACCTTAGGTGATAAACACTTACCTAATTTAGTTGCGTTTCTTTGGTTTCTATCTTGGCTCATGGCCTTGTGGGATTTCTTCTATGCTTAAAATGCAGAAAACCCTAGCATGGAAAACCGTCCATGAGGTTAATTATTCACATCCTACCTTTGTTAATTCTGCATACTACTTAGCATCACACGGGCATGGGTTTCTCTGTTTGGCCGGGGGGGCCTTGTGGTCATCCGAATCACAGTTGATGACACACGGCTGTTTTTTTAGATGATGCTAATTGACTTCATCATACCATAATCTCTTGTTTAATATTCTTTAGGTTTTTTTTTGTACTTCGCTGATGACACCCTTATGTTCCCTCCAGAGGATGCTAATGGAATTCATCATGCTGTAACCTTGTTTAATGTTTCTTGGGTTTTTTTGATTACTTTGTTTTCCTGTTGCATTTTGGACCTGTAGGAAAATTTGAAGGGGTTGTTTGAGGGATGTTCAGAGTGGTTGGTACACTCATTTTGTTATTTATTTTTGCTCCCTGTAAAAGATTCAAAGGGTCTGTTTTAGAGGGTGTTTAGAAAGACTGAGAAGCTCTTTTGATTTTTTTTTTTATAAAAATTTTAATGTTGAAAGCTTGTTTCCCTTTTATGCTTAGTGCATTCTTTCCTTCATTGTGAATAAAATATTCCTCTATAAAAAACTAAAAGAAGAAGAATGCGGCTCGACTATTTGATTTATATGCCAGCTCCTATATTTTCCATGCATTGATGGTTCCTTAGTAATAACCATTACATTTTTGAACAGCTTGTTCATAAATTTTGCTTCTGATATTGGGAACTTTTTCTTTAGGGCATGTTCATGTGGCAGAGGCTCTAAAAGTACCAATTCATATATTTTTCACGATGCCATGGACGTGAGTTTTGCATAGGCATTGCCGCTTTATTTATTTATATTCCCGTGATTTTGTTGCTTTATTGATGTGTGCTTGTCAGTGTCTTGCATTGCTAGCTTGTTTTATATAGTTAGGTGGGCTTTATTTATTTATATTCCCATGATTCTGTTGCTTTATTGATGTGTGCTTGTCAGTGTCTTGCATTGCTAGCTTGTTTTATATAGTTAGGTGGGTGTTTTTAAATATATTACACCATTTTTATTCTAAAAACATGAATTACTAATAATGCTCTTCCCGCCAGGCCAACTAGTGAATTTCCACACCCTTTGTCTCGAGTTAAGCAACCAGCTGGCTACAGAGTGAGTCTCTTAGCATTGATTCTCTCTTCCCTTACATTCACCCTCCTCTCAACCTTTTTCCCTTCAGCTACATTTTCAGAATTGTCATAAAATTTGGTTGGTTGAATTTGCAGCTGTCCTATCAAATTGTTGATTCATTGATTTGGCTTGGAATTCGTGATATGATAAATGATCTTAGAAAGAAAAAGTTAAAGTTGCGTCCTGTCACTTACTTGAATGGTTCACATGGTAATGATTCTGATGTGCCATATGGATATATATGGAGTCCTCATCTTGTTCCTAAGCCAAAAGGTGAATTACCTTACTTTGTATATATTTGAAAATGTACCGGTTTTTGGCTTTTTATGTTTTGAGATCCAATATCTCATAGTCTTAACATTGTTTTTCTGGTAACTTCTCTTTTTTGTGTCTGCGTGCCTCACATCATCACGCATATTTTTATTTCTTTCATAACATTGTATGTCTTTGAAAAATTTACTGCAGTTTTTGGTGGTTCATGTTTTGTGATCCAATGTTGCATGGTAACAATGATTTTCCTGGCAACTTGTTTTTTTTTTTGTGTGCGTGCGTGTTTGCTTCACATTACACCTATTTTTGTCATCACCTACAAACTTAATAGTCACATGCTTCTTCTCTAGACCCATTTAACTCGACAAGGGCTTTGACTGCAAATATGCTAGGGTCTTTCATTGTCCTTATTTTTTATTTCTTTCATAACTTTGTATGTCTTTGAAAAATTTACTGCAGTTTTTGGTGGTTTATGTTTTGTGATCCAATGTTGCATGGTAACAATGATTTTCCTGGCAACTTGTTTTTTTTTTGTGTGCGTGCGTGTTTGCTTCGCATTACACCTATTTTTGTCATCACCTACAAACTTAATAGTCACACGCTTCTTCTCTAGACCCATTTAACTCGACGAGGGCTTTGACCGCAAATATGCCAGGGTCTTTCATTGTCCTTTGTTTTTCCATCTAATATTATTTTTGTTTTTTTATTCCTTTTAATATTATCTATTCAAATATGTATATTTATATATGCATGCCTATATTTTTGCATGCATGCATGTAAAACCTAATTCAGGTCTTTGTACTGATGGGCAGACATAATATGTACTTTGCATGTATGAAACATGGTATTATAATAAGTCAAGCTCAATATAGGTCACTTTCTGGGACCATCTCAATTTTTCATCAATAAGTGATGTTCTGCCAAGGGTAGTAAAGGAGTAGTATAAAATAAGACATTCTATGCATCATAGACCCAATTATAATATAATTTCATGTACGGCCCAATATTTTATATAGTCATGGTGGTGCTAACTAGTAATGTTTCACCGTCTTTAGATGGAGCTCATCAATTTCAAGAAGCCTTTCAAAATCTAGGTGATGGAATTAGACCACGGAAACATATCTTAGGTTTTTCACTTGCATTATAGCCCATTATTTTTGGCATTTATTTTGTGTTATTGTTATACTGTATAGTTTCGTAACTGATTTATAGGTTGCATTTTTATTATCTAAACCTCTTGATAATTTGCATTAGTTCTTATTTTCTTGCTGCGACGTTTGGCTTTCTTGCTGACCTGGAATGCAAACATGGGCATAACTTTAAATATCTATAAATATTCTTTCTTGGTTGTTTATTTGTTATTTAGGCTGTGATTATCAACAATAGTTTTATTTTTTACCTGGTTTGCAGATTGGGGTCCTAAGGTTGATGTAGTTGGGTTTTGCTTCCTTGACCTTGCATCAAATTATAAACCTCCTGAAGAACTTGTAAAGTGGCTGGAAGCTGGTACAAAGCCTATCTATGTTGGTTTTGGTAGCCTTGTAAGTTTTTAATTTTTTCCCAAAAAAAATATTCTTTGATTAGTAAATGCACAGCACGCCTGGAAAGGTTAGACTTTGGCTGTCTACATGGTGTAGGTGTGTTGGCTACCAGCTTGTGTTCAATGCCATCAAATGACCAGCCCAATTTGTTTCAAATGATTTAATCCATCGCTTCATTTTTTTCTTCATCAAGACACCTGTGATATTCTTGTATAAAATATATTTTTCGATCCTTTGGCCTATGAACTGTGTGTTGGTTTAAGCTTTAGAAATAGAGTTCTTCATCCTAAAAGATAAAGCATCTAGGTTGTGTTCAATGCCATCAAATGACCAGCCCAATTTGTTTCAAATGATTTAATCCATCGCTTCATTTTTTTCTTCATCAAGACACCTGTGATATTCTTGTATAAAATATATTTTTCGATCCTTTGGCCTATGAACTGTATGTGTTGGTTTAAGCTTTAGAAATAGAGTTCTTCATCCTAAAAGATAAAGCATCTAGGTTGTGGGTCAGTGTTGACCATTAATCCTTAATTTGCCCTGTGTAACATTAACACCTGTTGGACCCCATTTAAGTTAATGGGTATTTCCGAGTCCCATATCGGTCTTTCCCTCCGTGTAAATATTTTTACTCATTTATAAAAGAATGTCTCCGCCTTACATTGAGGTAAGGGGAATTCACCATCAACATGGTATCAGAGGAAAATTAATCCCGAACCCTCCCTCCCCTGCGGATTCCCGGTTCTGTCCGGCCCCGCCTTTCTCCCCTCCGGATTTGCCCTTCCCGGCGGCCCTCCCTCCTGTGCCCACGGCTACCTTCCCGGCAGCCCTCTCTCCCTCAAGCGGCGCCCCTCTCCTGCGCGGCTCCACTCCCAGCTCTGCCGCGATCCGGTTCCTCCCGCGGCGCTCCTCCAGACCGCGCCTCCCACAGATCCCGTTGATGGTTCTTCCCGGCGGCCCTGGAGCCCGTCGCCTCCCGTCGCCGTTTCCAGACACGACTCCCGGCGCCCTCGCCCCGGTGTCTCCTCCCGGTTGCGCGCACCGGCCCCGTCAACCCGAGCGCGACCCTCCGTCGCGACCCCTTCCGAGCGCGACCCTCCTTCGCGGCTCCTCCCGAGCGCGACCCTCTGTCGCAGTCCCTTCCGGCTCCCGCGCGACCCTCCGTCGCGGCTCCCTCCTAGCGCGCTCGTCCAGTGGCCTCCCTTCCCTGGCGGCCTTCCCCAGCGGCCTCTCTTCCCCGACGGCCTTCCCCGGAGGCCTCCCTTCCCCGACGGCCTTCCCCGGAGGCCTCCCTTCCCCGACGGCCTTCCCCAACAGCCTCCCTTCCCCGGCGGCCTCTCCTCACCGGCGGCCTCCCTTCCCCAGCGGCTCCATCCCGGGCGTCTCTCTTCCAGCGCGTGGATCCCGACGACCTCGCGCCAGCCCCTCCCTTCCAGTGGTCTCCCGACCTCTTTCGGAATCTCCCATTCTGCCAGCACCCGCTTTCCGGGGGTCTGTCCAGCGCTGAATGACGAGTTCATCTGCAACTTCCGAATACCTCCCTTCGATGGCTGCCTCGGTCCTGCCTCCTCTTATCACCGCCTCCACCCGCTTGGTCGATGAGCGACTCAACTCCAAAAATTTCTTTGTCTGGCGGAAGACCGTGCTCATGTCTCTCACCGGCATGGACCTCGATTCTCATCTCGAGGATCCACCACCTCTACCTTCTGACCCAAAATATCGACCGTGGAAGCTTGCCGACAGTAAAATCTTTGCTTTACTGGTCAATTCAATGGACTGCTCTGTCAAAGACGTCACCCGGTCAGCCAACACAGTCAAGGAACTCTGGGATTCCTTGAATCTCATGTACTCCGAGACCAATTACTTGGCTCGGGTATCTGATCTTCTTCAGCGGTTGTCCCTCCTCCGCCAACAAGCTCGTCTATTTCCCGCATACTTCATGGAGTGGAAGGCTCTACGAGACGAACTTCTTGAGCTTTGGCCCATTCCACAAACACCTGCGGAAGCCTTAGCCCAGCGGGACCAGCTCTGTCTTTTCAGCCTCCTCCACGGTCTCGACCCGGAATATGCGACGACGGCGACAGAGATGCTCGCCAGCCTCTCGTCTCTAGAGATTTCGCAGGTCTATCATCGCCTTGGGAAGGCTCATCGGACCCTTGCCCCACCCATCCCTAGCCTTGATCACACTGCTCTCCTGGGTCGTGGCGGTGGCCGCCCTATTGACACTCGTGGATGCGGCCGTGGAGACAACCGACCTCGCCCACTCTGTCAGCACTGTGGCAAGCTCGGCCACCTGGTTGACTGTTGCTAGGTCCTTCATGGCCATCCCGCTTCGCACCCACGACAGGGCCAAACTGCAGTCCGAGATGGATCCCCGCCTGCTGCCGCTCTTCCTTCATCTTTGGATCTCTCCATGGCTGAGATCCAGTTGATTCACGATCATAGGACCACCTCCCTACCGGGCTCTTCATCAGCATCTCTTGCCCACTCCGGTGGTCTCACTGCATTTGTCAGTCAGCGCTCCCCTGCCTGGATGCTTGACTCAGGTGCGTCCGACCATCTTACCGGGGATGCAGGTATGCTCTCCAATTACAGTCCCTATACTGGTTCCTCAGCCATCACTGTTGCTGATGGTTCCACTCCCCCCATTGCCGGTTTTGGTACATGCTCCCTCACCTCATCCCTTCACCTATCCTCGGTGGCCCATGTACCACGCAGTCCATTTAACCTGCTCTCCATAAGCAAGCTGACCAAGGATTTCAATTGTAATGCTATCTTTACCTCGTCTTCTGTTATGTTTCAGGAGCGGGCGACGAACCAGAAACTTGGTAGAGGCCAGCTTCGAGATGGGGTGTACATGTTCGATGGCCTGACATCCGTCGCCTGCACGTCTGTCTCTACTCGTGCCGTGGACCTCCATTCTCGGTTGGGCCACCCCTCCGCCTCCGCTCTTCATCAGCTCTATCCAGATATTAGTCTGCATTTATCTTTTCATTGTGAGTCTTGTACCTTTGCGAAACACCATCGCACATCATATTTTCCTCGACTTGACATACGGGCCGCCAAACCCTTTGATTTGGTTTATTCATATGTATGGGGTCTCTGTGCCACCTCGAGTCAATCAGAGTATAAATATTATATCCCTTTCATTGATGATTTTTCACGTATGATGTGGCTTTACCTTCTCCGAGATCGGACAAAAGTTTTCTCCACCTTTCAGACCTTTTACCATGAGATCCGGACACAGTTTTCTATCTCTGTAAAATATCTACGCTCCGACAATGGGCGGGAATACTTATCCACTCCCTTTCAGCAGTTTCTGCGGGCACACGACATCATCCATCAGACCTTCTGTCCTGATACCCCTCAGCAAAATGGAGCGGCTGAGCGAAAACAACGGCATATTCTGGAAACTGTTCGTGCCCTCCTCTTCCACCGCAATGTGCCTCTTCTCTTCTGGGGGGATGCCATCCTCACTGCTACTTTACCTACTCAATCGACTTCCTTCCTCCATATTCCAGGGGGAGACTCCTTTTCATACTATGTTCCCCTCTCTTCCTGCTCACTCCCTTCCACTCAGCGTCTTCGGATGTCTCTGCTATGTCCGGGACACTCGCCCAAATCTCTCTAAACTTTCTCCCAAATCCCTCCGGTGTATTTTTCTTGGATATTCCCGCACTCAGCGTGGCTAGCGGTGCTTCTCTCCAGACTTACGCCGCTATATCACCTCCGCCGATGTCTCATTTGTCGAGAGCTCTTCTTTCACTCCAGCCTCTCCTCATCCAGACACTACCATCGTTAAGTGCCTTCCTCTCATTTTTCACCCTCCTATGATGTCTCCTCCTACTGGTCATCGCTTTGGGCAGGTCTACTCTCGTCGTCCATTGATTGTACCCCCCGTCCAGGCCGAGGACAACATTGTTCCCACTTCGTCCGATGCTCCTGTCACAGCACCTGAGAACTTGCCAACTGCATTTCGGAAAGGTACTCGCTCGTGTCAGACTACTCCTCTATTTACATCTTCATACAAAGGTTTGTCAGCACTGGAGGCGATCTCTATTCCCCGCACGGTTGGCGACGCCAAGTCACACCCAGGGTGGCTACAGGCTATGCGAGATGAACTGCAAGCTCTGGATGAAAACCATACATGGGATCTGGTCCCCTTCCCTGCGGGCAAACAGGCGGTCGGCTGCAAATGGATTTATACGACCCGTCTCAATCCCGATGGCTCTCTTTGTCGCCTCAAAGCTTGGCTTGTGGCGAAGGGATTTGCTCAGACATATGGCTTCGATTACTTTGAGACCTTCTCTCCGGTCGCCAAGATGGCCTCTGTCCGCCTATTCATATCTCTGGCTGCTCATCATCATTGGTCGCTTCATCAACTGGATGTCAAGAATGTCTTTCTCCATAGCTTTCTTGACGAAGAAGTCTACCTGCAGCAGCCCCTGGCTTTTATGCCTCTGGCGCCGACTCCCATGTCTGCCGCCTCCGTTGATCCCTCTCTGGCCTCAAGCAGTCTCCTCGGGCTTGGTTTGGCCGCTTCAACACTGTCGTCACGGCCTTTGGCCTCTCTCGCATTATGAAGGATCACACAGTCTTCTTCCGTACGACGACGAACGACTATATCTTGCTGGTGGTCTATGTTGATGATATCATCACAGGGAGTGACTCCACAGGAATCGCCAACCTCAAGGCGCACCTTGACCACTACTTTCACACCAAAGATCTTGGTCCCCTCACCTACTTCCTTGGCATTGAGGTCTCCCGTTCTGAGGACACTATCTCTCTCTGCCAACGCAAGTATGCTCTTGATATCTTGCAGGATGCAGGATTGAGCAAGGCAACTGCAGTGGACACTCCTCTTGAGCCTGGGGAACGCTCTCTTCATACCGACTCAGAACCATTTTCTTACCCTGAGAACTATCGACGTCTGGTGGGTAAACTTAACTACCTCACCATGACACGACCAGACATTGCCTGCGCCGTTGGCAAAGTCAGCTAGTTCATGGAGCATCCAACCAGATCTAAGTGGGATGCTGTCATCCGCATTGCCAAATACATCAAGAAAGACCCTGCACGTGGCCTTCAGTACTCACATCATGCTCATTTGGATGTTGAGGCCTTCTGTGATGCGGACTATGCAGGTTGCCTCGCTACCTGCAAATCTACTTCGGGATTCGCCGTGTTCTTCGCCGGTAACCTCATCTCCTGGCGCAGCAAGAAGCAGATTGTCGTCTCCAGATCGAGTGCAGATGCCGAATACCGCGCCATGGCCACGGTCACCACTGAGATCTTTTGGCTTCATCATCTCCTCCATGAGTTCGGTTTCTCGGCAAAGACCTTTGCTCATATCTGGCGTGACAATCAGGCAGCCACAAAGATTGCCTCGAATCCCGTCTTTCATGAGCGGATGAAGCATATCGAGGTGGACTGCCACTTTCTTCGCCACCATCTGGAGCAGAACCATATCAGCTTTGGCCATATTCCGACAGCAGATCAGCTTGTCGACATCTTCACCAAAGGCCTCCCCGGAGCTCACCTTGACTCTCTCACTACCAAGCTGGGTATTCACAGCATCCATGACCCAACTTGAGGGGGAGTATGAGATGGTCCTTGTGTCATGTCATCTTTTTTTTTCTTTGTGGGACTCAATCCAATCTGGGCATGTCCAGCTTGAGGGGGAGTGTTGGACCCCATTTAAGTTAATGGATATTTCTGAGTCCCACATCGGTCTTTCCCTCCGTGTAAATATTTTTACTCGTCTATAAAAGAATGTCTCCGCCTCACATTGACGTAAGGAGAATTCACCATCAACAACACCAATCGAGGGAATTCTATAATAATTTTTGTCACGACCCGCCCCCATTAATACCCCTCCTGGACCGACATTGAAGATAGAAGTAACCCCCGAAGCCCGCCTCCAATAGGCCACTGGTTGACGACACTGAGGGTATAGAGTACGCTCAAATGAGAGACATTACTCTCAAATTCTTAGGAAAATATAATAAACCACAAATCAACTTAATAATGAATAAATAAACCAATCTAAGGGCATGAAATGTCATACAAAGCAAAACCCAAACAAAAATATACCACAACACCACCTACGACGGTGACCATGATCACCAACAACACATATTAAGGCAAGCTTGATCACCTACCCTTTCCTGCGAACCTGAAAAACAGATATATATCTATATATCTATATATATATATATATGTATATAGGGGTGAGCATATAAGTATACTTAATAGGATCCTTCCCCAAAACCTTATGTGCAAATGTGGGAGAAACATGCTAAAACCCCAATGAATAAATAAAAGAAATCAACTCGTCACCTAAATCTGGTCAACGATATTCTCATTCTTACCAAGGCTCGCCCACCTAGCAACACATATAAATAGATAACATAATATAAAAAACATGTATATATAAGAAAGGTACTCCATTTCCACTTTCCCACTGAACTAATCGCTCTAAATCCCAACGTCTCATTTCTTAGTACTCTCATCCCCTCCATTAGTCTTACTGCACATCTGTGCTATCACATCATATTCATATCCACATAATCGCAACCACATATCCATCGCATCCCATAACCACATAATAAGACCGAGGGCTTTTAAAGCCTCTGCATAGATACCCATGTAATAACTGTAAGCCATTACAGGCTAGATACATGTATACGCTATAACCTTAAGTCGCCACAGCCCACATATACATGTATGTCATAAATGTGAGGCACTATAGCCCGTATGAGCACATATCCTACAACTGTAAGACATCATAGCCCAGATATGCCTACATATATACTACTTATGGAAGAAAGAGCGGGGTAGGGGGAGTAGTCAACCATTTGTATCCTAAACAACCTAGATGTTGAAAATACACCCGAAATCCAAGGCCAATATGAATGTCGGTTGCCCCATCGCACCCGGGTGGTGGAGCATAAGAAATAACAGAACATAATGAATAATATAGCACATAACCATTTAAGGGCAACTAATCTACCTAAGACTTGATAGCTAATTAGGAAACCGCAAGACTACTCAACTACCGACACTAAGGACTACATGAGTTGGGTAACTTTTCTCACGAACCTTCAATTGTCAGGAGCCATAAGATATAAACATGTATTTCTTCATGAGAACACACCCCAATCCCTTCTTGGAAGCCAATACACTTCCAAACACACGCATCAAAGTTCAATACTATCACTAATCATTTATGATTAGTCAATTACCAATCATTTAATAATAATCTATCACCCATCTTGGATTAATGATTACATTAACCATCTAAGCCAAGGTGCCTTTATTCAACATCATAATTCCACAATTAATATCGGTTGCCCCATCTCACCTGGGTGGTGGAGCATAAGAAATAACAGAACATAATGAATAATATAACACATAACCATTTAAAGGCAAATAATCTACCTAAGACTTGATAGCTAATTAGGAAACCGCAAGACTACCCAACTGCCGACACCAAGGACTACATGAGTTGGGTAACTTTTCTCACAAACCTTCACTTGTCAGGAACCATAAGACATAAACATGTCTTTCTTCATGAGAACACACCCCAATCCCTTCTTGGAAGCCAATACACTTCCAAACACACGCATCAAAGTTCAATACTATCACTAATCATTTATGATTAGTCAATTACCAATCATTTAATAATAATCTATCACCCGTCCTGGATTAAAGATTACATTAACCATCTAAGCCAAGGTGCCTTTATTCAACATCATAATTTCAGAATTAATATCCTTGCTCTCTTAACCATTTTCCAAATCCAGATTTCATATCCCTGCTCACTAGAAATCCATGAACCCTAAAGACATCATCCATCATGAATCCTCCATCAATCATTGATAAGAAACCCAAAGAAATCATCAATAAGAAACCCAAAGAAATCGGAGGAATTGATGCTGCCATGGCTTGGCAAGGACAAATGAAAGAGAACGAAGAAGTGAAAAGAGAAATAGAGGAAGAGAGGTACCTTGGATCGTTGCACAAAGCAAAGTCCTTAAGAATCAATCTTAGGGGCTTAGGTGTTAGGTCGGAGAAAAACGGGAAGGATGGCAAGAGGGGGGGTGAATTGCCTTTTAAAAAAAAGATAAACAAATTAAAATCAAAGTGAAAGTGCAGCGGAAATAAAGAGGCAATCACACAAGAAATTGATAACGGAGTTCGGCCAAAACCCGGCCTACGTCTCCGCTCCCAACTCAACCGTTGAGAGATTCCCACCGCTTGCTTTTCAATGGTTTTAGCAAGAAACTCACTAGGCTTTGAGGTAGCACTAGAACATATTACAGCTTGCTTTTGAATTGGTTTAGCAAGAACCCACTTGCTTTTAATGGTTGAGCAAGAACCCACTAGCCTTCTTACAGGTGAAGGCTAGCTCACCTATGACACAAGCCTTTTAAAAGGAAAGGCTTGAAGAAACCTCTTCACACCTTAGTGGTGATGTGAAACCCAAAAGAAAGAGGGATGAGAAAAGGTGTTGGGGTTTGTAGGCACAAACCCAAAATGATGCTCAAAAATGATAAACAAGAAAAACCGTAATGGAGAAGCCTTGGGCGCCAAATGATGATGGAGTTGATGTAGCGTGCTCTCCCAAGCTTCTTGAGGTACTCCTTGGATTGGAAATTGGTTGGAGCACTTGAGGATCCTTGAAGGTGGAGCGCCGGAGGTTCGCCAAATGTTCAACAATATGTCCGAGCGCTTGGTATATGATCCGGATCGTGTCCGGGGCTTCCTCAGCCTTTATTTATAGGCATGGAACCCATTGGGGGCCTTCGGAGCCGTTGGAGAGGCTTAAAGAGCCGTTGGGAGCCAAGTGGGCCAGCCTGGTCAAACTGCAACGGCTAGTTTGACTGGCTCCACCGGCTGGCCGGTACAGTCCCACCGGTTGGCCGGTGTGTGCAAAAAGGCATAGGATTCGGGCTCAGCCTCCACCGGCTGGCCGGTGCTGAGGCCACCGGTTGGCCGGTGTGGAGACAGTAGCTCCCACTGTTCTGCTGGGTGCCACCGGCTGGCCGGTGCTGAGGCCACTGGTTGGCCGGTGGTGAGGCAGTAGCTTCCTCTTCTGTGCAGGTGCCACCGGCTGGCCGCTGGTATGACACCGGTTGGCCGGTGGTCTGGACAGAAGGATGCCTTCTGTCCAGGCCTCCATCGGCTGGCCGGTACACTTCCATCGGTTGGCCGGTGGACTGAATTTCAGTCCACTTTGCCTTCTTTCTTTCTTGGCCCAATTCCTTGGCCACCTGAATTGATTCCTATCATCCAAAAACACTTGAAAGAGGATTAGATAAACATGAAAGTGATTGTGATCATGAAAATTAAACCACGAGGGGATACGAGAGGTACAACAATCTCCCCCTATTTTGATGATCACAATCACCAAAACAATTAATGTAAAATACTGAAATTGAAAGGAAATGCTAAGCATGATGAAAAGGATTCTCCCCCAATCAATCAAGAAATTTCTCCCCCTTTGTGATTATCAAAATAGCGTGGGGCATAAAACTTGATTGAGGGAAAAGATTTGAAAGTTTTGAAATGAAAAAATTGAATAACAGTTTGAATTGAAAGTTTTGAATCAAAAATGAATAACAGTTTGAATTGAAAGTTTTGAATCAAAAATGAAATGAAAATTGAAAAGAAAATTTTGAATTGAAAAATTTGATACCAAGAGTTGAAAAAGAAAGTTTGAATTGAAAGAATTGAAATGAAAAAATTTGAAATGAGAATTTGAATTCACAAAAAGGCTTAAAAGAACCTAACTCCCCCTAAATAAAAACAATAAATCACCGGGGGAAGGAAATAAATTTTGGCCTGGAGAGACTATTGAATTAAGAAAATTTCTCCCCCTAAATAAAACAAAAGATCATCGGGGAGCGGTTTTTGAAACCGAAACAAACTTTGGGCCGGAGAGACTCGCTAGAAGGGATTTTTCAATCCATACTTGTCTCATGGCGGGTCTTCTCCTATAAAATTCATCGGAAAAGAAAATAGACTTTGGTTGGCCGTACCGGGCATTTTTGCAATCACACTCATAAATGAGGTGCCCGGGTTTTTTGCAATAATTACAAAATTTGAATTGGGAGCTCCCCCTTACAAAAATAGTGGGTGCATGGGAGGAGGAAGCTATATTGGTGTAGCCAAGTCCATTGGTGGTTCTAGATACTCGTTGAGAACCTAAGAGTTTGGACAAATTTTGTTCACCTTGGGTGAACTTGGCTAGGGTCTCCCTTAGGTCTTTGATGGTTGATTCCATGGAATCAACATTTGGGAAATTTTGGATTTTGAGGGACATCTCCTCCTTCTCTTTGAGAAGTTGTTCTTTTTCGGAAGAGAGTTTTTTGAAATTCTTTTTTAAAGCAATAAATTTGGAAGAAAGTTCGTGAAAACCTTCCTCCAATCGATCTCTAGCGTATTGGAGATCCTCATAAGACATGTGATTGAAAGAATTTGAATTTGAAGAGCAAGAGGAGGAGGAGTCGGAAGAGGTTACCTCATGGAATGCCATTAGGCATTTGTTACCGTTGTCGCTTGAGGAGGAGGATGATGATGATGAGCTATCACTCTATGTCGCCTTGAGGACCTTTTTCTTTCCTTTTTCCTTTTGCGTGGCCCGTTTTTTGTTGAGTGGGCAATCGGGCTTGTAATGGCCCTTTTCGCCGCACCCGTAGCATTTTACCTTGGGCTCGGATCTTGCGGTGGGTTCTTGCTTTCGCGCCTTGCGAGATTTCTTCTTCTTCTTGTGCTTCTTCATAAATTTGTGCATTTGGCGGGCGAGATTCTCCATTTCCGAGTCGCCGCTTGAAGGTGAAGAAGATGAGGAAGATGAGGATGATGAGGAGGAGCTTACTTCTTTTTGTACCTTGAGGGCGATGTTCTTTGGTGTCTTGATTGGAGTGCCCTCCTTTTGAGCTTGCCTCCTCATCGTGATCTCGTACGTCATTAGGGATCCGATGAGCTCCTCGACCGGCATGTTCTTTACATCCTTAGCTTCTTGGATTGCCGTCACTTTAGGTGCCCATTTGCTCGGAAGGACCCATAGGATCTTCTTGACCATAGTTTCTGCAGAAATATCATCACCAAGGGACTTTCTCCCATTGCAAACGTCAGTGAAGCGTGTAAACATTTCAGAAATAGACTCATTTGGATGCATTGAAAAAGATTCAAAGTCTTGTCTATACATATCTAATCTAGTATCTTTGACTTTATTAGTGCCTTCATGGGTCACTTCTAAAAGCTTCCAAATTTCATGTGAAGTGGTGCAAGTGGATACACGATTAAATTCATTTCTATCTAACCCGCAATGTAGAGCATTCATGGCTTTGCCATCAAGCTCAAAATTCTTAATATCGGCGGGGGTCCATTTGGATTCGTCGGGGGAAGACAAAGAATAACCTTGCATGACAATTTTGTAAATAGGATATCCTATGCTTCTTAAAAAAGTGGTCATGCGGGTTTTCCAATAATTATAGTCGGTTCCATCAAAAAATGGAGCACGACCCAATGAAAAGCCTTCGGGGGCGAAAGAGGTGGAAGCCATCAAAAATGGATCTTTAATTTGAAACCGGTTTAGGGAATTATTCAAATTTTCCTCTGATACCAATTGTTAGGTCGGAGAAAAACGGGAAGGATGGCAAGAGGGGGGGTGAATTGCCTTTTAAAAAAAGATAAACAAATTAAAATCAAAGTGAAAGTGCAGCGGAAATAAAGAGGCAATCACACAAGAAATTGATAACGGAGTTCGGCCAAAACCCGGCCCACGTCTCCGCTCCCAACTCAACCGTTGAGAGATTCCTACCGCTTGCTTTTCAATGGTTTTAGCAAGAAACCCACTAGGCTTTGAGGTAGCACTAGAACCTATTACAGCTTGCTTTTGAATTGGTTTAGCAAGAACCCACTTGCTTTTAATGGTTGAGCAAGAACCCACTAGCCTTCTTACAGGTGAAGGCTAGCTCACCTATGACACAAGCCTTTTAAAAGGAAAGGCTTGAAGAAACCTCTTCACACCTTAGTGGTGATGTGAAACCCAAAAGAAAGAGGGATGAGAAAAGGTGTTGGGGTTTGTAGGCACAAACCCAAAATGATGCTCAAAAATGATAAACAAGAAAAACCGTAATGGAGAAGCCTTGGGCGCCAAATGATGATGGAGTTGATGTAGCGTGCTCTCCCAAGCTTCTTGAGGTGCTCCTTGGATTGGAAATTGGTTGGAGCACTTGAGGATCCTTGAAGGTGGAGCGCCGGAGGTTCGCCAAATGTTCAACAATATGTCCGAGCGCTTGGTATATGATCCGGATCGTGTCCGGGGCTTCCTCAGCCTTTATTTATAGGCATGGAACCCATTGGGGGCCTTCGGAGCCGTTGGAGAGGCTTAAAGAGCCGTTGGGAGCCAAGTGGGCCAGCCTGGTCAAACTGCAACGGCTAGTTTGACTGGCTCCACCGGCTGGCCGGTACAGTCCCACCGGTTGGCCGGTGTGTGCAAAAAGGCATAGGATTCGGGCTCAGCCTCCACCGGCTGGCCGGTGCTGAGGCCACCGGTTGGCCGGTGTGGAGACAGTAGCTCCCACTGTTCTGCTGGGTGCCACCGGCTGGCCGGTGCTGAGGCCACCGGTTGGCCGGTGGTGAGACAGTAGCTTCCTCTTCTGTGCAGGTGCCACCGGCTGGCCGCTGGTGTGACACCGGTTGGCCGGTGGTCTGGACAGAAGGATGCCTTCTGTCCAGGCCTCCATCGGCTGGCCGGTACACTTCCATCGGTTGGCCGGTGGACTGAATTTCAGTCCACTTTGCCTTCTTTCTTTCTTGGCCCAATTCCTTGGCCACCTGAATTGATTACTATCATCCAAAAACACTTGAAAGAGGATTAGATAAACATGAAAGTGATTGTGATCATGAAAATTAAACCACGAGGGGATACGAGAGGTACAACATTAGGTTTGTCCAAAAAGCTCCCATAGTAGCCTAGGGTTTGAGAGGAGGAAATAGAGAGTTCCAGTGACACCTTGAATTTATAGACAGGCCTCGAAAACATAGCGTCACAGCATGGCAGGGATTTGTCACGTCGTGACGGCCGAGATCCGAGGATCACGACGTGAACTCCTCATGTAGGTTCCCGCTTCTCTCGCGGTCAATGACCTTTTCTTTGATGAAAACAAAGGGGTTACGGTGTGGTAAATGGTGTCATGCTACAATGCTCAAATGCCCAAGAATCAAGGCGTGTTCCCCAACCTTCTCCCTCAACTCACTCGATCCCAGACAAGAACCACAACGTGGCCTAAACGCCACCACACAACGATATCCAATATGGAAGATCTAAGGAACTTGACCTTTAGGTCTCGGTGTGACAAACATACTTCACGTCGTGACTATACGTAAGTGTAAAATCAATATGTAAGGATTTTACTTTGCCGAAAAGAAGGAAATCCATACGTAGTAAACCTCCACGCCGCGACCAACTCCCTTTGCGTCGCGACTTCTCGGATAAGAAACCATCACGCCGTGACCAAATCAACCACGCTGCGACTAGCAAAGCCCCACTCAAATAGAGAAACGCCCAACTCTCACGGCTGGCACCCCTACGTTGCGACACATCTATCACGCCACGACACAACCATCACGTCGCGACCCAACCTTCACAACATGATTTCTTGGAAAACCATACAAACTCCTTCCTTCGCCCACAAGACTACTGCCAAACACTCCTCAAACCCCCGACGCTCGAGAAACGATAAAGGGTTTGGGAAAATCCGGGCCCTTAAAATTTTGTAGTTTTTGAGGTCCTCTTGGACACAATGGTGGGGGGGGGCAGTAGCCATTTTCAATCATTTTTTAGATTTCCTACATTCACAGTAAACACAACTTTTCACGAGATATTTACTAAATCAAAGAGAATCACTGTCCAAATACAATTGGTCTCATTGCCCGAATACAACCCCTTCACTTCATAGATAAAACCAACTTGTATAAAAGCTTATATCACCTTAAACATTGTGATGATTGATGACACTGTATAAGATGATTAAACAATTGATCATTACTCTTTCGATCTTCATTTGATAACTTATCTGATGTATGTAATTCTTAAACATTCTTCTTAAGATACTTATCTAGCAACTCATTCAATTGACATGATCTTTCATATGTTCTTCTTCTTCTTCTTTGAAGGAGACCATCACCCTTGTCATTGCACTCATTTGGATATGCAGCGTGCGGTTAATTTCCGTAATTACTGAATTTTAAGAAACACCTTTAAAAAATTGTTGCTAGGGAAATTTATTCCTGAAATAGGGTGATTTTTTTTTTCATAAAAGGAAAGGCACTCACCTCACTAACATCTTCTTTCAATATAATTTTAAAGAAGTTAGTTTGTCCCATGCCTTTTTTGAAATAACATTCAAATAAGGCGCTTTCCTGACTAGCGTCTTTTTTGGAAAATATTTTAAAGAAGGTGCTTTCACGGATAATGCTTTCTGTTGAGTATTAGATATTTTTAGATATTTTTAATATTCTTATCCTACATCGGTATGGGTTATCTTTTGTACTCTTTGTCTAATCTATAAATAAAGAATCCTACCTTGTTGTGAGGTACGGTTTTCATTCCAACATGGTATTAGAGTCGGTTTAGCCCCTCCCTTCCCATCGCCCCTCCCTGCACGTTCGCGCCCCCTGCGCGACGTCTCCATTCCGCCTTGAGCCCCTGTGTGACGACGACTCCCTTCGCCCCGAGCCCCTGCGCAACGACCCCCTCCGCTCCGTCCACACCCGCACCTCCTGTGCGAAGGAACCTCCTAACGCGACGCCTCCCTGCACGACGCCTCATGCACATAGGCTCCCTGTGTGCCGACACCCCTCCCTGTCGCCCCTCTCTGTGCGACACAACCCCCGACCTCGCTCCCCTCTCTATGCGATCACCCCTCCCTGTGCGCCATCCCCACTAGCCCACTGCTCCTCCCTTCTCCCTATGTGACGCCACAAACTGCATAGCCTCGCCCCACTGCCATCCATGATACTCCTTCTATGGTCTAATTGATACCTGAATGCTCCGTCCGTGCAATTTCAGCACATATGTTCTACCCGCTGCGCACTTTTAGCCCCTTGTCCTCATAACGTGCATCTTCAGCGCTCCACCGCCCTCTTGTGATCTTCAGGCCTATCTATGACAACGTCATCACCCTTGCTGGATACCATCACCGCTTCCACACGTCTTGCGGATGAACGTCTCAATTCCTCCAATTTCATCATGTGAAAGAAGACTGTTATTGTCGCTTTGAATGACATGAGTTGCTATTCTCATCTTGTTGCATTCCTTCCCGATTCAAAAGATGTCACGTTCGGACAATGGGAACAACAGGACAACGAGATCTTTTCTATGCTGCTCAACTCCATGGATCACTCGGTTAAACATGTTGCCATAACTGCTAATACCTGCAAGTACTTATGAGATTCTTCATTACTCATGTTTTTCGAGACAAACAATCTCGCTCGCATTTCTGATCTTTTTCAGCAGTTCTTCACTCTTCATTAGGGTACTCGCTTGATTTCTCATTATAATGAGTGGGAGTCAATTTTTGATGAGATCAATGACTTGTGGATCATTCCATAGACTCCTGATGACACCCGCACTCAACGCGATCAGTTCTTGTTCTTTCTCTTGCACAGACTCAATGTCGAGTTCTCTACCACTGTCACCGACATGTTGGCCAGCCCCACCACGTTACATCCCTCGGTTTATAATTGCCTTGTTCGTGCGAGTCGTCCTCCGCCGACACTCAGCACCGACCACTCTGATCGTGATGCTATGGTCTCTCGTTGTCCCAACAGAGGCAGCGGCCGTTCCGGGGGCTGTGGTCGACCTACTCCCCGCAAACATTGCACGCATTGCGGCAAAGACTATCACACGATTGATACGTGTTGGCATCTGCATGGTCGTCCAGATGGTTTTCCAGTTCCCGGATGCTTTTGATCTGCCTAGGTTGCTATACCAGCCCTAGTGCCTCCAGATGACACTTGTCATACTGTTGATCTCTCTGAAGATGAGTATCGGTATCTCCAGTCTCAAAGTGTTGGTACCTCATCAAGTGCTACTATTTCTCATGGCGATGCACCTGTTGCTTATTTATCTCAGCGGTCCACCTTATGGGTTCTTGACTCTGGCACCTCAGAGCATATCACTAAGAATGCAGGTATTATTCGGTCCTATAACTCGACTTCAACTGGAGGTACCATTACTGTGGCTGATGGTAAGACAATACAAATTGCTGGTTATGGAAGTTGCTTGATTACACCTAGCTTGACGCTCTCTGCAGTTGCTCTTGTTCCAAACTTTCATTTTAATTTGCTATCTATTAGTAAACTTATAGCTGACTTACCATGCTGAGTCATCTTCTCAACTACTTCGGTTGTCTTTCAGAAGCTTTCGACGACTTCAGGGTGGTGTGTACATGCTTGACTAGGCCCCGACCCTCATTTGTCCTGTCACCTTTGATCGTGTCCTGCAACTTCCTTATCGCCTCAACCATCCACATGCACCCATTTTTTAGTCACTTTATCTGGATTTGGGTCATGTTTCTCCTTTTGATTGTGAATCCTGTCATTATGCCAAGCATCACCGGGTCACCTATGTCCCCCAGGTGATTACTTGTGTGTATAGTCCCTTTTATTTAGTTCATTCTGACGTATGGGGACCCAGTCCTAGTCCATGTAAACTTGGGTTATCATTACTTTGTCGCCTTCATTGATGATTTTTCGAGAATGGCATGAGTCTATTTATTGAAAACTTGTTATGAAATTTTTATTGTATTTCGCTCCTATTATCATGAAGTCTAATCTCAGTTTTCCACTAAAATTCACCGTTTGCGCTCTGACAATAGCTGTGAGTATTTTTCTGGCCCGTTTCAGTCCTTTTTGGATGACCATGGCATTCTCCATCAAACTTTTTGTCCTGATACACCTCAAGAAAACGGTGTTGTAGAACATAAGAATCACCATCTGTTGGGGGTTGCTCATGTTCTTTTGTTCCAAATGAAGGTTAAGACCAATTTTTGGGGCGATGCTATTCTCACCGCTACATATCTCATTAATAGACTTCCCTCATTAGTTCTTCAGGGGGACACTCCCTTCCATTCTTTATTACCAACTTTATCACCACATTCACCGCCTCTTCGCATCTTTGGCTATGTCTGCTATGTACGGGATACTCGCCCCTCCCTTTCCAAGTTTGATGCATGCGCCATCAAATACATCTTTCTTGGTTATTCGCGACGCGAACTCAGCGTGACTATCACTACTTTCCCCCGCACTTGCATCGTTATGTCACATCCGCTGATGTTTCTTTCGTCGAATCCTCCATATTTTCTGTTCCAGATTTCCTACCATCAGCCATCACTTTACCCTATTCTCTTCATCCACCACCATCAACGCTTCCTCCTGAAGTTGTTGGATCCTGTTTGGCCAAGTTTACTCTCGCCGCCCTTGTATCCTTGCCACCACAGAGTCTGATGCTGCTACCGCACCCGATGACTTACCGACTCTTGGTCATCCATCACCGGAGTTACCTGATGCCCTTCACAAAGGTAAACGCTCCTGTTAGCAAAATCTTAGTTCATCTGCTTCTTATCAGAGATTATTTGTGGCTACCTCTCGCACTATTGCGACACTCGCTGCTCACTCAGTGTCGTGCATTTTTGCTGATGCAAAATCCCATCTCGGTTGGTTAAAGGCCATGTAGGATGTACTTCAGGTCTTGGAAACCAACCATACTTGAGATCTTGTTCATTTCCCTACGAATAAACAAGTTGTAGGTTGCAAATGGATCTATACTGTGCATGTCAACGCCGATGGTTCTGTTAATCGTCTCAAAGCCCGACTTGTTGCCAAAGGTTATGCGTAGACGTATGACATTGATTACTTTGGCACCTTCTCTCCTGTGGCCAAGATAACATCGGTCCGCTTATTTATCTCTCTTGACGCCTCTTACCACTAGCTTCTATATCAGCTCGATGTAAAGAATGTTTTTCTTCACGAATTTCTTGATGAAGTTTATATGGGGCAACCACCGGGGTTTGTTGCTTAGGAGGAGTCTTCTAAGGTTTGTCACTTTCGTCGATCATTGTATGGCCTCAAACAGTCACCTCATGCCTGGTTCAGGCACTTTTGCATCGTTGTGCTTAGCTTTGGCATGCGTTAAAAGTATAAAAGATTTTTCTGTTTTCTATCATCGTTCTACAACAGACAACATTCTTTTGATAGTCTATGTCGATGATATTGTCATTACTGCCAGTGATGATGTCGGCATTGATCGACTCAAATCCTTCAACAAAATTTTCACATGAAGGATTTGAGTTAACTACTATATTTCTTGAGGATTGAGGTCTCTAGATGCACCAAAGGAATTTTTCTATCTCACAGAAAGTATATTCTTGATCTTCTGCAAGAGACTGAAATGATTGAGAAATCATCAATGAAAGTCACAAAGTACCGAGATCCACCATGTGATCTGTTTGGGGCAGATCCCCAGACATCATTATATACAAGCTCCAACTTCTGCTTCTTAGTTCTTCCGCTGAGATTAAGACACCTTTCGCTGAGATTAAGACACCTTCTGCTGTTATCCAAGTATACAACTTTCACAGCTACCGATGTCTGAACACTTGAGCTTTAACTTCCTTTTTCCCACTAGAATCGTCATACCCTTCTCATTGAGATGACCCAACCAACAATGCCACAAATATGAACTTCTGAAAGTTGATGCTCCGTCCATTGTGTCTCCTATTCTTCCGGTGAGGTAAAGAGTTCCATTTTTATTCCTTTAGCAATGATGAGAGAACCTCGAGTGACCTTCCATAATCTGTTGGCAAAGTCTGTTCCAAAGCCAACATCATCCAACCGACCCATCGAAATGAGATTCTTTCGGAGGCTTGAAATATATTGAACAACCGTCAACTCAAGAAAGCCTCCGTTCTTTAGCCGGATTTTCACATCCTCCTTTCCCATAATCTCCAAGCTTTATCATCTGATAGATGCACTCTACTAAAATTTTTAGAAACATAGTTTATCATGTATCCTCTTTCTCTCATGGAATGTTATGATGCTCTATAATACAAGTCTCCATTGGAACAATAACACTAAACAACATAGTGCTGCCTTCTTCAACTACGGTATTTTTGGTTTTGGAAACTGATCTTTCGCTACTCTTACGATCATGACAATCCTTCTTGAGGCGCCCTCTCTTCCCACAATGCCAACATGCAGGGTCGGGTTCGGTTGATTTTTCTTGACTCGTTCCTCTGGATTTGTCCACTATGCGTCTTTGGTTCCTTCGAGGTGAATGTCCTCTTCCATTTGCATTCATTGCATTACCAGAAGTTCCCTAGACTTCCTCTTGAGCTCTTCATTTAGAATCAAATTCCGGATATCCATGAATACCAGGTCAGCTTTACCAGAAGAATTGCTCATTGCGTCACCATCGCTTCCCACGACTCCGGCAAAGAGTGCAACAACAAAATCACCCAAACATCATCAGCAAGTGTTACCTTTTGCTGTCTCGAGCTGATTTTGGATCATGTTGAAATCATTAACATGATCTGCCACTGATCTCTCTTTCGATAGTCTCAAGCCGAACAATTTTCGCATAAGAAAAACCATGTTGAGCGCAGTCGGCTTCTCATATATATCCATCAGCGCTGCCATAAGATCTGCAGTTGTCTTCTTTTTACGGATGTTGAAGGTAATATTCCTTCTCCAAGTCATCCGTATCTTGCCAAGAGCTTTTCTATCCAACTATTCCTATTCTGCCTTGTCCATCTTCTCGGATTTAGTTCCAGTCAACGAAACTTCAAGATCCTTTTGGATCAGATAATCCTCCATCTGCATCTGCTAAAAACTAAAGTTTGTTTCATGGAACCTATCCACCCTCACATTTCCTTCTTCCGAGGACATGCCCTTGACTCAATAACTCCCACTGGAATCAAATCTTCAAGGTAGGTAAAAGAAAATACCTCTGAGTGTTGCCCCTTGCCGTGAACTAAACTCTGACCCTACTTGTTGAGAAACCACCCGAACTCCAAGCACCGGAAGTTAGTCCACTAGTAGATCACAAGGGCGGAAATAGATCTCCGGTGTGGCTTATCTGGAAGTTTAGTGCTTCAAAACTTGGAAGTATTGCTACACCTAAATCACCACACTGAATCCAACCACCACACACACAAGCATACAAAGGGAAAATAAGTACAAAGAAAGAAAACCAGTTTTACGTGGTTTAGATTTTCATCCTACGTCCATGGGAGAAAACCGCAAAATTTTTATTTCTCCGGAATTACAATTTTTACAACTTATGACTTGTCACCCATGTGGATCATGTAAAGTACAATGATCACTTGAAAATTTGACACCTTAGCAAACTGGTCCCACCTCCTTTGTATAGAGGGTCTCACCCGGTCAACCGGTTGCACCGACTTCTTAAAAGTGCTGCCGACCATCCATTGCACTGTGCAATTGCTGATCTCCTGTAGTATTCCCCAGCTTGACCACCTGTCACCGGTAATCGAACAAAGCTCCTACGCCTCACCCTTTACCAGCTTGCTCCAACTGAAAGATGATTCAAACGTAGACATTGTTCTCCTACCGGTGACTCCACTGGCTAAACTTCCGGTAACCTGACTGCCTGAACATCCGATAGTTTGACTCCTTGCTGAGCATCTTGCCAATGTCCGGTGAATAGAGTCCTGAATTTCCAATAAAACTAATACTGGAGCCCTGAAGAGACTTCACAACCCTAACAGTTCCATACAAATCTGCAATAAAGGTAATTTCATATCCTTAGGAGTTTTATTAATCTTGAAATATGTTTTTGCTTTAGTAATCCAACCGAAATGATCATCTCTTGAAAATGATGGCAATTAACTCTCCTTGACACATTTTTCATTCCTTCAGCAAATGAAACGTTGTCTGGAAATGAACTTTCTCCTTGCTTATTGCTGTTTATATTTTTAACACAACTTCCATATGGACATGCTATAGCTGTTTTACTATGTTTTCCAAGAACTGAACCATGTTCCCCATGTGGCTCAAGCTCCCTTATTCTCTCAATTGTTTTCTCTTCCATATCTCATATTCTGTGAGTTACAAGTTCTTTGTGCCCCACGCGGCTGTGGTGGCAGGGGGGTTTGGGGTTTGGGGCGGCGGTCGCGGGGTCGAGTCCCCGGGCCAGTTTTCTTCCTTGGGTGCGTTGTACATAAAAACGTTTATGAGTTACAAGTTCTTCAGATTTCCACAACTGTTCATGTACAGTTCACTGAAATTCAACTGGGCCTTTTACCCATTACTCTAGACTAGCTTGAAGAGTCATCATTGATTGTTCATGCAGTCGGATCTTCTCTTCATTCATACCGATTCAATTGAAGCATTTTTATTCTCTATTATTGTCTCCATTGAACTCAAATTTCAACCAAATCCTGTCAATGATCGTACCAAATTTGTTATGTATATGTAACAAATAAAATAGTTCAGAGACAAGAATCATGAAGATCTATATTCAATCAGTAGAAAATGTAGACGCAGATTTACGATAAAGGTTTACAGTGAGAGACCACCTCCTGTGAGCAGAGAGAGACCTCCCGAGAGCACTAGCCATGCTTAATCTAATATTTTGAAAATTCAGAATGAACCCGCCCTCTACCCCTCTAACAGATTTACTGTCGGACCGTCCTCTTTTCCTTGAGGCAGAATCCTAGCTAACATTGCCAGAATCATTAACTAACTTGCCACATCACACCATATCCTTCCGCCTTTGATGAGTATGTATAACAGGTGGTTTGACCGCAAGTCTGGCTGGCAGCGACCTAACTGCTCTAACAGATTTTTCACTGATCATATCTGTTAAAACCCTTTTTATTCTTCTGGGTATTTTCCGAGTCCCGCATCGGAATACCTCTTTATGTATTCCTTTTTCTCATTCTATAAAAGAGAGCCTCCGCCTCACCTTGAGGTAAGGAGATTTCCTCCTACATGGTATCAGAGGGAAATTAATCCCGAACCCTCCCTCCCCTGCGGATTCCCGGTTCTGTTCGGCCCCGCCTCTCTCCTCCTCCCGGTTTTGTCCGGTGTGATCGAACCTCCGGCTCTGCCCTACACAGCGGCTCCCTTCCCGGCGGCCCTCCCTCCTGTGCGCGCGCGACCCCCTTCTCGGCGGCCCTCCCTCCTGCGTGCGTGGCTCCCTTCCCGGCGGCCTCCCATCCCCGGTGGCCTCCCTTCCCCGACGACTCCATCCCGGGCGGCTCCCTTCTGCGATCTCGCCCGGACGGCTCCCTGCGCCGCGACCCAGCGTGACGACTCCCGCCCTTCCCGGCACGATCGGCCACTCGATCCCTGCTTTGGCTTCCCGTCGCGACTACAGGCCCTGCCTTCCGCAGCGACGCCCTTCCTAGCGACGACTCCCGGCCGCTCTTCCCAGCGGCGATCCCGGCGTCTCTCGCTCGCGATCCAGCGCTCGTTCCCGACGCCCTCGTCCGCCGCGACTCGCGGCTCCTCTAGGTGAACCGGTCCCGGCGAACCAGCTCACTCTAGGCGAACCGGTCCAGGCAACCCGGTCCCGACAGTCCGGTCCAGGCGAACCGCTCCCTGCTCCCGGCTTGCACCGACTCCCGGCGCCCCTCCCGCTGTCCGCTGCATCTCGCGGCTCCACACACTGACCGACATTCTGGCTTCCACCGGCCCCGGCTTCCACCGGCCGCGCCTCGTAGCCTCCCGCTACTTCTGACCTCTTCGGTGGTTGTCCCACACCTCCATGGCAGCCTCTTCAGCTCTGCCCCAGATGATCACTGCCTCCACCCGCCTCGTCGGTCTTGACAGTGGCCGCTCAGGCCCTCGTGGTCGTGGCCATCTGGAGGGTCGTCCACGTCCCTTCTGTCAACACTGTGGCAAGCTCGGTCACCTGATTGATCGATGTTGGATACTTCATGGGCGCCCATCTCAGCACCTGCGGCGGGGTCAGACAACAGTCCAGGAGGCTCCCTCCTCAGTCGCCACTCTCCCACCATCTCTGGCCCTGTCTATGGCGGACATCTGACTGAGTCATGATCCTCGGACCCCTGCCAGACCTGGTCCATCTTCGGCTTCTTTAGCCCATTCTGCTGCTTCTGCCGCCTTTGTTGGTCGTCGCTCCCCTGCCTGGATGCTCGACTCAAGTGCCTCTGACCACCTCACCGCTGCTTCTGCCGCCTTTCGGTGCATGCTCCCTGACGTCATCATTTCATTTGCCCTCTGTGGCACATGTGCCCCGCAGTCCTTTTAATCTTCTCTCAATCAGTAAGCTCACAAAAGATTTTAACCGTGCTGCCATATTTACCTCCTCTGCTGTTGTTTTTCAGGAGCTGACTACGAATCGGGAACTTGGTAGAGGCAAGCTTCGGGACGGGGTTTACATGTTTGATGGACCGACACCCGTCGCCTACACATCTATCTCTGATCGTGCCTTGGATCTTCATTCCAGGTTGGGACACCCCCCACCTCCACCATTCATCAACTTTATCCAGATTTCAGACCACATACTTCTTTTCATTGTGAGTCTTGTACTTTTGCGAAACATCATCTCACTTCCTACATTCCTCGGGTGGATACAAGGGCTTCCAAACCTTTTGATCTGGTTCATTCAGACGTTTAGGGTATAAATACTATATATCCTTCATTGATGATTTTTCGCAAATGACTTGGCTATACCTCCTTCGAGAACGCTCCGAAGTGTTTTCCACATTTCAGACATTTTACAATGAAATTCATAACCAATTTTCCACTTATGTTAAATGTTTCCGCTCGGACAATGGGCGTGAGTACCTCTCCACCCCTTTTCGACACTTCCTTCAGGCGAAATGCATCATTCATCAGACCTCCTGTCCTGATACACCCTAGCAAAATGGAGTGGCCGTGCGGAAACACCGCCATATTTTGGAGACTGCTCGTGCTCTCCTCTTCCACCGACAAGTGCCTCTGCATTTTTGGAGAGATGCGATACTCACTGCTACCTACCTTATAAACTGCCTTCCTTCTTCTATTTTTCATGGGGAGACTCCTTTTCGGGCTCTGTTCTCTTCTATCCCTCCTCACTCCCTCCTCACTCTCTTCCGCTTCGAGTGTTTGGATGCCTATGTTATGTTCGAGACACACGTCCTGGACTCTCCAAACTCTCTCCCAAATCTCTCCGGTGCATCTTCCTTGGCTATTCCCGCACTCAGCGTGGATATCGCTGCTACTCACCGGACCTCCGAAGGTATGTCATCTCTGCTGAAGTCTCATTTGTTGAGAACTCTCCGTTCTCCCTTCCCTCTCCTCATCCTGACTCAGCCATCGATGATTGCCTTCCTATCCTCCTCCACCCTCCTCCAGTGTCTCCCCCTACTGCTGACACCCATTTTGGTAGGGTATACTCCCGTCGTCCATCACCTGTATCCCCCATCCCGGCCAATGACACCGTCGTTCCCGCTTCGTCCGATGCTCCTGCCCCGACACCAGAGGACTTGCCCATTGCTCTCTGGAAAGGTACTCGCTCTTGCCAGAGTACTCCTTTATTTGTATCTTCCTACATGAGTTTGTCCGCTCTGGAGACAGTTTCTATTCCCCGCACTATGGGTGAAGCAAAATCTCACCAGGGATGGCTAGCCGCAATGCGCGGGATGAGTTGTAGGCGGTGGAAGAAAACCATACTTGGGATCTTGTCCCCCTTCCAGCAGGCAAACAGGCGGTTGGCTGCAAATGGATTTACACAGTCAGGCTGAATCCCGATGGCACTCTCCATCGACTCAAAGCCCGCCTTGTGGCCAAGGGCTTCGCCCAGACTTACGGTATTGACTATTTTGATACCTTCTCTCCAGTTGCCAAGATGGCTTCCATTCGGTTATTCATCTCTCTGACAGCTCATCATCACTGGTCTTTTCATCAACTGGATGTCAAAAATGCATTCCTCCATGAATTTCTTGAGGAAGAGGTTTATTTGTCTCAGCCCCCTGGATTTTGTGCCTCCGGCGCTGAGTCTCAAGTTTGTCGACTCCGCCGCTCTCTTTACGGCCTCAAACAGTCTACTCGTGCTTGGTTCGGCCGCTTCAGCACTGTCATCATCGACATTGGGCTCTCTCGCAGCATGAAAGACCACACTGTGTTCTACTGGACGATCTCCGCTGGTTGCATCCTGTTAGTCGTTTATGTGGATGATATCATCATCACCGACAGCGACAGTGACGACATCACCCAACTCAAGGGCCATCTTCACCAACACTTCCACACTAAGGATCTCGGTCCTCTCACATACTTCCTAGGCATTGAGGTATCCTATTCTTCGGACACCATTTCCCTATGCCAACGGAAATATGCATTGGATATTCTGCAGGATGCTGGGCTGATACAGGCCACTGCTGTCGACACTCCTCTGGAGCCTGGGGAACGGTCTCTTCATGACTCCTCCGAACCGTATTCACACCCTGAGCGATACCGTCGACTAGTGGGCAAACTCAATTATCTTACCATGACTCGTCCCGACATTGCCTGCGCTGTCGGCAAAGTGAACCAATTTATGGAGCATCCAACCACCTCTCATTGGGATGCTGTCCTCCGCATCACCAAATACATCAAGCGAGATCCTGCCTGTGGTCTACACTACTCTCATCATGCTCATCTCAATATTGAGGCCTTTTGTGATGCAGATTATGCTGGTTGCCTTGCTACTCGGAGATCAACTTCTGGGTTTGCCGTATTCTTGGCAGACAACCTCATTTCTTGACGCAGCAAGAAACAGACTGTCGCCTCCCGCTCCAGTGCGGAGTCCGAGTACCGAGCCATGACCACCGTCACTACAGAGATCCTTTGGCTTCAACATCTCCAGGAGCTTGGCTTTCCTCCGCAAACATCTGCTCACATCTGGTGTGACAATCAGGCAGTCACCAAGATTGTTTCGAATCCCGTTTTCCATGAACGCACGAAGCATATTGAGGTGGACTGCCACTTTCTTCGACACCACCTGGAGCACGATCATGTCACCCTTAGTCACATCCCGACGGCGGACCAGCTTGCTGACATCTTCACCTAAGGCCTCCCAGGAGCTCGCCTCGCCTCGCCCAGTTCCAAGCTGGACATCCACAGCATCTGCGACCCAGCTTGAGGGGAAGTGTGTCTGGTCTTTCTTTCATGTTATCTTTTTTTGTGGGACTCGTGTTCCAAGTTGGGCATGTCCAGCTTGAGGGGTAGTGTTAAAACCCTTTTTATTCTTCTGGGTATTTTCCGAGTCCCACATTGGAATACCTCTTTATATATTCCTTTTTCTCATTCTATAAAAGAGAGGCAGGTAAGGAGATTTCCTCCTACAATATCGAATGATATACTTAACATCGGTCATTTTATTGCTTCACTTCATCAGTTCTACCATCGACTGTTTTATTACTTTATTGGTTGAGCCATCTATTGCGTGAAAGAACCTTCGGCTGTTCCTGTAGCTTTAGCTGAGGCTTCAACAAAGAAAACATCAAGGAACAAAGTCCACACACATCGTCCACACCAAGATGAGCTCAACAGAGATTAAACCGACAACAGCACAACTGGTCTAAGGACCTCTATACCTTTTCAGACGGTAAACTCTAAATCTCATAATAAAGGGCTCAACTATTTAATTAATTATCCTAAGAGTGGCAATCTGGTGAGGGAACATAAACAGTTTGACTAAGGTTCAATGTTAAAATTTCAAATGTCACAGACATTCCTATTTGCATAATTGAATTGCGGTTGATCTTAAAATCAATCAAAACTCTGCTTTGCCTACACTTTGAAGCCTGAAGAGATTTTTAAATGAGTAATAGATTCAATGTTGGCTAATTCCATTTCAATTTCCTATCCTTTTTATTTTCTTTTTGATCCTGTTATCCGTCATAGTAGCCTGTCCAAGGGCCGGAGCAAATGACTAGAACAATTGTGGAAGCGTTGAAAAACACTGGACAAAGAGGCATCATCAACAAAGGCTGGGGAGGTCTTGGTAATTGTAAGTTTCTTTTTTAGCTGTATAGTATTTTCTGGAGACTCACCATATGCCCCCTAACCCTTTTGGTGGTCATTGCTGTAATTGTTTGAGCGAAATTTTTATTCTCTTAGTGGCAGAGCCGCAGGAATTTATTTACTCACTGGACAATTGCCCTCATGACTGGCTTTTTCCTCGATGCAAAGCTGTGGTGAGGATTTAGTTTTCTGGCTTCGTGCTCAAGTTCATAAGCAGTAGTGCAGACAGAGGTTTTCATTAAATTTTTTGTTTCTCATGATTTTCCTGTCCGCAATCAATGATTTATTTTTAATGAATTGTATTTTTGATCTACTGTAAAAATTTATATTGATAGAAAAGTTCGGCTTTCAAGCTATCATATGACACCTGAAAAAAACAGAAAAGATTACAAAGCATTTCACTTTGCAAACTAACATATGTTGAAAAAATTTTCAGTGCATTTAGGATGTCTTGCCTTGCAACTTCCTTGGAAGAGTTTTGTATTTATTTCTTTCCAGATCGTATATAAAAGGTGACATTAAGAGAGGTTTCCTATGGCTGTTTGATTATAATTTTTGAATAAAACTTTAAGCCATCAGAAGCACTTGACAAGCAAAGGAGAATGATCTGCAAAACCCACCTATGCCATATCCTCCAATGTTGAGGAAATCCAATTATGTATTTGATTCTTAGTCTTTCTATAGCAACTAGCCATAAAAGAACATTTTTATGAAAGGGAAATGGAGCGCAAAATCATACATGACCAACTCCGTATGTTTTTGTCGCAATTCAATATTCCTAAACCTCGCTTATGTAGTATGGGCCCATACAATAACAGATAAGAGTACTCGTGAATGGTTTCTTCTAATTTTTTCATTTTAAATTTTGTTGAGGTGCATCATGGAGGTGCTGGTACAACCGCTGCTGGTCTGAAGGCTGCGGTAATGGTTTCATGGGTGATTTTATTGTTGATGTTGTGATGGTATTTTGATGGAAAGGTTTCCTGCAACAGTGCCCCACATCAATTATACCGTTTTTTGGTGACCAACCATTCTGGGGCGACAGGGTTCACGCCAGGGGAGTGGGTCCTCCTCCCATACCTGTTGATGAGTTGTCACTATCAAAGTTGGTTGGAGCGATAAATTTTATGCTGGATCCCAAGGTCATTTGAAATTGCTGCTGGTTTAGTGGAGGGAATTGTTCTGTTATGAAGAATATTGATTGATGGATGCAGGTGAAGGAGTGCGCAGTTGAAGTGGCGAAGGCGATGGAGAATGAAGATGGGGTGGCGGGCTCCGTCAAAGCCTTCTTTAAGCATTTGCGTCCCCTGAAGCCCGAGGCTGCACCCCCCAAATCGCACCTGTTCTCGGTGCGTCAATGTTTTGGGTGCTCCTGATCATTCCTCTTCCTTTGGTGTTGTGTGAAATACGGGTAAATTCAATTTTGTTCCCTTCATATATGTTTTTTTACTCACTCAACCCGCTCTGACACCTTGTGAAACTGGGAGACCATTGAAGAAATACTTGTTGAATAAATGTTAAATGGTCAGCAGATGTTTTGAAAAAATTCCTAGTTGCATCTATTTATAAGCCTTTAACTACACTTTTGGATGAAATGATTATAATTTTTTTATTATAACCCAATTTGTCTGGTCATGTCATTTAATTTTAGTGGGATTAAATTTTAATTTTCTACTTTATATTTGGAAGATCAAGATCGTCCTTTTTTATGATACATGATTCGGATCATACCCCAATAAATAGGCACCTAGGTTCCTCATCTGGGAGGATGGTATCGCTTGGGTTTCAGGCAAATCAATATTCCTAAACCTCATTAACGTGGTATTGACATGGCTTGTGGTTGATCATTTAAGCGTGGGGTGAATAACTTTTATGATAAAATATCCATGGATAACACAACACTGAAAAATAAATTGCATTAATAACAGTAATTGATTTCATAGTGATGAAATGCATTTCATCAATGTTTTGTGCTAAGACATCATGCATAAACGAGCAAGACACACCAAATACCCAACTAGTTGGTCACATGAAACCCACTGATGTATCGAGATATATATAATTTCGGGACCCAATCGCTACATAAGTCTAATGCAACTATCATATAAAGAGAATGGCTAAACAATACATATCCTAATGTTCCCTAAGGAACCTCATACATAATCATGGCTAGATGATTAATAGTTATTCGTATGTAAATAAAGGGTATACAAAATGTCAATATTTTCTCATTCATTGGAACAATATGGTTGTTTAGGAGAATAGCCAACAATTGATATAGAAACTATATGATACCACAATGTAATGGAAAATACCTTTATTAATGGAATGACAATTTCATGGTATAGGGATTTCAATAGAAAATAGTCATTGAGTTCAATAGTTAACAATGGTGGGAGATCAAAGCAATGATAGAAAAAAAGATCCCTAACCATAACAATATATTCAAATAATTCATTATGGTTCGTAAAGAGCAAGTGATCAACCAAAACATATCCTCCATGTCATGACCCTCATTCTTCAAGATGAGGGAAGGGATGACAAAGTGTTGTGACCTTCCTTTTTCAAGATGGAAAAGAGATAATGACCCCCAAGTCTTGCATCCAATAGGCCACGGGGTGGCGACCACCACCAAGGGTATTCAAATCTTACAAAATGGGAGGCATTACCCTTTTTATAGTAACCAAGATCGGGAGATAAGATGTATCAAGCTCAAAACAACTCGAGGACATATATATAAAAGAAGCCAAAATCCATCCCACATGCATGTTTAAAGTAAAACTGCTAGAAATACAATGAAAAGATCCAAAGTAAATACCAAAAGAACAAAGCTAAGCTGCAACACAACAACTATCCCGACGCCCGAGCTAGTAAGGTCCATCACGGTCCGTGTAATCTCCTTAGAACCCTGAAAACAATTTTATAGACATAGGGTGAGCATACAAGTATAGTCAGTAGGAAAAGCCAAAGTCTCTCGTGCACAAGTGGGGGAAACATACTAATACCCATGTGAGAAAATAACAGAAACTCAAAAGCACTTAACAATGTATACTATCCACCCCAACATTTTCAAGGCACACTCACCAAATAACGCAAGTAAAGTAAAGTAAAGTAGTAAGCACACCACTTCCCACTGGTTAACTGCTTATCCCTAACGAGGAATGTCCTGACGCTACCATGCTCGTTCACAAGCCCCACTGCCACAACCTGCCCGCACACACCTGGACCACATACGACATCCCACCCGCAAACACCTGAGCCACAACCACATCACACCCCACCCACAAACACATGGGCCACAAAACCACAACCTTATCCCGAAGACACCTGGGAAGCACACCTTGCTCACAGACACATGAGCCTCATAACCGTACCACAACCTACCTGAAGAGTCTAGGGCTACCAATGTCTAGAAGAGGGAGCACAGAAGAGCCAATAACCAGCCATCCATCTTCCCACCAGGATGTTGGGAAAGAACACCATCCCCCATAACAATGGGGGTGTTCGGCACGTAGTGCTCAACACAGATGGAGTGCGTATAGAAATCATAAGGATATATATATATATATATATAGATACCAAACACTCAGCCCAACTATGGGTTTTCAAAACAAACAACCATCCCACACAAAACTGCCCTTGCTTCCACCTCTAATGCATAACCATACAGCCAGCCACAAACTTAATTCATAACCCCAGTCAATTCATTTAACCAATTATCATTCTGCATTAACAATTTATTTATTCCATCCCTACCCGGGCAACTACCAAACACAACACACCACAAGTAACATCATAACCCACACACACTTCACAAAAGTCTCTGGAAACTCTGGGCGAAAGGCCCACGCAAGGTAACACCATCCTTCTTCAATATTATCCCTTCCAAACCATCCTCGGTAGCCCTACTACATGAAAAGCACCACATCCAACAAAACAACAAAACTCAACCAGATTGCAGTCCCACTGCATAACAAGTTAATCCATTCCACAATCAATCAAACTCTCCATCTGAGATTCCATTACACCAGCTGCACCATGTCATACACACAACCACACTCCCGCTCTACCAAAATCGTAGCCCTATTGTACAAACATGCCACATCACACCCACAGAACCCACCCCCTTGTCCGCCCCTACACCCAAAACCGTGCTTCCAACCGCAGAACCATTCAACCCACACAAGGCACTAAAACCGAACAAAACTATACACATCACACAACCACACCTATCAAACAGAGTGTATTCATATTTGACCAACATTTTTCTTTAATTCAACTTTCATAATTCACGGGTGATCACAACACAAGTTTGATCCTGGGGCATCCATTTAATTAACTGGATATACGTGATTTATCAAGTTTTCATGTTCACAACCATTCAACAAAGGATCAACAAGTATAAATCATCACTCGTGTGCAAGCAAAGATCACAAACAACTATGATTTTCAGAAGGATACTACCTATACGATTCACAACAGGGATCAAAGATAACAGATAAAACAAATGATCATCATCAATATCACCCCATCCCTCATTTATCTTTGTTAAATTGGTTTCAACTGTACCCACAACAAGAGATCAATACACCCACCCCACATAATACACAATTAAAAGAGAGACGAAAGAATTCCTACTTCGAAAAAACATATGATCAATAACTCCTCCTTACGCCAAAACAGAGGGCCGTGCAAGCAATAGGAGGCTCTAAGGGAAACTGAATCTGAAGGCCACAACACAACACATGACTCCGCGGGGAAAAAAGGCTTTGGGCACACTAAGAGAAAAATGGAAACACACGAGGAAGATAAGATCTTGGCTTAGAAGTGTCAGATCCTATATCAACGGAAGGAAGTTGTTTCAAGGGCCATTAAAGTCAGATCGTGGGACTATGCAGTTTGACTATTTTAAAGCCTTGGGAGCGTTAAAATATTAAAGATATAATTAATATCCTTTGAAATGCCTTTATAAATGATCAAACTAGGTTTTAAACTCGATTTACGTCAAATAAAACATAAGAGGGGTGAAACTAGAAAAAATAGAAAAAGATGGAAATGAATCACCGATGGGTGAGTCACCAAAATGAGTCACTGACAATGAGTCACTGACGCCTGACTCACCGATGCGACTCATCGACACGAGCCCCCGACATGACCCACTGACAGCGAGTGACCGACATGACTCACTGACACCACTCACCGACGCCCAACCTACCGATGCCCAACCTACTGACGCCCTACCAACACCCTAACCTACTGACGCCCTAACCTACCGATGCCTTGACCTACCGATAGAAAAATTGGAATTTTGGAAAACTCTTGAAATGAGTTACCATTGCCTCCCAGAACACCCCAAACACTGGATTTTGACAAAGTAATAGACCGGGGAGGTCTGGGCCATTACATCAGATATCTCTCAAACTATTCTCGCCCTTGAGAATTCAAAACCAAACCCAGAAGAAAGAGAGGTCCGAACGACCACCTCGTTAGATACCACTCAAGGATAAACCACCCCATGTTGTTTTAAAGCTGGAGTGAAACCCCAACATCCATGAACACCTCATCCCACATATGCTAACCCATCCATCCATAAGATACCCCACATAATCACCAATTGTTTGGACACATGAATTAGGTAATTCCTTCCTCCATGTCAAGATACTATCCGCTCTAGGTGGAACTGACTCGCCCACACAGGTTTAATCACATATCAATTAATGCATATTGATTAGGAATCTGGTCTCCCCCTTTTCACATGTTAGAAATTCATCACACACTACAGAACAAGGAAGCAACCCATCTTATAGCAAATAAGGTTCAAGCACTACATCACAAAGAAAAGCACACAAGTAAAACTCAAAACAACTCCGGGTATTGGGAACGCATCTATGCTTCTCGCTCCCAAGTACTCTCCTCCAGGCCACCATGCCCCCACAACACGTGAACCAAATGAATGGTCCATCCATGAAGCACATTCTCCCGATGATCTTGGATCTCTACTGGCTGATCTACAAACGATGCATCGTCCTCGACATCCAACTCTCCCCAGTCAATGATGTGGGAGTCATCTTGTAGATACCGATGAAGTTGGGAGACGTGGAAGACATCACTGATCCTCTTTAACTATGGTGGAAACGCCAGATGGTACGCCACCTCACCAACTCGTCCCAACACCTCGAAGGGTCTGAAAAACCTGGGAGAAAGCTTGCTCCCTCAGCCAAACCTCTGTTTCCCACGTCGAGGGGAAACCTTCAAAAACATGTGGTCCCCAACCTCAAACTCCAAGGGCCTTCTCCTACGATCAACATACAGCTTCTGTCGGTCTTGTGCTGCCTTCATCCTCTCACAAACATGCTGAACCTTCTCTGCCGTGCCTTGCACTACATCGAGTCCAAGAACAACTGTTTCCCTAGCTTCTGTCCAACACAAAGGTGAAAAACACGACCTTCCATATAAAGCTTCAAATAGAGCTATGCCAATGGTAGAGTGATAGCTGTTGTTGTAAGAAAACTATACCAAGGGAAAATGTCGCACCCAAGACCCACCAAAATCGAAGATGCATGCTCACAACATGTCCTCCAATGTCTAGATGATTCTCTTTATCTTCCCATCTGCCTGAGGGTGGAAACTAGTTCCAAGACATAAATGAGTGCCAAAAGCATGCTGCAATCCCCTCCAGGATCGTGAGGTAAAACACACATCCCGATCTGAGACAACGGATCTCGAAACTCCATGTAGTCGCATCACCTCATCCACATACCTATGCGCTAAGGAATACACTGTTCCCGACTCCTTAATTGTTAAAAAGTGAGCAGGTTTCATCAGCCGATCCACTTTTACCCAGATTGCATCACATCCTCCCTAAGCCCTGGGTAATCCTATGATGAAATCCATTGAGATGTCATCCCACTTCCACTCGGGGACATCTATGGTCTGCAACAAACCACTAGGAACACAATGCTCAACCTTCACATACTGGCATACTAGGAACTTTTCCACAGACTCTTCCACTTCCCGCTTCATTCTGGGCCACCAAAACTGCTCTCTCAAGCTACAATACACCTTGGAAACTCTTAGGTATACCGCTAAGGGTGAGCTGTGAAACTCATGGAGAACTCCCTCATGCATCTCCATTGGGACAAACAACTTTCCATGGAACAACATCCAATTATGTCCATCCTCCAACTACCCCTTCAGAGCATCACCCTGGTCAATGTGATCACACATCACCTCCACCTCGAAGTTTCCTCACTGAGACTCCTCCACCTGCTACCTCAGAGATGAATGCACTATCATCTGAAATAGACATCCTCTACCACCATCCATTCCTGCATCTAAGTGCAAGGCAGCCAACTCCTCCATCACCCTCCAAGTATCCATAGATTCCCGAACAACCTCCCTCTGTAACTTCCTGCTCAAAGCATCAGCCACAAAATTCTTCTTTCTTGAGGTTTCACTAGTGGAAACCACACCTATACCAACACAAATATCCCAACGGTTTTAAAAAACTGTTGGGATAGGTTCCATATACCAACGGTTCAATGAAACCTACGGTATAGGTCTGTTAATTGATGGTTTTACCAACAGTTCAATACAACCGTTGGTATAGGGGTGGAATTGCGAAGGATATTCCAACGATTTTAAAAAACCGTTGGGATAGAAAACCCCCCAAATACCCATGACCCTCCTACTTCCTGAAGATCTGTTCGCATTCTGCCCGCATTTTTCCCTAGCCGTGAGCCTCTGTCCGCATTTTTCCCTAGCCCCCATCCTCATTCTTCTAGAAGCAGATCTATTTCTCCTAAAAAAGAGACCTATTCCACTCCAAATTCGTAAGTGGTAACTGAGTTATATATTTTTACTCCATTTATTTTGGCTGTTTTCATTCTATTTCGGTGCAATCTGAATTCATTTTTTTTTACTTTGGGTGCTCATCCTTGAAGTTTTAAGTCAATTTACACCTCTTTAAGGTGTGTGTTTCAATGAAATTATTTCATTTTGAAGTAAATGTTTGTTATTTCATTGTAAATTGATTTTTATTGGGGGGGGGGGTGGGTTGTCCAGGTGGGGTGGGGGGGGGTGTGCAGGTGGGGAGGGGGGTGTGCATGTTGTAGGTTGGGAGGGTTGGGAGTGTGGGTTGTCCAGGTGGGGTGTGGGGGGGGGGGGGGAGGGCTGTGTAGGTGGGGAGAGGGGGTGTGCAGGTTGGGAGGGGGTGTGGGTTGTCCAAGGAGGGGGGGGGGTGGGCTGTCTAGGTGGGGTAGGGGTGGGGGGCTATCCAGGGGGTGGGGGTGTCCGGGGGGGGGGGGTGAGGGAGGAGGGCTGCCCATGGGGGGGGGTGTCCAGGGGGTGGGGGGGGTGTCCGGGGGGTGGGGGTGTCCAGGGGGGTGGTGGTGGTGGGGGGGGGATGTCCACGGGGTTGGGGGGTGTCCAGGGGCATGTGGGGACTGTCCAAGGGGGGTGGGGGTGTCCAGGGGGGGTGGGGTGGGGGTGTTCAAGGGGGTGGGGGTGTCCGGGGGGGGGGGGTGTCCAAGGGGGTGGGGGTATCCAGGGGGTGGGGGGCTGTCCAGAGGGTTGGGGGGGCTGCCCATGGGGGTAGGGGGTGTCCAGGAGGGTGGGGGGCTGTCCATGGGGGGGTGTCCATGGGGTGGGGGTTTCTAGGGGGTGGGGTGGTGTCCAGGGGGGGGTGTCTGGGGGGTGGGGGTGTCCAGGGGGGTGGGGGTGGGGGGGGGGGGCTGTCCATGGGAGGGGGGGGGGTGTCCAGGGGGTGGGGGGGGGGTGTCCAGGGGGTGGGGGATGTCTGGGGGGCTGTCCAAGGGGGTGAGGGTGTCCAGGGGGGTGGGGGTGTCCAGGGGGGTGGGGGGTGTCCACGAGGGTGGGGGTGTCCACGGGGAAGGGGGGGGGGATTTTCAGGGGTGAAATGTTTCCCCCAATTACACAGCAGCCCAGCTCCCCCATCTGCATGATTTCAGGCCCTAATCCAAACCTCTCCCAAAGCTCTCTCTTTACCCTAGGGTGCGAAACTCCTTCCACCCAATAGATACATCTTCAATCAAGCATTTTTTTATTTCTACACTTCAAATTAGTAAGTTCTACCTTAGTTTTAATGTTCTGCATCTATTTTGTTTTTTTTTTCTGTTTTGATTTGGCCCAAACCAAAGTTCTGTGCGTTCCGTGGCATGGTATACCGAACACTTTTATTTGTTTTCTATTTTTGTTCTACACTTCAAGTGTCAGGATTGTGTGAATCACCTTTATTTGAAGTCTTCATACCCACTCCTTCTATGTAGATTTCGTGAACCATATGAACTAATGGGTGCCGGTGAGATGTATCCCCACTCCAAGATGGTAAAGGGTAATGGATATAAGGATGGTTCATGTGAAGGGATTGGGGACGGTTGGGGTAGTGGTGTAGGTGGTTTTCCATTTTTTAGTGGGGTGATATGGTAGTTTCTATGGACTTTAGTTTAGTTGAAAATTGGATTTGGATTTTGTATTTATAGTTTTTGTTCAAGGAATAATAGGAAGGGTAGTGATATTGAGGATGAATTGGATGTTGGCTGGGTGATGGATTGGAATTGTGATATTAGTTGGATTGGGTATAGGTAATTTTCAAGGTATTATATAGGTATTGCCTCCCCTGAACACCCCCACCCCACCCCCCGGACACCCCCCATTGGACAGCCCCCACCCCCACCCCTCTGCACCCCACCCCCCTGCACACCCCCACCCCCCTTGGATAGCCCCCACCCCTAGACATCCCCACCCCCTTGGACAACCCCCCCGGACACCCCTCACCCCCATGGACAACCCCCTCCCCCACCCTTGGACACCCCCCTTTCCCTAGACACCCCCACCCCCCGTGGATAACCCCCCACCCCCTGGACCCCCCATTGGACAGCCCCCACCCCCTGCACACCACCCCCACCCTTGGACAACCCCCACCCCCTAGACACCCCCACCCTCTTGGATAGCCCCACACCCCTGGACACCCCCTCACCCCCATGGAGATCCCCCCTCCCCCCACCCCCCTGGACACCACCCCCCTTGGATAGCCCCCCCTGGACACCCCCACCACCTAGACACCCCCTCCCCATGGACACCCCACCCCCTGGACACCCCACCCCCTTGAATAGCCCCTCCACCCCCTTGGACAACCCCCTCGGATACCACCCCACCTTCTAAGTGCTTGGTCCAGTTTTTAAATTGGAATTAACCATGTAAGTGATTTCCCCTTTCCCTAATGACATTTACTAAGTGACCCATAAAGCCTTATAAATTGAATTTTTCATGTTTAGATAAATTGAATGAGTTGTTTTGAATGAAATGGATAATGCATGATGGTTTGCCTTTCTTAATTAATAAAATGGTTTTAAATAAAATTACCCTAAGAGGGGCTGCAGGGGGGTAGGGGGGTGTCCAGGTGGGGGGGGTGTCCAGGTGGGGGGGTGGGTTTTCCAGGGGGGGTAGGGGGGCTGCAGGGTGGGTAGGGGGGCTTTAGGGGTGTGGGGGAGGGGGTGGGGGGTGGGGTCAGGGTGGGCTATCTAGGGGGTGGGGGTGGGCTGTCCAGGGGGTGGGCTGTCCAGGGAGGGGGGTGTGAGTTGTCCAGGGGGTGGGTGACCACGCTATCATGACACGTCAAATTGATTATATTTACAAAGTTGAAATATCAACCCAATCAGATGGGCTATAAATAAGACTCTTGTCTTGTCCAATCAGAACAACCCAAGATTCCCACTTGAAATCTCAACCCAATCGGTGTTGAAATAAAAAGTGTTTCACTTAATTTTAACAATAGAAATGAAATCAGAGGAGAATCATGTCAAGATAAGAAATAAGTAAAATATATATCACACAAATTACACAAAACCAGTATAAGAACAAGTTCTGGAACTCCCTCCCAAGTGTGTGTAGCTTCCTCGAAATGACCGTCCACCGTTTAGCTCGACATCGGAAGGAGGAGGAAGCTCGGGTGGAACTTCACCTTCATCCTTGATCCCCCTATGAGGATAGGGGCCTCCAGAACTCTTTGAATGATGAGAGGACTCCTTTGGGTCTCCAAAATACTAGATATTTTTATCCTGGTCTAACTTACAATTGGGGAGCCAAAAGTTCCATTTTATAGGAAAATGGGAAGGTAGTTTTGAGCACACAGATTTCTTAAAACTACTTTTCACATGGGTTTCGACCTTCAGAAAGCCTTAGATCATTTTTGGGAAAATAACAAAGTTTTATCCCAAACTCTTGGCTGTCTCCACCGAAATGTTGGCACAATTTGGACAAATAGATCCCGAGATATGGACATATCACAACACACCACTTTTGACTTCGTGCAGATTCGGTGTGCTAGATAGATCAGGTCAGTTGGGCCACTAGATGGCCGAATGAGTCTTGGGTTCCTTCATAAGAAATGTAGCCAAATTAATTTTGGACCATACCAAAAAATGTAAGACCATTTGGATCGACGGTTCAGGAGAAATGTGCGGATGAGTCCACTAGTATGCATGAATCTTGCGTAGTTTGACCCATTTTTCTTGGACATCATCACGGGTTCTCCAAATCACCTCCTCCTACAATGGAATCATCAAAACAAGTAACATTTACCTTTTTAACAGTGATAAACAAAAAATAAATTATTTAAACATGGAATTCAATTTGTTATTATTTTTATAATTTCTAATATAAAACAAGTTTAGCATAGTGGTGTAAGGGTGAAAATGAAACAGTGAATTATAGTGCGATCACACCCCCACACCTAAACATTTGCACTCTTGGGAAAAGTTATAATTCCAAAAAAATTTCATGTATATATTTCCAAATTCATAAAGATTTAACATTTAATGAAAATTTAATTCCTGATAGAAATGTGATCAAAGAAAAAATCACACCGAGGAGTTATTCTTAATGATCATTGAAAAAGACGTCTCAAAAATTGTATCCAAATGAAATTACAAGAGATGAATGATACCAATCCAAGAAAATAATTCAAAAGTTAATCATGTCACTAATTCTCCACGTGTGTGTGTGACAACCATTTCATGCTATTCTTTCTACTTTTTATCGAGTAAATATAAGTTATTTTAATAATTGTCTACTTACAAGATCCTTTCCACCGAACTTGACCCACATCATTTGAAATCAAATTTCAAGACCCACTCACTTAAGAATTCCCAGAAGTCAAACCATAAGATCTTAACCTAGATATCCCTATATGTTGTACATTTCTTCACTCCCCTCATTTATTAATTTTTTAAAAGTTTCACTTGGAACAGATCTCACACTCTTCTCCCAACCCATGTTTGATCTCCTCATGACACTAATTGTTATAGTTATAACAAGATCAAAGGTCGAGGAAGGGTGGTTTTTGATCTGCCCAATATGTAACCCCTTTTTTTTTTTTTATTTTTTTTGAGGGCGTACAATAGTCGGATAACAGGTACACATGCATAGGTCTATCTGGTACAGTAATGAAATAGATCAGATAAGGAACGAATGAATGGAAAAATGATTTTGGAATGTAAAGAAAAATCAACCTAACATATATTTACCTTCTATTAAGTAAGAAATTTTCACACATCATGGTTGGGTGAAAAAAATGTGTGGAGAGATTAAATGACACAATTTTCCTTTAAACTATTCACAAAAGGGCATCATTCTTCTCAAAGGTTTAAAAATGATACAACCATTTATATCATCGAAAAAGAACTAAATTTCAAAAGAAAGTCACACCATAGTATTGAATTCTTGCTGAAATGCATATTTCATCAAATTTTTTTTGAATGTTAAAACAACATGAAATACAGACATTCCACATGCATTTTCAATAACTTCCATGATTAAACAGGCATATTTTTTCATGATAAAGTGGGACTAAAAAAAGTAATATTCTGGCACAAAGGTGAGTGGGAGAGAAAGGGGGAAAGTAACAATACTATTCAACAAGCTAAAAAGAGAAAAAGAAGAAATATGATGAAAATTCCTAACTAACCCAGGAATATACCCATCCCCCCACACCTAGAGTGTGAAGTGTTCTCACTGTAAAAATAGAATACAAGAAGGATAAAGCCTGGTGGGTGTCATTCATAGACTGCTTATTGAACTTGGAGTTTCTCCATCAGGGACTCCAGAAGGGTTTCATAGAAGTGCTTTAGTTTCTTCCCATTAACTATGAAGGTTTTCTTGGTTTCTTTATTTTGAACCTAGACAACACCAAATGGAGAGACGTTAGTAATAGTGTATGGTCCAAACCAGTGAGAATGAAGCTTACCTGGATGCAACTTCAGCCTTGTATTATAGAGGAGGACCTTATTCCCAATGTGGAACTGACAATGAAGGATGACACGGTCATGGGAAGACTTGATTTGATCCTTATAAATCCTAGAGTTCTCATATGCATCTCTTCTCATTTCCTCCATCTCTAGAATTTGCAGCTTCCTTTGAGCACCTGCACCAGAAAGATTAGAGTTTCATTGTTTGATGACCCAATAGGCCTAGTGCTCAATCTCAATAGGCAGGTGAAAACTCTTTCCAAACACAAGCCGATAGGGTGACATTCCAATGGGAGTTTTGAAATCAGTACGGTATGCCCATAATGAATCATCAAGTCTAAGACTCCAATCTTTTCTATTGGTTTGAACCGTTTTTTTCAAGACTCTTTTTTACCTCTCTATTTGACACCTCTACTTGACCATTGGTCTGTGAATGATATGCAGTAGACACTCTATTACCGACCCCATACCGACACAAAAGTGATTGCATTGTTCGGTTGGAGAAATGAGAACCCTGGTCACTGATGATGAACCTAGGTAAGCCAAACCGATAGAAAATTTGGGTTCTCAAAAATTCTACAACTGCCTTAGAATCATCAGTCCTTATAGCTCATGCCTCTACCCATTTGGAAACATAATCTACTTCCAAAAGAATATATAGGTTACCAAATGAATTAAGGAATGTTCCCATAAAGTCAATGCCCCAAACATAAAAAATGTCATGGAAGAGCAATGGTTTTTGTGGCATCTCATTTATTTTAGAGACATTACCCATTCTTTGGAAACAAGGACAAGATTTACAGAAGTCATGGGCATCTCGAAAGAATGTGGGACAAAAGAGACCAGAATCAAGGACCTTGAGACCAGTCTGTTGGGGACCAAAGTGGCCCCCACAAGCAAGAGTGTGGCAGAACCTAAGGACAGACTAAAAATTGCTATCGGGAATACAATGCCTAAGGACTTGATCACTACATGTGTGCCAGAGGTAGGGGGCATCCCAAATGTACCAATGAGACTCATGTTTTAGATGGTCAGCCTGGTTTTTGTTGAAATCAGTAGGAATGCAAGATGCTACCAAATAATTTACAATTTTAGCATACCAAGGAATAGAATCTTGCACTCGGTATAGTTGCTCATCAGGAAACATTTCATTTATAGGAATATAGGGAGATGATTCAATGTACGATGATGGGTGGATCCTACTGATATGGTTAGCCACCACATTCTCTGCTCCTTTTTTATCTCTAATTTCTAGATTGAATTCCCGAAGGAGGAGCATCCAGCAAATGAGGTGTGGTTTGGCTTCTAATTTCTTAAAGAGATGCTGGAGGGCTACATGGTCGGAGAATACAATGACTTTAGACCCTAAAAGATATGACCTAAATTTATCCAAGGAAAACACTATGGCAAGGAATTATTTTTCAGTTGTGGTGTAGTTTTCTTGGGCAAGGTCCAAAGTACGTGAGGCATAGGCAATGACATGTGGAGCTCGATCGACCCTTTGTGACAAGACTTCCCTAAATACATAGTTAGAGGCATCAAACATGAGCTCAAATGGTAAATCCCACCGAGGTGGTTGGATTACCGGGGGTGACGTGAGACTCTATTTTAACTTATTAAAAGATTCCTCACATTCTTTATCAAAAAAAAAATTCTTTTTCTTTTTGGAGTAACCGAGTGGGAGTGAAATATTACTAAAGTCACAAATGAAACGACGGTAAAATCCAACATGACCTAGGAAATATCGCAAATCCCATACATTTTTGGGAAATGGTAAGAAAGAAATGACATCCACTTTTGATTTATCTACTTGGATACCATCCCCAGAAATGACATGCCCCAAAACTATACCTTTTCACACCATGAAATGGAATTTCTCATAATTTAATACAAGATTATTTTCAATACAACGACGTAGGACTAAACCAAGACTACTCAAACATTCATCAAAATAAGATCCATAAATAGTGAAATCATCCATGAAAACTTCCATGCAATTCTCTAGGTAATTCGAAAAAATACTAACCATACATCGCTAGAAAGTACCCGGAGCATTGCACAGACCAAATAGAATCCTCCTATATGAAAATGTGCCAAAGGGGAAAGCGAAGGTTGTCTTTTTTACGATCCTTGGGGGAAATATATATCTGAAAGTATCCAGAATACCCATCAAGGAAATAGTAGTGGTACTTACTCGCTAGCCTCTCTAGAATTTTCTCAATGAATGGCAAAGGGAAATGGTCCTTCCTAGTGTGTTGGTTTAGTCAGCGATAATCTATACAGACACACCAACTATTCTACACACGACTTGGAACCAATTTATTGTTTTTATTTTTGATTACTTTAAGTCCAGTTTTTTTAGGAACTACTTGAATAGGACTGACCCATTGGCTATCAGAGATGGGATAAATGATTCCAGAAGCCAATAATTTTGTTACCTCATTTTTTACAACTTCTAGGAGGTTTGGGTTCAGTCGACATTGTGACTGACTAACTGGTTTAGCCTCATCATTTAATAAAATATGATGTGTACAAATTGGTGGGATAATACCAGGAATGTCAGCAAGTGTCCATCCCAAAGCTTGTTTATACTCCCTCAAAAGTTCAAGTAGTCGCAATTCATGCTCAGGAGGGAGTGAACTAGCAATGATGACATACAACTTGTTTCCATTCTCAAGATATGAATATTTTAAATCTTGAGGTAGTTGTTTTAGTTCCAATTTAGGTGGATTTTGGATTGATGAGAGTGTGTGTGAAAGTGAGAGGTCACTGATCTCATCTAACTGCTCAATGGTATCATCCTTAGATGAGGAATGAGCTTTTACAATCTTAGCAGTATCATCAATGGTCATTGGATCCTTAGTGTTCAAGAAATTATCAATTAATAAACATGCATGACACTTTTCTAATCCACTACAACAATCATTGCATGAATCATTTCCTAGAATTTCAATCAATGAAGAAAACTCATACAGGGGATCAGGGGAATGAAATGAAGTTTTTTCAAGGTAAGGGAGTACATCTATAGAATTAACAGAGAGAGAGGAATGTTCTTCTGAGGGGTGTTTCATGGAATCAAGGATATTGAAGAGGACAATGTCACCACCAAACTCAATATATAATGTACCATTGTGGAAATTAATTATGGTTTTGGTAGTTTTCAAGAAGGGTCACTCCAATATAATTGGGTAATGTCCATTCATCCTATCATACTCCATTTTAAGCACATAAAAGTCAACAGGAAAAATTAAAATTTGAACCCTCATAAGAACATCCTCTAACACACCAAAGGGGTGTGCGGTACTTCAGTTAACAAGTTGAACAATAATTCTAGTGGGATTCAATTCCCCGACCTGCAATGTAGAGTAAATAGAGTGAGGCATCACATTTATAGAAGCACCTAAATCAAGCATAACATTAGAAAAAGAATACTTCCATATGGTGCATGGAATTGAGAATGTTTTGGGATCATTGAACTTGGTGGGAAGTGATGGCTCTATCAATGCTGAAATATTTCTCCCTAATCTCACCTTCTCTTCACCTCGAAGTCACCTTTGGTGTGTACACATCTCCTTTAGAAATTTGGCATATCTTGGAATTTTTTTCACAACATCAATCAAGGGAATGTTTACCTGCACTTTTTTGAAAGTATCCAAAATTCCCTTATCGAGTTCAGTTTTCTTTTGTTTTCTAGGTTGGGTGGTCCTTTGTGGAAATGGAAGAGGTATTGTTGGGCTAGGTGACTCATCAATAGACACACTCTTTCCTTTGGAAATAATTCTTTCAGGATAAGGTTCTACTTCATTTGGAGCATTTCCAATAGTTGAGATGGTGGTTTCCTTAGTAGGGGATGACTCTAGTGGAGGGGTCATTTGGAATTTTAGTTTTGTTCCACTCCGAAGGGTGATGGCACTGACATTTCCTTTATATCTAGAGTTAAATACTGGTTGAGAAGGTAGTTTACCCGACCCATGGATCTAGATTTCCCCCACCGAGTTGGCAAGTTAGCCTAATTGGGTTTTTAGGTCTTGTATAGAATCTTGGGTGGTTTGTTGGAATTGGATATTGTTGTCATCCATTTGTTTCATCATGTCTTCTAAGCTAGGCTCAGGTTTTGGAGGGGTTTGTTGGAAAGATCATTGTTGTGGTTGAGGATTTTTGGGTAGTGGTGGTTGACTACTCTACCCCGGTTGGTTCCATGGTTGTTGAGGTTAGTTTGAATACCCCCTTGCCTATAGGATTGGTTTTATTTCCATCCAGGATTGGATGGATATTATGGTTCTTGCCTAAAGGGTTGGTTATAGGGGTGGCTTGGAAATATTACCTCACAACTCTCAAAAGTTTCTCTTAGTTGGGGGAATTGATCAGAGTAGTGGGTGTTAGAAGAACATATACCAAAATGGATAGGAGGAGGAGATTGTGATTTCCCTTGGGAAAGATCAAGTTGTCAAAGAAGGGTACTTAACTCTTCAAACTTCATGTCCACCTTCCTCTCGGATTCACTACTTTGCACCTCATGGACACCTCGAATGGGTACATTGGACCTTGAACCGAATTTTTGAGTGTTCTGTGCCATGTTCTCAATTAAGTTCCTTGCAACAATTGGGGTTTTACCAACTAGCACACCACCTACAGTAGCATCAATCATATTTCAGTCAATAGGAATTAAACCTTCATAAAAATACTGAATTAAAAGTTGATCACTTATTGGTGGTGTGGACAGCTTGAACATAACCTTTTAAAGCATTCCCAATATTCATGTAATGTTTCCCCTTGAGATTTTCTTATACCAAATATTTCTTTCCTTATAGTTGTAGTTAGAGAGGCTGGGAAATATTTTTCAAGAAAAAGGTTGTTCATATCCGCCCTACCTCTAATTGGTGAATTAACATAGTAAAGCCAGTCTTTTGCAGTGTCCTCTAATGAAAATGGGAATACTCTGAGCATTACTTTTTCTTCATTCACATTTGTAGGTTTTAATTTAGAACACACAATATGAAATTATTTTAAGTTTTTATGTGGATCTTCTATAGGAAGTCCATGGAATCTTGGTAATAAATGAATTAGACCAGATTTTAGTTCAAAATTGGGTGCCTCGCCTTGCATTTGAATGTAAGTGGGTTGGATATCAACATCAGACGAGGTTAGTTCTTTTAATGTCCAGATATTTTCATCCATATTATGCAAGTTTATTCCATTTTTTATATTGGTTCTAGAAGAATAAGAGGACAGATCAAGAGGAGTGTCTATGTTTTATGTGTCATCCTTCGATGGGTTCTCTTGTGCGTCTCGGTGTCACTAACGTAGGATCCTCTCTGGTTCGGGTTTGAAAGAAGGTAAATCTCCCATATTAGAACGCGTCATGTACCAAACCTACACAATAATTAAATTAGAAAACAAAAATATAGGTAAAGGTATAATATAAAATAAATAAATATTCACAAAAATTACAAAAAACTTATCAAAAACATGAACTAAAACCAAAGTGCTCTCCGAAAACGACGCCAAAATTTGACTGCGCTGGCGTGACACATCAAATTGATTATATTTATAAAGTTGATTTATAGTCTAGGGAAGACCCTAGGTCATCTTTCAAGGATCATTGGTGGGTTTAGAGTGTGCGTTTTTAATAAGAAGTACTAAAAGAGGGGTGGTTTTAAAATAGTTTAAAGAAAATGACTTGATTTAAAGAGTTTAATAGTTGATAAATAAAAGTGGTGTTTTAGAATTATGAGATAAGGAGATCATTTCAAGTCCACTACACATCTTGTTGAGTTCATCATTCTGAAAAATACACATGGTTTAATGGAATCTTTTGGTTTAGGGTTATCAAGATCTCAACTTCCCTCTTGCCTCTTAAATGATGCTCAAAGAACCATCCCTTGATACAATGATCATGTTGTCAAGGTTTGGGTGTCAATCATAGAGAAGAAAGGCTAACAAATCATACTAAAATCTTATGTATGTTTGAGATAAATAGGACTCTTGTCTTGTCCAATTGAAACAACCCAAGATTCCCACTTGAAATCTCAACCCAATCGGTGTTGAAATAAAAAGTGTTTCACTTAATTTTAACAATAGAAATGAAATCAGAGGAGAATCATGTCAAGATAAGAAATAAGTGAAAAATTTATCACACAAATTACACAAAACCAGTAGAATAAAAAGTGCTAGAACTCCCTCCCAAGTGTGTGTAGATCCCTTGAAATGACCGTCCACCGTTTAGCTCGACACACTACTAGAAATGAAAGGTATACCAATGGTTGAAAACCGCTGGTATAGGGTGGAGAACCGTTGGTATAAATTATACCAACAGTTTTAGAAACCGTAGCCCAGTAAGCCATGACAATAGACATATACCAACGATTTGAGATAAACCATTGGTATATGTGAATAAATCTACTCTATACCAACAATTTATATAAACCGTTGGTATAGAGTTCTTATACAACACATATGCCAAAAGTTTCAAAACCGTTGGCATATCTTTTTTAGTCTTCCATTCACCTCTATACCAATGGTTTAAACCATTAGTAAATGTTTTTACCAACGGTTTTGAACCATTGGTAAAAAAAATACATACATAACCTATACCAACGGTTTAAAACCGTTGGTATAGGCTTTGCTGTACAATTCACACAGCAGCCTGCTCTGTGTGTTGTTGTGTGAATTATACAGTAGTAAATGAAGAATACAATACAATACATAATAAGGATACATAATTAAAAACTGATAATTAGAAGGATACATAATTTAATAATCAATTATGAATACAATACATTAAAAACTGAATACGTAATTATATGTGATACAGAATTAAGAATACATACAAAATTGCATTTTTTATAACACATACACGATTGAATTCAGAAATTAGAAGCTAATAACCCAAAATAAGGAAATGAATAAATGAATTCAACCAAACAACAATATAATTTCATGGTTTGGGGTGGGTGTCTTTGAACTTAGTGATGATGATAATGGGTGTGTATCAATGAGCTTGTGTGACTTAGGGAATATAGTTGTCCTTGGCGTATTAATTGTCATGTGTTTTAGAATAGGGGTAGGAGTTCCTCACATGAGAAGTGGATTGTGTGAGGCTGGACCATGGATCGTTGTGCTAAAGTATCAATACAATCCGAATACGTTTGGTCAGTTTTCCGTATGCCAGTTGTTTTTACTTAAAATGATGTTCATTTTAAACAAAAGAGAGACAATTAGAGTGATACCGGCCACACTGTGCCTTAGATTGAGGATGGATTGACTCGTACACATCACATAAGACCCATGGATCATTGTACTAAAGTATCAATACAATCTGAATGTGTTTGGTTGGTTTTCCATATTCCAGTTATTGTTTTCACTTAAAATGTTGTCCATTTCAAATAAAAGTGAGACACTTTGAGTGGTACCGGCCACAACAGGCCTCAGATTGAGGCTCAGTTGACTCGTACACATCATAAATGACCCATGGACCGTTATCCTAATGTATCAACACAATCCGAATGTGTTTGGTCGGTCTTCTGTATGCCAGTTGTTGTTTTCATTTAAAATGTTGACCATTTCAAATAAAGGTGAGACACTTTGAGTGGTACCAGACACACCGTGCCTCAGATTGAGGTGGGGTTGACTCATACACATCAAACATGACTCATGGATCATTGTCTTAAAGTATCAACATAATCCAAATATGTTTGGTCCATTTTCCGTATGCTAGTTGTTGTTTTCACTTAAAATGATGTCCATTTTAAACAAAAGAGAGACATTTAGAGTGGTACTGGCCACACCGTGCCTCAGATTGATGTGGGGTTGACTCTTACACATCAAAAATGTCCCATGGATTTTTGTGCTAAAGTATCAACACAATACTAATGCGTTTGGTTTGTTTTCCATATGCCAGTTGTTGTTTTCACTTAAAATGTTGTCCATTTCAAATAAAAGTGAGACACTTTGAGTGGTACCGGCCACACCGCACCTCAGATTGATGCAGGGTTGAGTCTTACACGTCACATATGACTAATGGATAATTTTCCTAAAGTATCAACACAATCCAAATACTTTTGGTTTCCGTATGCCAATTGTTTTTACTTAAAACAATGTCCATTTTAAACAAAAGAGAGACACTTTGAGTTATACCGGCCACACCATGCCTTGGATTAAAGTGGGGTTGACTCATACACGTCACATATGACTCATGGATCATTTTCCTAAAGTATCAACACAATATGAATGAATTTGGTCGGTTTTCAGTATGCCAGTTGTTGTTTTCACTTAAAATGATGTCCATTTTAAACAAAAGAGAGACATTTAGAGTGGTACTAGCCCCACCGTGCCTCGGATTGATGCGGGGCTGACTCATACATGTAAAAAATGTCCCATGAATCATTTTCCTAAAGTATCAACACAATCCTAATGTGTTTGGTTGGTTTTCCACATGCTAGTTGTTGGTTTCACTTAAAATGATGTCCATTTTAAACAAAAGAGAGACATTTAGAGTGTTATTGGACACACCGCGCCTCGGATTGATGCAGGGGTGACTCCTACACATCAAAAATGTCCCATGTATCGTTTTCCTAAAGTATCAACACAATTCGAATACGTTTGGTTAGTTTTCCATATGCCAGTTGTTTTTACTTAAAACATTGTCCATTTTAAACAAAAAGAGACACTTAGAGTGGTACCGACCACACTGTGACTCGGATTGATGCGAGGTTGACTCTTACACGTCAAAAATTTCCCATGGATTGTTTTCCTAAAGTATCAACATAATCCAAATGCGTTTGGTTGGTTTTCCGTATGCCAGTTGTTGTTTTCACTTAAAATGTTGATCATTTCAAATAAAGGTGAGACACTTTGAGTGGTACCGGCCACACCGTGCCTCATATTGATGCGGGGTTGACTCCTACACATCAAAAATGTCCCATGGATCATTGTGATAAAGTATAAACCAAATTCGAATACGTTTGGTCTGTTTTTCGTATGTCAGTTGTTGTTTTCACTTAAAATGTTGTCCATTTCAAATAAAAGTGAGACACTTTGAGTGGTATCGGCCACACCGTGCCTCTGATTGAGGCGGAGTTGAGTCGTACACGTCACATATGACCCATGGATCGTTTTCCTAAAGTATCAACATAATCAAAATACGTTTGTTCGGTTTTCCATATGCCAGTTGTTTTTACTTAAAAGGGTGTCCATTTTAAACAAAAGAGAGACACTTTGAGTGATACCAGCCACATCGTGCCTCATATTGAGGCAGAGTTGACTTGTACATGTCACATATGACTCATGGATCGTTTTACTAAAGTATCAACACAATACGAATGTGTTTGGTCGGTTTTCCGTATGCCAATTAGGCAAATCGTGCAACAACAGTGATAATATCTTATACTAAAACTGTAGACATTATGCATGATGTGCATCCCCTGGTGCATGGTTAAGGAAAATCATGCACATTTCTTCTAATATATATCCCTATATGGTTGGTAGATACCTTGTGGGATGGACTTAAAATTTTCACTAACCGTGAGGCATAGTGTTTTTCTACGCCGACTGGGGTTCCGAGCTCCGAACAAGCCCCAGAAGCCCCATAAACCATTATAACATCATTAGGCTTCCATATTTGGTCAAAAATAAAGAGTTATAATGAATTCAAAAATATCCATACCAGAGTGAAAAACTAGGTTCTTATAGTCTTCCCATTTAAAGGAACTCATCCTGAAGTTCACCTTCAATGGGTGGTAAAAAATTATTTGAGAACAATTCTGTCCGGGGTCCAGGGGGGCTGTTGGGGGGGCTTTTCGGGGTGTTATCCAGGGTACAGGGAGGAGGGTGGGGGGGGGGGATGTCCGAGGGGCTATCCGGGGTCCAGGGAGGAGGGTGGGGGACTGTCTGAGGGGTCGTCCGGGGGGCTGTCAGGGGGGCTGTTCGGGGGGCTGTCCGGGGTCCAGGGCGAAGGGTGGGGGTGCTGTCCGGGGAGCTCTCCGGGGGGATGTCTGGGGGGATTTTTGGGGGGCTGTCCAGGGTTTAGGCAGGAGGGTGGGGTGGCTGTGATGGGCGTGTGCAAGGTGTTCTAGGATTTTAAGTAGAATGACACATCCATATTAAATAAAAAATCAAATGTCATAAATATCAGTAAAAAATGTAATGGATCAATCTTCCCCTGATCACCATCACCACCACCACTATCATCATCAGCCTCATCCTCACCGCCATCTCTGTCCTCATCATCGTCCTCATCATCATCCCCATGCTCATCCTCAGACCCATCCTCGTCCTCGTCCTCATCCTCATCCTCGCCCTCGCCCTCACCTTCATCCTCACCATCACCAAGAATGTCATCATCTTGACCACCACTAGAACTGCCACCTGGTTTATTGGATAATGCACCCATCGACAACATATATGTCTGACAATCCATGCTGGCCTCTGGTGGAAGTGATGAAGATAAAGCTTTAATAAGTTTCATAAATTCTTTCTCCCTCGTTTGAACCTGTTCTTCCAACTCTGTGACCCTTTTATCAGACTTTCTTGCATGATCCTTGACCTGTTCCAACTTGGTGATACTAGAATGGATACCTGGAGAGGACCAATACCTTGTCGGGACTATATTCTTACCAGGTCGACACTGTACTCGACCAGAGTTCTCATCTCCCAAAATCTGATATAAATGATCGTGTGGCCCAAAATTGGCAGGCTCCTAGGTATCAAGGGCCTCTAAAGCAGCCTGTTAAAACTATTAATAGATTGTTAAATTTCAAAATAGATATTAAACTTTGAAATAAACAAATTAAAACTTACAATCTTTTCTTGTGTCGGTTCATTAACCACAGTTCCATCTTTTTTCCTTCTACTCGAGCAAAACAATTTTTCTCAAGGGAGATGTCCTTCAATATTCAATTTGTGATTCTGTAATGACATTGAAACAATATAAAGTGCAAGTATAATCATATATTCAATATTCAATAAATCACATAATTTAAGTAGGAAACAATAAAAATGGAAAGTCCTAAAGAAAAATTATAAACAACTATATCATACCAGTTGCCTCTCATGATCTGACATAGTAGTGCGCCCCAAAGTGTGGAGGTATTAATTTGAATCAATGTTTTTTTTGCTTTTTTTCAGAAGATTCCTAAATAATGTTTAATAATAAATAAGATAATATTAATGAAAAATATGAAAACTGTCATTTAAATACCTCAAATGGGATTAATACCTTAAATTTGGCAGTCGCCCAATGGGTAATCATTTGGAAATACTGCTCTATAGAGCAGTCATCCATGATAGGTAATGTCTCCAACTCCGTGCCCACTCTATCACACCAGCCAACATACAACTCATGCTTATAAGCTCTCTAAAGATCTCCTAGCTCCTTTAAACGTGCTGTTCGTGCACCCTCACCATCAGGGAAGTTAAACCGAAGCTGACACCCAATAGATTAATTCATATAAATACAAAAAAATACTACATTAAATCCAATATATTTTTTACGCATATTTGTGACCACGTATTATCCTTAACTTCGTGTGGCAGATGTCTCCAAGAGAGAGGACTGACCAGAATGATGTCAGAGTATTTGGCTAGCATCGCCAAAAAACCCCGACATTCCTGCCCAGGTTTATCAATCATCTATCCATCATTATTGTATTCAACCATCAACTGTTTCTGGAGGTTCCATACCACACGCAAGCGAGTACTACCCCTCCCCTGCCTCCTATCAGTAGATGAATATGTTATTAAAGAAAAAAAATATCAGTACAAGTTATAATAAAAATAATTTTTTGTATAAAAATTTGTTAGAGTTATATAAATATACCTGTGGTAGTCGGATCAATGGGCGTCACTAGATGTGCAGAAGCTGAAGGAATATCCTGTACAGGTGGAGTGTCCCTCATTGTATGCTCCTCAGCCACATACTGTGTCAGAGCAGGAGTCGAAGAAGGTGGAATATAATAGCTCGGAGATAATGAACCAGAAGAAAAAGATGATGGCACAAACATCTGGCCAACTGGTAGTGTAAAAATCAGAGGCCTAAATATCCTGTGTGTCCCTAAAGACAAACCAGGATCAAAATGGGGCATAGAAGATACGTCTGTGGTAGGGTCATAGTCCAATCTGGTACGACTAGTGGATCGTATAACTCTCACACCACGAGCCCTCATACCACCTGATTCAGTACCGGGACCACCAGATGATCGTCTAACTCTAACACCACCCCACCTCTTACCACCAGACTCTGTACTGGGAGCAACATCAGGATCCTCGTTAGATATCTCTCGTCTAGGTGGTGTATCCTAAAAAAAAAGTTTAACACAAAAGTAAACACATGATATTATAAGTTATTGAAATATATATATTTGAAATAAAATACTCACAACAGGGATGAGTGGAGGAATTCCCATCCGTGTCATGCGAAGATTATTTTTTATCATCTTTTTAGGCCACATCTCTTCAATGGGTGTCATTTCCTACAATGAAAACAAATATGGAAGTAATTAGAAACAGATAAATAATGTGTAACCCAAAAAACAAAATATAGAAAAACCATTCTGATAAAAAAAAACATAAAGAGATAGAAGATTTATGGTGGTTTGAAGGTAAGTACTAGGATACACACTCTGAATGATGTAGGTGAAACATGTAGGTGAGAACACGATTGTATGATTCTATATATTTCCCACCACAACTTCGGGTTCACAATCAACTCTAACAATTGAGCTATTGGAGTCATCATAAGTAATAAACGGATTGCTTCCAATTACAGTAGGGATAGTGTCAACTTCATCATCACCATCATCAAAAACATGTCTGGGATTTACTTCAATAATTACACCGAATTTAGGATGATGATGATCTTTGACATAAAAAACTTGTATCACCATTGATGCCAATACATTTGGTTCATCGGTGGAAAGAGTGCGAGTCATGTCAATAACTCGAAATCCACAGTCATCAATAAAGGTTCCTTGCCTCATCATTGAATCATACCATTGACATTTCATCATTGTGAATCGACCATGCGAGTAATAATCCAAAATTATTATTTTCTCCATGACTACATAATAAGCTACATTTTCAGAATGAGGTCTATTATCTGATGAAATGACATAACAATCTGTTTTGGTAGTTAGCATAACACCATCATGTTGTGTTCTCATGTTCCTTGCTCGTTCAATGATAATAAATTTGTATCCATTGATCACAAGTGATTTACAAGCACGAACCATGGCATTAGGACCAAAATCCAAAGCTCTTATTTCCTCAGAAACAAAGTCTGCAGGAAAAATCGATACCTGAAATATAAACAAATACTAAACTTAATTAAATATTATTTTTATTTAGTTATTACACAAATATTTTTACCTTCAATTTCAACCAAGCAGAAAACCCTTTGTTATGCAAAGTCTCTTTCCTTCTCAAAGATAAAGAACGATGCTTTCTATATATCAATTCTCTATGTTCCCTGTAGATAAAAATAATAATAGTTTAACAAATATTTAAAATTACAAGAGATAAGATAAGAGATACATGTACAATTTACTTACTTGATATACTCATCGAACAAATCACAATTGAACAACACTGTGCGATGTGCCATCTCTCTCTCTTTAAGGCTTAATGTCATCAATGTTTATGATCCTGGAATTCCTCCGGTCTGAGGAAGTGATAGAAAACTAGGTTCAATTTTCTCATACTATTCTTCTTCATTTCTCATTGGTATTTTTATTCTCATAGTAAGATCAGACAAATAAATTGAGCAGAAATCCATATATTCTTGAGCCAAGTAACCGTTCACAATAGAACCTTCAGGATAATTCTTGTTCTGAACATATTATTTCAATGTGTACATTTTTATTTCAGTTGGATACATCCAACAGAAAGCAAAATGTCCTCCAAGAAGTATTTTGGCTGGAATATGGATAGTCAGATGAAACATGCATGTAAAAAATGATAGAGGGAATATTTTCTCTAACTCACACAAAATTAATGGTGTCTATGCCAACATTTTTTTCAAGAAGGATTTGGAAAACTTCTTAGAAAAAAGATCTCTAAAAAAATAGGACAATCGAATAACTGAGACTCTTACATTATTGGACAAGAGATGACAGATTTATATTGGAATCAACTCATGATAAAGGACGTGATAATCATGAGTCTTAAAAGATTTCATCTTCAACTCTTTCCTGTTGACCCGTTTTGATGTATTTCTTGAATAGCCATCAGGAACTTTAATAGTCTTTAGAACTTCCAGAAATTGATTTTTTTCAGCAGGTGTCATCACATAAGAAGCACATGGAACTTGCCATTTATTTTCACTGATACAGACAAGATGCAATTCTGGTCTGATCCCCCAATCTACCAAGTCACGCCGAGATCGTAAATCATCTTTTTTCTTCCCCTTGACATTTAAAAGAATCGAAAGCAACATTTCACATATATTCTTTTCAATGTGCATTACGTCTAAGAAATGATGTAACAAGTTGGTTGACCAATATGACAACTCAAAGAATATACTCTTCTTCTTCCAATTGCAACAGGTATCATTGGAAACATTTTCCCTCTTTCTAGATTTCATTACACCCTTCCCAAATGAATAACTGAAATCTTTCAATTCATTAAGCACATTAGTTCCATACATACGCTGAGGTGGATCGTCAGTCTCCATGGTATTGTCAAATCTTCGAAGATTGTTTCTATATGGATGGTTCATTAGAAAGAATCGTCAATGTCCCATAAAACTAAAAATACGATGATATTTCAGTCTTCTCGATCGAGTATTCTTCATACAAATAGGACATGACAATTTTCCTTTTGTGCTCCATCCAGACATCATTGTATAAGTAGGAAAATCATTAATCATCCACATAAGCGCAGAATACATCTGAAATATGTCTTTCGAACATTCATCGCATGTGGGCACACCCACATCTCAAAGAAGTTTCAACTCTTTTATTAAAGGTTGCATGTATAAATCTATATCATTTCTGGGATCAGAAGGGCCAGATATTAGTATACTCAAGAAAGTGTAAGGATTTTTCATACACAACAATGAAGGAAGATTATAAATGTGTATGAAAACTAGCCATGTGCTGTGCGAAGTAAGAATATCCCAAATGGATTAAAACCGTCACATGAAAGACCAAGTATCACATTACGCACGTCAGCTGCAAATTCAGGATATTGAGCATCAAATCTCTACCATGAAAATCCATCTGCAGGGTGAACCAACTCTTCATTGTTCTTTTTTCTCTTAGTGTCATGCCATCACATTTTTACTGATATTTCATCAGACATGAAAAGGTTATGAAATATGGGGATCAATGGAAAGTGCCACATTACTTTTTTTTGGCACACGAGATGGTGTTCCATAATCTTTTGGATTCCATCGGGAGGTTCCACATTTGATACAATCATTTCTTTCAGCAGTTTCCTCCCAAAATAAGCTGCAATCATTCGGGCAAGCATGATTTTTTTGAGAATCCATGTTCATCAACTAACTTCCATGCCATATAGTGGTTTGAAGGAATATCTGAATCATCTTAAAGTAATTCCTTCAATAAGGTAAGAATGTAATCGATTGCAGTATTTGAAATCCCATACATAGTTTTCCCATGAAACAATTGGATTAAAATTTCTAACTTTTTCATTTTACCACATTGCCGATATACTGGAGTCATCACAACATCATTCAATTTTTTCACCCTATCAACATCATCATTTTCATTGGATGAATCATGTGTGCTTGTATCGAAAACTTGTTGGCTGGACATCCTTTCCTTCTCATGATGCCGAATAAATGGAAACTGATCATATATCAAACTCTCCAATTCAGTCCTATCATTTGGATCATCAACATTTTGAGATTCCATTTTCTCTCTATTGTAATACCACACATAATAGTTTGTTTGGAAACCATATTTGGTTATATGATAGCTAACTGCTTCACAACTCAACCAAGGTCTTCCAACACAATTAGAACATGGGCAGTGTATGCGACCACTATCTGAAGCCTTGTCAAATGCAAAATCTAAAAAGATGTTCAAATTATTTTGAATATCGGTTAAAATTTGATCAGTTTCGTACGTCCAACTTCTACCCATTCTGTAAAAAATTGCAATAAGTCATTTCAAATCAATTCAATAATATTGAAGTTCAAGGTAAATGAAAATTGTTTACTTTATATAAAAGCATAACCGATACATTACTCTATATGAGAATCATATTAAGAAACACAACAAACTACAGTGTATATAATAAAATAAGATACAGAATTTCTAATACCTATATTCAAGGATTTCCCAGTAAGATATTGGAAGTGGATCAAGGAATACATAATCCTTAAGGGTCTTGTTGGGAGTACATGAGTTTTATACTTTAACTTCTTTAGGGAGATCAGGATGAGGAGTAGGATGAGGATCACATCAAAAGTAGTTATGGCCTCATCAAGTTTCACCTTAACCATGGATTAAAGGATCCTAAGTTTGGGGCCATAGATCGTAGGTTGGTAGAGTGTATTCATTGAATCATGTCCCAATTGATTTTGGAGAGGGACATTCAATAGGTTTAGGTATGGATTTGATTAGAAACACCTATAAAAAGGATATCCAGGAATTGTGACGTCCCAAACTAGGATTCCAATCATTAGTGACCCGAACCTAGATGGCCACTAATTAGAGAGGGACCTTCAAGTTCTATTGTGTTTTATCTCACATATGAATAATGATTTTTGGGAGTGAAATAGAGTGGATCATGATATTTGTGTTCATAAAAGGAAGAGATCAAAACAACTTTATTTGTGTGAATAATAATAATCCCATGGTCTTCTTGATATTTGAACCATGCAATCATGATTTTTGAGATGAACTCGTATCCATGAAACCATATGAGAAGCATGATTCAATACATGTGTTATTCTGATTTTCCCAGGCATTTTAAGGAACCCCAAATCATTGAAAATGTTCATTGTGTTTTAAAAATGTGATTGAATAACTCATGTATGATGTTGAAGGTAGAATGATTAATGGTTATATTAGGAAAACTAATATTCATTTATATTGCGAATTTGACATTATGTGAATTAGTTTCATGAAGAAGGAAGAAGTACTACATGGGAGAAGGAGAGGTCCCACTGAGAGTTCCCTTTGTAGATATTTTATTCATAAAGAACATTGGATTGTACAGTTAAGTATTTCTTATTTATTCTGTGAAGAATAATTAGGGACCACATAATTTTTTGAAAAGTTGAAGAAGATACTCCATATGTTATATTGTGAAAAGGATAAGTGAACAGCGTGTCATTTTATATATATAAATATTTTGATAGAAACATGATACATACTTGTTATGTAACACATATAGTGTACAAAAATAAAGATGAATAAGATATTTATGTTTGACATGATCTTAATGAAAGGAGTGATTTTTATGAAATACTATGAATAAATATTACAAACAATTTATTATGAGTTCATATACATGAATCTATAATATTTGGAGCATTGAGATTAAAAAAAGAACTATGCATCTTTAAAATTAGAACAAAAGAAAGAGACCACACCCTTATAAATGTATATGTGTAATGAAAACATTAATTAGACAATGTGTACATTGATGTAGTGATTTGAGTACACAATTCGTGAAGGGAGTAGTGAATCATAAATTTTTCCAAAATCCCTAGAAATAGGAAAAATGACGTGATCTTTCTAAATAGTGAAATAAATGGAGAAATGCTGAGAATATAAGGATATCCTTAGCTAATATGAGAAGAGGTTGAAGGAGTCTAACCTGAATGGGAGAGTTGCAGCTGATCGGATGGAAGAGGTTCACATGGGAGGGCACTTTTGGGAGTCGGGGGAATGTGCTTCTGGAAATCGGGCGCTTCTGGGAGTTGGGGGATTGTGGTTTTGTTTAAGTGAATTTGTGGGGGGGGGGGGATTTCCCAACGGTTATTAAAAACCATTGGGAAAAGCATAGATTTCCCAACGATTATTAAAAACCATTGGGAAAAGTATAGATATCCCAACGGTTTGTTCAAACTATTGGGAAATCCTTCTCTAACCACACCTTTACCAACAGTTTATTAAAACTGTTGGTAAAGGACACCTATACCAATGGTTCAAAAGAACCGTTGGTATAAAATTGTTGGGAAATCTAGCCTTTCCAGTAGTGACATCAGGAGGAGGAGGAAGCTTGGGTGGAACTTCGCCTTCATCCTTAACCCCCCTATGAGGATAGGGGCCTCCATAACTCTTTGGATGATGAGAGGACTCCTTTGGGTCTCCAAAATACCAGAGCTTTTCCTCCTGGTTGAACTTACAAATGGGGATCCCAAGGTTCCATTTTATAGGAAAATGGGAAAGTGGTTTTGAGCAACACAGATTTATTAAAATCACTTGTCACATGGGTTTCGACCTCTATAAAGCCTTATATCACTTTGGGGAACATAAAAAAGTTGTAGCCCCACCTATTGGATGCCTCCACCAAAAGTTTGGCACAAGTTGGACAAGTAGATCCCGAGATATGGACATATCACAACACACCACTTTTGACTTCGTGCAGATTCAGTGTGCTGGATAGATCAGGTCGGTTGGGCCACTAGATGGATGAATGTGTCTTGGGTTACTTCAGATGAAATGTTTCCAAATGAATTATGGACCAGAAAAAACAATTTCATCCCATTTGGATTCACGGTTCAGGAGAAGTGTGCGGATGAATCCACTAGTGCGCATGGATCTTGCGCAGTTTGGCCCATTTTTCTTGGACATCATCATGGGTCCTCCAAATCACCTCTTCCTATAATGGAATCATCAAAACAAGTAAAATTTCCCTTTTTAACAGTGATAAAAACAAAATAAATGATTTAAACATGGAATTAAATTTGTTATTACTTTTATAATTTTCAATATAAAACAAGTTTAGAATAATGGTGTAAGGGTGAAAATGAAACAATGAATCGCGGTGCAATCAGTGTGCTGTCCAGGGGGTGGGGGTGGGCTGTCCAGGTGGGGGAGGGGGGTGTGGGCTGTTCGGGGGGGGGGGGGGGCTTTCTAGGTGGGGGAGGGGGGAATGGGATATCCAGAGAGGGGGTGGGCAGTTATGGTGGGGGTGGGGGGGGGTGTGCTATCCAGGTGTGGGGTGGTGGGATGTCCAGGTGGAGGGGGGGTGTCCAGGTGGGGTGGAGGGGGGGGGTGTCTAGGTGGGGGTGGGCTATTCAGGTGGGGGTGGGGAGGTATCTAGGTGTGGGGTGGTGGGCTTTCCAGGTTGGGGGTGGGGCGGGGGGGCTATCTTGGTGGGGGGTGGGGGGGTGTCCAGGTGGGGGTGGGGGTGGGGGGGGGGGGTGGGCTATCCACTCCCCTAGACACCCTCACCCCTGGACACCCCCTGGACACCTCCTGGACACCCCAATCCCCTAGAAAGCCCCCCAACCCTCGGGATAGCCCTCCAACCCCTGTACACCCCCACCCCCGGGACACCCCCACACCCTTGGGCATTGTATGTGATCACTCAAATAATATACTAAGATATAAAATATATTCGATCTAAAATTTAATCAACTCCTGAATAATTCTCCTCCACAAGTGTACATGATCTTCTACACTCATGTATAGTTATTCAAAGATATTTTGTTATAAATATAGTATTTTTTTGTCTTTTATATTATGATTCTCATATAGAGTAGTGTGTCAGTTATGGTTTCATATAAAGTGAACAATTCTCATTTACTTAAATATATTTTCGATGAAACTTCAATCTTATTGGATTGATTTTGAAAAAATGTCTTATCAATTTTTTTTACAGAATGGATAGAAGTTGGATGTATGAAACTGATCAGATCTCAAGATATTTTCAAAACAATTTGGAGAGCTTTTTAGATTTTTCATTTCACAATGCTTCAGATAGTGGTCACATACACTGCCCATGTTACAATTGTGTTGTAAGAACTTGGTTGAGCCATGAAGAAGTAAGCTACCACATAACCAAATATGGTTTTCCAGTAAACTACTATGTGTGGTATCACAATGGGGAGAAAATGAAATCTCAAATTGCTGATAATCCAAATGAGAGGACTGGATTAGAGAATTTATTATACGACCAATTTTCGTTTATTCATCATCATGAAAAATTAAGGATTCAGACCCAAGAAGACTTCAATATGAGCACACATGATGCATATAATGAAAATGATGATGTTTTTGGGGTGAAAAAATTGAATGATGCTGCCACGAATCCAGTATATAGACAATGCGGTAAAATGAAAAATCTGAAAATTTTAATCTGATTGTTTCATGGGAAAACTATGTATGAAATTTCTAATACTGCCATCGATTAAATTCTTACCTTTTTGAAGTAATTACATCTAGATTATGCATATATTCCCTCAAACCACTATATGTCATGGAAGTTAGTTGAGAAACTTAGATTTTCAAGAAAAAAAATTCATGATTTCCCGAAAGATTGCAGTTTATTCTGGGAGGAAACTGCTGAACGAAATGATTTTATAAAATGTGACACATCCCACTGGAAGTCAAAAGCTGATGGAACACCATCTCATGTTCCACATAAAGTAATGTGGCACTTTCCACTAATCACCATACTCTAGAATCTTTTTTATATTTGATGAAATATCAATAAACATGCGATGACATGATACCGAGAGAAAGAAGACTAATGATGAGTTGGTTCACCCTAAAGATGGATTTTCATGGAAGAGATTTGATGCTCGATATCCTGATTTTGTAGCTGACGTGCGTAATGTGAGTCTGGGTATTTTATGTGACAGTTTTAATCCGTTTTGGAAGATGCTTACTTCTCACAACACATGGTCGGTTTTTATACACATTTATAACCTTCCCCCATGGTTGTGTATTGAAAAAATCTTTCACTTTCATGAGTATACTCATATCCATCCCTTTTGATCTTGTTAATGATATAGATGTATACATTCAACCTTTAATAAAAGAGTTGAAACTTTTTTGGGATGTGGGTGTGTGAACATATGATGAATGTTCGAAAGACATATTTCAGATGCGTTTTGTGCTTATGTGGATGATCAATGATTTTCCTACTTATGCAATGATGTATGTATGGAGCACAAAGAGAAAACTATCATTCCCTATTTGTATTAAGAATACACGATCCAAAAGACTAAAAAATCATTGTAGTTTTAGTTTTATGGGACACTGACGATTCATGCCAATAGACCATCCATATAGAAATAATCATCGAAGATTTGACAATACCATGGAGACCGATGATCCACCTCAACATATGTCTGGAACTGATGTGCTTAATGAATTGAAAGATTTTAGTTTTTCATTCAGGAAGGGTCAAATGAAAGCTGGAAAGAGAAAGAATGTTTCCAATGAAACCTGTTACAATTGGAAGAAGAGAAGTATCTTCTTTGATTTTTCTTATTGGTAAACCAATTTGTTACGTAACTGCTTAGACATAATTCACATTGAAAAAAATATGTGAAATTTTTCTTTTGATTCTTCTAAATGTTAAGGTAAAAACAAAAGATGATTTACGGTCTCGGTGTGACTTGGTGGATTGGGGCATCAGACCGGAATTGCATCCTGTGCGTATTAGTGAAAATAAATGGAAAGTTCCATGTGCTTCTTATGTAATGACACCTACAAAAAAAGGAAATTTCTGGAAGTACTATAGACTATTAAAGTTCTTGATTGATATTAAAGCAACATATCTAAATGGGTCAACAGAATAGAGTTGAAGCTAAAATATTTAAAGACTCATGATTATCACATCCTTCTGCATGAGTTTATTCCAATAGAAATCCATTATCTTTTGTCCAATAATATAAGGGTGGTTGTTATTCAGTTGTGCCATTTGTTTAGAGATCTTTGTGCTAAGAAGTTTTCCAAGTCTTTCTTGCAAAAAATGTTGGCAGATGCCCCATTAATTTTGTGTGAGTTAGAGAAAATATTTACTCTATCATTTTTCACATGCATGCTTCATCTAACTATCCATATTCCATTTGAAATAATTCTCGGAGGGCCCATTTATTTTCATTATATGTATCCAACTGAAAGAAATATGTACACATTAAATTCTTATGTCTGAAACAGAAATCATCCTGAAGGTTCTATCGTGAACAGTTACTTGGATCAAGAATGTATGGATTTCTGCTCTATGTATTTTTCTGAACAGTTTTGTTCAATTGTGATTTGTTCGATGAATACATCAGGTAAGTAAATTGAATATATCTATATCTTACATATATATCTATTAAAATATTCATATTTTTATCTACAGGGAACAAAAATAAATGATAAATAGAAAGCATCGTTCTTTATCTTTGAGAAGGAGGGAGACTTTGCATAGAAAATAATTTTATGCTTGGTTAAAATTGAAGGTAAAAATATTAATGTTTAAAATAATTAAATCAATATTTAATTATGTTTAATTTATATTTATATTTCAGGTATTGAGTTTTCCTGCTGACTCTATCTCTGAGGAAATAAGAGGTTTGGTTTTTGGTCCTAATACCGTGGTTCGTGACTGTAAATCAATTGTTATCAATGGGTACAGATTTATTATCACTGAACGAGAAAAGAACATGAGAAAAAAACATGATGGTGTTATGGTTACTGCCACAATATACTTTTATGCCAGTGTATTAGATAGTAGACTGTGATTTGAAAATGTAGGTTATTATGGAGTCATTGAAAAAAATAATAATATTGGATTATTATTCTCATAGATGAGTCACGATGATGAAATTCCAGTGGTTTGATTTTATGATGAGTCATAACACATTTATTAATGATTTTGGATTTCGAGTAATTGATATAACTCACACTCTTTCTACTGATGAACCATATATATTGGCATCAATGGAAAAACAAGTTTTTTATGTCAAAGACCATCTTCAACCTGAATTTGGTGTCATTATTGAAATAATTCCAAGACATATTTTTTATGATGGTGATGATAACATTGAAACCATCCCTAATGCCATTAGAAATGATCCATTTATTAATTTTGATGACTCCAATAGCTCAATTTTTAGAGTTGACTCGCGAACCTGAAGTTGTGGTGGGAAATATATAAAATCATCCATCCATGTTCTCAATTCTTTTGGTTTAGCTCAACTTGGATTGTTAAGGTTGGTACTATTCAAATTTATTTAATATTTATTACAAATATTTTGTATCCAAATTTACCGTTTATGTGAATTTTCAATGTTTATTGGTTGCAATTTTATTTGAATTGTATTTTCTAATTTGGAATTTAACTGTATTCAAACCTACAAAACCAACATTTCTAACTTGGTGAAAATTTCAATGCTTTATTGACCATGTATAAAATTAGTATAACTCTAAGACCTCCCTTTAAAATTTCACCAGATAATGAAGATGATGGTTTTTATTCTTCTGCAAAACATGTATAGAAACCCGCATCATCTACCTGGGTTAAGAAATTAAAATTTTCCTTAATTTTGACAAGTGCTTTACCCCTTATGAACATGATGGTTTATCTTCTTAGTAAATAACCATCCTACTAAAAATTAAATTTTTTTATTACATCTTGTATGATTTATTGAATTCATTATATATATATTCAAGCTCACCTAAAACAATGGATAGTTAAATTATCCATGAACCCCCCATTCCCTCTCATTGATTTTGTTTTTTGGGTTACACATTAGTTATCCTTTTCTAATTACTTACATATTTGTTTTCAAATGTAGTAAATGAAACCAATTTAAGAGAGGAGACATAAAAAGATGATGGATAACAATCTTCGCATGGATGAGATGGGAATTCCACCACTAGTGCCTGTAGTGAGTATTTTATTTCAAATATATATATTTAAATAATATATAATGTCATGTGATTAATTTTGTTTTAAAATTTTTTTCAGGATCCACCTCTTAGGTGACAATTATTTGATGAGCATCCTAGTAGTGGTCCTAGTACTCAGGGTGTTCGTATGAGGGGGGGGGGGGTGGTATGAGAGCTAGCCGATCTGGTCGGCGTACCCGATTAGACCCTGCCCCTCCCACTAACATACCATCTATCCCACATTCTGATCCCAATGTGTCGTTAGGGACACACAGAATATTTAGGCCTCCCATGTTTTCACCACCCTTTACATCCGAGTCTCCTCACCCATCTTTACCATATCCGATGATGATTCCCACTCCCCATCCAGCATTCGGCCAGTCATATGTGCCATCTTCTTTTACTTCTACTTCCTTCTCTCTAAGATTCTATATTCCATCTTCTTCAACTCCTGCTCCACCAGAGTTTGTCCCTATAGAGAATACATTGGGACCCACTCCACCTGCATAGGGTGTTACTTCAGTTTTTGTGGATCTAGCGGTGCCCATTGATCAGACTTCCGTAGGTATATTTATATAACCCTAACAAATTTTTATACCATTATTTATTTTCATTATAACAAGTATTGATAAAATATTTGTTTTTCTTTCATAACAGATACATCTACTGATAGGAGGTGGGGGTGGGGGCGTACACGCATGCGTGTGGTGTGGAACTGCCGCACGTAGTTGATGAAGGACTATAATGAAGACAATCAAATGATTGAAAAAACATGGTAGCAATGTCGGAGTTTTCTGGCGATGCTTTCCAAATACTCCGACATCATTCCTATCGACCCGCTTTCATGGATACAGTTGCCAAATAAAGTCAAGGATAATGCTTGGGTAGAGATATGGGTAAAAAAATCTATTGTAATTAATGAAATATATTATTTTTTATATTTATATGAATTAATATTTTAGTGTCAGCTTTGGTTTAATTTCCCCGATGGTGAGGGTGCACGACCAGCACGTCTAAAGAATTTAGGTGAGCTTTGGAGAGTCTATAAGCACGAGTTGTATATTGGATAGCATGATAGAGTTAGCACAGAGTTAGTGGTAGTCCCTATCATTGATGACTTTCTAATAGAATAGTATTGGCAGATGGTTACTCATTGGACGACTACCCAGTTTAAGGTATTAATAATATTTGAGGTATTTAAATGAAAATTTTCATGTTTTGCGTTAATAATATTGTTTGTATTATTGAATTTTATTTAGGAATCATCTGGAATAAATAAAAAAACATGGATGCTAAAAATTTCTCCACACATTGGGACGTACTACGATGCCAGATCATGAGAGGAAGAAGGTATGACGGTTGTTTATAATTTTTCTTTACGACTTTCACTTTCTATTTTTCCTTCATAATTTATTTGATTGCTAAAGTTGTTATATAATTTTAGTTATGAAATTAATTATTGGAAACCTATTTTTAATTATGGTTTCCTATATTCAATGTAATTTTAGAGGGAAAAAATTGAATATTGAAGGATGGGTTCCTCGAGAAAAACTATTTTGCTCGAGTCGAAGGAAGAAAGATGGAAGTGCGGTTAATGAACTGACTCAATAGTAGATTTTAAGTTTTAATTTGTTGATTTAAAATCTTAATATCTATTTTTTAACTTAATAATCTATTTATATTTGTAACAGGCTGCTTTAGAGGCCCTTGATTCCCAGGAACCTGACAATTTTGGGCCAAATGATCACTTACATCGGGGGTTGGGAGATGAGAACCCTGGCAGAGTATGCTGCCGACCAGGGAAGAGTATAATTCCGACGAGGTATTGGACCTCCTCAAGTACAAGTTTTAGTGACACTGAGTTCTATTAGGTTAAGGAATAGGTAGAATAGGCTGAAAAAGGGCCACAGAGATGAAAAAACAGTCTTCTAGGGAAAACACTGCATTTATGAAACTAATGAAAGTTTTACGTCCAACACTTTCACCAGAGGCCATCAAAAATTGTGATGAATATATTTCATTGATGCATTATATATATGGTACACCAGGTGTAAGTTCTATTGGTGTTCAAGACGACGGTGAGGAGGAGTCTGAGGTGGAGGAGGATGCCGAGCCAGAGGAGGAGGGCGAGGAGGAGGCCGAGGCGGAGGAGGAGGGACAAGGAGGAGGCGAAGGCGAAGTACAAGGGTGAGGAGGAGGATGTTAAGAAGGGATAGGATGATGATGGGGATGACGATGAGAATGGGGGTGATGCTAATGATGACGGTGATGATAGTAATGGTGATGAGGGATAGATTGATCCATTACATTTTTGACCGATATTACTGAAATTTGATGTTTGATGATTTGTTGTGCCTAAATGTATGTGTGATTAGCTAGGTCACACTATATTTATTTCTTTATCTATAATTAATAAAACTTGACTTGATGATTTGTTGTGATTGATTCACCCCTCCCCTGGACACCCCCACCCCTGGATTTCCCCCCACCCCCCTTGGACACCCCCACCCCCTTGACACCCACACCCCCTGGACACCACCCCACAACATGGAAACCCCCGCCCCATTGGAAAACCCCCTACCCCCTTGGACAAACCCCAACCCCCTAGACACCCCCACCCCCTGGACACCACCCCACCACCTGGACACCCCCACCACCCCCAAACACCCCCACCCCCATGGATAACCCCCACCTCCCAGATAACCCCACCCCCTGGACACCTCCCCACCACCTGAACAACCCCACCCCACCTGGACACCCCCCACCCCCATGGACAACCCCCACCCCCATGGACACCACCCCACCCTTGGACACCCCACCCCACTTGGACACCTCCACCCCCCATGGACAACCCCCCACCACCTGGACACCCCCACTCCTGGACACCCTTACCCCCATGGATAAACCCACCCCCTGGACAACCCCCATGGACACCCCTACCCCCTTGTATAGCCCCCCAACCCCCTCAATAGCCCCCAAATGCTGGACACTACCCCACCACCTGGACACCCCCTCCCCACCTGGACACCCCCACCCCCATGGACAGCCCCCACCCCCTGGACACCACCCTACCCCCTGGACACCCCCTCCCCCTGGACACCCCACCCCCATGGACAACCCCCACCCCCTGGACAACCCCCACCCCCATGGACACCCCCAACCCCTCGACACCCTCACCCCTGGACACCCCTACCCCCTTGAACAGCCCCACCCCCCCTGGACAGCCCCACCCTCTGGACACTACCCCACCACCTGGACACCCCCACCCCCTGAACACCCCCCACCCCCATGGACAACCCCCCACCCCCTGGGTAGCCCCCCACCCCCCATGGACACCCCACCCCCTGGACACCCCCTACCCCCTTGGACAGCCCCCCCAACCCCCTGGACACCCCCACCCCCTGGATAGCCCCCACCCCTTGGACACCCCCACCCCCCATGGACACCCCCACCCCTGGACACCCCCTACCCCCTTGGATAGCCCCAACCCCTGGATAACCCCCACCCCTGGACACCACCCCACCACCTGGACACTCCCACCCCCTAGACACCCCCCACCCCCCATGGACAGCTCCCACCCCCTGGACAGCCCCCACCCCCCATGGACACCCCCACCCCCTATACACCCCTACCCCCTTGGACAGCCCCCAACCCCCTAGAAACCCCTACCCCCAACCCCCTGGACACCCCACCCCCATGGACACCCTACCCCCACCCACCTAGACACCCCTACCCCCTTGGATAGCCCCCAATCCCTTGGACAACCCCCCTGGACACCACCCCACCACCTGGACACCCCCACCCCCATGGACAACCCCCACCCCCATGGACATCCCCCCACCCACTAGACACACCTACTCCCTTGGACAGCTCCCCAACCCCTTGGACAGCCCCACCCCTAGACACCCCCACCCCCATGGATATCACCCCCCAGATAGCCCCCCACCCCCATCTCCCCAGACACCCCCCACCCCCTGGACTCCCCATATTCCCTTAGACAACCCCCAACCCCCTGGACAACCCCCAACCCCCTGGACAACCCCCCACCCTTAGACACCCCCACCCATGGACACCCCCACCCCATGGACAACCCCCACCCCCCTGGACAACCCCCACCCCTGGACACCCCAACCCCCTTCGACAGCCCCCAACCCCCTGGATAATCCAACACCCCCTGGACACCCCCACCACCTCGACACCCCCACCCCCTGGACCCCCAACCCCCTAGACATCCCCACACCCCCTGGACAACCCCCACACCCATGGACCCCCACCCCTTGGACACCCCTTACCCCCTTGGACATCCCCCAACCCCCTGGACAGCCCCCACCCCCTGGACACCCCTCCACCCCCTGGACACCCCCATGGACAGCCACCTACCCCTAGATATCCCCCACCCCTGGACATCCCCGACCCCCTTGGACAACCCCCACCCCTGGACAACCCCCACCCCCTAGACACCCCCACCCCCATGGACAACCCCCCACCCCCCTGGACAGCCCCCCACCCCCTGGACAGCCCCCCACCCCCCCATCCCCCCAAACACCCCCACCCCCTAGACTCCCCAAACCCCTGGATAGCCCCCAAACCCCTGGACAACCCCCACCCCTGGACATCCCCCACCCCCTAGACACCCCCACCCCCATGGATAGCCCCCACCCCCTGGACAGACTCCCACCACTTGGACCCCCACCCCCTGGACACCCCCTACCCCCTTGGATAGCCCCCTAACCCTCTGGAAAACCCCCACCCCCCTCGACACCCCCACCACCTGAACACCCCCACCCCCTTGACCCCCCAACCCCCTAGATAACCCCCACCCCTGGACACCCCCACCCCCTAGACACCCCCTACCCCCTTGTAAAGGCATAAACCATTAGAGCCTCTACCCCATGTCACATCACCCCTTAATACAACATGGCATACCACATTATCCAAAAATTCAAATCTCATCTGAATTCATTCATGCCTATGAACAACAATTCCATATTCAAAACCTAAAACATGATTTTATTATATAGGATTTATTACCTTATGAATTTTGAATTCAATTATGTATGTGTTATAGAGAATTCAATAATGTATGTATTCAATTCAGAATTCTGTATTGCATAGGGTAATTGATCTGAATTTCGAATTGAATTCTTTATGAACTTAATTAACTTATGAATTATGTGTTAATGTTGTATGGGTATACTTTTTGTATGTGTATACTTGTTGAAATTACCTAATGAATTATGTGTTAATTCTATATGTGTGTACGGGGTAATTAAATATAGAACTGCAGGTATGGTATGTGTGTATTGAGAACTGGTGGAAGTGCATTGCTGCAGGTGCACAGGGGGAGGCAGGCCTGCTGCTGCAGGTGCATAAAGGCTATGCCAATGGTTTACAACCATTGGAATATGTTTGAAAATAAACCATATACCAATGGTTTGATGTAAACCATTGGTATAGATTCTATACCTAACTTTTCCCAACATCCTGTGAGGAACTGTTGGTAAAACTCTATACCAATGGCTTGGACAACCATTGGTATAAACATGGAATTTGATATTTCCAACAGTTTTAAAACCATTGGTAAACATTTATACCAACGGTTTCTTATAACCATTGGTATATAATACATTAATAAACCATATCCCAATGGTTCTCATAGAACCGTTGGGATATGTCTATCCCCACGGCTGTAGAGCCAATGGTTTGGACAACCGTTGGTATAGTTTATACCAACGGTTTGAAACCGTTGGTAAAGTCTAACTTTCCAGTAGTGTGTAAGAGATATCAAAGTTGTAATCCTGGAGAAACTCTATCCACCTCTACTTCTGCAACTTCAGGTATCACTAGGAAAAGATATATCTCAAGCTCTTGTGATATGTGAAGACCACAAAGCACTCTCCAATGAGGTAATGCCACCAAAACTTTAGTGCAAACATGGCTGCTACTAGGTCCAGATCATCGGTGACATAGTTATGTTCATGGGGATGTAATTACCTATACCCATAAGAGATCACTCCCTATTGCTGCATTAGCACACACCCCAAGCCTAGATGAGAAGCATCAGAAAACACCTAGAACATCACCCCTTCCTTTGGTAACCGGAGCACTGACCAACTTCCCCTTCAGGTAGCTGAAAGCTACCTGACACTACTCACTCCACACAAAGACCTAGTCCTTTCTAGTCAGAGCTATCAATGGTGCTTCTAATTGAGAGAAATTAGATACAAATATCCAGTAATAGCCCATCAGACTGAAAATACTACGAACCTCTACCACATTATTGGGTGCTTCTCAAGAAAAAACTTCCTCAACCTTCGAAGAATCCACTACTACACCCTTATAAGACACCACATGTCCAAGGAAGTGGACCTCCCATGTCCAAAACTTTCACTTGGACAACTTTCCGTAGATCTGGAGGCATCGAAGGACTTCCAGGACAGTACTGAGATGATCAGTATGCTCCTTCCTCTAACTTAGAGTAGATTAAAATATCATCAATGAATAAGATGACAAAATAGTCTAGAAACTCACAAAAGATGGAGTTTATAAGTCCCATGAACATGGCTAGTGTGTTCGTAACACCGAATGACATAACCAAAAAATCTAAGTGCCCATACCTACATTTGAAATCATTTTTCAGGATGTCACCCTCCTTTACCCTTAATTGGAGATACCTAGACCACATATAGATCTTAGAAAACCAACTTGATCTCCTCAGTTGGTCGAGAAGATCGTCTATCCTTGGGAGAGGGTAACGGTTATTGAACGTCACCTAATTCAACCTCCGATAGTCTATGCACAGCCTCAGACCACCATTTTACTTCTTCACGAACAATACCGGAGTGCCCCACAATGAAAAAATGGGCCGGATAAATACCTTAATCATCAGATCATCAATCTAAATCCTTAGCTCCTACAGCTCAGAAAAAGAAATCTGATAAGAAGCCATTGAAATTGGAGAAGCACCAGGTTGTAAGTCTATCCCGAACTCAACATCACATCAAGGGGGTAGAGTCACAACATCCTTGAGAAAACATCCAAGAACTCTCCAAGAACTCTTGGAACCCCCACCATCTCAGCATCCACCGATTCCATTGACAGCTCAACCAACAAGGAAAGAAGAGGCTCCACACACCAACTGCCCATCAGACAACTCTGCTCGCCAACGAAATCCACACATTGTCTATCTATGTCTAAAAACATGACTCTTATCCCAAAGCATTTGATAATAGAATGCATAGAGTAAAACCAGTCAATTACAAGGATGAAATCATACAGTTTCATATGTAATAGGAAAATATCCCCACAGGACCTGATGTGGTCCCATCATCAATCTACATCCTCAACACACATCAAACAAGCTGGTCTGACCTCCGACTGGTGTACTCAACACCAGGGGCACAAAAATCCTCTCTATGTCCATTCCCAAATAATGTTCTAGACCTAGTTCAACAAAGGAGTGTGAAACTCCTAAATAAAACAAGGTGAAAACAAGAGTACTAAGCAGGTTGATCGTACCTCAAATGATCTCTGGCTCTGCTGGAATTGCTGCCTTTGCAGTGTGAAACTAAACACGCCCAGCTCCTCTACCCCTCTACTATCGACTACCTCCTCGACCACATCCAGGTTGAGGTCCCTGAGGAACTCCCTAAGCTCGACCTCTACCTTATTTATCTCCCTTGGTGGAGCAGGAGCCTACTATCCCTGCTCCTGAAATGGCTTGGTCGACAACTTCTACTGAGGTGGGTACTGAACCTACCCACCTCCACCATACTGAGCTCAAAATTGGAATTGAATCTGAAGGAACCTGCAACCCCCACAATAAAAACACTTGGTCCCAAGCCTATGGGAAAAGTATGAGAACCAGAAGGTCGAAACTGAAACTGTTGAGGTCGATTCCCCACTAGTTGAAACATTAAAGGCCTTAGCACTTGATAACTACTGCTGGAAGCCTTTCCCATTATAGAACCCTACTGTCTCCATCTCGAGTTAGACCTCATCATGAGTGCATCCTATCAACCACTTTCTCCTTCTTATGGGCCTCTAGTTATACCGGTAAGGTGAAGGGAGTAACTACGTACTGAGGGAAGGAAAGAGTTCCTCATCTAAGCATCTCGCATGAGAATCCTCATTCAGAAAGAGATCTAGAGCAAAGTTAAGGAGATACTTTAAATTGTTCCCCAGTTCCCATACCGACATACTCCACTATTGGAGGGAGAGTAACTCCTATCTCTTCTCAGACTTTATGGTCGAAGAAAGGAATTCTACCCATAAATCTTTCTCAAAATCGACCCACAGAACTGTAGGTTCTGGGCACAGTGGAAGCACCTAGATGGGTGTACCCAACTTTAATTTTAACGTTAAAAATGATCAATATGATATCCATGATGATAATAGAATTATGAATCTTCCGAATAGAATGAAGAACGAAAATGAAAGAGGAAAGTAGTAGAACCATGGAGAGGATCATCATATGCTGGTTATAATTAATTTAATTAAAATACAAGAATTACCTTGATGGAATTATCTCTTCGCTGATGTTTCTGGTAAAAATCCGATGTGATCCGTCATTGCATACTAGAATCCATGTGTATGATTTCTCTAGCAGTGATCCATACATGCTCCACGTATCTCTGGACGTTGCTGAAGGGATATCTGTGTGCTATCGTGGAAGATCCTTCACTTGCGATGTCTACCTTTGATCGCCTTGAGAGCCGCTTCCAAAGCGCTCTCCTTGATCTGGTAGAGGAGGATCTCTCTCGTAACTTGAGAGAATTCTTGAAGGAAAAAGTAATTATCTCTTGGCTTGAGATCTTTCTCCAGATCTATTGTGCACAACCACAAAGAATGGCTAGGCTTAATAAGAATAATTTAATTGGGATTTATAATACTTAGAATAATAAAATGAATTAATTACCCAAAGGCACTCATTTCATTTAATTCTTAGTAATACCCCATGTCTAATAATAACATTTGACTATTATTATTATCACTTGACATGCGCCCAACTAATTACACATAATATTATTTAATTAAATAAATAATATTATTTCTCACAAATCCCCACAAAAACTACACAGCGTGTATTTATTAATATACATGACATGTACTTTTGTTTTCCCTTTTCTTTATTTCCTCCACATTTATTAGAACTTGAATAATGACTATTTATTTCTTAAATAAATATCACTGCATTACTCACTAATAAATATATTATTTTTCCCACAATATATTCTCTCAAATAACTAGTGTCGAAATAAATTTGATTAGGCATCCTTGAATAATTATTAAACCATAATCAGGAATAATCTTTATTCAACTTGTTAAATGAATATTTAACTGAGATACTTGGACACACTTAGTGTGTGACCCTCTAGGCCTCTTTCTCAGTGGCATTAGGTAGAGTCTACCTAAAGTCCAAGGTTAACACCTAGCAACACTCCAAGACACCCATAGAGAAAGAAGTTAATGCCGCAATGATGTGTCACCTCCTACGAATTCTTACCATGTAATGTAATCCATTTGTCTCTATATATCGAATCAAGTGGGTTTTATGCTAGTGCCATCAACCCATGTGCTCAATTATTCTTTATTTGACTTCCCGGAATTGAACTCTCCCATTCCTCACCATGTCCATGAATTTATTTAGGCTATATCAATTCCATCAAAGGGCCTGAGACATCAAATTCCTTTTTGGAACAAAAGGGACAAATCCTTTCTCACATTATCTATTAATGTTGTATTACTCGTGACACACCCAATATATCCCACCTCACTGTGAATAGCATGTCGTCACAGTTTTTTTTCAATACATCTAAGTGCGCGAGTTGTAATACCCATTAATAATAATCTTAAAGTATAATGACCAATACACACGTCTGCAGATAGAAACATCCAATGACACTATGAAATATGAATTTTCTACCGGAAGGTCTCATTCTCATAATATCCTCATGGATATTACCAAGGGAACACACCATGAGAAGGTGCCTCAAAGTTTTATGAGTCCTCACCCCTAATGGACTGTATTATTTGTGTCCCTCAAATAATATCATCTGGACGTAGAACATATATTCAAGAATAGTGTTATGAAACTTCTAGGTTCTCATCATAGCAGGGATCCACTATGACCCTTTGGTGCAACAACTATCCTTAGGACATTATCACATGCATTGTCACACATAAGAACAATCAAAATGTGATAAAGTATTTATTAATGAATAAAGTAAAATGTAGTTGGTTCTAGGCCACCAAATCCAACATACTCCCACTTGGACTAGAGCCAAATACTAATAACCTTTAACCTGCTATCTCTCACATGATATTCATGCTTCTGATGAGATAGGTCTTTAGTCATGGGGCCCACCACGTTCTCTTCTGTGGACACTCTGCTCACTACAACTTCACCCCTTTGATAGAAATCCCTCAGGAGGTGATACTTATAGAAAATGTGATTTTCTATTGATGTGACCTTGGTTCTTTTGCAAGAGCCACTACTGTAGTATTATCACCATGCAATGTGATATGATCTTTACTGCCAGGCACCACATCAAGCTCCTAGAAAAATTTCCAAATCCATATGACTTCCTTGGCCGCATCAGAAGCCACTATATATTCAGACTCCGATATAGAATTGGCAACAACTGTCTACTTTGAACTCTTCCAACTCACAGCTCCTCCGTTGAGACAGAAAAAATATCCTGATTGTGACTTCAGATCATTCTGATATGTCCGAAAACTAGAATCAATATACCCTATGATGACAAGCTCCTCGTCTCCTATATACATCAGGAACATATCCTTAGTTATTCTTAGATACTTAAGGATGGTCTTAACACCAATACAATGTTGTTCTCATGGATCTGCTTGATATCTGCCTACCATGATCAGTGCATAGGCAACATCAAGCCTAGTACATAACATGACATACATGATGGATCCTATAGCCTAAGCATATGGGATCTTACTCATACTATATTTCTCCTGTTGTGTTTGAGGACACATTTTATTAGAAAGATGTAGGCCATGTGACACTGGAACTAATCACCTCTTGGATTGTTTTGTACTAAATATATTTAGTATCTGGTCAATGTATGTACCCTGACTTAGTCCAAGCAGCCTCTTGGATCTATCACAAATGATTTTGATCCCTATAATGTAGGCTTCTTCACCTAAGTCTTTCATAGAGAAACACTTTTTCAACGAGTCCTTAAATGACTGTAAGACTTGAACATCATTTCCAATAAGTAATATGTCATCAAAATATACTACTAGGATAATGACCACATTCCCATTAAACTGCTTATAAACACATGGATCACATTCATTCTTAATGAAACCAAATTCTTTTATGGATTCATCAAATCAAATGTTCCATTACCTGGACGATGCTTTAATCTATAAATGGATTTCTGTAACTTGCAAACTCATTTGACTTCACCTGGTGTCACAAACCCTTCTAGTTGTGTCATATAGACATCTTCTTGAAGGTTCCCATTAAGGAATAATTTTTTGACATCCATCTTCCAAATATCATAGTCATAGTAAGATACTATGGAGAGTATGATTCTTATGGATTTAAACATAAAAAATGGCAAGAAGGTTTTATCATAGTCAATTCCTTGATGCTGTCTGAATCCTTTAGCCACTAGCCTTGATTTATAGGTGCTAAATTGACCTTACATGTACAAATTTCTCTTGAATACCCATTTTCATCCAACATGATTTACATCAACTAGCTCATCGACCAGAACCCAAACTTGGTTATGATACATGAAATCCATCTCAAATTTCATAGCTTCTAGCCATCTTGAAACTTCTGAGATATCTACTGCTTCCTTGTAGGAGATAGGTTCATCATTGTCCAATAATAATGATTCACCAACCTCATTGACTAGGAAACCAAATCTCTCTAGTTCCCTTACCTCTCTCGAGATCCTATGCAATACTTGTGTTTCTAGAACCTCTTCTATAGGGACCTGTGGAACTTGTTCCTGTACCAACTCCTATGTATCTTGAGTATCAACTTCTTTGAAGTCAATCTTGATCCCACTATAATTTCTGAGGATGTGACCCCTCTCAAGAAAGATGGCTTGTCTGGAAACAATAACTTTCTTGTTTGAAGGGTTATATAGGTAATGTCCTTTTGTTTTTTGGGATATCCTATAAAGATACACCTCAAACCCCATGGTTCTAGTTTGTTTCCTAAGAAGGCCTTAAAAAATGACTAACATCCCCATATACATGTGTTCGAAAAAATAGGTTTCTTTCCATTCCATAACTTGGAGGGAATTTTATTTTCCACCTTAGTTGGTACTCAGTTTAATGTGTATGCTGCGGTTTGTAATGAATATCACCAAAAAGATAATGGAAGATCTACATGACTCATCCTCAACGTCACCATGTCCAACAAGGTGCAGTTCCTCCTTTCACTAACACCATTCCACTTTGGTGTATATGGAGTAGTGAGTTGAGATAGAATCCCAGACTCCCATAAAAGGTCGATGAATTCTTGGTTCAAATATTCTCCACCTCGATCCGACCAAAGCTTCTTTATCTTCTTACCAAGATGATTCTCTACTTTATTCTTGAATTACTTAAATTTCTCTAAGGACTCTGACTTATACCTCATTAAGTAAATATATCCATATCTACTCAAATCATCAGTAAAAGTAATGAAGTAATAATATCAACCTCTAGATTTTACTAGAAATGGTCCACACACATCTATGTGCACCAATCCTAGAAGCTATGTGGATATTTCACCCTATCTACCGAAAGGCGACTTGTTCATTTTACCTTGTAAACAAGTGTGACATCTATTAAGTGGTTTTAGCTTAGCAGAGTCTAAATAACCATCTTGGTAGAGCTTTGTCAAGCGCTTCTCGTTTACATGATCAAGATGGTAATGCCACAACTGAGTGTTGTATGAGTCATGTGAGTTTGTTTCGTTATCGATTTCCAACACTTGTTTTTTGAAATTTAATACATACAAAACATTATTTAAATGTTCCATACCATAAGATATGTTTTTCTTATAAAATAAACAACCCTTATTTCCAAACTTGAAAATAAATCCATCCATATCCAAACATGATATAGAAATTATGTTCTTGGTAACAATAGGCACATAATAACAGTTATGTAAAACCAAAAGCATCCTAGTTGGAAATGAGAGATGGTAATCACCAATGGATAATGTAGCTAGCCTCACACCATTGGCTTCTCAAAGATCAACCTCTCTTCTAGAAATCTTTTTGAATATACTTTGTTCCTGTATTTGAATATAGATGTGAGCCCCACAAGCTGTATCTAATATCCAATGTGTAGAAATAGAAATATTACACTCAATAACAAGCACACCTTTAGCATCCCCATGCTTCTAGGTGCAGTTCCTCTTCCAATGGCCTAGATTGCCACATGAAAAACATACCACCTCCTATTCCTTGCCCTGCCTCTAGATCTTCCCCTTATTAGAGGGACGGTGCTCGGGGGCTTCAGACCATTTATAAATCCTTGGCCCCTTTGCATCGTCCTTACTTTTCTTATTCACCATAAGTATTATGGGTTTTTTCATGCCCCATGTTCTTATCTACCTGGAGAATTAAGGTCAGAAGTTCCGATAGACTCTTATCATTATTTCCCATGTTGTAGTTGACAATAAAGATAGAGAAGGTCTTGGGAAGTGATGATAGGATGAGATCTGTATGCAACTCATCCAGAAACTTAATCCCTAAGATGTATAGGCGTTCAATGTATCCAATAAGCTTGACTACATAAGGCCCAACTGGCGCAGACTCTCTAAGCTTAGTTATGAACAAAGCATTGGAGATCTCATATCTCTCCTGTCTCGCCTTCTATTGATAGAGATCCTTAAGGTGAGACATCATGCTATACGCATCCATGTTTTTATGTTTCATCAAGAGCTCATTAGACATGACCGATAGCATGAAACATTAGAAATATGTTGCATCATCCAAATTTTTCATATAGAGAGATATTTCCTCATCACTGGACTCTTTTCTAGGTGAAACTAGAATAGTATCTTCTATCACATAAAATTTCCTCTCGTGGCGAAGGATGACGCGTAAACACCTATGCCACTCCTAGAAATTGGTGCCGGTAAGAAGTTTTTTCTTCTCGAGTATGGTTCTCAATGATATGTTTGAAGTCATTTTTATTTTCATTTCTACAAATTATGATGAGAAAAGATTTAGTAATTTATCATGATAAAACTGATACAAATAAATAAATTAATACTTATTAGTCTCCCACTATTTTATCAAAATCCAATAGCCCTCACAATTAACTTCAGAATATTCCTTTTTTTAAATATTATAGTGGCAAGGATCCATATTTCCCTTATAATTACCCCAAATAGGGTTGGTCAAGCAACTTAAAAGGTTTTAGGTAGGCATTCCAAATGACAACTGCATTAACTCACAACTCCTTGATCCGCTGAGTGGACTCCCCAATCCTGAAATCCTTTTATTTTGGATTTCCTCAACCTTTGCCTCTTGGTCACACCAAGTCCTACTATAGAAGTCAACCCTTGATATGAACCAAGTCAAGTCAACCAAAAAACTTGAATTATAATTCCCTGATAATTGAAAGCACCCCAACTAGGGTTGGTCAAACACTTTGAACTATGGTTCAATTCTAACCAAGATTATGGAAGGCTATACCGACTTAATATTTCTTTGAGGGATTTTATCCTTACACATAAATTTACATTTTATTATCTTTATTACATTCTTGTTAATATTAAGTGGGATATAATTAAGTGATTAATCATTTCTAAGATAATATTTACATATAATCCGGTCTTATTTTAGTTCCATCTTTCACAATTGTTTAATTCATTAATCGTGTGATCACGACAACACACCCACAATAAATAAAGCATGAAATTGACAAAAAATAAAATAAATGTCATGATCATGAGATTGTTATATTGGTTAGTTTATCTAGAAATTGATAAACTAACCTAAGACCTAGGGGAGAAAACACCTTGAACCTTTTTAGTTCGTGTTTACAGCTTTCCACTTGTCCACCTTTGCATCTCCTTAGGTTGGTTTCACCTCAGATCCTAACTTGAACCGCCTCCACTAGCTTGGGAGCTCCATCCATTACATATGCTTTTATCTCACATGAAGGTGAGGGGTAAAATAGGGTTTTACATAAAAAAACCTTAGGCATGCAGACCCTACATATTAATGAGGAGAAGGCTCGTAGGTAAACAAATTTAATTTAAATAAATAAATTAAAAGAAACCATCCAAATACAAAGGTCCCAGTCTAGATCATGATCATCCATACATGCAACGATATTTACGCATAAATAAAACTAGCATTCAATTCTTTAATCGTTCTTGTTTAAGATAAATCACAATCAAATCAATTAATTATCTTTAATTAATCAATCCTTTTATTTTAAACCCATGAATTTCCTTGATATTCTCATCCATCATAATTTTAAACAAATAAATTCATTTAAAATTATCTTTGTATGTAACTTGTACCTTGGAGGCAACCCAGTGAACTTCTGTTCCTAACTACCCAATGAGTAGAAGTGAACATTATGCAAAGATTAAATTAAACACACATATATAAAACATCTATCACGTGTTGTGCCTCAGCTTTATACTTACACCATGGTACACATCTCAAGGGTTTGTATAATATAATAATAAATTGTAATAAATTTTCATAATTTAGATGAGTACATGACATGTAGTTCCGACTACATGGAATGTACTATCCTTCACCATCCATTCAAAGTACATGCCTGAGGATATGGCGTGTGAGTGTACTTCAAAAATCTTTGGAGTACACGACGTGTCCAGTGGGCTAAATGCCGTGTAGTATCCACATTACACAGTCTCCAGCCGGGAAAGCCGTGTATGGGGTACACGGTCCAACCCTAACCCAAAGGGACTACACGCCGTGTCCTGTGGTCCACATGGTGTGTAATCCGGAAACCGTGTGCTACCTGTTACTAGTCAACATAGGACTTGGTTTGGCGGACCAGACTCGATGCATTGAACCTTGACTACATAGTGTGTACTGCCAAATACACACCGTGTGTTCTAGTATTGTACGACCAGGAACCTTTGGAACCTCCAGATGAGATCCTCTATTTTATTTTAATCAAAATTAAAAGAAAATATCGTTTCTGTAAGGTGAATGAGAAACAAAATAAGAGGAACAAATCTTGAGATTCAGATTTGCAGAATGATTAACTTGAATTGAAACAACTAAATTATTAAATATGTAAATCATCAATGAAAAAATAAATAATTATAATCAACAATATGACCCCTCTGATACCAATTTTAGGTTCTAGGCATAGTGGAAGCACGTGGATGGGTGTGCCCAACTTTAATTTTAGCATAAAAAATGATCAATCCAAGATTCTTCATGATAATAAAATGTCAGATATTTGGAATAGAACGAAGAACGAAAAGGAAAGAGGGAAGTCCCAAAACCATGGAGAGGATCATCATATGTTGGTTATAATTAGTTTAATTAAAAGACAAGAATTAACTTGATGGAATTCTCTCTCTGTTGATGTTTTCAGTCATGATCTGATGTGATCCGTCATTGCATCATAGAAACCAAGTGTAGGATTCCTCTAACAGTGATCCAAACGTGCTCTAAATATCTCTGGACATCACCAAAGGGATCTCAAGGTGCTAGTGTGGAAGAGCCTTCACTTGTGATGTCCACCTTTGATTGCCTTGAGAGCCACTTCCAAAGCGCTCTCCTTGATCTGGTAGAGGAGGATCTCTCTCATAACTTGAGAGCGTTCTTGGAGGAAAAATGAATTCTCTCTAGTCTTGAGAGCTTTCTCCAGATCCATTGTGCACAACCAAAAACAATGTATAGGCTTAATGATAATAATGTAATTGGGATTTATAATACTTAGAATAATAAAATGAATTAATTACCCAAAGGAATTTATTCATTTCATTTAATTCCTAGTAATAACCCATGTCTAATAATAACATTTGAATATTATTATTATCACTTGACATGCACCCAGGTAATTAAACCTAATATTATTTAATTAAATAAATAATATTATTTCTCACAAATCCCTAGAAAAACTACATGGTGTGTATTTATTAATATACACGACCTGTACTTTTGTTTTCCCTTTTCTTTATTTCCTCCACCACATTTATTAGACCTTGAATAATGACTATTTATTTCTTAAATAAATATCAGTGCATTAATCACTAATAAATATATTATTTCACCCACAATATATTCTCTAAAATAATTAGTGTTGAAATAAATGTGATCAGGCATCCTTGAATAATTATTAAACCAAAATCGGGAATAATATTTATTCAACTTGTTAAATGAATATTTAACTGAGATACTTAGACACACTTAGTGTATGACCCTCTAGGCCTCTTTCTCTGTGGCATTAGGCGGAGCCTACCTAAAGTCCAAGGTTAGCATCTAACAACACATCATGGCACTCATAGGGAAATAAGTTAATGCTGCAATGATGTGTCAACTCCTACGAACACTTACCATGTAATGTAATCCATTTGTCTCGATATCTCTAATCAAGCAGGTTGCATGCTAGTGCCATCAACCCATGTGATCGATTATTCTTTCTTTAACTTCCCAGAATTAAACTCGCCCATTCCTCACCATGGATATGGATTTATTTAGGCTAGTTCAATTCTATCAAAGGGCCTGAGATATCAACTTATATTATGGAATAGAAGGGGAAAATCCTTTCTCGCATTATCTATTAACTCAGTATTACTCGTGACGCACCCAACATATCCCACCTTGTAGTGAATAGTGTGTCATCATAGTTTTGTTCAATACATCTAAGTGTGTAATTTTTAATACCCATTAATAATAATCTTAAAGTCTAATGACCAATACACATGTCCTTAGATAGGAACATCCAATGACACTATGAAATATTGATTTCCTATTGGAAGATCTCGTTCTCATAATATCCTCCTAGATATTACCAAGGGCACACACCATGAGAAGGTGCATCAAAGTTTTATGAGTCCTCAACACTAATGTCCTGTATTATTTGTGTCCCTAAAATAACATCATCCGTCCATAGAACATATATTCAAGAATAGTATTATGACACTTCCAGGTTCTTATGACATCATCACATGAATTTTCATGTACAAGAACAATCAATATGTGATAAGTTATTTATTAATGAATAAAGTAAAAATTAGTTGGTTCTAGGCCAAAAAATCCAAAAAGAACATCAGTCTCCTTCCTCTCCCCTAGGTAGAGTTTCCACCACTAACACACAACACCTCGCATCTGAATAACCGACAACAGAACCCAGTACTCCGTTGGATCCTAGATCAGGATGAAGGTGATCTCTAGATACAGATCTTTATCTCCATGTTTGGGAAACTTCCCTCATACTTTCCTAGATTCTATCGCTAGAAAGCACGTAACATTATCTATCACTGGTTGTACTTCTCCTTTGGATCAACCCTCCACCAATCAGCCAGATTGGCCTGTTGAGCCTCCGCTGCCTGAGTCACTCATGGACGACGACCGAGTGATATAGCTGAAAGGTAAACAAGGAACTCCTAAGATCGAGTAGTATGGAATTTATTTAGGATTAATTTTAACTCATTGTTTATTTTAATTTCCTGAAAACACCCAAAAAAACAAGAACACAAGTCATCGTGATGCATGTACCTTACCTAGGGTCTCTACCCCCTAAACGTTGTATCCTCACTTGGTCGTTTGGTAAGTTCAGAGTCCTTGCATCGAATCACAGGGGCCCCTAAAATACCATGTCCTAGACAGTCTTCCCTAGCCTATGTCATACACTAAAATTACATGAAATTGTTTCCCTACCATCCCATGCAATCATCACCGTTCCTAACTCCAAAATCCATCCTATCTCTCAACCATCACCTCTGATACCATTATCTCATGAAACTCCTTCTTTAAGATGATGGAAGGGATGGAAATGTGCCATGACCTTCATTATTCAAGATTAAAAAGAGATAATTCCCTTGAGTCCCACCTCCAATAGGCCCCGAGGTGGCGACCGATACCAAGGGTATTCAAATATCACGAAATGGGAGGCATTACCCTTTTTATAGTAACCAAGATCAGGATATAAGATGTATAAACCTCAAAAAAACTCCAATAAATATATATAAAAGAATAAAAAATTCATACCACATGTATGTTTAAAGTAAAACTGCTAGAAATACAATAAAAAGCTCCAAAGTAAATAACAAAAGAACAAAGCTAAGTAGAAACACAACATCTATACCAATGCCTGAGCTGGTAAGGTCTGGCATGGTCCACATAATCTCCATGGAAACCAGAAAATAGTTTTATATATGTAGGGTGAGCATAGAAGTATACTCAATAGGAAAATCCAAAGTCTCTCATGCACAAGTGGGGGAAACATACTAATTCCCCTACGAGAAAACAATAGAAACTCAAAAGCATTTAACAAGGTATAATATCCACCCAACATCACCAAGGCATGATCACCAAATAATGAAAGTTAAGTAAAGTAAAGTAGTAAGCACATCGATGATTTTGGGTACCCCACACCACTTCCCATTGGTTAACTGCTCATCCTTAATAAAGAACATCATGATTCTACCATGCTCTTCTACAAGCCCCTACCATAACCTACCCGCACATACCTAGGACACATACCACATCCTAACCACAAACACCTGGGCCACAACCACATCACACCCGCTCGTAGACACATAGTCCACAAAACCACAATCTCATACCAAAGACACTTGGGAAAGTACAACATATCTCACCCCGAAGACACCTGAGAAGCACACCTCGCGCACAGACACTGGGGCCTCACAACCGTACCACAACCTACTTGAAGAGTCTAGGGATACCAATTCCTAGAAGAGGGGGCAGAGAAGAGACAATAACCATCCATCCATCCTCCCACTAGGATGTTGGGAAAGGACACCCTCACCCATAATAATGGGGCTGTTCGGAACGTAGTGCTCAACATGGGTGGGGTGCATATAAAAATCACAAGGAACTACATGTATATATATAGGTACAAAACACTCAGCCCAACCTATGGGTTTTAAAAAAAAATAACCAGACCACACAAAACTTCCCTTTCTACCACCTCTAATTCATAACCACACAGCCATACAAAGACTTAATTCATAACCTCAGTCAATTCATTTAACCAATTATCATTTTGTATTAACAATTCATTTATTTATTTATTCCGTCCCTACCCTGACAACTACCAAACAAAACACACCACAAGTAACATCATAACCCACACACACTTCAAAAAAGTCTCTAGAAACTCCAAGAGAAAGGCCCACACAAGGTAACACCATAATTCTTCAAAATTATCCCTCCCAAACCATCCTCGGTATCCCTGTTGCATGAAAAGCACCACATCCATCAAAATAACAAAACTAAACCAGATTGCAGTATCACCGCATAACAAGTTCATCCATTCCACAATCAATCAAAATCTCCATATGAGATTCCATTACACCACATGCACCACCTCATACACATAGCTGCACTCCCACTCCACCAAAACGGCATCCCTACTGTACAAACATGCCACACCACACCCACAGAACCAACCCCCTTTTCACCCCTACACCCACAACCATGCTTCCAATCGTAACACCATTCAACCCACACAAGTCACTAAAACTAAATAGAACCATACACAAAACACATCCACACCTATCAAACAAAGTGTATTAATATTTAACCAACACTGTTCCTTAATTCCACTTTCATAATTCAGGGGCGATCACAACACAAGTTTGATCCTGGGGCATCCATTTAATTAACCGGATATACAAGATTTATCAAGTTTTCATGTTCAATATTTTTCAACAAAGGATAAAAAACAAGTATAAATCATCACCCATGTGCAAGCAAAGACCACCAACAACCATGATTTTCAGAAGGATACTACCCATACGATTCAAAAAAGGGATCAAAGATAAGAGATAAAACAAATGATCATTATCAAAATCACCCCATCCCTCATTTATCTTTGTTAAATTGGTTTCAACCATACCCACAATAAGACATCAGTACACCCACCCCTAATGATACAAAATTAAGAGAGAGATGAAGGAATTTTTACTTTTAAAAATAGATGACCAACAAATCCTCTTTGTACTAAAATAGAGGGTTGCGCAAGCAATATGAGACTCCAAGGGAAACTAAATCCAAAGTCCAAAGCACAACACAAAAATTCATGGGGAAGAAAGGCTCTGGGCACACTAAGAGAAAAATGGAAACACATGGGGAAGATAAGATCTTGGCTAATAAGATAGAAATCCTATATCAACAGAAGGAAACAATTAAAGGGCCATTAAAGTTGGATCGTGGTCAAGACCACACAATTTGACTATTTCAAAGCCTCAGGAGTGTTATGATATTAAAGATATAATTAATATCCATTAAAATGACTTTAGAAATTCTCAAAATAGGTTTTAAAATCGATTTATGTCAAATACAATGTAAGAGGGGCGAAACCGAAAAAACTAGAAAAAGATAAAAAGGACTCAGCGATGGGTGAGTCACCAACACGAGTCACCGACAGTGAGTCACTGACGCTTGAATCATCAACGCTACTCACCGAAACGAGTCGCCGACATGACCCACCGATAGTGAGTCACCGACACCACTCACCAATGCCCAACCTACCGACGCTCGACCTACCGATGCCCAACCTATTGATGCCTTGGCCTACCGATGCCTTGTCTTACGGATGTCCTGACCTACCAAAGCCCTGAACTACCGACACCCCAAACTACTTACTTTCTGACCTACCGATGCCCTAACCTATCGATAGAAAAACTAGAATTTTAAAAAACTCTTGAAATGAGCTACTATTTCCTCCTAGAACACCCCAACATTTTATTTTGATAAAGTAATGGACTAGGGAGGTCCGAGCCATTGCAATACAATAGTGTTAAATCAAGTGTGTAATTAGGACCATTTGTTGTGAATCAAGTAAATATTGAGTTAATATCCAACCAACATTGTTTAGGGTCATTACCCTTAGGTGTATCTAAGCTGAATCCTGCATCCACTTGTATGTATCCAGACATGGATGTCATTTCTAGGAAACCACTTTACCAAGATTTTATGAATACAAGAATGTTTGAGAATTTTAATGGATTATAAAGGTAGTATAATGATAGGGGATAGATATATCTCATTGATATTACAATAAATAATTATAATAATAAAGTATAATAACATTTCACATTGAAATGAGAAGGAATTGAAAATGATTAACAAGAAAGAGAAGAGATTATGATCCATTAACATGTAAAGTAGCCTCTTAAAGCTTGAGAAGAACACCTTAGAACCTTAGAAACTCTTGGAGGGACTCATGGGAGAGAAAATGAGAGGAGAACCATGCTCACTACTTTTAGAGTAAAGAGGAATGAAGTAATGAATCGGCCCAGACTACCATCCGACCCGACATTTGACTCGATTTGCTACAAGGGCCAAAGGAAATTACCAATCCCCACGGGCTGACAACTAGTGTCTAGGAATCACATGAATCCCTTTGGGAATAATTTTTCCCAAAATAGAGATAAATGAAAACATAATAAATAAATTCAAGATCCAAAATAAATAATCATTCCATAATAAATACAAAACTAACTAAAAAGGAACAACTACAAACTAGAAATAAGACTAACCAATCTGAGCTGATCCCAAACCATATCCATGAAACCTTCAGTTTCTCACCACCACCCAACTCACCCCACATCGACCATGACAAAAAAAGAAGTTCCAACAGAGATCCAAGAACCTAAAATGATATAAGTGTGAACTAAAAATCCCATTAGGTCACTACAACCTACCAAAAATATGAAGTATGTTTCATAAGGAAATTCATCAATGCTATTTTGAAAATTAACTAGAAAGTAATATTTTAATACATATAAATTTATGGAAATCAAACATTATATAAAACAATTTCAAAACATTCCTCCTTTTTTCCAAAATTGAACTCACATGTTTTGAAAACAAATCCAATAGCCTAATCCATTTCCAAAACCACACATACACCATTCACATTTTCCAAAAACAACAAATTTATTTTATCGAAATGAAAACAGTCACTTTACAACATTTCACCGACCGAAGCTGTAAGAACCTAGATCTTCTTTTTCAAGTATGTTTCCTATTTTCTGGTGTTTTGAGAAAAAGGAGGAGTTTCTAGAAATTTTTAAAGTACATGCTGTGTATTTTCTGAGTACAAACTGTGTACTCGGTTACCGTGGGTAGCCGTGTGCTGTCTATATAATGACCATACACACAACCATGTGTGGTGACCTGGAGACCACCTAATGCGGGGGATGATGAAGGAAAGTACATGACGTGTACTTATAAATTACACACCGTGCACTTTTTTTTCATTAAACACACTGGGGTCATGTATGACGGACAAAACCATCTCCTTCTAGGTCTGGTTCGTCTGAGAGAAACCGTACGACCACAATCTTTCCCCAAGCCCCCGATCGAGCATCCGATCTCTGATTCAAAAACCGTCAATTGTGTTGAGATCGCCTTGGTAAGCCCTTCCTTCTTCTAGATCTTTGTTTCTTGATTCCTCATCTTTCCTAAGTTTTCCTCCGTTGAACGTTTTGAGCATTTTTTTAGATCTATGGTTTTCTTAGTTGATTCAAGGCTTGAGGTTCACGTATAATGATCTCCCAACACTAAGGTTGGTGGTTTGTTCCTTTCCATTGAAAGTATTTGTGTTATATGTGCAATTTGACCAATACCCTTGAACGGGGTATTGCGTGTTTACTGTTTTAGCCCTGTTAATTTCCTGCTATGCTTGTATGCTTGAGTAGAGGTTGATTGAATGTGAATAGTGTTAATTGCTATGCTTTGGAAGTGTTTTACCATGCATGCCTTGTTTTGACCATTTGGTCCTACTTAGCCTGTTAGGCCGCCTTGTTGTTTTTCCCATGCCTAGTATTATAGGATGAAGTGATTTGTTTATCTGAAATACTGATATGCTGTACACTGCTAGCCAAGTAGTTCTTGAGGGTTACTTTGGATGATACGTGTTGCTAGGATTTCTTGACTTACACAGGGATGTGAGAACCTAGTGTAGTAGACTATAGAGAGAATGGATGTAAGGGATTCTCCAGAGTGTCTGTTTACTATTACGATGCAAGACCATAGGGGGAATTGATGTAAGTGATTCCTCAGAGTTTCTATAGTTCCTCGACGTGGGCCACAAGGGTAATATGACGTAAGTGCTTCCCTATAGCGTCTTTAGTTATTGATACGATAATATAGGAGGAATTGACGATGAGTGCCTCCTCAGAGAGTCTATGCTTAAGCTGAACCATAGGAGTTAGACTGAGTGTACTGCCTAGAGGGTTGCTTGTATTGTTTAGTTGAACTAGAGGGGTTAGGCTGTGAGTACTTCCCAGAGGGTTACCGTTTATGCTTAGCTAATTACTTGTACTTGTTTGGTTAAACTGGAGGGGTTAGGCTGTGAATACTACCCAGAGGGTTACCTGCTTTGATTAGCTTTTTCTTGATATATGATACTGAATGCATTGAAACTGTGGATTGTTTACCGCTGAGTATTTCCTTGTTTACTAATTTCTTTTATTTATTACCTACCATATATTCACTGACTGTTAGGCACATATCTTTTGGTGGTTTCCTACTTAGATTCATCTCACAACCTGTTTGGGCCATGCTTTTAGGCCCAAAAAGATTATATTGTTGCAGGTGTAGATAAGGGAAAGCGCCCTTCTACTTCAGGTACTTGACTAATTTGGAGCTGGAGAGCATAGGACCAAGCTATGGCTTGTGATACTGAGGAGTTGTTTACTTGTTTTTCTTTTTTACTTTGGATTAGTACTGTATTCATCATTGTGACTTGTTTTGCAGTTTTCCTAGACATATGTATCATGCATCATTTTATATATGTGCTCCAATTGTTATTAATTCTATTCTTCCACTGTTTACTTTTGTTAGGGTACTATTGTTGCTTATCTATTGCTATTTATTTACTTCCGGTGTGTCACTCTGCCAATGAGGGCATAGTTTCCCCACTATCACAACCAAGGCCCTCGCTGATAGTCGGAAGCCTCTAGCATTCGGGGAAATGAGCTTAAGGCCATGTGACCAACCGGGTACGGGGCACCTCTGGGTGGCTTTCGAAATCGTGATGTTACAAAGTGGTATCATAGGAATTCTTTTCTTCTTGACTTACTGTTTGGAGGCTATAGTTAGGGATAGGATGGAATAGGTACTTGGTAATAAGCTGTGCCCAGGAGTAGCTAACCCATGTACAGGGAAAATCCAATCTACCTCGTTTATTACAATTTTTCTAGTTTTGAAATTTTACGGTTGATTTGATTTCATTATTGGGTGACTCACATGTATTGTGTTGTTATTGTTGATGTTATTAAGGTTCTATTTCTGTTTCAACCCAAGGAGATGAGGGTATGCCATCTCATGCATCATATAGGCACTTTCTAGAAATCACATGTCATGCATTCTTGCCATGCCATTTAGGGTGCATTAGAGATTGCATGTTGTTATGATAGATGTTGTGCGAGATATGCAAGCTGTTGTGATAGATACCTTGATATAATAACTTATTTTGTTAGATCATTGATTGTATAAGGTTTTGTTTGAATGAACTCCAAACTTTGGTTATTGAGGTGTTATGGGCCCTCATGGACCACAATTTGGTGGATCATTGCACTGTTATCCTTGTTTATAACATGTATGAGATGCCAAGATTTGATTCACAGGGAGTATGGGCCCTCATGGATTAGAATTTAGAACTTAAAGGTTTTTTTAGTGTTTTTCTGGGTTCCGGAGTAATTTCTGAGGCTTATTGTCTGAAAAAACCCAGAATACATGCCATGTAGTTTTGAATACACACCATGTGTCCTTATGTTCGGGAAGAAACTGTTTTTATTAAGTACACTCTGTGTACCGTATGTACACTCCGTGTAGTCTCTAACTGTATCATAGGCCATGTGGGCAGAGACACAAGATAGGGAAATCCTTAGGGGAACACACCGTGTACTGGTTCTATACACCGTGTACCAGTTCTACACGCCGTGTTGTGTTGATCCTATGTCCACCCATGTGACTAACAACACAGATGGATAAAACTTATGAGATACATGCCTTGTCAAGATTGAACATGTTGTGTAGTGTAATTATGGAATCTGATCGTGTAAATAACAAACACGGGTCGGTGAAATCCTTGCTAGTACACACTGAGTCCACCTAGAACATGCTGTGTAGAGTCAACCGTGTAAACGACCGTGTATCTAAAAACACGCTTTGGTGAAGTTCGTCTAATACATGCTGTGTCTGGCACTAACACGCCGTGTAGTATTGTTTTAGGGAGAACTGTGTGGCTTAGCAATGTAGAAGGAATCAAGAAGGGGAATAGGATTCAAGTATACGCCATGTGTTAGAACAACACACCGTGTGTTTGGGGTGTTACACAACCAGTTTTGGAAGAAGTACACACCCATGTGAAAGGATTAAGGGAACACACCGTGTAGTGGTCATACACATTGTGTATCCATGTTTTGTAAAACTGTAATTATTTCTTTCTCCTGTTCCATTCTTTCTCTTCTAGTTTTCAGTCCTTGATAATCTTGATATAAGGTGTGTGCTTGAACTTGCAGAGTCATGCCACTGAGACTTCCTCCGATTGTCTGCTAGTTATAGGGTAGTGATCATACACTGGACATGGCTGATCAAGGACTTTCAGCAGATCTTCCAGTTGTGCCAGTCTTGGCACCAGCTGTCATTCCGGACAAAAGTGCTGACCCACAATTTTGAGAAGGATTTATGACATTTATGCAAACCTTTAGAGGAGTACCGCATCCTGTCCCTTCTATGGCAGAGTTGATGTGGGTTTTCTAGCAGTACCATCCTCTCACTTTTATAGGGGAAGGAGGACCTCAGTGTAACGACCAAAACTTTCATTAATGGAAATCCCTCTTGATCTAATTAAATGTCTCTTTATGTAAAATGTTTATATAAAATGTCAAGTTCTTTGGTTTTATGTTTTTGGATTTTAAAATACTATTAAGAATTGTGACCGTTGCTAATATAACCATTGAACAATGATCACATGATTAGTATAAATATAGGGCTTTAACAAATCCAATTTACTCAGAAAAAGGAAGCGATGACCTCATCTAGTAGACATGACCCATACGAATCCCATTTATCATATCTCAAAAAGAAGGTTACGTCTTTGGTCTTCACTCTTGACCAAGCCCAAGCCGAGCTTGAATATGTTAAGCTCAAGCGGGACCGCCTACGAGAGAAGTGTAAGTTGATAGAGATTACCACCCGAGCAATGTTATCCGAGCCACCCCAAGAGTCTGTCACCATCACACACCTTACTCTTCGGTCTTATGCAGGTTTTATAATGGGTTATGTAACAAGACCTTAGCACTATGGTCATGTAGATTATTTTTGTATATAATAATGAATATACTTTCATTTTATTATTGTTACCTTGTAAATAGTTTTTAAAGCACAAATAGTATTTTTAGTTAATGTTCAACTAAGAAATATATTTTGATGAATTAATGTATTTTTGAATTAAATAATATTTTAATAAAATATTATTATTGTTATTAAATTATTTTTTATTAAATATAAATTATCTTATAATTTTATGAATGCAATTGTAATTTTTATTAAGGTTTGAAAGCCATTTTTTTTCAAAACCCATGAATTTTAGATAAATGTCAGTTTTTATTTTAAAGGTGAAAATTAAAATATTTAGAAAATTATTTAGATAAAATTAATATTATTTCTGGAATCAGGATGTTGAAATTATCCAATGGTTAATTTTTCATAATTTTCTGAGACAGTCAAATTTTTGGGTAAAAATTAAATACCGTTTAAATATATAATGTGTTTTATGACATCATAATGACCCAATAGTGATGTAATAAAATAATATAAACTTTATTTTAGGCCAATATATATTTTAAAATTAAAATAATATGATTTTGAGTTTGTTTTATTTATTTTACAAAGCTTTAGTGGACCCTTCAAGACTTATTAGACATTTTGTCTTTTTAAATTGTTTTCCTTGGGAGTGTGACTCACCTCCACATAAGCAACCCTATTATTTTAAGAAGTTAAAACTTTTGCCTTATAAAATATTTATTTCCACTCCCATTTGGAAAAAACCATGGGCAAAAACCATGGGCTGTTTTGTGGTTTTGATTAGTTTAATGTGAGGTGTCCCAAACCTAAATAATAAACAATTCCCTCTCCTTTCCTATATAAACCCACCCAAGATCCCACTTACTCCTCACTCAAATCCTTTGGAGTTCGTCCAACCTCTGACCTCCTCTCTATATAATCCTCCCAAGGTTCCCCAAGCTCCCAATAAGCCTCTCTCAAGCCTCTCTCAAGCCTTTGGAAGCACACTTCCAAGTAAGGGTTTTCTTCCTTTCTCATTTTTGTCCAATATTCTTTAAGTCGTTATACCCTTTTAATTTCAATTATAAATTTTGGGGTATGGTTTCACACCCCCCATACTACCCTATTTATGTTTTAATTATGGGATACCACTTTCTCTCTCATTAAATTCCTCCCATGTACACCCGTTACTATGCCGAAATTCTGAAAGGAATTTCTCTCTCCTCATTTACATTCAAGAAATTATTTCATATCATGAATCTAAATTCCATTAAATTTGTTGGGAAATGTATATATATGAACCCCTTACTATAAATGTCATGTAAATATGATTAGACACCCCTTTCTCTCTCATCAACCATTTTTATGAGTTCTTATGTCACGCCGTTATGCTGCCAAAATTGCACCGCATTTTTCCAAGCCAAAGTCATTGTGTAGTGAATACCATGCCCATTTATCTATCAAGGGTATTCACCTTTATAAACATTTACTTATTGTTTAAGAAGTTTCAAGTTTTTATTCCACATTTGTTTATCATGTAATACATGATTATGTTGAATGATTCAATGTTTTATGATCCATGTGGCACACTTATGCATGAAGTGAAATGTTTAAGAAGGGTGCACCCTGATAGCGCTCTAATGCATTGGGTAAAGTATAGTATCATGATACATCATGTGAAATGAGTTCTTACTAATGATAATTCAAGTACAACGAGGGTTTACTCGTTCTTCATGTGAAATGAGGGTTTACTCATGCTCTATATCCAATGAGTGTTGGCTCATGCTAATTCCATGTTAAGTGTTGTGGCCACATTTCCATGTTATGATTATCATGCTTTATCATGAATTTATGTTTTTGCTTATCTTGTGCTCTATTGATATGCCTATTTTCTAACATGTATTGTATTCCTCATGTTATTCCATGATTATTCCCTTATTGGGATTTATAGCTCACCCTTTTCTTATGCTTGTCCTCAAGTTATCCCATCCAATGCTAAGTACGAGGGAATGTAGTGGTCATGTAAAGAAAGTTTTCAATAAAGATGTTGTATTTCGTGATTTAAGTTGTTATGTAATGATCCTAATCCCCAAAGACACTATACATATTGATCTTCTATGTTGTATCAAGTGAAGTTTATGTAATAAATTATATTTAATTGTGTAAAAAAAAAGCAGGGTTGTCATAGTTGGTATCAAAGGGAGGTTTAGTTTTTTTTGGGATTAGGATTAGAAAACCCTAGTAAAGCCTTAGATACAATACTAAGTATAATAAAAACATACCTAAGTTTTGGTGAGTATTGAGTAAGTGGTTTATCAAGCAAATACATCCCTATCTGGATACGAGCAGGTAGAGGCAGCTCTAGCACAGATGTAACCTAGGGGTAAAACCCGAAAACACCGCTTTGAGCTAGACTCAAATGGGAACTGGTGCACGAAAACGGTCCTTGCTGCACTCTTGGTTATGAAACTCCCAGGGGATATGCTTTGGTAAATTCACAAGCTTAGTATGAACCATTATTAAGGGACAAAAAAATGCCTTAAGAATATATGTTAGAAAGTAGATCATGGATAACATAGACTGAAGCCAATAGATTCATATGTTAAGAAAATAAAAGTTATTTATAAGTCATCTATTTTGTCCTTGGATTACCCTTTTTGTGTTACCCCTAGCTTTCCTTTTATTCCATCCAATGGCTGGTAATAGGAGGATTCAGGCTAACAACCAATGTGAAGATCAATGTGATGTCTGTACTAATGAGATTCCCAATCCAATGAGAGTAGGAATCACGAACTTTTTCACAATTATCTCTCAGATAACTCAAGATTTGAATAGAAACATGGGTCAAGAGGAACTTTCAACCCCCCCCCCCCCAATAAATAACAAGTCGCTATCGAGAGATTAATGAGACAAATGCCTCATACTTTTAATGGATCATCTGATCCCTCAATCACTGAACAATGGATCAACTCCATTGAAAAGATCTTCTCCATCCTTCAATGTTCTGAACAAGAGAAGGTTCTCATGGATGCTTATCGTATAGAGGGGGAAGATGATCAATGGTGGACATTGATAAAAAATATGAATCCTGAGGAGGAGATTGAGGCGTTGGAATGGAAGGATTTCCAGAAGATGTTTTTCGATAAATATTTTCCGTGCACCCTCCAGATTAAGATGGAAAGGGACTTCCTTGACCTCAAGTAAAAAGATGATGAATCTGTTGGAGAGTACGAGGAAAACTCACAAGGCTTTCACGATACACTTTTGGCTTTGTCATTACCCCCGAATGCAAGGTTGACCACTTCTTTGGTGGGATAAAACCTAGCCTGCGGAAAGCACTAGTGATATGTGACTTCAACAGCTATGAGGAAATTGTCTGATGTGCCATCAAGGTCGAAATGGAGATCATATAATCTTAGGGGTATCATAGGGATAAGAATCATAAGGTGGACTTTAATGCTGGTGGTCTAATGGATAAATCCAACGGTGTTAAGAAGATCCTGCACCCCACTTGCCAAAGGTGCGGAAAGAAGCACCCTGGAAATTGCCTGAAGGGTACAAGAAAATGATTTAGGTGTGAAAGAGAAGGGCACCTGGCTATTAAACATCGACAATAAAAACCCACAGATGAAATATAGGAGAGGAACATTCTGTTCTAACCTAAACATGTTGTTCACTGCTACAACTGCAAAGAACCAAGGCATCTTGCAAATTAGTGCCCTAAGCCAAGGGTTTTTGGAGGCAACCAACAACCTCCATGGCAGTAAGGGTGAGATTTTTCCATCACTACTGCCGAAGTGAACCCCAACAACAAAGTGGTGACAAGTATGATAGTTATTAATTCAAGAATAGAAAATGTACTTTTTGATTTAGGTTCTACGCATTATTTTATATCTTGAAAGTTTAGTAAAACAATCCCAACACCACCATAAATCATGGAAGTGAAGATGTCAGTGAGTATGACAAATGGGGAAATCATTGAATACTAGGAATATAAATCCTCCCCTATCATAATTTGTGGATTGAAATTCCCGGTGAACCTCATCATACTCTCTCTGGTGGAATTTGATGCAATTCTTAGAATAGATTGGCTTTCCTTATATAGAGCCTACATAAATTGTCGTGAGAGGGAAATCACTCTCCATGTGGAGAATCGACCCCTAATTCTTTACAAGTGAAAGGAGGAAGATGAATCTTATTTAGCTCCATCATCTCAAGAGTGGATATTATTTCCCTATAAGTATGCGTATCTGGCTCAGATGATTGAGTCTAAGGAGGAAACCATCCTATAAGACATGCCTATTGTGAGGGAATTTGCTGAAGTGTTTCCCGAGGAATTGATTGGTCTTCCTCCTATAAGAGATGTTGAATTCTCAATTGATCTTATACCTGGGGAATTGCCAATATCCAAGACTCTGTATAGAATAGCTATTGTGGAGATTGAGGAGATGAAAAAACAACTACAGGAGAATCTAGATAAAGGGTTTATACGCCCAAGTGCTTCACCATGGGGTGCACCGGTCCTCTTCATTAAGAAGAAGGATGGGTCAATGCGCCTTTTCATCGATTATCATGAGCTTAAAATAATCACAATAAAGAACAAGTATCCTCTCCCATGAATTGATGACTTGTTTGATCAGCTGCGTGGAGCACAATACTTCTCCAAGGTGGATTTGCGGTCGGGATATTATCAAGTAAGGGTGAAGAAGGAAGATATCTCCAAGACTACTTTTTTTACAAGATACGGGCACTACGAATTCATAGTAATGCCTTTAGGACTCACTAATGCTCCAGAAATATTCATGGACTTGATGAATAGATTCTTTAGAGATTACCTCGACAAATTTGTGGTAGTATTTATAGATGATATTCTGATATACTCCAAAACCAAGGAGGATCACGAGGAGCTTCTAAGAACTGTACTAGAGACCCTGCAGAAGGATAAGCTCTATGAAAAGTACAGAAAGTGTGAGTTTTGGTTGAAGGAGGTCTTATTCTTGGGCCATATCATCACAAGCAATATGATATCTGTAGATCCCTCCAAAACAGATGCAATTGAGGGATGGACGAGGCCAACATCAGTAATAGATATCCATAGCTTATTAGGGTTAACTGGATATTATCGAAGATTTGTGAGAAATTTCTCATGATTTTCCAACCCTCTTACCAAGCTAACTCATAAGAGAGTAATGTTTTCTTGGAGTGATGAATGCGAAGAAAGCTTCAAGGAGTTGAAAAGGAGGCTTATCACTGTGTCCGTGCTCACTTTACCCAAAAGTGGAGAATTTTTTGTGGTATTCATTGATGCTTCGAAGAAGGTCCTGGGATGTGTGTTGATGAAAAATGAAAAAGTCATTGCCTATGCTTCAAGGAAATTGAAAGTTCATGAACAGAACTATTCAACACATGACCTAGAGTTGGATGTAGTGATCTTTTCTTTGAAAATTTGGCAGAATTATCTCTTTAGGGAGAAGTGTGAAATATATATAGACCACAAAAGCCTCAATTATATATTCACATAGAAAGAGTTGAACATGCACCAACGAAGATAGTTAGATCTAATCAAAGACAATGACTGCTCAATCCATTACCACCCTGGGAAAGTGAACAAGGTGGCAGATGCCCTAAGTAGAAAGGACCTAGTGATTCTATCATTGATGAGAATTGAGAAGGATCCAATCTTCTTAGATTTGATGAATATGGTCGTGGGAATCATAAAGAAGGGAATATCATCAATCCTTTCACAAATGATTGCTCAACTGTCACTTTTGGAAAGGCTAAAAGGTGCTCAAAAGGATGATGTGGGAATTCAGGAAAAAGTGGAAGCTATCGAAAAAGGGAAATCCTCAGAGTTTAATGTTAATGAAGAAGGAATTGTGATATTTGGGAAAAGACTATGTGTTCCATCAAGCCTGGAGCTGAAGAAGGAACTTTTGGATGATGCACATAGTTCAAATTTCTATATTCACCCAGGAAACACAAAGATGTATCGATATCTCTAAGAGCATTATTAGTGGGATAATATAAAGAAGGAAATCACTGAATATACATCAAAGTGCCTAGTGTGTTAGCAAGTGAAGGTAGAGAGGCAGAAGTCTAAGGGGGTGATGCAACCATTTCCCATACTAGAATGGAAATGGGAGAACATCACTATGGACTTTGTCACCGGACTTCCGAAGACATCCAAAGGCAACAATTCAATCTGGGTTGTTGTGGATAGTCTTACAAAGGCTGCACAAATCATTGCTATTTGGGAGTATTTCTCATTGGATCAACTGGAATAGATATATATATCAGGGAAGTGTTAAGACTTCATGGAGTACCACTATCTATTGTGTTCAATCGAGATCCAAGATTCAACACTAAGTTTTGGAAGAGTCTTCAACATGATATGAATACCAAACTGAACTTTAGTGTTGCCTATCATCCTCAAACTGATGGCCAATTAGAGCGGAAAATCCAAACACTTGAGGACATGTTGAGAGCGTGCTCAATGGACTTTAAAGGAGGATGAGATCAACATCTTCCTCTGGTTGAGTTATCTTATAATAACAGTTTCCACTCGAGCATAAAAATGGCACCATATGAAGCCCTTTATGGGAAAAAGTGCAGAACACTGGTGTGTTGGGATGAGGTTAGTGAGCGTAAGCTTCTTGGACCAGAAATGGTCGAAGAAATAGTGGAGAAGGTAAAAACCATTCGACAGCATATCAAGGCAGCCCAGAGTCAACAGAAGAGTTATGAAGATAACCGTCAATGATACCTTCAGTTTAAAGTTGGAGACATGGTATTTCTATGCATATCTCCATGGAAGAAAGTCATGAGTCTTGGAAAGAAAGGAAAATTAAGTCCAAGGTACATCGGACCCTTCGAGATTCTTGATCGTGTCGGGGCTGTGGCCTATTGACTAGCACTTCCACCTACCATGGCCAAAGTACATGATGTCTTTCATGTATCCCTCTTAAGTAAGTACATACCAGACCCTTCACATGTACTCACTTCAGAGGTGGTACAATTATAGGATTATCTTTCTTATGAGGAGAAACCAGTGAAAATCTTAGATCGTAGAGAAAAATTTCTACGAAATAAGACAACGCCCCTTGTCAAGGTGTTGTGGCGAAACCACATGTTTGAAGAAGAGACGTGGGAATTAGAGAAAATGATGAAGCATAGTTACCCACATCTATTTTAGTGTGGGAAAATGAAATTTCGAGGGTGAAATTTCTTAAGGGGGGAAGATTTTAATGACCCAAACTTTCATTAATGGAAATCCCTCTTGATCTAATTAAATGTCTCATTATGTAAAATGTTTATATAAAATGTCAACTTATTTGGTTTTATGTTTTTGGATTTTAAAATAATGTTAAAAATTGCGACCATTGCTAATATATCCATTGAACAGTGATCACATTATTAGTATAAATATAGGGCTTTAAAAAATACAATTTACTCAGACAAAGGAAGCGATAGCCTCATCCAGTATACGTGCCCCATACAAAGCCCATTTGTTGGAGCTTGGAAAGGAGGTTGCATCTTTGGGATTCTCTCTTGACCAAGCCCAAGCCAAGACTGAATATGTTAATCTTGAGTGGGACCGCCTACAAGAGAAGTGGAAGTTGAAAGAGATTACCACCCGAGCAATGTTATCCGAGCCACCCCAAGAGTCTGTCACCATTGAACACCTTACTCTTCGGTCTTATGCGGGTGTTATAAGGGGTTATGTAACAAGACCTTACCACTATGTTTATGTACATTATTTTTGTATGTAATAATGAATATACTTTCATTTTATTATTGTTACCTTGTAAATAGTTTTTAAAGCACATATAGTATTTTTAGTTAATGTTCAACTAAGAAATCTATTTTGATGAATTAATGTATTTTTGAATTAAATAATATTTTAATAAAATATTATTATTATTATTAAATTAATTTTTATTAAATATAAATGATCATATAATTTTATGAATGCAATTGTCATTTTTATTAAGGTTTGAAAGCCATTTTTGTCAAAACTCGTGAATTTTTGATAAATGTCAGTTTTTATTTTAAAGGTGAAAATTAAAATATTTAGAAAATTATTTAGATAAAATGAATATTATTTCTGGAATCAGGACATCTGAATTATCCAACGGTTAATTTTTCATAATTTTCTAAGACAGTCAAATTTTTGGGTAAAAATTAAATACCTTTTAAATATATAATGTGTTTTATGACATCATAATGACCCAATAGTGATGTAATAAAATACTATAAAATTTATGTTCGGCCAATATATGTTTTACCATTAAAATAATGTAATTTTGGGTTTGTTTTATTTATTTTACAAAGCTTTAGTGGACCCTTTAATACTTATTAAACATTTTGTCTTTTTAAATTGTTTTCCTTGGGAGTGCGACTCACCTTCACATAAGTAACCCCATTATTTTAAGAAGTTAGAAATTTGGACTTAGAAAATATTGTTTTCCACTCCTCTTTGAAAAAAACCATGGGAAAAAACCATGGGCTGGTTTGTGGTTTTGATTAGTTTAATGTGAGGTGTCCCAAACCTAAATAATAAACAATTCCCTCTTATTTCCTATATAAACCCACCCAAGCTCACACTTCCTCCTCACTAAAAGCCTTTGGAGTTTGTCAAAACTCTGAAATCCTCTCTCTAGAATCTTCCCATTATTCCCCAAGCTAACAAGAATCCTATCTCAAGCCTCTCTCAATCCTTTGGAAGCATACTTCCAAGTAAGGGTTTTCTTCCTTTCTCATTTTTGTCCAATATTCTTTAAGTTGTTATGCCATTTTAATTTCAATTATAAATGTTGGGGTATGGTTTTGAACCTACCCCATACTGACCTCTTTATGTTTTAATGATGGGATACCCCTTTCTCTCTCATTAAATGCCTCCCATGTACACCCGTTACTATGCCGAAATTCCAAAAGAAATGTCTCTCTCCTCATTTACATTCAAGCAATTCTTTTGTATCATGAATCTAAATTCAATTACATTTGTTGGGACATGTATCTATATGACCCCTTTACTATCTATTTCATGTAAATATTATGAGACACCCCTTTCTCTCTCATCAACCATTTTTATGAGTTCTTATGTCACACCGTTATGCTGCCGAAATTGCACCATGTTTTTCCAAGCCAAAGTCATTATGTAGTGAATACCATGCCCATTTCTCTATCAAGGGTATTCACCTTTATGAACATGTACTTATTGTTTAAAGAGTTTCAAGTATGTATTCCACATTTTTTTATCGTGGAATAAATGATTATGTTGAATGATTCAATGTTTTATGATCCATGTGGCACACTTATGCCTGAAGTGAAATGTTTAAGAAGGGTGCGCCCTGATAGTGCTCCAATGCATTGGGTAAAGTATAGTCTCATGATACATCATGTGAAATGTGTTTTTACTCATGCTAATTCAAGTGAAATGAGGGTTTACTCATGCTTCATGTGTAATGAGGGTTTACTCATGCTTCATGTGCAATGAGCCTTGGCTCATGCTAATTCCATGTTAAGTGTTGTTGCCACATTTACATGTTATGATTATCATGATTTATAACACCTTTATGTTTATGCTTATATTGTTCTCTATTGATATGCCTATTGTCTAACATGTATTTTATTCCTCATGTTATTCCATGATTATTCCCTTTCTGGGCTTTATAGCTCACCCATTTCTTATGCATGTCCTTAGGTTATCCCATGCAATGCTAAGTACGAGGGAATATAGTGGTCATGTAAATGAAGTTTTCAATAAAGATGTAGTATTTCATGTTTTAAGTTGTTATGTAATGATACTAAGCCCCAAAGACACTAGAACTCTTGATCTTCTATGTTGTATCAAGTGAAGTTTATGTAATAAATTATGTTTAACTTTGTAATAAAAAGAAGGGTTGTCATACTAAAGATGCAGAGTCATGGTTAGAAGCCCTGATTTCTATATTAGAGCATCTGGAGACACCTCCAGAGATTTGAGTCAAGATCGCTACATATATGCTTCGGGATTCTGCCAAGAGATGGTGGGATGTGATCTCACAAGCGGGATGCCAGCAGGTTATGGCCTGGGATGAGTTCTAGCATTCCTTCTACAACTACTTCTATCTGGAGACTTTGAGGGCCGATTGAGCCCAAGAGTTTATGAGTATGGAGAAAGGTACTCTTTTAGTTATGGAGTATTCCTATCACTTTACAAAGCTGAAGTGTTTTACGTCTATTCTAGGAGGTGATGATTTATTCTTGGCAAGGAAGTTTGTGGATGGTCTGAGGCATGACATCCAATCGTATGTGAATATCTTCAAGTTGACTTCCATCACTTCTATAGTCAACCAGACAATGATCACAGAGCGTAATTTGAGGGATTCTGGAGTTGTGAGCCAGGTTGGTTTGATATCCGGAGTTAGTATCCCTCCTACTGACAGCAGGAAGCACCACAGGGGGTCTTCGCGTGGTGATCCAAGGAGGCGAGACACTTCTTATGGTAGCCAGGTGGTGTGCTACCAGTGCAGGAAGAGTAGGAATACAAGACCACATTGCCCGAGAGACCTAGTGGAGTGCCGATCTTGCAGCAAGATGGGTCATCTTCAGCACTTCTATTAGTTCTTCTCACCAGCAGTTGGTGACAGGGGTTCTTCTATGACTCCTTGTACAGAAGTAGTGCCACCAGTTTCTCATCAGTCTGGGAATTGGAGTTCTTCTAGCCGTTCAGGCCGAGGTAGATGTTGCGGATATGGTAGTCAGTCACCAGGATTTCAGAGACAACAGGGTGGATCAGCTCAAAGTGGTCAGGTAGGGTCACAGGGCCATGGTGCAGGTCAGAATTTGGCAGTGGAGCAGACCCAGTAGGAGAAGGATCCTGGACCCTCTACAGTTCGAGGTACCATCTAGTTTCTTTAGTTTTATCTTCTGCTCTTTTTGATACAGGGGCTTCCCATAGCTTTATATATGTTAATTTTATGGAGAGCCTTGGGCTCTGTATATTTTCTTCTACTAATATCTTAATGTTAGACAAATTGTTAGGGACAAGAACGACTAGTGTACAACAGTGTAAGGAATTCCATCTAGTGGTTGGTGGGTGTCACTTTTTATGGGACCTCTACATCCTAGAGATGACAGGATATGATGTCATTCTCAGAATAGACTGGTTAGTTCCCTACTAGGAAGTTGTCAATTTCTATCGCCAGAGGTTGAGTTTCACATCACCATAAGGAAGATCGTTTCTTCATAAGGGTGAGAGAGATGTCTAGGCAAGCAGAGTGGGACCCGAGCATCATGGATTTGAAGGAGTTATGGACCAGTTTTCTAGTCTATATCTGGATGACCAGGGGACTTCACAGATGGATTTTACTCCAGTGGTAGATCATTTCAGGGATGTCTTTCCAGAGGACTTTTCAGGTTTTCCTCTAGAGCGTGAGGTATAATTTTCTATTGATACTGTTCCAGGAGTGGAACCAGTGTCCATTCCTCCCTACAGAATGGCTACACCAGAGTTACAGGAGCTCAAGAACCAGTTGGAGGAGTTGCAGGAAAAGGGTTTCATCTGACCTAGTACTTCTCCTTGGGGTTTGCCTGTCCTTTTTGCAAAGAAGGTAGACGGTACCCTCAAACTATGTGTGGACTATCAGAAGTTGAACCAGTTGACGGTCAAAAACCGATATAATTTACCGAGGATTAATGATATCTTTGATCAACTTCGAGGAGCTTGGGTGTTCTCAAAGATTGAATTGAGATCCAGTTATCATCAGTTGCATGTTAGACTATATGATATACCTCTTATAGCCTTTCAGAGAAGGTATGGTCTATATGAGTATATGGTTATGTCGTTCGGTCTCACGAACAATCCTGTAGTTTTCATGGCACTGATGAACTGAGTGTTCCATCCATACTTGGATTCTTTCGTGGTGGTTTTGGTGGACGATATCTTGGTGTACTCTCACACTCGACAAAACCATGATACCCATCTTGAGATCATTTTGAGTACACTGAGAGAGCATTAGTTATATGCTAAGATCTCAAAATGCCACTTTTGGATGGATCAGATTCACTTCTTGGGTCATGTTATCTTAGAGATTGGAGTATCAGTGGACCCAGAGAAAGTGGGGGCAATAGTTTCTTGGGAAAAATTGAAGAACGTCTTTGAGGTACAAAGTTTTTTAGGGCTGGATGGATACTATAGACGTTTCATTCATGAATTTTCATGCTTAGCAGCACCACTGACGATTCTAACTAAGAAGGGTGAAATGTTCTTGTGGTCAGATTCTTGTGTTTCATCCTTTCAGGAGATAAAAGGGAGGTTGACTTCAGCACCGATACTAGTATTTCTAGAACCGGGCAAGAGCTATACTGTTTATTGTGATGATTCAAGTATAGAGCTAAGATTTGTGCTTATGAAAGGGGAAGGAGTCATTGCGTATGGGTCTCAGCAGCTGAGGCCACATGAGAGGAACTACCCAACACACGATCTCAATATGGCTGCAGTTGTTCACGCCTAACGCTGTTGGAGACATTATCTGTTGGGAGAGAATTTTATGGTTTTCACTGACCACAAAATTCTCAAGTATATCTTCACTCAGCGCGATATGAATTTGAGATAGTGAATGTGGGTTGAGTACCTTCAGTACTTTGATTTTGAGCTTACCTATATGCTTGGGAAAGGTAACGCAGTGGCTGATGCGATGAGCAGGAGGACTCAGATACAGGTAGTTCAGGAGGCCAGCAGTGAGTGGCAGCTTATGGCTATGTTCTTTGAGATGAATTTGAAGGTGCATGAGAGACAAGGGAAGACCTTTATTTCTTCTGTAGCTATTACCTATACTCTTCTTGATCGAGTGAGAATGAGGTAGCTATCACATTCTAAAGGCCTAGTCCTACGCAAAATCATGTCAGAAGAGGACCCTATTCCTGGGTGGACCATAGGTGAGGATGAGATCTTGCATTTTCATGGACACGTATGGGTGTCAGCAGACATACGCGAGGAGATGACGTGGGACTTTCATTCCTCAGTTTGGGCAGTTCATCTTGGTTTCACCAAGATGTATCAGGATCTACTCCATTAGTATTGGTGGCTAGGTATGAAGAGAGACGTTGCTTGTTTCATCATGAGGTGTTCCATCTGTCAGGAGGTGAAGGCGGAGCATCGGCGACCAGTAGGGCTTTTGCAGTAGTTACCCATTCTCGAGTGGAAGTGGAATGATGTCGTGATGGATTTTGTGACCAGTTTACCGAGGTCACCTCGAGGGAATAATGTTGTGTGGGTTTTCATTGAAAGACTTACGAAGGTTGCACACTTCTTACCGATTAAGGAGACCTTCAGTGTTGATGAGCTGGAATGGTTGTACATCTGGGAGATTGTACGTTTACATGGGGTTCCACACTCCATTTTTTCAGACAGGGATTCACGTTTTACTTCTAGGGTCTAGTAGGGACTACATGAAGCTTTGGGTACATAGGTAATTTTGAGTACAGTTTACCATCCCCAGACAGATGGCCAGTTTCAGCCTACGATTCAGGTGCTTGATAACATGCTCTGAGCATGCATCCTGTATTTTGGAGGTTCTTGGGAGAAGCATATACCTGTTATGGATTTTTTCCTATAATAATAGTTTTCAAGCAACTATTCAGATGGAACCTTATGAGGCGTTGTACGGTAGGCCATGCCGATCACCCTTATGTTGGCTGGAGGCAGGAGAGGTAACTATGCTGGGATCTCGTCTTGTCTAGAAGACTACAAAGAAAATAGAGTTGATTCGGAAGAGGATGGATACTGCAAAGTCTCAATAGAAGTCTTATGCTGATCAGCGAAGACGACCTTTGGAGTTCGAGGTTGGAGATCAGGTTTTCTTGAATGTCACACCGAGGTTGGGACACAAGAGGATTAGGAGACAGGTTAAGCTTTCACCGAGGTACGTCGGGATGTTTGAGGTGTTGGAGAGAGTTGGGCCGATTTCCTATCAGTTGCAGTTACCTTAGAGATACCAGGATATGCATGACGTTTTCCACATTTCTCAGCTCCAACGTTACTTTTCAGACCCTTCTCATGTTTTTCAACCCAAGGAGGTTGAGTTAGAAGTGGACACATCTTTCGAGGAGTATCCTATCCAGATTTTTGATCGAATTAAGAAGGTTCTCCATGGCTGGTATGTTCCTCTAGTATGAGTGCTATAGAAGCACGAGCGAATACAGGATGAGACTTGGGAGAGGGAGGCCGATGTACGATCACAGTGGCCAGAGCTGTTCGAAGTTACTTCTTCTACGCCGCCTTGCTAGGAAATTCGGGGACAAATTTCTTTAAGGGGGGAAGTTTGTAAGAACCCAGATCTTCTTTTTAGGTATGTTTTCCCTTTTCTGGTGTTTTGAGGAAAAAGAGAAGTTTATGGAAATTTTTGAAGTACACGCTTTGTACTTTCTGAGTACACACCGTGTACTCAGTTACCGCGGGTAGTCGTGTGCTGGCCGTGTAATGACCATACACACAGCCATGTATGGTGACTTGGAGACCACATAATGCGTGGGTTGGTGAAGTCAAGTACACGCCGTGTACTTCTAAAGTACATGCCGTGTACTTTTTTTTCATTAAACGCACTAGGGTCACGTCTGATGGATAGAACCATCTCCTTCTAGGTCTGGTTCATCCAAGAGAAACCGTACGGCTGTGATCTTTCCCCGAGCCCCCGATCGAGCATCCAATATCCAATTAGACCACCGTCTATTGCGTTATGATCACCTAGGTAAGCCCTTACTTCTTCTAGATCTTCATTTCATGATTCCTCATCTTTCCCAAGTTATCCTCCATTGAATGTTTTGAGCGTTTTTGTAGTTCTACAGTGTTATTGGGTGATTAAAGTCTTGATGTTCACGTATAATGACCTACCAACACCAAGGTAGGTGTTTTGTGCCTTTCCATTGAAATTATTTGAGTTATATGTTCAATTTGACCAATACCCTTGAACAAGGTATTGCGTGTTTACTGTTTTAGCCTTGTTAATTTCCTGCTATGCTTGTATGCTTGAGTAGAGGTTGATTGAATGTGAATAGGGTTAATTGCTATGCTTTGGAAGTGTTTGACCATGCATTCTTTGTTTTTACCGTTTGGTCTTGCTTATCCTGTTGGCTGCCTTGTTGTTTTTTCCATGCCTAGTATTGTAGGATGGAGTGATTTGTTTATCTGACATGCTGATATGCTATAGACTGTTATCCAAGTAGTTCTTGAGGGTTACTTTGGATGATACGTGGTGCAAGGATTTCTTGACTTACATAGGGCCGTGAGAACCTAGTGCAGTAGACCATAGAGAGAATGGACATAAGGGATTCTCCAGAGTGTCTATTTACTGTTACGATGCGAGACCATAGGGGGAATTGATGTAAGTGCTTCCTTAGAGTGTCTGTAGTTCCTCGACGCGGGCTACAGGGGGAATGTGACGTAAGTGATTCCCCATAGCACCTTTAGTTACCGATACGAGACTATAAGAGGAATTAATGGCGAGTGCTTCCTCAGTGAGTCTATGCTTAATCTGAACCAGAGGGGTTAGACTGAGTGTATTGCCCAGAGGGTTTCTTGTCTTGTTTGGTTGAACCAGAGGGGTTAGGTTGTGAGTACTTCCCATAGGGTTACTGTTTGTATTTAGCTTCTTGCTTGTACTTGTTTGGTTGAACCAGATGGGTTAGTCTGTGAATACTACCCAGAGGGTTACGTGCTTTGATTAGCTGTTGCTTGATATATGAGACTGAATGCATTGAAACTGTGGATTGTTTACTTCTGAGTACTTCCTTGTTTACTACTTTCTTTTACTTATTACCTACTATATATTCATTGACTGTTAGGCACAAATATTTTGGTGGTTTCCTACTGGGATTCGTCTCACACCCTGTTTGGGGAATGCTTTTGGGCCCAAACAGATTATATTTTTGCAGGTGTAGATAAGGGAAAGCACCCTTCTACTTCAGGTACTTGACTACTTTGGAACTGGAGAGCATGAGACCAAGCTATGTCTTGCGATGCTGAGGATTTGTTTACTTGTTTTTCTTTTTTACTTTGGAATAGTACTGTATTCATCATTGTGACTTGTTTAGCTATTTTCCTAGACATATGTATCATGCATCATTTTATATATGTGCTTCAGTTGTTATTACTTCTATTCTTCCATTGTTTACTTTTATTATGGTACTATTGCTACTTGTACTATTCCTATTGATTTACTTCCACTATGTTACTCTGCCAATGAGGGAATAGTTTCCACACTATCACACCCAAGACCCTCACTTCTAGTTGGAAACCTCTGGAATTTGAGGAAATGCGCTTGAGGCCATGTGACCAACCGGGTATGGGGCACCTCTGGGTGGCTTCTAGAACCGGGACGTTACAGAAGCCACCTTTAAAACGGAGAACCCTTTTTGAAATCCACATTAAAGCACCCATTCAAGAGTATTTAATTTCAAAATATGTTTCTAACATATTTGAAAACCCACTTTTGAAAAGAAAGTGACCCAACACACTCACATGGGTCAAGAACAACAAAGAAGGAACCAAGGATCAAAAGACATATATCGAATGCAAAAAAATAAGGTTCCATAACAAAGAAAGTAGGGTAGATGGTATAGAAATCACTAGATCAAAATCCCCTTCAATCTATAACTGTTCAAGAAATTTAATGTTTCATGGGATCTACTCTTGATCCTAATGCGAGATGTTCTAGTCTCACTCAACTATCCAACCTTACGGCATACACTGCATCCTATCAACACCACTTGACTAGCCTGCACCTAGTCTTGTTGGAATGAAACACCCCATCTAGCTCTATCACTAACTAGAGGGGACACACTAGTAGTGTGAAATTACCTAGTGTAACAGAAATATAGATCCCCACCTAGCTACTGGGTTCTCATGACTAAAAAAGAAGTGAGGCGTAGTGAAAATGAGCCAACTCTAAAACACAAGGCATAACCATAGCTACCCTCACCCCTAACACCCAATAATAAATAGATCCAAAATACATAACATGAACTCACGACATAAACAAGATCATTCCCACACAAGGGAAGAAAAAAAAACATCACATAGTGATTTCAACCCACACAAGGGGTATACAAGCAAGAGGCAACCAAAATGTGTCTCTCACAAACCCCATTTAAAAACCAAAGTTCCAACTAGGACTTTAACATTAAAACAGAACTCAGAATGTCAATACCTTTTTTTCCACATTTCATAAAGGTGCCATAGAAGGAATTTTATAAAAATTATGGAATTCGCACACCCCACTTAAATTTATTTTAAATCCACCCATCACACATGGGTATCACCCTTTGAAAACCCAAACAAGGTCCAAGGCCCTTATTTTCATAAAACCATTTTAAATAATCCACTATGGAATTTTCACAAGAGGAAAACCACACAAACATTTCAAATTACCATTTGAAATCTAATCGAAACCCCTTTATAAAGTATTTTTAGGTCAACAGATCGCTTTATAACTAAATTCACTTTAAAAAATAATTTTCACTCCTTGAAAACTAAAATTGGATCCAAATCCCATAATTTTTCTTTAAAACCATTTCAAAGCCAAACATGCATTTCAAAAAAATCTTTTCACAATTAAGCATTCTATTTCACACATGAAAACATGGAATTTCTACAACAAACCATTTGTTCTAGGATCCAAAAACACAATGAAATGGTTTTAAAATACCACAAGACTATCACATAAAATCATAATTTCATAAAAAGGGAATTTAGAAAACACAAGAACATTCAAAATTTCAAAATGAAACAATTTCATAGTAGCACCAACCTCAAACAGGTCACCTTTGATGATGACCACTTTACACTTACACACACACACAAACATATATATATATATATATATATATATATATATATATATATATATATATGCACCCCTTGACCCAATGTAGATATTACTATCTTCATGAGGGAATATGTACAAGGAGGGTATATATGTGTGTGTGTTTGTGTGCGTTCATGAACAGACTCACCTATGTATATGTGTGGAAGCCATATTCAATGATCCATAAGTTGTCGTCTTCACCCATGGAAGACCAAAACTGCCTCAAGGATCCCCAAGTTGAACTAGATAAATAAAAGAAACTCAAAAATCACAAAATACTTAAATAAAATTGGGCCAAATAAAAAGTGTAGAAGAAAACCCACCTCAAACGATGGTGGGTGAGCTAAAACGGTCTGAATCACTTTAACTTTGGTGGTGGATGTAGAAAAATGCAAGAATATGACTTGAGAGTCCCATATCATTCCATAACAATGGAATAAATTACCAAAAATCAGATCAAGCATTGAACTAGAGTTTGGAAAATTTTGGAGGGGTGATGACAAGAATAAAATCACTGGAAGAAGGGAGGATGAGGGAAATAGAGATCTTACCTTGGGAGATCAACCACAAATCCCCCAAAAATCCAGGGGAAAATGTGAAGAGAAATGAGTTAGAGAGAGGGGGTGGAACAAACACAACATTGAGATGAGAGGGGGATGGGGTGTCGCATTACTCATAGGGGAAGGGAGAGGGATTGAAACCATTAAGGTTAGAATGGGAGAAGAAAAAAAAATCAAAACAAATTAAATTCTTGGGCAGGTCACATGGTTTAGTTGCACAGTTTTCCAAACCATGCGCTAACCATGTTATATCCACTGCCTAAGCCAGGCACCCCTCATACTATTTCCTTAGGAGGTTTCATGGTTTGGACATGTCGTGCGCCTCACCCCTAACACACCCAAGACCCCACACGGTCTCTAGGGAGCTCCTTATAGCTTGAAAACCATGTGGAATCTGTGAAAAATGAATTTATCAAAATTATTATCTCACTTGCATGGGTGTCGCGAGGTTTCTCTAACCATGAAGGCTAACCATGCTCCTACCAAAAATTCCTCCAAAACATTATTTTTTAGCCTACAACAACCAAAACTCAAAAACACTCAAGACCAAATAAAAACCCACACTAAATCAACAACACCGTGACACTAGGGGGGGGGGGGAACTCCCCACCATGCTACTTTCTACCCTATACTGCCCTGATTGAAAACAAATGTAAGATAAAATGAAAGATCTAAAAAGGACCTAGCCAAGAGAAAACCTAACATAGCTCATCCTAAAATCCCACAACTGAGATCCTAAAAAACAATCGAATTGATTAACCACAAGGTACCAAATGTCTCCAAGCATAACCAAAATGAAACCTTGAGCTAGAATCCATATAAAGAATGAGAGACCTAACATGGTCTCCCCACCATTTATAGTTCCTCTAACATGGTGGCATAAAGAATAACTACTAGAAATTAATCCTTAAATTACTAAGAAACCACGAGAGAAAAACTGCTCCCAACCACAAAAACTCCCAAACCCAAGAGAGGTGGAATAACCACAAAAAAAATTAAAAGAATGACATGAGATATCACCCTTGGTTATGACACACATGGATAACATAGGGTAAAAAACCTATATCACCCTCACATAATGAATCCCAAAATGGCCACAACTAAACACCCGTTAGTATACCAAACTCAACTGTCAAACTAAACACCCTAGTTACCCAATCATAAAACCTTGGACTCTCGCATGTCAAGACAACGAGAATGCCAAAGGATCAACCCAAGTACGATTGTGACCATAACTCTCCAGAAAGGTCTGTCCAAACAATGAGGATCAAAAAAATATCACCACAAATTCCCACCAAACTTAGCTAAAATTGACAATCCGGCTCTCAACTTATCTCACCCACAAATCTCTAGGTGTCCCAAGAGAATCAAGGATCACCTCGATCTCTTCCAACCACCTCAATCCTTTTTCTAATCCCTGAACACCAAGTACAAATAAGGTCCTATATCCACTACTCCATTTAGAGTCTGGGTAGGCACCAGAACCAAAGAAACCTTTTTGGCCATTATGGGGGACAAAAAAAAAACTAGCAGGAGACATGAACCACATCAAGTCATTCCTCAAAACATAAAACAAACTATTCCTTCACAATACATGAATAAATCCAAAAATAAAAATCCCTCAAATAAGGCACCCAACATTAATAATAAAAGAAATTTTCTTTTGAAACCACCATTTTAACCAAGGAGTTTCAAAATCAGCTTCCACTCTGGAGCATGCTTGAAATCCAATCCAAAAGAACCTTTTAAAACAAAACACCCTTGTTGGAACACACACATTTCCTAAATAAGGAAATAATCCAAAAATACCTTCCAAAATCCATTTTATTTCAATAACAAAGAACTTAAGGAATGATCATCCAAAGCCCATTTACATTTTTTAAAACACTCCCAAACTTATTTTAAAACCAAATTATTCTCTCTGATCCTAAAATGATTCCAAAACTCACTTTTGAAATAAATTTCTTTTAAGAAAACCCAAAGAAACACATTTGAAACACCCCATTTTCCAAACACCACTAGGGAAACAACCATTTCTTAAAATATTTCTAGAACACCGGGGGAATTCACCCTAACATTTTGTATAGCCTTATATAAAACTAGGTTTTGAAAATAACTATTTTCCCAAAATACCTTCTTTTCCAAAACAAGGATTTTAAAATCAAGGCCCAATCAAAGCACTACACAAACATCCAAACAGGGCTCATAAGAAACACACCCAAAAAGGAATCAACTCACTCCTCAATACACATTAAACTAATGATATCCACATTTTAATAATCCAGATTCATGAAGAGTCCAAAAAATTACAACTGGGGAAGGAATAATGTTATGCATGCATTGGCCACATGGTTGGGGGACTGCATGCCAATAATGAAGCACACACTATAAAAGAGGTAGACTTAACCATATGAGAACCACATGGTTTCCCTGGCCGTGCGAGATAACCATGCAGCTCTAGTTCTCCTCCCTTCACACCAAAAAATCAAAGAGCAACCCCCTAATATCACGTGCATGCTCAAAGGGGATCAAAATATCAATCACATCAAAATCCATAAGAAACAACCAAAATAAATTTGAATTCACAATTCAAGACCCAACTTCCCTAGGAATATTGAGCCTTAGGATGAGAAAGAGATATCTAGACTCTTCCCACCCTTACCTCTCAATCCCCAACAACCTTAACCTCCTTTTACTAGGACATCCCCAAATAACAAGGGCCTCTAGAATAGACCTAAAAACCTTCAACTTAACATGGGAACTCTAGAACCTAGATCCCACTTAAAACCTAGGCTTTGATACCATTCTATAAAAAACTGGCCCAGACTTCTATCTGACCTGACATTTTACTCGATTCTCCACAAGGATTGAAGGAAATTCCCGATCCCCACAGGCTAGAAACCAGTATATGGGAATCATAGTAATTCCTTTGGGAACATTTTTTTACCAAAATAGATATAAATGATAGTGGAATAAATAAATAATAGAGCTAAAATAAATAAATATTCATAAAATATACAAAAAATAACTAAAAAGGAACATCTAAAAATAATAAATAAGACTAACCAACCTAAGTTGAGCCCAAACCATATCCATGAAACCTTCGGTTTATCACCACCACCCAACTCAACCTGCATTGGTCATGATAAAAAAATAAGATCTAATAGAGATCCAGGATCCTGAAATGATATAGGTGCGAGCTAAAAAGCCCAGTAGGTCACTGAAACCTGCCAAAACTATGAAATATGTTTCATAAGGTAATTCGTAAATTCTAGTTTGAAAATATAGAAATCTTTGTATACATATAACTTTATGTAAATAAAACAACTCTATAAACCAATTTCAAAACATTCCTCCTTTGTTTTACAAAAAAAAACTCACATTTTTTGAAAACAAAGCCAGTGGACTAATCCATTTTTAAAACCACACATACACTGTTCAAATTTTAAAAAAAAATACATTTTTTTTATCTAAATGAAAATAGTCACTTAAAAACATGTCACCAGTGGAAGAAACCTTTAAAACAGTACAAATATTTTGAAATCCACATTAAATTACCCACACATGAGCCTTTAATTTCAATATAGTTTTCCAACATATTTTAAAACCCAATTTTCCAAAGAAAGTAACCCAAAACACTCACACAGGTCAAGCACAACAAAGAAGGAACCAAACAACACAATGCATATATCAAATGTAGCCAAAGAAGGCACCATAACAAAGAAAACATGGGAAATTATACAAAAATCACTAGATCAAACTCCCATAAATCTATAAATTCTCAAGAAATCGAATGTTTCATGGTATTTTACTTTGCTCATAATGTGAGATGTCCTAGAATCAATCAACAGACCAACCTATTAGTGTACATTTCATCCTATCACCACCACCCGACTAGCCTACACCCAACCTCATCATGATGAAACAACCCATATAGACCTATCACTAACTATATGGGACACATTAGTAGTGTGTGGACTACCTAGTGTGGAAAAAATCCAGACTCCAACTTAACTACTAGGTTCCCATGAACAAAAAGGAAGCGAGGTGTAGTGTAAACAAGCCAAGTCTAAAACACAATGCATAACCATAACTACCCTCACCCCTAACAACCAATGATAAATACCCCCAAAATACATAAAATGAAATCACGACATAAACAAGCACATTACCACACAAGGTGAGAAAATAAAAATCACATAGTGATGTCAACCCACACAAGGGGTATACACACAAGGGGAAACCAAAGGGTGTCTCTCACAAACACCATTTAAAAACCAAAGTTCCAATCGGGTCTTTAACACCAAAACATGGCTTGGAATGCCAATAATTTTTTCTAAATTTCATAAAAGTTCCACATAATTCATTTCATAAAAATGATGAAAGTCACACCCACCACTTAAATTCATTTTGAAATCCACCGATCACATATGGGTCTTACACTTTGAAAACCCAAACAAGGTCCAAGGCCCTCATTTTCATCCAACCATTTTAAAGAAGCCACCGTGGAATTTTCACAAGTGGAAAACCACAAACACATTTCAAATCACCATTCTAAATCCAATAAAAACCCATTTATAAACCATTTTTTAGGTCAACACCTTACTTTAAAACTAAATTACATTTAAAGTAGTTTTCACTCCTTTAAAACTAAAATTTGGTCAAAATACTACAATTTCTCTTTAAAACAATTTCAAAGCAAAATGATCATTTCAAAAAAATCTTAGCACAATTAAATATTCTATTTCACACAAGAAAAAATGTAATTTATATAATAAAACATTTATTACAAGCTCCAAAACAGAACTAAATGGTTTTAAAATACCACAAGGCTATCACATAAAATCATAATTTCACAAAAAGAAAATTTAGAAAGGAAAACATGCAATTTATATAATAAACCATTTATTCAATTCTCCAAAAGACAATGAAATTATTTTAAACTACCACAAGTCTATCACATAAAATCATAATCTCATAAAAATGGAATTTATAAAGTATAATCTCATTCATAATTTTAAAATGAAACAATTTCATAGTAACACCTACCTCAAAATATTTCACCTTTGATGATAGAAACTTTACACTGACACAAATATAAACCTTTACATATATACACACACCCCTTGACCCAATGTAGATATTCCTATCACCATGAGGGAATATGTACAAGGAGGGTATATATATGTGTCTGTGAGTGTGTGTGCTTACCTATGTATATGTGTGCAAGCCCTCTTCAAGGATCCAAAATTCATCATCTTCAAACAAGATGACCCAAAACTACCTCAAAGAGGCCCTAGGTGCTCTAAAAAAATAGAATAAACACAAACGTAACAAAATACCTAAATAAAATTGGTATAAAGAAAAAGGGCAGAAGAAAACCTACCTCAAATGACGATGGGTGATCCAAAATGGTCTAAATCATTTTGATTTCGGCGGAGGATGCTGAAATGCACAAGAATAGGACCTGGGAGGCCCATTACATGCCCTAACATCAAAATAAATTACCAGAAATTGGGTCAAGACTTGACCTAGGATTCAACCAAAATAGGAGGGGAAATAGGAGAAATAAAATTGTCGGAAGAAGGGAGGAGGAGGGAAGCAGAGACCTTACCTTGGGAGATCGACCAGAAATCCCTAAGAAATCTAGGAGAAAAAACAAAGTAAAAGGAGATCTAGAGAGGATGTGGCATGCGTGTGGCATGGAGAGGAGAGGCAGATGGGATGTCACATGACTTAAAGGGGAAGGGAGAGGGATTAAAACCCTTAAGGGTAAAATGGTAGAATAAAAAAAATTAAATTCCTATGTAGGCTACACGGTCTTCAAAACTGTGTGCCAACCGTACACTAGCCGCTGCCTAGGCTAGACACCCCTCGCACGATTTTCCCTAGGAGGATGCACAGTTTGGAAAAGATGGTTGCCTGACCCCTGACACACACAAGACCCCTCACGATCTCTAGGGAGATATGCACAGTTTGATAAACCATACAGAAACCATAAAAAACGACTCTGTCAAAATGAATGAACCACCTGAATGGGTACCACATTGTTTCTCTAACCATGAAGGCTAACTATGATCCTTCCAAAAAGGACCCCAAAACATGAATTTTCATCCCATAACCAACCAAAATTCAAAAACACTCAAGACCAGATAAAAAACACTCTAAATCAAAAACACCATGACATGGGTGGTGTCACAAATGATAGGATGTGTGGGTGTTTATAGAAAATGAGGGAGTATTATTTATTAATTTCTTAACATAGTCCTTGGAAATATAAGTAGTGGAAAATGAAAAACCATTGGCCTACCCAGGGTTTTAGGTCAAGTTTTTTGAAATTTATGGCATGGTTTTTGACATTTTTGAGTTTGAGAGATGAAATCCATTATTTTATATTACTTTGGGAATGAGAATATAATTTTTCCACAAATTTTTTTTTAAAACCTCAGTTTCCATTTTTGACTTTGGAAAGTTATTTTTAGGTTTGAAAAATCATTTTAATATATTAAAATACATTATATTAAATAAATAACTTATTTTTATTCATGGATTCACTTATATTAATTATTAAATAATAATAATTTCATAATAATTACCATATATGCTTACCATATTTTACTATTTAGAAAAAAATTGTAACGTTCCTCGATCCAACACTCTCTTACGTGGACAAATCAGGTTGGTTACTAGACCTCAAGTGTGCCTTCCTGTATAGAAGAGGATGTAGACTAGAATCAGCAGTGTAAGAAATATAGTGGGGAGACTATACCCCCTGGTAAAAAGTTACAATACAATATAAATAAACAAATATCAGAGTAATTGAAATTGTGGAAACAATATAACATACAACTGGAAGGTAAATGATGAACCAAGTAAATCAAATAATAAATAATTTATTTTTAAGATAGAATGTATCTAAATGTAAAAGTGAATATAATATAGATAAAATACCACATTGACACTAATAAACTCAAAATTCCCCAGTCCTGAACCCCATGTCGGTCCCATATCTAAACTCTAACCCATCCAGCAAGCAATAATTAACTACAAGTCTCCTTGTCCTTGTCTAAACCTATATCCATGTAATCTGCTTGGGTACTAAATGTTGGCTCAAATATAGTGTGAGTAAAACTCATTAGGTCACCACCACCATGTCTAAACAAAACTAGTCTGATAAATAAGTTCATGAAATAAATCGATAAATGAGTATATTAATTAATCAAATTAATATAATACAATAATCAACCTACTTTGGCACCATGCTGGAAGATCTCTAAGCATGTATCACAACCATGGTAACCATAACCACAAGTCTCTGGTATAATATCATAACTGAGAAAATCCCTCTGTATAAGAATTTAAATATCCCAACCAAGCCCTCTATATAAAAATTTCAGCATAACTGGGCCAATCCATCTATATAATCATTTTAGTATCTAGTCCAATCCCTCTATATGAGAATTTCAACATGAATTAGAACCCAAATCACAACGACAAAAAAAAACACAACATCATATCATAATCCCAAATGGTTATTTCTACCATTTACCATTTTTATTTCAATTACCCATTTATTCATTAACTTATATCTTAAGTCATTACCATGCTATTTTTCACACCCAATTATTATCAAATTATCACCATCCATTTCAATAATAATTTTAACTATTTTCCAAGTTGAATCTATCACTAAAAATCATCTGAGGTATCATGTAATGCTAAAACACACTTTAAGACATTATAAAATTCATTATTATTCAAGGGTAGGATCACCCTACAGGTATCCACAATCCAGGTCTCAACACCACTGAATATAAAGGGACCCAATGAATAATCCAACACAATATTTATAATCATCCTTTATTAAATTAATTAATTCATATGTTGTGTCAGTGTAATCGCATAATATTGCACATGCTTGAACAATAGAAATAGAAAAAAGGTTTTATTTTTAGACCACCTACCTTTATCTGGTGATCAAACAATGATTACAACAGGTAACACTAACAAGAACGATGGCGAAGAATATCGCAAGAATAAACCTAGATCACACAAGATAAAGATCAACAACCAAAAAAATAAGTTTCAAAAGATTCCACAACCATAATAGAGTGAAATGGAAGAGAGAGGAAAACCATAGTGAAACCACTCATCAAGAATCAGATACTTGATCGAGATATTTATAAGGGAATAAAGAACACTAAAATCATATGGATTCACCTAGGGCTTGATTGAGGAGGGATTCACACGGATGAGAAAAATATTATACGCACAATATGACATTAAAAACATTGATCCTGAGAAATACATGGAATGTAACCCTTTCACATATTATATTTCTATATTTTTGAGTTACATCGAAAAACACATAAACTTCGGTTAAAAAATACATGGATCAAACATTACATGACATGAACCAGTTTCATGATGTGTAACTATTTTACATCATGAATTAGTTTATGTCATCTGCTTGACCAAATTTACACATCACATAACAAGTTCATGATGTGTAACCAATTAAAATCCTGAACCAGTTCATGACATCTACCTGGCGAAATTTATACATTGTGTAATAGGTTCATGGTGTGTAAATTTTCAGCAGGTTGCTCTCAGCCTAGCTTTTTACTGAAAAACCCGAACCACCTCCGAAGCCTTCCAAACTCATGGAAAACCCTCATAATTCCTTGAAACACTTAACCTAAATACATTAATAGAAAAAAACACACATCCCTAAACTTTAGGTCAATTTTCCCAATAAATTCTCTCCATACCCAAAAAAAACTCGACCACTGAGGTTCAAAGATGAAGGAAAACTCAACAAAAAAATAGTTCAATTAAAAACTCAGAGGGACATACCTGAAAAAATATAAGATATTATAACCTCCCCATAATATAATAACTCATCCCCAAGCTACTCCAAGCATCACTATGGGGTCTTAGTGAACAATTCTGGCCACTGTGCTTGCATATTAGATTTCATATCCTAGGTCTCCTCTTGAACACGCCCATAGTGCCACTGCACTAGAACTAGATGTATAGTCTTTCTCTAGAGATACTTCTCACTATGGTCCACAATATGTATTAGATGATCCTTGAAGAATGCATATTTACCAAGCTTGATGTCCTCAAATTCTATCACACGAGAAGGGTTAGAATGATATATTTGAAGCTGTGACACGTGAAACACGTCATGCATGGATCTGTAGTACTATGGAAGGGATAATATATACACCACTGGACCGAACCTTTCCACTCTCTCAAACAACCCAAAAAACCTAGGTGCTAGCTTTCCCTATTTACTGATATGATATTGAACCAACCTTGATGAAACCCAAAGGAAAACATGACGACCAACCTTAAACTCCAGAGGTCAACTTCGATGGTCAGTGTAATATTTATTCCTACATTGAATGGTCACTAACCACCTCCTAATCAACTGAACATGCACAAACATATCCTGTATGAGACTAGATCTAACAAGCACTGGCTCACCTACCTCCAACCATCAATGAGACAAACAACATGAACTGCCATAAAAATCCTCAAAAGGTGCCATTTGGATCGATGCTTGGAAGTTATTATTATAAGTGAACTCCATGAGTGCTAAATGTTTCTCCCATGAACCACCTAAATCTAAAACATAGGCTTGTAACATATCCTCTATAATTTGTATAGTCCATTCATATTGGTCATTAATTTGAGGATGATAGGCTATACTTAGATGAAATTTTGATCCTAGAGCCTTCTAAAGACCCTTCAAGAACCAATATGTGAAATGAGGATCTCTATTTGAAATGATACACCTCAAAACACCATGAAACTGAATTACCTTATTCATGTAAATAATACCCAGATCATCCACAATGAAGGTCTCCTTGATGGGTAAAAAGTGGGATACCTTCTTCAATCGATCCATGATCACCCATACCACATCGTTATTATGGGGTATCCTCAATAATCCTGTTACAAAATTCATAGTGACATCATCCTATTTCTATTTTATAATGGGTAGAGGATGCAATAGCCCATCAGACCTTTGATGCTCGACTTTCACCTAGTGACAAGTGAAACATTTTGCCACAAATCATACTACCACCTTCTTTATTCCTAGCCACCAACATTGTATATGGAGATCACGATACATATTTAGTAAACCGGGATATATCTCTCATCTAGAAGTATGAAACTCTATCATTATCTCCTTGCAAAAGCCCGTAAGATCCCATACTTATCCATGAAAAATAAGATAATTTCTGCTACCAAGAGACCATCTAGCTAGTGGCTCCCTACCATATAGATTATATCTCATAACTAATCCCTCCATATCATATAATTTCTATGTCTTAATTTGATCAATAATAAAAGGTATAAAAAATTTCAAATTCAGAGCTACTCAACCCTAGGACTCCTGAACATCTAAATGCATTTCCATAAAGAGTGTCGTCATCTTCCACTCATCGCAAGACTCCCTCACAACCTCTGTATGCATCTTATAGATCAAGGGAAATGTTTTTTTCAATGCCTTGAGCTAGAAGATGAAAACAAAGGTAGTGCGAGAGTCTTGTGATGAGTGACATATGATGTCACTCTTTACAGAAATGCATCTAGATGTTCAGGATTCTCAAGGATGAGTAGCCCTGATTTTAAGATAAAATGTACCTGAGGCTCTTATGGTCTGAGTAAACCAAAAACCTCTCACCCAAAATAAAGTGTCTCTAGTATATTAGGAAATGTACCACCATAGCTAACTTCAGATCATGAGTAAGGTAATTCCTCTCATGTGGTCTCAGCTGTCTAGAGCCATAAGAAACCACTCAATACTCCCGCATCATAGATTCTCTGAGTCCAACTCTGGATACATCATAATACATGGTATATAATTTACCTAGTATAGGTAAAGTAAGGATAGGTGATGAGGTTAGCCTACCTTTCAACTCCTGAAATTCCCTCTCATAAGAATCTGACCAAACAAACTTTACTCCTTTCTTGGCCAGCTCAGACATTGGTGTTGTAAAATGGGATAAGTCCTGGATAAATCACCAATAATAACCTACAAAACTTAGAAATCACAAAATATCAAATAAATTACTAGGTTAATCCCAATATAACATAGTTGTAACCTTCTCTGGGTCTACTGAAACTCTTACCTTTGAGACAACATGGCCTAAGAAGTGCAATTTATCAATCCAGAAACTACATTTGTTTAGCTTAACATAAATCTAATGCTCTCTCAATGTACTCCAGAAGATGTCAAGATATTTGGCATGATCATCTTCTAACTAGGAGTACACTAAGATGTCATAGAAAAAAACTACCACAAACCAATCCATAAAAGGATGGAAGATTTGATTGATCAAGTCCATTAATACCACTGGTGCATTCTTCAAACTAAATGACACACTGCAAACTTGTACAAGCTATACATGATCTTGAAAGTAGTTTGAGGTATGTCTAATGGTCTCACTACTAGTGGAAAAATGTATTTTCACATTTTTTTTATATTTTGATGTCGGTTTTTAACCAAGGTTTATAAATGTGATGGTAAAAATAATAGTTTCAACATCGGTTTTCATAAAAAATGACTAAAAATAAATTAAAAATACAGTTAAATGTCCTTTTTAGCATCGGTTTAAAAAATATGAGGTAAAAAATGATTTCAGCATCGTTTTTTGTAAAAATTAACATTGAAATCCGACCATCAATAGGATTTCATCATCATTTTCTCTAAAAACTGATGCTAAAGGTTAGGTTTTGGTGACAATTTTTAGAGAAACCGATACCGAAATCCTTTTGATGGTTATATTTTGGCATCAGTTTTTACATAAAATGACACTGAAAATTTAATAGTTTGTTTTTAGGTGACGTTTTCTATAAAAAAATGATGTCAAAATATAGATTCAATGTTGTTTTATAAAAAAGATGACATTTAAGGTTGTATATTTTTTTAATTTTTTTTAACTATACACATAAATTTCCCATATTCTAAAATCCTATAAACAGAATGTACATAGAATATACAATAGAAAAAAAAAACTAAAAGAAAAAAACAATACATCAGTATAGAAAATATTCTACATGAATCATCCTCATGATATACCCTCTCACACCATCAACTATAGTAACCTTACCTCTAACAAAAACACTGAAATAATCATTAAACATCTAAAAAATACAACTCTAATTCAATGCTCAAATGTAAAAATAAATAAATAAATAAACAATTAATGTTATAATTCAATGCTCACATATAAAAGAGACATACCTGATAATTTAAATCACAATCATACTTAATAAGTATTTTGTAAACAAACTGTGAAGATTGGTAAGTTCTTCATTCGTATACGACTTGGTATAATTGAAGAGCTACAATAACAATGAATGTTATCAGATTAAAAAATAGAATATTTTCCTATAAAACATAAAATAATTAATATAAATAACCTTATCAAATTTAGTTATTTTCTTAGTTGTGATTATCTCATACATGAATCTTAATACATAATAACCACATTCCACGCTTCCTTTTTGATGATGAAAATGGGATTATAAAACATTAAATTTGAAATAAAAACCAACACACACACACACACACACATAACAAAAACCAAATATTATCTAATATAAAAATAATTTACCTTCAATTTCATATAATTGATTAGATTTGGATACTTTATCGACAACTGATTTTGTTAAATTTTTTCCATGATATGTATTTTCACACACACACACACACAAATATATATCAACTCATAAAACATGTATAAAAAATAATAATTAAAAATAAAGAACTTATAAAAAAGAATAAAATTTACATTTCTAATAAGTTTCTAATTTTTTTATGAACATGACCTAATAAATAGAAAAACCAATATAATGTATGTTCATTTGGGAAGAATACACCTAACATCCAATGTACTCAACAATATAAAAATTTCATAATTAATGACATTATAATGAATATTAGTTCATGATTATATTAGTGTTCTTAGCCATCAAGGAATGGAAAAAACCAACACCCAATCTCTATATTTGAGAATCTCTCACATATATATGTAACCCTAGAAGTATAATTCACAAATTTCATCACCTTTGAAATGAATTATAGATCTATAAGACTATAAACATTAGTGGTATAATTTTGAATAAGAATCATGTGTAGATATCTAATTAAATAAGTAATATAGTAATTCACTTGAAATCATCTTTATTTAAAGAAATAAATAAAAAATGAAACATAAATCTACTTACATGGAAAACAATTTCAACACAGACATGCTAAGATCATAAAAATAATAAGATCCATGACATATTTTTTGAATATTATCAACTGATAGTCTCTTCAACATATATTAGTTTTCATAAAAAACTCATAAATATTATCCAATGAAGAAGAAATATGAGTTAATCTTTATATCCCATAAAAAACTTCAAAAGTATATTAAGTTGTTGATTCCTGAACTGCTTTTTTGTTTCTTTTATACCAATTATTTTGATTTTAGATAGTCCTATATAAAATAAATGTCATAAAATAGTATAACATATTTTCAATAAAATGTAAATAAGGTTTACAAAAACAACAAATAACTCGTATGCTAGATAACACAAAAGGATAGCTGAACAAAGTAAAAAATGACCCAGACAATCTTTAACTCTGATTACCTCGTCGACAGGAAATGTAAGTAGACTATTTTGATCAATAATATCATTTTTTGATATTCTTACCTAACCCAAATGCATAGGATGATGATGTAAATAATCCCCAAAAAGATGTATGACTCCAAATGATACAATACATACTTGAGTATCTCCAACATACAACTCACAATATACAGATGAGTCCAAATGAGGAGGTGGAAAATCTATGTAGGAAGTTTAGGTAGGCTGAGCTGACTGGGAAGGCTGGGTTGGATGGGAGGGATGGGTTAGCTAGGCAAACTTCGCAGGCTGCGTTGGCTGTGACTGTCTTGTCAATTGTTCAAAAATAACCTAAAAAGCTGATTTAATTTGATCACCCATGGACTATTTTAGGTCTTTCAGCTCTTATTTTAAGAAAAATATTTCTGGTTCTCTTGATTTCTTACTTTGATGACAAAAAAATTTCCTAATACTGATGCCTACCTTGTATCCTCTTATGTGGCTGGGCTGTTCTAGATTTCCTAAAGTAGTATCTTGGATTTCCATCTTACCCTCAGGGATAAAAGTTCCCTGTGTCTCTTTCTCCTGAAGTTCACCCTGAAATAAAAAATTAAAATGATATATTTTTTTTTAATTTTAAAAATACTAACATTCATGTAAAATAAAAATTAATTTCTTACAATTATATCAGCTACTTCATTAGATTGACCTGTAATATACTATTTATTTTTCTCTCTTATTACTCTTTTCCAATTTTTCATGTCAATTGGGGGGAGATGGAGGACCGAATAAGATCTCTTACAAACCACTACTATATTGATCTCTTAATGAAAACTTTTATGTAATTATTTTCTCCTCCAATAAATGATACCCTCCACGTGATAGAGTTTGAGGGTATACATTTTTAACTGGATCTCTTGATGAGATCTCCTAAAGTTCTGTTACATAAAAATAAACCAATAAGTAATAAATTAATATATAATAAATTTTACAATATAAAATAACAATCATACCATAAATTCTTCATCATGTCAGCTGGTGATAAATTTCTTCCATGCATCTACATCTAAAAACTTATACTTGAGACATGGATTCTCATTATTTAACCTACCAAAAACATAATTGTTTGTCAATTTTGTTTCAAAATCTCTCCATCTAACAACCACCAAAGATATGAATCTTTTCTTAATTTATTTATTTTCTTAAAAAATGAATGTCATCTATAATAAAATCAATTAAATTTTAGTAATGTTAAATATATAATATTTGAAAGACGAGAAAAAAATAAATTAATTGAGATATTTTATCATTACAAACTCCCAAAACAAGTCTTTATCCATCTTGTCGATGGACTTCCATTCAGGATATAAAATGATAATCCTACAACAAATTTTCATGAAAATATAACTAGTAAACTAGATTGCATTTGGACCAGTTGGTTTATTATTTTCATAAAAAATAATATGTAATCTCTGATCTCTATGGGAAAGTGATAGTTTTGGTAAACGTGAAATCCCATGTTTACCAACTCTATAAATTGATTTCTCGATAGAATAAAGACAAGACTCCTCCATAGGAGGTTCATTAGTAGTCATGTAATTAGTTTTTATAAATTATAAGTTTGATTTCATGAAATAAATATATTATTGAATATTTAATAATATGAAAAAAAACATATACATTACTAAATGTTCCACTTCCTTTGTGTCTGTTATTGAAATAGAAAAATATAATGATATTCTGTGTACCAGTATATTATTAGAAAAATGAATATTTAAAAACACTGATAACAAAAATATGTAAGTAAAAAATAGTGTCACACATATGTAAGTTTAAAAAAATAATAACGATGTCATGATTCTTAAACAAAAAATATACAAGCTAAATTATTATATATAAATAGTAATTCTAAATTGATAGAAACATTTATAAATTTAAATATCACATTTACAAAAAATTATTTTTATATGTGTAAATTTAACCAAAACATAATGATATAAGTTAGGGTTTTCAATCAAAAAATATTTAAACATAACTTTTGAATATAAAATTTAACACAAAAAACTTATAATTAATGAAATATATATAATTATACATCCATTAATTAATAAAAAAGAGTTTTTTAAATGAAAATTTCAAAAAAGAAATAAAATATAAATATTTAATAGGATAATTAAGAGAATAATTTAGTTTTTTCCCATATCCATTCAGCATGATCATTTCATACAACATAGAACATGTCTGAATTATAGTCATTGTTATCATCCAGAAATCGCACAATAAAAGAATAATACTTATATAAATCCATGACATTATCATCATCCTCATCACCCAAGTGAATTATTTTCCCTTAAAAAATTATGGAACATTGATCATTCGATGGATCAATGACATGAAATATTTGCTTTGCATGTGTCGCCGTGATAAATAGTTCCTCTTTGCTACTAAATCTTTTCAAATCAACTAGTGTAAACCCATAATTATCATGTTTCATACCACTATTAATATCAACCCATTTACACTTAAATAATATGACTAGAAATTTAGTGTAATCAATTTCCCATATATCATCAAGAACTCCAAAATACGCTATTGATGTAGAAATTGGGTTTTTATATTTTTCACCCAAAAATTTTACTGCTTCAATGATGACCATTACCACAATATTTTTAATGGTACTCTTGTTATCCTGATTTTTTATGTGAATTTTGTATCCATTAATATCAAAACCATACCACATGATTACATTAAGATATGGTAGCCCTTCTAACCATTTCAATGTTTTTGATGCAGATATATCTGTGATGACTTTCTCTTTAATCCATGAAAAAAAAGTTTTTTATGCTCAATCATCAACCACTTTTCATTTATTTTTGTATATCATACCTTTAATTAAATAACATGTGATGATATATATGGTTGAAACTCATCGGTGTTGTTCAAAATGCATAAATGTCCTTGTATCACTTCATCTTGTGAAATGAAATTTATCTTTAAGCCTCAAATTCCTCTACCATCATTATAAACTGCCTTTTATTGAGATATAGGGAGACAAAAATGGCTAAAATTCATAAAAATAATTAGTACATAACTCAATTACCTCTTCCGATACTTATTTTTTCACAATAGAGGCATCTGGTCGATGATTATTTTTAACACTTCCCTTCAAAATTTTCATATATATTTTAAAAAGATACATCCAACATAAATAAATAGGCCCACATATTCTTATATCATGAAATAGATGAATCACCAGATGGACCATTATATCAAAAATGTAGGTGGTAAATACAGTTCTAGTTGATAAATAATAAGATCATCTTCATTCTCCAACACATATAAAAAATTTGGATCAATGACTTTGCTACAAATGGATTTGAAAAAATTACATAACCTGATGATAGTATTTCTGATAGCTGTTGAAAATATACAACGCAATGGGACCGGTAGTAGTTGTTGCATCAGTACATGACTATCAGGAGATTTCATACCAATTAATTTACAATCCTTCAATGACATCAAATTATTCACATTTAAAGAATATACACTGGGTACTTTAATACCACAGAGACACTGAAAAAAATCATCTTCTCACTCTTTCTTAACATGTTACAAGCTAGAGGAAACTATGTTCTATTTCCTTTTATATTGGGAGCTAAATCAAAACATATTCCCATTGATACCAAGTGAAATATAGCATTCAATCCATATTTTTCCTTTTATGTCCAAAAAAGTTCCAATATACTGTCACATATTTTTTTTCTCAACATGAATAATATTAATGTTAAGTTTTATCTCTAAAAATCTCTAATAAGGTAGTTTTAAAAAGATAGACTGTATCTTCCAGACATTTTTTTGATGAACAGAACTTGTTTTATTTCCAAATGTGATATAAATTTTTTTTACCCTGTCATAATATTCTTTAATGGACAATAGTTGTGGGGAAATATTATATTCCTGTAAACCATTAAATTCTTTTTTCAATCTATGATAAGGATGATCAATTCAAAAAAATCTTCGATATCCCTTATACACTGTCTTTATTCCATTATGCAATTGATAATATGAAGTCTATTATTCACAAATTGGACATGCTTTATGTCCCTTAACACTGCATATAGATAAGTTTCCATATATAGGAGATTCATTTATAATTAACACTATCATATCACGCAAAAGAAAATACTCTTTCCTGTATGCATAAAAAACTGTAACACCTATCTATAGGATCAGTATAACTTTTATACTGATTATAGGATCATAAGAAAATGCTCAGATGGCTATACTTATAGTGGTGGTGGTGGGGGGGGGGGGGGGTTGAATTTTAGTTTTTAAAAAACTTATTTTAAAAGAATTAAACTAAAAAAAACCCAAATCCTCTTAAATTAGTTTATCAGACTCGACCCTCAGTCCAATTAACAATGTCACAGAATCAGAACCAAAAACCAGTCCAATTATATTAGAGAGAATATCATAATCAAAATGGATCCAATTTATATCATAGTGTTATTATTATAATCTGAGTTAATATGATAAAACAATACAATATATAAATATGAATAAGATGACTAACTTTCTATTAGAATGTGCAACGGAATAAACACTTGTAAATACAATAAATACAATAAAAATATAATAGTAATAATGACTTAAAAGCTATTATTAAAAATATAACTCATTTAACCTTAATATAATGCTAGTCAATAACCTTTACTAAAGGTATCCACTATTTATACTTATAGTAAATTCTGCCTTTCCTTACCAGGAAATCCCTTGATACGAAGATCAGAATGACTATGTCTTCCTATCCCTAAAATCCCTTGATATGGTGATTAGTTCTATCTTACTATCCTCATAATCCCTCGATCTGATGGATTAGATTATCGTTTTTCCTATCCCTGGAATACCTTTATTGTTACGATGATCGGATGTGAGTTACAATTACAAAAGTTTGTAAGGAGAAAACATGACATGGTTTCCTTAGAACAAAAATTCTAAAAAGAATTACACTGACTAAGAAAGAGTTGTTCACATAGAGAAATCTTCAAGAGAGAATGTAATTAACTAACTCCATACTCTTCAAATGACTTGGTATTTATTGGTGAGCTCCCAATAGTCATATTTTCAAGTTTGTTACAATGTACTCAGACACCTAGAACCTGACAACTCATCACAACTGAATGTTTGATGCCGTATTTATTAACACCATTATAGTGTTAAAAAGTTTTCCTTACATTAGAAATGATTCTTCTATATTCCGATTATAAACTTTATTTAGTCCTATGGACTTCCTTAACAATGTCAATACGATAATCATTATGAGATTCAGTTCGATTGTATCGGTACTAGTATTAGCACGATTGTTAAGACTTTGTCAGTATGATAAAAATATGGAAAGTCTAACATATGGTCTGATAAGGGTGAGTCTGATTTATTGGATGCATACTCATTATGATAATAGTAATGATGAATTTAAATTTTATTTTCATAATACTTTAGAACTTTTTTCTAAGTATGGTAAAAAAGTAATGTTTTCTACAAAAACATGCTAAAACACTAAGGACATAAAAAGTTAGTAAATGTGATTTAAGAAAGTGTTTTTTATTTCCAAAACCAACAGAATGGAGAAGTAATAAGTAAAAATTCTGACTTAACATGCCCCACCATTGGTGTTGGGTGTTAAGGGTTTGGGGGGGAGGTGAGGGGCAGGTCGTGGGGTTAAGTCCTTAGGTCTGCAATTTACTGCAATTTTATTCCTTACATTGTGTTCTATGGTGAAAGATACAATCAACCTATTAAAACTTATGAGTCAACAATATACCCCTTTTTGGAAATCACAAACCCCAAAACTTTAATAAAAATAACTTGAAAAACTTACACTCTTTTTTTCTTTCAAGTACTTCGTATTCAGAGTTAATCCTTAATCCTTAACCCCCACTGAATTTACAACTCTTTTCAATATGATGGAGAGTATTATGTTGAACACAATGAACCCACCCTTAGGATAATATCCCATTAAGGATCATACTGTCCCCTTTAAAGAATTATCCCCCCTTTATATTATAACCCCCTTTGTAAAATCTTCTCCCCATTTCTATAAAATTCCCCCCCTTTGTGATTTTCAAAAAAAGAATGGGGAATAAGTTTGAAGTTTCCTAAAAAGTTAGAGAGGAAAAAATTTATGAAATAATATAATAAATTAACTAATGATCCATAAAAAAATATGAAAGAACATTCATCCAATCAGAATTGATTTTTTTTATAGAAAAATTGTAATTGGATGAAAAATTAATTAATTCATAAATATCCATTCAAAAGTTTTTACAAAAATAATACATCAAGATTTCAAAAGAAAACATTCATTCTTTATCCATTAAGGTCTTAACAAATGTCTTCATCTTTTTGAACTCCTTTCTATATTTCTCCTGCTTGTCAACTTTGTCTTTTAAATTCATTAACTTCTTGACTTCCCATAAAGTTTATTTGTTTTGATATCCCAATACAATGAAGAAATATTCATAATAATAGATTTGGGACATCTCTAGATCCATGTATTGAATCTTATTCTTCAAAACATTAACTTCCTCAGTTTTATCATCAGTGGAATCTCAGAATTATTCCAAAAACATTACTCTTTCAGCCATGTGTGAAGATAACTCGTTGAAAGAACTTGACGATTATACTAGAAGATTCTTAAATTCATCAAACTAATCATCGTGCATTTTGATATCTGAATCAACATGGTAAGACCACTTAACTATTTGGTTGCATGCTCTTTTTTAAACCTAGGTACTTTATTGAAAATTTTTCAACTCATATTCAATCCGGATCACTTTCTTAGTTAAAACCTTTATCAATTCCAATTTATCATTAAGACTTTCTTGAATCAGATGAAACTAAGACTCAAGATTTGGAAAATATAGAATTGTTCTTTCAAGACTTCTTAAAACATAAAAATATAAACAAATCCTTCCAGATCAATAATTCATGTCAAATCAGATTGATCTTGCTAAACCTCAAGAGGTTTCATTCAGATCGTACCAACATATGCTTCCTTACATATCTTTTTATCAATATTTGAAACTTTTTTATCAACTTACTTAGAAAATTATTTTTCATAAAATAATTCCATGATGTCTATATATTCATTGGTTTTGGATTTATCATCGGATTTTGTTTTAGAGTGTTGGTCATCTTAATCTCTCTTTGATGGTGATTGATCTTATTATTTTGTTGATGAAGCTTCTTCCTCTTCCAAACTTCTAGATTTATCTTCTTTTTTAGACTTGGAAGGAAATTCTAATGAGGATTATGAGGAATAATATGATAGAGAATTATCAAATTGATTTTCTTCCTTATCATTTGCCTCTTTATTGTCATATTGTTTGTCCTCTTCTTTAATCTCTTCTTCAATTTATTCATATTCAAATAATTCTTCTTCTCTATCATCCACCTCTTTTCCATCAAAATTTTCTTCTTAAAAAATTTCTCTAAGCTCCTCTTAAATTTATTTTTCTAACTGCCTCATAGTTCAAAGATCTTCTTTTTTTTACTAGTTTTGATACCAATTATTTCTATTGAATATCTGTAACTGTTTCATCCTCAATTTTTTTGTTTTCATTTGTCTGTGAGAGAAGGAACTTTGTTATGGACTAAAAATATTTCTTAAAAAGATAATCTAGACTCTAGATTCACTTGATCGGTATAGATTTCTGGAATAATAACCTGCTCATAGGTTCTTTCAGCTCATCTCAAAAAATTCTCACAAAGTACAACTTCTTACAACTTCTTCTTTTGTTTATTTTTCTTTGATTCTTCTTCAAAAGTTTTGGAAGTACGTATTTTCAAATACTTTTCCTCAGTAGGGTCAAGTATGATATCTGGATATCCTTTATTATTTTCAGCTTTCGTTTTAATCTAGCCTTCAAAAACTTCATCTAGTGCTTTATTTTGTTTCTTCTATTTCTTGGGAAGAGAGGTATCCACCTTTCTCTTCTTCTTCTTATTCTCATTTTTCTTCTTATTCTTCCTCTTCTTATCAGCCTTCTCATATTTCCATGATCGTTTTTCCTCTGAAACATCCCTATTAACCTTATCAAAAAATTTCTTATAGTTGATATAAAAAACTTGCCCCATCTGGTTCAGCATATCACCACTGATGAATGAAATATTATCCCACATCAGATATGACTTGTTTGAAACTTTGAAAACTCTCATAAATTCAATAACCACATTTATTATAAAAGTAGGAAACATTATAATCTTGTATTTGATTGATCTAGTTTTGATGTTGTCAACTATGAGAATGATGAATTTGATGAGATCAATATTTCTCAAATTTTAAAGATAGTCCAATACAAACACATCAGATACCTTTAACATATATATATCTCCCTTTCTTGGTATAAAAAATCCTTTAATCCATAGAGTTGTAACATGATTTTCTAGGAGTCAGGTGATAAACATTCCTAACTTTTGATTACTCTGAAAATAAATAATATTTGGACATGGTTTTATCAAATGTACGGAGACTTCCAAGAAACTTAAGAGATGGACAATACACTTCTCCTTTAGAAGGTATTGAAACTAAGTCAACAATATTTTTGAAAGACAAATTATATCTCTTTCCATACATTGTGAAATAAAATTTTTATTTACCATCCTCCTAAAAAATCATAACTGAAGCATAGAACTCATGAAATATATCAGGATAGAATAAATCAAGGTCTTTATCTAGTTTTTCTACACAAAAAGACTCCCATAATTGAAAGTAAATGATTTTATTAAGTTTAGAATTGTATTTTTCATAGAAATACCTCTCAATCAACCAAACTCTAAAAACATACCAATTTGAAAAATCTTCTTTTATCACCATCATATTTTGAACTGAAACTGATGAATCAGATGTAGAGGAAACTTTTCAGATTGGGAATCTTGTAGGGTGTAGCAATGCAGGAGAAAAAAACTTGAACAACCAATGTAGGACAAGGGGGGTCGCTCTATATATAGGCATCAGGTGTGATGGTTAAAATTCAATAACAAAATCAATGGTTTAGATGAATAATTCTTTGATCCGATGGTCACTATTACTTCAAAGAAAGTTTTAAAGAAAATTTTATTTGTCAAAGTTTTTAAAAGTTTTATCGGATTGAAGATGAGTCTGATTACAAAAAGTTTTAAAAACTTAATTTTTTTTTTATAAAACTAAAAGTATTAAAACAACAATTAAATAAAAAACATAATGAGATAATGAATAAACATAAAATAATATAATAATAACTTTTAGATTAGAAATTTTCATCAGTATGATTATCCCATTATTCTTGGTTTTTGTAAACTAACAAATTTATGATAGTTTTGAAAGAACTAAATATGATATTTTTAGTGAAAAAACTAATTATGATAGTTTTTAATAGAAAACTAATCAATATTTTTTTATAAATAAAATTTTAATTTATTGATTTTAAAATAAAAACATATTATGAAAACTTTTTGAATCCTAAATTTTTTTAAGAAATTTTGAGTACAGAAATTTTATAACATTTTTTAGAGTCTGAAAAACAGTTTAGGAATTTAGACTCTGATTTTTTTAGAAAAGTTAGAATCCTAAATAGTCAATACGATAAATTCTTTGAAAAACAAATATTTTTAAAAAACTAAAAGTTTTTAAAAAATAGCAAACATATGTACTCCCCATATAAAAAAGAGTAACTTAATGTAAGTAGATGAGTAAAAAAGAAGTAAATATGGATGATTAATTTACGTTGATCATTCCTAGCATCTGTTTAAAGTATTAAAATCTATCAGAAGTAAGGGGTTTTGTAAAAATGTCAGCAAACCGTTCTTGCATTCTGATGAATTTTAAAATAATATATTCTTTAAGTGTGTGATCCCAAAGGAAATGGTTACTTATGTCTATGTTCTTAGCACATTAGTGATGTGATATGTTTTTAATTAAATCAATAGAAATTGTATTATCAAAAAGTTTTGGAGTTTTAGTGAAACTTATGCCACTGTCAATGAGTGTGTGCTGCATCCACAACACTTGAGTACAACAACTTTCAGTTTCCATATATTTAGATTCAATAGTGAAAATTGCTCCTGAGTGTTGCTTCTTACAAGACTAAGAAACTAAATAATCTCCTAGGAAATGAAAAGTTCCAGATGTGATTTTCCTATCCATTCTACAACCACCAAAGTCAGCATCTGATTTTTTTTAATTAAAAAATATTTCTAGAAGAATAGAAAAGTCCTAAACCCATAGTTCCATTTAGATAACTAAAAATTCATTTTATGTATTTTAAATGGAATTATTTTGGATTTTCATGATATCTTGCACCTAATCATACATAAAACATTAAATCTGGATGACTAGAATTTAAGTAAAGTAAACTACCTATCATACCTCTAAAAATATTTTGATCAACTAGTTTCCCAACCTCATCAAGATCAAGGGTATTGAAGGTACAAATAAGAGTACTAATACTTTTAGTATTGTTGTATCTAAATTTATTAAGAATATATTTTATATACTTATGTTGAGATATAAAAGTTCTTTTTGGTTTTTGTTAGATTTGAAGACCAAGAAAATATGTTAACTCACCCATCATACTCATTTCAAACTTAGATATCATAAGATCCACAAATAAATCTATTAACTATTATTGAGTTGAACTGAATATAATGTCATCAACATAAATTTCTATAATCATAATATTTTTATTTAATTATTTTATATAAAGAGTAGGATCTTCATCTCCCTTAACAAAATTGTTTTGTAACAAAAATCCTATTAACCTATCATAACTAGATCTAGGGGATTTTTTAAGTCTATATAAATCTTTGGTAAGTTTATAAACATATTAAAGCTATTTTTATTTTCAAATCCAGGGGTTGTTAAATATAAAATTCCTCCTAAACATGTCTTTTAAGAAAATCACACATCACATCCATTTGAAATTTTTTGAAATTAAGGAATACTACAAAGGCTGGAAGTATTTGAATAGCTTCAAGTCTTGGTACTAGATCATAATTTACTTCAAAATATATTAATTCTTATTGATTATAACCCTTAGAAAGAATTCAATCTTTATTTCTAACAATTATTCCATTTTCATCATATTTTTTTTCTTCTGAAAAACCCATTTTACTCTAACTATAAAATTTTCTCTAGGCCATTCATCTAAAATCCAGATTTTTTCCTATAAATTTCATTGAGCTCATCTTGAATTGCCTTAATCAAATCCACATAACCTAAAGACTTATTAGAATTCTTATGTTTAAATTGGGATAAGAAATATAGATGTTCAATTTCATTCTTTAAGTAACTTCTAGTCCTAACTGGTTGATCAACATCACCAATGATACTTTCACTAGGATGATTCCTAAGAAACAACTGACTTCTTGGGTTTTGAAAATTATGTTCATTAATAATAGGTAGAAAATATTCCTAAGTAATAGCTTCAAAAACTATTTTTTGAGGTGTATCCTTATGGGAAGATCCTTCTAACAAAGGTTGAAAATCATTTTTAGAAATAACATCCAAGGAGGATATAGGTTGGGGTTGTTTGAAAACAAAAGGATCGGTTTCATCAAACTCAACATAAATTGTTTCTTCAATAGTACAAGTTTTTTTTAAAAACTCTATAATCCTTAGAAGTAGTGTAATAACATAAAAATATTTATTCATCAGATTTATGTGTAAATTTATGCAAGTTATCTTTAGTATTCAGTATGAATACTTTTCAACAAAATACTATAAAGTAAGAAACATTTGGTTTTCTTCCTTTCCACAACTCATAAGAAGTTTTATTAATAAAAGGTCAAATTAAAATTCAATTTATAGTATATAAGGTCGTATTAGCTTCTTTAGCCCAAAAATATTTAGCAATTGAGTATTTAATCAGTATGGTTATTGTTATTTCTTAAAGAATTATATGTATTATTTCAATTAAACCATTTTGTTGGGGAGTTCTAGGAGATAAAAAGTTATGTTTCATACCTTTATTACTACAAAAAGTTTCAAAATAATAATTTTTAAATTGTCCACCACAATCACTATGAATAGTTATCAAGGAGAATTTTTTCTCATTTTTAACCCGGGATACAAAAGTTTTAAAATAAAAAAGGATTCATATTTCTTAGTGATAAAATAAACCCAAGTATATCTAGTGTAATAATCAACTAAGACATATACATAGTATTTTACACCAATACTTATAGTTTTTGTAGGACCAAATAAGTCCATGTGCACTAACTGTAAAGCATTTAAAATTGTGACTTCACTAATATATTTAAAACTTGACTTATGTTTCTTACCGTATTGACAAGGGTCATATACCTTTGAAGAATCAAACCTAAGTTTCCGTATATCCTTAATAAGTACTTTCTTAGTCAATTTAGATAAGTTTCTAAGGTTGAAGTTTCATAACCTTCTATTTCATAAACAATATTGATATTCTATTGTACTAAGGCAAGGTAAGTCTTGGCTCTTAAGGTTTTCTAAATTAAGTGTATAAACATTATAATATTGATGGGCACAAAGAATAAATTCATCCTTAGAAATATTTATTAAACATTTATTATTTTTAAAGTTCATAAGGTAACCTTCATCACATATTTTTACTTATGATTATATGGTTTTTCTTAAGACCTTTAACAAAAAATATATTTGAAATAAGATCTTTTCTAAGAAGAACAATGTTATATATTACAATAATATATCCTTGAGAATTATATCTAAAAGTTACTTTACCACCTTTCATCTTGATCATATTTTCAAAGAAGTATTTTTTTCCAGTCACATTCCTGGAACAGCCACTATCCATGTACCATATATTCTTATTGTTGATACTGCCTTTGTTTTCTTAAAAACAAAAAGATTATACTTTTGGAACCCATATTTTCCTAGGTTTGGTAATGTCAGAAAATAAAACTTTAGGACTCCACATTTTTTTTCAAAAAATAGTATTTGTGAAAACCTAAGGATTGAACTTTATTTAAGGAATAATTATTTTTTCCATTTCCCATCACTTTGAAACTTGTTGAAAAAATTTCATTTTTTAGAACAAATGAATTGTTAATAAAAATAGGTTTATTATATAAAAAACCCATTCCAGAACTACTTCCATGAGGATGAATTTTTTTATACATTTTATCAAAGTTTTCTTTACCTATATAAAATTTTGGTAAAAGTTTCTTAAAATAAGAAATTTCAAACTTTAGTTTTATAACTAAATTATTATCTTCATCAATAATAGTTTTGAAACTAAGTTTAACAAAAATATTTTTAAACTACCTTTCTCAAAATTGAAATTTTCAAGATCATTTAAAATATTTTCTTTTTCAGAATTAGTTTGATCAAGATATTTAGAAAGATTTTATATTTCATTTGTTAAAATATTTATCCTTGAATCAGCCTTAAATTTTTTCCTTAGCATTATCATGTTTTTTTTAAAATTTTACAATTCTCATTTTCTAAGAGTTTTGAAAAACAAGAAACTTCATCATAAGAAGGTAAATAATTATATTCCTTGGATGGGGAATATTCTTCATCTGAGGATGTAGAATTTTTCTCATCATGATAATTAGTACTTAAAGAAATGTTTGTGAGGGATTTAACTATGTATACCGTAGCCCTGAGATTTTTTTTTACCATGGGTACATTAGAAAAAAGACCTATGTTCCTCTATCCGTAACTTTCATTATCTGAAGAATTATTAAAAGAATCACCACCATTGGAACTCCATGTGTAAGAAGCTTTTAGAAATTTCTTGCCTTTAGATTTTTAATATTTATTGTCATTCCTTTATGAATTCTTTTTTCCCTATCTTTCCTCTTCATATTTGGAAAATATGGTCAGATATAGCCAACTTTCTTACATTCATAGCACATGAATTCATCTTTATTATCACATTTATCCTTATGAATCTTTTTGTATCGGTATTGAAAATATTTTTTCCCTTCAATCTTATTCATCCTTTTGGCAAGATTTTCTAATTCATTCTTAGAATGTTCATAAGTAATAGAATCATTTTGAATAAAATTTTTCCTATTCCTTGAATATTTAAAAAATTTCTCAGGATTTTGAGCTTTATAAGGAACTATAGAAGTAGTAAAAAAATAAACACCTCCATTTTTATTTTTATTTTTCTCATCATCTCTCTTGAGTCTACATTCATAATGCATAAGAGTTCCAATGAGATCATCCAAAGTAAGATTATTTAACTTTATTATCTCATAAACATCAATTATTTTTTATTCCCACTCATTGGGTATAATTTCAATCATCTTTTCTAAAAAGATATCATCATTAATTCCCTTTTCACCAATAGCTTGTAAACTATTTATAATTGTCAGAAATCTATAATGTATCTTTGAAACTAATTCTCTAGGAAGAAAATCAAAGTCCTTGTAATCTTATCTTAACATAGATCTCTTGGCCTCTACTAATTTTAAAGTTCCTCTAACTTTTTCTATATACTATTTGTAGCTTCACATGAGGATATCCGACTATATATACTTTTTCTCATTGAACATAACAAAGTATTCCTTACTCTATAGTTTAACTGATATTATTTATTTTGATCATTAATAAAAGAAATGAATTCCTTATCATGAATCTTATAGTTTTTTGTAAGCATAAACAAATTATCAACCCTAATTTTGATAACAAAAGTCTTTATCCTATCTCTCCAGTACTCATAATTAGCACCACAAAAGATAAGTGGTAAGTTGGGATTGATATTTTCTATTGAACCAACATTAAGACCTAAAATATTTAAGAACAAAATACAAAAAATCTTTTCCATAAATACACGTTAGTATAAAAAAATTTTATAAATAGAAATTTTATTTCAAAACTTTAAAAAACATTCAATAGTAAAGAAAGTAAAAACTTCAGCAAGTATTTGAGTAGTGGAAACCTACTCTGATACCAATTATAGGATCATTATATCTTTTATACTGATTTTAGGATTGTAATAATATTCTCATATGGATATAATTACAGGAGGGGGGGGGGTGAATTGTTGTTTTTAAAAAAATTAGTTTAAAATAATTAAACTAAACAAAACCCAAGGCCTCTTAAAGTAGGTTATCAGACTCGACCCTTAGTATGATTAACAATGTCATAGAATAAAAACCAAAAAATAGTTTGATTATATTAGAGAGAATATCAAAATCATAATGGATCAAATTTATATCAGAGTGTTATTATCGTAATCAGAGTTAATACGATAAAACAATACAATATAAAAAAGATTAATACGATGGCTCACTTTCTATTATAATGTACAGTGGAATAAACACTTTTAAAAAAAATAAATACAATAACAATGTAATAGTAAGAATGAATTATAATCTATTATTAAAAATATAATTCTTTTAACCTTAAGAGAAAGGTATTCAGTAACCTTGACTAAAGGTATCCACTATTTTATACTTATAGTAAAGTCTATGTCTAATTACCAGGAAATCCCTTGATATGAAGATCAGAGTGGCTCTATCTTCCTATCCCCAAAATCCCTCGATATGATGATCGAGTCTATCTTTCTATCCTCATAATCCATCAATATGATGGATCCGATTATCCATCTTCCTATCTATAGAATCCCTTGAGTGTTACAATGATCATACATGAGTTACAATTACAAAAGCTTATAAGGAGAAAACCTGACAAGATTTCCTTAAAATAAAAACTATAAAAATAATTACACTGACTAAGAACAAGTTGTTAACATAGAACAATCTCTAAGAGAGAATTTAATCAACCAAATCCAAACTCTTAAAATGACTTGGTATTTATAGGCGAGCTCCCAATAATCATATTTTTGAGTTTTTTGCAACGTCCTTGGACACATGGTACCTGAAATATCATCATAACTGAATGTATGATGTCATATTTATTAACACCATTACGGTATTAATTTTTTTTCTTTATATTATAAAAAAGTCTTCTATATTCCAATTATAAAATTCAGTCAGTCCAATAAACCTCTTTAACAATTTCAATATAATAATCTTTATGAGTGTATTCCCAATTGTATTGGTACCAGTATCAGTCCGATTGTTAAGAATTTTTCAGTATAATAGACAAGACAAAAATTCTAACATCTATTCTGATAAGGGTGAGTCTGATTTATTGGACACATACTCATTACAGTAAACATAATGAATAATTTAAAGTTTATTTTTGTAATACTTTAGAAATTTTTATAGTTATGGTAAAAAGTAATGTTTTCTAAAAAATCATGCTAAAACATTGGGGACATAAAAAGTTAGTAAATGTATTTTAAGAAAGTGTTTGTGATTTAAAAAATAAAAATAATGGAAATCTAATAAGTAAAACTTCTGACTCAACACTATCTCCCATAGAAGTTTCAAATCATCAATCCGTGGTGAAAGATAGACATCAATATAATTTCCTGGATATTTTCGTCAAAAAATAATCAAGATCATCATAAAATATTTTTTATTCATATGTATATATATATGTGGGTAAAATTTGTAAACTACCAAAAAATAGGCTGTGAACTATGTTTCCTACTTAGGCTCTAATATAGATTCATTCCATCTGTGCACAATCCCATTTCGAGATTCATAACTTCGCTTCCAAAATCAGGAAATTGTTTATCAAATATCTTCCACTACATTGAATCAGTAGGGTGACATAAGTTACCATAATATATGTGCTAATTGGTATACCATCTTAACCTTTTTTTTCATCATTTTTAAATAGATGCTTTAAATGAAGAATTATTGGAAGGGACCAAATTAATTTAGCTTGAGGTTTGATTCTAGCACCTGAGAATAAATCAGAGTTAAATTATTGGAATTATCGGAAGGAATTATCGGAAGGAATTATTTGAAGGTACCAAATTGATTTAATAGGAGGTTAGATGTCAGTACCTGAGAATGAATAGAATTTTATTGTTTTATTTATCTTATAGTGTGATGTACCACATTGAGGAAAATTTGATAAATATTCATATTCCTTCCTATAAAATAAAAAATCATTGGGGAAAACATGTATCTTTTTATACCCTAATAACATTGGGAATAATATTTTCTTTTACTCATAATTGGAATTTGGAAGTTCATTCCCTTCTCTAAGTAGCTCTTTTAAAAGTTCAAGCAAGTTAGAGAAACTTTTATCACTCCACCTATTTATTGATTTCAAGTTAACTAATCTCAGAACTACTAATAACATTGTATGTTTAGTGAAACCTGAGAATAATGGTTTCTTATAATCTCCATAAAATCATTCAACATTTTCTATTTTTTTAATGGTTTTAATACCTATATCATGAATTAATTCTTTAATACGACCCCCTGTCTCATTATAAATATTTTCATCAATATCGGATGTTGAATTTTCTATTCTTTCACCATACTGAATATAACATGTATAATTATTGATAAAACCATAATAAATAATATGATCCTTTATTTCTATGGAATTTAACTTTTTCATATTGAAACACTTCACACATGGATAGAAAATCAAATCTATGTCTTGAATATTTTGTTTAGAAAATTCCAAGAAATCATCAACTCCTTTTTCACATTTATTAGTGGTTCTTTATAAATTTATCCAATTATGATCCATTAAATACCTAATATCACAATATAAAAGGTGAATATATTAAAACATATAAACATTTAAATATATATATATAAATAGATAAATTTTAAACATAAAAACATATAATCAAAATGATTGGTGATTAGGTGGGAAATATTAATGATTATTAGGAATAAAATAAAAAATAAATTAATCTAGGTATTTATTTTATTTAAATAATTAATTGTAAACTATGATAAATGATCCTTGTAAAGCAATAAGGATACCTTTTTAAAGTTTAAAAAGATTTTTTTAAATGATAATCAGAAAACACCACTTTCGTTCTACCTAGATCCTTCATGTTAGACATAAATATTACTCTTTAGTTAACCTAGAATAAATAATGCTAAAAAAATTCTTTATGTATATATTCATGATTGTGTTGGGTAATTTTAGAACTATTCTAACCTTTTTTTTGAGTTTTTCTAGAAGAAAAATTTTCATGCAAGGAGTTATGCAAGTGTTTTGTATAAGTGTGTGACAATAATTATTATGGATAACATTGATCTTTTTAATCCTCATTCTTATTTCAAACCCCATACCAACTCAAACTATCTTAAAATATTTTGATAATTATTCAGTAAAAATGTTATGAGTGATTTTTTATCAATATAAACAAAAAATGTTCACTTTTTAGAACATGAAGATGATTGAAAGTGTATGTACCCCATTTATTGGGGTTTTAAGACTATAGGGGTACTATTCATTATAGTACTAAGTGGATGTTGATATAATGTCTGAATTGTTTTTTGTTTTAGTAGTAAAATTTTTCTATCACATTTAAAACATATTAAACATAGTCAAACTCTTGTGAATTATACAAGTTTCATTATAGTAAAGTTCATTTCAATGTTTAGAAGTTATCAGTAAATGTATTGAATTGATAAATGGAGAATGGATCTATATTTTGAGAGAAACATGGAATGATTGGAAAAATCCATTTGATAATTCCATAAAATAAAAAATATATAAAATTAAACAAGATTTAACAAGAAATTTATAATTAAAAATCAAATTAATACAAACAAATAAAGGAATCGATCAAATTTATAACTAAGAGATAACAAATTTATCTTCAAAATTAAAAAAAAAATCTTAAAAAAATTGGATTTGGATAATGAAAAATTGATCCAAAATATAGATTTACTCCCTTGAATTCATTGGAAAGGTGAACAATACAATAATGAATAAAAAAGTTTGAAAAAAAACAAGAAAAAAGAACAAAAATCCTTGAGCTGTAGTGTTGTTCAACTGTAATAGAGTTACCAAGGATGAAATATTATCGTGGATCACAAAACAAGGATGTGAGATGAATGATTGATGGTTAGTGATCATGAAAATAAGACTAAAATCAATTGAAATCGACTAAAATAGCCATCAAAGGACATTAGGTATCCATCAGAGTCATCATAGGTCGAGAGAAAATGGGGGAGTCAAAAACAAAAAATAAGGGTTTTAGGTTTTTGGGTGTGATTTTTTTTAAAAAAATTTTTAACATCGATTTTGAAGAAAACCAATGTTAAAACTATTTTAAAATTTATTTTTGATATCAGTTTTCTTAAAAAATGACCCTGAAAATAATTTATATAATTCCTTTTAGAAACGTTTTTTTGAAAAAACAACACAAAAAGCTTCTATAATGTGTTTTTATGTCAGTTTTTAACAAACCCGATGAAAAAAACATTGATTTTGAACATTTTTAGATTAATTTTTCTAAAAAACAATGCCAAAAGGTTCATTCATATGTTTTGGAATTGGTTTTTAAGAAAGAAACACCAAAAATGTTTATATAATTTTTTTGGTAATGGTTATTATAAAAACTGACACAAAAAGAATTTCAGTTAAAACTATAACGCCAGTTCTATATAAACTGATGTTATAAATTTGATGTTGAATCCACTATTTCTACTAGTTCACTATCAATAGGTGGTATCCTAATCTCAAATTCATCTTGGAGAAGATCTTATCACCTCTTAGTTGATCAAACAGATCATCAATGCATGGAAGGTGAGACCGATTATTGATCATCATCTGGTTCAGTCTATGATAATCCACACATAAGCGTAAAGTCACATTGGTCTACATAGAAAAAAGAACTGGAGAATCCCATGGTGATGTAATAGGATGTTTGAAACCTTTAGCTTCCAGATCTTCCAACTAAACTTTCAATTCCCAAAGCTTTGTTGGTTCTATCATGTAAGGTATAATAGAAACTGGATCTTCTCTCAACACCAAATCTATCATGAACTCAATCTCTCACTCAGGTGGTAGGCCATAAAAATAATCAAGAAAGACATCCTAAAGTAATTTTACCACTAGAAAAAAAGTATCCTGTTTTATTCCACCATCATTTAGATTAATAACTACTATCTAAACTGTGATACAATCCAATCTATACTGAATTAGTCCTGTACAACCTGCCTAAAGATCCCACTCACCTTGGTGAAAATAGATGTCTCTTTATAGAGATAGAAAGAAAATCTCCTATGATAATATTTGATATGATCCTGGTATAGAACTAGTCAATACATACCAATAATCAAATAAAAAACTATCATTTTTAGTATAAATAGTTTCCAAAAGAAATGGTAACCACCAATTTCTAGAGAACATGCCTTGAAACGTTTGATATTATCTAACCGAACTACCAATGGTGTGTTAATGGTAAAGATACCATACAATATTTCCAAAACCAAGAACAAACCATTTACTAAAAGATAAGATAAAAAGGAATGCAATGATCCTATATCAAATAAAACACAATCAAGGGTAGATGATACATGAATCATACCTCTGACGGTAGAAAGTCCTACATCCACACTAGACAGATTAAACTGCATAGCATGCGTCTGACTTTCACCTATGCCTTGGGCTCCGGTCTGACTCCCCTGGGCTATTCCCTCTACCCTCTAATTTTTCTCCTACACTAGGGTACAATGTCCCCTACCTCGACCTAAACATCCAGTGGAACTCCAACTACCAGTCTACTGAGGGGTAGCTGAGTTCTTCCCAAACTCTGGTACCTATCCCGATCCTCGACCACTAATCTACTAATGTATTTGTCACACCCCTACCTGTGCATATAAATTTATTTAATTATTTTTTCTGCCTTTAAATATTTTTTCTGGGGTCCGGGGTGAGTCCCGAATGAAATTTATGAGTTTTTGATAAAAAGTACATGTATTGGGTTTGACGTTGTTGGATGCACAAGCACAACACGACGCCACACAGCTTCGCCTAGGAAACTGCGTGTCCTTTTCATATTTTAAGAATTAAAATGGATAAATAAATGTTAATTGCATCATTTAAAATTTTCATGGTCATTAAGGATTTTAATATTTTTATTTTAAAATGAAAACACAAATTGTTAATTTTATTATTATTAAAATTACATGAATACATTTATTATTTTTATTTTATCATTAAGGTTATTATTATTTTTATTATTGTGATTATGATGATGATGATGATGATTATTATTATTACTATAATTATTTTTATTAAATAAAAGAATTGTTTTATCATTATTATATTTTTATTAAAGTTATTTTTATTATTTTTATTATTATTAGTATTAATAATAATAGTAGTATTATTTTTATTTTATTTTATTTTATTTATTTATTTTTATTCTTATTTTTTCTTTGTTCTTATTTTTTTCTTCTTTTCCTTCTTTTCCACGTGGTTGTCCCCCCTGTTCTTCTTTCGCACAACTCCTGCACCCGCCACTCTCTTCCCACTGGACGACCCCAATCCCAAGCGCCGACCGCACGACGCCCCTTCGGTTCGGTGCAACGACCCCCTCCTTCGGCACCTCCCTGCTATGCCCCTCCACCTCTTACCCACAAGATCCCGTCCCCTAGTTCACTCCCCAGCCTCCGCGCCCAGGCCTTCTACCCTCGCCTCATCCCAGCACCCAGCTCCCTGCCACCTCTCTGTCTCCCGCTTTGGCCGACGCTCGCTCACCGCTTACCTCCAGCAACACCCTCGTCTTGCTTCCCACCGGCTGCCCAACCCTCCTGCCCTGCTCTGCCTGCACCACCTAGTGAGCCACCCGCCAATTGCCTGCACCCCCCGGCCTGCCACGCCCGACCCCTTCTCCTTCCCTGTCACGAGCAGGTCGCTCCACCCTCGAACAGCCTCCCTCAACGCCGGCCACACCTCCCGCACCTCTCTAGCATGAGTCACCACTCTCCCCTTCCCTTTTAACACAAGCCTCCACTCTCCCCGGGTGCGCCACACCTCCACTCGGTGCTTCCATCTTAAGTCGAACCTCCTCCAGCAGGCGACCCTTCGGCCAGCTCGTGGCTGCCTTGACCTTCTACCTGTGCCTCCTGTCGACCTCATCAACCAGTTCCGGCCTCCCATCTCTGAAGATCTCCCGCTGTCTGGCGTGCCTCCCTAGCTCACGATGGACTCCCCCTTGAATCCGCACCCTCCGGCGCGCCCCTACTTTGCACTCGCTATCCGGCCAGCCTCCGCTAGTGCGACGTGCACATTTTCTCGGCCAACAACCATCCCTGCCAGTGAACATCATAGCTTTCTGACTGTTGCCGTGACCCCACTGGTCGAGAACATCTCCATGTCGAGGTGAGGTGTGCGCTACTTCTTTCTTGAATACTAGATAATTAGTTTAGTGTGTGTTGTGTTTAATTACATTGGTGCGAATTTAGTTTTTTTTAAAATAATTGAGTTTGTTTAATTAGATGGCGTGAGTTGTGTTTTGAAATCATGTTGAGATGGTTATTTTGAGTTGTTTTTCTGTTTGGTTTGTTTTAAGTCAATGGCTATGTGTTTTTAGTCATTTTGCGGTTTCTGCAACATGTTGGCATGTTTTTCCATGAAATTGTGGTCATCAGCTTGCACGTACTTGTGCGCCCGCTCTAGGCATGTCGCGTTATTGCGCTTGGACTACGAGTCGAGGTAGGTCCCCCACTGTACTCAACTTTAAATTTAGAATTTATTAATTACTTGATATTTCATTAATTTTCAGTAAATGAGAAATAGTATTAGATGATTATTTTTGGAATAATTAATCAATGTTAAAAGAGTTGTTTATTTTATACACGACACTTGAAATATTTTCTTGGTGAATTGACACACAATAGTGAAATAATGTCCATTTTGACTTTGAACATAATTCATGGAATTTCAAGTGTAGTTCTGGTTTGATGATAAACGATTTCTTCTGATGCGTGAGCAAGTGTTTTGGTTCTCTTGAGAAATGTGGTTTTTCTTTGAAGTTGGTTAAGGCCCTCTTGGCACTTTAATAAAATAAATTATTTTGAAAAACCTCTTTGGAGTGACTCGGGGGGTGACCTTGTTGTGCACGTCAATTTTGTGTGAGTCGTGTGTGATATTTGTGCATCGTGACTGGTTACTTGATTGACTTTGTTGACTCACCCCCTTTTTATTACACGTGTTGACATGGGAACCTGACATAGTAAGTTAATATTATGAGAACGATTGCTGCACTAGTTTAGATTATGCACTGGCTAGTGGCCCTTAGTACGAACTTTTCTCTTCTAGGGGATTGGGTCCCTTGGTTAGGAAAGGTAGGGAAACACCAAGCGTTTGGGCATTATGACATCATTGAGAGTAGGAATGCCTTCAAGATGAGTCACATGTATAGTACATTATGGATTGTTCATGAGCTCCTAGGTTCAACCCATGTTTTCTTTAGTGCTTATTTGTATGTGGCAGATGAGTTCAGGGCTTAGTTCAGTTGCTGGTCCTCATTTTCTACTTTTCCATTGCCCTTATTGTGTGTTGTGTGTGTTTTACTCTTGACTGACAACTAAAATTTGGATTTCTAAATCTTTCATGAAAATGTTTTAAAATGTAATGCACCTTTTCCCTTCAAATATTAAACTTGTTTTTAAATTAAAAAGGGAAATGAACTATTACTTCTTTTAGAAATGAAAGTGTGTGTGGAAACCAATATTTTATATACTTTAGTTCAATACTTAAATTGGTAAATTCTTTATTTAAAGGTAGTGAATTGGGGATAGTTTGTTGGGAAAACCTACTAAGTTTTAATACTCACGCCTATAGTGTTTTTATGTTTTTAGTTTTTATTTCAGGTTCCACTTGATATTTCTCTCCATAGTCGAGAGTTGGTTGTGGATTGGCGAGCGACTCTCGAAGTTGCGAGGAGTTTTGTTCGCATTCAGGTTAGTTTTCATTATTCTACTTTTTCCACTACTTTACTTATTTACTTATTTTCACTGGACGAAATCATTCCCAATTGTCTTCTATTGATGCCCTAGCGCTTTTCGCCAGCTCGGGAGGATCGGGAACGCCTCTCGGGCCTTATCGCGGACCAACTTGGGTTACTGGTTCAGGGTCAACCCGGGTTGGTTCGTGACAGCATTCCCCTACAAAACCTCAATAGGTGACCCATCCTACCTCAATTAAGACACTTTAAAGAAGGGTACAAACACTGAGGCCACTCATGGACCAACTTTACACACTGATAGAACTAAAATGGAACATAGTTCTAAGATGGTTACCCACTACCATGACTACTCTTCCTATTGTTTCCTTGGTGATAACTTTCATAGTGGAACTTCTTTCCACTATAAGAAGAGATCCTAGTTTTCCCTCCTGAAACAACCTGGTTGTTGGTCAGGGCCTCTTTCATATTCACTTTCGTGACGAGTTCCTGATTTATAACATTAAAAAATATACTCAATAAAATGACATTCACTTTTGACCTAATATCATAGAGAATCCCATCTTGAAAATATATTTCCCTGGAGATCTCATCAATAGCTAAACATGGCACAAAGTGCTGCAATTGAGTGAAACATATAGTGTATCCCATCACTGACATGCCCTCCTACATTAGGTGCATGAACTCGCGAGGCTTAGCATCCCTTAATGTCTCAGGATATAAGTGGATTAGTAACTTCATATCGAATTTCTTCTAGGATATCTTCTCTTGCTACCCATTTTTCTCTAGAGTATCCCACATATTCTTGGAAGGTCCATAGAGAATGTATGGAGCAAGATTAATCATCCTATCTGTGGGTGTCTCATGGTGATTGAAGATTGTATGGACTAACTAAATCCATAACATGGAAACCTGGGGGCCTTCGTCCTTAGTGAACATAGGTAGATGGTGTAGATGAAAATATCCCATTAGATCAAACATTGAAGGAATGATGAAAATGATATCCCTTTACATGAATTGCATGACCCTTAAGAAGCTATCTTGAAGCTGAACATCCATCAGATACTCAGAAGATATAGGAAGTTTTAATTCAGCTATGTTAGGAGCATAAAAATTTATTCTCTCCTAACGCTCAATTCAAAGATGATGAGAAGAAATTTTCTCTATAAGAAAAACACACTCCTTAGAACACTATATAATAACAAGGTTGAAGAACCTTTGTGATTATTTTTTAACAAAGTTTTTAGATTTGTTGAAAACTAACCTTTTTATTTGAAAATAATATTTTTGTTCTTCAGGATCGGACCCAGTCCATCTGAATGAGTTTTCTTGTAAGAAAGTTGGAAGTTTTTTTGGACACAAACCGTGTAAGGAACATGCAATATGGAAGTTCTATAGAGTTTTTGATCAGATAAAACATTAGATTCAGATCACTGGATCCAAAAGAATCGGGGGAAAAATTGTTGATTGCTGGAAGTTTTCCTTTACCATAATCAGAGAAAGAAAGAAGTTGCTGAGTTATAAAGTCATAATGTTTAGGAATAAGTTAAATTAAGACAGTGATTTCAGGAGTTATAAAGTTCTTTTATTTCTAACCACAAGTCAGATGATGCTTTTCCAATCTTGAAGTTATCATAAATCATGAAAAATATAATGATAAAATATTTTGAAGAAATAGAGGAATCATAAATTTTGTATTGATTTTAGAAATCTAGACATAGAAGATCATATCCAGAAGTACCAAACACAGAAGTTGTTAGAAGTCTGAACGTGCAAAGCTAATAAAGTTTGAATAATTTCAAATTTTCTGAGTGAAGTTATCATTAGATGAAGAACATTATAATGAGTTTTCCATTATAATGAGAGTTCCATACTTATGAGGATTCCATTATATTGAATATGAGAAGGAAATTTAACTGAACTGACTCTGAGAAAGAAGATCCATCAGACCAGGAGTAGATGCTTATCCATCGAATCAGAAACAGGCACCGATTCATCAAAATTAATGCCTTAAACTGATAAAAAATCAGAGTGAACATAGTTTCTGATGTTGATCTATCAAAGGGAGATCAGTTATGAAAATAATTAAAGATTATAAAATAGTTTTGTTTACTTGAGAATAAACAAGGGGAGAGTTAAAGTTTTCAATTAGATGAGCAATGCAAGATAGTCAGTTCGTAATGATTTGAATATATTCAAATCTTAATGAGATGAAGGTAGTTAGATTATAATGAGATAAGAATGTTAGATCCTAATAATCAGAGGAAGAAACACAAATCACAAAAAGATTAGGAATATCATCAGAATAAAGCTTAATAAAAATTAGTATGTTTGATAAGACAGATTTTGGATAAATATTGAGAAGGTTTGAATAAGTCAAAGTTGAAGTTTAAATGTAAGTGATTTTCAAATATTTGAAATTTAAGTAAGTAGGAAAAGTTTTCTAGTTTCCCACCTTTTCTATTCTTAGTTTCCTATAAATATAAGCAGAGTAAATTCTTACTTTTCATCCTTTTTGACATGCAGAAAAGGTGGAGCATTTCATATTTCTTGTCAAGTTTTCTTTGTAGACTGAGATCTCAGAAGAAGGCTGAACAACTGAAAGTTTTTTTTTACTAAAATAATAATATTGGAATGAGGAATATCATACCGAGAAATTGATCAGAGTTCAATAAGTGCATATTGAGAAAGGGAGAATCATATTGAGTTGATCAGACAGAGTCAATTGGATTGTTTTAATCAGAGTGAAGTCCATCAGACTTAGGTTCATCATACCCATGAACTTTTTTAGAGAAGTTTGAACAAAGTATTTATTAATTTTTTTGGGACTCAATTGTTTATAAGTAATTTTTTAAATTGATTAGAGTCAGTATAATCATTCCTATCGAGAGATATAAGGTATCTAATGGGAGTTGGCATAAGTTGTATTCACTTCTTCATAATAGTGAATTTTCATAGATCTATGGGAGTGACTATGAAAATGATGTAGGTTATCAAACTGAGGTCAGACTTTGTAAATCTCATGTTCTTTACTTGCATTACCAATTTTTCAAGCATTAGTATTTACTTAAATATGATAAGGATATGAACTTTAACAGGTTATGGGGGTTAAGTTTTTAAATGTTTTGAAACTTATAAAAAGTTAACAACTGATACAACCCCCCTTTCTCAGTTATTATTCGATCCTTTGGAACTTAAAAGGTCAACCTAAAAAGGTGAAAAAAACTGAGAAACACTAGCACATGATCTATCTAAACTTGGATTACAAGTGAATTAACATTAAATAATACTTCTTTCATTTCATTTATCAGATATAATAGTTTTCTCATTTCACAGTTCATACAAGAAAATATATCACATGAAATAAATATGTCCTTACCATGAAAAATCAATGTCAAGATATATCCCTACGTGCCTATCAGGATGAATTCATACAAATATTATTCCATATTAGTCCATGATTATAAATATCAAGAAACAATAACATCACATAACATGAAAACCATCCAAGGTGAAATAACATCAACCGTAATAAGTAAACATCATGAAAAATAATCCCTTCCCTAGGAACTTGGATTTTACCGCATACATGGGTTAGCTACTCTTAAAACAAGATCATTACCAAGTCTCAAAACATCCTAGTATTTTTCCTACTTTCCTAAATAATAAATCAATAGAAAAGGAAAACAACCCGCTTCTATGATACCACGTTTTAATGTCCCCTGATATTGAACTATATAACATGGCCAAATCAGGTTGGTTACTAGACCTCAAGTGCACCTCCCTGTATGCCGGTGACTGCCAACTAATAGTAGGGGTGTAAAGAATATAGTGTGGGGACTATACCCCCTAGTAAATAGTTACAATATAATGGAAATAAAAAATATCATATTAATGAAAATAGAAAAAACAATACAACATATAATTGGAAGGTAAAGGATGAACCAAGTAAATCAAATAATAAACAATGCAATGTCATGCTGGAATGTATATAAATGTAAAATTGAAATTAAAAAAGATAAAAGACCATGATAACACTAATAAACTCAAAAGTCCTCAGTCCCAAACCCCATGTTGGTCCCGTATCCAAGCTCCAACCCATCCAACAAGCAATAATCAACTACAAGGTCACTTTCCCTTGTTCAAATCTACATCCATGTAACCTGATCAGGTACCAAATGGCAGCCCAAATTGGGTGTGAGTAAATCTCCTTAGGCTGACACCACCGTGTTTAAAAAAACTAGTCTGTTAAATAAGTGCATAAAATAAATTGATAAATAAGTGTATTAATTAATCAACTTAATATAATACAATAATCAACCTGCTTCATCACCATGACAAAAGATCTATAAGCATGTAGCACAACCATGCCAACCATAACCACAAGTCCATGGTATAATCTCAAATGGGGAAAATACCTCCATATAATCATTTCAGCATCTGATTCAATCCTTTTATATAATCATTTCAGCATAACCGGATCAGGCCCTCTATATAATCATTTCATCATCTAGGTCAAGCCATCTATACAACCATTTCAACATCTAGGACAATCCCTCTATAAAATCATTTCGACATGAATCAAAACTCAAATCACAACAAAAATAAAAACACATCATCATATCATAAGCCCCATTGATTAATTCTACCAATTACCATTTGTATTTCAATTAACCATTTATTCATTAAATTATATATTAAGCTATTTCTATGCTAGTTTTGACACCCAATTATTATCAAATTATCACAATTAATTTCCATAATTAGTTTAACCATTTCCAAGGTGAATCTATCACTATAAATCACATGATATCTCATGTCATGCTAAAACATACTTTAATCCACTAGACAATTCATTATTATTCCAGGGTAATCTCACCCTACGGGTAGCCACAAGCCATGTCTCAACACCATTGAATAAAAATGGACCCTAAAAATAATCCAACATAATATTTATCACCATACATTATTAAATTAATTAATGTGCATGTTGTGTTAGAATAATCACATAATATTACACATACTTGAACAATAGAAACAAATCAAATGGTTTGGTTTCAGACCACCTAACTTTATCTGGAGATATAAAAATGCTTCCAATAGGTAACTCTAACAAGAATTATGGTGAAGAAGATCTCAATAAGAAACCTAGATCACACAATATGAAGATAAAAAAACCATGGTCAAGAGATTCCACCACCACAATAGAGAGAAATATAAGAGAGAGGGAAACCATAGAGAAACCACTCACTAGGGATCAAACACTTGATCGAGATGTTCCAAAGGGAGGAAAGAACTCCAAAAATCATCTGGAGTCTCCTAGTGCTTTAGAGAGATGGGATACACATAGATAAAAAAAATATTATATGTACAACGTGGCCTTAAAACCACTGAGCCTGAGAAATACACAACATATAACCCTTTCACATTATGTATTTCTTTAGTTTTGAGTTATACTGAAAAAATGAATCACCTTCAATTAAAAATAACCTGATTAAGAATTATAAAATGTGAAGAAGTTTCATGGAATGTAACTATTTCACGTCATGAATTAGTTCACATTGTCTTCTTGGCCACATTTACACATTGTGTAATAGGTTCATGGTGTGTAACCAATTCACGTCCTAAACCATTTCACAATTTCTTCCTGGTGACATTTACATGTACTATAATAGGTTCATGACATCTAAATTTAAAAAATACTTCTCTCATCACAACTTTTCATTGAGAAACTGAACCACCTCTGAAGCCTTACAAAATTACAGAAAACCCTTGTAAGCCCTTGAAATGATTACCCAAAATCCATTAATTCAAAAAATCATACATCCACAAAATTTAGGTCATTTTCCTTAGAAAATTATCTCCATACCCAAAAAGGAATCCGACCACCTAGGTTCAAAGACAAAGAAAAACCCAACAAAAAAATGCTCAATGAAAAACTCAAATAGGGACGTACTTGAAAAAAGATGTGATCTTACAAAAATTAACTTGAAAAATTATGAAAAAATCACCATAGGATAATTTCAATGTGATGCTTTAAAATTTATATTATTTTTTTATGAAAATAATTTTCTTTATATAATAATTTTAATTTTTAAATAAAAACTTTATTGTATTTCAAAATCATGTATTTGGAACCTAAACTTAATTACTCTTTCTTCTGGTAAATCTATTTTTTTATAAGTCATATGTGTATAATTATATTACCAGTCATTGATTAATATAAATTTTTTATATTTATTAATTATATTATTATCAAATTATTTTATTCATTTTATCAAACACTTATATGGGTAACTATTTCATTACTATTACAATGTTCAAATTCTCAACGATCTGATTCTCAACGATCTGAATTCAACTAGTAATATTACCACTTATATATAAATTTAAATATAACATCCTAAAATCATTCATATACTTATATTAGTTCTTATTAAGGGTTTCATGAGTGTTGGAATCTTCTTTGATGGGCATTAAATTAAAATTTCTTTTAATTTAGAGTTTCTTGAAATCTCAAAAGATGATCTTGAATGTTAAATTTATAATTAATTAATTCATGACCAGAAGAATAATTTGATATTTTTTGGATATTTCTCTAATTTAGATGTTGATTGTTTCAAAAAACCCTATTTAGGTTACCTTTGTTGTGCTTAGTGAATCCAAGTGTAGAATCCCTCTAACGGTGATCCACATGTGCTTCTTTGATATCTGAATGACACTAATTGATTTTTGGGTGCTATTATGGAGAATCAATCATCTTTTGTTTTTCATCTTGATCATTAAAGTTACTTTGGGCTTGTTGGAGTTGTTATTATTCTTAAGTGAAATAGATGAGGGAAATTTGAGAGAGAGAGAAGTCTGTTGTGTTCAATGATTCCGAGTTCTCTATTTTTGATTAACCCTACACAATAAACATAACCATCAATTTATAGAGCCAAGATTTAGGTTAAAATATTATTTAATTGTATACTAGTCCTTAAATAATATTATAATATTTAAAAAAACCATACCAAAATAATAATAATATTATTTTATTGCATGAACACTAAATTGAGAAATAATAAATATTATTTTACCGGCTTGTAAATTAATATTAATCACCAAATGTGGTCTTGGTCCATTCAAAATCCTCTACATTTATTGAATACTTGAATAAATTTTTAATTAAATATTTAATTCATCAATAAATATTTTGATATCAATAAAACTTGAATAAAATTATTCCTCATTTTGAGAATAATATTTATTATAATAATTAAATTCAAATAGAATTAATCAAGATCAACAAAAACACTTAGTGTATGACCTTCTTGGATTATTTATCATTGGTATTAGGTGGACTTTCCTAAATTACAAGATTACTGTCTAGAAATGGGTCAAGGAACCCAAGATAAAGAACTTAATCTCGTAAAATCAAAAACCAAATATGAATGATCATTGTGTAATATAATCCCTTTTTATCAATATCTCATCAAGAAGGTTTCAAATCCATGTTATCAACTTATGTACTCAATAAAACTTTCCTTGACTATCTGAAATAAACATGTCATTACACCATAGCCATGGAATTTAATTCTATGGTTCTATTCTAATCAAAGGTCTGAGATATAGGATTCCATAATGATGGAAAAGACAAATCCTTCCTCAACTTATCCATTAATAACATGTCATTCATGATTCTCCCAATGTACCCTAATTTTTTCCAATATATAGCATGATGATTTTGGTAAGTAAATCTAAGTGAGTGATTTTTGACATACATCAATGATAATATTAATGTCTAATGACCATTACATATGCTCATAGATAAGAATGTCCGATGATACCAAAAAATGTAGAATTCCTACTAGTGGGTATATTTTCATAATCTCCAATATTAGAGATTACAAAGTGTGAAATTCATGAGAAGAAGACACATTCACTTATGAGTACTCACACCTGTTAGTATATATACTATGTGTCATATCATAGTACATTATCTAACCGTATAACTAAATTTAAGAATATCAACATACCACTTTAAGGTTCTCATCATAGTAGAGAACTCTTATGACCTTATCCATGTGACATATACCCTAGGAAATTATTACACTAAACCTATACAGAATAATGAAAAATATATAATAAGTTACTTTATTAATATTCAATTCATTGAATATATATGTAATATAATTACAATCAGTTATTTATAGGACACTAACTCCAATAAACTCCGACCTAGACTGGATCCAACTACCTATGAATTTCAGTCTACTAAACCCCACATGATAATCATGTTTCTGCTAAGTCAAGGCTATAGTCAAGGCGTCCACCACATTATCTTCCATGAATATATTGTTCACTATAACATCAAATCTATGATAAAAATACCTCAAGAGATGATACTTCCGAAGTATATGATTCATCTGTTGATGCAACCTTGGATCCTTGGAAAGGGTCATCGCTACAATATTATCACAATAGAGTGTGATAGGATCTTTATTTCTAGATACAACATCAAGATCTTGGATGAAGTTTCATATCAAAACTAATTATTTAACTTCCTCATAATCTTCAATATACTCAGACTCTACTATAGAATCTATGACCACAACCTACTTTGAGATCTTCTAGATCACAAAACCTCAATTTAAAGTGAATATGTATCCAGTATTCAATTTTAGATCATGTTGATATATTTGGAAAATATCATCTTTATATCCACTAATGACTAGTTCCATATATTATCTATAAACCAAGAACATATCCTTAGTATGCCTCAGATACTTAAGGATAGTCTTGACTTCCATCCAATGGTGGTCACCTGGGCCAGCTTGATATCTGCCTGCCATACTTTTGGCATAAGCGACATTTAGCCTAGTACATAACATATCATACATTATTGGTCCAATATACAACGTGTATGGGATCCTTTCCATTCATTATCTTTCCCCATGTGTCTAAGGAAACATTTTCTTAAAAGGATGAATACCATGTGACATTGAAAATAATATACTCTTGGATTGTTCTATAAAAAAACTATTTACTATATTCTCAATATATGTACCTTGAAACGGGTCAATAAATCTCTTGGATTTATCATTATGGATCTTGATCCCAAAAAATTATACTGCCTCACCCAATTCCTTCATATAGAATCATTTATTAAACTAGGCTTTAACAAATTATAAGATTGGTATTTCATTTCTAATAAGTAATATGTCATCAATATAAAATTTTATGAAAATGACCACACTCCCATTAAACTACTTATAGAAACATGGCTCACATTCATTCTTTATAATACCAAATTACATTATTGCCTCATTAAAATTAATGTTCAATGACCTGGATTCTTTATTTAATCCATAAATGGATCTTTTTAATTTAAAAATTTTTTTGGAATCCTTTGGAGTCACAAACCCTTCAGTTTGTGTCATATAGACACCTTCTTGAAGGTTCCCATTAAGGAAGACTATTTTAACATCAATTTTCAAAATATCATGGTCATGTAAGGTTGCAATGAAAAGTAGAATTCTGATGGATTTCAACATTGCAACTAGAGAAAACGTTTCTTAATAGTTAATGCCTTTACTCTATTTAAACCCTTTTGCAACCAGTCACACCTTATAGGTACTAACTTTACCATCCATGCCCAATTTCTTCTTGAATACCAATTTATAACCAACAAGATTTATATCTACTAGAGGATCTACTGAAATATGGACTTGGTTTTTGTACATGGAATCCATTTCAGAATTCATGGATTATTGCCTCTTAGAAACATCTATTCCACTTACTACTTCCTTATAAGTTATAGGATCATTAATATCAACTAATAATGAGTTACTATCCTCAATGATTATAAAACCATGCCATTATAGTTCTCTAACATCTCTTGTACTCCTACAGAGTACTTGTGTCTCTGGAACTTATTCTTCTATGGGGATTTTTGGAACTTGTTCATATACCAACTCTTGTGTACCCTGAGCATGCACTTCATCAAAGTGTATCTCACTCCAACTATCACTTTTAGAGATGTTTTCCCTCTCAATGAACATGGTATGTATTTACAATATTACCATTTTTATGAGGGGTCATATAGGTAATATCCCTTCTGTTTCTTTAGGGTATCCTATAAAGGTACACTTTTTGCCTTAGGGTGCAAGTTTTTTACCTGAAGAGGGATTAAAAAATATTTCTCTATCCCACACATATAAATTCAACAACATGGGTTTTCTCTACTCCAAAGTTTATATGGAATACCATTTATCAATTTAGTTGGTACTTGGTTTAGTTTGTGTGCTACTATCTGTAAAGCGTATCCACAAAAGGATAAAGTAAGACTCACATGACTCATAATTGATATCACTATGTCCAATGGGGCATTGTTCCTCCTTTCATTTACACCATTACATTGAGGTGTATAATGATTATTGAGATGAGATAGGACCCCAAACTCATGTAAATATTCAATAATGTCTTGATTAAGATATTATCCACCATGGTCTAAAATGATTTTCTTAATATTCTTACCAAGTTGGTTCTAAACTCAATTCTTGTATTCTTTGAAATTTTCAAGGGAATATAACTTACTCCTCATAAAGTAGACATATCCATATCTACTAAAATAACTAGTGAAAGTTATTAAGTATGAGTATCCACCCATTTTTTAAATAAGAAATGGTCCACACACATCAGTATGAACTAATTTATGAATCTATTTGGCCCTTTCAACTTTCAAAATAAATGGGGATTTTGTTATTTTTCCTTATAAACATGAATGACATAAACCAAGTGGGTTTTCTTCAAAATAATCTAAATATCCATCTTGGTGCAATTTATTCAAACATATTTCATTTATATGAGCTAAATGGTGATGCAAAATTTGGGGGTGGTATGATTCATGTAAATTAGTTTTGTTATCAATTTCCATTACTTGGTTTGTATAGTCCAACATATAAAGATTTTTATTTAAATTTTTATTACCATAAAAATGAAATCCTTATAAAATAAGAAACATTAATTCCAAAATTTGAAAATAAATCCATCGGTATCAAGTTTGGATACATAAATAATGTTTTTGGTAATAAATGACACATAATTTTTTTTTTAAAATAATAATAATCCTAGTTGGAAGCGTGAGGTGATAGTCCCCGATATCCACAATAGTAAGTTTAAATCCATTGATTTCTCATAGATCTACCTCCCCTCGATCAATCTTTCTAAATTTACCAGTTTCTTGTATTTTAATACATATTTGAGCACCAAAAGTTGTATCTAATACCCAATTTGTAGAAATTGATGAATTTCACTCGATAAAAAACACACATGAAGCTTACCCTTTCTCCTTAGGTTCAGTGTAATTTTTCTTCCAATGGAACTTCTTACTACATCCAAAAAAACAACATCCTTCTACCTTTCCTTTCTCTTGATCTTTATATTCTTGGAAGTGTGTGAAGAAAATTTGGTCTTAAATCTCTTCACTTTCCCTTTACATTTTTTATCCATAAGTAAAAAAGGATTTTTGTGATTTGTATACTTATACACTTGGAGAAGAAGAGTGAGGAGATTTGGGATAGACTAATTAATGTTTTTCATATTAAAATTTACAACAAAGTTAGAGAAGCTCTGAGGGAGTGATGTAATAATGAGATTGGTGCATAGTTATTCAGGGAGTTTAAACCCTATAACCTCTAGAAACTCAATATAGCTAATGATATTGACTACATGATTCCTAGATGGTGAAACCTCTATAATATTACTCTAAAATAGTGCTTTGTATGTCTCAAACCATTCATATATTGATCTCTCATGGTATAGACCACAGAGATGATCGAGCATTCTATAAGCATCCATGTTTTCACGAGACTTCATGATTTACCTAGACATATATGAAAGAATCAAACATTTAATGTTAACCACATAATTAATATGTTTTTTCATATAAAAAGAACACTTCATCACTTTACTTCTTGGAATATAGATAAATGTTTTGTATTTCAGCATGTAAGATTTATATTCATAGCACAACACAACCCAAAGGCGTTCAAACCATTCCTAGAAGTTATAGCCAGTGAAGAGATGGTATTTATCTAATATAAATCATAGAGATAGTGTAACACCCCAAGATTTTATGGTATATATCTTTTTAAATTTAACTTCTTCAATAGCTTACGTTACACACAACACCCATCTTAAACGAACAATGAAATATTATTATATGATCATTATAATATAGCTATTAAATTATAAGGAATGAATCATATTAATTTTTTTTTAAAATTTATATATTATATATTCAATAAAATGTTTTTTCATTCATTTGATAGATTTTATAGACATAAGATAAGAAAAAATCCAATTTTTTGCAAAAAAAGTCTATATTTTTCTTAAGGTAGTTTTGTCACCTTTTAATGGCACACTTATTTAAAAATTAAATTTTGAAACTCTTATAAATTATATTTGAAAAAATAAACTATTTTTTTAAATATGAAAGGAAAAATTATATTAGGTTTATTTTTTGGTATTTTTCTAAAAATATTTATTTTCTAGTGAATAGTGAAAAATACTGATTTCTATTGAAAACTATATTTTTATATCAACCATTTAAAATTTATATTTTATGTTGGTTTAAAAGTAAAAATATTTATATTATATTATTAATAATCCAATTAAGTTCATCAGAATCAATTTCATGGTTAAATTTGGTATAAAAACATTTTTATATTTAATAGGGCATTTTTCTGAAAAACTATTTTTTGTTTTATTTTTATGGTTTAATTTTAAATTAAATATTTTAAATTATGCTTTTTTAATTTTTAAAAATGAATGTAATATTTTTATTCATAATTTTAAAATTTAGTAAACAATTACATCTTATTTTTAACTAATATGGATAGTAACATTGGTGATTTTTGTTACCATGGTAAAGAGTAAATTGGGTGATTTTGGTTAAAAATAAAATTATAAGGACTATAAAATGATCAGAAAACTTTACAAAATTTTATTGCATGATTAAATTTCATCCATAATCAATTAAGGTTTGGTTATATGACTATTTATGGAAATTTGAATAAGGTTATGATATTTATAATATTTATTTAAAGAAAAGTCAAAGCTGTCACATTCATATTTTTAATAACTATAACATTTTTAATATGGTTTTATCTAGAAGGTATATTTGACTATAAATAGTATTTTAATATATAAATTTTATTTATTTATCATTTTAATTTATTTTTAATTTTTAGTTAATAAATAAGTAGCTTAAACAATTACACAACATCGATGCAATAATTATTTAATCAATTGGAAAATTAAATAAATGATATTACAAATATTAAAATAAATATAATTTGAGATAATTAATGTAATATAAGAATTTTATAGATTAATTTGACATATTATAGATGTATTAAATTATTATATTCTAAATTATCTCGTTTTCTTGATTTTATTAAAGTCAATGTTATGAATAGTCCTTAAAATTGACATTATGAATATTTTATAGCAAATAATATTTTATTAAATGATATAAATTTCCTAAAAATATTAAATTAGGCCAAATAATTGGAATAATGTTTGAAATGTCATATATTATCCATTTATGGATATTTTTACATTTTATAGTAACATTATTAACCCTTTATGATTAAGATAGTGGTTACCACTATTAAGGTAAAAAATAACTAAGGGGTAAATCAAAATGATTAGGTTTCAAATGACACCAAAACTTGTATAAATTATATTTTTTGATGGTATTAAAACCCTATACTATGTTATATTCGAATAAATTACCGTTTTAAGGCATTTGTAATGATAAAATAATTTATTATAAATTAATATTTAGAGAGTTTCCAAAATTACCCTCACCTCAATTATAAAATAGAACCTCCTCTCTCACCTCTTCACACCAAATAAATCCATAGAGATCGAAAAAAACACAAAAATATATATTCTAAACATCCTTAAATAAGTTTTTTAGGTCTTGGTCTTCCAAAAATACCAACCCTAGATCCTTTAAGAAGAGGCCTGAAGGAAGTTCGCTGGAGAAGAGGTAATCGTTTTTACCAACTCATTCAAGTTCATTTATTCTTATAATTTCTTTCAATTCATTTTTACAAAATAAAATAATAAATACAGTATAATATATATTCTAAGATTTTATTATTATTATGGAACAACCATATCCACCCCATGAAAAATGAAAGAATCGCACGTGCGTACGTACGACTTACCATCTCCATGCCCAAGTGTAATTTTTTTCATCACCACTTTACCTGGATGAGTATAATGATGGAAATAATGGATATATATGATAATTATGAAATGATATTTATTATTTAAAAATTAATATACCATCCACTTTCTTACCCTTTCAGTATCAAGGGAATTATATCGTTTCTTGTGTGTACGTACGACCTACCGTCTCTACGACGCAATGCAATTCATTTACTATGTTAAACATTCAATAATGATTATAAAAATATATGAAATGAATAAATATGATATCTAAAACCTTAATATAATTCTAAATATGACATAAATATATTATATTCACAAGAACCGAGACTTACATGAAAAAACATGCATAGGAAAATGAAGCAGTTAACACCCGAAACAAGGGTACTGATGAAATATTATTAACAAATGAGCGATAAGATGATATAATAGGATCATATATGATATAATAAATATAAATAATAATATATTATTACTTAATAACATGATTTAAATCATTATATATGATTTTAAATCATGTTCAACCAAAGAGAAGCATAAGGTAAAGGATTTCATCTCAATTTCAATTTTATTGAGACTTACTTGGTATTGTGCACCTAATAATTTTAATGTGGTGTATCTACTAACCCTTTGATATAATTTTTCATTTGATATTATATTTATATTAAATATCCATAATATTTATATCATGAATATGAGTATTTCCTAAACTGTATATCATTTTTTTACATATGGTTTTTACTTTGAATGTTATTTGATTAACTAAAGAAATATTGATAAATCCATATCCTCTACTCAATACAAATGTTTAATGATAAAAAATATTTTTCATGAATCAAATCTATTATTAAATATATGAAAAATTCTTTGGACTTATAGTGATGGTTGGGTCTCTACATTATATATCCCCTCGATGCATCAACTGATCTCATGAGACAAAACAATTAGCCAAATTAAATGGGTTTCTAGTTGTTGTTTTAAATCGTCTTGTGAAAGGTATTGACAATATTGGTATCATGTGACAAATACATGATAAAAAATAATTAATAATTTCCTTCATTTAGATTCATTTATTGCTATCCATGAAATTTTCACTACAAAAAAATCTATGGATGTATTTCATTATCAGTTTATTGATTAAATGAAATATGCATTCAGTTATCTACCTTTCAATGTTGATTATTCATTATTGATTCAAGATATCTTACATTGTTCTTAACCCTTACTATTAATTTGAGATCACCCATTTCTTATGTTTTATTTTTCTCTAAGTTTACAAGAATTTTATTATGTTTGATATATATAGTTACGCTATGGGGAAAATGGTGTTCTTAGAGAAAATACTTTTTTTTAAAAAATTTTATATTTAAAATTTAATTTGAATTTAAAATATGAATCTAGTTTACCAAGACTATTAAACTATTTGGTTCTTTGGGATGAAATTTATTGTGACTTCTACCAATTTAATAAAGTAATACACTATTGTTATAGTTGGTATCATAGCAAGTTTTGTAGAAACCTTGGAAACTAGATTTAGGAAAACATAGATTAGGGAATATAACCCTATAAATTAATTTTAGTATAAGTCCAAGTATAGTATATCATCCTATAGATTTGTTAATGACCATGGATAAACTAGGTTAAACCTAAAGATTCATATATTGAGAAAGTTTCATGATTTATACATCCTATAAATGATTCTTCGGGACTATGTGATTTACCACTATGATTAGTGTTTCTCACACTATGATTTATGGTTTTAGTCAATGAATGGAACTAGAAGAAACTGGGTTAATGATGAATGTGATAAAAAATGTCTTGATAATTAATGTAGTGAAGGATATTGTGATTCATTAGAATCAATCATTATGATATATGATTAACAACATAATAAACTCTCAGACTCACCAAAGAAGAAAAGGATATAGTTCACTGAGAGATTGAGTGGTGGATACTATGGAGAAAAGAAGATTCAGTTTCCTATATGTTAATAATGTGTGAATAAACACCCAATTTAATGTCTTATATAAAAAATAAGATGTTTTGGGTGTGATAAAGAAGGATATAAAGCAATTAATTTCTAAGTAAAAATGAAAATTTTGGAATAATGGCCTCCCTAAGGTATTATACATGGTTGTATGTTTTAAATATATAAAATATAGGAATTATACAAACCTATATCCTAGGTGTAAAAATAATGAATAGAATCATCAAGTTTATATAATTAATGGTTATAATAATGATGATGAAGAGACTAAAAATAAAAAATTAAAGGAAGGAGGTATTAAGGAATAAGATGATGAAGTATAATTAATGGTTTAAGAATGAAGTATAATGATTAAAGTTCTCATGTTGTTGGATTAAATAATTATTTTATCAATTATGATATGGTTTTAATAATTATGAGATATCTAAGGACTATACTACAATACTTATTTAAGGATTTGGAATCATATGATGAATAGTACTAGTCACTAGAAAAACTGATTTAGTGGAAAGTTAACATTTTATAAAACAAATGATTTGGGGAAGATAACCCTAATTATGTACCCGATGTTGAGATAATAACTATAAAGGGATATTTATGGGATAATATTAGTGACCATGAAATTTGATAGTGAATTTATGGGTTCTGTTATATTTGTTGGGTTTACTAAATGTTTGGATTTAAGGAATATATTTAACAACCCAAGATTTTATCTTTAGAATAATGCATGTTTTAATTAAGGTTTAAAAGTGATAAAGGTATTAATATATTTGGTATGTGAAAATAATAGTACATTATATTGTTTTATGAATCTAAAGGCAATTTGATATTGGAAATTTAGTGACCTTCTACATTTTTGGACAAATGTGTTTTGGATGAGTCTTAAGATTAACTACTTTTGGAATGGATTAATCTGAACATTGGATATGGTTGTTTAAGGTTAAAGTATGATTTTTTATATTGGATACCATGTGATAAACATTTTTATTTTAGTAACTATTTAAAGGATGAAGGAATGACTTATGAATATTTTGATAAAAGTTCTTCAGTCATGAACAATTCCTCACGAATACCTATTTCTTAGAGTAAGAGATAAAGTGGAAATAAATAAAAGCACAACCCAAGGATGAAATTATACTTGTGACATGAAAATAAATAAATCAAGTTTATTTTATAGATTAGTTTATCTGGATAGTAAAATATTCCATCAACTCTAGGAAAAGTATTTTGGAACAAAAACCATATCTGTTTAATTTTCTTAATAATAAATCAATGGTCTTTTATCTGATCATAAGATTTATGGTTTTGTGATGGTTAACTTCCTAATGACCATGTTCTCTATTACTCTTCATCAGAACTTGATACATAGATTTATATTCTATGACTATTTTTTAATTTCCACTAATGATTTCCTATCTATAATCCTAGCTTTGTGGTGACCTTCTTATTTTCTTCTCCCTCTTTTTAAGAGAATGTTTTATTAACCCTATATATGATGCGGTTTTCCCACAACGGAATTTTCAAATACCAACTTATGATTTTTGAAGTACAATTTCAAATTGTTAGGACACAATTTATTGAAGGATGAGAGAATGTAACACACCAAGATCTTACAGTATGTATCCTTTTAAATTTAATATCTTCGATATCTTACGTTGCACGCAACACCCATCTTAAATAAACAATGACATATTATTATGTGATCATTATATCCTAGAAATTAAATTAGAAGGAATGAATAATATTAAACACATTTTGAAATTTATATATCACATATTATATCAAATGTTTTTACATTCATCCAATAGATTTGATAGACATAAGATAAGAAAAAAAATCCAATTTTATACATAAAAGCTATATTTTTCTAAAGGTAGTTTTCCGACCTTTTAATGACACACTTTTTTTAAAACTAAATTTTGATACTTTCATAAATTCTATTTTAAAAACTAAAATTTATTTTTAAAATTAAAACTTGAAAATTCTCTTAGGGATTTTTTTGGGTATTTTTCTGAAAATATTTATTTTCTAATGAATAGTGAGAAATACCGAATTTTATTGAATATCGTATTTTTATATCAACAATTTAAAAGTTATATTTTATGTTGTCTTAAACGTATGAATAGTTATATTATATTATTAATAATCCAATAAAGTTAATTGGAATCAATTTCATTGTTAAATCTGGTATAAAAACATTTTTATATTTAATAGTGTATTTTTCTGAAAAACTGTTTTTCATTACATTTTGTCAGTATAATTTTAAATTAAATACTGAATATTATATGTTTTTAATTTTGAAAAATTGATGTAATATTTTGACTCATAATTTTAAAATTTATTAAATATGCTTCTTTTATTTTTGATCAATATGAATAGTAATATTGGTAATTTTTGTTACCATGATAAAGAGAAAATTCAAAAATTTAGGTTAAAAATAAAATGATAAGGGCTATAAAATGATCACAACACTTGGAAAAATTTTATTGTATGATTCAATTATATCCATAATCAATTAATTATTGAATATATGACCATTTAGAACCATTTAGATGAGATTATGATATTTATAATATTTTATTTAAAGAAAATTCAAGATGTCATATTCATTTTTTAATGACTAAATTTGTTTATTATGGTGTTATCTAGAAGGTATCTTCAACTATAAATATTATTTTGAAATATAAATAAATTTTATTAACCATATTAATTTATTTTTAATTTAGTTAAGAAATTATTACCTTAAATAATTACATAATACTAATGCAGTAATTATTTAATTAATGAAAAAATAAAATAAATGATATTAAATATATAAAAATAAATATAATTTAAGATAATTAATGTCATAAAATAATTTTATAGATTAAATTCACATATTAGAGTTGTATTAAAATATTTTATTCTAAATTATTTTATTGTATTTATTTTATTAAAGCCAAAGTAATGAATTTTCCTTAAAATTGACATTATGAATATTTTATAGTAAATAATATTTTTTAAATGACATAAAATTTATAAAAATATTAAATACATCCAAATAATTGGTATAATGTTTAAAATTTTATCTATGATCCATTTTTGGTTTTTTTGTCATTTTATAGTAACATTATTAACCCTTTATGATTAAGATAGTGGTTACCGCCGTTAAGGTCAAAAATAACTAACCAAGGGGTAAATCAAAAGGATTTTGTTTAAAATGACACTAAAACTTGACTAATTCTATTTTTATATGGTATTAAAACCATATCCTATATTACATTTGAATCCATTCACATTTGGAGGCATTTGGAATGATAAATTAATTTATTATAATTTAATATTTAGAGAGTTTCTAAAAGTACCCCTAACTTGAATAATAAAATGGAACCTCCTCCATCACCTATTCACACCAATTTTAGCCTTATAGATTAAAAAAACCTGAAACTTTATCTTACCAACATCCTTATCCAATTTATAAAGGTTCCGGTCTTCCAAAAAGAGCAACCCTATTTCCTTTAAGAAGAGCTCTAAAGGAAGTCCGCCAAAGAAGAGGTAATAGTTTTTACCAGCTCATTCAAGTTCATTTCTTCTTATACTTCCTTTTATTGATTTTTTACATACTAAAATAAGAAATATAGTATAGTATATATGTTTATATATTATTATGATTATGATACAAGTATATCCATCCTATAAAAAATGAACTCATCACGCGTGCGTACGTACGACTTACCGTCTCCACACCCTAGGGTAATTTGTTTTCATCACCACTTTACTTGGATGGGTATAATGATGAAAATATTATATATATACAATAATTATGACATGATATATATTCTTTAAAAATCAATATACCATACACTTCCTTACCCTTTCATTATTAAGGGAATGATATCGTCGCTCGTGCATACGTACAACCTACCTTCTCCACGACGCGATACGATTCATTTTCCATGTTCAAAATTCAATAATGATTATAAAAATGTATATAATGAATGAATATTATATATATAACATTAATATAATTCTGAAGATGAAGGAAATATATCTTATGCATAATAACTATGACTTACATGACCAAACATTTATAGTAAAATGAAGCATTTAACACCCGAAACCAGGGTACTAATGAAATATTATTAATAAAAAAGTGATAAGATGATATAAGAGGATCATATATGATATAATAAATATGAATATGGTTCTAGTATTAATTAATAAATTGCTTTAAATCCTTATATATGAGTTTAAAGTATGTTCAACCAAAGGGAAGCGTAAGGTAAGAGACTTCATCTTAATTTCCATTCCATTAAGACTTACTTGGTATTGTGCACCTAATCATTTTTATGAGGTGTATATAATATCCATTTCATATAATTTTTTATTTGAAATTATATTTCTCTTAAATATACATATTATTTAAATCTTGGATATGAGTATTTCCTAAAACGTATACCATTTTTTTACACACGGTGTTTACTTTGAATGTTATTTGATTAACTGGGAAAATATTGATAAATATGAATCCTCTACTCAATACAGGTATTTAATGATAAGGAATATTATTAATGAATTAAATATATTATTCGATATATGAATAATTCTTTAGAATTGTAGTGATAGGTGAGGCCCAACATTATATAACCCATTTATGCATCAATAACTCTCAGGTGACAAAACATTTATCCAAATTAAATGGTTTTATACCTATAGTTTTAAGATATCTTGTGAAAGGTCTTAAATATAGTGGTATCATGTGATAGATATATGATGTTCAATAATTAATCATTGAATTCATTTATATTATATCATTATTATCCATGAAATTTTAACTATGAAAAAAATCTATGGATGCATTTCATTATCATTTTATTATTTAAATGGAACGTGTGTTTATTTATTTACCTTACCATATTGATTATGCATTATTGATTCAAGATATCTTACACTATTTTTAACCCTTACCGATCATTAGAGATCACCCCTTTCTTATGTTTTATTTTTCCTCAGGTTTCCAAGAAGTTTATTATGTTTGATATATATGGTTATGCTAAGGGAAAAATGGTGTTATCAAAGAAAATAATTTTTGTATTTTTTATGTTTAAAATGTAATTTGAATTTAAAATATGTATCTAGTTTACTAAGATTACTAAACTATTCGATCCTTTGGGATGTGATTTCTTGTATCTTATTCTAATTTGATAAAGTAAGGAACTGAATCCGGGTTAATGGAGTTGGGGTATTTATATATAGTGGGGATGATGAAATTTCCATCTATTTTGTAATTTAAAAGATCTGATTATTAATATTGTTCTAGATTAAAAATTATGTGATAAATAATAATAATTAAATTTTAATTAAATATACCACTATTTTATCAAGATTCAATATCCCTCTCTATTAAACTTGGAATGTCTAGTGTAACGTCCCAGTTCCAGAAGCCGCCCAAAGATTCCCAGAGATGCCCCGTACCCATTTGGTCACATGTCCTCAAGCGCGTTTCCCCGAATTCAAGAGGATGCCAACTAGCAGCGAGGGCCTTGGGTGTGATAGTGGGAAAACTATGCGCTCTTTGGAAGAGTGACACAGTGGAAGTAAAAACAAATAGAAATAATGGAAGCAGTGATAATGTCATACAATAGTAATTGAGGAAGACTGAAGGAAATAAACAGCTGAAGCACATATATAATGATGCATGATACATATGCCTATGAAAGTAGTCAAACACGTCACAATGATGAAATACAGTACTAAACCAAAGTACAAGGAAACCGTAAAAAACTCCTCAGCATCTCAAGCCTTAGCTTGGTCCCACGCTCTCTAGGTCCAAAGAAGTCAAGTGCCTGAAGTAAAAGGGCACTTGACCTTATCTATACCTGCAACAATATAATATATTTGGGCCAAAAAACATGGCCCAAATAGGGTGTGAGACTAAATCCCATTAGGCAACCACCAAGTGATCTGTTCCTAATAATCAGTGAATATATATGGTAGGTAATAAACAAAAGAAGCAGTAAACAAGGAAGTACTCAACAATAAATAATTCCATAGTTTCAAAGCATTCAGTTCCACATAGCAAGTAAACAGATAATCACAAATAGGTAACCCTCTAGGATGTACTCACAGCCTAATCCCCTCTAGTTCTACCTAGAAAACACAAGCAACCCTCTGGGCAGTACTCACCATCTAACCCCTCTGGTTCAACTTTAGTATAGACTCTCTGGGGAAGCACTTGCTATCAATTAACCCTATAGTCTTGTATCAGTAACTAAAAGTCACTCTGGGGAATCACTTATGTCTCATTCCCCCTGTGTCCTGCGTTGAGGAACTATAGAAACTATGAGGAAACACTTACATCAATTCCCCCTATGGTCTCGCATCATAACAATAATAACAGACACTGTGAGGAAGCCCTTACATCTATTCTCCCTATGGTCCACTACATCAGGTTCCCACGACCTTGTGTAAGTCAAACAAGCATAACAATTCAATATGGACAATGTAAACCTCAGGAAATACTTGTATAATAGTCTAAAACAAAACAACATGTCAGGTAAACAACACTCCATCCTACAGTACTAGGCATGGTGAAAAACAAGGGATCCTAATAGGCTAAGCAAGACCAAACGGTCATAAACAAAACTTGCATGGGAAAAAAAATCCAAATCATAGAAATTAACCCTATTCACATTCAATTAACCTCTACTCAAGCATACAAGCATAGCAGGCAATTAATAGGGCTAAAATCGTACACACAATACCCCGATCAAGGGTATTGGCCAATTTTGCACATATAACTCAAAGAATTTCAATGGAAAGGCACAAACCACCTACCTCGGTATTGTAGGATCGTTATATGTGAACATCAGGCCTTGAATCTCCCAAGAACACCGTAGATATACAGAAATGTTAAAAATGCTCAACCAAATATAACTTGAGAAAGAAGAAGAATCAGAAAATGAAGCTCTAGGAGAATAAAGAGCTTATTGAGGTGATCCCAACACAATCGACGATGATCGAATTGGAGAATGGATGCTCAGTCATTGGCTCGAAGAAGTTTCGTGGCTGTACGATCTCTATCGATCGAACCAGACCTAGAAGGAGACGATTTTGTTCGTCAGACATAACCCCGTTACGTTTAATGAAAAAAAGAAAGTGCACGACGTGTACTTTAGAAGTACACAGTGTGTACTTTAGAAGTACACAGTGTGTACTTTAGAAGTACACGGTGTGGACTTTATAAGTACACAGTGTGCACTTTAGAAGTACATGGTGTGTACTCTCCCTTATCAGCCCCCATATTAGGCGGTCTCCAGGTCACCATACACGGCCGTGTGCATGGCTGTGACATGGCCAACACCCGAATACTTGTGGTAACCGAGTACATGGCGTATACTTATAAAGTACATGACGTGTACTTAAGGAAATTTCCAGAAAACTTTTCTTTTTCCTCAAAAACACCAAAAAAGAAAAACATACCTGAAAAGAAGATCCAGGTTCTTACAAACTTCCCCCTTAAAGAAATTCATCCCCGAATTTCCCTAGCAAGGCGGCATAGAAGAAGAATGCTCGAACAACTTTGGCCACTGTGATCGTACATCGACCTCCCTCTCCCAAGTCTCTTCCTATACTCATTCATGCTGCCATAGCACTCATACAATAGGAATAGACCGACCACAAATAACTTTCGTACTGCGATCAAAAATCTAGATAGGATGCTCCTCAAATGAGGCGTCCACATCTAACTCAACATCCTCGGGTTGAAAAACATGAGACGAGTCTGAGAAGTAACTTCGAATCTAAGAAATGTGGAAGACATTGTGCATAGCCTGGTACCTCTGAGGTAATTGCAACTGATAGGCAACCGGCTCGACCCTATCCAAAACCTCAAACGGCTCGATGTACTCGGAAAAATCTTACCTTGTACCCTAATCCTCTTGTTCCCCAATATCGGTGTGAAATGTAGGAAAACCTGATCCCCAACCTAAAACTCCAGAGGTCATCTTTTCTGATCAACATAAGACTTCTGTCGAGACTATGCAGTAGCCATCCTCTTCTGAATCAACTCTATATACTCTGTGATCTCCTGGACAAGACGAGGTCCCAACATAGCTACCTCTCCTGCCTCTAGACAAAATAAGGGTGATTGGCATGGACTACCATACGAAGCCTCATAAGGTGCCATATGAATAATTTCTTAAAAACTATTGTTGTAGGAAAAATCCACAAGAGGTATGTGATTCTCCCAAGAACCTCCAAAATCAAGGATGCATACTTGAAGCATGTCCTCAAGCACCTAAATCGTATGCTCGAACTAGCCATCTGTTTGAGGGTTTTAAGATGTACTCAGAAGTACCTGTGTACCCAAATACTTCTGTAACCCCTACCGGACCCAAGAAGTAAAACAAGCATCCCTATCTGAAACAATGGAGTGTGGAACTCCATGTAGACGTACTATCTCATGGATGTACAACCATCCCATCTCCTCAACAATGAAGGTCTCCTTGATAAAAAAATAAGTGAGAAACCATCATGAGTCTGTTAATGAAAACCTATAAAACATCATTCCCTCAAGGTGAACTTGGTAAACCTGTCATGAAATCCATCACGACTTCATTCCACTTCCACTCGGGAATGGTTAACTACAGCAAAAGCCCTTCTAGTTGTCGGTGCTTCGTCTTCACCTGCTGGCAGGTGGAACACCTCATGAAAAAACTAGAAACATCTCTATTCATACATGGCCACCAATACTGATAGTGTAGATCACAATACATCTTGGTGACACCAGGTTGAATTTCCCAAACTGAGGAATGAAAGTCCCACATCAACTCCTCGCGTATGTCTGCTGTCACCCACACACGCCCCTAGAAATGCAAGATCTCATTCTCACCTATGGTCTATCCAGGAATAGGGTTCTCTCCTGACACACTTCCCCATAGAACTAGACCTTCAGAATATGATAGCTTCCTCATTCGCACTTGGTCAAGAAGAGTAGAGGTAAAAAATACAGAAGAAAGAAACGTATGCCCTTGTATGTCGTGCACCTCCAAATGAATCTCAAAGAATAGATCCATAAGCTGCAACTCACTACTGGCCTCATAAATTTCATGTATCTGAGTCCTCTTACTCAGCGCATCAACCACAACGTTGCCTTTCCTAGGCATGTAGGAAAGCTCGAAGTCAAGATACTGAAGGTACTCAACCCACCTTCGCTGTCTCAAATTCAAGTCACGCTAAGTGAAGATATACTTGAGACTCTTATGATCAGTGAAAACCACAAAATTCTCTCCTAGAAGATAATGTATCCAACAGCGTAAGGCATGAACAACTACTACCAACTCAAGATTGTGCGTCGGGTAATTCCTCTCATGTGGCCTCAACTGCCGAGACCCGTATGCAACAACTCCTTCTCCCTGCATAAGCATGGCTCTTAGCCTGATACTTGATTCATCACAGTAAATAGTATAGATCTTTCCTGGATCTTAAAATATTAGTATTGGTGCTGAAGTCAACCTCCCTTTCATCTCTTGAAAGTCTGACTCACAAGAATCTGACCATAATAACTTTTCACCCTTCTTAGTTAGGACTGTCAATGGAACTACTAAGCGTGAGAAGTCCTATATGAAACGCCTGTAGTATCCATCCAACCCTAGAAAACTTCATAACTCAAAGATGTTCTTCGACTGCTCCTAGGAAACTTCTGCTCTCACTTTATCTAGGTCCAATGATACTCTTGTCTCTGAGATAACATGACCCAAGAAGTAAATCTGGTCCATCCAGAAGTGTAATTTTGAGTGCTTAACATATAACTAATGCTCTCTCAGTGTACTCAAAATGGTCTCAAGATGGGTGGAATGGTTGTGTCGAGTGTGAGAGTACACCAAGATATCATTTACGAAGACCACCATGAAGGAATACAAGTATGGATAGAACACTCAATTCATCAGTTCCATGAAAACTACAGGCGTGTTCGTGAGACCGAACTACATAACCACATACTCATATAGAGCATACCTGCTTCAGAAGGCTATAAGAGGTATATCAGATGGTCTAACGTGCAACTGATAATAATTGGAACTCAAGTCAATCTTTGAGAACAACTGGGCTCCTCAAAGCTAATAAAAGAGATCATCAATCCTCGGCAAGGGATATTGGTTCTTGACCGTCAACTGGTTCAAATTCCAATAATCCACACAAAGTATGAGGGTACTATCTGCCTTCTTTGCAAACAGGACATGAAAACCCCAAGGAGAAGTACTGGGTTGGATAAAACCCTTTGCGTGAAACTCCTCCAACTACTACTTAAGCTCCTAAAACTCAGGTGTAGCCATCCTATAAGGAGGTATTGACACTAGTGCCACTTCTGGCACAATATCAAAAGAAAATTCTACCTCTCACTTCAGAGGAAAACCTGAAAAGTCCTCTGGAAAGACATATCTGAAGTGATCCGACACTAGAGGATAGTTCATCTGTGAGGTCCCCTAGTCATCCAGATATAGACTAGAAATCTGGGCTATAAATCCTCCCAACCCATGATGCTCAGGTCCCACTCTACTCACATGGACATCCCATTCACCCTTACAAAGAAACGATCTGCCTTCTAGTGATGTGAAACTCACCCTAAAATGATAACAGTTGACAATAACCAAAAAGGGAACTAACCAATCCATTCTGAGAATGACATCATAGCCTGTCATCTCCAGGACATTAAGATCCCATAAGAAGTGACACCCACCAACCTCTAGAGGGAACTCCTTACACTGATGTACACCAGCCGTTCTAGCCCCCAACAGAGTGTCTAACTTCATGATAACAACAGAAGAAAAGATACAGAGCCCAAGGCTCTCCACAACAACAAAATATATAAATCTATGGGAATCCCCTGTATCGAAAAGAGCATAAGCTAAAACTAAGGAAACTAGAATCATACCTTGAACTGTAGAGGGTACGGGATCCTGATCCTATTGGGTGTACTCCACTGAAAAAGTCTTGCCGGTTCCACGGACCTGTGACCCTACCTAACCACCCTATTGTTGCTGAAAGCCTGGCGATTGGCTACCTCGACCATGACCTCTACCTCGACCTGAACGGCTGGAAGAACTCCAGTTCCCAGACTGAGGAGAAACTGGTGGTGCTTCTCCTAAACAAGAAGTCATAGAAGAACCCCTGTCACTAGTTGCTAGTGAGAATATCTGATAGAAGTTCTAAAGATAACCCGTCTTGCCACAAGATCGACACTCCACTGGGTCTCTTGGGTAATGTGGTCTCGTATTCCCACTCTTCCTGCACTGGTAGCACACTATATGGCTACCAGAAGAAGTGTCTCACCTATTTGGATCACCGCACAAAGACCCCATACGATGCTTCTTGCTTTCAGTAGGAGGGAATGCAACTCTGGATGTCGAACCGCCCTAGCTCACAACTCCAGAATCCCTCAAGTTACGCTTTGTGATCAGCACCTGCTTGACTATAGAAGTGATATATTTCAACCTGAAGATATTAACCTACGATAGGATGTCGTGCCTCATACCATCTTCAAACTTCCTTGCTAGGAATATCTCATCACCTTCTGGAATAGGCGTGAAGTACTGCAGCTCAGTGAAGCGAGAATAATACTCCATAACTAAAAGAGTACCCTGCTCCAGACTCATAAAATCTTGGGCTCGATCGGCCCTCAAAGTCTCCGTATAGACATAGTCGTAGAAGGAATGCTGAAACTCATCCCAAGACATGACCTGTTGGCCTCCCTCCTGTGAGATCACATCCCACAATCTCTTGGAGGAATCCCGAAGCATATACGTAGAGAGCTTGACCCTCCTCTCCGGAGGCATCTCCAGGTGCTTGAAGATAGAAAGTATGGATTCTAACCATGAATCTACATTTTGAGGTCCTCCTTACCCTATGAAGGTGGGAGGATGCTACTGCTAGAAAACCCGTGTCAGCTCTGCCATAGAAGGGGCAGGATGAAGTACTCCTCAGAAGGCCTGCATGAACCTCATAAAGCCCTCTTGGAACTGTGCATCAACACCTGTGTCCAGAATTAAGACTGGTTCCAAGACTGGCAAAACTAGAGGATCTGCTGGTAGTCCCTGATCATCCATATCCAGTGTCTGATCACTACCTTGCAACTGGCGTACAACTGGAGGACGTCTCGATGGCATGACTCTGTAAGGTCAAACACACACCTTTGATCAAGATTATCAAGAACTAAAAACTAGAAGAGTAATAAGGGAACATGATAAAGAAAGCATTCAAGTTTTACAAAACATGGATACACGACGTTTATACTTAACTACACAGTGTGTTCTCTTAAGCCTTTCACATGTGTGTATAATTCTGCCAAAACTGGTTGTGTAACACCCCCAAACACACGGTGTGTTGTCCTAACACCCAATGAGTACTTGAATCCTCTTCCCCTGCCCGAGTCCTTCTACATGACTAAGCTACACAATTCTCCTAGAAAAATACTACACAGTGTGTTTGTGCTAGACACAACATGTACTAGATGAGTTTCATTGACCCGTGCTGTTAGTGACACGACCAGATACACGGCTCACACTACACGGTGTGTTTCAGATGGACCCGATGTGTACTAAAGGATTTCCACCGACCCGTGTTTTTAGATACACGATCGGATTCCAGGAATTACACTACACAGTGTGTTCAAGACTGACACGACGTGTATTGCTTAAGTTTTTATCCTTCCGTGTCATTAGTCACATGGGCAGACACATGGTCTAAACACACGCCGCATACGTCGGGTACACGGCGTGTCCCACCAAAATTTTCCCAACTCCGTGTCTCTTACCACACGACCAGTGACACGGTTAGAGACTACACAACGTTTACATAGAGTACATGGCGTGTACTTAAGAAAAATAGTTTCTTCCCAAACAGAAGAACACATGGTGTGTATTCAAAACTACACGACATGTATTTTGGGTTTTTCTGGACAATAAGCCTCAGAAACTACTCCGGAATCCCAGAAAACACTGAAATGAACATTAAAGTGCCAAATTCTGATCCGTGAGGGCCCATACTCCCCACGAATCAAAGCTTGGAATCTCTTACATGTCATATACAAGAAAAACAAGGTAATGATCCACCAAATTCTGATCCATGAGGGCCCATAACACCTCAAGAACCAAAGTTTGGCGTTCATTCAAATAGAACCTTACACAAATCAATACCCTATCAAACATCAGGTACTTTATCAAGGCATCTATCACAATAGCATGTATATATAGCACAACATCTATCACAACAACATGCAATCGCTAATGCACCCTAAATGGCATGGTAGGAATTCATGACATATGATTTCTAACAAGTTCCTATATGATGCATGAGATGGAATACCCTCATCTCACTGGGTTGCAATAGAAACAGAACCTCAATAATTTCAACACTCACCCAACGGTGAAATCAAATCAACTGTAAAATTTCAAAACTAGAAAAATTACAATAACGAGGTAGATCGGCTTTTCCCTGTACACGGGTTAGCTACTCCTGGGCATAACTTATTTCCAATTACCTATTTCCATCCTATCCCTGACTACATGCTCAAAACAGTAAGTCAAGAAGAAAAGAATCCATCTGATACCACTTTGTAACATCCCGGTTTTGGAAGCCACCCAGAGATGCCCCGTACCTGGTTGGTCACTTGCCTTCAATCACATTTCCCCGAATGCCAGAGGCTGCTGACTAATAGTGAGGGCCTTGAGTGTGATAGTGGGGGAACTATGCCATCATTGGCAAAGAACACAATATAATTAAAAACAAATAGCAATATCGGAACCAGTGATAATGTCATACAACAGTAACAATGGAAGACCGAAGAAAATAAACAACTAGAGCACATATATAATGATGCATGATATATATGTCTAAGAAAGTAGTCAAATACTCCACAATGATGAAATGTAGTACTAAACCAATGTACAAGGAAATAGTAAACAACTCCTCATCATCGCAAGCCTCATCTTGGTCCCATGCTCTCCAGCTCCAAAGCAGTCAAGTACCTGAAGTAGAAGGGTGCTTTCCCTTATCTATACCTGCAACAATATAATCTATTTGGGCCCAAAAGTATGGCCCAAACAGGGTGTGAGACTAAATCCTAGTAGGAAACCACCAAGAGATCTGTGCCTAACAGTCAGTGAATATATATGGAAGACAATAAACAAAACAAGCAATAAGCAAGGAAGTACACAACAGTAAAAAATTCCCCAGTTTCAAAGCATTCAGTTACACATATCAAGTAAACATATAATCACAAATAGGTAACCCTCTAGGATGTTCTTATAGCCTAATCCCCTCTGGTCCTACATTACAAGTAACACTCTGGGAAATACTCACCATCTAACCCCTCTGGTTCAGCTTTAGTAAAGACTCTCCGGGGAAGCACTCGCCATCAAATCCCCATATAGTCTCGTATCGGTAACTAAAAGGCACTCTCAAGAAGCACTTATTTCTCATTCCCCCTGTGGCTTGCGTCAAGGAACTACAAACACTCTGAGAAAGCACTTACATCAATTCCCCATATGGTCTCGCATCGTAACAATAATAACACACTCTGGAGAATCCCTTATGTCTACTCTCCCTATGGTCCACTACACCAGGTTCTCACAGCCCTATGTAAGTCAAATGAGCACAACAATGCATTAAGGCCAAATTAAACCTCAATAACTACTTGGATAACAGTCTATAGGACAACAACATGTCAGGTAAACAACACTCCATCCTACATTACTAGGAATGGTGAAAAACAAGGCAGCCTAATAGGCTAATCAAGACCAAATGGTCATAAACAAAACATGCATGGGAAAACACTTCCAAAACATAGAAAATAACCCTATTCAAATTCAATTAACCTCTACTCAAGCATAAAAGTATATAAGTCAATTAAAAAGTCTAAAGCCATAAACACGCAATACCCCAATCAAAGGTATTGGGAAATGTTTCACGTATAACTCAAATACTTTCAACAGAAAGAAAAAAACCACCTACCTTAGTGTTATAGGAACGATATACGTGAACCTCAAGCCTTGAATCTCCCAAGAACACCTTAGATCTACAAAAATTCTAAAAACACTCAACTGAAGATAACTTGAGAAAGTAGAGGAATCAGGAAACGAATCTTTAGGAGAAGTAAGAGATTAATGAGGTGATCCCAACACAATCGATGACAATCGAATCGGAGAATAGATGCTCGGTTGAGGGCTCGGAGAAGTTCCGCGGCCGTATGGTCTCTCTCGGTCGAACCAGACCTAGAAGGAGACGGTTCTTTCCATCAGATGTGACCCCGGTACATTTAATGAAAAAAAGAAAGTACACAGCATGTACTTTAGAAGTACACGGTGTGTACTTTCCCTTACTGGCCCCCGCATTAGGTGGTCTCTAGGTCACCATACACGGCCGTGACACGGCCAGCACTCGGCTACTTGCGGTAACAGAGTACACAATGTGTATTTATAAAGTACATGACGTGTAATTAAGAAAATTTACAGAAAACTTTTTCTTTTTCCTCAAAAACACATGAAAAAAGAAAACATACCTGAAAAGAAGATCTGGGTTCTTACATATAGTTTCTTGGATATTCTAGTGGAAAGGATCCATATTCACATTCACATAACCCCAACAAGGTTTGGTTAAGATACTTGAAGGTATTTAGGTAGGCATGTCTTTTCCAACTATGGGATTACAACTCATTGATCCATTGAGTGAATTCCCCAATCTAGAAATCCTGAATTAGATTTCCTCAACAATTGCCACTAAATTACACCAATTCCATCAAGGGATACTTTTCTTGCTATAAAATGGTTAATTCAACCCAAAAACATCATAATAACTCCCATTATAAAAGTAAGTTTCCTAATAAGGGTCGGTTAAACACTTTGTTATATTGGTTTTATTCCTAATCAAGTAATGGAAGGACAAGTATGACTTAATATTTATTTGAGAAATTTTATTTATTATGCATAAATTTTATCTTTTTTTATCCTTTACAGGAATTTTTAATATTAAATGGATTTTAATTAACTAAAAAACCATTTTGGACAAAATAAATATGCATAATCTATTTATTTAAATTCTATATTTTAACATTAATTCATTTATTTATGTGATCATGGTCTTCCATTCATAAAATAAATAATTCATAGATAGAAATAAATAAATAAATAAATAAATATAACGATTATGATCTTATCTAAAAGTTGATTGAGCAGATAATAAATTAACCTATGATCTAGGGGAATAACTCCTTATGTCATTCTTGGCATGAGTTGCATCATTCCACCTCTGCACCCATGTTTCACTTAGGCTGACATCATTATGGCTCTATCTTGAACTGCCTCCATGCACTTTGGGATACTCCATTAATTATATGTATTTATAACTCACACAAAGGTGGGGGGAACCAAAGGAATGGTTTAGGGGAATTATATAAAAAACCTTGGACACATAGTTCCAATATAATAATAGAGGGAGGGATGACACACATTCCATCAAATTTAATTTAATGTTAAATAATTGAAAAAACATGCAATAAATTAAATTTAAAACAACCAACACATACATAGGTATTGGTAAATTTCATGAATGATCATATACACAATGAATACACAAAAGTAAAACTGATCAACATTCATTCATTAGTTTTATTTTATTATTAAGATAAATACACTTTAATTCATTAATTAATTCCCTTTAATCTTAATGACCATCAGAATTATTTTGGAGATACCCATTATAAATGAATTCATGGAAAATAAATGGATAAACCAATAATTAAATATTATTAAAATAAATTAATTGAACATTTAAAATTATTTAAAACCATTTTTAAAATTTTAAACACAATAAGTTACAATAAATGTAATAAAGTTTTAATGTTTCAATTAGAAATTTAATGTAATTTTAATTTTTTCCTTTATTGGTAGACTACATAGTGTGTACTATTTAACTACATGACATGTACCTCAGTTATTGTGTATCCAGAGTACATGCCTGGGACTTTAGCACGTTCCAAAACCAGACTACATGGAATGTAATAACCAATTAAACTTCATGTGTTCTACTTTACATGTGTCCATTCAATCCATGGACTTAGCATATTTATTGAATTTGGGACTACACAAAGTATACAATCCAGCTACACACCATGTATCTCACATGTCATGTGTCCACATAACTCACCAAGGAACTCAATGTGTATTTTGGATGCATGAATTAATGGGCTACACATTGTGTACACTGGATACATGACATGCACTTCATCAATTCTCTAGGATATTAGTCTCATGAATTTTTGAATGTGTATTTGATCATAGAGTTTGTGAGAATTTATTTGGTAAACAATGCAGACTACACAGAATGTACACTAGCTACACACAATATAATCCAATATGTTTTGTGCCAGACTGGATCAATTTTCACGTAGTGTAAAATAAATGCACTGTGTGTAATTACTATTTTTCATGTTGTGTATCTCGTGGTGCATCCAGATACAGTTCACATAGGTAGATGGAGTTTACTATGGATACACATCATGTTACCCTATCTTACTGACCAAAATTCTTGGCACTTCTTAATGGAATCTCTAATTGTTCTTCATCTTTTCTTAGACATTTAAGAAAATAAAACACTGCAAGATGATTAAAATGTAGAAATTATGTTAATTAAAATCATATTAGGGAATGAATAATTCTTGAAATGAAAATCTAACCATTATTTCACATGTTTATCAATATTCAAATAAATAATTATAAATTTAAAATGTGACCGCTTTGATACCACTTGAAGGTTTTGAACATAGAAGAAGTGCCTTTGGTGAGAGTTAAATTAAAATTTATTTTAATTTAGTGTTGCCTGAAACCCCAATGGAGTATCTTTAATGTTAAATTTATAATTAATATATTTATGATCAAAATAAGAATTACCTTGTCTTAGGATCTTTCTCTAATGTAGATGTTGATCATTCTGAAAAAACCTTATTTTTATTACCTTCGTTGCGCTTGGAGGATCCAAGTATAAAATCTCTCTAGTAGTGATGCACTTGTGCTCCTTTGATCTCTAAATGAAACTGATTGATTTCTAGGTACTAGCATGATGAATCAATCATCTTGAATTTTTTATCTTGATCACCCAAGTTCCTTAGGGATTTAAGGAGTTCTTCTCATTATTAAGAGGAAGAGAGGATAAAAAATTAAGAGAGAGAGAAGTCTGTTGTGCACAACAATTATTAATTCTAAATTTTATATTAACCCTACACAATAGACATAACCATCTATTTATAGATATAGGGTTTAGGTTAAAATATTATTTAATTACATACCAACCCTTAAATAAAATTATGATCTTTAACAAAATCCATACCAAAATAATAATAATAAAATTATTTTATGGCGTGCGGGCTAATTTGCGCAATAATAAATATTATTTTACTGGATTGTAAATTAATATTTATCACCGAACACGGTCTTGGTCTATTTGAACTCCTCAACATTTATTGAATACTCAAGTAAATATTTAATTAAATATTTCATTCATAAATAATTATTTTTCGATTGATGAAACTTGAATAAAATCATTCCTCTGTCTTGAGAATAATATTTATTCTAACAATAAAATTAAAAATAGAATTTAATAAAGATCAACCAAAACAATTAGTGTGTGACCCTCTAGAATTATTTCTCATTGGTATTAAGTGGGATTTACTAAAGTCCAAGATTACTGTCTAGAAATGAGTTAATGAACCCAATACAAAGAACTTAATATCGTAAGGTCAAAAACCACATACGAATGCTTACTATGTAATATATTCTCTTTATCTCAATATCTCATCAAGAAGGTTTTATATCCATATCATCAACCTATGTACTCGATATGTCTTTATTTTACTATCTAAAATAAAAAAGTTGTTACACCTTGATCATGGAATTTAATGCAATGGTTCTATTCCAATCAATGGGTTGAAATATAAGCTTCTATAAATATGGAAAATAAAAATACTTCCTCGAATTATCCATTAATAACAAGTCATTCATGACACAACCAACGTACCTTAATTCCCATCAACACATGGAGTGATAGTTTTGGTTAGTAAATATAAGTGCACAAGTCATGAAATGCATCAATGATAATATTAAAGTCTGAAGACCATTACACATGATCATAAATAGGAATATTCCATGAAATCAAAACATCTGTAATTCCTACTGGTGGGGTTGATCTCATAATCTCTCATCTTGGAGATTAACAAGTGCTAACTTCATGAGAAGAAGACTCATCTGATTATAAGTACTCATGCTTGACAGTTTACATACTATCCAACTATAGAACTATATTTAAGAATATCATCATAGAACTTCATGGTTCTCATCATAATAGATAACTATTACGACCTAATCAATGTGACATATACCCTTGAATATTATTATATTAAATTCATGAAAAACAACAAAAAATATATAATAATATGTTTTAATAATATTAAATTCTTCGAATATACATGTAATCAAAGTACAATTAGTTAGTCCTAGGACCCCAAATCCAACACTTATACCATGCATATTCCATTGCTTATTATTTTCATCATAACAGGAAAGTATACTATATATTTATCATTCATTTTAGAGCATGATCCACTGGAGTTCAAGATTATGGTGGTGCCATATATTTTAATGTGTTCTATTGCACTAGTTTCACCCATTATTATGAATGTAAATATTTAGTTTTTTATACCATATGATGAAATAATAGAATGTCCATTGAACAATAAATTTTAAGATAAATCGTTTATTTACTATAGTATAATATTGGGTATTACATACTTTAAACTTAAAAATTACTCACCATTAAATGAATTTTTCTCACATTTAAGTCATATGTTATAATGTATGAATTAAATTTAACCTTTGTTAATTATTAGAACAACATCCATAATTAATTCAAGGAATTTAAACTACATCATCATATAATGTGGAAAATGAATTACATGATAGCGATGTGGAATGTATAAAAAATATCTAGTTAGTGGTAATTTGATATCTTATATAAAAATATTTCCATTCATATAACAAGTAGTGATATATTTTTTTGGGTTTTAGTGCAGACAAAACTTATCCAAATATAGTGGAAATAACCACTAAACCATTTTTGTAACGACCCAATATTTTATAAATAGAAATTCCTTTATTATAAATATGTCATAAAAGCACATGAAAACACAACATAATGAACTAATAAGTGCTAACTGAACTTTAAACATAAGTTTTTCACTTCTGTTTTTGGAATGTTGAAAATATGATATACACGATTGTGATCAGTAAGTTATTTGGATTCTGATAAGAAAAACTTAATTTTTTAGTGAATAGTAACCTACCCTTATGAATAGTAACATACCCTTATGAATAGTGATATAACCTAATGAATAGTAAACTTACCTATGATAATATATAAATAATATTCAAGTTGAAATCACGATATACCTATATTTTAGAATAAGTAAATGAATGTTTTAAAATTGGTTTTTGATAATAAATTATGATTTTAATTAAATATTAAAATAATAATATTTAGAGAAATATTTTTGAAAAATGTACTTCATTTTTGGATTCTACACATCGAAAAATGGTTAGGGTGATTTTTTGAGATTTTTCTAAAATACTTGAATTTTTTATGAATAGTAAAATCCGATAATTCACAATAAATGCTAAAACCTTAATTTCTGCATCATTCTTGAGTCATGGATGATGTAAATGGCCTTTTTTTTGAAGTCACATGAATTTATTAGTGTTCTTGGTCATGGAATAATTACTATTCCTTTTCTTGTGAAGAAATAATAAACTAATGATTAAAAAATTATGAAAACCCTCCTCTCCTCCACTATAAACCCCCCTCACTCCCTCTTCTATTCACTACTGTCAAGCCTTGTTCCTTGCCAATATTCTACCCAAATATCTCCCCAAGATCCTCCCCCACGTCCAAAATCTCCTAGCCTCTTCAAAATACCAAAACCATTCCTTTTAAGAGGTTTTCAAAGGAGGAAGTCTCAAGAGGTAAATTCCTCTTTCCAATTCCTTCATTTCTTTTAAGTTCTTTTCTTTTTATTTCTTTCCTCACCTCCCTTAACCCAAATAGTATGATAACCATAGTAACATAAATTTTCTAGAATTTTTTTATGCTAATGGTATATTTCATTATCTTCTCTTCTTTCCCCACCTTTTATTTGAAAGAAATGAAAGCACCATTTGAGATGTGCTAATTTAACACATTCAAGGACAACAATTTATCAATTTTTATTATCTTCTTTAATTCTGGTCATGAAACCATTTTTTTATGGTTGAACAAGATTATTATATATGTAATATATCCTTTATATGTTTCTATAAACCTTTTGTACTAATGGTATTAGGTTATAAAGCAAAACATGTTCTTTGTAATCAAACCCCCCCGATTAACCAAAACGGTTATCACTAAGGTTTTATATATAATATTTCGACTTCACTCTAAGTAACCAAATTAAATTTAAAACCATGTAATCTCCTGTATGTTCACTAATATCATATAAATTAATTTCTGGTCAACCACTTCCATCTTCCATGTTTATCCGAACATGAATATAAGTGAACCGATCTTTTAAAACCAAGTAAACAAACGAGACCAAACAATGAAATTAAACCTTATAATTAATCAAAAAGGCCTTGAATGAAATAAAAAGGGTTATAATAAATCAATTACATATATAATAGGTTCTATATTTGTTAATTAATAAACCTAATTTGTTTATTCAGGTCATTAATAACAAGTGGAGAACACCACTAGAGTTAAGGTAAGGGATCCTCTCCATTTCTCTCTTAATCAATATTGTCCTCTATGTTTTGCCTTTTTATGTGTAATAACAAATGATGGGGTATGTTTTATCACCTAAAAAATATTGGACTCATGTTTTATAAGTGATTATAAACCCCTCATCTCTCTCATCAATCCCTCTTAGGTACACCTGACACTATGCTGATAAAACCGTAACGAATTCTACCCGAACCTTCTTTGTTCTTTCTGGTTGCCTTATCTTTCTTTATATAAAAATGGAGTTATCTTATATACTTATATACATATTATAAATTCTGTGTATTTTTACAAAATTAATTTATGATGAACCTTTAATCACTCTATTTTGGGGATATACATGTTTTTAAAAGATTTCCTCCTTAGAACTTTCCGATAAGCAAACCTCTTTTAAGGGAACTTCCCAAATTGTTCCCCAATTTCAAGTAAACTCTATACTCTGTTTTAAAGAAAACATTGTATTTATAAAATCATCATTATTATTATTAAAACCTACTTTTTTCAATTCTGGTTTTATATAAAATATTATCCTCTTTTCTATTTTAAAAGCTCTATAGAATTTTCCTTAAAACTGCACAAAAATGCTTTAATACTAATGTTACTCAAATGAATTTATTATATGCTGTCACTTCTGTTTGACACCACTTACGATGTTATATGACTATTTTACCTTATAAATGTACAATTAATGTTCTAGTCCCTTTTATTCATGGACACTTTCATGATACACCCATTTGTTATGAATTTTTGTCATGGTTGTGGTACCCAATTCATTCCATGGGTACCCTTATGTTTATGTATGGTTGATTATGTATGATTATTTATGTGGAAAGATTATTTATGTGGTAATAATATTCATGAAAATTTTGATATGGGTGAGCCCAGATAGCGCTCCAATGCATTGGGTAAGGTTAAGTCTCATGAGATGCGATGTGAAACGGGGTTGATAGTTAGCCTTGACCCATACTAAAATGGGAAACAATATTGGTGGTTAGCCTTGACCCATACCAAAGAAATATTTTATGATTCTGTCATATTTATATGATTCCATGTTTATATGATCCCATGATTATATGATATTATTTCATATGTTCCATGATTTTTATATCATTATGTCATGCCTCCTACCTCATGTGCTTAATATATATCCTTACGTTCATTCCCTTACTGGGATTTTTAGCTCATCCCTTTATTAATGTGTTCCCCAGGGTACCCTATGCAGATGTAAGGGATCAAAGGAAGTTAAGAGCTCTTTATAGAGATTAAATAAAGAATTTTTTAGCCCCTTGTTTTAAGTTTTATGTACCTAGTCTTCTAAGACACTAGACCTAATGATCCCTGGCTTGTACTATGATGCATAATTATGCTTAAAATCATGTAATGATATATGAAAAAGTCTTGGATTGCTATAGTTGGTATCAGAGGATGGTCTAGTTATTTTTTGAGATTAGGAATAGATCACCTTAGTGAGAACCTTAAGAATGAGACTAAGTATAAGAAAACATTCCAAAATTTTGGTGAGTATTGAGTAAGTGGTTTATCAAGAAAATAAATCCCTGTCTGGATATGAGAAGGTAGAGGTGGATCTGGAACAGATATACCTAGGAGTGAAAACTCCGACAAAGAGTTTTGTGCTTGACTCGGGGTATCCTGGTACATGACAATTGTCCTTGCTTCACTCTTGGTTATGACACTCCCAGGGGATATTCTTTGGTAGATTCACAAGCTTGATACAAACCATTATTAAGGGAAAAATAATAAAAAATCCCATAAGAATATAAGTTAAGAAATAGATCAAGGATAACTTAGATTTAACCCTGAGGAATCCAAATTTAGGATATACTTATTCTTTATAAGTTTATCATTTTATGTTCAAATTTTCCTTTTTTATGCTCAATAGATAAGTATTAAAAACCTATAATTATACGTTCTTTTTCTTAGTTAATGGCAGGAAATAGAAGAACACATTCCAAAAACCAATGTGTTAGGAAATGTGAATATTTCTCTAATGATATGCCTGATATGATGGGAGAGAGTGCTCAAAAATTCATGGTAGTACTTGATCAACTGGATCGAGTTATGAATAATAACTTGAATCATGCAGAACACCCTACTCCTACAAGGAAAGAGAAAGTTGCCATAGAATCCTTCATGTGGACAAGGCCTCCCATGTTTAGCAGATCTTATGATCTCCTCCTCGTGGAACAATGGATTAACTCCATTGAAAATATATTCTCCATCCTCTAGTGCTCAGAAGAAGAGAAGGTTGTTTTGGAATTCTATCATTTTGATGGGGAAACTGATCAGTGGTGGACACTGATCAAGAATACAAATTCCCAAGAGGAAATTGATTCCATGGATTGGGAGAAATTCAAGAGGATGTTTTTTAACAAATATTTTCCTCAAACCCTCCATATCAAGATGGAAAGAGAGTTCCTCGAACTCAAGCAGAAGGACGATGAGTCCATCGGGGTGTATGAAGAAAACTTTACAAGGCTTGCAAGGTACGCCTCTAGATTTGTCATGAACACAAAAATCAAGGTGGATCGCTTCTTCAACGGACTAAAGCTGAGTATATGAAAAGAATTGGTGATTTGAGACTTCAACAGTTATGAGGAGATTGTCCATTGATCTCTAAAGGTTGAAATGGAGATTGGAGACTCTCAGTGGTCTCGTGGGCCCAGTGACAAGAAGAGAAAAATGGAGAACAACATGGGTGGTTCATCAAAAAAATCCCATGATGGAAAGAATCCTGACTTTTCCCCTTGCAAAAATTGTGGGAAGAAGCATCCTGGTAACTGTATAAAGGGAACCAAGAATTGCTTCAAATGTGTACAGTTTGGTTATCTGGCCAAGAATTGCTGCTGGGATATGAAGAATCCCACCAATGTAGAAGAAAAAAGGAAGGTTCAAGTCAACACTCAGCTTGTAGTGTAGTGTTACAACTATAAGGAGTATGGGAATTATGCAAACAATTTCCCTAAACCAAGGGTTGTTGGAGGAAATCAACAACAACCTCCAATGAAATAAGGAAGGGATTATACTATCACTACTACTGAGGTGGATCCAAACAATGATGTGGTGATAGGTACACTAGTTATTCATTCAATAATAGCAAACATACTCTTTGATTATAGTTCTACGCATTCTTTCATATCTTGTAAGTTTAGTAGAACTATTCAAATACCACCTCAAAATTTGGAGGAAAAGTTATCTGTGAGAACTGCGAATGGGAAAATTGTTGCATCCATGGTTTATAACTCCTCCCCAATTAATGTTTGTGGACTGAACCACCCAGAAAATATCGTTATACTTCCTTTAGTGGAGTTTGATGCTATCTTGGGCATGGATTGGCTATATTTATACAAATCCAACATCAATTTTTGGGAAAGGGAGATCACTTTTCATATCCTGAAGCATCCTCCAATTATTTATAGTTATAAAGAGGAAGATGAGTCTCCTTTAGAATAATCATCTCAAGTGTGGATATTACTGCCTTATGAGAAATCATATCTAGCTCAAATGATTGAGACAAAGGAGAGAATCATGCTTGAAGACATGCCCATTGAGAGGGATTACACTGATGTATTCCCTAAAGAGTGTCCTGGTCTTCCTCCTTATCGAGAGGTTGAGTTATCAATTTAACTTATCCCTGGATCTCTACCTATCTCAAAGAAACCTTATAGAATGGCCACCGTAGAGCTGGAAGAGCTGGAGAAGAAGTTACAGGAGAATATGGAGAAGGGTTTTATACACCTGAGTGCTTCACCGTGGGGTGCACCAGTCCTATTTGTCAAGAAGAAGGATAGATCAATGCACCTCTACATTTATTATCGCGAGCTCAATAAAATCACAATAAAGAACAATTATCCCCTTCCACGGATATATTACTTGTTTGATCAGCTTCGTGGGGCCAATTATTTCTCTAAGGTGGACCTTTGGTCGAGATATCACCAATTAAATGTGAGGAAAGAAGATATTCCTAAGACTGCCTTTCAAATGAGGTATGGACACTATGAGTTCATAGTGACGCCCTTCGGACTCACTGATTCTCCATAAAGTTTCATGGATTTAATGAATGGAGTCTTTAGAGATTTCCTTGAAAAATTTGTGGTAGTCTTTATTGATGATATTTTGATATACTTTAAGAGCAAGGAGGAACATGAGGAGCATTTGAATAATGTGTTAAAGACTTTGAGAAGGGATAATTTGTATGCAAAGTACTGTAAATGTGAGTTCTGGATAGAGTAAGTATCATTCTTGGGGCATGTTATCACCAGCAAAGAGATATATGGGAACCCTTCCGAGATAAAGGCAATTGAAGAGTGGCCCATTCCAACTTCTGTAATGGAGATCTGTAGCTTTTTGGGTCTAGCTGGGTATTATCAAAAATTTGTGATGAAATTTTCACGATTTTCAAACCCAGTGACCAAGATGAAACAGAAGGGAGTAAATTTTTATCTGGACATAGGAATGCGAATACTATTTCAAGGAGTTGAAAAAGAGGCTAATCACTGTGCCGGTACTCTCACTCCTAGCAAGTGGAGAACTCTTTGTGGTGTATAGTGATGCTTCTAAGAAAGGCTTAGGTTGTATGATAATTCAAAATGATAAAGTGATAGACTATGTTTCAAGGAAGCTGAAAATGCCTGAGCAAAACTATCCTACGCATGATCTGGAGTTGGTGGATGAGATCTTTTCATTGAAAATATGGCAGTATTATCTCTATGGGGAGAAGTGGGGGATATATACTGCCCACAAGAGTCTAAAATATATATTCACACAAAAATAACTTAATATGCACCAAATAATATGGATAGATCTCATCAAGGATTATGACTACTCAATCCACTACCATCCCGGTAAGGAAAACAAGGTGACAAATTCTCTAAGTATAAAGGATCCTGCATCTTTGTCAATGATGAGAATTGAAAAGGATATGATCTTATTAGATTTTCAAAGAATGGACATGGGAATAATTAAGGTAGGAACATCATCAATCATTTCTCAAATGATTGCTCAACCATCCCTCTTGAAGAAAATAAAGGGTGCTCAAAGAAAATATGTGGAAATTTAGAAAAGGGTGGAAGCTGTTAAAAATAAGAAATCCTCGGATTTAAAAATTGATGAGGAAGGAGCTGTAAGATTTGGGACACGATTATGTGTACCATCTAATCTAGATATAAAGAAGGAGCTATTGAATGATGCACATAGATCGACATTCTCTATCCACCCAGGGAGCACAAAGATGTATCAAGATCTCTGGGAAAACTTTTGGTGGGACAATATGAAAAGGGAGATTGTTGAATATACATCAAAGTGCCTGGTATGTCAGCAAGTGAAGGAAGAGAGACAAAGGTCTAAGGGGATAATACAACCACTACCCATACCAGCATGGAAGTGGGAGAACATTACCATGGACTTTTTCACTAGAATTCCAAGGACATATAGAGGAAATAATGCTATATGGGTCATTGTGGATCATCTTACAAGGACAACTCACTTTATCGCGGTTTGAGAGGACTTATCATTGGATCAACTTGCACAGATTTACATCCAAGAAGTGGTAAGGCTGCATGGAGTACCACTATCTATTATATCCGATCGTGATATGAGATTCACCTTGATGTTCTGGAAAAGTCTCCAGCATGCTCCGAGTACTGAACTGAACTTCAGTACGACCTATCATCCTCAAACTGATGGCCAGTCTGAGAAAACTATTAAAACACTGGAATACATGTTGTGAGCGTGTTTTATGGAATTCAAAGGAGGATGTGACCAACATCTTTCACTGGTTGAATTCTCATACAACAACAGTTTCCACTCGAGCATCTGAATGGCACCATATGAAGCCCTTTATGGGAAAAGGTGCAGAACACCAGTGTGTTGGGATGATGTCCGTGAGTGTAAGCTGTTAGGACCTAAAATGGTCGAAGAAATGGTGTAGAAGGTGAAAAACATTCAGTATCATATCAAGGAAGCCCAAATTCGACAGAAGAGTTATGTAGATAACCGTCGATGAGACCTTGAGTTCAAAGTTGGAGACATGGTATTTCTACGCATATCTTTGTGGAAGAAGGTCATGAGGTTTGGAAATAAAGGGAAGTTAAGTCCCAGGTACATCAGACCCTTCGAGATCTTTGATCGAGTCGGAACTGTGGCCTATCGACTGGCACTTCCACCTACCATGATGAAAGTACATGATGTCTTTCATATATCCCTCGTAAGGAAGTACATACCAGACCCTTCACATGTACTCTCTTTAGAGGTGGTACAGTTGGAGGATGATATTTCCTATAAGGAGCAACCAGTGAAGATCTTTGATCATAGAGATAAAGTTCTACGCAACAAGACTACTCATCTAGGAAAGGTACTATGGAGAAACCATAAGTACGAAGAGGCAACATGAGAACTGGAGGAAGCAATGAAGGAAAAGTAACCAAACCTATTTTTGGCTTAGAATGTGAAACGAAATTTCGAGGGTGGAATTTCATAAGGGGGGGAAGAATGTAACGAACCAATGTTTTATAAATGGAAATTACTTTCTTATAAATATGTCATAAAATCACATGAAAACACAACATAATGAACTACTAAGTGTTAAGTGACTTTTAAACATAATTTTGCCCCTTCTGTGTTTGGAATGTTGAAAATCTGACATACATGGTTACAATTAGTATGTTATTTGGAGTCCGATAAGAAAAACTTAATTTTTTTTGTGAATAGTAACCTACCCTTATGAATAGTAACATACCCTTATGAATAGTGATATAACCTAATGAATAGTAACCTTACCTATGATAATATATAAATAATATTCAAGTTGAAAGTACGATATACCTATATTTAAGAATAAGTAAATTAATGTTTTAAAATTGGTTTTTGACAATAAATTATGATTTTAATTAAATATTAAAATAATCATATTTAGAGAATTATTTATAAAAAATGGACTTCATTTTTGGATTCTACACGTCGAAAAATGGTAAAGGTGAATTTTTGAGATTTTTCTAAAATACTTGATTTTTTTATGAATAGTAAAATATGATAATTCACAATAAATGAAAAAAACCTTAATTTATGCATCATGCTTGAGTCATGGATGATGTAAATGGCCTTTGGTTGGAAGTAAAATTCATTTATTACTGTTCTTGGTCATGGAATACTTACTATTCCTTGTCTTGTGAAGAAATAATAAACTAATGATTAATTTTTTTTGAAAACCCTCCTCTCCTCCACTATAACCCCCCCACTCCCTCTTCTCTTCACTACTCTCAAGCCTTTTGACTTGCCAATATTATGACCAAATCTCTCCCCAAGATCCTCCCCCACGTCCAAAATCTCCTAGCCTCTTAAAAAACCAAAACCTATCCCCTTAAGAGGTTTTCAAAGGAGGAAGTCTCAAGAGGTAAATTCCTCTTTCCAATTCCTTCATTTCTTTTAAGTTCTTTTCTTTTTGTTTCTTTCCTCACCTTCTTTCAACCAAATAGTATGATAACTCCAGTAACATACATGTACTGGAATGTTTTTATGATAATTGGATATTTCAGTATCTTCTCTCCTTTCCCCACCTTTTATTTGAAAGGAATGAAAGCACCATTTGAGATGTGCTAATTTATCACATTCAAGGACAACTGTTTATCAATTTCTAATATCATCTTTAATTCTGGTCATGAAACCATTTGTGTTATGGTTGAACTAGATTATTATATATGTAATATATCCTTTTTATGGTCATGTAATCCTTTTGTACCAATGGTATTAAGTTATAAAGCTAAACGTGTTCTTTGTAATCAACCCCCCCAATTAACCAAAACGGTTATCACTAAGATTTTATATATAATTTTTTGATTTCAATCTAAGTAACCAATTAAATTTAAAACAATTTAATCTCCTAGATGTTCAATAATATCATATAACTTTATTTCTAGACAACCACTTCCATCTTCCATGTTTATCCAAACATGAATATAAGTGAACCGATCTTTTAAAACCAAGTAAACAAACGAACCCGAACAATGAAATTAATCCTTTTAATTAATAAAAAAGGCCATGAATTAACTAAAAAGGGTTATAATAAATCAATTAAATATAGAATAGGTTCTATAATTATTAATTAATAAACCTAATTTGTTTATTCAGGTCATTAATAACAAGTGGAGAACACCACTAGATTTATTGTAAGGGATCCTCTCCATTTCTCTCTTAATCAAGATTGTCCTCTATGCTATGACTTTTTATGTGTAATACTAAATTATGGGGTATGTTTTCAAACCTCCCCATACTTACCTGATGTTTTATAAGTTATGATAAACCCATCCTCTCTCTCATCAATCCCTCTTAGGTACACCCGACACCATGCCGATAAAACCATAACGAATTCTACCCTGACCTTCTTTGTTCTTTTGGGTTACCTTATCTTTCTTTATATCAAAATAGAGTTATCTTATATGTTTATATAAATATTATAAATGATGTTTAGTTTTATAAAATTCATTTATTATGACCCTTTCATAACTCTATTTTAGGGATATACATGTTTTTAAAAGATTTCCTCCTCAGAACTTTCTGATAAGCAAACCTCTTTTAAGGGAACTTCCCAAATTGTTACCCAATTTCAAGTGAACTATATCCTATGTTTTAAAGACACCATTGTATTTATAAAATCAGTATTATTATTATTAAAAAATACTTTGTACAATTCTGGTTTTATATAAAATATTTTCCTATTTTCTATTTTAAAAGCTCTATAGCATTTTCCTTAAAACCGCACAAAAATGTTTTAATGCTAATGTTACTCAAATGCATTTCTTACATGTTGTCACTTTTTTTTGACACCACTTAAAAGGTTATATTCATATTTTAACTTATGAATGTCCATGTATGTTCTAATCCCTTTTGTTCATGGACACTTTCATGATACGCCCATTGGTTATGATTTTTGTCATAGTTGTGGTACCTAATTCTTTCCATGGGAACCCTTATGTTTATGTATGGTAGATTATGTATGATTATTTATGTGGAAATATTATTTATGTGGTAAGAATATTCATTAAAATGTTGAGATGGGTGTGCCCAGATAGCGCTCCAATGCATTGGGTAAGGTTAATTTTCATGAGATGCAATGTGAAATGGGGTTGGCGGTTAGCCTTGACCCGCACTAAAATGGGAAACAGGATTGGCGGTTAGCCTTGACCCATACCAAAGAAATGTTTTATGATTCTTCCACATTTATATGATTCCATGTTTATATGATCCCATTATTATATGATATGATTTCATATGTTCCATGCTTTGGATATCATTATGTCTTGCCTCCTAACACATGTGATTAAGATGTATCCTTACGTTCATTCCCTTACTGGGATTTTCAGCTCATCCCTTTATTCATGTGTTCCCTAGGGTACCCTATGCAGATGTAAGGGCTCAAAAGAAGTTAGGAGCTCTTTATGGAGATTATGGAGATTAAATAAAGAAGTGTTTTTTAGCCCCTTGTTTTATGTTTTTTGTACATAGTCTTCCAAGACTGTAAGAACCTGGTTCTTATTTTTGAGGTACGAGCTTCTTATTTTTCATTTTCCTTAAGTTTTTTTGAGAAAATATGGAAAATGGGGAAAAATCATGAATTTTGGAACTACACGCCGTGTAATTTTTCCACACATCGTGTCCTTCTGGCCGTGTGGGGATGAGTACACGAGGCGTGTAGCCATGCCATAGACGAAGGGTGTAGGAACCGACTACACACTGTGTAGTGGTAGCTTACACGCTGTGTAGTCAGTCGGCAGGCCTAAACAGTAAGGCGGTGGAGCAGCCGACAACTGGGCGACAGTACACGCCGTGTACTTTAGAGTACATGCCGTGTACTCATGTCGATGGTTGAACAGTGTGGCGGTGCCGCCAAATGAACAGTTAAATGAAATAAGTACACGCCATGTACTCAGAAGTACACTCTGTGTACTTTGTTTTTTCAGATTAAAATAGACAGTAACCTCCTCATTTGGCAGAGGATGCATTTGAGCTGTTTTGGAGCCAAGGGGGACGGCCGAACCTTTAAAGATCCACCAGGTGTTTGTCTGGCATCCGATTCGGCTTCGGACGATCTCGTTGGAACCGCATGGATAAGACCTCTCCTCTCCTGGTACCGTTCTTACCAATTATTTCCCAAGGGGAAGTTATTTACGTTTGAATGGGTTTTGTTCTTCGTCAGATCTACACCGTTCTTGGGTGTTTCTGGAGTCAGTGTTCGGGTATAACGTTTGTTGGTGTATAAAGTAGGTGGATTTGTTTTTATTTTCCAACTGTCATGCGTTTTTGTGCATTTTTGTGCCACGAACCCATGATGGGGTGTCGTGTGGCTGAGGCCGTTTCTATATTTAATTCCTAGAATTGCATAGGTGATTAAATTGTGATAATTAAATGATGGTTGGGATCATTGCTTGGATCCGGAACCACCCCAGGAGTGTGTTTCACTGTTTAGCCATTTGGCCAGGATACCCGAGGGTATGCCTTTAAAGTAGTAATCGTAGAATTGCCTTGAGAGTAATTGCTTGTTACTGCTTGTTTATCTGTTGGTCATGGCCCGATTACCTGTTTATCCTGAGGGCATTGTTGTGATTAGCCTGAGGGTGTGACTGTTTTAGCCTGATGGCGACGTTCTATTTCACCTGAGGGCAACCTTTCGTGCCTCAGGGCTTGAATTCTGTACCTGAGGGCGACACTTCCTACGCCTGAGGGCAATTTATGTTACGCCTGAGGGAAATACCCACAGGTTAGATTCTGTATGGACTAAGGGAAAGCCTGAGGGCATGGTTTACTATTTTAGCCTGAGGGCATGGTTCTGGTTGGCCTGAGGGCTTGGTGCTATTGAGCACAAGAATGTTACTAAATTAAATAAAGTAAATGGATAATAAAATGGCAATTTAATTGTTAAGTTAGTTACTTTTTAGTACTGCTTACTTTGTTGTATTTTATTATTGCACACTGTTGTTGCATGCTTACACGCAGTTGGGCACGAGCCTTTGGTGGGTGCCTACTGAGATATATTTCTCACACCCTATTTGGGCCATGATTTTTGGCCCAAACAGATTATGTTTCTATAGGTGTAGATAGGGGAAAAAATCCCTATACAGGTAATTGACTGTTTCTGAGGAGTAGGAGGGCATGGGACCGAGCCTAGGCTTGCGATGCCGCTGCCAGCTGTTTTGCTTGTTTTGTTGTAATCTGTATTTTGTTGTACTGTATTGATGTATAACATGTTCTGGATGTTTTCTTAGAACTTGAAACATATAGCATCATCACTTCTATACTGTTGATTATATCCACTACTGTGGTTTATTTCAGTTGTGTATTTTTACTGCTTCCGCTGTCATTGTATGTTTATTCTGTATTCTACTGCACTACACTTTGACAAATGAGGGAATAGTTTCCCCACACTCAGACCTGGGCCCTCGCTGCTAGTCGGCAGCCTCTGGCGTTTGGGGAAATGCGCTTGAGGTCACGTGGCGAACCGGGCTCGGGGCACCCGTTGCATGGCACCCGGGTCCGGGACGTTAGAAAGTGGTATCAAAGGGGTTCTTTTCTTTGACTTACTATTTGGAGCCATATTCAGGGATAGGAAGAACGATAGTTGGTAATAAGTTGTTCCCAGGCGTAGCTAACCCGTGTACAGGGAAAAGCCAGTCTACCTAGTATTTTGTATTCTTTTTATTTTTCAATTTTACAGTTGATATGTTTTCACCGTTGGGTGACGCACTTTGAGATTGTGCAGTTTATATTTTATCTATGGGTTCTATTTAGTTGCAACCCGATGAGATGAGGGTATGCCGTCTCATGCATCATAGAGGAACATGCTAGAAATCACATTCCATGCATAGTTTCCATGCCATGTGGGTGCATTAGAAATTAGCATGTTGATGTGATAGTTGTTGTGCTAGAAAAGAATGATGTTGTGATAGCTGCTTGATAAATACCTGCTCTTTGATAGGGTAATTTTATGTGAGCCTGTTTATATAATGGACGCCAAACTTTGGTTTTTTTGGGAGTATGGGCTCCCATTGACCGAAAATTGGTGGATCATTGACTGTTGTTGATTATAACACATATAATATGTCAAAATTTGATTCGTGGGGAGTATGGGCCCCCACAGGTCGGAATTTGACACTTAGGTGTTGTTTTTTAGTATTTTCTGGGTTTCGGGGAAGTTTTTGAGGCATACTGTCTGGAAGCCCAGTATACACGCCATGTAGTATTTTAATACATGCCGTGTATGCTCTTCTATTCGGAAAGAAAAAAATAACTTTTTGAGTACACATTGTGTACCATGAGTACACGCTGTGTAGTCTCTTCCTGTGTCACAAACCATTTGGGCGGTGACATGGGGTAGGGAAATGATTGGGTAAAACACGCCGTGTACCGAATAGACACACCATGTAGTGTGACCTGGGGACTCGGCTGTGTAACTAACAACACGGGCTGGTGTCACCTCTCCCTGGACACGCTGTGTAGTCTTGTCCGAGGACAGACCGTGTGGAGTTAGCCGTGTGGCTGGAAAACAGGGTGGTGTACACGCCGTGTTCGGGTGTAACACACCATGTAGTGTCAAGACGAGTAGTCGGCCGTGTCACAGATGACACGGGCAGTTGGAAAATAACACCATACACGCCGTGTAGATATTATACACGCCGTGTAGTCATTGTACACGCCGTGTAGTCTTGTTTTGCCAATTTTTCATGCTTTCTTCTTCTTGTTTCCTTGGTGGTTACTTCATTTCAGTCTTAATAATCTTGAATCTGAGGCGTGCTTTTGACCTTGTAGTGTCATGCTGCCTAGACGGCCACGAGTTGTTCTCCAGGAGAGCGACAACGATTACACTCCGTAGATGGTGGGCCATGGGATACCAATTGATCCACCAGTAGAGCCAGATGCGGCGCCAACTATTATACCAGACGTAGGCGTGGAGGCACAGATCCGTGAAGGCTTTATGTGGTTCATGCAGACCTTTCAGGGAGCACTGAAGGCTGCCACATCTATGGCCGAGCTGACACGTATCTTTCAGTAGTAGCATCCGCCTACGTTTTCAGGGGATGGTGGACCACAGGCTACGGAGTCTTGGCTAGGATCGATGCAGACTATTTTCAAGCATCTTGAGATGCCTCCAGGGCGGAGGGTCAAGCTCACGACTTACATGTTACATGATTCCACCAAGAGGTGGTGGGATGTTACAACCCAGTCAGAGCATCACAGAGACATGGCGTGGGAAGATTTTCAGGCAGTCTTCTATGACTTCTTCTTTCCCAAGACGCTGAGGGCAGATAGAGCTCGAGAGTTCATGAATCTGCAGCAGGGTGCTATGTCGGTGATGGACTATTCTGATCGTTTTACAGAGCTTCAGCGTTTTGCACCAGTGATGGTGGGTGATGAGATGTTGAGAGCCAGAAGTTTTGAGGATGGTCTTCGGTATGACATCCGAGCACTGGTAAATGTCTTCAGGTTTCCTACTGTACACGTGATTGTGAATTGGGTGCTGATTACAGAGAGGAACCTGTGGGAATCTAGTGGTGTGGGACAGGGCGGTTTTGCACCAGTTACTGGAATTATTTCTGCTGGCAAGAGGAAGAGACAGATGAACTTCTCTCAGGGTGGCAGTACTAGCCAGACAACTTCTTCAGGTGGCCCGATCAGGTGCTACCAGTGTGGCAGAGAGGGGCACAAGAGGCCGCAGTGTCCACGAGACCCAGTGGAGTGCCGAGCTTGCGGCAAGATGGGTCATCTGCATCGCTTTTGTAGGGTGTTTCTACCAGTGGCTAGTGAGAAGGGTTCTGTGAAGACTCCGCGTACGGGAGCAGGACTAGTGTCTTATTACCAGTCAGGGAACTGGAATACGTCAGGGCGTGCAGGCAGAGATGGTGGTCATGGCTGTGGTAGCTAGACACCAGGATCTCAGAGGTAGTAGGGCGGGACAACTCAGGGTAGCCAGGCTGTGTCGCAGGGCCGCGGCACTGGGCAGGCATATGCAGTGCAACAGACCCAACAAGAACAGGATCCCGGACCTTCTACAGTCAGAGGTACTATTCTAGTAGCCTATGTCTTGTCTTCAGTACTTTTCGATACGGGTGCTACACATAGTTTCATATCTGTACCCATTGTGGAGAGCCTTGGGCTCGATGTTTCTTCTTCTTCTGATATCATGACGCTAGACACTCCGTTGGGGACTAGAATGGCTGGTGTGCGTCAGTGAAAGGAGTGCCCCCTTGAGGTTGGAGGGTGTCACTTCCTTTGGGACCTCTATGTCTTGAAGATAACGAGCTATGATGTCATTCTCGGGATGGACTGGTTGGTTCCCTTTCGATCCTTTGTAGACTGCTATCATCACAGGGTGAGTTTCACGTCACCAGAGGGCGGAGAGTTTCTATACAAGGGAGAGTGGGATGTTCAGGCGAGTCGAGCTGGACTAGAGCATCATGGGCGAGGTGGAGTCACAGCCCAGATTGCGAGTTTATATCTAGATGACCAAGGGACTTGTCAAACGGATTTCCCTCCAGTTGTTGATCGTTTCAGGGATGTCTTCTCGGACGAATTTTCAGGTCTACCTCCAGTGCGTGAGGTGGATTTCTCTATCGAGTTTGTTCCAGGAGCAGCACCGGTGTCCATTCCTCCTTATAGGATGGCCACACCTGAGTTTCAGGAGCTCAATAGGCAGTTAGATGAGCTACAGGTGAAGGGTTTTATCCGACCTAGTACTTCTCCTTGGGGTTCTCTGGTCCTTTTTGCGAAGAAGGCGGATGGTACCCTCAGACTTTGCGTGGATTATCGGAAGCTGAACCAGTTGACGATTAAGAACCGATATCCCTTTCCGAGGATAGACGATCTATTTGATCAGCTTCATGGAGCACAAGTGTTCTCGAAGATTGACTTGAGATCCGGATATCATCAGATGCGTGTGAGACCATCAGATATACCGCTTACAGCTTTTCGGAGCAGATATGGTCTGTATGAGTACTTGGTTATTCCATTTGGAATCACGAACGCACCAGCGGTTTTCATGGCTCTGATGAATCATGTGTTCCATCTGTATCTTGATTCCTTTGTGGTGGTATTTATGGACGACATCTTGGTGTACTCTCACACTCGACATGACCATGCCACCCATCTTGAGATCGTATTGAGTACACTGAGAGAGCATCAACTATATGCTAAGATCTCGAAGTGCCACTTTTGGATGGACTGGATTCACTTCCTGGGTCACATTATCTCAGAGGTAGGAGTTGCAGTAGACCCAGAGAAGGTGAGAGCAGTAGTTTCCTGGGAGCAGCCTAAGAACATGTTTGAGGTACGGAGTTTCTTAGGGCTGGATGGTTACTACAGACGCTTCATACAGGACTTCTCCCGCTTAGCAGCACCGTTGAAAGGTCTAACTAAGAAGGGTGTGAAGTTTTTTTGGCCAGAAGCTTGCGAGATAGCTTTTTCAGGACCTGAAGGGAAGGTTGACATCAGCACCGATCTTGATACTCCCAGAGTAGGGGAAGAGCTATACAGTTTACTGTGATGCATTAGGGATTGGGCTGGGGGCCGTTTTGATGCAGGGCGACCAAGTTGTTGCGTATGGGTCTCGGCAGTTGAGGCCACATGAGAGAAATTACCCAACGCATGATCTCGAGTTGGCTGTAGTTGTGCATGCATTGCGCCGTTGGAGACATTATCTGTTGGGAGAGCATTTTGTGGTTTTCACCGACCACAAAAGCCTCAGGTATATCTTTACTCATCGTGACGTGAATCTGAGGCAGTGAAGGTGGGTCGAGTACCTACAGTCCTTTGATTTTGAGCTTGCCTATACACCTGGTAAAGGTAATGCAGTAGCTGATGCACTGAGCAGGAAGACTCAGATACATGCAGTGCAGGAGGCCAATGGTGAGTGGCAGCTCATGGATTTGTTCTCTGAGATGCATCTGGAGGTGCACGACAGTCAGGGGCAGACTTATCTTTCCTCTTTAGCTGTGACATCTAACCTCTTGTATAGAGTGAGGATGAGACAACTATCGAATTCAGAAGGCCTAGTTCTACGGGAGTCAGTGGCAAGTGAGGACCCTTCTCCTGGTTGGATGGTAAGCGATGGTGAGGTTTTGCATTTCCATGGACGGGTATGGGTTCCAGGGGATATACGCGAGGAGATGATGTGGGAGTTTCATGCTTCAGCTTGGGCAGTTCATCTTGGGGTTACCAATATGTACAGTGACTTGAGACGTCAGTACTGGTGGCCGGGTATGAAGAGGGAGATAGCTGGTTTTGTTACGAGGTGTTCCACCTGTCAGCAGGTGAAGGCGGAGCACCAGAGGCCAGCTGGGCTATTACAGTAGTTACCCATTCTAGAGTGGAAATGGGATGATGTCGCGATGGATTTCGTGACTGGATTGCTGAGGTCACCTCGTGGCAATGACGCTGTGTGGGTTGTTGTGGACAGACTCACGAAGGTAGATCACTTTTTGCTGATCAAGGAGACTTTCGATGTTGACGAGCTCGGAAGACTGTATATCCGAGAGATCGTACGTCTTCATGGGGTCTCTCGTTCTATCGTTTCAGATAGGGACGCCTGCTTTACGTCTCGTTTTTGGTAGAGTTGTTAAAGGGCACTGGGTACATGGGTGCTTCTGAGCACATCATACCACCCTCAGACAGATGGCCAGTCAGAGCGGACGATACATGTGCTAGAGGACATACTGCGCGCATGCGTCCTAGACTTTGGGGGCTCTTGGGAGAAGCATATACCCTTAGTCAAGTTTTCCTATAACAATAGTTTTAAGGAAACTATTGAGATGGCACCATACAAGGCTTTATATGGTAGGCCATGCCGATCAACTTTGTGCTGGTTAGAAGCAGGTGAGGCAGCTTTACTGGGGCCACATCTCGTGCAGGAGACATCTGAGCAGGTCCAGTTGATTCGGAAGCGGATAGCTACCGCGCAGTCTCGTCAGAAGTCTTATGATGATCACCGCAGACGACCTTTGGAGTTCGTGGTCGGGGATCAGGTTTTATTGCGTGTTTTGCTGAGGCTGGGACACAAGCAGATCAGGAGACAGGGTAAGCTTTCACCGAGGTATATGGGACCATTTGAGATTCTGGAGAGAGTCGGGCTGGTTTCCTATCGGTTGTAGTTACCATAGCGGTACTGAGCCATGCACGACGTATTCCACGTGTCTCAGTTGCGTCGCTACCATTCAGACCCGTCTCACACCTTTCATCCAGAGGAGGTTGATCTTCAGCATGATGCGTCCTTTGAGGATCATCCGATCCGTATCGTTGACAGGAGCACAAAGGTTCTCCGAGGCCGGTCAGTTAATCTCGTACGGGTGCTATGGCAGCATGGCCGAGTGCAGGACGAGACCTGGGAGTGGGAGTCCGACATACGTGCTCAGTGGCCAGAGCTATTCTGAACTTTATCTTCACCACCTTAGGAAGGGAAATTCGGGGATGAATTGCTATAAGGGGGGAAGTTTGTAAGAACCCGGTTCTTATTTTTGAGGTATGAGCTTCTTCTTTTTTCCTTTTCCTTAAGTGTTTTTGAGAAAATATGGAATATGGGGAAAAATCCTGAATTTTGGAACTACATGCCGTGTACTTTTTCCACACGCCGTGTACTTATGGTCGTGTGGGGATGAGTACACGGGGCGTGTAGCCATGCCTGCAACGAAGGGTGTAGGAACTAACTACATGTCGTGTAGTGGTACCTTACACGCCATGTAGTCAGTCGGAAGGCCTAAATAGTAAGGCGGTTGAGCATCCGGCAGCTGGGCGATAGTACACGCCGTGTACTTTAGAGTACATGCCGTGTACTCATGTCGACGATTGAACAGTGTGGCGGTGCCGCCAAATGAACAGTTAAATGAAAGAAGTACACGCCGTGTACTCAGAAGTACACGCCATGTACTTTGTTTTTTCAGCTTAAAACAGGCAGTAGCCTCCTCATTTGGCAGAGGAGGCATTTGAGCCGTTTTGGAGCCAAGGAGGACGGCCAAACCTTTGAAGATCTGCCGGGTGTTCGTCTGGAATCTGATTCGGCTTCGGACGATCTCGTTGGAACCGCATGGGTAAGCCCTCTCCTCTCCTGGTACCGTTCTTACCAATTATTTCCCAAGGGGAAGTTATTTACATTTGAATGGGTTTTGTTCTTCGTCAGATCTACGTCATTCTTGGGTGTTTCTAGAGTCGGTGTTCGGGTATAACATTCGTTGGCGTATAAGGTAGGTGGCTTTGTGTTTATTTTCCAACTATCATGCGTTTTTGTGTGTTTTTGTGCCACGAACCCATGATGGGGTGTCGTGTGGCTAAGGCTGTTGCTATATTTAATGCCTAGAATTGCATAGGTGATTAAATTGTGATAATTAAATGTTGTTTGGGATTGTTGCTTGGATCCGGAACCATCCCAGGGGTGTGTTTCACTGTTTAGCCGTTTGGCCAGGATACCCGAGGGTATGCCTTTAAAGTAGTAATCGTAGAATTGCCTTGAGAGGAATTGCTTGTTACTGCTTTTTTATCTGTTGGTCATGGCCCGATTACCTGTTTAGGCTAAGGGAATTGTTGTGATTAGCCTGAGGGCGTGACTGTTTTAGCTTGAGGGCGATGTTCTATTTCGCCTGAGGGAAACCTTTCGTGCCTGAGGGCTTGACTTCTGTGCCTGAGGGTGACACTTCCTACGCCTGAGGGAAATTTCTGTTACACCTGAGGGCAATACTTGCGGGTTAGATTCTTTATAGCCTGAGGGAAAGCCTGAGGGCGTGGTTTACTATTTTAGCCTGAGGGCACGATTCTGGTTGGCCTGAGGGCTTGGTGCTATTGAGTACAAGAATGTTACTAAATTAAATAAATTAAATGGATAATAAATTGGAAATTTAATTGTTAAGTTAGTTACTTTTTATTACTTCTTACTTTGTTGCATTTTATTATTGCACGCTGTTGTTGCATGCTTACACGCAGTTGGGAACGAGCCTTTGGTGGGTGCCTACTGAGATATATTTCTCACACCCTGTTTGGGCCACACTTTTCGGCCCAAACAGATTACGTTTCTGCAGGTGTAGATAGGGGAAAGAGTCCCAATACAGGTACTTGACTGTTGCTGAGGAGTAGGAGGGCATGGGACCGATCCTAGGCTCGCGATGCCGCTGCCAGCTGTTTTGATTGTTTTGTTGTACTCTGTATTTTGTTATACTGTATTTATGTATAACATGTTCTGGATATTTTCTTAGAACTTGAAACATGTAGCATCATCACTTCTATACTGTTGATTATATCCACTATTGTGGTTTATTTCAGTTGTGTATGTTTACTGCTTCCACTGTCATTGTATGTTTATTCTGTATTCCGCTGTGCTACACTTTGACAAATGAGGGAATAGTTTCCCCACTATCAGACCTGTGCCCTTGCTGCTAGTTTGCAGCCTCTGGTGTTTGGGGAAATGCGCTTGAGGTCACGTGGCGAACCAGGCTCGGGGCACCTGTTGCATGGAACCCGGGTCCGAGATGTTACAAAGACACTAGACTTAATGATCCTTGGCTTGTACTCTGATGTATAATTACGATTAAAATCATGTAATGATATATGAAAAAGTCTTGGGTCGCTATAATTTTCTATAAGATCCAACCATTTATTTGAATTGAATATAAAATGAATTAAATACATACCTCAATATTTTGAGTCTAAATATTCCAATGTTTTCTATATAATACTAAGAGAGATACCTTATAAGAAATCATCAGACTCCCCTCTCATAAGATTGTCTACAAGTTGTGTGTATAAGGGATTGAATTTTTTGAATCCATTATTTTTGTGTTTTCCAAGATTTTTAGGTTTCAATAGGGAGTTTATAGGTATTCTAGAGGTGGAAAGTGGAGTTTTGAATCTTTGGGATTTGAAAGACTTGTTACAGTAGCCATGGTGGAGGTCATGGTCCACCAATTTTGGAGAAGCGTTTTCTAAACCGTGTGGCCTAACTATGAAAACTTTCCAGGTGTTTAAAATTTAAGTTTCCCAGTTTTTATATTGTTTGACTTTAATAGGGTTCCACTATTTTATTTTCCTTATTCTTTACCAAATTAGTCATGCTTGGGAAGTGTCTCTTCCTCCATCCTTTGACGATTACAAGCTCCTTTATCAATGTTTCTTATGATTTCTCAAGGAAATCCTCCTTCCTACCTCTTGTTTCTTCCATTATTCCTTCCCTTATTCCTTTCCTCTTGGGTTTCCCTTCCTATTAACCTTATGGATAATAGGTTTGGATTTTAGGTTCATGATGGTCTAATATAAAGGTTTTTGGTTTTTAGGTATTAAAGAGGGTCCTTTGATGTTTTTTTGGAGATTTTACCATTATAGGAAACAATTTCCAACACAATTGTTGTTGAACTAAGGTAAGTGTTTTTGTGTGTTTTCTTAAATTGGAATTTCATTGTGTGCTTTGGGATTTATAAATGATTATATATTAAATATTTCCTATATAAGTGTCTATAATACTATTTTTATATGAGGATGATAATTTTCAAATTAAACTACCACAAGTAATAGAAAAGTGAAAGGCATCAAGGATCACATTCGTTCTCCCAAGTGATCCTATTCAAGGCCCAACCCGCATCATCCCACAAGTATAACTTGCATTCCCATTGTCATCATACAGGTCCGAACATGTTCACCCAACATCACCACATAGGTCTAGAAATGCACACCCAGATTCATCATACAGATCTATACATGTGTGACCAAAACCTTGAAAATGTCACACTAGTGTGAAATACCTATGTGAGTGACTAGTGAAAACCACACCCTTCAACTAGGATCCTATGTTTGTCTATAAGTAGGACCCTTGGGATCCTCATTTGATACAAATGAATTCTAGAGGAAACCACTTGAATCTATGCTCACCCTAGTCCTTCACCCAGGTCCTCAAACCCCCCAGGCAGTTCTCTAAGCCCCAAAAGAAGAAGGAATTAATTAGAGTAAAAGGATTAGAGTTCCTCCAATGCATAAAAAATAAAATACTTATATCAGGAGTGAATTCCTTCGAGTCTAAAATACTATAGAGAAGTCTCCTTCCCAAGATCATACCTACGCGAGTGACCTACGAAAACCACCTCCTTCACACAAGGTCCTGAGTTTGCCTATAAATAAGACCATTGAGCTCCTTTTTTGACATGATTGATAGCCAAAGAAAACTTCTTGAAGCTCTAATAACCCTATTCCTTTTTCCAAGTCCCCAAAACCCCCAGGTAGTTCTCCAAGTCTCAAAAGAATAAATAATTAATGAGATTCCAAGTATTAGAGTTCGTCCAAGGACTAAAACATCAAATAATTTCACAAGGAGTGACTTCCTTATAGTCCAAAATACTAGGTTGAAGTCCCATTCCAAATATTAGAGCTATATGAGCAACCTTTGAAAACTACCTATTTTACCCAATGTCTTGAGTTTTCTTATAAATAGGACCATTGGGATCCTCATTTGACATGACTAAAAGATGGAGGAAATTGCTTAAGATTTTCTCACCCTAGTCCTTCCCCCAGTTCCTCAAAACCCCCTAGATAGTTCTCCAATACCCAAAAGAATAGTTAATTAATGATATTCCAAGAAATAGAGTTCCTCCAAGGCCTAAAACATGAATGGCTTGTGTGAGGAGAGACTTCCTCCTAGTCTAAAATACTAGGGTGAAGTCCCCATTCCAAGATTAGACCTATATGAGACCCTTCCAGAGGCACCTAAGGAGACCCTTGGTGGTATAGGAAAGGTCTCACCCATGTTTGTTTACCCAGGTTGTTCTTCACCTAGGTACCACCTTTGTGAGGTAACCTCTAACTCACCCAGGTACCACCCATATGAGGTAGCCTCTAACCCACCTAGGTATCACCTATGTGAGGCATATCTATGATCCATCGCCATGTAACATCCTTGACCCAAGAACCACTAATTGGTGCCCCGAGTTGAGTCATCACATGACCTCAAGCGCACCTCCCCATACACCAGAGGTTACCGACTAACGGCGAGGGTCTAATAATCCATGCAGAGAGACTATACCTTCTTTATCAGAGTAAGACACATCAGATAACAATATAAATATCATAAACAATATGAAATAATCAATAAACATACATGACCAATCACTTCCCAAATAGGGTACAAACCATAGACAATAATAAAATATGTCATTTCATTCTAAGCAGTGCCAAAGTGAAAAAACCCAAAGTAAAGACAATGACAGAACTCCCAAATGGGTCCTAACTCTAAGTATGAATCCTCAATCATGAATTTCCCAAGCCTAACTCAACTCCCTAGTATAGGGCCTTTTCCCTTTTCCCCAACCTGAAACCATGAGATCTTCTTGGGTACCCAATGGAGGCTCGAGCTGGGTGTGAGTACAACTCAGTAGGCTACCACCAATGGTGTCTATAAAAAAATCCAGTCTAAACAGATAGTGCATGAAAGAAATCAATAAATGATAAGAAAATAAGGACAACTCGGATTCCATTAGTTAATAATATCTACTTTAACCATTTCTACCATTCTTATCATTTATTCCATCTTAATTACTTAATCCATTTTCATCACAAGTTCCATGGGTTAGGCAGATACATCATTTACACATGGGTCTAAGTCAATCAATCACTGTGCATAAGGGAATAAGTCAAGTCCTTATCTCACTAGGGATAAACACATCACATCAACACACTATCCTCACCTTGAAGCCTCATTCTGGGTGGAATTCAACTGTTAGGGTAATAGATCCTCCATCCCCTTCCCTAACCCATGCATTTTGGGGTGGAGTTGGGAGCCTCATTCTAACTCGACCCATGGGAATAGAACCTCATGTCAATACGCCACACTACCAAGCCATGTGCACATTATTATTCATCCATTTACCACATCTACCATATCACAAACCATAAACAACCAACACAAATTTAAATCTTACTCCATAACAATCAACAAGGAGAAATTAATATCATGCCATAACCCATTAGCACATTTACCAATTACATCACCAATTTAGCCCAATTCTCATTCTCATGCCTTATACCATTGAGTATATTCAATAATCTCCACACATTATCAAATATTCATCAATTACCATACATTATCCCATTTATCACATTTTTCAATTTCCAAGCATTTACCCACTTATTCATTTCAAGTACAATTCATAAGTCACATATCTCAACCACTTTATTTCATTCATCAAATTAGGTATATTCCATAATTCCCTTGTATTTACCCATTTAACATAATCCTTAATTCCCTTATGAAAGCCCATTTACACATTATTAAATTCAAAATCCATTGCCAATTTAACTTGTTCATCATTTCATATGCACTAATACTTTTAGGAATTTAACATAATCCATAAACTATTTGACACAATCTCAATTAACCCAAATAACTTTTTTGAATCCACGCCAAACAAACCCTTATTCCATTATCAAATCCTATGAACAACTATAAATATTCTATTTTCCACTCAACTAGACATATTCAACATGTTCACATGGGCTCTATGTTATATCACATCAACTCTACACTTAACTTTACCAATTAATAGGTTTGGGAGTGTCGGTACAGCCCAAGGGTGGCCCTAAATAGTTCTAACCATCCTCAACACATTCCTCGAGGACCATGAGGGTTCTAAATAATTAATTATCCAACCATTTTACTGAATATTACTCAAATTAAAAAATTCCAAAAAATAGGGAAGCAATATCTCAACACCCATGCACAAATCTATAATAAAACTATGGAATATAACTTGTAGAAAACCTACCTCGAATTAGAAGATGAAAACACTCTTAATCACTACCTCAGATCCATATTCAAGCATCCTTTGAATTCCCAACTTAGATTCTACTATAAAAATGAGGATTTTAGTGCTTCATAAAAAGATAACCCAAGATAAAATCCATAATCTAGAAAAGAGAGATAAGAGAGGGATTAAAATCACCCAGATCTTCAATTCATAACCAACGATGCTCCAAATAGCCAAGAATAGAAAGAGAAACACCCTTGGGAATCTTGGATCGATTTGGTTCATCCTTAGGGATGATAGGGGAAGAAATTAGGGAGAAATCAGGTGGGGATATAAAAATTCCCAAATGGAAATACTGTAAATTTTCAACTTTTAAAGGGGCACACAGTTTACCCACACAATTTTACAAACCATGCACAAGCCAGTATCTAAGGGAGGTTGGGTCACAAGGTTACCTAGAGAGATCCCCATATTTTGAATAACCATGAACTAACCATCCATAATTCTACTATACAAGGTTTAATGGTTTTCCTAGGAAGGTAGTACGGTTTACTTAACTGTGCTCCAACCGTGCGCCTTGGGAAGGTTGGTCTGGTTGTCCTTCTTTTCATGTCCCAAAACCTCGGAACATCCCCAAGGCCCCTCATACACCTGGTGAACATTTAGTTAATGAAAAACAAGGGAATTAAACCAACATTTAAATAAAACATACCTCCATGGATCTGGGATCTTATAACCTCCCCACTTTATAATGGCTCATCCTCAAGCTGCTCTCCCCGAGCACCACCAAGCTCCCAAGATAAAAATATCAGGTCAATGAGCCCTCACATCTGAATCCCTCTCCCAAGTTTCTTCCTGAACATTACCATACTTCCACAAAACTCAAACCAATGGAACAAGATCTCCCTGACATACTTCCTCACTACAATACACAATACGAACTAGATGCTCCTCAAGGATGCATCAACTTCAACCATACATCAACCACTAGAACTCCATAGGGAATCCTAAGAAACACTACCTAATTCATAGTATAAGGTAACTTCACACACAAAAAAATACCATTGTGGAAGAATAAATCAACACGCCATCGGTCTGATCCTATTTTCAACTCATGAACCAAATTACTTGGCTCCATTTTACTATGTTTCCAAAACTCTAACAATGACCAAAAATCGATATCACCCGAAGGAAAACACATGGTATTTTCAATCAAATTTCCAAAATTATGTCAATCCACCACTAATGTCATGAAGATACCATTCCATAACTATACATACAATACCAAAATAAAACTATCAGACACTCAATCAATTAAACCCCATTCCAATGCTCTCCCTTAGGACCAACTCACCTGAACGGTGATCACTTGAGTCCCTCCAACCTGAAACTCTAGCCACATCATCAACCAACCACTTTTACATTATGGTTCCCTCCACCATCTTTCGTTGTTTGTCATGCTACCCCCTTTTCATCTCTCCAAGGTGCTTACCGACTTGAAGCCTATGGTTGTATTCTAATGCACCTACTAAGGCCATTCCCTAATTTACGCTTGAATTCCACCATCACAACATCACTTCCCTCTAACCATCATCAGGATCCACCACCCCCATCAACATTACCAACACAAGAACTCCTACCATTAATACACTAAATAAATAAGGATAGGTTCTCACTCAAACCCATTCTAAAATTTTAAATGTTCTTATCGCTACAAAACATCCACCAAAATTGATTTACAACTCTCCACATCTTCCCCCACTCCTAGACGAGTCGAGATGTCCCTGGTTGAATCATACTGGAACACTTAGCTGAACCATTGGCATAAAACTACATCACATGGCCAAGGTGCCTTAAAACTTCAAGAAATTATAATACTATACAAGAAAACTTACCTAAGTCTACACATTATTTTCATTGGAGTTATAGAACCCAAAATCTCTTTCCACAACCGTTGTCATGTCTTACCACCTCTTCAACAGCTTTAACACAGTCATCTCAAATTTTCATTTGGAACTACCATGAGCCCAAAGCCACCACATCACTCAATAAACCACCAAAATCAAGTCTCACTTGGGACTTTTTAGAGGTACCTAATGTGCACCTCATAGGTTTCTCATTGGAATCCCAATGCCACTACATCAACTCAACGTTATCCTCCCAACATACAAGACTGACTTATCACTCCCCACCTTAGGAGTGTTCTTAAAATCACATTCCATAAGGAATTCAAATCACCATGGATCAAACTCGATCATAATATGAACCAAAAAACTTAGAAATGGATATATAGGTCTTACTAGAAAAAGAAAACAAATCTGTTCCGATACCTACTCCCAGTTTCTAAGAATGACACTTACAACATTCATCGGCACCTAGTCTATCCTGAGGATCTCACCATAAACTATTGAGGGTGTACATACCGCCATCCAGCTTCACATATACCACCCCAGAGCATAAAATACATGATGTCCCTAATTTTACTAAAATACCTTCAAGTCACTTGGCGTAAAGACAAAACATTCTCAACGTACCCGGGATGATGTCAAGATGTTGGGAATGATCATCACTAGCTGAAGGTATGCAAATAATTTGTCAAATTACACCACCAACCTCTTATCCATAACTGATTTAACCTCCCCCTATGGTACATCATAACCTACCAAGGATTTTAGGCTCCCCTTCAACACACCTTCCATCAAAAATTAACCACCACTGCTCAGGTGTGATTTCCAGCCAAGACCTAGTACCGCTCCACGACTATATGCCAAGAAGCTGTGAATCAATTTTTTTTACTTTAGCACTAATTCCACCACACAACTCAAGTTTTTATAGTATGAAACTGGTGGTTAACATCCAAACTCAATGGTCTACCACACCAATCAAAACCAACGATCAATTAAAAATCCATGTTTCCCCCTTGGTTTCACAGATAATGACATGCACTTATCCTGAGTCACATGTTTTCCCATCCTAATCAAAATCATGTCTTAACAATGCATGAACACATATGGACCACTTCATATCCCTCAAGGTCTCGCATCTTCCCATGACCACCCACTTAAACTGATTTTATTTCTCACAAGCGAGGCATCACCAGAGCCTAGCCCAAAACCCATTTATTCAGCTAGCCATGCCTCTTGTCCCATCAACCCAAACAAACCCAAGGTATTATAAACATCTAACCAAACAATCAAAACACTCATAAAAACAATTTCAACCACATGACCACCCTAACCTCGGGCATCACCTCCAAAACAAAAGCATCTAATCTTTATTTAGTCACCCTTGTCTATTCTGCCTGATAGCAACATCGAGGCCTCCATTAGTCATCGTCCAAATAGATGGGTCATGAATCCTCATGATAAAAACCTTCAAAAATAACCTCAAAACCTACTACAATCAATCATTTTACCTTCTAAAAGAAACATGGAACAACCATACCATTTACCTAAACTTTATGGTACTCATATGCATCAATTCCACCTCTAAAGCATCTCCCATGCTTCATATTCCAAGTCACGTGCATAACTTGATATCATTCCATGAGGTCACCATTAATTTTCCTGAAAATTTTAATGTGTAATAAAAACTTGAGTTTCATCACAAAACCATCAACCTTCCAACCTATCCCTCTAGGCTAAACCCAAACTAGGAAACACTCTCTCTATCCTACTATTAAGTCCAAAACATCCACCTGTGTGACAAACACCCAAAAGCACTAGAAACCTTGTCCGATCTCTCTCATAGGTTACCTTTATGGTTGAATGATTCTAACCCCCTAAAATAGATCCATGATAAGAAAAATAAATTTATCCTCTCCTCAAACCACACACATCAAGTTATGAAAAAATCAATGTTTGTGAACGATACTCTCACCCCCATTCCGATATGCACTGTGCTTAGAACACCAAGAAACAATTTACTCTAGGTTCTACACCAAAGGTAATTGTACACATACATAGAAACTACAAGCCAAAAATCATATTTGGGATCTGAAACACACTCATAAGGTCCCTACTCACAATGTCACCAAAACCTAGGCACCATTATTAAGGTCCTACATGAACTCCATACAATCACGACCCATGAGAGTTTACACACTCTCATTATCGAACAAAACCTTGTGACCCAAATGCCATAGCTCCACTGAGGGTTCCATAAGCACATATCCTATTCCATATTATAACCAGCAAGGCCTTAAAATAAAAATTCAAGGTCTCAAACTAGGGTACTCTCACTACCCCTAACCACCAATAGAAGGGTCAAATTGAAAACATAAGGAATACCTACTACCCAGTTCGACCAAAATTTCCATTATTATACATACTTTTATAATTGAATTCACCATTTTGAGCTCAAGAATTCACATTTTAAACTCCCCATTCACCCAAAGTTTCAAAATTCACTACCTTATTCAATACCATAATTCAAAACATTCTCCTCAACATGAACTTCAAAGAATGATCGATGAGATTAAACCGTAGATGGAAAAGATATTACAATATCATCCTTAAACAACCCAATCTACATACATTATCCCATCGGTCATCATCAAACATGTAACACTACCCTCTACTATCCCTTCTGTGGGTCATGGTCAACATGGGGTAAACCAAATTACTTAATCACAAGTCTTTCATTAAACATATCTTTAAACCATTTCATCTTTTACAACACAAATCTTTTCTCTTAGGCACATTTCCCATTTCACAAATTGTTACAATCATCATTTTAACTCATTTACACATTTCATTAAACACAATTATTTAATCATTATTTAACTTTTTTTCTCATTTAACCATTTTCATCATCTTTATTAGACACTATTTTCTTTAAATTTCCAAGGAAGTGAAATGCATTCTACTCTCTATGCCCTATACACCCATCTCATGCGTTCCTATCATGATGCATGCCACCAACATCCTTGGGTTCCTAAAATGATGCATAAATAAACAACCTCATTCCATTCTAGTCATGATCAAAATATCATAAAATAGTCACATCACACAATATGTGCATCACCCAATGGTGAAATATCATTCAATTGTAACAACACATACCAATAAAAACAATTCCCACCCAGGGTACTTGGGTTTTCCCTCATACATGGGTTAGATACTCCTAAGAAAGAGGTCATTTACAAGACCTGACACATCCTATTCTCCCATATACCATCCCAAATAATAATATCATAGAAAAGAACCATCCTATGATACCACTTTGTAACATACCCGACCCGGGATCCACTAACCAATTCCCCAAGAAGAGTCGTCACATGACCTCAAGCGTGACTCCCTATATGCCATTGGTTGTTGACTAGTAGTGAGGGTCTAATAAGATACGTGGGGAGACTATACCCTTTTTTCCAGATTAATTCATAAAAGATACCAATATAAATAGTGGAAAAAATATGAAATAATACATAAACATATGTGACCAATCACTTCCCAAATAGGGTACAAACCATAACCAAAAATAAAATATGTCATGTCATGCTAAGTAGTGACAAAGTTAACAAAACCTAAAGTAAATACAATGGAGGAACTCTCAAACAAAACCTGACTCCAAGTTTGGATCCTCAATCATGAATTTCCCAAACCCAACTCAACTCTCTAGCATAGGGCCTTTTCCCTTGTTCCAACCTGAAACTATGAGATCTTCTCAGGTACCCAACAGTGGCCTGAGTAGGGTGTGAGTACAACTCAGTATGCCACCACCAACAGTGTCTATAAAATATCCAGTCAAAATAGATAGTTCATGCAAGAAATCAATAAATAAAAATAAAACAAGGAAAAATCAGATTCCATTAGTTAATAATCTTAACTTTAACCATTTCTATCATTCTTATCATTTATTCCATATTCACTATTCAATCCATTTTCATCGCAAGTTTCATGGGTTAGGCAGATACATCATTTACACATGGTTCTAAGGTAGTCAATCACTATAAATAAGGGAATATGTCAAGTCCCTATCTCACTAGGGATAAACGCATCACATCAACACACTATCCTCACCTAAAAACCTTAGTCTAGGTGGAATGAAACCATTAGGGGAATAAATCCTCCACCCCTTCCCTAACCCATGCATTTTGGGGTGGAGTTGGGAGACCCAATCTAACTCGATCCGTGGGCGTAGAAACTCATGTCAATACCCCACACTACCAATCCATGTTCACATTATTATTTTTCCATTTACCATATCTACCATATCACAAACTATACAAAACCAACACAAATGGAAATCTTTCTCTATAACAATAAACATGGAAAAATTAATATCATACCATAACCCATTAACACATTTACCAATTACATCACCCATTTTGCCCAATTCCTATTCTCATGCCTTAACCCATTAAGTATATTCAACAATCTCCACACATTATCCAATATTCATCCATTACCATACATTAGACCATTTATCACATTTTTCAATTCCCAACCATTTACCCACTTATACATTTAAAGTACAATTCATAAGTCATATAGCTCAACCACTTTATTTCATTCAACCCATCAGGTATATTCCTAAATTTTGATGTATTTACCCATTCAACATAATCCTCAAATACCATATGAAAACTCATTTATACATTTTTTAATTCAGAAGACATTTACAATTTAACATGTTCATCATTTCATATTCACTAATCCTTTTTTTCATTTAATATAATCTATAAACTATTTGACACAATCTCAATTAACCCAAATAACCCATTTTCAAGCCATGCCAAACAACCCCTTATATCATTATAAAATCCCAGAAACAACTATCAATATTCCATTTTACACTAAACTAGACATATTCAACATGTTCACATGGGATGTACATTATATCACATCAACTATACACTTAAATTTACTAATTACTAGGTTTGGGAGTGTCTGAACTCCCCATGGGTGGAACTAAATCGTTCTAATCATCCTCAACGCATTCTGCAGGGACCATGAGGGGTCTAAATCATTAATTATCCAACCATTTTACCAAATATTACTCAAAGTAACAAATTTACAATAAGAGGGAAGCAATATATCAACACACACACACAAATATATAATAAAACTATGTGATATAACTTGTAGACCACCTACCTCAAAACCAAAGATGAATGAACTCTTAATCGTAGCCTTAGATCTAGATTAAAGCACCCTTTGAATCCCCAACCTAGATTCCATGGGAAAAATAGCTTTTTAGGGATTTTTGAGGAAGATAAACCATGTCATCAATACGATCACATATTCACAACTTGAGACTCCTACTAGGTGTAATCCCCAAAACCATGTTACCACCCTCTCAAAGGGCCATATTCCCTATGAGAAAAACCTTTAAAGGGAAATATTCTTAAAATGAACAATTAAGCCTCATCCATAGGTGTAAGCTCCAACCTTTTGAACCATGTATGATTTTATTCCTATCCAAATATGATATGTAGGAAGCCTCCATGACGTTCAAACCCAGCACCCCAAACTCACCCAAATATTCCCGGGTCCATATTCCCAATAGGACCATATTTTACCCAATGGACCATATTCCTTCCAGGTCCCTCAGGCCGCTTTATCATAACTCCCACACTAACTTTTTCTAGGCCCCTTTTTCTTATACATACTTGATGCATGATGTTAAAATACATGGTTTGTCCCTTTTCACATGACCTTAAAAGGTATGAAGTGTCCTTTTAAGTGGAACCAAACTATGTGGGTTCTAATTTCTATCACGAGGATACATAAGAAGCCCATTCTTGAGTCCAATACCAACATAAAAAAAACTCGCATCTCCCTAGATGACGATACATTACAGAGTGCCTAACTTAAAACTTGTATCAAAAAATAACAAACATAACCAAGATAGAGAACCTATAAAACATACATATGGTTCTTGTTGGAAAAAAATCCCTCAACGTGTCCTCTCAGTATGTTTTGGGTGTGATTGTGTCTGTTGACAAAGCCAGATGACCGCAAATGAGTATGGTTGGTATTTTTTGAAAACATGTTTTTAAGGTGGTGCAGTTTCCTCGTGTTTTCCAAATTTTTGGGCCTCAAAATTAGGAATTTTTGTTTGGAAAAGTAAGGTTTTCTTTATAGGAATGAATGGTGTGAAGAACAGAAAAGGAAATCGAAAAAATAAGAGAACCGTATATCTCAGAACATAGACTACGTACCATGTCTGGGAATAGTTCTCTACCATATACTTGGTACCCGGAACGATATGTGGGAGCAGTTCGTAGAACCAAAATTGGTTCACGGTGAAGATTTTTGCCGAAGGGTTTGCGGTATGAAGAAGTCATGATAGTTCACAGGACAGAGGAAGAGAATGAAACTGCATAGGAGCAAAGGCACTATGTGGACCACGGTGAAAAAATGGTTCATTGAATGGGTGCAGTTCGCTATGATAGAAGTGTTATGCAGAGAAGGTTGTACCAAATCAATGATTTGGTAAATCTTGGATTAATGGATTTTGAGGATATATTTCCCTATACAAGGAGAACTAATACCACCTATTATAAATAAGATAAAATATTATTAGAGAACATCTCTTTGATCCGGGAATTCGGTGAAGTCTGAAAGTGGTTTGCGAGGAGGATTCTATGAAGGAGAAGTGGTTCATGTGAAAGAAATTCCATAGAAGGTTTTTTTGGGAAACTGTATCCTCCAAAGGATGTGTTATGCACAGGAAAAAGTCCATGGTATGCGAAGGAAGAATGCGCGACACGCAGGGGAGTCTACAAATGAGAAGTGCTTCACATAAGTGGTTTATAGAGGAGGTTCATAGAGTTGGTATGTAGAGGCGGTACACGATATCAAAGGCGGAGGGAGTCCAAGGAGGAGAAGTGGTATGTGAAATTAGAGGCGGTTTGTGGAGCAGGAGGTCTACATACCATACCTGGTACACTGTACATGGAAGAAGTAAGGTGGTTCATGGTTTTCTCAAGAAATCTGGTAAAAGCTTCAAATTAGTTTTGAAAAGTCATTTCGTTTACCTAACAGTACGCGGAAAGGTGGATTTCATATGTGGGTGAAAAGGGACTTCAATAGAGCATCTACCTAAAGTTTAGGATACATGAATTCATTAAAATGAAGGGACCTATATTCCCATAAACTGTGTTTGACCTAGAAGTCCATAAACTGTGAGTGGATTCCTTTCCAAGAGCAGCGAGTGAAGGAAGAGGAAGACGGTGACCCTTTCCTTCGGCAGTGAGATAGAGAAAGTGGCATAGGAAGTGACCCTTAGGGATGTAGTGAGACGACCCTAAACCTTTTAAAGGAAGTGAGCCTGGGCATAAAAGATCTGGCCTGAACCTTGTAATCATTATTGGCAGTGAGCCTTAGTGAATTTGGTACATCAACACATTGATATTGTATGATCCTTGGACATATCCCAATGAGGGTGAACCAAGTAAAAATTGATGTGTCTCATGCATGATTTAAATTCAATTCATAATTTTCAACAGGAATGAGAGAGAAGAGAGTTTTTTAATGAAGAAACTGGATCCAAAGCAGAATAAATTTGAATCTGTCATACCTTGATTCACCTCCCTCTAAGGGTATTCGACCTAGTGGGCCTAACAATTGGTATCAGAGGTAAAGGTTAAAAGTAATAGAATCTATCTGAGTAGAAGAAATGGAGGTGGTCAATCACAAAGGGGCTCTGATCTTTGATGGAAATAATTTTCAACTTTGGAAGAATCAGATGTAGCACTACTTCTGATAATTTGTAATGGATGTCTTCACAGCAGCTATGCATGGAATCTCAGCCGATATCAATAGTAGTGCTCTATCAAAAGATGAAATAAAAGAATTAGATGCTAATTATAAAGAGATCAATTATTTAGGGGGATCCCTATAAATTAAATTTATACAAATGTTATTTCATGTAAAACATCACATGCTATGTGGGAGAAATTGTTGAATATTTATAACAGAAACTCAAAAGTGAGAGAAGAAAAGATGCAGGTTCTATTGAACAAATATTAGGATCTCAGAATTCACCCTAATGAGTCTGTTGATACAATATTTGATTAGGTAAATGTTTTTGTGGAAGACATGCACAGTCTTGGGGAAATTATTAAAGATATAAGGATTGTCAAGCGCATCTTGAGAAAACTGCCACCTCGATTTAATTTGAAGGTTTCTATATTGGAAGACAAACATCCAAAGGATATGACATTGGATAACTTGCATAGTACTCTCATTGCATATGAAATGAGAAATGATGACAACGATGCAGTGGAAAAGGGGAATTCCAAAGAAGTGTAATTCAAGGACATGAATAATCTCTCTATTGAAGATAGTTCTGATGAGGAAAATTTGGATAATGTCATGTCATTTATCTCCTAAAATCTGCAAATGGGAAAAGGAAAGTTCAAAGGTAAACTTCAATTTGCATGATTTTGATGTAGACAGATTGATTATTTTGAAGTAAAGTGTCCTAAGAAGTTTGATGATGATAATGAAGACAATGAAGAAAGTCCCCCAAAGAAGTATCCATCAAATGTGAAAGGTAGGAGAAGTACTAAGAGAAATTTCTTCAAAAATAAGAATCTACTTTCAAAAGAAGATGAAATTTTAGAAGAATCTAAGGTAGAATAGTTGGAATACTACAAGGATCATAAATTATATGCTTTGGTGGTAGTTGTCAAAAAAAATTTAACAAGAGAAGAAAGTGTCAATGAAGAAGGAGAAATTAAAGGAAGAGTTGATCTTCAATCTGAATTAGAAGCTTCCCTTGAAGAGATGGATATTTTGAGAGCAAAAAAAAAAAAGAAATATAACAAAGTTTTTTGTGATTCCAAACTCTATATATAGCAGCAAGAAGAAGAGAATTCTGATCTGAATGTTGAAATTGAAAAGCTGAGGTCTTCAATGCAAGATATCTCAGAAAAGGTGGGTGAGTACAAACTCAAAATTGAAGAGAAGAGAAGAGGGATTGATAGTTTGACTAAAACTAGAAAATTTCAAATCAAATATATCGAAGAACTTGAAGAGGAAGTCACTGTACTATGATTAAGTGTTAAGGAAAAAAGAAAATTTTTTGACTCATAGAACAACATTGGGAAAATAGATAACACAAGCAATAGAAAGGATGAAAGTGGAATATAGGTGTTCAGCAGAATAGAAGCAATAGTCAAATCCAAATGATAATATGGGTATAGGGCTTGATCGAAAACAGAAAGTAGTAACAGTTGAATTTAGACCACAAGCACCCACTCCGAGATTGAAGATTGATTTGGGTACGAAGGAGAATTAGAAGATTTATAGAACCCAAGAGACAACCTGTGGTGTAGTATGCCCATACATGAATTTACACCATATAAGATGCTATTGTTGTGGTAAGATGAGAAATGCACAAAATTTTTGTTCCATAGCAAAGCAATACCAAAGGGAATATGACCAACATAGGCAGTCATACATAGCTCAATTTTCTAGGTCATCGTTTGATGGTCACTATTTTTGGTGTGAAGGATTCAAACACATGGTAATATATTTCTTGTAATACCCCAAGATTTCATAGTATGTTATTTCTTCAAAGTAATTCAATAACTTTCACTACACACAACATCGAGTTCAAGCGCACCACGACTTACCAAACTAGCCGTTCAAAAGTGGTTATGAATAGTATTAACTTAATTTTTAACTTTATATAATCCTTATAATTTTAGAATCCATATTATGAGTTTCTTATACATAATGTAAGAACAAATTTAATTTTTTAGATAAAGGAATTATTTTTCAGAAAATGAAATTTTACCGCATTTTGAGGGAGAACCCTTTTTAAATCCAATATTTGACACTTTTATATATTCAATTTGACAAAATAAACTTTTTCTTTAGAACCGGGAGATAAAAATTTAGTTTTGATAAATTTTTGGTATTTTTCTGATAACTTTCATATTTTGGTGATTAGTGAAAAATACTAAATTTTAATTAAAAACAACTTTTTAAATCGAAATAATTTATAGTGTTAAATTATACATTTTAATGTTTTGGAAGTATAAATAGATTATATTTTTACCATTTAATCCAATTATTGTCATTGTAGGTTATTTCACTTTGAAATTGGACATAAACAAGTGTCAATCTTTTGATAGTTATTATTTCTTAAAAATACGCCTTTTGGTTTTGACAACGGGAATTAATTTTAAAAAAATAGATGAAACTTATATGCTTTGAATTTGGTAAAATATACTTCATTTTTGAATTTCGAATATCGAAATTATCTTAGGGTGAATTTTTGGCATTTTTTTGAAAACTTTCAATTTTTGATGAATAGTGAAAAACACTGAGTTATTGTTTAAAACCAAATTTTTATTTAAATAATTAATTATTTTATTTAAATTAATTTATGTCAAAATAGATAGATAATACCTATATAAGTTCAATATAATTCATTGGAGTTAGTTTATAATAATTTTAGATATATAAAAATCTTATTGAACTTTTCACCGTCTTTTACCCACCTCCTAGGAGAATTTGCAAATTGACATAAAACTTAATTTTACCGCTTCTATGAGTTGAATTTCAAAAATCTAAGAGACACGGTTAATATTAAGGAGTAAAATTTAGTTCAATAAGATAAAAATAATTTTTGGTGAATAGTAACTCTTGACTTTTATTTACCGCGATTAAAGCTAAATAGGGTAATTTAAGGTAAATAGAATATTGTAATAATTTAAAATTACCTTAACACATGTTCTAACCTTATTTTATAAGTAATGGACGACCATGGGAATCCTTGGGTTGATTTTGGGACCCCATGGAGCCACTTATGAATGATAACGACACTTTAGATTAATTAATTTAAAGTAAATGCAAAATTGGCAAAAACATCAATCCTTTAGTAATTAATTTTTATATGGTGTTATATATGTAATATTTTTTACTATAAATATTCATTGTAAAGATAAAAATATTTCCAACATCATGGTATTTTTTATAATTTTTATACATCTAATAAATTAAATTATTTATGACACAATAATGATGCAGTATTTACCTCATTAATAAATGATTTAAATAAATTAGATTATAAATATTAAAATAATATTCAAAACATGTCCAATTATTATTGGATGATTTTATTTCGACAATGAGTCATCTTATCTTCGACCCTAATGATTTTTGGACATTTAGAAACTGAATATCATTATATAACAAAATAATATTTTCACACTTTCCTAAAGAGCCCCTCCTCCCCATTATAAAAGGAGACAACTTATATCCAATTCCTCACACCTCTCAAGCCTTTAGGCTCGTCCAAACTCTGAAAAATTAAGCTCCCTACATCCCTCTCCTCCTCTTAGATGCCTTAACTTAGTCAGAAGGCACTTCAAGAAGTCCTTTTGGTTCAAACCAAAGGAAGTTACCCAAATTAAAGGTAACAATTTCTCTTAACTTATTTTCTGTTATTTTATTTCTCCGACCCCTAATTTTTTTTATTACTTTCTTTTATAACAACACCAGTATCCTCAATATACTAGGATGTTGTTATGAGAATAATTATAACTACACTTACACACACCTCCATCTAATAGGTGAAGAACATAATGTTTCTGTGGATGGGAAACTAACGCCTCACGAAACGATGATTGTTTAATTACCTCCTACTGCCTCTCATGGTGTCCATTATGATGGAACTATATTTATATATGATATATATCATGTTTATGTTTTATCCATGCTTATTTATTTTTCATTTATAGCATACCTTAATGGTTTCCATTATGGGTAAATGCGATAATTTCATTTGAGGAAGTGCGGACTACCGCCCCCTCAAAGTGATATGACTTGTTAATACCATATGTGGGATGAATAAAGGATGGATTTAATGATATTATATATGATATTATACTGGAATTATAATATACCTATGTATCATTATGTTTTAATTCCATTAAAATAAGAAATAGAAATGAAAGTAGCGTTCATGCGTACGTACGGCTTACCGTCTCCATGAACGGTGCATTTCATTTCTTACCCCAAAATGATATGTACTATTATATATACATGTATATACTGGATATATAGGATATATATGATATCTAAATCATCAATATCATTCTGGATATAATGAAATTTTGACCATGTGAACAACTTGTAACTATAAGGTGTTCATTTTTGACTCAAGTGCCAAATATCGACAAAACGAACGTTATTAACTTAAATGATTACATAATGTTTATAACATGGTAATAAGTGATATAAAAAGAATAATAAACTTGAAAAAGGTTCTTAATCAAGTAGAAATTAACTTTAGTTTATTAGTCAAGATATTAAAGAACGAACGGGTCAAGTCGGACACGAGGTAAGGGGTTTCTTATCTCACTTTTAATTCCGTGAGATTTCCATTGTTCACCACTTATTTATTGCATGTGGTGTATTGTGTACTGCCATTTGATATATATTATCATGATTCTATTTATTTTCATGATATTCAATGATTCATTTGGTTGTTATTGACTATTGTTTATACGACTCAATTGATTACAAAGAGGTAAGAGTTAATTTCACAATCTCTTTATTATTTGAGATTGTTTATACGTAATTATCTACTTGGACCTCTTTATCATCCACATCCATGTTTCTTAAAAAAATATTTCAAAACATTATTAATATTTTATAGACTATGGTTTAAATCCATTTATACCCTTGTTTGTATTTTATAATATGTTTATAAAGGAATCTTTCCGTCGTTTTCCAAACAAGGTACTTTATGAACTTTTCGACAAAATTAAGGTAATAATGTTTTTTTAACTTATATGGAGGGTGTGGATATTTTCCGCCATTATAACATCGTCAAATCTTCCCTTATAAGCTTATAATAATATTTTCAAAATAAATTTTTTCTTTATAATTATGCGACTCTTAAATGATTTCAAAATAGAAAGAGATATTTCTCTAAAAAAGGTTTTGATTTCATCTATGTCAACATCCTTTGAAGGATTTTAAGTTTATTTGAAGTTGATTTATTATAATACAATATTCCATATTGTATTGAGTGAGTTAAAATATGTTTGACTGTGGATGTTCTATTTTTATACCATTCATGGTTTATGGTTATTGTGCTGACATTTCGTATGCTAGTTTGAATACAAATGTTTATGTTATATTTCAACATTTTCTTATGATGAATGTATTGGACTAGTATGTTTTGGGTTGGGGACCGGTAAAAGTAAGACCTCCGAGTTTGGGTCCGGTTAAAATAGACCCTTATGGATGGAGTCCTATTACAGAGGCTCTCCGGGATGAAGTTTGGTTACAGAGGATCTCTGGGTTGGAGTTCAGTTACATAGGCTCTCCGGGATGGAGTCCGGTTACAGAGGCTCTCCGGGTTTGGGTCCGGTTACAATTAGCCCATAGGTCCTGGCACGAGGGACTTGACATAGAAATGAATGTATGGTATTATACATTCCCTCATTATGAAAATAATATTGATGGTTCATGTGGTCATTCGACTAGTAGAATACCCATGATTATGTTTTATTATGGCATTATTTACTCAAATCATATTCCTGCCATAAAAGTATTCATGTTTATTATTGGTAAAGGCATGTGGTTTAAATTATTCACCATGCTTAATATTTATGTTATCTTCCGCTTTATTTCTTACCCTTAATGAGTGTTTGAGATCACCCCTTTCTATGTTTTATTTTTCCCACGATTCTAAGAAGTGTATTGTTATTGATGTGTAGGGTTAAGCTAAGAGAATAATGGCGTTTATAAAGGATTATTTATGTTGTGTTGTATGTTATAAAGTGTAATGTAACATTCATGTATGTAATCTATTTTCCAAGACTGCTAAACCGATTGGTCCTTCAGGACTTTATTCCTTGTAATCATGCCAATGTATTAAAATAACACACCGACTCCGGGTAACTAGGGTTGGGGCGTTACAGTTGGTATCGGAGGAAGTTTAGCAATAACCTTGGAAACTAGATTTAGATAAACTCTGATTAGAACACATATCCCTAAGATAGACTTTGAGGATTAGTATAGAAGAACTTCATAGAATTTTGGTAATGTATAGATTTTGTGAGTTTTCCAAGAAAATACATCCCTGTCTGGATACAAGTATGTAGAGGCGGCTCTAGCACAGATGTACCTAGGGGTAAAACCCGAAAACACCGCTTTGAGCTAGACTTGAATGAAAACTGGTGCACGACAATGGGCCTTGCTGCACTCTTGGTTACGACACTCCCAGGGGATATGCTTAGGATAATTCTAATTTTCTTTACAAATCATTATGAAGGGTTTATGAGTATATACTTCCTCAAAGAAAACATTTTTATGATTATGGATTATATCCATAAATTGTTCAATTTATGTTATGTGTTTTACAAGTTTGGAATTATGTATTTTGATTCATAAACTAATCTAGTTTATGCCATTGTATAGAAATGGCACCCAGTAGAAGGAATAAGAACTCCGACAATATGTATGATCCAAAGAGTAAGAAGAATCATATCTTTCATGGTATTATTCCAACATTTAGAAGGGAAATAGTTTCCCATGTATTCTCAACATATAAAGAAATATTATCATGTGTTAATAAGATAAGTAATGAATTCTCTGAGTCCTATGGCTTTGAAGGTAAGCAAGAGAAGAAAAGGATGGAAGAGAGAAACATAGATAAAGGGAAGAAGGAAAAGAATGATTTTCCTATATGTGATAACTGTGGAAAGAATCACCTTGGTAAATGCTTGAAGGGAATGAGAGTTTTTTATAAGTGTGAAGAAAATGGACACCAAGTACGTGATTACAAGGGTAAGAAAAAAGTTTCCAATGTACAATGCTTCATCTGCATGGAGTTGGGACACTACGCGAATCATTGTCCAATTCACCAGAGTATACCCCAAATGCTGCTATTGGATAATAATAATGTTATGATACTATCGAAGATGAAGAGGAATGATTAGATTTCTTACATTGTTATTAAAGTATTGTGTCATTTGAGTATTGTATTAATGATGTACATGTTATAAGAATTATAGAGTGTATAAGGATTGTTCGGCAGTACTATTTCATTAAGGACTTAAGATTGTGTGGAACCAAGAAAAGTGACTCAATTTAGGGTAATTTTTTTAGAACATATATGGTTGAGAGAAAGATAAACCATAATATGGTTCTGATACCGAGGTAGTGATTTTGGAATAAGATATGGTTGATTTGGATAAATTATATTGGATATTCTTGACTTCCTTGGAACTGATTAATAGTTTGTTTATTTAATCATTGTTGGAATATTCAATATTTTTGGATACAATGAATATATCCAGTATTATATAAAGGATAAGGGAGCATGAATGTAATCAATAAGGTTTTATGGTAATTCAGGGTATTACCAAGTTTTAAAATAATACATGATGAAGGTGTTCACATGTTATTACGTGGAAAAAAGGATCTTCATTATGTTTAAATTTCTTATAAATTTTGGACTGTGAGTTTGGATAGATTTATTTTGGATAAGTGTAAAGGTTGGAATGGATTAAGATACTATTGTTAAGGTTATTTTTGGATTTTTATAAAAAGGACAACACACAGACCGTGTGAAAACCCGTCGCGTCGGACAAAGTTGTGGGGATCGAACCAACAACTATAGTGCGATTGGGATTTATTGCCTACCACTGGACTACGTGAAGTCCCTGGATTGTATAATGTAGTTTCTTTTTTAAAAGGGTCTGATAGGTGAATAATAAATTCATTTTTTAACCCTATACGAATAGAATAAATATATTTTTTTAATTTCTATTATCTTTTAGAGTGAAAGATGAGTTTGTGGTAGAAATTAGTTAAAGGATGGAACTCTACTTGTCAAGTATATATTTTTTTATTCTCTTATTATATGAAGAAATTAATTCTTAAACTTTTGGAAAGGGATCATAAAACTAAAAATGTTTTATCCTAATACCTTATGTTTTGTTGAACCGATGATATTTTAAATCATCAGAGATTGATGGTTTTGAGGCCCTCAATTCTACAATTGTTTGTGATTGATGACCTCAATCACTCCCTATAAATATTTACGTTTTCCCTCCAATTATGTGTCTCTAATTTCCACCAATGTTCTCCTAATCGAGATCATAATTTGGTGGTGACTTTTTCATTCCCCCTTTCCTCTTATTAAGACTAAATTTTATAAACCCAATTTATGATGTGGGTTTTCCCATAAAGGTATTTTCTATTTTCAACATTTTATTTTCAAAGTAAAATTTAAAATTGAGAGGATGTAATTTATTGAAGGAGTAAAGAATGTAACACCCCAATATTTCATAGTATGTTATTTCTTCAAAGTAATTCAATAACTTGCACTACACACAACATTGAGTTCAAGCGCACCACGACTTACCAAACTAGCCGTTCAAAAGCGGTTATGAATAGTATTAACTGAATTTTGAACTTTATATAATACTTATTATTTTATAATACATATTATGAGTTTCTTAGACATAATGTTAGAACAAATTCAATTTTTTAGATAAAGGAAGTATTTTTCAGAAAATGCAATTTTACCACCTTTTGAGGGAGAACCCTTTTTAAATCCAATATTTGACACTTTTATATATTCAATTTGACAAAATAAACTTATTATTTATAATTGGGAGATAAAAAATTAGTTTTGATAAATATTTGGTATTTTTCGGATAACTTTCATATTTTGGTGAATAGTGAAAAATACTAAATTTTAATTAAAAACAAAATTTTTAATCGAAATAATTTATAGTGATAAATTATAAAATTTAATGTTTTTTAAGTATAAATAGATTATATTTTTTACCAATTATTCCAATTCTGGTCATTGTAGGTAATTTCACTTTGAAATTTGACATAAACCAGTGTCAATCTTTTGATAGTTATTATTTCTTAAAAATACCCCCTTTGGTTTTGAAAACGGGAATTAATTTTCAATTAATAAATGAAACTTCTATGTTTTTAATTTGGTAAAATAGACTTAATTTTTTAATTCGTAATATCGTAATTAGCTTAGGGTGAATTTTTGGTATTTTTCTGAAAACTTTCAATTTTTGATGAATAGTGAAAAACACTAAGTTATAGTTTAAAACTGAATTTTTATTTAAATAATTATTTATTTTATTTAAATTAATTTATGTAAAAATAGATACATAATACCTATATAAGTTCAATGTAATTAATTGGAGTCGGTTTATAATAATTTTAGATATATAAAAATTTTATTGAACTTTTCACCGTCTTTTACCCACCTCCTAGGAGAATTTGCAAATTCACATAAAACTTAATTTTACCACTTCTATGAGTTGAATTTAGAAAATTATAGAGACACGGTTAATATCAAGGAGTAAAATAGTGTTCAATAAGATAAAAATAATTTTTGGTGAATAATAACTTTTGACTTTTATTTACCATGGTTAAAGGTAAATAAGGTAATTCAAGGTAAAAATAATATTGTAATAATTCAAAATTACCTTAACACATGTTCTAAAATTATTTTATGATTAATGGGCGACCATGGTCATCCTTTGGTCGATTTTGGGACCCCATGGAGCCACTTATGAATGATAATGACCCTTTAGATTAATTAATTTAAAGTAAAGGCAAAATTGACATAAACAAAAATCCTTTAGTAATTAATTTTTATATTGTGTTATATATATCATATTTTTGACTATAAATATTAATTGGAAAGATAAAAGGATCTCATAAATCATGGTATTTATTTTATAATTTTTATACATCTAATAACTTAAATTATTTATGACATAATAATGATGCAGTATTTACCTCATTAATAAATGATTTAAATAAGTTAGATTATAAATATAAAATAATATCTAAAACATGTCCAATTATTATTGGATGATTTTATTTCTACCATGAGTAATCTTATCTTTGACCCTATTTATTTTTGGACCTTTATAAACCGAATATAATTATATAATAAAATAATATTTTCACACTTCCCTAAAGAGCCCCTCCTCCCCCTTATAAAAGGAGACAACTTCTAACCAATTACTCACACCTCTCATGCCTTTAGGATTTTCAAAAATCTTCAAAATTAAGATCCCTACATATATATCCTCCTTTTATAAACCTTACCTTAGTCATAAGGCACTTCCAGAAGTCCTTTTGGTTCAAACCAAAGGAAGTTACCCAAATTAAATGTAGTCGTTTCTCTTAACTTATTTTCTTTTTATTTTACTTCTCCAACCCCTAAACTTTTTTTATTACTTTATTTTATAACAAAAAAAATATCCTCAATATACTAGGAAGTTTTTATGAGAAGTATTAGAACTAAACTTACACAAACCTCCATCTAATGGGTGAAGAACATAATGTTTCTATGGATGGAAAACTAACACCTCACGAAACGATGATTGTTCAATTAACTCCTACCGCCTCTCATGGTGGCCATTATGATGGAACTGTATTTATATATGATATATATTATGTTTATTTTTTCTTCATACTTCTTTATTTTTCTTTTATAGCATACCTTAATGGTTTCCATTATGGGTAAACACGATAATTTCATTTGAGGAAGTGCGGACTACCGCCCCCTTAAAGTGATATGACTTGTTCATACCATATGTGGGATGTATAAAGGATGGAGTTAATGATATTATATATGATATTATACTGAAATTATAATATAAATATGTATCATTATGTTTTAATTCCATTAAAATAATAAATAGAAATGAAAGTAGCGTTCATGCGTACGTACGACTTACCGTCTCCATGAACGATGCATTTAATTTCTTACCCCAAAATGATATGTACTATTATAAATACATGTATATAATAGATATATATGATATATATGATATCTAAATAATTAATATCATTCTGGATATAATTAACTTTTGACCATGTGAACAACTTATAACTATAAGGTGTTCATTTTTGACTTAAGTGCCAAATATCAACAAAACGAATGTTATTAACTTAAATGATTACATAATGTTTATAACATGGTAATAAGTGATATAAAAGGAATACTAAAATTTAAAAAGGTTATTAAGAAAGTATAAATTAACTTTAGTTTATTATTTAGGATATTAAAGAACGAACGGGTCAAGTCGGACATGAGGTAAGGGGTTTTTTATCTCACTTTTAATTCCGTGAGATTTTTATTGTTCACCACTTATTTATTGCATGTGGTGTATTGTGTACTGCCATTTGATATATATTATCATGATTCTATTTATATTCATGATATTCTGTGATTCATTTGGTTGTTATTGACTATTTTTCATACGACTCGATTGATTACAACGAGGTAAGGGTTAATTTCATAATCACTTTATTATCTGAGGTTGTTTATATGTAATTATCTGCTAGGACCTCTTTATCATCCACATCCATGTTTCTTAAAAACGTATTTAAAAACATTATTACTATTTTATAGACTATGGTTTAAAGTCATGTATACCCTTATTTTAATTTTATAATATGTTTATAAAGGAATCTTTCCGTCGTTTTCCAAACAAGGTACTTTATGACCTTTTCGACAAAATTAAGGTAAGAATGTTTTTTTAACTTATACGGCGGGTGTGGCTATTTTCCACCATTATAACATTGTCGAATATTCCCTTACAAGATTATAAGAATATTTTAAAAATAAATGTTTTCTTTATAATTATGTGACTCTTAAATGATTTTAAAATAGAAAGAGATATTTCTCTAAAAAAGGTTTTGATTTAATCTATGTCAACATCCTTTGATGGATTTTAAGTTTATTTGAAGTTGATTTATTATAATATAATATTACATATTGTATTGAATGAGTTAATATATGTTTGAATGTGGATGTTATATTTTTATATAATTCATGGTTTATGGTTAATGTGTTGACATTTTGTATGCTAGTTTTAATATGAATATTTATGTTATATTTCAGCCTTTTCTTATGATGAATGTATTAGACTAGTATGTTCCGGGTTGGGGACCGGTAAAAGTAAGATCTTTGGGTTGGGGTCCGGTTACAGAAGACCATTCGGGATGGAGTCCGGTTATAGAGGCTCTCCGGGATGGAGTCTGGTTACAGAGGCTCTCCGGGTTGGAGTCCAGTTACAGAGGCTCTCCGGGATGGAGTCCGGTTACAGAGGCTCTTTGGGTTTGGGTCTGATTATAGTTATCCCATAGGTCCTGGCACGAGGCATTGACACAGAAATGAAAGTATGGTATTATACATTCCCTCATTATGAAAATAATATTGATGGTTCATGTGGTCATTCGACTAGTAGAATACCCATGATTATGTTTTATTATGGCATTATTTACTCAGCTCATATTCTTTTCATAAAAGTATTCATGTTTATTATTGGTAAAGGAATATGATTTCAATTATTCATCATGATTAATATTTATGTTATCTTCCGCTGTATTGCTTACCCTTACTGAGCGCTTGAGCTCACCCCTTTCTATGTTTTATTTTTCCCAGGATTCCAAGAAGTGTATTGTGGTTGATATGTAGGGTTAAGCTAAGGGAATAATGGATTTTTTAAAGGATTATTTATGTTGTTTTGAATGTTATAAAGTGTAATGTAACATTCATGTATGTAATATATTTTACAAGACTGCTAAACCGATTGGTCCTTTGGGACTTGATTCCTTGTAATCATGCTAATGTATTAAAATAATGCACCGACTCTGGGTAACTGGGGTCGGGGCGTTACATTTCTGATCAACAATACAGAGGAATGTGCCGAAAAATAATGATGTTGGTTATAATAAGTATACAAATGTATCATCAAATGAGCTGAAAATTAAAAATCGATTTTCATCTCTATAATATGAAACTGGTCCATCATATTCTAAGAAATGTTAAGATTCTCAATTCATACCGTGTATGGAATAAAAAATATGGATAAAAAAGAAAAGATATAAGTAGGTAGTGGTTGTAGAAATTGCATTCAAGGATTCAGATCACACTGGGATATGGATCACTAATAGTGGATGCACTGCCCATATGATAGAAAATAAGGATATGGTGATAAGAATCATGTACGATAAAGAAGGTATTGTAATATTTGTAAATGATGAAGGGTTGAAAATTTTTGGCTCTAGGAAAGTAAGGTTTGGGAGAAAATATATGATATGTGCATATGTCTTGGTTGTTGAAGGTCTTAGTCACAACTTGTTAAGTGTAAGTCAATTGTGTGACTAAATACATTCCATAAGATTTTCCAAGAAATTATGTTTCGTCAAGGAAAAAGATGGTGCTATTGTGTTGTAGGGAAAGAATACAAAAGGTAATCTCTACCTTGTGAGTGGAGAAGAAGATATGCGCTTTCTGTACAAGGAAGAAGAAAATAAGATGTGGCATAAGCGTCTTGGCCACGTGAGCCAAACATCCTTGGAAGATCTGATGAAATATACTACTGCTCAAGATCTCCCTAGATTATCACGTGATCATACACATACATGCGATGCCCACCAACAAGGGAATATTATTCAAAATACATATAAGGAAAAAGAGAAAAGGTCAATAATATTGATAGAATTTGTTTATATTGATGTGTGTGGACCAATATCACAAAGAGATATTAATGGGAGGAGATATTATGTTCTCCTCATTGATGATTATAGAAGAATGGTATGGGTTTCAATCATCACCCACAAATCTGAGGTGTTCTATTGCATTACAAGATATCAACAGGAATGTGAAAAGATGCTTGTTTAGAAAATCTAGAAGATTTGAACTGATAATGGAATAGAGTTCACAAATATCCAAGAGGAGGATTATCTCGAGAAACATGGGATAAGGCATTAGGTTTCAGTGGTAAGAACTCCCCAGTAGATTGAAGTAGTTGAGAGAAGAAATCATATTATGAACAACATGACTAGAACAATGATCATTGAGAAAGATCTTCCAGAGAAGTTTTGGAAAGAAGTTGTGATGAAATTAGTCTACACATAAAATGGAGCCTTATTTTGTACAAAAGAAGAGAAGACTCCATATGAGCTATGGTATGGAAAGAATCCATCATTGAAGTACTTTTAAATCTTTGGAAGTAAGTGTTTCTTTCTCAACAAGGAGAAACACATGAAGTTTGAATATTGTGGATATGAATGGATATTTCTTGGATACTCAAAGAAAATAAAATCATATAATTTCTTCAGTAAATGGCTAAGAAATATTGTTAAAAGTCATGATGTAACCATAGTGGAGAATGAGAATAATCTTCATCAAATACATGATCAGTATCAGGAGGATAGTGATGAAGAGATAAAAAGACTAAGAGACACTATAGTTCTAGAGGTTGATTTAGAAGAAGACTCAGATGATGAGAAGGATGAGAATGATTCAGTATCTTTACAAAGATAGAATAGAAGATCTAAAATTGATAGGCATAACATAATTAGTGATCAGATAGTGCCAGTGTAGATAAGAAGAATAAAGACTCTACAACAAGAATCATAATTATCAAAAGTAGAGCCTAAATGTTTTAGTGAAGCAGCTCAAGATGAGAATTGGGTTCGGGTAATTAATGAAGAGATTGACCAAATTGAAAAAAATAAGACGTGAGATATTATTTCGAGGCCAAGAGACTTGAATGTTATTAGGACAAATGGGTCTTTCTCAACAAAAATAATGAATACAGTGTTGTGATTTGAAACAAAGAATGACTAGTGTGAAAAGGGTACTCCCAAATAGAAGGCATTGATGTTGATGAAACATTTTATCATGTTTCCAGGCTAGTGAAAATTAGATTATTATTTTCCATAGTAGTGAAAACACAGTTCAAGGTATTCTAGATGGATGTGAAGTCAGTATTTCTAAATGGGGTTCTAGAAGAAGAAGTCTACATTGATAAGCCAGATGGTTTTATCATTCATGAAGATGAGAATAGAGTTTTCCTGCTGAAGAAGGCATTTTATGGGTTGAAGAAAGAACCAAGAGAATGGTATTCAAGGATTGATCTGTGTTTGGAGAAGCTCAGTTTTTAGTGTGGTGGAGTTGATTACAATCTCTATTTCAATAATGGTAGTAATAAAAGGATGATGGTGCTGGTTTATGTAGATGAAATAATATTTGGAAGATCAGATGAAGAACAATGTAGATAGTTTTTTGAATTTATGAAAAGTGAGTTTGAAATATCAATGATTGATGAGATAACATTTTTACTTGGTTTAAAGGTGACACAAGGAAGTAATGACACTTTCATTTCTCAATATAAATATTCCAAAGAGGTTATGAAAATATTTGGAATGGAAAATTACAAGGATATGAAGACTCTAGTTTCTACCCAGATGAAATTATCAAAGGATGATGATGGAAATGCATTTAATATCATAGAATACAAGAAAATTATTGGAAGTTTACTGTATCTGATAGTGACAAGACCTGATATTGTTTTTTCCACATGCCGAGTAGCACGATATCAAATCAATCCCAAATAAAGACACATGCATGTAGTGAAAAGAATAATTCAGTATATCAAAGTCGCTATGGATTTTAGTTTTATGTATAATGAATAATCTCATCATGAGTTACTGGGATATACAGATGAAGATTGGGCCGATTCAGAAGATTATATGAAATCAACATCTGGAGGTTCTTTCTATCTTGATGGATTGTGTATTTCTTGGTTGAGAAAGAAACAAGACTGCATTTCATTAAGAACTGTAGAAGATTAGTATATTGCATCCACTCAACCATGCACACAATTATTGTGGATTAAGAAGCATCTTGAGGATATATGGGTTGAAGTGAAATCTTCAATCTGAATTCATTATGATAATTCAAGTGATATAAATCTTATCAAAAATCTAGTCCATCACTCAAGGAAAAAGTACATTGAAATCAAATATCATTTTATCAAGTAGAAGGTGGAACAAGGGCTTGTGAATTTATAGTATGTTCCAACAAAACAAAAAGTTACAGATATTATTATGAAGGCCTTACCCAAAGAAGCTTTTAAAAGGCATAAAATGGCTCTAAAAGTCCAGTCGACTCCTCGTACTTGAAAAAGTGTGGATGTGGGACCCCCTCTGCCCAAGGCATGATGTGTATTTCCCTAATGTACTGATATGTGTTCTTTACCTTTTTGTAGACAACCTTGAAATGCCCTTCAGGTTCGTTGACAAAGGGGGAGAAAGTGTAACTATTCCAAGGGAAGAAAAGACACAGGGAGAAGCTGTTAAGTGTAGCAATGAGATAGGGGGAGTTGAAACTGATCTAAAGCTGAAGCTATTAGGAAGAGCTATGTCATAGGGGGAGTATTAAATATGATTATTCTAGAAGTGATCGATCAAAGATTACATATCACGACAACTGAGGTTCGTGATGAAAGTAGTTTATTGGTTTCAATATTTGGTGTCAAGAATGATGTGATTAATTGATTAACTTATCATTATAATCTTGTTTCTCATGCTGAGAATGAATCATGTGGTCTTAGAGTAGGTGTTGATTAAATATGTGATTGATTTATTAATCGCATGAAGTGAATTCCGATTGAATAATGGCAGAGCCTTAATGAGGTATCAAAATGAGAATAATTGTTATGAGAAGAGTTGTCAACAAAACCAAATGGGGAGATTGTTGGAAAAAAATCTCTCAATGTGTTCTCTTGGTATGGTTTGGGTGTGATTGTGTTTGTTGAAAAATCCAGATGACTGTGAATGAGTATGGTTGGTGTTTTTGAAAGACAGGTTTTTAAGGTGGCACAATTTCCCAGTGTTTGACAATTTTTTGGGCCTCAAAATAGGGAATTTGTGTTTAGTAAAGTAAGGTTTTATTCATAGGAAATAATGGTGTAAATAACAGAAAAATAAATCAGCAAAATAAGAGAACTAAATATCTCAAAACATGGACCACATACCATGTCTGAGAATAGTTCGTAGTCATATACCAGGCAACGTGAACGGTACACAGGAAGCAGTTTGCAGAACCAAAAATGGTTCCCAATGAAGATTTGTAGTGAAGGTCATGTGGTATGCGGAAGGAATGATGGTTCATGGGATTGAGGAAGATAATGGATCTATGTAGGAGCAAAGGTAGTACACAGACCGTGGTGGAAAAATGGTTTGCAGAATGGATGTGATTCACAATGAGAGAATTGGTATGTAAAGAAGGCTGTACTGAATCAAAGATTTGGTAAATCATGGATTATAATATTTTGAGGATATATTTTCCTATATAAGGAGCTCTAATCCCATCGATTATAAAGAAGAGAGGATATAATTAGAGAACATATATTTTCTTTAGGAATTTGATGAAGTTCAAAAGTGGTTCGTGATGAGGATTCTGTGAAGGAGAAGTGGTTTGTGTGGAAGAAATTCCACCAAAGGTTTTCGTGGAAAACTATATCCCATCAATGATGTGGTACACATAATAATAAAACTGCAATATGTGGAGGAAGAAGCTGTGTCATGTAGGGAAGTCTATAAAGGATAAGTGGTTCACAGAGGAGGTTTGAAGAGTCGGTACACGGAAGTGGTACATGACAATGAAGGCGGAGGAAGATCTTGGAGGAGAAGTGGAATGAAAAATTAGAGGTGGTTCGCAGAGCAGGAGGCCCATGTACCATACCTGGTACACTGTATGTGGATGAATAAAGGTGGTTTACAGTTTACTCAAGAAAGCTTGAAAAAGCTTTAAATCAGTTTTCAAAAGTCATTTACATTACCTAAAAGTACACAGAAAGGTGGATTTCATCTATAGGTGAAAAATATACTTCAACAGAGCATCTACCTAAAGTTGATGATGTAGGAATTCATGAAAATGAAGGGACCTACATGTCCATAAACTATGTTTGACCTACAAGTCGATAAAATTTGAGTGAATTCCATTTCAAGAGTAGTGAGCGAAAGAAGAGGAAGACAATGACCCTTTCCACCAGTAGTGAGATAGAGAAAGAGGCATAGGAAGTGACCCTTGGAAATGCAGTGAGAAGACCCTAAACCTTGTAAAGGTAGTGATCATAAGCATAGAAGATTTTTCATGAACCTTGTAATCATTATTAGCAGTGAGCCTTATTGAATTTGGTACATCAGAACATCACCATTGAATCATCCTTGGATGTATCCCAATAAGGGAGAACCAAGTAAAAATTGGTGTGTCTTATGCATGATTTAAATTCTATTCATACTTTGCAATAGGAACAGGCGAGAAGAGAATTTTATTTAACAACAAAACAAGATCTGAAGGGGAATAAATTTTAATCTATCATACCCTGATTCATCCCCCCTCTCAGGGTATTTGACCTAGTGGACCTAACAGTTCCATCGATGGATAACCTAAGATACATATAGTTTGTTTCCCATCAACATGTGCCTATAATTTATTATTAACGTATAGGGGTAAACATATCCATACTTAGAATTTAAAATAGATTCATGAATATTTCTTAAATCTATAATATAGTCTTAGAGTAGGATATAATTCCACCAAAAGGGTGTGATGAGACCTACCTCTCATCTTCTTGACCAATATGAGTTCTTAAGTTTCATTGGTTAAGTTCCCTAATGACTGCCAAACTTTAGAAAGTAGGCCCATGTGTCGTCATAGATGTGAGATCTGTTGGGTGTTTCCGATTCCACAAACAAAACACATTGGAAATACACCCACCAAGAGTGGGTGAAAAACCAAAATGGTGAGCCCTACATGAATCCTTTCATCAACTAAAACAACCCTATCACCCACATGTCAGGCCATTTCATACTCTCACAAAATGAAAAGTGGCCAAATATAGATCTTTTAATACAATCAATTGATTATGTTTTTATCTATGGTGATGTAGATTTGATGAGTTTTCTTGCTTGTGTTTTTCATGTAAACCTTCTAGGAAATTTTGAAAGAACTCTCTTCAATCCAATGACATCCTACAAATTGGAAATAATGCACACATCAGTTGCTGCATAGGATGGATCCTCATATAACCTGAGGACCCTGTCACTGACCCAACATCTTCAACATAGAGTTTTAAACACATTAGTTTGGGAGTAAAACCTCAATGGTATTATCTTAACCTTGGAGGATACATCTGTATCCCTTCATAACATTAATCCTCTATAACCATCAACTCAGTGATGGTTGGTGGAAAAAAAGAAGACAACCCCCATCATCATCTCAAACCGTTTCAGGAGACTTTCCCCAGAATGCAACAATAGGTACCTCTCTTACCTTAGGGAAGTAGAATAATAGGTCAAATATATACTCATTTAAACAACACATGAGTCTTCATGAAGGGATCCTTATAAAAGAGACCACTTCCAACACCTCACTGCGCCAAGTCCTTAGCATGATGAGGATTTCACCCTCCAGGTTCCGAATTAGGTCTTGGGATAAAATCTCAATGATAAGTTTTTTAATAGGATACCTATACCAACAATTTGACCAAATTTTTGGTTTCAGTATTTCATATTAAATTTCTTATACCAATTATTATTATACCAATAGTTTGGTCAAACCATTGGTATAGGTATTTCCTGATGGTAAATCACCCAACCGTTCACCAAACTGTTAGAATAGGCTATAATAATAGTTTGAGGGCCTATACCAATAGTTCCAAACCATTAGTATAACCTATTTTCTAGTAGTGATTGTTTTTTGAACCGAGGAAAGTGTTTTTTTCATTTTATTAAATTGAAATATGATTTTTTACTTGGGAATTTATAAATGATTTATTTTTTAAATAATGCCTATGTACGCTAGCTAAAATGGATTTGATAAATGTTTGAATGAGTTTTCCATTTGACATAAAGACATTATTTTACCATTCATAAAATAATTGAAATTACAAGTATTTTTAAAGAATTAAAATAATTATTTTATGTAAATCATGGTCTTTATAAACTCCTTGACCCTGTTTGTGTTAATAATTCAATTGGAAGGTGGTGTTTTTTTTAGCTTTTTGGGGATTTTTAGTGAAAAATGTATCGATTAATTAATTAATTTCATAATGGTTTAAGGTGGATGGTGTTGGAAAATGTTTAGAAATATTTCTCAAAGGTTTTATTTTAAATAAAGGTTTAAAATTAAATTTCAAACCATTAAGTAATGATTTGTAATCCTGAGTCATTTTAAACAAAGGTCTATTTGAAAAATTTGAATGGTTTTTACATTTTGTGCATGTGTGTGTGCACCTCTTGAGCCCCTATTGAATTGTGACCCTGGGGGGGGGATTTATTATTGATGTGATGTGGATTATGGACTTAGGGGAATTCCTATTATTTTATTCTTATGATATGGTTGATATGTAAAAGTAATTGTTTCATTTGAGGGTGTATAACTTGAGGTGAGAATTACTATTTTCATATTATTGCATCCCTTAGTGATTTATTAGATCTTATTTATTGACATGAATGGGTATCCTAGGTGTATTATTGAGGGATGAGAGATGGTTTCCATCTAGTCTTGGTTAGATGGACTAGATCCTTTGTTGGGATGAATGTGCCTAGGCCACGGGGGAATGCCATCAGTGAGACCAGTTGAGGGAAATTAGTTAGATATAGACATAAGAATGAATCTATAGGCCTATATATGGTTTTAAATCTAGTACATATAGGATCAAATCATGATATGCTTAATAATTTCCCATGTTTACCAGGTTATTCTATTAGGGAACTTCCTCTCTTTTTCCCTAGCTTGATTGGCATTAGGGCATTATGTGTCGTCTTCATATTTGTGACATGATTCCTTGGTGTTTTATTTATGTTTATGCACTGGTATTTTTTACTTATATTATTTTAAAAAGGTATTTATGATGTGACTTTTGAAATGGGTATTTTTTTATTAGGGGACTTAAGCCCAAAAAACGGGTTTCCAAGTGTTTTTTTATCATTTAAAAGGAAAAAGAAAAGGAAATTTTTTAAATGTTGATGGATTTGATGTTGGATTTTCATATGAAATAAAAAATCTATTGTTTTTTATTTTATTTCAAAATAGTGTAAAATTAAATGTCTTTTATAAAGAATTTCTAAAACTCTATGGTTCTTGCTTACTGAGCTCGATTTCTCTCACACCCTACATACACCACTCGGTGTATGCAACTCTTATAGATCCTTTCAAGTGTCTTGGATTAGGTATTCTAGTTCCGGTTGTACATGATAGCTAGTAAGATATGTGGAGTGTGAACAAGGGTCACATAGAGTTCTTAGTTGTGGTTTGGTTTGGGTTTTTTACTTTGTTTTTGGTTCTTTTGGTATGTGTATGCATCGTCCTATTATTTGTTCCAGGCATGCAACAAAATCCTATTTTTTTTAATTTAAATATTTTATCACTGGAATAGTGTTGTGATGGTGTCTCTAGTGAAACACCACCTGGTTATCAACATAAAGATATCTTGTGAATAAATTAAGCATGAAAAATCAAAATTCAAAATCGTACCTCATTCGATTTTCATTTAATGCATGTTTGATCACTATCAGGGATCTTCGTTTGAAAGAAATGAATCCAAAACCCTCTAGATTATCCACACACATTCTAGAATCTCATGGGTATGTTGAGAATCAATTTCTAGGTCCTAGCATGAAGAATCAATGAATCTTTCCATGTTCTGACGATTACCACAACATTTTTCCTTCGATTTATGGAGGAAAATTCGGATTGGGATACCTAGAATAAATCCTTACCTCTCTAGACATTGGGATTGATGATATTTGAGATCTTAAATTCATAGTATGTATAGTTCTATGAATTTGGTCTTGATCCAGCTTAAATATATAAATGAATACTAACTAAAATTGTGTTATGGCCACCCGAGTAAGTATAATATTCTAATTAAGCCATAAATGACACATGTGACTAAATAATCATGTCACAAATGTCATAAATATTCCATCACACATTTTTAATATATATAAAATATATTACATGATGAAATTTGAGTCATTTACTTGACCCACCTCTCCTAAAATATTTTAGCGAACCTTGAATAAAAACATTATTCATTTGTAAAATATTTTCCCCCATGTTCACTTTAAACCTATGAATATCATGAGTAAATAAATTAAATATAAATTATTCTAAACTTAATGTATTTATTTATTTCTTGTTGATCATTCAAACTCCAACATTAATCAACCCTCGCCACAGATCCTACCATGTCTTAAACTCCAATTCATTTGATTTTTATAATCTCATGAATACAAATTTGTGTGATCCTCTAGGCCCTTATCTTGATAAATTCAAGTGATACCCATAAATCAAGTGTGATATATAGAAACACATCATGGTCCCTAAAGAGATAGAGTTTAGTGAAAATAGGGTGCACACTTTGTGTCATCAACATATCTTTCTTTGTTATTTTATGACCATACTAGGCAGACTTACCTTTTCCTATCATAACCATGGATTTAGTGAAGGTACTACCATCCTGGTAAATTGGGATTGAGATATATCTTTATTTTGGAAGTGAAAAATCTTTCAATGATCATTTAATCTATGTAATAACACCAATGACACACCAAACACAAACTACCTTGTCATAGTATAAATATCATTGTTTTTATTTTCATCAAAGTACATGATAAAATAGTTTACACTGATAATGATATCAAGTAGAGTGACCAATACACATACTCATAGTTATGAATAAACAATGACACTTAATAAATGAGGTGTTCCTATTGGTGGACCAGACCTCATTATCTCCTCTACTTGAGATTTTTAAATGATAACTTCATAAGAAGTCTCGATGCTTATAATCCCCCAACACCTAATAGCCATACATCATCTGTGTCCCATTAATATGACCTATATAAACCATATCACATATGTTTAAGATCACTATCATGGTATCTTGAGATTCTCATATGATTGAGAACTGATATAATCTTTTGATACAAAAAATAATCTAAGGAAATTACAATGTAAATAGTGGATGTAGAAATATCAAAACTATTATAATAAGAATGCATTATGAATATCTCTCTAGATACATGATATGATAATATAAAATTACTATTCAAGTTGAGTTTAGGGAACCCAATTTCACAACACCTATGTCCCATGTATTGTTCAACCTTGCCCATGTATTTATATTTCATTTTTTCATGAATTACTATTTGTATTTATTGTTCAATTTCTTGCATGTATCCTTGTTTATCATTATTATGTGATCCGATTGAATGTTTTTATATAGAATGAGGGTGAAATTGTTTCTAATGATTTTTTTGAGACCCTGACACTAGTTTCCAGCTCTAGGTGATTGGGAACACACCTCGAGTATGTCTTAGGCCAGCTCAGGTGTCCATTGGATTGATGCTCTGTGATGGTTCATGACATATATGTTTATTTTATTCTTTCTAATATAATTTTTTATATGGATATTTTTTAGTTATTTTAATTACTTTTTTTCCTTTGGTAGGAGGGTATAGTTTCTCCATATTATCACCTTAAAATCTCACTGCTAATCAACAACCTCTAGCGTGTAGGGAGACACATCTAAGATCAAGTAACACCCTAATATGATTACTATAGAGTGAGCCAGGCCAAATACATCACACAAAAAATCACCATGTATTGAGAGAAAATCCAATACATACAATAATTCAATATTGGATGATAATAAAACATATATTAATGGAGAAGAAAGTTTATGATTAGATTATAAGAGGAATTAAACAATGTTAGTTTGATATGAAAAAGTTTCGCTACCCCACAATTGATCCATGTCTAGTATCAATTGGAGAATAATATGAAATTTTACTCATAAGAAAAATTATATTATGCTATTAAAGAGTATATGTATTTTTAAAAAATCACTAAAAAAATTATCCCCACAATAATGCATTTCCATGATCACCCTTCACAAGATTTAACAAGGACTCATGTCAACAATTCATCTGACAACCAACCTTTCTACGACATAGCTCACCCATTACAATAGCTTCATCATCACTCTATCCATTTCCTGACCCATCAGATTAACACCTGTACAAATGGGGGAATTATGTGTTGTGATTCGCTGATCATAAAGAGAGAAAAATGGAGGGAGAAACTAGAATTTATTTAAACATGAATAAATATTACAAAAATTCCCTCTCAATGCCTATTTATCTTTAAATGGAGCTATCTAAGGGTATTTACAAGATAAAAATGGATCTATGGCTCGAATCTGATGAATGCTAGAAGTATCCCCAAGACCTCCTTTTATAGTCATGGTCAGAGGTATCAAGTTTGAAACAACTACCTCACTAACCCCCACCAATCCCCACATACCACAGACTTCTCCCATAGATGATAAAATAATAGGGGATGCACATGTTGAATGTGTATCAACCATGTTGGAATTCATGAGTTGGTGAGGTAGGTGCACCAACTACCTACAATGCAATTAGACAAACTACATCAATTCTCTTCCTCTAGATGCAATCATACAGATCATATGCAAAGGTACAGATTCTCCTAAGAAACAACCTTTTTCAACATATCTATTGGGTTCTCCATCATATGGATCTTCACAAGCCATAGCAGCTATCGATCCATCACTTCATGTATCTAATGATAATGATTGTCTATGTGCTTTGTACAGGAATGGTACCTGGAGTTCTTAATCAAGTCCAAATCACTTTGACTATCGCAATTAACCATGTACTCCTTCTAGAGAATCTAATATTCTAGAGAAAATGATTTATCCAAAATATCGCTTTACCATATTTTGAAGCAGCAATGTATTCTTCTTCATTTTTCGATAAAGAAACACACTTTTGTAACCTTGACAACCATGATACAGCTCCTCCTGCAAAACTATAGATGTATCATGATGTATACTTCCAAAAAGTAGGATCTACGACTATATATTAATCTTTATAACCCTCCAAGAGAGGGTCATATCCACTATAACACAAAAATAGTTTTAAAATACCTTTAAGATACCTCAGAATCCATTTGACTGTATCCCAGTGTCACTTCCTAAGATTAGAGAGAAATCAGATCATGATCTCCACTGCATGAGAAATGTATGGTCTCGTAATCACCATAGAATACGCCAAGATTTCAACTTATGAGGAGTATGATATCATATCCATTGACTTGATTTATTCCTTGGATGACGAACATGGACTCTTGTTCAACTTCAAATGGTCAGGAAGAGGAATGCTCACTGGATTGGATTTTTCCATGTTAAAATGATCCAGAACATGTTCAATATAATTATAATGAGATAGCCATAAAAACTTCCTATTTCTATCAATAATGATCTGTATCCCCAAAATACATTGAGCTACTCCCATGTTCTTTATATCAAAAGACTCGAATAACTCCTTCAATTGGTTGATCTTAACTACATCCTTCACAATGATCAAAACTTCATCAATATAAAGTATAAGAGCAAAAAAGTTATAATTATAAAATCTCTATAAGTCAACACACTGGTCTTCCTATTTATTCTTATATCCATAAATCACCAATAATGAGTCAAACTTCTTATACCACTATCTGGGAGATTGTTTTAGTCCATACAAGTTATTCAGTAATTTTAAGATGAGGCATTCTGGTCCTAAATACTTTAAACCTCCAGGATGCTTCATATAAATATCCTTGGAGAGGTCACCATGAAGAAAATATGTCTTCACATCCATTTATTGAAGCTCCAAGTCTTAGTTAGCCACTGGTCCGAAAATGACACAGATTGAAACCATCCTTACCATGGGTGAAAAAACCTCATCAAAGTCAACTCCTTTATTTTGAAGGAATCACTTGACTATTAAACGAGCATTGTGCTTGACTTCCATTTTTCTTTCATCCTTATTTAGCCTAAACACCCATTTTTTGTAAGTGTCTTATTAACACAGGGTGGTTCCACCAAATAATAATTCTTATTTTTCTTCAAAGACTCTATCTCATCCTCCATTTCATGTATCCACTTGAGTTTATTAGGATGAGACACGACTTCTTGGTATCCTTATGGATCCAACTCATCAGTTAGCAATAGGTACTCTAACTCTGAATATTTTGTTGAAAAAATCCATCCTCATGAAGATATTTGAACATATAAAATGTTAGTTTTGGGAGGCACAACATCACCTAGATCCTATAATGGTTTTGAAACTTCTTGTAGAGAGTATTGTGTCTCCCCCGCTGAATATCATCCTACACTAATTCCTAGTATCCTTATGATGAGTCTTATTACACCCCATAATCTTCATTAATAGGTGATGCTGGTATATGTGTTGGATCATGAATTGATTCCTTGACACTTTACCTTTGACAAATTCTAGAATTTTTAATTTACATAATCATCTAGTTTTCATGGAGCATGAAATCTCTACTTTTTATCACCTTCTTATCCTTTGGGTTCTAAATCTTGTATCCAAACTCCTCATATACATAGTTGATGAAGATGCATGGAGTATATCTCCTATCTAGCTTATTCCTAAGATTCTTGGATACATGTGAAAATCTGAAACTTCAAAATAATCATAAATATGAGTAATAATGATGTTTACCAGACCATATTTTTGTGGAATATAAAAATTCAGTGGTACTGATGGTGATCTGTTGATGATGTAGCATGCAACCTAAATAGATTCTCCCTAGAATGGCTTAGGAACCTTCTCCATGATGGTTTTGTTCATCCTTTCTGCAACTCTGTTGTGTTGTGGGGTGCATGGGAATATCCTCTCACATGGGATTTCTTTAATCCTACAATAGACATCAAATTCTCTAGATATATACTCTCATCCATTATCTAAATGAAGACACTTTAGCTTCCTTCTAGTTTCGTGCTCCACCATGGCGTAGAATATCTTGAAGTAGTCCAGTACTTGTTCCTTTTTCTACATGAAGAACACCCACACCCTTCGAGATGTATCATCAATAAAGGATAAAAAACATTTGTTACTTCTTAGTGAATATACCTATATGGGTATTCATATATCAGAGTGTACTAGATCCAGTAACTATGATCTCCTTGACGAAGCTGTATTAAATGAGACTCTATGATTCTTCCCATATAAGTAGTATTTACAAGGATCAAGTGATGTATCATTGTCAATACTAATGTACTTATTCTTTATCAGGGTAAATAACCCTATTTCACTTTTGTGGACAAGTCCTGTATGACACATACTGGATGACGTCTCTCCTAACACCTTGTTGAGCCCGTCTGCACATATCTTCACATGAGTTTTTTACAACATACTTTATATGTGTCCCTGAGAAATGATGATGGATCCTTTTTTCATCTTCCATGATCCATTTCTGAGTATGTTTTCATCGAATTTTAGATGAAATACTATACCTAATAATATGTTGAGATGAAGGATTGAAACATGTCGAACATCCTTTATGGTGATTCTACATCCAATATTCGTCTTGACTTGAATATAAACCTTTCCAACAATCTCTTATAAATTGGTATTCCCCATAATGACTATACCAAAGTGACCATATTGATAAGTCAAGAAATACTCATGATGTAGAGTGATGTGGTATGATTCTACAGTATTGACCACCCATTTCATATCCTGGCTTGATTTATGAAAGCATGTATCTTCTTTATCTTTGGAGAAAAGTGCGATTTATTCAAAGAATGTCATGTGTGTGTCTCTATTTCTTCATTATTGGTTGATAATTTTCCCCATTTCATGTATCAACCTTCGATGGTTCTTCTTCATGTTTCCTTCTATTCCATAATGGTATCATTTTTATGATGGTATTATACCATATGTGGACCTTCCTCTGCACTAATTTTGGATCCATTTCTGGTTCCTCGACCACCTCATGTGGATGGTCCCTCTATTTAGTTTCAATTATGTAAAAATTAGTTTAGAATCTGAAAAAATATAGTGCACTGTGTTTGAAATGGTTGGAAATGATGGAATCGACTTTTGATCATTGAAATCGGACACTTATTGATCAAGATATGATAAAATTAGTGTCAACAGTTGAGATCAACTGATTATGTGATGATGACATGGTGCTGATGTGGCACGCTAGAGCAGCAGCCAAAATATTTCCAGAAATGTCACCAGCACTGAAATAGTATCATCTTCTCCGATAAGAGGGTACTATAGAACCCGAACTTTGACCAAAATTTTATCGATCATAGAGAGCTCATTTTGTATCCACTTTAAACACTGTTTTTTCCATTAGAATTACCTCAACACAAAATTTCACAATCCTCCTTCAAAACATGATTTCAAGCAACTTGAATTTTCTATTCATCCAAAAATCTCCACTACTCACCACCATTTCCTCATAAATGTCTCTAATACCACTGATTGTGATTCATTGATCAAGAAGAGAGAAAATTAGAGGTAGAATACAACCTTTATTTCCGCGTTAATAAAAATTAAAAAAACTCCCTCCCAACACCACTCTCTCTACAAATAGAGATATTCAAGGATCTCTCATGTATATAATGGCTCTCTATATTGAATATTATGAATTCTTGAAGACTCCCCAAGCCCTCATTTTATATCCATGGTGGGAGGTATCAAGTTTGACACAACTCCCCCACAAACCCCCAACAATCCCCAACTATGATGGACTTCTCCCATGGATACAAAGGAATAGAGGATTCACATGTAGAATGTGTAACATCCACGTTGGAAGTCATGGATTGGTGAGGTAGGTGTGCAAGCCACCTACAAGTCACCTATAAAAACTCCATCATTATGGGGACTACAAATGATTCATGCCCACATCAGTTTCGACACAAGTATTTCAAATTATTTTCCTTTACCAAAATATCCTTCAGTCATGCATCCGCCACCATCTTTGTCTATTCACTAACTCTTTCAAATGGCCTTTCGATCGCTCCCTCTCCCTATCTTCCCCCATCTCTTTTTGGAGTTAACACCTCCGACTGATTTCTTCCACTTGAAGCTAATGTGGATGTGATCTATTTGTACATGTGATATCAAATAAATTTATAGGGGAAGAGTTGGTGGGGATCGGCTTTCAGCGATGATGGTTGTGGAGGTTTCTCCCTTGAAGAGTGGTAGGGTTCTCTTCTAACAGTTCATTGGAGTTTTCTATTAGAGATGATGTTGATTGATATGGTGAAGAAAACAATGATTTTGGTTGTACTATGGTGGTTGATAGTCCATCCTCTAATGTCCACAATAGTGAAAACCCTACAAGTTAGTGGATATAAATCTACTGATTTTGTCTCCTCTTTGTTACTTTGATGGAACTTTAAATAGATTTTGACTTAATTTATGAGCATATATTTTTCTTTGTTTTTATAAATTTTCACTAATGATGCACTGTATAATTGAATTTTTTATTGTACCGGTGATGGTTGTTGGATATTGATTAAGAATTATGGTAGAAACTCCTATATTTTTCATTAACTTCATTGAGGATCATCAGGGTTTAGTTACAATAATGGTTTCTTTCTTTTATAATAAGTTCAAATTATTTCATCAACTTATTCTATTTCATTGGAAGATGGATTCATTTGAAGTTTCATGGTTTAGCCTTGATGATCTTCTATGTATGTTTTCTTTTTAATGGAACTAGTCTTTAATTTATGGGTTTTAAGAACATGAATTATCTCGTGCCTTCTTTAATGGGATTAGGTATAGAAAATAGGGGACAATTAATCTTTTATATGAATAATGTTGATGATTTGAAAGTCCAAATAAAGTTACAAGTACTAAAAATTTCACCTTTAGTGACAACCATCCGACCAATTTTGGCAGTTACAGTTTGACCGTCACTAATGGGAAATATAATCTTTCATTGATAGTCACTATAGGCCCCCCCCAGATGACTACGGTGGCAGTCTCTAGGAAGATAATTAGAGACCACAATTACTAATGATACCATGACCTATAGAGATGATTACTAATGATCCCAAAAAAAATAAAATAATTAGAATCCTCCTATGGTGGTTTCTAGGATTCATTTTTTTTAAATTTTACATTTTTATAGCCACCAAATAACTAAAACAAAAAACAACTACCAAAGAAAAAATAAACAAATAAATAAATAACAGTGATCCCAAGAGCCACATATCCTTCCATTCTTTTTTCTTAATCAACCCTTTGGTAAGATACAAAAAACAATTAAACAAATAAAATAAAAATTAATATATTTAACATTAATAAAATTTATTCAGTTAATATATATATATATATAATAATAAAAATAGTTTATAAAGTTTTACATACAGAAAGCATCATAAATACATATTTAAGGAAAAGCTAATATGAAATACCTGATTACACTATTTATCAGTTAAACAATGACTATTAAAAGTTGAAAACCAAGTTTACCACATACCAATAAATCCATATACCATATTGACATGTGGTCGATTCCAATAGATCACATATTATTTGAGGAATTTTATTCTAGATTTTAATGTCAATCAGAATTTGTTTGCTCATTTTTTACCCCCTGATGGGAGATATGTCATTTTAATAACACTAGACAATGTTACCCATAGTTTTCCATCATACTAGGTGGCACAATCATCTGATGGATGCAGAGTTGATTAATTCTGATAAAAAAAATACCTCATTGATCATTATCCCATGATTTAATGTCAATCCAAGTGTGTTTACTTGGTATTGTCCTTTTTTACATGATTTTTCACTTAACTCCAACTCTAAGGGATGCACGTCACTTTATATCATACCACAAAATTCAGGTATCTAATCCATATGCCTATGATTCCGATAGATTTTAAATAAATTAAATATTATTTTCCTAGGATTTCATATCAATCAGATCTTTTTTGGTCATTTTGACCCCTATACACATGATTTAACCATTATTACAAAAATTATAATAAATATGAAAATAAAATTTTAAATGTACCAACCAATCCAAGAATTAGATTAACATTTAGTTGATTCTAATAAATTAAATATGATTTGGGTAATGTTCTAATATATTTTCACATCAATCAAAAGTCATTTGCTTATTTTGACCCCATAATGGGAGATATGTCATTTGAATAACACTAAATAAAATTGGCCGTCATTTTCCATCATAATGGGCAACACAAGAATCTGATGGATTCAACACTAATTATTAAAGATAAAAAATGGATCGGTGATCATTATCCCATGATTTCATGTCAATCCAAGTGTTTTTTATTGGTATTGGCCCCTTTTACATGATTTTCACTTAACTCCAAATCCAAGGGATGAATGTTACTTTTGATCAGACTGAGAAATTCAGGTATCTGATCCATGCGCTGATGATTCCTATAGATCTTAAATTAATTAAAGACCATTGTACTAAAATTTCATATTAATCATATTTTTTTGGTCAGTTTTCACCCATACCCACATGCTTTTACCATTATTACAAAAACGATAATAAATATGAAAATGTACTTTTAATTGTACTAACAAATCTAGACATTGGATTGATACACAATTGATTCTAATAGATCACATATGATTTAAGAAATTTTTTCCTATATTTTCACATAAGAATTATTTTTCTCATTTTGACCCCTTGATGAGAGATATGTCATTTTAATAACACTAAACAACATTATCCATCATTTTCCATCACGCCAAGAGACATAGGAATTATTTGGATATGAAATTGATTCCTATAGATGAAAAATGGATTAGTGATTATTCTCTCATAATTTCATATCAATCCAAGTTTGTTTTCTTGGTATTGTCCCCTTTTATGTGATTTGTCACTTAAACTCCAAATCTGAGGGAAAAAGATCACTTTTGATTATACCGAGAAATTTAGGAATCCAATGAACATTATAATGACTAATACATATTTTAAATGACTTAAATATCATTTTCCTAAGATTTACTATCAATAAAATATCGTTTGGTCCATTTTTACCCCTATACACATGATTTTCCAATTATTATAAAAATGATAATAAATGTGAAAATTTACTTTTAGTTGAACCAATTAATTTGGGAATCATATTGAAACATAGTTAATTATAATATATCAAATATTATTTGAGGAATTTTATTCCATATTTTCTTATCAATCATAATTCATTTGCTTGTTTTGACCCTCTGATGGGAGATACATCAATTTTTATAACCCTAGACAACATTATCCATTATTTTCCATAATACAGGGTGACACAAGAATACGATAGATGCAGATTTGATTTATATAGATCAAAAATTGATTGGTGATTGTTATATCATGATTTAATGTCAATAAAAGTGCGTTTTATTGTTATTAACCCATTTTACATGTTTTTTTTACTTAACTCCAAATCTGAGGGAAAACGTCACTTTTCATCATACTGAGCAATTTAGGTATCCGATCCAAGTTTTGATGATTCCTATAGATTTTAAATGACTTAAATATAATTTTACTAATATTTCATGTTAATCAGAGCTCATTTTGTCAGTTTTGACCCCTACACACATGATTTTCCTATTATTACAAAAATAATAATAAATGTAAAAATGATCTTTTAATTGTACTAACCAATCCACACAATGGATTGGTGTGTAGTTGATCCAACAGATCAAATATGATTTAAAGAATGTTATCTTAGATTTTCACATAAATCAGAATTTTTTTCTCGTTTTTGAGCCCTTAATTAGAGATATGTCATTATAATAACACTAGACAACATTATCCATAAGTTTCCTTCATATTGGGTGATGTGATTATACGATGGATGCATAGTTGATTCCTAAAGATAAAAAATGAATAAATGATCATTATCCCATGATTTTATGTTATAATATGTGCATTTTATTAGTATTGGACCCTTTTACATGATTTTTCACTTAACTCAAAATCCAAGGGATAAACGCCACTTTCGGTCACACCAAAAAATTCAGGTATCTGATCCACGTTCCGATGAAACAAACATTTTTTAAATGACTTAAATATAATTTTTCTAAGATTTTATGTCAACCAAAGCTAATTTGGTTAGTTTTAACCCCTAGAAACATTATTTTCCCATTATTAAAAAAATTGTAATCAATGTGAAAATAAACTTTTAACTGTACCGACTGATCTAGGAATGATATTAAGGCCTGGTTAATTTTAATAGATCACACATGATTTGAGAAATTTTCTCCTAGAATTTCACATCAATTAGAAGGTGTTTTCTTATTTTTGACCCCCTGATGGGGGATATTTCATTTTAATATCACTAGAAAACTTTACCCATCGTTTTCCATCATATCAGACTACACGAGCATCTGATGGATGTAGAGATGATTCCTACATATCAATTTTTTTTGGATAAATATTCAATGATTTCATGTCAATTTAAGTGCATTTTCTTGGTATATGGACCCCTTTTATGTGATTTTTCACTTAACTTTAAATCTGATGGATGAAAACTACTTTGGATCATATCAAGAAATTTGGGTATTCAATCCATGTGTCAATGATTTTTATAGATTTTAAATGAAATACTGATCATTTTCTTAAGATTTTATATCAATTAAAGCATGTTTGGTCAGTTTTGACACTCTCACACATGATTTTCCCATTATTAAAAAATGGTAATAAATATGAAAATGTAATTTTAATCGTACTGACTAATATATACATTATATTGGTGCTCGGTTGATTCCTATAGATAACATATGATTCAAGGAATTTTCTCTTAGATTTACACATAAATTAGAAGTAGTTTGCTCATTTTTGACCCCATAATAGAAGATATGTCATTTTAATAACACTAGACAACATTAGCCATTGTTTTCTATCATAAAAAATGAATAATGTGACTTAGTTGAGAAGGGGGATTTCATTTTGTGTTGGTTGTGTAATGAGGTTGTGACATTTGTGTTCTTAGGAATTGAGGAATTGTTTGATGTGATGAATTATACTAAAGGATCTGAATCCTTAAAGACCTTGGTATAATCATGATATATTATTCACTAGGACATTCATATTGGTAGTTTCTCAGGGTTCCACTGTCACAACCCATCCCTCGGGGCCCGTGCTGTGACTACCCCAAGCCCGCCTTCCATAGGCCAAGGGCTAACAACTAGCACCAAAAGGCATATTCCCTAAAACCGGGAAGGCATTGACTTTATATCCTGTAAACACAATCACTAAGCACACAAAAAGATACGAACACAAGTAAAATGTATATTAAAAAGAGTGTGTACAGTAAGTAAAAGGATCCAGAATACAAGCCCAATTGGAAAGTACAAGAAAACTAGAAAGTACAAGTAAACCGAACAGCTCCTCTGAACACTTTCCAAGGATCCTACCTGAAGGGTAGGTACAACTCTCAAACGGTCGTCTCTGTGGTACGCCTCATATAAGGTCCACCTCCGAGCTACTTCCAGTCCTGGTACCCTTGTCCTCAGTCAGCGTTGTCCATCGTTTTCACCAAACACAACAAGGTGCGGGCGTAACCCGCACAGGGGTGAGTATAACGATACTCAGTAGGGACCCCGAGACCCTCAAAGGTCTCAAAAAATCCACAAAGGATAAACCAAAAAGCATGAAAATAACTGAAAACCCTAATTAGGTATATGACCATACATATACCTAAGTTATTAAGTATACCCATCTCATTCATGAGGAAACTCAAGGCCCAAATTCTTAGCCAAAGTATAACTGTTCCACGAAGGAAAGAATACCACAAAGGTAACACCACAAAGGTAAGTACCACAAAGGTAACCCCACACAGAAGAATACCACAAAGGTATCACCACGAAGGTAAGTACCACGAAGGTAACACCACAAAGGTAAGTACCACATAGGTAATTCCACATAGAATAATACCACAAAGGTATCACCACGAAGGTAAGTATCACAAATGTACGCCACACAGAAGATTACCACAAAGGTAAAGACTCATCTCACCCCCGGTACAACTTAGGTACTGTAGGAAATATGATTAGATGTAACTACTAAATCATATTACTCTATTAAGAGGAATAACCACATAGGATCCTAAATAATCTGACCCACATAAGATCCTAGATCACCAGACCCACATAGGATCCTAGTATAACAGAACCACATAGGATCCCTTTCTCATCTTACAACCAGCTACAGGGTTCCCGCACTAAGCTCGCTTGATTCCGGGAGGGTCCGCTCCTCAAGCCACAGGTCGATACTCCAACACCCAAAAAGTCCCATGAAGAAGTACCCCAAAGTAATACCACATGATAGGGGTCTCAATGCAATAAACGATGCGTCAATCGGACACTCGGTCTATAAGTTATTGGTTTTTTAGTCCCGAGGGCCCGGTTGGATTCATGTTTAATCCAACCCGGCCATACCCCAACTTTATCCAAAACTCAAGTGGGGTATACCAAAAGGACCGTCTCGATCCAAGGTTTCTGGTTCCATAGACGGTTGGTCAAACGGATGCCCGTAGCTCAAGATATGGCCGAATGAGTGGAAGGGGTCGAAACTGGTCCGGGTCCGGTCCGACCCTGCCTAGGCTGACCCGACCCGGTTCGGGTCGACCCAACCCGATCTAGGTCTGGCCCTGGCTCCAACCCAGCACGCAGGATCCGACCCGACCCGCTGGGTCTGGCCCGGCTCGTCGGCGCAGCCCGACCCGACGATGCGGCCTGGCCCGCTGGGCTGCCTGCTGGCCCGTGTTGGGTGGCCTGTGGCTGGGTGGCCTCGCGGTGGGGTCCTCCCTATCCTCCACCCAAGGGGGAGGCACCCCTTGGGATTCCTGAACAACTGGGTCGTTCAGGTTGGGAGGCCGACCGGCCGGCGCCACGTTGCGCCGACAGATCGCATGCAGGACCCCGAGTCCCGCTCGGCTCCCCGACTGGCTGGATGGCCAGCCCTCCTACGCGGCGTGGACACACGACGTGAAACCACCATGGGACGAAAGTGAGCTGGCCAGCCCTCCACCACCGTCGAGGCCTTGTGCGCCACGACACCTGCACGCCGGGAAGCGCAGATGCATTCCGCCACCACCATCATGCGGCTGTCCGTGCGCCGGCCGCCACCCTCGCTCCGCCGCAGATGACGGGCCACGACCCTTCTTCAGCGGCGCGGTTGTGCTGCCGCCATCCTCAAGGCCGACCAGAGTGTTGGCTGTTGCTCCCGAGTCCCACCGGTTTCAGTCACTGGTACCAGTCGCCGTCCTCCTCCATCGCAAAGAACACATTAAAAACCACAAAGGTTGCGGAGTGGTCAGGCCATGTTTGTTTTTCCCGCACCCTCTGCGTTAGAGCGGTAGTAAGAGGATCATGGGGAGAGAGTCAACGTAAAATAAAATAATGAATATTAATAAAAAACACACCCCTACCTTGAAGGTTCCGAAGGATGAGGTGTGAGGAAGAAGATGAATTCGTTGAAGAACGTCAGCGTTCTTTGCTTCCGCAAGGTGATTCCGATGCGAGCTCGGGGTTGGTTCCTCGTTCTTCGTTGGAGAAAGTTCTTCATTGGGGAATGTTTTTCCAAAGATCTCCTCTTATTTTCAAATTTTTTTTTCCCGTGAGAGGTGTGGTGCCAATTTAAAAGCTTAGAGTTTAATTTAATTAAAGTTTTACATTAATTAAATCAGGGTGGCACAATCAATTAGGATAAAACCAAGAGTCACCTTCCTCATTAAAGAGGGAGTTTAAGGGGGTCGGGTGGTCCCCAACATTAATTTCAAAATGGGGGGGGGGTAAGCTCGTGTGGTCCCCACCACTAAACATTCAATTGGGAGGTTATAAAAATAAAATAAAAGTTGTTCTTTATTTTATTTTTATTTCCACGAAAATCATGAAAACTAACTTTCACCCTTGTCCTACTGTGGTCGAGGTGAAAGTATCCTTAAGTAAATATCGATGTTACAAGTTCAACGATGCCCTTGGATTTTAATTCTGAGCACCAGTTCAAAAGTTACAAAAACCTGCTCACACGTTTACTGAATATACCTAAAAAAGATCAAGAATTAATTTCGGGCACTTTGGGCCTCGGAATCACGCGCCTTCAATTTTTGCGGACTCGTAAAATTTCCATATAATTAAAAAAAATTAATGGAATTTCTGGGTCTTTACATTCTCCCCACCTCAGGGATTTGTGTCCCCAAAAGCCATATTACAAAAACTAGGAAAACAAGTGGGGGTACTGAGTATGAATCTGAGCCTCCCGCTCCCATGTTCTCTCCTGGAGGTTCTCGTGCCACCAACGTACACGCACCAAAGGTATCGATCACACACGAAGGACTCTATCATGTCGATCCTCAATTTCCACTGTAACCTCCATATATGTCACCCCATCTTCGATTTATAGCTCCCCCAGTCAATGATGAGAGAAGGGTCGTGCATGTATCTCCTCAGCTAGGATACGTGGAAGACATCGTGCACCTGGTGCAGTTGAGGTGGAAGAGCTAAGCGGTAAGCCACCTCACCAAATATGTTGAGGACCTGAAAGGGTCCGATGAACCTCAGAGATAACTTGACACCCTGACCAAATCTCTGCAAACCTCATCGAGGTGAGACCTGTAGAAATATGTGGTCACCATCCTCGAACTCCACAAGTATATATCTTCTGTCTGCATAAGACTTATTCCTGCTCTTTACAGTCTTCATCCACTCCTGGATGATTTGCACCTTCTCTATGGTAGCCCGTACCATCTCTGGTCCCATGAGTGCTGACTCCCCTGGGTCACTCCAGCACAAAGGCGATATGCAAGGTCATCTGTACAGAGCCTCGAATGGTGCCATCCCAATGGTGGAGTGATAGATGTTGTTGTAAGAAAACTCCACCAAGGGAAAGTGATCCTCCCAGCCGCGACCGAAGTCGAGGACGTAAGCACGCATCATGTCCTTGAGGGTCTGAATGGTCCGCTCAGTCTGGTCATCTGTCTGAGGATAGAAGGTGGTGCTCAAACGAAGCTGTATCCCGAAAGCCTCCTACAACCCCTTTCATAGACGGGAAGTGAAACGTGAATCACGATCAGAGACAATCGTCAAGGGTGCTCCATGAAGCCGTACAAACTTCTTCGCAAAGAGGCATCCCAAGCTCTCTATTGAACCCTGCTCTCTGATCGGTAGGAAGTGGGCTGACTTGGTGAGTTGGTCAATGATCACCCAAATAGAATCATGACCCCTAGATGTATGTGGAAGTCATGTCATGAAGTCTATGGATATTCCATCCCACTTCCACTCTGGAACCTCTAAAGGCTGCACTAAGCATGCTGGTACCCGATGCTCCGCCTTCACATGCTGACAAGTGAGGCACCGAGAGACAAACTCTGCTACTACTTTCTTCATTCCCGGCCACTAGTACTGTCGTTGGAGATCATGGTACATCTTTGCCACTTTTGGATGTAATTCTAGAGGGGATGTGTGGAACTCCCAAAAAACTTCCTCCTAAAGAGACATTGGTACTATGGTACATCCTCCGAAAAGGATGACGTGCTGCCCACCTTCAGAAAATCTATCAGGTGCCTGTTTTGTGGATATCTGAGCACGTCAATCCTCACAGTCAGTGTCCCCATGCTATGCCTCCTTGACTCTCTGAAGAAGTGGGGGAGTGACTGTAAGAGACTGAAGAAAAGCTTCTCCATCTCGTTCCATAAAGGATATCCATAAAGCATCCAACTTCTCTGTCGCCTCACCTAGCAGCTATATACCATATCTTCTGCTGAGTGCATCTGCTACAATGTTCCCCTTCCCAGAAGTATAGACTATCTCGAAGTCATAGTCCTGGAGGAACTCAAGCCATCGTCACTGTCTTAGGTTGATATGCTTCTGAGAGAAGATATACCAGAGACTCTTGTGATCTGAGTAGACTTCAAAACGTCCTCCCATCAAGTAATGTCTCCACATCTTCAAGGTGAAGACCACTGCTGCTAACTCCAGGTCATGGGTAGCGTAGTTCTACTCGTGCTGTCTCAATTTTCGAGAACAATACACAATCACTGCTCACTCATGCATCAGGACACATCCGAGTCTAGTCTCTAATGCATCTCATTATACTACATACCCAACGCCCTCCTCTGGTATCCTCAAGATGGGGGCACTAGTCAGCCTCTGCCTCAAATCCTAATAACTCTGATAACATCTCTCTGAACACATAAAGGTTTACCCTTTAGTCATCCACGCTGATAATGATGCTGAAACTATAGAGTAATCTAGCTCAAACCTCCAATAGTACCTATCCAAACCCAGGAAACATCGTACTTCCGTCACACTCCTGGGTGGATCCCAAGCAAGTATCGCCTCAATCTTTGCTGGATCCACTGCAACTCCAGCCTCTAAGATGAAATGTCCTAGAAGGTGAACCTCTCATATCTAGAACTGGCACTTCAAGAGATTACCTTAAAGCTGGTGCTCTTAGAGTGTGTCCAAAACTATCTGCAAATGATAAACATGCTCCTCCTCAGTAGCAGAGTAGATCAGAATGTCGTCAATGAAGACTACTACAAAGCGATCAAGGTATGGCTGGAAGATCCTGTTCATGAGTCCCATGAACACTGCTAGAGCATTGGTCACGCAGAAATACATGACCAAGAACTCGTAGTGGCCATACCGACATATGAAATACATATTCTCCACATCCTTGTCTCATAATCTGAGCTGGTGATAGCCTAACCTGAGGTCTATCTTCAAGAAACACCGTTCTCCCTTCAGCTGATCAAAGAGGTCGTTAATCCTCGGAAGTGGGTACTTGTTCTTCACGATCACCTATTTCAGGCGCCGATAGTCAACACAAAGTCTCAATCTCCCATCCACCTTCTTGCCAAACAAAATTTGGGCTGCCCAAGGAGAAACACTGGGTTGAATGAACCCCTTCCCCTGTAAGTCCTCCAGCTATACCCGCAACTCACGAAACTCCGCGGGAGCCATACGATACGCTGGTGTAGATATCAGTGCTGTCCTGGGATACAAGTCAATGTAAAAGTCCACCTCTATGAGGAGGTAAACCTAGAAAATCATCCAGAAAGACATTCACATACTGGTCCACCACTACAGGATAGGTCAAACTCTCCACATCAATCACTCTAAGGGTAAGGATAGCCAACTGATGAGTGATCGACTGCACTCTCCTTTGGGTAAGTCCATCCTGTGATACAAAGGATCCCTTCTCACCGGTGAAGGTAAACCTAGTCCCATCCGTTCAAACACATCGCACTTTGTGCCTAATGCAGTCAATCTGAGCATGGACTGTAGATAACCAGCCTATACCCAAGATGATGTCGTAAGGCCTCGATGACGCTACTAGGAGATCCCAGCTGAAGCTCTCATCTCATAGAGTAACCTTACACTACCGGCACCAATGTGTAATTATCGAATCCTCTCCCGTAGGAGTCTCTAGCCGTAAGGATCGAGCCAAAGGCTTCGTTAGAATCTCCGATCTCCGAATGATGGAGGTGGCAATAAAAGAATGACTAGAACATGTGTCTATAAGTACTACAACTAAGGTAGAGTAGACATAGATCGTACCTCGTATCATCTCTGGAGAGCCATGGTCATAGGACTCAGTTGCCTAGAGCTAAGCTCGCCCCTGTCCACCTTCTCCCTGTGGTCGGGGTGGACCACCTAGTGGTGGTGGCGGTAACATCTCGAATCGTTTCCCACTGCCAGCTGAACGGCCAGATCCTCTACCATGTCCACCTGCTCCCTGTGGACCTCCATAGTTAAACCATTGTCTCTGCCTGGGCGATCCTTCAACTATCTTCTGATCATCCGTACAGCAGGTCGGGCAGTCATGAGCCATGTGACCCTTCCCGTTGCATGCGTAACACTACCTGATCCTTGCATGACTAGCTCTGTCTCAGGTGCCCCACACAACCAACCCTAAATCCTGCGGTCATCCACCTGTAGGTCTGGTCCTCTTGGACCTTTGTGACATCTTTCTGTTGCCAGCTGCAGAAAACTCCGCTACGTGACGCCCGATGGTGGGTCTCTCTGCTGGTGACTGCTCAACAAGAAAAATCTCCACTAAGAGGGCTCGCTCTAACACCCCTGCCTACATCAGGATGCTGAGAGAAATCATCGAAGCCCTGATCTCCCGCCTGAGTCCATGCTCTAAGGTCCGGGCCCTGAAGAATGGGTCCTGCACTATATCTGTGGAGTAGCACGAGAGGTCGGTGAACCTCACTGAGTACTGAGCCACAGTCATACTGCCCTGCTGCAGATGAAGAAGCTTCTGTATGCGCACTGCATGAAGGGTCATTGGGACTAACTCTGCTCGAAACAGGCTCTCAAAGTCTGCCCAGAGAAATGTCAACTCGTCGTGAACCTAGAGCATCAAGCTCCACCATCTGACTACTGCTGCCTGTAGAAGACTGGCGGCAAGGATCACCATGAGATCAGTTGGTGTACCTACCAGTCGTAAGACTCTCACCACAGCCTCCAACCAATCCTCAACCGCCTATGGGTCTATCTCACCCCTGAACCTGGGTGGCCTCTGGTGCTGGAACTTGTGCTACACGCTCAAACGACGTGCACTCTCTGTTGCTGGGGCCGGTGGCATTGGTGGCCCAACGGGTAATGGTACTGCTGGTGCCTCCGCTAGTGCCTCTACTGATAAAGGGCCCTGCACCAAGGCCTCGTCGCTCAGTGGTATATCATCGCGTACTATACTCAAAACCCTAGTTGACTGTAACACCCTAAGATTTCATAGTAAGTTATTTTCTTTAAAGTAATTCGATAGCTTACGCTACATGCAACACTGACTTCGAGCGCACCACAACTTACCAAACTAGCCGTTCAAAAGCGGTTATGAATAGTATTAACTGAATTTTTAATTTTATATACTCCATATAATTTTTGAATCCATATTATGTGTTTCTTAGACATAATATAAGAACAAATTCATTTTTTTCAGATAAAAGAAGTATTTTTCAAAAAAATAAAATTTTACCACCTTATAATGGAAAAACCTTTTTAAAACCAATATTTGACACTTTTATATATTAAATTTAATGAAATTAAATTTTTCTTTAGAATCAGGGCATAAAAATTTATTTTGGATAAATTTTTGGTACTTTTCTAATAACTTTTATATTTTGATGAATACTGAAAAATACTAAATTTTAATTAAAAACAAATTTTTTAATAAAAATAATTTATAGTGTTAAATTATGTATTTGAATGGTTTTTAAGTATAATTATATTATATTTTTATCATTTAATACACAGTAGGTGATTATAAGTAAGTTCACATTTAAATTTGACAAAAACACTTGTCAATCTTTTGATAGTTTTACCTTTAGAAACCCGCTTTTCAGTATTGACAACGAGAATTAATTTTAAATTAATTAATTAAAATTATATGTTTTGAATATGGTAAAATATAATTCATTTTTGAATTCATAATATCAAAATTATCTTAGGGTAATTTTTTGGTATTTTCCTGAAAATATTCAATTTTTAATGAATAGTGAAAAACACTGCGTTATAGTTTAAAACCGACTTTTTATTTAAATAATTATTTATTTTATTTAAATTTATTTTAAGTCAAAATAGATGTATAATACCTATATAAGTTAAATGTAATTAATTGGATTCATTTTATAATAAAATTATATGTATAGAATCTTATTGAATTTTTTACCGTCTTTCACCCACCTCCTAGGAGAATTTGCAAATTCGCATAAAACATAATTTTACCACTTCTGTGAGTGGAATTTAAAAAATCCGAGAGACATGGTTGATATTAGTAAGAAAAATGTGGTTCAATAAGATGAAAATAATTTTTGGTGAATAGTAACTTTTTACTTTTATTTACCACGGTTAAAAGTAAATAAGGTAATTAAGGGTAAAAATGATATCATAATTACCCCAACACATGTCCTAATTCTATTGGATAAGTTTAATTCGACCAAAAACAACCTTAGGAATAAAATATGATCCTTTAGGTTCACTTGGATTAGATTAGGACATTTATTATTATTTTATTTAAAGAAGAGTTAAAAAGGTTAAAATCAAATTTTAATATCAAAACCATTTTTAATATAGGGTTATACATACGAAAAATTCAACTATAAATATTCATTAGAAATATAAAAATATTTCGTACATAATGATATTTTATTTATAATTTTTAGGCATTAAATAAATTAATTTATTTATGACACAATGATGACGCAATAATTACCTTAATAATGAAATATTAAAATAATTGATATTATAAATATCCAAATAAATTTAATTTGAGACTTTTAATAAATTAAACAAATTTTATAGGTTAATATGACATGTTATGGTTGATTAAATGTATTTATTTTTAAGTAATAAAGTTTATAGGACTTTAACAAAAATCAACTATTAAATAATGTCAAATTTGACATAAATGAGTTTTTAAAACAAATACAATATTATTGGTTAATATAATAATCCTAAAAATCCAATGTTTGGATAAAATACTTATATAAGGATTGGTGTATCATTAATGAACCACTTGGGGTTCTCTTGAAAGTTTATAGTAAGTTTATTAACCATATAATATAAAAATACAAAGAGACATGGTAAATGTCAAACTATTTAACTACGAGTTAAATCTAAAAGATAAGGTTAATATAGTGACCCAAACCACTATAAAACCTATTGGTTGAGATTATTTCGACCCATCCCCACCTTAGACTTTAAATAATTCATTTTTGAGCCATTAGAAACCGAAAGTGATTTTATTATAAAATAATATTTCAATCTTTTCTAAAGGTGCCCCTCACTCCTCTTATAAAAGGGAACTTCCCCTTATCTCACATTCACACCTTCAAAGCCATTATTCTAGTCCAAACCCTAACCAAATATCCTCCCAACTCTCCTACCTTCATCACAGAGGCCTTACTTTAGTCAGAAAGCCAACCTAGGGATCCCTTTTGATCAAATCAAAAGGAAGAACCCGAAGAAGAGGTAAATATTTCATCACCTCTTTCAAGTTCTTTTCTTCTTCCACTTCCTCTTTCTTTGTTGTTTCTATTATAAAATAATAACTCCAGTATCTTCTATATACTGTGATGTTATTATAAATATGGTACAACCATATTCATTATTTTATCCATTCTATGAATGACATGTCACCATACGTGCGTACGTACGACTTACCGTCTACACGTTGTGGTGTAGTTTGTTATTCAAACACTTCGACATTTGGATGGGTATAATAATGAGTATAAATGATGAAAATAATAAATATAAATTGATAATTATTCTTTATATATGATATTACATCCAATTATATACGATTTTAATATCAAAATAATGATATTGTCGCTCATGCGTACGTACAGAATACCGTCTCCACGAACGCGATAAGATTCATTCCCCATCGTATCCTTTCAAGACTAATTTTTATTTGATGATTAAAAATAATGTTTAAAGACTTTATATAATTCTGGATATTAATAATATACATCCCATACATAACAAATATGACTCACATAACAAATAATATAAAGGAACACGAATCAGTTAACACCCAAAAACAATGATACTACTAAAATATTATTAACAAAGAAATATTAGAGGATCATATATGATACCATATTTATGTATATAGTTCTTTTATAATTAAATAAAAATTATTTAACTATTATATAGGAGGTTAATGTACCCTTGACCAAGGAAAACTATAAGGTAAGAGGTTTTCATCTCACTTTTATTCCCGTGATATTCATGATATATTTTCCACTGCTACCTTTTGTGTTGTGCATGTACAACCCATGATTGTATTATTTGTGTAATATAATATAATTTATGGGTATTTACATCATCATTGGATGATACTTCTTTCATGGGGTGTATGTTTCGTAAGTTACCAAATTGATAAGGTAATTTCAAATTTCAATTTCCATGCATTCGGTTTTACGCAAACTTCATTGATTACTTTACCCCAAGATTATGTGTGAAATCACTATTTATTTAATTATTTAGTAATTTACACTCCACTTTGCGTGAATATACTTTTGATACACATAATCACTCCATTAATAAATTCTCAAGTCATCGATATAAACTTTATAAGAGTAATTTTAACTCAATTTCTATTCATTGAGTTAAACATCCAAGTCATTGGTGTTGTTTTTACAAGAATATGTATGAATGTCCTCTGATTGATTTACACTGAATATGAAATAATATTGAGTGTATTTATATTTTTCACAAATAATTATTTCATTGATTTATCCTTAACCTAAGGATACAGTCTTTATAAAGGAATTCATCCCATATTACATTCCATTGAGACTTCTTTGTTGTTATGCGCCAATACACTTTTATTTGGTGTATATACTGTACTTTGACATAGTATATCATGAATCCCATTATTATCATGATATTATAAAGTTTTTATTTCTTTAATTATTTTTATTTAAGCATATATCATTTGGTTAGGAACTCTAACTGAAATATCATTTTAAATGTTTTAAAAATTTATTCTTTTAAATCATTCTCATTACTGTCCATATTTTAAAAATGGTTTTAAGGTTTTATTTATATGGAAATTAATGTTTTAAAATTAAAATTCCTTTTAAAAGTTTCAAAGTGGTATGGGACACTTTGATTCAAAAATCTATTTTAAATAGCTTCTTGATAAATAGTGAGACTTTTAAATGTTTTAAAGAAAAGCGGGATATTTTATCAAATAGTTTTGATGATTAACTTCATCTATGTCAATATAATTCATTATTCTCAATTGAGGTTGATTTATTATAATACAGTCTTCCATATTGTATTGAATGAGTTATGTTTGAATGTGGATGTGTTATTTTTATACCATTCATGGTTTATGGATAAATTATTGACATTTCGTATGCTATTTTTAATACGAATGTTTATGTTATTTTTAAACCTTTTCATATGAGGAATGCATTGGACTTAGTAAGTGATGGGTGGAGCTCGCTATAGCTCCTCGATGCATCGGTAGGTCTCATGAGACAAACTAGTGTCTTGGAACAAGGTCTTGACAAAATCTTAATTGTAGTCTTGGCACAGGGCCTTGACTATGTGGTTATGCAGTCTGGAATTATGCAATCCATCATTATGAAAGTGGCTATTGATATTGCATGTGATTATTCGACTAGTAGAATATAAATGTGAATAAGTAAATTCAATTATTTGATTTTATCTTTTACATATTATGCTAAAGTTCAAGTTTAAAAGGCTTTTGTTTTAGTCTTATACATTGCATTAAATGTTTATGCTTGTTTATGAAAGTTTCCGCTATATTGTTATCCTTACTGTGCATCTGAGCTCACCCCTTTCTACGTTTTATTTTTCCCAGGATGTGAAGATGTATTTTTTGACTGACCTGTAGGGATAGTCTGATGGGATATGAGCATGGTCTATGGAAATAATTTTGTTGTAGCATTTCATTTTATAATGTAATGTAAAACTTATGAATTAATCTAGTACTTCCAAGGCTACTAAACTGATTGGTATTTTGGGACATGATTCCTTGTATCATTCCAATGTTATGTAATAATGCACCGACTCTGAGTAACTGGGGTTGGGGCGTTATAGTTGGTATCAGAGAAAGTTTAGTACAAACCTTGGAAGCTAGATTTTGAAAATATCTGATTAGAAAACACTACCCTAAGATAGACTTTGAGGATTAGTATACAAGAACATCCAAAAAATTTTGTAATGTAAATATTATGTGGGTTTTCTAAACAATACATCCCTATCTGGATATGGGAAAATAGAGGCGGATCTGGCACAAATGTACCTTGAAGTGAAAACTCTGACAAGGAGTTTCGGGCTTGACCCGGGGTATCTTGGTACATGACAATAGGCCTTGCTGCACTCTTGGTTACGACACTCCTGAGGGATATGCTTAGGACAATTCACATTTTCTTTCCAAACCGATTTGAAGGATTTTAATATAAGATGAGAATAAATAACCGTCGTTAATCCTAAGGTGTTTTAGATTGAAAATAAGGTGTTATGATATTCTCTAAATGATTTTATGAATCACACTATGATTTCTTGTGTTAATAAATGGCTGGATTCCAAGGAAGTCATAGTAACATTGAATATGATGTACAAGGTGGGCAAGATAGAGAAAATGAGCAACAAAATGGAATTTTGATAGGTGTAAACTCTAACACCCGAGACTTTTATGAGAAATATTTTGTTTTTAAATCATAAAAGGATTATTTCACTACACACAACACGAGATTGGCTTGCTTTACACGCAATCGTGGCCTTCCTCGATAGCTTGCGTCGTACGCAATATCGAGTTTCACTAAACAACGACATGCTATTAAAATATTATTAAAACTAGCCGATATGAATAGTAATAACCACTTTTTGAAATTTTATAAATTTTATTTTTAAAAATGGACTTCATTTTTGGATTTGGAATATCGAAATTATCCTAGGGTGAAATTTTTGTATTTTTCTGAAAACTTTCAATTTTTGATGAATAGTGAAACCACTAAGTGGTAGTTAAAAAAACTGAATTTTTCATAAAACTTAATTTTACCGCTTCTGTGAGTGGAATTTCAAAAATCTGAGAGACACGGTTAATGTGAGTAAGTAAAATGTGATTCAATGAGATGAAAATATTTTTTTGGTGAATAGTAACTTTTTACTTTTATTTACCACGGTTAAAAGTAAATAGGGTAATTAAGGGTAAAAATGATATTATTATTACCCTAACACATGTCCTAATTCTATTGGATAAGTTTAATTCGACCAAAAACAACCTTAGGAATAAAATATGACCATTTAGGCCCACTTGAATTAGATTAGGACATTTATTATCAATTTACTTAAAGAAGGGTTGAAATAGTTAAAATCAAAGTTTAATAAGTAAATCATTTTTAATATGGGGTTATACATAAGATAAATTAGACTATAAATATTCATTAGAAAGATAAAAATATTTCCAACATAATGGTATTTTATTTATAATTTTTGGACATTAAATAATTTAATTTATTTATGACACAACGATGATGTAGTAATTATCTTATTAATGAAATATTGACATAATTGATGTTATAAATACCCAAATAAATGTAATTTGAGACTTTTTATGAGTTAAAATAATTTTATAGGTTAATATGACATGTTAGTATTGATTTAATTAACTTTGTTAGAACTAATAATTCTGTTATAATTTTAAAACAAATTAATTACTAAATAGTGTCAAAATTGACATAAAATAGTTTTTAAAACAAATATTATATTATTAATTGTTATTTTATTCCTAAAAATCTATGGTTCGGCAAAATGACTTAGATAATGTTATATATATTAATAATAAATAACTTGGGGTTAGTTTGGCTTGTTATAGTAAGTTTATTAACCTTATAGTGTAAGAACACAAGAAGACATAATAAAAGTAAAATTATTTAACTTAATGTCAAATCTAAATGATAAGGTTAAAATAGGAACCTAAACTTGTCTAAATTCTATTGGATGAGAGTATTTCGACCCATACCCACATTATCTTCGAAATAAATCAATTTTGAGCTATTTAAAACCGAATTTTTCTTTATAATAAAATAATATTTTTAGTTATTCCAAAGGTTCCCCTCTCCTCCCTTATAAAAGGGCACCTCCTCCCTCTCTTCCTCACACCACTTTGAGCCTTCAAGCTCGGAAAAACCCTGCCAATTTTTTCTCTCCACTTCCCTAGAGACATCCTAGAGGTCCTTGTATTCTTCAAAGACCAATTTTATTGCCCTAAAAGGAGGTCTCAAAGAAGCGCTTCAAAGAAGAGGTAATTCCCGTTACCGATTCTTTCATCTTTATTTCTTCTTCCACTTCTTCTTCTTTAGTTGTTTCATCATGAAGTAATAACATCAGTATCACTCATATACTGATATGTTATTATAAGTATGAAACAACCCTATTTCACCATCTATCCATCCTACGGAAAATGAAATCACCGCGCGTGCGTACGTACGAAATACCGTCTCCACGCCGTGGTGTAATCTATTTTCCACCACCACCTTACTTGGATGGGTATAATGGTTTAAATAATGAATATATATTATTATTGTAAATTTATATTGATTCTGAAATAGTATACATACACTCCAATACAATTCCACGATCATGGGAACGATATCACCGCTCGTGCGTACGTACGGAATACCGTCTCCACGATGTGATGCTACTCGTTCTACATGATCATCATTGAATAATGATTATATAAATGAATTTAATGAATGAATATGATATATATTACACTAATACCATTCTGGAAATGAGGTATCTATAACCTAAAAAGAAGAATAAGAATTTATTCGACAAAACACGCATAAGAACACAAAGTAATAAACACCCGAATAACAAGTAGCAATGAAATATTAATAATAATAAGCTAAGAATATGACCATATATGATATAATAACAATCAGTATGATTCTAGAATAAGTCAATTACATTATTTAAATCATTATACAGGAGGTTCGGACACTTACGAAGCAAATCGGACCTAAGGTAAGGGAAATATCACAATCTCATTTTTATCTGAGATTGTTTATACTTTAGAATTTACTGGGGAGTATTTTATCATCCACATCCATGTTTCCTCAATATGTAATATTATTTCCATCCACCTAGAATTTCTTAAATCCAATTTTACCCTTTGGTGAGTTTTTAGTAAAAGATATGAAAGGAATATTTTGTCGTTTTTCGTACGAGGTACTTTTTGACTTTTTCGACAAAAGTATGAGAAGAATGTTTTTTTAACTTATACGGAATGAATGGATTTTTAAAACATTATTTCCAAGAAGCTTACTTTACATGTTTCAAGTTTATTTTTAATCAACTTATTTTAGTTTAAAATTGTATGACATGTTAAGAAAGGAAAAATGTTTTAGAAAGGATATTTTCCTCAAGAATGGAGTTCAAGTGTTTTATCAAAATTATTTTCCATCTAAGATAATATAGGGTTCTGTTTCTATCCCTATTATTACATTAATTTGAATATGTTGTGATGGAAATATTTTTATGAATTCCTTTATCTTATATGAATTGTTTTATGATGTCACGATGTTTAAGATTCCCATTTTTTATTACGTGGGTTATGCTATGATGTATGGTTTATGATTTTGTGGCACACATAAGAATGGTATCATTATGAGATGGGTGGGAGATATATCTCCCTCCAATGCATTGGGTAAAGATTTTATATCTCATGAGATAGACATGGCTGGAACGGCAGGTTAAACCGGTTCAGTGAAACAGGACTGGAACGAGGAGTGAACTTGGTTCAGAAATGGACTTTGTCCGCTAAGATAGTCTTGGAAATGAGTCTTGACTACAAAGAAATGATTCTCTATGATTATGTGTGTATTCCACAAAGTTTCATGTTTTAATTTATGAGTATTGGGATTACATTTCACTACTATGATTTATCCCATGTTATGAAATTATGATCTCTTTTTCAGGTTAAGATTTCCAAAAGTTATGTTCTTATGAATATGATGTGATTGATATTTATTTTGTTTACCCTTACTTAGCATTTAAGCTCACCCTTTTGTATGTTTTCTTTCCCCAGGTCAGGAAGAAGGTTATTAAGTAAGATATTCCAAAAAGGATTATAGATATGATGAAATAAATGGGAGACAGTGTAGATTATTTATGAACCAGTTGTTTATGTTTCCCAGTTTCTAAAGACACTATACCTATATGGTCCTTTCCTGGTTTTGTTATATGTTGTAATAAGTGTGCTTCAATTTTGAAGTAATAACAATGTATGTAAAGTATGGGTCCTTATAGTTGGAATCGGAGGAAAGGTATAGTCAACCTTTGGAAACTAGGATGTGAAAGCCTTAGTAAGAACCCTAAGGATAATTCTAAGCATAGAACACAATCTTAGTGTTTTAGAAATGACCATGAATAACCTAGGATAAGACCTTAAGTGTGAAATTTTATTCTTGATTATGTGGTTTTCCTATTATAATTAGTGTTGCTCACACTATTCTTCTTGGTTTTAGTCAATGGCTGGAACCCGAAGGAACCGTGTTAATGCGGAATGCGACGGGCAATGCAATGATTGTCCCCCTGAGCAACCAAACGTTATGGGAGATGGAATGCAAAATATTGTAGCCATGCTCACACAACTTTCTCAAGCTATGAATCATGCAGGACTTCCAAACGAGCAAAGGAAGGAGCAACATTCTGTTGAATCCTTCATGAGGCAGCGTCCACCTTCAATCAACGGTTCTACTGATCCATTAATTACTGAACAATGGATTAGTACTACTGAAAAGATATTTTCAGTTCTTCAATGTTCTGAACATGATAAAGTCATCCTAGTAGTGTATCGTTTGGAAGAAGATGTTGATCAATGGTGGAATCTTATCAAGAATACGAGGCAAATAGATGAAATTGAGTCCATGGAATGGGATGAGTTCAAGAACTTATTTTTCAATAAGTACTTCCCTCATATTCTCCAAACAAAGATGGAGAAAGAGTTTCTTGAACTGAAGCAAAAGGATGATGAATCTGTTGGTACCTATGAAGAAAATTTTACAAGACTTGTAAGGTACGCTTCTGGTATTATTATCTAACCTGAGAGTAAGATCGATCCATTCTTTAGTGGCTTAAAACCAAGTCTTTGAAGGGCGTTATCCATAAGGGACTTCAATAGCTATGAGGAAATCATTCGATGTGCTCTCAAAGTCGAGATGGAGATTGGAGTAACCCATCAGTTATATGGGTTTGATAAGAAGAGGAAAATGGAATTCAAAGGAAAATCTAAAAAGCACACTGAAAAGAAGATGAGCTTTCCCTTATGCTCAAATTGTGGAAAGAAACATTGAGGGAGTTGTCTTAATGGGACAATTAAATGTTTCAAATGTGGAAAGGAAGGTCATCGGGCATTTGAATGCCGCAATGATGGGAAGAATATGTCTAATAATGCAAAAAAGGAAGGGATACACAGAATGAACCTACTACACTTCAATGTTTCAAGTGCAAGGAGATGGGGAATTATGCCAATAAATGCCCTAATCCAAGGGTTGTTGATGATGATCGACATCAAAAAAATCTTAAGGCTAAAGACAAAGGAAAGTCACATGAAATTTCTATCAGCGATGTGGAGTATGATAACGATGTGGTAAAAGGTACACTTACCATCCACTCTAAAGTAGAAAATGTTTTATTTGATTCTGGATCCACCCACTCTTTTATTTCTGAAGATTTTTCTAAGGGTATCACCATATTACCTCAACAATTAGATGTTGAGTTAGCTGTGACAACACCTAATGGCACAAAAGTCACATCAAAAGTTTATAATTCTTCTCCGATTGAAGTTTGTGGTAATGTGCTTCCTGAAAATCTTGTGATCCTTCCTATAGTGGAATTTGATGTGATTCTTGGCATGGATTGTCTTTCTTTATATGGAGCTCATATCAATTTCCAAAGAAGGGAAGTCACATTTCATATTGCAGATCAATCTATGATCGTCTATCGATGCAAGGATGAACATAACCTTCCAGTGGAAATTTCTTCCATCTTATGGGTCTTGATTCCACTAAATAAAGGTTATTTATCTCAAATGGTTGGTGAGAAACTCATGATTAAGAATATTCCCATTGTACGGGAGTTTGATGATGTCTTTCCAGAGGAATTTCTAGGTCTTCCACCAAATCGTGAAGTTGAGTTTTCAATAGAACACGTACCGGGTGCTTTGCCTATTTCAAATACACCGTATAGAATGGCCCCGATTGAGTTGCAGAAATTGAAGAAGCAACTCCAAGAGAATATTGATAATGGGTTCATACGCCCTAGTGCGTCACCTTGGGGAGCACCTGTTCTATTTGTTAAGAAGAAATATGGATCAATGAGACTCTACATTGATTATCGAGAACTTAACAAGATCACTATCAAGAACAAATATCCTCTCCCACGCATTGATGACTTATTTGGCCAACTACGTGGAGCTCAATACTTTTCCAAGATTGATCTTCTTTCAGGGTATCATCAATTAAGGGTCAAAAGGGAGGATATACCAAAGACAGATTTCCGTAAAAGGTATGGACACTATGAATTTATAGTGATTCCATTTGGTCTTACTAATGCCCCTGCTATCTTCATGGATCTGATGAATAGAGTCTTTAGAGACTATCTTGATTAGTTTGTGGTAGTCTTTATAGACGATATTCTTGTATATTCAAAGATCAAGGAAGAACATGAAGAGCACTTGAGAATTATATTGAAGACCCTGAGAAAGGAGAAACTTTATGCCAAATTTACCAAGTGTGAATTTTGGCTTCAAAAAGTTGCATTTTTGGGTCACATAATCTCAAAAGAGGGGATATCTGTGGATCCAGCAAAAACAGAGGTTATCGAAAGATGGTCGAGACCAACAACAGTAACTGAGATCTGAAGTTTTCTTGGTTTGGATGGATATAATCGATGTTTTGTGAAAGATTTTTCACGATTATCTAATCCACTCACCAAGTTGACTCGGAAAGGGGTTAAGTTTGTTTGGACGGAAGAATGTGAAGAGAATTTCAAGGAGTTGAAAAGAAGATTATCTAGTGCACCTGTTCTCACACTGCCTTGTAGTGGAGAATGGTTTGTGATCTATAGTGATGCATCCAAGAAGGGATTGGGGTGTGTTCTTATGAAAAATGATATGGTGATAGCTTATGCCTCACGATAGTTGAAAATCCATGAGCAAAATTACCCAACTCATGATTTGGAGTTAATTGTGGTAATCTTTGCATTAAAGATTTGGAGGCATTATCTTTATGGTGAAAGGTGTGATATTTATACTAATCATAAAAGTTTAAATTATATTTTCACACAAAAGGAGCTGAATATGTGCCAAAGAAGATGGTTGGAGCTGATTAAGGATTACGACTGCTCAATTCATTACCTCCCTGGGAAAGCAAACAAGGTGGCGGATGCATTAAGTCGATAAGACCATGCTAGCTTATCCATGATGAGGATCACAAAAGATCCAATATTTTTGGATTTACAAAGGATGGATCTTGGAATTTTAATGGAAGGGGGAAAATTGTATCTTTCTCAAATGAATGTTCAACCATCTATACATGTGAAGATTAAAGAGGCATAGAAAGAAGATGTCGAGTTACAAAAGAAGGTGAGAAATATTCCTGAATTCAACCTTGATTGTGATGGGATAATAAAGTTCAGGAATCGGGTTTGTGTTCCTCCCATCCCAGAATTAAAGAAGGAGCTGCTGGATGAGGCTCATAGTTCTTCATTCTCTATTCATCCTGGAAGCACGAAGATGTATAGGGACCTGAAAGAGTACTTCTGGTGGGATGACATGAAAAGAGATGTTTCTGAATATGTCTCTCGATGCTTGGTCTATCAGCAAGTTAAAGTTGAGAGACAAAAGTCTAAGGGGATGTTACAACTATTACCCATACCCGAATGGAAATGGGAAAACATTACTATGGACATTGTCACAGGACTTCCTAAAACATCCAAAGGCAATAATGCTATCTAGGTCATAGTTGATCGTCTTACAAAGTCTGCACACTTCATTGCTATTAGTGAGGATTTCTCTCTAGATCAGATTGCCAGGATATATGTAAAGGAAGTGGTAATATTGCATGGAGTAACACTTTCTATTATATCTGATCGGGATCCGAGATTTACCTCGAAGTTCTGGCGAAGTCTTCAGCATACTCTAGATACAGAGTTGAGTTTCAGCACTGCTTATCATCCTCAGACAGACGGTCAGTCTGAGAGAACAATTCAAACTCTAGAAGATATGTTTTGAGATTGCTCTATGGATTTCAAAGGTGGTTGGGATCAATACCTACCTTTGGTGGAATTTTCTTATAATAATAGCTTTCACTCCAGTATTCAGATGGCTCCTTATGAAGCTCTCTATGGAAAGAAATGCAGGACTCCAACTTGCTGGGATGAAGTTGGGGAAAGAAAGCTATTAGGACCTGATCTTGTTGATGGGATGGCAGAAAAGGTCCGATCTATTCAACAACACATAAGAGAAGCTCAAAGTCGACAGAAAAGTTATGCCGACAACCGAAGAAAATACCTAGAGTTTGAAGTGGGTGATAAAGTGTTCTTACGAATATCTTCCTGGAAGAGGGTCATGAGATTTGGAAAGAAGGGGAAGTTGAGCCCTAGATATATTTATCCTTTCGAAATACTAGATCATGTTGGAAAGGTAGCTTACCGATTGGCGCTTCCACCAAATCTCTCTCAAGTTCACGATGTGTTCCATGTATCTCTCCTGAGAAAGTACATACCTGATCCTTCACATGTACTCAACTCAGAAGTTGTACCGCTGGAGCAAGATCTTTCTTATGAAGAACAACCGATAGAGATTCTGGATCGTAGCGAAAAAGTCCTACGGAACAAGACCACTTTCTTGGTGAAAGTTTTATGGAGGAACCACCAATTAGAAGAAGCTACATGGGATCTTGAGGATATGATGAGGGAGAGGTATCCTCATCTGTTTGTTACAAAGTGACGAATTTCGAGGGCAAAATTCATTTTAAGGGGGGTAGAATGTAACACCCGAGACTTTTATGAGAAATATTTTGTTTTTAAATCATCAAAGGAATCTTTCACTACACAAAACACTAGATTGGCTTGCTCTACACGCAATCGTGGCCTTCCTCGATAGCTTGTGTCGTACGCAATACCGAGTTTCACTAAACAACGATATGCAATTAAAATATTATTAAAACTAGCCGTTATGAATAGTAATAACCACTTTTTGAAATTTTATAAATTTTATTTTTCAAAATGGATTTCATTTTTGGATTTGGAATATCGAAATTAGCCTAGGGTGAAATTTTGGTATTTTTCTGAAAACTTTCAATTTTTGATGAATAGTGAAACCACTAAGTGGTAGTTAAAAAAACTGAATTTTTCATAAAACTTAATTTTACCGCTTCTGTGAGTGGAATTTCGAAAATCCGAGAGACACGGTTGATGTTAGTAAGTAAAATGTGGTTCAATGAGATGAAAATAATTTTTTTGGTGAATAGTAACTTTTTACTTTTATTTACCACGGTTAAAAGTAAATAGGGTAATTAAGGGTAAAAATGATATTATTATTACCCTAACACATGTCCTAATTCTATTGGATAAGTGTAATTCTACCAAAAACAACCTTAGGAATAAAATATGACTATTTAGGCCCACTTGGATTAGATTAGGACATTTATTATCAATTTACTTAAAGAAGGGTTAAAATAGTTAAAATCAATGTTTAATAAGTAAATAATTTTTAATATGGGGTTATAAATAAGATAAATTCGACTATAAATATTAATTAGAAATATAAAAATATTTCCAACATAATGGTATTTTATTTATAATTTTTAGACATTAAATAATTTAATTTATTTATGACACAACGATGATGCAGTAATTATCTTATTAATGAAATATTGACATAATTGATGTTATAAATACCCAAATAAATGTAATTTGAGACTTTTTATGAATTAAACTAATTTTCTAGGTTAATATGACATGTTAGTATTGATTTAATTAACTTTTTTCGAACTAATCATTCTTTTATAATTTTAACAAAAATCAATTAATAAATAGTATCAAAATTGACATAAAATAGTTTTTAAAACAAATATTATATTATTAATTGTTATTTTATTCCTAAAAATCTAAGGTTCGGCCAAATGACTTAGATAAGGTTATATATATTAATAATAAACAACTTGGGGTTCGTTTGACTTGTTATAGTAAGTTTATTAACCTTATAGTGTAAGAACACAAGAAGACACAATAAAAGTAAAATTATTTAACTTAATGTTAAATATAAATGATAAGGTTAAAATAGGAACCTAAAATTGTCTAAATTCTATTGGATGAGAGGATTTCGACCCATACCCAACTTAGTTTCAAAATAAATCAATTTGGAGCTATTTAAAACCGAAATTGTCTTTATAATAAAATAATATTTTTAGTTATTCCAAAGGTGCCCCTCTCCTCCCTTATAAAAGGGCACCTACTCCCTCTCTTCCTCACACCACTTTGAGCCTTCAAGCTCGGCCAAACCCTGCCAATTTCTTCTCTCCACTCCCCTAGAGACATCCTAGAGGTCCTGGTATTCTTCAAAGACCAATTTTAGTGCCCTAAAAGGAGGTCTCAAAGAAGCGATTCAAAGAAGAGGTAATGCCCGTTACCGATTCTTTCATCTTTATTTCTTCTTCCACTTCTTCTTCTTTAGTTGTTTCATCATGAAGTAATAACATCAGTATCACTCATATACTGATATGTTATTATAAGTATGAAACAACCCGATTTCACCATCTATCCATCCTACGGAAAATGAAATCACCGCGCGTGCATACGTACGGAATACCGTCTCCACGCCATGGTGTAATCTATTTTCCACCACCACCTTACTTGGATGGGTATAATGGTGTAAATAATGAATATATATGATTATTGTAAATTTATATTGATTCTGAAATAGTATACATACACTCCAATATAATTCCACGATCATGGGAACGATATCATCGCTCGTGTGTACGTACGGAATACCGTCTCCACGATGTGATGTGACTCGTTCTACATGATCTTCATTGCATAATGATTATATAAATTAATTTAATGAATTAATAGGATATATATTACACTAATAAAATTCTGGAAATTAGGTATCTATAACCTAAAAAGAAGAATAAGAATTTATTCGACAAAACACGCATAAGAACAAAAAGTAATAAACACCCGAATAACAAGTAGCAATGAAATATTACTAATAATAAGCTAAGAATATGACTATATATGATATCATAACAATGAGTATGATTGTGGAATAAGTCAATAACATTATTTAAATCATTATACAGGAGTTTCAGACACTTACGAAGCAAATTGGACCTAAGGTAAGGGAAATATCACAATCTCATTTTTATCCGAGATTGTTTATACTTTGGAATTTACTGGGGAGTATTTTATCATCCACATCCATGTTTCCTCAATATGTAATATAATTTCCATCCACATACAATTGTTTAAATCCAATTTTACCCTTTGGTGAGTTTTTAGTAAAAGATATGAAAGGAATATTTTTTCATTTTTCGTACGAGGTACTTTTTGACTTTTCCGACAAAAGTACGAGAAGAATGTTTTTTAACTTATACGGCATGAATGGATTTTTAAAACATTATTTCCAATAATCTTCCTTTACATGTTTCAAGTTTATTTTTAATCAAATTCTTTTAGTTTAAAATTGTATGACATGTTAAGAAATGAAAAATGTTTTAGAAAGGATATTTTCCTCAAGAATGGAGTTCAAGTGTTTTATCAAAATTATTTTCCATCTAAGATAATATAGGGTTCTGTTTCTATCCATATTATTATATTGATTTGACTATGTTGTGATGGAAATATTTTTATGAATTCCTTTATCTTATATGAATTGTTTTATGATGTCACAATGTTTAAGATTCCCATTTTTTATTACGTGGGTTATGCTATGATGCATGGTTTATGATTTTGTGGCACACATAAGAATGGTATCATTATGAGATAGGTGGGACCTATATCTCCCTCCAATGCATTGGGTAAATATTTTATATCTCATGAGATAGACATGACTGGAATGGCAGATTAAACTGGTTTAGTGAAACAGGACTGGAACGAGGAGTGAACTCGGTTCAGAAATGGACTTTTTCCGCTAAGATAGTCTTGGAAATGAGTCTTGACTACTAAGAAATGATTCTCTATGATTATGTGTGTATGCCACAAAGTTTCATGTTTTAAGTTATGAGTATTGGGATTACATTTCACTACTATGATTTATCCCATGTTATGAAATTATGATCTCTTTTGCAGGTTAAGATTTCCAAAAGTTATGTTCTTAGGAATATGATGTGATTGATATTTCTTTTGTTTACCCTTACTGAGCATTTGAGCTCACCCTTTTTTATATTTTATTTCCCCAGGTCAGGAAGAAGGTTATTATGTAAGATATGCCAAAAGGGACTATAGATATGATGAATTAAATGGGATACAGTGTAGACGCTTTATGAACTAGTTATTTATGTTTCCCAGTTTCTAAAGACACTATACCTATACGGTCCTTTCCTGGTTTTGTTATATGTTGTAATAAGTGTGCTTCAATTTTGAAGTAATAACAATGTATGTAAAGTATGGGTCGTTATATAAATGATATCATGTTAATGCCGAATTAGTTTTCCAAAAATATGATCAACATCATATATATTAACTAACTCCCGAACTCAACAAAGAAGAGAAAGGTGGTGAATGATAAGAGCTCCAACAGTGGAGACCATGGAGAAAAGAAAGTTCAATTTACATAATGCAAGAAATGTGGAAGGAGACACCTAGGTAAGTGTCTCAATCGAACAAATAAATGCTTTATGTGTGGGAAAGAAGGACATAAAGTAAAAAATTGCCGTGAAAAAATGAAGAGTACTATGGAAGAAAATAAAAATGATCCCAAGAATCCATTTACCTCCATTTTACATAAATTTAGGGGACCTAGGCATTAACCGAGTGAATGAACTATTCTATAGGATAACCCATTGGCCAAAAAAGAACCTATGTGGAAATAAATGGATGCTGAAATGTTTAAAAGTATTAGTGCTCTTTGTTGATGGGATTACTTTGGAAGACTTTTCTCTTATGTGTAACCCTACAGTTTATTATGTGAAAATGCTATTTTAGGAAGAATTGTGTTTTCTATTGTTGATATAGTTATAAATAACCATTTGGGTTTATATGATCCTTGTATTTGAGGCAATTACATGTTATTAAATTTTGGGATGAAAATGCGAGGTATGAGATAACATTTGTGGTGAAATTATGTTATAGTTATTTTGAGGAATTTATCTCGTTTTGGGAACGTTATAAAATATAGTTTTTGAAAAAGGACAACACGTAGACCGTGTGACAACACATCGCGTCGGACAAAGCTACATGAATCGAACCCACAACCATAGTGTGATTGGGATTTATCGCCTACCACTGGACTACATGAAGTCCCTGGTTAGTGCGGCTAATTCTTTTTAGTTAAATGATTTTATTGATCAATAATAAGTTGATTTGGGATCTTATGTCTTATCAAATGGATATCCTTAGTATAGGAAAATGATTTGGGGATTAAGTGATAAATGTTATTTTGTAAGACGTTCGCTCTGTTGGGAATACTTATGCCTAAGGAAAATGGAATACTATGGGATTTCATTTGAGGAGTATTGGTGGATTTTTATCTATGTTTTTATTGTGGATTTATAGCGATTTGGGTTATTTATGGAAATGATTAACCTATCATAGAGAATATTTCATTAGGTTAATTACTTTTAAGTATGTGACTTTAAGAGTAGTTGATGTTATTTGGAAATAAAATTTAACGTGGAAGACTATGTAATCAAATTATTCTATGTTTTGGGTTTCAATATTAGTTTGAATTATATTGATGGATTTTAAGGACAACTATTTATTGAATGATATATATTGAACTTTGGGTATTGTTGGATTAATTTTAGAATTAAGATATGTTTTTCTTTCTCTAAAGGATTATCCTTTTTGGGGATTATCTGATCTTGTACTAACCATTTTGGTTTTGGTTAATCTATAAAGACAAGGTAAATATATATAGTTTATCCTTTGTGGATTATGTGATTCACTAGAAGTTGATTCTAGTACTTCAGGTGTGACCAAGTCATCTTGAATACTCATCATTTGAAAAAAATATGAGTTAGTGGTATATATTTATTAAAGGATGAAACTCTACTTAAAAAGTACATATATCTCTTTATGTTCTTAGTCAATATCATAAATAAATTCCTCAAATTTATGAAATGGAACTTAAAAAAAACGTTATCCGATTACTTTTTCTACTAGGAAACTAATAAATGTTTATCTCATCACAAGTTTGTGGTTTTTTTGTTGTTAACTTTCTCCTAATCATGTTTTCTATCACTCTCCAACAGAAAATGACACTTATTTTATCTTCCATATCCATGTTTTCCTATATGTAATCCTAATGGGGGTTATCTCAGGTTACTTTTGTACTTATCTTTCTTTCTTTAAAAGAGATAGTTTTATTGACTCTTTTTCTGATGTGGGACTTTCAATGAAGTTCCCAAGCCCAATTTTAAAATTGCAAGGACGAAATTTCCAAAATGGGGGAAGAATGTAACACCCCAAGATTTTATAGTAAGTTATTTTCTTTAATGTTATTCAATAGTTTGCGCTACACGCAACACCGAGTTCGAGTGCACCACGACTTACCAAACTAGCTGTTCAAAAGCGGTTATGAATAGTAATAACTGAATTTTGAATTTTATATACACCATATAATTTTATAATCCATATTATGTGTTTTTTAGACATAATATAAGAACAAATTCATTTTTTTCACATAAAAGAAGTATTTTTCAAAAAAATGAAATTTTACCACCTTTTAATGGAAAACCCTTTTAAAACCAATATTTGACACTTTTATATATTAAATTTAATAAAATTAAATTCTTCTTTAGAATCGGTAAATAAAAATTTATTTTGGATAAATGTTTGGTACTTTTCTAATAACTTTTATATTTTGATGAATACTGAAAAATACTAAATTTTAATTGAAAACAATTTTTTTATTCAAAATAATTTATAGTGTCAAATTATGTATTTGAATGGTTTGGAAGTATAATTAGATTATATTTTTATCATTTAATACCATTTAGCTGATTATAAGTAACTTCACATTTAAATTTGACATAAACACATGTCAATCTTTTGATAGTTTTACCTTTTGAAAACCCGCTTTTCAGTTTTGACAACAAGAATTAATTTTAAATTAATTAATTCAACTTATATATTTTGAATTTGGTAAAATAGAATTCATTTTTGAATTCGGAGTAACAAAATTAACTTAGGTTAAATTTTTGGTATTTTTTTGAAAACATTCAATTTTTGATGAATAGTGAAAAACACTGCGTTATAGTTTAAAACCGACTTTTTATTTAAATAATTATTTATTTTATTTAAATTTATTTTAAGTCAAAATAGATGTATAATACCTATATAAGTTCAATGTAATTAATTGGAGTAATTTTATAATAAAATTAGATGTATAATAATGAAATATTAAAATAATTGATATTATAAATATCCAAATAAATGTAATTTGAGACTTTTAATAAATTAAAATAATTTTATAGGTTAATATGACATTTTAGGGTTGATTAAATGTATTTATTTATAAGTAATAAAGTTGTTAGGACTTTAAAAAAATCAGTTTTTAAATAATGTCAAAATTGACATAAATGAGTTTTTAAAACAAATACAATATTATTGGTTAATATAATAATACTAAAAATCTAAGGTTCCTCAAAAAGACTTATATAATGATAGGTTTATCATTAATGAACCACTTGGGGTTATCTTGGAAGTTTATAGTAATTTTATTAACCATATAATATAAAAATACAAAGAGACATGGTAAATGTCAAACTATTTAACTAAGAGTTAAATCTAAAAGATAAGGTTAATATAGTGACCCAAACCTATCTAAAACCTATTTTTTGAGATATTTTTGACCCATCTCTACCTTAGCCTTTAAATAATTCATTTTTTATCCATTAGGAACCGAAAAATATTTTATTATAAAATAATATTTCAATCTTTTCTTAAGGTGCCCCTCACTCCTCTTATAAAAGGGCAGTTCCCCTTCTCTCAAATTCACACCTTAAAAGACTTGGCCAAACCCTACCCAAATATCCTCCCAACTCTCCTCCTTTTATCCTAGATGCCTTACTTTAGTCATAAAGCCAACCTATGGATCCCTTTTGATCAAATCAAAAGGAAGAACCTGAAGAAGAGGTAAATATTTAATCACGTCTTTCAAGTTCTTTTCTTCTTGCAATTCTTATTTCTTTTTTGTTTCTATTATAAAATAATAAATCCAGTATATTATATATACTGTGATGTTATTATAAATGTGGTACAACCATATTCATTATTTTATCCATCCTATGAATGACATGTCACCATACATGCGTACGTACGGCTTACCGTCTCCACGTCATGGTGTAGTTTGTTATTCAAACACTTCATCATTTAAATGGGTATAATAATGAGTATAAATGATGAAAATAATTAATATAACATGATAATGATTCTTTAGATATGATATTACATCCAATTATGTATTATTTTAATATCAAAATAATGATATTGTCGCTCGTGCATACGTACGGATTACCGTCTCCACGAACGTGATGAGATTCATTCCCCATAATATCCATTCAAGACTAATTTTCATTTGATGATTAAAAATAATGTTTAAATACTTGATATCATTATGGATAAGAATAAGATACATCCCATCCATAACAAATATTACTCACAAAACAAAGAATATAAAAGAAAACGAATCAGTTAACACCCGAAACGATGATACTACTAAAATATTATTAACAAAGCAAAATTAGAGGATCATATATGATACCATATTTATGTATATAGTTCTTTTATAATTTAATAACAATGATTTAACTATTATACATGAGGTTAAAGTTACCTATACCAAGGAAAAGTACAAGGTAATGGGTTTTCATCTCACTTTTATTCCCGTGAGATTCATGCTATATTTGCCACTGCTACCTTTTGTGTGGTGTATGTACTACCCATGATTGTATTGTCTATGTAATATAATTTAATTTATGGGTATTTAAATCATCATTGTATGATACTTATTTCATGGGGTGTATGTTTCATAAGTTACCAAATCGATAAGGGAATTTCAAATTTCAATTTCCACTCATTCGGTTTTACGCAAACTTAATTGATTACTTTACCCCAAGATTATGTGTGAAATCACTATTTATTTACTTATGTAGTAATTTCCACTCCCCTTTGCATGGATATAATTTTGATAAACATAATCAATCCATTGATAAATTCTCAATTCATCGATATAAACTGGATGAGAGTAATTTTAACTGAATTTCTATTCATTGAGTTAAACATCCAAGTCATTGGTGTTGTTTTTACAAGAATATGTATGAATGTACTATGATTTATTTACACTGAATGTACAATAATATTGAGTGTATTTATATTTTTCACACATAATTATTTCATTGATTTATCCTTCACCTAAGGATGCGGTCTTTATAAATGAATTCATCCCATCTTACATTCCATTGAGACTTCTTTGTTGTTATGCGCCAATCCACTTTTATATGGTGTATATACTGTACTTTGACATAGTATTTCATGAATCCATTTATTCTCATGATATTATAAAGTTTTTATTACCTCAAATATTTTTATTCAAGTGTCTCTCATTTGGTTAGGAACTCTAACTAAAATATCATTTTAAATGTTTTAAAAATTTATTCTTCTAAATCATTATCATTAATGTCCATATTTTAAAAATGGTTTTAAGGTTTTATTTATATAGACATTAATGTTTTAAAATTAAAATTACTTTTAAAAGTTTCAAAGTGGTATGGTACACTTTGATTCAAAAATCTATTTTAAATAGCTTCCTGATAAATAGTGAGGATTTTAAATGTTTTAAAGAAAAAGGGGGATATTTATCTCAAATAGTTTTGATTATTAACCTCATCTATGTCAATATCCTTCATTATTCTCGATTGATGTTGATTTATTATAATACAATATTCCATATTGTATTGAATGAGTTATGTTTGACTCTGGATGTGTTATTTTTATACCATTCATGGTTTATGGATAATGTATTGACATTTCATATGCTAGTTTTAATACGAATGTTTATGTTATGTTTAAACCTTTTCATATGAAGAATTAATTGGACTTAGTAAGTGACGGGTGGATCCTGCTATAGCTCCTCGATGCATCGGTAGGTCTCATGAGACAAACTAGTGTCTTGGCACAAGGCCTTGAAAAAATATTATCTGTAGTCTTGGCACAAGGCCTTGACTGTGTGGTTATGCAGTCTGGCATTATGCATTCCATCATTATGAAAGTGGCTATTGATATTGAATGTGATTATTCGACTAGTAGAATATCTATGTGAATAAGTAAATGAAATTATTTGATTTTATCTTTTCCATATTATGCTGATGTTCAATTTTAAAAGGCTTTTGTTTTAGTATTATACATTTTCTTAAATGTTTATTCTTATTTATGAAAGTTTTCGCTATATTGTTATCCTTACTGAGCATCTGAGCTCACCCCTTTCTATGTTTTATTTTTCCCAGGATGTGAAGAAGTATTTTATGACTGACCTGTAGGGATAGTCTGAGGGGATACGAGCATGGTCTATGGAAAAAATGTTGTTGTATCTTTTCATTTTATAATGTAATGTAAAACTTATGAATGTATCTAGTACATCCAAGGCTACTAAACTGATCGGTATTTTGGGACATGATTCCTTGTATCAGGCCAATGTTATGTAATAATGCACTGACTCTGGGTAACTGGGGTCGGGGCGTTACACTAGCTGTCTGCGTGGAGGCATCCTGAAAAAGAAAACAGGTGTGCCACGATAAATAAGTTATACCCGGTGATCTGACTCAAAGAGTTCACAACGAAAACTTTTCAAAACACACATGCAATTAGTGTTTTCATGCATTGATTCAGAAATCAGAAGTCAGGGTCCTGGTGTATGGATACGTTGGTCTCCACACCAACACTGGATTCCCTAAACTGATAACCACACTCAATACACTTAACACTATTGCTGTTAAAAAGATCAGAGTCTAATGTTCTATGGTAGAACCGACTCCTCTGATACCAATTTGTCACGACCCATCTCCTGGGGCCCGTGCCGTGACTACCCCAAGCCCACCTTCAATAGGACAGGGGCTGGCGACTAGCATCGAAAGGCATATTCCCTAAAACCGGGAAGGCATTGCCTTTATATCCTGTAAACGCACTCACCAAGAACACATAAAGACACAAACACAAGTAAAATGTATAGTAAAAAGAGTGTGTACAATAAGTAAAAGGGGCCATAATACAAGCCCAACTAGAAAGTACAATAAAAATGGAAAGTACAAGTAAACTAAACAACTCCTATGAACACCTGCCAAGGATCCTACCTAAAGGGTAGGTACAACTCTCGAACAATCGTCTTTGTTGTACGTCTCGTCTAAGGTCCACCTCCGAGCTACCTCAAGTCCTCGTACCCTCGTCTTTAGTCAGCGCTGTCCGTCGTCTGCACCAAACACAACAAGGTGTGATCATAACCCGTGCAGGGGTGAGTATAACGATACTCATTAGGGACCACGAGACCCTCAAAGGTCTCACAAAATCCACAAAGAATAAACCAAAAAGCATGAAAACAACTAAAAACCCTAATTTAGTATATGCCCATACATATACCTAAGTTATCAAGTATACCCATCTCATTCATGAAGAAACTCAAGGCCCAAATCCTTAGCCAAAGTACAACTGTTCCACGAAGGAAAAAATACCATGAATGTAACACCACAAAGGTAAGTACCAGAGAGGTAATGCCACATAGAAGAATACCACAAAGGTATCACCATGAAGGTAAGTACCACGAAGGTAACACCACAAAGGTAAGTACCACATATGTAACACCACACAGAATAATACCAAAAAGGTATCACCATGAAGTTAAGTACCACAAAGGTACGCCACACAGAAGATTACCACAAAGGTAAAGACTCAACTCACACCAGGTATAACTTAGGTACGGTAGCAAAGATGATTAGATGTAACTACCGAATCATCTTACTTTGTTAAGAGGCAGACCCACGTAGGATCTTAAATCATTAGACCCACATAAGATCCTAGATCGTCATACCCACATAAGATCATAGTATAGCAGACCCACGTAGGATCCCTTTCTCATCTTACATCCAGCTACAGGGTTCCCGCACTAAGCTCGCTTGATTCCGGGAGGGTCCTCTCTTCAAGACACATGTATATAATCTAAATTCCATGAATTCCCATGAAGAAGTACCCCAAAGGAAATCCATGTGATAGGGGTATCAACGCATCAGACGGTGTGTCAATCGGATGCCCGATCTGTAAGTTAGTGGCCTTTTAGTCCTGAGGGCCCGATTGAATTCGTGTTCGATCCAACCCGGCCGTACCCCAAATTTATCCAAAACTCAAGTGGGGTATACCAAAAGGACTGTCTAGATCCAAGGTTTCCAGTGCTGTAGACGGTTCATCAAACGAACGCCTGTAGCTTATGATATGGCCGAATGAGTGGAAGGAGTCGAAACTGGTCCAAGTCCGGTCCTACCCGGTCGAACCGACCCAGCCCGACCTGACCCGGTTCCTGTTGACCCAGAAAAATCTGGGTCTCGCTATGGGACCAACTCAGCCCGCGGGATCCGACCTGGCTCGCTGGGTTCGTCCCGACCCGTCAGTGTGGCCCGACCCGGCGACGCGGTCCGGCCCGCTGGGCGGCCCATGCTGGGCGGGCCTATGGCTGGGTGGCCCCACAGTGGTGTCCGCCCTAGCCGACACCGAAGGGGGAGGCTCCCTCTTGGGTTCCCTGAACAGATGGGCGGTTCGGGTTGGGAGGCCGACCGGTCGGGGCCACGTGTCACAGACAGCTCGCACGCGGGACCCCGGGTCCCGCTTGGCTCCCCGGTTGACCGGATGGCCAGCCCTCCTACCCGGCGTGGTCACGCACCGCACCACCACTGGTGGCCAGTAGTGAGTCGGCCACCCCTCCACTACTTTTGTGGCCTTGCGCTGCGGCACCTGCACGCCGGGCGGCACGGACGCGCACTGCCACCACCGTCACGCAGCTGGCTGTGCGCTGGCTGTTGCCCTTGCTCTTCCGCGGGCGACGGGCCACAACCCTTCTCCAGCGATGCGGTTATGCCGATGCCGCCCTCGCTGCCAGCCGAAGTGCTGGCCGCTGCTCCCGAGTCCCACTGATGTTAGTCGCCAACCCTGGTTTTCATCCTCCTCCATCACGAAGAACGCATCAAAAACCACAAAGCTTGCGAAGTAGTCGGGCCATGTTCGTTTGGCCCGCACCCTCCGCATTAGAGCAGTAACAAGTGGATCATGGGGAGAGATTCAACGTAAAATAAATCAATGAAGATTAATAAAAAACACACCCCTACCTTGAAGGTTCTGAAGGATGAGGCGCGAGGAAGAAGACGAAGCTGTTGAAGAATGTCGTTGTTCCTTGCTTCCGCAAGGCACTTCTGATGCGGGCTCGGGGTTGGTTCCTCATTCTTCATTGGAGAAAGTTCTTCATTGAAGAATGTTCTCCCAAAGCTCTCCTCTCTTTTTACAAACTTTTTTCCCATGAGAGGTGTGATTCCAATTTAAAAGCTTAGAGTTTAATTTAATTAAAGTTGTAAAATAATTAAATTAGGGTGGCACAATCAATTTGGAGAAAACCAAGAGTCACCTCCCTCATTAAAGAGGGGGTTTAAGGGGGTCGGGTGGTCCCCACCATTAATTTTAAAATAGGGGGTTTTAAGTTTGGGTGGTCCCCACCACTGAACATTCAATTGGGAGGTTATAAAAGTAAAATAAAAGTTGTTTATTTTATTTTTATTTCCACGAAATACATGAAAACTAAATTTCACCCTCATCCTACTATGGTCGAGGTGAAAGTCTCCTTAAGAGAATATCGGCACTGCGAGTTCAACGATGCCCTCAGATTTTAATTCCGAGCACCGATTCAAAAGTTACGAAAAATCTCTCCCACGTTTACTGAACGTATCTAAAAAAAAGTTCAGAAATTCATTCTGGGCACTTCGGGCCTCGAAATCACGCGCCGTCAATTTTTGCAGACTCATAAAATTCCCATATAATTAAAAAAATTTATATGGAATTTCCGAGTCTTTACAAATACTACTAAAAAAATGAATTTATATAGCGCTACCCTTTAATAATTCAAATAAAAGCGCTGATAAAGGGTGCTTCTAAAAGTGCTAAAAAAGCACTATTAAAAGTACACCTTTATCAGTGTTTTTTTAGCACTCATAAATGTACCCCATTTATCAGTGCTTTTTTAGCACTGTTAAAAGTTCTCCCTTTATTAGTTCTTTTTTAGAAATGCTGATAAAGACCCCCCTTTATTAGTGTTTTTTACTAGCGCTAATATAGGGTATATTTCAAAAAAAAAATATATTTCATTAGAAATAAAATATAAATATATAAATATATAAATAATGATATAAATATAATATATATTTTTAAAATAATTTTTAGATAAGGTAAATAGGAATTTACACTTGATATATAAGATATTTACTAAAAATGGATATAAATTAATTTAAAAAATATTTTTAATTAATAATTAAATAATTATTATCGAGTAATAATCATTTAATAACATTTCGATGATAAAAAATCAAAAAATCAATAAAATATCTAAAATAAGTTGAAAACATAACTCGAACTTCAAATGACCATAAAGTTTGATCCGGGTGTCCGTTTGGGCTCTACCACATATCAAACCGAATCATGCGATGAGTTCTACATCGCAAAGGTTTAGACTAATATGTATGAGCTTTTTCATATTTTTCAACCCCCCAAAAAGGCCTAGAAGGTCTATAAAACTGATTTTTTAGTCAGGGTACCCAATTTTTTTAACATTCGATGGCTTTTCAACCTCATTTAAGGGGGTCTTTTTTCCTTTTTTCAATGCGGAATTAATTTATTTTCAAGGATTACATTAATATTGATATTATGAATTTGAAAATTTATCATTTTTCACAATGTAATATTATTTACAATCAAATATATAACAATATATACATATTTTTTTTATATATTCACACCTAAAAATTTAATTTTATAAATAAATAATTAAACATATTTACATATAAAATATATTTATAAACATATAAACCATATATAAATAAAAAATAACATCCATTCTATTTAAAATAAAAATATATAAATATCTATATAACCATATAATGTGTGTGTGTGTGTGTGTATCTGTGTGTGTATTAACAAATTGATATATATTATCCTTATATTCTAATATATGTATATAAATATATAATATATGTAAATAAATAAAAACATGTATAATTATATTTTTAGACACACAGATATATAATATATATATGTATGAATGTTGTATATATGTATGTATTTATTTATTTATTTATAAACATGCAAAAACACAAAACATATTTTATAAATGTATTTAAAAACAATCATATAAATATATATCAATATATGAATAAATATATGGATAAAAAATATAAATAGATATATGTATGTATATATATAAATAGATATAAATAAATATTAATATATGAATAAATATATAAATATATAAATATAGCTATATATATATATATTAATAAATGAATATATATATTAATATAAATAAATATATTTATAAATAAATAGATATATCATAAAATAGAGAAAAAACAAGATAGATGAGTGGTAAAGGTGCATGCATGCAAGGGAGAGGTCTTGAGTTCGAATCCAAGAAGAGGCATGGGTGCGTTAGTGGGTGAAGGGGGATACTAGCACACTTAAAGGGGTGGGGGGGCTAGTGCTGTTAAAGGTGGGGGTGGACCTAGCACTGTTAAAGGGGGATTATAGCATTGATAAAAACGATCTGAATTTTATTTTTAATTTATTGATTTTTTTCTTTTTAAAAATTAATTTTTTGACTTTTATCAATGCTATTTTTAGCGCAAATAATAGGGTCCTTTATCAGCATTTTTTAGCATTGTTAATGGATTTTTAGCTCTGTTAAAATCCAAGTCTGTAGTAGTGTCGGAAGTGATCATACAAGTGTATTTAATTAGAGAGTTCCCTTTATAGACATAACTAATTTTTTATGGAGATGTACTTATCAAGTAGCATGTGAATGGATAACTACTTGATATTGGCAATGTGTTAAAAAGAGTTCCTTATAGGTGTTGCGACTAAGTTGGATGAAATTTATTTTCTAGTAGTTGAAAGAAGTTTTCATTGACTATATTTTCTTTTATTGTTATAGAGAAAGAAATCACCTCACTTTGTAAATTCAAGATGATCAGACTCATAATTATAATCAGAAGATCGATCTCAAAATTCTTAAGAAAGTCCATCAGATTTAGAAGAAGTTTTTTGGAAGAAAAGGTTCATCAGACTCACCCTGGGTTTGAAAACAAAGGATTGATTGTAGTGAGAAGTTGTATTAGAGTCTCTATAGATATGATGTAAACCTGCCAATGCTTTTATGACCTTGGAGTTCTCATAAATCATAAGTTTTCTGGAAACATGTGATTTAATCCTTATGAAAGAAATGGGGATAACTTGTGATGCCAATTTGATTGAGGATTGGTTGGAAAGAAATAAGTTTCTAGAAGTATGGGATGTTACAATACTTCCCAATGTAAGTCAGAAGATGCTATGATAATCTTCAATGTTTTCAAAGTCATAAGGAATTCATGACACAAGCATAAGTTTATGGAAGAAGGAAGTTGATGAAGTCAAATATTTCTGATCTTAGTTCAACGATGTGAGATCATTGGACATATAATTTTTTGTAGGCTATGATTTTTTGTTCAGAATGTAGGAAGACAAAGATTCTGGTATTTATTCAAACCAATAAGTCACGAGATACAAATATTCAGAGAAATATGTTGGTAAGGAAATTAGTTGTTGCTAACATCGGTCCATCAGATGAAGTGTTACACCAATCATCGGAGTAATCATGACACTGATCATCAGATGCAATGATGATTAAAAAATGGAATCAAAGGGTAAATTGTTTTTAGTTGTAAGTTGTTGGGGCTGATGAAAAATTTGATCATAGATTAATCAACAATATAGTCCACCTTTTCAATGAATTGTTTTTCATTTGTGTCAAGAAGGAAAGTAAAAATATAATATGTTTACAATTGGGTCAAATGAAGAAATAAAAAAAAGCATTGAGTGTCTTTATCAAGTGGGTCAAGAGTCATTAACTTGAAACTGACACTGATTATCAGTGTGAAGAAGAGACTGATCCATCAAATGCAGGCTGACACCGATAATTTAATTGGACATAGGATCATCAGTATGAAAAAATAAGAAAATAATAATTGTTTAAAACAACAACAAAGGTGTTTTCAAGGAGGATCTTGAAATATTTTCTGAAGAGTTGAGCGAGAGATATATTTTGAATAATTTATGATGATGATGATGAATTTATATCAAAGTGTTGATATCTTTAAAAGATGAAACTATGTTTATGGAAAAAATTGATAATGAAGTCTAAAAAATTAACAACATTGTTTATAGAAGAATGGTTTGAATGTTAAAATTTTATTAGTTGGTACAGAGCGTTGGAATGATCAATTTGTTTTTAGTTGGTTATAAGAATTGTAATGAGAAAACATTTTTTTTTTCATATGTTTCAATTAGTGCAGAGAAATGTAATGAAGAATATGATGTTAAACGTATGTCTTCATCATAATGAGGAAATTAGAGTGAAAATCATAATTAGACTAAATAATGTTTAGAAATACTAAAGAGAGATAATTTTGTGAGAAGATTTGAGAAGGTTAGAGAAGAATCAAGAAGAGTTGAGAAGTTATAAAAAAGTGAAAGATGTATCCTAAATTTAAGAGGAATTTCGATTTCAGGATTTTTTAAGTAGGGAAGTGTTTCAGGATCCCGCCTAAACCATTTTTGGTGCACTTATAAAAAGAGGAGATTACTTTGTACTTTCTAACATTCATACTATACACAGGTGAAGAGAGAAGGTTGAATAATTAATGTTTTTAGAGAGTAGTTTCCAGATCGAGAATCCCTAAGGAAGTTTTATGGACAATAGAAGAAGAGGGAATATCATATTCATATTTTATGAATTGTACCGAGATATCAGAATGGGATTTTTGGAATTAGACAGAAGTAGTTTAAAATTGTTTTAGAGGTATTCTGGTACAGTTATATTATCAGACTGAGCAATCAAACTAGATAATCGAATTAGGTTATTAGACTAAGTATCATTAAAAAATATAGAGAAGTTATTACCTTCTGCTGGGTAATAAAGTGAAGATTTTTTTTAAGATCATATTTTTGAATGTTGACAAGGCATTACAATAACATGTTTTGAAGCAACTAGTGAGAGTTTATTAACATGTTACCCAAATTTGTGTTATATCATTTCATTCTACTTAAATCATATGCACTATTGTATTGATCATAGCACTACACAAGTGTAAGGGCATATCTTACTTGTTGTATCTACACAAAAGGATTATTATCTAGTGGATTGTATGGTATTGGATTGTTTCCAAACCATACTAAGGATGTAGCTACTCTTATTGAGTAGTGAACCTTATAAATTTTTATGTTCCTATGAATGTGTTTTTTTTTGTTTTCTACAAGGTGATAACTATTTAATAGGCGGCTATGGTTGTTTCAAAAGGAAGGAAACTTAAAATAAAAATATATCACTGTTTCCCTCTGGAATTGGGGATGATCTCATTGATTTATGATTCAAACATTCCAAATGGTTTCTAACAGGTTTATTCGTAGAACCAAAAACATCCAATGATTCCATATCCATTTGAACCTACTTTCCCAAGGTAGGTGCTAATTAGTTGTGGACTGATGAGTCTTAGAAATTTTCATTGGTCGAGACGATGGGAGGTCGGACTCATCACACCTTTTGAGGGGAATTATTGTCTACTCCGGGACTCTCTTTATAGATTTAAGGTATGTTCGTGAATCCTTATTACATTACCAAGTATAAAAGGAGTTTTCCTTTAAATCTGATAATCAATGATTGATATGTAGGAAATTTAGAGAATCTTTTATATTTATTCGAGGTTCTTCATCGATAGAGAATCATCTGTATTTGTTTAGAGATTCTTAGCTGATGGTATCCTTCAATACATGAATGTCTCCTCGTTATTATGATGACCATACTGGTTTTAAAGCCACTCAGTGGGGAAATTTAAGTTTATTTTCATTCAGAAGGACATTGATTATTTTAGAGTTGGGATCCTACCCGCAGATGGGCTACCTACGTATCCTTTGTTTTGGAAAAGGAATCAGAACCCACATAGTTTGAGTAAGGGAGTATGATTTTTATGCATGATTGATGGCTCAAAGAAAGATTTCATGATTACTTTTACACTCTAAGCTCACGTGAGTCATGATCAGTGTGAGAAACAAGAGGTATTGGTGAAACCAGACAATTGTTCCATGAAAGATGCAATGATGTGGGGCTTATGTGTGTATGACTACCCAAATAGATGAGGATTAAGATTTACTTCAGGGAAGAAATCCAGGAACATGGTTCATAAAGGTATATGTGCTTCATGGAGATTTGGATACTCTAATCTTGGGGCTTACTCCTAAGGAAGATTCCCAAGTTAGGAGGGGACTTATGATTGGGTTTTACTCCTGAGAAGGAAGCCCAGATCAAAAGGAAATTAAGGCTGGTTAAGAGAAATTAAGATGGGGGGTTACTCCTGAAAAGGAGGCCCAGGTGAAGGGGATTTGAAAAATTAAGGGACTTGGGGCTTAATCCTAAGGAGGATGTCCAAATTTTGAGGCTGGGGCTTACTCCTGAAAATGATTCCTAGGTTAAAGGAATTATGGTTGGGGCTTACTCCTAAGGAGGATGCCCAAATAATAGGATTTGAAACTGGGTCTTACTCCTGAAAAGGAGGCCCAAATTAATGAGGACTTGGGGCTTACTCCTAAGGAGGATACCCAATAATAGGGTTCTCTCATCTTAAAGGATGAGGTTGAATGAATGAAATCTCTAATTTTAGTGAACTAAAGATGTGTAAATCACTAGGTTTTGAGATATGTTTCACGGAATTCCTTTTGGATAAGGAAGTCAATCAAGAAAACATGCCATAAATGGCTTTGAAGAGTGTCTTGAAGACTAAATCTTGAATAAGAGAGGTGGAATGGCATAAGAGGGGTTAGATGGGAAATAAGGGCACCAAAAAAGATAGGGGCACGCAAGTACTGGCAGGCGCGCAGGTATACCTGCGTGGCACATGGGTACTTGGGTGATTGTTAACCAGTAGGGTAATACTTGGGCGATCCTTGACCAAAGCCTTTAGAATTATCCCTAGAGGATTTCCAGAAGATGGCACACAAGTTCTGGTGAAGAAGTAGGGTGGCACGCAAGTGTGTCCATTTCCCTTAAGAGTAAAACACTTAGACGCGCAAGTGTTAGTAAATTCTAACACTTAGACCTTACTACTCTTGTTTATACCTTCCATTCTAGGTAAAGAATTACCTTAGAAGTGTTTGGAAGACTTGAAGAAGAGACTTGGGCGTTCAGAGCTTTGTATCTGAATTCTGGAAAAAATTACTCTCAAAATGGGGGGCCCACCGGGGGTATTTATAGGCTGGAGAAGACCTCGGGCGATTATCACTTAGGGTGCTCAAGTCAGTTGCATGACCATCAGGCGTCGCGCAAGTCTACTTACGTGACAGTGAGGAAACTTGCGCGGTGCATGTGCATTTGAAGCCTTGTTCATGCCTTTTTCGATTTTTGATGTTTTCTTCAAAGGATGAATCACTTTGTGCTAAGTCATTTTCCTTTCCTTTCCTTTAGACAATGTGATGAAAAAGAGCATCAACAAAAGTCCCCCCCTCATATTTGGATCTGAAAGAATAAGGATGTGACTCTGAGGAAAAGAAGAAAACCAAAGGGAAAGAGGTGCGCTGGTGTTCACCATGCAACCATCATCGCGCAGGTGTGAGTCGCGCAGGGCTGGAGTGCGCTGGCTGTAGTGCACTAGATGTAGGCGTGCAGTTGGCCAGCCTGGCCTATAAATATGCGCTCATTTGTCACGCATAACACCAAATTTCGGATTTTTGAGCTCTCGCCGCGCATGTCATCTCCACCGCGCAAGTTGCTCTCTTTTCCTCTTTTCCTTTGCTGTCGCGCTGCTGTTAAGGTATCTGGACCTGCACGGTGATACTTGCACGCCAAATACTTGCGCGACACATTATACTTGCACTCCAAGTTTTATAATTGCGTGCCTTAATTCCTTTTCCAATTTTTCTGAATTCCTTCACAAATTTTATGAAAAATCAACTTAAGAGTTAATTATTCAAATTTTGTGCAGAATCAATGGCTCTCAGGAGAATCGGAATAGCTAATGAACTAGAAAGCAACCGTCTTGATGATATGATGGATATCATTGGACAAGATTATTATACCGTCAAAAATATCACTCTTCCGGATTTGGATAAGTATCTGAATAAATATCATTACGACTTCCCCCAAAGAATTTATCTTCCATTGTATGGCTATGGTCATCTGCGAGAAGTCACTATTCCAGAAGCAAAGAACTATCTCCCATTTTCGTGGTTTCAGAATTACACCAACTTTTCTTTAGAAAATATCTCATGTGGAGGAGTATTTATAAGTGCTGAAATAGTGGAGAAGGCCCACATAATACATCATAGCCCTTGTATGCCAGATCTTAAACCTTATAAGCCTGAGCTACAACCACATTGTCATCTTTAAATCTTTCGAAATGCTCAGATGGATCAATCCAAAGGCTGGAAGAAAAGTTGGGACTTCCGTCCTGGGGGAGGTGTCAAGACAACTTGGATGTGGGCATACTGAGTGCGAAAAACCTGTGCAGAGTTTGTCAAGGATATGAAAGGAGTGGCGATATACGAAGATGATTGGGTTGGGCAAACATATGTTTACAGAAATGATAACTTCGTGCCGGAGATACTCATCCACTGGATCCCAGAAACTAATTCTTTCCATATGACTCATGGAGAAGTAGGCATCAGTCTGTGGGATGTCCATAAGATCTCAGGGGCTCCAATTTTGGGCGACATGTATGATGAATTCATTCCTCCCAAGGTGACCTGAAATGATTCAGAGAAGACTCTTGCTTTAGATCGGGAATTATTTAAAATCTTCCACAGGCTCAAGAGTTCAGAGGCCTCGTTAAATCATTCTAGAAAGGATATTCATCCGAAGGAGTGGATGAATATATTTCTTATTGAGAATAAAGAGAAGGAGACAAAGGAGAAGGAGCTGAAGGAGAAAGGATCCAAGAAAAAGAAATCCAAGGATAAGAGGCCCACCTGTCCTACCACCTGCCCAAACCCTGATAAGAGGGGTGCTCCTGGCACATTTTGGCCAACTCTAGAAGCATGAGAGTTTGAGAAATGGGGATATGAGGTGAATCAAAGGATGTCGAAGAAGACTCGTCTGGCGGGATTCTGGGCTTTGTGGCTCAACGTTTATCTCTTCCCAGTCAGGGATTCGAAGGGAGGCGTCAGACCAGGGACCTTCGTCATTGCGGAAAAGTTGGATGAGGGAAAAATGGTTGGGTTGGCTACCCCCATTTTAGAAAATATTCACTAGAGTTTACTTCATGTCTTCATGGGTAAATATCCTTTAATAATAGTGGGACCATTCTAAGTTTTATAGGGATGGATCACCACTCACTTCAAGACTTACAATGTATAGAATGGATTACAAATTCCTGGAAGTTCTTTCAGGCCGTCAGTACAAGAATTCTCTGGAGTTTCTCCATTAGGTCTTAATGCCTATGACATGAAAGTGAGGCAGATCATGTTTAAGGAATTCAACTTATTTCCCTATGGAAATCCTCCAACTGGGCAGTTTGTTGATGATGGAACAACCCACTTGGATTTGGGGGAATACATGCTAGCTTGCAGAGATGGTGTGCTAGTTTCCAGGATTGACGGAGAAATTATATACGAGGCCTATGCTCCATATATATTTTCATGTCAATTCAAGTGTCTGCAACAAATTTATGTATCTCCCCTAGTATTTTTCAGTTTAGAGAAACATCTGATGGTTGCTCGGCAACTGTGGCTGCTGACGTCAAGGGAGAAGACTGGGGCGGTATTTGATCTACTAGTTGAAAAAGCGGCACATAACTTGACTACATGGTATGCCAAGCACTGTATATCATCATAACCTAAAGGGGTGCTGAACCACCCAGTTAATCAGGTGGGGAAAAGGAAGAGAACTCTAGAGAAAGAAACCCTTCCTCATGAAGGTGATGCTTCCCCACCTGAAGCTGATTCACCGGATTCCTCCTCTAAGACTGATTCACCGGATTCCCATGATGGGGATGATAAGGCACAACAAGTGGCAAAGTGGCCTCATTCCCAATATAATCCTCCGGTTAGAATCAAGAGACATACTCCATCAACTCCTAGGGAGTTACTTCATTGTGGTAATTTAATCACTACTACTTTATAAAGCAATAAGTCTTATTTTCTTATTCTCTATCTGCAGTTGCAGGAGCTGGGAAGAAACTGAAATCAAAGATTGTAGGACCTTCCTCGCAGCCTTCATATCTAAGACCAGAGGCTGTCCAGACATGGCAGAGTTTATATTGTGGTACTGAGACCGCCTGGCTGGATTTGTGTGAGGGCCTACAACTTCCTGGAATAGGGAATCTTCTGGCTTCTATAGATATCCAATACGAGGATAACCCCAATGAAGTGTGGGCTTACATCAGAGATCTGGAAATGATCATATATTCCACCGATGAGTCCGTTCCTGTTACCAAGCGGGTGAAGTAATTGATTGATCGTGGCGCTGCTGAGGGGACTAATGAGGAGTGGCATGATTACGTGGATCCTGAAGATGTATGTTTTATTTCCTTATTTTCTTTTCAACTTGATTTCAGTCGAAGCTTTGTTACTTAAGGGAGTTATTTTCTTCATCTTGTAGCTTGCAAAGAAAAGAACTACTGAGGTTCCTTCGCCACAGTATAGCCCTAGTGGTACTGCCATCAGGGATGCTGATGAATCTCCTCGCGAACCGGGTGAGATATCTCCAGGCCAGCAGGCCATGAATGAGGAGTTGGACATGGCCTTGCATTCTCCAATTCATGTTCCAATAAGGGAGACTTCCGACACTCCCAAAAATCCAAAAGGAAAAAGGCGACGAAGGAGGAAGTCCACTGCTAAATGCTTTATCAGTAGTGGTAAGTCCTTCGGATAATCATGAATTTTAAACCATGAAAAAGATTGCTCACTTTCCTTGGGATTACAAGGGATTCTTCAATTTCCCCTCTGAGGGAAAGGACTGATCCTCCTTTAAGGACCACGAAGGGTGCTACAGAACAAATGAAAATTCAGGCTGACTTGGCTGCTCCTGAAAAGAGCCAACATCTATTCCCAGTACTGCTCCTGCTGCTACTACAAGTAGAGAAGAACCTGCACTAGAATCATTGGCGGCTGCAGCAACTGAATCTTCCATCCTTCCTGAAGAAGCTGTCCAGGGTCAGGGGCCGCAGAATGAGGGTCTCCAATAGGACACATCAAATGTTCCCACTGGTGAGACTAACCAGGATTCTAAAATATCATTGGATGAATTGATGAATCGTGGCATGTCTTTCGAAGAATTTTATGATCATGATAAGTTATCATGTGATTTTGAAGACCTTGTGTATGAGTGTTATCCTTCATCCAGTAAATTTTCTTATAATTTACACTTCTAATCATGACTGAAAATAATATGCAGTTCCATCCATAGAAGCTGCTGAACTTCCAATGCATGAAGAGGGTGTGGACATTGATGTCAACCCTACCATTGCAGAAACATTAGCTCAAGTAGAGCTAAACCCAATAAACCCTCCTGAGACCCATCTTTAAGATCCTGTTGAAATTGGGAAAGATGGGGAGGAGTCTTCTCAAGCTTCTGATCTACTGTTAGGTTATGATTGTACTGAGTTTTCAAGATAGACAACCAACTTCCATTATTCTTTTAAACTAACCATACTTTTAATTGATCAAACAGGTCTATCAACTTCAATGGCTAGAACTGGAGGTGAAGTCTCAACCTCCTCCCAAATAGTAGTAGAAGGTGAAGCTACCAGGGTCAGGGGGGAAGGAGCAGAACATGGCACTTCCCTAAGTGCATTAATCCCAGATTACATGCCCCCCTGTGGTGATGATGTCGAATCAGACCCGGAGGTGCTTAAGGCGCTCAACTTTTCACGACGCAAGGCATGAAACAACATATGGAAAATCATATCTGAAGTTCCTCTTGACGAGCTATCATCAAAGATTTCCAGATTGTCATCCCAGTTCATCATGCTAGGACTTGGCGGTTTTGGATTCTAAGAGATCCATACCACAGTGAAACAAGTCATCCTAAGAAGGGAGCAGGAGAAAAAGTTCTGTGAAGATCTGACCAGGGTGAAGCTATCAGTCAATATCAGCGAATTTGAGGTGGCGGTATCCCGAGATGAGGCTGACTATGATGCCAAGATGAAGGATCTGAAGCATAAGATCAAAGATAAAGTCGTTCAGAAGATGCACCTTCAGCAACAGTTAGATGCTGTTACTGGGGAACTTGACCAACTCAATAATTCATTGGAGGGAGCTCAAAAGAATGGTATGAAAGCCATCATAGATGCCAAGAAAGCACTCCATCAGGATGAAAAGAGTGAATTTGGTCGAGTGCATGAGCTTCAAGTAGCTGCTGATGAAGCTCGGGATGCGGTTCATCAAGTGAAGACTTATGTCGACAGCCTTTTGTAATTTCCTTAAAAAGATAAGAGACTCCAATCTGTGGATGCCCTTCTAATTCTTGTGCTTCAATGGAGAGTACTTTTATCTTCAATCATTTATGCTTGTATTCTTTCGCTACCTGCTTTAAATTTTACTTAAGCCAATGGGCCTAGTATGCATAGTTTGATTTTTACTAGGATTAATTTAAATAACCCTACAAAATTTGAATCTCTTAATTGCTCAATATTACCTAAATCATACAAAATGTATGTTTAGTGAGATGGAACTTGAATTTTATTCAAAGTTCCTTTTTCTTTTGTGGACAGTTTAAAGTCATGCACATCGGACATAAAAAGGCTAATTTTTAAGGTCGAAATAGCTTTGACCGAAATTGATTAAAATTGACTCAATTCCTTGACAATTTACCTGAAAACATATTATCATACTCAAGTATGTGGGAAAATATGTAAACTATGACTTAAGAATATTTTAATCTGAGGAATGATATGAAAAAGAACTAAAAGGCATTAGAAGAAGTAGTTCCCAAGAATGAAGTTACCATTATTTAACAAACTCATTAGGGGGTTGAATTATGCAGGGCCACCTAAGGGCATTGGCTGCATAGTCAAATAAATAGCATCTTTTGGCTGATAGGTCCGTTATGTAGACTACTTATGCAAGGCCACCTAAGGGCACATGCTGCATAGTTAGGCAAAATAACTCCTAGAAATTTACTTTCCTGGTGCTAAAAATCCAGTGAAAGTTTATGGAGATTCAAATTTTTTAAAGTATATAGTTTGCTGTATGGATAGAGGTACTTGAATATGGAGAAGATATTTCCAAACAAGATTATCGAAGAACTGGATGGATATCACTCCTAAGAAGGTTTGACCCACACGTAGGGAAGGAGAATATAAACCATAGACTTGAATACTTTCAGATCATGAAAGAGGATATGGGACAAATATGTTTAAGGATGGCTATTTTTTGCGGATCCCTACATATTATGAAGACAAATAAAGATAGAAGAGGTTTTCCTCCCAAGAATGAAGTTACCACTATTTAACAAACCCGTTAGGGGGTTGAATTATGCAAAGCCACATAAGGGCATTGGCTGCATAGTAAAATAATAGTATCTTTTGGCTGACAGGTCCATTATGTAGACTATTTATGCAAGGATGCCTAAGGGCACGTACTGCATGGTCAAGCAAAAGAACTCTCAGAATTTCAAGCCTTTTGTGATTAGAAGTTAAGAAAAGGGTTATGAAGATCTGAAAATATTTAAGGTTAGGATTATGACACATAAATATGGGTATTGTCCAATGTATACAAAGATACACAAATCAATACTAACCATAATCATGTTGTGGCTGGGTCCTGAATGGAAATGTTGGACTTCACTACGTATCCCATAAGGATGGGAATCAAGCCATACATAGTTTTGGAACAACAGTTTAACAGCGTGTGGGAAAAAAGGATTGGAGATCTTAGTTTAGGGTCATAGAGCTTGGACCATTATAAGAAATACACAATGTATGTTTTCATGGGGACTTTTCAGCTAGGGGACTGAAAGAGGAATTTGGGCTTGGGCCCAAAAGACTTGGGGCTGGATTCAAGGGACACTCGAACGTTCCTACGTATCCCATAAGGATGGGAATCAAGCTCACGTAGTTCTAGAACTACCCTCTATACAAATTATGTTTGTACATGTGAAGGGTGAAAGGGTATTTTAGTGAAATGATGGTTTAACCCAAGATAAAAGGTTCAGGTATTGCCATGTATGCACGTAGTCTTTGAAATGAAACATGATTGAAAATCAATGTAAATAATAATTCCCTCTCAGGTGAGGGTATCAAAGAATATTGTAGTTTATTTTCATACTGGACAAAAGTGTTGTATAAAAAGGACGAAAGTGAACCAATGTAAAGATATTGATTCTAGGGGTGGTTTCACGAATCAACATCATAAAAGATGGAGGTGAACTGATGTGAAGAGATTGGTTTTGGGCTTGAACCTTAGGAGTTTGCCTACGTACCCATCCTGGAAGGAAAGGATCAAAGTCCGCGTAGTTCAATTAAAGAATGAATTAGTGATCAAGTTTTCCTTGGGGACAATGACCTAAAAAATAGTGTTGGGACTTACACATGGTTAGTAGCCCCGAGAGAGTGTTATGGTTGAAGTTTTCTCTAAGCTCACGTGAGTCATACTCAGTTTGAGAAACAAGAGGTAACAACAACTTTAATGATGCACAGTTTAATGTCATGTAGGACATATGAAGGGACTATACAGTTTAAAGTCTTGTAGTTAAGACTATTGGTGCTGCACAATTTAATGTCATATAGCAGGGACAAAGTACAATTTAATGTCATGTAAGACAAAAGGGGGACTGTTCAGTTTAATGTCATGCAGTGAGGACAAAAGAGTACACCATTGAATGTCATGTTGGATGTATTAAGGACTTTTTCATAGTTTAACGTCATGTTGGATGAAAAGAAGATGATACAGTTTAGCGTCATGTTGGACATAAGTGCCAATAGTTTAAGGTCGTATGCATGGACCGTTGTTTATGCAGTTTAACATCTTGCTGGATGTAAGGGACTTCTATATAGTTTAACGTCATATAGCAAGGACAGTGAAGGGGGACACAGTTTAACGTCATGTTGGACAAAAGTGTGAATAGTTTAAGGTCGTATGCATGGACCATGGATGATGCAGTTTAACGTCTTACTGGACATAAGGGACTTGCAAATAGTTTAGGGTCATATGTTGGACCGTGGATGATGCAGTTTAACGTATTGCTGGACACAAGGGACTTGCAAATAGTTTAGGGTCATATGCTGGACCGTGGATGATGCAGTTTAATGTCTTGCTAGATGTAAGGGACTTGAAAATAGTTTAGGGTCATATGCTGGACCGTGGATGATGCAGTTTAACATCTTGCTGGACGTAAGGGACTTGCAAATAGTTTAGGGTTATATGCTGGACCGTGGATGATGCAGTTTAATGTCTTGCTAGACATAAGGGACTTGCAAATAGTTTAGGGTCATATGCTGGACCGTGGATGATGCAGTTTAACATCTTACTGGATGTAAGGGACTTGCAAATAGTTTAGGGTCATATGCTGGACCGTGGATGATACATTTTAACATCTTGCTGGACGTAAGGGACTTGCAAATAGTTTAGGGTCATATGTTGGACCGTGGATGATGTAGTTTAACGTCTTGCTGGATGTAAGGGACTTGCAAATAGTATAGGGTCATATGCTGGACCGTGGATGATACAGTTTAACATCTTGCTGGATGTAAGGGACTTGAAAATAGTTTAGGGTCATATGCTGGACCATTTCTGTATTTTGTGTTCATAAAAAATATTTCTTCATAAATCTAGCATTGGTTAGAGTAGTGATGAGTTCTCCATCCATTGAGATTAAAGAATAATCTCCATTGGAGTAGACCTTATGTATTGAGTAAGGTCCTTCCCATTTTGTCTCAAGCTTGGGAGGTTTCTTTCCTGGTATCATTGGAGTTCTGAGAACTAACACCAATTCTCCCTGAGTGAATGAACAAAGATGAATTTTTTGTTGAATGTTCGTGCTATTCGATTCTGATAGACTTCCAAGTGGTGCAAAGTTCACAATCTTTTCTCATCTAACTGTTCCAATTCATTCAATCGCTTTTGATATTGTTCATCTATAGATGACTGATCACAAATGGCTACTCCGAGCGAGGGTAGTTGAACTTCAAAGGGAAAGATGGCTTCCGTTCCATATACTAGTGAATATGGAGTTGACCGCGTTGCAGTGTGGGTGGTAGTCCGATAAGCCCATAAAGCATGAAAGAGTTTATCAGGCCATGATTTCTTATCTTTATCCACCATCTTTTGCAGTATATTTGAAAGAGTCTTATTGAAGGCTTCTATCTAGCCATTAGCTGCTGCATGATACTGGGATGAATGGTTGGATTTGATGTTGTATTCTTGATACAACTTCTTCACCTTGGATGAACAAAAGTTGGTTCCATTGTCCGTTAATATGGTATGAGGGACACCAAATCTGGTAATGATGTTAGACTTGATGAAGCTAACAATGTATTTAGAACTGACTTCCTTAAGAGGTATTGCCTCTGCCCATTTGGAAAAGAAATCGGTAGCAGTGATAATATACTTAAACTGCTTGGCCGTAGCTGAAGGGTAAGGTCCCACCACATCCATTCCCCATGTGGAAAATGGCCATGAGTATTTAGCTGTATGAAGCAACTTTGGAAGTTGATGAATAAAGTTGGCATGTACTTGGCATGAATGATACTTCTTTGTGAAATCAACACAATCTTGTATCATTGAAGGCCAAAAGTATCCAAGCCTTCGAATCTGATCAGACAGTCTATGTCTAGACTAGTGGGCACCACAGACTCCTACATGAACTTCTTTCATGACATCCATTGTCTCTTCACCATCAATGCATCTGAAGAAAACTCCATCAAAACCAAGTCTGTAGAGAATTTTCTCTAGGTGATCTGAGTTATCATAAAGAGTAAAATTGACCACACGTCGCCAGATTTGTTCTTTCTCGACTCTATCCGGTGGAAGTGTTCTATTTTTAAAGTATTCCCTGATAGGTGACATCCATCCTGTAGTATGACCATACGGTTCAAGAATGGGACAAATTTCATTAATTTCCTCTTTTTTGATTCAAACATAAGGTGAAATTGCATAAAGGTGGGCAATACTGATGGTTGTCTCGTCCTAATTTGGATCTTCCAGAGCTGTGTCTATATTATCCAGTGCATTAGCTTGAGCATTTTGTGATTGCGGGACATAATAAAGTATAGGTTCTGAAGGGAATTCCGCCATTAACTCTCTAACGTAATCATACAAAGGGATTAGTTCTTCTTTTCTGATGGCATAATCCCCATTGACTTGTTTGATTACCAGGTATGAATCAATTTTCACCTTTAAGTGATTCACTTGTGCTTGAAGCGCCAATTCCAAGACTGCGATGAGAGCTTGGTATTCTACTTCATTATTGGTACCACCTTACCACAATAAGAAGGAATAAGGTAACACTGCCTTTTCTGGAGAAATGAGCACAATTCCTAAGCCAACTTTGTTGAATTTAGGATTTTCCATTTTCCTCCCTGTTGGACTTATGGAAGCACCATCAAAATACATTTCCCATGCCTGAGGACTTTCTTGAATCGAGAAGACTTCCTCATCAGGGAGTTCAATATCTGAAGATGTGTCTTCCACTGAAGGGTGTTCAGCCAAGAAATCAGCCAGAGCTTGGCCCTTTATTGCCTTTTGAGACATATACTGAATGTCGAATTGCTGCAAAATAACTGTCCACCTTTCCAGACATCCTGTAAGCATTGGACGACTAAGGATGAATTTGAGCGGGTTATTGCGAGATACCAATTGGACCTCGTGATGTTGCAGGTAGTGTCTCAACTTCTGAACTGCAAATATTAATGCCAGGAAGCACTTCTCAATACTTGAATACCGGGTTTCTGCTTCAAGCATATTCTGATTGAGGTAGTCGAGGCTGTTTTCATTCCCAACATCATTCTTCTGAGCAAGAAAAGCACCCAATGATCGCTATAAAGCTGTCATGTAGAGGATAAGTGGTCTTCCTTCAACAGGTGACATGAGTGCTGGTGGAATCAAGAGGTATTTCTTGAGAATATCGATTGCTTCTTGACATTCTTCAGTCCACTGGTAAGTGAATTCCTTCTTCATCAATTTGGCGAAGGGTAAACTTTTTCCTGCCAAATTAGCGATGAAACGCCAAATATAGGCTAAGTGTCCTTGAAGTCCTCTTAATTAATTCAAATTTCGAGGAGGTGAAATACCAAGGATTGACTTTGTCTTCTCAAGATCGACTTCAATGCCACGATGGCGTACAACAAAGACGAGAAATTTTCTTGAGGTTACCCCAAAAGAACATTTTAAGGGGTTCATCTTCAAATTATATTGTCAAAGCTTTTGAAATATGACTTCAAAATCAGCCAACTGATTAAAACGTTGTTTGGATTTGACCACCAAATCATCCACATATCATTCAACAAACTTCCATAAAAAGGGTTTGAAGATACGATGCATGGCATGCTGATATGTTGCACCTGCATTATTTAATCCAAAGGGCATTACCCAGTAGCAAAACACACCCTAAGGGGATCTGAAGGCTGTGGATTAATCATCTTCTAGGGCCATTAGAATTTGATTATATCTGGAATATCCATCCATGAAGTAAAGTGCTTCATAGCCAGCTGTTGCATCAATTAAAAGTTTTGTAATCGGAGCTGGGAAATCATCCTTAGGACAATGCCGATTAAGATCTCTGAAATCGATGAAAACTCTAATTTGTATGTTCTTCTTCTTTACAGGGACAATATTAGCCAACCACTTGGGATATTGAACTTCTCTGATGAAGTTAGCTTTGATAAGCTTATCCAATTCAGCTTTAATTTTGGAAGCATAAGTTGGGTGTGTTCTTCTCGCGGCTTGCTTAAATCCTTGATGTTCTTCTTGTAAACCCAAATGATGAGTAGAAACATCAGGATCAGGCCTGGACATCTCTGTATAGTTCCAATCAAATATGTCTTGATTTTTCTTTAAAAAGGAAATATATATCTCTTGTTCTTCAAGAGTCATGGACGTACTAATTAAAGTGGGGCGTGGATATTCTTTTGTAACCAGATTTATTTCTCCGAGTTCATCCATGGTTGTAGAGATACCCTCTTCAAATGCTAGAGGAGAATCTCTGAGATCTTCCTCTTCTTCTTCATCATGTGTTATTTCTTTCGTTTCTACTTGCATAGTAGATGATAAAGCAGAATTTCCATGATTTGAAGAGATGTTAAAATTTGAACATCTTGAAGAAGAAGCTTCCATTTCTGACCCGATTGATGATGAAGGGTCTTACTTGGGAAATAAAGAGAAGATGATGGATTGAGAATCGATATCATTGTTCACCTACGATGTTGCTATAACTTCTTCTGACCTGATTGGTGAAGTATAGACTTGTTGGATTTTAGCAGATGAAATGAAGACATCACCATTTGGGATTTCATCACTGCTTGGTGGGTTACCAATTTCTCCCATGTTGTTTGGCTCGATTTCCGTAATTGACATTATGGATCTTTCCATAAGAGTATTTTGATTTGGGTCTATCTTGTCAATTTTACTAATAGGAAACACATAATCTGTACTCACATGTGTAGATGGATTTACTAGAATCTTTTCCAAACCATATGGATCATTAACTTTGGTAATCTCCTTTTTTGTGGATTTATCCTTTCTCTTCATGTGATAGAATTCCGCCTCAATGTATTGAGACTCACATGTCTTGAAATGGGCCTTATCACCATACAATGTCCCAACTTGACCATCGAAACAATATTTGAGACATTGATGGTACGATGAAGGGATAGCCACATGTTGATGTAGCCAGGGTCTTCCAAGAAAGATGTTGAAGGCTGAGTCTTGATCAACAACCATGAAATCTGAATTAGATACAAGATCTACAAACTGAGTTCTGAGTGTAACTTTGCCCAGTGGTTCTTGTTCATTTTTATCATATCCTTGTAACATCATGGTAGAAAGAGATAAATCAGATTCCATGAGGCCCAATCGACGAAGTGTACGAATGGGCATGAGGTTGACTCTTGAACCATTATCAATGAAAGCTCTTCGAATGTCTACACCATTGAACTTTCCAGATAAGTACAAAGGTCTAATATGTCCATGCACGACATCATCTTCATCTTCATCAGTAAAAGATATTACTGAATGGAAATCTGCAGGATTATTCTCTATGTGATAGACTTTAGCTGCAACAATTTCAGTTTCAAACTCCTGAGGACTTGACAAAGCCTCAATGAGTGCCTCCCAAAGATCTTTTGACAGATTTAAAGCATCCAAAATTGATAACTTGGCTGGTACTTGGGCCAGGTGTTTCAATATATCATACTTTTGATCTAGAGGTTTGTGTTTCCTAACAGGAACATGTGGTTTAGCAGGTGTCTTGGAAGCAGATGCTTTGGAAGTTGATGCATCTTTTATCGGGATAGGAGTTGGAAATATTCCTATTTTTGGAAGATTAGACTGATTAGATCCATTTACTCGCTGATAGGAAGAAGATGGAACCTTCAACCAGTCTTCCAGAATAACTATTCCAGGATTGAATTTTCTATTGGTGGAAGAACTTGCTTGTTCTTATTGAGCTCGCTGAAGGGCTCTGCCACGAGTTTCTGCTGCATACACAGTTCTAGCAGGGGTAGAATTGGAATAGTGGCTTCTAAAAGATCCACGTCTTCCCCTGTATCCTGAACCTCTAGAACTTCCTCTGATTACTCTATTTAATATAAGGAATTTGGGCACATCAAAATCGAAACTACAACTGGAATATGGATCTGTTAATTGAATTATATTAACAGAACCGAAAATAAACTCTTCATCCGATGAAGACTCTGCCTGATTAGCCTATTTAGGTTGTGCCATTTGGTGGGACAGTTCTCGTTGCTTCGAAGTAGATGGAATGAAATCTGCTAGAGTCAAAGATAGCTTAGTCTTTGACACATACTCATATTCTTATGATTGTTACTCCTTGGAATCGTGCCATTTCTTTGGAAATTTTCCCTCTGATGAAGAGGGGTTTTCTACGGAATTCATGGTAGAAGGCACAATTGGTTTCTTCAATTGTGTTCGAAAAATAGCATGAGTTTGGTTGATCATCTTTCTGACCATCCAATAATCATATTTTTGTGCATTTTTGCTTTTGACTTCTTGCCACTCGCCTTCCTCCTCTGGAACTGTAGCAGTAACACATGCTACCTGGGCTGAAGAGCCTTTTAGTTTGAATTGTCCCGAGTTGACCATCTTTTTCAAAAGGTCTTTGAAGAAAAAACACTCCTAGATGGGATTCCCCAACATCTGATGAAATGGGAAATAGTTGGGATGATCTTAATCTTCTTTCTTATTTCGCCTCTTGGGCCTTGTCAATTGAACCAAATTATTCTCCAGGGCTGAAATGAAGTAACCAGGAACTTGTTCATTTCGGAAAGAATAAACTTTACTCTTCAACTCATCAAACTATTTCCATCTTTGATCTCTTTGATTGTATTGATGAAACGACCTCTGTTGTTGACGCTCAGGAGGTGGAGCCCTTCGAGAAGATGAAGGTTTTGAGGTAGAAGCAGGTACAGGTTCTTGTTTAAGCATAACTCTAGTAGTTTCTTATTTACCCATTCTCCTTCCTAGAGTTGATGGAATTACATGAGATTTAGCCTTAGTCTGTAAAGAGAATCTTCAATCTGTTGAGAGATTGAAGTAAGGTCTCGAAACCCTCCTATGTGTTTCACAGGGATCAGCAGTGTGCGTAATTCGTCACGCAGATTTGCCACACATATTGGCAATAGTTTCTCTTGAGGGAGTGCTAATCTTAGGGAATATGTTAATCCCTTCCAGCGAGCAATGAAATCTGAGACCCTTTCATTCTCCCTTTGCTTACAGTTTTTAAGATCGAAAACTGTTGTCTTTGGAAAAGTTGAGATGAATTGAAGAAGAAATCATTGACGGAGATCTTCCCATCCGGTAATTAACTGGGATTTCAAGCTTGCGTACCAGACAAAGGATGACCCTTGAAAGGTTCGCACAAAGCATCTGAGTTTCACTGGTTCTTGCTACTCCGGAGTTCCCATCATAGGATTGCAACAAGACACGTAATGTGTCAAATGCTGTTCAGGATCTCCTGATTCATTGAAAATAGGGAATATAGGGTTCCCAAAACTTGATGGGGGAGAGATTGAATCTACCCATTCAGGGTAAGCTTTCTTTTCTTATTGAATCTACGCACGCTTCCCTTACAGTCTCTAACTAAGCTGTTAATGACTCAATGGTAGTTATTAACTTTTGAGAAACATCCAGTTGAACTTAGACTTGGGCAGGTGCAATGACTGGAGTTTGGATAGGTATGGCAGCTGGTACTGCAATTGATGGCAGCACTACCAATTGTTGTTGCACTTGACCCGTAGGATTAGACCTGTGAGGGTGTACTGATAAAGAAGGATATTTTTGATCCATCTCAGTAGCTGCAACAAACTCCCTTGGCTAACTAACTCCAGCATGCTTAGGAGGAAGACTACCTTGAAGTAGTTCTGCATTCAACCTCCTCAATTATTTCATTTCTTCCTCTTGTTGCGCAAATATTTTCTATATTGAGAGCGATTGGCCTTCTCCAGAGGAAGGATATATAACCTGATTCTTTCCCTTCTCCTTGTTTGATCCTTTTCGAAGAGGGGGAAGTGGGTTATTTGAAGGAACACCCAGATTTTGGGTAAACCTTTGATTTCGTGTACGCACACCTTCTTCATTTGTGTCTGTGCGTAAAACTTCTTGAACAGGAACCTCTTCATCTGATCCCTCTGAGTGAGCCTCATTTGGTGGATCAGAAACAATGGAATTGATGAAATTAATTGATGCATAATGAATTGCATCCCTTCCATCAGCATTTCTGTGATATTGTCTTCTGCCATGCCCCTGACGAGACATTTCCTTTTGTTGGTTTGATCCCTCAGGAACTTCTTGACGAACCGTAATTTGGAGAGAATCTCCTGATAATTTGGATCTTCGTTCCTCTTTAGGATTCTTCCCCAATCGAGAAAAGACCGACTTTCTCTGAGGAGAGGGTTGATTATTTGAAAAATTCCTCAGTCCGGTGAACTGGGGTTGTTCCTGCTATCTTTGCTCAACTCCTCGAATCCTATTTGTTGATTTCAAGGGTTGGTTTAAAAGATTCCCCAGTCTGGCGAGCTGGGGTGGCTCTTGACATGCCATGTCTGAGACTTTCTTAAAATATCTCCTAATCTTGCGGACCTTAGTCCAGAAATTAGCTGGATGCATCAATCGACATCCACTTTTATCACCCGACTCGAAAGACCGTTTGATGATTTCCGACACTTCTGTCACTTGATGATGTGGTTTCTCCATACAAGAGGCCTATTCAATATTCTCGTTTTCTTGATGTGGGAGTAATTCAACAACTTGTTCTCTGTATTCTTGATTTTGAGAAGAACTAGCTGAGGCCTGTTCCTGGGAAAGCTTTTGATTACAAACAAAACCCATTGACTGTGGTTGGCCACGGGCAATAACATTGCATGAGACCATTTTAGGCCGGCTTTGCTGACTAGAGAGCATAGTGAAATGTAGTGTTCCATGAACACCCCATCCTCTGACATGAATACTAGATTGGACATTGGAAATTAACTGGCACAATCTTCTTAGTGAGCCAAGGCATGAACGCTGAAGGGCTCTCTGTTGCTTTTCAGCCTTTGGATATCGAGAGACTGATAGAGATACCAAATCAATTTGACATTGTAACCCTTCTATTATCTTAACATTATTTTCATATTCATCATAAGATAATACTTTCTTTTTTAACTGACAAAGAGTTTTCCATATGTTGAGATGAATATCATGAATTCCATCTTCCGTCAACATCTCTGGAATGTCATACTAAGAGTCAGCCAGAGACCAAAACATAACTGGCACTTCACCTTTCACCATTTGTTTTCTCATGTTCATCATTTCCTCTTTATCATTTAATGAAGATTATTCTACATGATTTGACCAGAGCTGGTGCTTCCTTGTTGCTTCATCGGATTCAACAAGATTGGTAGAGAAATCACTGATCAAACTAGAAGATGCATGACTTAGGGGTGGTTCGGAGAATGACCTACACCCTGGGCAATCTTCCTATTGAGAAAGTATTTCACCTGCTAGCGATGAAGCATCAGACATGACTGGTTTCACATTTGCAAGTTCCTCAAGATAAAAGGGATTTCTCGGCACTACATTGTCCACTAGAGAATTTTCCGGGAAATGTGCATCACTACTGTGGATAGGACTTTCACAGATAAATTCATCATCATGGGGAGGACCACCATGGTGGGTTACAGCAAAAGATGAGATCTCTTGCTCCTTGGTCTTCTGGCCACATAGAGGGTTCCTGTGGCTCTCATCTAAAGATGAAACTTTGAGATCGACCGAATTGTCATGAAGAAAGCCTTCATGAGGAAGTGTCTGTTGAAGAACTTCAGAATTAATGTTCCCACTATTGGGAAATGAGGGATTAGAATCTTGAATTCCAACAGATAACTGTCTGAGGGCTTCAAGAACTCCAGCATCGAGCAAGGCATTGTTACAGATTGGCTCTTGATCTCTTGACTGTGTTGGGCATGTCTTCTTCTTAGACGCCTTTTTACTCTCCTTGGAAACCACTTATTGATGAAAGTGGCTGCTCTGAGCAGGTGTATGTGCCTGATCAGGAAATATGGCCAAGTTAGGCTGACGATCTCTACTCAAATCAGGTGTATGTTCCTGACTTGGTTGTCCGTATGATATGGGGGAGTATGCCTCACAACCCTCTTGGAATAAAACAGATGTGTGTGTCTGTTCCAAAGTGAACTGTTGATGTGTCACTCCACTGGTAGGGATAGATTTATGTGTCTTTCCCTGAGATGTTGCTGAAGCTGTGATAATATCCTGGCAAGCATCCAGAATATGAGTAGGGATTTTCTTTTGCTCTTTCACCATTGATAGAATATGCTTGGTGACTTCAGCTGCCGGAACTGGGATATACGTCCATTCCATGCTTGGAGTAGGTGTATGTGCCTGCTCCTGTCCTCCTTTTCCTGTTAGTGAATCTTGACAGTACTCAAGTGTGGGGGCAGAAACTTGAGTCTGCCTCCTGTTTCTCACTTGAGCTTTCTGATTGACTTCTTCGTGTGCTACCAAGAGAGACTATTGGTAGGATTGATCAATACTAGCAGGTGTATGTGCCCGCTGATTGCACTTCGCCGAACGTGGTTAACGAGCTCCATCATATGTAGTCAGACGAGCCTGCTTGTAACGACCCGAAATTTTGAATAAATCTTGTTTCCTAATTTTGTATACTCAACAAAACTGTTTCATTTGATAACATGAGTATAATTAAAATGAAATTGTTGGTTTTTGACTGTTATATGATCATTGGTCAATATGACCGTTGAAAACTAAACATTTTGATTATTGTCTCTAAATACAAGTGATCTTGGTTAATATAGAAAGAAGATTCGATGGACTCACCCAGTAGTCTTGGACCGATCAAAGCCCATCTAACAGAACATGGGAAGGAGGAAGCACCACTGGGCTTTGCTCTGGACCAAACCCAAGCTGAACTTCATTGTGTGAAGCTAGAACGAAATCGCCTTCGCGAGAAGTTCAAATTGATAGAAATTACTACTCGTGCGATGTTGGCCAAGCCTCCCTCAGATTCTCTCACCTTAGCACACCTTACACTTAGGTCCTATGCTGGTGTGATAAGGGGCTATGTAAGGAGACCGTAACTGCCTTGTGTAATCATTTTTTAAAATAAAAATTTAGATTTCTTCTTATGATGAAGTTTATGAATTTTCAAATGACCGGATAAATATAGTATGCATATTTTTGATGAATTTTAGAAAAAAGATATTTTAAAAATGTTTAGGTAAACCTTAAATAATTAAAAATGTGTAATGGTTTTCAAAAAATGGTCTTCTACAATTATGTTCAGTACGAAATTTTGGAGTCTAATAAGATCAACTTAAATTTTGATGAATAGTAAATTATGAATAGTGATTTTACGCTTAGGATTAGTAATGTGACCAAATGGATTATAAATCTCACTTAAAGAAAGTTTTAATATAATTTAGCCACCTTGATTAAGTAATGTGATTCAATAAAATGGTTAAATAACGGTTTCATAAATTATTAGTCAAGTATTAGTTTTTTCTAGTGAATAGTGTTTTTTAATTAAAAATTAAATTAAAAATATTTCGAAAATTATTTTTATAAAATGGACTCTATTTTTGAACTCAGAGCATCGATATTATGTTAAGGTAATTTTTGGAGATTTTTCTGAAAAAAATGAATTTTTAGTGAATAGTGTATTTATTTAAAAATTAAATTAAAAATATATAGAATTTTTTTTTTATAAAATGGAGTAAATTTTTGAAATCAGAGCATTGATATTTGGTTAAGGTGAAATTTTGGGATTTTTATGAGAAAGTTGAATTTTCAGTGAATAGTAAAAATACAGTTTTAGGGTTTCGGTATATTTAATGACATCATAACTGTGTCATGATGATTTCATGAGATATTTTAAGGGTTGTCCGACCAAAGGTGATGAAGTATTGTATTGGGGGCCCCATTTGGCCTAACTCCATGGGAAATACCATGGGAGAGGCAATGGTTTTGAGAAAACCACTTGTGAGGTGTCCCTTGAAATTATTAAAGTATCACCTCACCTTCCCTATAAATACCCACCCTTTCCTCCTTAATTTTTACTCCCAAATCTTCCCCAATAAATATATGGTCTCATTACCTCCCAAGGAGTCCTCCCAAGGTGCCCCCAAGCCCCCAAAATCCAAACCTTTGAGTTTTAAGAGTGACGTTTTAAGGTAAGGGATCCGACCTCTCTCTTTCTTTTCAAGTAATCTCTTTTATGTCATTTCTTTTATGATCCATGTTCTTATGTTGAAGGATGTTATTTTATATTCCTCTTACTGCCCTGTTCATGTTCATATTATTGGAGACCTCCTCTTGCTCTCATCATTTCATTTTAAGAATGTTAAAGTGGCGTCATTAGGCTGCCGAATTTTTAAGGGATTCTTTCACCCTTCTCATTTTCAAGATCTATCTTCATGTCAAGTATCTCATGGTCCTTTTTATTAAGTTGGGGAATGATCTATAAATCTATCATACTGATATTTTATGTTCACATGATTAGAGACCCTATTTTATCTCCTCAATTCATTTTTATTGAATTTTAAGTGGCCCCGTTAGGCTGCCGAATTTTTAAGGGATTCTTTCACCTTTCTCAATTTTCAAAGTTCTACTTTCATGTCAAGTCTTTCAAGTTTCTTTTTATTATGTTGGGGTATGATATCTATATCTATCATACTGATATTTTATGTTCATATGATGAGATACCCTATTTTATCTCATCAATTCATTTTTGTTGAAGTTTAAGTGATGCCGTTAGGCTGACGAATTTTCATAAGAGAAATCTTATTTTTGTCTTCCTTTCATGTTCTTAATTTCATATGGCATATCTTTAAAATATCAATAACATGTTCTTAAATCCTTTATATTCTTCCACTATAATTTTTTATGGATCATTTATGAGTGGGTGACCCATGACCCCTCTCTTTTCAATGTTTTCTAAAACCTCGTAACATAGCCGTTATGCTACAGAATTTCCGTCTTAAAATGTCTCTCTCTTATTCTCAAATTCATTTATTTTATTAAGTGAATACTCAAATCTCTTTCTTCTAAAGTATTATTCACATATATACCAAAATGTTCTATTTTAAATTCTGGTATTTACATACATGAGACCCACTTTCCCTTTCTGTGGGTTTAAAGTTACATAAAGATCATGTCTTTAAAGCAGTTTTTAAAACGTTATGAATATGAAATGAAACCCATTTCTTTTATGCTATATGGGTTGTTTATGAAATTATTGATGATGATATATGTGTCTCACATGATAATAAAGTAAAATTTAAGGGTGCGCCCTGATAGCGCTCCAATGCATTGGGTAAAGATTTAATCTCTAGAGATGACCATTTAGACTGATACCTTGGTGAATAACCTTGGTAATTTTTATTGACACCTTGGGGATGGACCTTGGTGAAATGGAAATGATTGTCTTTGTAAAATGTTTTAGCCACATGTTCAAGTTATGAAATATGTTATTTTTATTATGATATGCCTCATGATTTCTTTCTCATGTCTTAAAGTTCTTTTTCATGACTTTATTGATGTATCTCAGGTCACATGTTAAATGTTTCCCTTGTTTCCATTATTGGGCCTTTTTCTCACCCTTTCCTTTTATGTATGCTCCCAGGTTATGAGATGTTGTAATGAACTTAGGATGAACAAATGATGAAGCCTTTCAAGTGTTTAAGAAGAATGTTTTTTTCTCATGTAATAAGTTCCTGGTTTCCAAGACACTAAACCTTAAAGATCCTCGGTTTTGTAAAATGTAATGAAAAGTTATATTATAAAAAGGCAGGATTCTACAGTTGGTATCAAAGGATGTTTTAGTTATTTGTGGAAATTAGGATATGAAAACTTTAGGAAGAATCCTATATAAAAGTTTATATATAGGAAATATTCCTGGTATTTTGGTGAGTATTGAGTAAGGGGTTTGCAAAAAAATACATCCCTGTCTGGATACGAGCAGGTAGAGGTGGCTCTGGCACAGATGTACATAGGGGTAAAACCTGAAAACACCTCTTTGAGCTAGACTCAAACGGGAACTAGTACACGACAACGGGCCTTGCTGTACTCTTGGTTACGACACTCCCGGGGGATATGCTTTGGTAAATTAATAAGCTTAGTATGAACCATTATTAAATGAAAAAAGATAAAATAAAATAAAGATTCACATAAGAATATATGATCATGGATAACCTAGATTGGAACCTAGGGGATACCAAGTTAGGGTATACTTTCCTTCTATAGGTTTATCTTTCTATGCTTAAAGTTTTCTTTTAATGATTATTGGCTAAGTATTCAAGCCCCTAATTATACTTTCTTTTCTTAGTTAATGGCGGGAAATAGAAGAACATGTCCCAACAACCAATGTGATAGTAAATGTGATGATTGCCCTATTGATATGACAGAGATGATGAGAGATCAAGTTTAACATATTGTGATTATGCCAAACTAGCTATCAAAAATCACAATTAATAATTGGTACCTAGTTGAATGCCCAAATTCGTCAAGAAAGAAGAAGATGAAGTCTCAGGGAGGTTCATCTAATAAAGTTGATAAGGGAAAGAAGACCCAATTTCCTTTGTGCAAAAAGTGTGGAAAGGGGAACCAAGGAGAATGTCACAAATTAACCAGGATATGTTTTATGTGTGGGAAGATAGGGCATAAAGTATCCAATTGCTTTAAAAAAATGGATAATGTGATGAATGGAGATATGGTTCGATCTAATGTACCTTATACATTTTTATGTCGTAAATGTGGAGAAGTTAGACATTATCCAAGGAAATTCTCTCTTGGAATGGGTGAGAAGCATGATGAGCATCAACAATCTTCAAGGATAAGGGAACAATGCAAATCCTATGCTGAGATGGATCATGATGACTGAACTACATGTAACTTCTTCGAAATAATTGTCTATGTCATGTTGTATTTTAGTTCATGCTCCATGAGCATATCTTTAATGTTTTCTAAGAACATCAATTCACTACCTAAGATGGTTTTGTATCATCAAGGAAAACCTCTATTATTATGTACCCCATGTTGATGTAGTGAAGCTGTTCTTCTTAAAAAAATGGTGATTAGGGTATTAAAAGATGATTATTATTTTGGAAGATGTTCACTATTTTGGGAACCCTATTTGATCGCGGTAAATAGATTACTACGGTATTTTATTTGAGGAGTAAAGGTTGACTTATATTTTGAAGAATCGATGAATTTAAGGCGGACTTATAGTAATTTAGGTTACATATGGAAATGATTAACCTATCTTGGGGAAAATATTTTTAGTTTAGATACTTTTTTTATAAGATGTTAGGGGTGGTTGATGTTGTTTGGAGATGAACGATGAAGTTTATTTTGGAAGACCATGTTATCAAATCCTTCTTGTATTTGGGTTTCAATCTTAGTTTGGTTTATTTTGAGGAATTTTAAGGACAGTTATTTATGGAATGGTCTATGATGAACTTTGGGTAGTACTATGGAACTTTGAGGATTTAAAAGTAGTTTCCCTTCCTATAGGATTATTTCTCTTTAAAGAGTTGTTTTATCTTACCCTTTCTGTTTTTGGGATAATGTTTAAAGATAAAAGAAATTGATAGTTAATCTTTTGTGGATTACGTGACTCTCAAGAAGACGATTCTTGTGTTTTGATGAGACCAAGTGTTTTTGAATGCTCATCGTTTGGAGAAAATATTAGTTTTGGTAGAAACTTATTAAAGGATGAAACTCTACTTGAAGGTAGGTATATTTCCCTGTGTTTTATTCTAGGTAGTAAATGAATCCAAAAATGTTGTCTATTAACGTTTCCTACTGGGAAATCAAATACCGTTTAACCCCTCATAAGTCTTTGATTTTCTTGTTGTTAACTTTCTTCCAATAATGTTTTCTATCACTCTCCCTCAGAATGTGACCCTTTGTTTTCTCCTCCATGTCCATGTTTTCCTACATGGAATCCTAGTATTGGTTAACGTGGGTGACCTTTTTTACTTCTCTTTCTTTCTTTTAAAGTAATAGTGTTACTGACTCTTTTCCGATGTGGGACTTTCAATTAAATTTCCAATCCCATTTTTAAAAATTTTGGGGACGCAATTTCTTAAGGGGGGAAGAATGTAACGACCCGAAATTTTGAATAAATCTTGTTTCCTTATTTTGTATACTCAAAAAAACCGTTTCATTTGATAACATGAGTATAATTAAAATGAGACTGTTGGGTTTTGACTGTTATATGATCGTTGGTAAATATGACCGCTAGAAACTAAATGTTTTGATTATTGTCTCTAAATACAAGTGATCTTGGTTAATATAGAAAGAAGATTCGATGGCCTCACCCAGTAGTCTTGGACCGATCGAAGCCCATCTAACAGAACTTGGGAAGGATGTAGCACCACTGGGCTTTGCTCTGGACCAAACCCAAGCTGAACTTCATCATGTTAAGCTAGAACGGAATCGCCTTCGCAAGAAGTTCAAATTGATAGAAATTACTACTCGTGCGATGTTGGCCGAGCCTCCCTCGGATTCTCTCACCTTAGCACACCTTACACTTAGGTCCTATGCTGGTGTGATAAGGGGCTATGTAAGGAGACAGAAAATTCCTTGTGTAATCCTTTTTTTAAATAAAAATTTCAATTTCTTCTTATGATGAAGTTTATGAATTTTCAAATGACCGGATAAATATAGTATGCATATTTTTGATGAATTTTAGAAAAAGGATATTTTAAAAATGTTTATGTAAACCTTAAATAATTAAAAATGTGTAATGATTTTCAAAAAATGGTCTTCTACAATTATGTTCAGTACAAAATTTGGAGTCTAATAAGATCAACTTAAATTTTGATGAATAGTAAATTATGAATAGTGATTTTATGCTTAGGATTAGTAATGTGACCAAATGAATTAGTAATATCACTTAAAGAAAGTTTTAATATAATTTAGACACCTTGATTAAGTAATGTGATTCAATAAAATGGTTAAATAACGGTTTCATAAATTATTATTCAAGTATTAGTTTTTCTGGTAAATAGTGTTTTTTAATTTAAAATTAAATTAAAAATATTTAGAAAATTATTTTTATAAAATGGACTCTATTTTTGAACTCAGAGCATCGATATTATGTTAAGGTAATTTTTGGGGATTTTTCTGAAAAAAATGAATTTTAAGTGAATAGTGTATTTATTTAAAAATTAAATTAAAAATATTTAGAAAATTATTTTTATAAAATGGAGTTCATTTTTGAAATCAGAGCATTGATATTTGGTTAAGGTGAAATCTTGGGATTTTTCTGAGAAAGTTGAATTTTCAGTGAATAGTAAAAATGAAGTTTTAGGGTTTTAGTATGTTTAATGACATCATAACTGTGTCATGATGATTTCATGAGATATTTTAAGGGTTGGCCGTCAAAATGTGATGCATTATTGTATTGGGGGCCCCATGTTGCCTAACTCCATGGGAAATACCATGGGAGAGCCCATGGTTTTGAGAAAACCACTTGTGAGGTGTCCCTTGAAATTATTAAAGTATCACCTCACCTTCCCTATAAATACCCACCCTTTCCTCCTTTATTTTTTACTCCCAACTCTTCCCCAATAAATCTATGGTCTCATTACCTCCCAAGGAGTCTTACCAAGGTGCCCCCAAGCCCTCAAGGTCCAAACCTTTGAGTTTTAAGAGTTACGTTTTAAGGTAAGGGATCCGACCTCTCTCTTTCTTTTCATGTAATCTCTTTTATGTCATTTATTTTATGCTCCATGATCTTATGTTGAAGGATGTTCTTTTATATTCCTATTACTTCCATTTTCATGTTCATATGATGAGATACCTCCTCTTGCTCTCATCATTTCATTTTAATAATGTTAAAGTGGCGCCGTTAGGCTGCCGAATTTTTAAGGGATTCTTTCACCCTTCTCGTTTTCAAGATCTATTTTCATGTCAAGTCTTTCATGTTCCTTTTTATTATGTTGGGGTATGATCTCTAAATCTATCATACTGATATTTTATTTTCACATTATTAGAGACCCTATTTGATCTTGTCAATTCATTTTTGTTGAAGTTTAAGTGGCGCCGTTAGGCTGCCGAATTTTTAAGGGATTCTTTCACCTTTCTCATTTTTCAAAGTTCTACTTTCATGTCAAGTCATTCAAGTTCCTTTTTATTATGTTGGGGTATGATCTATATATCTATAATACTTATATTTTATGTTCATATGATGAGATACCCTATTTTATCCCGTCAATTCATTTTTGTTGAAGTTTAAGTGACACCGTTAGGCTGCCAAATTTTCATAAGAGAAATCTTATTTTTGTCTTCTTTTCATGTTCTTATTTTCATATGGAATATCTTTCAAATTTCAATACCATGTTCTTAAATCCTTTATATTCTTCCCCCGTACTTTTTTATGGATCATTTATGAGTGGGTGACCCATGTCCCCTCTCTTTTCAATGTTTTCTAAAACCTCGTAACATAGCCGTTATGCTACAGAATTTTCGTCTCAAAATGTCTCTCTCTTATTTTAAAATTCATTTATTTTATTAAGTTAATACTCAAAGATCTTTCTTCTAAAGGTATATTCACATATATACCAAAATGTTCTATTTTAAATTCTGGTATTTACATACATGAGACCCGCTTTCCCTTTCTGTGGGTTTAAAGTGACATAAAGATCATGTCTTTAAAGCAGTTTTTAAAACGTTATGATTATGAAATGAAACCCATTTATTTTATGCTATATGGGGTTTTTATGAAATTATTGATGATGATATATGTATATCACATGATAATAATGACAAATTTAAGGGTGCGGCCTGATTGCGCTCCAATGCATTGGGTAAAGATTTAATCTCTAGAGATGACCATTTAGACTGATACCTTGGTGAATAACCTTGGTAATTTTTATTAACACCTTGGGGATGGACCTTGGTGAAACGGAAATTATTGTCTTTGTAAAATGTTGTAGCCACATCTTCAAGTTATGAAATACGTTATTTTTGTTATGATATGCCTCATGATTTCTTTCTCCTGTCTTAAAGTTCTTTTTCATGACTTTATTGATGTATCTAATGTTCACATGTTAAATATTTCCCTTGTCTCCCTTACTGGGCCTTTTTCTCACCCTTTCCTTTGATGTATGCTCCCAGGTTATGAGATGCTATAATGAAATTAGGATGAAAAAATGGAGAGGCCTTTCAAGTGTTTAAGAAGAATGTTTTTTTTTCACATGTAATAAGTTCCTGGTTTCCAGGACACTAAACCTTAAAGATCCTCAGTTTTGTAAAATGTAATGAAAAGTTATGTTATAAAAAGGCAGGATGCAACAGTTGGTATCAAAGGATGGTTTAGTTATTTGTGGAAATTAGGATATGAAAACTTTAAGAATAAGCCTATAGAAAAGTTTATATATATGAAATCTTCCTAGTATTTTGGTGAGTATTGAGTAAGGGGTTTCCAAGAAAATACATCCCTGTCTGGATACGAGCAGGTAGAGGTGGCTCTGGCACAAATGTACATAGGGGTAAAACCTGAAAACAACACTTTGAGCTAGACTCAAGCGGGAACTGGTACACGACAACAGGCCTTGCTGCACTCTTGGTTATGACACTCTTGAGGGATATTCTTTGGTAAATTCATAAGCTTAGTATGAACCATTATTAAAGGAATAAAGATAAAATAAAATAAAGATTAACATAAGAATATATGATCATGGATAACCTAGATTGGAACCTAGGGGATCACAATTTAGGGTATACTTTACTTCTACAAGTTTATCTTTCTATGCTTAAAGATTCCTTTTAATGATTATTGTCTAAGTATTCAAGCCCCTAATTATACTTTCTTTTCTTAGATAATGGCAGGAAATAGAAGAACATGTCCCAACAACCAATGTGATAGGAAATGTGATGATTTCCTTATTGATATGACAGAGATGATGAGAGATCAAGTTGAACATATGGTGATTATCCCAAACCAACTATCAAAAATCACAATTAATAATTGGTACCTAGTTGAATGCCCAAATTCGTCAGGAAAGAAGAAGATGAAGTCTCAGGGAGGTTCATCTGATAAAGTTGATAAGGGAAAGAAGACCCAATTTCCTTTGTGCAAAAAGTGTGGAAAGGGGTACCAAGGAGAATGTCACAAAGGAACCGAGAGATTTTTTATGTGTGGGAAGATAGGGTATAAAGTATCCAATTGATTTAAAAAAATGGATAATGTGATGAATGGAGATAAGGTTCGATATAATGTACCTTATACATTTCGATTTTGTAAATGTGGAGAAGTTAGAAATTATCCAAGGCAATGCTCTCTTGGAATGTGTGAGAAGCATGATGAGCATCAACAATCTTCGAGGACAACAGAACAATGCAAGTCCTATGCTGAGATGGATCATGATGACTGAAGTACATGTAACTTCTTCGCAATAATTGTCTATGTCAGGTTGTATTTTAGTTCATGCTCCATGAGCATATCTTTAATGTTTTCTAAGAACATCAATTCACTACCTAAGATGTTTTTATATCATCAAGGGAAACATCTATTATTATGTACCCCATGTTGATGTAGTGAAGCTGTTCATCTTAAAAAAAAGGTGTTTAGGGTATTAAAAGATGATTATTATTTTGGAAGATGTTCACTATTTTGGGAACCCTATTTGATCAAGGTAAATAGATTACTATGGTATTTTCTTTGAGTAATAAATGTTGACTTATATTTTGAAGAATCGATGAATTTAAGGCGGACTTATAGTAATTTAGGTTACATATGGAAATGATTAACCTATCTTGGGGAAAATATGTTTAGGTTAGATACTTTTGTTATAAGATGTTAGGGGTGGTTGATGTTGTTTGGAGATGAACGATGAATTTTATTTTGGAAGACTATGTTATCAAATACTTCTTGTATTTGGGTTTCAATCTTAGTTTGGTTTATTTTGAGGAATTTTAAGGACAATTATTTATGGAATGGTCTATGATAAACTTTGGGTAGTACCATGGAATTGTGAAGATTTAAAAGTAGTTTCCCTTCCTATGGGATTGTTTCTTTTTGAAGAGTTGTTTTATCTTACCCTTTCTGTTTTTGGGATAATGTTTAATGATAGAAGAAATTGATAGTTAATCTTTTGTGGATTACGTGACTCTCAAGAAGATGATTCTTGGGTTTTTATGAGACCAAGTGTTTTTGAATGATCATCGTTTGGAGAAAAGATTAGTTTTGGTAGAAACTTATTAAAGGATGAAACTCTACTTGAAGGTAGGTATATTTCCCTGTGTTTTATTCCACGTATTAAATGAATCCAAAAATGTTGTCTGTTAACGTTTCCTACTGGGAAATCAAATACCGTTTAACCCCTCATAAGTTTGTGATTTTCTTGTTGTTAACTTTCTCCTAAGAATGTTTTCTATCACTCTCCCTCAGAACGTGACCCTTTGTTTTCTCCTCCATGTCCATGTTTTCCTACGTGGAATCCTAGTATGGGTTAACATGGGTGACCTTTTTACTTCCCTTTCTTTCTTTTAAAGTAATAGTGTTACTAACTCTTTTCTGATTTGGGACTTTCAATGAAATTTCCAATCCCAATTTTAAAAATTGCGGGGACGTAATTTCTTAAGGGGGGAAGAATGTAACGACCCAAAATTTTGAATAAATCTTGTTTCCTAATTTTGTATACTAAAAAAAAAAACGGTTTCATTTGATAACATGAGTATAATTAAATTGAGATTGTTGGGTTTTGACTGTTATATGATTGTTGGTAAATATGACCGATGGAAACTAAACATTTTTATTATTGTCTCTGAATACAAGTGATCTTGGTTAATATAGAAAGAAGATTAGATGGCCTCACCCAGTAGTCTTGGACTGATCGAAGCCTATCTAACAGAACTTGGGAAGGAGGTAGCACCACTGGGATTTTCCCTGGACCAAACCCAAGATGAACTTCATCGTGTGAAGCTAGAACGGAATCGCCTTCGCGAGAAGTTCAAACTGATAGAAATTACTACTCGTGCGATGTTGGACAAGCCTCCCTTGGATTCTCTCACCTTAGCACACCTTACACTTAGGTCCTATGCTGGTGTGATAAGGGGCTATGTAAGGAGACTGTAACTTCCTTGTGTAATCCTTTTTTTAAATAAAAATTTTGATTTCTTCTTATGATGAAGTTTATGAATTTTCAAATGACTGGATAAATATAGTATGCATATTTTTGATGAATTTTAGAAAAAGGATATTTTATAAATGTTTATTTAAACCTTAAATAATTAAAATTGTGTAATGATTTTCAAAAAATGGTCTTCTATAATTATGTTCAGTATGAAATTTGGAGTCTAATAAGATCAACTTAAATTTTGATGAATAGTAAAGTATGAATAGTGATTTTACGCTTAGGATTAGTAATGTGACCAAATGGATTAGAAATCTCACTTAAAGAAAGTTTTAATATAATTTAGACACCTTGATTAAGTAATATGATTCAATAAAATGGTTAAATAATAGTTTCATAAATTATTAGTCAAGTATTAGTTTTTTATGGTGAATAGTGTTTTTTAATTAAAAATTAAATTAAAAATATATAGAAAATTATTTTTATAAAATGGACTCTATTTTTGAACTCAGACCATCGATATTATGTTAAGGTAATTTTTGGGGATTTTTCTGAAAAAAATGAATTTTCAGAGAATAGTGTATTTATTTAAAAATTAAATTAAAAATATATAAAAAATTATTTTTATAAAATGGAGTTCATTTTTGAAATCAAAGTATTGATATTTGGTTAATGTGAAATTTTGGGATTTTTCTGAGAAAGTTGAATTTTCAGTGAATAGTAAAAATATAGTTTTAGGGTTTCGGTATGTTTAATGACATCATAACTGTGTCATGATGATGTCATGAGATATTTTAAGGGTTGTCCGACCAAAGGTGATGAATTATTGTATTGGGGGCCTCATGTGGCCTAACTCCATGGGAAATACCATGGGAGAGCCCATGGTTTTGAGAAAACCACTTGTGAGGTGTCCCTTGAAATTATTAAAGTATCACCTCACCTTCCATATAAATACCCACCCTTTCCTCCTTTATTTATCACTACCAAATCTTCCCCAATGAAGCTCTGGTCTCATTACCTCCCAAGGAGTCCTCCCAAGGTGCCCCCAATCCCTCAAGGTCCAAACCTTTGAGTTTTAAGGGTTACGTTTTAAGGCAGGGGATCCGACCTCTCTCTTTCTTTTCAAGTAATCTCTTTTATGTCATTTCTTTTATGCTCCATGCTCTTATGTTGAAGTATGTTCTTTTATATTCCTCTTAATTCCCTTTTCATGTTCATATGATGATAGACCTCCTCTTGCTCTCATAATTTCATTTTTAGAATGTTAAAGTGGCACCGTTAGGCTGCCGAATTTTTAAGGGATTCTTTCACCCTTCTCATTTTCAAGATCTATTTTCATGTAAAGTCTTTCATGTTCTTTTTTATTATTTTGGGGTATGATATCTAAATCTATCATACTTATCTTTTATTTTCACATGACGAGAGACCCTATTTTATCTTTTCAATTCATTTTTGTTGAAGTTTAAGTGGCGCCGTTAGGCTGCCGAATTTTTAAGGGATTTTTTCACCTTTCTCATTTTTCAAAGTTCTACTTTAATGTCAAGTCTTTCAAGTTCCTTTTTATTATTTTGGGGTATGATATCTATATCTATCATACTGATATTTTATGTTTATATGATGAGAGACGCTATTTGATCTCATCAATTCATTTTTGTTGAAATTTAAGTAACACTGTTAGGATGTCGAATTTTCATAAGAGAAATCTTATTTTTGTCTTCCTTTCATGTTCTTAATTTCATATGGAATATCTTTAAAATTTCAATACCATGTTCTTAAATCCTTTATATTCTTCCCCCCTACTTTTTTATGGATCATTTATGAGTGGGTGACCCATGTCCCCTCTCTTTTCAATGTTTTCTAAAACCTCGTAACATAGCCGTTATGCTACAGAATTTTCGTCTCAAAATGTCTCTCTCTTATTCTAAAATTCATTTATTTTATTAATTGAATACTCAAATCTCTTTCTTCTAAAGTTGTATTCACATATATACCAAAATTTTCTATTTTAAATTCTGGGATTTACATACATGAGACCCGCTTTCTGTTTCTGTGGGTTTAAAGTGATATAAAGATCATGTCTTTAAAGGAGTTTTTAAAACGTTATGATTATGAAATGAAACCCATTTCTTTTATGCTATACGGGTTGTTTATGAAATGATTGATGATGATATATGTGGCTCACATGATAATAAAGGCAAATTTAAGGGTGCGCCCTGATAGCGCTCCAATGCATTGGGTAAAGACTTAATCTCTAGAGATGACCATTTAGACTGATACCTTGGTGAATAACCTTGGTAATTTTTATTGACACCTTGGGGATGGACCTTGGTGAAACGGAAATGATTGTCTTTGTAAAATGTTGTAGCCACATCTTCAAGTTATGAAATACGTTATTTTTATTATGATATGCCTCATGATTTCTTTCTCATGTCTTAAAGTTCTTTTTCATGACTTTATTGATGTATCTCATGTTCACATGTTAAATGTTTCCCTTGTTTTTCTTATTGGGCCTTTTTCTCACCCTTTCTTTTGATGTATGCTCCTAGGTTATGAGATATTGTAATGAACTTAGGATGAACAAATGAAGAAACCTTTAAAGTGTTTAAGAAGAATGTTGTTTTCTCATGTAATAAGTTCCTGGTTCCCAAGACACTAAACCTTAAAGAACCTCAGTTTTGTAAAATGTAATGAAAAGTTATGTTATAAAAAGGCAGGATGCTACACTGCTGACTAGATGATGATGTAAAAATAGGTATATGTTCTTTCCTATAGTACTCCGCCGGAATTGCCTGGTGGGATTGGCGTGATGCTGCCAGACGAGTATGCTGGACAGCGGAATCAAAACGGACGGGTGTATGTGCCTGCTCATTGCTTGCCACCAAGTTAGGTTAGTGGACTTCTCCGGAGATGGAAGAGATGAGAGCCTGCTCACTGTTAACTGGATTTCACCTCTGGCGATTCGTCTTTCCTACTTGAGTTTGAGGAACCTGAGCCCAATGCCTGGAGTCGGTACCCTCATCATGTTGAGGGCGCACTGCCGCATGAGTCTGGCAGCGATTGTTGATTGGAGCCCTTGGGAAGAACTCCTGCCTGCTTGAATTAAGGCCCTGGGGGACCTGCTCATTCACCTACCCAGAATAAGGGAGCGAATGGTGATTGCGTTCTAGGGATAACGACCCGAAATGGTTAGAGACGATGGTTAGCACTGCCTTCTTCTTGATCACTGGTCGTCGCTGTCCGGACGACCAGGGTGAATTTTTCACTTGGAGGGCTCATCGAGAAGCCTCCAAAGTTGTAATGGTACCATTTTGATGGTACTCCTTAACCAGCACATTTGATACCTAGCATTGAAGATGCTGAGTAGGTGATTTCATCCTCAGAGCGGACGACGATCCAGCAGGAGTAGCAGTAGTGGCATTCGCAGCAGCGGTATTCACAGGTGTGAACTTGAGAGCAGCCATTTCTTAGAATGCATAAAATCCTGGAAAAGAGTGCCTGTTTGATATAACAGATGTAATCAAGATAAATTCATCCACTAAATATTTTGGATGAGGACATATTTCAATGATTGTTTTTTGTCCCTCTCATTGAGTTTTAAATAGGGGCCTCACAAATAATTAAAACATCATTTTGACTTGGTTAAGGATTCACGTCGGGTTCACCATTTTTTTGTTTCCCTTTGGAATTGGGGATGGTCTCATTGAATTAAGATTCAAACATTCCAAACGGTTTCTAACGGGTTTGTTCGTAGAACCGGAAACATCCAATGATTCCATATCCATTTGAACCTACTTTCCAAAGTTAGGCGCTCATTAGTTGTGGACTGATGAGGCTTAGGAATTTTCATTGGTCGAGAGGATGGGAGGTCAGACTCATCACACCTTTTTGAGGGGAATTATTGTCTACTCCGAGACTCTCTTTATAGATTTAAGTTATGTTCGTGAATCCTTTTTACATTACCAAGTATAAAAGGAGTTTTCCTTTAGATCTGACAATCAATGATTGATATGTAGGAAATTTAGAGAATATTTTATATATATTAGAGGTTCTTCATCGATAGAGAATCATCTGTATTTGTTTATAGATTCTTAGCCGATGGTATCCTTCAATACATGAAAGTATCTTGGTCATTATGATGACCATATTGGTTTTAAAGCCACTCAGTGGGGCACTTGAAGTTTATTGTCATTCAGAAGGACATTTATTATTTCATAGTTGGGATCGTACCCGCAGATAGGCTACCTACGTATCCTTTGTTTTGGAAAGGGAATTAGAAACCACATAGTTTGAGTAAGAGAGTGTGATGTTTATGCATGATTGATGGCTCAAAGAAAGATCTCGTGATTACTTTTACACTCTAAGCTCACGTGAGTCATGCTCGGTGTGAGAAACAAGAGGTATTGGTGAAACCAGACAATTGTGCCATGAAAGATGGAATGATGTGGGGCTTATGTGTGTATGACTAACCAAATAGATGAAGATTAAGATTTACTTCAGGGAAGAAATCCAGAAACATGGTCCATAAAGGTATATGTGCTTCATGGAGATTTGGATACTCTAATCTTGGGAATTACTCCTAAGGAAGATTCCCATGTTATGAGGGGACTTATGATTGGGTTTTACTCCTGAGAAGGAAGCCCATATCAAAAGGAAATTAAGGCTGGTTAAGAGAAATTAAGACGGGGGGTTACTCTTGAAAAGGAGGCCCAGGTGAATGGGATTTGAAAAATTAAGGGACTTGGGGCTTACTCCTAAGGAGGATGTCCAAATTTTGAGGCTGGGGCTTACTCCTGAAAAGGATTCACAGGTTAAAGGAATTATGGTTGGCGCTTACTCTTGAGGAGGATGCCCAAATAATATGATTTGAAATTGGGGCTTACTCCTGAAAAGGAGGCCCGAATTAATGAGGACTTGGGGCTTACTCCTAACGAGGATGCCCAGTAATAGGGTTCTCTCATCTTAAAGGATGAGGTTGAATGAATGAAATCTCTAATTTTAGTGAAATAAAGATGTGTAAATCACTAGGTTTTGAGAGATGTTTCACGGAATTCCTTTCGGATAAGGAAGTCAATCAAGAAAACATGCCATAAATGCCTTTGAAGAGTGTCTTGAAGACTGAATCTTGAATAGGAGAAGTGGAATGGCATAAGAGGGGTTAAATGGGCAAGAAGGGCACCTAAAAAGATAGGGGCACGCAAGTCCTGGCAGGCGTGCAGGTATACCTGCGCGACACATGGTTACTTGTGCGATTGTTAACCAGAAGGGTAATACTTGGGAGATCCTTGACCAAAGCCTTTAGAATTGTCCCTAGAGGCTTTACAGAAGATGGCGCACAAGTTCTGGTGAAGAAGTAGGGTGGCACGCAAGTGTGTCCATTTCCCTTAAGGGTAAAAAACTTAAACGTGCAAGTGTTAGTGAATTCTAACACATAGACCTTACTCCTCTTGTTTAGACCTTCCATTCTAGGTAAAGAATTACCTTATAAGTGTTTGGAAGACTTGAAGAAGAGACTTGGGCATTCAGAGCTTTGTATCTGAATTCTGTAAAAAATTCCTCTCGAAATGGGGGGCCCACCGGGGGTATTTATAGGCTGGAGAAGACCCCGGGCGGTTATCACTTAGGGCGTGCAAGTCACTTGCATGACCATCAGGCATCACACAAGTGTACTAGCGTGACAGTGAGGGAACTTGCGCGGCGCATGTGCATTTGAATCCTTGTTCATGCCTTTGTTGATTTTTTATGTTTTCTTCAAAGGATGAATCACTTTGTGCTAAGTCATTTTCCTTTCCATTCCTTTAGACAATGTGATGAAAAGGAGAGTCAACAATCACTGATTCACCCTCACCCCTCTTAGTGATACATTGATCCTGGCTAAACAATATCAATTGGTATTAAAGCCATGGTTCCCTTTTTTTCTCTTTACTGATGTTTTTTAAAGGGAAGTTGTGATAGAGAATTAGAATTACATGAACAATAAAAGGATTCTATTATATTATGCTAATAACTATCATGTCTAGAAAGTTAGAATGTTTACTTATATTATGTCTATTGGGTATGATTTTCATGAAGTTGCAACAAATGGATTTCCTCATTTGGATAAAAAAATTCCTCTTACATCCATTGAAAAGAAGAATCTTGAGAATGATGGAAGTGAAGGACCCCGGGACACCCTGAGAGTGGAGGGGTGAATTAGGGTGTAAAATTTTTCTTTTAAAAGTTGTGGATCTTGTTCACACGTTGGTAGGAACTAGTTTAACCTATATGATTGATATGAAAAGAAATCAAACATTCACATGAAAAGAGACAACACAACACTTTTTACTTGGTTCACCACTAAGGGATATGTACAAGGAGCATACGCTGACAGGTTTTTGGTCATACCAAATTCCACTATTTTTCACTAGCTGTGGATTACAAAGGTTCGGGAACAGTCACTCTGTCCCAAGATCACTACCTTTACAAAATTTTAGGGATAGATCACTACATCCCTCACATCACTCCCGTTGACTCCCCCTGGCTCACTGCCTTTGGTGAAGTCCCACTCAGTTTATAGATGTGAAGGTATCTTCATCATCACTAATGAATACATCCACTTTTGTATGTAGATGCTCTGTTGAAGTCCAAATTCAACCCATGGATGAATCTCACTTTGCACCGAAGGTATTGGGAAATCTTCCAGCTTCCACACTGCCCTGAATCACTGCCGTGCAACAACCATACCTGGCACCCTTCTCTAAGCCGGCGCGCAAGTCTCATCATGCAAGTTAAAACTGGCATGCAAGTCCACCTCAACCACTTGCGCGACACAAGCTTATGAAACTCCAAACTTGCGCGACTCGCACCCTTTCTCACCTAAACCATCTTGGACGCGCAGCAAACAACTGTCGCGTAACTTCTACTTGCACGACCACACAACCACTTGCGTGACCACTACACCTGTGCGACGAGAGCTCTAAATTTTTCAAAGTCTTGAACTTCATGCAGAATGAGGTGGGGTTGACCTCTATTTATAGTCATTTGGACACCCTGCTTGATGGTGCACAAGTCTCTGTCGCACAAGTCACTTGTGCGACCAAACCCAAAACTTGGGCGCCCCTTCTTCCTTTGCCATATTTTGATGTTCTGATCTTGAAAAACCTATTGCACGCAAGTTTCTAAGCTTCCAAGTAGTCGGCGCGCAAGTCCCTTTGCCAAAAACTCTTTTCTCCATTTGTCAATTTTAAGGTCCAGAAATTTGGAAAACACTAGAAAATGGTGCCTCCTTCAATACTGTTATCTTCTTGAACTGTAAGATCACTTCGCTGACACATATTCTAAGCATCCACTGAGGATTGACAAAAAACACAAAACATACTCCAATTCATGCAAAGACAACCATGCTTTCAATAAGAAGATATAAGAATGCTTTACTCTCATAACTTTATGGAAGTGAGTTTATAAGAGTGAAGGGTGTTGCCACTTCCAAAGGTATATAGAATAAGATGAAGAAAATTTATAAAGGAAAAAAAGTGAAGAAGAAAAAGTTACAAATTTGGAGGCTAGAGTATGAATCTGTTGGTGACTTCTTTACCAAGATAAATTACATTTTCAACATTATTAGATGTCATGGTGAAAAGTTGAATGATTATACTATTATTGAAAAGATCTTGAGAATTCTTCTAGAAAATATTGATGCTAAAGTTTCTTCATTGGAAGAGATAGATTGTGAAACATTATCTCTGGATTATTTTCATAGTACTCTTATTACTTATAAAATAATAAGGGAGAAACTAATGAAATGAAAAATAAAATTTTCTCATGAGATGTATTTCAAGACTTCCAAGAAAGAAAATATTTATTATATTATTGAAGAAGAAGAAGCTAGTGAATTTGATTCTAAAAACGAGGTATGTGAAAATATTAATGAATTTTTACCCTTGTTTTCTAAAAATGTGGAAAGAGGAATAGGTAAATATATTGGGTAACATCCCATGAAGTGTTTTGAATTTGGATCCATTTGGAACTTTGTGGCTAATTTTCCTTGATGAAAGAAAGAAGAGGACAGTGATGAAGATGAAAGAAGGCCAAGAATATTGTGAAAGAAATAGAATGATAAGGATAAATATTGTTCCAAAGGAAATGAAAAAACATTATCTAAGTCCAAAAATAGAATTTTCTTATCCAAATATTATAAAGAAGAATATAGGGAATCTAAATATAAAAATTATATTGATAAAGATGGATAGAATAATTTTTATTGCAATAGTTAACAATAAAGAATTTAGAAGTAGCAGTTCTGAAGAGGAAGAAACTTGATTATAATTTCATCTTAACGAAGAATTGAAATAATGTATGAGTAAGATTGGGAGGCTTGAGAAAGAAATCAAGAAGTTGAAAAATTAAAATTCTTCATCAAAAAAACAATAATGTTTTCTCAATGATAAATTTAATCTACTTGAATATATTTATGATTTTAAGAAATCTCTTGATAAAGAAAAGGATCGTAATGAACATCTAGAAGTAAAGTTGAAAGAAAAAGAAGAAGAGTTGGTACTTGTCCAATAAAAACTTTCTAAATCTGAACATAGGGTTACAAGTTTCAATAACTCTACTTATGAAGTTGGTGAAACATCTAGAAAGGGTAAACCAAAGATGGATCAAAAGTCAACTTCAATGGTTGAGAAGAAAGATGAAATTGTTTTTAATAAGAAGAAATATGAGAAATTTATGTATGTTTCCAAGAACAAAAAAGTGGAGAAGTCATAAGTCTCTAAAAATTACGAGTCCAAAAAAGTTTCCACTACTTTTGATTTTGATAAGGCTGAAAGGAAAACAATTCTGAAGAAGAAGGCTCATGTTGAGAATACAAATATTGGTGGTCAACAAAGTTATAATAATAAAGATAAGAAGGTTGATAAGAAACATGATCACAAATCCAATTAGTATATAAGTTTTAGAGGAAAATATTATTTATATGGATATTTCTAGTATTGTGGTGGATTCAGACATACAAAAAATATGTGTTGATATAATCAACAACAATACAACTATTCCAAAAATTACAGAAGTAAAAGTTTGAGGGGTATTAAATCCCCTAAAAGAAATAAGACTAATAAAGATGTTTTAAAGAAACCTACGAATATAGTTATGAAAATTGAAAATTGGTTCCAACCTTTGTAAAATATTTGTGAACTATGTGAAAAACCTATACATCTTACAAAAGGTCATCTTTTTTTGTTACCGGAACCAAAAAAGTTTGTTAACAATTCACAAAAGTTGGATGTTAAGAAAGATAAAGGGAAAGAAAAATATCTTATTGTAGAAACCACTCTTAAAGATACAAATGGAGAATGACCTTAGATCTTGGATAGTGGATGTTCTTATCATATGACAGGAGATGTAAATTTTTTGAAGAATGTGAAATAATTCAAAGAAGGAAAAGTGACATTTAATAATGATGAATCTCTCAAAATCAAAGGTTTTGGATCAGCCATCATTGTGGACGAAGAGTTGAAATACAAAAAAGTTTTATTTATTGATGGGCTGAAGAAAAACTAGATAATTGTTTCATGTAACACCCTGAGATTTTACAGTATGTATTTTTTTTAATTTAACTTATTTGACATCTGACATTACAGAGAACACTTAGCTTAAAAAATGATTAAATATTATCATTTAATTGTGATAGTTATCACCTACATGTTGGAATAAAGGGAATGAAATATATTAAGATAATTATGAAAATAAATTTTACACATGTTTATAAAATGAATTCATTAGTTACTAATTAATTATAAATGAAAATAAATACTAATTGAACATAACGGATGTGTTTTTATAAAAAACTATTTTAGAATTTTATCTTAATAAATTAAATCAATAACTATTAGTGAAAGATATTAATGAAATTTATATGTTAAATATCAAATAATTTTTTTTAAATTTAACCAATAAGTCTAATAGAATTAAGATAAGAATAAATCCAATTTTAAGATTAAAAATATGTATTTTCTAAAAGGGAATTTTATCGCATTTTAATGGAGAACTTGTTTTAAATCTAAAATTAGACAATTTTTAAAATTCTATTTGAAAGAAAAACTTTATTTTTAAAAGATTAATGTAAAAATTAGCTCAAGGTGATTTTTGGTATTTTTTAGAAAATATTTATTTTCTAGTGAATAGTAAAAAATACCAATTTTATAAAATTGTCAATTTCATTGTATTAAAACCTCATTATGATTTGAATTTTATATCAATGGGAATTAAGAAATATTTTTTTATAAATAAAATAATCAATTTCATTTTAATCATCCATATATATTATTTTGGTATAAGTACATTTTTGGGCTTAAAAATACAATTTTCAAAAGCACTATTTTTCATTTCATTTAGCGGGATTAATTTTAAATTAAAGTATGAAACTTTTGTATTTGTAATATTTTCATATGAATTAATAAATTAATATTTTGTTTCATTATAATTAGAAGATAATTTTATGGTACCATAATTAATTTTTCAAAGTGTCGTAAAATCAGTTATAATATTAAAATTGATTTTTTTGAATAAATGATGATTTTATTTAAAAATTAGAATCTAATATTGAGATAATTATTTTCATAAAATGGACTCTATTTTTTAAATATACTTGTAAGAAAATGATTAGGGTGAATTTTTGTGATTTTTCTAAAATAGTTGAATTTTTGGTGAACAGTGAAATACACTAATTTTCAGTATTTAACATTATAAGTAAATAAATGAATTTTTAAGTCATTATTGAGTCATGGATGATATAAGTGACCATTATATAAAACTCACATTCTCTATTTACTATAATTAGTCACAAGAATCATCACAGTTGATAATCTTGAGCTAAAATAATAAACTAATGAATAAAATAATAAATAAACACCCCACTCCTCCTCTATAAATACCACCCCTCACCACCCCTTTTCCTCACAACTTATAGCCTAAAATATTTCTATATATTCTTTAAAATTACTCTTACAAACCTATTACCCATGTCCTGGTCTTGATGGTCTCACTAGAAGACCAATCGTAAGTGCCTTAAGGAGGTTCTCAAGGAGATGTTATACAGAAGGTAAAATCCTCTTTCATTTTATTTTATTTTATTTTATTTTATTATCATATCCTTACCTAATATATCCAAACATGAATGATAATTAAAGTATCTTATATATAATGAAATTCTATTATGTTAATGGAATATCCATCATCAATTCTCTTCTCTTCTCCTTTTATTCTTAAAAAATGAAAACATCATTTTTTATATACCGATTCACCGCCTTAATGGACAAAAAGTTTTAATTTTCCATTTACTTCTTCAAGGATTGTCATAAAAAAATTATAGTTAAAAAATATTAAAATATGTTTATAAAAAACTTATTTAATATTCTGGAACCAGTATTTAAACATATTATTAAATAAAATGATACTAATTCGTGATGGTTGTAAAAACCACAAAAATAAAGTAAATCATTTTCATTAACATTTTATCTAATGAATAATCCTAATAACATATAACCAAACACTACGGACAATATGACCTTTAAAAGTGCTATAAAATTCCATTTATAGTGCTAAAAAGAAATATTAATCTCAACGAAGATAAAGGGGATCCCTTTTATCAGCTTAAAAAAAGCGTTGATAAAGACCCCTTTTATCAGTGCTAAAAAAACACTCACAAATGGGTTCTTTATCAGCACTGATAAAAGTTAAAAAAACATTAAAATATAAATAAATAAACATTTATGCAATTTAGGGAGGGGCCTCAATAGTGCTTAAAGCTCCCTTCAACATCCCCCCCCCCACCCCAGCCCACATGCCCCAGCCACCCCAGCCACCCCCAGACCGCAAGCCCCAACAACCACCCCACCCCAGCCTTTAATAGTGCTTAGCCCCATTTCCACCCCTGCGTGCCCCCTGCCTCCCCTGGGATTCGAACCCGAAACCTCTTGGCTACGTGCCTAAACCTTTACCACTCCACCATATTGGTTTAGTCTCCATTTAATAATATAATTATTTATATATATAGTTATATTTACTCATATATTAATATATATTTATATTAATATATATATATATACATATATTTAGTTATATTAATATATATATATATATATCCTTATATTAATATATATAGTTATATTTATATGTTAATAAATGAATTCTTATATTAATATATATTTATAATACCATTTTTAAATACATTTACAAAATATGATTTTTTGTGTATGTTTATAAATAAATAAATACATACATACATCACACACACATATCATATGTGTATCTGTAAGTATAATTATACATATTTATATATATTTTAAAATATTATTTATTAATATGTATATAAATATGTTTAGAATATATAGATAATATATATCAGTTTGTTAATACATACGCACACAAATATATATATATATATATACACACGTTCACATTATATAGGTATATAAATATTCACCTATTTGTATTTTAAATAAAATTCATTTTAGTTTTTTATTTAGATAACACTTATATATTGAGAAATATATTTTATATGTAAATATGTTAATTATTTATTTATAAAATTAAAATTTTTGTGTGAATATATAAAAAATATGTATATATTGTTAAATATTTGATTAAAAATAAAATTAAATTATGAAAAATGATAAAATTTTAATGCCATAATTTGAATATCAATGTAATCCCTTGAAATAAATCCATTCCTCACTGAAAAATGGCAGAAGAACCTCTTAAACGAGACTGAAATTCCATCAAATGTTAAAACATTTGGGTATTTGAACTAAAAACACAATTTTAGAGGCCTTCTAGGCCTTTTTGGCCTTGAAAAACGTGACAAAAGGTTCTCTTGTGTCACTAGTGCATAAATCTCGTCACATGCTTCGATTTGATATGCTGTTGATCTCAATCAGGCACCCGAATCAAAAGTTATTTTCGTTTGAAGTTTGAGTTACGTTTTCAACTTATTTTATATATTTTATTTATTTTTTAATTTTTTGTGTCTTCATATTGTTATTAAATGATTATTAGTCAATGAAAATCAGAAAATTATTAATTAATAAAATTTTAAGATATTTTATAATTCATTTTCACTACATATCTTATATATTAAGTGTAAATATTTATTTATACTTATCTAAAACATATTTAAAAAATATATATTATATTTACATCAATATAAATATAATTATATAATTATATATCAATATATTATTTTTTATGATTTTTTTGAAATATACACTTTATCAGTACTAGGAAAAAAACACTGATAAGGCCCCCCTTTATCGACGCTACTAAAAAAAGCGCTGATAAAGGGGGCCCCTTTAACAGCGCTAAAAAAGGGCTGATAAAGGGGGTGCATTTATCAGTGCTAAATAAAGCGCCGATAAAGGCCCCCCCTTTATCAGTGATTTTTTAGCACTATTAAAAGTACCCTTTATCAGCGTTTTTTTAGTGCTGATAAAGGAACCCCCTTTATTAGTGCTTTTTTTAGTGCTGTTAAAAGGTGGCACTATGGAAACCCAGTTTTGTGATAGTAAAATGATATATAAGACCATTTAAACTTTTGTAAGTTCATTAATAACATATAATTTCAATTTTTGAGGATTATTTTCATTTTACATGAACTTACACACTTGTATACAATCAAACTGATCACGAAAACAAAGAAAACAAACACACCCAGAACTACAAAAATTAAACATTGAAACCCATAATAATGGTCATAAACAAACTTAATAAATTTTTAATAAATAAAATATATATTGGATAGGTTTTTAATTAAGTAATCAATGAGTCTAATTTTATTATCCAAGACATTAAGTACAAGTGCAGAACACTTTCATACATAAGGTAAGGGTTTTCTCATATCACTTTTATTTTTGTGGGATATGCCTTATTCACCAGTTATTTATTGTGTGTGGTGTATATATACTTTTTTTTAATATATCATATCATGAATCTCTTTATCTTTATAGTATTTAATGTTTCATTTGATAATCATTAATTTTATGGGGAATATGGTTCGACTGATTGCAAAGTGATAAGGGATTTCGTCTCAATCCCTTTTCATTAAGACATATTTTGAAGTTACACACCCACCTTCTTTTATGAGGTGTATATACAAACCCTTTTACTTATCATATCATGAATTTAATTATTCTCATATTATTTAATGTTTTGTTAAATTTTATTCTTTCATGGGGCTTATTATTTAAATGTTCAAAGTGGTATGGGACACTTTGAATGTTTAATGATTTAATTTCAAATTATTTTTATCCATGTAAGTAGTCTTGATATTATTTTAAATATTTATTTATATAGATGTAAAATTATTATAAAAGATATTTTATGTCTGATTTTAATTACATTCAAAGTTTTTTGAAAAGATTCTTTTTACATGTTTTATACAGAATATTTTTCAAAATTTAAAAGGAATGTTTTTTAACTTATAACGGAATGAGAGGCTTTTACTTCGTTCATAATGCCTTAATTTTTTAAGATTACTTTACAATATTACAAGGTTATTCTCAAAGAAAATGTTTTATTTTTTGATTACACAAATTTTTTTAGGAATAGGAGATTTCAAAGTTAAAAGGTTATTTTCCTCAATAAATTTTCAGCGATCTTATATATGTCAACATACTTTTTCGAATACTACAATTGATTAAGTTTTATCTATTATGATTATATTTATCATATTTTATTGAATATTTTATGATCAGCTTGATTGGGGATATACTATTTTGACACCATTCACCATATTTCTCTGGATGGTTTATGATTATGTTTATTTTATGGGAAAAGTATTTACATTTCTTATGCTAGTTTAAATAATAATGTTTATTATGTTTAACCCCATTCATATAACGAATTAATTAGACTTAGTAAGTGTTAGGCATGGTTCGCTATATCCACTCGATGTATTAGTAGGTCTTATGAGACAAACTAGACCATATTTTGGCCAAAGCCTTACCCATTTATGTATACTTCTTGGTCGAGGCCTTGATGGTATGTTGTAGAAATCCCCCATTATGAATTACCTTATTATGATATTAGTTATTGATATTCCATATGATTATTCAACTAGTAGAATATATATGGTTATGTTTTATTCTCTTGTAATTATTTATATGGATTTTTTTGATCATATTTTATTCTTCCTTATTATACTCAAGTTTTTTATTAAATGGAATGTGTTTCAGTAATTCATATTACTATATTGTTTATTACTATTTACTGATTATAGCTTCCACTATATGTATACCCTTACGGAGCATCAGTTCTCACCCCTTTAATTTGTTTTATTTTACCCAGTATATGAGGAAATATTTTTTGGTTGTTATATAGGGATATACTAAGTGTAAAAATGGAATTCCTGAAGAAAATTATTTTTTATTTTATGTTTTTAAATTTAATGTGAATTAAAATTATGTTTGTATCTATTTTTATAAAGATACTAAACTATTGTTTCATATGGTATGCGATCGGTTGTACTCAGTACCGATTTAATAAAGTAACGCATCAACTCTAGGATATTGGGTTCTGAGTCTTTAAAGATGGTATCAGATCAAGTTTAGTAGAAAATTTAGAAACCAGGTTTAAAAAAAATCCTAGATTAGGGAACATAACCATAAGATATAATTTTTGGATAAATATAGAAGAACATCCCATACAAACCATGTTTATGAGTTTATCTATGCATAAAAATTTCAATTTATGTTAAGTATTTAACTAGTTTTGGGATTATACATTATGTTTCATAATGATATGATATAATCTAGTGTATGTTGTTATTTATAAATGGAACCTCACATAAGGAATGGGAACCTCACCAATGCACATGATCTAAAGAGTAAAGAGCATAAAATATTTTATGGTCTTGTTCCAATATTTTGAAGGGAACAAGTCTCCCAAAAATTATCATCATATGAGGATATAATATCATGTGCTAATGAGATGAATAAATAATTATCTACGTATTATGACTTTGAATAGAATCACAATAATAAGAGTACATCTAGGAAAAAGTTGGATAAAGTAAATAATAAAAAGAAGTATTTTCCCACATGTGATAATTGTGGAAAGAAACACCTTAGTAGTTATTTAAAAGGAATGAGAGTTTTCTACTAGTGTGGAGAGAGAGTAAACCATTCTTGTGATTTAAAGGGTAAGAAAAAGGTTACTAATGTACAATTATTCAACTACAAGTAGATAGAAAACTATTCTAATCAATGTATCAAGTGTCAAATAAATATACCCCAATATAGGATAATGGATCACAGTCATGCTTATGCTACAACCTTAGATGAAGAGGAATGATTAATATGCCTATGTTTGGATTCAAGAATTATGATATTTTATTATTTTGTAAATAATTTTCCAGTTATAAGAATCTTGAGATATATAAGGATTGTAATTCAGTACTTATTCTTTAAGGAATTGGAATCATGTCATGAATAAAACCATTAATCAAGAGAAGTGATTTTGTTAGAAGTTGATCTTCTTGAAAACAAATGTTATGGGAAACATAACCCCAAATATGTTCTTGATATTGAGATGATAATAAATATATGTTATGGGATTTTATTGGTGACCATGAAGGTGGTTAGTGATCTGATGGTTTATGTTATGTTGGAATTATTAGATGTTTGGATTTAAGGATTATATTTAAAAACCTGAGATTATACTTTTGGAAGCATGCATGTTTTCATTAAGGTTTTAAGGTGATAAAGGTATTCATATATTTGGTATGCGAGATTAAGAGTTCCATTATTTTGTTTTATGAATCTATTTCTAAGTTGAAATTTTTAAATTTAGTGATCTTCCTTATAAATTTTTGGTCATTGAATTTGGACATACATATTTTGGATGAGTCTTAAGATTAGATACTTAGGGAATGGATAAAGTTGGATACTATTGTTTGAGGTTAAAGTATGATTTATCATATTGGATAACCTATGATAACCATTTTGGTTTTAACAAACATTTAAAGGATAAAGGGATGAATTATGGATATTATGATTCCTAAAAGTTCTTCATGCATAATTTTTTTTCTTGAATATCTGTATCCAGATTTAAGAAATGAAGTGGAGATAGATCGAAGCAAAACCAAATGGTGAAATTTTGCTTATGATAAGAAAATAAATCAAGTAAGTTTATTTTTCTCAAGTGTATATCTATATAATAAAATAATCCTTCTACTCTAGGAAAATGATTTTGGAATAAAGCGTTATCTGTTTACTTTTATTTATAAGAAATCAATGGTATTTTAACTGATCATAGATTTATGGTTTTGTGATAGTTAACTTTCTAATGACCATGTTCTATATCACTCTCCAAAAAAAATTAATTGTTATATTTATCTTATATACCCAAGTTATAACTTATCACTAATGTTATCCTATTTGAAAGCTTAATTTTTTTGTGACCTTCACATTTCCCTTTGCCTCTTATTAAGAGGATGTTTTATTAACCCTATTTCTGATGTGAGATATCCAAAAGGGTATTTTAAAATGAAAAATCCATGATTACCAATCAAAAGTGTAAATTGTCAGGACACAATTTTTAAAAGTAGTGGAGAATATAACACCCCTTGATTTTATGGTATGTATTTTTTTTAATTTAACTTCTTCAATAGCTTACGTTACAGAGAACACTTATCTTAAACAAATGATTAAATATTATTATTTAATTTTGATATTTATCACAAAGCCGTTGGAATAAAGGGAATTAAATAAATTAAGTAAATTATGAAAATTTAGTTTACACATGTTTATAAAATGAATTCATTAGTTACTAATTAATTATAAATAAAAATAAAAACCAATTGAACACACAAATTTTGTTTTTATAAAAACTATTTTGGAATTTTATATTAATAAATTAAATTAATAACTATTAGTGAAAGATATTAATGAAATTTATATGTTAAATATTCAATAATGTTTTTTTAAAATTCAACCAATAAGTTCTATAGGCTTAAGATAAGAATAAATTCAATTTTAAGCAAAAAAGATATATTTTTTAAAAGGAAATTTTATCGCCTTTTAATAGCGCACTTGTTTTAAATCTAAATTTTGTTTTTTTTTAAATTATTTTTCAAAAAATAAACTTAATTTTTAAAATAATAATTTCAAAATTAGAATTGGGTGATTTTTTGGTACTTTTCAGAAAATATTTATTTTCTAGTGAATTGTAAAAAGTTACCAATTTTTATAAAATTATCAATTTTGTTGTATTTAATCCTCATTTTGATTTAAATTTTATATCAATGAGAATTAAGAAATATTTAGTTACAAATAAGATAATACATTTAATTTTAATCATGCTTATATATTATTTTTGGTATAAGTACATTTTTGGGCTTAAAAATACATTTTTCAAAAGAACTTTTTTTCTTTGAGTTTAGTAGGATCAATTTTCAATTAAATTTTGAAAATCATGTGTTTGGAATATTTTAAATTTTTTTCATAAATTAATATTTTGTTTCATTATATTTATAAGATAATTTTGTGAGGCCATAATTAATTTTTCAAATTGTCATAAAATTAGTTATAATATTAAAATCAGAACTTTTCGAATAAATGATGATTTTATTTAAAAATTAAATATCTCATATTTTAGAAATTATTTTCACAAAATGGAGTCCATTTTTAAAATCTATACATAAAAAAATGTTAATCTTGGTTTTTGTTATTTTTCTAAAATAGTTGAATTTTTGGTGAATAATAATATACAGTAATTTACAGTATTTAACATTATAAGTAAATAAATGAATATTTGAGTCATGCTTGAGTCATGGATTATTTAAGTGACCATTACCTAGAACTAAAATTCTATAGTTACTGTAATTAGTCATAATAATCATCACTATTGATATTCTTGTGCTAAAATAATAATCTAATGAAGAAAATAATCAAAAAACACCCTCTCTCATCCAATATAAATACCACCCATCACTACCCCTTCTCCTGACACATTCTAAGAATTGAATCCTACTTATATTATAAAAAAATACTATTCCAAACCCATTCCCCAAATTCTGGTATTGCTGGTATCAACAAAATACCAATCCCAAGTTCCTTAAGGAGGTTCTCAAGGAGACGCTAAACAAGAGGTAAAATCACTTTTCGTTCTATTTTAATTTCTTTTCTTTTCTTATCATCTACTTAACTCCTCAATGAAAACATGCATGATAACTCCAGTATATTATATATTCTATAATTTTATTATGTTAATGTAATATCCATCATCAATTCTCTTTTCTTCTCCATTTATTTGTAAAAAATGTAAACATCATCCATGATGTGCCGATTCACCACCTTCATGGACGACGAGTTTTAATTTTCCATTAATTCCATCATGGTTGGTCATAAAACCATTTTTATGGTTTAAATAGATTTTAATACGTGTATTAAAACTCATTTAATTTTCTTTAACCAGTATATAAACATATTACTAAATAAAATGATTCCAATTTGTGATGGTCATAAAAACCACCAAAATAAATTAAATCATTTTCATTAAAATTTTATCTAATGAATCATCCTTATACCATATAACCAAATGACATATAAAACCATTTAAAATTCTATAATTTCATTAATAATATATAATTTCAAATCTATATTATTATTCTCATTTTACATGAACTTCCATACTTTTATACAAACGAACCAATCATGAAAACCAATAAAAAATGGGCCCAGAACAACAAAATTAAACATTCTAACCCATAAAAATGGTCATAAATGAAATTAATAAAATTTTAATAAATCAAGTATATGTTTTATAGGGTTTTAATTAATTAATTAATTAATCTAATTTGATTATATAGGACATTAAGTACAAGTGCAGAGCTCTTTCAAACATAAGGTAAGAGTTTTCTGATCTCACTTTTATTTATATGAGATATGCCTTATTAAACACTTATTTATTGCATGTAGTGTATGTATAATTACATTTGATATATCATATCATGAATCTATTTATCTTCATGTTATTAAATATTTCATTTGATGATCATTAATTTTATGAGGAATACGATTTGACTAATTACAAAGTGGTAAGGTATTTCATCTTAATCTGTTTTCATTGAGGAATATTTTGATGTTATACACCCATCTTCTATTAATATGTGTACACACATACCCTTTGACTTATCATATCATGAATTTATTTATTCTCATTTTATTTAATGTTTTGTTAAATTTTATTCTTTTATAGGGATTATGATTTAAATGTTCAAAGTGGAATAAGACACTTTAAATGTTTAAATATTTTCTTTCAAAATCTTTTTCTCCATGTCAATATTCTGGATATTATTTTACAAATTTATTTATATGGATATAAAATTATTATAAATGACATTTTATGTCTATTTTTAATTACATTCAACAGTTTTTGAAAAGATTCTTTTTACATGTTTTATACGGAATGTTTTTCAAAATTTAAATGGAATGTTTTTTCAACTTATAATGGAATGAGAAGCTTTTCCCACTTTCATAATGCTTTAATTTTTGAAGTTTCCTTTACAAAATTACAAATTTAATTTCAAATAAAATGTTTTATTTTATGATTTCACATATTTTTTTAGAATAAGTGATTCCAAAGTAAAAAGGGGTATTTTATTGAATAATTTTATAGTAATATTATCTATGTCAACATCCTTTGTTGAATACTATGATTCATTAAGGCTTATCTATTATGATACTATTTACCATATTTTATTGAATATATTATGACCATCTTGACTGGGTATGTGCTATTTTTTACACCATTCACCATATTCCAATGGATGGTTTATGATTATGTTTATTGCATGGGAAAAGTATTTAACTTTTATATTTTAGTTTAAATACGAATGTTTATTATGTTTCAACCCTTTCATATGAGGAATGTATTGGAATTAGAAAGTGTTGGGCGGGACCCACTATAGCCCCTCGATGCATTGGTAGGTCTCATGAGGCAAACTATACTAGGATTTGGCTAAGGCCTTACCCATTTATGTAGTCTTCATGGTCGAGGCCTTGATGGTATGTTTTAGATGTACCAAATTATGAATTCCCTCATTATGAGATTAGTTATTGATATTCTATGTGATTATATGACTAGTAAAATATCCATGGTTATGTTTTATTCTCATGTAATAACTTATATGGTATTTTTTATAATATTTTATTCTTTACATTTTTTGCTCAAGTTATTTATTAAATGGCATGTGTTTAAGTTATTCATATTAACATATTTTTATGCCTATATATTGATGATAAATTACACTGTATGTATACCCTTACTAAGAATCTGATATCACTACTTTCTTATGTTTTATTTTCCCTAGGATAAGAGGAATTTGCGATTTTAAATTACCACAAGGAATAATATATCACCATATAATTTTGCATAAGAAAACATCCCAACCCCTTTTTAGATGCATCACTATAGATCACAAACCTTTCTCCACTACAATGTAGTGTGAGCACAAGTGCACTAGCAAACCTTCTTTTGATCTCTTTGAAATTCTATTCACATTCCTCCTTCCACACAAACATAACTCCTTTACAAATCAACTTGTTGATTGGATTAGATAATCATGACAAATATTTCACAAAGCGTCGATAATATCCAGCCAAACTAAGAAAACTTCAAATCTAAGTTACCATTTTTGGTCTCAGATAACTTTCAATAACTTCTATTTTTGTTGGATCCACATATATCCCCTCTCTTGAGATTATGTGACCAAAAAATGAAACTTTCTGAAGCCAAAATTTAAACTTGGTAAATTTTTCATAAAGATTATCCTTTCTCAGGGTCTTCAGTACAATTCTTAAGTGATATTCATGCTCTTCGTTTCTTTTCAAATTGATAAGAATATCATCTATAAAGATTATTGCAAACTGATCAAGATATCCTCTAAAGACTCTATTCATTTGATCCATGATGATAACAGGTGTATTAGTAAGACCAAAAGGAATCACTATAAATTCCTAGTGTCCATACCTTGTACGGAATTCCATATTTGGTATATCCTCCTTCTTTACCCTTAATTGTTGATATCTCGAAGGAAGATCAATCATGTAAAAGTATTGAGCTCCATGAATTTGGTCAAATAAGTCATAAATGTGGAGAAGAGGATATTTTTTCTTGATCGTTATATTGTTAAGTTCTCGATAATCAATTCAGAGTCTCACTGATTCATCATTCTTCTTAAAAAAAGAACATGTGCTCCTTAAGGTGACACACTAGTGCATATGAATCCCTTGTAAAGATTCTCTTGGAGTTTCTTCTTCAATTATTGCAACTCAATTGGGTCCATTATATAAGGTGTCTTTGAAATAGTAATAGCACCTGGTATGAGTTCTATTGAAAACTCAACATCACAATTTAGTGGAAGACCTAGCAATTCTTCCAGAAAGACATCATCAATCTCTCGTCAAATGGGTGTATTATTAACTGTAAGTTTATCCCCAACTAGTTGAGATATATGACCTTAATTTATAGGGATCAAGACCCATAATATGGAATAAATTTCTACTAGAATGTTTTATTTATCCTTGCATCAATAAATAATCATAGATTAATCTGGAATATGAAATGTGAGTTCCCTTATTTGGAAATTCATATGAGCTCCATATAGAGAAAGTTAATCCATGGCAATAATCACATCAAATTCTACTATAGGAAGGATCACAAGATTTTTCGGAATCACTTTCCCAAAAACTTCAACCGGAGAAGAATTATAAACATTTGATGCGACCGTTGTGCCATTAAGAGTTGTCAGAGCTAACTCATCATCTAATTGTAGAGGTAATATGGAAATACCCTTATAAATTTCATCATAAATAAAAGATTGGGTGGATCTAGAATCAAATAAAACATTTTTTACTTTAGAGTGGATGATAAGTGTACCTTTAACCATTTCATTATCATACTCTACATCGCTGATAGTTATTTCATGTCACTTGCCTTTGTCTTTGGCCTTTAGAGTTTGTTGACATCAATCATCATAAATAACCCTTGGATTAGGTCATTGATTGGAATAATGCCCCATTTCCTCGAACTTGTAACATTGAAGTGTAGGAGGTTCATTATGTGTATCCTTTTATCTATTTAAATCATTTGACATCCTTTTCCAATAAATTCAGCATTCAATTTCCTGATGACCTTATTTTCTACACTTAAAACATTTACTAGTCCCTTTAAGACAATTACATCCATGTTTCTTTCCACACTCTGAGCATAAGAGAAAACTCATCTTATTTTCAGTGTGGTCTTTAAATTTTTCCTTGAATTCCATTTTTATTTTCTTATCAAACCCATAGGATTGATGGGTTACTCCAATCTCTATCTCAACCTTGAGTGCACATCGAATGATTTATTCATACATATTGAAGTCCCTTATGGTTAATACCCTCTAGCGAGTTGGTTTTAAGACACTAAAGAATAGATCAATTTTACTCTCAGTTTGGATAATAATTACATATGCATACCTTACAAGTCTTGTAAAATTTTCTTCATATGTACAAATAGATTTATCATCCTTTTGATTGAGTCCAAGGAGTTCATTCTCTATATTTGTTCAAAGAATACGAGGAAAGTACTTATTGAAAAATAAGTTCTTGAACTTGTCCCATTCTATGGATTCAATTTCATATCATTGCCTTTTATTCTTGATAAGGTTCCACCATTTATCAAATCCACCTTCCAAATTATTGACTAATAAGATGAATTTATTATATTATAAACATTAAAAAAATGAAAATATCTTTTTAGTGGTATAGATCTATTGTTCAGCCACTAATGGATCAGAAGACCTACTGAAAGAAGGTGGAAACTACCTCATGAAGGACTCAATGAAATGTTGTTCCCTCTTTTTCTCATTCAGAAGTCCTGCATGATTTATAGCATGAGAAAGTTGTGTGAACAAAGATACAAGATTTTTCATTCTATCTCCCTTAACATTTGATTTCCTAGGAGGAAAATCATTTCATTTCCCATCGCATTTAGCATTAATGCGGTTCCTTCGGGTTCCATCCATTGACTAAAACCAATAAGCATAGTGTGAGAAAAACTAATAATAATGGAAAAACACATAATCAAGAATAAAATTACAATTTAGGATACATTAGTTTTTATCCTAGGTTATTCATCATCATTTCTAAAACACTATGATTGTAACCTATACTTTAACATATCCTTAGGGGTCTTCCTAGGGTTTTCTCATCCTAGTTTCCAAAGGTTAACTATACCTTTCCTCTGATACCAACTATAACAACCCATACTTTACATACATAGATATTTCTTCAAAATTGAAGAATATTCATTACAAAATATAACAAAGCCACGATAGGACCATATAGGTATAGTTTCTTTAGAAACTGAGAAACATAGATAACTGGTTCATAAGACTTATTCATTGTCTCCTACTTATTTCATCATAACTAGACCCCTTTTTGACATATCTGACTTAATAAACTTCTTCATGAACTAGGTAAAAGAAAAATATAAAAGGGTGATCTCAGATGTTTATTAAGGGTAAATAAGGGAGATATAAATAGTATCATAATCATAAGACATAAGAACATAACATTTTAAAGCCTTATCCTGCATATGAAAGATAGTTATATCATGCCATGGAATAAATAATTAAAGTTCATAAGAATCAATGAACATAATTCCAAAATTCATAACATAATACATGAATTTTTTTGGCATACACATAAGCATAGAAAATAATTTCATATTATTCAAGGCTCACTGCCAAGACCATCATAGCGGACAAAGTCCATTACTGAACTGAGTTCACTCCTCGTTCCAGCTCGATATTATTGAACCGAGATCATTTCTTATTTAATCCATGTATATCTCATGAGATATAAATATTTTCCAATGAATTAGAGGAATATATAGGACCCAACCATCTCATAATGAAATAATTCTTACGTGTACCACAAAAACATAAATCATTCATCATATAATAACCCAAAGAATAAAATGGGTTTCTTAAACATCATTCCATCATAACATAATCCATATAAAACAAATGGATTTAATAAATAGAAGTTCATAATAAAAAAATAAAACCACATAAATAATAGGGATAATATACTTGAAACATTACCCTATTAAATAATTCCATCTTAGATGGAAAATAATTTTGATATAACACTTGAACTTAACTACTTAAGAAAATATCCTTTCTTCTTCAAAAATAATTTCTTTTCTCAAAATACCGTGGAATTTTAAAAGAAATGAATTTATTTTAAAATAAACTTGAAACCCTGTATAGGAAGCTTCCTAGAAATAAAGTGTTATTAAGACGTAAAAATATGTTCATGTCGTGTAAGTTAAAAAAACATTCTCCTCGTACTTTTTCTAGAAAAGTCAAAAAGTACCTTGTATTGAATAACGATAAAATATTCCTTTCATACCATTTAATAAAAATTCACCAATGGGTAAAATTGATTTTAAACAATTGTATAAGAATAGAAATAATATTACATATATAGGAAACATGTATGTGGATGATAAATATACCCCAGAAAATACTTACGTATAAACAATCTCAGACAATAATAAGATTGAAAAATTATCCCTTACCTTTTAGGTACGATTTCTTTTGTATGTATACGAACCACATATATAATGATTTAAATAATTACATTGAATTATTTTATAATCATAGTCATTTTTATGATATCATATATGATCATATTATCATCCATTTGTTAATAACATTTCATTTTTACTCATTATTCCGATATTAAATGCTTTATTTTCTTATGCATGTTTTGTTGAATAAGTTCCGGTTCTACTTAAAAGGGCATATTTATATCATTAAAAAATGATATTAACATAATATATACCATATTTATTAATTATTTACATTTATATAATCATGATTTAATGAATATAATGTATAATGAATCACATCGCATCATAGAGACGGTAGGTCGTACGTACGCACAAGCGATGATATCATTCCCATATTTGTTGAATGGTATCAAATTGGATAGGTTATAATATTTCAGAATTAATATTGTGTTATTATAATCATATATAGTTAATATTTTCATCATTATACCCATCCAAGTAAGGTGGTGGTGAAAAACATATTACACCACGGCGTGGAGACGGTAAGCCGTACGCACGCACGCATGTTGATTTCATTTTTTATAGGATGGATAGAAAGTGGAATATTATTGTTCCATAATCATAATAACATCTCAATATAAAATTGATACTATATTTATTACTTTATAATTAAACAACTCATGAATTTTAAGTAGAAGAATAAATAAGTTTGAAATAATCGGTAGGGGAGATTACATCTTCTTTGACGTGTTTGTAAGATTGGTATAGAGTAAAAGGTTTCCAACCTCTGATACCAATTGTAGGATCGAAATAGTGATGTAGATGCTCAATATACAAGAGGTGGGGTGAATTGTATACTTTAAAAATTCCTTTGGAACCTTTAAAGTTAGTTAAGAATAACTATGTTTTCCTTAAGCAAAGGAAAGGGCTAAGTTTAACAAAGTTAAACTAAGCAAATTCACAACACCTCTAAACACCAAATGAAAACTAGGAAAGAGATTCCGAAAGTAGGTTCCGGAAATATGGTTCCGGAAGTTGAAACTTAACAAAAGATTAAAATATGAGATTCTACCTTAAAGCGTATAGAATCTAAATGAAACAGAGTACAAATAAGGAAGTATAAGAAAGTTATACTTTCCTTATATTACAAAATGCAGCGGAATAAAAACAAGTAGTAAAACTACTAGTAACAATATATAAGTCTTTTAACCCAAAGAGAAGGGTATCCAACAACCTTGGATAAAGGTCCCTTGATTTATACTTTCAAGAAAGTCTGTCTTACCCACACCAGGGTAAGCCCTCGATACGAAGATCGGAGTCTCTGCCTTGCTATCCCCGCAAGACCTCAACTTCAAGGTAGTTGGCAACCTCTGTCTTCCTTAGTAAGGAAGCCCTCAAACTTCAAGGTAGTCGGCACCTCTGTCTTCCTATCCCCGGAAGCCCTCGAATGTAATCACCAACATTCGGAGTCGCACGAAGCTTTGAGAGTTAATAAGAGACTCTCTCTCTAAAAATCACTTCAACAGCATGTATGCACAAAACCAAGTTGTTCATCTGTCATCAGTATCGAGCTCTTTCAAATGAGCTCTTATTTGTAGGTAAGGTCGGCTCCTTCTCCAACGGTCATATTTTCCTTAAATATCGGAGGGACCTGTACACGTGTCACTTAGACAACAGTTAGTTTATAACAAAACAGATGACATCATTTTATAACAAAACAAGTGTAACAGAATGTACGACATCGTTTTAATTCTAACATAAAAGTTCAGAATGAAAACTTCGGAGTGAAGGTTCGGAGTGTAAGGAACAATAATAAGAGTAGACAAATTTTAGAAGTGTAAGTAATATAAAAGTTCGGAGTCTAACAAAGATATTTTTCGGAGTCTGAATTAATTCAGAGTGTATAAAACAAAGATACTCAAATTCAGTTTAATAGGTGAATTCGGAATGAGAATTTGGAATAGGAATTCGTTATCAGAAATCGTAATGAGAATTCATCATCAGGATTCGTAATGAGAATTCGTCATCAGAATTCGTAATGAGAATTCGTCAATAGAATTCGTAATGATAACTCTTCATCAGGATTCGTAATGAGAATTCATCATCAGAATTCGTAATGAGAATTCGTCATCAAAATTCGTAATGAGAATTCATCATCAGGATTCGTAATGAGAATTATTCATCAGAATTCTTAATGAGAATTCTTCATCAGAATTCGTAATGAGAATTATTCATCAGAATTCGTAATGGGAATTCGGAATGAGATTTCTTCATTAGAATTCGTAATGAGAATTCTTCTTTAGAATTCGTATTCTGAATCTGGAATAGAACTTAGTCAGAGTTCATATCCGAAATTCGAAATAAAACTTCCTTATAGTTCTTATCCAGAATCTGAATCCTAAAACAGAATGCTTTATATCAAAGTTTCAACGATTCCGAGAAAATGAATCTGAATCTCATACTTAAGAAAAATATGGATGAAAATATGATAAGGATAATTTTTCTTATAAAAGCGATTTTCCTTAAGAAAGAAATTTTCCTTATAAAAGCGATTTTCCTTAAGAAAACAATTTTCCTTATAAAATCGATTTTCCTTAAGAAAGCGATTTTCCTTAAGAAAGCGATTTTCCTTAAGAAAGCAATTCCCCTTAAGATAAGGTGTTTGTGATTTTCAAAACAAGAAGGAATGGAAAATTCATAAGGAAAACCTTATTGACTCAACAATCTCCCACTTTTTGGAAAGCACAAACATCCTTACGAAAAAGAAATTCTAAGAAGAAAGAAAAACATTAAGGCTTATCTCCCTTTTCTTTAAGGATATTGATGAATACAACTAACTCCCCCTTAGGCTTTGAAACTCTAAGGATCGTATTCATATTTCTGGAGTGATAGATAAGAATGTATTCTTTAATGAAAAAGCTCCCCCTTAAACAAACTCTTATTTAGAGTTTTTCTTTTTCTTAAGGATATTTTTCTTCTCCCCCTTTGATAAACTCTTATTAGAGTTCTTCTTTTTCTTAAGGATCTTTTCCTTCTCCCCCTTTGTGATTTTCAAAAAGAATTGGAGGGAATGGAAAAAAAATAACAGAGTACCTGAAATATTAGTAATGACAACAATAGAAACGACAAGCACAACTTTCATTCAATTTGAAATCTCAACAACAAAGAAAAAAAAATTACAACAAAAAGATCGGATTTGTTTATTTCAGATCTTTTTCCTTTGACATGAGCCCCTTTAGAATAGTCTTGATCTTCTTTAGGTCTTTATGATCTTCTTCAGCTTGCTTCTCTAAGACAACTATTCTTGCGGACTGAGCTTCAATTTTTTCTTCCTGGGCTTTCAGCTTTTCTTCCTGAGCTTTGATCTTCTCTTCCTGAGCCTTCATCCTTTCTTCAAAATCAATATGATGATCCCTTTCAAACTTCCAGTTTTGAGAAACATAATTCAGCTTCCCATTCAGATCTCTCACTTCTTGAATCCGGAAGTTCTTTTCTTCTGTCAGCTTCTCTTCAAAGGATGTAGTTAACTCATTTATCTTCTTGTCCTCGGTTTCAAAAGCATCTTTAACATTGTCTTGAAACTCATCGAATAACCTCATCTCTTCCACAGTTTTCTTCGACCAATTTGTCATCCTCTTGCAAGATTTTCTATGAGCTTCGTAGCCAACGAAAAACGTTTTGAACTGAGCCTTTATTTCAACACACTTGTCCATAACCATAGATACGGAGTCAGTTTTCTGATTTAAAGCATGTTGGAGCATCTGGCATCTTGAATCAATACTTGAGAAGGTTGGAATGGTTCCCACCAACTTCTTTAAGGACTGAACAACAAAGTCATTCCCCACCGAAGATGACTCCGAATCTGAAACTTTTCTTGGCGAAATTTCTTCTTCAACAAGTTCAAGCTTTCTCTTTGAAGAGCTACCAACTTCCTTCCTCTTCCTCACTTCTGAGCTCGGAGTATCAGCAAGAATTTGCTTTCCCTTGTCTTTTTCTGGAATTGAATCCTGTTCTGGAGTTCTCTTCTCACTATCAGAAACTTGAACAACATTATCTTCTTCATCAGCAACTTCCTGAACACGAACCCCTACGATTTCCTTCTGAGCAACATCAAGTAAAAGATGTTCTTCTTCTCCATGATAAGAAATTTCTTCTTCTCCTTTCTCTTCTTCTATTGCTGGAGTAACTAGCTTCGAAGATTCAGCTTCAGAAGTTCAGAGTGATAAGTGTTCCGAAGGTGTCCCCTTGTAATCATCTACTTGTTTCAGCACATCTCCGGTTTCACCACTTACTTCAGCACCCTCTTCTACTTGTTCCACTTGCTCAACTTGCTCTACTTCCTCAGTATTCTTAGCAACAACTTCTTCCGGAGCAACAAAATTTCTTCCTGGAGTCTCAGGTAGAGATTCCAAGGAGAAAGATCTCGGAACTGGAATAGTTTTTGAAACCATTTCATTGAATTTCAACAAAGCCTGAGCTACCACAGCCTCAGACATCTTCTTCTTGAGCTTCTTTTGCTTTGCTTGTTTTTCAAGCTCATCAGCAGTTTTATCCTTCAAAGCCTTAGCTTCCGCAGGGTCCAATCCGAACTGCGGATCCCCTTATTTTCTTTTTTCTTTATCTTCTCTCTACTTCATAACAACCTCATCAGGATAGGCTTTCTTCTTCTTAGGCTTTGGAGGTGCGGAATGGACTTCCTTAGACTTAGGATTATCTGCTTGTACTTCCACTTCTTTCAGCTTTCTCTTCCTTAGTGGCTTAGATGATTCCGGTTCAGCAGCTTTCGGAACCGTTTCTTCTTGATTAGGCAAATCAACGAACTCACCAATCTCCTTGTTGAAAGCCACATCCATCCTCTTAAGGGTGTCATCACTAACCAACAAAATTTTACCAACCCTTGGCTTAGATCTGCAAGCTTCCTTGAAAGATTCAAGGCACCGAACTATCAACTTTGATAATATTGCTGGGTACATTACAATCTGAGCTTTGAGATTTCCTTTCTTAATATTCTCAATGGTTATAAGAATGTGCCTCATGAAGTTAAACTTCCTTAGATTTATCAGGAAATCTAAGATATAGATCTCACTCTTCTTCAAGCTGTCTTTATCGCCTTTCCTCGGTATGATAAGTCCTTGTACCCATAACTCAAGAATCCGGAAATTTGTAGATAGACTTGCAATCTTCGGAGCCTTGTCATCAGCCAGTACGAGAGTTTCTAATGTTTTTTCCTTGTCGAAGCTACCCTTAGAGTCCGGCAATACATGAGAAATAAATTCGGCTTCTCCTTCATAGGACAACCCTACCAAGCTTGTTGCCTTGGTATAAGAAAGTTTGTAGGTCTTGCCATAAGACTTAAAAGAAAACTTCTCCCTATTATCTTCCTGGAAGAAGGAAACAGTTTCATAGAACTCAACAAGTAACTCTGTAAAAACATCGTCTTGAGTCCCCGGTTTGGATACAGCAACATCTTCCCAGCCATTCAACTTAATGTTCTTTGAGATAAGAGAATCATAGTTGTTGAAGAAATCCGCATGGACTAACCTTTCTCTGTAAACTAACCACTGAGAAATAGGCTTGGTTGAAGACATTTCTTGAGACGCTAACTCTGCAGACATTCGGATCTGTAATCCTCTGAGAAGTTCGGAACAGAGACAACTGTAGTTCGGAACGGCCTTAAAACAGAGAGGCAGAGATTCGGGATGCGAGAGCTTGAGATCGATGTGGGACGAGTATTTGGGTCCCCTTTATATAGGAAACGAGATGACGGTTCGACTTCCTTGGTTGATCTAACGGTTAGAATGAGCTGAGATCAGATCTGACAGTTGAAAACTTGAATCCGATCTTTTTGAGGTTTTTATTAAGACAGAGAATTAAGAAAACTATAATCCGGAAACATAATACAGGAAAATGCCAGCAAGAAAAATATGACTACGAAAACTTGAGTAAGGTAATCATACCTTTTGGATGGGCTGAGGAGGATTATTCGTAATGGATAATATAAAAAGATTATTACAAAAAAAAACTTTATTATGAAAATACAAACTTAGTACGAAAAACTCAGTACGAAAAACACATTACAGGTAAAAAAATCGGTACAAAAATCTGGTTACGAAACTGCCAGTACGTAAATTTTCATTCCGGAAATTTTCAATACGAACACTTCCATTCCAGAAGTATTCTGTACGAGAATTTCCATTTTGGAAAATTTTAGTTCCGGAAGTTCCATTCCGGAAATATTCGTTCCGAAAAATTTTGAAAACAAATTTTTGAAAAACTTTGTTAAAAAAACAATCAAATGTACTCCCCCTATGAAAAGGAGTTTATTACTGTAAGGAGAATTTTTCAATAGAAAGTTAATTAATAAAGATTACCTTACGGTTATCATTCCTAACTTCTGTTTAATATATTCAAATCTATCAGAAGGCAAAGATTTTGTAAAAATATCAGCAAGTTGATCTTGCGTTCCGATAAACTGAAGAATAATATCTCCTTTAAGTGTGTGATCCCTAAGAAAGTGATGCCTAATATCTATGTGTTTTGCACGAGAGTGATGTGCAGGGTTCTTACTGAGGTCAATGGCACTTGTGTTATCACACAAAATTTGAGTTTTAGTAAAACTTAAGCCATAGTCTGTGAGTGTGTGTTGCATCCACAACACTTGAGCACAATAATTTCCGGCTGCTACATATTCAGCTTCAGCAGTGGAAAGTACAAGGTAACCTTCATCACATAATTGACTTATGCTAATGAGGTTGTGCTTAAGACCTTTAACAAAAAGAACATTTGAAATCAAGGTTTTACCAAGAAAAACAATATTACCAATACCAACAATCTCTCCCTTAGCATTGTCTCCGAAAGTTACCTTTCCTCCTTTCGTTTTGATAATCTTTTCAAAATAGATTTTGTTACCAGTCATGTGCCGGGAACATCCACTATCCATGTACCATGTATTTTTACTGGTACTTTCTTTATTATCCTGAAATAAAGAAGAAAATTAGACTTTCGGAATCCAAACTTGTTTGGATCCGAGATTTCCAGACAATAAAATTTTAGGAACCCACATTTCCTTAGAAAAGTAAGCTTTGTGAAATCCTAGAGATTGGGTTTTGTTTAAGGAACAATTATTTGCCCAGTGACCACCACATTGACACTTGGTACAAAATGGGGCACTTTGAGGAACAAAATAATTATTACTAAAAATAGGTTTTGCATGGGTATAACCAAATCCAGATTTATTTCTTAAAGGTCGTATTTGGGAATACATCTTATCAAAATTTTCTTTTCCATGGGTAAAGTTTTATAAACACTTCTTTAAGGAAAAAATTTCGGACTTGAGTTTTACAACCAAGTTTTTATCCTCAAAATCATTAGTTTTAGAACTAGAGTTAGGCTCGAAAACATTTTTCTTAGAAATTACTTTTTCTAACTCTTTAGAAAGTTTATTCTTCTCAGAACTTACTTCCTCAAGATTTTTTGAAATACTTTCAAAATCAGCATTTTTCTTATCAAGATCTTTAGAAAGATCTGATATCTCTTTTGTAAGAATATAATTTCTAGAATTTGCCTTATCAAGTTTCTTATTGAGTTTGGAATTCTTAATCTCAAGAATTTCAGCAAATCTAGAGACTTCTTCATAAGTAGGTAAAGTATTTTCCTCATCAGAAGATGATTCTTCATCAGAAGAGTTATAATACTTACTGTCATTAGAATTTAAAGAAACATTGGTCAATGATTCATCATTTCGTACCTTATCCATAAGACAATGATTAACAATAGGTAATCTGGCTATAAGACCAAGATTCTTCTGTCCTGAAGATTCATAATCAGAAGATTCATCTAAAGAGTCACCACCACTGGCACTCCAGGTGTCATTAGATTTCAGAACTTTCTTAGCTTTGGCTTTATAATACTTCTTCCTGTTCCTGTCTGAATGACTTTCTTTTCTTTCTTTCTTTTTGAGCATAGGGCAATCTGGTCTAATATGTACAGCTCTTTTAGATTCATAACAAGTAACTTCTCCATCTTTCTTATCTTTCTTGTCCTTTTTCTTATACTTATATTGAAAATTTCTCTATCCAGCTATCTTTTCATCCTTCGAGAAAGATTGGCTAATTCATTTTCTGAAACTTCACTCTCACTAGATTCGGATTGGAAAATAACTTTCTTAGACTTGGATCTAGTTACTCTCTCAGGAGTCTTAGCTTTCATCTGATTTGAAGTTGTAGTAAAAGCAACAGTACCATTTCCATTCTTCTTCTTGATGTTGTCATCATCTCTCTTCATTCTAGTTTCATGTTGTAAAAGAGTTCCAAATAATTCATCAAGAGTAATTTGAGTGACCTTCATGTTCTCATCTATAGCTGTTCTCTTGGATTCCCACTCATTGGGCATAATATCAATTATCTTGTCCACAAGAGCTTCATCATCTAAACCTTTTCTCCCATAGATTGTAGACTGTTGACAATAGTCATAAATCTTTGTTGAACTTTACAGATAGGTTCTCCATAAGGAAAATTGAAGCCATGATATTCAGCTCTAAGCATAGCTCTTCTAGTCTCAATCACCTTAGAAGTTCCAAAGTGTGTAACCTCTAACTTATTCCATATACAGTTAGCTACTTCACAAGAAGAAATTTGGCTATATATATTTCTGGTCATTGAACATAGTAAAGTGTTGCGTACCTTATAGTCTAGTTGATATTCTTGCTTTTCCTGGTTAGTGAAAGATCTGACTTCCTTGTCAGGAATTTTATAATCACCAGTAAGCATAACAAAGTTGTCTACTCCAGTATTGATAACAAAAGTCTTCATACGATCTCTCCAGTATTCATAGTCATTACCATCAAATATTGGTGGTCTTGTAGGATTCAGATTATCAATTGATCCAACATTAATTCCCGCCATACTAAAAATAACTTTGTACACAAACTTGTTAGTAGAAAAGATTTGTAATAACAAAGTTCGGAATGGGAAAAGTTCGGAATGGAAATTCGGAATGAAAAAGTGAGCAAGAAAAACTTGTATGTGAGTACAAGTATTTCAGAGACCTGCTCTGATACCAAATGTAAGATTGGTATAGAGTAAGAGGTTTCCAACCTCTGATACCAATTGTAGGATCGAAATAGTGATGTAGATGCTCAATATACAAGAGGGGGGTGAATTGTATACTTTAAAAATTCCTTTGGAATGTTTAAAGTTAGTTAAGAATAACTATGTTTTCCTTAAGCAAAGGAAAGGGATAAGTTTAACAAAGTTAAACTAAGCAAATTCACAACACCTCTAAACACCAAATGCAAACTAGGAAAGAGATTCCGAAAGTAGGTTTCGGAAATATGGTTCCGTAAGTTGAAACTTAACAAAAGATTACAATATGAGATTCTACCTTAAAGCGTATAGAATCTAAATGAAACAGAGTACAAATAAGGAAGTATAAGAAAGTTATACTTTCCTTATGTTACAAAATGCAGCGGAATAAAAACAAGTAGTAAAACTACTAGTAACAAGATATAAGTCTTTTAACCCAAAGAGAAGGGTATCCAACAACCTTGGATAAAGGTCCCTTGATTTATACTTTCAAGAAAGTCTGTCTTACCCACACCAGGGTAAGCCCTCGATACGAAGATCGGAGTCTCTGTCTTGCTATCCCCGCAAGCCCTCAACTTCAAGGTAGTTGGCAACCTCTGTCTTCCTCAGCAAGGAAGCCCTCGAACTTCAAGGTAGTCGGCACCTCTGTCTTCCTATCCCCGAAATCCCTCGAATGTAATCACCAACATTTGGAGTCGCATGAAGCTTTGAGAGTTAATAAGAGACTCTCTCTCTAAAAATCACTTCAACAGCATGTATGCACAAAACCAAGTTGTTCATCTGTCATCAGTATCGAGCTCTTTCAAATGAGCTCCTATTTATAGGTAAGGTCGGCTCCTTCTCCAACGGTCATATTTTCCTTAAAGATCGGAGGGACCTGTACACGTGTCACTTAGACAACAGTTAGTTTATAACAAAACAGATGACATCGTTTTATAACAAAACAAGTGTAACAGAATGTACGACATCGTTTTAATTCTAACATAAAAGTTCGGAATGAAAACTTCGGAGTGAAGGTTCGGAGTGTAAGGAACAATAATAAGAGTAGACAAATTTTAGAAGTGTAAGTAATATAAAAGTTCGGAGTCTAACAAAGATATTTTTCGGAGTCTGAATTAATTCAGAGTGTATAAAACAAAGATACTCAAATTCTGTTTAATAGGTGAATTCGGAATGAAAATTTGGAATAGGAATTCGTCATCAGAAATCGTAATGAGAATTCATCATCAGGATTCGTAATGAGAATTCGTCATCAGAATTCGTAATGAGAATTCGTCAACAAAATTCGTAATGAGAACTATTCATCAGGATTCGTAATGAGAATTCGTCATCAGAATTCGTAATGAGAATTCGTCATCAGAATTCGTAATGATAATTCATCATCAGGATTCGTAATGAGAATTCGTCATCAGAATTCGTAATGGGAATTCTTCATCAGAATTCATAATGAGAATTATTCATCAGAATTCGTAATGGGAATTCGGAATGAGATTTCTTCATTAGAATTTGTAATGATAATTCTTCTTCAAAATTTGTATTCTGAATCTGGAATAGAACTTAGTCAGAGTTCATATCCGGAATTCGGAATGAAACTTTCTTATAGTTCTTATCCAGAATCCGAATCCTAAAACCGAATGCTTTATATCAAAGTTTCAACGATTTCGAGAAAATGAATCTGAATCTCATACTTAAGAAAAATATGGATGAAAATATGATAAGGTTAATTTTTCTTATAAAATCGATTTTCCTTAAGAAAGCAATTTTCCTTATAAAAGCAATTTTCCTTAAGAAAGCAATTTTCCTTATAAAAGCGATTTTCCTTAAGAAAGCGATTTTCCTTAAGAAAGAAATTCCCCTTAAGATAAGGTGTTTGTGATTTTCAAAACAAGAAGGAATGGAAAAGTCATAAGGAAAACCTTATTGACTCAACAGTGTTTCCTCTAAATATTCTCTTAAAGCACTAGAGTTGATATTTCAAGAAGGCCAGAACATATAGAATGTAACTAGGGAAGTTTAAAAGGGAACTTTTAGGGTATTTTTAATCTTTAAGACTCAAAGTAAAGTGAATAGGTGAGTGAGGAGGTTCCCTTTTAGAATTGAGGTGAGGGGCACTTTTGGGATCTCCAAAAATATTAATTTATAATAAAATAGAAACCCATAAAAACCTCTAAAATGACCCAATTTAGAATATGAGATGAGATGAGGTTGTAATATCATCAACCAATAGATTTTAGACAAGTTTTTCTATCAATTTAAACTTTATCATTTTAATTAACACTAAGTTATTCTATTTAATTCTTAACTAGGGTAACAAATATTTCAATATTAAAAGGGTAAAATATTTAATTATTTGATGTCAATTATACAATAAATAAACAGCTTATAACATTTTACACCATTTAATAATTATTCTATATTTTTTAAAAATTGTTTTATGATTTTTAAATAATTTAATAAAACATTATTTTGATAAAAAATAAATAGTGTCAATTCTGACACTATTCAATTCATTGATTTTTAAAAATATTAAGATATCAAGTTAACTTAAAGCCAACTATTTTATTATATTAAAAAATATGTCAAGGTAATATATTAAATTAATTAGACATATTAATTATCCCAAATTAAATTTATTTTAATATTTTTTATAACATTTATTTGTTATCTCTTTAATAAAATAATTACTACATCAATTTTGTGTAATTATTTAATATACATATTTATTGAATAAAAATTAAAATTAAAATACTATTATGAATAAAAATCTACAATATTTAATAATAATATTTTTAGTCTAATTTATATTCTGTAAAATCAAACATTTAAAATGTTATACTTATTACATTATGAATATGACAACTTTAACGTTACTTTAAATAAAATAATATAAGTGTCACAATCTCTTCTATAAGGATCCAAATGGTCACTAACTCAGCCCTTGAATTTTTATGGTCGATATATACCCGACCAATAAAATTTTGTTGAGTGTTTGTGTCTTTTGATGGTTATTATCATTTTAATAAAAATTGTTTTATTGATTTCTCATCAATCAATTAATTTTTATATCATCAAAGTATAAGTCTTTAAAGTAATTATTTATTTCCTAAAAATTAAAAATAAATTAACATGATAAATAAAAAAAATTTATATTTCAAATGAGTATTTATAATTGAATTTATCTTTTATATAATCTTATATAAAAAATGATATAGTTATTAAAATTTGAGTAAGACATATTTAATTTTTCCTTAAATAAAATAAATTACATGTCATAATCTCATATAAGTGGCTTTCAAAGGACACCATTTCAACCTAAGGATGATTTAAGTTGAAAAAAACTTGTCCAATTATATTAATACAAGTGTTAGGATAATTTTATAATAGTATTCTTACCCTTAATTACCAGATTTACCATTTTATCGTATTAATAAAAATTACTGAAGTTACTGTTCATAATGCCCAAAATCAAAATAAAGATATTTAAATAATTTGGACCTACTTATTACAAATATGGAATCCATTTTTTTTTAAATTCAAAACACATATGATGCAGTAATTAATTTAAAATTAATCCCCTTGTCGGAAAGAGAGAGCGCATTTTAATAGTTAAACTATTGCAAAAGATTGAAATGTTTTTACATATGGATTCAATGTAAAATTAATGATAATGAAATAAATTATATTTAATGACAAAAACATATTCTATTTATAATTTTAAACCGTTCAATATTATAATTTATCCATATAAATTATTTTGATGAAAAAAGTTTTTTTCAATTAAAATTTAGTGTATTTTTACTATTCATCAAAATTTGAAAATTATCAGAAAAGTATTAAAATTTCATCCAAAGTAAATTTTTATATCCATATTAAAAATAATTTGTTTATTTTTTCATATAAAAATTATTAATGTGTCAAAATCTTAATTTAAAAGGGGTTCTCTATTAAAAGGCGAATATTACCCTTTTGAAAAATATAAGTTTTTATACATCAAATAGGGTTTACTCATACCCCATGACACAAATATCTATTTTATGAATATGATTTTTTTTATTAAGTATATAAAATATATATTTCATTAATTTCATTTACTAATAGTAATTCACTCAATTTATTAATACAAAAATACAAAAATATAATTGATTTATATTTTTCATGAATAATTGGTAGTGAAAGACTTCACCATACATTTTCATAAGTTAGTTATATTTATTCCCACTAACCTAACAACTAGGTTAAAATATTCATTTTATACTAAGGGCATCTCGTAGTTCATTTAAACTCACGATTGCGTGCAATGCAAGCTATCGAAGAATTAAAATTATTTAGAGAAAATATTTAATAAAAACATTTGGGTGTTACATGAACAGTAGTGGGTGAATTGATAATAGATAAAAAAATTGTAAATGAATAGGTAGTGAAAAAAGTTATACTGGAGGAACAAGGTTCATAAGAAGAAGAAAAAAGTAAGAAGAAGAATAATAACAGATGAAGAATATGTCTTGCAACCAATGCAAGAAAAGTAGCTTTCCAGTTTACTTCTATGAATAAGAAGAAGTTTGTGTACATCACTTTAAATTCAAGATAATAAGAATAAGAGTTTCTTGCATGTTGTTATTAAAGTAATAATATAAAAATAAGAATAAATAAACACTATGATATTCAATAGAAGTCACATTGGTGGAAGAATTTCTTGGTGTTGAAAGGAACTTGAAGAAGTTGAATACTATCCATACAAGAAGTTTAAATATCCATCAAGGATATAAAATTATACTAAGAACTCACTAGTCTAGGTAATTATGAATTTTTCATATCCCCCTCCTCAAGTCTAGGGTACTACACTTGGGATTAAGATTGTTTTCAACCCAAATCACTGTAATTGGTATCTCATTACAGTGGAGAATATGTGTACTGGTAACCACCATACATTGAAATGGCTATATACTCTTATTTTTTAGTTAATCTTGTAAAAAAATTATGTTCTATCCTTTACTTTCTTTTATATACTTATATATGAAAACAAAGAGATAACGACAGAACTAAGATCCCAATAGGTCTAAGAGGTAATGGGATAAAAAGTATTGATTGGTTGAAAAATTCCCCAACACTAATTCACCCCCTCTTAGTATTGAACATATACTAAGGTGGTCTTAAAAATTGATATCAAATGGAGGTTCACCACTTTTTGGATTCTCTATATTGGAAATTTTTCTCTTTTCAATATTTGAGTTCCATTCCTATATTTACAATGAAGTGAAGTTTTGGTGATGATTCTTTTATCTTATAGAAGAATTATATTTTTACTAAGACCATGATGAACATGAGAAAGAAATAGAAAAGAAAGTTTAATAAGATTCCCATCTTGATTCAAGAGGAATAAAGAAATTTAGTTTCTCCATTACATGATAAAAAAAGATAATTTGATCATGTAAATTGTAGAAGAGGTGGTTCAAATTAACACCATAGAGAAAGAAAACATTCTTAACTCAAGTGGATCAAGGTTAAGTGATCATATGGTATGTGAGAATTCTTTCACAAAATTTTCTCAAAAATAAGATCTTAGAATAGGTGGTGATGATGACATATATATAAATTATCATGTTATTTTAGTTAGTATATTAAAAGATATTATGAATTGAAATTTCTAAGAATAAATCTCTCGTATTTACAATGTCTTCAAAAGTGTGTAGGAAGAAATAATCCAGTTAGAAGTAGAAATAAATTACATGGATAAGGATTTGTAAGAAAAGGTTCCAAAATGTATAAATCTCTCCAAGAAATTTGGATCCTTTGAGACCATAATGGTGGGTCTTGAAATAAGTTACTAAAAATCTAAACACAAATGTCTAATAGAAGTTTAAGAGAAATACGAATTCAGAAATACTCTTGAAGAGAAGATCCATGCAGATTTTTTTTAAAAACCACATTGATGTCAAGGATTTTCAATTAGAAGTGATATCCAAGAATATCAAAGAAATTGAAGCATTATTACATGAAATGGTTAAGATGATTGATGAAGAAGTTGAAAAAATAATCAAGGATTGTGAAGAGAAGGTGAGAATGATTTAATATCACAGGAACACCCTCCATATGAGGTTCCTATATTTGTAAGTCAAATTAGTCAATCTAGAAAAGTCACATATTGAGTCTTAAATAAAGAAGAAGAATGTTTATGCTTCTATACAATGATCAATATAGGATTAGGATGTTAAAATATCTCTAACATGTGAAAAAAAGATCATGACTTCATTTAATGATCTATCTCAAGAAGTTATGGAGAAAGAGGTACCATCTATACCATTTTATAATGTTTTATCTAAATCCATTTTCATGAACAACACAAGATTAAGAACAAAATATTTATAATTATTGATTAAGGAAAGTGATAATAAGATCACCACCATGTCTATGGTGGATAATTTAATAAGTTATAAAGATGGTTCCCCATGAAGAGAACAAATATTTGTAAAGAAAACCCAAAAACACCATGCCCATTTTTCTATAAATTCTAAACAACATGCAGTAGATATAAGAAGATAAAGATTTGTGGGTTAATTTTGGTGCTGTAATAGATTTATAAATTATGAATTGGATTTTTGGTATAATCCTCTAAATTTAAAATTACAACAGACATGTCAAGGGGGAGAAACCCATAGATGAAGAAGCAATATCCACAAATTAAGAAAAATATTTATAATTCAAATAGATTTTGAAAGCTTGAAAATAACTATTATGTATGAAATAATGGAGGTCAAAATATTGGTACATGATCATATTGACATGTATCAAAACCATATGAGAAAATAAGACCACATAAGTTGGTAAAGAAAGAATAAGTAACCTTGGGAATTAAGAAGAACAATGTTTGAAATAAAAATTATTCCAAGACAATATCAAGAAGGATAGAAGATAAATCCTTAGATTCCAAATACAAGAAGTTAAAGAAGAGTATGCCATCTAAATAAACAAATAAAAATAAAGGAACTCAGAATAAGTCATGTTGATAACTCAAACTTGCTTCCAATGTACCCAATGATGTTTTAGAAATCTAACCAGAAGATTTAAAGAAAGCAATAAAAATAGAAGAGGCACAAGTAAAGAATAGTGAAAAAGGAAAAGATATTATTCCACAAGAAGAAGAAAAATATTATGAAATGATATCAATAAAATACAACCATTTTGTTAAATAAGTGCTATGTGATATATCTAAGAATTCTTTACACAATGAAAAAAGGTTTTCTAACTATTCTTACAAAATAAAAAGAAGTCCTTAAAATATTTAAGAATGAATTATCCAAAAATTATATTGAGTAGAAAATTTCTGAACACAACATAGAAAAATAACTGAATAGATCCATTCTTCCTCAAAATACATCATAATTAAAGTTCTGATATGAAATCATGAAGAGTAGAGCAAATGAAACAACTTGGATAAGAAGACCATGTCAACCTTTCCATTCACATTAAGAAGCAAGGAAGAGAAATATTATTATATTAACCTTTATGAAGTGTATGTGTACTTATTATGTAGGTAATTGAATGCGAATCATGATACTAGGGGGAGAACATGAGGAATTTGATGGGCTATCAACATTGGATAACATTATCAAAATTCATCATCCTGGAATGATACCTAATTTGGTGAATTGAAAACTCTAATGAGTGGATCATCCATGATGAAGTTCCAGTGGTTTTCATCAACACATGAAAAAAGTGAAGAATATCCCACCTTTTTTTGATCTTATATATCGAATTCCTAAGGAATATATTGAATAATATCATCCTTAGTGAAGTTGTGGAAACTTTACAACTATAAGAAAAGTCTATTTTGGTGTATTCTCAACATATAGATCTGAGAACATATCTACTGAAGAGACTCATCATTATGAAGATTATGAGAAATATCTCCTTAAAGTAGAGTCACTTAAAAAGGTAAAACTTTCTTAATATATCATCCTTGATTATAAAAATAAAATTCTTAACACATAGGGGGAGAAATTTAATTAATCAATCACCTAAGAAAAGTGGAAGGATGAAAGTGCACCAAGGATAGATATCTTGGAAACTTTTACTTTTTAAACCTATTTTTTGAAGTGACTATAGATGTTTCAGTAAAAACATTTAAGAAGTTTCCAAGCAAGAAAAGTCATCAGAAAGAAGTTTCCAAACAAATTAATTAGACAAAAGTTTCTAAGAAAAGGCATTAGATAGATTTTTTCAAGCAAAGAAATCATAAAAAAGTTTCCAAACAAAGGAATTATATAGAAGTTTCCAAGCAAAGGCATAAGATAGAAGTTTCTAAGCAAAGGCATCTGACTCAATTTTCTGAGAAAATGAATCAGATAGAAGTCTCTAAGAAATTTAATCAGACAAAATGTTAGAAATAAATGAAACATAGTATTACAAAGTCATCAGATAGAGTTATATTAAGTCATCAGATAGAAAGAGAAGAGTATAAAACTGAGAGTAGGTTAGATAGAGAATACCATATGAACATTTATGAGTTCACCAAATAAAAAAAAACATTGATAAATCATTTGATGGAGGAATATCACAAATTTTTGGGGATTTTTATACTGGACATAATAATTCTCGATAGATAAATCCTATAAAGAAGAATCAGACGAAGGAGGAAATGAACAAATAAGAACCTTGAAAAATGTATACCAGATGGATAATTTGATAGGAAGAAGTACCATATAAAGGTATAAAGATATTTATAAAGTTTTTTTATAAAGGAAAAGAAATTGTGATGATGCTAAGTTGGAAGTTCAATGCTTCTATAATAATGAATGGAATATTGTGATTCTAGCTAATAAATGGTGTTATTACCTTTGTAATTTTTTGAATATATTTTTTACTTGAAGGAATAAGATTATTTGAAGACTTTGAGTTTCTTATAACATTGTTTGATCTAATATTAATATATATAACATGTGCTGGGATGTTTGGAGAAAAAAACTTATTAACATCAATTTGTAAGGTGATCAGATGAAGTCAATTAGACTGAGATGATCAAAAAGAGATCAACTGATAGAGAAATCTATGATGAACAGATGGAGTCTATTAGAATGAGGTGATCAGATGGAGACAAAAAAATCAAATGTTAGTTTGAATAAATTCACAGATTCACTAGAAAAATATTTTTGAATAAATAAATTAGGTGTTGTTTTTTTGTTCTTAAATTTACTAAAAATAAAATTTAGATGAAGTTTTTCATGATTCTATCTAAAGGTTTTTTCAAGATAAGTAGGTGAGACTTGGTGGAATTAAGTTTTTTGAATAAAGTTTTCTTGATCAAGATTACCTGATAGTGAAAAGTTAGTAAGCTCACTTGGAGAATAATGTCTGAAATATCATCAATGAGAAGAGACATGGGTGTTACGAATGAAGCTATATCATATAGTGAATGATGCATGAATAGTTGTGAGCTCATATGATAAAATAATGTTTTTAAATACATCCAACAGAGGTTTTAGAGTTATTATATTGAAGTTTCCAAGAAAATTCATCATAATTTTTATAGAAAAGGAAACATATTAAAGTTTTTGAGAAAAGAAATTAGATATAAGTTTCTGATAAAAGGAATCAAATTGAAGTTTCTAAGAAAATAAATTAGACATAAGTTCCCTAGAAAAGGAATAAAAAATAATTATTCAAGTGATTTCATCTGACAAAATGTTACAAAGTCATTTGAAAAAGTATCACCAATTCATCAGACAAAGTTCTAGGAAGTCATCTGATAGAATGTGCAGAGAAGACCTTTGAGGGTATATCAGACAAAGAATACTAGATGAACCTTTATGAGTTCACTAAATAAAGAAAACTAGATGAACATTATGAAATCATATAATAGTGGAATCTTGAAAAATGTTAAAGATTTTTTATACCAGATAAATTATTTCTAGAAATAGAAATCCTATGACAAAGTACCGGTCGAAGGAGGAAATGAATGAATAATAACCTTATGAAGGTATAATGAATGAAGAAGTTTTTATAAAGAAGTACGAGACTAAGGTTTGAAGATCTTTAAATTTTTTTAAATCCAAAGTATTTGTGATGATTTTGAGATGGATGTTCAAAGATTCAATAACCATGAAGGTAAGATCATGATTCATGCTGAGATTTTTGGACGTTTGAAGAGTTGGTTGATACTGAGTTTTATGGAAGTTTCCTTCAAATTTTTTATTGAATATTATCTTTCATGAGGATTGAAGATAGTCAACCTTATAAATATTTTAGCGATATATTCAAATGTAGAAGCGGTAAATTAAAATTTCAGTTCATTATTCTCCCTATGATTTCAGATAAATGTTTCTTATATAAAGGGAAATAATAGTTTCTTGCATACTGATGTGTAAGTAAGAAGAGATGAAAAAGAATGAAGTAGAAATATGACTTTCAACAGAAGTCACATTGGTGAAATAATTGGTGTTGGAAAGAACTTGAAGAAGTTGAATTCTATCTGTATTGGTAGTATAAAGATTAGGTAATTATCTTCAGTTGGACTAGGAATTCACCACTCTAGGGAATTAAGATTTTCTTTCTATCCCCCCTATTAAATTTTAGGGAACTACACTTGGGATCATGTTTGTTTTTGAGCCAAACCACTATAGTTTGTGTCTCATTATAGTGGAGAATCTATATATTGTTAACCACTATACACAATAAGGACTATGTACTCTTAATGAGTAGTGAACCATGTAAAAACATCATGTCATATCCTTTACCTTCTTTCATATACTTACATATGAAAAAGAGAGAATGAGAGAGAATTAATATCCTAACAAGTTTAAGAGGTAAATGGAAAAATGTATTGATTGGTAAAAAAAATCCCCAAAACTGATTCACCCCCCTCTCTCAGTGTTGAGAATATCTCAAAGTGGTCCTAACAAAATCCATCTCACAACTACTCCTGTAAAATCCATCATATAACTAGTAGTGGATTTACATATGTTAAAATCACATATAAAATCTAAATTAATGGTATCTGATAGTAAAATCTAATCCTCTATAACATATTGTTGCATATGAGGTCTCTTTTATGTATCTCATGATCCTATTTGATGTGTTCTAATTCTCTCGTACTATATTTTCCATGTATCGACTGAACAATCCCACTTTATGTGCAATTTTTGGTCAGTAAAAACTATAGAAAACCTAAAAATCCCCACTTCTAATGCATATTATACTCAAGAAATATCCATAATATTTTATTCACTATTAGGAATCATTATAGATGATAACTTGAAATTAACTGGAATATGATTAAAGATTGAATTTCATTCTTGTATATTTATGTATCTCAATAATTTCCTCAAGTAATTATTCTATGATAGCCAAATATTTCCATTATTTCTATCATGGTAAATCTATATCCTAAGAATTATATTTTTTGGTCCCAAGTCCTTTATATCAAACATCCTAGCCAACTGAACCTTTGTCTTCTAGTTTTGATCATTATTGAGAACTACAACCAAGATGTCATGTACATTTTACAAAAGAATGATAAAATCATTCCCATAAAAACCCTTGAAATATGCACAAGGATATGAATGAAGTCTGGAATATCCAAGGCTCATGATATAGGAACTAAATTTCTTTTACCAACATCTTAGATTCTATATGAGACCATACAAATATTTGTTCAACCTAATAACTGATTTCTTTTTTCTTTCTTATACAAAACATTTTGGATGGAGTATATATATTTTTTCATCAAGATCACGATAGAGAAATATTCATGGGAAGATGTGTAATTACTATGTTACAAAGTGGTTGGGTTGTTTAGTAGTTTGAAGTTGGGTGGGGAGTAATAAATAGAGGAAACAATAGGATGGTGTGGGGTTGAAAATGTATTTGGGTTTGGAGTAGATTTCCTAGCTTGAGGGTTATGACACAACCTTATGATCTGTTCCTTACAGGGAGTTCTTTTTCTTATCCATTCCACTTATTCTTCATCTCTTTCTCTCTATTTTACTATATTATTATCTGATGATACTGGATAAATATAAATTTCCATTGTTCTTATCTCCCCCTATCACATCTATCAATTGATTCTTTCATTGAGATATTCTATATAGAGAGACTTTTGTTTGAAGATTAAATTCCTGGTCTGATAGTGTTGGAGTTTCCATCGAGATTATTATTATAATAAACATCTTGAGTGAGTCTCTTCTTGGATTAAAATTGCAGAGGAACCACAAAAAAATTAATATGTGGAGGAATCATAGTAGTAAAAGGAAAAAATGACATGTATCAGTTTTCTCATGTAGTAGAAGGCATCAGATAATAGTAAAAAATAAGACTCACAATAGATAAGGTTTATGAAGCAATAGAAATTGCCTTGGTGCGTTGAAAAAATGCCTCACAGAAGAGGAAAATGACTCACAACAATTGAAAATAATTCAAATAGGTGGAATTTTGAAGCTATCCATTCACATGCATGGAGAGTAGGGTAGCACAACTAGAATTTATAGTAGAGGAGATGTGGGTTGGATTTTAGCATCAAGAGGGAGTATAAAAAAATGGAAAATTATTCTACAATTTCTGGATATGAAAATGAAGAAGTATGTCAATAATGTCTAGGATTGTGTTGAACCAGGTAGAAATAACAAGATATACAGAAGGATAAGGGAATCCCAAGAATGACAAGGAATGATGATACAATTTTAAACTATAAAAAGGGTGTAAATAGGAGGTCTGAAGTAGCTTAACCTAATAAGAAAGTGTGGGCTATTGAGCATGATGAGTTGCATGTGTTGAACAAGCAAGTGGAGGTGGTGATTTTATCTAGAGGAGAACTCATGGTCTTGTATACTCTTACCAAGACTTTTTCTCCCAAAAAAAAGAAACATCTACAATCAAATAAGCATCCTAAGAACAAAAATATTAATATGTAATCTATGATAGTAGTCTTGATAAACATTATAACTAAAACAAAAAGGGTAGTCATGGTGTAAAATATACAGGAACACACAACCTTTTTTGGTTTCACTGTTTGTCATTGAGAGGATTTTAAAAAATTAGAGAATCATAAGGAGATGTAGGATATCTCATTCTCAGAATTCAAGGAATTTACAGGTTTGAATTAGCAAGCTAAGAATGTGGTTGTTAGTTTGATTGTTTCATGGTTACTATGGCCACCACTAAAACCACCACAATGAGCTCATGATATTTTTATGTCTCTAGGATGTTTCATTAATTTCCCAAAATTTCTTCTAGATTCCCAACTTTATGAAAAGGTAATTTATTACAGTGTTAAATTTATAGGAATGCAGTGTTGGGAAAATTGTGTGGGGGGGGGGGTGTCCAACTACTGTGTGTGTGGGGGGTACTCGTAATACTTAGGGGAAGATATGTAATTATTGTTTTATAATGTTTTTGTATTTTTTAGTAGTTAGGAAGTAGGTGGGGAGTATTAAGTAGGGGAATAAGTGGAAAAGTTTGGGGTTACAGATGTGTGATTCCTAGGTGGATACCTTGAGAGGGGGTGAATCATGGGCGATCAAATTTTACATATTAAGTTCAAATTAAAATCTTCCTTCCTTTAATTTGAACAAACCTATGATATAGGTTAGGGTATATGAATCTTTAGAAACTCACCCTCACCAATTTTCCCATATTCTATGTAAAAAATATAAAGTAAGCAACACACAAATATTTTTAAAAGGTTTGACCTCAATGTGAGGACCTACTCCTTACTGCGTCGAGTCACCATGAGTAATAAATTATTAAACTTATATATCAATAATAGATTACAAGTGGTGTGGGAATTAATCACCCTTAACCTAATTAATTCACCATTCTACACACGTGAAGGATTTTTATACCGATTCCCATAGTTGAGCTATCTTCTGAAATGATTCTCCCATATTCTAATATGAATTTTGGCTTTGTTTATACTAGAACCACTAGTCTTCAAGTAATATTATAAAACTTCCTCAAGGATAGAACTTTTACTACCTTTGATATTTATTTGAACTTACATACACATTGGTCTATCCAACTTATATTATAATGTTCTTCCAAATCACTCACTCTTTGGGACTAGTATATCTGGTACTTCTCTATTGAATATTCTCTATGATAAACCCCTTTGTCCAATGTACCTGCTCTCCAATATTTCCCAGTTTGATGTGAATATTTTGAATTCATCTCTATCTAGTTCCCCTATATATGAAACTTATTCATCTAGTATGCCTTTTAGAAGTAAAATCTAGTTCCTCTTTGTTCGATATTCTTTATTCAGTACCCTCTGTTTGGTATGCTACTAGTTAATATGCTCTCTCTAGTTCTTCTCTATCCATAAATCTAGGTCGGATCCTTCTTATAAAACCAGGAAGTTCCATGGTTGGAAACTCTTTCTGAAATTATAATACTTCTTCTCATGATTTATCAACACCCTTAAATCAATTTCTATTCCATTCTTTATATAGTAAATCTTCCTCTGATAGATATATAGACCACATGAGATTTAATTGAAAGTTATGACAAACTCAACTATTTAATTGACTAAATTCAATATATTTATGAAGATATCGAGATTTTACTTTTTCATTGGTCCCACAAAATTTGGAATCAACTATCTTCAAACCTTCCTCAAATCTTAGTGAGAATAAAAATATTTCCTTTGTGAATATTGAGTTGTTGAACATCCATTCCAACATCATCATAATGAATTAATTTAAAAAGTTTTTCAATGATCCTAAAATATATATTTATTATTTATTTATAATAAATACCCTATCCAATAATTATCTATCCGATAAAACTTTATGGTAAATACTTATCTCGGTAATTCTTCTTTAGGTGCTGCTTTGTTCAGTTTTTTCATCTGATGGAATCACAGATCTTTTCTCTGTCTAGTAAAACTTCATCCAATCAATATTCACAAGATTATCTTTCCAATCGATTTATGAATGTTCATCCAAAATACTCATAATATTTCCCCAATTTTGTTCTTTTCTGTCCGATGATTTGTCAAAATTATACCCAGTCAAACTTTTACAAACTTTCCTTTTAATGGAATAAAAAATTATTTGTCTGATCATAACACCATAACTTCAGGGATTAAACTTTATACAACCAAAACCACTTGAATTCATATCTCAATATTTTTAGAACTGAAACTTTATAACTTCAAACTTTTTACAACTATAACTTCATCACTTCATACTTTGTACAACTAAAACTTCATCTGATGATGTTTGTATATTCTCCCTCCAGATCCTTTAGAAATTATTTTAGGGATCAGACTTTGTACAAATTAAACTATATAAAAATAAAATTATTTATTAAATTATACCACTGATAGATGTTTAAAATTTTCTCTATCATATTTTAATAAATAACTTGAATAATATACTTTTATCCTAGATTCAAATGCTTTCATCCATTATTTTAAACCGTTTATAATAAGAATATAATCTATTTTATTGATAACAATCACTATTTAAAAATGCAATTTTATTCTTATATAAGATAAAATGAGATTAAAATATGCATAAAAGTTTATAATTTCAAGATCTTTCAATACTAATGTAGTTATTTTTATTTCATTTCTCTATAGTAGTAACTCTTTCCAATTTATTCGAATTAAAATTTAATCTTACTTAATCAATTATTTCTTAATTTTGAACTTCTGTACATATTTATAGTAATTATTTAGTATACAATTAGTATCATATACTCTTAAAAAAATAAAAAATAAATTCTGTAACATTAATACCTAATATAGAATCGCTATAAAGTTTTTTACATCTATTTAGGTATTCTTGGAAATTTTATCCCTCATGTATAGGATTTACATAATAGAAATATTTCCATTCTTTATCAACCATTCCTTTATATTTCAATGAACCATGATGATTATTAAACCCTCCAATAATCTTCTTCTTCTGGATTAAACTTTTACACCTTTTTACTTTCACCACAAAATTAGATCCTAGACATTCCATGTCCTACTTAGGTCTCCTTAACATATTTAGCTAATCAATTAGAATTTTATTAAACTAATTTATATTATAATCCATAATAAATTTCCATGATTTTTTTTAAATGATTTTAGAATTAAATTCATATCCAAATCTTGACTTATAAGTGACCATAATCTCTTTAAATCAATAAAATAATAATATACCGTCGTTTAGACTATAAAAATAACATTTATATTTTCTTATTTACACTAGAATAGTGGCAATAATGGTTGAACCCAAGGGACATTGGGTAAGTATCAAAGGTATTATTTAATCCTATTATACTAAAAATAAGAAACTAAATGGTTAGAGAAGTGGATAGACAAATTATGGAATGAAAAAAATTGATGATGAATTAATATTTAGGTGTTTTATGTCATAAGTGTTAGAACTTAAACCTATGGGTTATGGGAATGTGACATGCCAAAAAGGGATAAAGTGGAATTCAGTTGAAGTAGCTTTTGAAATATGATGCACTTAAAAAAATACAATGATATTTTCAAACTAAGGAGTTATTCACTAATTAACTATCATTCATTTGTAAATGTCCACTAACCTAGTTCTCAACTCAATATATTAAATTAATAAATGGGTAGGAAAAATAAAATTAGTCTTAAAGTTTATTTTCATCTTTAGATATGTCAAACCTAAAACAAGAACTAAATTGAAGGAAATAAAAGACAAAATGAATGAATTTTAATATCTAAGAGACAAAAAAATAACATGAAATAATAAACAACAAAAATTGAATTTCCATTGAATTAATTTAATAAAATGTATGTTTATCAAGAAGGATATAATTTTTTTTTTGAAAATAATAATTTATAAGAAAGAGATAATTGGGGAAAGGGTTCTTTTCTGTTAAGTTTGGATTTCCATTCATGTAACAAACTGGAATTTTATCAATGGAAAACCCCTTCTTATAATTATCACATACAGTATAAATCATATAAAATCACATAGATAACACAACAAAAACTTTATAAATTAATAATGAATATAATGTGAGTTATTTCTAGAAGTTAAGAAACCTATACAAATGAAATAGTTACTTGAACTTTTGTATAACAATGTGACCATTAGGAATAGTAAGCTGGAAAATAGAATAGTAAACATATCTATGAAATTATAAATAAAATTTAGGTATCTTATGAATGAAAATATGATATATTTATTTCATGTTATAATTAAATAAATGTTTTAGAAACGATAAATTAAGTGTTGGTATTTTTATAACTTATAAATATTCAATTACAATTTTATAATTAATATAATGATTTAAAAGAAAATAATTTTTCATAAAATATTTTCATAAATTATATTTTTTTCGTATGATTATAATATAATTTTATGATACCTTATGTAATTTTTCATAGTGTCATAAAACTGGTTATAATTTTAAAATTAGTATTTTTCGAATGAATGATGATTTTATTTAATTTTTTTTATCATATTTAGAAAATTATTTGTGTAAAATAGAGTCTATTTTTTAATTCTACACATGAAAAAATGGTTAGGGTAAATTTTTGGGATTTTTTTAAAATAGTTGAATTTTTGGTGAATAGTGAAATACGATAATTTACGATATTTAACAAATACATGAATTATTGAGTCATAGATGATGAATTTCTGATATAATACCATAATATCAAATTATAATTAATTATTTTATTATATTTAGTGATAATGCTCAAACTTTTCATAGTATTGATCCACAATAATAAACTAATGAATTAAATAATGAAAAAACACTTCTCTCCTCCCATAATAAATACCACCCCTCACCACCTCTTATCCTCACACCTACAAAGCCTTGAATATTGTCCAATATCTACCCAATACTCTTCCCAAGACCATTACACATGTCTATTAGCCTTTTTTTCAACAAAATACCAAAACCAATCCCCCTATGGAGGTTCTAAAGGACAAGAATTCAAGAGAAAAAATCATCTTTTTATTTTAATTTCCTTTCAATTTCTTTTCTTTTATTATTCTCTTCTCACCTACCCTCATACAAGTGGAATGATAAATCCAGTATTTTATATATACTATAATTTTATTATTTTAATGGAATAAACTATCATCAAACCTCTTCTCCTCTCTATTTTATTCTAAAAATGGAAACAACATCCGTGAGGTGTTGTTTTATTGTCTTCAAGGAAGAAAAGTTTTTATTTTCCTTTACCACCTTCAAGGATGGTCCTAAAACCCTTATAATGGTAAAAAAAGATTTTAAAATGTATTTTATAACCTTTTTTATGTTATGGAACTAACTTATATAAATTATATTAAATAATAAAACAAAATGAGTTCATTGTTATTGAAAACCACCAAATTAATCTTAACAATTATCATTGACATCTTATTTAATGAATCATAATAATATCTCAAAAAATATATAAGTCCAATTAAACTTATTTATGTTCATTGATAATATATAATATTAATTCTGGATAATTATCCCCATTTTACATGATCTTCTATACACGTATACAAGTGAACTGATCTTAAAAATCATGAAAACGAACACTCTCAAACGATGAATTTGATCACTATAACTCATAAAAAATGGCCAAAAATGAACTTAATAAAATTATAATGAATCAAATATATATAAAATAGGTTATTTATTTAATAAATAATTAAAACAATTTGATTATATAGGATATTAAAGTGAATAAAGAATTCAGAGATATGGTAAGGGGATTCTCAAACCCAATTTTCTTTCTTTGGGTTATTCCTCTTTCGTGCCAAATTTCAATATGGATATTATTTTAGTATTCCTAAAATATAATTTAATTGTACTTGAAATTTCATTTCTGGGATATACATACTTCTAAAATGATTTTATGATAAATTTAAATATTTTTATAAAATATCTCTTCTTTTTAAAAACACATGTTTTACTTCTCTTGAGATTGTTTCTTCCCCACTAAAGATTTATGATTATTATAAGAAGTATGTTATTACATTTTTATCATGGGAACCACAATATTTATTTATGAAAGTATGCTTTATGAAATTATCATGAAACTAATTTCCTTTATATGGGTTATTTTATGTCTAATATTGATATATATTATATGTTCCATGCATGATTATGTAAATGTATTGATGTGACGGGTGCCCCCAGAATTATATAACACTCCAATTAATTAGGTAATGTGATGTATCTAATGAGATAATGTGAAATATGTGTGAATATTATGCTATATTGTTTCATAATGATGATGATTGTATGAACATGAACACATGTTATGCATGAACATGATGTTAGCTTTGTTCACAACTATGTAAGGTAGTTGACCACTAAGACATGATGTTTCATTTTTAGGAATTTCCACATTCCATTAATTTATATAATGCTTCCTATCATGATTATGATTATGATACCATTATTATGTTATGATGATTATGATTATGATCACCCATGATATGTTGATTCCTGTTTTTATCTATCATCTTACTAGTATTTTAGCTCACCCCTCTCTTTTATGTATATCCTCAGGTGACTACTTATATTAAGGAGAAAACTATGGTCAATAATAAGCTAGAGAAGAAGGAATTAAATAATGTTTATGTTTTATTATAAAAATTTTATGTTTGGTTCTAATTTTAACAATACACTAAACCTTTTGATCCTAGTTTTGTAACACTATTATATTGTTTATCTATAAAATGATGTAATAATAATGTAAGAAAAAAGTATAGTCACTATTATTCACTCAAATATCTCAAGTATTTTTAATATTTGAAGTTCAATATCATGCCTACTAATCCCACCCATTTGATCTCTCAGTTAGTCTATAAGTCAGTCTATCTCTCTTAGTGTGGATGGAATGATGCCCTCAATTGAAGGCACACACCTATTTATGTAAGAATAATCAATGTCGTTGCTCATAGACATCATCTCTAAGATAATATCTGACACTTCCAGGTATTTTCCTTAACTGTTCATCATCTTAAATCTATAACTAGAGTAAATCCCTCCCATATGAATGTGGTCCCCCCACATGGGTTCTTGATTTAGCCTTTATGATTTTCTCTATAAGATCTATATTTTTCAAAGATATATATCCCCTCACTTAGATTTTGAATTGCCTTAAAAATTATGGCCTCATGCGCTACTCACATTAATATTGTTGTTACCATAATATAGCTTTTAGGAATGTGGATTTACCCTTATTTGACTTTCATGGATGAATATGTACCCTTCCATAATCTTGGTTTAAGTGGCAATGATATCTTTATATACCTTTATAAACTCGTTATTACCTTGATACTAGCATCATTGACCTTTATGTAGGTCTTTTTAACCACTGACTACCTTGACGCAATGATGAACCATGGATTACTCTTATGTAACTGAGGTTGCGGTGAAGTACCTTTATGCAAGTCCTCTAAGCGTGGAATCTACCTTGATGCATCCATTAATCATATGGGTCGAGTTACCTATATGCAAGTGATACTATGACAGAATACCCTTTCACATCATTGAAATGCATGAACTACCCTTACACATGTATCTATTAAATTTACACAATGAATTCCTAGTACACATACCTATATATAGCTTCAAAATTCAAAACAAAATGAAACACTTATGAAATTTTATCATGAGAAAAATTATTCAAAGTTATATAAAACTTTAACCCAGAAGAAAACCTAAAATTACAAACTTGAATGTTTTCTCTTAAAATTATGTTACAATAATAATTTTTAAGATAAAAATCATGGGAAAAAAATAATTGATTCCAAGACAAAATCATTTAAAATAAAATCACTTAAAAATACATATTTCAATAAATTTTATATAAAAAATTTATAAATTTGTTTTAAAATTTCTTGAATTAAAATAATGAAAAATTGACCCATTAAACACCCCAAAACACAAATTTCCATTCAAATATCAGAATAATTACTATTTCCATTACAAAACAACCAATATTCAATAATTATCCAATTAAATAATATTTTGATATAAAAACAAAATAATTTTATGAAAAAAATGTGGGAAACATGTAATCGAAATGGGGAATATCAAATTCCCTCACACATAATTTTTTTATTGTTATAAATAAACCACTTATTGAAAATCATTGTAAGTTAACTAATCATAATGATAAAATATTTTTATTGCCAACTCAGAATTTATTTTGAGAAATGTTTTTTCCCATGAATTATTTCAAGTAAATTAATATGACTTCTCTACTCAAAACAAGGTTATTTTGAAAAAAAATTGTTTTAGTTTTACAAAAGTTATTTATTTTGGACATTTTGAAGAGAATTAAACAAAATTCACTTTAAATTTAAATGATCTTCAAAACTTATCTTTTTCTCCTTGTTTTAAAACCTCACATAATTTATCACACAATAGTTAAACACAATAAGAAGATGAGTGATCTTAAAAATTAAAAGGAAGTATTAATAAATCATGAACTCATTTTAGCTTAAAGAATAAAAAAATTCACAAGTATTATGGGTTTATTTTATATCTTATTTAAATAAAAATACTATTAGTTTAAAATGTAATTAAAAAGTTATGAACCAATTATGTTTGTAAATATTACTCCCAATATTGGATGAAAGGCATTATTTTTAAGTGATAAGTAAAAATGATGTTACAAGATTGAACTCATGGGGAAATATAAATGATTAATCACTAAAAGTAGCAAAACAATCCTTAAATTAGAGAAAATTTTACAACTAATGAACATGAATTTTTATTCTTGAAAAAAAATAAAATTTTAAAATATTGAAAAATAATAAATTTTAAAAAAAATTAATAGAAAAATGATATGTTCTAAATGGATTACAATTGAACACATAATAATTTTACTTTCCCATTGTCCCTAATGTTGAATTGTATGGAGATAGAAACAAGAAAAATAATTTCAGATCAAAATTGATTTGTAATTAAATTGTTCTTAAACATGTTCAAGGGTCACAAAGAGTTAAAAAAATTATATTTTACAAAAAATAAAGTCAAAATAAAAAAATAGAACATGAATAAAAATTTCAAGCAAGTTGATATATAAAATTTTTACATCCAGGCATGATGTTAAACACCAAATTCATAATTTAAGTTGAGGTTCAAATAGATTTTAAATAATTCACAAAACAAGCATGAAAAACCACAATTTCAATACTCAAATATGTAAAATAGTAGCAATAACCCTCATATTTTTTTTAAGATTAAATCATGCGACATTACCTTAAAAAATAATTTCAAGTATTGAAATCATTAAAAACCATAAGAATTTTTTTTAGAAAGCAGACTTAAGAAGGTACATGCATTTTCTTAATAGACAGATCATAAAGACTTTCAAAAAGGGTCCGAAAATTATCATGTAAAGTAGTTCATCCAAAATTAGGAAATATTTCAAATATATTATAAAATCCATATTAAATAATTTTTTTCATGGTGCTAACAATAGTTTCAAATTGATCCAAAATCATTTCCAACATCTTAGATTAAAGCAACATGAACACACATCAATGAAATATAGAATCCCTTCAATAAAATTAAAACATAATAAACTTATTTCCCCTAAAATTAAATTCTAGTAATAAAAATATTTCAAAACAATAATAATTTTTTAAATTAATTACTCATTTAAGTGTTCCAAAGTTTGAAAAATTTTAAAATTCAAAACACTATGAGAAACATTAGAAAGAAACTCTCTCGAGAGTTTGTACTTTTTTTTCAAGTCCATGTGATATCTATTTCTTTAAATAGTGAAGTTAAACTTGGTATCTTCATTAAAATTTCTAAAAAATAAAAATTAGAAAAAATTAGAACAAAACATTAAAAATAAATAAGATAAGGCCAAGAAATGGTGAGAGAATGTGGAAATAAAGGTTCAAATCATTGATGATTTAATTTGGATTGAGAGAATGAGGGAGAATGAACCAGAATATGATTTTATAAATAAATAGGTGAGATATTTTTTTTCAAAAGAAAACAAAAGGATAAAATAACAAGAAAACAAAGTTTAAAACACGATCTACCTCCCCTGAAATTATAAATTTTAAGTCTTCTGATGAATTTTCATAGAAAACATACCATAGCCAAGAGGAGGCGGTGATTTATCATCCAAAAACCACCAAATGTGTGTTTCCAAAAAGTTTTTAATTGAAATCAAAGTTCTATGGGATTCATATAGGAACAATAAAACCCCTTAACAATTGAAAAATACCCTAGAAAACATCCTTATGAAGTAGAAGATGGGTTTCTATTCACTTATGTAACTTTTCCGTAATTGATGATTTTAATTTTTATTGAAGGGGAAGCCTAATGTAGGGTGTTTTTAAGGGGTTATAAATATTTTAAAATCCATCTAACTCTTTTTAGAGAATAAAATAGTTAATAATGAAGGTGAAAATGGATGAGTTTTGGAAAAAAAGATTCTGGAAAGGTACTTCAATTTCATCTTGTGAAGAATTTAGTTCATTTTAAACCAATTAAAAACACTATTCTATAATTATATTAGTACCAAAATCACTATAAATCATCCTTATCTATAATTGGAATTTGTTTATAGAAAAATAATTATAAATTTTCATCTCAAAATTCATAAAAAAAACTATATAATTACTTGATCGGATTCTTTAGTTTTGAATTCAAGAAGTGTGTAGGCTTCCTCAACCTTAAAGGAACTAGAATAAAACTCTGAAATTTCAATAGAGTGATCAAACTCTCTTAATTTTAATTTTATGTTTTCAATAACTACTAGTTAATCTTGGGAGTAGGAAAAAATCAAATGCATATGATTATTTTTCAAATGATCACTATTTTCAATTTTTTATTCTAACATAACACCCTGAGAATAAATCCACCTAACAGATTTTGCATAACGTTGTTTAATTTTCCCATTAAATGTACTATTTTATGAATGAAATTATTTCATAAAAACTTAACATTAACCTCCTTCTCATCAACTTCATGTAATTCATTCCAAAAATATTTCTCTATGATTCCACAAAAATAGTTTCAATTTTATTTATTTATTTATATTTTAATTACATTGATTTTTTTTAATTGTATTAAGAAGATAAGGGGGGGGGGGTGAATTTAATTTTAAAAAATCGAAACAAAAACAAGTGATGAAAATATGAAACTCGGAATTAAATTAAAATAATTAAAGTAAGAACAATCAAATTGATAAGCATATTAAAATTCAAACATATACAAGAGTGGAAAAAAAATAAATTAAGTGAGAGATTGATATATATATATATATATAAGTATAAATTAAGAGTTTGAGAGATTAAAATGATGAGCGATTAATTTATTGAATCAATAATAAAGATTAATAAATAAAATATGTAGAAAGTAAATAAAATACAAAGCACATAATTTTTTATAGAAGTTCAACATAACTAAATTATGATCACCTATGTCTCCCACCTCAATTGATTGATGATTTGTGAAATAAATATATTAAATTTAGTGGTAGACAATAAAACTAAAAAAATGAATACACTTTCCTTTGACTAAAAACCAATAAATTGAAAGAGGGTATACAATTAATTTTTACACGGAGAAAGCAAGAAATCAAAAGACCATTGGTTTTAATAGTTAACTAAGAACCCATAAGATAAAAGAAACACTACTGGAAAATGGACCTATCCCCACGGTTTTCCCCAAAACCGTGGGGATAGACCCCCCATATACCAACGGTTTTCCAAAACCATGGGTATAGGTGACTTTTCATGACCTATACCCATGGTTTTCCAAAACCGTGGGTATAGGGGGGTCTATCCCCATGGTTTTCCAAAACCGTGGCGATAGGTCCTGAAAAGTGACCTATACCCATGGTTTCCCAAAACCGTGGGTATAGGGGTACCTATCCCCACGGTTTTGGGGAAAACCATGGGGATAGGTCTGGGCTAAAATACTTATACCCACGGTTATGAAAAACCATGGGTATAGGTCACTTTTGTGTGCGTGGGAATTTTTTTTTCCGCGGGGAGGGAATTTTTTTGGCGGGGAACCTATACCCACGGTTCTTCCCTCTATACCCACTGTTTTTATAACTATATTTATCTATATATATATATACATATAGGTGATGTTAGGGTAGTGGTTAGACGCGGTGTTTGTAGTGAAGAGGTTGTGAGATCAAAACTCACCGGCTACATTATTTTAGGACCTTTACCCACAGTTTTGAAACCATGGGTAAAAGCCGTTGACACCGTGGAAATTGGCTATGTTTCGGTGACAGAGTGGCAGGAAACCTATACCCACGGTTTTGGAAAACCGTGGGTATAGGCTAGGGACATATACCGACGTCGTTCTAGCCCACGGTTCCCAAAACCATGGGTATAGGCTATACCCACGGTTTTGGGGGATATACCCACGGTTTTGAACCGTGGGTATATGCCGTTTTTCCAATAGTGAAATAAGATAAATGTTGTTAGGAACAAACCCATTTAATCAAGTTCAATAATCTCCCAATAATAAAGAATTATAAGTTTAACAGGTATAGGGATAAATGAGAAGAGAAGATGATTTACAATGAGAGTAATATTTTGATTGGAATTGAGGGAACAAGTGTAATCAAGATAAATTTAAGATTTTTTTTCATTCATAGATGATTTAAAAGCCTCATCAGGTTATATTTATAGGATCTATAGGCTTCAATAATATACTATAATTGAATGGGAGTTAATGACACCATTGGAGGATGAGTAAAGGAAAGCACAACCAACATCAATGCAGACTTTGACTTGTTATCCCAACACCATCAGGTTGTCGATGAGGTACCTACAACTTCATAGGATACTTATAACCTTACCAACTAGTAGGTGAGATCCTATGAGTTTCCAGTGAGATTCCAGTAGCTCTTCAAATTCTATCCACTGCCACTGGATAGCCAGTGACACTCCATTGGGTATCCAGTGGACCTCCTATTACTAGACACCCTATAACTTTTTCTACTAGTTGGCTAATTGTCTTCTACTGGGTATTCGATGTCGTCAAATTTTATGGGATGTTGAACATGACCACCACACTTCGTTTGATGCCTTCCTCTTTCTCATATAACTATATAACTTAATTATAATTCTTAATAACTGAAATTCACTTAATAAAAAATCGTTAGTAACATAATGAGTCTTTTCAATCATTACAAAATTTATGAGTATAAGGTATAACAATCTTCCCCATTTTGATGATCACAGATACTTGAAACAAGAAGGTATATGAATGTATTTTTGAAGGAATACATACAATGTATTTTTAAAAATAATTCTAAAATATCATAATGAAATTAAAACAAGACAAAATGTACCTTTAGACCCATAATCATCCTCCTTTATGAAACAAACAAAAAATATATCCAAAATAATTTACCAAATATTTCTCTCCCAATTTAAAAGATATTAAAATAATATAAATTATAAATACAACAAATATTACATAAATTTCTCATAAATTTCAAATAGATTGAAATAATTAATTTATCCTAGAAATTTATAATTAATTTCTCCACAAAATTCCCCCTTTATAATTATCAAAAATAAATCATACATGGGGTTATAGAAATATAGTTTAATATAAATATATCAATTATATAAGAGATAAAAAAAATGAATATGAAAATTACACATCTCATGTTAATTTTTTTATTTCAATTTAAAAAGAGACCATAAACTTGAAGAATAATTTTTTTTAATAAGCACAATATTTTGATCCAAATATAGGTGTTTCCACTAAGAGAATTTTAGAATATAGAAAAGATTTGGATCTTTCTAAATTAAAAATTTAAATACATGGAGCTAAAAAATAATTAAATTCAAGTGGTAAATGAAAAAATCATTAATAAAACTTTAAAACATGAAAGAATTTTTTAAATGAAGAGTTTGAAAAATGATTTTAAATTTCAATCCAATAATTAGGTTTGGTAAGATTATTTCAATAATACAAATTATATTCCACGATATTGTCAAACCAGGTATGTATTTAAGTTCCAATACTTGTTCTTAGGGTGAACATCTGATAAAAATTCCATCCAACCCTTTTCAATGTTATTACATCTTGGTGAATCTATGCCAGAACCACATGCACTTGTTTGTATCAAGACATCAATTTATTTTCTAGGAAGATAACACTCACTTTACTTATACTATCCTTAATGTAATGTTTAAAATAAATTCAAGATTTAAAATATTTGAAATAATTTTAAAAAATAAGATATTTGGAAATAATCAAGATATAAAAAAATTTAGAATAATTTCATGATTTAAGATATTTAGAGTATATTCAAGATATAAAATAATTTAGAATAATTTCAAGATTTAAAATATTTTGAGTAAATTCATGATGTAAAATATTTTGAAATAAATTCAATATATAAGAGAATAAATTCATGATATAAGAAAATAAATTCAAAATTAAAATAATTTAAAATTGTATTTCAAGATAAAATTACAAAATTTTCATAAAAAATTGAAATTATATTAAACTATTTTAAGAATAAGAGGAATTTTAAAAAAAAAATATAAAGAAAAACTTTAGAGAAATCAAAATTCTATTTTTTTCTATTCTCCCCCTTTAGAGAAACTAATTTTTTCCTTTTATAACTATCAAAAAGAAACTCATGAAAAAAGCTTAGATAAATAAATAATATATAACAAAATTGATCCATTCATAAAGCCTAAAAAATATATTTAAATATAAGAAACTTCATAACAAGGATTTCATAAAGTGTGTAAGATCTTAGTGATAAGAAGAAATTTATTTGAAAAAACTTTCACATCAAAGGAAAAAATCAAGGATTTTTATTCAAAATAAGAGTGTGAGGGTAATATAATAAAGATATAGTAACATCATTAAGTTTAATAAATAAATAACTTTAATATTTATCAAATAAATCTCACCAGATTCAAAATTGAATTCAATTTAAAGAGTAAAAATTATAATTCAAAATATGATAAAATTTAATTCTGAAATAGAAATTCTTTTAAAGAATAGAGAAGTAGTAAATTGATAATTTTTAAAAAAGATTAAAAAAATATATTAATATTTTTAATAAAAATAAAAAATTCACACATATATATATATATATTAGAGAAAAAAATATAAAAAAAAGATAAATTTTACTTTTGAAAAAAATTTCAAAATAAAGGGAAAGATTAAACTATTGTTTTTAAAGATCAACTTTGTAATAAATATTAGTGAAAAAAAGTGTTATACCTTGACCCCCCTTAATAAAATTAAGATTTTCTAAAGTGAGGTATTTTAAGAGAGAAACATAATCATGATGTTTTACCATATTTAAAACATAAATAAAACATCTTTAAAGGTAGAAAATGAAAAACCAGTACTACCAAATCCAACTATATCACTCCTTGAGTTAAACTCAGAGTTGTCAATGAACGTGTGTATTGATCATCCATTATCCAAGTAATATGTATCTCCATAGGATTTTATCTTGATATAATATTCTTACAAAATGAAGAGTCTAATTATTTTGGTGTCCAAAATTTGGGTCCAAAAATGTTATACAAAAGATATTTTGGAATCTATACCCATTTAGTATAAGAATTTCAACAAGATTTTCTAAACAAATTATTAGGACAGAGATAAATAAAATTCGACCTACCATACTAAGAATTTTTAAAATCACATTCATAAATAAGATTCCTTGTTTTTATAAAATAATTTAAAATTTTATCTTAAGAGAATCCTATTACAAAATTAGTAGTATTTTTTGATGTTCCAAATTGATTTAAAAAACAATACCAAATGATTCTTTACATGTCATTGATATCCAAGAATTTTATTTAAATTTGTCTTACTTTGGGTAAATTTAGTAGAAGAATTATTGAGATCCTTAATGGTTGATTATAATTTTTCAACATTGGGTTGGTCTTTTAATTTAAAATATATCTCTTCATTTTATTGAGAAAGTTGATTCTTTTCAAAAAAACTTTATTGTACTTCTTTTTGTGATATTTGAAGATATTTGTATGTTCTAAAATACCATCTAAGAGTTTATCTCTAACATATTCAAGATCTTTATTGTTTAAATTGATAAAAGAACATGAATAGGTTAACTAACTTACCCCATAACTTACCTCAATTTCACCCATGATACATTTGGCGCTATCATCACTTGAGTTAGAAGAGGAGAGGAAATCATCCTTACACTCCAAGTGGAGAATTTAGGACCTTTATTACATTTTTTCTTTTCTTTCACCTCATTTTTGTATATAGGAAACTCTTATTTGATGTGGCCCTTTTGATTACTATGATTTTAGGCTACCACGGGTTCCTTTTGATCATCCTCCTTTTTGGTATATTGGAAGGATGTCTTTATTTTCATGAATTTGTTCGATTTCTTTTCTAGATGTGTAATTTTAGTGTTTCTTTTGGATAATTCATCATTGATTGATTTAAAATAAATATTATTCTTAACTTTCTTGACCTCATTATCTCTTTTTTTATCTTGTCACTTCATAGAGATCTCATATGTCATGAGAGAACCAATAAGTTCTTCAACCACCATGTTCTTTATATCTTTGGATTCTTGTATTTTTTTTACCATGGGTGACCAAGTACTTGTAAATACCCAAATTATTTTATTCACAAGAGTTTCTGTAGTAATATTATCACAAATATATTTTATTAAATTTCATATATCAGTAAAAAAGTAAATATATTGATAATATATTCATTAAGATTCATATTAAAACATTCAAAATATTTTCTATACATATCAAGTATAGTATATTTAACTTTATTGGATCCTTTATAATTACCTTCATGTAATTTCCAAATTTCATGGTCATTTTTTCAAGTATAAACATGATTAAATTAATTTATATCTAAACCAAAGTAAAGATAATTCATGTATTTTCAACCATTTTAAAGACAAAAATATCACCGGGAGTCCATTTTTATTAAAATTTTTAGTAGGTGTATAACTGTTCATAATTTTTTTGAAAATAGGATATCCAATACTTCTAAGAAAATTAGATATGCAATTATTCCAATAACTATATCTTCTTCCATCAAAAAAGGGATCTACCCTTTGATTTTACATTGGGGTAACCTTGGGTGTGAAATATATAATCCATATTTTAAATATTTTTTTCTTGAAATTGATTAATATTAAAAATAGAATTTTAAAAGAAATATCTAAACATAACTCGGAAAATAAGGTGAAAATAAATTTAAAAAAAAGGTATCCTTTAATACTAATTGTTGGTCAGATTAAGATGGAAAGAGGGGGGGTGAGCTGTAATTTAAAAAATGAAAACAAAAATAAGTGATGGAAATATTCAATTGAACAATAAATTAAAATAAAAAAAGTAAGTGAAATTGAATTGATAAGCGTATTGATGTTAAAATTTATAAGCGAGTGGAAAAAAATAAATTAAGTGAGATAATGATAAATATAAATTAATAGATTAAGTGATTGAAATGATGAGTGATTAATTTATTGATTGAATAATAGAGATTAATAAATAATAAATGTAGAATGTAAATTAAAGACATAGTAAAAAATATGTTAAGTAAGTTTGATAATGGATTAATTATGAGAACCTATGTCTCCCACCTCAATTGTTTAAGGATTCATGAAAACATAACTTGAATTTAGTATTATCAAAGAAAACTAAAAAAATAGATACATTTTTTTTGATTGGAAGAAATCAAGAAACTGAAAAAATATGGACACTTTATTTTGACTGGAAGAAAGCGAGAAACCAAAAGACCCTTGGTTTTAATGGTTAACAAGGAACCCATAATAGAAGGGGAAGAATAAAAGGTTTGTTAGACACAAACTCTTTAAAGCATAGTCTCTAATCTCTCAATAAGAAAGAATAAGAAGATTATGATAGATAGAGATAAATTATAAGAGAAAATGATTTATAATGAGAGAACACTTTTGATTAGAATTTATAGCACCAATATATCTGTGATAAATTTGAGATCATTTCCATTCATAAATGATTTACAGGCCTCCCCAGGTTATACTTATTGGATATAAGGTATTTGAGAATATTCTATAATTGAATGGGGGTTAATGAATCCATTTGAATTTGAGTGAAGGAAAGTAGGACCATCATCAATACTGGCTTTAAGTTGCTGTCCCAACATCATCAGGTAGCTTCTGGAGACCACCAGGTAGCCAGTGTACTACCTACAAGTTTACAGGATACTAAAAACCTCACCAACAAGTAGGTTAGCTTCTAGTATCTATTCTTATTCTACCTAGTTCCATCATCTGGCTGGGGACACTCCACCATGTATCTGGTGGAACTCTTATTTTTAGGGAGCCTTCACTTTGTACTACTGGCTAGCTGGTGGTCTTTTACCAAGTAGCCAGTGCCTTTAGATTTTGTGGGATGTTTAACATGACTACCCCACTTTTTTTGATGGATTCCTATTTACTTTAAAACTCTATCACTTAAATTCCATTATTAATAACTAAAATTAACTTAATAAAAAAGTTTTAGTAACATAATGAGTGTTTGTGATCATTAAAAAAATTAAGAGAGTGAGGTACAATAACTTTTTCTTTAAAATAACTAGAGGTACTCAAAAAGTTCATTCCCCCACAATGATACCAAATTATAATAGATCATCATTGAGACTTTCAAAATAAAATTTATATTTTCCTTCATATACCAGAATAGTGGTTAGCATGTTCAAATGTAAGGGAACATGGGTAAGTGCCAAAGAGATTATATAAACCCATGACACTGAAAATAAAGAATGTAATAGTTGTATAAGTGAAGATGTAAATGATGAAATGATATAATTGAAGGTGAATTATGATACGGGTGTGTTATGTTGTAATTGTTAGAACCAAAACCTATTGGTTATGGGTAGGAGACATTACAAACATGGATTAAGGGGAATTTGATTAAAGTAACTTGTGAAATATAGTGATCTTAATAAAAATACAATGATATTTGAAAACTAATAATACATTCATAAATAAAATATTGTTTCATTATAAATTTCAAATCATATAGTTCCCAATTCAATATATTTAATTAAAAAATGGGTATAAAATCTTAAATCATCCATGAAGGTTATTTCCATTTGTCAAGATGTAAAACCAAAAAAAATCACTAAATCGATGGAAATAAAGGTTAATAAGAATTAATTAAAGTCTTGAATAGATGAAAAAATAACCTAAAGAATGAACGAACAAAAAAATTAGAATTTCCATTGAAAAAATTAACTATAGTTAATGACTATCAAGAATGAAAACACAAGAATTTGAAAATAGGAATTAAAAAGAAAGATATAATGGGGAAAATAGTTCTTATCTATTGAGTTTGGATCTATCATGTTCATATTTCAATTCCCCCATCTATATAGAGGCTTCCTCCCCCTTGAAGTTCAATCTTACACCTCCTATTCCAGCCCATTTGATCTTCTTGACATCTCTAAGTCTATTTTTCCCTACCCGTGGTGGATGGAATGATGCCCTCAAATGAAGTCGCATACCCCTTATATAAAAATCCTCAATGTTTTTTTTCTAAAAAATAGCAGATTAGAGCTCATATACCATGTCTCCATGTGGCCTCATTAACTATTCATCATCTTCAACCTGTAACTTGAGTAAATCCATATCAACTAAATGTTCTCCCCCCACATGGGTTCTTGATTTGGACCTCAAGACTTTCTCTAAAATATTTCGCTTCATCGAGGACATACCCCACTCTCTTATATTTTGAATTTCCTTGAGAATTAAGGCTTTAATAATGGATCCCTTTATTATTGGTGTTACATTGATATAGGTTTTTTGGTGCATAAAATTATCCCTACAAGGCATTTAATGATGCATATATATCCTTCTATAGCTCGATTGAAGCACCGATTCCACCTTTAAACTACCTTAGAAAATTGGTATTAACTTGAAGCAAGAATCAATGACCATTATATAGGTCTTTCTAATCTTAAACTTCCTTAAAAAAACACTAAACCATGGATTACCCTTACAAAACTATGGCTGTAGTGGAGTAGCTTTACGCAAGTCTGCTAATCGAGGCAACTACCTTTATGTAGCCCTCACCACACTGGTTGAGTTACCCTTATAAAAGTGAGGCCCTGATGGACTACCCTTATGCAATATTTAAATGCATGATCCATCCTTATATAGGCATATAATTATTTTATTCAGTTCCTTCCCAATACACAACTTCAAAATACAAAAAAGAATGAAGCACTTATGAAAATTTATCATGATAAAATGAATTAAAATTTCTATAAAACATCCAACCGGAATAAAACCTAAAATTATAAACTAAAAATATGGATTTTAAAATTGTGTTTTAATAATTAATTTTCATGATAAAAAATCATGGGATAATAAAATAATTAATTCAAATAAAAAATCTATTAAAAGAAAATTTATTCAAAATAAATATTTCACTAAATATTTCATAAACAATATTCATAAATTTATTTTAAAATAAAATAAATTAAAATATAGAACAATTTATCCATTAAACATCCAAAAAAATGTCATTAAAATATTATATGAATTACTATTTACTACACAAAAAAATAATACTCAACAATTCTCCAATAAAATCACATTTTGATACAAAAACACAATAATTTTATGAAAAACGTGTGGTAAAAATGAAATAAAAATATACCGCATCACATACCCAATCATATTGAGAACATGAATGGATATAAAAAACCTTGAATAATTTTATATCTTAAAAAATCCTTTAAAACCTTGTATCTATAATGTATTACTTTTTCTTGATATAGCCTCTTTAGAAAATCCATCATCTTGAATGCATCCATATACTCAAGTTAATTTTTTCAACTTAAGTTCCATGGATACAAGAATTATAGTATATACATCAAGAGAATAAATCTTTGGCTTCAAGTAAGAATCTAGATCTGCTTATTGAATAAATTTACTTATCAACTGATCAAGAAAGGGTTTCTATAATATATAAAATATTCCATCTTACTTAATAAAATTTATTAAGTTACTACACTATTCTAATAAGTTTCTTCCTATAAGATTATATTAATGAGATTTATCTTAAATATAAGTTTGATGATGATTCCATTTTATATATAATATATGTTTTTTCAGATAATTATTATTCTTTGAGAATAGTAAATAAAATATTTTATTGAATGGAATACCACTAAAATGACAACCCCTTTTAATATGAAACATATATATTAGTGTACCTAGATATATATTTAACTATTATTTGGTTTATTTTTACCATTTTTATTAATGTATTGATATTTAGGTAGTTAATTATGCCAATAATATCATATATTACTCTTGGATAGTTGAGTGAACAAATCCTTACCCAAATCCATTATATAGATCATCCCAACTCTATTATTATGACATTCTAACTCATAGGGTTTCCCAGATAATTTTAACCTAAAGATCACATCAAGCATATGCACCTATCCAATTAGGATTACTCAATAATACTTTACCTTAGTTAAGATAATCCATGGGCATATAATTTTATTTGGGTCATCCATAATGAATGATTGAGGCCTTAACAATTAGTAACATTATAAGGAACCACACACTAAGTATTTTATATATTTTATTTAATATATCACCATATTATCTCATGTATTTTATTCATACATTCATGCTTCTAATGATTTATTTTTAATATCCCATACTTCCAACCAAATTAATATGTTCTAAAAATATTAATTTTTATGACCATGGTTGATCAAAATAGGATAATATTATAATTAATTAAAAGTAGGTCTGTTTTATTTTCAATTAGTCTTAATGGATGGGATATGACTATAATGAAGGATGTAAATATTTTGAATAGTTTTTTAGATGTTTTGAAGTTTATTTATTGAAGAAGGAAAAAATCACAACATGTTGTATAAGAACACATTGTGATTTTTTATGAAAGTTTAAAATAATTCCACTAGATGAAAAATAAAAACTATATGATCGATTTATTAAACACGTCATGATTTTTTGATTGAAAACCATATTGAATTCATCTGTTCAACAATCTAAAGAAATAGATCCATGATGTAATGTCATGGTTTGGAAGGAATACTTTTTCAAAGGAATTTTAAAAAAATTCACAACATGCTATGTGTATAATTTTTAGTTAAATTCCATGGTTTGTGGAGAAGATATTTTCTATGAATTTTTTTGGGATGAAAAACTTTTCATAGGAGATAAGGTAATAAAAAAAGTTACAGTTTTACTAAAAATAAGAAATTGTGTTGTGGTTTTATTGAACACACTATAGAGAATTTATTATATGGAGCTCCTAAAATTAAAATAATTCATGTGTTTTTGGATAAGAAAGTTTACATGTCATGGTTTTTAGAAGACATGGTAGTCAAATACTAACATTTCATAGTATCTTAGTATACACCATTACACTATGGTTTTAAATATTTCAATATATTTTATATATTTGGATATTGTTAAAATATAGAATGATATGGTTAACTAATAGGAAATTTTACTTGAAATTATAGATTATTTCAATGACCAATCAAGAGGTGATTCATTCCATAAAATCTTAGTTATTTTTGGAGGGGAAATCTTGAAGAGATCAAAGACTCAAAAAATATATGTAATTCAAAGTATAAGTTATTGTAGAAGAGAGTAACTTCTGAATATCTTAGATTTTGGGAGAACTAATATGTCAAGGATTAAGAAAATATATGTAATTAAATATCTGAATCAACTCCTAAAAATAGGGTTGAAGAGAAAAACCTATATTGGATTGGTGTATTTATTCACCATGATCATTTCATTATAATGACACCTGATTTGATTTCCTCATGACCTTATCCTATAGAAGTGAGTGGATAGATAGGAATAGGTGTTTTTTATTGGACTTGGTAATGCTTTAGTGAAACCTTTGTACATGAACATGTAACTATTTTTACTCTTGGATGTATCCCTTTTGGGTGAACTATGTAAAATCACCATATCCTTGTGATTTATTTTTCATTATTTAGATGATATGATTGGGATGATATGGATGATATATTTTTTAGTTCCTTTCAATATTAGAAAAATATCTATTCAGTGTGAAAATATGATCACCCTTATTCACCCCACTCTTGGGGTGATTGGGAACTTTGTGGTTGTAACCAGTGGAATCAAACCAAAAGTTTACATGATATAAAAATGAAAAAGAATTGAATATTTAACCTAGATTATGCGATCGAACAAGGATATTTGGATTCTTCCCATCTATATAATAATTGAATAGTTTCCTCTTCAAAAAATGTCATGAAAAATATCCTTAACCATGATCTGATGTAAAAATTTTGTAAAATATTTTGAATGAAAAATACATGTAAGGGGAGGTGGGGAAAAGTGAAAAATTTGAATGGGTTTCCAATACTTTTTAAAAACAAATCTCTTGATTGTATAAATGAGTATTTCCACACATAGAAAATAAGACGTGAGTAGAGAGGAAAACCATGAAAAATATCTAATTGGTGGAAAAATATTTAGAATGACCACCATTCCAAAGCATGTGAGTTAACAAATTACAAATATAAGTAATAATTTCAAGAGTAAGAGTAAGATAAAACCCAAAAGTGTATTTTTTATGAAGACTTATATGAGTTGGTCAGATATTTTTTTCAATATTGATTTAAATTCTTGTTTTAACTAGTGGTTTCAAGTTAAATCCCTTAGAAGATATCTTTTTAAATATTTTATGAGATTTTTGACACTATGCAATTGTAATTAAGATATGTTATTTTTTATAAAGTATCATTTGGGAATAGGTGATATGAGATAAATATGGATCAAATTAATGTAAATTTATCAATTAAGGATGCTTAATGAATTGATTCAAAGACCACATGGAATATATCGAAGTAAACATTAAACACATTTTGCTTCACATTTTAATTTTAGTCCAAAATTTTATTTCTGACATAACATGAATGATTTTTCGTGTTATAAAAATAGTATAATAAGTGATTGTTTCCCTACCACCAACAATAACAAAATAATATAAAAAAAATGAAAAAGTTGAAAAAAACACCTTAACCATGGATTTTTTCATATTTATGAGGTGCTAGATTACTCATTCCCTTTTATTTTTCTAGTCTATTCATATATGTTTAAAGAAAAAAAGTCATTTTTACCCATCCAACCCACTCTAAAAATGAGTTCTAGTTTTCCTGGTCCATGAAATCGAGGTTTATAAACTATTAATATTAATGCACATCATTATACCAATTTCTTTAAATTTAATTTAATTTCCACCAATTTTGTTATATAATGAATTATAATTGATGTACCAAAATATCACAATGAAAAATATCATTATTTTACACTTATAAAAGGGTAAAATATTCCTTTAAGAAATAAGAAACAAATGTGGCCATACTTATATTTTTCACAAAATATATTCTTATATGATACCTTGTGACATTGAGTGAATATGGACGATCGAATAAGAGTCTTTATTGAATAAATGTTAAATGATAATAAGATGTTTTGAAAAAAATTTAGTTAGACCTACTTATTGGCCTTTAAATAAATTTTCAGATGATGTTCCTTACTCTTTGAAATGATTATAATTTTTTACTCCAATCATATGTTTCAGGTCATATCATTTGATTTTAGTGGCTTATATTGCACACCTCATTAAATAAACACCTATATTTTTCATGTGTGAGAATTGTGTAGCTTAGGTTTTACAAAAATCAATATCCATAAACTTTAATAAAGTAGTATTAACATGGATCATGGTCAATCACTTAAGTAATCTTGAAGTGAAGAAATTTATCAATATATTTTTAATATAATAGGGGGGTTTCAATTTATATAATGGTTCATGCCCTCCCAACTAATTAAGTTGCCAGTTTTATGATTGGAACATGCTTGGAGGAGGTCCTAGATGGTTTGGAGGAGTTAGAGCTACATTAGTGTAGCTACAGGGAGGTTTAAATTGTAAAACAGGGACTTATTCCATAAGTCAGTGATTTGAAGCCTGAGAGGCTAGTGGTTTATAGATGTGTTTAGTAGGGGAGAACCCTATGAAACATGTTTACACTATAAAACATAATTTTACACCGTAAGTTTATTGTGGACCGAGGAACCCTAAATTTTGACAGAAGCTAGGGTCTCGAGGGTTTTATGTCTTTAAAGGGGGAGTTTATAGAATAAGTTTATAGACCCTTGGAATTTATAGTGTAAATTCTACATTTACACCATAAATCAGAGGATTTGTAGCCTGTATATAAGTTTTTTTTGGCCGATTTTCCTCTCATTTAGCTGCTCATTCCTCTTTCATAGTGGATTAACCCTTGGATATTTCAAGGTACTTTCTATCTTGTCTTTCCATTCCTTGGTCCTTGGGATTGGGCAGTTGCTCATTGGTGATTGGTGGTGTGTTCCTTACTCTTTATACTCATTTTTACTTATGTTATTCTTCAAAGGATCATCTTTAGTGATGTTTTTTCATTTGGGTTGTCTTTTGGGCAATGTTTTTGACAACCCTTGATGTATTTCTAGTTGATCTAGAGTTTCTAGTGTGGTTGTGGTTTGCAGGCTATTTATTCTTTGTCCCATGGTTCAAAATGAGATTTGAAAGCTTCATTAAGGTAGGGGATCTTTATTATCTCACTATTTACATGATATCTATGGGTATTTCATGGTTTTATTACCTTTGAGTGGATATTAAGGGTCATCATAATAAAAACAATTAATTGGAAAACCTAAAATTGATGGGTATAGGGTGATATCCCATGTTTTGACTATGGTGATATTTTTTTTGATGAGTTAATTCTATTTTGTTTCCTTACTAGAAATAACGGCTTTTGAGAGCCTTGTTTTCATTATAGATGATATTCCTTGTGACCCTTGCTATGTTGTTTGATGATCACACCCTAAAGAAAAGGCTAAAGAACATATATCTGGATAATAGTTGGATGCCCATGAAATCTAGTTTTCATGATAATTACCATTCTAAATAAATAAGTAGTTAAATGAAATCCATTTAATAAATTATGGAAGTTGGTATGTGTTTCTGTTGTGTGTGTGGTTATATTGTGTGGTTTGGGCTATTGTGTGGAGATGGTGGTGATTGGATGGGCGGTGTAGTGTGTGGGGATGTGATGCGATGGTTGGTTGGCATGAATGATATGTGGGAAGTTGTGATATGGTTGTGGTTCCTAGTGGTGTGATTCATTGTGGTTATTTCAGTTGAAAAAATATTTCATTGTTTTCTGCACACAACATTTGTTACAACATGTATGAAAGAACTTGTTTTAATCTCACATACAATAACTTCTTCTCATTTGATTTTGAATTTGAATTTCAAATTCAAATAAATAAATTCCTTCAACTACTCTAAAATCTTTCTTATTCTTCCCAATTATTTATTATTCTTCTATTTCAATCGTTGGATTTTTTAGGTGGATATAGGAATAACTCATGGCGCAACAGTATTCATCATGATGTGGTCAAAAAATTATCCTCAACTATAATTTCTTTCTTATTCATTTATGGAGTAACTAAATTCTTAATGATGTGATCCTTTTTACTAATTAATAATATCGTAAATCAATGTTTCTATGGATATTCATAATGACACGATACTTATTTCCACTTCTCAAGATTTTCTTGGTCATGATTCAAAATTTCGTTTAAGGCATGAACTAACTTTCTCAAAAAAATTGAATCACAAACTCTATTTGTGATATTTAAACAATGATATATCATCTTTATTATCATATGATTTAAAACTATTAATTCTCGTTGAATTTGAAGAAATAATTATTCTAAAATAATTCTATTTAAATTTAAGAACTCCCTATAAACTCTTAGATTAATCAAATTTTATCTAAGTAAAACTTTTTATGTATTTTTAGTGAGAGTTAAATATTATTACATATTATAATGAACTTAATTGATATGAATATAAACATATTATGTATTATGTAATATGATTCTATTTTTTTCATGACCACATTGAACTTATAAAACATCTTACATATTTAGCTTCAAAATATTATGTATCTCCAGACTTCTTATGTATTCCCCATGTTCTTATGTATTCACTGCATAGAATTTTAAATATGTATGTAATATTATTGTATTAACATAATTCCACTTCCTCAGGTAATAAAATCTTATGAATGGTTAAAATATTTTTATACATCATTTTATTTTCCATTTTTCAATAGTAACTCAAAGAAAATGTAATGTATTTTTCAAAACATTGTATGTATCATCTACCTTTGTGAAATTTAAGCTCTAACAAAAAATAATATTATTATTCACGACTTTCAATATTATTATGTATTGAAATACTTAGGAAAATTTTTACATTTAACTAATATATATATATATATATGAATATAGACTTAGCCATATTTCATACCAGAATTTTTTTAACAATAAAAACCTCAATAATAATTCCAAAAAAATATAAATCACTTCCAAAAACATTTAAACTTATCAAAATAATTCATCTCACTTTAATTTTAAGTGAGTTTTAATATGATTTATTTATTGATAATAGAATACAACACATTAAATAGATCCACTATATCTTTTTTCAATTCAAGTTCTCTATAAAAAATACTTAATTATAGAGGAAACTTCTTAAACACTAGATCACATAAACTTTAACTTGGATCTCAACAATATACCTAAGGTCTTAATATCTCCCAAAACATCTCTTAGGATCAATAATCTTACCCTTTTGATTTTTTTCTATAAACCAAGGAACATAAATCACTTTAAAACTAAATATACTTTTAAATTAATCATCATTCAATAATGAAAATCCTACACAAGAGAAATAAATATATGAAATAAAAAAATTGAACAATAATTACACATTGTACATAAAACATTGAATTACATCTACTTATTCATAGTTCTCAACTCTTTATCCTCTTAATACCAATAGAAAAATCAACATTTATAAGCCCTTGATACCACTTAAGATCAACTGAGAATAAATTTCCTATCCACTTAAACAAATCTATCCTTGGAATCTATATATAGAAAATTCCTGTCTATGTACTCACCAAAAAAAATTTAATAGTTAAAAAAGACTCACACACCCATATGATTAAATTAAAACTTTTTCCTTTTAATAAATCTCTCTAAATAAATGTTCCACCTAAATAAGTTGTTTCTCCCATATAACTAAAACAAATATCAATGTATTTTATTTAAAATAGTTCACATACCTTTATAAAAACAATTTTTGAATACATAAAATAATAAACAAAAAATATTTATGTTGTATTTATCCCTCTTTGATAATAATAATACAAATAAAAAGTGACAAGAAATGAAATTACTATAAATTAGTCTTTAGGTGAATGAGTTTAAACTTCTCTCATCAACTTAGATATTTTAAATGAATACTTTGATATTAGTTTAGTGGAAATTTTATTATTTTATCTTTTTTGGAACAAATTATAGTTTTTAATTTTTCTTTCTCCATAGGCTCTTTGATGAAGTGATATTTGATATCATTGTGCTTTGATCTTGAATTATGAACATGATTTATTGATAAATTGATAACAATTTGATCATCATAGACCAAAATTAGTGAAAAATTTAATTAAACCTTGATATCTTACAACCAAGTCCTTATCCACAATAGTCAAGTTATATATCGAGTTATAACCACATATTATGCTTCAATAGTACTCAATGTTAAATTTTTTTATTCTTATACACCTTTCACAAAAAAATAAAAGTCCACTAAATGAAGACATTTTATTTTCAAGATTTTCATCCCAATATGCATCATTATACCCAAAAAAATCAAGATTTCTACTACCATCTATTTGATTCCATACTATATTTTACCTCTGATGTATATGGGAATTCATTTTTCATCCATGAAATGAGACTCATTTGGTGTAATTTGATATCTAGAACATAAATTAACAACATATATAATATTCATCCTTAAAGAAATAAAAGAAAGTAAAATTTCAGTAAGCTTCAAGAATTTCTTTGAGTATACTTGTTTCCCTTTCCCATCCTTTGATAGTTTGGTTCCCACTGAGATAAGTGTAGAAACTATTTTTGAATCCTACATGTCAAAATTCTTTAAAAGTTTCTGGGAATAATTCTCTCGATATAGGAAGATGCGATCTTCTTCTTGAGAAATTTGTAAACTTATAAAATATATCATTTATCTAAAACTATAATTTTCAAACTCCTTTTTCATTTCTAAAGAAAATTAATAAAACATTACTTCTTAATTTCTAGTAAAAATGATATTATCTATATTAAAAATAATAATAAGTTATAAATTATTTATATATTTAATGTATAGATTTTTTTCAATCTTATTTTCTTGAATTTCAACTACTTCTAGAAAGTACATGACCTTGAATACCATACTATTGAGGATTTTTTAACCCACATAGAGCCTTATTTAATATATATATATATATATATATAAATTTCAGATTTACCAAGAAATAAACTACTAATTTTCTCAATATATACTTCCTCTTAAAACTCGCCATTAAAGAAGGAAGACTTCAAATACATTTGGATAATATTATACTACCTTTGTGTTTTAATAATAAGAAATATTTTAATATTATCTACTGTAATAGAACAACCTAGGGAAACCCATAGATTCACTCGAATTGGACCACTATAAGGCCCAAAGCATGTTCCATATCATAACATGATGGGAAAAATAACTAGGATATCATAAAAGAAACATGGGAATGATTTCACCAATAAAAAAAATGTGATGAGGTAAATGTAATTAGAGTATCAGAATAGATATCTAGAAAACATCACATATCAAAATAATCAAACTAAAAATGTAACATCCAACAACTAGGTAATAAGGTATAAATGGAACACTAGCCAACATAAGTGAATCTAAATGTTTGGGAACCTTTATCCCCTGAAAAGGCTATCCACTAAAAACCATGACATCATAAGAACCTCCCATAGTTATAGATTAATCCACTAGGGTTCACATATGTTTTGTTTTCCCCATACCCCAAGCTCTCCTAATGTGGTATATCATCATTGTGTTTTAATAAAACCAAGACCACATTTCATAAAACATCTTTTATAGAGATTCCACACTTCTTCTATACTTGAAAAAAAATTTCAAATTCAAAACCACCTTTGGGGAATTTTATCAAACAATCATGTGAATAAAATTTATTTTCAACAAAAAATATTTTTAGAAACATTTTTCATAGCTATCAAATACCAAAATCACCTCTCGTGGATTTAAAATCATTAATTTCATAAATAAAAACTAAAGGGAATCATAAGAACACAAAACATTATAAGAGATAAACCATAGGATGGAGACACCTAACATAAGAGAAATTAAAACCTTTTTGGCTCCAAGATTGATGATGGGAGAGGAAAATATCTTGTCCTCACGAGCTTGGATCTAAAAAGAGAAATCAAACGAATAATAGAATCATCCTAAGCTTCTTCTAGATGGAATAAGAATGTATAAAAACCATTCTTAGAACATGATAAATCAGAAAATTTGTCAAAAGGGAGGAGAAAAATCCATTTGATAGAGGTAAATCGAGTCAAAAGATGTATTAAACCCACTATTAAGGTATCACGTGGAAAAATCAGCTGCCCTCAGTAGACCAGGTGCCATTCATGAGTTTCAAAATTATGAAACAACCATCACCAAGACCTAGTTTTTTCCACTACGAAATGGTGACTTCACCCATGAAATCGACCATAGGGACCAACCACAAAGTGTTGTAGAAAACTAGGCTGTTTTGGACCCACCACTACATTAATGTGGTGTGGTCCCTTTTGTCAGGCTTGACATGGATACTCCTAGTGCTCTATGTTGAAGACCATACCCTATATTAGGCATGGTGGATCTATCTGTTTTACATAGAAGCCTCAAAGTCCCACCATAAACTCCACCATGGCTATGGTCCTTCTCATTTTATACCCAAATGATAAAAAACAAATTTTTAAGCCACTATGAACCTCCATCAATTATGAAACTGAAAAGAAAAGTAAATTTTTTTCTCCATACTGAATTACATGTATCGAGGTGTGAAAATTCTTCCCACCATAAAATTAATATTTTCCCCAGAAAGGATAAGGATCATAAACCTAAAAAGTGATAAGGTCAGTGTAGCATTATCAAGGCCTCATAATCTCATGTCTCATAGATATCCCTAAAAAACATACATCTCTCTCTCTCGAGTCAATGGGATCATCTTGCCACACAAAACCTTATCTTATCAATATAATATCTGAGCTATCCATTTAATAAATAGGTGTTGTGTTTAATTTCAACATCCTCTTACAATATCATGTGGGACAATTATGTATGATACTTCTTTAGTTGGGAAACATGGAACACGTCATAGATAGAATTAAAACTACTATATAATTCTAATTGATAATAAAACTTCATAATTCACTCCACAATCTCAAATGGGTTGACATAACAAGGTGCTAACATACCTTGCCTCCCTAAATGTCTATGTACTAATCAAGATAAAACTATAAGGAAAAACTAATCATATACCTCAAATTACAATGGATGAAGATTCTAATTAACTTATGGTTTATGGTGACTCTAAGCTATCACAAACCTACTCTCGATCAATTTCATAATATATGTCATATCTTAAATGATGCTCAGTTCAAACAATGTATGTTCTCTAATATATTCCCAACAAAGAGATGATTTGTAAGGCCTACCTTAAAATTCCTCAAAAGGTTATATTTGGTTTATATCCTCATAACTATTATTGTAGCAAAACTCCACTAAGGGAATATGTTTCTCCAATAATCTACTAATGTAAAGAATGTATCGCCAAATCATGTGTTTAAGAACCTAGATGGCTTACTCAGTCTGGCCATCCTTCTGAGGATGATATATTACCCTCAACTTTAACTAAGAACCCATAAATTCCTATAATATAATCCAAAATAAATATGTAAATCAAGGGTACCTATTAAGAATGATATTAATTGGTGCACCATAGAGTCTAAAATTCTCCTACACATACAGGTTCCAAAAATCCTTTACCTTTGTTAAACCCTCAATGGGTAACAAGTATGCTCATTTCATGAGTCAATCAATAATGAACCATATCACATCCTTACCACCAGAAGTGTAATTTATCTCAATCATGACGTCCATGAATATCTCATCCCAATTGTATATAAAAATGGGTAAGGGTTTCATTAAACAAGTAGAACTCTGATGCCTTTCCCTTATTCTCTAGCATGTAAGGCACCGAGACACAAAATCTACAATCAATCATATAATTACTAGAAAAAAATAATGATGTATTAGGCCATCAAACATATTGGTATATCTAGGTTTCAAAAAATAATTAGATATATTTCCATTATCCATCTATTTCTGTCTTAGGTCTATCAGAACAACCATCCTGCCTTGGAATTGTATAACCCAATCGAGAGACTGACACAACTCACCCGAGGTCTCCACACTATAGAAAGACCTAGTAAAGAAATGAAACTCTGAATCCTTAGATGTTATAAGTAAAATATAATAATGTATATATGATCCAACTAGAGAATAAGCTATGAACACCTATTTGTCATTTCCTTTTCATCCAAGTACACCTCAACAAACAATCCCACCGAGCACCACTCCTCCACTAATTACTTCACTATCTATGTTAATAATTTTCTTCTTAAATCATCTATAACCATGTTTCATTTTTATGGGTGTATGAAATATAAAAAAAAAAGTTTGGAAGAAACTTTTCCTACCATCACTATCTAAAATTCAGATCCTTCTGAGTGAATATGTAATTCAGACCCTTATGGTCTGAATACACTATAAACCAAACCATGAAGAGGTAGTGGTGAAAAGTATTAAGAGTGTGAATCACTGATTCCAAATCAATTTCAAGAAATGTAAAATTCCATATGGTTTCATGATAAGAAATAATATCATGAAACTCAGGGCATCTAAAACCATGCACTGAATTCTTTCCCAAAAAAGTGGAAAGAGTAATCATAAAAGGAATAAGCTACAAACTCAGACCCAATGCATTAATGGGCTTAGAAAATATAATGTAATGAGTTTAATTGATATCAAATAATTCCATAACTATAAAAGTTTCAATAAACATTGTACCTCTCATGTTATCCAGTCCTACCTCTGACTCCTCTAGTGAATACTTCACTGTATAAATACATCCAGCCTCATCCTACCATTTCTTAGTAACCTGATCATCAACCTTGGAATGTGGTTGAGATCCCACCCCTTTTTATATGTTAGATATAAACCAATATCCCTGGTTAAAGTTGGATCTAGTTTTATTTTCCATGGATTCTCTGTCATGAACTGGACTGGGATACCACCGAACCTAGCACCCAACCCGATTCACCACAAGGTCCAAAGGCATTCCTGATCACCAAAAGATTGAAGCCAGTGCTTGGGAATCACTAAAATCCATTTGGGAACATTTTAAACCAAATTAGAGATAAAAAAATAAGATTAAATAAATATAATATTCGAAATTAAAGAACATTCGAAGATGTACATAACAAATAACAAATAACTAAAATAGAATAGTTGTAAACAGAAAATAATACTAACCAACCGAGTTGAGCCCAAACCATCTTTACACAGTCTTCAGTTTTTCACCACTAACTTACCCCACATTAGAGATGATGAACAAATAAGATATAATAGAGATCCAAGAATCTGAGATGATATAGGCATGAGTTAAAAGGCCCAATAGGTCACCCCAACCTACTAAAACTATGAAATTTATTTCATAAAGAAATTTATCCATGATAGTTTTAAAATAGACTATAAAGTAATATTTGAATATATAGACTGTATGAAAATAAAAACAATTCCATAATTTATTTTCCAAATATTTTAGTTTGTTTCTCAAAACTAAACACACATGTTTTGAAAAACAAATCCACCATCCTAAGCTGTTTCCAAAATCCACACGTACAAATTTAATTCCTAAAAAATAATAACATATTTTATTTTAATGAAACAATCCAATTTAAAACATTTCTCAAGATGAATACACCATTTAAACCAAAACACCCATTTAGAAATCCACATTAAATCACCCACACAGGAGTCTTTAAATTCAAAACAGCTTTTCCAAGATCTTTAAAAACTTATTTTCCCAAGTAAATGACCCAACACACTCACACATGTAAAGAAAGATAATCATGCACCACATATCACAATACATATATAAAATGAATCCAAATAAAGTTCCACAACAAATAAAGCAGGTGAAATGATACAAAAATCACTAGATCAAACTCCCCTCAATATATAACTACTCAAGTAAATGAATCTGTCATGGGATTTTCCTAAGGATTCTTAACATGTGAAGCATCTAACCATATAATTTTATAACCACCTGAACTAGTTACTAGAATGTGCTAAGTCCGTAACTGTCATCCAATTATCCCCCACAAACATCATTGTGATGACAAACCCCCACCAAGCCTCAATGCCCAATATGACTGATGGTCAACTAGCAACATTTGAACCAACTAGAGAAACAAATTATATCTTTTACATAATACCCATATTCCCATGATCAATAGAGGAAGTAAGACATAGTATAAATGATCCAAGTCTATCACATAAGGCATAACCATAGCTTCCCTCACCCCTTAGAACCTAATAATGAAAATCCCCATATATTAAATGCACTCTAGGAATAGTAAGAACATTCCCAAAAAAGGGGAGAAACAATAATCAAATAGTTATAAAGAACCCACACAAGGGGTATACAATCAAAGGGAAACCAAAGGGTGTATCTCACAAACACCATTTAAAAACCAAAGTTCTAACTGAGCCTTTAACACTAAAAATCAACTTGGAATAGCAATCCCTTTTTACATTTCAAAATAGTTCAACATAAGGTATTTTATAAAAATGATGAAACTTACCCATGCATTAAAAATCATTTGAAATCCACCCATCTCTCATAGGTCTCACCCTTTGAAAACCAAAATGAGGCCCAATGCCATTCATTTCCATCAAACCACTTTTAAATAAGCCACCATGGCATTTTCACAAGGGGTGAACCACACACAAATTTCAAATCACCACTTGAAACCCAATAAAATCCCCTTTATAAACCATTTTAGGTCAACACATCACTTTAAAGCAGAAGTCCCTTTAAAACACACTTTTCACTCCTTGAAGTCTAAAGATGGATCAAAATACCACAATTTCTCTTTAAAAACATTTCAAATGCAAATGGGAATTTAAAAAAAAGGCTAAAATAACTAAAAATTTCATTTCACACATGAATATATGGAATTTATACAATAAACCATTTATTCCAAGTTCCAAAACAAAAAAATGGGTTTAAAATACCATATGGCTATCTCATATAATAATAATTTCATAAAAAGGTAATTTAGAAATCATAAGAACATCCGTAATTTCAAAGTGAAACAATTACATAGTAACACCTACCTCAAACATGTCACCTTTGACATTGACCGCTTCACACTCACACACACATTCACTTATATATATATATGCACACCTTAACCCAATGTAGATATTCCCCTCACAATGAGAGAATATATAAAAGGTGGGTATATATAAATGTTCTTACCTATGAATGTGTGTAAAATCCATATTCAAGGAGCCATAAGACATCCTAACAAACAAATAGGAAACTAAAAATAAAAAAGTCTCTAATTAAAATTGGGACAAAAGGAAAGGGTAAAAGAGAATATACCTTAAATAGTAGTGGGTGATATGAAATGGTCCCAATCGTTTCACCTTCATTGGTGGATGATGAAATACACAAGAATAGAGTCTGAGAGACCCCTCACACACCCTAATAATAGAAAAAATACAAAAAATTAGATCAATCCTTAACCTAGGGTTTGAATGATCTAGGTGGGGTAACAGGGAGAGGACAAATCATTAAGAATGGGAAAAATAAGGGAAAATGAGGTCATACCTTGAAGAAACAACCAAGAAACACCAAGAATATGGGTGAAGATGTCATGGAGAGGGGAGATCGGGAGGGGGGTGTGGGGTGGCGCACAACATAGAGGAATAAGGGGGGATATCACGCAATAAGGTATAGGTGTAAAAAAGGGGTCAACCCATTAAGGAAAAATGGGAAAAGAAAAAAAAGTTAAATTCCTGGGTAGGTCGTATGGTTTGGCCGCCCAGTCTTACAAACCATGCACCAACCGTGTGCTGGACACTTCTTAGGCTAGGAATCACCATGTACGATTTCCCCTAAGAGACACCATGATCTAGAAAAGCTATGCGCTTCACCCCTAACACACCCAAGACCCCATACAATCTATTGGGAGATCTATAAATATTGAAAAAACGGTGTCGATGACCTAAAAAATGGATCTATCAAAATGATAGGCCCACCCGCACAGGCACCAAATGGTTTCTCTAACAATGCATGCTAACTTTATTCGAACCAAAAAGTCCTCCAAAACTTGAATTTTTATCCCGTAACCAACTAAAAATAAAAAATATAATGAATAGATAAAAAACACTAAATCAAAAACATCGTGACATGGGGGTGTCACATGCTCTCTCACAAAAACACTGAAGATTAGTAGATTGACTAAACATGTGACATACCCTAGGTGCTTCTGTACAATCAGGTTTTATGTGCAACTTTCTCCCATAATGATAATAGACAATCCATACCTACCCTAAAATCTATTACGCACTCCTTACACCACCTTGGCGCTAGTCACCCTACTTCCTCTTATGTCTAGAAAATGAACTCTAACTACCTCATCCTATAACTAATTCTCCAATTAAATTCATCTTCCTAGCTATGTCAGACTCATCTATAACAACTTTATAAACCAACTCAATAAATGTAAGCAGGCATAAGGGGATCAACATTGATTGAATACTGACACTAAAAACCATCTCAAACCTCCGATATTTTAGGTAGTTATTAGAAATAATCATGGGGGATATGTGAATTTTTTTTTGTGAAATGAGTATCATACTCTATAACTGAACACCTATCTTTCTCCAAGGTCCAAAATTCTTAAGTCTTCACCACTCAAAATGTTTTAGGATAAAAATATTGGTTGAATACCTTCTTAAAAGTAGTACATGTGAGAACTTTGAGGAAATTGGTTTTCAAAATAGATTCCCACCACCTTCTTCCCAATCCATCAAGCGTATAAGTGGAAAAACCAAACTTGGAGACTTCTAGTGTGTTTAGAAAGTGGAAAATACTCTCAATACTTTTGATCCATTTTTCCAATTCTTATGTTCCCTTATCACCCTTAATGATTAGTGGATACTGATTAGTGAACTCTATAGCATGGTCCACATTCTATTTGAGTTAAAAACTAGATACTTGGACACTAGATTGGATTGATCAGACTATAGTTTCCACTAATACTGAGTTAACCGGAGGATTCACATGTGGGAGCCACTCTTTAGTATCATCTCTAGAACCCAGAGATGGTCTTCTTGAAGGATCCATGTTCTACAATAAAATTGGACACAAAACCCTTAGAATATAATTATATTCTTTTATAATAAACCAATTTTTTAATAACTGAATACAAAAGGCTAAAATTATAAACAAGGATTAAATATAAACCCATAATTCTTATGGTAACTCAAAGATTTTCATAAAATTTATCTAGAAAAGTACACTCCCACACTACCACTTGAGTTTTGATAGTCCTACCTTCAGTCTATCAATAACCCCAAACATAATTAGGGGACACACAATCATGATCATAGGATTTAATGATTACCTGATCCCTTTAATACCAATTTTTAAAAGACCAACCTAGGTCTGCCTATAGAGTCACCCACATTGGATCTTCATTAGTATTGGAGAACATTCTCGATCACCATGGTCCGGTGACAAGTAATTGGGGGTATCATACAAAGAAACATGGGAATGATTTCAACCTCAATAGATATGTGATAAGATAGAAACACCTAGAGTATCACATCAAATATCCAGAATACATCACATGCCAAAACAAGAAAACAAAAAAAGAAACATACAATAATGGATAAAAATGTGTAGATGATCAAACTAAAATACCAAAAACATGGAACCTAAAGAACACCATGGGTCCATATCCATGTGACAATATGTCACCACTATCCAAACCCACTAGAAGAAAACACATTCTAGGATATTCATCCTTGATAGGATACTCTTCCCTTTACATGTACCCTATAAAACCAAGGTTAAAAACACCCAAAGGTAAAATTAGGGTGTAAGAACTAAAGCTTAGTTGGGTACCAACAAGTAATCTATATAATTTATATCCAAATACATATGTTTTTTCATTTATGAAACAGATTTATGAAACATTTACAAAAGAAACCAATTTCCTATATAAAATCATCATTTGGTTTTCTTTTTAAAAACATGCCAGATTCCACAAATCAAAACAATATTGCATAATATATATCTATTGTACATAAGAAGTTTAATTAAATAGGTTTCAATAATCAATATCCATATTAAGTGGTAAAATCATCATATAAAATAAATATACATGTAATATACCCACAAAGACTTAATGGGAAATCCATGACATGAGGGTGTACACAACTAAGACCCACAATAGAAAACTAGCTAGAATAAGTGAAACCTAAAGTCTGGGAACCTCGGTCCCTCCAAAAAGCAACCCAATATAAACCATGGAATCATGGAAACCTCCACTTGTGATATCTTACTCCACTAGGTCTCACATATGTTTAGTTTCCCACGACCCCAAGGTCTCCCAATGTTCTATATCATCATTTTGTTTTAAGAAAACCAAGAACAAATTTAAAAAAACATTTCCTATAGAGATTATACCATACTTACATGCTTTAAAAACCATTTCCAACTCAAAACCATCATTGAGTCATTTTATCTAACACATCATGTGCATTAAAATAGTTTTCAATAAAAACCCATTTTTAAAAAACATTTCCATAGCCATTAAAGATGAAATTCACCTCTCATGGTTTTCACATAATTAATTTGATAAATAAAAACCAAATGGAATCAAAATAACCCAAAAATTCCAAGGGATACACCAATGGATGGAGACACATACCTTAAGAAAAATGAACACCTTACTTCCTCCAAGACCGATGATGGTAGAGGAAAAGATTTGGTCATCGCGAGACCATATCTACAAAGAGTAATCCTATGAAGAAATTAATCACCCTAAGTTACTTCTTGATAGAATATAAACATCAAAAAACCCTTCTAAGAAAATTCTAAATATTAAAATTTATCCAAAGGTAGGATAATAATCAGTTTAGTAGAGGGAAATCAAGTAAAAAGATGCATTTTCCCCCATCAAGGTTCCACATGGCTAGAGTAACTGCCCTCAGAAGATCAAGAATCATTCAAGTGTTTCAAAATTATAAAAAACCATCACCATGACCTAGTTTTGTTTCACCATAGTGTGGTTACTTAACCTAGGATACCAACCAAGGGGACCAAACACAACATAGTTTAGAAAACTAGTCCATTTTGGACCCACCATGACCTCCACCATGATGTGGTGAGATCCCTCTAGCCATGGTTAATACAGAGACTTCCAATTATCCACACTAAAAACCATGACCAACACTAGGCATGGTGGCTTTGAATTTTTTACACAGGAGGCTCAAAGGCCCACCACAAACTCTACCATGGTCATGGTGATTCCCATTTTTCATACAAATGACGAAAAACAAATTTTTAAGCCACCACACACCTCCAACATTTATGATACTAAAATGATTGGAAACATTGGTTCTGTAACTGATTCTATTTACTAGGGTTGTGAAATATAGTATTGAAAAAAAATACAAATATCTCATAAAAATCAATTCCTTCAACTTGTGAGTACTCTTTTCACACAAGTCTTGCAATGTTTCTTATAATGTATCCCTTTTCGTTTATCTTGTTTCGAAATACCCACTTTGTTCTAATAAAATTATTGTTTATAGGATTGGGTACCAGCTCCCAAGTATCATTTTTCTCAATTTGATCTAACTTTTCATTCATATAATTTACCCATTCTTGATTCTCCAATTCATTATTCACATCTCTTGGATCAGTATACGAAAATAATGAGGTACATGTTTCTATACCCAATGTTCTTCTAGTATGAATCCACTTTCCTTATTCTATAATAATATTATAGACCTTAAACCAATTTATTATAATTTTATGAGAAAATATAGGCCAATAATCATCACAATCATCATCTAATTCATGATATTCTTCTTGTAATTATTTGGAACTCACATTATTTCCAAAAACCTATTCTTGTTTCTCAACAAAAATAGTTTCATCATCATCACTTCTGGAACTTTATTCTTGATGTAAAATATTATTATTTCAGTGTTCCATAATATTTAAATTATTATTATAAAACATAATCTATGTATCTGTGTTATAACATTGATACACACTTATATTTAGAGGATAATGAATGAATATTCCCTCAACTCCCCCTTCTCAAACTTCCCAATATTTTCACTTTTCACTTTAATTATATAAAGTATTACAAACACCCTTATATATTTTAGAATTTTTTGATTTATAATATATATCATATGGTGATATATTATATTTTTTCTATATAAATAGTAATTCTGAATATAAATTTATATACTAATTTCTTTTCTCCAAAAAATATCAAGAAGTATCATGCTCTATCAACATGGTCTAATATATCTCCACCAAAATTCTATTTCTTCCATTTATCAATAATATTTTTTTGTGTTGTATATAATGGAAAAAATTCATTGTGAATACCATGATTCTCAAGATAAGCTTCATATATACCATTAATATATTCTGTACCATTATCTATCCAAATGTTTTTCATGGAGAAACTGCACCCCATTTCAACACTCCATAAAATCTTGAACATTTTTAGAGCCATTGTTTTATGTTCATAAAGATAACAAAAGTGATATGAGTAAATTAACAATAAAATAAATAAAATAAATAAAATAATTATATTGATTTATTTATGGATTCCTAAAAGGCCCACATATATCTGAATAGATAATCTCCAATCGATGAGATGTTTGAATCTCAATTTTCTTATGTAGAGAATTAAAAATCTCCCCCATATGAGATGTTTAGAACATCTAGTTTCTCTCTCTATTTAGCATTGGAAAATCATGAACATTATTTACTTGGGTAAGATTTATCATGTTATTTTAACTAGTATAACAAAGCCTTTAATTCTATAATTGATTATCTTTTTTTAAGATTAAGTAGCATGAATGTTTAGGAACACCAACCTAAAATAAGTCTCTTCATCATTACTTTATTATTGTAAAAAATACATCCATATTTGAAAAACTTTACCAGTAATCTATTCATCTATAAAATAACTTTATTAGCTTTATTAAATATTCTAGATACACTTAATAAGTTTTGTTTCATCCCATAAACATATAAAGTGTTCTTAGATTTCCTCTTATCATTCCCAATAATTTCTAAACTTAATCCATTGATTTTAAGAGACATATCATTTTTAATGACCACAAAGCCTTATTCTTAATTTTAAAAATCCTTTAATAACTTTAAATATATTTTTATATTTGAGGAACATATACTATCTATAATCCATGAAAATTACCTTTTAGATTCATTAAGTGATACTTCAACAACAAGAGCCTTTTACTCACCTTTTTCCTTATTAATATGGGACTTTTTAGTATTATAATTCATAAAAAATTGGGTTGGTAGGATGTTGATACAATATTTAGAAAAGTTACATGGTTGGTCACATATTCCATAAAATTATTCTAACTGTTAAGATATATTCTTAAACTTTAGTATAAATTTTCATTTTTATTCTAAACTTCTCTATTTTGAGTAGGGTGAATCCCTCTCAAAAATTTCCTACCAAACCTTCTAGAATCATAGAAATATTGGTAATTAAAAAATATTTCTCTCAAGTTTCCCAAATCCTCTATAGTTCTAATAATATCCATAAAAGGTGTACTTCCCTCTACAAATAGCTTGTTGTTCATATGTTGATACCTTTACTTATTCCTTCTTTTGGTCATCAATTTGGATCTTTTTTGAGAAAAAAGATTATTATAGACTCCCAAAACTTTCTTTTTTGATCTAGGATTATTTATATACTTTTCAAATTCTACAATTGTATTGGTTTTTTCTTTTAATTCTATGTTCTATGAATTTCTAGATTTATGCAAATCACATTGTTTTCCCACAATCTATGTTTTATTCACATGTGTATTCAATTCAAATTTTACACCAAAATTTTAAAGATCATTTACAACATTTTAGTGTGATATTTTTTGGGAAACATGAGTTTTTTAATTATTTGAATCTTCAAAAACTTTCATAGACTTAAACTTTTATATTTCACTAACTTCTTGAATAGAAATTTGAAAATCAGATTTGTGATTGTTCAAATCCTTTTCTTCATTGATCAAATTCAGTTGATCAATTTTAAGATCCTTCTCCATCATTTTAACTCTATATTTTATCTCAAATTTTAAAGTCTTATCTTTATAAATAAACTTATATAAATCTTAAGTCCCTTTAATCATATCTGATTATTTGATTTCATGAGAAGATCTTTAGTTCCTGATGAAAGATTATTTTTCATCAAAATTTTAATCTCATTATCCAACTTTAATTTCTTTAAAATAAATTCAATTAGTTATTATTTAAATATAAACTCTATTTATATTTCTTCTTCACTCCCAGAATCACTACATTCATCATTAGTAAACACTAACTTATTCACTTTAGTAGTTAGTTGTTTTTCATCATCATCATCATTAATAGTCTCAAATTCCTCTTTATCTTCATTGAAACGACTATCTTCAAAATTTTATAAGATATTTATATTTTTTCATTTATATAAATTAAAAACCTTAAATTTTAAAGAAAAATTTGATTTATCTGATTTTGTAGGTTTCTTCTTAAAGGATCTCCTTGTAATCCCATTCTTATGTTCATTGGATTCTTCTTCATTCAACTTTAGACCATTTTATTTGAAATTTACAATGGATTCACACTTGAAACAATTTAGTGGAATCATTCCCTTAAACATTCCCCTACCACTTATAAAACTTCTAGAGATAAGATACAAAAGTTTATCCCACTTTTTATCAACATATTATTCTAAATCTAAATAATAATATTTATCTTTATCAATATCTTTTTTATTCTTCTATTTATTCAAATATTTTATTTATATTTACATATCTTCCTTGTGATTATTATTGGAAACACTTACCTTACACATTTCATATGAAATAAGAAAGTTATGTAAGTAATCTAAAGGAAATGTACATAGATCAAGATATTCAAGTGATGATAATTTAGCATCAATCCTATCTTTAAAAACATGTAGAATCATATCTATAACCATTTTATCCTATAATTTTTCTCCAAAACCTCTAACAATGCTCACTATTTCCTTAATTTGAGTGAATAATCCATATAAAATTTCATATTCCATCATTTTAAGGTCTGTTTACTTTAACCTCCAAGCCTATAGTTTAGAATGGTTCTTCTTCTTATTACCTCCATAGATGTTTTCTAGTTGTCCAATATTCCCTTTTCTTTATTCATCTATTTTACTATTAAAAACATTTTATTTAAAATAGATGATATAATGGAATTCCAAGAATGAATATCATTCTAAAAAATATTGCTATCAATTTCTTTCATTAAAACACATTCAACATGGGGAAAAAATCCATTAATTGCAGCTTCCAGAACATCCAAAATGATTAATAAAAGATAAAAAACATCCAATATTTCCATATATAGTTTTTTCCTTCAAAAATGGGATTTAATTTCCATTAATTGAATTGATATTTTCTATACATATAACTGAAATTTAGTGAAAAAATACCTAAATAAAGAGTAAATATTTCTCTCTAAATAGTTGATCATTAATGAAGGTAAACTAGATCTAATATCACTTGAAAAGGACCCCCTAGAGAAATAGAAATCACTTGGGTGTGTGGGGTGGGTTAATTAGTGATTAAAAGTAGTTTTTAAGTTTATTTTAGAAACATCTTTCACAAACTATTAAAAAAATTATTTAGATTACTTCCAAATACACTTAAGAACACTCATTCAAGGAATAATATATTTTTACAATGTTAATCTCTCAAAATGAGAAGCCTAATCCTTAGCATGATCCATATTCCCTTGAGATCATGTAGTCCACTGATTTAATCATGTGGATTACGAAAAAGAAGGGTTTATTCTAGAACTCACATACAAAAAGTCTCTTAATAGTGTAAAACGAATCTATAAAAATTAAAATATATAATTATTTTTTAACAACAAGAGAGTTATCCACCATATAATACTTTCACCAAGTTATTTTGTGTCGCTTATTCCTTCACTTATTTCACTTTCACAAAAAATCATCTTCTTCCTCTTCATTTTTCTCTTCTGAGTAATCTCTGTGATTATTCACCTTTATGTACTGTACTTGAAAAAAATATTTCACTATTTTCTATAGAAAAAACTCATCACAAGTTTCATGTAATACCATGTAATTTTTATTTCACACACAAAGACTATTTTTCATTTTAATTTTAATTTAAAATTTAAATTAAAACAAATAACTTCCTTTAAAAACTTCAAACCATTATTATTCTTATTCCCGCTTCATTCTTCCTCTTTTGTTTAAATAATTGGATTTATCCTGATGGATACAAGAATAAATTGTGGTGTAATATTAAGTGAACACATTTTCATGGCACATCAAGTTGATTATAATTTTTTAAGTTTATTTATATTTTAGGGAAAACCCATGGTCATCTCTCTAAAAGAGTGGGGGGTTAAAGTGTGCATTTTTAATAAAAATGACTAAAATAGGGGGTGGTTTTAAAAATAGTTTTAAAAATAAAATGACTCAATTAATGAGATTAATAGTTGAAAAAGGTTTATGGTGTTTTTAAAATTATGAGTTAAAGAGGTAATTTCAAGTTCACTAAACATCTTTTATAGTTCATTTTTCTAAAAATATCACATGGTTTAATGGAATGCTTTGGTTTAGAGTTGTCAAGATCTCGATTCCACTCTTGCCTCTTAAAATGATGCTCAAAGAACTACCCATTGAAACAAAATTTGTGTTTTCAAGACTTGGACCTCAAGCATAGAGTGAGGTATTCCAAACCATACTAATATCTCAAGTATATATGAGAGAAATAGGATGCTTTTGTTTTCAAATCAGAAACACCTAATATTACCAATTAAATCTCAGCCCAATTGGTATTGAAATGAAAATGTTTCACTTAATTAAACCAAAGAAATGAATTTAGAGTAGATTAATGTTAAGATAAAACATAAGTGAAATAATTCACACAAAAATTTCACAAAAATAGTATAATAACATGTTTTAGAACTCCCTCCCAAGTATGTGTAGATTCCTTGAAATAGACATCCATAATTTAGATAGCTATTGAGAGGAGGAGGAGGATCAGGTGGAACTTCTACTTTATCCTTGATCTCCCTATGAGTATTGGGAACTCTAGAGATTCTAGAATGAATATAGGACTCCTTTAGGTCTCCAAAATTCTAGATATTTTCCTCTTGGATGAACTTGCTAATGGGGTGCCAAAGGTGTCAATTTATAAGGAAAGTAGAAGGTGGTTGTGGGCACCCAGATTTGATAAAACCAATTGGTCCATGGTTTTCGGCATTTAGAAAGTCTTATCTCACTTTTAAAAATACTATAAACTTGTTTCACCACATATTTATTATCTCTACTGAAAATATGGTATCATTTTGAGTTCTAAATCTCAATATATATCTGAAATACAAAATATCACTATTGACTTTAGCATATTCATTTTCTTAGACATATCAGTTTAGATGGACCCTTAATGAACGAATTTGGATTGGGTGTCTTCACAAGAGTTTCCTCCAATCTAATTTTGTATTATCCCAAAAAAAATCATCTCAATTGGATGCATGTATTAGTTTTAGTGTGCATTTCAGTCCACATGGGTTTTTGAGATCCTACATAGTTTGGGCCGCTTTGCGTGAACTTCATTATAGATCATATAAATCACCTCCACCTATGATGAAATCATAAAAACAAGTGAAGTTAACCCTTTTAAAAGTGATAAAAACAAAATAATTTAACCAATAATGAAGTGGAGTTTTTTATAATAATTGGAATTTAGAAAACAAAATCAATTTAACCCAGTTATGTAAGGGTGTAATAAAATAGTTAATCACAGTGTGATCACACCCCCACACCTAAAAATTTGAACTCCTGGGAAAAGTAACATTAAAAAAATAATGGAGACATTACCAACTTCATGAATATTTAACATTGAATATTTAATTATTGATAACAATGTGATCAAAGAAAAAACCAAACCAAGGAGTTATTCTTAGTGATCATGGAAAAGGATGTCACATTAATTGTATTAGAATGAAATTAAAGAACATGAATGATACCAATTTGAGAAAATAATTCAAAATTCAACAATGTCACTAAATCTCCATGTGAGTGTGTGACAACCATTTCATGCTATTCATTCCACTTTTTATCTAGTAAATATAGGTTATTTTAAAAAATTTCTTCTTAAATGATTCTTTACAGTGAACCTTCCACAAATCCTTTTTAATAAAATTTCAGGATGAAATCACTTAAGCATTATCAGAAGTCAACCATTAATCTATTGACCAAGATATCTTCATATGTTGTACATTTCATAACTCCCTTCATTTTTTTTGTTTTTTTAAAGTTGAAGTAGGAACAAATCTCTCACTCATCACTCAACCTTTGTTTGATCTCCTCACAAAACTAATTATAATAGTTATAACAAGATCTAATGTTGATGAAGATTGGTTTTTGACCTAATCAAGACACAATTCATATTTTTGTATTTGTGTTTTTGTTCTTTTGTTTGTTTTGATTTTAAGTTTTTTAGGGCATATAATTGTTGGATAATAGGTACCCACATAGGTCAATCTTATATAGTAATGAAAAATATCATATTAGGAATGAATACATGGAAAAATAATTTTGGAAAGATAATAAATATTAACCTAACATGAGTAGGAAAAATTCACATTTTGTGGTTGGGTGAAAATATGTGTAGAGATATTATGTGGCACAATTTTCCCATAAAATAACCACAAAAAGGGTACCATTATTCTCAAAGGTTTCAAAATTATATAACCACTTATATAATTGATAAAAAACCAAATTACTAGAAAAAGTAACACCTTAAGGTTAAATTCATATTAAAACACACATTTCATTATTAAATTTTTTTAAATATTAAAACAACATGAAATAGGGAAATTCCTCATGAATTTTCAATAAATTCCATGATTAAGTAGGCATAAAAAATGAACATTCTGATAAAAAACTGAGGGGGGAAGAAGCTAACAATACCATGATGTAAGATAAAAAGAGAAAAAGAATAAAGATGATGAAAATTACTATCTAACCAAAGAATGAATCCAAGAAATAGGGGGGTGGGAGGTAACACTAATATTCAAAAAGAGAAAATTAGAAAAAAGAGAAATATGATGAAAATTATTAACTAACACAAGAATATACCCATCCCCCACACCTAGAGTGTGTAGTTTCCTCACTGTAATAAAATAGAATATGGGAAGGAAGGATAAACTAGGTGAGTTTCATTGGTAGGTTTCTTCTTATTATTGGAGTTACTCTATTGGGGACACCAAAATGGATTCATAAAAGTGCTTCAAACCCTGCCCATTGACAGTGAAATTTTGTTTTGTTTATTTATTTTGAACCTGAACAAAACCATTTGAATAAACATTAGTAACAGTGTATTGGTCAAACCAATGGGAACAAAGCTTAACTGGATTTAAATTAATCATTGAATTGAAAAGAAGAACCTTATTCCCAATTTTGAATTAACGATGAAGGATGTGGTGGTCATGGGTTGCCTTGGTTCTCTCCATATAAACCGAAGAGTTCTCATAAGAGTCTCTTATTATTTCCTTTAGCTCCTGAATTTTTAACTTCATTTGATCACCTAGAATAAAAATATTAGAATTTCATTTTTAATGGCCTAGTAGTCCTGATGCTCTCTCTCAATAGGATGGTGACAACTATTTCCAAAAAATATCTGATATGGTGACATGCCAATGGGAGTTTTGAAGGCAGTATGGTTATCCCATAATGAATCATCGAATCTAAGACTCCAATATTTCCTATTGGGTTAAACAATTTTTTCAAGAATTTTTTTTAACTTTCTATTTGAAACCTCACCTTTACTATTGGTTTGTGTGTGATATGTAGTAAAAGCTCAATGCCCGACCCAATACTAATGCAAAAGTAATTTCATTGTTCAGTTGTAGTAATGAGAACCCTAGTCACTGATGATGAATCTAGGTAATCCAAACCTATAAAAAGTTTGGGTTCTAAAAAATTCCACAACTATGTTGGAATCATTATTCCACTTGGCTTATGCCTCTACCCATTTTGACATGTAATCTACTTCTAGAAGAATGTACAAGTTTCCAAAGGAGTTGGGAAATGGACATATTAATTCAATACCCCAAACATAAATAATGTAATGAAAGAGAAAGGGTTGTTATGTAATTTCATTTATTTTAGAGAAATCCCCAATTTTTGACAATGAGGATAAGATTTATAGAAATTATAGGAATTCAAAAATAATGTTGACCAAAAGTGACCAGAATCAAGGACCTTGTGAGAAGTTCATTGGGAACCAAAGTTGTCCCCCATAAGAAAGAGGGTGTAATAACCTAAGTATAGATTAAAACTCACCATAAAGAACACAATGCATATAGAATTTACCACTACATGTTCACTAAAGGTAGGGGTCATCCCAATTGTACTAATGATAATCATGTTTTAGATGGTCAACTTGGTTTTTTTGATATCAGTAGGATTGAGAGATGCTAAAAAATAATTTAAATTTCAGAATACCAAGGAATAGTATATTTCAATCGGTATAATTAATCATCAGGAAACATTTCATTTATGGGAATATTAGGGTATGGGTTAATGTCTAAAGATGGGAGGATCCAATTTATATAGTTAGCCACCACATTATCTACTCCTTTTTTATCCCTAATTTTTACATTAAATTCCTGAAGTAGGAGCATCCAATTAATGAGACATGGTTTGAATTCTGATTTATTAAAGAGATATCGGAGGTCTGTATGATCTGAGAATACAATGACTTTGGACCCTAAACGATATGACCTAAATTTATCCAAGGGAAACACAATGGAAAGGAATTATTTTTTAGTTTTGGTTTATTTTATTTTTGCAGGGCCCATTATGTATTAGACATATGTTATGACATGTGGAGCTCAATCAACCCATTGTGATAAGAATACCCCAAATGCATAGTTAGAGGAATCACACAAGAGCTAAAATGGTAAATCCCACTGAGGTGGTGAGATTAATAGGGGTGATGTGAGACTTCATTTTAATTTATTAAAATCTTCCCCTAAATTTTATCAAAAACAAATTCTTTTTCATTTTGGAGTTAGTGGGAGAAGCGGAGTGCAATCTTTATAAAGTCACAAATGAAATGACGATAAAATCTAGCATGAACTAAAAAATATTTCTCATCCTGTACTTTCCTGGGAAAAGGTAGGGAAGAAATGGAATCCACTTATGATTTATCAACTTGGATACCATCCCCAGAAATGACATGTCCAAGTACTATATATTTTCTAACCATGAAATGGTATTTATTTTAATTTAATACAAGATTATTTTCAATACAACGATGTAGGAAAAAACCAATACTACTAAAAAATTAATTAAAAGAGGATCCATAAATATTGAAATCAACCATTAATAATTCCATGAAATTATATAGGTAATCTGAAAAAAAAATATTAATCACGAATCAATGAAAGTACCTAGAGCATTGCACATCCTAAATGGAATCATCCTATAGGAAAAGTTTCTAAAGGGGAAAGTAAAGGTTGTCTTTTCTTGATTATAGGGGGTGATATGGATATGAAATTGTCCATAATATCCATCAAGAAAACAATAGTGAGACTGCTCTGCTAGCCTATATAGCATCTAGTTAATGAATGGAAATGGGAATTTTTCTTTCCTAGCGTGTTGGATTAGTTATTGATAGTCTATACAAACACTAAAATTATCCTACACATAGTTTGGAAAGAATTATTTATTTTTCAATTTTTATTTATGATAGACCAGTTTTCTCAAGTACTACCTACAATAGAATAACCCATTGGTTGTAAGATATTAGGTAAATTATTCCAATAACCAATAATTTTATTACCTCCTTTTTAACAACATATAAAAGGTTTGGGTTAGGTTGAAATTGTTACTATCTCACTGGTTTATCCTCGTCATTTAACAATATACGATGCATGAAAATTTATGGTTTAGTACTAGAAATGTCAGCAAGTGTCCATCCCAATTATTGATTATACTCCCTCAAAGGGCCAAGAGTCATAATTCATGATCTGGAGGGAGTGAACTAGAAATGATGATAGGTATCTTGTTTACATTCTTAAGATATGAATATTTCAAATTTTTAGGTAGTGGTTTAAGTTCCATTTCATGGGGATTTTAGATTGATGGGTGTGAATGTGATATTGAGAGGCTACTGATCTCATCTAACTGCTTAATGGTAAAATCCTTAGATAAGGAATGAGATTTTACAATATTATCAATATCATCGATGGTCATGGGATCCTCAGTTCCCATGAAATCATTAATTAACAAACAAGCATGACATTTTTAGAGACCAATAAAAAATTAAATGCATGATTCATTACCTATAATTTCAATCAAGGATGAAAACTCAGAAAATGAATCAGGGGAAAGAGAAGTTATTTTTGTAGGGTATAGGATTACATCAATTTAATTAACTAAATATGAGGAATGTTCTTCTTATGGGTGCCTCATGGCATCAAGGATGTTGAAGTGGACAATTTTACCACCAAACCCCGTATATAATGTACCATTGTGGACATTAATTATGTTTTTATAATTTTTCAAGAAAGGCCACCCCAATATAATTGGTTAATGTCTATTCATTTAATCATCTTCCATTTTAAGAACATAAAAATCAGTATGAAAAATTAAAAATTTCACCCTCAAAAGAACATTCTATAACACACTACAAGGGTGTTCTATACTCCAATTTTATAGTTAAACAAAAAATAAAATGGGATCCAGTTCCCCAACCTATAATAGGGAGAAAATAGAGTGAGGAATCACATTTATAGAGGCACCCAAATCAAGCACAATATCAAAAAAGAAATACTCCCCTATGGTGCATGGAAGTGATAATGTTCCAAGATCATTGAATTTGGTGTGAATTGATTTCTCAATCAATGCTAAGACATTCCTACGCAAGATCACTTTTCAACACCTTGAATTCACCTTTTGTGTGTGCACTTCTCCTTTAAGAACTTGGTGTATTGTGGAATTTTCTTCACAAAATCTATCAAGGTGATGTTAACCTATAATTTTTTGAATGTTTGATAGATTTATTTATCAAGTTAATTTTATTTTTGTTTCCTTGGTTGGGTGTACCATTGGGGAAATAGAAGAGGAATTGTTTGTCTAGGTGACTCAACAACATACACACTCTTTCCTTTGGTGGTATTTTTCTCAAGACAAGGATTTTTATTATTTGGATCATTTGAGATGGTTGAGATAGAAGTTTCCCCATGAGGGGAAGACTCTAATATAGGGATCATCTATATTTGAAGTTGGATGCCAATCTGAAGGGTGATGGTATTGATATTTCCTTTATCCCTAGGGTTGACTAGTTGTTGAGATGGTAGTTTACTTGAACCATGACTTAGGATTTCCCCCACTAAGTTTTCGAGTTTTCCTAATTGATGTTTTAGGTCTTGTATGGAATATTGAGTGGTTTTTTAAATTGGAGGTTATTTTTATCCATTTTTTTCATAATTTACTCTAGGCTTGGATCAGGTTTCGGAGGGGATTGTTGAAATGAAATTTGTGGTGGTTGAGGATTTTTGGGTAGTGGTGGTGGATGAATACTCTTCCATAGTTGGTTCCAATGTTATTGAGGTTGGTTTGAATACCACCTTTCCTATAGGATTGGTTGTATTTCCACCTTAGGTTGTATGGATAGTATGGTTCTTTTCTAATGGGTTGGTTATAGGGGCGTCCTGAGAAGATTTCCTCACAACTCTCAGAATTTTCTCTCAGTTAAGATAATTGGGTAGAATAGTGGGTGTCAGTGGAACAAATACCACAATTTATGGGAGGATGAGACTGGGTTTTCCCTTGGGAAATAGAAATTTGTTGGATAAGGGTACTTACCTCTTCAAACTTCATGTCCACCTTCTTCTCAAACTCTGAACATTGCACCTCATGGACACCTCGAATGGGTACACTAGACCTTGATCCAAATTATTGAGTGTTCTGCACCATGTTCTCAAGGATTTTCCTTATGATTACCTGGGTTTTATCAACTATCACACCACCTTCAGTAACATCAATCATGTTTTGATGAATAGAAATTAAAACTTCATAAAAATACTGTATTAAAAGTTGATCACTTATTTGGTGGTATGGGAAACTTGAACAAAGCCTTTTAAATATTTTCTAGTATTCATGAATTTTTTTCCCTTATGATTGACTTATTCCATAATTTTTTCCCTTATAGTTTTTGTTCAAGAGGCTAGAAAATATTTTTCAAGGAAAAGGCGTTTCATGTCTGCCCATCCTCTTATTAGGGAATTAATATAATATAACAAATATTTTGAAGTGTATTATAAATATAATGGTAATGCTCTATGTTTTAACTATTATTTATCAACCAATTCAGATTTTTTTATTGAACACACAATGTGAAATTATTTTAAGTTATTATGTGGATCTTCTCCCTTGAATCCATGGAATCATGGTAATAAGTGAATTAAACTGGTTTTAAGTTCAAATTGGATGCCTTGCCTTGTATTTGAATGTATGTGGGATGAATATCTACATCAGGTGAGGCTAGTTCTTTTAATGTTAAGTTATTTTCAGAAATATTATGAAATTTATTTTATTTTTTATATTGATTTCAAACTAATAATAAGGATCAAGAAGTGTTTCTATGTTTTGAATGTCCTCTTTCAAGGGATCATTCGATGATTCTTGGTGTCAATGATGCAAGATTCTATTTGGTTCATGTTTGAAGGGAAATAGTTCCTATAATGAATATCTCATCATGTTCAATACCTATAATAGCAATATTTTAGAAAAAAACTAAATAAATTAATGTAATTAAATAAGCACACAAATATTTACAAAATACACAATGTTTATATAAAAAATACACACTAAAAAAATAACTCCCTAGAAATGATGAAAAACTTTTAACGCATTGTTGTGAAAAATAAAATTGATTATATTTTTTTAAGTTTATTTACAGTATAGGGTAGAACCTAGGACATATATCAAGGATAATTGGTGGTTTTAAGTGTGCATTTTTAATAAAAAGGAATAAAGTAGGGGGTGGTTTTGAAAATAGTTTTAAAAATAAAATGACTTAATTAAAGAGTTTAATAGTTGAAAAACAAAGGTGGGGTTTTTATAATTATGAGAGAAGGAGTTAATTTCAAGTTCACCACACATATTTTATAGTTCATTGTTCTAAAAATATCACATGGTTTAATGGAATCCTTTGGTTTAGGGTTTTCAAGATCTCAATTCCACTATCGCCTCTTAAAACAATGCACAAAGAACCACCCCTTGACACAAAAATAAGGTTGTCATGGTTTGGACCATAAGAATAGAGAGAGGAATATAAAATAATACTAATATCTCAATTATGTGTGAGAGAAATAAGATTCTTGTGTTTTCCAATTAAAACAGCCTAATATTCCCACTTAAATATCAACCCAATCAGTATTGAAATGAACAATGTTTCACTTAATTAATACAAATAAATGAATTTAGAGGAGAATAATTTTGAGATAATACCTAAGTTAAATAATTCACAAAAAAAATTCATAAAAACTTATAATAAAAAGTTTCTAAACTCCCTCCTTTGTATGCATATCTTCCTCGAAATAACCGTCCACCGTTTTTCTCACCATCGAGTGGAGGAGGAGGCTCGGGTGGAACTTCACCTTCAAAATTGATATACCTATGAGTATAGAGGAATACAAATATACTAGGATGAATATAATAATACTTTAGGTCTCCAAAATTATATATCTTTTCCTCCTAGTCAAACATTCATATGGGATTTCCAAGGTGTTAATTTACAAGAAAAGTGGAAGGTGGTTTTGGGCACCCAGATTTCATAAAACCACTAGGAACATGGTTTTTGACATATATAAAGTCTTATATAACATATTAAAATACTAATAACATTTTTAGACACCTATTTAATATATGAAATTTTTTTTGCATTATTTGGAGGCAAAAAACTCTAAATATAGACGAAATATAGAACACCACTTTTGACTTCAAGAAGAATCATTTTCTTAGACAAATTGGTTCTAATGGACCCCATAGAAGATGAATTGGGATTGGGTATCTTTATAAGAGTTTTATCCCACTTAATTTAGGACTAGGACACAAAATTTAAGACCAATTTAACTCATATATTAGTTTTAGTGTGCGTTTGATTTCACATGGGTTCTTAGGATCCTTTGCAGTTTGGGCCGCTTTGCTTGAACTTCATTCTAGATCCCCCAAATCACCTCCACCTACAATGAAATAATCAAACCAATGTAAAATTACACATTTTAAAAGTGATAAAAAAAATAATTTAATAAACAATGATGTTAAATTTATTATAATAATAGGAACTTAAAATAAAAAATCAGTTTAACACAATGATGTAAGGATGAAATAAAAGAGTTAATCATTGTGAAATCAGTAAGCATCATGACATGGTCAAATAGTTATCCTCAATTATAACATAATTATTGTTCCTTACTAATTCAAATAACTTATTTAATACATGAACCTTCATATTAACCCAAACCAACATGAAGAAAATTTTCCATGGTTGTTCATCAGGGTGAAAGACTTATTTCAACTTCTTCAAATCTTCATTGTTGTGGAAAACAATTTCCTTCATGGTGTGAACCAACTTTATAAAACAACTTGAATCACAAAATACATTTATGATACTTAAATTTATATTTTATTTTATATCATCTAATTTAAAAATCTGAATTATTCTTTATTTTTTAGAAATAAGTATTCTAAAACAATTCTTTTAATATTTCCTAATTCTCACCAGAATCTCAGAGAAATAAAAATTTTAACTAAGTTAAACTTATTAGTTATCTACAATGAGAGTTTAATATTATTACACATCAAAACGAACTTAATATGTATAAAAATAATCATATAATGTATTACATAAGATATTTCCTTTTGTTTCACTACTGAATTGAACTTCTCAAACATATTTTGTATGAAACTTCAACATATTACATATCACTAAACATATTACACTTTTCCAATATTTTAACATATTCACTATAAAACATCTATCATATATACATGAGATTATGGAATTAAATTAATTTTTAATTCCTCGGTAAAGAGAATCTTATATAAGGTTATTAACTTCTTATGTATCCTTCCAATTTCTATTTTTCAAAAAAAAAACTCAAAGAACATGTTATGTATTATCCAAAATATTATAAATATAATATTACTATAAGAAATTTTAGCTTCAAAATAGAAAAATATTATTATTAATGTATTTAAATATTCTTACATATTGAAATATTTAGGTATATTTTAACACTTAACTCCGAAAAATCACATTTATGAATCTATAATTATCCATATTTCATACATGAATAAGTCAGACTCCAAAACCCATAGATTAATTCCAAAAAAATCCAAATCACTAAAAAACACCTTTAAACTTCTCAATATATTTAAAATATCTTTATAACCCATATATTAAGTGAGTTTGAATATTATTTATATATTGAATAGGTTAGATATGACTATTTATTTCAAGAATGAAGCGGTAAGGATTTTGATTGAATATTTGGGGTTTACTCTTATTGGTTCCTTCCTAGGTAATCGAAAACATTTGGTTGCAATTGAAAAAAATATGGAGGTTATTGGATTTTATAGGGTTAAGATCAACCTTCTTGATGATCTTTAATTTTTTTAAATTTTAAAGATGGTGAGGAATACCATCATTATTAGAATTGTGGTATATAGAATATTATTGGAAATAAGTTGATTATTTATAAATGGACACTACTCATTATTGAAGGTTGTGAGTTACCAATCCTACCTATATAGTTGATATTTATTAGATTCCATATTTATTTATTCTAGAAATGACGATTCTTATAATATTTTTCTATTAATGCCCTCAATTGCCTATGTTTTTATAGAATTAGATGTCTTAGCTGAATTATTTTTTGGGATTTAGATTGTGAATGAATTTGATAATTTCTTTTAACAAGTTTATTATAAATATATCCCTCTTTTCTCTATTTGTTTCATCATATAGTCTACTTGGATGATTCTTATGGTCAATCCCAACATTCATGGGTTCTAAAGAAGGTTCATTCTTAGGGAATTAGGAGGTATGATGTTCTGGTTGATCGATTTAGGACAATCAAAAGGGGTTTTAAGGGTCATTCATTGAAGGGTTATTGTACTTATATGTATTTGGATAATATAGATCATTGGATAGTGAAGGAAGATGCTAGTTATGTTATGGTAGATAATAATATGGTTGAAAATTTCATAGCAAGAGCATCCTCTAATGATGTTGTTCATTCCGACATTGGAGTTACTTCAACTTCAACTAGATTCATTATATAGGGGAGATATCCATGCACTATTGGGGTTATATTTTTTGTTTTAGGTGATTATTATGTGGGATATAAAGTTGATATTGTGTCTTTTGAGGATCTGATTTGTGTTTAATGGATTGAATTATTTTTAATTATGTAGAAAATCTAGTATAACATGGACTATGTAGTGATTAATTTAGAAGGATATGTGAAGGTTAGAAATTTTCCCATGTCACCTACAAAAGATAAGGAACATTATTAATTATATTCAAGTAATCTCAAAGGTAGGAATATGATTGTGTATTTTTCAGGCTATGAAATTTCGTAATCGAAGATCATATATTCTATATCCAATAGCAAACTTAAATTGGTTAACAAGGAGTATTTGTTTCTTCCCAAACACAAGAATTATTTGTCACAAAAGAAAATTTTGAAGGTTAAAAAACGTTTTATTTTTTGATCAGTGGGTAAATTAGTCCTTAAATAAAATATGGGGATTTAAACTAATTATTTTAATTCGTTGGTTGTAGGTGATAAAGATCCTTTCTAGAAAAATAAATGTAATGTGAAAGCTTCAACTGAAGATGATATTTCATACTTGGACCATATTATACTCTTAAACATAGATAGAGAAGCATAGAAAATGGCAATTTTTATCTGATCAATGAAGGATGAATAATTTTTTAAGACTAGTAATGTTTCTAGTAAATTATCTAATAAACATAATTCTTTTATTTTCAAAAAAAATAATCTTTTTATTAAAATCCTTAAGGATGAATAGATTGATTTGGAAAAATGTTTATAAGGATGGGGGAACTTTTGAAATTATTTAATAACTACATAATTTCTAATCCAGAGTAGCACATTGAAGATATTTATTAAGAGTTAACGCTTTCATTTAATAATAATCAATTGTACTTCTGTGGTAAGTTCTTTTTTGAGGGGAAGATCACGGGTCATTAATTTTTTCTATTATTGTTTGTTGAGGTTATCTTTTATTTTTCTTGGAATTATTGTAAAATGGTTTTCCTCCTCTATAAGTGAGGGTTCTATGTTATTTTCATTTGCTTAAATTTTTTGGTTAATGTATATATGTTATTATACACACCCACACACATATTGAAGGACCCTATACCACCCTGAGGGGGGGTGAATCAGAGTGTAAATGTTTTCTCTTATTTACTGGATCTTGTTCCCATGTTCGTAAGAACTTGTTTAAACCTTTATGATGGATATGCGTAGTAATTAGAAAGTTCACATGCAGAAGGACCACAAAACACTTTTTTAATTGGTTCACCACTATGGGCTACATCCAAGGAGTATATGCCGACAGGTTGACGGTCGTACCAAATTCAAATAATCTTCAATAGTTATGAATTACAAAGGTTCGGGCACAATCACTCTGTCCTAGGAAAATTTCCTTTACAAAGGATTAGGGATAGCCCAATGCTTCCCTAAGATAACATTCGTTGACTCCCCCTAGCTCACTTACTTGGGAGAGATCTCACTCAGTTTATCGACTTCAAGGTCGCTTCAATAGATTGGCATGAAAAGTCTTTGTATCTATTCAGCACGAGACACTACTTGCATTGAATTCCCGAATTGATGCTATTTTATATTATGTTTTATCCTTTAGTGGAATTACTAAATGCACTAGAACTTCATACCCTATTTTTACTATAATCACAAAATCCCTTTATGATGTTTTCGTTTCGGAAAACTATCCTGGATTCTGAGGACTGTCTCTGATGTGCATACCATGCCTGCTCTATGTACAATGCCTGGTCAGCACACCACGCCTGCTTCGCATATCATGCCTGCTCAGCTTACCGCCTTTGCTCAACATACCACCTCTTATCATAATACAACCTCTACTCCACATACCACGCCTACACCACGTACCATACCTACTCTACACACTCTGCTTGCTCCACGCACAGCCTTCACATACCACCTCCATGTACAGCCTCTGCGTACCACCTCTACGTACTACCTTAACGTACCACCTTCACGTATCGCCTCTGTGTACTTGCTTGGCATACCGTTTCTTCCTTCTGTGGACTTCTTATTCAAATTTTGCGAATCATTTCATCCCCTACATACCACTTTTTCTTACAAAAAATCTCTTCCACTGACTACTCCTTCAAATTTCATGAATCATTTTTTCTTTCACGTACCACTTTATCCTATGTAGAATCTCTCTAGGATATTACTTTTGGAATTAACCGAATTCATCCACAATGATGATATTTTCTTATTGAATTCTCTCTACTTTAATGATGGGATTGTCACTCCTTATATAGGTAAATAACTCAACAAATTTCACTAATCCATTTTACCCAAATTTTTAATATGGTACAAACTTCACAGCATACTGAAATCCATCCACATACGGTAAGCCTCCACAGTGTACTGAGATCCTTCTACAAACTGTGAACCTTCACCGCATACTATATATCTTCCGGTCTGCATGCATCATCTCTTCTGCCAGTGACGATCCATTCCACATACCACAACTCCTTCTGCAGTGAACCATTTTCATCTCATATACCATCACTGCAAACCATTTTCGGTTCTGCGCACCACTCTTTTTACTGTTTCCGCTAGTAGGTATGTGGCTGTGAACCGTTCCTAGAACATGGTACATAGTCCGTGTTCCGAGGTACACGATTTGCTTCCTTTTCCAATTTCCATCATTGTTCCACATCTTGTTCACTCCTATGCATAAATCCTTCCATTTCAAAAAACAAAATCCTAATTTTGAGGTCCAACAATTGGGAAAACACTGGGAAATGACTTCACCTTAAATATCTATTTTGGAAAAAACACCCATGATAATTCACTATTATCTTTATTCTTCAACAATATGCTGCTTTCATCATGAACCTTATCTATCGTGATATATAGTCTTTAATCAATCAACTTTAGAATCATCAAATTTTTCTTGGGAAAGTACTACAACTTCTCTATCTTCTAGGAATATTAGTCTTTCAAGTCAACACTGAATAGGACTATAATCATCTTCTTAGCTTTTTATAATCATTTTTAAATATTCAAATCTCCACATGATCCCTTATACAATGATATATGTTTCTTCAGGTAGGATATTGCATGGTCTCTTTGAATAGTGAGATATTTCATGATCACATAATAACTTGAAGCCCTTCAACACTCTCTGAGATGGTTTCATTGTTGTATACAATGTATCATTTTTGATACATGTATTTTGAACTTAACATTAGTTCAACAATCGTCTAAATTTATACTCTCAACAACTTTGGAGTTATTCATCATCTCCTTCTTCATTTTGACCTTCATTAACAACTATTGAAAAAAATAAAACCTTATACACAATGTGGTCCCAAAAATATCCCCTTTGTATTTTGTTTTCAATAATATAAATACATCCTCAAATGAATGTGTCAATATCAAAATGATAATATTCTCTCTCACCTTTTTTCCTTTTCTTTATCTATCACTTTTAGAACTTTTATTTCAATTTATCTCCCCCTTATTGACAAAAAATACAAATTTCATGGGAAAAGGGTATCAGTCCTTTCACAAGCAACGTTCCATCAATCATTTAACTTTAAGTCTACTTGAGAAATGATCGGTGTAGAAAACAAGAGAATTTTATTTAGACAACAAGGTTGTCCATTATTCACTAATCATGATACCTCATAATATGAGAACACGTGTACTTTTTCTTGAAGGATTTTCCACTTTCATTTAAGGATGAAGAAATTCATTGTGATAGGGAATAATCAACCAAAAATCTCTTGCACTCACTTCAACAAACAGATCAAAAACATTCTAGTGCAATTGGAAAGATAAGTGACCTTGGGGCACTTCCATTCTTCATATGTCACTGATTAATTCAGTTACTCCCCCTTTGTAAAATGATCTTCATTCTGAGTAACCAAGTATGATAGATTGAAAAATGAAATACCTTTTCCAATGAAATTATCTTCAAGTAATTTATAGAGTAATTGAAATTAATACCAACTGATGTTGAAACTTATTGAAACAATAACTCTAAAAGCTTCTTCATTTGTCTCTTCTCAAGGGAAACACTCATCATCATCTTTATCAAGGGTGATCCTTCATCATTTTAATAATTTAATATCAATTGAAGAAACATCCTAGGATGTAAAGTTCTTCATCTTTTCTATTGATAATTGAAAACCCTATCCACTTTTCAGGTTCTCCCCCTGAAATCATGCTTCACCTTTAACTCCCTGCATTATAAGTACAAATACAATACACAAATGATTAAGGGAATAAGGCGGTTCCTCCCTGCTTCATCAATATGATCTACATGGTTGATATTCTTTTCTCTACCAAGTTACTCCATTTACTCTAGTATTCATGCTTGCACATCTGACCAAATGTTATGATTTGTGTTGATGTGGCATGTATCTCTTCACATTCTCTTCTACTTTGTATAGAGAATTGTTCTTCTTAACAACTTTCATGAATGATACATTCTTACTCCACTTCAAGACTACTTCTTGCTCTAGTATTATGGTTGGACAACCTTTTCCAATGTGACCATATTTCCTGCATCTCTCACACAAGAAATTCTTTAACACACCTATTTCTATTGGTTTTCAATCTCTCGTGCACTTTATCTTCATCATGTGAATGTTATTCTTTTTCTTTACCACCATATTTGGCTAGTACATTTTAAAGTTTCCTTATTATTTCCAACTCTTTTGGCCAGATGACCAACATGTCATTTAGAACTGTTGTAGTAGGTTTGGATCTTTGACACAGATTCATCATAGTGTCAACCCTCTTAGTTTCCATTTTAGATGAATTTCCGTTCCATTTCATGGATCTAACATCCAGGGTCTTATCAGCTTCCCTTATTGAGATACTCTTGGGGAAATGTGTTTTCACAATATTCTTATTTCTTATTCTCAAGGTAGCTACCTTTTAATTCTTAGTTAGCTTCTGTGGTCTTCTCTTCTTATCATCTTTTGATGCACTTTGAGATGAGAACATACCAACCTTGTGATAACTGCCATTTCATACATCACAAATCTAGTTAAGAATTTCAAATCTATTTGCAGTATAGATAGGATTATGAATATGTGGATGTGGATTCTTCTTCTCTGGATTTCTCACCCTTGTGATGGGCTTCCTTTGTGTTTTTTGATTTTTAGGATTGTACCAAAAATCTAATGCACAATGCCCAAACCTGTTGCAGTACCAACATTGGCCCACAAATCTTGACTTCTTGATATCTTCTGGATAAGGTTGTTGGGTCATCTTATTGATTTTTTGTACTCTTTATGGAGAACTGTCTTCCAAATTTTTGTTCTTCCTATCCACCCTAGCCATTGTGGTAGGTAAATTTTTACATTTCCATATCCATACTTGTTTTGAATTTCTCTTCAGCCTACACTTCTTGTGAAAACATATTTTGAAACATGAGTACATGATAGTTTGGATGGTACATTATTCCTCTCTATTTCTTGTGGTATATCACTGAACGATGTCACAAACTTCTTATCAAAAGTTGGAGGTCTTTCAATTTTGGGTTATTCCAGTGATCATTAAGTAGCAACATACATTGTTTCTTGAGATGGATCATCAATCGAATTCCTAATCTTCATGTCACACATTGAAGGTTTTTGAGCTTTAGAATCCTCTAGTGGGAAATGATTACCAGTAGAAACTATTTCCATAATGTCTCAATATGTGTCTTCTCAAGATTGGTCTACTGAGCTTCCAATTTTAGACCTTCCATATTGAAGATGATCTTCTGTTCTTCAATCGTGATCATCTTCTCTTCACAAATCTTCTTCAATCTTTTAACCTCATCTTCATGCATCTTAGATTTGTTTTGCAAAGAATATTCAAGTTTGTCGATCTTATAGGAATTTTCTGTCAAATATAAACCTTTTTCTTCATTTCACTTATTCATCTCATCATCAAGTGCACGTATCCTTTCTTCTAGAGTATTACTGACTGCTTCTTTCTTTTCAAAGGCTTCAATCTGTCTAGACAGCTTATAACAATATAAATTTTTTCTTAATAACCCCTTTTACATATTGTCAACTTATCTTTCTAATCAAGTGATATCAACCTACATGAATTGAAATATTCTACAAATAATAACAACTCTTTATTTAGGAATATCATGCAGATAGGTTCTTAATTTATCATAATCACTTGCAAGCTCATGTGAGGTAAAAATTTGATCAACATCACCACTTGTGGTGGAATATATATGTTTGGTGGAAACCTGAGCCACCTACTCTTTACATTCCAAGACTAATATTTCTTTATTATTGGAAAGGCATGGAGAACCAGAAACGTCATCTTCTTTCGATAAGAGGGACTTCTTTAACTGTCTCTTCTCTTTCTTTTTCCTGTTCATCATGCTATTGCTAGGTATAGACATCTACTCTCAGATAACTGAGCTTTCATCAAGACTAATCTTCATTATTGACCCAGTAATGAAAAAAAAATCCTCTTCTAAATAGAATTACTGATGAGTATCCAACATATGTAAAACTTTTCACTTTGATACCAATTAAAGGACTCTAGACCACCCTGAGAGGGGGGGGGGTGAATCAGGGTGTCAAATTTTTCCATTATTTACTGGATCTTGTTCCCACATTGGTAGGAACTTGTTTAAACATGTATAATGGATATGTTTAGTAATTAAAACATTCAAATGTAGAAGGACAACAAAAAACTTTTTTACTTGGTTCACCAATAAAGGCTACGTCCAAGGAGCATATGACAATAGGTTTCCAGTCGCACCAAATTCCACTAATCTTCACTAGATGTGGATTACAAAGATTCATGTATAGTCACTATGTCCTTATCACAATGCCTTTAAAAAGGTTCAAGGATATCCCATTACCTCCCTCATATAACATCCATTGACTCTCCCTGGCTCACTGCCTTGGGAGAGGTCTCACTCTGTTTATCGACTAGAAGTTCGTTTCAACAGATTGGCATGAAAAGTTTTTGTCTCTATTCATCATGAGACACTGCTTGCATTGAAATCCCGAATTGATGCTCTTTTATATTCAGTTTTCTCCTTTAGTGCAATTGATAAATGCACTAGAACTTATTCCCATTTTTTCAATAGAATCAAAAAGTCCCTTTATGATGTTTTCATTTCCACAAACTGTCCCTGATTTTGTGGATTGTCTTTGATCTGCGTACCACACCTGTTCTGCATACCTTTCTTGGTCCGCATATCACGCCTGCTCTGCGTACCTCACCTGATCAGCATACAACCACTGCTCCGAGTACTAGCTATGCTCTGCGTATAACCTCTACTCCCCGTACCGCACCTACACTGCGTACCGTACCTGCTCTGCGCACTATGCCTGCTCTGTTCACCAAACCTTCTTCATGCACCACCTTCATGTACCGCCTCCACATATGACCTCCGCGTACAACCTCTATGTATTTCATTCACGTACCGCCTTCACGTACCACCTCTATGTACTACCTTGGCATAACATTTCTTCCTTCCATGAAATTATTCTTCAAATTCTGTGAATTATTTCATCTTTCAAATACCACTTTTTCTTATGAAAAATCTATTCCACGGACTACTCCTTCAAATTTCATGAACTGTTTTTTCATTCGTGTACCACTTCATCCTATACAGAATCTCCCCTGCATACCACTTTCAGACTTAGATGAGTGCTTCCACAAAGATGATATTTTCTTATCGATTTCACTCTCCTTTAATGATGGGATTAGCACTCATTATATAGGAAAACAACTCCTCAAATTTTGCTAATCAATTTTACCCAAATTTTCACTGTGGGAAAAAATTCACAGCATACTATACTCCAACCGCGTACGGTAATCCTTAACCACATATTGTGACCCTCGTGTGGACTATGAACCTTCACCGCATACCGTGTGTCTATCAATTCTCTTACTGCATCTCTTTATCCAACAATGATCCATTACACATAACACAACTCCTTCAATGGCGAACCATTTACATCCTGCGTACCGCACGCCTTCACTATGAACTGTTGCTGCAAACCATTTTCATTTTTGCACACCGCTCTACATACCATTTTCACTGCCAGGTACATGGCTATGAACCATTCCTGGAACATGGTATGCAGTCCATGTTCCGAGGTACGAAGTTCTCTTCCTTTTCCTATTTCCTTCAGCATTCTGTATCTCATTCACTTTTATGTAGAAATCCTTCCATTTCCAAATAAAAAATCCCAATTTTGAGGTCCAACAATTTGGAAAACACTGGGAAACGACACCACCTTAAATATCTTCTTTGGAAAGAACACCCATGCTAATTCACTTTCTTCTTTCTTCTTCAACAATCTGCTAATTTCATCAGGAACTTTATTTGTTGTGATATATAGTATTTGATCGATCACCTTTAGCATCATTATATTTGTACAGGGAAAGTACTACAACTTCTCTATCTTCCAGCAACATCAGTCTTTCTAGTCAATACTGAATAGTACTGGAATCATCTTCTCAACTTTGTATGATCATTATTAAATCATCAAATCTCCACATGATTCCTTATGCAATGATACATGTTTCTTTAGGTTGGATCTTGCATGGTCTCTTTGAACAGTGAGATTTTTCATGATCACATTATAACTTGAATCCCTTCAACACTCTCTAATATGGTTTCATTATTGTATACAATGTATCAGCTTTGATACATATATTTTGAACTTAAGATTAGTTCAACAATCATATGAATTTCCACTCTCAATAAATTTTGAGTTTTTCATCATCTCCTTATTCATTTTGATCTTTATTGACAACTGTTGACAACAAATACAACCTTATACACAAAGTGGTCCCAACACATTTGTGTATATATATATATGTGTGTGTGTGTGTTTAATCAGTACATGTGAAGGATCGAGTATGTAATTATTCATTATTGATATATGGAATATATTGTGGAATTCAGACAGATTCAATGGAAGTTATAAATGATAATATAATATCTTTATACGATCAAGAATTTCAAAGGGATCAATATATCTAGGGATATACTTTCCAATATTCCCAAATATCATAACCTTCTTCTAAAAAGATATTTGTAAGAATATGTTGTCACTGACTCCAGACTCTAGATCTCATTGATGATTATATATTCACATAGAAAATTTTAATTTATTGATATATATATATATAGTAATTTTATTGTATATATATATATAGATTTAGGTATGTATTTTAAAATATATACTTTATTTATGTTCTTTTATATAATTTATATATTTTTAAAATGTATAATTTATATGTATTATTTTTTATACTTTATTTACAGATATATTATTGTTTATAGTTATATTCTTTAAATTTATACTTTATATAAATTATATATGTAAAAATGATACATTATATAAACACCTTTGGTTTATATATTTTTTATAGTGAAATATGAATACTATTGAACCAAATAGGGTAAATATGAATCATAAATAGATGGTCGCTAATCATATAATGAAAGAGCATGAGGCCAGTGTTAAAGAGGCCATTAAATTTACAAAAAAGCATGAAAATAACCGTTGTTTAATTATTTATTTTTGTTTATATTGATATTATTCAATATGAATTTATCGAGATGAGTTAGAAGAATACTTAATCTTTCAGGGAATTGATTATTATTATATATATTAAACTAAACATGGGGAATAACTTAATATAGCTAGTGACTTAGATAACACTATGGTTTAAGGAGAATGTGATATTAGAGAAACTATATACAATGATATATATCAAATTTTTGAGATGAAAATGACGATTTAAGATGAGCTTCATGATTTCCCAAAACTATTCGAGAAGTTGAAGAAATATGAAAATATTCTATTGTATAATTTTTGTACTATATATACGACATTATCAGCCATATTAAAACTATATAATTTGAAATATATAAATTTATGGAGTGAAATAATATTTATAGAAATAATTTCTCTCTTAAATGACATGTTATTAAATGATACTGTGATTTCCTTGTTGAATATTTGAAACTAAATAAATGTTATGTTTAATGGGTATGACCTTTTAAAGAATACATGATTCCCCAAATGACTACATATTATTTTTCAAGGATTATGCATTACTTAGAAAATGCATTAAGTGTGATGTATTTCTATATAAGATAGAATAATTAAATAATTTTAAATTATTATAGTATTTTCTAATAACTCCAAGGGTATGATAGCTATATGTAAGTGAGGTGGATGCAAGTAAATTGATCTGGCATGTAGATAAAAGAATTCGATACGGAAAACTTCACCACCCATTAGACACACCTCAGTGGATAAAAACTAACCATGGGTATTTTGAATCTATAATACAGTAAAGAAAATTTTATCTTGTGTTATATATATATGGAATTTATACTTTTTGTGTACAAATCATAACTCAAAGTACAAGGTTGGTTAATTTGGTAAATGATAACATTCCACCAGGGTTATGCATGAAGCACATGTATATTTTTTTTTATATTATTATTTTAGAACTAAGGAAACCTTGTAATGATGTTGATGTTTATTTTTCTCCATTCATTAAAGATCTAACATTGATATGGTACACGTGAGTTATGATGTATGATTCTCATAGAAATGAAGATTCCACGTTGAGATCCATGTTATTTAAAATGATAAATGAATTTATTAGTTATGGAAATTTGTCATGATACAACATTAAAGGAATATTAGGGTGTCCCATTTATAAATAGGGAACACACTCTATTAGGTTAAAACATTCTATGAAGGTAATATTATATATATTTTTTAATTTTTTACCCTAACGACATAAATACCAATCCTCAAAAATAATATTCGATTAGAAGTTAGAAGATGGCATGGAACATTCTTTATTAATAGGTGGTTAAAAATTTGTAAAATTAAATGATATTGTCACCATTTTTGGTATTCATTTTTCAAAAAACTTATGAAAATTGGTTAAAAAAGAAATTATTTTTTATTGAATTTTCATTTTGGAATTATTTGTATGTTAAATATTTCCTTAATTTCACTCATATAAATAAATGTATATGATAATATGATTAGAACATTACTAAATGCGATAGAAAAAATAAAATATGGAATCAAGCCTATGATAGACAAGATTTATATAGGTTTAAGTGATGATTTGGCACTAGTAAAGTATGAATGATGGAATTTTCTTCCTCGATAATCTCACACAATTTCTATGAAAGAGAAATTCTAGTATTGTAACTTTCTAAATGGTGTAATGGTTCTAGAGGTATATTCATCAAATATAAATAATATTATGTCAATTAATGAAATAAAGTTAAATATATTAAAATAATATCATGTCCATGTTTTGATACAGGATTTGATGCTTGTATCTAATCATTTAATTCTACCCAAAAAAATTGATACATAATAACCGATATTTAATTCCTTTTCGAAGTTATATATAAAAAATTTGTAGTCCCAGTGAAGTTTCTAGATAGATATAAGTATTTTTTTATCATATTATATGAATTTGAGACTTTATTCCACTATTATTATTTGATATAATGGTTTAATTTAAAATAGATATATTATTACATAGTCATACACATTACAGATGTATATACCCCAATAAATGGTATATTAAAATTTCAAAAGGATACATTAAAAATCAAAGTCACTCAGAATTTTGTATTATGAAGTGGTATATTTTTGAAGAGGCCATTGAATTCTATAATGTATATCTATCAGATATGGATAACATTGGATTCCAAGAATCTCATCACAATGGGTGCCTTATGAGTAAATTTATGAAGATATATAGTCTTAAATATCATGAAATAGTGGGAGTATTATCACCTTAATATTTCATATAAAAGTACATAGTTATTTTCATATTTTGAAACTCATAAGTAATTATTATAAATTTGGATCTATAAAGGGATGAAAACATGATATCAAATACATATAATCAGTATTTTATAAGGTAGTTTCAAGAAAATATTTTTAAATAATTATCTAAAAATAAGAATTCAATTTCTAAAAGACTTCTATGTCTATAAAGAGGACTAAGTATACATGTATTATCTTATAATGGTTATGTAATTGAAAATTATACGTTCTATGAAAATGAACAATATGAACATGATAAAATGAGAAATAGTGGAGTTACTCTTTTAATTGAACTGATGAATGTATCTGGTACCAAGGACATAAATACAATTTATTTTAATATTTTATATTATTCCATAATTAAAAGAATATGGGAGTTGGATTATATGATATTCTAGGTGCATATTCTATAATGAAAATGGGTTAATAACATGAGTGCAATTAATATTGATGAATTAAGATTAATGAAAGTGAATTTCAATAAGGAAGGGTATAAGTATGGATCCTTCATAATAAGTTCACCAGTTGTATAATTATTTTATTAATTAGATCCTACAAACACAAATTTGTTAGTTTTTATGTTGGTGAATAAAACAACTATAATATCGAAAGAAAATTCTAGTGAGGATGGTCCTTTCATTGGTACATCTGAATCATTTCATGGTTGTACCAATTTAGAAGGTGTCTTGTATGTAAGAAGGGATAATATTGGGGGAATTTGGATACTTAATAGAGGTTTAAAATCTATTCCACTTTTAAAGAAAATAAAAAGAGAATAAAAAAAATTATGTCTTCATTTAGTTTTTTATATACAATATGTTTTTTATATATTATCTTCAATTCCATGTTCATATATTTTAAATTATCTATTTAAATAGTCATGAAAATAATGTATTATTCACCTATTTATGTTACTAATCTTGAAGAATGATATATATATATATATATTTAAAATAATAAACCAATTGAAATATTATAATATATTGAAGGTAAGAAACAACCTAAAGGTGAGAAAAATTATAAAGATAAGAAATAACGTAAAGGCAAGAAACTAGGAAAAATTGATCAAGGAGAAACATTGTTAGTTTCAATATCACTTATAAAAGGAATAGGTGATTCTCGTGAAATAAACCATAATTTTATGTACTAAGAAGAGTCTATCACTTATATATCATGACCATGTAAAGGGAACACCTAGTTAACATCCTTTTCGATTTTTTAGTCCTAATGTCACTTATACACATGAAAAATTAATAGAATGAGAATAAATTCAATAAAGAGAGCACTTAATAGTTTCAATATTTTGATTGAAAGTGACTAATGAAAAAATATTCCTAATACCTATTATTCAAAAGAAAAAATATATAATCTAATTATATGAAAAATAATTTCATTTTTTTTCAATTAATTACATATATTTAATTTTATAAGAATTATTGGATGGTTGTTCTAATCAATTTAGATATTTGATGATATATTTTATAGATCCAAAAATGGATATCCAAAACATCGATCACACATGATGCACCTTATGAATATGTAATACACTATATTAAATATGTAAAAAAATATTCGAATTATATAATTTTTTTTATGATAGTGTGGTTTTTATTTAATATAAAAACATGCAACGAAACATTCATTTCTTATAATAAACCAATGTAAATATACAAATGGATTAGTATTATTGTATATATAATAATATTTTACTATAAATAATATATCATAAAAAATTAAATATATTTCACAATGTTTTTTCAGAGTAAAAAATATAAATTACTATTATTATGGCCATTAAGTTTTTAAATTTATGAAGGATTTCATACTCCATAAACAAATTGTCATCCTCAAAGAAGTATTTACTAGAGTAAATACAATTTCACAGAAAATATTTATTAACCATTTATATATCATTAATTTTCAAAGACTATGAAGATTATATAAAGAAAAAATATTCATATGAGGAAATATATTTGTTTAGGAATGAGTGGGAATCTTATATGATGTTAGAATTTATAGAAACATCGTGAAGAGGTGGTTTCCTATCATGTATTTAAATTTTTATCATGAAATTTCATTTAAATTATTTTTTATTGTCAATATTTACTATGTTTATAATTTATTTTATTTCTCTTCATGCACCCGTCCACATGGATTTCAAATTCATGGTCAAAATAAAGACTTTATATAAACAAAAAACACAATACAACAACTGGATTAGGTATTGAAAATAAATTTCCCTTGGTTAACCAACAATGAATTTTTTTGGGGGGGGGTTCACCTAAGTACATTATTATCCATAATATTTTCCTGATATAATTGATGAAATCATCAATTAGAACCATACTTACAATGAATTTTCATATAAATATAATCAGAAATCACTAACACATTTTTATTTATATGTTTAGAGGAAAAGGATAGAATTATAACAATAACCTGAGGATGATTGAGAATATCAAAGGGAATTTTATTGAATTATTTTTAGGTTGGATTCATATACAAAGTTGTATTTAAATATAAAAAGACTTTTTAGGTATATAAACATGTGTCTGACATTAATAACTCATAAAACAAGCTTATATTATCATGAAACTTTAGGATAATGATATTTGATTCAATTATAACTTGTAGAAAAAACCTTCACATCAAATTGATGTACAATGTAATTTAATGATTAAAATGAATTTTTAAGTTCTATAAATGTTCCTAAAATAATTAATATTGATCCAATGATATTGGAATGTCTTAAAAATTTATGGTAATAATTATTGATTCATTTATGACATGTAGTAAACAACCTCACATTAAACCGATGTATGATTTTTCTATAATGATACAATATGTTTTTTTACTATTAAAAGTATTTCTAGTTCTATAAAAATATATCTAAAATTAATAACTCATGAAAATATATTGGATTATCATTAAAATTTAGAAATATTATCTTTGAATCCTTTATGACTGAAAGGAAAAACCAACACATAAATTTGATGTGTGATGTGATAATAATGATTAAAATATCATTTTTACATTCTATAAACATCCATAAAATAAAATAAATAAATAAAAAATTTAAATGTCATAAAAAATTAGGACAATTATAATTGAATTATTTGTGACACATCAAAAAAAAGTACATATTAAATTGATGTCTGATTTTACTGGAATGATAGAAATTTTGTTTTTACTATTAGAAGTATTTATAGATTTATAGTCATGTATCCCATGTTAATAACTCATGAAATAGGCTAATATTATCATGGAACTTTAGGATAATGATATTTGATTTATTTTTGACCTGTAGGAAAAAAGTAAAGAAATATAACGTGTAATGTGACAAGAATGATTAAAAGTGAATGTTTAGGTTTTATCATCATTCCTTAAATGTTCAATACTTAGTGAGTAACATCCAAAATACTAAATATTTAGGAAATTGATCATTAATTCATTTATGAAAAGTTGGAAAATTCGTCATGTTAAAATAATGATTGATTTTTTTAGGATAATACAAAGTTTTTTTACTTTTAAAAGTATTTTCTATTCTAAAAACATGCACCTGATATTAATTACCCATTAAAAAAATAAGTAACTGAACCTATGGTGCTATATGGACTCAAGTTCCCCTCCTCGTATGAGAGAGGCTGCATAATTGAAACAAGGGTATATAATGATACTGTGGGGAGACTATACCATCTGTCCATTGTTATAATAATAGCGGAAATAATAACCCATCACATATTCAGACCAAATAACCATTGTAGGAAATACCTGACAAGTACTGATAATAACTACAATATCAAAATGCTATAATATGGACATATGTCATATATTCTATAACTAATCCCTCGTGGACAGACCATAACTAATCCACCCTAGACTAGACCCCACTCCTAGTAGTCCATGCCAACTCGACATAATAAATAACATCAGGAAATTTCCCATACTTGAACTAACAAACAATGGTCTTCTAATCAGGTACTCAAGTTCCATAGAGGACAGAGGAGGGTGTGAGTACAACTTAGTACGACACCACCAATTTCATCCCTAAAATAACCAGTCCATGTTACAAGAGTATGCAGAAGTGATGAGGATAGAAAATTAATTTACTATAAAATAAATAAATAACAAAATCTCCAAACATATGCTCCAAAGTGACACCTATAATCAGACTTACCGACTTTGGCTAGCGTCGGTGTATCTCATTCCACAACATATGGTATGGATAATTTGGTTCCAAAGTATGTCACTAAGGAAACTATAATCACAACAACACAAGAGAATCCACATGGATCAATAGGATATTCCCTTCCAATAAATCCCATAGAGAATCCAAGGGGGTCACCCTTGGAATTCCACTGATATAAACCACTATTCTAAACTTAAGGAACCTTCCTTGACAATCAGAAGCATAGATTTATGTGAATAATTGACTTATGCATGAGGTATTCCACCCAAAATAAATAAATCCAAATATAGGGAGCTCATCCCATGACAGTCATCAAGGTACCCTATGAGAATCAATGATATTAATCCATGGAATTTGATAGGTAAATACATTACATAAATATATAGGGAAGTTGACCAAGGCATTGATGATAATGAATCCAAGCATAATGAAATTTCTTTATCAAGGAATCCCATGACATTAGACCTCTATAAATCAAAGGGTTTCATCACAATATGACATTCATATGAGTCCCCTAATGGAATACAAGTCTCACTCATGGAATTACACATAATTATAGGTCCATAAAGACTCTAAGTAATCATATCAAGTCATTCCAACTCATCGTCATATCAAGTGAGCTCAATTAAAAAATCTTTATTTACCGAACAAGGGTTTTATATCAAATAAAAACACCATTCAATAAAAAAATGCACATGATACTCTTCATGGACCAATTCTACCCAAACACCAAAAAAATCAATTAATTATACACATATCATAATAATAAATAAATTCTTTATCACTTTAATAAGACAACCATTAAATTTTACAAACGTCATTTATCATCTATCAATTCAATTTCTAGGTTATACATTGGTATTAAACATTTAATTCATTAATAAAATGCTAAATCTCAATATATCATTTTATAATTAAATGTTCACATTCTAATAGGTTTAATTAAATATCCAATACATTCAAAATTATTGATGGTTGTGAAATTCCATTTCATAACCATCAATTCAAACCATAACTTCTCATTTAACCTATAAACATAGTTAACCATTTCTTACACCAAGACCATACAAGGTCAAAGCTCAATTAAGGACATCCCACATGGAATAATACATTTTATATAGTTCAAGGAATGTTAAAAGAAAAATTTAACTAATTTAAAATCAATTTAAAACATTTAATTAAACTGAGGTCAAATCTCAGCATAGATGAATTGACCGCATCATGCATACACTCACAAAAATGACAAGACTATGGGTTATGTTTATATACCATCTACTTTAGTATTATGAGTTTCTACTTTTATAACTATGTTTTTTGGTTCATCCTAATTTAGAAGAAAATGGGAAACTATGAAAAGGCCTTGGAAATAGGGAATATTATATTAAAATTATGGAAGATCACTTGAAAATGAAAGAAAGATAGAAGAGAGGTAATAGGATTTGTAGAGTTACCATAATCTCATGATCACATAAAGAAATAAATCCAATGATTAATAACTAAGGGAGATATCTCATTTAGGAATAAGGGGAGGAAGTGGTGCCCAAAGACAACATCTAGTACAATTAGGGACCAAAATCCCAAGTGGGAGGGATAAAGGTGGTGAACTAGGTAAAATTACCAAGATTACCTCAATAAAAATTATTCCAAGGAGGTCATTAGCTATCCATACCTGGTCTATCAACTGACAAGTGGCTCCAGGCAAGGAATTGGGTACTATTTTTTGGCAGTCATCTAGCTTGTGGCTCTGTACTGGCTAGCCGATGGTTCCACACAATAAATATACATCCCTAACTCTATATCACAAACCCTCATAATTCTCTCAACATGCCTCTTACACTAAAAACACAAACAAGGTTCAAAATGTTTTAAATGGGTATGTACCTTGGTGAAGGGTGGTATCTTACATCAATTCATGTTTTGATGTGACCAGACTTAGTAAAACTAAAATTCTAATCTCTATAAGAATTATCAAGTGATCAAAATTGATAAAATTACATCATAATGTTATGAAAATTTTCAGAAAATAATCATTAATTCATTTTTTACCTGTAAGAAAAAAACCCTATGAGAAACCTATGTGTATTTTTTGTGGGAATTATACAATGTTTTTTTACTATTAAAAGTAATTCCAGTTCCACAAACATGATTATAAAATTAATAACTCATAAATTATGCTCATATTATCATGAAACTTTAGGAAAATAGTATTTGATTCATTTATTATCAATAGAAAAAACTCACACATCAATCCAATGTGAAATGTGTTCAAAATGATTGAAATCAATTTTTTAAATTCTATAAGTGTTTCTCTAATGATCAAAATTGATTGAAAAATATTTGAATGTGAGAAATAATTTAAGACAATGATATTTTATTTGTAAATTGTTGGAAAGAATTTCATGTTATAATGAAGTGTGATTTTTTTAGAATGATATCAAGCGTGTTTTTACTATTACAAACATTTCTAATTCTATAAATATGTGTCAAATAAAAAAACTAAGTAAATTAACTTGAATTCTCATTAAAATCACGGACAACATTTTTTAACTATTTTTTTATCTATAAGAAAAAACTATATGTCTATTTAACATGTGATAGGAAATTAATAACCCAATGTTCTTTTTTATAATTAACCATATTTTCTATTTTCTATTTTTTCAAAAAATTAAAAATAAACTAACTAATTTACATTGTCATGAATATTTTGGACATCAAGTTCTTATTTATTTGTGAATTTTTAAAATAAACCGGACATTTATTTGGTTTTTTATCTGTTCTAAATAATTCAAAGTGTGTTTTTAAACTATAAATTGTATTTATTTTTATTGTTATATATTACTTTTTGATATGTTTTATATATATTTTTATATGATTTTTTATTTATATATCATATTTTCTAAATATTTATACTTTGAATTATTAAAATTTATCACATATTATATGATATTATAAATATAATTTGTTTTTATTTATTTATATAGTATTACTAAAATAGACATAGTTTCTTTTTATAGGAATATAATTCTTTGGTTTTGGTTTGGGTTAATCCTTGAAGAATGTATCCTATAAGTTAGATTCTAATTTTATTAGTTTTACATGTTTTTTTGTTAGTGTTTAATATCATTGTAATTATTACAACACCTATATTAAGATATTTTAATGTAAGTATATTTATATTGAAATGATTTAATGTAAATATATTGTCTATTATATGAAAATATTTTATTTATGAAATATAAATTTTTGGTATCATCCAATTTAATTTGTTTTTTATGTTATTATAAACTATAATAGTATAAATAAGCTTTTTTACATGATAAAATTTAACAATGATAAATTACTGCTTTTATCAGTAGTAAATAAGTACAAATAAAATCAATAATTTTCCAGTGAAAAATATATCATTGATAAATATATCCCTTTATTAGTACCTTTTAGAGACAATAAAATTTATTGGATTTTATAAGTGATGGAATTATTAGTGTTTAAAAATAACTGATAAAATCATTTGTAATCCTTGCTAAAGGCTCTAGCTATATTACCTAGTGTTGAGAAAAATTATTTATTCTCTAATACATTATGTGTGTAAAGAGGATCCTATATAAATGCATTAATTCTACTCAATATATATATAGGGATTTTCCATGTTCTCCATCAAACACATGTAACTCTATATATGTATCAATCAGATGGATTACACACATCTTTTATAATCATATAATTCCTTTATCCAAGACATTAAGTAACCATGAGATAGTAAATACATCAATATTTTCTATCCTACTCTTGTATTTTTGATTCCCTATGTAAATGATGAATAAAATAGATGAAAACATCTCATGTCATTCATCCAAGTAGATGAGTACATCTGATTCCACTCCCCTAAATAGATAAGTACATCACATGTCTCTTATCTAGGTATGAGAATTAACTTCCTTATTATTTCTCACACATGGTCCTAGATATCATACTTTTCATATAAGAGGATAAATACCACCTTTAGTAATAAAATCCTACCATATAATCAACAACATACCTAACCAACCCTCGATTAGAATAGTCTAAAGGCTACTGTAATTAAGGTATTAAAGTATAAAGGTTCACATGTGAGATTAATTATTAACTATAGGTAATAAGGAATAATATTAAACATGAACTTCAAGTATACTAAATAAATAATTTATGAAATTTAATGAAGTATATTTAGTGGGTCATCCATAACACAATACTTGTTTTGTTCCGTATAAGTGAAATCCAGTAACTCCATACGAGCTCCAATTCATGTTAATATTGACCTATCATCATAACCAATAAATCTTCATGATGGTCATAGATTAATGATAAATAAAATTTATACTTATATAGGTCAATTATTATTTGATTCCATAAAATATATATCCCACATGAATGAATGATAAAATAGAGATTCCACCTGTATAATGTTTTTATAACATGACAAGTTTTTTATTTTCTGAAATTAATTTGAAAATACTAACTAAACCATACATAAGAAACAATATTTACTATATCAAACATGAAAAGACCCAAAGGACCCCATGTTTACTACATCTTGTTGTTCTAGCTAAACATATTGTATCATATATAATACTAGTCACATATCTATGTAACAAATTACACATCTTTAAGTAATGTCTAATATAATCTTCCCACTAATCTTATTTAATGTGATTACCATTGTGAAAAAATATTTCTTGAGTAATGGTGAGATTAGAATTTATAATTATTATGTTTGACTCATAAAAATTATATTTAAAATTCAATTATTCAAAACATATAATTTTGTGTTATTAAATAATTATATTGTTTTTAAATACTTAGAACTCTTCTGAGATTTATACAACCATCATATTAGAACCTCTCTATAAATTTGAACATTTTCTTAGATATAATTTGATAACATACATAAATTTAACTCTCTATATTAATATCTTCCTTTAAAAATTTATCCTAAACACCTTTAATATGTAAATCACCATTTATTTTGAATTAAATTTGTATAATCATTTATTTATAACATTTTATACACATCCATGTTCAAATATGACCCCACTAGCATCTCAGAAATTATATTTTCCCATTTTTTTCAAAGATATGAAAGAAATTTGTATAAAGAAAAGAAATTTTATTTCTTTTAGTGAGTATATTTAACAAACTATTAATAACCATAAATCAGATGAAATTTTATGTGTTTAATGAAATATTCTTGAACATAAATTCCTATTTTATTAAAATATATAATTTATAGTTGGTTAAAAATATTTCTCTCATATTTTAATAAATAAATTTGACATAAAAATTTAATCCAAGATAAATATCTTTGTATCATATATTTTAAAACCATGTTATATAATAGAGAAAATTATAAACCATGTGTAATAAGACTATCACCTAATTTATTAATAATAAACATTGTTCACATATACAATTCTATTACTACATAAGAGTAAATGAGATTAAAATACATATAAAATATGGTAATTTAAAAATATTTCAATCTTAATGTAATAATTTTAATTCTATTTATCCATACTAGTAACTCTTTATACTACTTGAATGGAAAATTTAATCTTAATTTTACAAATTTTCTTTAATTTTGTGCTCCTATTCATATTTAAAAAATTTCTTAATTTAAAGTTAATATCATATACCCTTTAAAAAAAGATTGATTTATATAACATTAAAACTTCTCATGAACTCTACAGAAAGTTTCTTACACTCCTTTAGGTATTCTAGGAATTTTTATCTCCAATTTCCATGATTTCCACAATGGAAACATTTATCTTCCTTCTTGATACATCCTTTAGGTTTAAATGACCAAATATGACTATTAAATCCTCCAATGTGTTATTATTCTTCTAGATTAAACTTTTACCTTTTATACTATTATATTAATACCAGTCCCTAAATCTTCCATGTCATTCTCATCTATCCTCAATATATTGAGAATATCAAGTAAAATTTTATTAAACTCATTCATATTTTAATTCAAAATAAATTTTCAAAAACTTTCAAGGAATAATTTAAAAATGATGTTTGTAGCCAAATATAGATTTAAATGATAAACCAGCCTCACTATATCATTGACATACCCAATCATATTGAGAACATGAGTATATAATTAAGTTCCATAAATCTTTATTCATCTTAAAAATTCTTTTAAAACATTATATATATCATTACTTTATTTTTATTGATTTGTTATATATTATCTTTAACGAATCTATATTCTCATATTGATTTTTTCAATTTTGGTTCCATGGATATAAGAACATAGTAAATAAATCTACTGTAAATTTTTTATATTCAATTAATTATGTAGATTTTATTATTAAAAAACTTCACCAGTCAAGTGATTGTAATGGAGTTTCTCTAATATAATTTTTCTCTTATTAATTAAGAACCATTATTAACTATCTATACTAATCTAAGTAGTTTGTTCCATTATACTTCTAATTTTGTAAAATGGATCTCAATGATAAGTTTGATGATGATTCTATTTTATCTATAGAAAAATATTTTATCACCTAAGTATCATATTTTAAAATCCTTTAATAAGGGTTTTTATTGAATAGAATCACTCTAAAATGATGACCCATTTTAATATTCATTATATCTATTAGAGGGAAAATATTAATATTTCATTATGATTTGGTTTAGTTTTAGATTTTTTCTTATTTTATAAATATTTAGGTAGAAAATCATGTCAATTATGTCATATATGACCCTTATAAAGATAATAGAACAAATCATATGCATCCTCTAATGAGTAATCAAAGCACACATAGTTTAATGTCATGGTTTAATGATATATGACAAGATGTTAGTCTTGAGTGTATAAATATTATTATTTTAGGTTGATAAAAAGAAACAAAATATAGTTTAATGCCATTTAAACATAGTGTGTATCATGTAAATTAATGTTTTTAGATAATTTTAAAGGTTTTTTATTATAAAATCATAACACCACACTACAAAAAAAGCACCATGTTGAGGAAGTTATTTTTTTATTTGGTGGTAGTTTAAAAAACCGCTAAATTTGTTGTCGGCATACAATATGTGGTAGTTTCTTGAATTTAGTGGTGGTTTATGGTATGCTTGGTAGAAAATGTATTTAGCAGTGGTTTTATTTCATTTTAGTGTCTATTTCTTGGGAAAAAATAATGGGGGTTTCGCGGCGGTTAAAACCACCACAAAATTAAAGAATTCTCCCCCACAAACCACTGTTAAAATGATTTAAAATGCTAATAAATAATAGTGTGTCATATTTAAGAGTGATTTTAACCACCACAAAAAAAATCATCATCACATAGCGGTGGTTTTAACCACCGAGAATAAAAATTTTCCACATTTAGTAGCAGTTTAAACCATCGCTAAATGTTTATTTACAAAAAAATGCCAACTATAGATTCTCCATCCCCAAAACTACCCAGAAAAAATGGAAACCAAGTGTATCCCATATTAGTATCACAAAAAAATCCCTATCAGTATCACACAATATCACACATATATAATAAATATGAAATGAACAAACAATTATATTAATTTGCGTCCCACTATAAATGGTTTCAACTTTTTTTCAGAGATGATACATCATCGAACCCTCTTATTCCATATTAGTCTAAGACATAAAAAAGACCACTAATCACTACCAGATGAAATTTGATCATCACCCTATCCATCTCCATCTTCATCTATACTTCCTAATACTAGAACCTATAAGACAATTATATTGAAAATAAAAAAGCGTTGTATATTTATATTTAAACTTAAAACCAATAAAAGTTTGTGAACTAAATGATTTTGAAGTTTTGTGATTTACCTACTCATCACCAATCATCGATTCAATATCACCGGGGACAGATCCATTCAACTTTTTTTTATAAATCAACCAATTATTTCTATAAAAAGATTCATTTTTGAAAATATTAGAATTTAATAACATAATGACATTCAATTAAACTATAATGTATTAAAATTACCTTTATCTGTGAATCAAAAACTTCATTTTTCCAAGATTAAGACATATGCATCCAATCATCATATGTAATCAGAAGGATAACTATATCCACCAACATCTGGCCTAGAATTTGTCTAAATAATTCTATGGAGTCATCCGTAGGGATCCCATATCAGTCAAATGGGTCAACTATATTTAGTCTGTTCAGATTCCAGACATCTAAACTTTTTATATTTTTCCCCATAGTAGCATGGTTTCTATATTTTATAAAAAATAATAATTATTATAAAAATATACAATAACATTATTCATATTAAATTTTGTACATATAATAGTCATGCTTTAATATCCCTGCGAAGAAATAGGAGTGGCCTGCTACCTCGCTACTAAGGCTGCTAAATGGGGAAGATTCAGCTGAGTTGATGATGGGACATTGACGGAGGGTGTGAGAGATGGTGTAGGGGTAAGAAGATGGTGTCTCAGATGTTTTAGGGAGGGAGATAGATGGATCATCATCTATAGTTATGGTTAAGGGAATGTCGAATGAGGGTTGACTGATATCTATATAATGTTTCCTCCTTTATATTTCTATCATATAATCAAATAAAAGTAACTTCATAATGTATATTTCAAAAAATTCATACGAAAAATAAAAATTCAAATGATAACATATATAAAATATTGAAAAACAAAATATACATAACTATGACAATGAATGACTGGACAAATGACATAAGTGGTTGATAAATAAATGGATGACTGTACATACAATTATTTTATCCTTCAATCATGTTGTTTCCCTGCTCCATCATTACACCATCTACTTTATCCCCGTGGTAAGACTAATATTTTCAATATCATGATGAAAAAATAAGTTTTCTTCTTTTTTTTGATGGAATTCAATGTGAGAGGTCAAATCTTCCACTTCATTACCCATATCATACAAGTCTCTTTATTTTACATGAGAAACTACACTCCACCATTTATCTACGACATCTTCCACATAATATACCATTTTTTATTATGATGATAAGATATACAGATCATGGAATTCATGGTCACCAAAATCCATTAAATGAGATAAGTTCACAAAAGTAAATTAAAAGGAATATCTTTTAACACCCTTGATAAAATCGACCCAATTTCATTTAAATAAAACAACTAAACAATGCCCATGGTAATTTAATTCGATAATATCAGTCAACTTTCCATAGTATCCCACTCTTTAAAATGTAAATATAACACTATTATTTGTTTTCAAACCCTCGTCCTAGTTGAATGTACAAAATTTTAATCCATTCACATTGTAAGTGTCAAACTTTCTAGCTTGTTTTAGAGGACCTCGAGCAAGAAACTTCAAATATTTTGAAAACTCAGCTCGAGTATCAGTATTCATGATCTAAAAAAACTATTATACATTATTATATTTACAAAATATATTTTACAACCTAATATCTCTATTAATTGCAATATTTATGAACTTACACATCGTGCAAACCATTATATAAGCCCTTAATTATCAAATTTTTTAATATCTTTCTCATTTCATTTTCAGCCTCTCATTAGTCTTTTTGTTTGTATCCTCAAATATTCAATAAATTGATCTATAATTTCAATATTCTATTGCACATATCTATGTGCTTGTGATAATTTCATTTTTATGAGTGTAACATTTGGGCTCCTCCTAAATGATCGACCAATAGTAGGGATGATTTTTTGATTTCCCATGTAGTTGATATTGATTCGATGTATTGTCAACATATCCAACTCAATTGAATATTTTCTAAATATCATCAAATTATAAAAAAAAATTAATATACTCCTATACCAAATATAATTTATAAATAGAGTCTTCAGGTTGATCTTTATTTTTCATGTATGATTTCAAATGTCCAGGATATCTATGAAATAAAAAAAAACATAATTGTGCATTTAATGAAGTGCCAATATTTTTTTACTTATATGAAAAATATATAAATAAATTATCTATCAATTGGATACATCCATCGATAATGTACGAGGCCTCCTAATTTAGTTTCCTCAACCAAATTCATAGTCAAATGCATCATGAAAGTAAAAAGTGATAGAGGAAAGATCATATTTATTGCACAAATTATAAATAAAAATATCTATTGAAGTTTGTCAAGATAAAATGGTTGTAGAGTTTTCTCACATAGTTGTCTAAAGGATGTACAAAATTAAAGTACAATAGAAGTAACCTTTTTAGGTAATAATGTATACAACAAAAATGGTAGTAACTGCTATGAATTGTGACTTTTCAATCCACATAACCTACGATGCTTTAAGTCAATGCACCTTGATATGTTATTTGAATACCCATAAGATACCTTTACATGTATTAAAATTTTAATGAATGTATCTTTATTCCTATTTTTCATTGCAAAAATTGTCAGAACATACTTTCAATTATCATCGGGCCAAAGATCACACTTCAGGTTCATTACTTGTAATTATTTCTTAGAATTGAGATTATCCTTCAATTTTCCATGATCATTAAGAAATGTCAAGATCAAATTCTAACAAAAATTCTTCTCAATATGAATCACATAAAAATTATGCCATAATAAATTAAATTCCCAATACGAAAGTTTGAAGAATATACTTTTTTTCCATTGTTGCATTTCAATTTCACTTGATGATGCACTTCAAACTCATTTACCACTATCATAAAATGATGCACCTTCCCAAATTCTATTTCAACATTTCCAAGTTGTGCCAATATTTCAGAACATTTTAAAAAGTTTGGAGGTGGTCTATGATCAATAAAACCATTTAATTTTAACTTTTTCAACCGAAATCTATGAGATGCATCAAGAAATCTTCGATGACACAAGAATAACTATTTTATACAATGAGGTAGTCATTCAGGATCAAAATCAAAGTTTCAAATAATATAAGACAAACCCATGTAATTGTTCTAACTAGCTAAATTTCTAAGTCTAGGGAAGTCACTAATGGTCCACATTTGAGAATATTCCCTTTTAAACATTATTCTAGAAGATGAATCATATGTCTCTACATTGTTTCTCCATAAATCCTGTAATTATTCAATTAATTGATGTAAGTATACATAAAAATCATTTCCAAGAAATTTTTTCCACAAATAATCCTCGAAATGATAAAATATGTTTTCTTCATACACATCTATAGAGGCAGATTTTAAGGGATCAAAACAACCATCCAAATGATATAACTAGTGCTCAAAGTCCCAAATGGGTTGAATCCATCAAAAACCAATCCCAATTGAACATTCCTAGGATCAAATGAGTAATCTGGATGTAATGAATCAATTTTTTCAAAGATTTTGAATCTCTTGGATATCGCATTAACCCATCATTGTTATTATCTATAGAATGCCAATTCATGTGATCGGCATTTTTTTGATGATATAAATAATACTTGAAATCAATGATTTAAAGGAAAGTAATGCAAAAACCTTTACAAATGTGTTCCTTTTCTTATTCTTCATGGTGTTTTGTTGATTCAGACTTCGAACATCATATATTTACTACCATTTAGAAGAAGAACATTTTTTACAATCCTATCTTTTTGAATTCTCTCCCCAATAAATCATACAATCACTGGGACACACATGTATTTTTTGTATAATTCAGACCAAGCTTGTTAACAACTTTTTTCATATCGTAAAAAGACTCAGGGATCTTTTCTTCAAGAAATGCATCATGAAACAATTCCAATATCATGGACATCACCTTATTTATAATTCCACATAGGCATTTGATATGGTACAACTTCATAAGAAAAGAAAGTTTTGAATATTTCAAACATCCACTATATAACTCTTGATTTCCATAATCAACTAAACCATGAAACATAATTGTCTACTTAGTAGGGATTTCTCTTACATTAGTCTCCACAGAATCAAGAGGAGGATCCAATGATATGTTACAATCCTGATCTGGTTGTCCTATAGTCTCAAAAACATCACTCGTGAAGTTGTTATTTATAGCACCCTCAACTGGTTGTTCTGATATGTTTTGATTTTTTTTGGTGTCTTTTAATGCCAAATACATCATTTATAAGGTTTTTCATTTCATTTTCCATTATCAACGAAGTTGGGAGATCATTTTTTCGATTGACATCAATACTCAAACTTTCTGTAATGTTCGATTCTCCATACCAAATACAACAAAAATATTGAGCAGGGAATTTCTTCAATATCATGTTTTCATAAACTTCTTCTCTCTTCAACCATATTCTAAGTTTACATTTAGAACATAGACATATTATTCTCTTATAAACAGATCAATTAGAAATTGAAAACTCTAAAAAATCCTCCAAAACCTTATCATATTGAGGTGTGTTCCTCAGTAATGTGATCTAGATTTTATCCATATCATAATGTTCCTACACTTTAAAAAAATAATTAAAATACATAAGTATTACTAAGTAGGAAAAGAGATAAATGGAAGTGAGAAAACACAACCCATGTAGTTATAAGAAGAGTCATATAAGTACTAAAAAAGTCAAATTAAAAAAAGGAAATCAATCATGGATAGTATTTCTAGTGTTGACATAAGATATTATGTTGATGTATGTCACATTCTATATTTCATTATTTATAGATAGTACATCTCAAACCAACTAGAGTGGTTTTAAAATTACCTAATTGATGTGACATAAAAACAATACTGATACTGTTGAAGGTGTGACATAAAAAAAGAAGACTGATAATGTTGCTTGTACAATCATTATTTCCATGTGTGGTCTTGACTAATGTCTCTTACAGAAGAAACCTTAATCATTTCATAGGTCACTATCATAACTTACAGTTACAATCATAACTGACCTGATGATTTTAGATTTTGAGTCAACTATTAATATTCATGGTTAATTTCTATGATTCATAACATCCACCATAATCTCCCATTAAACATAATTTATATAGGTGAGTGTTTATAGCCCAATAAATGGATAGATGGGAGGATTAGAAATGTAGGAAGTGTAATTAATTAGAGGACTATAAATAGGACTCTTGGGAATGAATCACCAAGTAACATGACTGAAAAGGAAAAATGTATTCTTTATAATCTTGTCCCACATGTTTGAAAAGATCTCATCACATTTCAATATTTCAAAGAAGTCCAAATTATTGTTTTGGATAATATAGATCATAATATCTCCAATGTAAATTTTCTCTATGCTTTTGACTTTTACATTTCGGTCAATCCATATCTAAAATCTATTTTATTGTTTCTATTATGATAAAGAGTGTTTAAAACACCCCTAAAATTTTGAAAATGGTATCAGAATCATGTTGAATTTAAATATGTTCATATTTTAAACATTTTGGTCATATCTAGTGCCACTCAATGAACCATAAAAATTATATTATACCATCCTAAAATGTTGAATAAGGGAATGGATATTGTAATGTTCATCATTATAATGTAGCGCAGTTCCCGAGAACAATTTTCACACATATTCTCATAATACTTTATTGAAATATACTATTACATAATAGTTAAACTATTTACTATATCTATCTCTAGTTGTAATTATGGGAAGTTCACATCATTATTATGATGTAAATAAAATTATTTCACTATAAATTCTCTTTTTAGACCACATTCATTGTCAATATTTTTTTAATAATCATTTACTTGTTCCATAAAACTCGTGAATGATTCATAATTGCTTGTCATTATAATTAAAATATTAACACGATATTATCAATTTGAATTAAAAGATTATATAAGTTATTTTAATTATACACATGGTTTTAGATTCAACCAGAGTCACCTCATACAACATGATTATTATAGAAACTTTGAGCTACTAGAACATATACTCATATCTAAATCTAATATTAGTTAACTAATTGAATTAGGAGCTCCAAATACTCAACACCCAACTTCTACCCTTCACAATTTCTTTTATTATTTACTTTAAAAATATATTCCAAGATATTTGTTCCACACTTATACAAACCTTAGTATAAAATGAAACTTTCTTAGGATCTCAATTCATTTCAACATGATTGGGATCTTTAACTCACTTCCAATAAATTATTATTCATTTCATATTTTCATCAATTCAAATTGATATCCCAAGTTTATTGACAAAAAATAAAACAGAAACAAAATATGGGATCAAAACTCATATTAGTGATTGCTCAAGACTTCGCCACAAAACCCAAACCATTTCATTGTATGTGATAAATATGAAATAGAGGGGTGAAAATATTATCACCCCAAGCAGTAGGAGTAAAATTTCAACTAAAAACAATCACATTAAATTAAATATAACAACATTAAAAATTAAATAAAATAAAAAAGGATTTTCTATTGATAAACAAAATTAAGCATAAATAGGTTCTCCTTTTATAGACCAAACATCGAAATGGTTTTATCCATCCATGTTTAGGGTCACATTGATATTCTAGGAATATTGGAAAAAAATTAAACACCAACATAATGTGGAATCAACACTCATTTCAGTGATCATTCAATAATTCTCCACAAAACCCTAATCATTACATGGTATATGAGTAATATAAAGTAGGTATAAAAAAACCTCTCAAATAAAACAAAGGGGGAGAATGGTGTTGGTGTGATGGAGTGTTAAGGGAACTAAGATAGAGTAGGAATCCAGTAGTGAGGGGGAGAATGGGGCTGATACGAGGGGGTGTAAAGGGGACTATGACAAAGTAGGCAACCGATGATAAAGGGTAGAAGGGGAAAAACATGTGGGGGCTCAGATTTTTTAGTGTTAAGGGAAGAGTGGGGAGGGGTATCATGTTCATGGTGTGGGGGAGACGATGATGGAGTGGCTACCAGCAGCAATGAGGAGAAGGGTGATAGTGACGAGGTGGGGTCTTGGTCTTAAAAGGGTGCTAGGGTTTTATGGGGTTAGTGGATGGGGGTCAGGTTTGGGGGGGTGGGGGTGGGGGGAGATGTTTAAAGGGTAAAATAAGGTTTTAGTGGAGGTTTTTTAAAAAATACCACTAATTACTGATTTTGGTGTAGTGTTAGGAAAAATGGTATGGATTTTGAGGATGTGAAATAAGGACCAATTCTATGCATTTTAAGGTTGTTCAAGCTAGACCATTGTACCATGTATTATAAGGTACGTAGAAATGGTTGAGTGTAGGACTTACACATGAATGAATTTTTATAGCTTGTATCGATAGATGAACCAAGTAAATTCATGGAGATTCTATTGAAGTGGGATCGTTTTTATAAGAACATTTTTATAAGGAAGATAAATAGGGGAATGAGGAATAAGGGAAATCCTAAAAAGAAAAATCACAAGCTAACAGACATATAAGAATACACAGATGAAAGAAATACCACTAGTTCTTCAAGATGAGGGTCATCATTATTAAGGGATACATGATTGATGATACTTTTAGAATCTATGGTAGGAAGGTGAATATCATGAGAAAGATATATTATAGGATGCAAGACTCCCATTATTAAAGGTATATAAGATCTCAAGGGCCACATGAACATAGAAAATGAATCGACCATAAAAGTAAAGATGTAGAGGTATAGGGTTGGAAAAATATATCCTTTTGGGGGATAAACCAAGATAAAATGATACCACTATTCATAGAGAATCTACTAGGGAAAAAAGGAGGAGATTTTTCTAGGTAGGTTACCAAAGTGAGTGTTGAACCTAGGTTAATCCATGTGGGATTAGTGAAATAGGATTATAATAAAGGGGGATTTACGTAAAAAAAATTCAATATTCCTATCCTAAAACCATAATAATAGGGTTTCTATGCTGTAGTATAGATTTAAGACATGAGGAAAGTGGTATTTTATATGAAAACGGTGTATGAAATGATTAGACGACTCAAGTACTATAAATAACCCAAACCCAATATCTTAGAGATAGTGGTTACTCTATTACATTGGTGATAGATAAAAGTGATCACATCCCAAATGATCAAATAGTATAGTAGTATTGGTAAACTAGATACATACTTGAGTGTTGAATAATATTTGAAAATATGAAATAAAACATAGTTAAAGTTAAAAAATTCTGCATCATTTAACTCATTCAATTATTCCTTCTCCATATCACGAGTAATGGAAAAAAAATAAGGGTGATCTTATATGGTTAGTAAGAATTAGAAAAATCGGAATACATCATTAATAAATAAAGAATAATCAATAAGGCATAATCAATATGGAAAGGTAAATAATTGAATATACATTCCATTTAATCAATAACTTGAATATCATGATTAGATAATACATAATCAATATGGAAAAGGAAATAATTAAACATACATTTCATTTAATCAATAAATTGATCACAAAATGAATCCATGGATAATATCAATGAAATAATCTCATGGATAATAATAACTCATATCCTAAGGATAAAAATTATTAATATTGGATGTCATGATCTCATACATCATGATATCTATACCGTCAAGGCCTTTTATAATAAATTTCCCATGCATTCCTCCTATATAAAATAATGTATTTAATTCTTAAACAATATCCATCATCAATAAATGTTTGTATTGTTAAACGATATGAAATATCAATATTTACCCATTCAATCAAATAACTTTCAAAAGAAAAAACCACATATATAAATGATATACATTTCAAGAAATAAACATATACATGATAAATAATATAGATATTTAGGGGAAATTTAATGTCCAATGATCACAAGAAAGTAAATATTTAAAGGAAAAATTAATGAATAAAAAATTAATAAATAAAGTGAATGATAATAATTTACATATTCAAATTGATCAAACCCATCTAAAGAAATAAAAAGGATGATATCATTACAATATATCCCTAATTTAATATATATAAAATAAATGGTTTTTTTTCATTGATGATTATAAATATCATACAAAGATCATTAAAAATAATTTTGAGGAAAACAAACTTTTCAATTTGAAAATCCAAATATAAAAAGTAAAAATTTCCAAAATATTAAGAAAATAATTTTCTTTTAAGAGAACCATATAAACATGTAGAGGAAGATTCAAATAATCAAGTGTTCATGACGGAATAAAGGTTCTGTTCATATTGTGTATGTAAATAAACAAATACTCCTTTCATATTTTTTTTAAAAAGGTCAATAATAAATTGTTTGGAAAACAACAAGAAGATTCCTTTTTAAAAACATTTTGTAAAAATACAATTATGGGTAAAATTAATTAAAAAAATAACAATAATTTTTTTAATTTTTTTTATAAAACATGAATTTGGAAGAAAAAATATTTTTTTCTAAAGAGAGAAATAAAGATGTATTTTATTAAAAACATTTTATCAATCATTTTAAGTTCCAAAGATAGGAAAATAGAACTATAAATTGAAACATCATGAATAATTATAGGAGAATAAAATTAATGAGGTTTATTATATAGTGATTGTAATGACCTGAACTTTTTAATTATATTTGTTTCCTAATTTTGTGTGTTATTTTATTTTATAACGAACAAACCTTTTTCCATTAATTAATGAAGTGGGTTTAATTAAAATGAGACCATTGTTTTTCGACTGTTATATGATCGTTGGTCAGTATGACCATTGGAAACTATAATATTAATGTTGTGTTTTTATAAATATGGTTATCTTGGTTAATTAATACAGAAATAAGATTGAATGGCCTCATCCAGTAGATGCGAGCCATATGAAGCCCATCTTTCGGAGCTTGGGAAGAACGTAACATCACTAGGCTTTGCTCTGGACCAATCCTAAGACGAACTTCAATGTATGAAGCTTGAACGGAATCGTCTAAGGGAGAAGCTCAAACTGATAGAAATCACCACTCAGGCAATGTTGTCTGAGCCACCCCAAGATTCTATCACCATAGCGCACCTAACACTTAGGTCCTATGCTGGTGTAATAAGGGGATATGTAATGAGACCTTAACAACTTTGTTTAATCCTTTTATATAAATAAAATTATTATTTATTCTTATGGAAAAGTTTGTGAATTTCAAATATTCGGATAAATATAGGATTTTTATTATTTTGGAAAAAGGGTATTTTAAAATACTTTTGTATTCATTAAATAATTAATAATGTGAAATGATTTTCAAATAATGGTCTTCTAGAGTTGTGATCAGTGAGAAATTTATAGTCTAATAAGATCAACTTGGTTTTTAGTTAATAGTAAAGTTGAAATAGTAACATAACCTTATGAATAGTAATGAATAGTAATTTGACCAAAAAATAGAAACTTTACCCATGAATGTATAAATACATTTTTGACATCTTAAAAGTGAAAAAATGATCATTGTATAAGTTTTGGTATATTTGTATGCCATTAATATTTTATTTACAATTTTATAATTATTTTAATAATTTAAAATGTAAATGTATTTTCATAAAATTTAATAATAAATTGTTACTTTATTGTCTTATGGTTATATGATAATTTTATAGGACCTTGATTACTTTTTTAAGGTGTTACAAAATGAGTTATAGTTTTAAAACAGTATTTTTGGAATAAATAATGATTTTATTTAAAAATTAAATTAAAAATATTTAGAAAATTATTTTCATGAAATGGACTTAACTTTTTATTTCAAAGCATCGATATTAGGTTAGAGTTATTTCTTGGGATTTTTCTGAAACAATTGAATTTTCAGTGAATAGTAAAAATGCAGTTTTGAGTTTCGGGTGTTTAATGACATCATTAATGATGTAATAATGATGTATGATTTCTGGTAGACTTATTAATAGTGTGTTATGATATGAGGTGTCCCAAGTGGCCAATACCATGGGAAAATATCGTGGGCGAGCCCATGGTTTTTCCAATACCACCGATGAGGTGTCCTATGGAAATTAATAATTTATTCACTCGCTTTCCCTATAAATACCAAGCCATTTACCTCATTCATTTCATTTAAAAATCATACTCAACGAATTTATGGTCTCCTTACCTCCCATGGAGTCCTCTCAAGGTTCCCTCAAGCCTACCAAGGTCCAGACCTTCATGCTTTTGAAGTTACTCTTCAAGGTAAGGGATCCTTTCACCCTCCTCTTTTAAGTCATGAATTCTTTTATGTTTTGTATTATAGTTTCCATATATTTATGTTGAGGGTGTGTTTTTATATGTTATCATCACTATCTATTTCTTGTCTAATTTTTTAGAGACCCTTTCCGCTCTCATCAATTTGTTTTCGGAATTTTTAAGTGACACCGTTAGGCTACCGAATTTCTCGTAAAAGAAATCGCATCTTCTCCTACCTTTCATGTTTCCTTTTCTTGTGGTATGTCATTAAAATATCCATACCATGTTATTATATCCATGTTATTATGTATTTATATTGTAATATGAGTTATTTATGAGTGGGTTACCCTTGTTCCCTCTCTTTTTATTATTTTATAAAACCATGTTATATAGCTGTTATGCTGCAGAAATTTCGTCTCAAAATTTCTATCTCTTTTTCTCAAGAAATTACCTTGTTTATTTATGTGAATAACCAGACCTATTTCATTTATATGGGTTTTCATAAATATTTAAAAATGAAATATTTTATTCTGGAAGGGACATACATATAACCCTCACCCTTTTTCCATGGGTTATAAATGATATAAGGATCTTGTTTTTAAGAACTTTTAAAACGTCACGATTTTGAAATGAAACCCATTTCTTTTATTCTCTATGGTTTATTTATGAAATTTTTTATTATGATCTATGTGGATCACATGAAAGTAAATACATATTAAGGGTTCACCCTGATAGCGCTCTAATTCATTGGGTAAAGAATTAATCTCTAGAGATGACAAGTTTCACGATACCTTGGTGAATAACCTTGGTAATTTTTATGACACCTCGGGGATAAACCTTGGTGATATGTTCATGAATGTATAAATTAAATGTTGTATCCACATATTCAAGTTATGTTCAAAGTTATTTTCATTATGATATGCCTATACTTCCATTTTTCATTTCCTTATGTTTCCATTCAAGTTCTTATTGATGTCACAGGTAAACTGATTCCCTTGTTTACCCTTACTGGGCCTTCTGCTCACCCTTTTCTTTAATGTATGTCTCCAGGATATGAGATTCAGTAATTATACTTTGTATGAACTTATGATCAATCCTTACAAGTGGATTATAAGAATGTTTTATGTTGTTTTTTTTCATGTTTTATGTTCCTAATTTCCAAGACACTAGACTTTAGAGATCCTCTATTTGTAAAATGTAATGAAAAGTTATGTAATAAAAACGCGGGATCCCATAGTTGGTATCAAAGGATAGTTTAGTTATTTATTGAAATTAGGCTATGAAATCTTTTATAAATGTTTAAATATAGGAAAAATTCCTGGTATTTTGGTGAATATTGAGTAAGTGGTTTATCAAAAAAATACATCCCTGTCTGGATACGAGCAGGTAGAGGTAGCTCTGGCACATATGTACATAGGGGTAAAACCCGAAAACACCACTTTGAGATAGAATATAACGGGAACTGATGCACGACAATGAGCCTTGCTGCACTCTTGGTTATTACACTCCCAGGGATATGTTTGGTTAATCACAAGCTTTTTATAAATCATTATGAAGGAATTATAGAGAAATGTAATTGTTTAAGCTTGATGTTTTAAGACATAAATCCATTATAGTTAAAATATTAGTAAATGAAATAAGTTTCTCATTAAGGTTTTATTCTTTTAGAAAATGGTGGGAAATAGGAAGAACTGTGCAAATGGTGACCGCAATGGACCATGTGATGACGACCCTCTGATGGAAGCCGGAATGGAAACATTCATGCGAATGATGAACCAAATGACTCAAGTTATGGGAAATAACTTAAATCAAGCTGAGAGAACGATCTCACCGCGAAGGGAACAACATTATGTTGATTCATTTTTTCATCAACAACCACCAAACTTTAGTGGATCAACTGACCCATTGATTTCTGAGTAGTGGATCAGCTCCATCGAAAATAACTTTTCTGTGATCCGCTGTTCAGAGCAAGAGAAGGTCACCCTGGCCGTCTATCGCTTAGAAGGGGAAGCTGATCTGTGGTGGGAACTGATTAAAAACCCAAGGACAAGATTGGATGTTGAAGATATGGATTGGGAAGATTTCAGAGGGATTTTTTTCAGTATGTATTTCCCTCGTTCCATGAGAACAAGAATGGAGAAGGAGTTTCTCAAGATGAAGCAGAAGGAGAACGAACTTGGCGGAAGCTATGAGATGAAATTCACCCGACTTTCATGATATACCTATAGCATTGTCATGGATCCAAATGGTAAGGTTGATAGATTATTTAGTGGACTGAGACCTCATCTGCAGAAGAGTATAGCAAACCTAGACTATGATAGCTAAGAGGAGATCGCGCGGAGTGTGATGAAAGTCGAACTGGAGTTTGGTGAGATGCAATGGTCTCATAAATCAAATGACAAAAAGAGATCAATGGATCCCAGCTTAGGGAGGACTTTTGATCAAGGAAGAGGAGGAAAGCAAGTGCAATGTACCATGTGTAATAAATGTGTGAAAAATCATTCAGAGAACTTCTTTATCAGGAGCGTGAGATGCTATAAGTGTGGAAGTGATGGCCATATTGCGAGGAATTTTTGTAGTGAGGTGAAACCTCAAATTACAAACACTAATGAAAAGGGTAAGATGGTGCAGGTCCTACCTGATGTCTAGTGCTTTAAGTGTGGAAAACTTGGGCACTTTACCAATCATTTTACAAATCCGAGGGTAGTGGAGGGGAACCACCATCAGCCTCCACAAAGGCCAAGGGAGAAAGGTCGTGCTTTTGCTATCACAACAGCTAAAGTTGAAGCTCCAAATGATGTGGTAGCAGGTACTCTTGTTGTTATCTAAAAGCTAGCAAGTACTTTGTTTGATTCTGGTTCTATACACTCCTTTATTTCCTCCAAGTTTGCAAATAATTTAGAATCAACCCCCGAATTTCTAAAAGTTGAGTTATCAGTCAAGACTCCTGGTGGGATTATCCAAGCATCATCAGTGTTTAGAAACTCTGGTATTTACTTTGCTGAGCACAATCTTATCGCCAATCTAGTATTCATTCCCTTGCTGGAATTCGAAATTATACTAGGTATGGACTGGCTCTCAAAGTATAATGCTAAGATCAAATGCAAAAGTAAGGAAATATCAGTAGTCTTGAATGGAAAACCTACAATTATCTTCTAAGGAGAGATATCTCAACCTGATCTTTGTCTAGAAGAACCTTCTATATCCTTCTTTACGGAATTGATCAGTGAAGAAGAAGAAGGAAATGAGAGTTTGAGGACAGAAAATGTACCCATCGTTCAGGAATACATTGATGTATTTTCTGAGGAGTTGCTTGGACCTCCCCCAAAAAGATAGGTAGAGTTCTCCATTGAACTCGCACCTGGTTCTCATCCAATATCAAAGACCCCGTATAGGATGGAAAATGTGGAGCTGGAGGAATTAAAGAAACAACTCCAAGATCTTTTTGATAAGGGGTTTGTCCGACCAAGTGTGTCTCCTTGGGGAGCACCTATTCTCTTTGTGATGAAGAAGGTTGGATCGATGAGGCTATGCATTGATTATAGAGAACTGAACAGAATAACAGTAAAGAACAAATACCCTTTTCCAAGAATTGATGGCTTATTTGACCAACTTTGTGGGGCTCAATTCTTCTCTATGATTGATCTTTGATATGGTTATCATTAATTGAGGGTGAAGAAATAAGATATTCCAAAAACTGCCTTCCAATCAATATATGGGTATTATGAGTTTGTTGTTATGCCTTTTGGAATGACTAATGCACATGATATTTTTATGTATTTGATGAATAGAGTCTTTAAATACTACCTTGATAACTTTGTGCTAGTTTTTATTGATGAAATTCTGATATATTCCAAAAGTCGTGAGGATCATGAGGATCATCTAAGGGTTATTTTGAAAACTCTACGGAAGGATAGAATTTTTGGAAAGTTCAGTAAATGTGAATTCTAGTTACAACAAGTTGCTTTCTTGGGGCACATTGTTACCAATGAAGGAATCAATGTTGACCCTACAAATACAATATTTGTAGAGGAGTGGCCTCATCCTACAACAATAACTGAGATTTGTAGTTTCCTTGGATTAGAAGAATATTATAGGAGGTTTGTGAATTTTTTTTCAAAAGTTTCTAATCTATTAACCAAGTTAACTCGAAAAGGGGACAAGTTCATCTGGACAAAGGAGTTTTAGGAAAGTTTCCAAGAGATAAAGAAGATATTGGTTACCGCACCTGTGTTAACTCTTCCCTCAAGTGGAGAAGGATTCGTTATTTTTAGCGATGCATCTCTGAAAGGGATTGGGTGAATCCTCATGCAAAATGAAAAGTTCATTGCTTATGCATCTCAACAGTTGAAGACTCATGAGAAAAATTATCCCACGCATGATCTGGAGCTGGCTGTGGTCATTTTTGATCTGAAGATATGGAGGCTCTATCTTTATGGGGAGAAATGTGATATATACACAGATCATCAAATTTTGAATTATATTTTCACACAAAAGGAATTGAAAATGAGACAAAGGAGATGGTTGGAACTCTTTAAAGACAATGATTATTCAATTCATTATCATCCCGGAAGTGCAAACAATTTCGATGATTCATTAAGTAGGAAAGACCCAGTTGTTCTTTCCATGATGAGGATTCAAAAAGATCCTTTGATCAATGACCTAGTAAAGCTGGACATGGGAATTATAAGGGAAGGGAAATCATCAACCCTAACCTAAATGATTTCTCAACCATCATTACTAGAGAAGATCAAGAAAGATCAGAAAGAAGATCTTTTGTTACAGAAGAAGTTTGAGGCTATAAAGGATGGGAAGTTTCCTGAGTTCAATACTGATTAAGAAGGTATACTAAAATTTTGTACAAGAATATGTGTTCCATGTATTCTGGAAATAAAGAAGGAGATGATGGATGAAGCTCATAGATCTACTTTCTCTATACATCCTAGTAGCATGAAAATGTATAAGGACCTTCGTGATCAATATTGGTGGGATAATATGAAAAGGGAGACTGATAACTACACTTCAAGGTGCCTGGTATGTCAGCAAGTGAAGGTAGTGTGAGAACTTCTTAAATGGGTATTGCAATCACTACCCATACCAGTATGGAAGTTGGACAATATCATTATGGACTTCATCACTAGTCTCCCGAGAACTTCAAAAGGAAATAATGCGATATGGTTTATTGTAGACTGTCTCACCAAGACTGCCCATTTTATCTCCATTCAAGAAGATTCCTATCTTGATCAACTTGCCAGGATTTACGTGAAGGAAGTGGTTAGGCTACATGAAGTTCCACTTTCTATCATATCTGGACGTGATCCAAGATTCACATCAAAATTCTGGATAAGTCTTCAATAATCTCTGAGCACTGAATTGAATTTCAATAAGGCCCATCACCCCAAACTGATGGCCAATCTGAAAGGACTATTAAAACACTTGATGAAATGTTGAGAACTTGATCAATGAAATTTAAAGGTGGATGAGATCAACATATCTCTTTAGTTGAGTTATCTTACAACAACAGCTTCTACTTGAGCATTCAAATGGCACCCTATGAAGCTCTATATGGGAAGCGATGTAGAACTCTTACTTGTTGGGATGAAGTTGGTGAGAGAAAGATTCTTGGGCCTGATCTTGTGCAAGAGATGAAAGAAAAGGTCCATGCCATCCAACAATACATTAAGGCTTCTCAGAGTCTGCAAAAGAGCTATGCCGACAACCGTCGTAGGGACTTGGAGTTTGATGTTGGTGACAAAGTATTTCTTTGGATTTCACCTTGGAAGAGAGTCATGAGGTTTGGGAAGAAAGGGAAGCTCAACCCTAGGTACATTGGCCCCTATGAAATACTTGATCATGTGGGAGCAATGGCCTATTAGCTTGCACTTCCTCCAAATCTAGACCAAGTTCATGATGTCTTTCACGTATCCCTCTTGAGGAAGTACATACCTGACCCTTCACATGCACTAAATATAGAGGTGGTAAAACTAGAACATGACCTCTCTTATGAGGAGCAGACGATGGAGATCTTGGATCGTAGAGACAAGGTTCTACGCAACAATACTACCCACCTTGTTAAGGTGTTTTGGAGGAACCACAAATGTGAAGAAGCCACGTGGGAACTGGAGGAGTCTATGAGACAGAAGTACCCACACCTTTTCACTTTAGAGGGTATGAGATAAATTTTTTGGGACGAAATTTTTAAGGGGCGGAGAATGTAATGACCCAAGCTTTTTAATTATATTTGTTTCCAAATTTTGTTTTTTATTTTATTTTATAATGAACAAAATTTTTTCCATTAATTAATGAAGTGGGTATAATTAAAATGAGACCATTGGTTTTCGACTGTTATATGACCGTTGGTGTAACATCCCAAGTAAGTAATGAATAATAGATATTTTTATCTATGTCTATTAATGATTAAGATAGTGTTTTAGAGGCTTAAAATGAAAATAAATACAATCTTATGCATGGAATACACTAATATTCTTAAAAGATTGTTTTACTTCCTTATGATGGAAAACCCTTTTTAAATCTATCTTTTGACAATTTTATAAACTATTTTTTTCAAAATAAACTTATTTTTTATGACTGGGACATCAAAATTTACTTTGTGTGAATTTTTGGTATTTTTCTGACAATGTTCATTTTTTAATGAATAGTGAAAAATACTGCATTTTACATCAAAACTGCTTTTTAATCTAATTTATTTATATGATTAGATTATCTTTTGAATTGGTTTTGAAGTGAAATTATAATATATTTTTATCATTTAATCCAATGGTGGTCATTGGAATCAATTTCACTTTGAAATTGGACTTAAACTGGTGTCAATCTTTTGATACTTATTGTTTCATAAAAACACGCTATTTGCTCTGACAGCGGGAATTAATTATTAAATTAATTAATTTGACTTATATGTATTGAATTTTGTAAAATAGACTTCATTTTTGAATTCGTAATATCAAATATAGCTTAGGGTGAATTTTTTGTAATTTTCTGAAAAACTTCAATTTTTGATGAATAGTGAAACCACTAAGTGGTACTTATAAAGACTGATTTTCCGTTTAAATAAAATTTTGCCATCATTGTGTTTTGAATTTAAAAAATCCGATATACATGGTTGTCATTAAGAAGTAAAATGTGGTTCAATGAGATTATAATAATTTTTTGGTGAATAGTAACTTATTAAGTTCTTAATCACGTTTAGTGGTAATTAGTGTAGTTTAAGGTAAAAATAATGCTTTAATAAAATAATATGAGCTTGACACATGTCCTACCCTAATTGGTTGTGTCATGGCCGACCAAGAAAAGCCATGGGTCAACTTGGGGACCCCATGGATCCACTTTGGTTGGGAAATGACATAAATTACTTTTTATTTAATGTAAAAGTAAAAGTGACACAAACATAATATGTTTTACAAAAAGAATTTTTAAATGGGGTTATAAAGATCAGATTTTTGATTATAAATAGTAATTGGAAATCTAAAAAGATTTCCTACATCATAGTATTTTTTTATGATTTTTAGACTTTAAATAAATTAAATTATTTATGACATAATAATGATGCAGCGATGACATCACTATTTGACGATTTAAATAAAATGGAAAGATAATGTAAACTCTATGAACTACACATGTCCAAAACCAATTGGATGAGTGGATTTAGAACCCTTATCACCTTATCCACGAATTATATCAATGTGGGACCTTTTAAAACCGAAACACATTTTCAAATAAATTAATATTTCTTTACTTTCCAAAAGTGCCCCTCCTCTCCTCTTATAAAAGGCCCCCACCTCTACCTCATTTCACACACTCCTCAAGCCTTTGGCTCAGCCAACCCCTGCCCATTTACTCTCTCCACATCCCTCTCCTCATCCTAGAGGATTCCCTTTGGGCATAATCCTTTCAAAGGAAGCCTTTAGGCTCAAATCAAAAGGAGTTACACTTTTAAGGTAATTCATTCTCTCATGTTCATTTGTTTTATTTTGCTTCTCCAACCCCCTAAACTCTTTTTATTTACTTCTTTTGTAACAACACCAGTATCTTCAATATACTAGGATGTTTTTATAAGATTTATTTGAGCTAAACTCTCACACAACTACATCAAATGGTTAAAGAACATACGGTTTTCGTGGATGGCGAAATTCTGCCTCCCGAAACGATGATTGTTCAATACTCATTTAACACCTTCAAAGGTGGCCATTATGATGTCACTATTTTTATATATGATATATAATATTTTTATGTTTTCCTTAAGCTTCTGTTTTTTTCATTTTGGGCATACCTTTATGGTTTCCATTATGGGTAAACACGATATCTTCATTTTAGGAAGTGCGGACTACCGCCCCCTGAAAGTGATTTGATTCGTTAATACCATATGTGGGATGTGTAAAGGATAAAGTTAATGATATTATATATGTTATTATACTGGAATTATAATATACTCTTATATCATTATGATTCCATTCCAGATAATATGAAATAGAAATGGAAGTAGCGTTCATGCGTACGTACGGCTTACCGTCTCCATGAACGGTGCATTTCATTTATTACCTCTAAATGTGATGTAATATTATAAATACATGTATAAGATGAATATATATAATATATATGTTATCCAAATCATTAATATCATTCTGGATATAACGAACCTTTGACCAAATTAACAACATGTAAGTGTAAGAAGTCTATTTTTGACTTAAGAACCAAATACCGACAAAATGAACATTATTAACTTAAATGATTACATGATGTTCATAACATGGTATAAAAGGAATAATGAACTTGAAAAAGGTTCTTAAGCAAGTAGAGATTAACTCAAGTTTATTATTCAGGAGATTAAAGAACGGTCGGGTCAAGTCGGATACGAGGTATGGGACTTCGTCTCAATCTCCTTTCATTGAGGCATATTTTATTTTATACACAACTTTCTTTTATATGGTGTATAAACCCCTTTGACTTTTATGTTTATTCAAAAGGAATATTTTATACGAAGCGTTTACTAAAAGACAAAAGGGAATGTTTTTGTCATACGTATGCAGCGACAACGACTTCTCCGCCGTCGTGATCGTTATTTGAGTTTTGGCTTCCACTACAAGCCATACATTTTTTTTAAAATGAAAAATAAATACCATGTTTTACTTTGGTATTGAAAATGGTTTTCATAATGTTTTTATTATATCAATGTGTTGTATTGATATCTCGTTATTGAAATGTGGAAATGTTATGTTTCCTTTATGTATGTTTTATGTGATATGATTATGTTATGGTTCTTGGGCATAATTATGAAGACAGGTGGTTCCGTGATAAACTAAGGGCGGGTGAGCCCGTTATAGCTCTCCAATGCATTGGGTAACGTGAAGGAGTGAAACGTTAAGGTTTCTCCGAAGAGATTTTAGGGAATATACTGTGATGGGTATTCCAAACGTAACCAAGAGGGTTACTCCCTACGTAAGAATGTTATGAATGCCTCAAGTTACCTTTATGTCTTATGATTTCTATGATTTATTCATGATTTGATGAGGTATGTTAAAGTGCTTATGTTTTATGGGTAAAGTATGATCTCATCCTTATGTACATATGTACCCATGTTTCCTTTCCATATTTTTATAACCCATACTGAGCTTTTTATGCTCATCCCAAGTTTTTTTTAAATGTTTTCACAGGTCAAGGGAAAGGTACATGATATGATGATAGTGTCAATGAAGTGTCAAGAATGAATCCATGTTTTATTTTAAATATGTTTCCTTTGATGGGAATGAAGAATACTATCTTTATGTAACCACTTTGTTTATATCTGGAATGTAATGCAAGTTTTATGATCTAATTCTCTAAAACTCTAAACCTAAAAAGATCCTCAATGTGTAATCTTGTAATAACTCAAGATTTAAGTAAGGTTTAAGGCTGGGGCCTTATAGTTGGTATCAAAGGTCGGTTTAGATAACTTTAGTATTTAGAATTCTATTAAATGATTATCCATTTTTTTTTTGAAATGATATAGCATTTGAAGATTACCATGTTGCTTTATCTAAGACATGTTTGTACAGAATTGTTTTCTGCAGAGGAAACAGGGAAGCAGTGCTAGGAAGGCATACAGAAGGAAATAACCTTCCGAATCAGCATCCCGAGATGGTCGGAATTGGAACTGAACAGTTTGTTGCAGTAATGGCGCAGTTGACTCAAGCGATAAATGGTGGTGGTATCCATGCACGAGATCAGCCAGATCAACCGCAGAGGAACATGTCAGTGGTGGAACATTTCATGAGGCAACATCCACCATCATTCAGAGGATCATCTGACCCTGTGCTAGTTGAAGGGTGGATTAAAGCACTGGAGAAGATTTTTGATGTCATGGGGTGTTCAGACAATCAAAAGGTTAGTCTTGCTATTTACCGTTTGGAGGGTGAAGCAGATCAGTGGTGGTCTATGGTTAAAAATATTAGGGATGCCAATGAGATTGATGCTCTTGACTGGGATGAATTCAAATGTATTTTTCTTGAGAAGTATTTTCCTAAGGTTGTTCGACTTAGGATGGAAAAACAATTCTTGGAATTGAGGCAAGAGGAAGACTCAGTGGCTACCTATGAAGAAAGGTTCACTCGATTAGCAAGGTATGCTCCAAATTTTATCTGAGACCTTGATAGTAAAATAAATCGTTTTTACTCAGGATTAAATCCAAAATATCGAAGGGCATTAGCTTCTCGTGAGTTTAAAAGTTATGAAAAGCTTGTTCGATGTGCTGAGAAGGTGGAAATGGAGTTTTCCGATGACCAAGTGTTCTATAACAACCAGCAGAAGAAGAGACCGAGGTGGCATGAGAAAGGTAAGAATTCTTCAAAAAAGTCTGATGGTAAGAGAACTAAGTTTCCAGTTTGTGATAAATGTGGCAAAAGGCATGCTGAGGAATGTCTTCTGAATTCTGGAAAGTGCTACCGATGTGGTAAGATGGGACATAAGGCTCGTGATTACACTAAAAAGGATCAAGGTGAAGGTAAGAACAAATTTGATTTACAGTTATTGAAATGTTATAAGTGCAATGAGATGGGTCACTATGCAAACGAGTGTCCGACAAAGAGCTTGAGTGATGGGAAGCAGTTAGACTACAAGCAGAAAGGGGTGGTGAAATCCTTTGCAACTACTTCATCAGATGTCGGGCCATCGAATGAAGTGGTATCAGCTCCAGGGAGCTCAGTATTTTTCGAAGATTGACTTGAGGTCAGGGTACCATCAGTTGAAAGTAAAAGAAGCAGACGTTCCGAAGACTGCGTTCCGTACTAGATATGGCCATTATGAATTTGTAGTAATGCCTTTTGGGATAACCAATTCACCTGCTGTATCCATGGACTTAATGAATAGAATTTTCCATGAGTTCTTGGATAAGTTTGTGGTGGTTTTCATTGATGATATTTTGGTGTTTTCTAAAAGTAAAGAGGAGCATGAAAGACATTTAAGGGTTATCTTGCAAACCTTAAAAGAAAAGAAATTGTATGGGAAATTCAGCAAGTGTGAGTTTTGGTTGCAACAAATTTCTTTCCTTGGTCACATTGTTTCTAAAGATGGAATAACTGTTGATCCTGCAAAAACAAAAGTTGTGGAAGAATGGCCAAGACCCACAAATGTAACCGAGATTCGTAGCTTCCTTGGTTTGGCGGGCTATTACCGAAGGTTTGTTAGAAATTTTTCACGGTTATCTAGTCCAATGACTAAGCTAAATCGGAAGGGTGTTAAGTTTATCTGGACAAAAGAATGTGATGATTGTTTTCAGGAATTGAAAAGAAGATTGGTGAATGCTCCAGTTTTGGCACTACCTTCCAGGAATGGTGAGTTTGTTATATACAGTGATGCTTCATTGAAAGGACTTGGTTGCGTCCTAATGCAGAATGATCAGGTAATTGCTTATGCTTCACGACATTTGAAAACTCATGAGGTAAATTACCCTACACATGATTTGGAATTAGCTGCTGTTGTTTTTGCTTTAAAAATTTGGAGGCATCATTTGTATGGAGTAAAGTGTGAAATATATACCGATCACAAAAGTTTAAAGTATATATTCACTCAGAAAGAGTTAAACATGAGACAAAGGAGATGGCTAGAATTAATCAAGGATTATGATTGTACAATTCATTACCATCCGGGAAAAGTAAATAAAGTGGCTGATTCTTTGAGTCGAAAAAGTAATGCTTCATTAACAATGTTGCGGTTGGAACGTGATCCTTTGGTTAACGATTTGATGAACTTTGGCATAGAAGTTGTTGGTGCAGGAAGTCATTCTGTTTTGTTTCAGGTATCAGTGAGATCTTCTCTATCAGATAGAATCAAGCAAGCACAGAAGCAAGACAGTGAGTTGCAGAAAAAGGTAGAGCTAGTTCAGAAAGGTAAGTTGCCTGAATTCAACATTGATAATGATTGCGTTTTGAGATTTGGGAAGAGATTGTGTGTGCCTTGTGATTCACAGTTGAAGAAAGAGTTGTTATGTGAAGCTCATAGTTCTCCGTTTTCAGTTCATCCGGGCAGTACTAAGATGTATAGAGATCTGCGGGAGTATTACTGGTGGGATGGAATGAAAAGAGATATTGCTGATTTTACTGTGAAGTGTTTGACATGTCAATAGGTTAAAGCAGAGTGGAAGTTACCGAAAGGGATGCTTCAGCCTTTACCAGTGCCAGAGTGTAAATGGGAGAATATATCCATGGACTTTGTTGTTGGATTACCGAAGACATCTCGAGGTAATAATGCAATCTGGGTTATTGTTGATCACTTGACCAAATCTGCTCATTTCCTTGCTATACGAGATACTTTCTCTCTTGATCAACTTTCCCATTTGTATCTTAAAGAGATAGTCAGGTTACATGGAGTTCCTCTCTCCATTGTATCGGATCGTGATCCCAGGTTTACTTCTAACTTTTGGAAAGGCCTTCAGAAGTCGTTGGGTACTGAATTAAATTTTAGTACAGCTTTTCATCCTCAATCAGATGGGCAGTCAGAACGAACAATTCAGACATTGGAGGATATGCTACGAGCTTGTTCTATGGATTATTAGGGAAGTTGGGACCAATATCTTTCTTTGGTTGAATTTTCATATAATAACAGTTTCCATTCCAGTATACAGATGGCACCATTTCAGGCATTATATGGAAAGCGGTGTCGAACTCTAGCTTTCTGGGATGAAGTGGGTGAAAGGAAGTTGATGGGACCAGAATTGGTAGAAGAGATGGCAGAAAAAGTTCATCTGATTCAGAAACACATGAGAACAGCTCAGAGCAGGTAGAAGAGTTATGCGGATAACCGGAGGAAGGATCTATCTTTCGAGGTAGGTGATCATGTTTTTCTCAAGGTTTCTCCTTGGAAAAGTGTGATGAGATTTGGTAAGAAAGGAAAGTTGAGTCCAAGGTTCATTGGACCATACGAAATTCTGGAGAGAGTTGGATCAGTTGCATACCGAGTGGCTTTACCTCCGATTTTATCTCAGGTACACAATGTTTTTCACGTTTCGATGTTGAGAAAGTATATGCCAGATCCATCTCATGTTTTGAGTCCAGAGGTAGTTCAGCTGGAAGAGAACCTATCTTATGAGGAACAACCGGTCCAGATTCTTGACCACAGGGAGCAAGTGTTACGGAATAAGGTGATTAAGCAGTTAAAGGTTTTGTGGAAAAACCACATGATTGAAGAGGCAACATGGGAATCTAAAAATGCAATGAGGGATAAGTACCCCCATTTATTCGATAAGTAAATAAATTGCGGGGACGCAATTTTCTAAAGGGGGGAAGGATGTAACATCCCAAGTAAGTAATGAATAATAGATATTTTTATCTATGTCTATTAATGATTAAGATAGTGTTTTAGAGGCTTAAAATGAAAATAAATACAATCTTATGCATGGAATACACTAATATTCTTAAAAGATTGTTTTACTTCCTTATGATGGAAAACCCTTTTTAAATCTATCTTTTGACAATTTTATAAACTATGTTTGTCAAAATAAACTTATTTGTTATGATTGGGACATCAAAATTTACTTTGTGTGAATTTTTGGTATTTTTCTGACAATGTTCATTTTTTAATGAATAGTGAAAAATACTGCATTTTACATCAAAACTACTTTTTAATCTAATTTATTTATATGATTAGATTATCTTTTGAATTGGTTTTGAAGTGAAATTATAATATATTTTTACCATTTAATCCAATGGTGGTCATTGGAATCAATTTCACTTTGAAATTGGACTTAAACTGGTGTCAATCTTTTGATACTTATTGTTTCATAAAAACACGCTATTTGCTCTGACAGCGGGAATTAATTATTAAATTAATTAATTTGACTTATATGTATTGAATTTTGTAAAATAGACTTCATTTTTGAATTCGTAATATCAAATATATCTTAGGGTGAATTTTTTGTAATTTTCTGAAAAACTTCAATTTTTGATGAATAGTGAAACCACTAAGTGGTACTTATAAAGACTGATTTTCCGTTTAAATAAAATTTTGCCATCATTGTGTTTTGAATTTCAAAAATCCGACATACATGGTTGTCATTAAGAAGTAAAATGTGGTTCAATGAGATTATAATAATTTTTTGGTGAATAGTAACTTATTAAGTTCTTAATCGCGTTTAGTGGTAATTAGTGTAGTTTAAGGTAAAAATAATGCTTTAATAAAATAAGATGAGCTTGACACATGTCCTACCCTCATTGGTTGTGTCATGTCCGACCAAGACAAGCCATGGGTCAACTTGGGGACCCCATGGATCCACTTTGGTTGGGAAATGACATAAATTACTTTTTATTTAATGTAAAAGTAAAAGTGACACAAACATAATATGTTTTACAAAAAGAATTTTTAAATGGGGTTATAAAGATTAGATTTTTGATTATAAATAGTCATTGGAAATCTAAAAAGATTTCCTACATCATATTATTTTTTTTATGATTTTTAGACTTTAAATAAATTAAATTATTTATGACATAATAATGATGCAGTGATGACATCACTATTTGACGATTTAAATAAAATGGAAAGATAATGTAAAATCTATAAACTACACATGTCCAAAACCAATTGGATGAGTGGATTTCGAACCCTTATCACCTTATCCACGAATTATATCAATGTGGGACCTTTTAAAACCGAAACACATTTTCAAATAAAGTAATATTTCTTTACTTTCCAAAAGTGCCCCTCCTGTCCTCTTATAAAAGGCCCCCACCTCTACCTCATTTCACACACTCCTCAAGCCTTTGGCTCGGCCAACCCCTACCCATTTACTCTCTCCACATACCTCTCCTAATCCTAGAGGATTCCCTTTGGGCAGAATCCTTTCAAAGGAAGCCTTTAGGCTCAAATCAAAAGGAGTTACACTTTTAAAGGTAATTCATTCTCTCATGTTCATTTGTTTTATTTTGCTTCTCCAACCCCCTAAACTCTTTTTATTTACTTCTTTTGTAACAACACCAGTATCTACAATATACTAGGATGTTGTTATAAGATTTATTTGAGCTACACTCTCACACAACTACATCAAATGGTTAAAGAACATACGGTTTCCGTGGATGGCGAAATTCTGCCTCCCGAAACGATGATTGTTCAATACTCATTTAACACCTTCAAAGGTGGACATTATGATGTCACTATTTTTATATATGATATATAATATGTTTATGTTTTCCTTAAGCTTCTGTTTTTTTCATTTTGGGCATACCTTTATGGTTTCCATTATGGGTAAACACGATATCTTCATTTTAGGAAGTGCGGACTACCGCCCCCTGAAAGTGATTTGATTCGTTAATACCATATGTAGGATGTGTAAAGGATAAAGTTAATGATATTATATATGTTATTATACTGGAATTATAATATACTCTTATATCATTATGATTCCATTCCAGAAAATATGAAATAGAAATGGAAGTAGCGTTCATGCGTACGTACGGCTTACCGTCTCCATGAACGGTGCATTTCATTTCTTACCTCTAAATGTGATGTAATATTATAAATACATGTATAAGATGAATATATATGATATATATGTTATCCAAATCATTAATATCATTCTGGATATAACGAACCTTTGACCAAATTAACAACATGTAAGTGTAAGAAGTCTATTTTTGACTTAAGAACCAAATACCGACAAAATGAACATTATTAACTTAAATGATTACATGATGTTCATAACATGGTATAAAAGGAATAATGAACTTGAAAAAGGTTCTTAAGCAAGTAGAGATTAACTCAAGTTTATTATTCAGGAGATTAAAGAACGGTCGGGTCAAGTCGGATAAGAGGTATGAGACTTCGTCTCAATCTCCTTTCATTGAGGCATATTTTATTTTATACACAACTTTCTTTTATACGGTGTATAAACCCCTTTTACTTTTACGTTTATTAAAAAGGAATATTTTTTATACGAAGCGTTTACTAAACGACAAAAGGGAATGTTTTTGTCATACGTATGCGGCGACAACGACTTCTCCGCCGTCGTGATCGTTATTTGAGTTTCGGCTTCCACTACAAGTCATACCTTTTTTTAAAACGAAAAATAAATACCATGTTTTACTTTGGTATTGAAAATGGTTTTCATAATGTGTTTATTATATCAATGTGTTGTATTGATATCTCGTGATTGAAATGTGGAAATGTTATGTTTCCTTTATGCATGTTTTATGTGATATGATTATGTTATGGTTCTTGGGCATTATTATGAAGACGGGTGGTTCCGTGATAAACTAAGGGCGGGTGAGCCCGTTATAGCTCTCCAATGCATTGGGTAACGCGAAGGAGTGAAACGTTAAGGTTTCTCCGAAGAGATTTTAGGGAATATACTGTGATGGGTATTCCAAACGTAACCAAGAGGGTTACTCCCTACGTAAGAATGTTATGAATGCCTCAAGTTACCTTTATGTCTTATGATTTCTATGATTTATTCATGATTTGATGAGGTATGTTAAAGTGCTTATGTTTTATGGGTAAAGTATGATCTCATCCTTATGTACATATGTACCCATGTTTCCTTTCCATATTTTTATAACCCATACTGAGCTTTTTATGCTCATCCCAAGTTTTTTTGAAATGTTTTCACAGGTCAAGGGAAAGGTACATGATATGATGATAGTGTCAAGGAAGTGTCAAGAATGAATCCATGTTTTATTTTAAATATGTTTCCTTTGATGGGAATGAAGAATACTATCTTTATGTAACCACTTTGTTTATATCTGGAATGTAATGCAAGTTTTATGATCTAATTCTCTAAAACTCTAAACCTGAAAAGATCCTCAATGTGTAATCTTGTAATAACTCAAGATTTAAGTAAGGTTTAAGGCTGGGGCCTTATAGTTGGTCAATATGACCATTAGAAACTATAATCTTAACAATGTGTTTTTATAAAAAAGGTTATCTTGGTTAAATAATACAGAAAGAATATTGAATGGCCTCATCCAGTAGACTCGAGCCATATGAATCCCATCTGTCGGAGCTTGGGAAGGAGGTAGCATCACTGGGCTTTGCTCTGGACCAAGCCCAAGCCAAACTTCAACGTATGAAGCCTGAACAGAATCGCCTAAGAGAGAAGTTCAAGATGATAGAAATCACCACTCAGGCAATGTTGTCTAAGCCACCCCAAGATTCTATCACCATAGCACACCTAACACTTAGGTCCTATTCTGGTGTAATAAGGGGCTATGTAACGAGACCTTAGCTGCTTTGTATAATCCTTTTATATAAATAAAATTTTTATTTCTTCTTATGGAAAATTTTGTGAATTTCAAATATCCGGATAAATATATGATGTGTATTATTTAGGAAAAAAGGGTATTTTAAAATGTTTTTGTATTCATTAAATAATTAATAATGTGAAATGATTTTCAAAAAATGGTATTCTACAGTTGTGATAAGTGAGAAATTTAGGGTCTAATAAGATCAACTTGTTTTTAGTGAATAATAAAGTAGGAATAGTAACATACCCTTATGAGTAGTAATGAATAGTAATTTGACCAAAAAAATATAAACTTCACCCATGAATGTATAAATACATTTTTGAAATCATAAAAGTGAAAAAACAATCATAGTTTAAGTTTTGGTATTTTTCTATGCCATAAATATTTTATTTAAAATTTTATAATTAATTCAATAATTTAAAATGGAAATTTATTTTCATAAAATTTAATCATAAAGTTTTACTTTATTGTCTTATGGTTATATGATAACTTTATGGGACCTTGATTACTTTTTTAAGGTGTTACAAAATCATTTATAATTTTAAAGTAGTATTTTTGGAATAAATAATGATTTTATTGAAAAATTAAATTAAAAATATTTAGAAAATTATTTTCCTGAAATGTACTTCATTTTTGATTTCAGAGCATCGATATTAGGTTAGGGTGAATTTTTGGGGTTTTTCTGAAACAGTTGAATTTTCAGTGAATAGTAAAAATGCAGTTTTGAGTTTTGAGTGTTTAATGACATCATTAATGATGTAATAATTATGTAAGCTTTCTGGTAGAATTATTAATAGTGAGATATGATATGAGGTGTCCCAAGTGTCCAATACCATGGGAAAATACCATGGTCAAGCCCATGGGTTTTCCAATACCACCGATGAGGTGTCCCTTGGAAATTAATAATTTATTAACTCAATTTTCCTATAAATACCAAGCCATTTCCCTCATTAATTTAATTACAAAATCATCCTAAACGAATTTATGGTCTCCTTACCTCCCAAGTAGTCCTCCCAAGGTTCCCTCAAGCCTCCCAAGGTTCCGACCTTCAAGATTTCAAAGTTACTCTTCAAGGTAAGGGGTCTTTTCACCCTCCTCTTTTAAGTCATGAATTCCTTTATGTTGTGTCTTCTAGTTTCCATATATTTATGTTGAGGGTATGTTATTATATGTTATCATTACAGTCCATTTCATGTCCAGTTTTTTAAAGACCCTTTCCACTCTCATCAATTTTTTTTCTGAATTTTTAAGTGACACCGTTAGGCTGCCAAATTTCTCGTAAAAGAAATTGCATCTTCTCCTACCTTTCAAGTTTCCTTTTTATTGTGGTTTATCATTAAAATATCCATACCATGTTCTTATCTCCATGTTATTATGTATTTATATTTTAATATGAGTTATTTATGAGTTGGTTACCCTTGTACCCTCTCTTTTTATTATTTTCTAAAACCATGTTATATAGCCGTTATGCTGCAGAAATTTCATCTCAAAATTTCTATCTCTTTTTCTCAAAACATTACCTTATTTATTTATGTAAATACCCAGACCTATTTAGTTTCTATGTGTGTTCATAAATATATAAAAAGGATATATTTTATTCTGGAATGGACATACATATAACCCTCACTCCCTTTCCATGGGTTATAAATGATATAACGATCTTTTTTTAAGAACTTTTAAAACGTCATGATTTTGAAATGAAACCCATTTCTTTTATTATCTATGGGTTATTTATGAAATGTTTGATTATGATCTAAGTGGATCACATGAAAGTAAATGAATATTAAGGGTTCCCCCTGATATCACTCCAATGCATTGGGTAAATAATTAATCTCTAGAGATGACAAGTTTCACGATACCTTGGTGAATAACCTTGGTAATTTTTATGACACCTCAGGGATAAACCTTGGTGATATGTTCATGAATGTATAAATGAAATATTGTATCCACATATTCAAGTTATGTTCCATGTTAATTTCATTATGATATGCCTATACTTCCATTGTGCATGTCCTTATGTTTCTATTCAAGTTCTTATTGATTTCACAAGTAAACTGATTCCCTTATTTACCCTTACTGGAACTTCTGCTCACCCTTTTCTTTGATGTATGTATCCAGGATATGAGATATAGTAATTTTACTTAGGATGAACTTATGATGAATACTTACAAGTGGATTAGAATAATTTTCTATGTTGTTTTTTCATGTTTTATGTTCCTGATTTCCAATACACTAGACTTTAAAGATCCTGTATTTGTAAAATGAAATGAAAAGTTATGTAATAAAAAAACGGGATGCCATAGTGATCAAATAATTTCCTTTAATGGATCTTCATGTATAAATAAACCTGATTAAAATGGTATTGAAACATAAATCTCTTACCACTTTGGTAATTATTGAATCATAGGACTCATGAAAGGAATAATATCAAATGAAACATTCAATATTTGGAATATAAAGATATTTTTGATATAACACATCAAAGGTTAATTAGATACACCTCATTAAATATATAATCTTAGAATATCTAAGATAATGAAGAAGTAATATAACCCAATGAAAAGAAATTGGGTTATAAAATTCTTTACCACTTGGTAATTTTCAAGTAAAATACCCTTGGATGAAATAATTCAAATTAAAACTTTAAATACAAAGTATTATTAATTATTCATGATATTACATGAAAATGGGCATTATATACACCATATAAATAAATTAGGGTCGTAACATTATAATATGCCTCAATGTAAGGAAATTGATACAAAATCCCTTACCTCACATTTACTTTTGGTTGAAAATTCATTAAATTACTATAAAATTGTTTTAATAATGTTATTAATTTATAAAATACCCAAATTAATTTTTATAATATCATATATTATCCTCTTATAATATATTACCACCCATTAGTTAAGAGTCTTTTATTATTATTATTGTTTTTGGTGTTAATTGCCTTGTTTTCTCATGACTGTTTTGTCATGAAAGTTCCATTTATTAGGTATAGGATATAGTTACATCATATTAATAATTATATTAATGTTATAAATATAATATTTACTTATTGGATTCATTTTTAATAGAATTATTAAATGTTTTACATGTAAAAATGAATCACATCACTTCGTGGAGATGGTAGGTCGTACGTATGCATGAGTAATAATATCATTTCTTTAATGGGAGAAAGGGAAAGAAATTTTATGATGTATTAATTTTATAGAATCAATATAATTTCATATTTATCATATATATTCATTATTTCCACCATTATGGTTATCCATGTGCATCAGTGATGGAAAAAAATTACATCGATTCATGAGACGGTAGTCCTCCATACACACAAACGATGATTTTGTTTCCCATTTGATGAAGGTTGAGATAAATAAATATTATTATATAAATATATAACATCTAAGTATATTTTATATACTACTTTTATTATATTTTAAGTTTTAATACATAATTTATTGTGGAAAAAGAAGAAATAAAAATAAATAGCACAGTGAAGACAATAACCTTGGCCTAGAAGAACCTCTTTTAGATATATTATTAATGACCATAAGGTTGGTATTTTGGGAAGATAAAAATCTATATATTGCAGATAATAATTTTTTGGAGAGATTTTTTAGGAGTTGGTCGATAAAAATTTCTTGAGAGGTGTGAATAAGATATAGGATGGAGTTCCATTTTATAATTGGGGAGGGGGATACACATGGATTTTTTAAAAAGAATAAATCATAACCACATATTTTACATTAAAAAGACACAAAAATGGATAAATATAAACAATTATATGTAATTAGTTCTAAATATTTCCATATAATAGGATTTATACATGTTTTGGTGTCTTTTAACCCTTATATTCTTAGTTTAACCCCCAGTAAACTCATTTTCACCTTAATTGTGGTATAATATTTTTATTGTTTTCAATATTAATTTTGAAAAACATTAAGCTGAAATTATTATATAATATAAATTATTCTTAATAAAAATATGGAATACATTCTAAAAAATTCAATTAACAGAAGTGGTAGAATTTAATTTAAAATTAAATCCACAGACCTGTCGAAAAATGGGGTTTTAAGAAATGCATTTTTCAAGCATAAAATGATTTTATATTAACTATATGACTACTAATAACAATTATTTGGATTTAAATTCATATAATTATATATATAATATAAAAATTTCATTTAAATCGTTTAACATTAAAGATTATTTTAATTTATTATAATGTAGAAACCCCATCCATTTAAAAAAAAGTTTTCTGAAAATTGCATTTTTAATCCTAAAACTAAACTTATATCAATATTGGATATAAAGATAATTTAAATTCAATTAATTATTTTAAATATAATTAAATAATAATGGGACTTTAAAATTTCTTTATTTAAATGAGAATACATAACGGTATTGGAAAAATCGATATTTTTCACTATTCATTGAAAAATAAAACTTTTAGAAAAATACAATAAATTAACCCTTAGATAATTTATATATGATGATTTAAAAATTATATTATTTTTATGAAATAAAATATCTAAAAGTGGAATAAATTGATTATAATTCCAAAAAGAAAATTTAAAATAAAACAAATTTTGACGAATCTGTAATTTGAATCATAAAATGAATTTACTAAATATTTGAGTGTTTATTTACTAAGAATTTATCAATAAATTTCTAATGATTAGGAACTATATATATATATATATTTCATAATTCAATTAATTCTATTCATACATGTCAATTCAAAAGCTAGGTTATAACAGTCATATTTAAATAATATACTTCACAAGCTATTTAAGATCAGTGTTTCCTGTCGTATACAATTTTGAAAAAATGTAATTATTTTAAGAACATGGGATTTTGTGTAAAAACATCTATCAAATAGATTAAATTTATTTAAAATAAATATTCTTTAAAATGTTAGGGTATTACACGTAACCCTATTTTACATCTTTTTCCCTTATGCTTTGATTTGGAAATCACCTGTAGGATTTCATGGAGCCTTAAACCACTATAATTAGAGTTTTATTTAACTATAGAAGTTATCTTTCTACTATATTTCATGTCTTAAATACAATGGTTCTATTTATGGATAAAACCTCCCCAAGCATCTATCCTTAATTAGGCTAGAGATATTTTATTTGTGGAGGGTGTGGGTGGTACACTACTTGAGAGAGGGTGTTTATAATTCTATGCTTGTAAGAGGACATGAGTGGAATACTATTTTTTATAGAACACATGTATGAATTAATTCTTTGTATTTGATCATATAATCTACTCAGATTAGGGAATGCAATCTTCCTAAAGTAGGGCACTCACTTATTCCTTTTTCAAAAATAAAAAAATATTAGGAATTTTATAATTGCACTAATTTTTTTTTGAGAACCAAAAAAAATTCCACTTATAATTGAATCTACTCCAAATGAAAAAGGTAACATTTTGAAGAAAACACAGGCTTTGGTGTGAATTAGTATTTAGGGAAAGATGAAGGATTTTTTTGGAGATGCGAACATTCTTTTCTTAGAGATGGGTGCATATTTTTTTGGTATATAGGAATGTAATATTTTTTAGAACTAAAGTAGTAGGTGAAAAATCATGTATACTCTAATAAATATGGGGGGGACTAAATTTAGTGAGGTTCCCTACTCACCTCATCAAATCATATTATTGTTCTCTCTTGTTCCACAAAATTTTAACTGGCATTCAAGATCTATTTTGGATAATTTTTTATGAAGATCTATTATACTAAGGCTTTAGTGAATATGGATGATCAAAAGATTTTGGAAAAAATTTTATAAGTGTATTAATTTTTTTAATTTGTTAAAATTTTATATCTTTCACTTGATTGTTCAATGTTATGATTCCTCAAGCACATTTCATATATTTTTATCAAATTTTAGCTATTTTATCATCGTTTTATTCGATAAAAATGATACCTTAGTCTTCAATAAATGCTCCAATTGATACAAGATAAAAAAATATTCAAACAACAGAAATTGAAATTGAGCTCAAGCAGTTTTACTATACTAGGTCTTATATTTAGGTACATTCATGGGCCTTACCAAATAATCATCAAAATATTCTAATATCTTAGTATGTGTTGTTTTATTATTTTGGGTTATATATAAGTGTACTAATTCCCCCAAAAGGTCTTAATTTTAATACATTATAGTTTAATCCTACAATATAGGTGGGGATAGATAATATATTAATGTTTGGCATATTTATTAATGTATCTTCAACTAGATCAGAATATTTTTACATAGTATATGGGTAGTACCAAAAAATATAATAAAATTTCATGAGAATATAAAATTCATAACAACTCCTTGATTTATTTATTATCTATCATGAAAAACTTCAAGGATAGAACACAAGATGAGACTTATTCCCTAATAGAAGAATCATGTCTAGGTGGATATGTGATTAGTCAGTGTTGAAAATCTGTGCAAAGTTTGATGAACAACTCAAATTAGAAATGATATTAAAATCTATCTAGATATCCCAAATATACATATATAAATCATTCATCTTTATTACTTTCCTTCTCATCTATTGGATCCCTTTGATAAACACTTTCAATTTATATCATGAGGATGAAGGCTTGGATAAGTACCAATATAATATTTAAAACATGGATATAGATTTCCTTGAAGGATCAAAATAATGGTCCTATTATGATTCAGTCTACAACGTGTCCAAATTTTCATTTGAGGGGAGTTATTGATACATAATGTCCCCATTTAAAGAAGGGTTAATATTGGAAATGGAGTTGTAAAATTATACCCAAATTGGACCCCCACTAGTCACTGTCTTGTTTTCTCTCCATGGGATTGATCATGTATATATTTATAGTCCATGATTAATATACATGTGTAAAACAAAGATCTTTTATAATGGAAGCATAACTGGAAAATGGGGAATAATTTTTCTATCAGTTCCAGTATTGGATAATATTTACATATCTCAACTCTATATATACCAAGGGAAAGTACAATTTCATATTTATGGATAATTTCATGTTTTTTGTGGTTATATTTCCACTCATTTTTAAACATATTAATTTCAAAATATACTAGAAATTCCCTAGTGATGATTCTGGGTATACATTCAAAGTGTATCTAGAATTTAGTAATTTTCACTAGATATCCAAAATGTTATCAAGCCCTTGATAATATCTTCCCAATTTAACTTTATACTATATAGATAAGTCCTAATTGGTACTATTGTGTTCAATGGTTCGTGGGGTTATGAATCATGATTATATATAAGTTTCATTTGGAAATTTAATATTATCAATATAGAATTGTTGTAATATAATTTGTGAGGTGTTTGTGTCATGAAAATTCTCACATCTATTCTGATGCTTAACGAGAGACACCCCAACACCACACATTTAATTAAGAATAGAGAAGCATCTAATTGTGTCCTAACAAATATGTTCTATAATGATGATATTGGTAACTCATTCCAACATTACATTTCTATAAGCACAATCCAACATTTGGATAAGATCTAATCACATAAAATATTGGATGTCTTCTTATATTGATACACTATTAAAGGATCTGGGGGTTCGAGTTAGTGATTCCTCATCAATTAAAAGTGGAATGGAACACCCAAAATAAAAAAGTAGAAAATTATAACAAAACTTCCAAACCATTATAGCTAGTATGTTACACAACCCTCCTTGTAAATCTGAGTTAAAGATCTATTGTAGATTGAGCCAAAGATAATATGATCTTGGTAGATTAGGCTGATAAAATCCATAACTAATATGTAAAGGCTTGCTAAAAATTCTAAATAGAATGAAATGGTAACCCTTACTAGGCTAGATGAAATATACCTATACATACCCATGAATGCCTCATACCTTGTGAGATGAAACCTCAAGGATAATTGGGGATTAGTGAATACCCTTGAGTATGTGTATTTTTACCTTAAATACAATATTCATATCCAATAGATTGTGAATTTTTAATCTACTTTCAATATGAAGCTCAATAATAACCTTACTAAATTCCATATCATCCTTAGGGAGTTAGAGATGTTGATATGTGTATTCGATGACAATGATCTCGTCACCAAGTGATTATAATAGATAATGGATCTTGGTGAGAAATTATCAATGATTAGCTAGGTATTTAAAGAAAAATGGGATGAATATGTTGACCCCATAGATATATCATGAGAAATTTAAAAGTGTTCTTATCTGTACTTTTAAATTTAATTAAAGTGTATAGATTTGATCTTTGTGCCAATTTTAGATGATTTGGGGGAACCAGTTTCTTCCCCAGAAAACAAAACATTAAGAAATTTGATTGGGGTTAAAGTATAATTATAAACTCCATTAATGGATATCACATATCCGAAGTATATAGCCCAACTAGAATAGATGAAATTGGATTTACTAAGTGATTTCCCTACCACAACCTAGACCAAATCTGAGACATATGAAGATGCCCCACCATATTAGCCTAGGCATCAGGGATGTTCTGATAAATTGGTTATTCATATTCACACAAGAGAAATGGTTTATTCATTGAAATTATTCCTTATGATTAATTTGAATATACATGTTAAAACCATATATTTTATTAATATAGTGTGTACCGTTATAAAAAGATCTCCCTTCCCATCCAACATAGAAAATGATTAGGTAGAGCCTACTAGCATTGTAATTAAATCAAGTTTTTTTGTAGGGATCTTAAATATTGAAGAGGAATATTTTACGTCTAGTATACTCTTCAACAATTATTATAGAAGTACTGATACCTTAGGTTGAACCCCCATTTATTGAGAAAGAGATTCATACTATTGAGGAGGAAGATCCCAAATCCCAACTAGGATCTATGATAGAGAGGGATTAATTTATGTGGATTAATAATATTTATTTTATTATCAATTAGAATGACATTCTTTGAAGTGAATTATCAAATTAAATGATGAATGTTTTATATGATTCTGATTTTTATTCTATAGTTGGATTTTTAGATTACACTAAGATGCAAAAAAAGGAAAAATATATTCTAATAGTAAGCAAAAAAGATTACCAAATATCATTAATAGAATAAGTACAAGATTTTATATTAGATTTGAAAGGAAATTCATCCTCGATATAAGTTCGTTTAATCCCATTTTGATTAATATTATAGCCTCTAATTAGAACACCAAACTTATCCATGATTGTTTGTAGAAAATATTGGAGTACATTTTCATGACCAATCAGGCATAGTCTCCACACCTCTCTAACTAGAGCTTCATACTATAAAAAATAGCACCTAAATAAACCTTATCAAAATTTTCAAAGTTAGTATTTGGGGGTTCAGTGTGAAGGACAATCAAGGAAATTTAATCATGTGATCTCTTCATTGACATAATAAAAATATATGGATTTTATACTACAACAGATAGTGGTCCATACCAAAAATATCCTTTATTAATTTTCTATATATGTACCTCTTGACATAAAAATGTGTTTCTATTTTCACCAACTCTATTGTAAATTACTATGAGATAAAAAAATGAATATATATATATATATGATATCACAAGTTTTAGGGATGGCCAAGGAATCCCTTTCTTAAAATCAAGCTACCCAGAAATCAACTTATTTAGAGTATATGGTTAAAGTATCATTATATATAAGAAATAAGGTTCCATATTACATTACATTACCAGTTATTTATTTGAAATAAAACCAATAGGATACATTACTAAATAATAAAAATGAAGTTAAATTCATGGAGCACATTTAGAACCTAATTAGCCATCCATGATTAATTAATTTGGACAAGAAGCTACACTTTCTTCTATATCTATTCATCACCTTAGGATTAATTGAATTTTATTACTTCATGATCTACACTAGAATTAAGGAGATAATTTTTTAATAAGATTTAGTTGAGAATCCATCACTAGAATACGTGACATCATAATATTTACGACATTTTATAGAGCTTCGAGATTTATAAATTCTAGATATATCTCACCATACAACAATAGTGGATGAATATAAATCCATATTTAATGAAGGGATTGATCATATAAATTATCTCTAACAATAATTATAAACTATTGAAATTGAATTGATGAGACATTTGAGACTCATTAAGAAGGTCTAGAGAGGAGATGAGGACACCCTAGAAAAGGGGAAGGAATTTTATCACTATGCTGAAGTAGAAACTGCATGGTTAAACAAACTTCAACAAGCCATTGATTTCTCAAAGTGATAAAAAACATAAATCTAAGCATAAATTGAATATTATTTTTTAAAATTCTTGTATTATCATATATTTTGTTCATTAATATTTAATTATTAGGGAATACCTTTAAATTATTGATGTTTCTCCCTCTACAATCAATAAATGAAATGAAATTTTCTTGAAACAAATTTTTTATCTTTGTATAGATAGTCATTTTGATATTATAGCTATAATGACTCATAAAATACTCAATATCTACAGGGAAACCTATATTTTTTTTTGTTTCATCAAATATAGTTAACTCTTGATAACTTAAAAAAGTACAAATAGAGTAATATAAAATTAATTGAATCTACTTGAACATAAAAGAGTGGGACATGTGCTCTCTGGTATGTATAGAAGAGTTTTATATGTAGTAAATATTCCATCACTATGGGCTAATGTTATTTTTTTTATATTAATGATGAAAGGTATTTGAGTCCCTCTAAAAAATTTACTCTTGAACGAGTATACCTTGGACGTATATGGACAATATATTCCATTATTGCGAGACTAGGATGGTTTATTAATGTATTAAAATGTTAATGAATCAAGATATGTTAAATCATGTAGCAATATTTATGTGATCTAAAAAATATTCAATGAGGGTTTAAGTACCCTAAGATTATAGCATTATGATTTTTTATAAGTTACTTGAACTAATGTATATAATTAATAGGAAGGTGCTCTATTTTTTCCTTTGACCCATATACCTAGAAAGCACAATATTTACCTTTTTTAAGGATAAGAGTGTTTTCCTACAATATTTTTATAATTTTAATTTCTTCTATGATCTAACTTTTACATAATCTATGAAATTATTTTACTTAGAGAGAAAAAACTCAACTTTTCCCAGGTTTTACTTTATGGGTTTAAAACTAAAAATATTTATATATTTTTTATTCTATACTCTAAATTTTATACAATACATGAAATGATTATACTCAGTGTTGGAAAAATCGGAATTTTCCCATGTATCCCTTGATTTATTTTCAACTTGTTAAGCTTTTTGTTTTTTACCATTTATTGTTTAGGGTTATGAATTTTAGATAAAAAAAATTAAATGTCTGAATTTTATATTTTCATAGATTTGACCTCAATTTTGGCTCATAGTTTATGGTCATAATGAATTTACTAAAGCGAGGTCACCCACAAAGAAAAATATATATAATCACCTAGTGTGAATTATAAACCCATTTCCAACATAGGAAACCTCAAGGGGAAAACATTTTTATGGTTTAAGGTATTTCTTTAATACTATAATGACTATTTACAATTTAAGGGTGTATATTTTTTTTACTACTGTATCAATTCCTGTTTAATTTTATCGATCTTGGACCAATGTGAGGGGTTTCTTTCCCAACATGATCATGAATGACCTAATGTTAATGAAGAATAAAATTATATTTTACGAAACCTAGGTTTTAACATTAAGATGATTATTCTTTAATTTTAAGGTTGTATAAATTTTAAAAAAGGGAATTTTCCTATATAGACATGGTTAAATTAAACCTTTGTTAAAGAAGAGTTCATTACTAATGTATGGGACCATAGTTTTAACGGAATATGGAAACCTAATTGTTGTTTAAGGTCATAAAACTTGGACTAAAGTGTTATATCATTTACGATGGTGTGACCTGAAGAAACATTTTGGGATTGATTATTCACCCAGTAAACATAATCACCTGGCATAAATTTGGATGGACATAAGTATGAATGAACAAATGAGAATCTATTTTAAATATGTTTTAGATGATGGTTTATTTTGATAATTCTTAAAATAAATGATGAAAAAAATATAATAATATTTTCAATTATTTGAAAACATTAATATAAAATGATATGAATAAAATCTTGAAATATTTGAATTGGTCATGATATAATTATAATGAATAGGCTAGGATGATCACTGATAAAGTTTTAATGATGGGACCATTACTATACTATTAAAAAAAAATATCAAGGATGACCATTATGGTTGGGATTATAATAGGATATTTATGTTTCACTATATATCATATGATAATAGGATTCAATACATAGATTTTTTTAATAGGAATTCACATCCTTGTGTTGGAATGATGAAAAGAACTAGACATTAATTGGTGTAATTAAACCATAAATAAAACTATAGGATGGAGAAATGAAATGGGGGTATGATCATGTGGATAAGCCTAGGATAAGAGATATAGTTTTCACTACATATCTTGTTGTAATTGGAATAAAGAAAATCATATTTCTGGAAATGAATTATAACATGAGAAACCTAACATGAATTAAAAGTAAATGAAGATTTTGGAGTGAAATGTGAGAAAATAGGATGAGGTTAGGGTATCTTAATGTTAGGATGAAACATAAAACTCAACATGAATAGGTGGGACCAAAATATCATAGAGGAATGGGGGATTTAATTGGATATAAATTTATTACTAGGATTAATATAGGAGTTCAAGGTTTCACTATGTATCCTATGATGGTAGGAATCAAGACACACATTGGTCTGGAGATGAGAACGTTTCTTAGAAAGTGAGGGAGGTAATGATTTTGGAACTGATGAAGCAGTAAAAATCTAACATGAATTGATAGAAACTCAATTCCAGCCGAATCCTGACTTGAATTAATATAAATTTATACCTTAGGGTATGATTTGGGAGAATGGGATGAATTATATAATTTGGATGGAGCTAGGATTTAAGATCCCGATGCCATCAAGTTAAATCCTAGTGCAAGATCAGTGGAGAAAACTCAATGAGAGTAGGAAGACCCAAGAACTAGGATGGTTTGAATATGGGATAGAATGAATGGGTATTTGTGGTTTGGGCAAATATAAAATATCTTAGAGTCTCTATGTATCTTTTGGAAACTGAAATCAAGACACATATATTTTTAATAAAGGGGAATTTCTTTGTCATAAGTTCAGTGAAACATGACATTCTAGGATGAAAATGTCATTAAATACATTAAATATATTAATAAATTGGGATCTTATATAGATCAAGATCTTACATAATAAAATTAACTCAACTTTTGGTCCTTAAAAATAGAAAACTCAAAAAAGTTTAAAGTTCTTATAGGTTGGATATTGTATTGTGCAATTTTACTTCATGCAATAAGGAACACACACCGTATAGTTTAACATTATTTGGTGAATACCTCGTGTCATATAGTTCAGGGTCATGTCACAAGGACCTTGTATTGTGTAGTTTAAATTCGTGAAATAAGGAATTTAGGGTTGTGCAATAAGGGCTAGTGAAACTGATTTGAATTTATCATTAACATTTTTTTGATAAATCTTGAATTAGTGTGAGGAATGGTATACTCTCTATCCTAGGTAATAAGTGAATAATATTTTCTGAATTATAACATATGTATGATTTATGTTCATCCCTATTTCCAATCCAGTTTTGGAGGTTTCTTTCCTAGTATCATCATTTTCCTCAACTCTAATAAAAACCCTCCTTGAATGAATGAGTAGGGGAAAAATTTATTTTTAAATACTAAAGATACACAATTTTGGTGAACCTCAAGGTTATGTAATGTTATTAACCACTTATCATTATGTTACTCTATCTCATACAACTTAATTTATTATTGTTCATCTTTATTAAGTTAATCACAAATGGCTATTTAAAGTTAGATAAAATGAACCACAGTATAAAAAACACTTTATTTATATAAAATTACAAATATGGGGTCACTTTTGTAGGCATACATGTGGTAATATATTGAAACCGTAAAGTATTAGTGAGTTAACCAGGATAATACTTATCATCTCTATCCACCATCTTCTATAGGATACTTGATAAAGTCTTTTTAAAGGCCTCTATTTGTCTACTTACAACCATGTGGTTGTGATAAGAATAATTGGACTAAATTTTGTATTTTGAATATACTTTCTTTACCTCAAATATATAAAAATATATACCATAATTTATTAGGATAGTATTAGAAACTCAAAATATAATGATAATATTGGACTTCAAAAAATTAATCATAGCTTTTATTTTAATCTTAATTATGGGTATAATTTGGACCCATTTTAAAAATATATTGGTGGAAATGATAATAAATTTGAATAACCTAATTGTTTATGGAGAGTATAGACCCATGATATGTATTCCCTATACAAAAAAATTTATTGGAGTATTTTATAACATGTAATGACTCAATAGTTGATGAATAATTGTGTCATGCACTTCACATGCATGGAATTTATTCATGAATTCCATGTAATCATGTACCATAAAGGTCCAAAAGTATCCATGTGTCATGATTTAGATATAGAGATTGGTTCTTTTTTAATGTTAACTATAAGTTTCTATATATAATTCTTGTATAACTATAAGGGCACATTCTATTTCAATTCACTAGAGAAGAAAACCATCAAAACCTCATTTTTAGAGGGTTTTCTAGGAGTTAAGGTTATCATAGAGAATGAAATTTTTTTCTCTTCTATGTATTAGATCTTTATTATCTTGATCCTAAGGAATAACTATATTATGAATATAATCAACTATTTGAGACATCCAGTTGAATTCTTTATTAGTTTGTGGAAATGAGGACCTGAACTGAGTTAAGGTTTTTCCAATATCATCTATTTATTATATTTATTTTACGAAAATAGGAATAAACTCCCTTCAATGCATGATATGTATGATTATTTTATCTTGGTCTAGGTTGTTAAGTACCGAAACTTGGATGTATAATGAATCTACCTGAACATTTTACTAACACATGATATAAGATAACACTGGTTTTAATGGAAACTGAGCTCCCATTCTCATGTGTGGTTAAGAAAAGGCATCAATTCCTATTTCATTGTCATATAATCTCTCTTAATAATTTTTTTTCATTAATTATAGGATAACTTTTATATTTATTCTTGAAACAAGTATTTTTAAGACCAATTCTTTGCTTATAATAAGGTTTTGGTATTTCACTTTATTTTTTGTATATCCTTCTAAAGGAAGGAAATAATATAATAAGTCCATATTTTTTGGATAAATAAATATAACTCCAAAACTAACTATGTTGAGTTTTTAGTCTTCAATACTACTTTTTGGGCTTAAAGATTCACCATCAAAGTAAATTTATAATATTTGGGATGTTTTGTTCATGTAAAAGAAATATTTATTGGGGATTCTTTATCCAAAGGTAATTCCTTTTGAGATTTTTGTGCTTCCAAAAAACAGACCCATGCATGTTATTTAGTTACATTTTTGGATATTTCACATATATTAAACTATAAAATAATGAAATCACATCTTTATAACTATCCTATAAACATAATATAACCACAAATATACTTTGAAGGATCCACTCAAGCGATATGGTGAACTTCATAATGCTATAGATAATGAAGAATATTTTTTACCATAAAGATCAAGGTAAGGTATTTTTATCGATGGTGGTATACCTACTCTCAACTTTAATCATTGTAAAATTATGGAAATAAAGGCTATTTTATATCCCCGCATAATTATTATGAAAAATAAGTGAACCAAGTTATCATTATAATGTTTCCATATATAAAATGAGCGTATTTACTTCAACATATAACAATATAATGGAAGGTTGTATAAAATATTTATTTAGGCTATGAAACACACTTTGACAATCTCTATCCCACCGGTATGTTTGACCTTGTTCATCAACTTCATGCAAGGAAAACAATTTCTAATAAGGTTTTCAATAAGACACCTAATATGGGTGATATTTCTCTAGATTTTTCCTAATTAATGATATTTTTTAGGAAGAAACGTTTCAATTATTTATGTGGTTTTCATCAAATTTAACTCAATACCATAATGGAATAACTCAAATATTTGAAATTTCTTATACATCACTTCATATGCACATTTTTCTAGTTCATATTTAGTTTATGTAATTCAATATTAGAAAAAAAAACACCTTGATATTAGTTAATTAATCAAGGAAATGACATGACTTGGTGACTGAATCATCAATGTATTAATCAACAATCATACTAATAAGGGGATTGAATATGTGGTACATCACTCTTTGGTAAGTATCTACAACATTATTTAGTTTAAAGGAATTACCCTATATTAGTACACTCTTTGGGGTTACCTAAATGTAGTGGCCTCTTCATCTTCACAATACATTTATATTTGGTTGTATAAAAAAATGTCCATATATGAATGAGAGGGATTGAAATATGAATCTAACATCAATGAGTAGATATGTGATCAAGATAATAAATTCATCCTTTTAGAAATGATGGTTAATATCTCTAAATTATATGAAAACTTTGATATATTTATATATTTTATTAATGAGGAAAATATTTGATAACCATTTAGGGTATTGAACCACTTAGATAAAACTATCCCTTATTATCTTTTCCATCACATATTCTACCATGATTTGGTGAAAAGTATGATTTCTTCATACTTTTTATTTATAACTATAATGATTTGATGTTATACCTATGTGATGAATGGATACTTGATGATCTAATTATGGAATTACCATGTAACTCAATGTGGATAGATACATACATTTTGTAAGTAATAAAATGCACTACTCCTTTTCCCTGAGAGTCCTGGATGTACTAATTAGTGTTAGATATTAGTATTTATCTATAACTAAATTTACTATATTAATCTCATAAATAATTGTGTAGTAACCTCTATTCAAGGTAGGCGAGTAATATTCTATCTCTCCATAATCAATATTAAGTGTAAAATATGAATTAATCTCTTGATATTTAGAGGATTTTGTAGAAATATATTTATCCTTGTCAGAAGTGTACACATTAGAAGTGGAAAAAAATTTCTCTAAACCACCCAATACCTTGTGAATAGGGATAGTGGTTCCAAAAGCTTGTGTTTTATAATAGTGATATATCCTTATCTACACTAAATTTCTTAGATATATTGAATGATTATTGTTCATACCCATGTTCTAATAGATATTCTCAAATATGGGATCAATGTATAGGGGTCACAGGAGAATCTTTTCTTCTAATGATGGATATGGTCCAATAGACATGTATTCTAGTCTATCATAAGAGAAAAAGTTTATCTAAGGATCTATATATTTGTCCTTAAGGATCGTATGATTTTCTAAATATAGATATATTTCTTCAATATGATAGTTAAGGAGAAAGAAACTCTCCTTCACATTATTCTAAATGTTAACAGGAGTAAATTCCTACCCATTAGAAGATGGAACTTGTTTTTTATCTTCCAAATTTTTTCCTTCCTTATTTTAGTATCCAAAATCAATGTATCAAGATTAATAGGATTCAAAATGGGAGATATCACTATATGGTACTCTAACTTTTATATCATTAAAATATTTCAATAATTTATGGTTTGAATAGGGAACTATTGTATACATATAAAGCCATGGCCTTCCCAAGAAGTCATTGAAAGAATAGTCTTGATAAATAATAATTAACGTAGATTCAGATAAAAGATCCCAAAATTGTGTTTTAAAATTGATCTCCCAAAGGGATTCTATACACATGTTTCATAAACCTAAGTCATCAAATCATATAGAGATAGTTTTTCATCCTTATAATCCAAAAAATAGGGTTTGTGTAGTAATGAGTTTGATTCTCAATCCATTATCTACTAAATATCTATAAATACTAACATTTTTGGAACTTATAAATACATATAAGGGTATGATGTTTCCTTTTATGATTGTTTCCTAATATTCCCCTATAAATGATATAACTACATGTCACTAAATGGATGGAGTTTTGGTATGATATGTTTTGAAAATGGTAAATTACTTCTTGAATCTATAAGGATTTAAAAAATTCTCAACTAGGGACTACTTAAATTATTTAGACATGTGGGGTGTGTTTAAGATTGATAGTCATTCTGAAATAGTGTAAATATGTTTCAACATGTTGAAATTTTAGGCAGATGTAATTTATTTCTTAATATGTATTTGATTTTGATCCTAGGATATCGAAGGCTAAGCTAGTTCAAAAGATGATATTTCTAATCCTAAATATGTGGTATTTTTTATTTTTTGGGATTTATAATGTTGAGATTTCATCATATCTTATGGTTTAATAGGTGAATATTTTTTAACTAATCAATCCAATAGCTTGAATGATATTGAGAAAGCACTAGAGGGTCTGGGGATGGACTAACTATCTAGTTTATGTTGTTGAATTATCTTTCTTTTGGTTTCAAAAAAAATATTATATAACTAGGAATGAACCCTTGAATTTTGGTCATTCATTAGGTATATCTTTTTTACAATGAATACTTCCACAAGAGTTGTTAGAAGATCCCATTTTATAAAAATATTCTTACATAACACACATATATTCCAATAAAATGATGTTAATAGAGGTGAACTAGTGTTCTTTATAAAAATAGGATTTCATTTTAATAAGGAAGTTACCTTACCCCAATGACATGAATTCAAATTCCAAGAGAGTTTGGAAAGTTTTTTCAACTCTTTGGAACTATACCTTTGGTTATTTGATTCTCTATCATCAATTATTCTAGTAGATAAATGGTGATGAAATTAAATATTTTACAATTAGATTTTGATTGAAAATTAGGTCCATAATCTGAATATTCAATCACTCCATAATGATTTGAAACACATGATTCACTAAATTTTGGGTAATTTAGCTATCAAACTTATGTACACTTTTGTTTTTCACATCCATGCATTATTTTTTTTATTCAAGGAAAATGAGTGACAGGCATGCCATATTTTCCTTGGGAATATCAAATATTACTTAGCCTTCAACAACCATATTTTTAAGTAATTATTTGAAAATTAATCAATATTTGACTGTATAAACCTACATACGATGATAGGGGTAATAATTATGGAAACCATTCTTCCCTACTTTATAAAAAATCTCTATTTCTAGAAATTAGATTAGCTTATATTATAAAGAAGAAACAAAATAACCCAAAACTTGATCATTTCAAAAATAAGGAATTTTATTCTTTTTGTTCTTTGAGTCATGATGACTTTGATCCTTGTTCGCATCTTGCATGTTTGTATTATAGTTCATAATTTTTTGTTTTCATTTTCTAGGAGTGGGTACTACACTAAACAAGATTAGTATAGAGTTTGAAGCTTGTATTATTGTTGTCTTGAGAGTGATAGTGGATACTTCTACTTTTCCCAACTTCCTTATCTGTGATATTAGTACTCATAGAGGTTTTTCATGGTTTACCAAATAAAACCACCTATACAGTTTAGTATTTTAGAAAACTCTTGGAATCCACCTATATATTTCTATGGAATTAGCATGGTTTCTGATTTATCCTGCTAGTTCTCCATGAAAATATTTTTCATTTTCTCCCATGGATGTTGTAATTCTACAAAATATAGTTTCCACTTCCATATACAAATGAAAATTTAAACTCTCTTATTCTCTAGTGACATACAATTAGAGAGTACATGAATGATAGTTTTTATCAATACATACCTAAATCAATAAAAGAATTTATAACAAACCCCCACCATCCAAATCTCTTTTTTTTGAAAATTTCTAAATCCACTTTATGGGTTAGTGGGAACCAAACACTTTCAGACCTCAAATATAACAACAACATTACAAATTTCAAAATTTTAATTTCAAAACCAAAACCAACAAAACAACATTCAAATTTGAAAAATGGACCACCACACGGTCTACAAGATCGCGTGTATTGAGAAGATAAGTCAGGATTACTGTCGTCACCATCGTACTTCACTGTCATCATTGTCCTTTCAACGTCATCTACTACACCGTCATCCACCATTATAACCGAATTCTCCATTTAAAACGCCAATCATCAAACTCCTGCCAGAAACTGTCCTAAAGAAGCTTCAAACCACGATCGCCTCCTTCGGAAACAGCACCATGCAAACAAAATTCGATCACAAAAACTCGTAACGTCTTCAACGTAGTCAAGAAGAGAAGCGTCAGTAATAATACAATACTGCCCATCATTCAGGTCATCCAAATGCACACCAGAATACTGAAGTTAGTCGGATCATCCTCCATCAAACCAGAAAAAACACCCAAAAACTAGTACCGATTCCAGTTCTGTTGACCAAAAAAACCAAACATAAACGACACCACTCCATAAAAAATAAATGGGTTCAACACCGAACAAACATCATGTCGTAGAAGTACAAAACCTTTAAAAATATATAAAACTGAAAAGACTGAGACATATAATGGATGATGCCGAAAACTGAACATTGAGGGAGAAGAAAACCAGAGCAGATCACACAAGGGGCACCGTCATCCATCAAAATTCACCTCCCAAAACTTCTGAGAAGCCACTACTCTAGATCCGACCAGGATAGGAGTTGAGGGACGTGATGTCAGAGTGGAGGTTTGAATGGCTGAGGGCTCTGAACGATGACATCTTGACGATGCTAAAACCAGAGAAAAAGAATAGAAAGAGCCGACTCAAGATGGCGCTTTAAAACTGTTGACCGCTGATCCAAAAATCTCAAAACCAAGATGAATCGTTTCTCCAGATCCGACCTGGAGAGGCGCGGTGGAACACGAGATCAGAGTAGGCTGAAGTGGCCTGAGGCTTCCACAGTGAACCACCTTCGATATCAACACCATGAAAGATGAAAGAACTAGAACGAGAACTCAGATTCAAGGATATGAGAGAAATATTTAAAGGTCAAAGGAATGAAGAAGAAAGTAATGGGACGAAAGAGTCGTTCCGTCATGAGAAAACCCTAGGCGGAAGTAGGGTGCGCTCGAGGGAGTGCTTCGTAGGATAACGAGGCCATTAACAAACCCCCTCCAACTAGTGATAAACCTAGCCATCAGATTATCATACCAGATGAATACAAGAACCTTTAAATACTCACAAGGAATATAATATTGGTTACCTTATATTGTAAAAGGGTTAAAAATATTGAGATAAATCAAGAAGTGAAATGAGTTAATTGTTTCTATGGGTCTCTTGTGCTATTTAATATAGAGAATTCAGGATCTATAATGTTTGGAAGAGGAGGATCCAAGCCCACCCACTAAAGACATGACTTCTTTTTTATTGATAATGGTGCACCTTGATCTTTATTATAATATAATAGAGTAGTAATGATATCCAATATTTTTACTTCATATATCATTGTTTTTACTAAATTTTTTCCAGGATAATTTTCTTGAGGCTTATATTGATGGCATCCCAATAGAGGAAACTCTTAGTAGTCAATTGATGTTATAATTAGAAAAATAGGCTGATATACTCTTGGGTTAGCTGAAAATATCAATTACGCTTTCATGGGTTGAGTAGTCTCTCCCTGTCATGGAGGTATAATCGAATGAGTTACATCATTGGATCTAAAATCATGATCAATAGGTATGTTTCTCTTGAAAAACTCATTATTTATTTCCATAGTTTTTTTCTATTTTTTTCACTACTGGAAAATAGACCTATCCCCACGGTTTTCCTCAAAACCGTGGGTATAGGTCAATTTTCAAGACCTATACCCACGGTTTTCAAAAACTGTGGGCATAGGGGGTACCTATCCCCACGGTTTTCCAAAACCGTGGGGATAGGTCTTGAAAATTGACATATACCCACGGTTTTCAAGAACATTAGGTATAGGGGTACCTATCCCCATGGTTTTGAGGAAAACCGTGGGTATAGGTATAGGATAAAAAACCTATACCCACGGTTTTGAAAAACCGTGGGTATAGGTTTCCCATGTGTGCGCGGGAAAAAAAATTTTCCGCGGGAAAGATTTTTTTTTTGGCGGGAGCCCTATACCTACGGTTATTCCCTCTATACCCACGGTTTATATAACTATATTTAACTAAATATAAATATATATACACATAATTGATAGTAGGGTAGTGGTTAGACGCGGTACTTTGCAGCGAAGAGGTCGTGGGATCGAAACCCGCCTGCAGCTTTATTTTAGGATCTATACCCACGGTTTTGAAACTGTGGGTAAAAGCCATTGACACCGTGGCAATTGGGAATGTTTTGTTGACACGGTGGCAGAACACCTATACCCATGGTTTTGGAAAACCGTGGGTATAGGCTGGGGACCTATACCGACGGCGTTCCAGCCCACGGTTCCCAAAACCGTGGGTATAGGCCTTTTTTCCAGTAGTGTTTCTTGAACCGAGTGATTTTTTACTAAATATAGAAGACATAAAAATTTTCTTATGGTGAGTGTGTTATAGTTGTAATCACACATTTTCCTTTATATTTGATAACATCATAGTAATTAGTCGATAATGAAAATTTAGAAAGAGGTCTTGTATCATGGAATTTCCTTAAATATGATGTATACAATCTTTATTTACATATCTTGAGGTAAGTGATATTATCTAATAATCCTCCTCTTTATCCTCAACTTTATTGGCATTTTTCTCACTGCCATTGGAATGTTCAGCAGTGATAACATTTTTTACATGAATATTATTGAATGATCTAAGTATTCATCTATATTTGATAAGTATAGGGCCTCTTTGATTTCAAATAATCTATCAAATATTTGACCATAATCAACCCTATTTGTCAATTTAATATAATGATCTATGTATTTTTACCCTTTTCACCATTTTTCTATATCCTTTGTAACACCCCGACCCGAACCACTATGTTTGAACCACAGTTCCACATAAACTCATGTGTGCATCCCCATACGTAAGAGGATATTGACTATTAGTGAGGGACCAAGTCCATTAACGAGGATACTATACCCTGAGTATCATTCCATAGTATAAATAATAAAAAAAATTAATAAATAACTACAACATCATGAGGAAACTAAAAGATGGAATATCAGTCAAACATGTAATAAAAGGGCTCCCAAAGTAGTAATAAAAACTAGTGTAATAAAAGTAAAATATAAAAAATAAAATTAAATAGTGAATTCCTATAGAGTTCATCATAGTCTGCTATTAGCTCCATGCTCTTTTTCTTATCCATTGATTATGGGACCTTTTCCCTTACTCTGATCCCTATACATGAAGTTTGCATGTGCATCGAGATTCCATTGTTGAGTGTGAGTAATAAAACACTATAAGACAATACCAATTCATCCTTAAAAAAATTTCACATGTATATAAAGTGTATACCATGTTAATAATAAATTTATAAACAAGAATAATGATATATAATCACATACTGAATGGTCTTTCACTAAAAAAGCTACTACAAACCCCTGACCGTACCTGCTTCAACCCTATGTTGAAAAAATAACAAGGAGATGTTGGATGTAACCCAATATATTTAGAGGTATAGTTTATATATTTTTCAAAAACCACATTGTAGCATATGTACATGTGACTCAGATTACCTGGGCATAAATTTTGATATTCTACTCTCAAATCACTAGGCATTGAGTGTACTACTCAAAAATCACTAGGAATCGAGAAATCTGATACTTAAACTCCCGGAATAGAGTACATAATAAATATGTAATTACATGGAATCATCATATCTCTACACCATGGTCAGGTCCATCATCACCATAATCTCAAGTCAAACTCACTTCCCCTCTAAAAGAAAATCATTTCACAATGATCCACCTATCCTGAGCACCATGAATACTAAATCCAAAGGCATGTCAATATACATGACAAGGTAGAGTACACAATGAAATAATATCATCATGATAATAAGTATCAACCTATATAAATATGATCACCATCAAACATGGATAAATAAGCTACAACAATACTCATGACATTAATCATCATAAATAGGTATCAGAGTCTACACACACACTCACATGAAATCACAATAAAAAATAATCATCAAGGTATGCCAACACAAGAATAATATGAAAGAAAACATGTATATATTAGAGACATAAAAGGTAAGGAACTTATTAACTCAATTCATTGATGAATAACTTTACGTTTTGCTAAGGAAATTTCATATGAACCACATCCATGTGTTCTTCAACTAAATCCGCTCACCAAGGATTACTAGAATCAATTCCAACTATTTTATTTAAAAAATAAATAAATAAAATAAAAAATGAAACAATAATTCATCTCTCTTGGAAAATTCAAAATTTTCATTTTAATCCATATCATTTGTTAACCATTTCTTCCTTAGAGAAAACTATAATTTATATATGATATTAACTTTCTATCTCTAGAATAATCTGGGATAAACTTGAGATATTAATTCTTTATAACTCTTCAATAATTTATAGATTATTATAATTTAATAAAACTTTATTCAAATCCAACAAAATTAATGGAATAACCATGTTTATAGTTTCCCATGAGAGAATTAAGGAAATAAAAATTCATACATGGAATTATACTTTTAAAAAATGTTGCACCTAAATAAGGGAGAGAGTATGAGGGTTAAAACACACTTATAAATCAGATGAAGAACTTTATTTGGTCAAATATGACTTCACTGATCTCACATAAAAGAATTTATGCGCTTCTCTAGCTCTAAGGGATATAAAGAACAAAGGGAGGATAAGGTTAAAAAAAAAATTAAAACTATGTATATGTTCACTACATAAATCCTCCAAAAATTAAACTAATTATTTAATTTTTATTTTACCTAAATATTTAATGAAAAACATTTGGATTACTTTATAAAGGGGATCAAACCATTAAAAAAGTAAAGGGAATTAATTCCCATGATTTTTTGGCCTTTAAAATCCTGAAAAAACATTATAGGTGTGATCTTGAAGAAGAAAATGTAAAAATAATATTTTTAAATTATTTTCCTCAAAATGGGAACTACATAAGGGTAATATGGTTTACCCTCACACATATAATTTTTCTTGTGTAAGGGTATAGTATTACCCTTTAAAATCCTTTGAAAATGAGATTTTTCCCTTGCACAACTCACCCTACCTTTATTCAATTCTTTTGGCACCCTTAAGAAACCTTTATAAACAATACCTTACCCTTAAAACTGGGTCTACGATGCCATTATATATCCTTTAAAAAAACTAAGTTACGTTTATTTAGGTCATTACTTACACTTATGAAATGCATGAACCAACTCACATACCATTCTAAAACACATATATATATAGGGTGTTACCCTTATAAAGTGTATTGAATCAGGGGGTTACCCTTATATATCACATGACTTAAACTTTAACAGTGCATAAAACAGGGAGTTACCCTTACAAAACCCAAGGAAAAACCTTTATACCCTTGTGAAACATTTGAAAAATATCTGTTACCCTTATTAAAATCATGGGTGCTGCATAAGGGTAATAATTTACTTGATTTTCTTTTTAATATTTCACAAAAAGTGCTTATAAAATACAAAAAAAGAGGTTTTAAGAACATTTATTGATTGAGAAAGTTTCATCCTTTATAATTTTTGGATTACATGAGAGCTTATTCATAGAATGTTTTTTTTTTGATATAATCTTCTCTAACCATTATTGAGCATTATCCAAATGAAGGATTTGTCTCTTGAACTAGTTATAAAGATTAATAAATCCTTTTTAATACTAATTTACTTAAAAGAGTCACATAAGTGTCTCAAGTATCTTTCTTATTGACCAATGATACCAGGGATGATTATATGGGTAAAAATGACCCCAAACCTATGGGTAGGGCCTACTCTTAGGATGATGCTATTATAGCTATGAATCTTCTCACCTATTAGGATTGTATTCAAATGAGTGTTGAATATTATGTATATTTTCTGGTTTTGAATGAGATTAATCTATCCCAAATAATGGTTCTACCTTTATAGAATTTGACCAACTCTAATATTATGTCTATTATACTTTCTTAGTGGCATAGTGAAGGAGACTTTGAATTTTATTACACCCATGAGTATTCCTTCTTTGCAATTTATAAACATCATAGTTTCACCAGTCAAGTTAACTCTAATTTTCATACTTTACATTTTAAACATAAATTATAGTGATCAAACTACAAATACCTTTTGAAGGTTGTTCTTGTTGGTTTAAAAGTGGAAAAAAAATTAAATTCTCTGAATTCTACCTAACCTTTGAAGTGTACATGGAGAGAATCTTCCTCAAAGTTCCCTGAGGCTGTTTAGGTGGGCCTATTGGAGTCACTCATATTTTTTATTGGTCATGGGGTTTTATACCATCAGTAGAGTAGTGAGGTCAAATTAATAACACTTCTCATCTAACACCTTGATATAATCCTTATATCCATAATAAAGCATAAATTTACTTCTAAACCAATTGAATGTCACCTAAATGTTATAATGGTGATATGGTAGGCATTATTATTAGGATATTAGGAGTAAGATATTGAAAGGTATAATGTGGCTAAAACATGACTGCTATTTTGTCCATATCCAATTACCACTATATAATAATGGAATCTTCTTCATACTCAATGAATGGCCCATCAAATTATTTTAACCACTGGGGTTACTTTCCAGCTTTTTTACTAAGTGGGATAGATTCATTTAGTTTTTTTAACCCCATTCAAGTTCAAGTGTTTTAGTAGAGAAACTTATGATGTTCATTATCTTGAAATTTCCATTAAAAATAAATAAGTATCACTAATTTATGAATGACTATTTAATAGATTTAGATTTATATTTATAAGTACCTCTTAAAAAGGTGTAAATTTTGAAATAATTAAGGAATTGGGGGGATCTCCATGTCTATTTGATGAAGTTTCATGGGGAGTAATTCCATGTAAATTTACTATTTATTCATAGGAGGAAATCTATGATAGATATCAAGGGGAGGAACTCTATGAATGATACTCAATTTATTTTCAATACATATAGGACCTCTATGTCATATGAATGTTTCATTGTTGGGATAACCTCTTTGAAAGTTATAATGAGATAGATATCTATGGATGTTTGAGTCTTAATTTTCATTTAAGGGTCCTTTAAGGCATTATTGAGAGGAATAACAAGTCGGCTAACTATTTCATCTTAGGGAGGACCTCCATAGAAAACACTGTGGGGAGGAATTCCATGGTTAAATAGTTATTTATTTCCATGGGAAGGATTTCCAAATATTTTTCATATTATCATAGGGAGGACCTTCATTGAGGACACCATGGGAATGATATTAATGGTTATTTGATTTTTTATTTTCATGAGGAAGACCTATATGGTTGGTAGATATATTGTTAAGTGGATGAAATTTTTGGTGGATACTTTAGGGAGGAATTCCCTATTTTTTATTGTGCTATTATGGGTAGAACCTCCAAAATTATTTTTATCCTCCATTAAGAGGAAAGGATTTTTTTATAGGGATACCAAGATTCTTCCCAATGTTGTTTAAGGATTATTGTATATGTTAACAAATAATTTTCCTTGTATTAATGTCAATATTTGATGATGAGTTTTGGATATTATTGAAGTTGTGGAAATATTGACCCAATATTAATTTTATATGATTTTTTACCTCTAAAGGGACATCTTTCTAGGTTCTTGAGTCTTTATGATTGGGACCGCTGCTTTCTCAATGATTTTCTGAGAGATTGGGGCCATGTGAGGGTGATAATGACCATGGTCGGTAGGGTGCCTCGTAGTTTAATCTAAGGAATTCATATTGACATGAGAAATGCCTTACTTAGCTTCATCTTCAAATATAAAATATATTCATTTTGTTTCTCTAGAGAGATTTTTCTAAAATGGTTTGGTGTTGCGATGAGAGCCACCCACCCCCTATGGATTATTGATGTGGTGTTGGTGTCCATGGTATCATCCCTTCCATATTTTCAAGATTTTTTTTCAAGTTCATAATTATACTATTATTAATTAAATCTATTACCATTGAATTTACCATATAGCCTTAGAAACATTGGGTAATTTATAGTGTACATTAATTCCTTGGATTTGAGGTTGTTACAACAATAACATAGGTTCATAGTGATATCATTTAACGGTTCACAATATCCATGGATTCCATTAAATTTCCACCAAAGATGATTGGGGAGATTCATGTATTTTTATCCATTAACCATGGTTTTCATTTCTATTCTATTGGAAAATTACTGACAAAGGTAAAGGATCTCATGTTTAGTTTACATTTTTTTTATTTTAGATGTTTTCATCCCTTAATCGAATTTGACTTCAATTTATTAGGTTTTACATATTGAAATTGAGATGATGGAAGTTTGTATTATCACCAAAAGAATCTTATTTTATAGTACGGGGGCTCTTTTATAGATTTAGAAATATCCATAAAAATATTTATAGTAGTAATACTAATAAATTTTTTTAAAAAAGAAATTTATTTTAATTGATTCATTTAAAATAACACTTTATATGGTTTATTATTATTATTATTATTATTATTATTATTATCCCTCTACTCATATAAAAAGCTGTGATAATTATTAATTTATCTATGGTTTAAATCCATATAGAAAGGAACTGTATATTTTGATGCCAATAAGAGAAGTATGAGTTTTTATAAAGAGGAAGAAGGTACCATAGTAGAGTGATTGGCCACATAGATAGATTCATATGATCCTTAAAGGATGAATTAAAACCCACTAAGTTTGATATCATAGTTTAAATCCATATTACAAGGCATTATAACCAGGTGAAAATGGCTTGAAATTTTTAAATGAGTCATAAGGCACAAAATTATATTTAATACCATATAAGGAAGGTGTGTATCCTTCCTTTTAAGATTATAAAATAATGACAAGGGTTTTTCCTTTTAAGTTCATGAAACTGGGACCAATGGTTTTTCTTTTAAGGCTATCAAAACAAGATCAACATTGTTACTTTTAATTTCATATAATCATGACTGATTCTCTGGCTTTTAAGGTAATTAAACCAGAGCCATTAATGAATATAGTTTAATTTTATTCAATTAGGACCACTATGTGAAATAAAACAATAATTTTTTTGGTTCAATACTTATATGTAAATGAATATTTTTAGTTTTTATCGATATATGATCCCATTAAAGGCATGGAGATTTCACTAGAATGGTATCCCATTTTTATCTTTATTTGTATGTTTTTTCTTGGGATGATGTGGGTGACATATTTTTGTATTTAAATTTAACATTATAAAAATATATATTCGTAATGAAAATATGATCACCCTAATTTAACCCTATTAGGGTAATTAGGACTATGGTTGTTGGAACAAGTGGAATCAGAGTCGAAAGATTTTTTATAGAAGATCTCTTCAAATAAGTCACAATATACCAAAAAAAATCAATTCTTAAGGAGTTTTGATATTTGATAGATGTTTTTATAAAATATGGAAGAATAATATGATATTTAATCTTTTATTTATTGGTATGGATGTATTTTTAGCTACAATACATGGAATTCATGTAACTAATCCCATAGAGATATCTTTGAATGAAACTGAATATAAGACACTAAATGACGATATGAAGGTATAAAAATACTATCTAATTCAAACTCAAATAAAATTTACATTAAATTTATTATATACACATTCAAAAAATAAATATGGGACACATTATCCCATATCTATGTTGGGGATGACAAGGTGAATGAGAAAAAACTTCAAGTGTTGCATAAAATTTTTAAAGATTTAACAATTTAATTTAATGAAAATATTGATGGATTATTCAATTGAATCATTTATGTAACAAAATTCACATAATAACATATAAAATAAATATTGGATTTTTAAATAATAAATAATATATTAAGAATAATCCCACCTTTGCACAATCTAAAGGTCATGATACTTGTAGAATGATACCTAGTAGAGTTGTCTATTGATTATCTACAAAGTAGCTTGGAGATATATGATGTAATGGTGAAACCAAAAGTTATAAAAATTTATCTTTTTTTAGATTTATTTAAAAAAAATAGAAAATTTAGAGTTAAACTATAATAAAGGTGAAAAATATATGGGTGGTGGATTTCTATCACTCATAGATAAAAAATTAAAATGATTTAAAGAATGGTTTGAAGGAAAACTACCAATATCAAGATTTAAGTATGGAGAATTTTATATATATCGATCAGATTACCAATAATTTAAGATAAGAAAGAAATTGAGATTGATTAATTATAAAATTGGATAAGAAAATTTCCTCCAATAAGGAATATAAAATCTATAAATAAGACCAAAAGGAAGTTTCAATGGATGTGCTATGTGAGTTAGGAGAAAAATAATGATGTTTTTTTATTTAAGAGTGGGAAACAAAATTGAAATATAATTTATAATATTCCAAGAAATAAATGATAGAAAAAACAAAACTAAACATCAATATTATGATCAATCACAAAGATTATCTGACCTTAAAGTAAACATTAAGTGTCACTTGAGGAGTTATATATTCAATAAAAGAAGAATACGAATATTAGTATAATAATAAAATAATTATATATGTATATTTATAGTGACCCAGGCCTTTTACAAATATTATTACATGATTTTTAACATAAAAATCTATTAATTAAACCCAAATATCCTGAGGCCTAGTGTATTTGGAAGACTAGGTTCATAATACATTAAAATGAGACTAAAATAAAACTTGTTTATTTTATTCTCTATAATGAGCTCCTAAATCCTTTTGATCTCCTAAAATTTCATGAGATAACATGAAGAATTAATAGGAAAAAGGGTGAAATAAAAATTCCAGTAAGGGGATAAACATGATAAGTAAATACAACATGTGAGTTAAACGTATAACATGATATCATAAAAGAGAAGTATAAAGAGTAATCACATGGTATAATAATATAAATAATATGGTACCACAATATAATGGAATCATATGAAATGTATAAGAAAAATATCACATGAAATAAACACGATTTAAGGCTAACTTCTAAGATAATATCACATGATGGACAAACTCCCATAATAGATTAGGTTTACTCCCTAATCTTATACATGACTCCTCATGAGACTAAAGTTTTACCCAATTAATTTGAGTGATATACGGGTGTTCCCATCATAACATGTTCATGATTTAGCTATTCTAAAAATATTAAATCAATCATAATGAATAAACATAATAATTACCCTTGTAGAGAAAATGGGTTGCATAATCTTATCTCATATCATAATCAAAGAAAATTTCATAATTAAGAAATTTGAGAGATGAACATAAGGAATTTATTTCCACATAAAATTAAGGGATAATAACCTAGATATATATGTGAGAGAAATATATAAATAATTTATAAGAAATCCATAACATCAAAGGTTGTCATCATTGATGAAAATGTCTTTAAAATATTATAAATAATATTTCTTGAAAAAAAATACACTTTTAACTTTGAAATCACATCTTCATCATATAAAAATTTAAAAAATATTATAGAAAAAATTTCATTAAAAATAAACATGGAAAATTATAAAGTAAAATTTAAATAATTGAGTGGTCATGATGTTAATTAATTAAGTACATGTCATATAAGTTTAAAAATCACTCCTTTCACAATGTTGTCAAAGGTTAAAAATGTAAAGACCCGGAAATTTCAAGGAAAATTTTTTCTTAATTTTCTTTGGAATTTTACAAGAACGCAGTTTCTGACGGCGCCTGATTCCGAGGCCCGGTGTGCCCGGAATTAATTTCCGAAGTTTGGCTCGGGTACGTTCAGTGAAAGAGCGAGCGGGAATTTCTATCTTTTGAACCGGTGCTCGGAATTGAAATCTGATAGCACCGATGAACTCGCAACGCCGGTAATCGCTTAAGGGAACCTTTACCGTAGTTGCGTTTGTGCGGGAGAAGAAGTTAATTTTTTGGGGTTTTATTAAAAAAGTGAATAAAATTGTTAAATCAATTTTATTTCATGTTAAGTTGTTAACTTCTCCCATGGGAAGTTGGTGGTGGGCCCACATCCATCCAACTTCCCATGTGTGGATATTTGAAAGGTTGGGGCCCACACAAACCCCTCCCCACCTCTTCAAATTCCTTAACTTTCCTAACCCCTCTAAACCCCCCATTTAAGTTTTGATAACTTAACACCTCCTTAATTTTATAACATCTTATGTTAATAACTTAAGTGAGTTAAATATGGGTTTTGAATTTTCAAACTATTGAAATTCAAAACCTATATTGGGTTAATAAAATAAGTGGGAGGATTATTTTATTTTGGGGTTAGTTGTTCTTGTGGTGGAGACTTGGGAGAGAAAAGGCTAAGTCTTCGTCTTCTTCAACATCGACGAAGAACGCGAAGAACACCTCCAACGAAGAACATCCCCACCGAAGAACGCGACGTCTTCTTCCAACGATGTTTCCCATTCGAACGCACCTCGACGACAACGGAGTCGGCGTTCTTTCCCCGCGACGCACGACCTCCGCGACGCTCGTCTTCCGCGGGTTGTTGACGTGCACCGTATCTGAATCGAAGTAGGGGTTTATTTATTTAATTGTTCGTGAATACAAACTTGGTGATAATCGTGGATTAAAACCCTTTTTGTTATTGAATAACGCGAGGGCGTCGGACCGCACAAACACGGCCAACCCTCCTCATTTGTTTTTCATGATGGTATCTTGAGGATGATACGAGAAAACGTGGTGTCGTCGCACCACAAGATTTATTGCGGAAGATACGCGCGGCGCCGTCGCGTCGCGCCGTGGAAAGAAATCCAAGAACGCGATGCCGTCGCGTCGCGTCGAAGAAAGTCAAAGGCGCCGCGGCCGGATCGGGTCCGCGGCGGAGGGAAGCGATGTCGTCGCATCGCGCCGAATGGCATAGGCCGCGGCCGGTTCTGGGCCGCGGCGGAGCAAGATGACCGGCGGCCGACACCGGGCCGCCGGTGTCGGCGAAGGAAGGACCGGCCATCGCCGGTCCTTGGTGGCGAAACCGGCCGGCCAGTGCGGGCCGGCCGGGCAGTGGAGACCGGGGGAATTAATTCCCACGGCCGGGTCTTCAAGCGACCCCAATTAAGGGGTCGCGGTTTCACAAAGGGGGGGGGGGGCTTTGCCCCCCGCGCGCGGCACCCGAACGACGCGCTGGCCGCACAGCCGGTCGGGTCGCGCCGCCGGCCGGGCCGGGTCCAGCAGGACCGGGTTGGGTCGACCCGGTTCGGGCCGGACCAGGTGGGGTCGGGCCGGGTCGGCCCGGGCCCAGACCCCCAGTTTCGGACCACTTTTGGTCAAATGCCCGTATCTTGGGCTACGGGCCTCTAAACGACTCGCCGTCAGCGGCAACGCGGTCCTTGGATCGAGACGGTCGTTTCGGTATACTATACTCAAGGTACATCTTCCTTTTTGGGAGGCTACGTGGTTAAAACTCCATAGTTAAGCGTGCTTGGCCTAGAGTAGTGATCAGGATGGGTGACCTCCTGGAAAGTTTCCCAGGGTGGGTGTAAGACGGAAAAGCCAATAACTTCCAGACCAGGAGTCCGATTGACGCGCCGTCTGTTGCGTTGCGTTCCTATTGACGATACGGAACTTTTGGCATCCTCCGCCCGAGTTTTGGATGCAGATGGATAGTGGCCGGGTTGGATCGCACCGAAATCCAACCGGGCCCCTGGAACGGAAAAGCTGATATCTTTCTGACAGAACGTCCGTTTTACGAACCGTCAGCGGCGTTGGTGATCGCGCTGAGAAAAGGTCCCTATGAGTTTACCCTATGAGAGTTCGGGGTACAGTTGAGATACGGCCGGGTTTGGTTCGCTCACGAAACCAATCGGGCCCCTGGGACGAAAAGGCTAATAACTCACAGACCGGGCGTCCGATTGACGCGCCGTCTGTTGCGTTGAGACCCCTATGACGTGGCGGTCCATTGAGATACTTCTTCATGGGACTTTGAGATAATTGTAGTATCGACCTGTAGCTCGTGGAGCGGACCCTCCCAGTGACGAGTGTGCGGAGTACGGAGACCGTGTAGCTGGCTGAGACCCGACGACTGCTGATCGAACGACTCGGTGTGTTACAGAGGTGCACTTGGTTGTAGCGGCACATGGGAGCGCTTGGTTGTAGCGGCAGACCCACGACAGAGGTGTGCTTGGTTGTAGCGGCACATGGGAGCGCTTGGTTGTAGCGGCAGACCCACGACAGAGGTGCGCTTGGTTGTAGCGGCACATGGGAGCGCTTGGTTGTAGCGGCAGACCCACGACAGAGGTGCGCTTGGTTGTAGCGGCACATGGGAGCACTTGGTTGTAGCGGCAGACCCACGACATAGGTGCGCTTGGTTGTAGAGGCACATGGGAGCGCTTGGTTGTAGCAGCTGGCCCACAGTACTCGATGGGTGGAGTTCTTCAGCAGTCTTAGGTTAGTGAGCAGTACCTCGGAGTCGTGACAGGACCACTGTACACTCCAGAGACGGAGCTCTTCAGCAGTTACGGTTTCGATAATGAAAATCCTGGTTGAGCTGAGACTTTTGACCTTGTGTTTACCTCATGATTGAGATGGGTCACTTGATAACTTAGGTATATGTATGGGCATATACCCGGGTAGTGGTTATCCATTGATTTCACAATCCTTGTGTTTCCTCATGATTGAGATGGGTTACTTGATAACTTAGGTATATGTATGGGCATATACCTAAGTAGAGGTTATCTGTTGAGATCTTCTTTGTGGTTATCCTTGTTGGTTTAGTGATACCTTGAAGGTCTCGGGGTCCCTACTGAGTATCGTTATACTCACCCCTGCACGGGCTATGCCCGCACCTCGTTGTGTTGGTTGCAGACGATGGGCAGTACTGACAGAGGCCAAGTGTTCGAGGACTGGACAGTACCTGGAGGTGGACTATACGACGAGATGGTACCTGGAGGAGGACCTCACGATGAGACGGTACCCAGAGTTGGACGTGACGACGAGGCGGTACCCGAAGGTGGACCACTGGGTGGACATACTCGGAGCGGACGGCGGGACCCGAGGAGCAGAGGAGCTATCTGTACCCACCCTTCAGGTGGGATTTCCAGTGGACAGCTCGGCGTAGCAGCTTTACTTTTCAGTTGTTGTTTTCCCTTCGAGTTGTACTTTACAGTTGGGCTTGTATTTCTGGACCCTTTTTACTTTCCGCACTTACTGTTGTACTCAGTTTTTACTTAGTGTTTACTTCTTCCGCTTGTACTCTGTGTGATTGTTTACTTTACAAAGGCAATGCCTTCCCTTTTTACCGGGATTTACGCCTTGGTGCTAGTCGCCAGCCCCTGGCCTATGGAAGGCGGGCTTGGGGTAGTCACAGCACGGGCCCCGAGGACGGGTCGTGACAAATTGGTATCAGAGGAGTTCGGTTCTACCGCAGAACTTATAACTCTGATGTTTCTTTCTGTGAAGCAATAGTGTTGAGAGTACCGAGTGTGGTTTTCAGTTCAGGGAGTCCAGTGTTGGTGCGGGCGGACGACGTATCCATACACCAGGACCATGACAACTGATTTCTGACTTTGTGCACGAAAACACTAATTGCGTGTGTGTTTTCAAAGGTTTTCCCTTAAAACAGCTCAAACCAGGTCAGCTCACCAGGTATAAACGTTTGACCGTGTCACGATGTTTCTTTCAGAATGCCTTTTCACGGACGACCAGCTAGAGCCCCGAGAGTGGTACGTACTGACAGCCCGTCGAGCGACGAGGCCTCAGTACAGGGCCCTATCCCAGTTGAGGCACCAGCGGAGGCACCAGCGGTACTGCTACCCGTTGGGCCACCGATGCCACCAGCCCCAGCAGTAGGCGATGCACGACGCTTGAGTGCGCTGCACGAGTTCCAGCGCCAGAGGCCACCCAGGTTCCGGGGAGAGACAGACCCGCAGGCGGCTGAGGTTTGGCTGGAGGCTGTGGTGAGAGTCTTCAGGCTAGTGGGGACGCCGGCAGACTTCATGGTGATCTTTGCTACCGGCCTCCTTCAGGCAGCAGCAGGCAGGTGGTGGAGCCACTTGTTTCAGTTTTGCGATGAGATGAACTTCGCATGGGAAGACTTTGAGACCTTCTTCAGGGTGGAGTTTGTGCCAGTATCTCTACACCCCGAGCGTGTACAGGAGATTCTGCCTTTGCCACGTGCTTTTCGATCAGTATCTGAGTCATCTGTGGGCAGTAGACAAATGATGCAGAGGTCCAGGAGGACCGGACTAGCAGTTGGACAATCTCGGGTTTTAGGACCGGTGGTGCGGGGCACCCGAGGTGGGGTCAGAGCCAGGCGTGCCAGAAACGGACAATGTTACTCCTGCGGCGGAAAGTGTCACCTGGCACGTGACTGTCCGACTCCTCGTACGATTGATCAGCGGGTGTTGGAGGAGCCACCGAGACAGAAGCAGCGACGAGTGCTTGAGTAACAGCCGATCAGTGGACAAGGCAGTAGAGCTCTGAGACCAGGTGGGCATGAGAGGAACTAGTGGATACGTCCTTTGAACTTCTAGTTCCATGTTGCTTTGTATTCGTGTCTTTGTAATATGAGTTGCAATAATAAAAAGACACTTATCTTTGTTGCTTTCCTGTCCTTTTGTTTGGTTGATACTGAGTGGTCCCGGTTAAACTGTTGACTTGACCCTCACTTTCGAGATTTCTACTGGAGGGGACCCAGTGACCTCACACTGATGCCGAAAGTGTGACTCGACCCTTGGAGGCGAGAGTGACAGTTGGATCTCTTAGTAGATACGTCGAGGCCTTACGACATCATCCATGGCAGGAATGCATCATTCATGTCAGGATTGACTGTATTAGGCAACGAATGTGGTTCATCCAGGGGATGAGATCGGGTTTCTCTTATCGTCAAAGAAGAAATCATAGCAGCTCTTGTGAGACTAAAGGAGGTCCAGGACATCCAAGAGAGGATGAAGACTGCTCAGTGCAGTAAGAAATAGGAAACCGGTGCCAGTCATAGAGACTAGGGCGTGTTAAGAAGATGAAGCTTAAAGGAGAGATGAGTCTACGAAGCAGTAGACGTGGAGGCAGAGCTAGGAGAGCAGCATGATGTGGTGTACATCCTAACATGGTACAACCACCCGCCTTACTTATTCCTGCCAGGCTCAGGGAGCTAGAGGTCGGAGGAAGAGTGCGCCTGCATGCGGTCAAGGAGTGTGACCCAATGGCTCTAGAAATGATTCAAGGGACAGTCTGTGTCCACTACTAGATGTTGTAGTAACGGACGTCGATGTGAATCATTTCTTGATTTCACAAATCTTGTTCCAGACCTAGAGTTTCTGGTAAGCTGTGGACTTGACCCTCACGTCTGGAGATACCTTGGGAGGAGACTTGGTAATCACACTTACGCCGACGGTGTGGTCAGACCCTCGAGGCGAGAGTTTCGGTTGGAATCTCTTGGTGACAGCGTCGAGGCCTTACGACGTTAGTTTGAGTATGGAATGGGAAATAACTGTTCATACTCAAATTGACGGTTTTAGGCAAACGTCGGGATGAGTTTTCCTTGGTCGGTGAAAAGGAAACCCCAGGCAGCACGGGATAAACTTTTTCACGGGAGGGTACGACCGATCACTCTTGAATCAGCCAACCTTACCCTCGTGGCAGCAGTCGTTTGAGTTCCAGTTCTAACAGGAATTGGAAACATCTGGAGTTTGAGGATGGCAACCACGTTCTTATACGGGTCTCACCTCGACAAGGTTTACGGAGATGTGGCCAAGGCAGCAAGTTATCTCCAGGGTTCAGCGGACCTTCTTAGGTCCCCATCTGGGTAGGCGGGGTGGTTTACCGCTTGACCCATTCACCGCAGTTGCACCAGGTGCACGATGACTTCCACGTATCTCAACTGAGGAGATACGTGCTCGACCCTGCGCATATCATCGACCATGAGGAGCTGGACGATGGCGATGGGGTGTCTTTCACGGAGGTTCCAGTGGGGATCGAGGATTGACAAGAGAATATCCTACGAGGACGATCGATTCCTCAGGTGCACTTTCTTTGGCAGTACGGAACCTCCAGGTAAGCACATGGGAGCGGAAGGCTCAGAAGCGTGCTCTGTACCGCTTTTGTGACCCTAGTTTGTATTAAAGCTTTACGGGGACGTAAAGCCCTGAGGTGGGAGTAATGTAAAGACCCTAAAATTTCAAGGAAATTTTTTTCTTAATTTTCTTTGGAATTTTACAAGAACGCAGTTTCTGACGGTGCCTGATTCCGAGGCCCGGTGTGCCCGGAATTAATTTCCGAAGTTTGGCTCGGGTACGTTCAGTGAAAGAGCGAGCGGGAATTTCTATCTTTTGAACCGGTGCTCGGAATTGAAATCCGATAGCACCGATGAACTCGCAACGCCGGTAATCGCTTAAGGGAACCTTTACCGTAGTTGCGTTTGTGCGGGAGAAGAAGTTAATTTTTTTGGGGTTTTATTAAAAAAGTGAATAAAATTGTTAAATCAATTTTATTTCATGTTAAGTTGTTAACTTCTCCCATGGGAAGTTGGTGGTGGGCCCACATCCATCCAACTTCCCATGTGTGGATATTTGAAAGGGTGGGGCCCACACAAACCCCTCCCCACCTCTTCAAATTCCTTAACTTTCCTAACCCCTCTAAACCCCCCATTTAAGTTTTGATAACTTAACACCTCCTTAATTTTATAACATCTTATGTTAATAACTTAAGTGAGTTAAATATGGGTTTTGAATTTTCAAACTATTGAAATTCAAAACCTATATTGGGTTAATAAAATAAGTGGGAGGATTATTTTATTTTGGGGTTAGTTGTTCTTGTGGTGGAGACTTGGGAGAGAAAAGGCTAAGTCTTCTTCTTCTTCAACATCGACGAAGAACGCGAAGAACACCTCCAACGAAGAACATCCCCACCGAAGAACGCGACGTCTTCTTCCAACGACGTTTCCCGTTCGAACGCACCTCGACGACAACGGAGTTGACGTTCTTTCCCCGCGACGCCCGACCTCCGCGACGCTCGTCTTCCGCGGGTTGTTGACGTGCACCGTATCTGAATCGAAGTAGGGGTTTATTTATTTAATTGTTCGTGAATACAAACTTGGTGATAATCGTGGATTAAAACCCTTTTTGTTATTGAATAACGCGAGGGTGTCGGACCGCACAAACACGGCCGACCCTCCTCCTTTGTTTTTCGTGATGGTATCTTGAGGATGATACGAGAAAACGTGGTGCCGTCGCACCACAAGATTTATTGCGGAAGATACGCGCGGCGCCGTCGCGCCGCGCCGTGGAAAGAAATCCAAGAACGCGATGCCGTCGCGTCGCGTCGAAGAAAGTCAAAGGCGCCGCGGCCGGATCGGGGCCGCGGCGGAGGGAAGCGATGTCGTCGCATCGCGCCGAATGGCATAGGCCGCGGCCGGTTCCGGGCCGCGGCGGAGCAAGATGACCGGCGGCCGACACCGGGCCGCCGGTGTCGGCGAAGGAAGGACCGGCCGTCGCCGGTCTTTGGTGGCGAAACCGGCCGGCCAGTGCGGGCCGGCCGGGCAGTGGAGACCGGGGGAATTAATTCCCACGGTCGGGTCTTCAAGCGACCCCAATTAAGGGGCCGCAGTTTCACAAAGGGGGGGGGGGCTTTGCCCCTCGCGCGCGGCACCCGAACGACGCGTTGGCCGCACCGCCGGCCGGGTCGCGCCGCCGGCGGGGCCGGGTCCAGCAGGACCGGGTTGGGTCGACCCGGTTCGGGCCGGACCAGGTGGGGTCGGGCCGGGTCGGCCCGGGCCCAGACCCCCAGTTTCGGACCACTTTTGGTCAAATGCATGTATCTTGGGCTACGGGCCTCCAAACGACTCGCCGTCAGCGGCAACGCGATCCTTGGATCGAGACGGTCGTTTCAGTATACTATACTCAAGGTACATCTTCCTTTTTGGGAGGATACGTGGTTAAAACTCCATAGTTAAGCGTGCTTGGCCTAAAGTAGTGATCAGGATGGGTGACCTCCTGGAAAGTTTCCCAAGGTGGGTGTAAGACGGAAAAGCCAATAACTTCCAGACCAGGAGTCCGATTGACGCGCCGTCTATTGAGTTGCGTTCCTATTGACGATACGGAACTTTTGGCATCCTCTGCCCGAGTTTTGAATGCAGATGGATAGTGGCCGGGTTGGATCGCACCGAAATCCAACCGGGCCCCTGGAACGGAAAAGCTGATATCTTTCTGACAGAACGTCCGTTTGATGAACCGTCAGCGGCGTTGGTGATCGCACTGAGAAAAGGTCCCTATGAGTTTACCCTATGAGAGTTCGAGGTACAGTTGAGATACGGCCGGGTTTGGTTCGCTCACGAAACCAATCGGGCCCCTGGGACGAAAAGGCTAATAACTCACAGACCGGGCGTCCGATTGAGGCGCTGTCTATTGCGTTGAGACCCCTATGACGTGGCGGTCCATTGAGATACTTCTTAATGGGACTTTGAGATACTTGGAGTATCGACCTGTAGCTCGTGGAGCGGACCCTCCCAGTGACGAGCGTGCGGAGTACGGAGACCGTGTAGCTGGCTGAGACCCGACGACTGCTGATTGAACGACTCGGTGTGTTACAGAGGTGCACTTGGTTGTAGCGGCACATGGGAGCGCTTGGTTGTAGCGGCAGACCCACGACATAGGTGCGCTTGGTTGTAGCGGCACATGGGAGCGCTTGGTTGTAGCGGCAGACCCACGACAGAGGTGCGCTTGGTTGTAGCGGCACATGGGAGCGCTTGGTTGTAGCGGCAGACCCACGACATAGATGCGCTTGGTTGTAGCGGCACATGGGAGCGCTTGGTTGTAGCAGCTGGCCCACAGTACTCAATGGGTGGAGTTATTCAGCAGTCTTAGGTTAGTGAGCAGTACCTCGGAGTCGTGACAGGACCACTGTACACTCCAGAGACGGAGCTCTTCAGCAGTTACGGTTTCGATAATGAAAATCCTGGTTGAGCTGAGACTTTTGACCTTGTGTTTACCTCATGATTGAGATGGGTCACTTGATAACTTAGGTATATGTATGGGCATATACCCGGGTAGTGGTTATCCATTGATTTCACAATCCTTATGTTTCCTCATGATTGAGATGGGTTACTTGATAACTTAGGTATATGTATGGGCATATACCTAAGTAGAAGTTATCTGTTGAGATCTTCTTTGTGGTTATCCTTGTTGGTTTAGTGAGACCTTGAAAGTATCGGGGTCCCTACTGAGTATCGTTATACTCACCCCTGCACGGGCTATGCCCGCACCTCGTTGTGTTGGTTGCAGACGACGGGCAGTACTGACAGAGGCCGAGTGTTCGAGGACTGGACGGTACCTGGAGGTGGACTATACGACGAGATGGTACCTGGAGGAGGACCTCACGATGAGATGGTACCCAGAGTTGGACGTGGCGACGAGGCGGTACCCGAAGGTGGACCACTGGGCGGACATACTCGGAGCGGACGGCGGGACCCGAGGAGCAGAGGAGCTATCTGTACCCACCCTTCAGGTGGGATTTCCAGTGGACAGCTCGGCGTAGCAGCTTTACTTTTCAGTTGTTGTTTTCCCTTCGAGTTTTACTTTACAGTTGGGCTTGTATTTCCGGACCCTTTTTACTTTCCGCACTTACTGTTGTACTCAGTTTTTACTTAGTGTTTACTTCTTCCGCTTGTACTCTGTGTGATTGTTTACTTTACAAAGGCAATGCCTTCCCTTTTTACCGGGATTTACGCCTTGGTGCTATTCGCCAGCCCCTGGCCTATGGAAGGCGGGCTTGGGGTAGTCACGGCACGGGCCCCGAGGACGGGTCATGACAAAAAAGTACCTCATTCAAAAAATCAAAACTAGATTCCTTTAAAACCATTTTATAAAAAGTAAAAAATGGGTAAAAATGGTGTTAATAAATCATTATAATAATTTTATAAAAATCCCTGTAAATATTTTTAGAAAAAATATATATATAGAAGAAAAATCATTTTCTACCGAAGAGAGAAATAAAATCAGCTTTTATGAAAAACAAATTCTTAATAATTTTAATTACCAAAGAGTGGAGAAAGGTAATATTACTTGAAAATTTCATGAATAATTATAGGAGAATAAAATTAAAGTGTTTTATTAGAAAATTATCAAATAATTTCCTATAATGGAAATTCAAACATAAAAATTCCTGATTAAAGTGAGATTGAAAAATAAACCGTTACGACTTTAGTAAATTTTGAATAAAAACTCCTCGGAATTAAGTGAATGAATTTTATATTAAAATATAATGATGTAAAAATTATTTATTATATAATATTTATAGGGTTATTATATACACTATTTAAAATAAATTAAGTGCATAAAATAATTTGTATTAAAAAAGTTTTGAGACGAAACCCTTACCTTAAGTCAAGACATTGTCTTGTATGACATTTATCTTCTTTATAATAAAATTATATTTATTAATTTTTTATTAAGAAACTTTTATAAGTTTAATCCCTTATACTTAAACCATTTAATTCATTTATTTCAATGAAATATTTAATTACTTATTCAGTTATGTCCACGCTAGGTGTTTTGAGGACGCATAGTTCATAATTTGAAAATAACATTGGTGTGTTGAACGTGGTTAAAGGATTAATTATTATAGAATATATAGAATAATAATCAAGAAATAATTTTCATTTTAATTCACCAATTTCACTTTTAAAATCAACAATGAAATATGTTTATGAAAAATGAAGTACGTTACAATCATAGAGATAATAGGACGTATGTATGCATGAGTAACGTTTCCATTTTTCAATGATCGTGATTGAAAGAAGGTAAGTGTAATTTCATATTCAAAGAATTATAATTATATCAATAATATAATATTATTTATTTAAATAAACCTAAATATAATATCCATGTGATGCGGTAATAAAAAGAGAATCACATCGCTTTGTGGGGTGGTAGTCCTCCGTATATAAGAATGCTGTTATCATTTTTCAATGGATGGTTATATGATAAGGTATATGATATTTTAATTTTACATAATTATTAACATGTTATTAATATCATATATAAACATTAAATCCATCATCATGAACATTAATGAAATGTGAGTATATAAAATGAATTACATCAGTTTAAGAGGTGGTAGTCTATCATACATACGAATGGGGGTTAATTTCCCATTTGATGGAATAAAAGACAGACAAATATTATTAAATAAACATAATAAAATATTATCATATAGGATATACTCATGTGATTATTTTTTAATTATTAATACATAATTAAAGGTGAAAAAAGAAGATGTAAAAAGAAAGAGTTTGGTGAATACAATTACCTTTTCTTAGAAAAACCTCCTTTGGATATCTTATTAAGGGGACTAAGGATATAATTTTGGAAATAATAGAAGATATATAATATAGATAAACATGTTTGGGAGTTATTTTTCCAAGTATTAGTTAAAAAATGGCTTAATAGGTGTGAATATGTGAAGGGAGTGGGTTCCCTTTTATAATTGAGGAGGAGTAGCATTTTTTCAAATACCCAGAACTATTCAATAATGAGAAGTCACTATCAAACCAAGTGACACCAATATTTATAAATAATTTATTTTATGGGTGATATGGTTGAGAAAAAACTACATCATTAGAAAACATGTTTTAAACATGTTTTTCTCTTTATCTCTTTACTATAACCCCTGATAAACTGGTTTTAACATTAACCAGGATAATGGATTTTTACTGTTTCTACTATTTGTGATGATAAAAAAATTAAGTTGAACTTATTATATAATATTATTTATTATAATTACAAATGTTTAATCCATTTTATATGATTAAATTGACATAATTTGTCGTAATGTAATTTAAAATTAAACCCATGAAATGTGTCAAAAAATGATTTTCAAGAAATAAATTTTCAAGAAATAGATGGTCATATATTAACTATATAACTAGAAATAATCATTATATTAATTTAAATTTATATAAATAGATGTATAATATATTAATTTAATTTTAATATTTCTTTACTAGGGGTTATTTTATTTATTTAAAATGCATAAACATTATGCATTTAAAAACTTTTTGTAGAAAACCTTCTTTTTAAGCATAAAAATAATCTTGTACCAAAATCACGAAAATTGATGATTAAAATGAAAATAATTAAATGATTATGAATAAAATGGTTCATATTTCAATTTAAGATAAAATCTATAATATAATATAACTTTTAAATTACTTTATTTAGTGAAAAGAAATATCAGTATTTGAAAAAATGGTAACTTTCAATATTCACTAAAAAATATAAAAATTTAAAAAAAATAACCCTAAGTTATTTTTATTATTATTTAAAAATGATATTAATTTTATAAAATAAAATTTCTAAAAGTTTTGTAAATGAATTATTATATTTTATCTAAAAAAGAAATAAAAATTAGTTTTAAAGGAAACATTTTTATAGAATAAAATATCTTTGTTAAAAGGTGAGTGCTTATTTATTAAGAATTTATCAATAAATATATATTTAGTATGACCTTTACATATATTTCATAATTTAGTTAATAATATTCATATCTTCCAATTTAACAACTATGTTATAATGGTAATATAATTCATTGGCCATTTAAACTTGGTGTTGCATGTCTTATATGCTATTGAATATTATGTTATTATTTTAAAATCTCTGGGTGATACATTATAACCCCTTAAATAAATTTAATCCACAAAATTTGAACTTGTTCTCTATAATCAAGGGTATGGGAATAAAAAATTATTTTATGTAAAATTCACATCGTAAAAAGGGTTAAAAAACTTCCTCTTAAAAAGACATAAATGGAAATAAAAAGGTCATCTAAAATAACAAAAACTAGGTTTCCAAAAAATAAGAACCTTATTGAGAATATAAAACATTTATTTTAAAATAAGGTTCATTTAGGATATATTGTTATACCCTTTTTAAGATATAATAGACCATTTATTTATTGAAAAAGAATAACATTATTATTTCAAGATCCTTTTCCTATAGTTGAGGGATATTTTCACCATATAGATTAAGAACAAAATGAAATATACTTGACAAGTATAATTTCATCCTTTAAAAAAATTTCACCATAATATCATCTATTTCTCTAAATGATGAGTATTCAAAATCAATTTTTTTTTTTGAATCACTAAAATTAACTTTTAAAAGATCACATGATTGAAAAAATAATATAAAGTTATTATTATTGTCATTAAACATTAAAAAAACTATAAATTATTATCACAAGGTAATACATTTCAAAAAATTAATAAAATGTCATATAAATCTCCAAATCCAAACTTCAACTTAAATCATTCCATAACTAAAAAACCATACATCCCAAATAACCTCACTATTCAGAGATTTAAATTTGTTCATAAGAAATAATATTTCATGTTAAATCAAATTTTATACCTAAGGGTTACATATACATCAACTTGATGAATTATTTCCCAAAACATTATTAATCACATCAAAATCCTAAAAATTCAGAAATATTTGATCCTAAAATGTGTTTCCCAAACCCATCTTAATATTTATCTATAAAATCATTTATGTAAAATAAATTTCATAATATCTTGTACATTACATAGGTCAGTGGTAGTAACTACACCATTGTCTCCCTTCAATTGTGTTTTCAAGCCTCGCGACCTTTTCAGATCTGACGAGTTGTCTCCCAGCTTGTAGGTTTTCCTTTTTTTTCTAAAAATATGGTAAAAAGTAGTGATAATCATATTCATAATTCACCTTTATCCTATAAACTTCTTAAGAATATAATGAAAATCTTCAAAAATAACATTAGTAATCATATACCTTTTTTTAACTTCTATGATTTTCTATCCATCTCATTCTTGTCCACAAAATCAAATAATTTTAATTGACTATAATTATCCCAATATCAAGAAAATATCAAATATTATCTTTTCCTCAATCACATGTTTTCACATAAAATATCACCATATCATTAAATAATGTTTCTAGTTCATTAGTACCATTCAACATATTCTTAAAAATCCTTAAAGGAAAACTACTATATAATGATCCAAAATAGTTTAATGATTCTTATAACCAAAGTATCTTTAATAAAAATACTTCAACAACATGATTCATGAGTTCCAATATATAAACACTTTAATAATTCCACTTCAATGTTTTTTCATAAAATAGGACTTTAGGAATTTATCCTTGGATTAGGAAATTGAATTATATAATGACCAAGTTCCCCACATATACAACAATGAAACTTTAGTGTTATCTTAGGTTAGACTTTATTTCTTTGCATTTTTTTAACTAGACTCTTCATTTTTCTTCAGAAATTAACTATCTTGTTCCCTCGTTTTCCACAAATAATGAACATTATATTTTCTTAATTCATTTTCCATTATTCCTCTTCCCACATTTTTAACATGTATAAAATTGAATCTTTTTCTTTATCATATTTAATACTTGAACTTCCATGAGACACTATCCTTCTTTTATTTGATGTGTGTAGAAATTCAAATATGTTTTACTTGTTCATCGTAAATTGATATTTCTCATTTAAAATGATCAAAATTTGTCTGAATTCCCTTAACATTAGGTTAATAATCTTATTAGGGAAATAATTACATTACCCATCACATTGATTATTGGCATGATTTCTCCTATTTCCCACCATTAACTAAAACAAATAAAATAAACAAGATGAGAATTTATCAACATAAATAAGGTAAAATTATAAAACTATAAGGAATAACTTATAAATGATAATTATATCATGACTTACGAGTCTCTAGGTTTCAATCTAGGTTATCATGGTAACATTTTGTATTTGGTTTTCTAACCTAAAAATTTGTACTTCATAATGGTTCTTAAAGTGTTTGTATATTTACAAAAAATATCCCCTAAGAGTTTTAAAATAGGTGTTCAAAAAGGTCTATTATTGTGAACTATGTGATGATTTAGTCAAAACAAATGTGCCCTTTTGGGGTTATTACCCATAGGTACAACTATTCCTAAGCCACATCTAATTATAGTTTCTAGATAAGGATGTAGTTTCTTGAAACTCACACTCTCTATACATCACTAATATTCAAGGATATTTTTCTATACTTATTATTGTACTTATAATTATCCATAGGGTTATCGCTAATTTATTCTTATCTTAATACCCAAAAATAACTAGACCTTTCTCTAATACCAGTTATAGAGATCAAAACCTTTTATACATATTATTTCATGATTTTTAACATAAAAATATATTAATTATAACCTAAAGATCACGAGACCTAGTTTCTTTCAAATACTAGGTCCATAATATGTTAAATTTAGAATAAAATAATTTTTTTTATTTTATTATCTATAATGAGCTCCTAAATCCTTTTGATTTCATAAAACTATATAGGATAACCTAGGTAATACATAGACAAAAGGGGTGAGCTAAAATGCCCAGTATGGGTATAAACATGACAAGGAAACATAATGTGTGAGTCAAAGGTATAACATGACACCCTAAAAGAGAAGGATCAAGAGTAATCACATTAGATCATAAAATAAAGAAAACAGTTTCATAAATTCAAGGAATGTAACTCCCTGACCCAAGTTACCCAGAGTCGGTGCATTATTACATAACATTGGCATGATCAGAAAAGATCAATTCTCGAAAGACTGATTAGTTTAGTAGCCTTAGAAATACTATATACATTCATAAGTTTTACATTATATTATAAAATGAAAAAATAAAGCGATGTAGTCTCCATAGGCCACACTTATATCCCTTAGACTATCCCTGTAGGTTAGTCATAATATACTTCTTCTCATCTTTGAAAAAATAAAACATAGAAAGGGGTGAGATCAAATGCCCAGTAAGGATAACAATATAGCAAAAACTTTCATAAATAAGAATAAACATTTAAGGCAATGTAAGACTAAAATAAAAAGCCTTTTAAACATGAACTTCAGCATAATATGGAAAAGATAAAATCAAATAATGTCATTTACTTATCCACATGGATATTTTACTAGTCGAATAATCACACGAAATATCAACAACCACTTTCATAATGATGGAATTCATAATTCTAGACTTAATAACCACATAGTCAAGGCCTTGTTCCAAGACTACAAATAAGATTTTGTCAAGGCCTTGTTCCAATAGACTAGTTTTTCTCATGAGACCTACCGATGCATTGAGGAGCTATAGCGGGCTCCACCCATCACTTACTAAGTCCAATGCATTCCTCATACGAAAAGGTTTAAACATAACATAAAAATTCGTATTAAAACTAGCATATGAAATGTCAATATTTTATCCATAAACCATGAATGGTGTAAAAATAACACATCCATAGTCAAACATATCACATAAACTTCAATACAATATGGAAGTTTTGTATCATAATAAATCAACTTCAAACAAGCTTAAAATCCATCAAAGGATGTTGACATAGATGAAATCAAAACTTTTTCAGAGAAATATCTCTTTCTATTTTCAAATCATTTAAAAGTCATATAATTGAAAAAGAAAACATTTATTTCAAAAATATTCTTATAAGCTTGTATGGGAAGCTTTGACGATGATATAATGACAGAAAATAGCCACACCCACCGTATAAGTTAAAAAAAGACATTCTTACCATAATTTTGTCGAAAAGGTCATAAAGTACCTTGTTTGGAAAACGACAGAAAGATTTCTTTCAAAACATATACAGTAAAATAAGGGTTTAAATGAATTTAACCCAAAGTATAGTAAATAGTAAAAATGTTTTGAATTAAATTTTTAAAAAAACACGAATGTGGATGATAAAGAGGTCCCAGTAGATACTTATGTAAAAACAACCTCGAATAATAAAGAGATTGTGAAATTAACCCTTACCTTGTACTTTTCCTTGGTCGAGGGTAGGTTAAACTCCTGTATAATGGTGAAATAATTTTTATTAAATTATAGAATAACCATATACATTAATATGATATCATATATGATCTTTTAATATTGCTTTGTTAATGATATTTTAGTAGTATCATCGTTTCAGGTGTTAACTGATTCATTTTCGATTATATGCATGGTTACATAAGAGATGTTTGTTATGGATATGATTTATTTTATTAATATATAGAATGATATTATTTTCATAAACACTATTTTTAATCATAAAATGAATATTATTCTTGAATGATTAGGATGGGGAATGAATCTCATCGCGTTCGTGGAGACGGTAATCCGTACGTACGCACTTGCGACAATATCATTATTTTGATAATAAAATCTTATATAATTGGATGGTATATCATATATACAGAATCATTATCATGTTATATTTATTATTTAATTCATTTATACTCCTTATTACACCCGTCCAAATGATGAATTGTTTGAATAACAAACTACACCATGGCGTGGAGACGGTAATCTGTATGTACACACGTATGGTGACTTTGTCATTTATAGGATGGATATAATAATGAATATGGTTGTAACATTTTTATAATAACATCACAATATATAGAATATACTAGATTTATTATTTCATAATGGAAACAACAAAGAAATAGGAAGTGGAAGAAGAAAAGAACTTGAAAGAGGTGATTAAATATTACATCTTCTTCGGGTTATTCCTTTTGATTTGATAAAAAGGGCTCCTTAGATTGGCTTTATGACTAAAGTAAGGCCTATAGGATGAATTTAGGACAGTTTATGGGATATTTGGGCAGGTTTTGGATGATCCAAATGGATTTTAAGGTGTGAATTTTAGATAAGGGGAAGTGTCCTTTTATAAGAGAGGTGAGGGTCACTTTAGGAAAATCTTGAAATATTATTTTATAATAAAATAATTTTCGGTTTCTAATGGCTAAAAAATAATTTATTTTAATGATAAAGTGGGGATGGGTCAAAAAACACTCAAAAAATAAGTTTTATATAGGTTTTTGTCACTATATTAACCTTATATGTTAGATTTATCTCTTAGTTAAATAGTTTGACATTTACCATGTCTTTTTTTATTTTTATATTATATGGTTAATAAACATACATTAAACTCTAAAGATAACCCCAAGTGGTTCATTAATGATAAAAATATAATTATATAAGTCTTTTTGTCAAACCTTATATTTTTAGAAATATTATATAAATTAATAATATAATATTTGTTTTTAAAATTTTTTATGTCAATTTTGACACTATTTGGTATTTGGTTTTGGTTAAAGTCATATCATCATGATTAATTAAAAAAAATTCCTTTAATAAACCCCAACATGTCATATTTACCTATATAATTAGTTTATGGCATCAAAACTATCAAATTAGATTTATTTTAATATTTATAATATCATTTATTTGATTGTTTCATTAATAAAGAAAATAATACATCAATATTGTGTCATATATAAATATATTTATTTTATGTCTAAAAATTATAAATAAAATATACTGATGTAGGAAATATTATTATATTTCTAATTACTATTTATAGTCTAATAGATCAATTATATAACCTCATATAAAAATTGTTTTTCTAAAAGATATTTTCTTTCGTTATTTTTGTCTCTACTTTAGATTATTTAATATAAAATGTCATTATCACTCACAAGTGGATTCATGGGGTCCCAAAATAGACCCAAGGATGGACATGGTCAGAAATATATCATCCAATAAGGTTAGGACATGTTTTAGTGTAAATTAATGTTATTATAATATTATTTTTTAACCTTAGTTACTCGATTTACCTCTTTAACCACGGTAAATAAAATATTTACTGATGTAAATATTCATAATGTATAAAACTAAAAGTTACCAATTTACACAATTTGGACTTCATGATTCCAAATATGGAATATATTTTTTAAAATTCAAAACACAGAAGTGGCGGAAATTAATTTAAAATTAATTCTCGTTGTCAAAACAATAAGCGTGTTTTTATGAAATAATAACTATCAAAAGATTGACACTTGTTTATGTCCAGTCCAATCATGAGATTACATCCAATGACATAAATTATATTAAATTATAAAAATATAATCTAATTATACTTATAAACCATTCAAATGTATAAATTAACACTGTAAATTTTTTCGATTAAAAAAGTTGTTTTTAATTAAAATTTAGTATTTCTTACTATTTATCAAAAATTGAAAGTTTCCAGAAAAGTACCAAAAATTCACCCTAAGATATTTTCGATATTACGAATCCAAAAATGAAGTCCATTTTGAAAGATAAAATTTAAAAAAATTAAAAAAGTGGGTATTACTATTCATAACAGCTAGTTTGATTGGTCACGGTGTGTTAGAATCTCTAAGTTGCATACAATGCAAGTTATTGCATTCTTCAAAGGGAAATGTACTGTAGAAGCTTGTGGTCTTAAATTCTTCCCTCCTTCAAATAATATCATCCTAAAAATTTTTATAATACTACCACACAAAAATATTTGGGTGGTTCTTCATCATAAGTTCCTCTGGTTCTCATGTTTCCTCTTCCATATTATGGTTTCTCCATAGAACTTTTACTAGACGAGTTGTCTGGTTTCTCAAAAAAAATTCTATGGTATCAAGAATCTTGAAAAGATCTTCACAATAAGACAAATTAGGTTCCAATTCATTTTCTTCATAGGTTAGTACATGCTTTGGGTCAGGCATGTATTTTCTCAACAGTGATACGTGGAACACATCATGAACTTTGGAGAGACTTGGAGGCATTACAAAATGATATGCTACAACTCAAATTTGTTCTAGAATTTTGAAAGGTCCAATGTACCTGGGAATCAATTTACCCTTCTTACTGAAACGTATAACACCATTCCCTAGATATACCTTCATGAAAACATGGTCTCCTACTTGAAATTATAAATCCTTCCTTCGATTATCGGCATAACTATTTTGCCTACTTTGGCCTGCTTTGATGTAGGTTTGGATAACCTTCACCTTTTCCATTGTTTCCTCAACAAGTTCTGGGCCTATAAGTTTTCTTTCACAAACATCATCATAACAAGTTGGTGTGTGACATCTCTTTCCATATAACACTTCATATGGTGCCATCTGAATACTTGAATGAAAGCTATTGTTATAGGAAAATTCTTCCAAAGGAAAATATTGATCCCACATACCTTGAAAGTCAAGTGAGTAAGATCTCAAAATGTCTTCTAAGGCTTAAATAGACCATTCTGATTGTCCATCAGTTTGAGGGTGGTAAGCAGTGCTCAAACGAAGTTCAGTATCCAAGGATTTTTGAAGACCTTTCCAAAATATTGATGTAAATTTGGGATCATGATCAGAAACAATCAATAAGGGTACTCCATGAAGTCTTACAACTTCATTAATATATAATTCTACTATAAGTTCAAGTGGTAAATATTTTCTTATAGAAAGAAAATGTGCTGACTTGGTAAGACGATCAACAATGAACCATATTGCATCATTCCTTCTAGGAGTCTTTGGTAGCCCCAAGAAAAAGTCCATCATAATATTATCCCATTTCCACTTAAGTATGGGAAGATGCTGCATGACTCTTCCAGGCTATTTCCATCCAGATTTCACTTGTTGACAAACCAAACTTCTTGACAGAAAATCAGCAATCTCCCTCTTCATGTTTTCCCACCAAAAATATTCCTTCAAATCCCTATACATCTTGGTGCTACCGGGGTGTATAGAGAAATTAGAGCTATGGGCATCATCTAATAATTCCCTTTTTAGATCTGGTATATCGGGAACAAAAATTCTCTTCCCAATTTTCAAAATCCCATCTTCATATATGAAGTCACTCAATCTCCCATCATTCAAAGCTTTAATATTCTTTTGAAACTCCTCAGCATCAGCCTGAGAACTTTTTATCCATTCTATTAAAGATTGTTTGGAAACCATTTGAAAAAGTATTGATGTTTCACCTTCCATGATTATTCCCATATCCATTTTCACTAGATCCATAAAAATAGGATCCATTTCAACTCTCATCTTGTTCAAAACTCCAGGATCTTTTCTGCTCAAATCACCTGCCACCTTATTTGCCTTCCCCGGGTGGTAGTGTATTGTGCAATCCTAATATTTAAGTAGTTGAAGCCATCACATTTGACTCAGGTTGAGTTCTTTTTGTGAGAAAATATACTTCAAACTCTTGTGATCAGTATAAATCTCACATTTTTTCACCATAGAGATAGTGTCTCCAAATTTTTAGAGCAAAGATTACAGCTGCTAACTCTAGATCGTGAGTAGGATAGTTTTTCCAATGAAGTTTTAGCTATCATTGCATAGCCAATAACTCTATCATTATGCATAAGGACACAACCAATTACTTTATTTGGAGCATCACTATAAATAACAAACCCATCATTCCCTGATGGTAGAGTCAAGATAAGAGCATTGACTAATATTCTCTTCAGTTCTTCAAAACATTCTTCAAACACTTTTGTCCCAAAAAATTTAACCCCTTTACATGTGAGCTTGGTTAATGGGTTGGCCAATCATGAAAAATTCTGGACAAAACGCCAATAATAACCTGCTAAACCAATAAAACTGCATACCTCAGTTATACTCGTCGGTGCTGGACATTATTGGATTGCCTTGGTCTTTGAAGGATCAATAGATATTCCATCCTTAGAGATAATATGGCCAAGAAAAGAAATCTCTTGAAGACAGAATTCACCCTTGCTAAACATCCCATATAATTCATTTCTTCTGAGGGTTTTTAGTATGGTGCACAAGTGATTTTAAGGATATTCATAGCTTTTGGGGTATACTAGGATATCATCAATAAATACCAACACAAAGTCATCAAGATATTCCATGAAAACTATTTTCATTAGATCCATGAAAACAAAGGGTGCATTAGTCAATCCAAAAGGCATTAATGTAAACTCATAATGCCCGTACCTATTTTGAAATGCTATTTTTGAAATTTCTTCCTTTTTCACACACAACTGATGATATCTAGATCAAAGGTCAATCTCTAAAAAATTTTGAGCTCCATGAAGTTGGTTGATTAAATCATAAATGTGAGGCAGGGGATACTTGTTCTTTATTTTTATAGCATTGATCTCCCTGTAGTCAATGCACAACCTCATAAATCCATCTTTCTTCTTAAAAAAGGACATGGGCTCTCATGGAGAAACACTAGGGAGAATAAATCCCTTATTTCTCAATTCTTCTAGTTGTTTCTTTAGTTCCACTAATTCCACAGTGTCCATTCTATAAGGGGTCTTCGATATGGGCCTTGAGCCAGGAATTAAATCAATGGAAAACTCAATTACTTGTTCTGGAGGATTTCCAGGTAAATCCTCTAGAAGCATGTCAACATATTATTGCACAATAGGCATTTCCTCTATTCGAACATTATTTTCCTCACCCATAGTTACTTCATTCTCTTCTTCCCCTATAATTGAATTAATTAGAGCTAATGGGGGTGAATCTAGATAAGAATCAGGTGGTGATGTTTCTGCTCTAAAGATAAGGTACTCCTTATCATCATCTAAAACTGTAACCTTTTTATTCTTACAATAAATTTTCACATCATGGTCTGAAACCCAATCCACTCCGAGGATTATATCAAATTCAATCATGGGTATGATGATGAGATTATCAGATAAATAACATTTATATGCTCTAATTGGAACTGATTCACAAAACATTGTTGCGATGATACTTCCCTTAAGAGTTTTGACTGATAACTCCCTTGTTAAGTCAAATTGAAAATATCTAATTTTCTTAGAAAACTGGGAAGATATGAATCATTGAGATGATCCTGAATCAAATAAATCATTTCCTAAACTTGAGGAAACCATTAAATTACCTGCCACCACATCTTTTGAAGCTTGAACCTCAACAGTAGTGATAGAATAAGCTTGGCCTTGCTCCCTTGGCCTTTCCTGAGGTAAGTTCCCTTAGAACTTAGGACATTCATTTTTATAATACCCCTTTTCTATTCAATTGTATAATTCAAAACCCTCCTTCTTCCCCTTGTAATCATGAGCTTGGTGTACTTTTTCCCCACACTTGTAATAGGCTCCCATTCCCTTCAGGCAAGTATCTGGGTGTTTCTTCCCACATTTACCGCATGATAGATATTCAAATATTCATTTCTTCCCCTTATTTTCATTTCCATAGTGTTCACCAGATCTCTTCTTCTCCTCCTTTTCCTTAAAGTCGTAAGACTTAGAGAATTCTTTTTCTGTCTTGATAGCACATGAGACAATATCTCTGTATGATGAGAAGGATTGTGAGACTAATTCTCAATGAAGAAATGGTTTTAACCCATAAAATTATGGATTAATATTACTCCTTGGTTTACATATATAATCTGCTTCATGCCTTTATAACCTTGTAAAGTTAGCCTCATGTTTTGCGACATTCTCATCCTCCTTTTCCCCCAGACTCAGAAATTCCCTTTCAATATTTGCTCGATGGTCATGAGGAAATTATTTTTCTAATAAAATCTATTTAAACTCCATTCATTCCATATTTGATACTTGATTGTCTTATTTGGTGTTTTGAATCAATAACCACCATTGATCTGCATCTCCCATCAGGCGATAAACTGCAATGACAACTTTTTCGCATTCACTACTCTCCAAAGCATGAAATATTTTCTCTAAGGAATTTATCCATTGCTCATCTACTAATGGATTTTTACTCCTATTTAATGTTGGTGGTTGTTTCCTCATGAAGTGGTCTAACATTGATCCTCTGTGTTGTGGACCAGGATGCTCTATATGGGTAAAGTTATTATTCATAACCTGAGTGGGTTGTCCTAGTATAGTGATAAGTTAATCAGCACCAGTTTCTTCAACAGTTCCACTATAATTATTTTGAGTAGGAGGGAAATCCCTAAATGGATTACATGCATTGATATTATTTTCATTCCTTCTACTAGGCGCCATTTCTAGACAATGACAAACACTAGATTATTTTATGAATCACAAAACATAATTCCAAACTTGTAAAACACTTAAAATAAATTTAATAGTTTATGGATATAATCCATAATCCTAAAAATGTTTTCTTTGAAGAATTATATACTCAAAAACCCTTCATAATAGTTTGTAAAGAAAATGAGAATTATCCTAAGCATATCCCCTAGGAGTGTCGTAACCAAGAGTGCATCAAGACTCGTTGTCATGAACAAGTTCCAATTCGAGTCTAGATCAAAGTGGTTTTTTGGGTTTTACCCCTAGGTACATTTATTCCAGAGCCACCTCTACCTGCTCGTATCCAGATAGGGATGTATTTCATGGAAAACTCACAAAATCTCTATAGTACCAAAATTCTAGGAAGTTCTTCTATACTAATCCTCAAAGTCTATCTTAGGGTAATATTCTCTAATCGGAGTTTTTCTAAATCTAGTTTCCAAGGGTTTTACTAAATTTCTTATGATACCAACTATAATTCCCTAACCCTAGTTACCCATAGTTGGTGCATTATTATATAACACATGCATGATCACAAAATATCAAGTCTCGAAAGACTGAGTAATTTAGTAGCCTTGGAAATACTAGATACATTCATAAGTTTTACATTACATTATAAAATTAAAAACTACAATGAAATAGTCTCCATAGGCCACACTCATATCCCTTAGACTATCCCTATAGTTCATTCATAATATACTTCTTCGCATCCTGGAAAAAATAAAACATATAAAGGGGTGATCTCAGATGCTTAGTAAGGATAACAATATAACAGAAAATTTCATAAATAAGCATAAACATTTAAGGCAATGTAAGACTAAAAAAATGCCTTTTAAACTTGAACTTAAACATAATATATCTAAGATAAAATCAAATAATTCAATTTACTTATTCACATGGATATTCTACTAGTCGAACAATCACATGCAATATCAATAGCCACTTTTATAATGATGGAATGCATAATGCCAGACTTCATAACCACATAGTCAAGGCCTTGTGCCAAGACGAAAAATAATATTTTGTCAATGCCTTGTTCCAAGACACTAGTTTGTCTCATGAGACCTACCGATTCATCGATGAGCTATAGCGGGCTCCACCCGTTACTTACTAAGTCCAATGCATTCCTCATATGAAAAGGTTTAAACATAACATAAACATTCGTATTAAAACTAGCATAAAAATGTCAATACTTTATCTATAAACCATGAATGGTGTAAAAATAACATATCCATAGTCAAACATATCACATAACCTTCATTACAATATGGATGTTTTTTATCATAATAAATCAACTTTTAACAAGCTTAAAATCCATCGAAGGATGTTGACATAGAAGAAAACAAAACTTTTTTAGAGAAATATCTCTTTCTATTTTGAAATCATTTAAAAGTCATATAATTGTAAAGGAAAAAATTTGTTTTAAAATTTTTATTATAATATTTTATGGGAATCTTTGACGATGATATAATGGTGGAAAATAGCCACACTCTCCATATATGTTAAAAAAAGACATTTTTACCATAATTTTGTCGAAAAGGTCATAAAGTACCTTATTTGGAAAATGACAGAAAGATTCCTTTCAAAAAATTTATGGTCAAATAACAGTATAAATGACTATAACCCATAGTATAGTAAACAGTAAAAATGTTTTGAATTACATTTTTAAGAAAACACGGATGTGGATGATAAAGAGGTCCCAATAGATACTTACGTAAAAACAACCTCGAATAATAAAGAGATTGTGAAATTAACCCTTACCTTGTACTTTTCCTTGGTCGAGGGTAGGTTAAACTCCTGTATAATGGTGAAATAATTTTTATTAAATTGTATAATAACCATATAAATTAATATGATATCATATATGATCTTCTAATATTTCTTTGTTAATGATATTTTAGTAGTATCATCGTTTTGGGTGTTAACTGATTCATTTTTCTTTATATGCTTGGTTACTTAATCCTTGTTTATTACAGATAGAATGTATTTTATTCATATTCATAATGATATTATGTTCATAAACATTATTTTTAATCATAAAATGAAAATTAGTCTTGAATGATTACGATGGGGAATGAATCTCATCGCGTTCGTGGAGACGGTAATCTGTACGTACGAACAAGCGACAATATCATTATTTTGATATTAAAATCATATATAATTGGATGTTATATCATATATAAAGAATCATTATCCTGTTATATTTATTATTTACATAATTTATACTCATTATTATACCCGTCCAAATGATGAAGTGTTTGAATAACAAACTACACCATGATGTGGAGAGGGTAATCCGTACGTACACACATATGGTGACTTTGTCATTTATAGAATGGGTAGAATAATGAATATGGTTGTACCATTTTTATAATAACATTATAGTTTATATAATATATTGTATTCATTATTTTATAATGGAAACATCAATGAAAGAGGAAGTGGAAGACGAAAATAACTTGAAAGAGGTGATGAAATATTTACCACTTCTTCAGGTTCTTCCTTTTTATTTCATCAAAAGGGCTCTGTAGGTTAGCTTTATGACTAATGGAAGGAATCTAGTATTAAGGGAGTATATTTTAGAGAATATTTGGGTATGGGTTGGCCGAGCCAAATGGCTTTGAAGGTGTGAATTTGAGAGAAGGGGAAGTGTCCTTTTATAAGAGAGGTGAGGGTCACTTTAGGAAAAGATTGAAATATTATTTTATAATAAAAACAATTTCGGTTTATAATGACTCAAAAATAATATATATCGAGGATAAGGTGGGGATGGGTCGAAAAAACTCAACCAATAGGTTTTATACAGGTTTGGGTCACTATATTAACCTTATCATTTAGAATTTACTCTTAGTTAAATAGTTTGACATTTACCATGCCTTTTTGTATTTTTATATTATATGGTTAATAAACTTACTATAAACTTCTAATAGAACCCCAAGTGTTTCATTAATGATAAAAATATCATTATATAGGTCTTTTGTCCTAACATTAGATTTTTAAAAATATTATATCAATTAATAATACAATACTTGTTTTTAAACCCCTTTTATGTCAATTTTGACACTATTTGGTATTTGGTTTTTGTTATATTCATAACATAATGACTACTTATAATTATTTTAATAAACCCTAACATGTCATATTAAACTATATAATTCATTTGTGGCATCAAAACTTTCAAATTATATTTATTTTAATATTTATAATATCATTTATTTGATTGTTTCATTAATAAGAAAAATACTACATCATTATCGTGTCATATATAAATATATTTATTTTATATATAAAAATTATAAATAAAATATCTTGATGTAGGAAATATTTGTATATTTCTAATTACTATTTATATTCGAACAGATCAATTATATAACCTCATATAAAAATTGTTTTATTAAAAGATATTTGCTTTTTTTTATTTTTTTATTTACTTTAGATTATTTAATATAAAATGTCATTATCACTTCCATGTGGCTCCATGGGGTCCCCAAATCGACCCAAGGATTTCCATGGTCTGACATGTATCATCCAATAGGGTTAAGACACGTTTTAGGGTAATTTAAGATTATTATAATATTATTTTTTAACCTTATTTACTAGATTTCCCCCTTTAACCATGGTAAATAAAATATTTACTGAAGTAAGTATTCATAATGTCAAAAAATAAAAGTTATATATTTACACAATTTCGAACTCTTGATTCCAAATATGGAATCAATTTTTCCAAATTCAAAACACAAAATTGGTAGAAATTAATTTAAAATTAATTCCCGTTGTCAAAACAAAAAGCGTGTTTTTATGAAATAATAACTATCAAAAGATTGACACTTGTTTATGTCCAGTTTAATCGTGAGATTACATCCAATGACTCAAATTATATTAAATGATAAAAATATAATCTAAATATACTTAAAAACCAGTCAAATTTATAATTTATCACTATAAATTATTTCGATTAAAAAATTTGTTTTTAATTAAGATTTAGTGTTTTAACTATTCATCAAAAATTGAAAGTTTTCAGAAAAGTACCAAAAATTCTCCCTAAGATAATTTAGATATTCCGAATCCAAAATTGAAGTACATTTTGAAAGATAAAATTTAAAAAATTTCAAAGTGGGTATTACTATTCATAACGGCTAGTTTGATTGGTCGCGATGTGTTAGAATCTTGAAGTTACGTACAATGTAATCTATTCCATTATTCAAAGGGAAACGTACTGTGTAAGATTGGGGTGTTACAAGGAATCATAAGAAATGTTGAATTAATTTATAATATTACATAGACATGTGTCAAGGATAACTTCCTAGACAATATCACATGGTGGGAAAAGTCCCAAAATGTATTATGTTTACTCCCTAATCCCATACATGACACCTCATGAGACTAAAGCTTTACCCAATGCATTTGAGAACTATATGAGCACATCCATAATAACATTTTCATGATTTATGTGTTTCAAAAGAAGCAAATAAATCACAATTCATAAACATAATAATTACCCATGGAGATAAAACGGGTTGCATAATCTTCTCTCATATCATAATAAAATTAAATTTCATAATGAAGGAATTTTAGAGATGAACATATGGAATGAATTACCCTTTAAAATAAAGGTAGAATAAGCTAGGTATATATGTGATACACACACACACACACATATATATATTATTTTTAAAAAATATATAACATCAAAGTTAGTATTCATTTATGAAAATGTCTTTAAAATATTACATGGAATATTTCTTGAGAAAAATTCCATTTTCACTATGAAATCACTTCTTCAAAATAAAAAAAAAATTCTATAATATTTTAGAAAAATATTCTTTAAAAATTATCATGGAAACTAATAAATTTAGCTTCAAATAATTATGTGGTCATGATTGTGGGTAATTCCATATATTCCATATAATTTTAAAAAACATTCCATTCATATTGTTGTAAAAAGGTTAAAAGAACCTTGTTCAGAAAATGATAAAAAGAATAGTTTGAAACCATTTTATAAAAATTAAAACATGGGTAAAAATTTATTTAATAAATCATTTGTTTAATGATAAAAACATTATTGAAAATATTTTTAGATAACTCTGATATGGATGAAAAAGGATTTTCAACCGAAGAGGGAAAAAAGTTCATATTTTCTTAAAAACATTATATCAATAATTTTAAGTACCAAAGAGGGGAGGATATTAATTTTAATTTAAAATTTCATTAATTAAAAATTTATAATAAAATTTAAATGTTTTATTATAAAATTACCAAATAATTTCCTACAATGAAAATTCAAGCATAAACAATGCTAATTAAAATGAGGTTGATGCATTAACCCTTATCGCTTTAGTAACTTTTGAATCATAACTAACATTAATTAAGAAGATTAATTGTAACTTAAAATATAATTAATTATGAATGTTTCATGATATATTATTTAAATTTTCAGTATATACACAATTTAAAAGAAATTAGGTTCATAAAAGAACATGTGTATTAAAGAGGGAAGTTTTGAGATGAAACCCTTACCTTGAGTCCATATTTTGTCATGTATGTATTTTATCTCTTGTATAAAAATATATATCAATTATTAGATTTATTAATAAAATTTTACAGGATCAATACCTTATACTTAAAACATTTAATTACTTATTTAGTTATGTCAACATCAGGTGTTTTGAGGAAACTCTTCATAATTTCATAATGGAATCAGTGTGTTGAATGTGATCAAAGGAGTAATTGTTAAATAATATATAATAATAATAATAATAATGAGATAATTATAATTTTTATACATCAATTATATTTTAAAAAAGAACCATCAAATACGGTTATTAAAAATGAAGTGCATTACAATCATGGAGACAATATGTCATATATATGTATGAGTAACATTTTAATTTCCCAGATATCATGATGGTAAGAATGGAAGTGTTATTTTATCCTTATAAAATTATAATTATATAAAAAATATCATATTTTTTAAATACACTTACTTATACCATCCATATTCTATGGTAATAAAAAGTAAATTACATCGCTTTGTGAGGTGGTATTCCTCTATAGACACAAATGGTGTAATCATTTTTCAATGGATGATAAGATAAGAAGGTATTTTATAGATTCATTTTACATAGTGATTAATACTTCATTAATATTTTATATAAACATTAAATCCATCATCATGAACATCTGTGAAAGGTAATGATGGAAAAAGAATTACATCAGTTTATGAGGTGATAGTCCTCCATACATATGAATGATGGTTTCATTTCCCATTTTATGAAGGAGGAGATGGATAAACATTATGACATAAAAATAATATAATATTAGTATATATAATAATCTAGTTTTATTATATTCTAATTTTTATGACATTATTGAAGTTTGAGAAAGAAGAAGTAAAAAAGAATGAGCTCAGTGACGATGATTACCTTCTCTTAGATGAACCTTCTTTTGATCACTTATTAATAAATCTAAGGTTTGTCCTTTGGGAAGAAAATAAGATCTATAATGTGGATAAATATGTTGGGAAAATATTTTTATTTATTTTTTAGAAAAATGTCTTGATATGTATAATGTGAGGGGATGGGGTTCCCTTTTATAATTGAGGAGGAATGCCATTTTTGTAAATACCAAAAAATATTCAATATGGGAACTCATTATTAAGAAAATTACCTAAAAATTGTTATATAATGGAGCTTAGGGGTGAAATGGTTGATATAAACCTCCATAATTCAAAAATAAACATGTTTTAAACATGTTACTCCCTTTACTTCTTTAGTTTCACATCCTGGTAAAGTGGTTTTAACATTAACACTAGTAATAGTTTTTTTACTATTTTTACTATTCATTATGATCAAAAAATTATGTTTTCCTTATTATTTAATATTAGTTATGATGATTCCAAATATAGAATAAAGTTTAAAAAATTCAATTCACATTAGTGAAAAATTTTAATTAAAAATCAAACCCGAAAAAGTTGTCCAAAATGGTTTTTCCTGAAATGTATTTTTCAAGCAATAAATGATATTATATTAACTCTATGATGAGAAATAACAATTATAAGAATTTAAATTAATATAAATATATGTATAATATATGAATTTAATTTAAATATTTCACTACTATTTGATATTTTAAATAATTAAAATGGATAAAGTTTATGCATTTAAAAATAATTTATAGAAAAGCATGTTTTAAGCCTAAAAATAATCTTATACCAAAATAATGAAAATTTATGATTCAAATGAGATTAATTATATTGATTTAAATAAATTTATTAATATTAAACTTTAATATCAAATCTAAAATATAATTTAACTTTTAAATTACTCGATTTAATGAAAATAAATATCTATATTTGAAAATTCAGTAATTTTCACTATTCATTGAAAAGCCAAAAATTTCAAAAAAATCTCAAATTTTCACACAATGTTAATTTTTTATATGTTGATTTTTTTTGTTTCAATTTATAAAATAAAATTTAAAAAATTTCCAAAAATTAATTATAATATTTTCCCACAAAAAAGTAATAAAAATCATTTTTGAAGAATGTTTTTATAGAATAAAATATCATTATTAAAATTTGAGTTCTTATTTATTTAGGATTTATGAGTAAATTTATATTGATAAAGAACTTTATATATATATATAATAATTTAGTTATTATTTTTCATACCTGTCAATTTAAGATTTAGGTTATAATATTAATATATTTTATTTGTCGTTTAAGCTTGGTTTTGCATGTCTTATACATTATCAAGTATATGTTCTTATTTTAAAATACTAAGGTGTTAAAATATTGATCAAATTGAGTCCTAAATCACTCTATTTTAGAATATAATAGATTAATAAACTATAAAAAAATAAAATTGAAATTAAGTAGTGGATTTCATGCTTAAAATTGAATAAAAAGATAAGTTAATTTATGAACTTAATTATTATATTGAATAAAGAGGGGAAAATATTAAATCACTTGGGGTAGAATTTTTAAATTTAAATAACAAATTAGAATATATATTGAAATTTGGAAATTAAAATAATAAATTTTATTTTTTAATATTTATAGATTAACAGGTCAATAAAATGTCTGAAAGAGGCATAATAAGTTTTTAGATTTATTGAATTATTAAAGACCAAATTATATGTGTATGACCAAACTTATATATAAAGGTGATTCATCTAAGTCTTGGATGGGTAATGATTTTGTTGAGTAAAATATTAATAATTTAGTTTATTTCAGTAGTATAAAAGATACTTGAATTCTATGGAGAAGATCGGTGATTGGACATTCATGTTATTGAAGTTTCAATTATATGGTTACTTGGGTTACACCATGACCTATTATAATAATTAAATAATTTACTTGTGAGGTGATAAATTTAAGAGAAATAAACTATAAATGGAAATATATCCTATATAATAATAAAATAATTATTTTATGGCTATTATTTTTTCTATTATAACTTTTCTCTTAGAAAATTGGATTATTAACCATGGAGAAAAGGAATTAATTCCATAAATGAACCAAGGATAATGTAAAGGAAATCTATGAACACCATCCCAATTAATAATTAATTCTATCTAAAGGGGTGGAAGATTTCATTACTACTTATTTAAAGAGAAGGGAATAGAGTCCCATGCATGCTATTATATGGGACTATAGAAGAAGGTTGGAGGATGATTTCATGCTTAGCTGGATCGATCTTGAATTGATGAAGTATGATTCTATGTTTGTGTGTGGGAAAATTTTCCCTACCTGAGTATGGAAACCCACTCACATGGTTAAATATTCCCTTAGATTGGGTTCCCCCTAACAAAATGGTGTCTAATCCTCCTCACCATTCCCCTCACGGTGAGAAATTTCTCTATCGATATCTCTTTCCCATACTCATGTATTATTCTTGGTGTTCTCATATGGAATGTTTGCCTTCTTGCCGTTCAAATTATGGGTTTTACCTCTATTTTTTCTAGAATTTCTTAGTTTTGGTTACTTTTTTAGGCCATGATTACTTTAACCTTTTCCCTTATCACTTAAAAACATCATAATAAACCCAATTTTTGGTTTGGAATAATGGTTCTACAGAGGTTTAGGATGTTAGTGGTGGTTCTAGTGTTTATTAATGCCTTTTGGATGTATTTTTGGCTACTTTCAGTGTTTTCCCTCTCATATGTTTTTAATTTATTATATTTTTTCATGCACATAGTTGTTGTCCCATTCAAACTTACTCTTATCTTTCTACCTAAATCTTTGTACTAGACCCCATATAAATCTAGTATGAAGGTTCTTGTGAAAGTTTTGGGTATATACTATTAGTGTATTAAAAAAATTTAGTGAATTTTGTGATGGTGTTATCCCACTCTTGGGTTTTGGTTTCTTTATATAGTGGAATCTGCTCAATTGGTCTCATATTGGTGGTGTTCAACATTTTGGATATGATTTATTGGTGTAAGGTGATGAAAAAGGTTGGTGTTTATAATTTATATGATGATGTTTTTTTTCAATTTTACCAGGGTAAGTAATATTTTCAATGACACTATTAGGTTTTGAGGCTCGAGGTGGGATTCCTGGATCAATGGAAGGGGTAGGTAAATCCAGTGAACTTTTCTCACTTCCAACTTTACTCTATCTTCAATTTCAATCAAACATTTCCTAGATAGTCTAGTGAGGTGGGTTGCAATGAAGATTTTGTATGTATAAGTTGAGTGGTCGATGGGGCTCTAGGATATTTTTTATACATAGGCTATATCCCTTCCTTCAACTTGCTGAGGATCTAGTTTTCTACCTACTAATATGATCATTTTATGGGTAATGATAAGTGGAAAAAGTGTGAGCATGGTTTGATGTGGTTTAGTCTAGTCTTTGATGTGTTTTTGTGGTTTTAATCTAGTTGGTTTAACATTGATGATAGTCTAGATTCTTAAAGGGCTTATGACACTAACATATTAGGATTTGATTATGATGATTTTGTGGTAGGTTTTATATCTCACAACAAAACTTGTTGCTTGTAGAGTGACATGGTTGGTTAGTAGTGATGGGTTTGTGGGTCTATCATTTCATTTGTTTAAATTTTAATTATGAATTTGAATTTGGATAATTGTAGTTATTTTTATTGTTTTTAGTCTCTAGTGACGTGTTGGTTACCACTAATCCATAAAAGTGTTTTATTTTTGAAAATAAAAAAATGAGAGACCTACTCATGTCTCAACATAATAGAGAATTTATTATGAATAAATAAATATAATGTGAAGAATATATTTTCTGAAAATACAATTAATTTTTCATGAACAAAAATACATAGATACTATATAATTATTGATCATCCCATGTGATGGAAAATGAAATTTATTTTAAAAACTTTAAAATGACATGGATACCATAGTTTATTTTAGAAATAATGGTTTATTAAAGATCTATAGAAATGATAATATAATGTTTTCTACAGAAGAGTTAAAAAAATACTGATATACTCTTTATGTTTTTTACTTTGATATAATATCTTATGTGTGAGTCAACTTTACAGCTTAGGACTTCAAATTTAATTTATTTTTTGGGATATTTGATCAAAGAATAATATGGTGATGTATTAATTTAAGGAAGTATGAATAATGGGAATATCTATTAATTATATAGTAGATAAATCCTATATTTTCTTTTATGGATGATGAAATATATATATATATATAAGGAATTTATGACTTTATCATATACATTAATAAATTATAAAAGTTTTTCAATGTTTAAAGGGGTAATTGATATCCCTAAACAAAAAAAGTGATGGAAAAGAATTATGATTCATGATTGAGAGTGAATATGGTTTAAAATTGTTAAATTCAAAGAAGAAAAGAGTTTCAAATCTACTTGACTTGATTTACATTGATTTATTTGGTTCAATTTCATATACAAGAACAATACGAGAAAGAAATTTCATCATTTTTAGGGATAACTATAATAATATTACATGTATTATGTACATGAAAAAAATTACAATGTGATAATATATATCAAAATATAATGAATTTGGGATGAAATTTTTTCCATAAGTTTGATAAAAACATTAGTATTAGACAGTGTGATGAAAATACTATTATGGAACTCACTAGAAAATGAAACTAAGATAAATGAAATATAGTGTGACTTAGGTTGTCTCAAATGAAGAAGGATTTTTAGTGTATACTTAATATTATTATGTGGGTTTTATTTTTATCGGAAAATAGCGAACAATTGTGTGTGTATTTGAATGTGTATAAAATATTTTTTGTAACCAATTTTTAAAGAGTGGAATCATCAAGGATATTCCATAAAAAACTTTCTAAATAAAAAATTATTTGAATAGAATTTTAATTATATCTCACCGACCAATTAAAACCTCAATTATTTTCTCTTACTTAGTATGTTCAACAAAAAATTGAATGTGAAATGATCAATGCACTCCCTTCTCTTACCTAGCCAAGTTATAAGAAAATTATGATCCATCCATGATCAATTTTCACTTCCCTCTAATATTTGGTAAATAAAGAAGATCCTAAGGGCTTGTGTTTTAAAACCAAGAAGATGAGATCTAAGAAGAATAAAATTGCAAAAAATGGAAATCTATAACTCTCTATAGTAAACTAACCCTTTCAGTAAGGTCAAGGAAAAGAGAACTATTCATTAAATACAATAATTCATATAATATATGGGTGGGGGAAGTCTCATTGGATCAACTAATATTGGTCTATTGTGAAATTAATGGAGTAATTATAACTTGTGAATGATAAATAAAAACTATAAAAAAACCATCCAAATCTCCTCTATAGTTAGTTGTATCCCCTTTAATAGGGGAATGATAAATGTGCAAAAATATTTAATGATGGGATATTTTTCATTCACTTTAGTCAGTTCTATCTCTCGATGTGAATGACACATACTCCCTCTAGATGATAAACCTAATATTTTGTTCCCTTGAAGCCATTAGATTACTTATTATTCCTTTAAATTAGTCTATACCAATGAGTATGTTCCACCTTTTTCCAAATTTATCCAAATAACAAGAATTAATTATTCCTTTAATCTCATTGTGACTTGAATGAGATCTACTTCGAAAAGACATAATCTCTAAAATCATGCTTCCTAGAGTTTTCTCTCGGTGCAGTTGGGAATAATTCTTTTATGTACCTGATAATAATGTATCATCCCCACCTAAACAAAACTAAATTTCATAAACGGAGGAGTCTTACGTTTGGGTATAAATTAACATTAAGTTTGGAATGCTCGCACTTAATTTTGGGGAAAATTACCCTTAAATTTGGACTAATCTCCCTTTTGTTTTGAAAAAATGAAACTTACATTTCTTAGGTTGTTATGGGACTTTGTCAATTTCCCTTTCTCCACTCCATGAAACCGTTATGAATTTTAATGTAACTCTTATGAACTTTATGGATTGTCAAAATTTTAACTTATATCTTGATAATTACTTTTACATTCTATTTTTGACTATTACACACCTTAGTCCTCCTTGAGAATTTTCTAATTTCCCATATGAAGGTTTTGGGGTGTAACTGAAGTGTGTAGAGCCCATTCCCATTAATGTATTTTTTTTTATCTTAAAATAAATCCTCTGAAAATGATGATACCTGTCACGACTCGACCCAATGGGGCTCAAGCAGTGACTCGCCAAGCCCGCCTTCAATAGTCCAGGGGCTGGAGACTAGCGCCGAGTAGGTTATCACACACATGGGAGGAATTAGCCTAAGGTACCTATACACATGCACCCACATACACATCCATGAAACAGTGTAGAGATATATATAAAAACTGAAAAGAAATGAATGCATACATCTAACCCACAACCAGAGTGCAACATAAGTACAAAAGAGAAAAATAGGGCCCACAAAAGGAAAACCACAAAAGCGTACAACCTGCTCGGAAGAAGGGGTGTGCTGCCAAAAGCACCACCAGAAATCTCCTCAGCACAGCTCCGGTAAGATTCCGTGGTCAGTCCCGCTCACTCAGCTCCACCTACTCCGGGTCCTCCGAGGACTCCGTCCAAAGGCATGTGGTCTGCACAAGACAAAACATGTGCGGGAAAAGCCCGTGCAGGGGTGAGTATAACTATACTTAGTAGGCACCCCAAAAAACCCAAAACATAAGAGAGCAATTGAAAGGAAACAATCCGCTCATCCCAGCCAGAGGGAACCCAGATGGGAGAAAAACTCCATCTCATGACCATCCTCAGCTAAACACAACTAGTCAGCTCATTCAAGGTGTAGGCCCAAACATACACCGTGAACATCCTCTTAGGTATACACCCAAACATATATAAAAAACATCCAGATATACTCAGCTCATGCACCAGGCCACATGAGGTACCGACCTCATCACCAGCAACGGTTCACAACCAGGAGAACACACTCCACGAGCACTATCATCTAGATGACACTTGTCCGAGAGATACACACCGTTGGGTCCCACACAAACATCTCATACGCTCACCCGGGAGATCACACTCGTCTGATATCATCACTGAGGAAACCTCTCTGAAACAACATAAACACCAAACTCATCGGATAGGGGATCTCTCCTAGGGTCTGCTAGGGGATACCATAACCCACACCGATATATGAAGATCTCATAGATAGGGGATGACTCCCAGGGTCTGCTAGAGGATACCACAACCCGATCTGGCATTCATAGATCTCACAGATAGGGGATCACTCTCAGGATCCTCTGGGGGATACCACAACCCGATCCGGTGCTCGACAGAAACACATCACTTAGATAAAAGATTGTCACTCGTGTCACGACGGTCATGACAATACCAAAACCCTATCTAGTACATCTCGCGATGTAGGGGATCGAACTGACGATTCCACAACCCTACAAGAACCACACACTGAGTAGTGGATCATATAACCAACGATACAACAACCCAACTATAATCCTCATACTGAGTAGGGGATCATATACCTGATGGTGCCCCAACCCTACTGAGCACAGCCCACTGCTTAGGGGATCATATTTCAGATGATGCCACAAACCCTATGGGGTTAACCTTCTAGATAGGGGATCACCACCTGGGGATAAGCGATCACAACAATAACAAGAACCTGATATAGGGAAACGATTCTAGAGGATCCCGCTTCGGGCCCACCAGAGGGATGCCGCAACTCTAACAGATTAAAAGTCCCATCGAGAGGATCACAAACCTATACTATGGTTGTGATGTCGTGCGAACCCTCGTAGGAATAAACCAAGGGAGTACCCTCAACCACTGCTAGTCCAAACATCGCTAAACCGAGCAACCCGCCACAACGCCACACAGCACTCCTCCAATGCTGATACCAAGGCATCCATCACGATCCACGTGGAAAAACACGCAGGCTAGGCTGTTTACTTTCCCAAAACGAAAAACTGGTGAAAAAGTCACTATTCACCGTAGCTAGCTAGTGTGGGGCCCACACTACAATTTCAAAACTCCTCAAGCGGATCATACCACTGCGATCCCCTCAGAAAAACACACAGAATCGACTACTCGATCCTCCCAAATGGACACCTAGTGAAAAATGTACTATTCACTGAAGCAAGCCCTGGTGGGGCCCACACCATGCTCGTGAAACTCATCAAGAAGATCACACCATTGCGACCCCCTCGAAAAAACACACAGGATTGAATACTCGTTCGTCCAAAATAGACACCCGGCAGAAAAGTTGCACCTCTCCGAAAACACCAAATCCCGGCCCCGTGGGGCCCACACCCTGTTCTCAGTCAGAACACCTGAAAACCATCAATAAAAGTTTGTCGTACCATCAGGGTCTCAACACCACTGATGACACATCAATCAGATGCTCCGAGTATAAGATACAACGCCCTGAAGTCGTATAATAATAAAATATCATTATTTTATTCGAAGTTTCTAGAACCCAGGACACAAACCCGAACTTTGAAACCCCACGAACACACACTGAAGGGTTTGACTCGTCTCCAGGGTCACATCGCCGTAGACAGCACGCGATTCTGATATCCAGGGAGCCAGATACGGGGGTTTTAAAACCCCTGTGTACAAGAAGAGGGCCGGACCGGCCTGAACCGGCTGGTCTGGCCGGCCTGGGCCAGTCCGCACCGGCCGGCAGACCACGGTGCGGCGCATGCGGGTGCGCGCATGCCTAATTCCCCGTGGGGGTCATCGGTGATTGATGATAGGATGCCACGGTGCGGCGGTCCCGGTTGGCTCCCGCGGCCCGCCGCCACGACGCCGTCGCACGAGAGTCGTGCTGGCAGACCTTTCTGAGGTTCGCCTAGGGCGCCTTGGGGGTCCAAACAAGATTCTAAAGCCATCTACGTGGCCCCCAAGACCGGATCTATGCATCTGAAAGCTCAAAATGGAGAGAAACCAAACCAAATGGGATCTAGGATTTCAAAACTCAAAACACCTACCTGTTGGCGGATCGCCGAAGCTTCAGGTGCAGAACGACTCCCACGACACCTTGAAGCTCGATCCACTTTGGATCAGCGCCAAAAACAGATGTCCGCAGCTCGATTTGACGAAGAACGGAGGTAGGGGGAAGGTTTTTCGTCACTTGCGGGAGGAAGGATAAGGGAGGGGGCTTGATTGATTGTTTTTATTATTTTTTTAAAATAAAAACATCATTTTAACTCCCTGCCAACACGCCTCTGACCTGGCACCCAGCACCGACTAAAATTATGTCGCGCCTAGGGTAAAAACAACATTTTGAACGCAAAAGCCCACTCAGAATTGTGATTTGAGACTCTGTTCAGGAGTTATTCAAGCTGACACTCATAAATAGTATTTTATTTTTTTTACAAAAATTCCCCTGGTGGCTTTTCTCACAGCAAACCCGCGCCCGCAAAGTTTACACCCCGCCTAGGGTAAACGACATGCTTCAGACAAAAGCATGCCCTAATATTCCCATTCTGAGCTACCGTTTATGAGATAAAACACCCCCGCCATGTGCATAGTATAAAAATACTTAATATTTTTATAAAATTTATTCCAGGCACAGAGGGTCTCAGAATCACATGCCATCTTCGCGCCTAGCTCTGGAAATATTTTTAGGAATATTCCAAAGTCTAAAAGGTCCAAAAACCAAGTCCCTATATCCTCCCCACCTTAGAACTTTTCATCCCCAAAAATCCATAATTATGGGGGAAGCAACTGAACTCTCGATTGGGTCTCCAACACCAGCAAGTTTTCCAACACAAAATGATGCCCGGACACACAAGTCAGAGGGACCCGTCCACCACACCTCGAAACTATCCGCTTTTAATTGCGTCACAAAAACACGTCTCGGTGGGGGAAAGATTCCCCTTCCTCATGCATTCTAAGCACATCGAACAACACCCACACAGGGTCTTACCAACGCCCTGAACAAACCTCAAACAAGCATCGAAAAGAAAAGGGTACCACTAAACAGTGTCTATAAAAACAACTACAGAAGTAGAAATAACACAAGGTGTACCACTATCCACCTGCGGAGCCTCTGATTCAAAAACCTCTAAGGCCTGCAACTGTCCTCTCCATTGTCCTCCAGCTCCCAGAGCCTGGCGTGGACCACTTGGGGGTGGTAGTGGTGGCATCTGATACCGCCTACCACCTCCCACTGCTGCACCATCTTCGTCACCACTTCCACCACCCTACGGACCTCCAAACTCAAGACGTTGATGCTTCCAAGGTGGCCTATCGACCGGCTCCCTCTCAGCATCACGACGGGTCTGACAATCTATAGCAAGATGTCCCTGACGGTCGCAAGCGTAACACCGCCTCTCCTGTGGCTGACCAAAACTAGCATGTGAGCCCTGAGAGCCCTGAACCTCAGATCATCCATCCTAAGGTCACCTCCTGAAACGTCGCATACGTCTGGACCTTTGAGTCTGTCGTCTGCTACCAGCTACAGAACCGGCTGACGAGGTCTCAGCTCTCGCGTGACCAACACTAACAGAAGATATCTGATCGGCCAGAAATCTCTCCACCACCAAGGCCCGCTCCATCACTCAGCATTGGTGGAAATGCACAAGGAAACCACACCTACTCGGATGTCTCTACGTAATCTCTGATCGAAGGTCTGATCCCTAAAGAACAGGTCTCAAACCATATCCAAATAGTAGCATGACAGGTCTGTAAACCTTGCTGAGTACTCTGACACAATCATGCCCTCCTGCCAAAGCTGCAGAAGCTCCTGAATCCGCACTGACCTCAGTGTCACCGGATAGAACTTTTCCCTAAGAGATGCTTAAACTTTTCCCACGTGAGTGTCTCCTCATCGGGGGACTGCGTCATCAAACTCCACCATCGCCCCGCCGAACCATGAAGAAGGCTCATCGCTAGGACCACCATCTTATCTGGGGGTGTCGTCACCAGGCTGAAAACTTGGGTGACTACTTCGAGCCAGTCATTAGCTTCCTGAGGGTCTGGATCACCCCGGAACCTTAGAGGTCGCTACCTCTGGAACTCGTGCAGTGCACTTAGCCTGCACGCAACCTCATCCTGCACTACCGACATAACCAGCTGCTCTACTGGTGAGGGTTCAACTAGTAGACCACCTAGATTTCCAGCCTCAGAACATGCGCCCTAGTCCACAGCCTCAACACAGGGTGAACCATCACCACAATCCCACTACGGAACCCTCACTGGTTGTCATCGTGGAGGCATCTTGAAATACAATGAAAACGCACAACAGTCAAAGAGTATATCCTGAGAGATGACTCAAGAAGAATAGGGGAAACCCAAAAACCCAGTCTTATATGATGCATGTACTATTATGTCACTAGGACTAGTGTCCAAACATCTCAAGTCTAAAGGCATGTTATCATAGTCCTAGTTAATGGATACATCGGCTGCCGCACCAACATTGGAGTCCCTTCCCAGAAAGATGAACATGAAACATCTTGACACTACCGCTATGCAACCCAAACCAAACTCACAGCTAGACCAGCTACGCTCTGAGATCCCAAAGGTGGAACCTCCTCTAATACCACTCTGTCACAACCCGACCCAATGGGGCTCGAGCCGTGACTCCCCAAGCCCGCCTCCAGTATTCCTGGGGCTGGCGACTAGCACCGAGTAGGCTATCACACACATGGGAGGCATTAGCCTAAGGTACCTAGACACACACACACCCACATACATCTCCATGTAACAGTTCATAGAAGTATATAAAAACTGAAAAGAAATGCATGAATACATCTAACCCACAACCAGAGTGAAACAGAAGTACAAAAGAGAAAAATAGGGCCCACCAAAGGAAAACCACAAAAGCATCCAACCTCCTCGAAATAAGGGGTACGCTGCCAAAAGCACCACTGGAAATCTCCTCGGAATAGCTCTAGTAAGACTCCATGGTCAGTCCCCATCACTCAGCTCCGCCTGCTCTGGGTCCTCCTGGGACTCCGTCAAAAGGCCTGTGGTCTGCACAAGACACAAGCATGTGTGAAAAAATCCTATGTAGGGGTGAGTATAACAATACTCAGTAGGAACCCCAAAAACCCAAAACATAAGAGAGAAACTAAAGGCAACAATCCACTCATCCCAGACATAGGAAACCCAGAAAAGAGAGAAACTCCATCTCATGACCATCCTCGGCTAAACAAAACTAGTCAGCTCAATCCAGGTGTAGACCCAAACATACACCTTCAACATCTACTCAGGTATACGTAAATACATATATAAAAAACATCCAGATATACTCAGCTCATGCACCAAGCCACATGTGGTACCGACCTCATCACTAGTAACAGTTCACAACTATGAGAACACACTCCATGAGCACTGTCATCCAGATGACACTTGTCCGAGAGATACACACCATTGGGTCCCACACAAACATCTCATACGCTTACCCAAGAGATCACACTCATCGGATATCATCACTAAGGAAGCCTCACTGAAACAAAATAAACACCAAACTCCTCAGATATGGGATCTCTCCTAGGGTCCGGTAGGGGATACCAGAACCCACACAGGTATACAAAGATCTCCCAGATAGGGGATCACTCCCAGGGTCTGCTGGGGGACAACACAACCCGATCTGGCATTCGTAGATCTCACAGATAGGTGATCACTCCCAGGATCCGCTAGGGGATACCACAAATCGATCTGGTGCTCGACAGAAACACCTCACTTAGATAGAGGATCGTCACCCATGTCACGATGGTCACAATGATACTGAAACCCTATCTTTTACATCTCACGCTGTAGGGGATCAAAAAAACGATGCTGAAACCCTATAAAAACCACGCGCTGAGTAGGGGATCGTATAAACATTGATTCCGCAACCCTACTATAATCCTCACGCTGAGTAGGGGATCGTATACCCGATGATGCCACAACCCTACTGAGCACGGTCCACTGCGTAGGGGATCATATTCCCGATGATGCCAAAAACCCTATGTGGTTAACCTTCTAGATAAGTGATCACCGCCCGGGGATAAGCGGTCACATCGATACCAAGAACCCGAACTAGGGAAACGATGCTAGAAGATCCTACTCCGAGCCCACTAGAGGGATTCCACAACTCTAAGAAATTAAACATCCCATCGAGAGGATCAAAAACCTATATCAAGGTTGTGATGTCATGAGAACCCTCGTAGGAACGAACCAAGGGAGTACCCTCAACCACTGCTGGTCCAAATGTCACTAACCCGAGCGACCTGCCAAAACACCACACTGTGCACCTCCAAGGCTGATACCGAGGCCACCATCGTGATTGACGTGAAAAAACATGTAGGATAGGCTGTTTACTCAGCTGAAATGGACAATCGGTAAAAAGGAACTATTCAACAAAGCTAGCCCATGTGAGGCCCACACTATAATCCCAAAACTCATCAAGAAAATCATACAACGGCAATCCCCTCGAAAAAACAAATGGAATCGACTACTCGATCATCCTAAACAGACACCCGGTGAAAAAGGTATTATTCATCGAAGCCATCCTGGGTGGGGCCCAAACCACACTCCTGAAACTCATCAAGCAGACCACACCATTGCAATCCCCTTGCAAAAACACATAATATTGATTACTCGTTTGTCCAAAATGGACACTCGGTGGAAAAGTTGTGTTTCTCTGAAAATGCCAAAACCCAGCCTCGTGGGGACCATACCCTGTTCTCAATCAGAACACCCGAAAACCATCATTAAAAGTCCGCTGGACCATCAGGGTCTCAACGCCACTGACGACATGTAAATCAGACGCTCCGGGTAGAAGATACAATAGCTAGAAGTCGAATAATACTAAAATATCATTATTTTATTCGACGTTTCTAGCACCCGGGCCACAATACCAAACTTAAAAACCCCCCGAACCCACACCAATGTGTAAGCCTCGTCACTAGAGTCACTTTTCCGCATACAGCACATGATTCTGATCTCCAGGGAGCAAGATACGGGTGTTTTAAAACTGCCCGTGTACAAGAAGAGGGGCGGACCGGCCTTAACCGGCCGGCGGACCGTGCCGCCGCTGCGCAGCACGCGCACGCATGGCTGACCCCCCCCCCCCCCCCTCGTGGAGGTCGTCGGTCATTGAAACCAGACCACCGTGGTGTTGCGGTCCCGATTGACTCTCACGGGCCACTGCCACTGGCCGCCACGGCGCCGCCGCGCCGACAGATCTTCCGAGGTCCGCCGGGGGCACCCCGGGGGTCCAAACGCGATTCTGAAGCCATCAGCGCCCCCCCCAAACCGGATATACGCATCTACAGGATCTAAATAGAGAAAAACCAAACCAAATAGTATTTGGGATTTCAAAACTCAAAACGCCTACCTGTTGGCGGATCGCCGAAGCTTCGGGTGCAGAATGACGCCCGCGACGCCTTGAAGCTCGATCCACTAACAATCGGCGCCAAAAACGGACGTCCGCGGCTCGATTTGACAAAGAATGGAGGTATGGGGGGGAAGTTGTTTCGTCGCCTGCGGGAGGAGGGAGATGGGAGGGGGCTTGATTGATTGTTTTTTTAAATAAAAACTATATTTTAACTCCCCGCCAACACGCCTTCGACCCGGCACCCGGTGCCGACTAAACTTTTGTCGTGCCTAGGGTAAACACGATATTGTGAACGCAACGGTACACTTAGAATTGCGATATGAGACTCTTTTCATGAGTTATTTGAGCCGATGCTCATAAATAAACTTTTCCATTTATTTACGAAAACGCCCCCGGTGGCTTTTCTCACAGCAGACCCACGCCCACAAAGTTTACACCCCGCCTAGGGTAAACGACATGCTCTGGATGCAACCGTTCCATCAGATTCCCATTCTGAGCTACCGTTTAGAAGATAACACACCCCCCGCCACGTGCATAGTATAAAAATAATTAATATTTTTTAAAAATTTATTCTGGGCACACTGGGCCTCATAATCGCACGACGTCTTCACGCCTAGCTCTAGAAATATTCGTAGGAATATTCCAAAGTCTGATAGGGCCAAAACCCGAGTCTCTACAATACCAATGCCAAATTTTTTGAATATATTATCTTTTAATATATAATTTATAATTAATTTATATTAATATAAATTAAATTTTCTTTAAAATCATTATTTGTTATAAAATCAGTTTACTACCCTTGTTGTAACAATATTGCGTTGATAGATCCAACTGTAGAATCTCTCTAGAGGTATCCACATGTGCCCACTGAACCACATATAATCTTCACAAACTCATCATGTGATAAAATGAATGATTCTCACCACCTACATCGTTTGTCATTGATTTCAAAAAGAATCAATTATGGCCTTGAAATATTATTCTAATTCTATCATGGACTTAAGGTGGAGGAGAAGGATCAATACTCTCCCTTATTTAGATCATTTTAGATAAATTACTCTCTAGGTTTGAAATAATTCTCTAGAGAAATTTCATAAACAATAAATCATATAACTCTAAAAATGATATAATTGAGTTTAAATACTTAGGTTTGAGAATTTGTTAGTCCACAAAGTCCCTTAACCATTCTATTAATTTTAATCAAACCCCATATAGAATAATAATATTATTATTATTTTCTTAACATGAACAAAACATAGAGATAATTTTTATATTAGTTCTTAAATTAATTAATTAATAATTTTTTAAATGGTATTAAGTATATCATTTCCATCAAACCCTTAACTCATTCCATGAATCCTCCTTGATTTTTTCTAAACCATGAATGATCAATATTTATTTAAACAAATAAATATCACTATATTATTCATTAATTATTTAATTAAATATTATATTAACTAAACCGTGGAATTCATATTTATTAATACTAAAATCATATATATATTCTCTCAAATAATTGGTTATTGAATATAAGTGATCAATATAACATAAATAATTATTATTTATCCAAACTTGAGAATAATTTTTATTCTAATAATAATTCAAATAGAATTTAAATGAGAGTTTGAATACACTCAATGTGTGACCCTACATGCCTCAAGTCCATGATCAATATCTAGTAACACATCAGGGATACCATAGAGAAAGATGTTAAGGTCATAATGAAAATAACATCTTTCAAACACTCACTGTGTAATATATTACATTTGTCTTGATCTCTCATCAATTTGGTTGCAATACATGTGTCATCAACCTATACACTTGATATATCTTTCATTGAATTTACTTAAACGAAATTATACATAAAACCAATATAACCATGAATTTTATCAGAAAATTCCATTCCAATCAAAGGGCCTCAGATATATACTTCCAATAAAACAAAAGGAAAAAAATCATTTCTTGAATTATTCATCAATTCCATAACACTCTTGATGTACCCAACATATTCTACCTCACTACAAGAATACTTTATCATAATTTTCGTCAATATGTCTAAGTATGTGACTAATAACATGAATTAATAATAAAATCAAGTCTAAGGATTAATTAACATGTATATATATAAGAATATCCAATGACACATATAACATATGGAATTACCATAGGTAGTTTTGTTCTCATAACCTTCTCTCTTGGAGATTACCAAGTGATAAATTCCTAAGAAGAAGTATCAATGTATTATGATCCCCCAAAATTTGATATCCTTCATCATCTGTGTATCATTATATACTTATCATCCATATATATAAAAAATATTTGAGAATATTGTAATATCACTTCAAAGTTATTTTCATTACAGGGAACTTCTATTACCTTTCGATGCAACAATTACTCCAAATATATTTTTACATTAATGTTACAAATAAGAACACTCATCATGTGATAAGATATATATTTATATTCAGTACCATGAATATACAAGTAATTGAATGTAAAAAGTATTTGGTTATAGGAAACCAACTCCAACAGACTCGCACTATCACTAGAGCCAGTTGCTAATGACTTTGAGTCCACTATCATTCATATGATATTCAAGATTTATTTGAGGTATAGATTTAGTTAAGGAGTCCACCATGTTCTCCTATATATAATTTTTTCTTACTCTATCCTCACCCCTTTGAGAAAAATACCTCAAGATGTGATTCTTTCAATGTATATTCTTCATCCATTAATGTGACCTTGGCTCCTTGGTGAGGTCCAATGATGTAGTTTTATCACAATATAATGTGATAGGATCTTTGATATTAGAAACTACATCAAGATCGTGGATAAAGTTTTGTATCCACACAGATTATTTAACTGCATTAGAACCCATAATATACTCTAACATTACTATATAATTGATGACCACTAGATCCTTTGAGCTATTTCAGATCAAAATTTCTACAATAAAGGAGAAGGAATATCCTAGCTATGATTTTAGATCATATTGATCTATCTATAAACTAGTATATATATATATATATATATCCTATAATTACTATCTCTTTATCTCCTCCGCAAACTAGAAACATATCCTTAATATTCCATAAATACTTTAGGATACTCTTGAATATAATCCATTGTTAGTCTTATATATTTTCTTGATATCTTACAATTATGATCGATGCATATGAGACATTAATAATGGTATACATAATAACATACATGATTGATCCTATTACTGATGTGTAAGGGATCCTGAACATCCTCTATCCCTCATACCATGTTTGAGGACACATTTTCTTAGAGATATTTATGCTATGTGGTACTAGAAACATTCCCCTATTGGATTATTCCCTACCAATTATAGTTAGTAAATGGTCAATTTAAATACCCTAAACTAGTATAAGAAACCTCTTACATCTCTCAAAAATTATTTTGATCCCTATAACGTAGGTTTCTTCACCTAATTCTTTCAAGGAGAAACATGTTTTCAACCATGCCTTAACTAAATATATGACTAATATCTTGTTTCCAATTAGTAACATGTCATTAATATATACTACATGAAAAATAAATGCACTCTCACTAAAATATTTTTTTATATTATATCACATTCATTATTTTGTAAATCACATACCCTTATGGATTCATCCAAGTAAATATTCTATGATTAAGATAACTAGTTTAACCCATAAAAGGATATCTAATAATTTTATAACTTATTGGAATCTTTTGGATTCAAAAATCTATATGGTTGTTCCATATAGACATATTATATATGGTTTTTATTAAATAAATTGGTTTTTACATTCATCTTTCAAATCTGATAATCATGGTAAGCTATCATGGTAAGAACAGTTTTTTTTGTATTTTAGCATTGTACTGGTGAAAAGGTTTCATTATGATATTTTCCTTGATGTTTATTAAACCCTTTATCCACTAGTCACACCTTATAGATATTGAATTACCGTCCATGTCTTGTTTGTTCTTGAATATCCATTTTCACCCAATAAGATTTACATCTACTAGTGGATCAACCAGAACTCAGACTTGGTTATGATAGATGTAATGCATCTCAAAATTCCTGGATTCTTTCAATCCTGTAGCCTCTAACCCACTTACTACCTCCTTATCAAATATAGATTCATTATTATCAATTAATAATGAGTGAAAATCCTTAGTAACTAGAAAACATATCTCTCTAGTTACTTAACCTCTCTAGTGATCTTATGCAGTACTTGTGTCTCTAGAACAACCTCTTCCTTGGGGCTATATAGGATTTCTTTATAAACCAAATCTTTCTTATCTTGAACATAAATAACATCATAGTTAATCTTACTCCCACTATCTCTTTTGGATATGTGCTACCTCTCAAAGAATATGACCCATCTTTCCACTATTACCTTATTTTTTGAGGATTCATATAGATAATATCTCCTTGTTTCCTTGAATTACCCAATAAATATACACTTCATGCCTTGTAGTGTTAGTTTTTTTTTTCAAATATTAAATTAAAAAATTATACACAACCCTATACATGATTTTGTAATAATATAGGTTTCTGAACACTCTAAAACTCAAATAGGATCCCATTTGTTTATTTAGTTAGAACATGATTTAGTGTGTACACTACAATATGTAATGAATATCCCCAAAAGTATAATAGAATATTTTAACAACTCAGTAATGTCCTCACCATGTCTAATAATGTGCAGCTCCTCCTTTCAGTAACACCATTCCATTATAGTGTATAAGTATGAGTTATTTGAGATAAAATCCCAAACTCCCATAAATATTTTATGAAGTCCTAGTTAATATATTATTCATCTCAATCCAATTGAAGATAATTTTTCTTATTACCAAGATTGTTCTCTACTTAATTCTTAAACTCCTTAAATTTAATTATTTAGTATACATATCCATATCTACTCAATTCATCATTAAATGTTATGATGTAAAAGCATCCACCTATAGATTCAACTAGAAAAATTCCACACATATTTGTATGAACCAATTCAAGAATATCTATATCCCTTTCACCCTTTCAACTAAAGTGTGTTTTGGTCATCTTTCCTTACAAACAAGGATGACACTTACCAAGTGGTTTTAGTACAAAATAATCTAAAAACCCATCTTGAAATAACATTGTTAACTGATTCTTTTCCACATGACCAAGTCAGTGATGCATTATTTGGTGTGAAATGATTCATGTAAACTTGATTCACTATCAATTTCCAACACTTGGTTTTCATATTCTAGTATATAAAGACTGTTATTAAGATGTTTCATATAATAAAATTCTATCTTTATAAATGTAATATAATTTGTTGAAAAAATTGTATATGTAGCTATTCATTCCTAAAATATAAATGTATATAATGTTTTTAATAACACATTCCATGTAGCAACAATTATTAGATACTAGAATCAATCATTTCAGTAAAATGAGGTGATGGTATCTTATATCCATGATAACCAGTCTTACCCCATTAGAAGCTTGAAGATCAACATAACCTCTTAAAACCATCCAAAATCTACTTGGTTCTTGTATTTAGAAACAATTGTGAGAACAAAAATCAATATCCAATACAAAACTAGTAGAAATGAAGATAATTCAGTTGATAACAAATGAACCTGATGCATCCAATTTCTACTTTAATGAGGCACAATTCTTCTTCTAGTGGATAATATTTACACATGAAAAAAATTATAAATTTTGTTCCTTATCTTATATTTGGATCTCTCTTCTCTTGTTTAGGCAGTGTGAAGAAGCCTTCTACTTGAAACTAGTATTAGCGACTTTCACCTTTCCCTCTCTCTTGTTCACTATAAGGGCTGTAGGTCTTTATGCCTCATGTCCTTATTTTTTAGAGAATCATGATAAGAAGATTTAGGAAAGAATTAAAAAAAATTCATTATAATTATCAATAAAACTAGAATATCTTTAAAGGAGTAAGACAAGTATAGGGTTAGTGTACAACCCATCAGGTAGCTTAAAGCCCAAGATGTTCAAATTCTCATTATATCCAATCATCTTGACTACATGAGGCCTATATAGTGACCCTTCAATAAGATTACATGTAAATAGTTCCTTAGAGATATCATTCCATTCTTTTATATTCTTATTATGATATAGATCATTAAGGCAAGACAACATAGTGTATGCATAAATGGTGTTATAAAAGTCATATCTCAATGTATCTTTTAGATATATATTTACTAATTTTGACCATCATTCATTTTGTATCTTTCTTGTGTTGTTTTGGGATTTTGTAGGAAATTTTAGTGTTTTCTGGGTATGCACACTATTTAAACATGATTCATTATTAATTTCCAAAACATGGTTTTCATATTCTAGTATATAACGACTGTTATTAAGATGCATCATTCCATAAAAATTCTATCATTATAAAAGTAATATATTTTATTCCCAAACTTCTATACATATCCATTCATTCCTAAAATGTACATGTATATAATGTTTTTAAGAACACTTAGAATGTAATAATAATTATTCAAGACTAGAATCAATCATATCTGAAAAGTAAGGTAGTAGTATTCTATAGCCATGACATCCAGTCTTCCCCCAATAAAATATTGAAGATCTACCTCACCTATTGAAACCTTCCTGAATATACTTGGTTCTTGTATTTAGATACATATTTGAGAACCAAAATCTATATCTAATACTAAACTTGTAGATACAAAGATAATTAATTTGATAAAAAATGCACATGAAGTATCCACTTGCTTCATTACCGAGGCAGAATACTTCTTCTAGTGGTTGATCCTTCCATATGCAAAAAATTATAAATTTTGTTTCTTATCCTACCTTTGGATATTTCTCCTCTTTTCCAAGAAGTGTGAAGAATCCTTAGACTTGAAACTAGTATTAGAATCATTTTTCTATCCCTTCCTCTTATTAACTATAAATATTGTAGGTTTTTTATGAATCAAGTCCTTATTTTATTATATAATCATGATAAGAAGATATAAGAGTGAATTTTTAATGCTTTTTTATTAGAAATCACAATAAAACTATAGTAGCTCTGAAGGAGTGATATAGCGATGGGGTTAGTGTACAACCCATTGGGTATCTAAAAACCTAAGATGTTAAAATTATCAATATATCCAATCATCTTGACTACATGAGGTCTATATTGTGATTATTCTCAAATATTATATGTAAATATTCTTTAGAGATCTCATACCACTCTTTTCTATCCTTTTTTGTGATAGAGATCATTGAGGTGAGACCACATAGTGTATGCATCAATATTTTTGTAAATGTCATATCTTGATGTATATTTTTAGCTCTATATATATATTCATTTACTTTTACCATAATTCTTTTGGTACCTTTATTGGGTTGTTTTGGTATATTTTTGGGGAATTTTAGAGTTTTTTTCATTTTCTTGGTATTGACCCATTATATGTGATTTTTCACATAAATCCATATCTGAGGGATAAACATTAATTTTAATCATACTAAGAAATTTAGGTATCTAATCCATGTTTCTATGAATAATATATATTTTAAATGGATTAAAGATCATTTTACTAATATTTCATGTCAGTTGAATCTTGTTTGGTCAGTTTTGATCCATACACACATGATTTCCCCATTATTACAAAAAATGTTAATAAATGTAAAAATGAAATTCTAATTGTAATGATCAATTTGAACATAGAATTGATGCATGGTTGATTTAAATATATCACATATTATCTAAGTAATGTTTAGCTAGATTTTCATGTCAATTAGAAGTCATTTTATCATCTTGACCCCCTGATGGGAGATATGCCATTTTAATAACACTAGAAAAAATTATCCATCATTTTAAATAATACTAGGTGAAAATAGAATATGGTGGATATGGATTTGATTATTATAGATAAAAAATGGATCCCTTATCATTATAACATTATTTCATGTAAAAAAAGTTTGTTTTCTTTGTATTGGTCTTTTTTACGTGATTTTTTCACTAAACTCCAAATCCAAGGGACATACACCACTTTCAGTTATACTATACAATACAAGTTTCTGATCCACATGAAAATTATTCCTATATATTTTAAATGAAATAAATATTGTTTTTCTAAGATTTAATGTTAATCATATATTGTTTGGTCAGATTTAACTCCTAGAAAGATGAGGCTTGAAGAAAAGTGTGGAGAAATACTCATGGTCAAACGGTTTGGAAAGCTGTGCACCCATTTTTACATGATTCAATTATCTAATCCATGTTTCGAAGTAACCATGAATCTTGTGGTGGTGTGGGATAGTGGTGTTTTACATATTTTACCAAACCATGAAACCAAACCCTAAGACTTCTCAAATGTATAAAAATAGGCGCACAATTTTCAAAATCGTATGACCAAACCATGAAATGGGAATTAATTAAACTCAAAATTATTTTTTAAATACCAAACAATTACCATTAACCTCATTCTTCCTCCTATATCCTAGGATCTCAATCGTAGGGGTTCCTCATCGATATTTTTGAGTTCCCAACCCTTATGATTATTTTTCTTGATAGATATAAAGGCTTTGGATGTAAGAAACTCATAGTAAGATCCCATTCTTTATTTTTCTTAATTGTTTTTCTTGATCTTATATCTTTATATTATAGATTATTTTATGGTAAGATATATTGGTTAGGTCATGATATAATGGGTTTTCTTATAGATAAATTTTGAGAAAGGAAGGCAGGGACTGGATCTACCTAGATATTTGTGTGCCTATTTAGGAATTGTCATGTTAAGTTGTTTCACTTGTCTCCATTGATCTAGAGTTTTTTTAATCTGAATTTCTTGATACGTGTTTCATATTTTAGGGTCTTGTTTTTCTATCTAAGATCCCAATTTCCAATTTTCTTGTGAATTCCATTCAATATTTTGAAATTCTAAGTGTTTTAGGTACACAGTTTCTGGAAAATACTTGTTTTATAAACCATGCTTGAATTCTTATTTTAACTTGGATTTATAAGTAGTTTAATGGAAAGATTTATGATTATTTAAATGCGATAGTTTAGTATTATTTTATAAAATGAATTTACCATTAATTATTAATGATGAAAATTAATTTCAAATAATTTTCATTATGAATTAGGAAGTTTGATTATTGATGCATGATATGACCAGAAATGATTCGAAATTGTTAAAGTGAAGTCTCTAAGAGTTGTCTATTTCTAAAACAAAGCCTCTAAGTGTAGGAAATTTGTGAAATTGAAAGCCTAAAAGTTTGGGATATGGAACATGGGATACTGAGGTACATAAGAGTGGGATATAATGATACAATAACTCTAGGTTTTTTTTGGATACTGATCATGGATTTACATTGAAAGTCTAACTAAACTTTTCTATGATATAGGCTTCACTTACCGATGTGTTTCCCTCATCCCTATGTTCATGTTCTAGGGATATGTGTGAACTTAGTCATTTGATCCTTGAGGTGTTAGGATCCTAGTTAAATCCAACCTAATCTACCCAAGTACAATTTTCCCTGATGCTCCTTTTGACATTTGTTGTTTTTAAATGGTTTTGATCAGATGGGAATTGAAAAGGAAAATGTTTATTTATTTATCCATGTTATATAAACTGAAATTAAAGGGAGAATTTATATGTTTGAATGATTTTTTTAAATCTGTACTTTATTAATTTAATTATTTTAAATGAAAAAAATTGGTTTATTTATTAGATACTTTTTATAAAACACTTGGTGGGACCCTACTGGACTTGTTTTTTTTTCATACCCTACATATACCTCTATCTATGTGAAGTTATTTTTTTATCTGATGAAAGTAAAGGTATGGTGCCTCATTAAGGTTTAGAGTGGAAAGAATTTAAGACCTTATCTTTTTAATAGTTTTACTTGAATCATTTATGATGGATAGATCCATGGAGTTTCTCACCTTCAACAGAGTGATCATACCATGAGAGAGTATGCCGCTCATTTTTTTAAGTTAGTCCAAATTTCTCCTTAGGTGGAATCAAAAGATAATTTAATGGATCATAGGTTTCATATGGTATTGCGATCCGATAAAAAATTTTAAGTTTAAATACAAAATCATACCTTTTATGCTGAGGTGGTTGAAAAAGCTCTGATGACAGAAATTAAATAGGTAGGAAAGTCAGAGTTGATTGAAATTACTCTTTCACATAGATATAGTTTCATAACATCCCATGGAAAAAGGAAGAAGTGGAATTAGTCTTATAAGGTAGTAGTATTATATCCTAGAAATATACTTAAAACACACCTTTAGTAGTGCATACGAGTGGTCCCCTGACTAGCTAACAGTGTGGTAATATGGGACACATGAGACATAATTTCCCTACACATCCAAAAATTTGTAACTCATGTGGACACCAAGGTTATCTATAAATGTTTTTTAAACTCTATCCTATCCATGTTATATAATAGGTTCATCAGGACCTAAAGGGTTTTCAATTTATTTAGATACTTCAAGGACAATAGGGTTCTATTTTCAGGCCTCTAGAATGAAGCAATTGTGCATAATGGAAGAGTCTCCAGTGGAAGTTGATATAATTCCTTTGACAATTAGAGGTAATATTTAATTTCTTAATCTATAGTGACAACTTTATTTGATACCATTTCTTCTAATTCTATTATATTAACTTATTTCATGAATATTTCAAAATTTTCAATAGAAATCATTTTTTTGCCATGAATTTGATGAAACCTCTCAAAAATTAGGAGCATAGTTTCTTATGCCCATAATGTAACTTTTCTATATTTTTAGTTGATCCAATTTGGGTTTTTGTTTTTTAAATTTAATCTATTTAACATAATTATCAATATAGATTGGTTGGTTTCCCAAAAATCTAAAATTTATTTCTATCATCTATGGGTGTTCTTCAATACCTTTGATGGAATCTCTCGAGTGTTTGAGGGAGAATGGGATCTAGTATATTGCTGAGTATGACCTCATTTACCATAATTTTGGGTATTAATATATTATTTAATATTTGAAATTGAATATAAAGCATTAGGTAGTGATTTGGATCTAGTGGTCAGAGATTTTCTAGTGGTGTTCTTATGTAATTTTTATTACCCACCTCAAAAAAGGGAAGTTGAGTTTTTAATTTATTTGTACTCTTGAACCCATTTGACATCTATGAATTCATATTGTATAGCACTAAATTAATTGAAGGATCAGGATAATCAGTAGGATTAGTTGAAATATAAAGGCTTTATTCACCTGAGTGAGTCACCTTGGGTAGCCCTAATGCTTTTTACTAAGAAAGCTAACGGAACCCTCCATCTATGTATTAATCACCAGAATAAAAACTAAGTAACTATTAAGAATATGTTAAATTTCAACAGTGTTGATGTTTTTTTTGATAAATTAAAGGGATAAAATTGGTTCTCAAAAATTTATCATCGGTATGATTATTATCGGCTCCGAATTAAGGAGTTAGATATTCTGAAGACCACCTTCAAAAGTATGTATCTACACTTTGAATATCTTGTGATGAGGTTTGGACTAAATAATGATCCAACTATTTTCACAACCCCAATTTATTTTATTTTACACTAGTACCTTGATTTCTTTGTTGTGGTATGCATAGATGGAATTATGGTTTACCTGAGAACTGAATAAGAGCATGAGAATTATCCAAAGTTCATTTTGGGAATCTTGATAGATCATCACCTTTATGAAAATTTATCCAAATTTATTTTATATTTTTGAGAAGATATTTTCTTAGGAAATGTGATTTCATAACATGGTATATCAGTTGATCCTGTGAAGATGAAAATATATTTTCATGGGGGGATCTAAGGAATATCTTTGAGATTCAATGCTTATTGGTTTTGGTATGATACTATCAGTAGTTTGTAAAGGAATTGTAAAATCTTATATCACCATTGACTAATCTTAATAATAAAAGTGTAAAATTCATATGGGATTCTAAGCATCAGACTTCTTTTTTTAATTAAATCAATGTCTGACATCAACATTAATTCTATTTTTTTCAGAAAAATGGAAAGGATCACATGGTGTATTGTGATGTTTTAGGTGTGGTATTGGACTATGTTCTTATACAAGAATATCATGTAGTGGTGTATGAATCTCATTATATTCAAACACATGATTATAATTACCAAACATGGTATTTGAAACTCACAAAAGTTATGGATGCTCTCAAGAGTTGGTGACATTACCACTTGGGGAAGGGTTCACTATTTATTATTAACACAAGTGTTTAAGTTACATATTTATTCCAGAAGGACCTAAACCTTAGGAAGAGGTGATGGGTGGGGTATCTTCTGTCATTATATTTTGATAATTACTTACCCTGGGATAGGTAAGTTTTGTTTCAAGAACTCTAAGTATAAATTTTTCTTCTCAAGTTGTGATGTAATAAAAAAACAAATGGAATTTCATGGGAATCATTAATCTAATTGATCTTTATGAAAAGGAAGAAGAGACTTGTATATTTTTTGATATTTCTACATTGATATCATCTTTTATCAAGTTGTTTTTTCAAGAGGAATAATGAGATAAAGATTTTGAGAGTCTTATGAACTCTCTATATGGTGGGGATACCATTTTTGAGTGGTCTCTATCCCCAGAAGGCATTCTATGCTTTAGGAACTGATGTTTCATTCCATAATCTTTGAAGAAGGTTATGGTGAAAAGTTTTAATTATACTTAGTGGGATATTAATCATAGTAAAATGAAGATATACTATGATATGAAGAAATTATTTTAGTAGATAGATTTTAAATGTGACCAAGTTTATTTTGTGACTCATTATTATACTAGTCATAAGATTAAGTACGAACACGAAAAGACTTATGGTTTAATTCAGCCTCTACTGGAGCCCATCCAGAAATGGGAAATTGTGTCTTTGTATTTCATTATTGGATTAACATGTACTTCCAGAGGGAATAATGTCATTTTGTTGGTGATTTATCAACTAACCATGTTAGCTAATTTCTTTCTTATTTGAAATAACACCAAGGTTGAAGATTTTGGAAAGATATAAATTCTGTATATCTTGAGTTTTTATAGGGTGTTATATGATATCATTTTAGAGAGGGACCCATGGATTACCTATTGTTTTTCGAAGTACCTCCAAGTGATAATGGGTTCTCAATTTAATTTTAGAATAACTTATCATCCTTAGGTATATAAAAAGACATAGCGAGTAATTCAGATCTTGGATAATATTCTTCATTCTTGCATAATGGACTTTGGAGGCTCTTGGGATATCCATTTTGGAATTTTTGAGTTTTCTTATAACAATAGTTTCTAGCCATCCATCATAATGTCACCCTTTGAGGCTCTATATAGTTGATCATGTAAATCACCACTTTTTTGGTTTGGGGTGGGTGAGATTTCTATTTTGGGTCCATGTCAAGTTCAGGAGACATTAGTGAAAATTCAGATTATTCATAAATGATTGGAAACAACTCAAATTTGGCACAAATATTATGTGGATCAATGGACACATCATATGGAATCTTTTGTAGGTAGCCTGGTGTTCTTAAAGGTTTATCCTTATTTGGGTCATCATCAACTTAGGAAGAAAGGGGACTTAGCTGTGTGATACATTGGACCTTTTGAAATCATTGAGAAGATTGGGAAGGTTGATTTTATGTTCTCTTTTCCATCTTAGTTTACTTCTATCTATGATATTTTCAATACGTGTCATTATAAGAATTATCCCTCTCATGTTTTATTATGGGGATAGATTTTTTTGTAACTAGATATGTTAGTTGTTTAATGACTAGTTTGGATAATTTATTCTTAGGAAAATATTGTATATGGGATTTTTTTTCAATGGTTTGAGTGTTGTGGAGCACAAAAAAAATTATCATGAGATGTGGGAATGGGAGTTGATGACAAGGGAGTAGTGGCCTCATATTTTCTTCATTTAGTCTACTTTGGATTGAATTTATGGGGATATAAAAGGTTATGGTTGGAATAATTTTCATATATTTATATCCATTTTAGGTACATATATTCATTTTTTAACCGTATTTCATTTGGTACATTTCTTGGGATGATCCGAGTGATTTTTGGAAAATTTTAGAGTATTTTGGGAATGCACATGGTTAAGGGAACCATGCATCATTACCAAGAAACTTTGAAGATTATGGTAGTTTGGGATAATGGAGTTTCACACAGTTTTCACATGGTTTTACAAATAATACAACCAAAATGTATGATGATAATTAATTAGTATGATTTTTTAATCTTAAAATGCCTCCTATTAATATCATTCTTCCTCCTACAACCAAGGATCTTGACCCTAGGGGTTTGTATTGGAGAAATTAGAGATCCAAACCCTTATGAAGATAATTTATGATAGATCTAGAGGCTTTATATCTATGAAACTTAAGGTGATAGCCCATTCATAGTTGTTCTTCATAATTTTTCTAGATCGTCTCTATTTATATTAAAAGAAACCATGAATCTAGTTTTTTATAGCCATATCTATGGTTTGTTTCATGATCTAATGGGGTTTTTTAAAAATATATTTTGAAAAAGGAAGTTTGGGAGCAGATCTACCTACATATTTGCGTGATTCTTCATAAATTATTATGGTAAGTAGGTTATCTTGTATTCATAGATCTAGAGATTATTGAATCCATTACATATGTTTACTCACAAATATATGAGGGGAAATGAGGATATGAAGTTACATAAAATAAACTAAGCAGAGGGTTTAATTCATAGATTATCATTTTAATTTAATAATAATTATCACAAAATTCATGAAATAATATTTAAATTAAAATAAATAAAGCACATACATAAGTCATTCAAGATCATGATCATCCACACATTCAATGAATACATATTTCAAACTAGCCGGAATTCATTTCAATTCATTCTTTATTATGATAAATCACTTGAATTAATAAATTAATTATGTTATAAATTAATTAATTAAACTTAATTTTCCTTATGAAAGGTATTATAGATACCCATCCAATTTAATTTTAGATAAATTAAATAAATTAATTTAATATAAGATTAATGTGTACATGATATACAGAAATATGGAAAATGATCGGTACCCTTATGATTTGTATTAAACTCATTATATAATTGAAACATCATGTGCTAGAGGAAAAAATGTATATGATCACTCACATAGTGTGTGGTGGTGGTCAACCCAGCCCGAAGGCCTTCTATATTTTTATTTATTTATGGAGAATACCTCTTTTATGGGTTTAGGGGGACCTCTTATATGACCTATAGGCCCAGAGGCATAAGGACCATTACATGGACCGAACGCCCAATGCACAATTCCTAATACATGACCCCAAGGCCCATGACCTAAAAACATAAGAACTACCCCTCACCATCATCTACATCATTGAAGGAATCTAGCTCCCCACCTCACATGGTTGATCAGATAACATTTCCACATTCAAAATTGAACAATTCCTGATACTAATTGAAATTTCTATACCCTTTCATCTTTCAAATACAATTTGTTATACTCTGGTAGATGCTAATTACTCCGAAACCTCATTTGGGCCATGCTCTTGTGTGATATTTCTGGTAAGCTTCTTAGTCCTTTAGGCCCCATAGGCCCATTGGCCAGAATTCCTATAATGGTCTGAAGGCCCTATGGCTTGAAGGAATTTGGTTGCCCGACGGCCCAAAATAGTGCCCCGAAGGACCAAATCAGATGAATAGTTATGACTACTTCAGTTATTCATAGTACCTACTATAATAACTGCTACAGTGACCTGAAAATTCACTCCTACCCAGAATTGTTCATGGTTCTTTCTAATGCCAAGAAGGAGCCTCTACCACTCAGGTATAAGATTTTTTCACTCACATGGTGTGTGCATATGATCTGTATGTTATTTTTCATGTATTGTATACTTAAATGGAATATAACATACATGGCATGTCATGATGTTATACAGTGTATAGTTATTTAATTTAATCTGAGTAGTTAGAATGAAATTTATAATTATACAACATGTAATTAATATATGAAATGTATATCACTAAAAATTCTTATGAAGTACATGACATGTACAATAACCATACAAGGTGTGTAGTTCTAAAATAATGCATAAATTAAATTTTTTAATCATTTTGATATTCTGAATAACACACTTAAATCATTTAGTGTGTATCCCATATGATAAATCCTCTCCCATGGTGTGTACACTAGATACATACGAGGTTGTTTATTTTTAATCATAAATTAACATTAATTATTTATAATTAATTTAAATGATTATATCCTAGTTCATCAAGTACTTAACATGAATGGGTAAGAGTTAAACATTGTGTTCACCTCTACATGCTTCATTCTATGGCCATCTGAACTATATGAATAGGGAGTCGATGTGTTATTTGTGTTAAAATTTATGTGTTACAAGGTTCATACCCAAGATATATAGCATGTAATTACAACTGTAATGTGTCTCCCAATTGTAATTAATTACTCTATAGTTATTAATTACATTCTAAGTACATTGACGACACAGATTATATGATTCTCATGGGAAAAACCGCGTGGTCCTACATGACATGTACACTACTGCATGATGTGTAATCCTATGATGACTTTTTTCATACAGTTAATCATCTCCCACATTAATTTTCATGATTTACACAACTCATCTTGGTGTAGTGAACTAGGGTACATGAAATGTACTTTTTATTTACATGTTTTGTATCCATGTTATCTAAATAGAATCTCTAACACCTTCAAATGAGATCTTTCAGCATTCTAAATATATTATTATAATGTACTTGGTCATATGAAGTTGAAGGATCAAATCATGTAAAAGATGTCGGCCGCTCTCGCTAGGGTTTCTCCACTTCCTGCTTGAAAATTCTGCATCAGATCTTGACTGAACCTTGAAATGGCAGGATTCGATCCTGAATGGGAGTGCATAACTGAAGCTACAAAGCCTGGGTCAGATGTTTCCTTGGCTGCAAGGCCAAGGGGAATCTCCTTTATCAAATCGCTCAGGGGAGCTGATTGTAGCAATCCAGTAGCGTCGAAGCTTCCGCTATGCAGGAAGCTCGAAGATGGAAGATTTGCAGTTGATGCGGATCTTGAGGCTCTTCATCAATGCACACAACTTTGAAAATTATCTCTAATGGGGTACATCTCATACCTCAAAGGGGACAAGCCATGGTCGAACCCAGAGCTGAAAATGCGAATCTCTCACATTTGGGGGATAAATGACTGGAAATTGATCCCACTCAGAAAAGGATATTTTCATTTGATTCTGAAATCATAGTCTGACCTTGATCGTGTTTGGAGATTTGGAAATCTTCAGCTCAACCCGGGTGTTCTTCGCATCTCAGACTGGGATTACTCCTTCAATCCGAACACTGCAAAGAACACCTTGGTCCAGATATGGGTGCGGCTCCACAGGCTCAACTGGTATTTTTGGAACCCAAAAATCCTCAATTACATTGCCTCCTGTATAGGTACTCCGCTTAAAATCGACTCTCGCACAATGAATGCCGAAATTGGACTCTATGCGAGGGTGATGATTGAAGTCGACATTGCAACCAAACTTCCGGAAGTCATTGTCTTCAGCGCGAATGAGTTCAAGACGGAGGTAAGGGTCGAATGCGAACGCGTGCCACCTTAATGTGAATACTGTAAAATTGTTGGTCACTCGATTCTGAAATGTCGGGTAGTCACGAGCCAGCTTGCACCCTCATAAGATGATGGATGTACTGATGGCAAGCGTAAAAAGAAATCCAAAGCTCCTACCTTCACCAAAATTAAACCTACAAAAAAAGCTTCGGAAGTCTGGGTGAAGTGTCTGATCCTTCCAGGTGAGACCTCGGGTACCTCCTGGGATGATCAAGTTGAAGAAGAGGAAAATACGATTATTGATCTCAACATCTTGGAAGACATTGAGAACTCAGTTCTGAATATCATGCAACATCCTATCCCTGAGGATCTGCAAACTGAGACGATGATCTCTAAAGGCCAATTGCACCCTTCTGCTATTACATCTGAACAATCCCCTGTGATTTTGGCCTTGGTGTCAACGGCTACTCCCCCTGCTCCGCGGGTTGAGAAGGATTCCAGTATTGCAATCCAGCAAGAGTCTCCGCATCCTACTAGTGCAGTCCAGAAAGGAAATGAAGGTTTGATTCCTTTAATTTCTTCATCTTCTCCTAATAGTCCTCAAATGACAATAAGCACACAACAGAACACTGAATTACCTGCTACCATCATTTTGAACCATGTTTTTAATGATGCAAGCTTAAGAATCCCCCCCCCCCCCCCCCCAATGAATCTGCTACGGCAGTGGGCAAGAATACCTCATCTGACCGGCCTGCTGAACAGAACAAGGGTTGTCCACTGGAAGTTGAGAGTGAGACCAAAACCTTGGACCTCAAATCTCCTGAACTGTAAAACCCTGCTTATTACCAAATGCTGCTAACACCTCGTCTGATCCTTGTATGAGTAAGTAGGAACATAAGACCCCCTTACCTCCTCCTCAAATCCTCTAAGATCAAAGAGGAACAAGGGCTCGATTGGATCTAATAAGAAAAATGCTAACTCCGAATCAAAAAACAGGTTTTAATGGATTTTGTTTTCTGGAATTGTCAAGGAATTGCTAACACTGATACAATTTCGGTCCTGAAAAGGATCTTGATGAAACATAAGCCGAACATTTTTGCTATTTCTGAACCTAAGATTAATTTCTCCTTGAATTTTCGACATCTTTCTTCTATTGGTTATAATTTTCTTGATGCTTGAAAAAATGATAATGCTGTTGATTTACTCTGGGTTTTTTTCCACTCTTATCTCCGAGATGTTGCTGTTTATAATATTTCTAATCAAATGCTTACTTTTAATTTTTCTTACAACAATTTGCACTGCTTCTTCACCATGCGTTTTGCCAAGAATAGATACCACGATCATCGTCCCCTCTGGTAGGACCTCTCGACCTTAGCTGGCTCGATTCAAGAGACCTGGCTAATTATTGGTGACTTTAATGCCATCCTTTCTCACAGTGAGAATATTGGCCCCCCTCCCTCTCCAATATCTTCCAGAGAGTTTAGAACCTCGGTTGAAACTTGAAATTTAATTGAAATCAACCTTTCAGGGGCTAAATACACCTGGTACAGGAGGCACTACAACAAAATTATTTCTAGAAAGCTTGATAGAGCCTTTGTTAACATGCCAGCCTTGGACGTCTGGAACACAATATAAAGCACTACCTTACCTAGAATGAACTCAGATCATCACCCCATACTTATTAGACTCCTATCTAAAAAAGAAAAACTCAATATTCTCTTTGAATTTAACAATGCTTGTTCTGAGAACTTGGAATGCTCTCAACTCATCCAAAATGGATAGATTAACATGAATCAACACTCTGATGATTTTTCTTTTGTCACTAAGCTAAAACACCTCAAACACTGCCTAAAGGGCTGGAGCAAGGATAAACTCAACCAAATGGACGTCGAGATTTCCTCTCTTGAATCTGATCTCAATCAAATTCAAAACAACTTGACTCGGGATGATTTTGCCTCTAATCCCCAAAATGAGCTGAGCATCTCCTTGAAGCTCAATTATCTTCTGAGACATAAAGACAACTTGTGCAAATAGACTTTCAAAACCAAATGGCTCTCTGATGGTGATAGAAACACCAAATTTTACAACGCTCTACAAAGAGTTAGAAAATCTTCCCGTCCTTTATCCTTTCTTAAAGATAATGACACTCTTTTTGATTCTGATGAAGCTATATCCAATCACGTGGTCTCCTACTTTCACAACATTTTCAATGGGACTAGTATAAATAAAGACCTCATCCCTAGGATCATTCCAAATATGATCAATGAACAAGATAATCTCTCCCTTTTAAGGACTCTGCTTGACCATGAAATAAAAGATACAGTCTTCAGCCTCAACTCCAATAGCACCCCTAGACTGGATGGCTTCAATACTGTATTCTTTCAACAACATTGTGAGGTTGTGCACATGGATGTTTGAAAACTGGTTCAACATTTCTTCACTAATGGTGTTCTCCCTTATGGTTTTAATTCTCAATTCCTGACTTTTATTCTCAAAGTTGATAATGCCTCTGAACTACACCTATTCCATCCCATTTCTCTCATCAACTCCCTCTATAAAATCATTACTAAACTTATTGCCCATAGGCTTTCTCCCATATGTAATAAAATTATTTCTTGGAATCAATTTGGGTTCATTAATGGAAGATCCATCCAAGATTGCATTTGCACTACCTCAGAGTGCATTAACTCTTTAAATAAAAAATCTAGAGGGGGGAATATTGTTGTTAAACTTGATATTAAAAAAGCCTTTGACACCATTGATTGGAGATTTATTTTCAACGTTCTTAAGAATTTTGGATTCAATGAAACTTTTATAGAAAGGATAAACTATATTTTGAAATCGGCTTTTATATCCATCCTCATTAATGGTTCTCCAAAGGGATACTTCAAATTCTCAAAAGGGGAGCGGCAAGGAGGCCCCCTCTCTGCGATTCTCTTTGCCATTGCGGAAGATTAACTCAGTAGGTATATCTCCTCTCTTGTTCAACAAAACAAGCTCAAAACCATTCAGGCTTCCAGAAACCTTGTTGTCCCAACCCACCTCCTTTATGCCGACGACATAATTCTTTCCTTAATGGGGAAAAGAAAAACATTCTTAACCTTAATAAGGCTTTGTCTCATTATGAATAGGTCTCTAGACAATCAGTTAGCTGGAATAAATCCTCTATCTATTTTGGAAATGCCTTTACCCCTACTAGAAAAGGTTTTATCATTGAAACTCTTGGTATCAAAGAGGGATCCATCCCTTTTACCTATCTTGGAGTTCCCCTCTTCTGGGTAGGCCAAAACCTACCTACTTCAATACGATCATGGAACATGGGACTAAACAACATAACTCCTGGAAAGGGAAATCTCTTTCCATGGATGGCAGAATATGCCTCATAAAATCCACTATTATCTCCAAAATGGTCTACCCCATGATGATTTAGAAATGGCCCAATAGTCACATCAAAAAAGTTAACTGCTACATGAAAAATTTCATTTGGACTGGTAGCATTCTTGAGAGAAAGCTTGTCACGGTCCCCTGGTCGACATGTTGCAAACCCCTTGAAAAAGGTGGCCTTGGCATTAAAAACCTAAAATATTTTAATGAGGCTCTTCAAGCTAAGCTCACATGGAGGATGATCAACAATAAATCTGACTCCATAGCCTTCCTTCGCAATATGTTTCTGCAAAAGCTTAAAAAGATTCAATCTAGTTACCCCAACTCCTCCCTCTGGCCATCCATTCGTAATGTTTTTTCTAACATAATGCACAACTCAAGATGGATGGTCAGTTCCGACTCCACCATAAATTTCTGGCTTGATAATTGGACTGGTTCTCCCCTCATTTAAACTCTCCTGAAAACCCTCCAGATAATTCCAATTTAACCACAAATCAAGTTGTTCACTCTAGCACAACCAACCTTCCTGATCACATCCAACAAATTGTGGAAAATTACCTATTTATAAATGGGGAGGATCTCCTTTCTTGAGAACCTTCCCACAATGGTATCTTGGATTCCAAAAAATACTATCAACATTGTTTCAATAATTCCGACCCCTTTCTCTCTTGGTTGAAACCTTTTAATAAGCCTTGGATTAAACCCTCAAGGCTTAACCTTGTCTGGCACATTGCCCACAATCGCATTCCCATAGAGGTTTGTCTTCAGTCTTTTGGTGTCCAACTATGCTCTAAATGTAAATTATGCCATTAGCACAGGGAGGACACTAATCATATTTTCTTATCTTGTGCTACTTCCTCTACTCTTTGGAATTATGTTACTGACATTTTTGATTGCAGATGGTTAGCCGGTGACTCTATCTATTCCCAAATTAAGCATTGTGTGGAACTCGATACCTCTCGACAAATCAAGAATCTTTTCCTATCTGTGATTGTAGAGCTCCTTTATGTGATCTGGTATGATAGAAATGATATTATTCAAAATAATTACTCTTTTAATCTTAATGCATGTAGGATGAGGATCACTATGGCCATTCGTGAATCATCCCTCCTCCAGAAAGGACACTTCCACAACTCGGTTGAGGACTTTATGATTCTTCGACGCCTCAACATTGATGGTGTCTACACTAAGCCGAAGCTCCCGCATGAAGTGTTTTGGCATGCTCCGACACCTGGATGGATCAAGATCAATGTTGATGGAGATTCTAGAAGAAATCTTGGCCCTTCAATATGTGGGGCCAAATTTAGAGATTATCTTGGTCAGTGTCACAGATGCTTCTTTGGAAGCTGTGGCACTGCCTCTACCTTAGAAGCTGAGATGATGGCAGTGATTCATGCCATTGATTTTGTTAATCTAAAAGGTTGGAACAACATCTGGATTGAGAGTGACTCCACCACCACTGTGCAAGCTATTTGGAATGGAGTTCTTCACCTCACATGGACCCTCACTGCTCGGTGGATGAACACTCTCAACAACCTTCTCAAGACCAGACACATTGCCACTAATACTTACCGGGAAGCTAACGCGGTTGCTAATGGCCTTGCCAACAAAGGTGTCAACCAACCCATTACATAGAGTGATTCTCTGTCGGCTGATCTCATTTTCCATTTTTTAGAGAGTTTAATAATGTTCCATCTTTTCGACTCATGTAATCTTTCTCTCTCTTTTCTGTTTTAATAAAATCTTCTGCTTCCTTTAAAAAAAAGTTGAAGGATCATTTTATCTCAAATTTAAAATTAAATAATGAAACAATGGAACTAAAAAACTAACAAAAAAGGTGTAATTCAATCAATGATTATTAAATAATTATAAATTAATTTGTGACCACTCTAATACCACTTGAATATTCTAAGGTGATATAACGACACATGGACCCCACACCCAATAAAGAATTTTGTTAGGATCTTTGGACAAATCCATATAACTTCATGATATTAACCCCATAATATTCTATATAGATTATATTTTCACATATAATTTATAATTAATTTATATTAATAAGAATTACCATGCTTGTAATTCTTTCTTTTTTATTGAATTGGTTGACCACTCTTTTAATACCATTGTTTCATTGAAGTATCCAAGTGTAGAATAAATCTAGAATTATCCACATGTCCTCAAAAAACATCAAAACATTATGATAGAATGAATGGGTTCCAGTGTGAATTATTATCAGTAATTGCATTGTTCTCCATTAATTAAAAAAATCACATTAATGTTACACTGAAGATAATTCATCATTTGATGTGATATAATTTAATATTCATGCACATGAATATAATGGTAATAAAAAGTAAAAATTAGTTGGTTTTAGGGAACCTACTCTAACACCATATTCATGGATTTGAATAACCCTTCAATGAGATAAAATAACTCTCATGCATCATAGTGTTTAGTTTTAGGCAAGGGGGGTCATTTTTGCAATTTCATATCACTTTTGGTAGTTACTTCCCCTTGCTTTTGGAATTTTATTGAAAAATAGTGTGGAATAAAAAATTAGTGTAGGCTTGTTCAAATTAATTAAAAAATAATATAATCAATGAAAAAATAATAGATATCAAGAATGTTTTCAATATACTTTAAATATCAATATAATTTTAAGTTAAATCCATTTATTTAGAATTGAAGGGAAATAATGGTGCAAATTCTATAAAATCATAAAAAAACATTTTGAAATAATAGACTGATCTCTCTCCCACACTTAAAAAAACATTCCCTCATTCTCATTGAGGTCTCACTTTATCTGAAGAAAAATTACTATTTCTAGGATTGTAATAAAAAAAGCAATTGGATCAAGATTTTATCAAGTGGAATTTTCACTAATTCCTCTCCCCTTAGATCCTTGTTTCACCAATCCTTTTCACATTTCCTTGAAACTTCCTATATGAAATCCAGATATATTATCTTCCATTTCTTCATGTAATAATTTTTTTTACTAATTATTCTATCCCATTTATCAAATAGAACTTATTGGTTTTTTCTTAGACATATTTTGTATAAATCATTTATTATATGAGTATAGAAAAAACTAAAACTAAACAAATAAAAAACAATATATATTCCCCTAGACTAATTTTAATAATCATGTCATGAAAGTAATTATTGGTTAACCATCTAAAAGGATTATATGACTCTAATTTAATGGAAAACTCAAACACATGTTATTTTTGACTTATGAAGTTTTCTCGGCTAGTTCTCATATAATTGTTTTATTCCAGTTCATAAGATCTATCTAAATGTAATTTATATAGTCTCCTTGATGTATTAATCATTCATAACAGATATATTACATAAGGTGAAGCTTTAATTTCTTATTTCTTCATGTTTTAATTTTATATTCCAATAAATCATTTTCCATTGAAAATCCTTTATCCAGTTCTAAAACATAAGTATTTATAATTCCCAACATGACGTGTTTATTCTATAGTGATGGGAATGTGAAATTTACAATCATATTTTTAATTTTATTTTCAAGGCCGTAAACACTTCAAAATTAAATAAAACATGGAAACCTATTTACAACCTAAGCTAATTTTATCCCTCCATCACATTTATCATAAAAAATACTCTCAATGAAGTTCAATATGAAATTATTAACGAAAATAAGGCTTAATATGTGAGTGTAAAAATAATTTTAAAGGAAAGATAAAACTTAGTTGTCTTCATTCATATACAATAGGAAAGAGGGTGGACTTCTCTATGGGTTCCTTCCAAAAATCTTTATGATTTTTTTTCAAACTCCCCCCATTCACTTTGAAATATTTCTAGGAGTTTACTCCACTAATCTTAACTTCACTGAATATAAATTTATTAGTTATAGTGAATAGACCATTCCATTTAAATTAAAGCTTACATAATATGAGTTTCATCTAGTTGTAGAGAATTAGTAATTTCTCACCAACTTGGAAGTATTTTCTCAAAATGAGTCTACCATGGATATATCTTGTCATTTCCTTATATAATAAAGAGTTCCCATAAGCTTTACTCAACAGCTTTTCTAGTTTCATCATTTATTCCTCTACTTAAACTATTTACTCAATTCTAGTTCCATTTTTTATAGCTTAGTAATTGTTGTGATATAAATCAATAAGAAGTTGAAATATCTTACAAAAAACTATTCTATATGGAGACATATGAAGGGGGTCTTGAATGTAGTTTTATATGCCTAAAGTGAATCCTATAGCTTCTTTCTCCAGTTCTTTTGATTGGGCTGCACTATTTTCTAAATTAGTATCTTTACTTCCCTGTTGGATACTTAATACTACCCATTTGTGTATCGGTGGTACGTAGTATAAGTTTTGTGTTTCTGTCCATATTTCTTTATGAGTACTTTTATACTTCAGTGTTTAAAATGGGTTCCTTAATCCATGATGATTTTCCACAGTATTCTATACCTATAAAACATATGCTATCTTATCAACTTTATAACAACTCTTGAATGAAAAATCCTTGTATCATGATACTAAATTCTTTTATAAACATAATATACTATAAATAAAATATATGTGAATTCAAAAAAAATATGAAACAGACCTTTGAAGTCTATTCCATTAACATAAATTATTTCACAAAAAATCAAAGGTTGTTCATGAATATATTGTATTTTAGAATCATCCCTAGTGAAATGAAAGTTTTTACATGATTTAAAAAATACTATTTCAATATTTAAAAATTAAAATACAAAATATTCTACCCTATACTACTTTCATTGTTGTGCACTGAGGTCCAAAGTTGCCTCCACATGAAAGTGTGTAGAATAATTTTAGGAAAAATATTATCTATTCATCAAGGATACATCTTTTAATCAATTTATTACTATATATATTACATAAGTATGTATACTCTAATACATAGTAATTTGAATCAAACTCATCTTAAGGAATTTGTTCTTGGATAAGAAATAGGGTGCCTTTAAAGTGACCAAGTTGTTAATCATTTTTTTAATACCATGGAAGCTTACTAGTTATCTCATAGATCTACTAACCTAATATTACATTATTATAGGTTGTTTTTTTAGAAAATTAAAGAATAGTAGTGTAGGGAAATTATTCTCATTGAGTCTTAACCATGTTTGAATAACACTTCTTATCCTTAATTTCGTATTGAATTATTGCAGAAGAAACATCCACCACACTTGCTTTAGTTTTAAGTTATATTTATTCATTAAGAATTTTAGAGTTGTATGATCAAAATAAAATATTAATTTACTTCCCAAAAATTATGAAAAAAGTTTATCTAGTACAAAAACTATGAATAAAAACTCCTTCTCAGTGATTATTTTGTTAATCAAAACTTAATATAGAGTTTGTGAAGCATATGCTATCACATGGGAGCATCCATTAATCTTTGAGATAACACAACTACTACTACAATATTAGAGGCATCACATATCAATTTAAAGGAACGATCTTCTGATAAAAATATAATGATAGGGATTATGGTTAATATATACTTCATCTCATCAAAAATATTTCCTACATGAATCATCAAACAAAAAATTAGTACCCTTTTTAGAAAGATTAGTTAATGGTAATGTAGTTTTACTAAAATATGTAATAAATATTCTATAAAACCAAATATGTCATAGAAATGACCTAACATGTTTTATAGTGGTGGGGTATGGTAGTGTAGAGATGATATAAACCTTTTATTTATCCTTTTCAATCCCTTATTTGGAAATCATGTAGCCTAGGAAATTACCTTTCTTCATTATAAAGTAAAAATTTTTGAAATTCAAAAACAGATTCTTCTCTGTGAACCTTTTGAAAACAATTTCTAGATTATCAAGAAAAATTCCAAAAGTAGTTCCCTAAACTATAAATATATCTAGAAGTAACTCCATTAATCTTTCAACAAGGTCTAAAAATATACTTACCATATAGGACTAGAATGTACTCGGGGTATCACATAGACCAAATGGAATTCTTTGATATGTAAATATAATATAGGGATAAGTGGATGTAGTTTTGTCTTGATATTTTTTTTCAATGGGAAGATAAAAATCACCATATAAACCATTAAAAAAAATAGTAATATCCCTTCTCAGCTAATGTATCTAGTATCTGATCTACAAAATAAATGGGTTTGTAGTCTTTTGAGGTCACATGGTTCTATTTTCCACAATAATTACACACCCTATAGCTATTTTTAATTATAGTGGTCGCTAATTCAATATTTTCATTCTATACAATGGTTTTCCTTCCTTTTTTGGTATAATATAGATGATACTTACACCTTGGGAATCTAAAATTGAGTATATAATACCAGCTTATAGAAATATTTCTATATATTTTTAACCCTTACATTAGGGTTGAATTTATCTTTATTTGAGGCAACCCCACATGGTATGAATTATTATCTATAAAAAATTGGTGTACACAAAAATATGAGGTCAGTTATAGGAATATTCATTGGTTTATATCCTATATCCTTAACACTTTTCTAAAAATGGTTTGTAATTAGTTTTCTTCATTATGTGAAAAGTCATTTGAAATTATCACATGTATATTTTCATCTTCACTAAGGTACGTATATTTTGGATTTGATAGTGGTAGTTTCAATTCTATATTGGATGGTTGTTCCATTTATGGTGCTAACTTAGTGTCGCTAACATTTAAAACCTGTATAGGTAAATGAGATAAAATAGTGATAAATTTAAGTTGATTATCAAAACATTATACATCTAGATCGTATTCATTTTAGTTATCTCACATTATTGGTTAAATATTTAATTTATTTTTTAAAATGGTGTTATCTAAATGGTTTGGTGAATTTAGAGTTACTACTAAATGTATTATTTCATCTAGAATATGGCTATTTTCATCTAATAAAAAATGGTTTTTAGAAATATAAAGAGTAAAAATATAATATTATTATTGAAGGAGTTTCATAGAATATAGAATAATATTATTTATAGTATCTTCACTAAATTACATAGAAAAGGTCCCTCGATGAACATTTAGTAAAGTCTATGAAGTTTTTATCAATGGTTACCCTAAGATTATGAGGGAATGAGAAATATATCTTTCTTCTCCTATATTCATAATGTAATAGTTATCATAGAACAAAATAATTTTTACCCCTACCAATACATCACCAAAAACTCTCACTTGGTAGGATATAGATCTGTTGGATAATTATACTACCACTTGGTTTATCTTATGATCTATCAAATGTTGTGGATAATAAAGTTAGTGTTTAATGAAATTTATTGATTATCTAAATTCAATAAAATTAATTACTGAGAGTGACCTTCCCTATAGTTCAGGGTATTGTAAAATTACGGAGTTCATAACATTTTCTAGGTAACTGTGGAGTGATTAATTCAGAAAAATTCTTACATAAACTTAGCTTTCATTTCACTGTAGTCTCCTATTCTTGGTACATAATTACTTAAGGATTTTTTTCATACATGGGAATCTAATTGATTTAATCAAATTATGGTGTGTTGATCTCCACCTTCTTTAAGTGTAAAAAATTTATTTCTATAGATCCCCTTTACTAAATTTATTTGGCAGATTCATTCTTGAAGGAAAGTGTGGTATGGGTCAAGGTAGATCAACAATCGTTGACTTTCCTTTGTCCTTCCTCATTATATTTATCTTGGAAGGTGAATCCTTTTTTCTCTATAGATTTTGGTTCCTCTTCCTTGGTATGTTCAATCCCACATTTATCTTCTAGTGTACTTTTATCAATCCCTTTCAATTTCCTACCACTTCTCAATGAAATTGAACTTATACTAATCTTTTGGTTAAGAAATTTTTAGGCTAGAAGTTTACCTCAACCATGATTCACTAAAGTTCTTAGAGTGTTGAGGATACATCCATATAGACATTTAAACTCCTTATGTTTAGATCCATGATTTGTCAAGGTAGACTGCTAGTTATCATTGTGATCTATGAAATTTATTATAATTTAGTTCATAGAAGGATCCGGAATCTATCTGTTCAGCTGAAAAATTAAAGATGAATGAGAGTTGTTCCTTAGGAATGGTGGTTGCTGGTATATTTGTTAAAAATTTTCTTATAATGGTGACCTCATAGGATTCTAACTTCAAGATCCATACTGTATTGTAGAGAATTATTTGAATACTTGATTTCTTGGTTACATGAGTTTCCTCTAGTACATGGAATTACAACTCTTAGTTTCTTACACTTAAAAAAAACATATGAATTGATTCAATAAATTACATAATTGATATATTTTATAGAGTGTAAATAGTTCTTCACTAACTTTTTTTAATCCTAAATATCTGATGATAGTGGTTATATTTTTAATTATATATTTAACTAAAGGATATTTACAACTCTTTACTTTTTTACACCTCCAGAAGTGGTTCTGGTACCAAACCATTGAGAGTTTTAGGAGATATTATCTATAAAATCCTTGGAATTAGCTGGATACATTTCTATAATATCTCTTCTTATAGAAGTGTCTAGCATGTTCTAGTCATTTTATAGAAGGCTTTGGTAAGAAAATATCAAAAAGTGGAGATCCAAAACTAGTTGACGTGAGAAACTAGAAATCAAATTCTTTAACCATTACCAGTACTCACATACATCCCCTCCACTATCTTGTCTTATCCCATATATCTTCTTATTTGTGTACTTCTTAAAGTAGTAAAAAACTTCTAAAGAAAGGACCTCTAGCACTCATCCCATCTTGTGAATCTCTAGGTTTCAAGTTTTACATCCATTCTTTAGATGACCCATCTAGGGTGATATTGAATTCCATGAAACTAATTTAGGATTATAAATATCCTCTTGGATTGAAGGTTTTTTCACAAAACTCTAAACTCCTTTTAGTGTTTTTCAGGCCTCCTCCTTCTAATGCATGGAACTTAGGTATTATATAAATTATTCCATGGTTATTTTTAAAATACCATTGATTATTTGGTTTTATAAATTGATTATGTTGATAATTTAAATTAGATTTATACTGTTCTCTAAGGTTTCAATTTAATTGGGATAAATATTATTCCATGTAATCACAACCTAAGGAATCTCTATGTGAATTAGAAAATGATGGGGAATCTACCAATGGTATGGTGACAAAATCCATATCCACTTGATCAGTAATTTTAATATTTAAGTCTATTTATAGAAAATTCCTTTCAATATCTGGGTCAAAGACAAATAGGTGATCTAAAATAGATCAGTTCATGTATTAAAAAAAATTTCTGTAGAATAAAAACTAAAAAAATAAAAAACTAAAATTATTTCCTCCCCAATAATGGCTCCAGGTTAATAGAGAATCTATCATGGGAATTCTAGTAAAAAAATATGAATCCAAGTTAAATGAAATATAGTGTGACTCAATTTTCCTTTAAAGAAGCATATTTTTTAGTTTATTCTTAATGTAAGTGTGTGGGTTCAATTTTTATTAAAAAATAGAGAATAACTATGTGATTATTTTAATGTGAATTAAAGAGTGTTTGAAATCAATTTTTAAAGAGTTGTTCCACTTTAGATATTCCCTCCAAAATCCATTTAAATCCTAATTCATTCAAATGGAACTCATATGATCTCTCATTAACTAGGTAAAAACTCAAATGATTTCCCTCACTTTGTATGTTCATCTTAAATAGACATGTGCAATGTTCACTGAATACCATGTTCTAACCTAGATAAGTGATCATAAGATTCAAATCACTCATAGATTAATTATAAATTACCTCTATCATATAAGAAATGAATAATTTTTGGGGGGATTGTGTTTGAAAAATGATAAGAAGAGAATTATTAAGAATATAATCTCAAAAAACAACTAAAATTTCCCATTTTCTAAAGAAAAAAACCCCTTAGAATAAGATTAAGAAGAATAAAATTTATCACTAAATGTAAGAATTCATATAACAAAGGGTGGTGGAATTATATTTAGATCAAACAATATTATTGTAATTATAAACCACTAGAGTAATCAAAAGTAGTGAAATAGGAATAAAAACTATTGAAAAACTATTTGAATCTTCTCTATAGCGAGTTACATCCCCTTTAATAAGGGAAAGATGAATTTTCATGAATCTCTGAAGGTTGTATGGCCTTTGCGCACTCTGGTTATTTTGTTCATCCCGTGTGGATGGCATCAAGTCCTTATAAATAATTATTCAAATGTTTTGTTTCCTAAATGCAATAACATTTCTTCTTATTCTCTTGGATCAGGTACCTTCTATGATTTCACATCCCTTTTTTCAGATTTTTACCAGAAGTAGGAATAAATTATTCTTTTAATATCTTTTTTCCTTGGATGGGAACCACATGAAGTATATATGATCTCTACAGTCATAGTTCCCTATGTTTTATTTTCATTTCTTTGGGTAAATTATTTTAAGTACCTAAACTTAACATATAATCCGTACCCAAACATAGCTAAATTTCACAAAAGGAGGGCCCTTAGGTTTAGTTAGAAATGAAAAATATATTTGGAATAATCACAATGAAAACCCATATCATTTATAAACATTATTTAATGTTTTATCACATGAATATACACATAATACAATCCAAAAGTATCATGAGGCCCAATGTATTTGGGTAATTAGATACATAGAATAATAACTTAGAACATGGGTACAATAACATTATTTAAAAACTAAAAAACATTCCCTTATATTCAATTGATCTTCTAAAACTCCACAAGATAACATTGGTATGTACATAAGAAATGGGTGAGATATAAATCGTAGTAAGGGAATAATTAAATCAAAAAATATAGTAAATTAGTGAATGTGAGTCAAGAGGCATAACATAGAGATGTATAAATATGATAATCATAATCATGAACATCTAAGAACTGATATAAGATGATAAAATCAAAGCATCATAAGAATTTTGAAACAATGTAAAACATGACATCATAAGAATAAGTTAATCCTAACCACTAATACAACATAACATAGTGTTCTTAGGATAATATCTCATGAACTATACATGGTATCTCATGATATAAAAACATTACTCAATGCATTGTAGGGCTAAATAATTCTAGGCCTACCCATCATATTTATATCATGCACATACATTTTTATACCACATAGATCATACAACATAAGAACATATTCAATCACATTTAAACCCATGATTAAGGAGTGTAAGTTGCATACATGAAATTCCCTAATAAATTAATTATAGGCACAACAAGGTCAATACCCTTGTGCTGAAATGGGGATGAGTATTCACAATATAAATTTTTGGCATGGAAAATTATGTGACAATTTTGGTAGCATAACAGGTGTACATAAAGTTCATGGAAGTGTTTAATGATATTTAGAGATGGTATATAATTACTTGATAATAAAAATTATAGTAAATGGATGTGTAAAAAAATTTCAACATGGATAATTAGAAATAAAGATGATTAATACGAAGATAGTACTTGAATAAAAAAGGAAGAGGAAGAGAATCCCTTACCTTGAGAGGGTGCTTCTAAAAGACTGGGAGAAGATTCTTAAGAGTTTGGGAACACATTAAGAGGGATTTAGTTAGGGATAGAGAGAGTAACTTCACGATTAATGAGTTTTTATGGAAGAGAAAATAGAGGATGGGTGGGTATTTATAGAAAAAGTAAGGGGAATTATTTATTAATTTCCAAATTTAGGGTTTGGACTCTGTGAAAAATAATAAAAACCACAAACTTTCCCATGTGGTTTTATCATGATATCTTTAAAATATTTTTTTTCATTATTTAATTAGTCTAATTATCAAAATAATTAAAATAATACCATTGGTGATGTGGAAGTGAGTCCTATTCATAAAAAATTGTTTCTAAAACCTTAAAATATAATATAGGTTTTGAAGGGTTCATTAAATGATTGTAAAATTGATACATGAACATCAAAATTAAATAATTTTAAAGTTTAAATCTATAATTTTTTTTATTCCTTTCATAGAATTTATTACATTAATTTTTAGCTATTATGATGTCATAATACACAATATACATTTATATCATTTTAATCGTGACCCAAAAATTCAACTGTCTCAAAAAATTATGAAAAATTCACCTATTTATAATTTTTATGTTCTAATTTTTAAAATAATATTTATTTTACCAAAATAATGTATTTAAATATGATATTTTACACTTTTAAATAAAAATCTACATTTATTGGAAAATACTAGTTTTTATGACACTAACCACTTTATGACCCTTATAAAAATTACATTTTAATTCATTAAATTATATTATAATTTATATTTAAATAAATATTATTTAATGATAATAAAATTTATTTCCAAATTATTTAATTAATCAAACATATTTTTTAAATTGGAACTAAATATTTTCATAAAATACAATTTTGGGTTTTTTTGTATTAGAAGCTAATTTTTATTAAACTAATTATATAATCACATATATAAATTAATAAATAAATGTAGAAATAAAATCATTATTTTATTAAAAATAAAATAAAAAAATTCATACAATTAGGGAGTAGATACAAAATCCCTTATTACACCAGCATACACTCTAAGGGAAAGTCGTGCATTGGTGGTACTTTCTTGGGTTGGTTTGAAAAACATGGTTTGGGTAATGATCTCATTAATCTTATAATTTCACCATAAATGTTTTCATGCATGTTTCAGTTGTCAAATATTAGATTGGGGTCAAGGGGAAATATTAGTGATGCTATCTCCCATGAAATCTCTGATAAATGGGCTTTATATGGTATAATCCTACTAGTTGAGTCCATTGCTTCATCTTCCCCTTCCAACTAGACTTTATCATAAACCATAATACATAATAATCTTAACAGTTTCTATAGAATTACTATATTATGATCGGTTATGATGCTTAATATTATTTTAAACATGACAACAAAATTATGGACATATTTTATTATGAATCTAAATATCAAAATGAAAAGTAGTGCATGTGTTTTTTATAATAAAATTTATTAATAAGGAATTTATTCACTTGTAAGTTAATTTCATTTATATAAGTTTATTTCATTAAATTCTTCCCCCCTTTATTAATTTCAGCCTCTAAATTTAATTTTGTACACTATAACAAATAAGGATACTTATATTCCATCACCTCTTCTAGTTCCCACCTTACTTCCTCAAACTTGGGGTTTCGCCACAATACTTTGACCAGGTGAGTTGTCTTATTCCATATAAAGTTGTCACTAAAATCTAAGATTTTCACTAGATGATCCTTGTATGAAATATTTTTCTTCCAGGGTACTACCTTAGGATTCAGTACATGTGAGGGGTTTGGTATGTACTTAATCAATAGGGATACACCAAACAAATCATATACTTGGGATACGTTATGTGTGAGTTCTAGTTGATAGACCACAACCTATATGAAATCAAGGATCTAAATGAGCCTACTGTTTTTGAGACTATTTTTTACATTCTTTAAAAACCTCATGACTTTATTCCATTGTGATATATTAAGGAACACTATATCTCTAATATCAAACCCTTGGTCTCAATGAATATTGTATTCCTATATTCTCAACGAAATATACATGGATTTCATATGGAAATGAATGGTTTGAACCATCTATATCATCTCTTGGATGAGATTAGGTTCCATTAGTTTCCACACTCAAAATTCATTCCAACATACTGAAGTCTGACATCGCTTCCCATATAGAGCTTCATAAGGTTACGTTTGAATTCTATAATGAGAAATATTATTATTTCACAACTCTACTAGGGGAAGGTTATAATCCCAATATCCTTGGAAACCCATTGAACAATATCTCAAAATATCCTCTAAAGATTTATTGGTTCTTTCAGATTGACCATCCATCTGAGGGAGATAATAATCACTAAAAATTAGATTTGTATCCAATTATGGTTTAAGTCTTCTACAAAACCTTGAGGTAAACCACTAATCTCACTCAGATACAATAGAGAGTGTTACTCCTTGAAATATTACCACTTATATTATGGACATATTTTTTAGTTTCTCAAGATATAAGTCTTTCTTGATATAAATGAAATTCATTGATTTTATAAGGAGATCAACTTCCACCCAAATGAATTTATTGCCTTTAGATGTCCTGGGGAGTCCTATGAAAAAATCCATGGTTAGGTTTTCCCGTTTACATATTGTTATGGGAAATGGTTGCATCATACCCTTATACTTCTATCATTTATCCTTGACTTATTGGCATTCCAAGCATTGAGATATAAAGTTTTCAATATTCATATTTATGTAATCCTATTATAATTGTTTCTTTATATCTCTATACACCATATTTATTCCTATATGAATAGATAAGGATGAGCTATACACATCATCCAAATGTTCACTCTTCAGTTTTGGTTTTTGTAGGAGATATATCTAAGTTCCAAGATATATAACTCCATACTTAGTTAATTTGAACTCCAAAATATTTGCAACCTTTTTATATAATTCCTTATCTTCTTTTTGGTTTTCTTTGATCCAATTTAGAATGGATGGTTGAGAAATTATTTGATCAAGGTATGATGATATTATTTTTTTACTCCATTTTCTATCATTTTCATTTCCAAGAAGATTAGATCTCTTTAAATCCTTATCATGGATAGGGTTTTAGGATCCTTTATACTCAGAGCATCTACCACTTTATTCAACTTTAGAGGATGTCAATGGATTAAATATTAATAATCCCTGATCAATTATAGCCACCTTCATTATATAATATCAAGATTATTTTGTCTGAATATATATACTTAAGAATTTTCTAGTCTGTATATATGTCACACATTTACGTATAAAGATAATGTTACCAAATAATAAATGTGATGATAATTTAAACCAATTATAGGTCATGAATATGGTATTTATCCTGAGGTATCATTAATTTGGAAGAGGTATAAGATATCACCTTTTCATTTTGAATGAGTACACACGCCAATCCCTTTTAGATGCATCATTGTAGATCATAAATTCTTTCCCACTAGTGGGTAATGTGATCATTAGTGTAGTGATTATCCTATTTTTAACTCTTTAAATCTATCCTAGTATTCATCTAACCGGACAAACATCACTCCCTTATGAGTGATATTGGTTAGTGGGATTGAAAATCATGAGATGTTTCTCAAAAATAAATGATAGTACCTAGCTAATACAAGGAAACTACAGATCTCAATCAAAGAATTTGGTTTGGTACATCCTTTAATTTTCTATGTATTTGAAGGATCCATAGATATCACTTTACTAGTGATATCATACCCCAATAATGTTACTTTCTCAATCCAGAACATTCATTTGTTGTACTTTTCATACAAAATTTCCATTCACAAGGTATTTAGTATAACATTCAAATTCACCTCATGTTCTTCCTTTATTTAGGATTAGATATTAATATCATCTATAAAGATAAAAAAAAATTTATCAAGGTATCCCTTAAAGACTCTATTCATTAAGTCCATGAATATTTTTAGAGCATTAGTGAGTATGAATGGAATTACTATGAACTTGTAATGCCCATACCATATTTGAAAAGTATTCTTGGGGGAATATTCCTTCTTCACCTTTACTTGATAATATATTGACTGAAAATCCACCTTAGAGAATTAATATTCTATATGTAGATGATAAAAAAAGTGATCAATTTTAGGTAGAGGATACTTGTTCATTATCATGATATTTTTAATCTCATGATAATAAATGTAGATGCACATTGATCCATCCTCCTTAAAAAAAGGACCCACACTCCCCATGATAATGCACTTGTATATATAAACTATTTATCAATATTTATTTGTAGTTTATTCTTCATATCATCAACTTAAATAGTGGATATACTATATAGAGTCTTAGATTTTAGAAAATCTCCAGGTATAAGTTCCCTTGAGAAACACATCATCTTATTCAAATCAGTATATTCAACTATAATTGGTATGCCATCAAGGATGATATTTTACTTAATCTAAATCACTTTATCTAGATATTCTTTCTCATAAGATAATAATATTCATGTTTGAGATAATGATTCTAAATGAGATTCATCCTCCTCCTTGCACTTAAATAGAATCATAGGGTGATTCGTGAGACAGAGGGTGATTTCATTCTCTCAGCATTTTATGTTGAATCTATAAAAGAAAATATGATCTATACTTAGAATATATTCTAATTCTACTAAAGGTAGTATCACATGGGTTTTTAGTAAATTCAGACAAAAAATATTGATAGGGGTAAGTAATATGCTTTGGATTTAATAATTGACCCATTTTATATCTTCACTGATAACTCCACTTCCATGTTTTGAGGTGGTGTTTGAATAGTTCTACTAAAATTACATGATATAGAATAATTCATCGAACCAGAATCAAATAGTAAATTTTCTATATTTGAATGAATAAATTGCATACTTTTCACCAATTCATTATTGGGATCCACCTCAAGAGTTTGGATATAATATTTTCTCCCTTACTCTTTTGGATTTGGATATTTTTTCATCAGTTATCATAGTCTACCCTTGGATTAGTTCACTGGTTCACACAGTTTTTTATTCCTTATAGATAAGGCATTGGACAATAGGCTAATGGTTTAATAGAACATTAATTTCTTCCATTAAATAGGTGGGTTTCTCCCATCATCATTTTCTAGCTAGGTTCCCTTCCTTTCCAAACCTAAACAATTTCCTTTCCCCCTTTAGGTAAGTTCAAAGATTCTTTTTTCTACACTTCTGACTAATGGAATGTTGGAATATCTTACCCCCATGATATTTCTCCATCACTCTACCAGAATTAAACTCCATTCACTGATTCTCATCTCCAGACCCATGAGACCCTTAATATTTAAAAATATTCATTTTGACTTTGCTAACACATTATAAATTTTTTTAGTATCAGTAAAATTATAAAATCAACAAATATTTTAATAGATTCAGATTCAGGCCACCAAAGAAGTGGAAAAATTTACTTTTAGGGACAATGAGAAGGATACAATACTATAATGAAAGTATTTATTAATGTTTTCCTCATATGTACCAACAGATTCATCTTCATTTTTTTGATTCCAAAGAAATCCCTCTTTATTTAATTTTGGAGAGTTCAAGGAAAATATGTATCAATTGTTTTCTGAATTATTTCCACTCAATCACTTCAATTTATTCTTTAGGCTTCATATACTATATCAACACCAACCATTAATCAAGTTATCCCTCCATTTGATAAACAACCATATTGACCTTCTCTTACTTAGATCATTTAAAAATAGAGAAGATATTTTAATTGGATTTGATATATTTTTATGCAATTAAGGGATCAGAAGATCTATTGAAATTAATAGGCCTTTGCCACATAAATTTCTCAATTTAAACATTATCTTTCTTAGGGGTATGTGGGTGTTCCTCCTTATTTAATTTTATATTCAAAACATTAGTTAATTTAGAAATTATTGTCATGAAGTTCCCAAATCCAGCTCATATCTGGTTAGGAATATCATTTGGGTAGTTATAACATTACTCATCACATTGGTTGTTAACTCCTTTGCTTCTATTTATAACTATTTACTAAAATAAAGGAGAATTAGGAATGATAATTTTCAAACTATTAAACATACATAGGGAAATTATGAACACTGAAGGGATAAACCATAAATCACATGTCTTCCTTGACCTATTAATTTCTAGGTTTCAATCTAAGTTATCCATTCTCTATTTTCAAACATCATATTTCATGATAATTTTTATTACCTTTATAATAGTTTGTAAAAAACACATGATTAACTAAAGAATATCCCCCAGGAGTGTCCATCCATGTGTGTAGTCTTATGAATCTTTTTTATGTACTAGGTGATGATCAAGTTAATACCCAAGGATACATTTTCATGGTTTTACCACTAGGTTTAGTTGTTCCATAGCCGCATCAACTTTTCAATATATAGACAGATATTTATTTTCTTGAAAAAACAAGAACTATATACTTCACCAAAATTTTGGTATTTTTTCTTATGTTTAATATTATCACTATGGTTTTTACTAAGGATTTCTAATCATAATCCGTAAAAATAACTAGACCAAACTTTGATAATAACTTTGAAAACCCTTATCTTTTATAAACTTTATTTCACAATTTATTACATAAATATACATATAATACTATCCTAAAAGATCACAAGGACTAGTGTATTGGTGTAATTATATTTTTAACATAATAACCTAAAACATGGGTACAATGAAATTATTTAAAAACTCCAAAACATTCCATTATATTCCATTGAACTTATAAAACATTATAAAATAATCCAGGGATGTGAATAACAATGGGGTGAGCTATAATGCCTAGTAATGGAATAATGAAATAATAAAATAAATCAATGCAGTACATGTTAGTCAAGAGGTATAACATGGTGACATGGAAAGGTAATAATCATAATAATGACCATAAAAATAATGACATAAGATGATAACATTAAGGCATTATATGAATGTGACAACAACCTAAAATACAACATCATAAGCATAAGTCATCGATAACCAATGATAAACCATAACATAGTGTTCTTAGGATAACTAAATATGCACAATTAATTGTATATCATGAGATTAAAACATTACCCAATGTATTGGAGTACTATAGAATTCAAATCCCACCCATCACATTCATGTCATATACATGATTTTTTTGGACATAGATCATACAATATAATAACATATTTAATCAAATTTAATCCCAAAATTAAGGATTGTGGGTTACATAAATCAATTTCACCAATCAATAAAGGATATTTATAAGTAGGTTAATAACATTGAGTGGAAATGGGGATGGGTATTCACAATAAAAATATTCATCAGGTAAAATTATGGGATAATTTAGGTAACATAATGAGTGTACATAAAGTTTCAAAAAAGGGATTAATGAAAGAGAAGGATGTCCTCATATTACATGGGAATAAATAATATAGTAAATTTATGTGAAAAAAACTTTACAACATGGAAAATTGTAAATTAGAAGGCTTAATACAAAGAAATTACTTGAATAAAAAATAAAGATGAAGATAATCCCTTACCTTGAGAGAGTGATTCTAAAAGCTTGGGAGGATATTCTTAAGAGATTGAAAAAACATTGGGATGGATTTAGAGAGTTATAGGGAGAGTAAATTCAAGGTAAATGACTTTTTAGTGAAGAGTAATGAGTGGTTTGGGGGTATTTATAGAAAAAGTGAGCAGGATTCTTTATTAATTTTTAAACATAGCTTTTGGAATCTGAGTGATAAAATAATCAAAAACACAAACCATAACATAGTTTTTCACATGGTTTCTAACAAATAAGAGTGGTTTTAAAAAATCTATTATGATAAGAAGGGAAATTATTAAAATAATAACATTATCGATGTAGAAGTAAGTTATGTTCATGAAGAAATATGTTTAAATCCTTAAAATATAATATATGTATTGGAGAATTTATTAAAGGATCATAAAATTAATAAAAATAACGTAAAAATTAAATCATTTCAAAGGATAGATATAAATTTGTTCATGTATTTATTTTATAGAATTTATTACATCACTATTAGGCTATTATGATGCTATAATACACACTATATATTTATATCATTTTTAATTTTTACGCAAAAAATAAACCATCTTAGAAAATTATGAAAAATTCACCATTAGAGAATTTCAAGATGATTATTTCAAAAATAATATTAATTTTACCGAAATTATTTTCTAAATATGATAATTTCTAATTTTAATTAAAAATCCTTATTTACTAGAAGATGCTAGTTTTTTATCACACTAACCACTTTAACACCCTTATAAAAATTACATTGGACTTCATTAAATTTAATTATCATTTATATTTAAATAAATATTATCTAATAAAAATAAAACTTATTTAAAAATTATTTAATTAACCAAAAAGTGTGTTTTAATTGAAACTAAATATTTCCCAAAAATACAATTTTGGTATATTTGTATCATAAACTAATTTTTATCAAACTCTTTATATAATAATATATATAACTTAATAATTAATGGGATAAATATATTAATTATTTAATTCGATAAAAAATAAAAAAATCACACTACTAGGGTATAGATACATAACCCTTATTATCCCAGCATACTCCCAAAGGGTATGTTGTTTGATGGTGGTATTTTTTTGGGGTGGTTCAGTGAACATAGTTTGGGCCATGAACTTGATAAGCTTGATTTTCTCCCATAAATAGTTCCAATAATGTTTCATTTGTTGAATATTGGCATGATCTTGGACAAGGAAAAATTCTAGTGATGAAATCTCCCTTAGAAGCTCTGATAAATGGGCTTCATAGGGTATGGTCCTACTAGTCGAGGCAGTCTTTTATTCTATCTATGTCTATCAGAATTTATTATAACCATTAATATATACTAATATTAACTATCAATATAAAATAGATATATTATCAATGGTTATGATGATTAATTTTATTTTAAACTCGACAAAAAATTTATGACTAAATTTTATAATGGTCCAAAATAACAAAATGAAAATTAGCACATGTGCTTTCTATAACTACATTTCTTAATAAGAAAATTATTCATTAAAAAAGTAATTTCATTTATAAAATTTTGGGTCATTATAATCACCATTATATTTGGAATGATAACCCTTGTTTTTGGGTAAAATGACCATTATACTTCTCAGGGTTCCATGGGACATTATTAATTTCCATTTTTCTACTTTGTTTAAACCATATAAAATATAAATTTACTCTTACACACTTGATGACATATCCAAATTTTAACCTATAAATATTGAATGAATCTTATATTCAATTTATTAACTTTTACACACCTTAGTGATCCTTAGAATATTTCCAATTTCCCATATTATTGTATTTGAATAAACCTTATATGAGAGTAGATGAACCTCAAATATTATACTGTTCACTTTTACACATGGTTTCTTTCATCAGTTTTAGCTCACTTACAGAAGTTACTTCCCCTTACTTAAAGAACTTTCCTACAAATAGTGGGGAACATAAATTCAGTGTAGGATTGTTAAAACCAATTCCAAAAATCAATGAAAAATAATAAATTTCAATCATGTTTTAAATATACTTCAAATATCAACATAAGTTCAACTTAAATTCATTTATTCATAATTAAAGGGAAATAAAGGTTAAAATTCTATAAAATCATTTTTTTCAAAAATATCATCTTGATCACAATAATAGGGAAATATCCTCTACTAAAGTTGAGAATTACTTAGATAATCATAAAATCAAACTTTATGTTTCATTAGTGATAAATTTATAGAAAAATGTTGTCCAAAAGATGAACTACAAGGTGAAAAATATTGAAAAAACACTTTTTATTGAGTGTGCTATCTCTAAGAATTATTGGAAGGAAGTGTAGAAAGTTTTGGTATATATATAAAATTGGGATTTGTTATCTATCAAATAAAAAATGAAACTATATGAGTTGTGATGAAAAATAAAACCAACTTTAAAGTGTTTTAGAGTATTCCAAAAATTCTATTATATCAGGAATAAAGAAGATATATAAGGGAAATATAGAGATATAATGTAAGGATGCATATTTATTATTTATTTTAAAAAGCGTGAATCCTAAAATTTATTTAATAAGGGGATCAATAAATTTTTTAGATCATTTAGGTTAAAGTTATTAAATAAAAATTAAAAACGAAAGTTCAAAGATTAAATCTGGAAATAATATGTAAATATGAGGATAATCACGAGTAAATTTCTACAGAACCTCAATGTAAAATGAATGAGTAATAGTTTTTTATATAATTATAAGAAAAATGATATTAGGTGAGTCAATAATGAACTCAAAGGTGAGAAATAATGGCTGAAATCAATGAATCCAACATCATTGGTAAAAAATATAATTCAAAAAAAAACTTCAAAAATATGGCATGTTGAGAAAATTACTTTGTTTTAACAAATAGAGACAATATAATTTTAATAAGTTTAAATATATGAGTCATGGGATAAATAAATAAATAAATAACTTAATCACATTGAAAATAATAATACTTTTTTTAACTTTTGAAGAGTCATAAGGATCAAAACATCTTTATGTTAAAATTTGTGTTTAAAAATAATCATGACATGCATGGTAATGTGATATAAAAAAATGGGTTATAAAGGATATTCCCAAATTTAATGTATTCATATTGATGAGAAATTTTAACTGATTGATATGATTGGATGAATTTAATTATTTTAGGAAGTATTAATTTAAAGGTGATTCAATATTTTTCAAATAGATATGAAGGATGCATTCATAAATGCAGTTCTTAAAGGGGATGTTTACATTGAACAACCAGTGTGGTTTTAAATTGGAAATTATGAAAAACTCTATGTTATGTTAATAAATCATCATATAGATGAAATCAAGAACCAAAAGTTTTATATTATTTATTATATTTTTTTACTTTATGAAATTTAAGTTCAAGAGAGGTACTATTGGTCAAAAATTATATCTTAAATGGTTAAAAAATAATAATTCATTATACTATTCTATGTTAAAATATTTTATTTGGAAGAATCAAGAAGGAATTAATGGAAGAGTTGACAAAACGAATGAGATCAGAGTTTGAAATGTATATAATTATATAACTCACTTATTTTCTCTAGTTAAAAGTGATATAAATAATTTTAAAATATTTAATTTACTTATAATATTTGAATAAGAGTATATTTTAGGGATAAAGGTGTATACGTGACTAATTGGGATAAAGAAATAGTTAAATTAAATTAGAGATAAATTGAAGATTCCTATAATGATTATTTGTTATAATAAAATTGAGATTGATCTTATTAAGAATTTAGTACAATATATTTTATCACCAAACATATTGAAATTTAGTACTAATTTATAAAATAAAAATATAAATAATAATGTTTTAAAGTGGGGTATAATGGAATGAATCAACTAGTGGATGATATTTTTCCCAAACCATTAGTTAAACTAGTGTATTAGAGGCAGCATATAAATATTTTAGTTCAATCACTTACTAAAACATAAGTTTATTTTAAAAATTCTCCTCTTTCTATATATTTTTATTTTGAAATATAATTATTTTCATATTCTAGAATTTCAAGGAAGGGACCCAGTGTGTTTATTGTTAAAGAGAGGGATAGTGTGTAAGATTTTCATTATCATGTCAAGGGGAAGAAATATTCCCTTAAAGGGGTATTTTGGAAAAAGAGGTATGAATAAAGTAAAAAAATTAACCCATAGGGAAAATCATGTTTAAGATAGGGGAGTAACTTTATAAAAGTGGAATAAATATATGAAATATAGAGATTTTAGCATAAACTTATTTCAATAACTCTTATTTTCTATACTAAGTGTAGCTCACATAGAATTATATTGATAAATGGGACAATATATTACAACTTTGATATAATAGATGTCAATAATAAATTCATAGTTTTGAGAATCATAATAATTTCTAGCAAACCCAAAGGGAGAGAATTTTTTAACCTAGGTTAATCAAAATAGGAGAATATTATAATTTCTTTAAAGTTACTTGTGTTTGTTTTTTAGTGGTCTTAATGGATAATATATGAATATGATTAATTCTTGAAATAGTTTGAATATTTTTTGTGGATTATAACAGCTGATTTTGTGAAGTATGAAGAAATAATACAATTTTATACAATTTTTTTTGTGATTTCTTTTTTAGAAGTTTATATTAATTCCTCTAGATGAAAAATAAAAACTACCATCTAGTTTATTTAAACATTTTTTTTCATTACCAACCTCAGTGAATTCATCTAGTTAACTTTCTAAAGAAATTGAGCTATAATAGAATTCCATTCAATGGATGGAGAATTTTTTCAAAGGAATTATGTAATACTATGTAACATGTAATATAAAGAACCTCATAGCTCCACACCTTACTTTTTGAAGAATATGTTTTCTAAAAAATGCATTTTATTATTATCAATATGTCTTAATATATTAAATCATATGAAAAGGTAATAGTTTTATAGAAAATGAGAAACTATATCTTAATTTTATTGAGTAAATTATAAATAATATCAGGGGAGAATTTTCTAAAATTAAATGATTTTATAGTTTTAGAATAAAAAAGTTTACATTCCCTGGTTTTCAAAATATTCGATACATGAAGACTGGAAGACCTTAATGTACACTATTACACTATGGTTTTTTAGATTTTAATATATTTTAAATATTTAGATATATTTTAAATATGGAATAATATGTTTGATTAACAGGAGATCAAACTCAACTTTTATATATGGTTTTGAAGATTAATCAAGACTTGACAGATGAAATAAAATCTTAAATATTTTTGGAGGAGAGATATTAAAGGGATCCAAGGATTAAAATATATATATAACATTAATTATAGAAGTTAGAGAAGAATATATAAACAATTGAATATATGATATTTTAGGAGAGATGTTGAATCAAGGATTAATAACATAAAAATAATTTAATATACGGATATACTAAAAAAGATGGAGTATAAGAGAAACAACTATATTATATTGGTGTATTAATTTTCTTTGTTCCTTTCATTGTAATGATATAAAAGTTTATTCTTTCATGGAATTATCTAGAAGTAATGGGTTTAGATAAAATAAGTTGTCTTAGACTCAGTAGTGAATTATTCCAAAAAATTATATTCCCTTAATAGCGTGTTAATGAATTCTTGGTACATCAACAATTTGTTGTTGTATGCTCACTGTTCATATCCCATTAGGTGAACCAAGTAAAATATTCATAACCTTATTTTTTATTTTCACTATTTATATGATATTATTAAGATTATATTGATGATATATTTTTATTTTTATACCAACATGAACAAATGATCCATTTAGGTAGAAAAATATAATCACCCTAATTCTCTCCTCCTAGAGTGATTGGGACTTTAGTGGTTTCAATATCAATATATAACAATTTTTAAAACTAATTATTTGTAACAATTACTCACAAATAAAATATAATTATATCTACCCATATTTAAACTCACCATATACATATGGTAAATTAAACCATTTATTATAAAATTTTAGTGTCATATGAAACAAAAATCCACTTGTCATCAAGTATGGTGTAATAAGTAACCAACCCTACATTTCATGAAAGAATATTAACAATACAGACTAATGAGAAATCCAAAACAAATTCTTATTATCTATATATCAATTCCCAAGAGATACCTTTATTCCAATATACTCTTAATTTTTAACATGTATAAATTATAACAAACCATTACCATTGAGTCTATAACCCATAGATAAATCATAGTTTTAGTTGAATGAAACTAAATCTTATTTTATGAATAAAATATAATTTCTTATATGTATGGTATAAAATTTATAATAATATATGTATAAAAATTAAACTAAACCACACATCCATTTATAATATAAAAGTATCACCCAATATTATTGTGTGTCGATAGAGTTGAAAAAAATATTGAATCTCAATAGAGCGATATTTGAGTGAAATGTAATTCTAGAATTTGGATTGAATGAAGGAATTTATTTTATATTTTAAGAATTTTTGTGAGGAGGTTTTTGAGGTGTAATGATTAATATAATATACATAGAGTGAAATTTAATGTGTTTTTCAAATGGATACTCAAGGGTGGGAACAAAAAATAGATTTTCGGTGTTTGGTGGTTTCCCATCAAGAGACCAATGAGTTTGTAGTAGCTTATGGAATTTTTTTAATGGAATTGGGATGCTACTGGTAGACTCAACCTATAATTTTGAGTGAGGGTAATTTTTCTTATTTATGTTTTGGATTTTCTAAATATTTTTTCCTTTCCCCTTAGTCGACCAAATAAGTAGGAGACCCCAATTCATTTTCTTTATCTCCCCCTTTTCCTTCTCTATGTTGAAAACTTCTCAATTATTATTATAATGAAAAAAGTTATATAGAAATGAGATTTTATAAGAAAGGATATGGAAATTATTTATTTATTTATCAATATTTTATTCATTTAGAAATTTTTCTTGAGAAAATATATAATTTGGTAATTTTGGTAGATTATATGGAATCTATTGATTGGATATAAATCTAGTGATGAAAATGGATTAGTTAACCTACAATACTTTGAAGTAGATATTCCTTAACATATTAAAATATTTATTATATATTTTATGTTTGATGTTGTGTACATGAATAAATATTCAGGTTAGGGAGACTCAATCTGGGGCTCAGAGGGTCCAAGATTTTAGTATAAAATAATTAGATCCAATAAATATAAGAAAAAACATTATATACATAGTTTAGTGATTTTATGATCGCTCAAAAATTAAATTACCTTGTGTCCATTAGGTTAGTTATGCATGATGGAATTAAAATGGGTGTTCACACATGAGATAAGGTATGAAGAATCTAGGATTGACTCTTATGGGCTAGTTATATGGGTTTAACAAGTGTATAAATTATAGTGGTTAGTTTAGTGGAAGGTTAATTTTTTGGGATTCCTTGGTATGCGATTAAGTAAAATGTACAAAATATTGGTTTTTTCATTAGAGAGAAATTGTGTTTTTAACATTAGATTAATCATATAAATTCTTGTGAGGACCAGTGAAGCCAAGAATAGAATTATTCTTAGAGAATAATAATGATTTAATACATGATAAATAGATAAACAAAAATGTATTCATGTATGGGACATAATAATGGATTCTACAAGCTATGTAATCACTAAAGAGGTGATTTTATTTTAGTAATAGTCTGAGTGAGGTTTTCTATGATAAAATGAGATAACCAACCTAAGGCGAGTCTGATTAGTTGATGATCCATATTAGTTTGAATCGATATTTGGAATGTGGGTATGATAGGGTATAAACTACAAGCTTAGTGATCATCTAATAGATGATCATGGGGGTAATAGGCTATTCTAGGGATGATTGAGCCTTGAGTATAGTGAGTTATGATATGTGATGTATTAGGTTCATTATTTATTATATTAGGGGTAATGAATTTGTTGTATGATTCCATATGTTTGTTTCAATTTTTGTTTATCATGACTATTATGTGTTGTAACATGTATATTTGAAGAGGATCCATGAGGGTTAGGATTTGATGTTAGGGAGATGACCTATGTGTCATGAATCCCCATATTTTGGATTATTTTAGATTATTTAGACACTAAGTAAGATGATATATGATTAAACAACCATTAGTGTAGTTTATTCTAATGGGATCTATATATGTTAAATTATCACCATGATTCATATAAACTATGAATATCTTGGATATTTTTTTCTATAACTTCTTCTCTTATAATGACATTGGGTATGTTTTTTCACAATATAGGATTAAAATTCACTTCTTGATGGATTTATATAATAGGGAGTTGAACCCGAGAGTATATTTCATGATGAGAATATTTCACTAGAATTGGATAAAATAGGTATAGTTAAGTATCATGGTGAATTATTAAGAACACAATAACATAATATTTTTGTTTCATGTTGATTATAAAGAATTTATTTAATATACTACACATTCATTCACATATATACAATATAACATATATTAAGGGCCCTATTGGTTGTTTCTTAATGAGTTTTCCACTCACCCTATATATTTATGCCTCAATGGATGTGCATACATTATGTTTGGAATAAAGTTTTGGGAAAGGTAAATTCTATCGGTGATGATGTTGGAGTAAATTAATAGGGAAGCGATGATAGTACTGATGTGGGTTGAGGAGTTTAACAGAAAAATATCTCTAAATTTTATTATATTTTTTTTATATTCCATGTATATGGTCATCTTATTGGAAAATACAATTTTTCGATGTATTCCAGATATGATATTGCGAAGGCCTCATTTTAATTTTTCATGATATTATGTTATTGTTATGGTTGGATTACAACTGTGATTCTATAATATATTTTCATTTTTATTTGATGGTTTATATGTATTTGTGTATTTTATGATTATGATATTGTGAGAATAGTCCTCACATTTTATAGATTATTCCATCACAATTAGTTGATATTTTTAGCATATAAAGAGGTGCACCCAAGGTAATGTAGTGACCCAATATGAAAAAATGGACTATTTTCAGGCCTGGGAAGTTAAAAATGGTACCATAGTCTGGTTTTTATTATATTATTTAATTGGTTCTTAGTAGATAGAGATCAGATAGTCATAACATTAGATGGAAGTTATTAATAATCTTATCTAATAATTGTGTGGTAAAATTCCATGAAACTAGGGTTATGGGATAGATTTATTGGTATTAAATAATTTGGATTGGTGATTTAAATAATTTTTTATTTTTATGAAATATGGTTTATTGGTTTACTATTGAAATGATATAGAAATATGGTGTATGTTGTTACATCCAAAGACCTATTCACTCATAAGTAACCTAACATGGTTGGAAACATGGCCTCAAACAAGCCTCCTCACATACTAGAGGCTACCAACTATCGGTGAGGGTCTATGGGGGTGTAGTGGGGATACTATACCCTCATGATCAGATCAGTTTCTGGTGATAAATAATAGCTAAACCAACAGAAAAAAATAATAAGTATTGAAAATAAACACCCAGAAAAAAGTAAACTAATATAAAAAATAACAACTATCATATACAAAATAATGATGTCATGATACTATATAAAATGGAAACATGAATACAATACCATACATGATTTAAAAAAATATACAGAAATCAAAAAAGATAATCTCCACTAGAATTATGACCACTATCTTGGTACTCTTCTCCAATAATCCATCTTATTATAGAATATCAACCATCCATAGCGGGTCACTTCCCTTTGTCCCTACGTACATGCATGAAGTATGTATGGGTACCAATTGGTGACCTGAATAGGTTGTGAGTAAAACTCAGTTGGCCACAATCAATGGTGTCTACAACAAATCAAGTATGTGAATATGATGAGTAATAGTGTATAGGTATATCAAAATAAGAAAAAAATAAATACAACCCATATTGTGATCAGGCTCCTGATGGGATGACTGACCAACCAAACCCGCTTCATATTAAGTGAGTATGTGATCATTGATTTAACCAGAGTCCTAAGGAAGGTATAATACAAGTGTACTTGTAATAATAATAATAATAATATAGGACCCAAGGAGAAACCAAGGAATCATTAACCTCATAAGTTTGATCCTACTCACAGTAATAACTATAAAACCCAACTATAAGGGTCTAAGTTTAATCCAAGGGGTGCAACCTTGGAATTCCACTAGAAATTTTCTAATTGAGTCCATGGAGCACTTCCAAAGTAATCTTGGGCTAATCATGAATGGAGGAAAAGGTAATAATCCAAGGTGTCACATACATGAGGATATAAAGACGAATCCACGGTGACAATCCAAGGTATTATAATTTCTAGGGATGGAGGATGGATCCATGATTCCATGCTGATATAGCCATCCATAGAAAAAGATGAAATTCCATGTTGGTATCTCCCTGGCAAACTAGCTCAATTAATTGGGGTGGCATCCTTTGAGTGATCAAGGAATTACCTTAGGAATGCAAGGATGGATTAAGCCTGACAACTCATTTAAAAATGAAATAGGTATATAAAAATTATACACATTATATCTAATAATTATAATTAGGCCATGTATTAAAATTAAAATTAAAATTAATAAGGTTTATTTAATAAATTTTCATTTACCGATGACAAAGGGTAAAAGTAATACTTATCCCACTTATCATTTTACTAAAAAGTGGTAAAGGGATTAATAAGGCACATAAGACATAATTTAATACAGTGATTTATTTATTATAGTTTAATAAATTTCCTTTTTAAAAGTCAATCCAAACACAGCCAAGTGGTGTTTTGACTAACCAAAAGCAATGTTCATCGATGGTATATAATGATACATGCAAAAAGGGGTGTTTTATATTGAGGTATCAACCTCCAACAATGTCAAAAGGTCTCCTAAAGGTTGTTGGTCATGTTATAAACAGTTAATTAAAAGATTTTCATATTTAAGGAGAAACACATGAAAGGTCTGGAATGCAGCCTAATAATAAAAATCTAAAATCAATGAGAATTTGAGGGAAAAGTTATGGACTACCTAACTTATCTTGGAAGTTGACTCTTCATATAGTATCATCGTTTTATTTGGGTGAAAATAATTGAAATCATAATAACTTGATAAATACTATGAAAATAGGTCATAATAGTTCTCATGGAAATAATATCTAATACAGAAAAGAAATCGAATAAAAGAATAAAGTGGAATTGCATTATTACTGAGGGTGATCAAACATGATTGATGATGCTTAAATTTGAGTTTGGATGAATAAGATCTTCCAAATACGTGGAAGAGGGAGGAGTAGAGCTGTTAATGGAGGATGATTTTGTGTGTTTGAAGGAGGATAAACATTTTAGGTTCTTAAAGGAAAAGGGGAAAATGCCATTTTTGATCATTTTAAAGGGGGAAACTGATTGGAAAAACTATATAGAAAACATGCACACCTACTTCCCCAGGGGACACCCACCTCACATGGATAGGTATATGGTTAGAAAAAACATGTATAACCTGTGTGTATTCAAAACATATTAGAGAAACCATGCACAACCCATGTTAATTCCCTCTTAAATAAATTACAGGTTTTGCACAGTCATGTGGCCTCCCTTGCAAGGTTTAACAAACCTCACTCCTTCTATTTGGAATGCATAGTTGAGATGTGTGGTTGAGCCACATGATTAGAACCAACCATGCACTAACCATGAGCCTCTACCCATTTCACCAAAATCTAGAGCATTATGATTTGAGAAAGCTCCATAAACTCCCAATACATTCCTTAATCCATTAGGAACTTTCATTTGAGTAAAACAAGAGATATAAAAAAAATTAAAGAATCCGCGCCTCACATAAATATCATGATCTTATAAACTCACCTTCTTAAACTAACCTGCCCTGAGTTGACCTTTCGAGGGTTATTGAGCATCATTTGAGAATAAATCCATCCACTACACATGTTTATCATCCTCTCGCTCCTTGGTATCATCTTATACATGACCATGATTCCATATCACCTAAAACGGAGGAACTAACCTACCTTGAAGATCCTTTGTGCTATGATAAATGATATGAATGGGATAATATTCACAAGAATAATAAACATACAACTTAACCTCATCATGATTAAGGACATGTGATGGGTCTAAATTATAATGACGTCACTAGGAAACATTAAATACACCGTGCATAGATTTGTATCCATGATGAATAGCTAACTGATAAGTTACACTTCCAATGCTCTCCAAAATATAAAAAGTTCATATTAATTGAGGTGATAAATTAACTTGACTCTGAATTTATCAATGAACCAATCTAGGAGAAACACTCAAGAGCACCCGATGTCTCGCCTCAAACTCTAGAGGTAGGTGGAAACAATCATCATTTGAATTCTACCTAGATTGAGCTATATTCATTCACTTCATGAAAAACTGTACCTTTTCCAATGTATCCTAAATGAGACGAGGTCCAAATAGAACAACCTCTCCTGCCTCTAACTAGAATAGAGGTAAACAACACATTATACTATATAGTACATCATAAGGATCCATATGTATAGTCTCTTGGAAACTGTTATTATAAGAGAACTTATTAAGAGGTAACTATCATTCCTAGGAACATACAAAATCAAGGACACATGCATAAATCATATCCTCTAGAACCTATATGGTACGATCAGACCAACCATCAGTCTATAGTTGATAGGCTTTACTCAAAAGTACTTGTGAACCCAGAGCCTTCTGTAAACCCTTCTAGAATAATGATGTCAAATTAGCATTTTTTTGATATAATGGTGGGGGGAACTATATAATGTAATATAATCTCACAAAAATAATTTTTTCCATGTACTTCCACTAAGGAGGTCTCCCTGATATGTAGGAAGTGGGATACCTTTATCAAACAATCTAAGATAACCCATAAACTATAATTTCCATTAGAGAATTTCAGGGAGCCTATCAAAAAAACTATAATGACATCATCCCATTTACACTCTAGAATGGGTAATGACTGTAAAATAATGGCAGGCCATTGGAGTGCTTCCTTCACTTGCAGATAGGTGGAACACCAAGTAATGAAATCCGTTATCTACTTCTTCGCCCTTGGATAAAAATTTTGGTGACAAAAATCATAGTACATATTGGTATGTACAAGATGTACCAACCATTTTGAAGAATGAAATTTTCACATAAACTCCTATCATATGTCTATAGTAACCCAAACATTCTCATGAATGTACAAGATCACATACTCATTAACAACCCAACCAGGAGGTGGGTCCTCACCAGAAACACTATCCCTCAGGACCAAGTATTTAGGATCAGAAAGATTACACATCTTCACTCTATCCAAAAGTGAATAGGTCACTGATAGAGTTATTAGTAAAGTATTTTTGTGATGCTCCTAAACCTCTAGTATCATCTCAAAAATAAAATCCATAAACTACCACTCATTTCTAGTCTCCTAAACCACTAGTGTCTAAGTATTCTTGCTCAGATATTCAACAACTAAATTTCCCTTAACAAGCATATAAAAAAGATCAAGGTTGAAATATTGTAGGTATTCATCCCATATTTTCTACCCGAGGTTTAAATAATGTTTATTGAATATGTATTTGAGGATTTTATGACCCATGTATACAATTAATCATTCTCCCAATAAGTAGTTCCTAAAAAAACATAAGGAATAAACTAAAACCACTAACTTTAGATTAAGAATCAGGTAATTATGCTCGTGAGGCATCAATGGACTGGACCCATATGTAATGAATCATTACCCTTACAACAAAAATACTAACAGAATGATGCGTAATGAATAAAAAAAGTTGTATAGCCTCTTCCATGACCATGTAGAATCATGATCGGCATTGAGCTAAGACTTTATTTCATCTCTTGAAAGTCTTCCACATATAATTCAAACTATATAAATTTAACACCTTTCATTGTCGAACCTGTAAGTGGTGACACAAGGTGTATAATAAATAAAACACCTATAATATTCATCTATCCCCAAGAAACTATATATATATCAAATAATTTCTTGGTATATTCCCAATAAACCACATATATCACCTTATATGGGTTTATAGACACTCTTGATTATAATATAATGTGTCATATGAAGTGAACTTTATCAATATAGAATTTTCATTTTGTTATATTAACATATAGAAAACACTATATCAATGTATACCACATGATTTCATGGAGTTTGGAATGATCTTGTTGAGTTTGAGAATACACTAAGATATCTCCCATGATAACTATCACAAAAGAATACATATAAGAGTGAAAAACTCGATTCATCAGATCCATAAAGAGTTTTGGTATGATTGTGAGACTGAATGTCTTTAAAATATACACCTAAAGACCATATTTTTTTTCAAAATGTTATACAAGGTATATCTAAAGGTCTAAATTATACCTAATGATATCCCAACCTCAAGTTAATCATTGATAAAAACCTATATCCTTAGATCTGATCAAATATAATGTTAATTCACGATAGTGGTTACTGATTCTTACTAGTAATCTAATTCAACCATCAGTAATCTATACACAGTTTGAGGATCCCATCCTCCTCCTTGAAAAATAGCACAGAGTAACCCCAAGGTGAAGTAATCAGTTAGATAAATCCTTTGGATTCTAAGTCCTCCAACTTCCTTTTGAGTTCCTAAATCTTAGTATGATCCATCCTATAAGGAGGAATAGATATCAATGCTACTTCTCGAACTATATATATACTTAATTCTACCTCTATCTTAGGAGGTATCCAAAAAAATGGAATACATCTCTTAAATAGTCCACCAATTGAGGGAAATATATTTGACACACACTATGATCACTTAGTAAAAGACTAAATTTTTTTATCACTCCACAGACTCCATGATGCTATGGTCCATATTAACTTTCATGGACACCCCTTTCTCCCTTATAAACATGATTACAACCCTTGGGTGATGATAGGGACACCCTCCAATGAAAAAAATAAAAATATCATAATAGGGAACCAACCAATGTTTTCTGAGTATGATTTCATAGTTGTCTATATAAAGGGGGAAAAAGGTTCCATTGGAATCAGTAACTACCAATCATGAGTAAACACTTCTTTCATTGCTGTGAACTTTCATATCAAACTCCCAAAAGAGAATCAATGGTCATAAATCCACAAAAATACTATATTTTAAGACCAATAATTTTCACAACTTCCACAAATATAAAACAATTTAAATAACCTATATCAAATAAAAAAGATACTAAAGTCTAGGAAACTAAAAACAAATCTGGAATTTTAGATGGACTATCACTTTTCTCCTTTCATGTAGGATGTACTTTATGTACATGGACCGATATGTATCCCTTAGATACAACCTAACTACCTTGAGAAGGTCTACTCTTCTATAATTTCATATCAAAAGTTTGGGTTTCTTTAATATGTCCATATCCTCAGCCTACATGATGAGTAGTACTCCATCTCCCTTCTTGGTGGGGCACCACTATCCCTAATCCATAAAGTGGAGCTGGTTCAAATTTTATCCCACTAGAAACTGGATGAAAATTATTGAGAAATATCTATAGGTGACCCATTTAGACACAATATCGACACTCAATATGGCCTCTATTGCATTGAGGATTTACATGACCTTTTCTTTCATACTGATGGCATATAACATAACTACTATTACAAACACTCTTGGCACCCCTGTTATAATAGGAACCCTCTAGGTGATTCTTCCTTCTACTGGACGGAGCACTTACCTTACTAGGGGCCATAATACCATGAAATATACTACCATATTCCCTAAAGGTTCACTCATAAATTTGTAATTGGATCAAAAATTTATAAAATGCTATCCATTTGAAAAATGCTCACCTAAGACTCAATGGTATACCTGATCCCATCCTCAAAACATCTGGCTCTAGATATCTCATCATCAAAAACTTTTAGTGAAAATCATGGAATCTCAATGAATTAAGTTTAATAGTCTATAATGAATATAGTACCCTGATCTAGGTGCACAAAATCTTTATCTTAATCTACTCTCAGTGTCTTTGGAAATAAGTTGTTCTAGAATCTAGATTAGAAATCCCTCTAGGATAGATCCTGATGCTGACCATCCAAATTTAGAATATCCCACCGATGCTTGGTGGATCCCTAAAAAATAAAAACTGAGAGCATGAACCTCCTTTCTAGAGGTGTCTCCAGATGTGAAAAGATAACTAAAATGGCCTCTAGCTATGAATCAACAAACTCAGGACTATCATCCCCCAAATGTTAGAGGGTGATAATGTTGAAACTCTATGGTCAAATATGACATAGACTGTGTAGGTAGAGAAGCAGACTTCATGGACTGTACTAACTATAGGAAACCCACTAAAATTTGGGTGTCAATTCCCAATCCAAGAATAATAGTAGGTGGAACTACTTTAGGCATCATAGGTGGTTCATGCCCCACAAAATTTGGAGCATGGTCATCAGCATCCTCATAGAATTCATCTTGAGTCATTCCTAGAGGTATATATTTATAAATTCCAATCACATTCCTTAAAATGATATTTGGTAGTAAAAAATCATTTAAATGTTAATGATACAATCCCACCACCAATTACTAAGGTCAGGTCTAGGTTTGGGTCTCAAGTTTTAATCATAGGAGTTTTTTATATGGAGTTTCAAGTGAAATTTATAGAGAAAAACACCCTTTAATTTATAATTGGAATCCCAATTTAATAGAAACCAATTCATTTATGAGACTACATTTAACACTTTTTATGTTTATACCATGGTTCATTTATATGAATTACCATTCCCAAGTTATAAAGTCATTAGATTTATAATTTATAACTGAAACTTCATGTAAATGTAACTAGACTTTTTTACATCTAGTATCAGGATGTAATAATCCATATATAATGATTTAGTTATACATATTTCCATTCCCAATTTATAGAATTAATATCTTTATAAATTACAAATGGGCCTCCTTTTAATTGCAACCAACTAACATTTTAGCCCGTATAATGGTAGTTACACATCTCAAACATGTCATAATTAGTTAGTTAAGGTTCCAACATCAAGCTATATAGGAAAACACCATTTAGGTCGATATAGAAACTTTAATTATCTAATTATTTATCCATTTTTCTTACAAGTGAAGTTATTCAAATTACAAATATAACAGTCATGGAACATATGAAAAGCTGTGGAAAATGCACCTAATAAAATAAAAAGGAATGGAATATTAAGGAAATATTAATCCCAAGGTACCTAAAATGATTCATAAATAATGTTTCCTTAACTTAATGGGATAAGGGTAAAAATAATAAATAATGACAGAAGTCAAAATTTATATGTTTCCCCCAATGGTGAAAGCTGAACAATCGTAACAGGAGAAAACCAAAACAAAAAGTCCATTCCTAGGAGAATTGGAATTTTCCTTATATGGGGGTTAAATAGTCCCATGAATAGGTTCATTACCAAATTTTAAAGCTTCCTAATATCCTTTCCAGCATTCTAAAATAACAATTCAAAGAAGAAAAACCTTTGATACTTCTTTGTGACATTTCAATCCATGTTCACTCATAAGCTACCCAACCCAATTGGCCACTTGGCCACAATAAATCCTCCCTATATGTTATACGCTATTGAATAACAATTAGTTTCTATGGTTATATGGTGGGGAGACTATACCATCATTATCATTTTAGAGAACAATGATAGATAACATAAAAATCAATGAAAGTAGAATAATAAGAAATAGAAATAAACATCCTGACAATAGTATACCGACATAAAAAATAATCAGTGTCATATAAAAATAATGATTTAATGATGTAATAAAAATAGAAATTGGAATATAGTACAATACATGAGTTAAAAATATATAAAAAATACCAAAATCTAATCTTCACTAGTATCATGAGAACTATCTTGGTCATTATCTCTCATAATCTATCCTAGTATAGAAAACCAAATGTCCATAATGGGATGCTTCCCTTTATCCCTACCTACATCCTGAAGTTTTTCCAGGCACCAATCGGTGGTCCAAACAAATTGTGAGTAAAACTCAGTAAGACACCACCAACAGTGTCTATATCTAATCTTATCTCTGAATATAAAGTGTAATAGTGTATAGGTATATCAATGTAATCAACAAAAAATGCAACCCATATAATGCTCAGGATCATTATGGGACACCTTCGTGACCATATCTACTTCATCCTAAGCCTAGTGTATTTGAGTATGTGATAATTTATTTGTTCAGGGGGCCAAGGAAGACACAATCCAAATGTCCATGTAATAATACTAATAATTTAGGGCCAATAGAGAATCTAAGGCATCCTTGACGTTTGATAGTCGAGCCAGCTCACAGTAAAAAATATTCTGCCTAGCTATAAGGTTATAAGTGTAATCAAAGGGGATCACCTAGGGAATTCCATTGGAATGTTTCTATCCTAGTCTATAGAGCATGCCTAATGTAATCCTGAGAAAATTATGACTGGGGCCTAATGTGATAATACAAGGTGTCACATGTCCTAGGACATCAAGCTGAATCCAAAGAGATAATCCAAGGTATTCAAATTTTAAGATACAGAGGACGGATCTGTGGAACCATGATAATATATCCATCAATAGATAAAGGTCAAATTCCAAGGTGGGCATCTCACTTAGAAACCGAATCAATGAATCAAGGTGGAATCCCTTGAGTTCTCAATGAATTGTCTTTAAAATCCAAGACTGACTCAAGTATGAATACTCCTTTAAAAATAAAAAAGTACATAAATTGTAGTAACTTTATATTTAATAATTATACTTAGTCCATATAATATCATTCCAATTTAAATCAATATGGTTCATTTATTACTTTTTTATTTACCGAAGATAAAGTGTAAAAAGAATATTCGCACCATTTATCAATTCAATCTAAAGTGGTAAAGGTAAAAATAAGGTATATAAGCCATATATTAATGAAATGATTCATTTATTACACATTAATCAATTTACTTTTAAAAATATTATTCAAAAACACCCAAGTTGTGTTTTGACTGATCACAAGTAATGGTCATCGAGGTAATATTACAAGACACACACAAAGGGGTGTTTTATATTAAGGTAAAAACCTTATATAATGTAAATGAGTCTCATAAAGGGTTTATGTCATGGTATGTAGAGTTAATTCACAGAGTTACAAATTTAATGATAAACACATAGAATGTACACTTTTTGGAAAAAATTTAACAATTTATAAATGGTGAGACATTGAGGGAAAAGGTATAAACCACCTACTATAGCTTGATGGTAGAATTTTCATCCATTATTGGCCTCTGATTTAGTATGGAATGAGAGAAATAATAATAACTAGACAAATTATCTAAAAACAAGTCATATTAGCTCGCATAAAAATATCATCCAATACGAAAAATACAAATAAGAAAGGAAGCAATTTGAATCACAGTTTTATTTCGGGTAATCAAACATGAATGAAGATTCTTTAATCTAGGTTTAGATGAAGAAGATATTATAAATACCAGGAAGAGGGAGGCAGAGATCTCTCGATAGGGGAGGGTACTTTTCTTTTGAATAATTAGGAGAAATGTTTTAGTGTTTTAAATGAAAAAAAGGGGAAAATGCCATTTTCTAGCATTTTGAAGAGGGTGTGTGATTTGGACACACAGTTGGCCAAACCATGCATGCATACTTCCCTAGGTTACATCCCCCCTCACATGGCTAGGTGCATAGTTAGTAAAACCATGCACAACTCATTCACAATCCCTATCCATGGCCTCCACCCCTTGCATGATTTATGCAAATTGTAATAAAAACCATGCACAAACTATGAAACTTACCTCTGTAATAAATTTTAGGTTTTGAGTGGGTGTGTGGCCTCCCTCGCACAGTGTAACAGACCATGATCCTACTCATTTGGTTATATGGTTAACCAATTAAATTAGCACTAAATATGTTGTAAGCATGCACCACTACCCATTTCTCTAAAATCTGGATCTATGGGCTCCAAACAAGCCCAAGATGCTCCCGAAACCTTCTTTAATCACTTAAGATATTTTATTAGAGTAAAATAAAAGACATAAAATAAAAATTAAATAATATGTACCTTAAGTAAAAACTGGGATCTTAAATATGTACATATATTGTACTTGGTTTATAGGTTTACATATTGTGTGTGAATTAAAAAAGTTTTTCTAAAATAGGTTTTTCAAAGTGTTTTTAAAAAAAGTTTTGGTGAATTAAAATTTTTGTAATAAATTATTTGATAATTCTAAAAATGATTTAATAGTGGAATGTTATTTAGTTGAAACTAGAGGTGATGATTTCTTTGATTGTTTTGGTATGATAATATTCTCAGTATAAACATGTGTTATGATGAAAATACTAGAGAAGGTAGAAAACCATTAGATTTTATAGGTATAGATTAATATCAATATTAAATGAATTTGAAATGACAATTATTTAAGTTTTATATTAGTCATGTGGGTTTCCTTGAGTATGTATGATATTAAAATCACAAATAGTGATTTTAAGGTATGTTAAGGTATTATAAGGGCGGGTTCCATTTAATTCCTAGCCTTTTTGATTAGATTTGAGTCACTAGTGATGGTGTGATATGAATCATGATAGTATGATTCAGGGTGTGGAAATAGGGTGTTAAAAATTGATATTGTTTCTAGTTTTAGGGTTTGATTTATATTGAGAGTGTGATGGATTAAATGGCTATTGGAATTAAAATTATTGGTTCTTCAATTTACATGGAAGAAAGATAGTTTTTTATGTATCATGAATGGTATAAATGGGGGTATGGAATGAGTTTTATCTTGTAATGATACCCATAGTGTAATAGAGACTATTCCCCTTTTCTTTGGGCACAAGTAAATTGTAGGTTAATGTTGTAAATAGTGTATTATTGAGTTTTTAGTACCTTTTATAGTATTATGATGGATTAATTATAATGGAATGATCATTAATGTGCATCATTTTTCTTATAGGATGATGCTTGATTAATAATTATGTAGAGATATTATATTAGAGATAATGTAATCATATCTAAGAGATAATACCCCTACGAATTTGTGTTTTTTGTGATTATGCTACGTTTTAAAGGTGTTTGTCAAAGGGATTGTGAAAAAGTAAGTGATTGATTCTAAAACCATTCATGAGGTCCAAGTGTAGACCTACTCTAATTTTAAAAGTGACATGAAATCTTAGGATGCTGAGAACTACATTAAGAATTCGAATTTAATATTTAGTTGGATAGGTACTCTGAAGGAGATTCAAGTGTAGATGGAAATATTAAAATTTTAAGGTTAAAAATATAAATATTGGAAAAATTTTATTTATAAGGTAAAGGTGATGGAGTATCATAGTTAAAGTTATACTCCCTATTTTTTGAAAGAATCTACCCACTGATAGTAGACCATATAGAGTTTGGGAGTTCATAAAATTCAAAACGCTTGGTTGATCCATGATAGAGTATAATATAAAATTAAATATGTTGTTCCACCTTATATCAAAATTAAAAGGGATTGGGTTACTCAGGATTATTTTTTAAAAAATTTCACAAATTATATAATATGACTATGAGTGGTACCATTTTTTATTGACACCAAATAAAAGGTTGTCAAGAAGGTATAAGCTAGAGAATCATAAGTTTTCTTACATTTGGTATTTTTGGATGTGGGGTAATGATTGGGAAATAGTGGAAGTTAACTAATAAATTCAAGGGAGGTGGAGGGTGTTTTAGTCAATGGGGTAGTTCTTATTGAATTGGTCCTGTGATTATTATTTTCTAGCTGAGGAAACTAAAACCATTAGAATAAAAAGAATATAGAATCCTAATTTATGATTACTAGAAGGGGTGATGATAATATAAAAATATTTGGTTCAGTTAAATTTGGGCTACAGGTAGATGTCAACCAAAACATGAAGAAGAGTGTTCCATCAGAAGATCATTCATCTAACATATGATAGGAGGGATATCATGTGATATCATCAAAAGTGGTAATAGTAAATCATATGGTCTAGTTAATGTAGAGTGATACTTCAACCAAAAAGAGGTTCATCCATGAATATTGTCTTGGTTGGATGAAAACCATTGAATATTAAATGGTGGTGGTGATTAGAAGCACTAGTTGAACACAACTATATTAGTAGTATGTGATCAAATTATGATGGGAGGAATTATTTGATCATTTTAACCATCATCCTTTACTCTAAATAAGTTGAAGTGGTATTCTACTTAGATTACGATTAAAGTATGAACCACATAATCTATTCTATTGTTCTTGTGTCTTGTTTTCATTACTATAATTATAATTAATAGTTATTGTATGTTTTATCCAGAGGTTTTATGTTGTGGTGTAGTGACATTTGTGTGATTGTCTTCCATGTTCTGGTATTTTAATCTTGGGGATTAGTCTAGAGTTTTTTATTTCATTTTTTATGTTTTGGTGAAGTGTGATTTTGTTCACTAGTGCAGAAAACATTTTTTACGTCGGTTATTTTTCATTTTTTACGTCGGTTTCTAGCCGACGTTAATATGTGCGACATTATAAATAAGGTTTTTGACGTCGAACCGGCGTCAAAAACAAAAAATCGCGATGTTTATCACGTCGGTTATTTTAGAACCGATGTGATAAAAAAAATGGGAAGGGTTTATCACGTCGGTTATTTAACAACCGACGTGATAAAAGGCCTGGAAAATGGTTTATCACGTCAGTTATTAAACAACCGACGTGATAAACAGGAGCAAGGGGGGTTTATCATGTCAGTTCTATAAGAACCGACGTGATAAACCGGGGTGAGCGTGGTTTATCACGTCGGATCATATAAAACCGATGTGAAAAACCGGGGGAGGGGGGTTTATCACATCGGTTATTATATAACCTCCATGATAAACCGATGGGAGGTGGTTTATCACGTCGGTTATTCAATAACCTACGTGATAAACCATTGTCCAGGCCGTTTATCACGTCGGTTATTGAATAACCGACGTGATAAACCATTCTCCAGGCCATTTATCACGTCGGTTATTAAATAACCGACGTGATAAACCATTCTACAGGCCTTTTATCACGTCGGTTATTAAATAACCGACGTGATAAACTATTTTCCAGGCATTTTATCACGTTGGTTATTAAATAACCGACATGAAAAACCCAATTTTTTTTAAACAGAATGCAGTCATCTTCTCTCCACTAGAATCAACCAGAAAACAAATCAAGAAATCGTACCACAAAAATAGAAGTAGATCAAAATTAAGCATGTACATAGATAACATATAAAACTTACCCCCTAGACATCCCCCACCCACATTTATCCCCATGGACAACCCTCCCCCACCCCGTTGGAGCCCCACCCTCATGTATACCCCCTAGACAACCCTCCCCCACCCCATTGGAGCTCCCACCCTCATGTATACCCCTTGGACAACCCTCCCCCACCCCATTGGAGCCCCCACCACACTCCTGGACTGCCCCCTGACCCCCGGACACCCCCAAACACCCCTCGACAACCCCCCACCCACCTGAACAACACCCCCTCACCCCACTTGACAACCCCCACCACACCCCTGGACAGCCCCAAACACCCCTGGACAACCCCCCGACCCCTGGACAGCACTCCCACACCCCTGGACCGCCTTCCCACACCCCTGGACATCCCTGTCACCCCACCGGACAGCCCTCCCAGACCGCTGGACACCCCCCAACCCCACTGAACACACCCCCACACCCTTGGAACCCCTCCCCCACAGACCCAAATCCATACCAGAAAAACCATCAAAAGTAGACCAAAACAAGAAGTAGAGAAAAATTAAACATTCACTTATATAATATTCAAAACTTACACTATCAACTTCAAAAAAAAAAACTAAATCCAACCTAAACAACTACCAAATACACAATTAAAACGAAAATATTCAAAATTACATTTTACATTACAAACAACTAAAATTCAATCAAACCTGTAAAATAATTTGACCACTCCACTTGTACGTGTTTGATGTCTTCAGCAGTATAGGGTTTAGGGTCATCAAAAAGCTACAAATGAAAAAGAAGATAGTTAACGTGTATAATGAATAAATAAAATTGAAATATTATGGCAAAGTTTAAGAGGAAATCGTACCAGGTCAAAATTCACAACTGTCCCAGTTGTTATTATTTCATACATAAATCTTAACACATAATATCCGCATTCGATGATGCCTTGTTGTTCATGAAAATTCTGTTTTAATGAGTGTAAATTCAATATATTATTTTTATGTAATAAATCAAAAAGTACAAATTATAAATGGAAATTTACCTTCGCATTTACATATTTGATCTTTGCATTTCTTTTCTTTGTGTTTTTTCGAAATTAAACCCATGCACTGTTAGAAAATAATACGAATGGGGTAAATTTAAAATTCATTATAATATATAAAACTATTGATAAATTGAAACTTACTTTTCCAATATATTATTAAAACTTTCCCGCACATCACCATGAATAGATCATATCCAATAAAGAGCTTTCTCCCTTGGGCAAAAAATCCCTAACATCCAATGATCACTGATAAAAGGAAATTTAATGTTAGTGGTTTTTTATGTTAAAAGATAATTAACTCTTTGAGAGAAATGTGTTTCATAGCTCTCACAAAAAGGAATCATCCAACATTGTGTGATTATATTCTTTTCAAATCTTTCAGCAATATAAACCATTCTTTGTTCCTCATTCAATGCACATGCTTCAGGGGGAATCAATTGCAGTTCCATGAATCCATATACTTCTGTCAGCTCATTCCTCTCACAAATTTTATAAAGATACCTAATACAAAACATACATAAGTATAAATTTTTAATAAATATAACGAAGGGAAAAGGTGTTAAGACTTACATGGAAAACATTTTCACCACGTTGATGCCCAACTTATCTCCAGTAACAAGCTCCATGATATCAGTTTTTGTAATCCCCACACTTATTTCACGTCCAAAAACAGGAGATTCCATTGGAAACTCATAAAAACCCAACAAAAAATGTGAATATCTTGACAATCTGTCAAGACCACTGGAATCTGTATCTGATGTCATAGCCTGTTGTCTTTGTTGTTGTCTATACAGTATTTCTTTACCTTTGAAGTATTCCTGTGAAAAAAAATTGAAAAATATAGTAGTTTTCAAATGATAAAACAAATTTAATAAAATAAAATAAAATAAAAATATAACATTCATACCTCTATGGTAATGAGTCGAAGAAGTGTGGATAGACAAACTAAAAAATGGCCGATACTCTGTCCAACTGTCGCCACCTCATCTGTAGGTATTGGTACCCTAGCTAATCTATCTATAATATCCTGTATAGTGACCCTCTGATTCTCTACATCTAATTGTTGATGATGAACTATATCTCCTATACAATATACCAACCCGTATGATACTATATGATGTTGAGAATCATCAACATACAAATCGCAATATGTAGGAAGCTGCGGCGGAGGCGTAGGATAAAAAATGGGGTCCGCAGGCTGAGGTGGGGGAGTGGGAGCTACTGGCGGAGGTGGAGGATAAATAATGGGGTCTACAGGGGGAGGTGGAGGAGTGGGAGCTGCAGTCTGAAATTGTCTTTGCATTTCTGCAAACATAGACTGCACCGACTCTCTAATCTTGTCCTCCATCGTCGCATTAATATTTTGAACTTCAGCCTCCAGGGATTCTATTTTTTTATAAACCCCCTCAATGTTAGAAGTTGAAGAATTTGGAAACACTTTTCTTACCGATACACCTGCCAGATATCCTCTTACACGACCAGGATGTTCGGGCCTTCCCAATGCTGCAAATAAAATATCTTCCCTCCCAGTAGCTATAAATGTCCCCTCTGAACTCTTCTCCTCAAGAGAGTCCTGTATTAATTAATTGAACATTTCTGTAATGATTGAAACTTATATGAAGAAAAAATTTAACTTAAATAAATTAAATAGATATCTTACAATCCTCTCAGCTACGATTCTCGATTCTTCCGAAAGATATTGCCCTTTTTCCCCTTTCGAGCTCTCTTCCATTTTTCATGTCTAGATGGAGGGGATGGAGGGGCCACCTCTCCAGAGCTTGAAGACTCATCTCTTAGTTGTTGAAATTTTTCCACCATCATTTGTTCTTCCAATAATTCATACCCTCCCCGAGATAAACTATGAGGGTATACATTTTTAGATTGGATCTCCTGATGATCTTTCCTTGTTTTCTGTAATTTAAGAATAAGAAATCATTAACAAAACATTAGTAAAATCATTTATATAAGAAAGTTTATAAAATTTTACATTTCCCTTACCAGAAATGACTCATTTTTTCTACTTTCAAAAAACTGTCTCCATGTGTCTTCATCTATAAAAAGATATATACGACATGGATTGTCGTGACTCCTATGACCATAAATGAAATCAGATGAGAGGGTTGATTTGAAATCCCTCCATCTTCTGGCAGCCAACGATAAGCATTTCTTCCTGACTCCTCCAGTGTCAGGAATATCAAATGTCATCTGATAAAGAAGAGGTTAAACATATTATATATACTAGAAACATTAAAATAATGGTCAAACAATGAAAAAAGATCTTACCAAAATCGTCTCCCACAACTGAGAGATAATCGCTTTATCCACACCTCTCCAATCATCATACAGAATTCTTACTTTGGTCTTAGCCTGAGTTGCAACAAAACTCTTAAAATCATTGGCATTTGGACCTCTAGGAATATCATCATCATCAAAATCAATGACTATCCTCTGATCCTGCGTACGGGAAAGTGATAATTTTGGTAAACGTGTGCACCCACGTTTACCAAACTTTGAACTCTTTGTCGTAATAGGAGCATGTGAATGTTCATCCCCAGAGGTATGACCAGCAATATGCTCCTCTCCAGAATCATGTGGTTGATCATCTGAATCATCTGTCATTATCCTTCAAATCAAAAAAACAAATGTCAGTTCACAAACATACAAATTCAAATATTTTAATACTACTGTAATCAGAAAATAGAAAAGTGTACTAAGTTACATAATAGTAAACATTGGTAATATGGTAAGCATGTTAAACAATGGTAAAGATGGCAAAGATGGTCAAGATGGTCAAGATGGTAAAAATGGTAAACCTGGTAAACATTGTAAACATGGTAAAGTAATTGCCAGTGAACAAAAATAAGCATTTTAAAATTCATGTAATGGTTATAAACATGATAAAGTAAACTAAACAAACTTAAAACAAACAAAAACATATACTTATTTTATTTTAAAACATGTTTTAATAAATAAAAAACTTACAATATCTAACATTTATGGAAAAAATAAATGTAAACAAGAAATAAACATATGTTACCTGTAATTTTAGGAATGTAGAAATGGATTGTTTTCCCAAATTCCTTCATCGTGATCGTTCCTTATGGAACAAACTATGTCTTCAACATGATCATAATTATGTTATGTTAATATTTCCATGGAAGTAGGGATCTCACATAAATCAGCATATTAATCAAGTTCATCCTCACCAACATATTGTTTTTCCCTTGTAAAACAACAGCCCACTGCATATCTGATTGATCTACTACATAGAAAATTTGTTTTTCATGTGTTTCCATTATAAAAGAATTAGATGTGTCTTCTAATATATTCAGATTAACAAGTGTCATTCCAAATTCATCGTGTCTGACACTGTTGTTACCGTTAAACCATTTACAGTTAAAAACGGGAACTTTAATTTTAAAGTAATCAACCTCCCATATGTCTTCAATCACTCCATAATATGCACTTGATGCAGAAATTGGGTTTTTGTCCTTAGCACTCGAAAAATACATTGCTTCTGCAAACACCAATACACCACTATTCTGAACTGCACTTCTGTTATCCTGAGCTTTTGTATGAAATGTATGACCATTAATGTCATAACCGGACCATGTTATCACATTTAAACATGGACCACCAACTATCCATTTTAATGTCTCTGATACATCTGATCTACCAAGCAAAGTCTTTTTAATCCATGATAAAAAAGTTTTGTTGTGCTCATTCAAAATCCACATTTATTTCTTCTTTGGATGACATTGTTTCAACTCATTAATATGCAATGTGATATACGGTTGAGCATCAGCTATGTTATTCAAGATGTATGATTCTAACTTCTTCATCTGTTCAGCTGACAATGATTTGACTTTCAAGCCACGAATCCCCTTTCCCTCATTGTTAACTCGTTCATGGAGAGATGGAGGCAAACCTATGTGTTGCACCGCAGCCAAGTAGCTCGTACAAAACTATGCTACCTCCTCAGAAATATACTTTTCAATAATGGAGGATTCAGGTCGATATAGATTTTTAACATACCCCTTTAATATTTTCATATACCTTTCAAAAGGATACATCCAATGAAGATATACAGGTCCACAAAGCTTTATTTCTCGAACCAGATGAATCATTAAATGCACCATTATATCAAAAAAAGTTGGAGGAAAATACATTTCCAATTGAAAAAGTATAAAAATTGCATCCTTTTCCAAAATGTTCAAAGCATTCACATCAATCGCCTTGTTACAAATTGAATTGAAAAAATAACACAACTTCATTATAGTCTTTCTGACACGAATGGGAAATATTCCACGCAATGCAACTGGTAGAATTTGTTGCATCATGACGTGATAATCATGTGATTTCATACCTCTCAACTTCAAGTCCTTCAATGAGACAAAATTTTTTACATTAGAAGAATAACCTTGAGGCACTTTGGTATCATGAAGACACTGACAGAAGCTAATTTTCTCCCTCTTCGATAATGTATGACAAGCCGTGGGAAGAAATGTTCGTCTTCCTTTAGGAGTGGGAGCTAACTCCAAACGTATTCCCATTGATAGTAAGTCTAATCTTGAATTCAACCCATCTTTAGTCTTTCCTTTAATATCTAACAATGTTCCAATCAAATAATCACAGATATTCTTCTCCACATGCATGACATCAATATTATGTTAAACTTCATGATACCTTCAATATGGTAGGTCAAAAAAAATTGACCTTTTCTTCCAAATATGTCTATCATTACCAGATTTCCGTGTCTTTCCCAATGTCACGTCAAGGTTTTTCACCCTCTCAAAATACAGATCATGGGATAAAGGTTTTGGAGCAGTATCAAATTCTTGTGAGCCATTGAATGACTTTTTTAGTCTTCTATAAGGGTGTTCCATAGGCAAAAACATTCGATGACCCATGTACACTGTTTTCCTCCCATGATGCAATTGATAATATGACGTCTATTGTTCGCAAATTGGACATGCTTTATGCCCTTTAACACTGTATCCAGACAAATTTCCATACGCTGGGAAGTCATTTATAGTGAACAGAAGCACTGCATGCAGTTGAAAATATTCCATTTTATAAGAATCATACACCCTAATACCATCAGCCCATAACAGTTTCAAATCATCAATCAACGGTGACAAGTAAAAATCAATATCATTATCGGGTTGCTTTGGAACAGAGATCATTGTACTCAACATGACATATTTGCGCTTCATACAAACATCATGAGAGAGGTTTTAAATTACCAATAAAACAGGCCATGAACTATGTGTGCTACTGAGTGTTCGGTATGGATTCATTCCATCTGTGCACAACCCTAGTTTGAGATTTCTAATTTCATTTCCAAATGTAGAATACTGCGCATCAATTTTCTTCCATTGTGGACAATCAGCTGGATGACGTATTTTTCCATCACATACCCGCTCTTTAGCATTCCATCTTAACCTTTTTTCATCATGTGAATTAGAAAATAAACGTTTGAAATGATTAATTATAGGAAGATACCAAAATACCTTTGAAGGGAGCTTTGTAATCTCTACATCAGCCTGTGATTTTTCTTTCACCTTATACCGTGATGTCCCACATTTAGGAAACTCTGACAGAAATTTATATTCCTTCCTATATATAATGCAGTCATTCGGACAGGCATGTATTTTCTTGTATCCCAATCCCATCGGGCATAATATTTTCATGGCTTTGTAATGTGAATCTGGAAGATCATTATCTTTTAGAAGAATGTCTTCCATGAATTGTAGCAGCTCTATAAAACTTATGTTACTCAATCCATGCTTCGCCTTCAGGTTAATCAATCTTAACACCACCGAAAAAACCGTAAAATCTTTACAACCAGGATATAATGATTTTTCAGCATGACCATATAGACGCGCAACTGTCGGTTCTATCTCAATTTGTTCTGCTACAATATCACGAATCATTTCTTCAATTCCATCGGAGTTACCATCTTGAGAATCATCATCATCAGTGACATTCCGTCCAGTTTCACCATGCCAAATCCAAGGGCTGTAACTCGGATTAAAACCATGACAAATCAGATGATCTTTTATCTCTCTACTTTTCAACTTCTTTATATTCAAACATTTCAGGCATGGACAGAAAAAATGTCACTACATGGAACATTTTGTTTTACAAATTCCAAAAAGGCATCAACACCTTCCTCAAATTCATTTCTCATTCGATGTGCCGTAATCCAACTTCGACTCATTATTACCTAGAACAAATATAAAAAATATATATATATTTTTAAGATAATACAAATATATGTTTTTATGAAAAAAATCATAATTTGAATTTAAAACAATTTAAAAAATAAAACAAATCTATAGGTGTTTAAAAAAATATGCTTGAATATTATTTTTAAAACAAAATATAGTTAGATATAACAGTTTAAATTTCATTGAATCAAAGAAAACCATGACGCCTACATAGATTAATATTGATTGCAGTTTTGATGTTTTAATATATTAGATAAACTACCTATTTAACATTTTATTAATGGTTTCTGTAGACCCTAAATCCATTTGGTAAATATTTTCACACAATTATAAAAATCAATGGAAGTGTATTTGGGAGGAATATGTTCAATCATTTGATTTTGATGTCCCATATTCTATAACAAAAGGCAATCTGGATATCAAAGCCCTTAGTTTGGTTTTTTATTCTCAAAGGTTTTGTGATGAAAAAGAAGAGTATAAGTTGATGTATATGATAAATAAAATACAACTATATTTTATTTATGGTTATGATAGAATGAATTAATACCAGATCATTTAGGATCTGCTCCCACCAAAAGTTACCCTCCTCAGTTCGAAATGAACAAATTTTGATAATTATGCATGAATTCATACATGTATTGTTGTACATAAACCAAAAAGAAGATTATTAGTACTAAAAAGTAAAACTAGGAAGAAACGATAAACTCTATATACTCATGAAAGCTACTCCACAACACTTCCATGCTACTAACATCTATAAAAAACTACAAATTGCTTTTAAAAACCAAAAAAATTGTTTATATTTATGTATGGTGGGCATAACATGTATACATAGTAAGATCCTCCCTAAAACATCTCATGAAAATGTTGAGGAAGCACACTAAAGCCCTATGAAAAAAGGAATCTAAATCATCACCTAAATAAGGAAAAATAGTTTCATATACTCACTATGGATCACTCAAAAAATAATTCATATAAATAAACCTTTTCGTATAAAAAATTATATATATATATATATATATTAAAATTAAGGTTCTCAGATACCACTTCTCCACTAGTTTTCCTCTCACACCCCAATGCGCTACTCTACAACACTTCCTTGCTACTAACATCTATAAAAAACTACAAATTGCTTTTAAAAACCAAAAAAATTGTTTATATTTATGTATGGTGGGAATAACATGTATACATAGTAAGATCCTCCCTAAAACATCTCATGAAAATGTTGAGGAAGCACACTAAAGCCCCATGAAAAAGGAATCTAAATCATCACCTAAACAAGGAAAAATAGTTTCATATACTCACTATGGATCACTCAAAAAATAATTCATATAAATAAACCTTTTCGTATAAAAAATTATATATATATATATATATATTAAAATTAAGGTTCTCAGATACCACTTCTCCACTAGTTTTCCTCTCACACCCCAATGCTAATGTCATGGTCTCACCCCACCCATAAATCATCATACACCATTTGAAATTGTATCACTTCCATCAATGAATCATATGTATCTTAGATTATCTCATCACCATCTTATCAAAATAGTAATGAGGTGCATACTTGGAAACCACTAAATCTTGTTTACATTAAATGTACAAAAATCGCAAAACATAATTATAGAATATCCATGAAAAAAAAACGAACGAAATGAATTCGTGGAAGGATTACTTGAATGTTGCGAGTTGAGATGATAGATCCGAGAGGAGTGAAGAATATAAAAAATGAAGCCAGAATGAGTTTACCATAGGTCGATCGACGAGCCGATTAGGGTTTACCGCGCGAGAGAGATGAGCCGGCGGACTGTCAATCGAAAAATCGTAAATGACAGTCCACGGGGCTTTAATTTCTTTAAAAGTTTTATAATGTCGGTTATTATATAACCAACATTATAAACTATTTTTTAAATTTATAACTTCGGCTATTTTAAAACCGACGTAAAAAAGCTCCCGCGCTTTGGTTTTTTACGTCGGTTATTTTATAACCGACATAAAAAACGCGTAGATATCTCGTTTTTTACGTCGTTTATAAGATAACCGATGTAAAAACCGAACAGACATGATTTGTAACGTCGGTTATTAAAATAACCGACGTTAAAAATATACTCGCCGCATTTTTACGTCGGTTATATATAACCGACGTAAAAAATGGTGATGTAAAAAACGTTTTCTGCACTAGTGGTTGTTTTATCAAATAGTGACCATGGATCCAACAGGTGGTATCTGAGATCAAGGTTGGAGTTTTTTTAGATGATCTAACCTTCGTGAATGAAATTTAGAGGTCTCTTCATTAATTATATTATACACTTTGACTTGTAAGAGAATATCAATATGTAGTTCATAACCTCTCAGTCTACATTTTCTAGAAGCAGGGAGTGTTTAATTCTTCTAGGGGGATGCAGACCGATAAGAGTAAGTTTAATTTAGAGAAGTTAAAAAAATAGATTTTGGGTTCTCTAAGATGTAGACAAAGGATTATATTCTACATTTGGACTTAGATATTATACTAACTGGATACAAGATAAAATCTATGAAATAAAAATAATATAAGTGTTTGGGTAAGAAATGACTCAAGTTGATGTGAAAATTCACTAGCTTGGAAAATAGTGTTTAACATCCTGGAAGTGTAAAAAACATTAAAACTCATTACATACCTTGTAGATATGTATGGGAGTCCAACGATAATGAACAATGTGTTCTTACTAAGGATACTATTTTTACGACAATTTCATAAGGTAATTTGGATTCCAATCATATAAACAACATGGATGTTATTTGATGTTATTTGGAATCTATAAAGGTAAAATTCAAAGACCCAGTTTGGGTGTTGTTGTTACTCTACCCGCTCCCTGAATTAAGGGATGCGACAGTGATCACTGTAAGTAATTCTAAAGGAAATCCTCAATTGAATTTCTTGTATTTAATTAAATAAATAGTGAATGAATAAATTAAAAAAAAAGGATATTTAGGTTACTTCCATAAATAGATACAACATATAAAGAAGAGGATGTACTACAAGATAGAAAAATCACCACAAGGGAAAAGGAAGGAAAAGCTGAAGCCGGAGCAGCTCAACGAACGATTCTCCCTATTATAGAATTATAGGAGAAAATAAAATATAAATAAATAATAAATTGAATTAATGGAGAACTACTAAAGGAATAATATTGATAGTGGGTTTTTAAATTACATATCAAAAGATATGTGAGGTTTGCTCTTAATTTCCACTAGTTCATTTGGCTTTTATGTGATAGAATCTATAAATTCATTCAAATAAAATATGATACATAAAGTATGAGAAATTATAAATTATAAGGTTTGTAAAGGTACATATTTTAGATGAAAAATATATTGATATTGTGGTGAAATATGATTTTTTTGGCTCGGACAAGGAACAGATAAACAATGGAGTTGATGGATGTGAGACATATCTTGAGATTAAGGAAGAATTTAATCATGAATGGAAAAATAGAAAAAATATGTTTCAATACTACATTCAATTATGGTGTATAGAAAATTTCATGCGGCTCTATGGTTACCATAATAGGAGTGAAAGATGAGATACTCTACTTTTTGAGTTCACTATAATGATCGATGCATTCCATAGAGTTAAATACCATAATGTTATGGCATTTCTATATAGGATACATGTCCAACCACCAATAGGTGTCGTTAATTCCTCAGGGTGAGAGTCAAATTATAAATTTATAAGTTTCCCAAACTTTACTTACTACTAGGGTGTAGTATAGTGGTAGTCAGAGGTCAATCCCACAAGGAGGATGTTGTTCTTATAGGGAGAAGAAATCTGGCATTGAATCCTTTGTAGGAGTCCTTACTAGTTGACTAATGTTTGGGAGTTTCTAACTAATTTTGGGTTTGACTTAGATTAATGAAAGATGTGTCACGATCAAGTCCGAGTATCTAGATAAAGGTGATCCTAGTTCTAATCTTGGAAAGGTCCTAATTTCATAGTCTACAAAGAAAGCAGTAGGTGCTAGTCAACCATGGTTCAGTCTTCTAGTTCTACCTAGTATGTAGATATTCCTTGGTCAGGAGGCTAGCAATAGTCCAAGATGCATTGCCTTCATCTTCTATTATAGAAATTTCCCTAAGCTAATGGTCATAGTCATAGTTAACTTCAAATAGGATAGATTCATTTTCCTGACTGTATGATGGTCATAGTACAGTCGTACAAATGGTGTTTAATAATTGGTTTATATCTTAATTATTAATCCATTTAGGGTTTCCAAGCTTAGAACTAGAGATTTAATTAAGTGTCTAGATACAGCAAATCTTGATCTCTACCCTGATGCATTTAACTACTCGTATTGGTAATTACAGTAATAAAAGGGATAGAGGAAATCATGATAACAATGCTAACAGAATTGAAAATGTAATGATACAAAATGAACATGAAATAATACTTTAAATAAAACCTTACTTGAAAGGAATGGGATTGAAATGACATGGGAATTGAAGGAGTTGAAGAAATGTGAATCCACGACTCTTTGATTGAAAATTTAAAGAAATTACAAAAACTAAAGCGTTTTAAGAGGAAAAAGAGAAGGAAATATCGAAAGGAGTCTAAAAGGGAGAGAGATCTAATCCAAGAATGCTTTTCAAAGTGTTGCGACACTGCTCCTTATATATGAAACAATGGTTATAACGTGTACTTGATCATCAGGTTGTGAACCCTTAATCCTCATTAATGAAAAGAGTATCTCCAGCATGGCATGACAATCTTCTGCAGATTAATGATTTTTGACCATGGTCATGTCGTGTATAGGTGGTTCACAACATGTACTCCATGGACAACTGGATTTTCACATTGAATCCTCACAACATTCATACTAGTCGATTTGACTTGTGTCACGATGCGTAGGAGGGAGTCACGATGTGAACTGGAAATTCCTTTAGTCATCATGGTTGGTCACTACTTAAGATTCATAGTTTGATGTAGGATATGATCATCATGTACATGATGTGAACTTGGACGCCACAATGTGTACTTGGAAATTTTTGTAGCTTTTCTTCCTCTCTTCCATGGAATATTGTAAAGCTCTATTTTCTATAAAATCGGACATCTAACACAAGCATTGTCCAGAATAAGAATGAAAAATAATGGGAATGTGAATATATATATATAACATTTAAGCTTATCAAACCCCCCAAACTTGAACCATTTCTTGTCCGCAAACAAAATATTTCAACAAGGATTTCAAAAAGGATAACCAGTTTTAAAATCAAGAAATGTGCATTATATCCATTCAATTAAATTAGGTGTAATAAAAAAAGTAGTCAAGTTATAGTTTTAATCCTACCTAGTAAATTATTCATTCCTCATAGTTCATATTTTCAAAACCAATTCTATTCTTTTGATCATAATCTTTTAGCTGTCTCTTAAGATATATTCCCACTTGAAATTTACCTCACCATTTTTTTCTCTCATTACTCAGGGTAAAATGTAAGTTAGGTATGCTCATACTCTGAGTCCAAGTTCCTAACCATAGACTTGAACTGGTTCTATCGTCTCTATTGTGTAAAGACAAGTATAAAAATAATCTTGAGGGATTTTATCAAAAAGGTTCTGAGGTTGTAGGTAGGTAGGTAAAATGTGAAAATCAGGCTCAATAAGAGGGTAATCTCTAAAGTAAAATACTTATTGAACAAGATAATTTTGACAAAATTCCTCCATCTAGCATGTCAGATCTATACTCTATCTGCTCAGGTTGGATCCAAATGTACCATAAGTAAGTAGATAAAGAAATGATTATGTTCCTTTCCATTTTCTTTTACATTTTTATTTTTCGAAAGTTATTCATATAATAGACCACACATCCATTACCTAAACACATATGATCCTTCGAGGGATTCATCGGTCTGGAAATTGGTGATTTTTAACCCTCTTAGTACATAACCCATACCAATTTTTTCTTTTCTTTTAAATTTTTCAAAGGAATAGAATATGAATGATATACTACAAAAGGAATATGAATCACAACCTAGTAGTTAGGTGAGTGCACTATACATCTCTAGAAGTGAAAGCATATCATGCTGTTTGAATGCCTCCCCCACACTTGTTCAAAAAAAATCTTCAAGCATTGTACAAAGAGTAGGGTAGGAAGGGAAATAGGCTTGAAATAAATTTTATTTTAATAGGTCATACATGGAAACTATGGGATAAACTATAGATAGATGTTATGTGGGTCTCAGTTAAAATGGATATCAAAGGCTTCCTCAATCATTTTAAAATTACACTTTTTCATTCATTGTTTTGATAAGATCTCAGTGAAAGTTCTAGTAGGTTTCCATGCCCCAGGTATCTCTCAAGAAAATGATATTGAAGGTTTAGAACCCTCTCGGGTCATGAGAATAAAATAAAAAACAAGCAATTACAAAGGGTATAAATCCTAAGTCACGAGTCAATTATTCATAATTTCAAAGATTTTGAATTTGAATTAAACTTCGAATCTCAGCAATCATTCTAAAATTCTAAGCAGGGGTGAAACATTATTCTTAATTTTTTTAACATTATTTTTAATTTACATGGGCATAATGGTTTTCAAATTTACAATATGATTATTAGTTTGAAAATTTTTTCATAGAATAGTGAGAATAAACAAAAATTAAGTTTATCACTATGAAAATATGAGAAATACCCCCCCCCCCCACATCACTTAAAAGGATACAGTGTTCCCACTGTCTATCAAATAATGGGTGGGAGTGGTGTGGCATTGATTTATGATTTTTTGATCATTGAATTGACATGGAAGTGATGAAAGACTTTGAAAATAGGGAATTGATAGCTCCCTGAGATGAAGTGGTATTCCATGGGGGTGTATGAGCTGCCTTAACATTAAAGTTTTGATGCACCTGCAAAAAATGTTAGGTGAAAAATCATGCACTATAGAACAAACATTAATCCATAGGTTTAAACATTTGAATAGCTGAAAAATAGGCAGGTTTAAAAATAAGGAATAATGGTAACCATTTTATTCAGTGAATGAATGTCTACACAAAGTACTGCAATGAAACACTACAAATTCCAAGACTCAAACCAAACTCAAAAACAACTATGGGTTGCCTCCCATAATGTGATAACTTAAAATTCATCATCCAAGTGTCATTAGAGTTTAGTTGAATGTGAGGTTGAGGATATAACCCTCATGGAATGGTTCTCAAAAAATATTCGACCATTGACCATTCACTTTGAATGACGGCTCTCCATCTCATTGAATTTCAATTTCTTCATACGGGAAAAATTGGATAACATCATAAGGACTAGTCCATCTTGATTTTAGATTTTTTGGTAAAAGTTTCAATCTTGAGTTGAATAACAGAACCTTATTACCTAGGATGAAGGCGCGCCTTGCAATCTGTCATTCATGCCATTCTTTTGTTTTTTCCTTATAAATTCATGTGTCCTTATATGCATCTTTCCTTAATTCTTCCAGTGTGGTTAATTGCAATAACCTTTTCTATCCAGCCTTATCTAACTCCAAATTTAGTTTTGTATGGCCCAAAATGATTGGTTCTCTAGATCCACTAGAAGATGACGTGGTTTTCCATAAATCAGTTGAAATGGGGTGGTGTCGATGGGTATTTTATAAGCCATTTTATATGCCCATAATGCATCATCCAGTTTCTGAATCAAATCATTTCTACTTATATTGACTGCTTTTTCTAGGATCTTCTTTACCTCCATATTTGACAATTATACTTTCCCACTCATTTTTGGGTGATAGGGAGTTCTGATATTGTAGTAGATCCCATTTCATTGAAGCATTTTTATCACTGGTTGATTGGAGAAATGTGTTCTATGATCACTAATGACCAGTCATGGAAATCCAAAATATGAAAAATATTTTTCTAAAGAAAATTTATTACCATTTTGGAAGTGTCATGAGTCGTTTCTTTGGATTCAACCCATTTAGACACGTAGTCTACTACAACTAGAATATATTTCTTTCCATGTGATGTAGCGAATGGTCCCATAAATTCAATTCCCTAGACATCAAAGACTTAAACTTCCTGCATGGGGTTATGGGGAATTTCATTTATTTTACTGATATCCCACATCCTTTGGAATCTTTCATAGTGGAGGAAGAAAATTATGGTGTCTTGATGTAATGAGGGATAGAAAAATCCACTTTATAAGATCTTAGCCATTGTGCACTCAGTCCCATGATTTCCTCCAGTTGTGAAGTGTGGCACATTTCGATTACATTTTTCACCTCCCCTTCTGGAATACAATATCTTAAATGGCCATTAGCACAATGCTTGAAAAGTAGAGGTTCATCCAAAAATTAGTGATTGGAATATGAAAACAACTTTTTTCCATTGTTTATAAGATAAATTTTGAGTGACGAATCTTGTTTCAAGAAAATTGACTATATCGGAGAACCAAGGATGGGTCTGGATATTAAATAGTGTCTCATTAGGAAAATTTTACATGGTATTAGAATTGTTTTCTTTGATGATGGTAAGAGGTAGTCTAGAGAGGTAATCTGCAATGAAATTTTCTGTTCTCTTTGTATCTTTGATTATTACGTCGAATTGTTGTATCAAGAGAGTCCAGCATATCAACCTTGGTTTTGTATCTTTCTTAGTCATCAAGTACCGAAGGGCAGCATGATCCATATGAATAATAAATTTTGATAGAACAAAGTAAGAATGGAATTTTTACAAGGTATACACGAAGACTAGGAGATCCTTCTTCGTGGTCATTTAATTAATCTGAGCTTCATTTAAGGTGTGACATGCATAATAGATTCGGTAGAAGATGTTATTTGTAAGTTGTTTTTGAACATCTCCTACATCAACATCGCTGGCATCACACATAAGTTCAAAATATTTTTCCCAGTTTGGTGAAATGATGATTGGAGTTGTCATCAGGATCTTTTTCAAAGTATCGAAAGCTTGTCGGTATTCCTGATTGAATTTTAAAGGAATATATTTTGACAATAAGTGTGTCAAGGGATGTGCAGCTTTATAAAAATATTTTATGAAGCATCTATAGAATCCAGCATGCCCAAGGAAAGTTTTTATACCCATAACATTAGATAGCTCAGGTTGATCTTTTATAACTTTGATTTTTTCTGGATCTACTTTGATGCCTTCTTTGGAGATGTTGTGGCTGAGTACGATTGTTTCTTTCACCCTGAAGTGACATTTTTCCCCAATTCATCACCAAGAAATTTTCTTTATCGTAGTGAAGAACTAGTTCTAGATTGTTGAGACAAACATTGAATGATATTCCATAAACTAAGAAATCATCTATGAAAATTTCGGGAAATTCTTCAGCCATATCATGAAAGATGTGTGTCATACATATTTGGAAAGTTTCTGGAGAATTACACATACCTAAGGACATGCGTCTGCATGAAAATGTACCAAAATGACAGGCAAAGGTGGTTTTTGGCCAGTCAGCGGGGTCGACAAAAATTTGATTATATCCCGAATAGCCATCCAATAAATAGTATAAATCATGACCTTATAGTCTTTCTAACATTTGGTCCATAAAAGGTAAGGGAAATGGTCTTTTCTTGTGTTTGAGTTTAAATATCTGTAATCCAAGAAAAATATCTATCCAATGATGGTGTGTGCCGAAATAAGTTCATTTTCATATGTTCTTGTTACTATGAGTCCTCCTTTCTTGGGAACGACTTGGGGGGGGGGGGGCTCACCCATTCAATCTCTGAGATAGGAAATATTATTCTTGTATCAATTAGTTTCAACACCTCATTCTTGAAAACATCCTTCCTGGGTGGTGTGAGATGCCTCTGAGGTTGACATTTTGGTTTTTCATCTTTTTTGAGTAAGATTGTGTGAGTCCATTCAATGGGATTGATCCCTTTAATGTTTTACACTCCCCAAAAAATAGACTGCTTGTGTCATTTGAGGACATCGATGAATTTTTTTCTTGATCCTAGGATAGTTCAGATTTCACTATAACGGGTAAGGAGGAAGATTCTCTTAGAAAGGAGTACATTAAAGTATTAGGCAGTGGTTTTAGGTCTAATTGAGTAGGTTAGATAATAGATGGGGTAAATTATGGCACCACGTCTCTGGTGAGTGGTTCAATAAAGTTGACTTCCTCAAAGTCATAGTCTTCTTATTCTTTTGTATGAGAGCCTCCACTTTCTTTCTCTATGGCCATATATTCATCTTCATTCTGGGTGAAAGAAATGGCATGATAGTCTATAGTGTCATCTGAGTGTTGCATAGCTTGAATCAGGTTGAAAAAAAACATGCTCTTCTTATACTCTGAATATGAGACATCCTTGGTTCACATCAATCAGTGCCTTTCCTATATCTAATAATGGTCTTTCAAGTATAATAGGAACTTCACCTTATTCTTCCATATCCAATACCAGAAAATCAGCTGGGAAAATGAACTTTCCGACCTTTACTAGTAAATCTTCCAGAATTCCTCAAGGGTACATGACTGAGTGATCAGCTAATTGTAAATCCACCCTTGTTTCTTTGAGCTCTTTGAGTCTGAGATTTTGATAAGAAATCATTGACATGAGGTTAATGCTTTCTCCAATATCACAGAGTGATCTTCCAAATTTTCATGTTCCTATCTCACAATGGATTGAGAAGCTGCTAGGGTCTCTCATCTTCGGTGGAATTTTATGCTATACCACAACAGAGCATTCTTCATTTAAAGATATGACTCCTAGGTCTTCTATTTTACTTTTATTTGATAAAATGCCTTTTAGGAATTTGTAATAAATGGGAATATGGGCCATAGCTTCAGAAAATGGGATGTTGATATGTAATTTCTTGAACATATCTAGGAATTTTTATTATTGTGTCTCCTGTCTAAGTTGTCTTGCTCTCTCTGGATAGAGAAGTGGTGGCTGATATGAAGGTGGGAAAACATACACAGGTTCCTTCTATTTCTTAGGTATATATTCCTTATCATTTGGTACTTCTTTATGATGTAAGCTGGGATTGACTTCACTAAGTATTGGTTGTTTTCTCAGTTCTTCTTCTTACGGCCTTGTTTCTTTAGGTTGTTGGAAGTCCAAAAATTTTCCACTCATTAGCACCACAACCATAGCTTCCTCTCAGGGGTATGTCTCAGTGTTACCAAGTAGTGTACATGGTAATATCTCAGATAAGGTCATTGATATTTGACCCATTATAATTTCTAGGTTCCTTAGCATAACTCTCTAATTTTCCATATCTATCTTATGGGTAGTCATTCTTTGATTAGAAATTTTCACAAATGACACCAAGAGGATTTCCAGATTGCTTTTCATAGGTTTATGCTGAGGTCTTGGATGAGGTGGTGGAAATTGTTGTGCTCTTTGAGGGAATGGTTTTTTCTTGATCTTGTGGTCTTGGTACAAGGTTCATCAGAGAGTATCCTGGTGGTCCTTGATCTCTGAATTGGTTTTTTCCTCCTTTCAATTGAAAATAACCCTGATTACTCTAAGGTTGTTGCTAAGCAGGCCTCTACTGATAATACTGTTGCTGCTGGAATGGATGGTTCGATTGATTATAATTGATGTAATTACTATCTTTTTGTGGTTATTCATATCTAGATATATAGTATTGATATAGATATGGGCCACCACACATCTCACATGATTGTAATTCCATTACATGCATAGGAGGGGGTTGAGTAGTTTGTATCCGATATGATTAAAAAAAATTGAGCACTTCCACTTGCACTGCTAGCCTTGTGATCTCATCAATCTGGTTGATTCCACACCGTGGTGGTCCATGATCACTCTGCAATAGAGTACCATTCCAAGAGACTTCATCTAGAATGGATCTTCTGGCTTTGAGAATCTTGAACATGAGACCTCCATATGCGGATGCATTGAAAACATTTTGTGCCACTGGCTGGAGTCCTTTAAAGAAAGTTTGGAGTTGTATCCACATATCCAATCCATGATGTGGAAACTTCCTCATTAATTCTTTAAAGCAGTCCCATGCTTCCAAAGCAGATTCATCATCAATTTGGTTGAAATTTTGAATGTCCATTCAAATCTTATAGGTTTGGATGGGTGGGAAGTACTTGTCTAGAAATTTCATGGCCAGTTTTTCCCAAGTCGTAATTGAATCGGGGGAATGACTTTTTAGCCAGTCCATGGATCTGTCTCGTAAGAATATTGGGAGGACACAGAGTCTTATTACATCAGATGAACCTTCCTGGTTGCGAAAGGTATCACGGACCTCCAGGAATTTGCTAATATGTTCTTGTGGACCTTCACTATGAATAATGATAAATTTCCCCATATTATGGACCATATTAATGAGTCTAGGTTTGATCTAAAATATGTGGGCTTGGACAGGGTGACAAAAAATTCTAGGAAATGCACCATGAATTGATGGAAGGCCATAGTCCATGATCGTTTTCTCCTAGTTAATTAGCGGGTGCTCTCCCTGAATTATTTAATGGATGGGGTTTGTCAGATTAGGTCCTGTAGGGTGGAATTGCTCAGCCATTGTTGACCAATGAAGAAAAGAGAGATTCCTTTCGATCTCAGGATCAAAGTAAAAAATAGATTGTGCTTTAAGAGTCCTTTTATGAGTCAAAGGACCTTGGTACATGCATGGGGTTAACGTGAGAGAAAAAATGAAGACATAAGGGTATCTAGAAACAAAGGAAACAGAGTGAGGGAAAGGTGATCCTAGACCTAGAATAGAGTCCTAATCACGTAAAAACAACATTTCCTCCCTAGAAAAAACACCAAAATTTGGATAGCCACCCATGAGTGTCATTAATTCCTCAGGGCATGAGTCAAATTAGAAATTTAGAAGTTTCCAAAACTTTTCTAACTACTATGGCATAACATAATAGGAGTTCTAGGTCGATCCCATGAGGAGGATGTTGTTCTTGTAGGGAGAAGAAATCTGGCCTTGAATCCTTTGTAGGAGTCCTTACTAGTTGACTAATGTTTGGGAGTTTCTAAATAATTTTGGGTTCGACTTCGAGTAATGAAAGAGGGGTCGGGATCAAGTTCGAGTATCTAGGTAAGGGTGTTCCGAGTTCTAATCTTGGAAAGGTCCTAAGTTCTTAGTCTACGAAGCAAGCATTAGGCTCTAGTCAACATTGGTCCAGTGTTCTAGTTTTACCTAGGATGTAGCTATACCATGTTCAGGAGGCTAGATACAGTCCAAGATGCATTATGTTCAACTTCTATTGTAGAAATATCCCTAAGATAATGGTCATAGTCATAGTTTACATCAATTAGGATAGAGTTGTTTTATTGACTATCTGATGGTCACAGTATAGTCACAAAAATGGGGTTTGACCATTGGTTTATATCCTAATTACTAATCCATTTAGGTTTTACAGGCTTAGAACTAGATATTTAATTAAGTTTCGAGATATATCGAATCTTGATCCCTACCCAGATGCGTTTAGCTACTCATATTGGTAATTAAATCAATAAAAGGGATAAAAGAAGTCATAATAACAATGCTGACAGAATTAAACATGTAATGATATAAAATAAACATGAAAGAATAATTTAAGTAAACCTTACTTGAAAGGAATGTGATTTAAATGACATGTGAATTAAAGGCATTGAAGAAAAGTGAATCCACGGATCTTTGATTGAAAATGTAAAGAAATTATAAAAACAAAAGCATTTTAATGAGGAAAAAGAGAAGGAAATCTCGAAAGGAGTTTAAAAGGGAGAGAGATCTAATCCAAGCTTTCTATTCAAAGTGTTGCTGTGTTGCTTCTTATATTGGTGGAAACGGTGATGACGTGTACTTGATCGTCACGTCGTGAACCCTTAGTCCACATTAATTCGATGAGGATCTCTATCATGGGATGTAGATCTTTTATGGATTAATGATGTTTGACCGTGGTCATGTCGTGTATAGGTGGTTCAAGATGTGTATTCCATGTCCATCTGGATTTTCACATCGAATCCTCGTGGCTTTCTCAGCGTTCAGTTTGACTTGTGTCATGACGTGTAGGAGGGAGTCACGATGTGAACTGGAAATTCCTTCATTCATCATGGTTGGTCATGACTTAAGCTTCATAGCTTGATGCAGGCTATGATCATTAAGTACACAACGTGAACATGGATGTCACAATGTGTACTCGGCCATTTTTCTATCTTTTCTTCCTTTATTCCTTGGAATCTTGTAAATCTTTCTTTCTTACAAAATTATACATCTATCATGTGCATTATCTAGTATATGAAGGAAAAATAATGGAAAAGTGACCGAAAAATATATATAACATTTAGGCTTATCATTACCTTAGTGATAAAAGTTTAAAGATCCTAGCAACTAAATGATTTATGAATGTTGAAAGCACAAAGTATAGCATGTGTGAGGTTTATGTATTTGTTAATTATTGGAAGATTTCCTTCTATATGGGGGGTGCAGGGGATGCTAAATCACTGAAATTTAAAGCTGGTTAAAACAGATGTTTTTGGGATAGCTTTGATGAAATCTCATAGAGGATCACTTTTTTATGAGTTTTTTATCGAAGATTCCACATGAAAAATGTTGGTGCACTTTCTAAGTTATAAGTATAAGGTATTTGATAATTTTTTACAACATAGGTACATGGTGGAACAGTAGGGAGAATTTAAATTAATGTGATTACAATTAGATAATGGTGTTGAGTATAGAAGAATATATTCTTGATGGTTCTTCTAGTGGAAGGGGATTCAATTTGAAAATATTGTGCTAGGGAATCCAGAAAACAATAGAGTTATAGAGAGGATGAACCAAACACTATTGAAAAAATATAGAATCATAAGGATTCACTATAGAGACACTACTTTTCTTACATAACTTATTACATAATTTATAAAAGAATTACACAACTAGGATCCAAAGGTTTTGTGTCTTGGGAAAATTAGGACCACATATAACATTTACAAAATAAAACATAAACATTATTTAATTACTTCTTCTATAAATTCTTATTGTCCATTTAACTCCCCTTAGTAATAGTAGACACCTGAGGGTATACATCAAAGAAAGGGGAAAGCTAAAATCCCAATAAGAGGATAGATAAGAGCATGAAACAATATAACATTGGTGAGCATAATATTCTCCATCATAACATTAGAATGGTGTCATCGTCATAATCAATAGAAGAAGCATTAGATAAATTAATATAATGTGGAAATGCATAGAAATAAAACATCATGTATTAGTGGTCAACTACCACACATATTTTTGAACAAATCTAGCATAATTTTCATGAATATTTCACTTTTAATCATGAGATACAACATATTACCCAATGCATTGGAGTTCTATATAATTCTGGTCACACTCGTTACATCATAACATTTCATGTGCTACATAATTATGGATGCACCCATCACATCATAACCTTTATATTATCATGCAAGATATATAGAATTTATATCAATATTTAACATAAATGAACCCATGGAAAGGAATGGGTTTCATTTCATAAATTATACATTCATGAATAATCTTTTAGAAAGAAAAATGGAATAAAATTCTTGGTACAAGAATCATTAATATTGAGTGAAGAAGAAACAATATAAAGGGAAGTAGAAGGTTTTTTGAAATATATTAAGATATGAAATTATAGTTCTATATTTTTGGATTACATCAGCCATACATCATCTATGACTCCATAATTAATTTATTTAGATTTTATCATAAATTTTTGAATTTTACTATTCAACATAAAATTCAAATATTTTATGAAAAATACCAAATATTCACCCTAACCATTTTTTAAAAATAGAATTCAACAATGAACACCATTTTTTGAAAAACAAATTTCTTAATATGAGTAATTTAATTTTTAATAAAAATCATCATTTACTTGGAAAATATAGATGTTAAAATTATAACTGATTTTATAACACTGTGAAAGATTGATTAAAGTCACATAATTTTTTTTTAAAATTATAAGCCATCAAAATATTAATTTTTTAAAAAATTTTATGAAAATAAATTTTATTTTAAATGATTAAATTAATCCTAAAATTGTAATTAAATATTTATGACTTACAAAAATACCAACACTTAATTAATAATTTTTAAGACATTTATTTACTTAGACTATGATATAATTATATCATAATTTCATTTATAAGATGCCTAAATTTTATTTATACTTTCATGGGTGAGGTTATAATTCATTTTACCAGTTTACTATTCATAAGGGTCATGTTACTATTCCTAAGGTCAAGTTATTATTTCATCAGTATTGGTTCCTTCACACCTAAAAATAATTCTTATTTCATTAACTATTCATTTATAAGGGTTTTATTATCATTTATAAGTGATTTTATGTGATTTATACTATATAAAATTACTTTGATAAGGGAGAAATTCCATTAATAAAATTTGGGTCATTACATTCACACTGAGTTTCCTAAGGTGTTTTGAGTTAAAGCATTGAACAGTGAAACTTATTTAATAAACTAGAGTCCATCATCACTAATTGATCATCAATTTCTAGAGATATATTATTATAAAATAATAAAATATTATAACCACATCAAATTATTCATAACACTAATCTATTCCCATGTTGATACTAAATAACAAGAAAAGATAGAGGTTAATTCTTAAACATGTTACTTTGTTGGATATGGTGATGAGTATTTTTTTCCAATTCTAGGATAATGACTCTAAAAAGTTCAAAAAAATTAGAAATGTGATATTTAGTGAAATTATTCTATAGAAGGACTAGAACTTATCTTATAGTTATGATGAAGGAAAATTATAATTAGAAACTATGGATTAGTTGAATAGAAATCCAGAATTTATTGGTGAACTAGAAAATCTAGTTAGTATGTCATTACGAGACATACTTAACCAACTAGAGGAATTAATGGAATAACGAGGTCAATTTATAATGGCGATTCCCATTCCATATGTACCAGATAGTTCTAGGATTGCTGAATCTTTAGAATTTGAAGTTATAACTCTATAAGTAATTGTATAAGAAGGAACTCAACCACCACTGAAATTATATAGATCTACTAAGGAAAAATGGCCAATAAAAAGGAATGGTGATATTTTGTACTAATTACTTATAATAGACTATGTATATTTAAATATATTTAAATAGGAGAGAATTATGAAATATTTGGAATAGTTAGAGTTAAATATGAGGGTTGAACTTGATTCCCTCTATATTTATTGAACACGGGCATGAAAAAATAGGATTATCAAAAATAAATATATACAAAAGGGTTTATTGGTTAAAGCGGTGAATGTTAAAAGGAGTTACTAGTCTAGGCTAGTGGTAAAACGTTTTCAATAAATAGAATGTATATATTCATCAATGATTTTACATTATAATTAAAGCACATGACTATCTGAATGGTGTTGATTATGGTTGAATCCAAAATAATTAACCACAACAGTTATATGTGAATATAATATTCCTTCATGTAAACATTGATGAAGATATCTATATCGAGTATCTTATAAGTGGTGACTGGTTTCGCCGGGTTTGGACTCAAAAGGGCATCATCCCATTTCTTGGTTAATACGTGGTCATAAGAGGTGACATCAAGAAGGCTTGGAGTCGGTGAAGTTCCCCTACCAGTCCTCTCAGTCAACCTGTAGTTATGGAGTTCTATCGATGAAGATCTCCCCGTTGGTCAGCCTCCATCAGGGATCTGGTGTGGGTTTGTGTTTTTGCTGTGTTTTTGTTTCGTTCAGTGTGGATCTGGTGTGGATTTTTGTTTTGGTCATTGGCTTCTGTCTTGGTGGCCTTATGTGTTTGTCGGTGGTCCTGAGGTGTGACGACGGGATGAGGTTGTGATGGGGTTGCAACTCGAGTTGGCTGTTGAGGCGAGCAGGACTCTTCCGGTGGTGACAAGGGTGGTTCTTGGTGAATGTTAGTGCGGTAGTGTTGGCCCCCGGTGGTGATCCATGGTGATGATGGTAGATTTTCTGATGATGGTGGGTCAGCGATGGGATGGGGTTGCTGTGTCCGGACTGAGGCTATGGAGTAATTTTTTTTGGGTTTTATAAAAAAAATATGGGAAAGAGGATCAGGGTTCCCGTATTTTTAAAAATGGGTCTGGGATGCGTGAACCCCATTCACGCATCCTCCACAGACCATCTGAAGGATGCGTGAATGGGGTTCATTCATCCCACCAAGAAAGTTTATAAAAGGAGGGGTCCCCCCCTCAAAAAACCATTTTCTCCTCCAGTTTTTGTTGCGGAGCCCTGCAAAAATTATTTCTCAACAAATATTTTGCTGCTTTTATAGAGGTAAAATTTCTATTTGACATTTTAATTATTTTAATTGATTTTATTTATTTCATTTTTATGTTTAATTGTGTGTATGATTTACTTATTTCATATGTTATACATGATGTGTAATTTTTTGTATGATTTAATTTTTTGGATTTTGAATGATTGTATGATTTAATTTTTTGAATGTTTGTTGTCTGAATATTGAATGTTTTATGTAATGTCTAAAATGTTGAATGTTTAGGAAAAGTAATTTATGTTAGAGATGTTTATTTTAATGAATGGTTTTGATGTAAGTGTAAATTATATTACATTTATTCACTAGTAATAATATTTTGAATCAATAAAGAAGAAAATATATTTACTTATATTTTGAAAAGTAGAAGAATGGCCAAAAAAACATTATAATTTCATTAAATTTAAAATAAAAAAAGTGTTTATTATGTAAATCTCAATTATATTAGTTATAAAAAATTTTATTAAATTTTATTAATAATTATATATATATACACGTGAATTTAATTTTTTTGGAAAAGAGGTGTAGTATTTAATATACATTTCATTTAGTAATAGATAAAGTTATATAATATGGATAATATAATAATTATACCAAAAAACATGGTATGAGTGATGACTGATCTTGAGATGACCGGCCATGCATAATTGAAATTTCATGTTTTATTTTGTGTATGTGGTTATTCAATTTGTAATAATTTCATTTTTTTGCATTGATGACCTACAAGTCATCCCTCAGTAAGTGTAAGGACCTGCGTGTCCGCATAAAAAAATTCATGTATTTCATACCCCTAGACCCCCTCACATGCATGTGAGTAAATTTGTAATTAAAAGACAGACCCCCCCAAAGAGGTGTCCTCGAACAGGCTTCCCCAAAGAGGTGTCCACAAAGAGGCATTCGAGAACTCATTCGAGAGGAGGCATTGCTGTTTGACAAGAGATTGGCGGTTGCTGAAATATTTGATAATAGAGACAGGAGTCCACCCATAGGTTGTGGTTAGTTTATAAGATAATGATAAACTAATTTTAAGTCTCCATATTAAGTCATGGTTATATATTCATATGTAATTAAACTATATGAAACATTATATTAGATTTTCTTTTATGATAATATCACAATCACTATACCTTAAAAATGATAAATCAATACATAAAAAAGTCTCAAGATAATCAATTATTCAAAACCAAATTAAATAATTTAAAATTTTAGTGTAGTATATAATATTTTTTAAATTATTTTTTTAACGGTAATTATTTCTACACAAATATATTGCAATGTTGAAGTAATTTATACCGAGTAGGGTTTTAGCTACAGTGTGCCACCTTCCAGAGTGGTAAATCTCCATGGTTGTATAAAATTGGATGTAGTTCGTAATAAGATTCATAGTCGGTTAAAACTGAGGTCTGAACAAGCAATAAATTCAATTAGATACCGACATCTTCAATATCTTGAGCTTCTCTGGCACAACGAGTACCCTGTAGTCGATGATGAGGATTGGATGGAGGCTTCTCTTTTATTCAGGCAACAGTGTATTAATGGTTTGATGGTATTATTTGTGGTCATTTCTGATATTGATGTGGTGCGATTGATTACTACAGAACAATGCTTTGTGAGCTCTATAAAAGTCGGTCCTTCACAACAGTCTTATTCATTGCCTCATCCTCATATGACTCTTGTGGAAGAATTTTACGAAGAAGATGATCAAAATTTGGAAGGAAATGTAGATGACATCCCTTTGTGTGCTGATATAGTGCATGAAAGTTTATCTGAGGAAGAAGAATCTGGGGAGTCATTAGGAGATGATGTGGTTGGGAATGAACCTTCGGAGGTTCCTTTGAGAGATAGCCATCCACTACATCCACCAGTTAGTGGTAATCACCATTCAGTTTTGAGTTCCTTAGTTGAAGGAATTTCCCATGAACAACATTTTGATTGGGATGTCATTACACCAGCTTCTGAATTCCCTGGCATTATAGGGAATATGCCTACATCAAATGATAATGCCATATATGTTGGGAAGGAGTTCGAAAGTAAACTGGCCATGAAAAATGTGATAAAGCAATACCACATTGAGCGACATTTCACATTTGTGGTTGATGAGTCAAAGAAGACCAAATATCTCATTCATTGCGGAAAATATGGTTCAGAATGTAAATTTCGATTAAGAGAAATATTTGATAAATATTATGGATGTTGTAAGATAACCAAATTAGAAGGCCCACACACTTGTCTGCTTCCCACATTGGCACAAGATCACTCTTACCTTGATGCAGAGTTTATATCTACTGTTATTTGTGAGATGATACGAACATGTCAGGATGTTCCTGTTTCCCTTGTTCAGGAAAGAATTCAATAGTTTTATAACTATAAGATATCATATAACAAATCTTGGAATGCAAAACAGAAAGCCATTGTAAAAGTGTATGGTGATTGGGATGAGTCTTATGCAATGTTGCCACAGCTTATGGAATTTTTGTCTCTCAATAATCAGATTGTTTATCATTTGGACAATGTTGAGTATGTATCCCAGAATCATCGAGTTGATCGGTCAAAGGTGAAGTTCAATAGGATTTTTGGGCATTGAGACCATTAATTGCTGCCTTTCCTTATTGTAAACAATTTATTCAGGTAGATGGAACATTCCTTTTTGGAAAGTATACAGGTGTTCTACTCATTGCTACCACACAGTATGGTAATCACGCTCCTCTTCCACTTGCTTTTTCTATTGTTGAAAAAGAAAATTTTGAATGCTGGAGTTGGTTCTTGGCATGTGTACGTGTTCATTTCACACAAAAACAGGGTGTGTGTCTGATATCTGATTGTCATCGAGCGATTATAGAGGTCGTGAGTAGTGATGGGGTTTCTTGGACTAAGCTGAATGCTTATTATCGTTATTTCATTAGACACATTGCAAGTAATGTGCATAAGCATTTTAGAGATGAGTCCATAAAGAAGGTGATCCTCAAGTTGGGTATGGTTTTCTAAACATTATTTTTTTAACAAAATATAATATCCATTTTAATACATTATTATCTTATGGTTTCAGCATATGAACCCCAACAAGAAAGGTTTGATCGATTTCTTGAAGAGATTAGAACTATTAATGAGGAGGTATATGAATATATTATTCAAATTTCAAAGGGAAAATGGTCATTAGCATATGATGGCGGCATGAGATATGGGCACATGACCACTAATATAGTGGATTGCATAAATATGGTCCTCAAGGGTGTGCGAAAACTCCCAATCACAGGGTTAGTGAAAGAGACATTTTTTAGACGTGTTCACTACTTTGTTGACCGATCCCAAAAGGCCTACCAGAGGATGGAAAATGGAATGATTTTTACTCATCATTTTCAAAGTGATATTGATTGGATACAAAATGAGGCTTCAAAAAGGAATGTAATAGCCTTTTATAGGAAAAAACGGAGCATTTGGGTAAGACAATGCTATGACCAGGGTACATGCACTAATGGTGGAGTGTTTGTTGTGATGTTAGACAACAAGTACTGTGATTGCGGCAACTTTCAGGCATTGAGATATCCATTTGTACATGTTATCGCAGCTTGTGCTTCGGTAAATATATCATGGGATCCATATGTTAACCCGATGTATCACATGAGCACTTTGGTTAACTATTATAGTGCTGCTTGGATGCCTATTGGTGACTTCCATTCTATCACATTGCCTGCTGATCAACCGACCATCGCCCCTGATATTTATAGGTTTTCATAAGTTGGTTTTGGTTTCATTTATGATTTTTTCAATGTCTGTCATTTTTAAATCAATGGCTTCATGCTACCAGGTTTCAGCCTCGAGGAAGACCAAAGTCAACTTGCATCAGAAATGAGATGGATTGGCCTCGACAACGGGGAGGGAGAATACAATGCAGTATTTGTCACGCAAAAGGACATACTCATAAGAGATGTCCCCAAGTGGCAGGACAGAGTTCCACATCTCATCATACATGATTGAGTCTGTGTACTGTATCATTAATATGTATATGTTGTTTCAAATCTGAATGTCTCATTATTGAATCCTTTTATTTCTGACCTGCTCTATTTTTTGAGATGTTTGAATTTTGGTTTGTCTCATTTTTGGATTTTATCATAAATAATTTTATGATACTAAAACTATTAAAAAAATAAAAACTGAATGAAAATGAATATATCATGATTCCACATCTTCAATGTAGGTTTTTCATCACTGCTGCTTTATTTTCTACCTTATTTTGCTTGTTATAGATTTTTTTAAATAAAATTTTACCATTTGTATTCAATTCACTATTAAAAATTAACGATGATATCATGTGTGCAGATGGAAGGTTTTCCATTGCTTACATCTCAGGATACACATGTATCATGGCTACTTTTAGAGGGATGTACTGCGCCTCCCTTGATTGTACATAGATCTCACCATTTCCATCGTACTGCACCACCTACCGATATCGTCCCCCATCTTCGTCGAGCTGGATTCTATGGATTTGCGATGTGCGACTTCACACTTCTTGATCATCAGCTCATTGCTGCACTTGTAGAGAGATTGAGGCCAGAGTCAAATAATTTTCATTTCAATGAGGGGGAGATGACTATTACGTTACAGGATGTGGCCATTATGTTGGGCCTCCCAATTGACGGACATGATCTGACAGGCCGAGTTCCATCAGATTTTCCTGAGCTTGTTCATAGACTACTGGGAATAGAGGTCCAGGATGATGGCAGGACCATCGTTAGTGGTAGATTGCAGATGCCTTGGTTAGACCAGCACTTTACACATTTACCAGATGATGCTAATGACATCACCGTGCTGCGATTTGCACGCGCATATATTTTGAGGCTAATAGTTGGCAGGCTTTTTGTTGACCACTCTACTACTTTTGTGCACCTGATGTATTTATCGTTTTTGGAGGATTTGGACCAGGCAGGCCAATATATCTGGGGGTCTTCCTGCCTAGCATATACATACAAGGCCCTATGTAGTGTATGTCGCATTGATAAGATGCAGATCACAAGATGCATGGTTCTTCTGCAGATGTGGGTATGGGAGCACATCCCTCCTTTAGCTCCACATGCCCGTGCGCCATTACCTATTGATATTGCAGAAGAGGCTCCACGTGAATGTTGGTATGTTATTAATTCCTTCTAATATCTAACTTAATTGTATAAGATTCTATTATGAAATGTAAAAATAAAAATGTTATCTACAGGTGGAGTCAGGCGCATCAACATTAAAATTCTCCCAGACATGATGTTCACGCCTACAGACTTATGTTAGATAGCATTCGACCATACGATGTAAGTTATTATTATTTATATTGTTAAATATTTACTCTTTACTGTACTTTTATTCATTTATTAATTGATTATTCATTTTTTCTTTCAGATTACATGGATTCCATATACAGATTCTATCCTTCAGAGTGTCGTCGTACTGTACATCGATGCTTGCTATCACCTCTTACAGGGTTCCATTGATTCATTTTCATATAGTCAAGTGGCATCAGATGGACAGGGTTATGAGGCAGTTTGGATTCCTTCAGCCAGTTCCTGACCCTCCCAGTCAGTTGGATTTATTTCATTCTCTAAAGATGTCAGGGAAGAGGGATTTTGATTGGAGGAGATACCATGACAGATATGTTGCGTTATGGAACAGACGATGGGAGTCCCAGTTGCGAGGGGCAGGGACAATACGTTTTCATTTGAAGGATCAAATGGATTATGCAGGCTGGTACATCAGGTCCCTGGCCAGATTTCTAACATGGCACGAATGGGGCTTTCATGAGTTGGTATGAATTCTTCCTTTCACTGTTCAACATATTTTTTATTCATATTAGTTAACAATGGAATTTGTTTTCACAGGATGCTTGTATTTTTCATCTACTTCATATTTCCGATCCAGTGGAGAGAGCCGCCTTTGACCTGGCATATTTTCACACCCTTGTGGCACAATTGCTTCCATCGATGGATGAGATTTATCATGGAATTTTCTTTGATGCACGACCTGTTGTGGAGGCCGCAGAGCCTGTTGAGCCTCACATAGATGTACCTGGGGGTGATGACCCTGTTATGGATACTGTTGTTCGATAGGAGGAGGGTGTCCAGCTTGCTAGGCCACATGCTATTGTTCCACTGGAGGAGGGTGTTCAGCATGATCAGTCAGATTCTCCTCCAGCTTCTCAGGCACAACCATAGGTACTTACAGATGATTACTGGATTGAGATAAATGCTTTATTGAAGTCATCCATAACAGAGCATCCATATAATTCCTATATTGGTGAGAGTTCTAGCCAGCTTCCACTATCCTTAGATGTGGTCTAGGGTATAGGCGGTGAGACTGTACATCCACCGCCTGACACACATGAGGATGTGGAGGCGGCTATCGATGAGGATGCGCAGCGTATGCCAGAGCACCGACATTGAAAGACACAGCGTGGGAACATCCAGTATATGCCTAGTTGTGGGATAGTGGAGCATCAATGCCAAAGGCAAATATTAGGTTGCTATTTGATTTATGATACATTTTGTACGTGTCATATTGTTATCATTTATAGACTTATATTCTTTTTTTAATAAGTGTCTTACTGTTATCAAATTATCTTCCAATATATATATATATTTATATATAATAGATAATATGATTAAATTAATTAATAAATATTAATTATATTAATTATTTTGAAATCAAATAGATTCTGGATGAAAAGATGTGTGAACTTGAAGAAATCTTGAAAAATATTATTGATCTCAATGATTTAAAATTAGATGTAAAATCATATAATATCATGGAACATGATTATTTGTTTACAAAAATTAAATTTCATGAAGAATAATTTGAATGAATAATGGATATTTGTGAAGAGTAGATGATTATTATTGAAGATCATAATAACTATAATATGAATTAGAAGTTCATTTGGCCAATTTTGAGAAGATACTTATTCATACTTTATAAAAGGAAACAATTTCTACTGGTACACAAACTTCACTAGAGGATTTTACTATTAAAACACCTCCATCATGTAATAAAATTATGGATATTATGAAAAAGATTGAATTCATACTATTCCAAAATAAGAAACAACCCTTAAAATCTTCAAATCACTCACTACTCTCTCACAATTTGAGAACTCATTTCTCTCTCAACTAAAGTGTTCTCTTAGTTCCTTCATAATAATCTTCAGATATATATGATCAACATTTACTACACCATAATAAGGGTGTCATGAAGCTCATATTTAATCCAAATTATGAATTCCTCTTTACACAAAAAAAATATAAACAATTTTATTAATGTCTACATAACTGTCCTTTTGCACAAATGTTGTTCTCATAAAATGTGTTAACCCAACTCTTGTTCACTTAATTTAATAACCTTTATATATGTAATTGTAATGCACATTAATTTTTTATTTAAGGAAATATTTAATTGTATGTATAATATGAAAATTGAGAACATGAATCCCCTATAGTCATATTATTATTAACAATGGGATTAGTGGCCTATTTATATATAAAAATCAATTCTTCATGCAACCCTTTTCACACCTGTAAACTGTATCACCTTTGTTCCCGAACACCACTAAGTTCATGAAATTAACATATATGATTTTTTCTATATTACATGTGTTTATTCATAAAATGATTGAGAATAATTCCATATATTTTAAACCCTTCAAAATCGTCTCAAATATACTTTAAACTTCTCTGAATCATTTAGTTCTATAATACCCCACAGTCTTCTCCAGTCTGGAACATTTTCAACATTATTTGTTAACAAACACAACCAAAAATATCCAAAACATAATCTATATGTATTTTTAAAAAAATTATTGAATAACACACAAATATTATCATTATCTACTTTCCCTATAATAAAATAGATGTACAGGGATCTCAAAGATCATTTTTGATGGGACAACCTAAAGATTGAGATTATTGAGTATGCATCTCAAATCTTAGTTTTACAGTAAGTAAAGGACGAATGAAAGAGGTAAATGTGGATGATTAAAAAATTACCCATTAAAATATAAATCATCACCACGTAATTCATCATAGGTCTTATAAAGACCTACATTATAAATAATTCCATTCAGTTTATAGTTGATCAACTTACAATGCTTTCTTACTTCATTACTATTTGAGAGTATTTCACACTCTATCAACATACCAATATATAAATAAAGAGGTAAGTTTACATGGATTAAATCTTTATATTATATCTAATAGAGACCCAACGATCTATATGATGTTTTTGGGAATTATTTAACAAGCATTGGATACAAAAATGATATTTGAACTACTTACCACACTTAAACTAATAGTAAGACTAAAAGGATAATTCATAGGCTTGAATATCAGCTAATATATTTCTTGATCTATTTCCAGGGATATTGTGATCGAAAACATTTATTAGTGGAATTCAAATATAATAACAGTTTCCACTCTATAATACAAATGGATCCATATTAGGATCTTTAATGAAATAGATGTATAACTACAACATGTTGGGATGATGTGAGTGAGTGAAATATGCTAGGATTATATATTTCTCAATATATGTTATAGAATACTCAATCCATTCAAAAAAATATTAAGTTAGTATAAATTACAATCAATATCCATGCTAGGATTCATAGGCTTACTCAAAATGTTTCTCATAAGATCGTCTTTGTATATTATATAACTTCATCATGGTAAGATCATGTTTTGGTATCCTGAAAAATAAGTATTTAATAAGATCATCCTTGATGAGGTTATATAATTTTCAAATCTGGACATTCCTAATATGAAGATAAATTCTAGTGTATTCTTTGTATTAGAACATCTTGAAAACCATTATTGAAAAAATTCACCATTATAAAGATGTTTATGAGTGTTCCCTTGAGGGGGAGATAAATGAATAAATATGAAATTACTGCCAGAATTAGTATATTCATTAGAATCAAACCTAATTACTGTAGAATGTTTAGGAAGATCATGTTATTAAAAGAGGAATGTTTTTATAAATCCCTCTTCCTTTGTTAACAAAAAATAAACTGAATAATAAATTGTTGTAATTCAATTAATCAAAGACATACGAAAAGTTCAAGTATGAATGCGCTCAAAGGCCACTTATCCTTCTTGTTTGCATTTGAATATTTTTTATCTATTTGTTAAAGTTAGTGCATGAGTTTTAGGTTGATTATTCTAATAAAAGTTGCATATCACATTTAATATCTTCATCATGAAATAAATATGGATTACCCTTGATGATAAGTGCATGAGTTCTTGTTTCATGTAGTTTCATGATCAGTTGGTAGAGGACGACATTATTTCCCAAATCGAGCAGTGAACCAAAAATATCTATTAATAATTATTTAATGAATATCTATTATTCATGAATATTTATTAATAATTATTAACATTATTTCAATATTTTATATTATTTAATTGATATTTATTAATATTTATTAATTTTTACATTAAGTGTATTAGTTTGTAATTACTATTTTTAAATATTGAGAAATATTTGAGCTCTCTGTGGGATTAGTGAACGAGGTTCACGCATCTTCAGGGGGGCAATGATGCGTGAATTCCATTCACGCATCCTTCCACGGTGAAGGATGCGTGAATGGTGTTCAGGCATCCAAGACCCATTTTTAAAAATACGGGAACCCTGATCCCCTTTCCCGATTTTTTTTTATAAAACCCATAAAAAAAATTACTCAAGGCTGTTTGTTGTGTGAGGATTCTGTGAAACTGCAGTTCCAGACGCGCTTGCTTTATTTTGAGCAGGCCTTGGGTAGAATTCCTTGACCAACCTATTTTTGCCTTATTTTGGAGCAGTTCTGGTTTAGGATTGGGCACCTAGATAGCCCTCTTTTTATTTGTTTTCTTTTATATTTTCATATTGGTTTCTTGTACGGTTCTCACTAAACCAAAAAGTGACTTATTTTAAGAAAAATAAGTTTCGGTCAGTGGATCACTTTGGTTTTTTTAATGAAAGATTAGTTTCCATGCCCCTGAACAAACACTTCATTCTCAGTAAGGATAAGTAACCATGAATGTAAGCTGAGGTAGAGTATATGGTGAAGGTTCCATATAAATTACCTATTAGAATTTTGATGTATGATAGGGTATGTACTCATTCAGACATTTTTCAAGTAATGGGAGTTATTAGAAATTTTATGTCAAACCTTAGAATAAATTTTTGGGAGGCTGCGATATAATTCCTTAGTCCCAAACACCCAGACTTGATGCTAGAAACATATTCCTTTCATGATGTATGGAGACAATCTATGAAATATTATAACTTAATAAACCAATAATAAAATGATTTATAACAAGGGTTACAATTTCTTATATTTATAACGTCATTTATATTTAAGGTTTTTGATAATTATGAAAGCTGTTACATAACAAAGTGGACACTTACACACAGTGTACATTTTTTCCACAAAAATAGGTTCATATTTTTACATGAAAGTTTTACTCATGAAAAATTTTATTCATTCAAAAAATGTCACCATTGACCATGATGTAGTTCATATACATCCTTATAACCTATGAAAAACATTTGAAAATATGGGTTGGGAAAAAAATCTCAATGAGGGATATAAAAAGAAAAAAACAGTTAATCCATTTTGAAAGAAATGAAAATTCATAAGGAAGTTTTCCTTTTTACAAAATAAACTTTAAGATAAAATAATCATTTAATTACTCATGAAATAATATTTATTGCTCAATTATTTTCATAAAATAATTTTTATCAATAATAAATGAAAAACCATAAACATGACAGTTCCTTGATAAATCATAAGAACTCATGGAAACCTTTTTCCTTGAAATCAAACCTTTCCTCATTAGAAAATTATAAACCAAAATTTAAATCATAAACTCATTTAATTATGATTTAAAATAAAAATATTTCTATAGAAACCCATTTTGATGCATAGAAAAACCATTTAGTAATCTTGATACATTATCCTTATAATCACCCTTGCAAGAATCCTTACAAAGGTATAACCTTCATGGTTAATTCCAAATGTCTCTTATCAAGAACATATCATTACCCAATGTATTAGTGGAGTATATCGAAACACCATTCAATCATAAAAAACTTAAAATAACTACATAATGTAAAAAAAATTCATAATCTATCTTCTTATCAATATAAAATCCTTGAAAAGCGCATTTGAAACCATTAGAAAATGAACTTTCAGATATCTCATTAAATGAGAAGAAATATCCTTTTCTAATGAAAAAACATTGAAACAAAAAATTAAAAAAACAATTGGAAATGTATTTTATTTTGAAAAACATATAATTTTTTTATGGAGTATTGATAATTAATAAATCTATGATTATTGGAAAAGGCGCTCATGTGGTAAATATTTTAATAAAATTCTTTTCATTTTAATAAAGAATGTAAAAAATAACCCATATGTTAAAATTTGAAATGATTTCTTCTCAACAATTTATGAAGAAAATAAAAATTAATTGAGAATTACCTTTAATAAATTTTTAATCATAAATAGAAACATTTTTTAGGAATATTTTAAATAAAATGGATATCGAATATAAATATTTTGAAAGGATAACTTTAAAAAAAGGTATTATAGAAAATTATTTATCTCATCTCTCAAATCATTATGTACATATTTTACTTTCCTAAATAATAAAACTATATTAATTATATACTTTCTTAAAAAAAATTTCATGTTTATAACTTTATTATCATTCATTTTATTGTATTTATTACCTTATTTTATTTAATTATTAAGTATGTTAAGTTTACATGTGATGTTTTGAGATTGTTTAGTTTATAAACTTTAAAACAACCCAAGTAGGTTGAAAAAAGTCAAAGGGTTCATGGCTCCATCATATAAAACTATTTAAAATTTTATAACTATAATGTTTATATATTATATATACTTTTAAAACCATCTATTTAAGGAGTTCAGGAAAAATGAAGTGCACCATTCCATAGAGGCGGTAGTCCAGATATATGCATGAGCGAGACTTTCATATTTCTAATGGATCAAAATGAAATAAATAAGATAAAATTTTATCATTATAGAACAATATTATTATTATAAAGATCATATTTATTCATTAAATCCATCGTTATGACCATCCTTGTGATATGGAAATGAAAAATGAATCACATCACTTTAGGGAGGAGGTAGTCCACATACACACACGAGCAATGTTATCATTTTCCAAAGTATGGGATGGTAATAAGGTATATAATATATTAAAATTATAGAATCATAATTAGTTCATAAATATAATATATGTTCATTAAATTTATCTTTATAACCATCCATCTATGGTGGCAATGAAAAACAAAACATGTCACTTCATGGAGGTGGTATTATTCACATACGCACGAGCAATGTTTTAATTTTCCTTAAGATGGAATGAAAGTATAAAATAATTGTTAAATTTACATTATAAAATTTAAAGATAGTAAAAATCTATAGTTCATTACATTATTATGGAAATAATTAATCTAAATAAGGTATAAGGGAAAATAAACGTGAAATAATTTAGTTGATACTTATACCACCTCCTCATATATCTTCCCTAGGCTTACACATTATGCATTTTAGGATTATGTTTTTTGGTACCATGACCTATAGTATATATTTAGGATATTTGGGAAGGTATTTTTTTCATATTTTAATTTAGTTAAAGGGATACTGTTATGTGGAGAAGTGAAGAGAGGAGGATATCTTTTATAATTGAAAGGAGTGACACCATTTTATTACTAAGAAATTTAAAATACAATATATGTGTTTCCCAAGGAAAGTGTCTCAAAAGAAACCCGATTTTCAATATAATATAGATTATGTTTTAAATTCCCTCAACCTGAAAAATTTATACCAGTTTTAAATATTTTTTAAGCATTATCTCTAAATTTAACCCCTTGTTGATCCTTCAAACCATTATCACAAGGACACACTTTTACCATGTTAACTATTAATTAATACTAAAAATGAAATTATAATCATTAAAAAAAGTCAAAATGACGATTTAAAATGTAGAATCCATTTTCTATGATTCTATTTCTAGAAGTGATAAAAATTTATTTTAATATAAGTTTTCAAAACATAATAAAAAACCCTTTTTAAGAAAGTGTATTTTTAAGAATAAAAATGATTTTATACCAAAATCATGTTTAATGATGACCCCATGGAATTAATTGGATTATTTGTAATCAAATTATAATTATTTTAATTTTAGACAAAATTGAAACTGAAATTAACCATTTAAAATATTGATTAAAAGAGTTGAATTTAAAATTAATTTTTACTTAAATAAAAACATTTCTTAGACTTCAAAAACGTAAAATATATTTTTATATGTTCAAAATTATATTTTTAAAATGAATTATATTACTCAAAATATATATTTTTGATCTTGAAAAAAGGTTTCAATAACTTTCAATTCATTATTTTATCATGATAAGGTCATAAAAGTGAAAATATTTGTAAAATCAGTATTTTTCACTATTTACCAAAAAATAAATTATTTTTAAAAATACACAAAATTAAATTAAGATTATTTTGAAATTATGATATCAAAAATTTATTCCATTTTTTCAATTTAAATTTCTAAAATAAATAATGTTATCTTTTAAAAAAACAAAATATAATGAAAACCCACTTTTATAAAAAATGGACCTTTTAAACTTTAAGTGTTCTTAGCCTTATATCGTATCAATTACCAATGAGTGATAACTTATTTTCCCCATTTTATATACACAATTTATTTATATTTATATTTCATTTTAAGAAATTATTACTCACTTTAATTCAATGTTTCATATATCACATGCAATTCGATATGATATTTACTTAAAGTAATACATACTAAATTCTTAGAATGTGAAATTACCCCCTAATGAAATTATATCCTCAAATTGTTTTTTATAATTTATGATGTAAAATGGTTTATATAATTTTCATAATCAATTAGAAGGAGTAAAACATTACTTCAATAACCATTAATTTAATAGAATCCCTAATAATGTAACTTTAAAATAGAGTCAATGAAAAAGAACATGGTATATAAGATAAATATAAATTAGTAGAAATAAACAATTTTTAATATAAGTAGAAAATACTTACTTTCAATAAGTACATTAATATCTATGTTATGACTATGAAACTTATCATTTCATAAATATTTCTTAAACTAAGTATTTAACATTATGAAACTCGTACTTTTGAATGAGTTTCATAAAATCTACCTTAATAGATAAGATATATTTTACATATAAGACTAGATAGATTTATATTAATCTTTATTGAGTTTAGGATTTTATTACCATCAATATAGAGAATATAAGATAATATACATACTTGATTTCATTCAATTCCATAAGAATAATTTCATCCTTTGGTTGTACTTTGATATGCTTTCCATCTCAACTTTATCTCATATTCTAAATGAAAAATAACCATGATGATTTTTTCTTACATGAAGAACTAAAATTATCTTTTAATGCATCATAACATCCACAAATGGATGAAAATTTATTCCTCCTATTTCTATCCATTTCTGAAAACAAAATGGTAATAACAAGTTAATATAATATTCAATATGAATAAAGATTCATACGAAGAAAATAATATATTAATCTTCAAAACCTCAATAATATTACCCAATGTTTAACTTAAATAACTAACCCTAAAAATCTAAAAAATATTCTATACAAAACATGATACCCAAATATTAGAATGATTTGATCGCATATTATTCTAGGATCAACTTAACATTTATCTCCAAATAACACTAATCACTCATAAAGTCACATACCAAAAATGTATGTTCCCTAATCATAAAATCTTCAAAATATGCTAATAATTTCTATAAATGAACTGATTCAACATAAATCCAAAATAAAATATTATATTCTTATAAATATTAACACGATATTTATTCTTCAATTAATATAAAAATCATTGACATTAAATCCCATACTAGATAAAAAAATATCTCATTTACCTTGACTCCTATTATTCTCCCAATAATATTTGAACTTCTTCCAAAAAAACTATAACCACCAAATCATCAAATCAATTTTTAAATCCCATGGTTATCTATCTGATAAAACATATATTCCTCAAAAATATAATAACCCTTTATCCCAGTTAACCATAATTACCTTGAAATAAAAGATCATATTAATCCATATGGTTATCTATAATTTAATCATGCATTTTTCCTAAAACCAAATAAACATATCACAAAATACCATTAATCACTTTTAATACAGTAAAATAATACCTAAAAATGGTATCTATACCTTTTAACTTATGATCAATATTAAAGATTATAAATCTTTAAATTAAATAACACTACATCGATACCATATATATTGACACTTCAATCATTCAACTTCCTTCATTACACTTTATCCATGATTTTTTGTCTTATTCCTTAAAACATATTTACTATAATTAAAAAAATGAATAGTTCCCCAAGATTTATAAATCTTAATCTAATCATGTTTTATAATTTAAACATAAGAATATAATTCACACCTTTTATATGTTATTCATAGTTTCTTCATCTTCAGTATATAACCTTGTTGAAACTTTATTCGTAAAATATTGATAATCCACTTCACCATATTTCCTAATTTGCAATTGATTTTTATAATTCTTAGACTACTAACATTTAAAACATTCAATTGATACCATATGAAGAAATTTATTCTAATCTGTTATGTTTACTGGACCCTTAATTTTTAATTATCCATTTATTACTTTACGCCCTCCTTTTCCACAAATGAAACATATTCTTGTTCCTTTGAGATTTCTGCTTAGATGCTTCTTGCCACATTCTTAACACATTGTATGTTGAATATTTTTACCTTCACGGTATTAATCACCTTAACTTCCATAAATCTCAATTTTCTCTTATTTTATGTCTTAGGAAACTCTCCTAGTTTCAGGTTATCAATCATAACTTGAGATACATGGTTCAAGAGAACCAGATAAATTTTCACTCTAGATCCTATCTCATTTAATTTCTAATTCAAGCAACCACCACAGTGTCCATCACATCCATTATTAATCTAGTTCCTATTAGTTCCAACATGACGGATTGATTAAAACTTCATGACCCTTGTAGGTCGGGTGTTGTTTACATTGTTCCCAAAGACTTCGTGGAGATGATAAGTTCTATGGCAGGGAGTTTGTAATAAGCCATTTTTGTATCCAAGTGAAATTTCAAGGGAATTTGAAACTTTTCTTTTATTGGATGAACTATTTTTAAAACTGAACTTCAGAATGAAATTATGAGAGTTGGGACACTTTTATGTATGTTTTATGGACTAGGGTAATGGAAAGAGAGGTTTCTAGGGTGTCTCATTGATTTTATAGAGTGTCAGGTCTAGAGATATTAGATTTTGGAGGGTCTACACAGGGTGCACTGTTTTTCAGAAATAGTGTGGCCCTCTGTAGAAAAACATTCATCCTTTATCAGAGGAGAAGAAGTTATCTGCATGGGATGCGCATGGTTTTCCCAAACTATGCATCAGGACCACACATTTAGTGCCACTTAGGTAGTACCTAAGAATTATTCATTGCATGTTTGGCACACAGTTAGGGTAACCGTTTGGGCCAAACCATGCGAGGTGTTTTCTTAAGTGATGGGTGTTGCACGATTGGTGCATAGTTTGGCCAAACTATGGGGCCATACCATGCGACCCCAGTTTGAGGGTGAAAAGACTATTTTCCCCTTAATGTGATTAAAATATCATTTCCTCTTTTCCTTCACCTCCAACAGTCATGGGAGGCTCTCTTGTGCCATGGTTCTTCCTCCATGCCTAACCTAGTAATGAGGATAAATCCTCCACCAGTCATCAGATTCAATCATTGTCGACCTCTATGAATTCACAACGATAAGATCTAAATTCATTTTGAATATTTCTTAATTAAATCTCCTCTCAGTTATACTATTTAGGTGCAAGAATATTTTCCCCATTTTTAGGGAATAGGTCCATTTATCATATTTATTCTAAACCTAGTCGAATTTGACCACATTATTAGAGTAGTAGGTCATCCAAAGTATGAGGTAGGTGGTCTATGCCCCTTCCTTCAAGTTTTAATCATTTTATATATAGATTTTTTGCATTGTACACTGTCCTTTGTTGTGCTTTGTCTTGTAATTGGTTTCTTCATATCAAATTGACTGTTGCACGTATATATACAACCTATGGTACTTGTTTAGTATATAGAGGATGTCAAAATCAATCAAGGACATCTTTTGTGTGTTCCATATTGAATTAAACCGTTTTTAATTAATTTTTTAAAATCCTAGAATGACTTCTAAGCATTCTTCTTAGACTATAAATTGAATTGTACCTTGTAGGAACTTTAATAAATGATAATGGAACCTTAGTAATTCCATTTAAACCACTATGATTTGTTTTTCCATGTTGGGTTGTTCTTATAAAATTACTCTTTTGAGTGAACTGAGTTATATAACTTTCTATATAGGTTAACATGTAAAAAATAATTTTTTTGAATAATTTCATTTTTAAATTATAAAACCCCTCAGATGAGGTGTGTTGTCTTTGAAATTACAAAGTGGTATTTAGAGTTTTATTAAATTATTATCTACATTGATTTGGTGTTTATTTTATGATTTTTTATGGTTAGTTACTTGAAATGTCTGGGACATGTCCCTTGGTGGAAAAATTTAATGAATTTTACCTCCTTTTATAAATGTTTTATTTGAAATAAGAACCTCCTAAGTTCTCTACAATCTATGAAAATGGGATTACCCATGTAGGTAATTTCCCAGCTAACCATAACACCTCTTAAGTTCATCTTTGAGCCTTTTAAAGTGAATTTCAATTTTTTTCATTACTAAATGGAATGTTTGAATTTGAATATCTTACTATAGCTAGATTTATTTTATTTGGTTTTTTAAATGTTATGTCTTGGTCATATTGAACTGCATGATTCATGATCTTTTACATGCCTTAAATGATTTTTATATGACAAAGAAATGAAATGTAAAGGGTGAAAAGGCAACACTATCATTTCATGTTTGATTTGAATTATTATAAATGGAATTTACTTGATTATAATGTGATATTTAAATGAAAATCATGAGAGGTATTGTCTCGTCACTTGTATTATAAATATGGTGATGCCTTTATATGGGATTAATAAATTTAAATAATGAGAGGTATTGCCTCATAAAAGATTATAATAAATATGATTATGCCTTATATATAGGTAGTGGAATGATGGTAAAGGTTCTGTTGATCATGGTGCTTCACGCTCCCATACATCATGTGTTGATCATGAAGACTCACACCAGTGATAGGATATGGGCATTGGGATGAGGTACCACGTACCATGATTAGAGTGTTGTCATGGAGGCTCACTCACCATCTTGAGTGTTGTTGTATGATGTCTATAACTCTATAGGGATTTGGATAATGTACCCTATTACATGATCTTATAGGATAATTTATACTAGACATGGATATCTAAGTTACGCGCCAGTCCAGCCAGCAACTAGTATTCCTAATATATGGCCATTAGTTGTCCATATTCACTTGGTTCATATAGGTGGATGCAATATACAACTAAAAAATATATACAATTATTGATATATATATATAGTTACTGGTATAAAATATTATTTTGGCTATGTTCTAAAGTAGGTATAGCCGCCATGTGTCCTTTAGGAACCTGGGTGAGTTATGGTTATTTATTTAGCACTTGTTGTTTACTTTTATAATTATCTACATATTGATTTAAATTATATTTGAAAAACTGATTTAAGTTGTATACTTTGTGGGTGGGAACTTATTGGGATTGTTATCTCGCACCCTACTTGGACTGCCATTGCATTAGAGTACTTGAGTAGAACTTATATTGTAGGACCTTGGTTGATTGACCGTTTCTATTTAACCTATACCTTGGAGTTTGGAGAATAGGACCTAGATGGAGTTCAGGATACTCATAGATATTTCCCTTCGGGATTTTATTTTATTTATTTTCTTGTTCTGTATTGTATCTTGTTGGATATTATATGTTTTCTACTTTCATTATGTATTATTAGGACATGCATGCATCTGTTGTATATTGGTGTTTGATACCTTAAACTATTCAGTTTATTATTATTATTATTTCATTTCTTTGTCCTTAATTATTATTATTTTCTCTATTGTTTGATATTTATTATTAATTAACCATTGTTATACTCTAATATAATGGTATAGTCTCCCCACTGTACCACCTTTACAACCTCATTGTTATTTGTCATCCTATGATGTATGGGGAGGTGTGTTTGGGGCCATGTCACCCACCAATCTAGATACCGTATTAGTGGTTAGTCAGGTTGGGATGTAGCATCATAACTTCCAAAGGTATCTGGGATAAATTTAAAATCATTTATGAAGTTAATATAGAGGTGAAGAAGGAAAAGATATATCTTTTGAGGCTAAATTATGAAGATATGAAAATGGATGAGCCTGGATATATTGCTGACTTCTTTATAAGGATGAATGACATTGTTAGCACTATAAGATTTCTTTGTGTGAAGTTGTAAGACTCAACCATTGTTGAAATGATATTTAAAAATCTTCATAATAATTTTGATTCTAATGTTTCATCTTTGGAAAATAGATATCTTGAAACTCTATCTATATATCATCTACACAATATTCTCTTTACTTATGAAATGATAAGATAAAATTTTATGAAAATTAATGGAATGGTTGATTAAGAAATTTCCTTCAAATATATCTTAAAATGGACAAAATTATCTAAATAAAATGAAGAAGAATAAATTGATTCATAAGAAGAGGAATAATATGAATATTTCAATACAATTGTTTCCCTTCTTTCCACAAAATAACATAAAGAAAATGGAAAGTAAAAATCTCAAATGTTGTAATTATGAATGAAAATAATTTTTTTTTACAAAATTGTCTTAAGAAGAATGTTGAAGAGTATATTTACAAATAATATGATGATATAGCTCAGAAAAAAGTGGAATAAACATAAGGAAATATTTCCTTATGATAAGAAAAAGAAATGTTATCTAAGTATATGAAATAAGGATGATTCCTCATCTAGTGATGAACATGACCATCAACTCAAATTTATTTATAAAGTTATAAAGAAAAGTAATTCCTTAGATAGTGATGAAGGAATTACAAAAATGTAATGGATTATGAAAGAGAATTTGAAAAAAGAAATTCAGTAGAATACTCAACTCAAGAAAGAAAGAAAGAAGTTGAAGAATTATATTAAAATAATAAATTTTTAGAATAATGAACAGATGAATAAAGAAGTGAACAATTTCAGTTTTATTAAATCACATAATGAGAAGATTTATGAGATTGAAAGAAAACTGAAAACCTATGAAGAAAAATCATCTAGAAATGATAATTTCAACATGAATTATTCTATACTTGTTGAAGAAAATAAGCAAAACATGTTGAAGATAGATGAATCTGAAAATATGATAGATGTTCTAAATGTTATCCTAGCTGAGAAATAAGAAGACTTGTTATAAAAAAAACTAATTCTTCTTACAGTACAAATTGTAACAAGAAATATGAGAGAATACTTCGAAAAGATAGTTGATGTTAAAGGTAAACTTTATAAAGAAGGGGAAAATATTGGTTTTCAAAAGCAGTTTTTTGAGAAAACATATTTCACCATAAAAGATAGGAATTATTTATGAAATAATCCTCCTAAGAAAATTTTTCAACAATTTGTAAATAAAAAATAAAAAAAGTTCTTAAAAAATTCATTATCAATCCGAAAAATCATGATTCTTATGTCACTATTGGTTTTGTAGAGTTTTCAAACATAGATCTTATTCATGTTGCTGGGACATATCTCTACTGAGAACTAGGTATGCATCAAGGGGGATCTATGATGATCAAGGAAGATCAAATGTCCCTAACAATTTTAGGGAATCTAAAAAGTAAACTCAAAAGATGAGGAAAGATGAGTATGTTAATAAAGGTAAGAAAAGTAATCAGGATGAGAAAGAATAGAAATAATGCCTAGTTACCTGGCCAAAATAAGTTGACATGGACAAAAAGTTAAAAGAATCAAAAAATTTCTCTAAAGAAAAGGGGAAGAAGAAGGTTTATGAATATTAAACCAAAGTTGATAAAAAGATATCAATGGATTGTGATTTGAAAATTCCAAAAATATTAAATATATATGAGCAAGAAGGGAATGTTACTAAAAATTGTTTGATTATCCTACTAGAACAAGAGGAAGGCATGAAAAGGGATGTTACAAAATCATTATAGAAAAAGGTTCCAAAAGAGGAACAGAAATTGAAATCCTTATCATAAATTCTATAGATTAAAAGAAACTTGACAAAAAATCTGAGAAAGTTGAACAGATGTAATAGGTTACATCAAATAAAAAATATAAGAAGAAGGAGAAAAAGTCAAGGCTGATAGAGGAATATCAGTACGAAATATGATTTTAAGTAACAACTGAGGTTCCTCCTTATTCCCAAAATCTTTTTATTTGTACTAAATTCTAGGTAATTGAAGGAGTTTAAATAAGAAAGATGATATGCGAGTCTCTTAATATTCCTGCAAAAGAAAGTAATGAGGTTACAAAAATAGATGTTTTTAAATGTTGTGTTTGTGAACTTGAAATTACAGATATGTTTTTTGAGATGGGTGTATGTTACTTTTATGTTTAAAATAATGCTTAATATTTCCCTATAAATGAGAATGATGAAAGAAACATAAGAATTTATTACATGAAAATTTTGTTATGGACAACATTGATAAGATTGAATATACACTCTTAATTTCTACATCGAGTTTTCTCACATAGACTATGAGTTATTTAATAAAAGGCTATTTTTTAAGAAACTAATTTGATAATTTTGTTCTCTTGGAAAATAGTTTCATGATTTTGAGATGAAAAGTTCCAACCCTTGGAAATAATATCATTTATGAATAAGGGGAAACTTGTTATGATGACCCATTTGAATTTAATTATCAATAAGGGGGGGATAAAAGGAATCAAGAAGAGATAAGAAATAGGGGGGATAAGAAATAAATAAGGGTAATAAAAAGATAAAAAATAAAATAAGTGGTATTGTTATGAAGTGGTTGAAGCAAGTATTGACAACAAACACAAAGGGGGAGACTGTTAGGCCCAAGATGTGTTTTGCTTGTAAATTTTTTCAATAAATCAATTGTTGATTATATTGAATAAATAAAGTATTTTGAGAAGGTAATGTAAATATGGATTGAATATATATACGTGAAGTTATCAATCAGATCTAGAACCATCAACAAGAGAATCAGATCCAGATCATTGACATGTGAATCAGATCCAACACATCGGAATGAGTCAATATGATCCATCATATTGTGTCACGACCCGTCCCCCGGGGCCCGTGCCGTGACTACCCCAAGCCCTCCTTCTATAGCCTTATGCCTGACGACTAGAACCGAAGGCATATTCCCTAAAACTGGGAAGGCATTGACTTTATAACCTATAAGCACACACAACCAAGCATACAACAAGATACGAACTCAAGTAAAATGAAAAGTAATCAGAGTGAGTACAATAATTAAAAGGGGCTAAAATACAATCCCAACTAGAATGTACAAGAAACTGAAAGTACAAGTAAACTCGAACTGCTCTTGTGAACACCCACCAAGGATCCTACCGGAAGGGTAGGTACAGCTCTCGATCGGTCGTCTCTATGGTACACCTCTTCTAAGGTCTACCTCTGGGCACCGTCTAGTTCGGGTACCCTCATCCTCAGTCAGTGATGTCTATTTCCTGCACCAAACACAATAAGGTTTAGGCATAGCCCGTGTAGGGGTGATTAGGACGATACTTAGTAGGGACCCCGAGACCCTCAAGGTCTCACAAATCCACCAAGGATAAACCATAAGGCATGAAATCATTTGACAACCCTATTTAGGTATATTCCCATACATATACCTAAGTTATCAAGTAAACCCATCTCAATCATGAGGAAAACACAGAGTCCAACTCCAAATCCCCAAGCTCAACTATTCCACAAAGGAAAAAATACCACGAAGGCAAGTACCACATAGGTACGCCACACAGAATAATACCACCAAGGTATTGCCATGAAGAAAAGTAACACACAGGTACAAACGCAGATCACACCAATTATTTCTTAGGTACTGTAATAGAGATGATTAGATGTAACTACTGAATCATCTTACTCTGTTAAGAGGCAGATCCATGAAGGATCCCAAAGTGCTGACACACACAGGATCACTCAGTGCTGACCCACACATGATCTCTCAGTGTTGACCCACACTGGATCGCTCGGTGCTGACCCACACATGATCTCTAGGTGTTTACCCACACCGGATCGCTAGGGTATTCTCGCATGGAATCCTAGAGTGGTTCCATGTGGGACCCTCAACCACAGACCCACAAAGGATCTCTTTCTCAAGTCATAGCCAGTTACAGGGTTCTTGTACAAGGATTGATCATCTCCAGTAGGGTCTACTTATCAATCCACTGGTCGATACTCTAGCTGCCACAAAGTCTCATAAAGAAGTATCTCAAAGGACCTCCATGTCATAGGGGTCTCAACGCAACAGACAGTGCGTCAATCGGATGCCCAGTCTGTGAGTTATTAGCCTTTTAGTCCTGAGGACCCGGTTGGATTCGTGCTCGATCCAACCCGACCATAATCCAACTTTATCCAAATCTTCATTGGGGAATACTCAAAGGGACAGTCTCACTCCAAGGTTTCTATTGCTGCTAACAGTTCATCAAATGGACGTCTGGTGACAAAGTTATGGCCAAAAGAGCGTAAATGGGTCGAAGTGGGTCTAGGTCCAGCCCGACCCGGTCGGACCGACCCGGCCCGACCCGATTTTGGTCGACCCGGACCAACCCGCTGGGTCCTGACCGGCTGACGCTGGGCGATTCGGCCCGCGCTGGGCGGCCTAGCCTGGTGGCCCGACCTAGGCGGCGCGACACGACGCAGAGGGCGCGAGAGCCGCAGAGGCCGCAAGGGGGCCGTGTGGGCCTTGGGTGGCCGCAGGGAAGCACGGTAGAGGTGCGGCATGGCGAGGACATGGGGCAGAGAAGGCCGTGGGTGGTGGAGCGCTGTGGGGTGTGGAGGCTGCGTGGCAGCGGAGGACGCGGGGCGGCGGGGCGCTATGCTTTCGCCGGTGTCCGGCTTGACTGGCCGCCCTTCGTTCGTCGCCTTCATCACGGTTCTCGAGTTCCACCGATGCCAACTACCAGCACCAGTCACCGAAACCATCGCAAATATCACACAAAAGATCCACAAGACTTTCATAGGGGGCGGGCCATGTTAGTTTGGGTCGTACCCTCCTCATTAGGGCGGTTGCATACGACTCAAGGAAGACGATTCAATGTTAGAGGGGATTTAACATTGATCAAATTAAAACACACCCTAATTCATTCCTTTATTGACGTAGATGATGAGGGAAGGATGGTCATCGATTGAAGATTTCCCAAGTTGGAGGATGTCCTAGGGAAGAAGTCGAAGTCGGCGTTCTTCGTTGGAGGATGTGTTCTTCCAAGTTCTCCCCTTTCCAACCATTTCCTTTCAATTCCACCAAAATGAAAGGTATCCCACATAATAGAACAAGTTATCTATTATGTTTGTTGGCATAATTTTATACTAGATTAATTAATTAATTGATGAGTTGGTATAATTAATTAAGGGGGGTGGAACAATTAAATTGGGGGAAGATCAAGAGTTTTCTCCCCATTAAGAGGGAAGTTCAAGGGGGTTTAAGTATCAGGTGGTCCCCACCACCATAACCCACATGAGAGGTTCATTCTGGTGGTCCCCAACTCCATAACCTCACATGAGAGGTTTAGTTCTGGTGGTCCCCACATCTCAATATCCACATGGGAGTTCCAAATAAAATAAAATGTTACACAATTTTATTTTATTTTATTCTTTCAGGAAAAACCCAAAATTCTATCTTTCACCATCGACCTACTGCAGTCAAGGTGAAGGTCCACTTAAGCGAATACCAGTGTTGCAAGTTAAACGATGCCATCATATTTCAATTCTGAGTACTGGTTTAAAAGTTTCAAAAACCCGCTCGTACGTTAACTGAACGTACCTAAAACAAAGTTCAGAAATTAATTCCAGGAACACCCGGCCTCGAAATCACGCGTTGTTAGTTTTTTCGGACTCGTAAAATTACCATATATTAAAAAGAAATTACATGGAAATTTCATGTCTTTACATTCTCCCCACCTCAGAGATTTGCGTCCCCGTAATCCACAACTCAAACTAAGGGAATTAGTGGGGGTGCTGAGCACGAATCTGAGCCTCCCGCTCCTATGTGCTCTCATGTAGGTTTCTGTGCTACCAACAAACCCATACCAGAGGTATCAACTGCCCCTAAAATATATTCTCTTGTTGATCCTCAATCTCTACTGGAACCTCCGTAAATGTCGCCCCATCGTCGAAGTCCAGATCGTCGTGGTCGATGATGTGAGAAGGGTCGTGCACATATCTCCACAGATGAGATACGTGGAAGATGTCGTGCACCCAATGCAATTGAGGTGTAAGAGCTAAGAGGTAAGCCACCTCACTAACTCTACCGAGGACCTAAAAGGGTCCAATGAACATCATAGATAACTTTCCACCTCGGCCAAATCTTCGCAAGCCACGTTGAGGTGAGACCCGTAGAAAGACGTGGTCACTATCCTTGAACTCCAGAGGTCTCTGTATCCTATCGGCATACTACTTATGCCTGCTCTGTGAAGTCTTCATCCACTCCTAGATGATGTGCACCTTCTCTGTGGTAGCCTGTACCATCTATGGTCCCACTACTGTTGACTCCCCTCAGTCAATCCAGCAGAAAGGTGATATGCATGGTCGCCCGTACAACGCCTCAAAAGGTGCCATCTCAAAAGTAGAGTGATTACTGTTTCTGTATGCAAACTCCACCAAAGTAAAGTGATCCTACCTGCTACGACTGAAGTCGAGGACTCAAGCATGCAACTTTTCCTCGAGGGTCTGAATGGTCTGCTCAGTCTGGCCATCCGTCTGAGGATGGAAAGCGGTTCTCAAATGAAGCTGCATCCCGAAAGCCTCCTGCAACCCCTTCCATTGCCAGGAAGTAAAACATGTATCATGATTTGAAACAATCGTCGAGGGTACTCCATGTAGCCGCACAATATCCTACACATAGAGGCATCCCACGCTCTCTACTAAACCCTACTCTCTGATCGGTAGGAAGTGGGCCGACAAGGTGAGTCAGTCAACGATCACCCAAATCAAGTCATGTCCCTTGGATGTATGTGGAAGTCCTGTCACTAAGTCCATGGATATCCCATCCCACTTTCACTCTGATATCTCCAAAGGCTGAACCAATCCTGCTAGTACCTGATGATTTGCCTTCACTTGCTGACAGGTGAGGCACCGAGAGACAAACTCTGCTACTACTTTCTTTATTCCAGACCACCAGTGTTGTCGTCAGAGATCCTGGTGCATCTTCACCACTCTTGGATGTACTCCTAGAGGGTATGTGTGGAACTCCCTCAACACTTACTACTGAAGTGACACTGGTACCATGGTACATCCTCTGAAGAGGATGACGTGCTCCCCACCTTCAAAGAATCCATTAGGTGCCTTTCTTAGGGTTATCTGGGCATGTCGTGTCTCGCAGTCAGTGTCCCCACGTTGTGCCTCCCTGACTCACTGACGAAGTTGGGGAGTGACTGTAAGATACTGAAGAAAATATGATCTATCATGTTCCATGAAGGATACTTGAAAAGCGGCCAACTGCTCTGTCGCCCCACCTAACAGGTGTATACCAGATCTCCAGCTGAGTGCATTTGCTACAACATTCCCCTTTCGAAGAGTATAGACTATCTCGATGTCATAGTTCTGGAGGAACTCAAGCCAATGTCACTATCTCAGGTTCAGGTCCTTCTGAGAGAAGATATACCTAAGACTCTTGTGATCTAAGTACACTGTAAAACGATCTCCCATCAAGTAATGTCGCTAAATCATCAAGGAGAAGACCACTACTATTAACTCTAGGTCATGTGTAGCATAGTTCTGCTCACACTGTCTCACCTATCGAGAACCATATGTGATCACTGCTTGATCCTACATTAGGAAACATCTGAGTCCAGTCCTTGATGCGTCGCAGTAGACTACATACACTAAGCCCTCCTCTGGAAGCCTTAAGATGGGTGCACTAGTCAGCCTCTACCTCAGCTCCGGAAAACTCTGTAGGAATCTCTCTGACCACACGAAGGGTTTCCCCTTCTTCTTCAATGCAAATAAAGGTGTTGCAACTCTGGAGAAATCTAGAACAAATCTCTGGTAGTTTCCGAACAATACCAGGAAACTCCATACCTCCATCACACTCCTCGGTGGCTCTCAAGCAAGTACCGCCTCAATCTTCGCATGATCCACTAAAACTTTAGCCTCCGATATGACTTGTCCTAGAAAGTGAAACTCTCAGATCCAGAAATAGTACTTCGAGAGCTTACCATAAATCTCGTGCTCTCAGAGTGTGTCCAGTAATACCTGCAAATGATAGGCATGATCCTCCTCAGTATCCGAGTAGATCAGAATGTTATTGATGAAGACTACTACAAAGTGATCAAGGTATGGCTAAAATATCCTATTCATGAGTCCCATGAACAATACTGGAGTGTTGGTTACATTGAATGTAATAACTATGAACTCGTAGTGGCCGTACAAACATCTGAAAGTTGTCTTCTGCACATCCTCATCCCGTACTCTGAGCTGGTGATAGCATGATCTGAGGTCTATCTTCGAGAAAAACCGTGTTCCCTTCAGCTGATCAAAGAGGTCGTTAATCCTCAGAATTGGGTGCTTGTTCTTCACGGTCACCTGGTTCAAGCGACGATAGTCAACACAAAGCCTCAAGCACCGATCCACCTTCTTGGTGAACAAAATCGGGGCTGCCCAAGGAGAAACACTAGGCCGAATGAATCCCTTCCCCTGTAAGTCCTCAAGCTGTACCTGCAGCTCACGAAGCTCCACGGGAGCCAACCGATATACTGGTGTAGATATCGGTGTCATCCCAGGGTACAATTAAATGTAAAATTCCACCTCTTTATGAGGAGGTAGACCGAGAACATCATCAGGGATGACATCCGCGTACTGGTCCACCACTACAGGAAAACTCAGACTCCCCACATCAACCACTATGAGGGTAAGGCTAGCCAACTTATGTGTAATCAGCTGCACCCTCCACCAGGTAAGTCCATACAATGCTGAAAAGGTTCCCTTCTCGCCGGTGAAGGTAATCCTGGTCCCATCCATGTGGACACACCACACTTTGTGCCTAATACAGTAAATCTGAGCATGGACTGTAGATAACCAGTCCATACCCAAGTTGACGTCATAAGGCCTCGACGCTGCTACTAGGAGATCCCAGTCGAAGCTCTTTCCTCCTAGAGTATGCTTGCACTACTGGAACCAGTGCGTAATCGCCGAATATGCTTCCATTGGAGTCTCTATCTATAAGAATCGAGCCAATGACTCCATCAGAATCTACGATCTCCGAATGAGGGCAGTGTCAATAAAAGAATGACTGGAAACTGTGTCTATAAGTTCTGCAACTAAGGTGTAATAGACACAGATCATACCTCGTAAGATCTCCAGAGCACCGTGATCGTAGGCCTCAGCTGCCTGGAGCTAAGCTCGTCCATGTCCTCCTGCTTCATGAAGTTATAGTGGACCACCTAGTGGTGGTGGCAGTAACATCTCGAATCGTCACCCACCGCCAGCTGCACGAACAGCTCCTCTTCCATGTCCGCCTGTTCCCTACAGACGTCCTCGGTCGAATCTCTGTCTTAGCCTGGGCGGTCCTTCGACCATCTGCTGATCATCCGTATAGTGGGTCAGATATTCAAGATCCATGTGACACTGCCCACCGCATGCGTAACACTGCCCGCTCCTGGCATAAATGACTCTACCTCGGGTGCCCTGCACAACTGACCCTAAATCATGCGGTCGTCCATATAACGACCTATACTTTACATATAATGTTATTACTTCAAAATTTAAGTACACTTATTACAACATATAACAAAACCACGAAAGGACCATATAGGTATAGTGTCTTTACAAACTGGGAAACATAAACAACTTGTTCATAAAGCGTCTACACTGTCTCCCATTTATTTCATCATATCTATAGTCCCTTTTGGCATATCTTACTTAATAACCTTCTTCCTGACCTGGGAAAAGAAAACATACAAAAGGGTGAGCTCAAATTCTCAATAAGGTTAAACAAAAGAAATATCAATCACATCATATTCATAAGAACATAACATTTTAAAAATCTTACCCTGCAAAAGAGATCATAATTTCATAACATGGGATAAATCATGGTAGTGAAATGTAATCACAATAATCATAACTTAAAACATGAAGCTTTGTGGAATACACACATAATCATAGAGAATCATTTCTTATTAGTCAATACTCATTGCAAAGACTATCTTAGTGGACAAAGTCCATTTCTGAACCGAGTTCATTCCTCGTTTCAGTCCTGTTTCACTGAACCGGTTTAACCTGCCGTTCCAGCCATGTCTATATCATGAGATATAAAATCTTTACCCAATGCATTGGAGGGAGATATAGGTCCCACCCATCTCATAATGATACCATTCTTATGTGTGCCACAAAATCATAAACCATACATCATAACATAACCCATGTAATAAAAATGGGATTCTTAAACATCGTGACATCATAAAACAATTCATATAAGATAAAGGAATTCAAAAAAATAATTCCATCACAACATAATCAAATCAATGTAAAAATAGGGATAGAAATAGAACCCTTCATTATCTTATATGGAAAATAATTTTGATAAAACACTTGAACTCCATTCTTGAGGTAAATATCCTTTCTACTTCAAAAACACTTTTCCTTTCTTAACATGTCATACAATAATAAACTAAAATAAGTTGATTAAAAATAAACTTGAAAACTTGTAAAGGAAGATTCTTGGAAATAATTTTTTAAAAATCCATTCATGCCGTATAAGTTAAAAAAACGTTCTTCTCGTACTTTTGTCGGAAAAGTCAAAAAGTACCTCGTTCAAAAACGACAAAAGATTCCTTTCATATCTTTTGCTAAAAACTCACCGAAGGGTAAAATTGGATTTAAAAAATTATAGGTGGATGGAAATAATATAACATATTGAGGAAACATGGATGTGGATGATAAAATACACCCTAGTAAATTCCAAAGTATAAACAATCTCGGATAAAAATGAGATTATGATATTTCCATTACCTTAGGTCTGATTTGCTTCGTAAGTGTCTAAACCTCCTGTATAATGATTTAAATAATGTCATCGACTTATTGCAGAATCATACTCATTGTTATGATATCATATATGGTCATATTCTTAGCTTATTATTAGTAACATTTCATTGCTACTTGTTATTCGGGTGTTTATTACGTTTTATTCTTATGCGTGTTTTGTCGAATAAATTCTTATTCTTCTTTATAGGTTATAGATACCTCATTTCCAGAATGGTATTAGTGTAATATATATCATATTTATTCACTCAATTCATTTATGTAATCATTATGCAATGAAAATCATGTAGACAAGTCGCATCACATCGTGGAGATGGTATTCCGTACGTATGCACGAGCGATGATATCGTTCCCATGATCATGTAATTGTATTGGAGTGTGTGTATAATATTTCAGAATCAATATAAATTTATAATAATCATATATATTCATTATTTACACCATTATACCCATCCAAGTAAGATGGTGGTGGAAAATAGATTACACCACGGTGTAGAGACGGTATTCCGTACGTACGCACGCGCGGTGATTTCATTTTCCGTAGGATGGATAGATGGTGAAATAGGGTTGTTTCAAACTTATAATAAAATATCATTATATGAGTGATACTTATGTTATTAATTCATAATTAAACAACTAAATAAGAATAAGTGGAAGAAGAAATAAAGTTGAAAGAATCGGTAACGGACAATACCTCTTCTTTGAGATGTTTCTTTGAGACCTCCTTTTTGGGTACTAAAATTGGTCTTTGAAGAAGACCAGGACTTCTAGGATGTTTCTAGGGAAGTGGAGAGGACAAATTGGCAGGGGTTGGATGAGCTTGAAGGCTCAAAGTGGTGTGAGGAAGAGAGGGAGGAGGTCCCCTTTTATAAGGGAGGAGAGGGTCTCCTTTGGAAAAACTAAAAATATTATTTTATTATAAAGCCATATTAGGTTTTAAATAGCTCCAAATTGATTTATTTAGAAGATAAGGTGGGGATGGGTCGAAATACTCTCATCCAATATAATTTGGACAAGTTTAGTTTACTATTTTAACCTTATCATTTAGATTTAACTTTAAGTTAGATAATTTTACTTTTACCGTGTCTTTTTGTGTTCTTACAGTATAAGGTTAATAAACTTACTATAACAAGCCAAACGAACCCCAAGTTGTTTATTATTAATATATATAACCTTATCTAAGTAATTTGGCTGAACATTAGATTTTTAGGAATAAAATAACAATTAATAATGTAATATTTGTTTTAAAAACTATTTTAGGTCAATTTTGACACTATTTAGTAATTGATTTTTGTGAAAATAATAATAGAATGATTAGTTCGAAAAAAGTTAATTAAATAAATAATAACATGTCTTATTAACCTATAAAATTATTGGAATTCATAAAAAGTCTCAAATTACATTTATTTGGGTATTTATAACATCAATTATGTCAATATTTCATTAATAAGATAATTATTGCAACATCATTATGTCATAAATAAATTAAATTATTTAATGTCTAAAAATTACAAATAAAATACCATTATGTAGGAAATATTTTTTTGTTTCTAATAATATTTATAGTCGAATTTATCTCATGTATAAACCTAAATTAAAAATTATTTACTTATTAAACATTGATTTTAACTATTTTTACCCTTCTTTAAATAAATTAATAATAAATTTCCTAATCTAATCCAAGTGGGCCTAAATGGTCACATATTATTCATAAGGTTATTTTTGGTCTAATTAAACTTATCCAATAGAATTAGGACATGTGCTAGTGTAATAATAATTTCATTTTTACTCTTAATTACTCTATTTACTTTTAACCGTGGTAAATAAAAGTAAAAAGTTTCTATTGACCAAAAATTATTTTCATCTCATTGAACCACATTTTACTTACTAACATCAACCGTGTCTCTCGGATTTTTGAAATTCTAATCACAGAAGCGGTAAATTTAAGTTTTATGTAAATTTTCAAATTCTCCTAGGAGGTGGGTAAAAGACGGTGAAAAGTTCAATAAAATTTTTATATATCTAAAATTATTATAAAATGAATCCAATGAATTTCATTGAACTTATATAGGTATTATGTATCAATATTGACCTAAAATAAGTTTAAATAAAATAAATAATTATTTAAATAAAAAGTCGGTTTTTAAATAGTAACCGAGTGTTTTCACTATTCATCAAAAATTGAAAGTTTTCAGAAAAATACCAAAATTTCACCCTAGGATAATTTCAATATTCTGAATCCAAAAAAGAAGTCCATTTTGAAAAATAAAATTTACAAAATTTCAAAAAGTGGGTATTACTATTCATAACGACTAGTTTTAATAATATTTTAATAGCATATCGTTGTTTAGTGAAACTCGGTATTGCGTATGATGCAAGTTATCAAGGAAGGTTGCGATTGCATGTAAAGTAAGACAAGCTAGTGTTGTTTGTAGTGAAAGATTCCTTTGATGATTTATATAAAATAAAAACAAAATATTTCTTATAAAAGTCTCGGGTGTAACATTCTACGCCCCTTAAAATGAATTTCGCCTTCAAAATTCGTTACTTTGTAAAAAACAGATGAGGATACCTATCCCTCATCATATCCTCAAGCTCCCATATAGCTTCTTCTAATTAGTGGTTCCTCCATAAAACTTTCACCAAGTGAGTGGTCTTGTTCCGTAGGACTTTTTCACTGCGATCGAGAATCTCTATCGGCTGTTCTACATAAGAAAGATCTTGTTCCAGCGGTACAACTTCTGAGTTCAGTACATGTGAAGGATCATGTATGTACTTTCTCAGGAGAGATACATGGAACACATCGTGATCTTGAGAGAGATTGGGTGGAAGCGCCAATCGGTAAGGTACCTTCCCAACACGATCCAGAATTTCGAAAGGACCGATATACCTAGGGCTCAGCTTTCCCTTCATTCCAAATCTCATTACTCTCTTCCAAGGAGATATTCGTAAGAACACTTTATCACCCACTTCAAACTCTAAGTCTTTTCTTTAGTTGTCGGCATAAATTTTTTGTCGACTCTGAGCTACTCTTATGTGTTGTTGAATAGATCGGACCTTTTCTGCCATCTCATCTACAAGATCAGGTCCTAATAGCTTTCTTTCCCCAACTTCATCCCAGCAAGTTGGATTCCTGCATTTCTTTACATAGAGAGCTTCATAAGGAGCCATCTGAATACTGTAGTGAAAGCTATTATTATAAGAAAATTCCACCAAAGGTAGGTGTTGATCCCAACCACCTTTGAAATCCATAGAGAAAGATCTCAACATATCTTCTAGAGTTTGAATCGTCCTCTCAGGCTGACCGTCTGTCTGAGGAAGATAAGCAGTGCTGAAACTCAACTCTGTATCTAGAGTATGCTGAAGACTTTGCCAAAAATTTGAGGTAAACCTTGGATCCTGATTAGATATAATAGAAAGTGGTACTCCATGCAATATTACCACTTCCTTTACATATATCCTGGCAAGCTGATCTAGAGAGAAATCCTCTCTAATAGCGACGAAGTGTGCTGACTTTGTAAGACGATCAACTGTGACCCAGATAGAATTATTGCCTTTGGATGTTTTAGGAAGTCCAGTGACAAAGTCCATAGTGATGTTTTCCCATTTCCATTCTGGTATGGGTAATGGTAGTAACATCTCCTTAGACTTCTGTCTCTTAGCTTTAACTTGATGACAAACCAAGCATCGAGATACATATTCAGCAACATCTCTTTTCATGCCATCCCACCAGAAGTACTCTTTTAGGTCCCTATACATCTTTATGCTTCCAAGATGAATAGAGAATGAAGAACTATGAGCCTCATCCAGCAGATACTTCTCTAATTCGGGGATGGGAGGAACACAAACCCGATTCCTGAACTTTATTATCCCATCACAATCAAGGTTGAATTCAGGAACATTTTTCACCTTCTTTTGTAACTCTACATCTTCTTTCTGTGCCTCTTTAATCTTCACATGTATAGATGGTTGAACATTCATTTGAGAAAGATAAGATTTTTCCCCTTCCATTATAATTCCAAGATCCATCCTTTGTAAATCCATAAATATTGGATCGTTTGTGATCCTCATCATGGATAAACAGGCATGGTCTTGTCGACTTAATGCATCTGCCACCATGTTTGCTTTCCCACGGTGGTAATGAATTGAGCAGTCGTAATCCTTAATCAGCTCCAACCATTATCTTTGGTGCATATTCAGCTCCTTTTGTGTGAAAATATACTTTAAACCTTTATGATCAGTATAAATGTCACACCTTTCTCCATAAAGATAATGCCTCCAAATCTTTAATGCAAAGATTACCGCATCTAACTCCAAATCATGAGTTGGGTAATTTTGCTCATGGATTTTCAACTATCGTGAGGCATAAGCTATCACCATATCATTTTGCATAAGAACACTCCCCAATACCTTCTTGGATGCATCACTATAGATCACAAACCTTTCTCCACTACAAGGTAGTGTGAGCATAGGTGCACTGGATAACCTTCTTTTCAACTCCTTGAAATTATCTTCACATTCCTCTGTCCAAACAAACTTAACTCCTTTCCAAGTCAACCTAGTGAGTGGATTAGATAATCGTGAAAAATCTTTCACAAAACGTCGATAATATCTAGCCAAACCAAGAAAACTTCGGATCTCAGTTACTGTTGTTGGTCTCTACCATCTTTCGATAACCTCTATTTTTGCTGGATCCATAGATATCCCCTCTTTTGAGATTATGTGACCCAAAAATGAAACTTTTTGAAGCCAAAATTCACACTTGGTAATTTTCGCATAAAGCTTCTCCTTTCTCAGGGTCTTCAATATAATTATCAAGTGATCTTTATGTTCTTCCTTGCTCTTTGAATATACTCGAATATCGTCTATAAAGACTACCAAAAACTGATAAAGATAGTCTCTAAAGACTCTATTCATCTGATCCATGAAGATAGCAGGGTAATTAGTAAGACCAAATGGCATCACTATAAATTTATAGTGTCTATACCTTGTACGGAAATCCGTCTTTGGTATATCCTCCCTTTTGACCCTTAATTGATGATACCCTGAACGAAGATCAATCTTGGAAAAGTATTGAGCTCTGCATAGTTGGTCAAATAAGTCATTAATGCGTGGGAGAGGATATTTGTTCTTGATAGTGATCTTGTTAAGTTCTTGATTATCAATGCAGAGACTCATTGATCCATCTTTCTTCTTAACAAAAAGAACAGGTGCTCCCCAAGGTGAAGCACTAGGGCGTATGAACACCTTATCAAGATTATCTTAGAGTTGCTTCTTCAATTTCTGCAACTCAATTGGGGCCATTCTATAAGGTGTCTTTGAAATAGGTAAAGCACCCGGTACGAGTTCTATTGAAAACTCAACTTCACGATTTGGTGGAAGACCCGGAAATTCCTCTGGAAAGACATCATCAAACTCCCATACAATGGGCATATTCTTAATTGTGAGTTTCTCACCAACCATTTGAGATAAATAACCTTCATTTAGTGGAATCAAGACCCATAAGATGGAAGAAATTTCCACTGGAAGGTTATGTTCATCTTTGCATCCATATAAGATCAAAGATTGATCTGGAATATGAAATGTGACTTCCCTTGTTTGGAAATTGATATGAGCTCCATATAGAGAAAATCAATCCATGCCAAGAATCACATCAAATTACACTATATGAAGGATCACATGATTTGCAGGAATCACTTTCCCACAAACTTCTAACGGAGAATAATTATAAACTTTTGATGCGACTGTTGTGACATTAGGGGTTGTCACAGCTAACTCAACATCTAATTGTCGAGGTAATATGGTGATACCCTTAGAAAATTATTCAGAAATAAAAGGGTGGGTGGATCTATAATCAAATAAAACATTTTCTACTTTAGAGTGGATGGTATGTGTACCTTTCACCACTTCGTTATCGTACTCCACATCGCTGATAGAAATTGCATGTGACTTTCCTTTGTCTTTAGCCTTAAGAGTTTGTTGACGTCGATCATCATCAACAACCCTTGGATTAGGGCATTGATTGGCATAATACCCCATTTCCTTGCACTTATAACATTGAAGTGTAGGAGGTGCACTCTGTGTAGCCTTTTCTTTGTTCGCATTACTAGACATCTTCTTCCCAACATTACAGCATTCAAATGCCCGATGACCTTCCTTTCCACATTTGAAACATTTACTTGTCCCTTTAAGACAGCTCCCTCCATGTTTCCTTCCACACTTTGAGCATAAGGGAAAACTCATCTTCTTTTCAATGTGCACTTTAGATTTTCCTTTTAATTCCATTTTCCTCTTCTTATCAAACCCATATGACTGATGGGTTACTCCAATCTCCATATCAACTTTGAGAGCACACCGAACGATTTCCTCGTAGCTATTGAAGTCCCTTATGGCTAACGCCCTTCGAAGACTTGGTTTTAAGCCACTAAAGAATCGATCGATCTTACTCTCAGGTTGGATAATAATCCCAGAAGCGTACCTTCCAAGTCTTGTAAAAGTTTCTTCATAGGTACCAACAGATTCATCATCCTTTTTCTTTAGTTCAAGAAACTCCTTCTCTATCTTTGTTTGGAGAATACGAGGGAAGTACTTATTGAAAAATAAGTTCTTGAACTCGTCCCATTACATGGACTCAATTTCATCTATTGGACTCGTATTCTTGATAAGATTCCACCATTGATCAGAATCACCTTCCAAACGATACACTGCTAAGACGACTTTATCATGTTCAGAACATTGATGAACCAAAAATATCTTTTTAGTAGTACTGATCCATTGTTCCGAAACTAATGGATCAGTAGACCCGCTGAATGATGGTGGACGCTGTCTCATGAAGGATTCAACAGAATGTTGCTCCTTCTTTTCCTTGTTTGGAAGTCCTGCATGATTCATAGCTTGAGAAAGTTGTGTGAGCATGGCTACAAGATTTTGCATTCCATCTCCCATAACGTTTGGTTGCTCAGGGGGACTATCATTGCATTGCCTGTCGCATTCCGCATTAACACAGTTCCTTCGGGTTCCAGCCATTGACTAAAACCAAGAAGAAGAGTGTGAGCAACAATAATTATAATAGGAAAAAAACATAATCAAGAATAAAATTTCACACTTAAGGTCTTATCATAAGTTTTTCATGGTCATTTCTAAGATTGTGTTCTATGCTTAGACATATCCTTAGGTTTCTTACTAAGGCTTTCACATCCTAGTTTCCAAAGGTTGACTATACCTTTCCTCTGATACCAACTATAATGAACCATACTTTACATACAATGTTAGTACTTCAAAATTGAAGTAAACTTATTACAACATATAACAAAACCACTAAAGTACCGTATAGGTATAGTGTCTTTAGAAACTGGGAAACATAAACAACTGGTTCATAAAGAGTCTACACTGTCTCCCATTTATTTCATCATATCTATAGTCCCTTTTGGAATATCTTACTTAATAAACTTTTTACTAACCTAGGGAAAGAAAACATATAAAAAGGTGAGCTCAAATTCTCAGTAAGGGTAAGTAAAAGAAATATCAATCACATCAAATTCATAAGAACATAACATTTTGGAAATCTTACACTTCAAAAGAGATCATAATTTCATAACATGGGATAAATCATGGTAGTGAAATGTAATCACAATAATCATAACTTAAAACATGAAGCTTTGTGGCATACACACATAATCATAGAGAATCATTTCTTATTAGTCAAGACTCATTTCCAAGACTATCTTAGTGGACAAAGTCCATTTCTGAACCGAGTTCATTCCGCGTTTCAGTCCTGTTTCACTGAACCGGTTTAACCTGCCATTCCAGCCATGTCTATCACATGAGATATAAAATATTTACCCAATGCATTGGAGGGAGATATAGGTCCTACCCATCTCCTAATGATACCATTCTTATGTGTTCCACAAAATCATAAACCATACATCATAGCATAACCCATGTAATAAAAATGGGATTCTTAAACATCGTGACATCATAAAACAATTAATATAAGATAAAGGAGTTCATAAAAATAATTCCATCATAGAATAATAAAATCAATGTAATAATAGGTATAGAAACAGAACCCTTTATTATCTTAGATGGAAAATAATTTTGATAAAACACTTGAACTCGATTCTCGAGGAAAATATCCTTTCTACATCAAAAACACTTTTACTTTCTTAACATGTCATACAATTCAAAACTAATAGAAGTTTATTAAAAATAAACTTGAAAACTTGTAAAGGAAGCTTCTTGGAAATAATGTTTTAAAAATCCATTCGTGCTGTATAAGTTAAAAAAACATTCTTCTCGTACTTTTGTCGGAAAAGTCAAAAAGTACCTCGTACGAAAAATGACAAAAGATTCCTTTCATATCTTTTACTAAAAACTCACCGAAGGGAAAAATTGGATTTAATAAATTGTAGGTGGATGGAAATAATATTACATATTGAGGAAACATGGATGTGGATGATAAAATACACCCCAGTAAATTCCAAAGTATAAACAATCTCAGATAAAAATGAGATTGTGATATTTCCCTTACCTTAGGTCCGATTTGCTTCGTAAGTGTCCGAACCTCCTGTATAATGATTTAAATAATGTCATTGACTTATTAAAGAATCATAATCATTGTTATTATATCATATATGGTCATATTCGTAGCTTATTATTAGTAATATTTCATTGTTACTTGTTATTCAGTTGTTTATTACTTTTTGTTCTTATGCGTGTTTTGTCGAATAAATTATTATTCTTCTTTTTAGGTTATAGATACCTCATTTCCAGAATGGTATTAGTGTAATATATATCATATTTATTTACTCAATTCATTTATGTAATCATTATGCAATGAAAATCATGTAGAATGAGTCACATCACATCGTGGAGACGGTATTCCGTACGTACGCACGAGCGATGATATCGTTACCATGATCGTGTAATTGTATTGGATTGTATTTATACTATTTAAGAATAAATATCAATTTACAATAATTATATATATTCATTATGTACACCATTATACCCATCCAAGTAAGGTGGTGGTGGAAAATAGATTACACCACGGCGTGGAGACGGTATTTCGTACGTACGCACACACGATGATTTCATTTTCCGTAGGATGGATAGATGGTGAAATAGTGTTGTTTAAAAAATATAATAACATATTAGTATATGATTGATACCGATGTTATTAATTCATAATGAAACAACTAAAGAAAAGAAGTGGAAGAAGAAATAAAGTTGATAGAATCGGTAACGGACATTACCTCTTCTTTGAGATGTTTCTTTGAGACCTACTTTTTGGGCACTAAAATTGGTCTTTTAAGAAGACCAGGACCTCTAGGATGTTTCTAGGGAAGTGGAGAGGAGAAATAGGCAGGGGTTGGCCGAGTTTTAAGGCTCAAAGTGGTGTGAGGAAGAGAGGGAGGAGGTTCTCTTTTATAAGGGAGGAGATGGTCTCCTTTGGAAAAACTAAAAATATTATTTTATTATAAAGCCATATTCGGTTTTAAATAGCTCCAAATTGATTTATTTAGAAGCTAAGGTGGGGATGGGTCTAAATACTCTCATCCAATAGATTTTTGACAAGTTTAGTTTACTATTTTAACCTTATCATTTAGATTTAACTTTAAGTTAGATAATTTTACTTTTACCGTGTCTTTTTGTGTTCTTGCACTATAAGGTTAATAAACATACTATAACAAGCCAAACGAACCCCAAGTTGTTTATTATTAATATATATAACCTTATATAAGTCATTTGGACGAACATTAGATTTTTAGGAATAAAACAACAATTAATAATTTAATATTTTTTTTAAAAACTATTTTATGTCAATTTTGACTCTATTTAGTAATTGATTTTTTTGAAAATCATAACAGAATTATTAGTTCGAAAAAAGTTAATTAAATCAATACTAACATATCATATTAACCTAGATAATTAATAGAATTCATAAAAAGTCTCAAATTATATTTATTTGGGTATTTATAACATCCATTATGTCAATATTTCATTAATAAGATAATTACTGCATCATTATTGTGTCATAAATAAATTACCTTATTTAATGTCTAAAAATTAAAAATAAAATACAATTATGTGTGAAATCTTTTTAGATTTCTAATTAATATTTATAGTCTAATTTATCTCATGTATAACCCAATATTAAAAATTATTTACTTATTAAACTTTGATTTTAACTATTTTAACCTTTCTTTAAATAAATTAATAATAAATGTCCTAATCTAATCCAAGTGGGCCTAGATGGTCATATTTTATTCCTAAGGTTGTTTTTGTTCGAATTACACTTATCCAATAGAATTAAGACATGTTTTATGGAAATAATAATATCATTTTTACTCTTAATTACCCTATTTACTTTTAACCGTGGTAAATAAAAGTAAAAAGTTACTATTCACCAAAAATTATTTTCATCTCATTGAACCAAATTTTACTTACTGACATCAACTGTGTCTCTCGGATTTTTGAAATTCCACTCACAGAAGCGGTAAAATTAAGTTTTATGTAAATTTGAAAATTCTCCTAGGAGGTGGGTAAAAGACGGTGAAAAGTTCAATAAAATTTTTATATATCTAAAATTATTATAAAAAGACTCCAATGAATTTCATTGAACTTATATAGGTATTATGTATCAATTTTGACCTAAAATAAATTTAAATAAAATAAATAATTATTTAAATAAAAAGTCGGTTTTTAAATAGTAACCCAGTGTTTTCACTATTCATCAAAAATTGAAAGTTTTCAGAAAAATACCAAAATTTCACCCTAGGCTAATTTCAATATTCCAAATCCAAAATTGAAGTCCATTTTGAAAAATAAAATTTACAAACTTTCAAAAAGTGTGTAATGCTATTCATAATGGCTAGTTTTAATAATATTTTAATAGCATATCGATGTTTAGTGAAACTCGATATTGCGTACGACGCAAGTTATCGAGGAAGGTCGCGATTGCATGTAAAGTAAGCCAAGCTAGTGTTGTGTGTAGTGAAACATTACTTTGATGATTTATATAAAATAAAAACAAAATATTTCTTATAAAAGTCTCAGGTGTTACATTCTACCCCCCTTAAAATTAATTTCGCCCTCGAAATTCGTCACTTTGTAACAAACAGATGAGGATACCTCTCCCTCATCATATCCTCGAGCTCCCATGTAGCTTCTTCTAATTGGTGGTTCCTCCATAAAACGTTCACCAAGATAGTGGTCTTGTTCCGTAGGACTTTTTCACTACGATTGAGAATCTCTATCAGCTGTTCTTCATAAGAAAGATCTTGTTCCAGCGGTTCAACTTCTGAGTTGAGTACATGTGAAGGATCAGGTATGTACTTTCTCAAGAGAGATACATGGAACACATCGTGAACTTGAGAGAGATTCGGTGGAAGCGCCAATCGGTAAGCGTCCTTCCCAACACGATCCAGAATTTCGAAAGGACCGATATACCTAGGGCTCAGCTTTCCTTTCTTTCCAAATCTCATTACTCTCTTGCAAAGAGATATTCGTAAGAACACTTTATCACCCACTTCAAACTCTAAGTCTTTTCTTCGGTTGTCGGCATAACTTTTTTTTCGACTCTGATATCCTCTTATGTGTTGTTGAATAGATCGGACCTTTTCTACCATCTCATCAAAAAGATCAGGTCCTAATAGCTTTCTTTCCCCAATTTCATCCCAGCAAGTTGGAGTCCTGCATTTCTTTCCATAGAGAGCTTCATAAGGAGCCATCTGAATACTAGAGTGAAAGCTATTATTATAAGAAAATTCCACCAAAGGTAGGTGTTGATCCCAACCACCTTTTAAAACCATAGAGCAAGCTCTCAACATATCTTCTAGAGTTTGAATCGTCCTCTCAGACTGGCCGTCTGTCTGAGGATGATATGCAGTGCTGAAACTCAACTCTGTATCCAGAGTATGCTGAAGAATTCGCCAGAAATTTGAGGTAAACCTTGGATCCTGATCAGATATAATAGAAAGTGGTACTCCATGAAATCTTACCACTTCCTTTACATATATCCTGGCAAGCTGATCTAGAGAGAAATCCTCTCTAATATCGATGATGTGTACCGACTTTGTAAGACGATCAACTATGACCTAGATAGCATTATTGCCTTTGGATGTTTTAGGAATTCCAGTGACAAAGTCCATAGTGATGTTTTCCCATTTCCATTTTGGTATGGGTAATGGTTGTAACATCCCCTTAGACTTCTGTCTCTTAGCTTTAACTTGCTGACAAACCAAGCATCGAGAGACATATTCAGCAACATCTCTTTTCATGCCATCCCACCAGAAGTACTATTTCAGGTCCCTATACATCTTCGTGCTTCCAGGATGAATAGAGATTAAAGAAATATGAGCCTCATCCAGCAGCTCCTTTAATTCGGGGATGGGAGGAACACAAACCCGATTCCTGAACTTTATTATCCCATCACAGTCAAGGTTGAATTCAGGAACATTTTTCACATTCTTTTGTAACTCTACATCTTCTTTTTGTGCCTATTTAATCATCACATGTATAGATGGTTGAACATTCATTTGAGAAAGATAAGATTTTTCCACTTCCATTATAATTCCAAGATCCATCCTTTGTAAATCCATAAATATTGGATCTTTTGTGATCCTCATCATGGATAAACTGGCATGGTCTTGTCGACTTAATGAATCTGCCACCTTGTTTTCTTTCCCAGGGTGGTAATGAATTGATCATTCGTAATCCTTAATCAGCTCCCACTATATTCTTTGGCGCATATTCAGATCCTTTTGTGTGAAAATATACTTTAAACTTTTGTGATCAGTATAAATGTCACACCTTTCTCCATAAAGATAATTCCTCCAAATGTTTAATGCAAAGATTACCACAGCTAACTCCGAATCATGAGTTGGGTAATTTTTCTCATGGATTTTCAACTGTCGTGAGGCATAAGCTATCACCATATCATTTTTCATAAGAACACACCCCAATCCCTTCTTGGATGCATCACTGTAGATCACAAACCTTTCTCCACTACAAGGAAGTGTGAGCACAGGTGCACTGGATAACCTTCTTTTCAACTCCTTGAAATTCTCTTCACATTCCTCCATCCAAAAAAACTTAACTCCTTTCCGAGTCAACCTGGTGAGTGGATTAGATAATCGTGAAAAATCTTTCACAAAACGTCGATAATATCCTGCCAAACCAAGAAAACTTCGGATCTTAGTTACTGTTGTTGGTCTCGACCATCTTTCGATAACCTCTGTTTTTGTTGGATCCACAGATATCCCCTCTTTTGAGATTATGTGACCCAAAAATGAAACTTTTTGAAGCCAAAATTCACACTTGGTAAATTTGGCATAAAGCTTCTCCTTTATCAGGGTCTTCAATATAATTCTCAAGTGATCTTCATGTTCTTCCTTGCTCTTTGAAGATACAAGAATATCGTCTATAAAGACTACCATAAACTGATTAAGATAGTCTCTAAAGACTATATTCATCAGATCCATGAAGATAGCAGGGGAATTAGTAAGACCAAATGGAATCACTATAAATTCATAGTGTCCATACCTTGTATGGAAATCCGTCTTTGGTATATCCTCCATTTTGACCCTTAATTAATGATACCCTGAATGAAGATCAATCTTGGAAAAGTATTGAGCTCCGTGTAGTTGGTAAAATAAGTCATCAATGCACGGGAGAAGATATTTGTTCTTGATAGTGATCTTGTTAAGTTCTCAATAATCAATGCAGAGTCTCATTGATCCATATTTCTTCTTAACAAACAGAACAGGTGCTCCCCAAGGAGACGCACTAGGGCTTATGAACCCCTTATCAAGATTATCTTGGAGTTGCTTCTGAAATTCCTGCAACTCAATTGGGGCCATTCTATATGGTGTCTTTGAAATAGGTAAAGCACCCGATACAAGTTCTATTGAAAACTCAACATCATGATTTGGTGGAATACCCGGAAATTCCTCCGGAAAGACATCATCAAACTCTAGTACAATGGGCATATTCTTAATCGTGAGTTTCTCACAAACCATTTGAGATAAATAACATTTATTTAGTGGAATCAAGACCAATAAGATGGAAGAAATTTCCACTGGAAGGTTATGTTCATCCTTGCATCAATAGACTATCAAAGATTGATCTGGAATATGAAATGTGACATCCCTTCTTTGGAAATTGATATGAGCTCCATATAGAGAAAACCAATCCATGCCAAGAATCACATAAAATTCCACTATAGGAAGGATCACATGATTTGCAGGAAGCACTTTCCCACAAACTTCTATCAGAGAAGAATTATAAACTTTTGATGCGACTGTTGTGCCATTAGGAGTTGTCACAGATAACTCAACATCTAATTGTTGAGGTAATACGGTGATACCCTTATAAAATTCTTTAGAAATAAAAGAGTGGGTGGATCCAGAATCAAATAAAACATTTGCTACTTTAGAGTGGATGGTAAGTGTACCTTTCACCACTTCGTTATCGTACTCCACATCACTGATAGAAATTGAATGTGACTTTCCTTTGTATTTAGCCTTAAGATTTTGTTGACATCGATCATCATCAACAACCCTTGGATTAGAGCATTGATTGGCATAATGCCCAATTTCCTCAAACTTATAACATTTAAGTGTAGGAGGTGCACTCTGTGTAGCCTTTTCTTTGTTCGCATCACTAGACATCTTCTTCCCAACATTGCGGCATTCAAATGCCCGATGACCTTCCTTTCCACATTTGAAACATTTACTTGTCCCTTTAAGACAACTCCCTCCATGTTTCCTTCCATACTTTGAGCATAAGGAAAAACTCATCTTCGTTTCAGTGTGCTCTTTAGATTTTCCTTTGAATTCCATTTTCCTCTTCTTATCAAACCCATATGACTGATGGGTTACTCCAATCTCCAAATCAACTTTGAGAGCACATCGAACGATTTCCTCGTAGCTATTGAAGTCCCTTATGGCTAAAGCCCTTCGAAGATTTGGTTTTAAGCCACTAAAGAATCGATCGATCTTAATCTCAGGTTGGATAATAATCCCAGAAGAGTACCTTGCATGTATTGTAAAATTTCCTTCATATGTACCAAAAGATTCATCATCCTTTTTCTTTAGTTCTAGAAACTCCTTCTCTATCTTTGTTTGGAGAATACGAGGGAAGTACTTATTCAAAAATAATTTATTGAACTCGTCCCATTCCATGGACTCAATTTCATCTCTTGGCCTCGTATTCTTGATAAGATTCCACCATTGATCAGCATCACCTTCCAAACGATACACTACTAAGATGACTTTATCATGTTCAGAACATTTATGAACCGAAAATATCTTTTCAGTAGTACTGATCCATTGTTCAGCAACTAATGGATCAGTAGACCTGCTGCATGAAGGTGGACGCTGTCTCATGAAGGATTCAACAGAATGTTGCTCCTTCCTTTTCTCGTTTGGAAGTCCTACATGATTCATAGCTTGAGAAAGTTGTGTGAGCATGGCTACAAGATTTTGAATTCCATCTCCCATAACGTTTGGTTGCTCAGGGGGACTATCATTGCATTGCCCGTCGCATTCCGCATTAACACGGTTCCTTCGGGTTCCAGCCATTGACTAAAACCAAGAATAATAGTGTGATAAACACTGATTATAATAGAAAAAACACATAATCAAGAATAAAATTTCACACTTAAGGTCTTATCATAAGTTTTTCATGGCCATTTCTAAGATTGTGTTCTATGCTTAGACATATCCTTAGGTTTCTTACTAAGGCTTTCACATCCTAGTATCCAAAGGTTGACTATAACTTTCCTCCGATACCAACTATAACGAACCATAATTTACATACAATTTTATTACATAAAAATTGAAGTAAACTTATTACAACATATAACAAAACCACGAAAGGACCGTATAGGTATAGTGTCTTTAGAAACTAGGAAACATAAACAACTGGTTCATAAAGCGTCTACAATGTCTCCCATTTATTTCATCATATCTATAGTCCCTTTTGGAATATCTTACTTAATAACCTTCTTCCTTACCTGGGGAAAGAAAACATACAAAAGGGTGAGCTCAAATGCTTAGTAAGGGTAAACAAAAGAAATATCAATAACATCATATTCATAAGAACATAACATTTTAAAAATCTTACCCTGCAAAAGAGATCATAATTTCATAACATGGGATAAATCATGGTTGTGAAATGTAATCACAATAATCATAACATAAAACATGAAGCTTTGTGGCATACACACATAATCATATATAATCATTTCTTATTAGTCAAGACTCATTTCCAAGACTATCATAGTGGACAAAGTCCATTTCTGAACCGAGTTCATTCCTCGTTTCAGTCCTATTTCACTGAACTGGTTTAACCTTCCATTCCAGCCATGTCTATCTCATGAGATATAAAATCTTTACCCAATGAATTGGGGGGAGATATATGTCCCACCCATCTCATAATGATACCATTCTTATGTGTGCCACAAAATCATAAACCATACATCATAGCATAACCCATGTAATAAAAATGGGATTCTCAAACATCGTGACATCATTAAACAATTCATATAAGATAAATGAATTCATAAAAATAATTTCATCACAACATAATAAAATCAATGTAATAATAGGGATAGAAACAGAACCCTTTATTATCTTGATGGAAAATAATTTTGATAAAACACTTGAACTCGATTCTTGTGGAAAATATCCTTTCTACTTTAAAAACACTTTTTCTTTATTAACATGTCATACAATTATAAACTAAAAGAAGTTGATTAAAAATAAACTTGAAAACTTGTAAGGTAAGCTTCTTGTAAATAATGTTTTAAAAATCCATTCATGCCGTATAAGTTAAAAAACATTCTTCTCATACTTTTGTCGGAAAATCCAAAAAGTAACTCGTACGAAAAATGACAAAATATTCCTTTCATATCTTTTACTAAAAACTCACCGAAGGGTAAAATTGGATTTAAACAATTGTAGGTGGATGGAAATAATATTACATATTGAGGAAACATGGATGTGGATGATAAAATACACCCTAGTAAATTCCAAAGTATAAACAATATCAGATAAAAATGAGATTGTTATATTTCCCTTACCTTTGGTCCGATTTGCTTCGTAAGTATCCGAAACTCCTGTATAATGATTTAAATAATGTCATTGACTTATTCCATAATCATATTCATTGTTATGATATCATATATGGTCATATTCTTAGCTTATTATTAGTAATATTTCATTGCTACTTGTTATTCGGGTGTTTATTACTTTTTGTTCTTATGCGTGTTTTGTCGAATAAATTCTGATTTTTCTTTTTAGGTTATAGATACCTCATTTACATAATTTTATTAGTGTAATATATATCATATTTATTCACTCAATTCATTTATGTAATCATTATGCAATGAAAATCATGTAGAACGAGTCGCATCACATCGTGGAGATGGTATTCCGTACGTACGCACAAGCGATAATATCGTTCCCATGATCGTGTAATTGTATTGGAGTGTATGTATACTATTTCAGAATCAATATCACTTTAAAATAATCATATATATTCATTCTTTACACCATTATACCCATCCAAGTATGGTGGTGGTGGAAAATAGATTACACAACGGCGTGGAGACGGTATTCCGTACGTACGCACGCGCGGTGATTTCGTTTTCCGTAGGATGGATAGATGGTGAAAGAGGGTTGTTTCATAATTATAATAACATATAATTATATGAGTGAAACTGATGTTATTAATTCATAATGAAACAACTAAATAAGAAGAAGTGGAAGAAGAAATAAAGTTGAAAGAATCGGTAATAGACATTACCTCTTCTTTGAGATGTTTCTTTGAGGACTCCTTTTTGGGCACTAAAATTGGTCTTTGAAGAAGACCAAGACCTCTAAGATGTTTCTTGGGAAGAGGAGAGGAGAAAATGGCAGGGGTTGGCTGAGTTTGAAGGCTCAAAGTGGTGTGAAGAAGAGAGGGAGGAGGTGCCCTTTTATAAGGGAGGAGAGGGGCTCTTTTGGAAAAACTAAAAATATTATTTTATTATAAAGCCATATTCGGTTTTAAATAGCTCCAAATTGATTAATTTAGAAGCTAAGGTGGGGAGGGGTAGAAATACTCTCATACAAGAGAATTTTGACAAGTTTAGTTTACTATTTTAACCGTATCATTTAGATTTAACTTTAAGATAGATAATTTTACTTTTCCCGTGTATTTTGTGTTCTTACACTATAAGGTTAATTAACTTACTATAACAAGACAAAAGAACCCCAAGTTGTTTATTATTAATATATATAACCTTATCTAAGTCATTTGGAAGATCATTAGATTTTTATGAATAAAATAACAATTAATAATATAACATTTGTTTTAAAAACTATTTTATATCAATTTTGAAACTATTTAGTAATTGGGTTTTGTGAAAATCATAACAGAATGATTAGTTTGAAAAAAGTTAATTAAATCAATAATAACATGTCATATTAACCTATAAAATTAGTGTAATTCATAAAAAGTCTCAAGTTACATTTATTTGGGTATTATAACATCAATTATGTCAATATTTCATTAATAAGATAATTACTGCATCATCTTTGTGTCATAAATAAATTACATTATTTAATGTCTAAAAATTACAAATAAAATACCATTACGTAGGAAATAGTTTTATATTTCTAATGGATATTTATAGTATAATTTATCTTATTTATAACCCAATATTAAAAATTATTTACTTATTAAACTTTGATTTTAACTATTTTAACCCTTCTTTAAATAAATTAATAATAAATGTCCTAATCTAATCCAAGTGGGCCTAAATGGTCATATTTTATTCCTAAGGTTGTTTTTGGTCGAATTAAACTTATCGAATAGAATTAGGACATGTGTTAGAGTAATAATAATATCATTTTTACTCTTAATTACCCTATTTACTTTTAACCGTGGTAAATAAAAGTAAAAACTTACTATTCACCAAAAATTATTTTCATCTCATTGAACCATATTTTACTTAATGACATCAACCGTGTCTCTAGGATTTTTTAAATTCCACTCACAGAAGCGGTAAAATTAAGTTTTATGTAAATTTGCAAATTCTCCTAGGACCGGTAAAAGACGGTGAAAAGTTCAATAAAATTTTTATATATCTAAAATTATTATAAAATGACTCCAATGAATTGAATTGAACTTATATAGGTATTATATATCAATTTTGACCTAAAATAAATTTAAATAAAATAAATAATTATTTAAATAAAAAGTCGGTTTTTAAATAGTAACCCAGTGTTTTCACTATTCATCCAAAATTGAAAGTTTTCAGAAAAAGACCAAAATTTCACCCTAGGATAATTTCAATATTCCGAATCCAAAAATGAAGTCCATTTTGAAAAATAAAATTTACAAAATTTCAAAAAGTGGGTATTACTATTCATAATGGCTAGTTTTAGTAATATTTTAATAGCATATCGTTGTTTAGTGAAACTCGGTATTGCGTATGACGCAAGTTATCGAGGAAGGTCGTGATTGCGTGTAATGAAAGCCAAGCTAGTGTTGTGTGTATTGAAAGATTCCTTTGATGATTTATATAAAATAAAAACAAAACATTTCTTATAAAAGTCTCGGGTGTTACAGTCCACCTGTAGGTCTGGTCCGTTTGGACCTCTGTGTCATCTTTCTGCTACCAGCTACATAAGACTACGCTACTTAATGACTGGTAGTAGGTATCGCTACTAGTGACTGCTCAACAAAGAAACTCTCCACTATAAGATATTTCTCTAACACCCTCGCCTATGTCGGGATTCTAAGAGAAACCATCGAATCCCTGATCTCTCGCCTGAGCCCCTGCTCGAAGGTTCGGGCCCTGAAGAATGGGTCCCACACCATATCGGTGGAGTAGCGTGAGAGGTCACTGAACCACGCTGAGTACTAAGCCACAGTTATGCCGCCCTACTAAAGATGAAGAAGCCTCTGTATGCGCACAGGATGAAGAGTCTATGAGACAAACTATGATCGAAACAAGCTCTCGAAGTCTACCCAGAGAAGCGTCACCTCATCGTGAACTTGGAGCATCAAGCTGCACCATCTGCCTGCTACTGCCTGTAGAAGTATGGAGAAAAGGATCACCATGATATTAGCTGGTGTCCCTACCAGTTGAAAGACTCCCACTACGGCCTCCAGCTAATTCTTAGCTACCTTCAGGTCCATCAGTCCCCTGAACCTGGGTGTCCAATGGTGCTGGAACTCGTGCAACGAACTCAAGTGGCGTGCACCCTTTGCTACTGGGGTCGGTGGCATTAGTGGCCTAATGGGTAATGGTACCACTGGTGACTCTACTGAAAGAGGGGCCTGCACCACGGCCTCGTCGCTCAGTGGGCTATCAGTGCGTACTACTCTCGGAACCCTAGCTGGCTATCTTCTTGGAGGCATCCTGAAAAAGAACAAGTGCACCACAGTCAAAAAGTTGTACCTGGTGAACTAACCCAAAGAGATCACAAAGAAAAATCTTCAAAACACACACACAATCCATGTTTTCATGTAATGAATTATAAATCAGAAGTCAGGGTCCTGGTGTATGGATACGTCAGCCACTGCACCAACACTGGATTCCCTAAACTGATAACTACACTCACTGCACTTAACACTATTTCTGTTAAAAAGTTAGGAGTCCTATTTTCTATGGTAGAACTGACTCCTCTGATTCCAATTTGTCATGACGCATCCCCTGGGGCTCATGCCGTGACTACCCCAAGCCCGCCTTCCATAGGCTAGGGGCTGGTGACTAGCACCGAAGGTGTATTCCCAAAAACTGGGAAGGTATTGCATTTATAAGATGTAAGTACATCCAGCCAAGCAAACAACAAGATACGAACTCAAGTAAACTGAAAATTAAATAGAGTGAGTATAGTATGTAAAAGGGGCTAGAATACATGCCCAATTAGAAAGTATAAGAAACTGAAATTTCAAGAAAATAAATGTATAAGTAAACTGGAACAGACCCTATGAACACCCTTCATGGATCCTACCTGAAGGGTAGGTACATCTCTCGATCGGTCGTCTCTGTAGTACGACTCGTCTAAGGTCCACCTCTGGGCACCGTCCAGTCCTGGTACCCTCATCCTCAGTCAGTGCTATCCGTCATCTGCACCCAACAAGACAAGGTGCGGGCATATCCCATGTAGGGGTGAGTATAACGATACTGAGTAGGGACCTGGAGACCCTCAAGGTCACAAAAAATCTAACAAGGATAAACCATAAGGCATGAAATCATCTGACAACCCTACTTAGGTATATGCCCATACATTTACCTAAGTTATCATGTAAACCCATCTCAGTCATGTGGAAAACAAATATTCCTACTTCAAATCCCCAAGCTCAACTATTCCAAAAAGGATGAAAATACCACGAAGGCAAGTACCACACAGGTACGCCACACAGAAGAATACCACCAAGGTATTACCATGAAAGAAAGCATCACACTGGTACAGACTCATCTCACACCAAGTATTTTTTAGGTACAGTAGTAGAGATGATTATATGTAACAATTGAATCATCTTACTCTATTAAGAGGTAGATCCACGAAGGATCTCTAAGTGCTGACCCACACAGGATTGCTCGGTGCTGACCCACAGAGGATCGCTCAGTGCTGACCAACACATGATCGCTCGGTGTGGACCCACATAGGATCACTCGGTGCTGACCCACATAAGATCGCTCGGTGCTGACCCACACAGGATCACTATAGCAGTCCTGCATGGAATCCTAAAGTGGTTCCATGTGGGACCCTCAATTACAGACCAACAAAGGATCTCTTTCTCAAGTCATATCCAACTACTGGGTTCCCGCACTAGGCTTGCTCGTCTCTATGAGGGTCTGCTCCTCAAGACACTGGTCAATACTCCAACCACCAAGAAGTCTCACGAAGAAGTACCTCAAAGGACCACCATATCATAGGGGTCTCAACGCAACATATGGGGCATCAATGAGATGCCTGATCTGTGAGTTATTATCCTTTTAGTCCCGAGGGCCCAGTTGGATTCTTTCTCGATCAAACCTGACCGTACTAAAACATTATCCAAATCTCTAGTGGGGTATACTCAAAAGGACTGTCTCGCTCCAAGGTTTCTAGCGCCATAGACGGTTCATCAAAAAAACCTCTGATGCCAAAGTTATGGCCAGAAGAGCATAAATGGGTTGAAGTGGATCCGGGTCTGGTCCGACCTGGCCTGGGCCGACCCGATTTGGGTCGACTCGGACAGACCTACTGGGTCCGTCCTAGCCCGTGCTGGGTGGCCTAGCCTGGGGGGCATGGGGTGTCACAGAGTCCGCGAGAGCTGCAGAGGCTGTGAGGGGGCTGCAGGGGTCGTGGTTGGCCGTGGGGCGGCGCGACAGGCCGCAGGTCGGCAAGGCCGCGGGGTGGCACGACAGCGGGGTGGCGGAGGCCGCTGGTGGAGGAACGCCATAGGGCATGGATGCCGCGGGGCGGTAGAGGCTGCGAGGCAGCGGGGCACTGTGCTTTCGCCGGTGGTCGACTTGGCCGACCGCCCGTCATTCGTCGTCTTCATCGCGGTTCTCGAGTTCCACCAGTGCCAACCACCAGCACCGGTCGCCGACACCATCGCGATGATCACACGAAATATCCACAAGAATTGCAGAGGGGTTGGGCTATGTTTGTTTTTCCCCTACCCTCCGCGTTAGGGTGGTAGCATAAAACTAAAGGAAGATGATTCAATTTTGGAGGGAATTTAACATTGATCAAATTAAAACACACCCCTACCTCATTTTTTTGTTGACGTCTATGAGGAGGGAAGGATAGTCATCGGTTGAAGACGTCCCCCATTGGAGGATGTCCCGAGGAAGAAGTCGAAGTCGGCATTCTTCGTTGGAGGATGTGTTCTTCCATGTTCTCCTCTTGCCAACCCTTTCCTCTCAATTCCAGCAAAATTAAAGGTTATCAACATAATAGAATAAGTTATCTATTATGTTTGTTGGAATAATTTAAAATTGGCTTAATTAATTAATTGATGATTTGGTATAATTAATTAAGGGGGTGAAACTATTAATGTGAGTAAAGATCAAGAGTTTTATCTCGATTAAGAGGGAAGTTCAAGTGGGTTTAAGTCTCATGTGGTCCCCACCCCCATAATCCATGTGGGAGGTTATTTCTGGTGGTCCCCACATCCATAACCTCACATGGGAGGTTTAGTTCTGGTGGTCCCCACATCTCAATATCCACATGGGATTTCCAAATAATATAAAATTTTACACAATTTTATTTTATTTTATTCTTTCATGAAAAACCCAAATTCTATCTTTCACTCTCGACCTACTGAGGTCGAGGTGAAGGTCCCCTTAAGTGAATACTAGCGCTGTGATTTCAACGATGCCTTTAGATTTCAATTTTGAGAACCGATTCAAAAGTTACAAAAAACCACTTTTACGTTAACTGAACATACCTGAAAAAAAGTTCAGAAATTCATTTCGGGCACACTGGGCCTCGAAATCACACGCCGTCATTTTTCATGGACTCGTAAAATTCTCATATATTAAAAAAATTACATGGAAATTCTGGGTCCTTACATATTGGGATCTTGATATAAGGTCAAAAGCTACTAAAAATCATATTGAGTTTAGAATTAAAGTGCTGATCATAATGAGAAAGTGTTCCGGAGTCTGAATAGTTATGATATAAATCTGATGATTATTTTCTATTTTTTAATTCCCAAAAATCCTAAGTATTCTATGAAACATATAATGTAATATTTACATAGTAAAGGAGGAGAGATGATGATGACAATTATATTGATGATTAATTTGAATGAAATATGTTTCTGGGAAGGATGGGAAGTTTCAATACTTTCCCTTATATTTCAAATGATTCTATGCCAATCTTAAATGTATTCAAAGTCATGAGGAATTCATGAAAGAAGATGGAGTTTGTGGAAAAGAGGAGAAAAGTATGTGAAGTATTTTTGATGCTGCTCATCAGTGTGAGAAACACTAGAAAAAAAGGTTGAAGGCTAGAGATATGATAAACATCAACATGATAATATCAGAAGGATAAAGCATTGATCTTGCTGAAAAAAAGAAGTCACTACCGACACCGGTCCATCAGAAGTGATATGCTACCAAATCATCATAATGTACTTTGAAATCAAATCATATTTTTGTTATCCTTTGTATATCATATGTAGAGTTTTTATCAAAAGAATGATTTTTTAGAAAAGTTTCATTGTATTTCAATTGGGACAAGAAAATAAGAAGCCATACATTGTTTTCTTAAAAATGGTTCAAGAGAAAATGAACAAAAGTATTTATTGTTGAAACTAATCCAATAAAATAAGATAAAGAATGATCCGTCAGATGCAAGATGAAACTGATAAAGTCATCGGAAGATGAACTTCATCAGATGTAGTATATTTGGTCTGATGAGTTAAAAAAAGGAGAAATAATTTAAAGATATTTCATAATAGTTTTAAATGTATTACATTTAATAGTTTCTATAGTGAATTTGTATGATAAGAATTTCAATGTTTATAATAGGTCATTATAATGGGCCTTCTTCAGTTTTTCATATGACTTCATCATAATGGAGAATTGGACTGAAGAATCAAACTCAAGAAATGTTTGTAAACTTGAAGACATCTGAATATTTGAATAGATTTGAGAGGATTCAAGAAGATCCTATAAGTATTATGAATAGTTGATGAATTAAAAGTTTAGTACATAAATGAATGAGAAATTTGGGATTTATGAATTTCATTGAGAGGGAAGTGAAATTGGTTTTTCTGCCTTTTCCATTCCAGGGTTCCTATAAAAGGAGAGAACAAGTAAATTTATAAGGAGAGAAAAAATTGAATTGTTAATATGAACCAAGAGCTCTAACATTTGTTTTTTATGTATTGAGTTTCGAACCATTATTTGTTTTTTAGATTTATACTGAGGAAGTTCTATCAGAATGAGTCTATTAGAGTGAGGTTTAATCTGATCATCAGAGCAGGTTCCAATGTATAATGCTTCATCGGAGCAAGTCCATTTGAGTAAGACCGTCAAATAAACATCCATCAGAGAAAGGTTCATCGGATTGAGTTCCATTGGATAGAGTAATGGGGAGCATCCAATTTTGTTTCAAGTCAAATAAATAAGAAAGAGAAAAAGAAGAACCTGAACGAGGCCAATAGGATAGAGACCATCAAACATAGGTTATCAGACTGAGGCTGATCGGGCTGACCTTTGTTGAGGAAGATTTCTGTACTGGGTTTCTAGAAGATGTTTCAAGAATAACATGTTCTTTATAGGATTGTTGAAGTTATTGAATATTGCACACATTTTATGTTTGATTCATCTTACTTGTAGATAAAGTGAAGACTTTCTAAAGTGGATCAGAAAAGAAGAAGGAAAGTGTAACTTGTAACACATGATACTTAACAATTGCTAAAATGGCTTGATTGTTTGTTACGGTGTATAACCATATATGGGAAAGTGGATACTGAAAAGGATAGTAGGGGGTATAACCAACTATATTAGGAAATTTTCATCTATGATTATAGAATTGTTTACTACTAGTGAATTTTAACTCTAGAAAGAAGATAGTGAAAGAATAAATGTTGGTGGGACTATCCAACATGGAAAGGAGTAGTTCTTTTTACCAAAACTTATAAATATTATGTGCTCCCTTATATATATATATATTTATATTAAAGGTGAGGTTGAGAATTTTTATTTGAGTGGATCATAACTTTAACAGGTTTCAAATTTTATGAAAGTTTACTAAAGAAGTTACGAAACATTCGTATAAAAGAAAAAAGGAACCATCGATTCACCCCCTCTCACTGGTATCGATTTTATTTGAGATTTTTTTAAACAAATGTTAAAAATATTTTATGTATAAAAAGGAAATTCTTGGATTTTTTTAAATAATATGGACATGAAAGAGAAATATTTTGAATGGTGAACTTTAAAATAAGGATTTAAATAAAATTCTTTACCTCATTTCACAAATCATCATGTATATATTTCAATTTTCTAGATAATAAAATTATATTAATTATATAGTCTATTATGAAACTTTTTTTTTCATGTCTATTAATTTAATATTCTTCATATTATTTCATTTTTTACCATGTTTTATTTACTTATTAGGTAGGTTAAGTTTACGTTGGATGTTTTGAGATCTTTTTATTCATAACCTTTAAAACAGAGTAGGTGGGTCATCCAAAGATAAATGGTTCAAGGTTATATAATCTCCAAAATATTAATTTTTTTTATAAATATCATGCTTATAAATTAAATATGATTTTAAAACCATAAAATTAATGAGGTTATGAAAAATAAAATCAGTCATTTCATGGAGGTGATAGTCCACAAGTATATACGAGCATCCTGTTCATTTTTCTAAAGTATGAAAAAGAAATAAAAAAGATAAATATTTAAAATTATAGTAATATAATTATATTATAAATATAATATTTATTCCTTAAATATATCCTTATTACCATCCATGTGAGACGGTAATGAAAAATTAATCTCATCACTTTGTGGAGGTGGTATCCCACACATATGCATAAGTGACATTAAAATTTTCCAACAGATGGGATGATAATAAGTTAGATAATATATTAACATTAAAGAATCATAAAAAATTAATAAATATAATTTATATTCATGAACAAAATATTTATATTCAAATATGTGACTTGGTGATGAAAAATGAAACACAATGCATTGTTGAGTCGGTATTCCACACATACACACGAGTAATATTTTCATTTTCTATAGGATGTAAAGGATGTATAAAATAGTTTTTACATCAAAATAATAACATTTAAGTATATTAAATATACTTATGTAATTTTATTATTATGGTTCTAATATATTTTAATGTGGTAGAAGAAGAAATAAACTTTTTTTAAGACTTATACCACCTACCTGTATATATCTCTTTGGATTTCACACTATGCATTCTTAGATTGGTATTTAAATGAGAAGATAAACTTCAGGATTTTGGGAATGGAGTTTATAAATAATTTTAATAGATCTTGGTCAGTCTAAATTTCTTAAGTTATGTGGATAAGTGAATATAGGTTCCCTTTTATAAGTGAGAGGAGTGGCACCCTTGTAAGTATTAAGAACTTTAAAATATAATAAATGACCTTATAAAAGAAATTGGATCCAAGGAAATGAAATTTATAATATATTACAGTTTATGGTATAAATACACTAAAAAATCAAATTTATACAATTTTTAAATATATTTTAAGGCTTATCTATTAGTTTAACTCCATTTTTAATCCATTGAACCTTTACAGTGGTGGAAAAATTTTACCATGGTAACTATTCATTATGAATAAAAAGTAAATTTATATCATTAAAAAATATGGATATTATTATTCAAAATATAGAATCCATTTTCAAAGATTCAATTTCCATGACTCGTAAAAACAATATTTAATATAAATTCTCAAAACACAGTGAAACCCCATTTAAAAAAATCCTTTTATAGCATAAAAATGTTTTTGTACCAAAATCATGCATCATATTGATTACCATGGAATTGATTGGATCATTTTTTATAAAATAAGACTTATTTTACTTTCATACCCAACCAAAAATGAAATGAACCTTGTAAAAACATGATTAAAATAGATGAACCAAATATAGTCTTTATTTGAATAAGAGCATTAATTAGATTTATAAGTTAAAATTTATATTGTTAAATTCATTAAAATACTTTTTAAATATTTTTTTGTCTTAAATTTTTTTTCATAAACTTTGAAGTATTTATTTTACCATGATAATTTCATAAAATTAAAAAATATCTGTAAAATTTATATTTTTCACTATTCACCAAAAAATAATTATTTTCGAAAAATCAATGAAATCACCCTTAAGAATATTTTTAACTGGTGATGTAAAATATTACTCCCATTTTATCAATTTAAATATCTAAAATTAATACATTTAACTTTTAAATAAAAATATAAAATATAAATAAAATATGATTTTATAGTAAATTGACCATTTTAAACTTTAAGTGTTCTCAACATTATATAATATCAATTAATGATGAGTGTTAATTTATTTATTTTCACATTTTAATTTCATAATATATTGATTTCTAACATTAATTTTAATAAATTATTACTCACTTTAGTTTGGTGTTGTGCATATCATATGTTATTCCACAATATATTTACTTAAAGTAATACATACTAAATAATCATGGTGTTACATTCACCTCCCCATAAATAAATTGATTCCTTATATTTTTTTATCTCATGTATGATAGAAACAGGATTAAACAATTTTTTTAACTGATTCCAAGGAGTCAAATATGACTTAAAGAACATAAATTTAAATGGATCCCTAATAATGAAACCATAAAAAAATATATAATGAATGTGGTGTGAAATATAAACTTACAAAAGTGGAAGGAAATAAATTTTTATTCACATCAATAACATTTCATTTTGAAAAAAACATTAATTTTTATATTTAAACTAGTAAACTTATCATTTATTAAATATTTTTTCAACCGCGCCTTTACAATTATGAGGCTCATATAAGTGAATGAGTTTCATATAGCGTACCTTGATAAATTAGAGATATTTTTCATATAAGACTCGATAAATTTACCTCACTGTTTTTTGATTTGAGGATTATACTACTATTGAGATAGAGAATCTGAGATAATATACTTAGTTGAATTCATTCCATTCCCCAAGAATTTTTTTTTCCTTTCCTATGATTTGATTAGTTTTCCATATCTAATTAAATTAATATTATAAATGTTAAATAACCATGTTGTATTTTTCAATCCTAAAGAGCTAAAATTAATTAATAATAGATCATAAGATTTAAAAAAGCATGAAATTTTATTCCTATGGTTTCTATCCAATTGTAAAAACCAAAAATGTTTAGCAGAAGTTAAGATAATATCCAATATGAATAAATATTCATACGAAGAAAATAATACATTAATATTTAGAACCTCAATAAAAACTTCTAAGGTTTAACCTAAATAACTAATAATAAAACTCATAAAAATATGTTAGATCAAATTTTTAACCCAAATATTAGAATGGTTTGATCAAACATTCTTCCAAGATTAACATAACATTTATCTTTAAACAAAATTAGTAACTTATAAAGTCATATAACAAACATTTATATTCCCTAATAATATAATATTTAAAATATAATAATCTTTTCAAAAAATAACCTCTTTCAGTCTAATGAAACAATAAAACCATATAGGATTTCAAAAGTTAACTCAATCCTTATTCTAAAATTAATATCATCAAATTTTACATAAAATTCCATACTAGCTAAAAAAATCCAATTTACCTTGATTCCTATTATGTTCACAAAAAATATTGTGAACTTATTCCAAAAATAACTTTAACCACCAAATCACTAAATCAATTTTTTAATCACATGTTTATCTTTATGATAAAACATATGTTCCCAAAAAATATAACATCCTTTTATCCCAATTAACCATAACCCCCTTGGTAAAAAATAACACATTAATCCATATAGATATATATACTTCAATCCTGAAATATTCCTAAAACCCCATAAAAATCTCTAAAAATATCATTAATCACATTTTAATACAATCACATAATACATCAAAAAGGAATCTATAATTTCAAACATGTGATTATTCTTTGAATATAAATACTTAAATGAAATACTATTACTTAAAAGCTCTCAAAACCCAATATGTTTTCACTTCATCCATTCAACTTCCTTCATGAACCTTTGACCATTATTTATCATCTTATTCTTTAATACTTATAATAAAAAAACGAATCATTCCCTAAGATTCCAAAATATAAATATAATAATGTTTCCTACTTTAATAATAATAAAATAATACATACCTTTTTTATATTATTCATATTTTTTTAGCATATAACATTGATAAAAAATTATTCATATGATCATTAGACCCCCCATCATAAGATTTCCTAAATGGAAATTAATTTTCCTAATGCATGTATGCCACACATTTAAAAAATTAAATTCATACCTTGAGAATAACTTTTTTACCGTCCATTATGTAAACTAAACCCTTCATTTTTACTCAATAATTTATTGATTTATTCCCAAATTTTCCACGCATGAAACAATTTCTTCTTCTTATGAGTCATTTCCACAAGTGCTTATTTCCACATTCTTAACACATAGGTTGTCAAATATTTTAATTTTTTGGATTTTGATCACCCAAAATTCCATGAAACTCCAATTTTATCTAATTTAGTGTGTTAATACAATCAACTAGGTTATGGTTTTTAATTAAACTCAATATATTTGGTTATAAATAACCATAAGAGTTTATGCACTAAATCTTATCTGTTTGTTTTCTTGTTTGTACAACCACTATAGTGTCCTTTAAAGAAGAGTGTTAGTGTAATATCCCAACCTTTTTAAGAGGCATTTTTCTATTGAAGTTTTGTTAAATTACATTTTAAATGTACAATAAAATGTTTCTCAAGTGTATGTGAGGTCTTTGGGGTGTCTTGAGGGTTCATGATAGGTAAGAGGATGAAAATAGGCCATATTGTGTAGGGTGCATGGTTAGCACATGGTTAGTTCTAATCATGTGACATAACCATGAATCCTATTGGGGGATAGTGCATGGTTGACAAACCATGAATTGGGATCCTAGAAACTATGTAGCCTTAGAAATATTTAAGAACACGGCCTCCTCATGGTTTGTAAAACCATGTGGGATCCCCAGAAAACCATGTGACCCCATCCACCTCATGGATAAAGGGAACCACATGGTTGGGTAAAGATTTAGAAAACCATGTGACTAAAATGTGAAACTCATTAAATGATGAATATTTTTTATTTCCCCTCTCAGTATTAAATGTTTCTTACACAATTTTCTGTCATTTCCACCTCTAATAGAAAGGCTTAAAAACCAAATCCTCCCAAGATTCCTAAAAGTGAATCTCTTTTAATATTTTATTGTTTGAAGAAATTATGGTTTCAAATATAAGATCTATGGAATTATAACACTCCAATTAATTATATTTTGTAAATAAAAATTGGTTTATTAATTCTTCTTTTTCCGAATCCTCTAAACCCTTTTTTCTAATAGATTATCAGTTTGGGTATTGAAGGTTGTTTGTGGTTAAATCTAGGATTTTTGTTGGATAAGTACTTGTCTATGATCTTGAGGTATGTTGTGAAAAAGTTATATACTATAGCCTTTATGGTTATTTATTTTTATGTGGCTATATCCTTGTGTTTTTGTGATATGAATTTAATTACTTGGTAATAAATGATAAATTTTGTGTCTAAATGATGTGTTGGACATTTCACAGACCATTTAAGACTTGTTGATGATGTATAGACTAGATGTAAGTCCACATTTGGGGTGTTAAACCCCCTTAAACTTTGGAATTGTGTTATAAATGATGAATTTAAGGGATTATGAGATTAAATCAATTGAAATTGTGTTTACCATATTAATATATAAAAAGGGTGTTTGGATTAACATGAATGAGCCAAATGAGTTATGGATTATAGATGGGTAAATGCGATAAATGGTAAAATGGGCATGTCTATGTGGGTAAATGGATTTAAAGGGACGACTAATGGTTTTAATGGTGTTTAAATTGTTGAAATAATTGGTCATGGAGTTGAGTTAATGTAATAAAAGTGAAGAAAAATGGGAATAATGGTGAAAATAGTAACGCAAACCCTTGATATTATAATATGTTTGAAAGTATGATTGTGTTAGAACTTGTGGAAAATGTATTGATGGAATATTTAGAGACGAGGGTCACGATATCTCCCACCCATGGGTAAGAATTTTCATACATTGAATTCCTTATATTTGATGTCGGAAGGCTAAACATGACATTTGACATCCTAGACTTGATATGATGGGCATGGAATTCCTTATGTTTGGTCTGGGTTTCATCATATTGATCTGAGTACTAAATACTACTTGTGTATTATGAGTAATGTATAGGTGCACCTTGATATATGAATATGAATTGATGAATGAATTCCCTTATTTTTAAATAGAAATGTAAATCCCTCTATGTTGTTGGCATAAACTTCTGACATGGATGAATTTTTTATAATGGGTTTGGATGGAATGATAAAATAAAAGGTAACATATTGTAAATTGTAAAAAATTTAATTGTGGAACATGTTTACTTATTCTATTTTTCTATTTGTTTAGTTACCTACTGATTTTTACTCAGACCCTGCTCAAGCCTCCATTGGGTACCCTAGTAGACTTCATTGTTATAGGCCAGGATAAGGGAAACGACCCCATATTAGATAGAAAATATGGGATATCTGAATAATCATAGATGAGGGAACTAGAATTTACATTGAAACCCATTTTAGGATTTTATTTTGTGTCTTTATTTTGGGATTCTTATTACATGACATTAAATGTTTATTTTTATTGTTATAGGTATTTACCTAATTTTTTAAATGAGTACATGATGCATGATTATTGATATTAGTACCTTGTTTATTGTTTATATTTATTTCTATAGTTGTTTTAATCTCATAAATAGGGTATAGTCTTCCCAAAAACCTCTTTAGATCCTTGTTTCTCGTCAGAAACCTCTATCATATAGGGAGGCATTCTAGAGATCATGTGGTGATTTAGATAGAGGCACTGGTTATAGTGGCACCCAAGCTGAGACATTATAAAATTTTATCTGATCATTTTCTATCATATTGTTTTACTATTTGGGAAATTTGGGTAGAATATTATGATGTTTCATGCCTTGGTAATGATATCATGCATGGTAGTAGCTAACCTATGTGTGTGGGTGGGGGGGAACCCAAGTTCTTAGGGTGGTATTATTGTTCTTGATGTTTTTTATAGTTTCATTTTATTTTAATTAGGGTGATTCACTTTTTGTGGGATGGTATTTTTTTTGAGGTTTTATACATTCCTTGAGATGAAATGAGGTTTTTATATACATGTATCATTTTAGGCACTCAGATATTCTGTTTTATGAATCATCTCAGGCACTCAAAGAATAGTTGTTTAAGGTGGGATGTGGGAAATGAATATAATTATAGGGTTTTATTGTAGTTTTAATAGAATATAGCATAATAAAGAAGTTTGAAATTATTTAAGTTGAAGGTGATAAATTGAAAATTTTAAATTATTCAAAATAAAATGTTATAATTGTTTCAAAAATTTAAATATATTAAGTGAGATGGTCAAAATAACGTCTAATATAAAATTTAAAATTGGAAAGTTTGGTTTACCCCATGTTAACCATGACCCATGATAATGATGGTTAATGGTAGTGATAGAGATGTGATTATATCCATTTGGATATTGTATGTGGAGTGATTTTTTATGGATAATAGGGATCCTTATATTTTATAAATTATGAAAGTGATATGCCATGTGTTTTGATACATGCATTGAGAATTGTAGAGAGAAGCCATCGTGATAACATTTATCAGTTGGTAGATAGGAGGAAATATACAAGAATGATCATCTAGTAGTGGGAAAACAACCTCCATTAGTCCTAGTTGATAGTGGGAAGATCAATTCTGTGATAATTTCACTCATTTGATATAGTTAATAGAGAGGTACCTGAAAAAAAACTGTAATCATATTTTACCTTACTAGAGAAATTTAGTTGCAACATCCTATGACTTTTTTAGACAGGGTGGACCCAAGGTAGAATATTTCTATATTGATATAGTATAGAAAATTTTGGATCCCTTAGATAATCATCAAGAGAAGAGATTCAAGTTGGTAGCTTTTATGTTACAAGGAACACTAAAGTGTTGGTGGGATATTTAGGTCCGTACTGAGCTATTAGAGTGTATGTAATGGAAGGATTTCTAATAGAATTTCTTGGAACACTTTTAACCTGAAACATCGAGGGCATATAGATTTGTAGATTTTATGAAATTTACCAAATTAAATATGTTAGGGATGGATTATTTTGTCTATTTCATGGATTTTTAGCACATTTTCCAGCCTTCGTAGGAGAGGACGTAGCTGCAGAAAAATATTTCAAGGATGGTATTATATATGAGATCAAGTCCCATATGGATATCTTACATTATATAAAGTTTTCTAAAATAGTGAATCAATCTCTCATTTATGAGGGTAACCTGAAGGAGTCCCCTAGTGGTGTAAAGGCATGATCAGTTGGGTGATTTAGTGGTATGTCCATAGATGGTAAAAAGCAAAGTTACGAGTGCTATTTCCAAGGTGGTGGCGGAAAAAGAAGCTAGGGTGGAGGATCAGACTCTCATGGGAGTGATCAGGTTCTTTTTTATAAGTGTGTAAAATATGGTCACATATAGGGTCAGTTCCATAGACCACATTTAGAGTGACAAGCATGTGGTAGGATAGGGAACCTATAGAGGTTCTATAGGAACCCACAACCAATGGTGAGTAATGGAGGATCTTTACCGATTCATACTACTGAAAGAGGATTTTCATCCCTATATCAGTATTGTAGTTGGATTTAAAATAGTTTTATGATTTGATATAGAGGATCAGGATTCCCTAGATAAGAGAATCTATATTAGTAGGGTATTAAAATACATGGGACTTAGATAAGAGGATATAGTACGGGGGAAGGTTAGCTTCATGTAGTTTAGCGTGCACCCATTGATGGTGAGCTTGGTCCATAAACTGTTTGAAGTATGATTCTTATATCTTTCATGATTTATAGTGATTTATTTGATATAGGAGACTGGAAATATTTTATATCTTTTCAATTTTTAAATGTTATAAGTCTGGTAGTGGATTTTATGTCTGGGATCATGTCAATTGACACATCATTGTAAGTGTGATTAGAGGGTATCTGTCAATGTAAAGAGTGTTCCCCAAAGATTGGTGGGTACAATCTCATTTGGAACTTGTATTTTCTTGATATGACAGTATTTGACAGGATATTCAAGATGTAATGGTTAGTTACAAACCAATATCACATTGATTTCTACTATAGGATATTGAGTATCATGACTTTTAAGGGTGAAACTTCTGTCCATCATGGGGAGTGGGATATTTAGGTAGGCCATGAAGGAATAGTTCTTCCTCAACTAGGTGTTCTCATAGACCAAGTTGTATGTATCATGTTGGATGATGAGGGAGTAGAGCATGATTTTTTCTCTCCAGTGGTGGATCCATTTCAGTATGTGTTTCCTGAGGACTTTTTAGGGTTTCCACTTGAGAGATAGGTTGAGTTCACAATTTTTTTAGTTCAGAGAGAAAATTTAGTTGAATTTATGCTATATAAAATAACACTGGAAGAGATTCAAGAGCTTAATAATTAGTTGAATAATTATAAATTAAAGGGTTCATCTATCTAATTACTTCACCATTGGGGTATCCTATGTTTCTTTCAAAGAAGGAAGATGGGACCTTATGCTTATGTGTCAATTTTCGAAAGTTGAACAAGATGAATATTATGAACCAATTTCCTCTTTCATGAATTTATTATCTTTTTGACTAGATGAGGGGTTCTAGTATGTTCAAACAAATTGATTTGATATCAGGGTATCATCAGATGAGGGTGAGACATTATGATTTACCACATACTTCTTTCATTAGTTGGTATGATTTATATGAGTTTGTCATGATTCCTTTTGCGATGAATAATGAACATGATTTATATATGGTTTTCATGAACCAAAATTTTCACCCACACCTAGATCAATTTTTAGTTATCTTTATAGATGACATCTTGATGTACTCCCAAAAATCATGATGACCATTCCAAACATATTGACATCGTCTTGAGTACATTGAGAGATCATCGACTATATACCAAGATATATAAGTGTTAGTTTTGGATTGACATGGTATATTTCATAGGTCACATCATCTCTAGGGAATGTGTTTCAATGGATCCTTAAAAGGTTCAACCAGTTTTATCTTGTGAGAATCCCAATAAATTTTTTTATATCCAAATATTTTTGGGCCTAGTGGTTTAATACAGGATGATTATTAGAGATTTTTCTCTCTTGGTATCACCAATCTTAGGATTCACCAAGAAGCGAATAAAGTTTGGGTGGTACCAATCTTATGAGGATGATTTATAATAATTTAACAGGTTCTTGGTCACTATACTGATTTGGATTTTACCTGATTTGGGTAAATAGTATACTCTATATTGTGATGCATCTAGGATCGGACATGGTTAAGTGTTGATGTAGGGGGATCAAGTCCCGGTGTATAGATCATGGGGCTGAGGCCACATGACCAGAACTACCCTACACATAATCTTGAGTTTTCCATAGTGGTTTATTATTTCATATGTTAGAGATATTATCTTATAGTGGAGAAGTTTATTATTTATAACGATCATAAGAGAATTAAGTACATCATTATCCCAACATGATTTGAATATTTATAAGTGGAGATGGTTTGTGTACATGAATCCTTTTTAATATGAGATGGTTTATACACTTGGTAAGGGAAAAAATTTGGTATATTAATTAAGTCAAAAGTCACAAACTTAGGTGGTCTAAGAGTCTAGTTCCAAGTGGAAGATTTTGCCTTTGTTTTTTGAGATTCATATAGGTGTCCAAGAGGAACATGAGTTGATGAAACTCATGTCATTTTCTATTGATCCATCCATTATGAATTTTTTAAGAGGATACAATATGATGATTTAGAATGTAGGACCTTGATAGATATTTTTTAAGGTGGGGATCCACCTTTTTATAGGACTACTAATGAGGATGAAATTATTCATTTTCACAGCTGTGTTATTGTGCCTAATTTTATGTGGAAGAGATGATGTATGGTTTTTATGCTTCAAAGTGGGTGATGCACCCTATTTTGAAAAATATATATCAAGATCTTTGTAGATAGTGTTGGTGGCTAGTAATGAAAATGGAAAATTCATGTTTTGTGGAATGATACTACATCTGCCATAAGGTAAAAGTTGAGCATTAGTGGATGGGTGGTTCTTTATTGACGTTTCCCATTGTGGAATGGATGTGGGATGATTTTACCATTGATTTTGTGTTGGTATTTATGATAATAATCAGAATAATTATACAATTTGGTTGATTGTGGAATGATATAAAATATAACCCATTTCTTACTGATTAGAGAGACATTTACTGTTGACCAATTGGTTTATTTTTATGTTTCAAAAATAGTATATTTTCATAGAGTTTTATGTACTATGATTTCATATCATGAACATTTTTTAACTTTATTATTCTATAAAGGATTCCATTAGATGTTGGGTACTCAGGTGTTTTGAATATGGCATTTCAACCATAGAAAAATAGGCAATCAGAACATAGTATATAACTATTAGAGGACATGTTAAGGGAATGCATCATAGACTTTGGTGGATCTTGGAAGAATAACTTAACACTCATTGAGTTCACATATAACAACAATTATCAATATATTATTCATATATAATCATACAACGTGCTCTAGGTGGGCCATGTCGATCTTTCTTATGTTGGATGGAAGTAGGATAATCAAAATTGTTGGGACTAAGTCTCATGTGGGAGACATCGAGGAAGGTCTAGTTGACTCAGAAGTGTATGGAAATAGATCAAAGTAGATAGAATTCATAATTTGATAAACTTAATTAGCCTATGGAGTTTATAGTGTTCGATTGTGTGTTCCTTAGAGTTTCACTGAGATTGGGTCATAGTTAAATTCAGAATAAGGGAATGTTGGTGGGACCATTTAAGATTGTAGAGAGGATCCAACCAATAGTGTATCAATTGGGTGTTCCATAGTAGTATAATGGTATGCATGATGTTTTTAATGTGTCACATATTTTTTAGTATCACCCTAACTCATCTCATGTGATTGATGTTGATGATGTGAAGCGCGAGGATGGTGCGTCATTTAAAGAGAATATGGTTCGTATTTTGGATCGCAGAGAGAAACTTTTGCGGGGTAAGACCATATAATTAGTATGAGTGCTATGTAAGAATGGTAAAATTCGGTATGAAACTTTTTATTGAGAAATATATATAAGGGCCCAATGTCCTGATCCTTTTATGATGAAGTCTTGGTGGAGTTTGAGAGTGCATCTCGAGGACAAGAGGTTATAAGGTGGGGAGGGTTCAAGATCATGACATTTTGAGGAGTATATTCTTGTTTAATTTTAGTTAAATTCTCTTTTAAATGGTTAGTGAAATATTTCCAAAGAGTATGAGGGGTCTTGGGGGTTTCCCTAGGGTTCGGGATATAAAAGATGAAGAAAAGAGACCACACTCTATAGGGAGCATGGTTAGTACAAACCCTATGCCTTAACCATTTAGCATGTAGGGGGGTGGTGTATGATTGAAAAACCATGCAAGGGGAGCCTAGAAAATATGAAACTTTGGTAAAATTCAGACACCTAGCCTCCACATGGCTTGGAAAACTATGTGGGCTCATAAAAAAACCAGGCAACCAAGGCCCCCTCAAAGACAAAGAGTGCTTCACGGTTGGAACACAATTTAGCCAAGCGTGTGGCTAATCCATGTGCCTCATTAAATAAGGGGGATTTTTGATTTCCCCTATTGGGATTAATTATTTATTACCTAATTTTCCCCCATTTACACCTCCCATATCAAGGGTTACAACCCAAATCCTCCCAAGTATCCCAACGGCGAATCTCCTTCAATCTATGGTCATTTGAAGCAATATTGGTTGCGAATCGAGGATACAGGTGAGTCTAAAATTCCTATTAATTATATTGTATTGAAGAACCATGATGTTTTAATTATTTTCCTTTTAAATCCTCTAAAACCATATTTTCTAATAGATTCTTATTTCGTTCATTGAAGGTTGTTTGTGATTGAATCAATGGGGTGTTGTTGGATGAGTACTTATCAACAAACTTTTGGTAGGTGGTATACAAGTTATATAACATATCCTTAATGTTTTTTTATGTGTATGTGGTTGTGTACTTATGTCTTTGTACTATGAATTTAATTCCTTGGTAAGAAATGATAATTTTTTTGTCTAAATGATGCGTTGGAAATTTAACGGACCATATCAGATCTGTTCATGATGTGTAGACAAGACCTAAGGCCACCCATGGGGTGTGAAACTCCATTGAACTTGGGAATTGTTTTGTAAATTTTTAATTGATTTTTTAGATTAAACCAATTTAAATAGTGTTTGTCATGTTTATAGAGAAAACATGATATTTGGATTAATAGGAATGATCCAAACAAGTTTTAGATTGTAAACGGGTAAATCTGATAAATGGATAAAGGGGCATGGATATGTGGGTAAATGGATTGAAAGGGGTGATTAATGGTTTTAATGGTGTTTGGTACGAAGGTTTAGTCATGGAATTAAGTTAATGTAATGAAAGTAAAGAACCATGGGAATAATGGTGAAATGAGTAAGGTCCACCCTTGATATTATAATGTGTTAAAAATGTTGAGTGTGTAGGACCTTGTGGAAATTGTATTGATAGAATGGGTAGAGATGAGGGAAAAAATGGATCCCACCCATGGGTAATAGTTGTTGGACATGGAATTCCTTATGTTTGATGTATGATGTCTATACAAGACTATCACAACCCACCTTCACCAAGATGAGGGAAGGGACAAAAAACTGCCAAAACCTTCCTTCTTCAAGTAGAAGGATAGATAATGAACCCAAGTCCTGCCTTCAATAGGCCCTAGAGTGGTGAATAGAACCAAGGGTATAGAATCACATGTAATATGGAAGTTATTACCCTTTTTTCTAGAGAAATATTGGGAGAGAAGATGGCAAATCACAAAAAACTCCAAAAACTGAAAGTTAAAGTAAATCAAAAAATCCATTCCCATATGCATGTTCAAAATAAAGTGCTACGAGGTACAAGAAAACTCCAAAGAAAGTACCAAGAGAAAGAAAAGCTACAAAAATGACTATCCCAATTTCCAAACTATTAAGGTCTGACACAGTCTTCAAAGTCTTCCTAGAAACCTAAAACTGATTTTATATACGTAGGGTGAGTATAAAGGTAAATATACTAGGGAAAAACAAAAGCTCTTTTGCACAAGTGGGGAGAAATTATAATGCCTCGTGAGAAACAGAAGTAAACAAAGCACCTAGAAAATAAGACTATCAACCCAGCCTCACCAATGTACACTTCCCAAACAACGCAATTCAGGTAAAGTAATAGTAATAGCACATTGATATTTAGGTATCCTACACTGATTTCCCACTGGTTATTTAAGACATCCTACGCATCAGACCTCCCCCACCATTTCCACTAGAGTCCCACTACTATACCCCGCCCGCACACACCCAGGATACCACAACAAAAAATCCGGCCCACCGACACCTGGGACACCACAACCACACATAACCATTACCATAGGAACCGGAGCGACATCAACCACCACCACCCCTGGAGACACAAGGGCCACAACATCCAGTACCACACCTGAAGACATATGAGCCTCATCCCAAATACCCTTGGGAAACAAACCTACCTACACACACCTGGGCCAACTCACCACATCACACCCTGCCAAAATATTCTTGGACTATAATGGACCTCAAGCCATCCCAACCTGCCTGAAGAGTCATGGGATACCTAGGAGAGGGAGAAGAAAAGAGCTAATAACATGTCACTCATAAGAATGTTGGAAAAAACACCCTCCCTCATGAAATGGGGGTGTTCAGAAAGATTTTCTTAACATGTATTGGGTGTGTATAAGAAACAAAAGAACTAAATATTATAAATACAGGTAATCAAACAATCATCCAAACCTAAGGGTTCTGAAACAGAAAACTAGCCCATACACAACAACTCTCATGACTATCCCTATATGATCAAATGTACAACTGCCACAACCAGAGCACAACCCATTTTTGGAGAACAATTCCCCCTTTGTACCTGTTCTCATTATCATGTTCAAGTGATTCCATTTATGAATTTCCTCCACTATCAGTCAACTAACAGGCATAACCAAAGGCCAAAACAACAACTAAAGGAAAAAAAATCATCAAACATTTAGGAATTCAGAGGCCAACAACTTCTCAACCAGAACATTCCATCCCCCTCTACTCACACCACAAGGCATCAAAGAGAACAACTATGCATCTTACCAAAATAGAGATAAAGAGTTTTCAAATTTATCCACACGATTCATTAAGTTCATTACTTCCATTTGGTTAACCTGAGTGATCATAGATGGGCTCTTATTCATCGGGGATCCATTTAATCAATCATGTTTACATGATTAACCTATTTCCATGTTATAGCCATTGAATCACTAGATTATCCAGAAAAAATAGCTTCATTAGTGTGCAAGAGAGGACCACAAACAACCATGGTTTTCAGTAGACATGAGTCCATACAATTCACAATATTGAAATGAAGGTAAAACACAACAACATCAACATCATCACTCTCACCCCTTCATTATTTAAAAGTCCATTAATTATCTTCGTTAAAGTTGGTTTCATCTACATCCCAAAGGAACATTATTATACCCACCCCACATGATGTACAGTAAGTAGAGACGAAGGAAGAACCCCTACTTGGATGATAATAGATCGAAGTTTTCTCCTTGTGCCAAGAACTAGGGATGCATGACTTGCAAAGGAAGAAATCCAAAGACTCCAAGGCTAAATGATAAGTGATCGAGCACCAGTTCACAATTCGTCTCAGGAGGAAGTCTCAAGGTGTACTAATAGAATCCAAAAGGAATTCAGAAGAGAGGATCTCGACCTATGAATAGGGCAGATCCTAAAATCAGGGGGACCATTTCGAAGTACTTAAAAGTGATATCGTGGATAGACCACGTGCCTAGGTGGTTTCACATGGTGGGATTAATTTAGATATAATAATTCTCCTCAGAGATGGTAGAGATAATAGATGTTAGTTCATAGAGTTACTTTAAATGGAGAAAAAACATGTAATAGGGGAGAAACATGAAAACATGAGAAGGATGTGAATATAGATTAAAAGGCCACACATTTGGGTAAGTTAAGGGTGCCCCCACCCTTAGGGGATTTAAAAAATCATTTATGGGATTTAAAACGGACATAAACCCATTTAAAAGGGTAAAAAGACTTAAAAAGAGGTTTTACAGAAATACTGGGGAAAGAAACCCTGAAAACTCATGGTGGAACCATTTGGGTGTGGCACCGATCGATGGAAGTAATAGGTGACACCATGGTGACACACTTCCACCGACACCGACACCCTCCATACTTACCAATGGTGCCTAGGACACCCCAAACACTTTAATTTTTATAAATTAATGGACCAGGAGGGACTGGTCCATTACATCAAATACCTCTCAAACTATTCTCATCCTTGAGAATCAAGACTATACCCGATGAAAAGATAGGGGTCCGAACAACTACCTCATAATATACCTCTCAAGGATAAACCACGCTATATTTTTTCAAAATCCGGATCAACCCTCGACATCCATGATCACCTCTCCCACCCATCTCATGAACAACTATAGAAACACTATGTAACCACACAAACACAAAACTCACACTATCCAGACATATGGATTAGAGAGTTCCTTCCTCCATGTCAAGATACTATTCTCTTTAGGTGGCACTGACTCACCGGCATAGGTTTAATCACATCCACATTAATGAATCTTGATTAGGGATTAGGTCCTCCCCTCCCCATAGTCAGGACTTTTCATACATATTTAGAGAACAAAGGAAATAGACCATCTTATAGTAAACAAGTTCAAGCATCACATCACAACAAATCACAAGGAAAACACAAGATAAAAACCCAAAAACAGATCTTGGTACTAGGCACACATCCATGCCACCCATTCCTAGGTACTCTCTTCAAGGCCACCATGCCTCCACAACACACGAACCAAGGGAATGGTCTATCCACGAAGCACCTTCTTCTTACGATCCTCGATTATCACTAGTTTCTCCATGAACATCTCATAATCCTCGATATCCATCTCTCCCCAGTTGAGGATGTGGGAGTCATCATGTAGATATCAATGGTGCTGAGATACATGGAAGACATTGTGGATCCTCTTTAGTGGCGGTGGTAATGCCAGCTGATATACCACCTCGCCGACTCATCAAAACACCTTGAAGGTTTTTATGAACCTGGAAGAAAGATTACTCCCCCTGACAAACCCCCACTGTCCACGCCGAGGGGAGACCTTTAAGAACACGTGGTCCCCAAAATCAAACAACAAGTGTCTCCTCATATGATCGACATATGACTCCTTATAGTCCTGAGTTGCCTTCATCCTTTCAAGAACAAGATGAACCTTCCCCATCGTTCTATGCACGACCTTCGGGCCAAGAACACCTGCCTCCCCAACCTTTGTCCAGTACATGGGTGAATGATAGAGTCTCTCATTCAAGGTTTCAAATGGATCCATGCCAATGGATGAGTGATAGATATTGTTGTAGAAAATTCTACCAGAGGAAAGTGTCATACAAATGATCCTCTGAAGTCCAGAACACACACTCACAACATATCCTCCAATGTATGGACGATCCTCTCTATCTTCCCATCCATTTGAGGGTGGAATGCAGTGCTATGGAAAAGCTGAGTGCCAAAAAAATTTTGTAATCCCTTTCAGAATCATGAAGTAAAGCTTGCATCGCAATCTGAAATGGTGGTTCTGGGAACTCTGTGTAGCCCCAAAACATCACCCACATACTTCTGTTCCAACACATCCATTGCTCTCGACTCCTTAACTGCTAAGAAGTGAGCTGATTTCATCAAAAGATCAATGAATACCTTTATGGAATCACATCCTCACTCATCTTTGGGTAGTCCTGTGATGAAATCCACCGAGACACTATTCCACTTCAACATAGGAAAGTATAAAGGCTGCAACAAACCACCGGGAACACGCTGTTTAGCCTTCACCTGCTGACACACGAGGCACTTTTCGAGAAACTCTACCACTGCCTACTTTACCATGAGCCACCAAAACAATACTCTAAATCCCCTTAACATCTTGTAAACTTTTGGGTGTACCTCTAGTTGAGTGTTATAGAACTCACCAAGAACTCCCACGCGCATCGTCTCTGGGAGAAACAACTTCCTTGCAGAAAAGCATCTGATTCTGACCATCCTCTGACCATCCCTATAGACCATTACCCTGGATAACATGATCATGCATCACCTCCACCTCTGAGTCTACCCACTGAGACTCCTCCACCTATCGTACCAAGGAAGACTGAACTATCATCTAAAACAGACAACCTCTACTATCTTCCACTCTCATGCCCAGATGTAAAGAAGCCAACTCTTCCATTTCTTTCCAAGCATCTGCTGACTCCCGAACCACATCCTTTTGAGACTTTCTTCTCAAGGAACCGGTCAACCCATTACCCTTTCCAAATCTATAGGTGACATCAAAGTTTTTGTCCTAAATAACCTCCATCCACCTCTACTGGAACAAATTTAGGTCTCACTTAGAGAAGACATACCTCAAGATCTTGTGATATGTGAAGTCCACAAAGAATTCCCCGATGAGGTAATGCCATGAAGGATTCATCGCGAACACAACCAATACAAGATCCAAGTTGTGGGTGGAATTGTTACATTAATGAGGGTGTAACTGCATATACCCATCATAGATCTCTCCCCACTACTGCATCATCACACACCCTAAGCCTAAACCAAAAGCATCACATAACACTTATAACATTACCCCTTCTTCTAGAAACCTCAGTACTAGGGCACTGACCAGCTTCCCCTTCATATAACAGAATGGTTCCTGGAATTTCTCACTCCATACGATATCCTAGTCTTTTTTGGTAGTGGATATCAAAGGTGTTGCAACTTGAGATAATTTGGGTACGAACTTTCAGTAGTAACCTGCTAGTCCCAAGAAATTGCAAACCTGTTCCAAATTCTTGGGTGATTCCCAAGAAACAACCTCTTCTAACATTTATGGGTCCACCACTATCCCCTGCTCGGATACTAATTGTCTAAGGAATTTCACCTCTTGTGTCTAGAGCTTTAACCTGGACAACTTCCGGTAGAGCTGGTGGTGTCGGAGGACCTCCAAAACTGTCCTTGGATGCTCAACATGATCCTCCTCTAATCTTGAGTAGACTATGATGTCATCGATGAACACGACTATGAACCGGTCCAGATACTTGTGGAAAATAGAGTTCATGAGCCCCATGAACATAGATGGTGCATTTATAACACCAAAAAACATGACCACGAACTCAAAGTGCCCATATCCACACCTGAAAGCGGCCATCGAGATGTAACCCTCCTTCACCCTCAACTGGTGATATCTCGACCACATGTCAATCTTAAAGAAACAACCTACCCACTTAAACTGGTAAAAAAGGATATCAATCATTGGGAGGGGGTAACGGTTCTTGATCATCACCTGATTCAGTATTTGGTAGTATATGCACAACCTGAGACCACCATCTGGATTCTTTTAGAACAAGACTAGAGCACCTCATGGAAACATTCTTGGTCAGATAAAACCCTTCTTCATCAGGTCATCAACCTGAATTTTCAACTGCCGTAACTCAGAAGGTTCCATCCGATAGGGATCCCTCAAAATCAGATGGGCACCAAGTCGTAATTCTATCAAAAACTCAACATCAGGTCAAGGGGGGTAGAGTCACAACCTTTACGGGGAATACATACAAGAAATCACTGAACATCCCCAGAACTTACACCATCCCTGAGTCTGTTGACTCCACTGACAGCTCGACTAACAACGAAAGTATGGGCCCCACTCACCTGTTGTCCTCCTGGAAACCCTTCTCACCAACCAAAGATACATGCTAGATAGTTGATAACAACGTGCATAGAAAACAGCTAGTCAGTACCTAGGATGACATTGTATGGCTGCATCTGTAGCAAAAATAGATCCCCACTTGACTGATATGGCCCCAACATCATATAAAAATCTCGACAAACATCAAACAGATTGGTTTGACCTTCAACTTGCATACTCAAAACTAGTGAAATGGAGATAATATCTAATTCTAGAACCAAGTAATGGGATAGAATGGGTGAAACAAAGGAGTTCTATGCTCTTAAATCAAACAAGGCACATGCAAGAGTTCTAAACAAACTGATCGTACCATGAACAACCTCTAGCCCCTCTAGAACCACTATCTCTATGGTGTGAAAATACCCACGCCCATATACTCTACCCCTCAGCTATCAGACAACTGCCTTACCATGCCCTGGTCGAGGTACCTAAGGAGAACCCTTAGGTCGGCCTCCTCCGACACAGTTTCCCTTGGTAGAGTGGGAGCTCGCTGCCCCTATTGCTGCTGTTGAAATGGTCTGGCGAAAAAATGATGCTGCTGAGGTGGGCGCTGAACCTACCCACCCCCACTATACTGCACTTGGTTAGGGATCTTATTTTTAAGATTTCCATAACTTCCATAGATAAATGACCTCATTCCTAGGCCCATGGAGAAAGAGAGAGGACTAGGAGACTAGAACTGAAACTGCTGAGGCCTGGTTCCCGTCGGCCGAAACCTGGAAGACCCCGATGTTGGAGCCTACTACTGACGACCTTCCTATTTGAAAAAATCAATGGGTTCCCCTCTCATGGCACACCTTATAGTGTGTGCATACTCTCTACCACTTCAAACTTCTTCTGAACCTCCATGTATGTTGGTAGAGTAAAGGGAGTAACAACATAGTGAAGAGAATGTCATAGTGCCTCCTCTAAGCATCTTTCCCGCAACTCCTCATCTAAGAAGAGGTATTGAGGAAAATGAAGGAGATCATTGAACTTGATCCCCAGTTCCCTTATCATCATAATCCCTTACTGAAGGGAGAGCATCTCCGACTTCTTTTTGGCCTTCATCATGGAAGAAATGAATTCCTCCCAGAACTCCTTCTCAAAGTCAGTCCACAAAACCTTAACTTCCTTCTTCTACCTGAGATAGAGAGTCCACCACTAATGTGCTTCTCCCCTCATCTAGCTCACAAACAGAGGAACCCAGTACTCCTCCAGAGCTCAGCTCATGTTTAAAGCTTTTACCAGCTCCTCGAGCCAGCACTCCATCTCCATGTTTGAGACACTTCCCTCATACTTCCTGAGGGTATGCCGTTGAAAGGCACGAAGCATCATCTACAACTATTCATCCTCCACCTCTCGATCAGTCCTCTGCTAATAAACCAAACTAGCCTTTTGGGACTTGATCACCCGTACTACTAGTGAACGTTGTCTAGGGTGTCATAGGTGAAAGGTAAACTAAGGGAAGCCTAATCCTAAGTAGTTTAGAAGATCCCCTTTAAATATTTCTTAAACTTTATTTTATTTTGAATTCCCAGAACACCCAAGACACACAAGAACACAAGTCATTATGATGCATGTAACTTTCCTAGGGTCTCAGCCCTATAATCAGTTTATCCTCACTTTGTCTTTCGGTAGGTCTAGAGTCCTTGCGTTAGATCACGGGGCCCCCTAAAATCTCGTTTCCTAGCTGGTCTTCCCTAGCCTATTTCATGCACCAATATTTACAAACACTATTTTTGTACAATCCCATGAAATACTCACTGTTCATATCCCCAGACTCCATCCTATATCTCAACCATCACCTTTTATACCATTCTATCACAACCCTTCTTCTCCAAGAAGAGGGAAGGGACAACAAACTACCATATCCTTCCTTCATCCAGTTGAAGGAGAAATAATGACCCTCGAGTCATGCCTTCAATAGGCCCCAGAGTGGAAACTAGAACCAAGGGTATAAAATCACAAGTAATATGGAAGGAATTGTTGAGAAAGTGTTGTTTTCAACAAAAGTCTATCGTTTTATGATGATTTTGATGTTCACAAATACCCTTATTTGTTATTCTAATTATTTTACAATGAGAATATTTCAGGAAATTAATATTATTTATTTATCTATTTTGAAATAATATTTAATCGTTTTAATCCACGTGGACTTTTTTTCAAAGTATTCGAAAATCACTTTAGTGTGTTCTGGAAACACTATTCATACTCTAAGTGTCCAGAAATCACATTAGTGTGTTCTGGAAACACTGTTCATACCCTACATTGAGGAGCGTAGCATAAGGATGAAAAGTGTCACATACGAGTTATCTGAAAAGTATGGTTAAGAAACCATATGTTATCAGAAAAGTATGAAATTAGAATCCTACGTTTGGAAGGAACCTTACATTTGGAATATTAGAAAAGTATGGAAGAAAAATCTTGTGTTAGTATGTAATGTTATGTTTGTTTCTCAAAATTATGGTTCATCAACATTACTTTTGTAAACAACCTTACATTTTATCAAGAAGTATGGATCATGTACCTCACTGATAAAAGTATAGATTATATACCATACATTTTAAAGTTTAAGAGAAATGTATGGATGATCAACCTTACATTTTTAACATTACATTCAGAGAATGTATGCTGTGCAGTTCAACCATACATTTGGTGTCGGAGATTGAAACACGGCTTTATCGAGTAACAGTCATTATTTAGATTATCAGGCTGATTTCAATATAGATTAAAATCCAGAATCTTAAGTGCTTCTTTGACTGATTCAAAGATATTTATTTATGATTTAAAGGATCGATTTAAGAAGAGATTTTAATGGAGAATTTTAAGGGGAGTTATGACTGCTCTGTTATTCAAATATTTGAATATCATGATTCTATAGGAAACTTTTGTGGATACAAATTTTAATGGAAAATAACTTTCTTTATTATATATATCTATGTTATTTTGAATTATGGATGATACAATATAGATCATTGTGAAAGAGATGAGAAGAACATATTCTTGAGTTTTTCACTGCTACAATTTACAAAGATATTCAAGATTTACAGATTTACTGCTACATTGATCTATCAAACTCTATTTTATAAAGAAGAAGAAACATGATTGAAGATTCACTGATTCTACATCGAATATATTTTGTTAATTAATTGTTGTTAAATTTTTGAATTATATTTCAAGATCTACTACAACTAGATTGTCTCAGAACTATTATACTTGAATATAAATCTTTCTGAAGACAACAATCCATCGACTATCAATTACTTCTTTTTGAAATTGTGAAGACCAACTGGAAAGTATTTCAAAGAACAAATACTCTTTTACTTTGAGTTACCGGCTTCTCATACTAAGTAGTGGGTTAGGTTCTATGTATGAACCAAAAGGCTCTATTTTTTCTTAAATTTGTAATGGTGTCAACTGCATGCACTCAGTTGTGGAATAGTCTGTTGATAAGAGGACCAGATAGTGAAAATCATTATGCTCGTGGAGTAGATCGTTGGTGGAGTGGACTAGGGGAATTCTATTCCCTGGACCACTATACATTGTGCATTCTTTTCTATTTATTTTACACTGCTTAATCATTTTGAAAAAGTTAAATGGACAGAACCTGATCTTGTGAAGAAATTATAATACACACAATTCACCCCACTCTTGTGTATATTTGGTATAACCCGATCCAACAATTGGTATCAGAGGTGGTTCTTTTGATAAAGCTATAACAATATGAATGATTTTGGATTATATAAAGCACAATGGCTGATACATGAGAGGGTATGTCAATGGTTCAAGATCTCTACTTCAATGGTGAAAATTATGGATGTTGGAAATAGAGGATGATCATTTATTTAAGGAACCTTGGATATAGAGTCTACTTGAAAACTAACTCCCTATGTGATTCTAGAGAATCCTGAAACATGGAGTGCTGATACAAAAGCAGAGTATGGCATAAATATGAAATCTATGAATTCCATAATCTGTGGTCTTGGACCAAATGAATTCAATAGAGTATATCAGTGCTTGAAGGATTATGAAATTTGGTAGACAATTGCAGTTTTTTATGAAGGAGCTAACAATGTCAGACAAATGAGGTATGCCACTGCTAAATTTAAATTCGACACATTCAGAATGTTTGAAGGAGAAAGAATCACCTAGATGAATGGAAGGCTTATAGAAATTGTTAATAACCGAACTTTTTTTGGGAGATCCTATCTAACAAATAGATCAGGCCCTGAAAGTTCTAAGAGTACTACCACCAAGATGGTATGGAATTTTGAATGCCTTTAGGGAATCATCACCAGTCAAAAATAATACAATGAGAGAGTTAATTGGAACTCTTATGGTGTATGAAGCTAAGATGGAGGATGAAGAAAATGATCATAATTTATTTATCAAGAGATAAAATATTTCCATGAAAGTAACATCTCAAAGGAAGAACAAAAAAAAGAATAATGTAGTCAAAGTGAAATCATAAAATTCTGATTCATCAAATTCAGATGTGGAACTAGCTAAGCTAGCCAGAAAGTTCAGAAAATTTAACAAAAAGAAGTAGGGTTTCAGAAAAGCCTTCAAAAATGATGAAAAAGAATAAAAGGAAGTCAGATGCTATGAATGCAAAAATATGGGTCACATCAGACCTGACTTTCCTCAATTAAAAGGAGAAAAGAAGATGAAATTTTTCAAAAATATTGATAATGAGCAGAAAGAAAAAAGAGAAATGAAAGCCACCTAGATTGTTTTTAAAGACTCCAGAAGCTCATCAAAGTCTTACTCAGAAAAAGAAGAATCAAATCTGAAATCAAAAATGTGCTTTATAGCAGAAGATGATGAGGTAAAATCTTACTACTCATCTGATTCTAATTCTAGTTCTAGTTGTTCAAATAATAAACTTGTAGCCTACTGTAATATACTGTAAGAGAAATATGATTCCTTATTTAAGAAACATAAATCACTAAAAAATATTGATACTTATATTTTAGGAGAAAGAGAGACAATGTTAAAACAACATCAAGAGTTAATTGAAAGATATAACTCATCAAACACAAACTATAGAGACAATGAGACTAAAATAAAAACACTGCAAATAGAAGTAGAAACATACAAAAGTGCAAATCTTATTTTTAAAAAAGAAGAAAGTACACTAAATGAAATACCTGGAAATAATGCGATTAAGAAGGAAATATATGGAATAGGTAGTAAAGGTGATAAACCTAAACTGTATTCGAACTATTTCTCCTCAAGTAAAAAAGGTAAAATTTGTAACTACTGTGGAAAAAAAGGTCACATATCTAAAAACTATTGTTTAAGGCAACCAAAAATAAGTTGGATTAAGAGAGCCTTTGCTCCAAGAAGTTTCTAGGATTCTATTTATTAGAGAAAAACTAAGCATGTCTGGATTCCTAGGTCTTTTCTAGATAACACTATTAGACCCAATAGAATATAGGTACCAAAAAAACCTTTGTTTAAATGCCATTGCAGGAAGCAGGTCACATAAGCAGAAAAAATGAAATATGGTATATGGACAGTGGATGCTTCTGGCATATGAGTGGAAACTCATAAAATTTTAGAACACTAACTCAAAAGGATGGTGGTCTAGTCACATTTGGTGACTGTAGACACCATGAAATGTGTTCTATGCTCTTTTTAATATAGTGAAGATATGATTCTCACATAGACAAAAAATGTCAAGTATGAGTAATGATGTGTTCACCATGAGGATGCAGGTTGGATTTCTATATTCCAAAATAATACTCCATAATGACGAATAAGTGGAATGATTCCCCCATCCAGGAGTAGGTAGAGGATTTACAAGATTGATGATGAAAAGGGGTCAATAGATTAAAGTAAATTTACTAGTTTAATCTAAGAAGACTTGGTGTATTCACTATATCAAGAAGCGTAGATCTATTTGAGAGTTTCGATTTGACAGGTTGCGGTGCCCAAACAGACATACAGATCAAACGTTATGACACTTGGAAGATGGATAAATTTCACAAAAGGACCTACGCAGAAGACCTACGCGAAGGACCTACGCAACAAATGAATTTTTACACCCCTACGCGGAATACCTACATGAAGGACCTATGTGGAGGTCATATGCATACAACTTCCCTTCGACCAGGTCCCCTCCAAGCCTATAAATAGGACTCTTGGGCTCCCCATCTCAAAGACTGAAAAAATTGAAGAGACTCTCTATAGATTCCATTGCGTAGCTCTTTAGCTTAGATCCCTCAAATTGTCTCAGATAGCTCTCTAAACCACAAGAGAAGAGATAATTAAATGGTATAAGTGTGTTTTGAAAGTCTTTTTACAAATTTTACATAGGTTTGGTCCTACTATGTAAAACATATTCTTCATTCATCATTAATACATTTGCGCCATACCTGCATGGTATAGCTATGCGGTACATCAATGTGGGGTAACTACATGGAATATCAATACTGGGTACCTACATGGTATACTTACGCGAGGGACCTATACGACCAACTCAAGAACCCTTTTTAAAACAATTCATGGCAGGTTATCTTCTTCATTGGCTCCCTTGTCTGAATAGGATTCTGTTGAGACCTCCACCAAAACCTCATGACTTATCAAATCTTTGGGAAAGTCACATCAGCATGTCCCCTATTTGGGTTTGTATTTCCATAGTTAGAGGTTTCCCAAATTTGTATCACATTGGGGTTAGGATTCATGGAGTGTCTGTGGGTTTGTATATCCATAGTCACATGGACATTTCTCTTATAAACATGGTTGGGATGGTCCTGGTTTGAGGGTTGGGTCATGGCCTCTCCCTTCTCCAAGAGGCAACCCAGAACCTCAGGTCTCTAGTAGGGAAGGTACAGTTCAAGCCTAATTTTCTTTTTAAAGAATAAAGGAGAATTCTCCCTTCCCCTACCAAGATCAATTTTAGGGCAACAAGCTTGGCATAAGCCCCTAGATTTTCTTGAAGGAGGTGGCATCATTGCTCCTCCTCTCTTATTTGATCCCAAAGACCAAAGGGGGATGGGCACAAGAACTTTTGTTACCCTTTCCCTCTCCCTCTGCGCTTTGTTACCATGGGCAGCCATCCTGGCATAATCCCCTCACATTCATCCCTTTCTCCTAACATTGGATCCTTGTCCAATGTAAATAGAACAGAGGGAATTATCTTCACCTCTCCCTCTTCCATCAGCAGATGAGAAAAAGTGTAAAGTGTCGTTGTTTAATCTTTCAAATCCTCTCATTTCTCACACCAATCATTACTCACGTGGGCTTAGAGATACGTGATGGTTACAACATGTGCACAAACACTCAATGAAAGAACTATGAGAACTCTGATTCCCACCATAACCAGGATACGTAGGAAGTCGTCTCAGGGCCCGAGCTCCTTGAACATCCTCCACAAGAATCCAACACTAATTCCCTTAATCTGGGCATTCTCGTCTGGAATAAGCCCCAAATTAAACCCCCAATTCATCAAGAATCCTTTTCAGAAAGTAAGTCCAAACTCATCTCTCTCAAAAAACCATACTCTCCTATGAGACTTATCAAACGACGTAGGCTTTGATTCCCATCCATATGGGATACGTAGGAAGCCTCCTTGAGGTTCAAACCCAACACTTTGAATCAAACCTGTTCTCCTTGGTCCATATCCCCAATAGAGTCTAATTTTTCTTAGAAACCCATATCCTTTCCATGTTCCTTGGGCTGCTTCAGCATAAGTCCCACATTATGTTTCAACTAAGCACCTTCCGCTTAGAGGTCCTTATCACATGAACTTAAAAGGTATGATGTGTCCCATTCAGTGGCACCTAACTATGAAGGTTCTGATTCTTTTCACAAGGATATGTAGGTAGCCTATCTTATAGGCACGATCCCAAAATCAAAACCAAACTTTCATCTCACTGGGTGAAAATAAAATTCCAGAGTGCCCCACTGAGTGGCTTAAAAACCAGTATCATCACAAATAATGAGTAAAAGAATCTCTAAATAGTATAATAGAGGATACCATTTATGGAAAACCTTAAATACATATGGATATTTCCATTAATGAAAACCTTCAATGCATACTGATGATTATAAATTTTACACATGTTAATAAGTGAATGCGAATTCCAAGGGATACTTATGGAATACTTAATAAATTAATAAGGATTCATGAAAATATCTTAAATTTAAAAATAGAGTTTCAGAGTAGACAATAATTCCCCCCCAAAAGTGTGTGAGGAGTCCGACCTCCCATCCTCTCGACCAATGCATGTTCTTAAGTATCATAAAGTTCAAACTTAACGAACGCCTGCTTTTTGGAAAGCAGGTCCTCCTTAGATAAAGAACTGTTGGAAGATTCTGGTTCCATGAATAAATCTGATGGAAACCACCAGAAAATAGTGATTCTTAAAACTAGAACACAAGTTTCAAGGAACTACGAAATAGTGACAATGCTAAAGGTATGATTATTAGAATTGGAAAAGCTGGATATCCAAAAACAGTCCTAGTCAATAAAGTACTCTATGTACAAGGATTGAAACACAAACTAATAAGTATCTGACGCACGCCAGTCATAGGGTGTTGCAAAAAAAATATTTCATAAGTCAAAATGCAGTAATGTGGTTGACCAAGGATGTATCCCGAAGAGAAGTGCACAAAAAATAGTTTTCCACTTTAAAACAAGGGTAAAAAAGTTATAATTTTGAAAGGTAATCTGAAATTAAAATGATTGAAAAACTATGATATTAAATGGGTGATTTGGCCATGGTCAGTTTCCTAATTATAATGTTATCCTTGTTCTATTTAATTCAAAACTCTTCTTCTAAGTTGATTAAAGTGAGTTTCCACAATCGTTTTGTAACACCCAAGAATTTTATAAGAAATATTTTGTTTTTATTTTATATAAATCATCAAAGTAATATTTCATTACACACAACACTAGCTTGGCTTTCTTTACACACAATTTCGACCTTCCTTGATATCTTGCATCGTACGCAATACCGAGTTTCACTAAACAACGATATGCTATTAAAATATTATTAAAACTAGCCGTTATGAATAGTAATAACCACGTTTTGAAATTTTGTAAATTTTATTTTTCAAAATGGACTTCATTTTTGGATTTGGAATATCGAAATTATCCTAGGGTGAAATTTTGGTATTTTTCTGGAAACTTTCAATTTTTGATGAATAGTGAAAACACTAGGTTACTATTTAAAAACCGACTTTTTATTTAAATAATTATTTATTTTATTAAAATTTATATTAGGTCAAAATTGATACATAATACCTATATAAGTTCAATGTAATTCATTGGAGTAATTTTATAATAATTTTAGATATATAATAATTTTATTGAACTTTTCACCGTCTTTTACCCACCTCCTAGGAGAATTTGCAAATTTACATAAAACTTAATTTTACCGCTTCTGTGAGTGGAATTTAAAAAATCCGAGAGACACAGTTGATGTCATTAAGTAAAATGTGGTTCAATGAGATGAAAATAATTTTTTGTGAATAGTAACTTTTTACTGTTATTTGCCACGGTTAAAAGTAAATAGGGTAATTAAGAGTAAAAATGATATTATTATTACCCTAACACATGTTCTAATTCTATTGGATAAGTTTAATTCGACCAAAAACAACCTTAGGAATAAAATATGACCATTTAGGCCCATTTGGATTAGATTAGGACATTTATTATTAATTTATTTAAAGAAGGGTTAAAATAGTTAAAATCAAAATTTAATAAGTGAATAATTTTTAATATAACGTTATACATGAGATAAATTAGACTATGAATATTCATTTGAAATCTAAAAAGATTTCCTACATAATGGTATTTTATTTTTAATTTTTATACATTAAAAAAGTTAATTTATTTATGACACAAAGATGATGCAGTAATTATCTTATTAATGAAATACTGACATAATTGATGTTATAAATATCCAAATAAATGTAATTTGAGACTTTTTATGAATTAAACTAATTTTATAGGTTAATATGACATGTTAGTATTGATTTAATTAACTATGTTCTAACTAATCATTCTGTTATGATTTTCACAAAAATCAATTACTAAATAGTGTCAAAATTGACATAAAATAGTTTTTAAAACAAATATTATATTATTAATTATTATTTTATTCTTAAAAATAAAATGTTCGGCCAAATGACTTAGATAAGGTTATTTATATTAATAATAAACAACTTGGGGTTCGTTTGGCTTGTTATAGTAAGTTTATTAACCTTATAGTGTAAGAACACAAAAAGACACGGTAAAAGTAAAATTATCTAACTTAAAGATAAATCTAAATGATAAGGTTAAAATAGTAAAATTAATGTGGCCAAATTCTATTGGATGAGAGGATTTAGACCCATACCCACCTTAGATTCTAAATAAATCAATTGGGAGCTATTTAAAACGGAATATGGCTTTATAATAAAATAATATTTTTAGTTTTTCCAAAGGAGCCCCTCTCCTCCCTTATAAAAGGGCACCTTCTTCCTCTCTTCCTCACACCACTTTGAGCCTTCAATCTCATCCAAACCCTGCCAATTTCTTCTCTCCACTTCCCTAGAAGCATCCTAGAGGTCCTGATCTTCTTCAAAGACCAATTTTAGTGCCCAAAATGAGGTCTCAAAGAAACATCTCAAAGAAGAGGTAATGTCCTTTACCGATTCTTTCAACTTTATTTCTTCTTCCACTTATTCTTCTTTAGTTGTTTCATTATTAATTAATAACATCAGTATCAATAATATACTGATATGTTATTATAAGTATGAAAAAACCATATTTCACCATCTATCCATCCTACGGAAAACGAAATCACCGCGCGTGCGTATGTACAGAATACCGTCTCCACACCGCGGTGTAATCTATTTTCCACCACCACCTTACTTGGATGGGTATAATGGTGTAAATAATGAATATACATGATTAATTTAAAGTGATATTGATCCTAAAATAGTATACATACACTCCAATACAATTACACGATCATGGGAACGATATCATCGCTCGTGCGTACGTACGGAATACCGTCTCCATGCCGTGGTGTAATCTATTTTCCACCACCACCTTACTTGGATGGGTATAATGGCGTAAATAATGAATATATATGATTATTTTAAAGTGATATTGATTCTGAAATAGTATACATACACTCCAATACAATTACACGATCATGGGAATGCTATCATCGCTCGTGCGTACGTACGGAATACCGTCTCCACGATGTGATGCGACTCGTTCTACATGATTTTCATTGCATAATGATTACATAAATGAATTGAGTGAATAAATATGATATATATTACACTAATAACATTATGTAAATGAGGTATCTATAACCTAAAAAGAAGAATAAGAATTTATTCGAAAAAACACGCATAAGAACAAAAAGTAATAAACACCCGAATAACAAGTAGCAATGAAATATTACTAATAATAAGATAAGAATATGACCATATATGATATCATAACAATGATTATGATTCTTGAATAAGTCAATGACATTATTTAAATCATTATACAGGAGGTTAAGACACTTACGAAGCAAATCAGACCTAAGGTAATGGAAATATCACAATTTAATTTTTATCCGAGATTGTTTATACTTTGGAATTTACTAGGGTGTATTTTATCATCCACATCCATGTTTCCTCAATATGTAATATTATTTCCATCCACCTACAATTTTTTAAATCCAATTTTACCCTTCGGTGAGTTTTTATTAAAACATATGAAAGGAATCTTTTGTCGTTTTTCGTACGAGGTACTTTTTTGACTTTTCCGACAAAAGTACGAGAAGAATGTTTTTTTAACTTATACGGCATGAATGGATTTTTAAAGCATTATTTCCAAGAATCTTCCTTTACAAGTTTTCAAGTTTATTTTTAATCAACTTATTTTAGTTTATCATTGTATGACATGTTAAGAAAGGAAAAGTGTTTTTGAAGTAGAAAGGATATTTTCCTCAAGAATGGAGTTCAAGTGTTTTATCAAAATTATTTTACATCTAAGATAATAAAGGGTTCTGTTTCTATCCCTATTATTACATTTATTTGATATTTTGTGATGGAAATATTTTTATGAATTTCTTTATCTTATATTAATTGTTTTATGATGTCACGATGTTTAAGAATCCCATTTTTATTACATGGGTTATGCTATGATGTATGGTTTATGATTTTGTGGCACACATAAGAATGGTATCATTATGATATGGGTGGTACCTATATCTCCCTCAAATGCATTGGGTAAATATTTTATTTCTCATGAGATAGACATGGCTGGAATGGCAGGTTAAACCGGTTCAGTGAAACAACACTTAAACAAGGAATGAACTCGGTTCAGAAATGGACTTTGTCCACTAAGATAGTCTTGGAAATGAGTCTTGACTAATAAGAAATGATTCTCTATGATTATGTGTGTATGCCACAATGCTTCATGTTTTAATTTATGATTATTGTGATTACATTTCACGACCATGATTTATCCCATGTTATGAAATTATGATCTCTTTTGCAGGGTAAGATTTCCAAAATGTTATGTTCTTATGAATATGATGTGATGGATATTTCTTTTGTTTACCCTTACTGAGCATTTGAGCTCACCCTTTTGTATGTTTTCTTTCCCTAGGTCAGGAAGAAGTTTATTAAGTAAGATATTCCAAAAGGGACTATAGATATGATGAAATAAATGGGAGACAGTGTAGACGCTTTATGAACCAGTTGTTTATGTTTCCCAGTTTCTAAAGACACTATACCTATACAGTCCTTTCGTGGTTTTGTTATATGTTGTAATAAGTTTACTTCAATTTTGAAGTACTAACATTTTATGTAAAGTATGGGTCATTATAGTTGGTATCAGAGGCAAAGGAGGTAGTAATGTATCCGATCCTTGGGAACTCTCAGATGTGAGCATTGGACGAAGCATGGCTCTCTGCCCAAGGGCTTCATGAGGAAATGGCTGCCACTGGGGATGGTGGTGTGTCCCACCCAGGGGGTGTATCCGCCCATGGAGTGCCCTAATAGGTATCAATTATATTCCACTGGAAGTAATTCCTGACCGTTATAGTTGGTATCAGAGGAAAGGTATAGTCAACATTTGGAAACTAGGATGTGAAAGCCTTAGTAAGAACCATAAGGATAAGTCTAAGCATAGAACACAATATTAGTGTTTTAGAAATGGCCATGAATAACCTATGATAAGACCTTAAGTGTGAAATTTTATTCTTGATTATGGGGTTTTCCTATTATAATTAGTGTTGCTCACACTATTCTTCTTGGTTTTAGACAATGGCTGGAACCCGAAGGAACCGTGTTAATGCGAAATGCGACGGGAAATGCAATGATTGTCCCCCTGAGCAACCAAATGTTTTGGGAGATGGAATGCAAAATATTGTAGTCATGCTCACATAACTATCTCAAGCTATGAATCATGCAGGACTTACAAACGAGCAAAAGAAAGAGCAACATTCTGTTGAATCCTTCATGAGAGAGCATCCACCTTCATTCAACAGGTCTACTAATCTATTAGTTGCTGAACAATGGATCAATACTACTGAAAAGATATTTTCAGTTCATCAATGTTTTGAACATGATAAAGTCATCTTAGTAGTGTATCGTTTGGAAGGTGATGCTGATCAATGGTGGAATCTTATCAAGAATACGAGGCCAAGAGATGAAATTGAGTCCATGGAATGGGAAGAGTTCAAGAAATTATTTTTCAATAAGTACTTCCCATGTATTCTCAGAACAAATATGGAGAAGGAGTTTCTTGAACTAAAGCAAAAGGATGATGAATCTGTTGGTACCTATAAAGAAAATTTTACAAGACTTGGAAGGTATGCTTCTGGTATTATTATCCAACCCGAGAGTAAGACTGATTGATTCTTTAGTGGCTTAAAACCAAGTCTTCGAAGGGCGTTAGCCATAAGGGACTTCAATAGCTACAAGGAAATTGTTCGATGTGCTCTCAAAGTTAAGATAGAGATTGGAGTAACCCATCAGTCATATGGGTTTGATAAGAAGAGGAAAATGGAATTCAAAGGAAAATCTAAAGAGCACACTGAAAAGAAGATGAGTTTTCCCTTATGCACAATGTGTGGAAAGAAACATGGAGGGAGTTGTCTTAAAGGGACAAGTAAATGTTTCAAATGTGGAAAGGAAGGTCATCGGGCATTTGAATGCCGCAATGATGGGAAGAAGATGTCTAGTGATGCGAACAATGAAAAGGCTACACAGAGTGCACCTCCTACACTTCAATGTTACAAGTGCAAGGAAATGGGGCATTATGCCAATCAATGCCCGAATCCAAGGATTATTGATGATGATCGATGTCAAAAAACTCTTAAGGCAAAGACAAAGGAAAGTCACATGAAATTTTTATCAGCGATGTGGAGTATGATAACGAAGTGGTGAAAGGTACACTTACCATCCACTCTAAAGTAGAAAATGTTTTATTTTATTCTGGATCCACCCACTCCTTTATTTCTGAAGAATATTCTAAGGGTATCACCGTATTACCTCAAATATTAGATGTTGAGTTAGTTGTGACAACCCCTAATGGCACAACAGTCGCATCAAAAGTTTATAATTCTTCTCTGATTGAAGTTTGTGGGGAAGTGCTTCCTGGAAATCTTTTGATCCTCCCTATAGTGGAATATGATGTGATTCTTGGCATGGATTGGCTTTATCTATATGAAGCTCATATCAATTTCCAAAGAAGGGAAGTCACATTTCATATTCCAAATCAATCTTTAATCATCTATCGATGCAAGGATGAACATAACCTTCAAGTGGAAATTTCTTCCATATTATGGGTCTTGATTCCACTAAATAAAGGTTATTTATCTCAAATGGTTGGTGAGAAACTCATGATTAAGAATATACCCATTGTACGAGAGTTTGATGATGTCTTTCCGGAGGAATTTCTGGGTCTTCCACCAAATCGTGAAGTTGAGTTTTCAATAGAACTCGTACCGGGTGCTTTACCTATTTCAAAGACACCTTATAGAATGGCCCCAATTGAGTTGCAGGAATTGAAAAAGCAACTCCAAGAGAATCTTGATAAGGTGTTCATACGCCCTAGTGCGTCACCTTGGGGAGCACCTATTCTGTTTGTTAAGAAGAAAGATGGATCAATGAGACTCTGAATTGATTATCGAGAACTTTACAAGATCACTATCAAGAAAAAATATCCTCTCCCGCGCATTGATGACTTATTTGACCAACTACGTAGAGCTCAATACTTTTCCAAGATTTATCTTCGTTCAGGGTATCATCAATTAAGGGTCAAATGGGAGGATATACCAAAGATGACTTTCTGTACAAGGTATGGACACTATGAATTTATAGTGATGCTATTTGGTCTTACTATTTCCCCTGCTATCTTCATGGATCTGATGAAGAGAGTCTTTAGAGACTATCTTGATCAGTTTTTGTTAGTCTTTATAGACGATATTCTTGTATATTCAAAGATCAAGGAAGAACATGAAGATCACTTGAGAATTATATTGAAGACCTTGAGAAAGGAGAAGCTTTATGCCAGATTTACCAAGTGTGAATTTTGGCTTCAAAAAGTTTCATTTTTGGGTCACATAATCTCAAAAGAGGATATATCTGTGGATCCAGCAAAAACAGAGGTTATCGAAAGATGGTTGAGACCAACAACAGTAACTGAGATCCAAAGTTTTCTTGGTTTGGCTGGATATTATCGACGTTTTGTGAAAGATTTTTCACGATTATCTAATCCACTCACCAGGTTGACTCGGAAAGGAGTTAAGTTTGTTTGGATGGAGGAATGTGAAGAGAATTTCAAGGAGTTGAAAAGAAGGTTATCTAGTGCACCTGTTCTCACACTACCTTGTAGTGGAGAAAGGTTTGTGATCTACAGTGATGTATCCAAGAAGGGATTGGGGTGTGTTCTTATGAAAAATGATTTGGTGATAGCTTATGCCTCATGACAGTTGAAAATACCTGAGCAAAATTACCCAACTCATGATTTGGAGTTAGCTGCGGTAATCTTTGCATTAAATATTTGGAGGCATTATCTTTATGGAGAAAGGTGTGACATTTATACTAATCATAAAAGTTTAAAGTATATTTTCACACAAAAGGAGCTTAATATGCGCAAAAGAAGATTGTTGGAGCTAATTAAGGATTACGACTGCTCAATTCATTACCACCATGGGAAAGAAAACAAGGTGGCAGATGCATTAAGTCGACAAGACCATCCCAGTTTATCCATGATGAGGATCACAAAAGATCCAATATTTATGTATTTACAACGGATGGATCTTGGAATTATAATGGAAGGGGAAAAATTGTATCTTTATCAAATTAATGTTCAACCATATATACATGTGAAGATTAAAGAGGCACAGAAAGAAGATGTAGAGTTACAAAAGAAGGTGAAAAATGTTTCGGAATTCAACCTTGATTGTGATGGGATAATAAAGTTTAGGAATCAGGTTTGTGTTCCTCCCATCCCCGAATTAAAGAAGGAGCTGCTGGATGAGGCTCATAGTTCTTCATTCTTTATTCATCCTGGAAGCATGAAGATATATAGGGAATAGAAAGAGTACTTCTGGTTGGATGGCATGAAAAGAGATGTTGTTGAATATGTCTCTCGATGCTTGGTTTGTTAGCAAGTTGAAGCTGAGAGACAGAAGTCTAAGGGGATGTTATAACCATTACCCATACCCGAATGGAAATCGGAAAACATGACTATGGACTTTGTCACAACACTTCCTAAAACATTTAAAGGCAATAAGGCTATCTGGGTCATAGTTGATTATCTTACAAAGTCTGCACACTTCATTGCTATTAGAGAAGATTTTTCTCTTGATCAGCTTGCCAGGATATATGTAAAGGAAGTGGTAAGATTGCATGGAGTACCACTTTCCATTATATCTGATCGGGATCCGAGGTTTACCTCAAATTTCTAGCGAACTCTTCAGCATACTCTGGATACAGAGTTGAGTTTCAGCACTGCTTATCATCCTCAGATAGACAGTCAGTCTGAGAGGAAAATTCAAACTCTAGAAGATATGTTGAGAGCTTGCTCTATGGATTTCAAAGGTGGTTGGGATCAACACCTACCTTTGGTGGAATTTTCTTATAATAATAGCTTTCACTCCAGTATTCAGATGGATCCTTATGAAGCTCTCTATGGAAAGAAATGTAGGACTCCAACTTGCTGGGATGAAGTTGGGGAAAGAAAGATATCAGGACCGGATCTTGTTGATGAGATGGCAGAAAAGGTCCGATCCATTCAAAAACACATAAGAGCAGCTCAGAGTCGACAAAAAAGTTATGCTGACAACCGAAGAAAAGACTTAGAGTTCGAAGTGGGTGATAATGTGTTCTTACGAATATCTCCTTGGAAGAGAGTAATGAGATTTGGAAAGAAGGGAATGTTGAGCCCTAGGTATATCGGTCCTTTCGAAATTCTGGATCGTGTTGGGAAGGTAGCTTACCGATTGGCGCTTCCACCGAATCTCTCTCAAGTTCACGATGTGTTCCATGTATCTCTCCTGAGAAAGTACATACCTGATCCTTCGCATGTACTCAACTCAGAAGTTGTACCACTGGAACAAGATCTTTCTTATGAAGAACAACTGATAGAGATTCTCAATCGTAGTGAAAAAGCCTTAAGGAACAAGACCACTCGCTTGGTGAAAGTTTTATGGAGGAACCACCAATTATAAGAAGCTACATGGGAGCTTTAGGATATGATGAGGGAGAGGTATCCTCATCTGTTTGTTACAAGTGAAGAGTTTCGAGGGCGAAATTCATTTTAAGGGGGGTAGAATGTAACACCCGAGACTTTTATAAGAAATATTTTGTTTTTATTTTATATAAATCATCAAAGGAATCTTTCACTACACACAACACTAGCTTGGCTTGCTTTACATGCAATCACGACCTTCCTTGATAGCTCGCGTCGTACGCAATACCGAGTTTCACTAAACAACGATATGCTATTAAAATATTATTAAAACAAGCCGTTATGAATAGTAATAATCACTTTTGGAAATTTTGTAAATTTTATTTTTCAAAATGGACTTCATTTTTGGATTCAAAATATCGAAATTAGCCTAGGGTGAAATTTTGGTATTTTTCTGGAAACTTTCAATTTTTGATGAATAGTGAAAACACTAGGTTACAATTTAAAAACCGACTTTTTATTTAAATAATTATTTATTTTATTTAAAGTCATTTTAGGTAAAAATTGATACATAATAACTATATAAGTTCAATGTAATTCATTGGAGTAATTTTATATTAATTTTAGATATATAAACATTTTATTGAACTTTTCACCGTCTTTTACCCACCTCCTAGGAGAATTTGCAAATTTATATAAAAATTAATTTTATCGCTTCTGTGAGTGGAATTTCAAAAATCTGAGAGACACGGTTGATGTCAGTAAGTAAAATTTGGTTCAATGAGATGAAAATAATTTTTGGTGAATAGTAACTTTTTACTTTTATTTACCATGGTTAAAAGTAAATAGGGTAATTATGAGTAAACATGATATTATTATTACCCTAAAACATTTTCTAATTCTATTGGATAAGTGTAATTCTACAAAAAACAACCTTAGGAATAAAATATGACCATTTAGGCCCACTTGGATTAGATTAGGACATTTATTATTAATTTATTTAAAGAAGGGTTAAAATAGATAAAATCAAAGTTTAATATGTAAATAATTTTTAATATAGGGTTATCCATGAGATAAATTAGACCATAAATATTCATTAGAAATATAAAACAATTTCCAACATAATGGTATTTTATTTGTAATTTTAGACATTAAATAAGTTAATTTATTTATGACACAAAGATGATGCAGTAATTATCTTATTAATGAAATATTGACATAATTGATGTTATAAATACCCAAATAAATGTAATTTTAGACTTTTTATGAATTACACTAACTTTCTAGGTTAATATGACATGTTATTAGTTATTTAATTAACTTTTTTAGAACTAATCATTCTGTTATGATTTTCAAAAAAATCAATTACTAAATAGGGTCAAAATTGACATAAAATAGTTTTTAAAACAAATATTATATTATTAGTTGTTATTTTATTAATAAAAATCTAATGTTAGGCCAAGTGACTTATATAAGGTTATATATATTAATAATAAATAACTTGGGGTTCGTTTGGCTTGTTATAGTAAGTTTATTAACCTTATAGTGTAAGAACACAAAAAGACATGGTAAAAGTAAAATTATCTAACTTAAAGTTAAATCTAAATGATAAGGTTAAAATAGTAAAATAAACTTGTTCAAATTCTATTGGATGAGAGGAATTAGACCCATCCCCACCTTAGATTCGAAATAAATCAATTTTGAGCTATTTAAAACCGAATATGGCTTTATAATAAAATAACATTTTTTGTTTTTCCAAAGGAGCCCCTCTCCTCCCTTATAAAAGGGCACCTCCTCCCTCTCTTCCTCACACCACTTTGAGCCTTCAAGCTCGGCCAACCCATGCCAATTTCTCCTCTCCACTTCCCTAGAAACATTCTAGAGGTCTTTTTATTCTTCAAAGACCAGTTTTAGTGCCCAAAAAATAGGTCTCAAAGAAACATCTCAAAGAAGAGGTAATGTCCATTACCGATTCTTTCAACTTTATTTCCTCTTCCAATTCTTCTTCTTTAGTTGTTTCATTATGAATTAATAACATCAGTATCAATAGTATAATTATATGTTATTATAATTATGAAACAACCCTATTTCACCATCTATCCATCCTACAGAAAATGAAATCACCGCGCGTGCGTACGTACAGAATACCGTCTCCACGCCGTGGTGTAATCTATTTTCCACCACCACCTTACTTGGATGGGTATAATGGTGTAAATAATGAATATATATGATTATTGTAAAGTGATTTTGATTATTAAATAGTATACATACACTCCAATACAATTACACGATCATAGGAACGATATCATCGCTCGTGCGTACGTACGGAATACCATCTCCATGCCGTGGTGTAATCTATTTTCCACCACCACCTTACTTGGATCGGTAAAATGGTGTAAAGAATTAATATATATGATTATTGTAAAGTGATATTGATTCTGAAATAGTATACATACACTCCAATACAATTACACGATCATGGGAATGATATCATCGCTCATGCATACGTACGGAATACCGTCTCCACGATGTGATGCGACTCGTTCTACCTGATTTTCATTGCATAATGATTACATAAATGCATTTAGGGAATAAATATGATATATATTACACTAATACCATTCTGGAAATGATGTATCTATAACCTAAAAAGAATAATAAGAATTTATTCGACAAAACACACATAAGAACAAAAAGTAATAAACACCCGAATAACAAGTAGCAATGAAATATTACTAATAATAAGCTAAGAATATGACCATATATGATATCATAACAATGAGTATGATTCTGGAATAAGTCAATTACATTATTTAAATCATTATACAGGATGTTTGGACACTTACGAAGCAAATTGGACCTAAGGTAAGGGAAATATCACAATCTCATTTTTATCCGAGATTGTTTATACTTTGGAATTTACTGGGGTGTATTTTATCATCCAAATACATGTTTCCTCAATATGTAATATTATTTCCATCCACCTAAAAATTTTTAAATCCAATTTTATCCTTCGGTGAGTTTTTAGTAAAAGATATGAAAGGAATCTTCTGTCATTTTTCGTACGAGGTACTTTTTGACTTTTCCGACAAAAGTACGAGAAGAATGTTTTTTTAAATTATAGGGCATGAATGGATTTTTAAAACATTATTTCCAAGAAGCTTCCTTTACAAGTTTTCAAGATTATTTTTAATCAACTTCTTTATGTTTAGAAATGTATGACATGTTAAGAAAGGAAAAGTGTTTTTGAAGTAGAAAGAATATTTTCCTCAAGAATGGAGTTCAAGTGTTTTATCAAAATTATTTTCCATCTAAGATAATAAAGAGTTCTGTTTCTATCCCTATTATTACATTTATTTTATTATGTTGTGATGGAATTATTTTTATGAATTCCTTTATCTTATATGAATTGTTTTATGATGTCACGATGTTTAAGAATCCCATTTTTATTACATGGGTTATGCTATGATGTATGGTTTATGATTTTGTGGCACACATAAGAATGGTATCATTATGATATCGGTGGGACCTATATCTCCCTCCAATGCATTGGGTAAAGATTATATATCTCATGATATAGACATGGCTGGAACGGCAGGTTAAACTGGTTTAGTGAAACAGGACTGAAACAAGGAATGAAATCGGTTCAGAAATAGACTTTGTCCACTAAGATAGTCTTGGAAATGAGTCTTGACTAATAAGAAATGATTCTATATGATTATGTGTGTATTCCACAAAGCTTCATGTTTTATGTTATGATTATTGTGATTACATTTCACGACCATGATTTATCCCATGTTATGAAATTATGATCTCTTTTGGAGGGTAAGATTTTCAAAATGTTATGTTCTTATGAATATGATGTGATTGATGTTTCTTTTGTTTACCCTTAATGATCAATTGAGATCACCCTTTTTATGTTTTCTTTCCCCAGGTCAGGAAGAAGATTATTAAGTAAGATATGCCAAAAGGGACTATAGATATGATGAAATAAATGGGGGACAATGTAGACGCTTTATGAACCAGTTGTTTATGTTTCCCAGTTTCTAAATACACAATACCTATACTGTCCTTTCGTGGTTTTGTTATATGTTGTAATAAGTGTACTTCAATTTTGAAGTACTAACATTGTATGTAAAGTATGGGTCGTTATACGTTTCCTCTCACTTCCTTGGTGAAATTATGATGGTGAGAGAAAACCTTACCAAGATCTCGGTTTGGTCAACTCTCTTTCCATGTGCAAACTAGTTGTATTGAATATCTTTAATTGGCATGGGAAATACCCGATAAGGTATTGTTTATCCCAAAAAATCAAGAAAATTCACTACCCCTTTTACACGTACTGACGATCATCGAGTACTTCACCACTAACCCCCAGTCTGTTCGATCATATATAAACAAGAAATTTGTGGATGGAGATAATGATTATTTTACCAAGGAAAAAATCAATAAAAGAATTAAAATTTACAAATTATTTCACTTGATAATAAAATACTCTATATGAAATTGAAAACAACTTTGAAGAAGAAATAAATTTCATTCAATTACATCCAAGAACTTCAACATTAGAAAATAGAAAACCTACCCTTCCCCAATCACTCAAAATGTTTACCTGACCATGGTAAGGGTAATCGAGATGAATGAGGAAGAAGGAGACATTAAAAAAATATGGAATATAAAATAAATAAAAGAAAGGAAGCTGAAAATTTCTCCTTCTTGGTGTCCCAGAAGGAATGGGATGGAGAATGGAATGATTTTGGAAGGAGGTGAGGGCCTCATTTAATAGGCAGAATTATGTACTCCGATGTCTTAAACATATTTGGACCCTTAAATCGATGATTCAGACATGGACCTCTTCTTAAATGTTGTTTATAAATATGTTTTCCGTTAACCCTCCAAATTTCAGCTCCTTTGGACACCAGATAAATGAGTTATGAATTTTTAATTGGCAGTTTTTTTCTGGACGCACCTTCCTGGAAGCTTCCTTCAAAAATATAACATCCAATGGTAGCTTTAATTAATTTTAAACTCCACAAAATATTGTTTATATCCTTCCATGTCTTTCCTAATTCTATCCCTGATAAAAGTACCTAAATTTTATGTGTGAAGGACGAGTTTTGGTTTCGTTACTGTGGTGGGGTCTATGCTATCTTCCCGGAAAAGTTTCCAACTTCAATGAATTTTTATGCCCTTTAGATGGCCGAATCAACTCTTAGACAAGAAGAAAAAATTGGATGAAATAAAATAAGGATTTCAAAAAAATAAAATTCACTCAATTTTAATTTATATTTTTCATGAAATGACTAAAATACCCTTGATGTAAAAATTTGTTTAAATCCCGAATTATGCATTTTTCACCATTTTTCTCAAAACACATCATAAATCTAAAATTAATTTATATAAGCTAAAATTGATTATTTGGGATTATTAAAACAATTTAAATGAATAAAAAAATGTGTAAAATATTATCTCTATAAATTCCACCACACTTAGCACTTGGACTCCTTGACAAGTAAACATCAAAATCAAATCAAATAAAATCAAATCCAAAACACATACCCATGAGATCTACCAAATCCATACAAAGAAACAAAAATATATCATTACTCATCAAAAAAATTCATTTAACATTCTCCATTTTAGATTATATAATATATTTCCACTTCATTTCTTATCCCATGCACACAAAACACCTACCTCACATGAATTTTCTCCCATCTTACAAATGTAAATGTTCTACAAGGTTTTTCTAATCCAAAATCACACAAGAATCACCATAGGATTGCTAAATTCCTACTTCTCCACCTAATGTGATTGAAGGACATGTGTTTCTCATGAGGACTTTTCAGGGTTGTTCTGTGGCTTTCTATTGGTAGGATTTAGATGTTAAAAATTTTGAGGCTGAAAAAGGAGGGCTTGGCTCTTTTTGAAGCAAAATTGCAAGATTCTTATTTTCACTCAAACATGGTCTCTTTATCTTTACCTTTGTATAAAATAGGATCCATAATCATGAGAAATCAAGGAAAGTTCATGCCATTTTTCATTTCACCAGCAAAAATTTCATCTCATTTTTTTTGAAATCTCCCGATAGGGACATCATTCCTTCTACTTTGGATGCTCCATAAAGGCACATCTTCTTTTATCATGAATGCTTCAGAAAGGAACAAATTTTAACAAAATAAAATCTTCAGTAGAAACATCGGCTCTTCAAAATTTTATATTCCACCAAAATTATCACCAAATGAGGTAGTACACCGCAAGACATCTTCCCCCACACATAGGTTCCACTAGATCATGAAATTTCACATCAAGAGCAGGTTGGATAGGGAAAATTGGCATGTAATGTAGTTAACCTAATAGGTTGTTCATGGATTCTAGGGGCTGAAATGATTAATGTATAAGGTAGGCCATAATGAAAAGGATTATTTTGAAAAGGGGGCTTAAAACCAAATAAATGCCTCAATCATTTAAAACACATATACCCCAAACTCTAAAGTTTTTAAAGGAATAAATCAAATTTTGGTTAAAGAAATCATGGTATGGTTATCTCAAGAAATGAGGTGAATGAAAATTATATGACAAAAAAGGTTCAAAAGCCTCATAGGAAAGTGATTTCAGATATATAGACAGTGAAATATGGCATGGGATTCAAAAATTAGTGTTCTTTTCATGAAATTTCAAAATATTTGAACTTGAAACAAAGTCATTTGAGTATTCATTTAAGCTCAGTTTCATGGAATATATTGGTTCACTCATTTAAATGGGTTTCAAAAATGGTAATGATAATCATTTCAGCTCAAAAGTTTCAAAAACACACCCAATTTTAAAAATAAACACACAAATATCTAATTTGTTTTATGAAAATGGCACCAAGCATCCAATGAAAATCATAAACAACAAAGTTTCCCTCCCCCACACTTAATTGATTCAGTGTCCTTATTGCATTCAAATGGATTTAACATATAAGTAGATTTTTAAAATGAATCACAACAAGAAAGAAAGTGTAAAGGAGAGGTATGACCTGACTTATACATAGTGAAACATCGAGTTTAGCTCCTAAGTGTTGCACTCTAAAAACATACAAAAAAAGGAAAAAAAGAATACATAAGATATTTATTGAAACAAGGAAAAGTATAAATAAGATGAGAATAGAATGATATATCTTGTTTTAATCGCCCAAGTGGGCCCTGGGTTTTGACTGCCTCTAGAGGGGTAGTTCTAATCGGTTATCCCCAATCTGATGGTGGGTGAGGTTTCTTGTTCATGAACTAATAAGAATTCTTCTTTATAGTATGCACTTGTTCCTTTTTGTTAAGGACTCCATGGATATAACATACCAAGTCCACCCCCATTGTAGTGAGATATATCCTTTATAGTGGTGTAAGGACAATGACCCTCCTCTTTCTTGGTTTCCACTTGCTCAACATCTTCTTTATTCTCCAGTGGTTGATGATAGTATGATATATCAGTGGAAAAATCAAAGGGAATGTCAGAGTATAACTCTATTTGAAAAAAAATAAAGCATGAAGTGTCAATATAAAATTCTTCCCTTTCAATGTCTACGTATTGGGTTTCTATTTCCTCAGGAAAAGCCACTTTGATCTGTTCTTGAACACCCTAAAAAAAATTTCAACAAGTTCAGCGAGCTCCAGATGTTCCTCTTTTGATGAATCTTATTTTTCATCATCTTCCTCCAAGGAAATACAAGTGTTGGTGGAATCTGAAAAATTAAAACAAGGGTAGGTAATACTCAATTTAGTTTTTGAAAAATCAAAAGGCAATGAGTTCATGAAAAGAATATCTCCCTGAGTTGGTTCATCTTCAATCTCTTCTTTATTGGGCAACCCCTCTGGGAGTTGAGTAGTAGCAGGTAGAGGCAGGAAGTCAGTATTCACTATATCTTGGATCTTCATAGAAAAATCATGGATGACTAAGGGGAGGTCTTCTTGGACCTTGGAAACTTCATAAAATTATGGAAATTATTGGTAGAACTCAGTTAGATTTCGGACCATCTCTTCAAAACCATCTTTGTTAATGTCCTCTCTTAGTCCATCTATGAATTCTTTGAATGTTTTCTCATCATTATTTGTTTTCTAAAATAACCTCACATGTCTAGCAATATAATAAACACCATCTTATGAAGAAAATGTTGAGTCAATAATTTTTTCATTTATCCGTGGGTAATTGTTCCATGAATTAAAGAAATAGTCCTTTGAAAACAACATGGCAACTGTTTTTTTGTTTCTTTTTTAAATTTTCAAAGAGTCAAGTATTTATAATTAGGTAGTGGCACTGCCTCCCGAGAAATAGTGCCATGTTTTGATGAATTCTTGTCATAGTGCATGGAAAAAAAATTATTTCCTATGTTAAAATGTAGTAATGTGGTTGACCTAGGATGTCTCCTGAAGAGGAGTGCACACAAAATAGTTTGTCACTTTAAAAAGAGGGTAAAAATTTTGTTCTTTTAAAAGGAAATTTGAAATTCAAATGATTGAAAAACTATGATATTAAAAGGGTGATTACGTTGTGGTCAGTTTCCAAATTGTAATACTATCTTTTTTCTTTTTAATTCAAACATCTTCTTCTTAGTTGATTAAAGTGATTTTTCATAATCTTTTCTTCTCACTTCCTTGGTGAAATTATGATGGTGAGAGAAAACCTTACCATGATCTTGGTTTATTCAACTCTCCTTCCATGTGCAAAATAGTTGTATTGAATATCTTTAATTGACATTGGAAATACTCGATCGAGTCTTGTTTATCCCAAACAATCAACAACATTTACTACCCCTTTTACACGTACTGACGATCATTGAGTACTTCACCACTAACCGCTAGTCTATTCCATCGTATAGAAACCAAAAATTAGTGGAGGGAGATAATGATTATTTTACCAAGGGAAAAATCTATAATGAAATTTAAATTCAAGAATGACCACACTTGATAATAAAGTATGCTATATGAAATTGAAAAAAAAATTGAAGAAGAAATAAATTTCATTCAGTTATGTACAAGAATTCAAGAATTACAAAATAGAAAACCTACCCTTCCCCCAACCACTCACAATGTTTACCCCACCATGGTAAGGGTAATCAAGATGAATGGGAAAGAAAAAGTCACTGAAAAACTATGTAAAAGAAAATAAATAAAATAAATAAATCCAAAATATTCTCCTTCTTGGTGTCCCAAAAGGAATGGGATGGAGAATGGGATGATTTGGGAAGGAGGTGAGGGCCTCCATTTATAGGTAGAATTATGTACTCCAAAATTTTGCACGTCTTTAGACCCTTAAATGGCCGATTCATGCATGGAAACCTTATTTAATGTAGTTCATAAATAGTTTTTACATTTACCCTCCAAACGGAATCTCCTTGGAACACCGAATGAATGAGTAAGGAATTTTTAGTTGGCGGTTTCTTTTTCTGGACGCAGCTTCCAGGAAGCTTCCTTCAAAAATATAACATCAAATGGTAGCTTTAATGACTTCAAAACTCCACCAAATTTTGTGTAGATCTGGATTTATGTTTCCTAGTGCTATAACAGGTATAATTACCCCAATTTGATGTTTGAATGCTGAGTTGTGGTTCCGTTATAGTGGTGGGGTCCATGTTGTCCGCCCGGAAATGTTTCCAACTTCAATGAATTTTTAGACCCTTTAGATGGCCGAATCAACTCCTGGTCAAGACGACAAAATTGGAGGGAATAAAATAATTATTCAAAAAAAATAAGATTCAATAAATTTGGAATTATATTTTTCATGAACTGACTAAAATACTCTTGATGTAAAAATCTGTGTAAAATCCAGAATTAGGTGTTTTCCACCATTTTTCCCAAAAACACATAATAAATTCTTAATTGATTCATATAAGCTAAAATTGATTATTTAGGATGATTAAAACAATTTAAATTCATAAAAAAATGTGGAAAATATTAGCTCTATCAGTATCTCTCAACTTTGTGATGATGACTATTTTTTTGATTTTTCTAATCACTATTGTTCTGTTTTTAAAGATAAATTGCTTAAATTTAGAGCACCCAAAACTGATAATGTTTACACCCTGGTCTTAAATTCATTGTGTAAAAAAAATTAAAATGATTATCTGCTAAGATAAATTAATCTTGGATCTGGCATATAAGAATTGGACATTGTAATATATATGCTTTAAAAAAGTTATCTAAGAAACAATTAGTTTCTGATTTGCCTAGTCTAAAATTTGAAAGTGATAGATTCTGTGATGCATGTCAACTTGGAAAGTAGAACAAATAATTCTTCAAATCTGTTAACAAAATTGATCTAAACCTCTAGAATTTATCCATATGGATTTTTTTGGAACTTCAAGAATATCATGCTTGACTGGTAAATTATATGTCTATGTTTTAGTTGATGACTATTCTAGATTTACTTGGATTTGTTTTCTAAAATATAAAAATGAATCTTTCACTATATTTGAAGGTTTTTGCAAAGATGTTCAAAATGAAAAAGATTCCAAAATAATTTCATTAAGAAGTGATCATGGTGGAGAGTTTGAGAATCTGGAATTTAATTTCTTCTGATCAAATATGAGTATTAAATATACCTTCTCTGCACCAAGAACACCTCAACAAAATGGAAATGTTGAAATAAGAAATATTAATATTCAAGAAATGTCTAGGACTATGCTAAATGAATACATTATTCCTACCTATTTCTGGGAAGAAGCTATAAGAAAACCTTGTTATATAATGAATAGAGTTTTATTCAGACCAATTTTTAAAAAGACACCCTATGAACTCTAGAATAACAGAAAACCTAAAGTAAATTACTTTATTGTTTTTAGATGAATGGTTTACACCTTAAACACCAAGAAAAATGTTGGTATGTTTAACCCAAAATCTGATGAAGGCATTTTCTTAGGATATTCTAAAATTTCTGAAGCTTATAGAGATTTTAATAAAATGTCAAGGATTGTTGATGAATTAGATCATGTGAAATTTGATGAATTTGATCCCTTTGAGAAAAGGAAAGACCAAATTGATGAATCTGACTCTAATTATAACATGATAATTGAGAACTTGAAAGATGATTTTGAAAAATATTTACATGAAATTTAGTTTAGTTCAGAAGAACATGACATTGAAGAACCTAACAGTATACAACCTAGACAATATTAAACCATAAAGAATCACACTTTAGAAACTATTATAGGATACCTAGACACTAGAATAAAAACTAGAAGATATGTAGGAAATCTTGTTGAATTATCTTTATTTATATCCCAATCAGATCCTAAGACATTAGAAGAATCCTTAGTTGATGAAAGTTGGATGACAACAATACAAGAAGAACTAAACAAAATTAAAGAGAAATGATATTTAGAATTTAGTTGAAAGACCTCATAACTATCCAGTTATAGGAACCAAATCGTTCTTTAGAAATAAACAAGATGATCTAGTAATAATAACTATAAATAAATAAAAATCGTAGCTAAAGGATATAATAAGAAATGAGGTATAGTTTTTTATGAGACCTTTGCACCTATTGCTAGATTAGAGGCCATTAGGATCATTTTATCCTATGCATCTCATATGAACATTAAATTATTTCAGATGGATGTTAAGTCTTCCTTTATAAATTGTTACTTATTAAAGGATGTTTATGTTGAGCAACCTCCGGGTTTTAAAAATTCACAAAAACCAAATTCTGTTTTTAAACTTACTAATGATTTTTATGGCCTTAAACAAGCACCTAGAGCTTGGTATGAAAGATTAAGTTCTTTTCTTTTAAAAAATGATTTTACTGTTGGGAAGTTAGATCCAACATTGTTTAATAAAATTTTCAACTATAATATTTTATTGGTTCAAATTTATGTTGATGATGTAATTTTTGGTTCAACAAACAAAAAACTTTGTCATGAGTTTTCAAATTTAATGCAAAAAGAATTTGAAATTAGTATGATGGGAGAATTAAATTTCTTTTTAGGACTTCAAATTTATCAAAAAGATTTTGGAAATGTTTTAAATCAAATAAAATACATTACTAATTTACATTAGAAACTTGGACTTGAAAACAACAATAAATATTTAACTCCTATGTGTACTAATATAAAACATTATTTGGATGAAATTGGAAAATCCGTTGACAACAGGTTATATAGAGGTATTAATGGTAGTTTTTTATATCTTACTACTATCGTGGAAGATATAATATATTCAGTATTTCGTTGTGCTAGATTTCAATTTGACCCAAAATAATCTCACTTAAGGGTTGTCAAAAGAATTTTTAGATATTTAAAAGGAACTATTTTTCAATCTCTTCTCTATCAAAAAACATTAAATTTTAATTTAATTTTTTATTTACATTAAGACTTTAGAATTTGTAGATTAGATAGAAAAAGAACCTCAGTGACTTGTCACTTTTTTGAAAAATCTTTAGTGTCATGGTCTAATAAGAAACAACACTCAGTTGCCCTATCAAAAACCAAAGCAGAATATGTATCTGATGGCAGTTGTTGTGCAGAAGTTTTATAGATGAAAAACAATCTTATGGATTTTGGACTAAATTTTTATAATACACCTATTTTATGTGATAATAATAGTACTATAAATATTTTAAAAAACCCGACTAATCATTCTAGAACTATGAATATTGATATCATAAATCACTTTCTAAGAGATCATGTTCTTAAAAAAGAAATATTCTTTGAATTTATAAGCACTAAAATTTAGTTTGAAGATATTTTTACTAAACCAATTTTCAATGAAATGTTTTATTTTATTAAAGGGGAGCTAGGTTTATTAATTTTTAAATGAATTTTTTTATTATTTATTTTTATTATTATTTTACAAGTTTTTATTATTACTTTTCCTTATTATTTTAAAATTTTCGTCAGTTCTGCTTTAAAAATTTTCAAGTAAGTTTTTACTTTTAAATAATGTAATAATTACTATCTATATAATGACATGGGAATCAAGGATGTAAGAAACCATTTCCAATTCCCAAACTGTTCATTTTCTCAAAACCCCGAGAAACCCCGAGAAATTTATCACTCTTCTATACCCACACATGAACCTTCGAAACACTACCTTTTCAAACCTTTAGAAATATGTGATAGCAGTGGACAAAACCAAAAGGAATGATGAGCCAAAAACCAAAAACACCAGGTGACCAAACTCGACAGGATGAAAGACTTTTCATGGAAAAGTGATTGATCTAGAATGGTTGTACCAGGCATATCTGATGCTGAGGCAAGCCCTATCATTTCAAAAACTTGAGAAAACCTTCAATGGAGACTATATGAAGTTTCTACATGAGGTATAACTTCGACACTTTTTTAAATTGGTTCATTTCAGTCTAGGTGAAGATGAAGATTCAATAATAGCTAAGATCGAGGACAGAGATTTTCCGATTTCATCATTGGAGATAATGAAAATTATTAACTGCCCTCATGAGGAAGTTTTCCATTTTGATTTAAAGAATATTGGTGATAATGTCCATAAGTACGAGAACATTATGTCTTGTCTATTTGTCTCTACAAATATAAAGAAGATGTTAGTGAAATATTTAGACCATGACCAGAAGATTTTAGTTAAATTTCAACAAACAGGTATTTCACCCAGAATGTCAAAGATGAAGAAAATATTGTGCCCTCCTCTAAATTAATTTTTTTTATTATTCCATTTTAAGGAAAATGGAAAAACCACAGTACACAACCAGATTACCACTACGTGCTGAAAGAGCTTAAAAAATGGTTAAAAACAAGGCTAATATTACTTGACTCAGCTACTCTGTAGAGCTCGCAGTGCAGCATACCAACCTGGATGTCAGGATCCTCTCTGATAAGATCTTCAAGGTGTGTAATCATCCTTTCCATTGTCTGAATAAATTCCTCTGAGTTGATTTTATCCTGATTGAACCCTTGGGCCAAAATTCTATCTTGTTTATCTAACCACACTTCTTGCTCCTCTGTGGCATCAACTTGAATCCTTCGTTCATAAATTCTGTTGAGATCCTCTTCCGAAACATTGGGATGTATGGATTGCTCAATCATTTCTTCCTTGGAGTGCAAGATATGTTTCAAGCACTCTCCATTCTCTTCTTCTTTGTCACTTGTAAGCCTATTTGGTTCTTCTCTTTCTTCCTCCAGAAGGACTATGCTTACTTTGTTCCTTTCCTTCTTGGAGACCTAGTCTCCATTGGTTTTGGCAGGAGAGAATAATCCTTGCGTCACTTAGTCTTTTTCCCATGGACCATAATACATTTCCCTGAATCTCTAGAGACTTTTTCCCCTTCTTTCGCCAAGGGCAATGTGGGCCTTTTCCTTTACATCGGTCCAAGCTATACATTAAAGGGATACTGAAGCCATCATCACCTAAATAATCATCCTCCTGCAACAATAGAGGTTCATGAACACTATGGAATATTGGTTTCTTTTGGATCATAATAAAAGGAAAGGACTCGAAGGAAAAATCCGTAGAGAAGTCACTACAAAGGAATGATGTAGAGAAGTCATATGATGAATACCTACATTTAGCACTGATAAATCCAATGGAAGATCAAACTGAGAATCAAGAACAAGGTTCCTTTGATTATGATAATAATTATGTGGAGGAGTTAATTAGAAATTTTAATAATGCCCAAGCTGAAAATGATTCCTTTAGAAGAGCATTAGAAAAGGTACATCTGAAATTTCAAAGACTGAAATCCAGATCTATTTCTAAACAAGAAGTCAAAAATTTCAAGAAGGAAATGTTGGCTGATGTTTCCAATCTCAAATCTGAAATGTTAATGAAGTCAGATATACTAATGTTTAAATCTTTCATGGAGCAACAATTTGCAGTTGTGAGACATAGTGAAGCCAGAACATCTGGTACTTCACCTGATCTAATTAGAAGCTTTCAGGCCATTATCGCAGCTATGAGCAATATGAATGATAGACTGCAGGACCTTCAATGCAATAATGCTCCTTTATCTGTTTTGTTGGACCATTAGAAGTTTATTATTGAGCAGTTGACATCAAATAAACCTGGAATTAGAGTTTTTCTGAATCAGTTAACTAATAAGTTAACTCTTTTTATGGAAATAGAAGAGAGTTTACATGAGTTTTTCAGAGTCAATTTGATTGAAGACATCCATCTGACTCGGAAAGGAAGAGATCTCATAGTCTAGTTAAGTTATGGACTGATGAAAAGGTTGAGACTGCATATGTCAGATCTCAAGGAAATCATTTAGAGGCATTGAAACCTGTTCCTCAAACCTTTTTATCCCAACCTTGATTCGCATTGTCACTAATATACTTGTAATTATATTTTCAATAACATATATTTGAATCACATGTTTATGTGTCATTAATTTCTTTTACTGTACTGTTTATGCAAGAATTACAATAATCCAGATTCAAATATTGATAAACAGTTTATCATAGCATTTACTTAAGTTCAGTGCTATATTTAATTGTGTTATATTCTTTTTTAAATAATTTTTTTAATATCAAAAAGGGGGAGAAATATGGATAAACACAATATATTTTTTTGGGAGAAATTTTGGGATAAACACTAAATTCATTATTTATAAAGGAAGAGATATTATTTTACTTTATAAACGGACAAAAAATGTGAAAATTTGGAAATAATTTTGTTAAAATAAAATATTGGTTCTATCTTTTCAAAATTCTAAATTATATGCAATTAATTTAGTAAGATAATTTTATTGGTATTTTCTTGGGTTTTATGATCATCAAAAGGGGAGATTGTTGAGAAAGTGTTGTTGTCAACAATACACTATCTTTTTATTATGATTTTGATGTTCACAAATACCCTTATTTTTTATTCTAAAGATTTTACTTTGAGTAAATTTTAGGAAATTAATATTATTTATTTCTCTATTTTGAAATAATATTTAAGCATTTTAATCCACGTGGAGGTTTTTTCAAAGTATTCAGAAATCACATTAGTGTGTTCTAAAAACACTGTTTTTACTCAATGTTTTTTGATATCACTTTTGCGTGTTCTGGAAACACTGCTCATACCCTACATTGAGGAGTGTAGTGTATGGATGAAAACTGTCACTTACGGGTTATCAGAAAAGTATTGTTAAGAAACCATATGTTATTAGAAAAGTATAAAAGAAGAATCCTATTTTTGGAAGGGACCTTATGTTTGGAATATCAGAAAATTGTGGAAGAATAATCCTACATTAGTATGGAATGTTATGTTTGTTTCTCAAAATTATAGTTCATCAACCTAACTTTTTTAAACAACCTTACATCTTATCAAAAAGTATGGATCATGAACCTTACTAATAAAAGTATAGATTATATACCATACGTTTGAAAGTAGAAGAAAAAAGTATGGGTGATCAACCTGACATTGTGAACCTTACGTTTAGAGAATGTATGTTATGCAGTTCAACCCTACATTTGGTTTCGGAGATTCAAACATGACTTTATCGAGTAACGATCTTTATGCAGATTATCGGGCTGATTTTAAGACAAATTAAAAGCTCAAATCTAAAGCATGCCTTTGACTAATTCAAATCTATTTATTTATGATTCAAAGTACTAATTTAAGAGGATATTTTCATGGAGAATTCTAAGGTGGGTTACGACTGCTCTGTTATTCAAATATTTGAATATTTTGATTATATAGGTGAATTTTGTGGATCTAAATTTGAAAATAAAATGATTGTCATTATTATACATATCAATGTTATTTTGAATTATGGAGTATGCGATATAGATCATTGTGAAAGAGATGAGAAGAATAGATTCTTGAGTTTTTCACTGCTACAGTTTACAGATACATTCGATATTTACAGATCTGCTGCTACCATGATCTATCAAACACTATTTTCTGAAGAAGAAGAAACACTATTGAAGATTCACCGATTCTACATCGAATATATTTTACAAATTGAATTTTCTTAAAGTTTAAAATTATATTTTAAGATCTACTACAATTGTATCGACTTAGAACTCTTCAACTTGAAGATCATTCTTTCTGAAGATGATGATCCATCAACTGTCAACTACGTGCTATTGTAATTGTGAAGAAAAACTGGAAAGTATTTCAAAGAACAAATACTATTTTACTTTGAGTGACCGAATTTTCATGCTAAGTTGTGTGTTAGGTTCTGTGTATGAATCAAAAGGCTCTATTTTTCCTTAAATTTGTAAAGGTGTCAACTACCGGCACTCGGTTCTGGAACGGTCTATTGATAAGAGGACCATATAGTGAAAATCACCAAGCTTGTGGAGTAGAGAGTTGGTGGAGTGGACTAGGGGCCTTCTATTCCCTGAACCACTATATATCGTGAGTCATTTGCTATCTATTTTCCATTGATTAATTATTCTGATAAAGTTAAAAGGATAGATCATGATCTTGCACAGAAATTGTAATACACCCAATTCACCCCATCTTGTGTATATTTGGTATAAACCCATCTAATAGGAATTACCCTTTTTATAGAACAAGATTGGTAGATAAGATGGTAAATTCCAATCTACTCCAAAAATGAAAAGTAAAAGTAAATCTAAAAATCCATTCCCATAAGGATGTCCAAAATAAAGTGCTACAAGGTTCAAGAAAACTCTAAAATAATTTACCAAAAGAAAGAAAATTGGAAATGATAAATATCCCAACACCCAAGATAGTAAGGTCCAGGATGGTTCTTAAAGTCTTCATGGAAACCTGAAAGCAGTTTTATATACATAGGGTTAGTAGATAGGTATACTTAATATGGAAAACCAAAAGCTCTCATGTACAAGTGGGGAGACATTCAAATTTCCCGTGAGAAACAAAAGTAACCAAAGCACCTAGCAAGTACGACTATCCACCTAGCCACACCAAGGCACACTCCCCAAATAACACAATTCAGGTAAAGTAATAGTAATAGAAAATCGATATTTGTGTACCCTACACCAATTTACCACTAATTATTTAGGACATCCTATGCATCTGACCTCCCCCACCATTTCCAATGTTGTACCACTTCTATACCCCGCCCGCACACACCTGGGCTACTAGAACCACACATCCCGCCCGCAGACACCTAGGCCACCACAACCACACAAAACTATGCCCATAGACACCTGAGCCACAAAAACCACCATCATTCCTGAACACACCTAGGCCACAACATCCGCTACCATTTCCGAAGACACATAAGCTTCATCCCAAAGACACTTGGAAAATAAACATGCCCACACACACCTAGGACAACTCACCACATCACACCCTTCTTGAAGAGTCTAGTTATATAAGGGACCTTAGGCCATTACAGCCTACCGGAAGAGTCTTTGGCTACCTGGGATAGGAAGCCGAATGGAGATAATAACCATCCACTCATAAGAATGTTGGGAAAAAAACTCTCCCCCATGAACTGGTGGTGTTCGACATGAAGTGAACAACATGGGTGGGGTTTGTATAAGAAACACTAGAACTAAATATTATACATATAGGTAATCAAAAAATCATCCCAACCTAAGGGTTCTGAAACAAACAACAATCCCATTCACAACCAATCTCACCGCAATCCCAACATACCCAAATCCACAAAAACCATAACAAGAGCACAACCCATTTCTGGAAAACAATTCCCCCATTTTAGCAGTTCTCGTTATCATGTTCAACTTATTCAATTTATGACTTTCCTCCACTACTGGGAAACTAACATGCATAACCACTATCAAAAAAAATTGAAGAAAAAACAACCAAGAAGAAATTTAAGCATTCACGGGCTAACAAATTCTCAACCATAACATTCTATCCCCCTCTATGTCACACCACAAGGCATCAAACAAAACAACTACTAATATTACCATAACAGAGCAGGGGAGTTTTTATGTTTAACCACACCATTCATTAATTTAGTTCCTTCTTTTTGGTTAACCAGGTGATCACCCATGGGATCTTATTCATCGAGAATCCATTTAATCAACCAATTTTACGTGATTAATATGTTTCCATGTTATAACCATTGAATCACAAGATTACCCAGAAAATAGAGCATCATTAGTGTGAACGAAAGGACCACCAATGACCATGATTTTTAGTTGACATGATTCCATACAATTCACAACATAAAAATGAAGGTAAATCACTGCAACATAAATATCTTCACTCTCACCCCTTCATTCATTAAACGTTTGTGAATTATATCTGTCAAAGTTGGATTCATCTACGTCCCTAAGGAACATTATCATACCCACCCCGTATGATTCATAGTAAAGAGTGATGAAGGAAGAACCCCTACTTGGATGATCTAGGATCAAAGTTTTCTCCTCACGCCAAGAACTGGGGATGCATGACTTGTAGAGGAATAAACCCAAGGACTATAAGGATGAGCAGTAAGGGATCCAGAATCGACACACAATTTTTCTCAAGAGGAAGTCTCGAGGCATACTAACAAAATACAAAAGGAATTTTGAATAGATGATCTCAACTTAAGAATAGGCTAGATCCTAAAATTAGGTCGACCATTTCAAAGTACATAAATGTTGGATCATGGCTCGACTACATGGTTGGACGGTTTCACACAACAAGATTAACTGGGATTTAATAATTCTCCCTAGAGATGGTAGAGATAAAGGCTATGAGTTAATAGATTAACATTAAATGGAGAGAAAACACATAACATGGGAAAAACTGGAAAACAGAGGATGGGTGTGAATAATGATTAAAAGGCCACACATTTTTTTAAGTCAAGGTTCACCCCACCCTTAGGGGATTTAAAACATCATTTATGGGATTTAAAATGAACATAAAACACTTTATAAGGGTAAGAATACTAAACAAGAGGCATTATGTTAATACTGGGAGAAGGAACCCCGAAAACCCATGGTGGCACCGATCGGTGGCACTGATAGGTGAAACCCTTCCACCAACACAAACACCGTCTTGACTCACCAATGGTGTTTAGGAAACCCCAAAAACTTGAATTTTGACAGAGTAATGGACTTAGAGGGTTCGGACCATTACAATGATGTTTGAAATCATAAACTTGATATTATGGACATGATGTTACTTATATTTGGCTAGTGTGCTAGCATGATGATTGGACCATGAAATCCTATTTTATTATTACGAGTAATGGATAAGTGAACCTTGGTATATGAATTTGAATTGATAAATGAATCCCCTTTTTGTTAAAAAGAATTTTAAAACCCTTTACATTTTTTTCATAAACTTACAACATTGACATTGTGGGTTTGATGGCATGATAAAATAAAAGGTGAAATATGGTAAATTATTAAATGTTTAATTATGGAAACTATTTACTTCTTCTACTTTTTATTTTTTTACATGTACTCACATGGACACTATTGTTATTATTTGACTAGATATTGTCGTAGGCCCCATTGGTGGTGGCCTACTAAATTATACTGACACCCTACTCAGGCCGCCATTGGGTACTCAAGTATACTTCATGGTTATAGGTTAGGATAAGGGAAAAGGTCCAATGTTAGATAGATGATATGGGATATGGGATGGATCATGAATTAAGGAACCCAAAATGAATTTAGAAATCATTTTGGGAATTTTCTTTTGAGTCTTTATTTTGGGTTTCTTACTAAACATGGCACTAGTATGACATGGAATGTTTATTTTTATGGTTGGGGGTATTTACCCAGTTTTGGGAATGATTACATGATGAAATATTATTGATATTACTGCCTTGGTTATGGGTTATATTGATTTCCATTTTTTCATCTTGTAAAGAGAGTATAGTCTCCCCACATTCCTCTTTAAACCCTTACTTCTAGTCAGAAGCCTCTGATGTGTGGGGAGGTTTTCATAATCTTATATGGTGATCTGGACTGGGGAGATGATTATAGTGGAACCCAAGCTAGGAAGTTATAGGTTGGACTCTCTTTTTTTATTCACAAAGTGTGATTCACTTAGAAAAAACCCCTATTGTTCACTCTAGAACAATGAAAATTCAAGATAAATATAATTTCATCTAGAAGGTGATGGAGGGATGCGTGTTAGACCTATATAAGATAGATGGAGTTTGCAATACAGCAGACATGTTGGCAATGGTTGTTTCCAAGAAAGTACTGGGGTGTTCCTACACCATAGTTGGAATTGGATGGGTAGAAATTATTGTTGGGGGAAGAATGAGTCTACTAAATTGAAATTCAATAGAAAATAAATAAGTCAATGTAAATTGATATAGGAATTAGTTACAATCCTAGGAATATAATCCTTAAATGGGAGATTATTGGGATAGCCATGGGAGTATCAATTTATAGAAATGAAAACTAAGTCCATGAAAAGGAGAAAATCTAATGGAATAATTTTCAACTATCGGAAGGGGTGGTGATGGAGGTTGTGGCTTAGGTTTGGTTCAATAGATTCTATAGGCGGACATAAACTGAAAGGTGGGGTATAGTGTTTCATTAGAAATCATTCATAGTATGATACACCATGAGTGATATATTTTATTATCATCATAAGTGGAAAAAATGCACCCGATGAGCCAGTTAAGGTTATCAGAGCCTTTTACCAAATGGAAGTATGTTTGTGAATATCAAATTAATTGGATTATAACCTATGAATATAGGATGATAGTGGAATATAAAAGCATGTGATCGACACTACTATTTTCTTAGTATGATATCAAATTGTTATGCATGGAATTATTATATCATTGTAATCATCCTCATTTACTATGAATAAAATGAAGTATCATTCCCTCATGAAGTTAGATGTAAGTATACCCCACATAATATATTCTATTGTTCATGTATCTTATTTTATTTTTGATCATTGAAATTGAGATTTCTTACACGTGGATTTAAATGTTTTTATGTTCTAGAATTGTGACTTGGGTGTACTTTTATTCTAAATTCCAGGCATTGAAGTTTGGGATTCATTCCGTAGAATTTTTTCAGGAATTTGAGTTTTGGTGGTTGATTAGACTGTGATCAAGGATGTAATAGTTCTTCACCTATATGACCAAATAATAGGTAACAAGTGAAATATTTTCAATATATAAGGATAAAGAATATACACAACGTATATATGTACTATAGTAACATCTCTATTTTAGTGAGATAAGGAATTTGTGGTGGTATTTTATATTTATTCATGGGAAGGTTTAGAGTCATTAGTGTGCTTAGATGTGGGTATCACAAGGTAGTGAATCCAGGTCATCGATTTTTAAGCATATCATAAACACATATGTCATTTTTGATATTAAATATTGATTGAATATTTCATTCTAATATTGTCTGTGAGAGTGGGATGTGTTGTGTCTGTAGAGACACCAAAACCTAATTTTTGATAGAATATAATGCCAAATAGTGGTTCCATAAAGCACCATGATGTCTTTAGGCCCTAGATGAACTCTCATGGAATGGGGTTGTCCGATCACATCAATCTAGCCTTCGGAAAGATAATATTTATGTGATGTTGGGTTCTAGACATGTTAGAGATATTTAGATGATAATATATCCAGCCTTATAGCAGGAATATCCCTATTGGTTTCTTGAAGGAATGAAACGAGTATCAAATAAATTATAGTAAACATATAGGGTTGGGTTATTTAGGAAATCAAATAGTGTTTGAATATGCATCACTTTAAATATTAGAATGAAACTAGATGAGTTATATCAAGTTCCTATGAAAAAATTAGATTTGGGATTTGATCTATGATGTTCTATAGTAGTTTATACATATAGTAAATGATGGGGTATAAAATATTGTGAAAAGTCTATTTATATCTTGAGATATGAGAACGTTAGTACTCATGAGGGAAGTATGAACATATATTCATTAAATTAGGGTTTTATACAATCAACTGATCTTCAATCGTGATACTATGAATTCGATGTGGGTAAAGGACTTATGATAACCATTAATGTCATCCTTTCGAGTATAAATTGGATAAAAATATGTGCTATACATATTTCTTTCACTGGGGAGTTGTAGTTTTACGAGGAATGAAAAATAGTCTTGAATTGTGTGAACTAGTGAAATTTTGTAAAAAGGCAGTGTAATAGAGTATCAAATAACCCTTTTTTAATATTTCAAAAAAAAAAAAAATTTTCAAGTGAAGTGTGATACCTCAAAAAATAACCATAAAACCAAATACACAACACTACAAAATGTACAATATACAGTGTTATACCACTTCTTTATTTAAGATTCTACCTTATCCCAAACATAGAAGCTTGTTGTAGGGATGACCCCTCACATACACTCTCCACACACACCTATATGGGCCCATCCCTTTATGCATGGGCCTATGCGGGCCTTGTCCCACCGTATGCTTCCCATGGGTGCCCACCTGTATACACACAATTGGGTCCTACGTGACCCAAACAACTTTCCCCCCCATCCAGGCATAAACATGGCTCAACCCACCTTCCCATGTGATTTATGACCCCCATTTTTTATATAATAATAAAAATAATCCAACAAAAAATTTAAAGTATTAAAAATAATAAAAAATATAAATAATTAAACAAATAAAAATTAAAAATGATAAAATTAAATAATATTATTTTTTTAAATAAATAAGTATTAAAAAATTGAATATATATATATTTTATGTTAATAAATATTATAAATTAAATATAGTTATATAAAATGAATAAAATGAAATAATTAAATAAATAAAAATAAAAATATAAGTAAATTAAAAACCATAATGATTTAATTAAATAATTATTAATAAAAATAAATAAATTTAATATACATATGTATATATATATAACAAAAAATATTAATAAATAGTTTATATTAAATAGATATTTTTGAAATAAATAAATTGAAATAATTAAAAAAAATAAAAAATGATTAAATTAATATGAATTAAAAAAATGTTTATAATGAAAAATTAATATGAATTAAAAAAATTGACTAATTGCATAGTACTCAACATATAATTGAATGTCGTTTGATTTTTCAATTTAACATAGAACAAATCTGTGTTATATTGATTTCACACATGCGTAATTAATGCCTTTTTATTTACAATTCATACACATAAAACTTATCCATTTTTTCAATAATGTAAAAGTATGCTTATTATTAATTTATTCAATTTCACTCATTTTTAACATATATGCATGCACATATAATTAAATATTCATTAATAATGTTAAAAATATATTTATAAAAACGTATTTATAAATAAATATATTTACAAATGTACATTTACTATATTTATGAAATTATATATTTATATTTATTATTAAATAAACATATTTTAAAAAGTATTTATAAAATTATAAGTAAATAATAATATATATTTAAATAATTATTAAATTTAAAATAAAATTACATAAATAATGAATATATTTACTATATTTATATATATTTATTAAATATAAATATGTATAATTATATAAATATATATAATGATATATATATATTATTTTTAAAATATATTTCTATAATTATAAATAAATAATTATAAAATTGTAATAAATATATTTAAAAAGGAATATACTTAATATATTTATATTTATATATATTTATTAAGTATATATAAATGTTTTTTTTATAATTATAATTATAAATCCTTTATCAGTGTTTAAGTAAAATGTTCTGATTGAAATATCTTTATCAGTGCTTTTTTTTTCGCGCTTATATAGATGAGGATTTATCACCACTAAAAAATGTGCTAATAAAATTAACATTTATACACACTATAATTTGATCACTGATAAAGATTTATTTTATCAGTTATTTTTTAGTGCGTGTAAAAATCTACGTTTATCAGCGCTAAAAAACACTAATAAATAGTCCTTTTATCAATGCTTAAGTAATAAGCACTAATAAAAGGACTATTTATCAGCTCTTATTTGTAAGATCTAATAAAAGTATCCCAATATAATTAAAAACCATAACCATTTGTGATTCCGTAGAAATATCATAAGCTTTCCAAGGAAGCCCCCCACTGCTAGTGCTCCTCCTCAGTGAATCGAACCTCGAATCATACCACTCGACTACCTCTCAAAAAACTCATATGACATCTAGTGTTTTATTGATGTTAGGGGTTCTGAAGAAGGATTTATATTTTCTTCAACCTAGAGAGGAAGACCTTTTGATTTTATTTGTTTATTTTTTGTTTTGTTTTTGATTTTTCTTTGATGATGTCATTATCTATTTTTCGGTGATTGTATACTAGCGTGGTAGGCCTTCTGATTTTCTTAGTTTCCAATTTTGATTCAACTCTTGTTCATTCATGGAGAGTTTATTGTTTGTGGAAACAATGGTGACACATAGAGTCACATGGAGTTTAGTTGATTATTGTATTTTATTTACATTTCTCAAATTGATCACCCAAAGTTGTCATAAATATTTTTCTTTCTTTATTTTATCCATGATATTCCATACATGTGAAATTTTAGAAATTGAAACTGGGGATTTTTTTTTGTGAGGGAGAAAAAAATACTTTAAGGGATTTCTTTTAAATTATACAAATTTATATATTATTTTTTCAACTTATCTGGGTTGGTGTTGGAATACAATGTACAAATGAATCATGGTAGTTTTTATTTAAATTTTATTTCTACTAGTATTATTTATTTTTGGGCCAAATCATTCCCACTGTGTTGTTTTTCATACCATGGTGCTTGTTGCCAGCCCAAGGGGGGGGGGGGGGTCCAAAATATCCTTTAGAAACTATCATGGGCCAGAACGACTGTTTGATATATGGTTGTCTTGGGTTTGTTTTGGAGAATATATCTATTGTTAAATGAGTTGTACCTTTTCTTAATAATCTAACTTCTTATGTCTCAACACACTAAAAAAATATATTGTAATTTTCACCCTCTTTAGATTAATCCAACATTATTTATAAATTCTTTTAATAATAATATATGAAATATTATACCTTGATGCTATGTACTATTTTCTAAATAAATTTTAATTTTTCACCATTATCCTAGTCCCCCTCTCAATAATTTACAAAAAAATATCCTTTTAAGATTACCCCTTTCTAGTTACACCTTATTTTTGAGACCTATATACCACTATTATATATTATAATTTATTTCATAGAAATGTAGATTTTCAAGACTTTCACCCCCTTTTATGTATTTATTTAACTAATAACAAGTAGAATTTTGTGGAATCACATTGAAACCTAGCTATATTACATGTAGACAAATTGTATTTCAAATATTTTTACTATAAAAAAAGTTGTCATATAATGAATCTCCCACACTCCATGATATAAATTTACATTTCACCCAGAATATTTGAAAATGTTATTCAATTTTCAATGGGTTTCAACATGGTTTTTCAATTTTCTTTTTGAAATCTACAAAAAAACATCCCTCATATACATGGATTGAGAAATAAACATCCCATATTTTTTTCGATTAACCTATAAACAAAAGAAAATGTCAACTAACTAATCATCAAAATTTAAACATTGGTCATTTCTAATGTAGAAAATTATTATCATCATCCATATCTTGGACCTCTAAATATTATGTCGTCTACATTGATAAAAACATTCAATCTTTCAATAAAATTACTTTTTATTTAATGATTATCATCAATTCCTCATTTTTTAAATTAAAGTTTCTTTAATAATTAATATAACCTTAAATACCAAGATCTTAGTTCTTGTTTCAATTCATGCATCAACTTTTTCAATTTACAAACATTATTCTCATATTAAATAATGAGAAAACTATCTGTTTGTTTTATGTAAACTTCCTATTCACGAAATCCATTAGTAAATGTTAATTTTACATCCAGTTGGAGTACCTTGAATTTCTTTAGGATAGGTTGGTGTTGTGGTGTGGTATCCCAATAGTCTTATGATGTTTTCAAAAATTGATATACCATTAATTTTAAATGTAATAATTCTTTAGGTTTCTACATCACTTGTTTTAATACATTTTTATATCTTCTAGTCGATTGAATGAGAGTTTATTATTCTTATTTATCATATTTGTGTTTCTTATTACTCCATAATTTCTTATATTATATTTTCATCTGTATAGAGGATTTAAGAAAGGTTTTATGTGGAGTAATTCTTTTTTTAAATTCAATTACCCATTTTCTTCAACATATTAAAATTATGTGAAACAATAAAATGTTGACTTTTCTTTATTAGAATTGTCTATAAATTTCACTTTTGATAACGAATATATTATGTCTATTTATTTATATATTGCAAAAAATTAATCTTTTATGAACCCAATAGGAAGAATATGAACCAAAAATGGATTCATACTAATCGTTTGATAGACCAATATGAAGATAGAGTAAAAGAGATCATTTGGTTTGAAAGAGAGAATGTAGACGAACCTTCGAAAATCCTCTATCCATGTTTATGTTGTTGTTATTCAAGACACATTAGTCCATTAGAATATGAAAAACATTTTATTTGTCATATAATTGATCATATCTATAAATGTTGGACTAAACATTGGAAAAAATTAATGGGGACATTGATTAAGATGATACTATAGTTTATGAATAATTTGATATGAATACCTTTGTAAAAGATGATGGAGATTACATGGAAGAAATGACAATGGAAATTGAAGATAACCATTCTAATTGTACAAAGATGGTTGATGAGTTAAACAGTTCTTCCAAGAAACCATTGTGTACCGGTTGTACTAAATAAACAATATTGTAAGCTATATTGAAGTTATATAATTGGAATACAGATAGTGGATGGTGTGACACCATCTTTACCGAAATTCTTGGTCTTCTGAAAGATATGATAACTGAAGAAAATGAATTAACATTTTGAAAATATGATGCTAAACAAATGTTGAATTCAATGGTCATGATATCTAAAACATTCATACTTTTCCAAATGATTTTATATTGTTTCACCAGGACTGTGAATCACTCATAAAACTCCCTAAGTGTGGCATAGATCGATATAATAAAAATGAATCAAGTCCTTTGAAATATGTATGGTACTTTCCAATCATTTCATAGTTTAGAAGACTATATAGATGTCAGGAAACCATGAGACAATTAACATGGCATGTATATACAAGAATTAAATATAGGAACCTATATCATCCTGTAGATTTTCCTCAGTAAAATAAAATTGATTATGAATTTCCAAAATTTGGAGATGAGCTGAAAATATTTTGTCTTGCATTATCTACAGATGGAATAAATCCTTTTGTGGTATAAAGTATTACACACAGTACATGGCCCTTCATGTTGGTAAATTATAACTCTCCACCATGATTATACATGAAGATTAGATACATTATGTTGTCTCTACTTATATCTAGACCAAAGAAACCCTGAAATGATATTGATGTCTATTTGGATCCATTGATCAATGATCTAAAATTGATGTGCGATATAGTTGTTGTAATGTATGATTCTCATATAAGTACAGAATTAATATTGAGGTCCATGTTATAAAGAACAATAAATTACTTCCCTTCTTATGAAAGTTTATTAGGCTATAGCATTAAAGAAATTTTTGGGTGTCCTATTTGTGAAAAACACACATACCCAGTTCGTTTGAAACATTCCTTGAAGACTGTGTTTTTAGGACATCAAATTTTTATACATCGATGAAATAAAATACCGATCCTAGATGAAAAAGGTCGATGGTAATATTGAACATTGTACAACACCATCTCTAGTAATGAGATATCAATTGTATAAAAAAGTAAAAAAAAATATTAACATTATTTTTGGTAAACCATTTTCAAAAAATCTTATAAAATCAGGTTGGAAGAAGAGATCAATTTTAATTAAATTACTGAATTGGAATTGTTTATATTTAAGACATTTTTTTTGATCTAATGCATATATAAAAAATGTATTTGATAGTTTTATTGGAAAGTTACTAAATATTCCTGAAAAAATGAAAGATGGCATCAATGCTAGGTTGGACTTGATTGAAATGGGGATAAGGGAAGAATTGGAAATGGGGAAGCGTAAAAGGAATAATTTTCTTTCTCTAGTAGAGTACACTCTATCTAGATAAGAAAAATTTCAATTTTTTCTTTTCCTTACTAGTGTAAAAGTTTCACATGTGTATTCATCAAATATCAAGAATGTCATGTCAGTGACTAATTTGATGTTACAAGCACTAAAATCACACAATTATAATGTTTTGATATTATATTTAATGCCTATTGATTTTTATTTCATTCTACCTAAAAATTTATGACATACATTAACTAGTCTCTTGTTTTCTTCAAAGCCATATAAAGTAATGTTGTAGACTTGGTCAAGTTTGCGATCATGAATAAGGAGATTGCAGTCATACTATGTGAAGTAGAGATGTTCTTCCAACTATAATTATTTGATATAATGTTCCACCTGATGGTTCACATGGTCAGATAGGTTCAACTATATGGTCCTATCCATTAAAAAGGGATGTACCCCATTGAATAATATATGAATATTTTTAAAGGGTATGTCAAGAATCGAATTCATCTAGAAGGTTGTATTGTAGAACGATATATTGTTAAAGAAGGTATTGAATTCTGTACTGATTACATATCAGATGTTAAAATCATCAGTCTCCTAAAGTTTCATCATAGAGAACATATTATGGGAAATGGTATTTCTGGAAAAGATTTTGTTACAATTACCTTGACAGAGCAGGGACAAGCACATATTTACATAATTCATTATAGTGAAGATGTTGATCCTTACATTGAATCCCAAAGATAAATTATTAGAGATATTAATCCACCATTTTATGATATATGGATATAAAATACACATAATCAATATTTTATAGGATGGTTTAGAGATCAAATTTATTAAGAGTTATATAAAAATATGAATTCAATTTCCGAACGACTTAAATGGATATCTTGAGGACCAAATGAGAATGTTATATATTTCACTAGTTTCATAATAAATGGTTATACATTCTATATTAAAGAACATGATGACTTCAGTATGATGAGAAATAATGTTGTTACCAATATGGTTAAAGTGGTTCACATATCTAGTTCCAAGGATAGAAATCCAATTTATGAAAATATATTATATTTTAGTATTATCAAATAGACATACAAGTTAGCTTATTCAACATTTCAAGTTCTTCTTTTCCATTGATAATAGGTTGACAATATCAATGGAGTAAAATTTGATGAAATGGGATTTGTGAAGATGAAATTCATTATGGAAGGAGTAGAAGAAGATTCATTAAAATTGGTGTCATAGGCAGTGCATGTATTTTATGTCTCTTATCCAATAAACAAGAATTGGTCGATTGTCCTGCTGGAGACTAAAACTAATATTGAGTCAAATAAAAATTCAATCGATCATGATCATGTGATTATGAAATCATAATCAATTCATGTTAGTACCAAGGTAGACAATGTATTTTATGTTATAGGGGAACATAAAGAGGGGATTTGGATTCTCGATAGAGGAACCAAATATTTTAAATCATTAAAAAAATAAAGAGGGTTCAATGAGAAGGTAAAAGTGTTTTATAATATATTATGTTTTTCCTCATAAAATTATATGTTCTCTATGGAATTAAAATAATGTAAATTAAATGTTTGACTACTCATGCAGACAATGAATTTTGTTCATTATGGAAGAACAAACTCTAATGAAGGAAACCCTTTGGAAAGATGTAACGGTAATGTTACAATATACTTTCACTATTTTACTGAAAAATTATAAAATTAAACATTTACCTAATTTTCACTATTCCTTATAGAGTTCATTTATTTTACAATATATCTATACCTATTTCATGACTTTTTGGGAAGAGAAACGATGTTGTCTCTTCTCAATCACAGAGGTAATATTTATGTTTTCATAGTAAAGTCATTGCATATAGAATTAATGTACTATTTCAAATTTATGTTTAATTTATTTATTTTTATTATTAATCATATAATAATTATTTTCTTATATAGGTGGATTTTTTTTTCAAGATGGAGTGCTATATCCAATTTTCATGCTTCTTCTCCCTCAAAACCTTTTCACCACTATAGTGGTGCATTTATCACGTTCTTTTATGTTACCTCCACTACCTTTGTAAGAAGAGAAACAATACTGTCTTTGCTCAATCACAGAGGTAATCTTGATGTTTTCATAGTAAAATCATTGTCCATAGAATTCATGTATTATTTCATATTTGTGTTTAATTTATTTATTTTCAGTATTAATCACATAATATATTTTTCCCTATATCGGTGGATTCTTTTATTTAAGTTGGGGTGGTCTGTCCAACTGCCATTCTTCTAATCCTTCAAAACGTTTTCACTACTGTAGTGATGCAATTATCATTTTTTAGGTCACCTGCAATACCTTTACAGGAAGAGGAAAAATGATGTCTCTGATTAATCATAGATGTCATAATGATGTTTTCATATAAAAGTAATTGTCCATAGAATTAATGTATTATTTCATATTTATGTTAAATTAATTTCTTTTTTCTTATTTCTCACATAATAATTGTTTTCTTATACATGTGTATTCTTTTATTCAGGTTGGACTGCTCTATCCAACATTTATACTTCTTCTCCCATAAAAACTTTTCACCCATGCATTGTTTCATTTATCACATTCTTTTAAGTTCTCTCCACTTCCTTTATAGGAAGAGAAATGATGATGACTATGGTCAATTATAGTGGTAATCTTGATGTTTTCACAGTAAAATAATTTTACTTAGAATTAAGGTAATGTTTCATATTTATATTTAATTTATTTATTTTTAGTATTACTTACATAATAATTGTTTTCTAATATAGGTGGATTATTTTGTTTCAGTTGAGGTGCTCTATACATCTTTCATCCCCTTCTACACCAAAACATCCAAAGAATTCTTCTCCCCCAAAACATTTCACCCCTTTAGTGTCGACATTTATCACTTTCATTCAAGTTCCCTCCACTGCTCAATCATAGAGGAAGTCTTGATATTTTCACAGTAAAATAAATATCAATAGAATTGATATATTATTTTGTATTTATGATTAATTTATTTTTTTAGTATTACTCATAATAATTGGGTTCTTAAATAGGTGAATTGTTTTATTTGATATTATGTGGTTTGTTCGAAGATACTCATGCATTGTCGGCAGTTTAAAAAAGAAAGTGAATGTAAATCATGGTAACATTGACAGGTGTGATTTTTTTTGAGAATTTGGGATGTGTAGGAATCATCCACACCTCAATCAAAAACCCGATGTGATTGGTATTACTATAATTACTTCTTTCTATTTTAAATTGAAATTAATTTTAGATTAAACAACAACTGACTCAATGTGTCTGTTATTAGTTTAAAATTGACATTTGAATTTAAAAATTTTCACTCACTGAAAATTGAGAAAACACACATGGATTTTATGGATAATTTAGGAAATCAATTCATAAATCATTTGTAACATGTAGGAATTGGTCTCAAATCAATCCAATACATGATGTAATCATTGTGAGATAAGGTTTTTGTTTTAAGTTTAAAATGAAATTTTAGTAAAAAAGAAAATTGACATACTCAAAACTGAGAAAAAACATTCATATTTTTGATAATTCAGTAAAAAAATCCATATGTGATTTTGAATCTGTAGAAATTATCCACACCTCAATCCGATGCATGGTGTGACCAATATGACTCTAAGTGCATCTTTATTTGAAGTTGACAACAATTTTAGTAAAAAAAACTAACCTACTCAAAATTGAACAAAAACATTTAAATTGTTTTGATACATTAAGATAACGATCCATATGTCATTTTTGATATGTAGGAATTAGCCACACCTCAATCCGATTCATAGTGTGACCAGTATGACTCAGAGTGCATCTTTTTATTTAAAATAGACATCAATTTTAGTAAAATTAACACTTTTTTCTAATTTATATATTTATATTATTACTAAAATAAGAATTATTTTCTTATATAAGTGTGTTCTTTTTCTCAAGTTGGGGTGGTTTTTTTGGAAATATTATGAGTCGGGTCAAGATGAAAAGGTAATGGAATATTGATGTTTTTGAATATATGTAATAATTTATATTTATGTAATTGTATGAATCATTGTTTCAAATGTCTATAACATAGTGTTTTTTCTTGTGTTTGTGTTGTAAATTTCATTTCATTTAAATAATGTATTGGGGCATGTTTTTTTGATAACTGGTTTGTTTCTAGTTCTATGGTGTGCTGTTACAACACACTTTAGTGGGGCAGCAGTTTGCAGTTATAGCACACTACAGTACGGACTTGTTTCAGTAAATTTAAAAGCACTGACAAATGACACGTTTATTAGTGCTTTTAAAAGTTCTATAAATGTCTACTTTATCAATTCTCATAGATGCACTAATTACAGTCCATTTTATCATCACTCATAAAATCGCTGATAAATGGTCTTTTATCAATGCTTCTATAAGTGATAATAAATGACCATTTATCAGCGCTTTTTTAGTTCTGATAAAAGACTACAACTTTTAACCTCTCTCATGTAGTTAGTGATTTTCTAGAACTTGTAAATTCTATTTTTATCACTATTAAGGGACAGTTTTTAGTAGTGTTCTTTATGAAATAAATTAGGGAAATCATTGGTAGATTATAAGAGGGAGAGAATAAATGGTAATTATACATTGTTTGCTGGTTTGTGAAGTAGTGACAAAGAATTGGTTCCTAAATCTAGTGCCAGATAGAATGAACATACTCTAGTAGGTATGTCAATGGATCAAATTAGCTACTTGGAGGTTGTGCACACTAGAGCTCAAGACGGTGGGGAGCCTTCCAAGTTTTTGATTACTAGATACGATGCTGATCCGATAGTTTTTTGTGGGATAAAAAAGAGATCATAAACTATAAGGATACTCATATTTAATCAAAAGATCTGAAATTTTTTGTCATATATGGTAGGTTATTCCATGATAATAAGGTGGTGTGTGTAATAGGTAATTTTTAGTTTCAACCAAAAGAAATAATGAAGGATTGAAATGATGAATTTGTGGTTTTAGGGAATTGAGTCAAAGGAAGGATAAAGAAAGAAGGATAGAAACATTCATCGGTTTACCCAACTAATGTAGGAAATAGGGACTGGGTGCTTGTAAGAAGTAAGGTGAGGTCGCAAAGGACTAGTCCAGTAATTCATGTCAGAAATAGCTTTGAAAATTCAGTGTTTGAAGGTTTAGTTCAGGAGAAAGGGGATGGGCCCCATAATGGGAAGGGTATCCAAACTCTAGAATAAAAGAAGAATACCTATGGTGATCAATGTTCTCATGAGATAGAATTAGAGGATGATAATTGAAGACATTCTTCAATGGAAAACATTGATGGAGAGAACAAAAGAGGTCTACATAGGAATATGAAGAAAAAGTGGTAGAAGGGTAAAAGGGATTCTAGGTGTTTCATTATGGTTAAGGGAAAGAATTTTAAAGGTTACAAGTACTATTATAAACTACCAAAGCCAATGGAAACAAGGTCCGTCAAGAAGAAAAAGGTGATGGACAGTGAATTCAAATTTCAGGAGAAGGGAATAAATTTAATTCCTCTGAGTAAAAATCAAGAGATGTATTATAATGTGTTTAAGGAACCTAAATAGAATGGTGACATGGGGGTTGATCGGATCCAGGAACATGTGGTTCCTAATAGAACGGTCAGGTCATCTGATAAGTTGGATGATAAAAAAAGGAAAGTATAAGAGCTCATATCCCATTCCTATTAAGAAATGGAAGTGGATAAAATTGAAGTCAATGTTATCCAGGAGGAGTTCAATTGGATTGATTAGATAATGATGCAACTGGACCTCAATGAAGAGCAGTGGTCATGGATCCAAAATAAAAACAAAATTTTTACACTTGAATTTAATGAAAGGATGATTGGTGTGAAAGAGTTTATACAAACATTAGAAAAGATGGCCTAAAACTTTGAATACCTCTTCATGGACTATCCTAATACAAAGGTTGACACCCTACAATGGAATCTCTACATAGGTATGGTTTCTAATAGGCTTAAGATTGATATTAATAAATTATTTATTTATTATAATCTCATTTATTAGCCTTACCCGAACTTGAAAGGTTTCCCAATTTTCAAGAAATGTTCTTTGCATAATAAAAAGTCAATTTTTATTCAGTCATTTAGTATTATTCACTATTCATCAAAATATGAATGTTCTCAGAAAAAATTCCAAAAATTTACACAAAGTAAATTTTGATATTTTTCGTTCAAAAATGAACTTTATATTTTCAAATAAAAATTATAAATTTTTTGATAAATTAGATTTAAACTAGGGTCTCCCTTAAAAGGTGGTAAAACTACCTTTTAGAAAAATACATCTTTTATTCATAAAATTGGATTTATTCTTATCTTATAACTATAAAATATATTGGATGTGTATCAAGAATATTGATTGAATATATAATATATATATTTTATTTAAAAATTTAATCAAAAGTGGTTTGATTAATTTATTAAGATAAAATTGTGTTTGTACATAGAAAAATAGTTTTCTTAGAAAATCAATTCCTTTATTTTCAAATAGTTATTTCATTTAATTATACTAATTTATAACCAAAGGAATAATTTTATATCCATATGAAAATAATATTTTAACTATTTATTTAATCATATTTATTACTTCCATTCCAGTGGCTAGTTGGTAGCTATAATAGTATTTTAACAATAATATCTAGAGTATATTTTAGTTCGGTAAAAAACCAGCGCTGTGTGTAATGAAAGATATCAAAGGGACTCTATATTATGTAACACAAACCAAAAATATTGTTTCATGAACTACAAGATAATATAAGTGTTGTGTGTAGTGCAATATTAACTTTTTGTTGCATATACCACAAGAAAAACATATTTCTTTTAAAAAAACTATATTTAGTGTTAGGTGAAATTTCAAATATAAAAAATAATAAATTAATTAGAAAAAAATAATAGATTAATTATAAAAAAATAATTAACTAAATATCAAGGTGTTATGTTAACCCAAACTAAAAATTATATAATTGGGAAGACACAAATCACTCAAGTAACTACACACATCCTTTTAATAGACAAAAATAAGAGTATTACAAGATAATGATCCATAGAAACAAAAGGCATAAAAACAACCCAAGTTTTAACATACCTCAAACTTGTGTTGGACTCCATATGGGGAACATTTCACTCTTTCTATTCAAGTGAAAAAATATTATTACAATGTATAATATTACTCCTTGAAAAATGAATAACTCTACGATATATTATGTAACTTAGTTGGTTCATCTAGTAGTTTCGACCTCCCAATATTTATAGTAATATGTCCACATGATCTGATTTCTATGGAACATCCTCCATTTGATCAAAGACTTCCATAATAAAAAATTTATCATTCGGTGACCGATTCCAACTTCTAAATATCAAGTATAATAACTCTTATGCAACCTCTTTTATGAACCTTATATTCTATCTTTTTCTGTAGAACCACACCGCCTCCAAGATAAGTGATCAAGAGTAACTCTAGTTGTATCTTCCAATTGACACTATCTTGTTTATAAATTATTATCCTCTAAACATTAGTAATTTCTACTTTAAAATCCCATCCATACATTGAAATATATTCTTCTAAAATTTCTTCTTCCATTCATCTTGGAAACTGATCCAAGAAATAATTTCTACAGTTGAGAATAAAAATCATCCACTTGGGAATCATTTATAGGATTTTCCCATTAGCCCATGTTATTTCCCATAGATCTCCTTCCACTCTAGAATCATCTATTGAAATCACATGGTTCCACCACTGTGTTTTTTTCATCCTAGTCTAGTGAAGGTTCAACACCACTTCAGTACACCCCGAACAAATAACTTTTTCAACATATTTACCAGATTTTGAGCACCATCTATTTTTGTAGATCCATAACTCTATCCTCAAATACTAGTAGATAAAGTGATACTTTATCTTAATAGGATTAATCCTAGAATAAAATTATTGACTATTATAAATGTTAATCTCACCTTGGGATTTACAAAATATCCTACCATCATCTTGACTCTTGAGATCTTCTAAATCCTCTTCAACTAGATCAAATACTTCCCAGCTTCTATTAATACAACATCTTCCAGTTATATGGCTGATAATAATACTACTAAATAGATATTATATATATATATATATATTTATATCATTTCTTTGAAATTTAACATGTAACTAGTGGTGTTAATTTATATTTCATCATATCCTCCAAAATCTATGTCTGAAAACCCATCCAATGGTGCACCCATTATGAGGAAAAGTGAAAAAACACTGGAACCCTTCAATTATTGGAGATTAAACTTTATATCTTCCCAATAATCAATATTTATATTCATCATGAATCTTAAAAAAAGTTCTAATAGTAACATAATATATGAATTCATACTATCCATGTCATACATTAAGAATCCGATAGTTGATGCATATGAAACATTTTCTATGTACTTAACCATAACTTCTATTTGTGGTACCATATCTTTTATTTTTTTGAAATTTACATCTAGGGGTGTGGAAACTAATTTATCCACACCCACAAAATAGTTCTTGATCACCTTGTAGATGTAATCATCTTTATTCATGAAGAAAGTATCAAATCATATTTTTATCACAATCCCTATCTATTTGGATAAAATAAGACCCTTCACCTCAAAATGTCTGGAAAAATCATTCTATTAGATCATTGATTCCATCCTTAAATAGACCTATAATAATAATATCATCAATATATATATGTAAAATAATGAAACATACATCAAAAAATAACTTTTAGTAATAATAATTGTCAGTGTTTCTCTAGATTAACATTTTATTAATCATAAAGTCATTAAACATTAAATTCCACTACATTGGTGCCTACAAAAAATTATAAAGTCTTTTCTTAATCTTACAAATAAGTCAATTATTACATCAAAGAGTTTTTTTATAAATTATGTTCAATGATGTGAGGTTTTGTTAACAATATGTGTTAAAGTGATTGGTTATATTATGATGAGAAGGAATGAAAAAATATGGATTTGATAGTGACCATATGTAAGGGTCACACATTCAAATTTATATGGTTGGGGGAATATTCTGTATAAATGTATTGAAATATTCTTAGGAAATGATCAATTAGATTTATCATATGGAAGATTATATGAATTCACGATTACAGGTGAAAAAATTTGAGGATATTAAAAAGTTATTCTAGTTTATTATGAAGGATAGAAAAGTCCATGATTGATTCTAGAATATTCTGGTTTAATTTCACGCTGTATAGGTTTGTAGTTTTTTTCATAGTAAAAATAATAAGATATTTATGTTAAATATTTATTTTATAAGGTTCAACCATATTTTGTAAGTTTGATTTTGTGGAAAACGAATGGGGGTTATTGCTGGCTTGGTAGGTGTTGCACAACGACTCAAAAGGAGGGGTGAATTGAGTTCTTGATTTTTTTCTCCAACATAAAACCACCCTCCTTGAAACTTAAAATAATATATCCTTCAAAATAAAATAAATAAGTAGTGGGATATTGAAATGGAAGAGAAAAAATTTCATAGTATTTATAGTGGTTTAGGAAATAAAGCTACCCAATTCCGCTCCACCAATCACTCTCTTAGCAAGCTTAGTGATTTTCAATATATAGGCTCTTTTCCTAGGTACCCTGAATGTTGAGTAAAAAAAACTGAATGTTGTTACAAAAGGTACCATGATATTTGAATGTGATATTTTTTTCACAATACATATCTACAAACTTATCAAACTCATAATAATGAGTAGAATCTTTACAAGGATATATATTATAGAAAATATAACAACTTCAACACATCGATACAAGAAACAACTAACAGATGTATAAGAACATATGGAGAGATATTATATAAATTCAAGGAGTATAATCCAATGTTCTTCATCTGTAAATGAAAATATGGAATGAAAAACACCAAATGTTCATTCTTAGTTGCATAATAAAAATGATAATGTAAAATAGAGCATGTAGTTGATGTGAGAGTTATCTGTTTAAATGCTAATAAAAACTCTAATTATATCTTAATTGAAAATATTATTCCTCTTTAAAGGTCAAGATATGAATAAAATAATATAAAAATAAAATCTCTCAAATCACATGTGTCATTCTCTTGAATGGGTAAGGAAAAAGGTTGTCACTGAATGTAAGTTTGGCCATTCTTGGAACTATATCTATTCATGAAAATAAGAACAATACTTTAATTTACCTTTTCACTTTTGATAACACATATTTTGATAAAATGAAATATTGGAGCATAATTAGCTTGAACTACTACAATGGTAATACATTCCTCCATAATCAAATTAAATATTTGAAAATACATAGCTTCAAAGATCTCCAATTTTGAAAAACATTTCTTTGCAGGACATTTGGTCACATCATAAGACTTTATACATTGACGTGAGACTTTAAAACTTCATAAGGATTTATAAATAGGTGATAAATTATCACAATTTATATGATAATTTTTCCTTTCAAATAAATCTTGCATATTTTATGACTTTCCTACTTTAAAATAAATCATTAGTCTCAAATAATATTCTATATCATAAGATATTTGAACATCACAAAAAAACTAGAAAACTATTCCATAAACTAATTTGACTGGCCATAGGATATTTTCTATATCTGTATGATATTTGATATTTTTACGATAAAATTATTTTTTAAAAACCATAATTTTTATAAATTTTTTAGTTCATATGATTTTTTATTTTAACACATATCTGATCCATAATACTTTTTGGATTTATAGGATAAATTTTGTAGGATGTTTCTTGGCATATAATATTTTACTATTTTTCATATGATAATTCTATTTCTTCAAAAGAAAACAAATTTAGGTGTGACTCTCATATGGTATTTAATTTATCATATTTATAAAATAAATAGTTTTCTCATAAGATAATTTTAGTGCATATGATAAAATATTTTGTGTGAAATCATCTAAATTGTTAGAGTGTTTGATATTTAATAAGCTCATATGATATTTGGATTTATGAGAATATATTGTAAATTTGAATATATCATATTGAACTAAAATCCTTCCAAATGAAATAATAATTAGAAAAATATAAATTACTTTCTTGAACCACTTAAGATAAATTCATTAGTAAAAAAACCAAGATATTGTGAGAATAAAAGCATATAAAAATTTGGAATATATTGGAACAACATAAGTGTGTCCCATAATATCTTTTTGATGATAAAAAAAATATAAAAATATAAATAATTTTTTTATAGAAATGGTATAGGTCTTATCCCCTTTAGATAAATTTGTTTTGTTTACTCATATCTTATCCCGTTTTTATGATATCAAAAATAAGGATGGGGATTGTGATAAAACATAGTAAATATATCATAAAAAATAGTAAATTGTGAGAATATTTAGCATTGAAATGAGTAGTGATATGGAATTGACTTATTTGAAGAAATTAAAAATACAACTAAATAAGAAATCATTTATGAATATTAAACAATCTAAAAAAAAGAAATAATTAAGTAAAGAACACAAAATTGGATAATTGTAAAATTTCATTGGTAAATAAAAAATAGAGTACAATAAGAGATTTCACTATTTTGGCTCAGGTTGAGATTTAATATATATGGGTTTAGGTGGTGGTATCTTCAAAGAAATAGGCAAGGAAGGATCTGGGGTAAGATCTGCTGATACTGAAGGTTCCAGATGGTGTATCTATCAAAATGGTACATATGAAATGGAATCTCCACCAACATCAACCATGTTTAATCGGGAATTTTTACCGTACTAGACATGATATTGTATATGATTTCACGTTATTTTTTCCTTCCCATAATTATACTTGGTAGTGAAAGGGTGTTTTCTAAATAGGCGTGAGGATATATTGGTTTTGCTTGATCGACATACTTTTGGTGTTCCTTATGATAGAGGTTAGACAAATCAAATATGGTCTTCACCATTTTCTTTGTGGAATTAAATTTTTTACTAATGGAAGTTATTAGTTTTTTACGATTTATGATTTGATAGAGTGAATTTTTACCCAAATTTATCCTTTTAATAATGAGTTTTTAGAAACAATCCATGATTATTGTATAATGTTTTTCTAACTTCTAACTTATCACTATGTCACAATTCTATAAGTCTGATTTATGGGAATAACTTTTTAGGAGATTTCCCAAAAATTATACTTAATATTTTGAAAATTTCTTAGAAGTTTACGAAGATAAAAACACAAGTTATGGTGAGCTTGGAATAACCACTTCCATAACCTTGGATGAATATTTATGAATAGTAACATCTGTCATAGTAGTTTCCTCAATAGATTTATTAGAATTAGTGGTGAGATATTCCTCAGAAGTTTGTTGTATTCTATTTAACATAGCATCTATAATCATAAAATTTTCATCAATAGGAGGATACATATTCTATAGTCCTCTGATAGTGAACTCCAAAACAACAAGTTATTTTATTGTTGTCTCCCTTAGAAAGATAAATTTCTATTTAACAAAAAAATAAGTATTAGAGATATGTTTCTATATCATATGAACTCATTCTTTTAAAGTATATTTGACTTCCATAATTTTAGAGGTGAGTTACATCTATAATTATTTAATGGTTTCCATAAACATAGATTCAAATTTCATGGAGTCTATCCTTTTGTTCAATGTATTAAGAGATGATGAATCATCTATTAACTTTGTCTTTATTAAACTTGGTACAGAAGAAGGACATGGAACATCTACTTGAATAGTTTTCAGAGGATGTGGTTGAATAGGTGGAATATTTTTTATATACTCAAATTTAGATATCTTCATTTTCCTTAAAAAAATCAGATCTATTTTAACATCAACTTTAATAAATTTAATATCTTCCAAGACTATAGTATAGATGTTAGATTTCACAACTATAAAATCCTGAATAATTTTTCTAACCATGAATTAGTGCCTTTATCCCATCCAACTCTATCTTAGGAACAAAATTATTTTTCAAGGCTACCACTTTTTCTCTTAAATGATCAATATTTCCTCTCATTAAGGTGATTTCAGTATTCATCTTCATAAAAAATATTTGATGTTAATTATCTAACTCAGTACTATCTAGTTCTTGAGTAATTGGGTAACCTGAACCTCTTTCTTCTTATACTTCCTTATGATGTGGTTTAGTGTGAACCACCGATCTTCTCATAGGATTCAAAATTAAGGGGGATTATTATATTTCTTTATCAAATATAAAAAATTCAGTTTTGATAAAAAAATTCTTTTCTCATCTTTCACACACACACTCAATCCACAGTGTATATCCAAAGTTTCAATAACTATTATAATGTCAACAAACTCAGAGGCCCCATTTAGAAATGTGAGGGTTCACTTCATAACACCTTCCCAAGAAAATATTTGTTTGATAGTAGGATTACAAGGATTATCAATAATAGAAACTATAACCTCATGTTCCCTAGTGTCATTAACAATAGAAAAAAAGCACCACCACTTTATTTAATTGTGGTAAAAAATCATCATTAACAAGTACTTGAATTGTAGCCGGATCAACAACCATTTTCTCCCCTAGAGAAGATTCTCCTCATCCTCTATCTTTAGCTTCACTAATATGTTCATATTGAATTACTTCAGTTGTAATAATAGGTGCATATATCTTAGTAGATATTACATGCCTTCCTCTCCTTACAAAAAGAGGATAATTGTCCATTTCATCCTCTTGGTCATTTCCAGTACGAACACCATATATTCCAACTCTATCTCCTCCACCAACAACTATAGCCCCCAAAGAATTATCCCCCTCAACTCAAGAATGGTTTATTTCATATTTTATACTCCAACAATAGGCATTAACTTCATAAATAAGAAGTTCCATAAATAACCAATATTAATTAGAATTCATTCTCCAAAGTTATTCAACCCATGGAACTTAGATTTCATCACATAACTTAACTCTACCTCTAATATTTGAAATAGAAGATTAATAATTCATTCAGAGTGATAAAATATATAGGTCTTATTAATTATAAGATATATATATATATATCCCATATTGTATCTTAGTAGATTTAGTTTATTTTCTTTCAAAGGTAGGTAGTGAAAGTAGATTTCTATAAAAAAAAATCATACTCATCATTCCTCTAGGAAATAAAATTTCAGATATAATTTAACAAAACATTTCTATCTGCATCCAAGTATTTTATATATTTTTTCATTAAATTTGGATCTCTAAACATAGATTTCATAATATCAGTAGGCTGAACACCATTTATACTAACCATAGATGGACTATACTCATGATATCCATCATGCAGGTAATGAAATACTTCATATAACTTTTTTTTATAGAATATAAATGTTTTTTTGTTCACATTGAATACCATACAATCTTCAACATCACCAAAACTGAACTTAACATTTTCATAGAACTCTCAGCCTTCATTTTCATAGAATAACTTTTTATTTTATCATCAATGAAAAAAATCCCGTCCTTTTAAGTTTATAAAATTATTCATGATCATGTACATAGGATTTTGATAATTTAAATCAATATCCTTTACACATAAACCATTGTGAAAACCCTTTTCTCTCTTCAAGTTGATATTTAATAATTATGAATTCTGAAGTGATATCCCCCTTTTTTTTGAATGGTTCACAGTGAAATGATTCGTTAAGGAAATATTTTCTTTTCTAGAATGACTTATTAGATTCATGGAAATGCTGAAAGAAGAAGTGATAAAAAAATTTATTGTATCAGGGTCCAAATTTAATCTGATGTCCATTATGGTTTGTTTCATCCATAACACCAATTTACACTAGCATCAAACTATAACGTATTCAGATTCAATAATTGATGATGAAACATTGTTTTTCTTATTACTAGACTATTAAACAAAATATTACCATAGAATATGGTAGGTTCTAGATGCATTCTTTCTATCAAACATGTATCCACCAATATTGGCATCTGAAGATGAAATTAAATTAAAGTTATACATTTTTGTAAAAAGTAGAGATAAGCTAATAGTTCATTTTAAACTCCTTATAATTTTATAGTAAGAAATAAAATGAGATTCTTTTGGAATTTATTGAAAATAAGAAAAAAAACTTTCTAAAAATATGATATTTGGTCTAATTATAGTTAAGTAAATCAATATATACATTACTCATCTATACAACTCATTGTGAACTAGTTTAACACATTAGAGTTGACTAAGTCTTTTTTATTTCATGTCAAAATATTTTTAATAAATTATGTTTTTATTTTATTTAATTTGAAACATTTTAAAAAATAATTTTTAGATATTTTAGCACTGAAAAATAAATTTAATTCCCTTATTATACTCATTTAAAATTATTTTTGTATAATATTTGAAAAATATGTATAATTATTTGGATTTTTTGAGCTAAAAATTACATTATAAATATAAATTTTAACTAAAAAAAATATTTTTATGAGTTTTACATAAAAATATAAGGTTATTTAAAATTTTTAGGAAAACCATTTGATAATATTAATGAACTTTAACATTCATACAAATATGTAGCTTCTTGTTTAAAATAATATAAATCTCTGATAAGTTTGAAAATAGCATATGGAATGTGTGTATTTTTAAACCCAAGTGGCTGTTGAAAAAAAAATCATCCATAAGAAAACCATTTAGAAAATAATATTTTACATCAATTTTAACACTACTGGGAATTTGGGTTTTCCCAATTCTTTTATACCAATGGTTCAAAAGAACCGTTGGTATAGGGGTCCTTTACCAATGGTTTGAATAAACTGTTGGTAAAGGTTGAGTTAGAGAAGGATTTCCAATGGTTTGAAGAAACCATTGGGAAATATAAAAAAATTTCTCCCTTTACCAACGGTTTGTACAAACCCTTGGTAAAGTCCATGATTTTCCCAACGGATTTTAAAAACCACTTGGGAAAGTCCCCCAAAATGTAGCAAAATCGGGCAGAAGTAGATAACTCTGCATTTACCCCGATTTCCAGAAGCCCCCGCGCAGGTGAACCCTAACCCGAGGTCTTCCATCCAATTGGATGAAACTCCCCCATCTAGGTTATAATCCTTCAACCTCTTCCAAAATACAAACATAAAATCCCCCATTGAGGTAATTGATATGGTTGTTGTGTGGTCTACCAAACTCTATGAGCTAATATGGTGAGTTGAGGTATCTTACCCATTTCTAGTGTTATTCATCCAAAATATGAGCTAGTTATAAGGATATCCTTTTATTCATAACCTTTCTCCATTTATTTCACTATCTATAATGATCACATCATTATTCTCTATTTCTAGGGATTTTGGAAAATTTTACGATTCACACAATTTGATATTGAAGCAATGACTAATACTTGATTGGAAAATGTCTATGAGTATATAGAATATGGTTTATAAACTATCCCTTAAAAGTATCACTATTTTGTGTTCTTTATGATGTGTAATATCATTGATATACTTTATTATTAATCTTAAATTTAAAAATACATGTTTCTGTCTATAATTTATGAAATTAAACCTCTTTATGGTCCATGAACAACCTATTAGTGTAGAAGCCTTATCTATATCCACCCATGGGGTGTGCTTGACTTAGGGAACTAATTGGGTAATGAAAGGTATGACCATAGGGGGAACAAGAATGAGTTATTGAACATGAGTGAATTATTTGGGATACCTATAACACATAATGGGACCTGAGGCATGTGCCTCTTATATGAGACCTATTGAAAATGAATATAAATAAATTTTAATTTAATATTTTGAGTACTTATTTGATTAATGATTTATAATTCCTTGAAGAAACCAACCACAGATTCTTATTAAAAACATAGCTTTTAATTCCATTTAGAAAACCCCTTGGATTCATGATGATTTGGTTTAGAATACCTTGGGGAAATCTACATTGGATTTATAGTTATTATGATTTAGGAAGCCTTGGGGAAGTCCCCCTTATATTCTAAACTAGAGGCCTCTCTCTTTACATAGGCCAGGAACACCTTTCTCCCTATAAATCCATCTGAAGTCAATCAATTTTTTTATTTCTATACTCCAAATCTGTAAGGATTAACTTAGTTTTAATGTTTTTCATCTTTTATTCTTTGTTTCTATTGTCATTTGGCCTAAACCAGGTGGTGAAGTGTGTGGCATGACATACCTAATAAGTGTAGTTTGATTTGCTTTCTATTTTCATTTTACAATTCAAGTGTCATGATTATATGAATCAACTTGATTTGAAGTCTTCATAGCCACTCCTTTTATGTAGTAAGTGAATCATATCGACTAATGGAGGTGCTGGTGAGATGTATCCCCACTGAAATATGGTAAATGGTTTTGTAGTCATATTTTCCTGAGGTGGGTAATGGATATAAGGATGAACCATGTGAAGGGATTGGGGATGGTTGGGGTAGTGGGGTAGGTGGTTTTCCTTTTTTTAGTGGGGTGATATGGTACTTTCTGTGGACTTTAGTTTGGGTGTTATGAAATGTACTATCTTTTCACAATATTTTCATTTTTTAGCATCAACTACTTATTTAAAAAACCCTCTTTACACATACTGCATTTTTCATAAAAATCCTTCACTTTGTAATATCTTGAACATTGTTCTATCAGGGCTGTGTAGTCTTCTTGTATGTGATAAATGAAAAAATTAAAAAACACATCTCACCTAAAATTTAGGCACACATAACTGAATTTGTATATCTTTACATTGTTTTAATAGTTCACTACATCAACTAGAAACTTCTTCTTTTATCGTTTACATAAATATATTTTAAATTAAACATTAATATTATGGAATTTCTTATAATGAAATGACTTATAACAATTATTTTTATAGAATGGATAGAAGTTGGATGTATGAAACCAATCAGATCTCTAGAAATTTTCAAAACAATTTGGAGATCTTTTAGATTTTTTATTTCAAAATGCTTCAGATAGTAGTCGTATACACAGTCCGTGTTCCAGTTTTGTTGGTAGACCTTGGTTGAGCTGTTAAGAAGTCATCTACCACATAACCAAATATGATTTGTAATCAAACTACTATGTGTGGTATAACAATGGGGGAAAATGAAATCTCAAATTGGTGATGATCAAAATGAAAGGACTGGACTGGAGAATTTGTTAGATGACCAGTTTCTGTTTATTCTTCATCATGAAAAAGATAGTATTTTGACTCAAGAAGGCTTTGATATGAGGACAGATGATGCATCTAATGAAAATGATGATATTGTCAGGGTGAAAACACTGAATGATGCTGCCACAACTCCAATATATCTACAATGCGATAAAATGAAAAGGCTATAATTTTTAATCCGATTGTTTCATGGGAAAACTATGTATTAGATTTCTAATATAGCAATTGATTAAATTCTTACCTTCTTAAATGATTTACTTCCAGATGATGCAAATATTCTCTCAAACCACTATATTGCATGGAAGTTAGTTGAGGAAATTGTATTTTCAAGAAACAAAATTCATGCTTGCCTGAAAGATTGCAATTTATTCTGGGAGGAAACTGCTGAATGAAATGATTGTATAAAATGTGGCACATCCCACTGGAAGTCAACATCTAATGGAATACCATCCCGCGTACTATAGAAAGTAATGTGGAACTTTCCATTGATCCCTAAAATACAGAATCTTTTAATGTCTGATGAAATATCAATAAAAATGATATGGCATGATACAAGAGAAATAAGACTAATGATGAGTTGGTTCACCCTACATATGGATTTTCATGGCAGAGATTTGATGCTCGATATCCTGATTTTGTAGCTGACGTGCGTAATTTGAGGCTGGGTCTTTTATGCGACAGTTTTAATCCATTTGGGTAGATGATTACTTCACACATCACATGGGTAGTTTTTATACATATTTATAATCTTCCCCCATGGTTTTGTATGAAAAAACATTTCACTTTCAGGAGTATACTCATATCTGGACCTTCTGATCCCGGCATTCATATTGACGTATACATGAAACCTTTAATAAAAGAGTTGAAACTTTTTTGGGATGTGGGTGTGTGCACATACGATGAATATTCTAAAGACATATTTCATATGCATGCTACGCTTATATGGACGATCAATGATTTTCTTTCTTATGTAATGATGTTTGGATGGATCACGAAGGGAAAACTACCATGCTCTGTTTGTATAAATAATACACGATCTATAAGACTGAAACATCACTGTAGTTTTAGTTTTACGGGACATCGATGATTCTTTCCAATAGATCATCCATATATAAATAATCATCAAAGATATGATAATACCCTAGAGACTGATGATCCACCTCAGCGTATGTCTGGAACTGATGTTCTTAATGAATAGAAAGATTTTAGTTTTTCATTTAGGAAGGGTCTAATGAAATCTCTAAAGAGAAGGAATTTTTCCATTGAAACCTGTTACAATTGGAGGAAGAGTAGTATCTTTTTTGATTTTCCTTATTGGTAAACAAATTTGTTATGTCATTTCTTAGACCTAATTCACATTGAATATAATATATGTGAATTTTTTTTTGATACTTCTAAATGTTAAGGGAAAGAAAAAAGATGATTTACGGTCTACGTGTGACTTGGTGGATTGGGGTATCATACCAGAATTGCATCCTATTCTTATTAGTGAAAATAAATGGAAACTTCCATGTGCTTCTTATGTGATTAAACCTACAAAAAAACAATTTCTGGAAGTATTAAAGACTATTAGAGTTCCTGACAGCTTTTCAAGCAACATATCTAAAAGGGTCAATAGAAGAAAGTTGCAGCTAAAAACTTTAAAGACTCATGATTATCACATTCTTATTCATGATTTGATTCCAATTGAAATCCATCATATTTTGTCCAATAATTTAATGGTGACTATTATTTGGTTTCTCCATTTGTTTATAGATCTTTGTGATAAGAAGTTTTCCACGTCTTTATTGCAAAAAAATTTGACAGATGCCCCATTAATTTTGTGTGAGTTGGAGAAAATATTTCCTCCATCATTTTTCACATGCATGGTACATCTGACTGTCCATATTCCCATTGAAATACTTCTCAAAGGACCTATTTTTTTAATTGGATGTATCCAAAGGAATGAAATATGTACACATTAAAGTATTATTTCCGAATCAGGAATCATCCCAAAGGTTCTATCCTGAACGGTTACTTGGCTCAAGAATGCATGGATTTCTGCTCAATGTATTTGTCTGATCTTACTACATGAATGAACAGAACAAGGAGAAATGAAGAAGAACAATATGAGTAAATTGAACCCAGTTTTCCATCACTTCCTCAAAAATGAGGAATTACTAGATCATATACATTGAAGACATTAAGCCTTGAAGAGTGAGAGATGGCACATCACACAGTTTTGTTCAACTGTGATTTGTTCGATGACTACATCAGGTAACTAAATTGAATATGTATATCTTAAATATATATCGATTAAAATATTCATATTTTTCATCTATAGGAAACATTATACAATGATAAATAGAAACCATCATTCTGTATCTTTGAGAAGGAGGGAGACTTTGCATAGCAAACAGTTTTCTTCTTGGTTAAAATTGAAGGTAAAAATTTTATTGTTTAAAATAATTAAATGAATATTTAATTAAGTTTAATATTCATTTATATTGTAGGTATTGAGTTTTCCTACTAACTCTATCTCTGAGGAAATATGATCATTTGATTTTGGTTATAATACCGTGGTTCGTGACTATAAATCAATTGTTATCAATGGGTACAAATTTGTTGTCATTGAATGAGAAAAGAACATGAGAACACAACATGATGGTGTTATGGTCACTACCACAACAGATTGTTATTCCGGTGCATCAAATAGTATACCGCGATTTGAAAATGGGGGTTATTATGGAGTCGTTGAGAAAATAATAATATTGGATTATTACTCTCATGGATGAGTTACGATGATGAAATTTCATTGGTTTGATTCGATGAATAGACAAGGCACATTTATTGATGATTTTGGATTTCAAGTAATTAATATGACTTGCACTCTTACTTCAGAAGAACCATATGTATTGGCATCAATGGCTAAACAAGTTTTTTTTTCAAAGACCAACTTCAACCAGAATTTGGTGTCATAGTTGAAGTAATTCCAAGACATATTTTTGATGATGGTGATGATGGAATTTACACTTTCCATACTGCCATTGGAACCAATCCATTTATTTATTTTGATGACTCTAATAGCTCAATAGTCAAAGTTGATTGTGAACCTGAAGTTGTGGTGGGAAATATATAGAATCATGCATCCATGTTCTCAATTCTTTTGGTTTACCTCGAGTTTGGTTGTTAAGGTTGGTACTATTCAAATTTATTTAATATTGATTACAAATATGCTGTATCCAACATAGCCATTATGTGAATTTTAAATGTTTATTGGTAGGAATTTTTATTTGGAATGCATTTTCTAATTTGGAATTAAACTGTATTTTAACCTACAAAACCAATATTTCAACCTTGGTGAAAATTTCAATGCTTCAACTGTGATTTGTATAAAATTTGTATGAATCTAAGACCTCTTTTGAGAATTTTACCAGGTAATGAACATGATAATTTGTACTCTTCTGCAAAACATGTATTGAAACCTCTATCATCTACCTGAGCTAAAGAAATTAATTTTTACAACTACTTTACCACTTATGAATCGGGTAGAATCAATGTTCCATGATTTTAATAGGCTGATGAGACTTAGTAAATAATCATACTACTAAAAATTAAATTTATTTATTACGTCATGTATGATTTATTAAATTTATTAGATATTTGTTCAAGATCCCCTAAAACAATGGTTAGTTAATTAATCCAGGAATCCCACTATTCCCTCTAATTTATTTTGTTTAATGGGTTACACATTAGTTATCCTTTTATAATTACATCCATATTTGTTTTCAAATGAAGTAAATGAAACCAATTGAAAATAGGCGAGAGAAACAGGTTATGGACAATAATCATCACATGACTGAGCTGGTCATTCCACCACTAGTTCCTGTAGTGAGTATTTTATTTAAAATATATTTATTTAAATAATATATAATGTCATGTGATTAATTTTTCTAAACATTTTTTCAGGATCCATCTATTAGGTGATAGTTATTTGAAGAGCATCCTAGGAGTGGTCCTAGTACTTGGGGTGTTCGTACGAGGGGGGTGGTATGGGAGCTAGACGGTATGGTCGACGTACCCGATTAGACCATGCCCTCCCACTGAATTACCATCCATCCCACATTCTGATCCCGATGTTCCATTAGGGGCACACATGATATTTAGGCCTCCCATGTTTTCACCACCCTTTACATCTGAGCCTCCTCACCCGTCTGTACCATATCTGATGATGATTCTCACTCCCCATCCAACATTTGGCCAGCCATCCCTGTTGTCTTCTTTTACTTATGCTTCCTTCTCTCCAGGCTTTTATATTCCATATTCTTCAACTCCTGCTTCGCTAGAGTCTGTCCCTGCAGAGCATACATTGGGACCCAATCCATCTGTACAGGGTGTTCCTTCAGTTTCTATGGATCCAGTGGCACCCATTGATCAGACTACCGCAGGTATACATATAAAACCCTAACAAATTGTTACACCATTATTTATTTTCATTATAACATGTATTGATAAAATATTTGTTTTTATTTCATAACTGATACATCTACTGATAGTAGGTGGGGGCAGGGGAGTGCACGCATGTGTGCGGTGTAGAACTACCACACACAGTTGATGGTGGAGTACAATGAAGATAGTCAGATGATTGAAAAATTAGGGTTGCAATGTCGGAGTTTTTTGGCAACGCTAGCCAAATACTCCAACATCATTCCTGTCAGCCCGCTCTCATGGAGACAAATTCCAAATAAAGTCAAGGATAAATCCTAGGTAGATATATGGGTAAACAATCTATTTTATTTAATTCAATATATTAATTTTTGTATTTATATGAATTAATATTTTGGTGTCAGCTGCGGTTTAATTTCCCTGATGGTGAGGGTCCACGACCCGCACATCTAAATGATTTAGGCGAGCTTTAGAGAGCTTATAAGCTTGAGTTGTACATTGGATGACGTGTTAGAGTGGGAACAAAGTTATAGGTGGTCCTTGTCGTCAATGATTTTACATCAGAATAGTAGCGAAATATGATTACTCTTTGAACGACTAGCCAATTTATGGTATTAATCAAATTATAGGTATTTAAATGAAAATATTCATGTTTTTAGTTAATACTAATTATTGAATTTTATTTATGATGCATCTAGAAGAAATAAAAAAACATTGATTCTAAGAAATATGTCCACAAATTGGAATGCACTATGATGCCAGATCATGAGAGATTGTAGGAATAACAGTTTATAATCTTTCTTTACGACTTGCACTTTCTATTTCTTTCTCCATAATTTATACTATCGTTAAAGTTGTTATATAATTTTAGTTATGAAATTACTTCTTTTTTTGTATCCTATTTTTAATTATGGTTTCCTACATTCAATGTCATTGTAGAGGCCTAAATTGAATATATAAGGATGACTGCCTCGAGAAAAACTATTTTGCTCGAGTAGAAAGAAGACATATGGATGTGCGGTTAATGAACTGACTCAACAGTAGATTGTAAGTTTTACTTTGTAGATTTAAAATTATAATCTCTAATTTTTAACTTAATAATCTATATATATTTGTAACAGGTTCCTTAAGAGGCCCTTGATGCCTAGGAACCTGAAAATTATGTGCCAAACGATCACTTACATTAGGTGTTGGGAGATGAGCACCCTGGTAGAGTATGCTACTGACCAGGAAAGAGTATAGTTCCAACGAGGTATTGGCCCTCCTCAGGTACAAGTTTTAGTGACACCGAGTTGTAGTAGGTTAAGGCACATGCAGAATAGGCTAAAAAAGGGCCACATAGATGACAGAAAAATCTTCTAGGGAAAACACTACATTTATGAAACTGAAGGAATTTTTACGTCCAACACTTCCACCAGAGGCCATCACTACTTCTGATGAATATATGTCATCGATGCATTCTATATATGGTGCACTAAGTGGAAGTTCTGGTGGTGGTCGAGACGATGGCCAGGAGGAGGTTGAGGTAGAGGAGGAGGAGGTCAAGGAGGAGGCCGAGGCACAGGAGGAGGCCGAGGAGGAGGCCGAGGTAGAGGAGGAGGGCGTTAAGGAGGTTGAGGATGAGTACGAGGGCGAGGAGGAGGGAGGGGAAAATGATGGGGACAATGATGGTGAAAAGGGTGAGGGTGATGATGACGTTGATGACAGTGATGGTGATGAGGGACATATTGATCTATTACATTTTTGTCTGATATTTCTGACCTTTGATGTGTATTGATTTGTGGTGCCTGAATATACGTGTGATTAGGTAGGTCAGATTATATTTATTTTTTAACCTTGAAAGAATTTTCTTAGAAAATATGTAAATACCTTCCCATGAACCCATTATAGCCCCCACTGTCCTCCCTAGACCCCGGACAACCCCCCAAAAAGCCCCCCGAACAGCCTCCCCAACCCCCTTCCAGGACCCTGGACAGCCCCCCGAACAACCCCCCAGATAACCCCGAACCTCTTCCCTGGACCATGGACATCCCCTCAGATATCCCCCTCCTTCCTCGACCCTGGATATCCCCCCCCCTCCTCCCTGGACCCCGAACCCCCCCCACCCTCCTCCCTAGACCCGGGATAGCCCCCTCCCCTCTCTCAAGACATATGTGTTTTTTGTGCTATTGAAGGTGTTTTTATGGTGTTTGAAGTACGTTTTTATATGTTTTGTGCTATTTTTATGCTGGTGTATGCAGTGAGGTGTATGCAGTGTGTTATGCAGTGTGTATATTTTTTGTACTCTTTTTATGTGTGATTTTTATACTGGTGTATGCAGTGTATTATACAAGCTAGGTTGTTTTTATGTGTCTATTTTTTAAGAAAGGCTGGGTTTATGTGTCTGTTTTTTATGCAGGTGCATCTTGAGGATGTTTTCAGAGTTTTGTGTGTTTGGGAACTCCCTGGAAAGCCCCCTCCTTCCTGGACCCTGGACAGCCCCCCTCCTCCCAGGACCCTCGACAACCCCCACCCTCCTTCCTGGACCCCGACAGCCCCCCTCCTCCCTACACCACAGACATCACCCCAACCCGACACCCCAATATTGGGAAAGAAGTGATTTGAAATATATAAAACATCACAACAATTCATGAAAGGCTAAGGACCACCTACCTTGATTACAGAGAAAATCGCACTCTTAATTCGACATCTCGAATCCCAATCAAAGCTCTATTCAAGATTCACCCTAAATCCCATTGGAAAAGAGGGTTTTAGAGCTTCAGAAGAATATGAGAGAAGAGTGAAAACCTTAATCGAAAAGGGGAAGCAAGGAGGGGATTAGATTCACATGTATCTTCAATCCGCACTTAACGACACTCAAAATGACTATGGATCGATAGAGATCTTCCAATAAATGCTCTTGGGATCTTTGGATTGTGTTGATACTACATAAAAAGGATCCATGGGTAATTTGTGATGTGTATGAGTCAACCCCACCTCAATTAGAGGTACGGTGTGACTGATACCACTCAAAGTCTCTCACTTTTATTTGAAATGGACAACATTTGAAGTGAAAAAAATATCTAGCATATGGAAAACTGAACAAACACATTCATATTCTCTTGATACTTTAGGAAAAAGATCCATGGGTCATTTGTGACGTGTATGAGTCAACTCTGTCTCAATCCGAGGCACGATGTGGCCGGTACCACTCAAACTCTCTCACTTTTATTTGAAATGGACATTATTTTAAGTGAAAACAACAACTTGCATACAGAAAACTGACCAAATGTTTTATTTATTGTATTGATACTTCCAGATAATGATCCATGGGTGATTTGTGACGTGTACGAGTCAACCTTGCCTCAATCCGAGTCACGGTGTGGCCAATATCACTCAAAGTGTCTCTCTTTTGTTTAAAATGGACATTATTTTAATAAAAAGAAACTGGTTTATATAAAACTGACCAAACATATTCTGATTGTGTTGATACCTTAGCAGAATGATCCGTGGGTTATTTTTGACGTGTACGATTCAACCCCGACTCAATCCGAGGCACGGTGTGGCTGGTACCACTCCAAGTGTCTCACCTTTATTTGAAATGGACAACATTTTAAGTGAAAACAACAACTAGAATATGGAAAACCAACCAAACGCATTAATATTGTGTTGATACTTTGGGAAAATGATCCATGGGTCATATTTGACGTGTAAAAGTCAACACCTCCTCAATCCGAGCCATGGTGTGGCCGGTACCACTCGAAGTGTCTTTCTTTAGTTTAAAATGGGCACCCTTTTAAGTAAAAACAACTGGCACAAGGAAAACCAGCCAAACATATCCAGATTGTGTTGATACATTAGAAAAATGATCCATGGTTAATTTTTGATGTGGAAAAGTCAACCCCACCTCAATTAGAGGCATGATGTGGCTAGTACCACTCAAAGTGTCTGACTTTTATTTGAAATGGACAAAATTTTAAGTGAAAACAACAACTGGCATATGGAAAACCGACCAAACACATTCTTATTCTGTTGATACTTTAGGAAAATGACCAATGGGTCATTTTTGATGTGTACGAGTCAACCCCACCTCAATAAGAGGCACAGTGGGGCTGGTATCACTCGAAGTTTCTTTCTTTTTTTTTTAAAATGGACACTCTTTTAAGTAAAAAAACGGGCATTCGGAAAACCGACCAAACCTATTATTATTGTGTTGATACTTTATCACAAGGATCCATGGGTCATTGTTGACGTTTACGAGTCAACCCGGTCTAAATTTGAGGCACGGTGAGGCTGGTATCACTCGAAGCGTCTACCTTTTGTTTAAAATGGACATCATTTTATGAAAAAAACTGGCCTACAGAAAACCAACCAAACATATTTTTATTCTATTGATAGTTTATAAAAATGATCCATGGGTCATTTTTGACATGTATGAGTCAACCTTGCCTCAATCTGAGGCACGGTGTGGCTGGTAACACACAAAGTGTCTCACTTTTATTTGAAATGGACAACATTTTAAGTGAAAACAACAACTGACATAATGAAAACTCACCGAACGCATTCGGATTGAATTGATACTTTTTTAGAATGATCAATGGGTCATATGTGATGGGTATGAGTCAACCCCATCCCAATATGAGGCACAGTGGGGCTGGTATCACTCGAAGTTTCTTTCTTTTATTTAAAATGGACACCCTTTTAAGTAAAAACAACTGGTATACGGAAAACCAACCAAACATATTCATATTGTGTTGATACATTTACACAAGGATCCATGGGTCATTTTTGATGTGTAAGAGTCAACCTCACCTCTATCTGAGGCACAGTGTGGCTGGTACCACTCAAATTTTCTAACGTTTACTTGAAGTGGACCATTTTAAGTGAAAACAACAACTGGCATATGGAAAACTAACCAAAAGCCATCATATTCTATTGATACTTTAGTAAAACGATCCATGGACATTTATTGATATGTATGAGTCAACTATTCCTCAATCCAAGGCATGATGTGGCTCGTACCACTCAATATGTCTCACTTTTATTTGAAAGGGACATGATTTTAATTGAAAATAACAACTTGCATATCAAAAACTGACCAAATGATTTCTGGTTGTATTGATACTTCATGAAAACAATCCATGGGTCATTTCTGACGTGTACAAGTCAACCCCACTTCAATACAAGGCACGATGTGGGTGGTATCACTCAAAGTGTCTCTATTTTTTTTAAAATGGACACTGTTTTAAGTAAAAAAAACTGGCATAAGGAAAACCAACCAAACATATTCTGATTGTGTTGATACTTTAGCACAAAGATCCATGGGTCATTTGTGATGTGTATGAGTCAACCCCTCCTCAATCCTAGGCATGGTGTCGCTGGTACCAATCAAAGTGTCTCACCATTATTTGAAATGCACAACATTTTAAGAGAAAACAACAACTGGTATATAGAAAACTGACCAAATGCTTTCAGATTGTGTTGAAACTTTTGGACAATGATCCATGGGTCATATGTGACGTGTAAGAGTCAACACTACCTCAATATGAGGCCCAGTGTGGCTGGTATCACTCGAAGTGTCTTTCTTTTGTTTAAAATGGATACCATTTTAAGAAAAAACAACAGGCATACGGAAAACCGACCAAACATATTCGGATAGTGTTGAAACATCAGAAAAGGACCCATGGTTCATTTTTGACGTGTACGAGTCAACCCCACCTCAATCCGAGGCATGGTAAGGCTGGTACCACTCAAAGTGTCTCACTTTTATTTGAAATAGAAAACATTTTAAGTAAAAACAACAACTGGCATATGGAAAACTAACCAAATGCTTTCAGATTCTATTAATACTTTAGGAAAACAATCCATGGGTCATTTGTGATGTGTACGAGTCAACCCTACCTCAATCCGAGGCACAGTGTGGCTAGTATCACTTGAAGTGTCTTTATTTTGTTTAAATTGGACACTCATTTATGTAAAAACAACTGGCATACGAAAAACTGACCAAACATTTTCTAATTGTATTTATCTTTATCACAAGGATCCATTGGTCATTTTTGACGTGTATGAGTCAACCCCGCCTCAATCCAAGCCGCGGTGTGGCTGGTATCACTTGAAGTGTTTGTCTTTTGTTTTAAATGGACATCATTTTATATAAAAACAACTAGCATACAGAAAACTGACCACACATATTCTAATTGTGTTGATACTTTAGGATAAGGATCCATGGGTCATTTTTGATGTGTACAAGTCAACCCCGCCTCAATCTGAGGCATTGTGTGGCCGGTACCACTCAAAGTGTCTCACTTTTATTTGAAATGGACAAAATTTTTAGTGAAAACATGAACTAGAACATGGAAAACTGACCTAACGCATTCAGATTATATTGATACTTTTAGAAAATTATCTTTGGGTCATATGTGATGTGTATGAGTCAACGCAACCTCAATTCGAGGTACGGTGTAGCCGATATCACTTGAAGTGTCTTTCTTTTGTTTAAAATGGACATCCTTTTAAGTAAAATCTACTGGAATATGGAAAACTGACCAAATGTATTTGGATTGTGTTGATGCATTTTCACAAGGATCCATGGGTGATTTGTAACATGTATGAGTCAACATTTCATTAATCTGAGGCATAGTGTGGTCCGTACCACTCAAAGTGCCTCACTTTTTTTTTAAAATGGACAACATTTTAAGTGAAAACAACAACTCGCATAGATAAAACTGACCAAACGCATTCGGATTCTATTGATTACTTTAGGAAAACGATCCATGAGTTATTTTTGACATGTATGAGTCAACACCGCCTCAATCTGAGTCACGAGGTGGCCAGTGCCACTCAAATTGTCTCACTTTTATTTGGAATGGACAGGATTTTAAGTGAAAACAACAACTTGCATACGGAAAACTGGCCAAATACTTTCAGATTGTATTGATACTTCTGGACAATAATCCATGAGTCATTTATGACGTGTACGAGTCAACCTCGGCTCAATATGAGGCACATTATGGCTTGTATCACTCTAAGTGTCTCTCTTTTGTTTAAAATGGACATCGATTTAAGTAAAAACAACTAGAATATGGAAAACCAACCAAACATATTCGGATTTTGTTGATACATTAGAACAATGATCCATGGGTCATTTGTGACGTGTATGATTCAACCCCGCCTCAATCCGAAGCACGGTGTGGCTGGTACAACTCAAATTGTCTCACTTTTTTTTTGAAATGGATGACATTTTAAGTGAAAACAACAAATGGAATATGAAGAACCGACCAAACGCATTTAGATTGTGTTGATACATTAGGACAATTATCCATGGGTCATATGTGAAGTGTATGAGTCAACCCCGCCACAATCTGAGGCATGGTATGGCCGGTATTAGTCGAAGTGTATGTCTTTTGTTTAAAGTGGACATCATTTTAAGTAAAAACAAATGACATATGGAAAACAGACCAAACTTATTTAGATTGTGTTGATACTTTATCACAAGGATCCATGGTTCAGCCTCACACAATCCACTTCTCATGTGAGGAACTACTACCTCTATTCTAAAACACATGACATTTAATATGACATGGACAACTACATTTCCTAAGTCACACAAGCTCATTGATACACACACATTATCATCATCACTAAGTTAAAAGACACCCGCCCCAAACCACGGAACATTATATTTGTGTTTGGTTGAATTCATTTATCCATTTCCTAATTTTGGGGTTATTAGCATCTAATTTCTGAATTCAATCGTGTATGTGTTATACAAAATGTAATTTTGTATGTATTCTTAATTCATTATAACACATATAATTACGTATTCAGTTTTTTATATATTGTATTCATAATTGATAAATAAATTATGTATGTATTAAATTCAGTATTCAATTATGAATTGAATTTGAGATTTCACATGTAATTGTCATCTCAATCCTGAATTGAATTCTAAATCAATTATGTATGTTTATAATTACCTTATGAATTATGTTTTAATTCTATATGTTTATAGATATAGGGTGAATTATTTGTTAAATATATATGAACTAAATGTGTATATGTATGTGTTATAGTTGGTTATTACATGTAATTGGATTTGGGGAAGCTGGAAATGCATAAAGGGTAGCCTGCTCATGGAAATCACAGAGCAGCACAGAGCAGTAGGATGCTGCCTAAATTGTATAGAAAAGCCTATGTCAATGGTTTACAAAAATTGGAACAGGGATGTGAATGTGTTTTATACCAACGGTTCTAAGAGAACCATTTGTAAAAACACTTTCCCAATAGTTTTCAAACCGTTGGGATATAGGTGAAATGTTTAGATATACCAACAGTTTTTGTAAACTGTTGGTAAAAAGATTTACCAAACTATATTCCAACGGTTTGAAATAGTTAGAATAGTATGTTTACCAATGGTTTCAAACCTTTGGTGAAAAGTTATACCAACGGTTTGACATAACCATAGGTATAATGTAGATTTCCTAACATATACCGACAGTTTTCAAAAAACTATTGGCATATGTTTTTCCAAACGGCTTACTTCCCTACAGTTTGGAAAACCATTAGTATATATTATACCAATGATTATCCATCCTTTACCAAAAGTTTGGAACCATTGTTAAAGGGTTCATTTCCAGTAGTGTAAATAATTTAAAATTTTTATAAGATGCATAGATTATAAGGATTATAATTTCTTTAAATATATCAACATAGGAAAAGGTTTCCCCATAATCTATTACTTCCTTTTGGTTATAACCATTGTTGACTTGTGTGGCCTTATTTCTAGTTATTACTCATTGATCATCGAATTTATTTATAAATTCCCATTTTTGTTCCAATTAAGGACAATCATAGGGTCTATCAAATAATTATCATAATTCACTTCACTTGAACTAGTTTATCTCTTCTTTTATGGATAAAAATAATAATATCATCATCTATGGCCTATTCAATAGTTGTAGGTTCAATCTGGATAGAAAGAATAATACTCAATAATGTTTCTTTTTATTATTTTAGTCTTAAAAAATCATCTAATTTATAATAAAATTCCCTAAAGGATGGATTTTAGGATTCATGGATATCCAGGAGACACACTTTTAGGTTATTTAGATTTATTTCATTTAGGACTAAATTGTACTTGATCAAGTTCCATTTTAACATCCCTTTTTTCATTGAAGAGTGGATTAATTATCATGTTTTCCATATAATTACTTTGGTTAAAAATTTGAATCTTCTTGTTATTAAAGGGATCCCATTAATCAAATTTGACATGAGTGGAATCTTCAAATACCTTTTACTTATTTTTAAAAAAACATTATTCTTTGGAATTAATAAAATATTCTAGGAAGATTACTTAACCAAACCTTCCAAGATTTTTCTTGGTGTTTATGATGTATACTTTTTACCCCAATACCAAAAAGTATTAATCCTTCAGTTTCTTATTTTTCTATAATTTATATGGTGTTTTCTTCGAGATATGTTTTATTATAACTCTTTTGATTATGTAAAATTTTGTTTTAAAAACATTATTCGAATAGTAATTGGGCATGCTATGTTCACACAAAATTGATTTAGAACTTTCTTATAGGGTATTATTCCTCCTTTTAGTAACATCAGTCTACTGAGGTGTACTAGGGGAAGAGATGGTGTTTTTAATGTCATATTTTGGAAAAAATGAATTGAATTCATGATTATAAAATTCTCCCCCATGATCACTTTTAAATGAAATAATTATAGAATCATTATCATTTTGTACTATCTAGTATAAATTTATAAATACATCATAAGATTCACTCTTATGTATAAATAAATAAAATAATTGAAATATGAAAAAATAATCAACTTGTACATAAAAAAAATATTTTCCATCTAGGCTTGATGTTATAAAGGAACAAAAAAATTCATTTAAATAGGACTTAATGGTTTAGAAATTGAAATATCTTTAATTGGTTTAAAGTATAGATCTTGTTGTTGTAATATCCTAAGACTATATTAGTTTGTTATGTTTGTTCCCATTCATTATTAATATGATTTTGAGTTATTTTTTGTTTGGTAGAATCCTTATGAAGATTGCTGGTGGTTTTGAAGGGTTTTTAAGACCTTAATGGAGAGAATGATTTGAGCATGGTTAATGGAAATCATGCAGTTTTCATTAGTTAACTATGTGGAATGTTGGAGAGGATTAGTGTATAGAGAACCATTGGTTAATAGTTAGAATAAAATTTTGATATTACCTTGGTAATCATGTAACATGGAACACAAGAAAAAATCATGTTAGGAATAAGGTTCACCAAACTTTGTGGCCAAACCCAATGATTTATATAAAGTGACAGTGATCCTCATAAGGTTTGGTAAACCATGTGAAGAAACCATATATACAGAACTACATAACCCAAAAATTCTTATTTTGACTATAAAATTCCCTAAAACTCTTCATTCTTCCTCCTACATCTAGGTAGCTAAAACCTAAGGAATGGTTCTTTCTCTTGGAGAATTGCTTTATTCTAAAGAGCAAATCCATTAGATCTTGATATTCCCATCCTATGGATTTCAATGTAAGTGAATGTTTTTCCATTATTTTTCTTATTCTTATTAGATCATATATATTATCCTTTAAAAATAAACTAGATCTTGGAGTTATAGACCATATCTAGAAATTTATACACGATCTAATGTGATTCTTTCTGTATTTTCATGGAATGGAAGGTGGAGATATGTTTATTTTTCTTGATCATTATCATATTTATCTATATATGTTAATTACATTTGATCTTTTTGGATAAATATAAAATGATCATAGCCCTTGATATGTTATTCTTCTTGGATCTTTATTCTTGAATTCTTATGTGTTAATTTGGGGTTGGTTCTAGGGATTTCTTAATTTGATATAGATTCAGGTGGTGGACCTTGACACTGGGATTCAATACACTTAAGGTAGAATGTTCTTTACCATGTTACAACAAATGTATAAAATTTTATGAAATGATATTCTTGTGCATGTGTTTATGTCCCATGATACCTATATTGATATGGAATTCTTGTGCATGTGTGTGTGGGCCATGAGAACTCTCTTTATATGATATTATTATGTGTATTTATAGCTCTATATTTTCTTTTATTTGACTTTTTTATGTGTATATGTGCATGGCCCAAGAATTATATTATCTGGTACCAATGTGACATGTGTACCCTTCTTGTATTGGGTAATCCCCTGGAGGAGGAGCATGTGAGATATGAAACATGATGATTATGTAGGGGAATTGAATGATAGATGGAATGGAATGATTTCCTCAATGAATTAAATGATACTGATAGTGGGTGGTGATGGCCTTGGGGCCCAACTTAAGATAGATATTGGGTACCAACATCCATGTGGTTAGACCTGATAAATTTGGTGGTCATGATTTCCTTATGCCATGACTCAAGGAATGATGAACTTGTGTCATGTTTCAAGACATGAATTAGCCTTGTATCCTATTATAAGATTTTTGTAAACCTGACATAACTTTTCATCTCATATGAATCCAAAGAAGGTAGGTGTAGGGTTCATAGAATCTAGATTAGTGTACAATGACCTGACATGTGACTATTTACTTTTTTAATTACTATCTTTTCATCACTTACACTTATATATAACTGCAATACTTGTGTTATGGATTCCTTGGTGGTTTCTTACTAGGATTTATAATCACACCTTGTATCGAAATATCAATACATGTACAAAAATTTTTGACCTAGATTTTAGATGAGGGTAGTAGGCTTGCTTAGGCCAGTTAAACAAGTGGATTGGGTTGTTTGAGGTGATTCCTAGACAGAATCTAGGATCCTTTATAGGGATTATTATTTATTTTTTCCTTTCTTATTTTATATATATTATCCACATGTGGGGATCCATGACTATTCATTATGGGAATGAAATTCTATATTGTTATAGGATGGTTTTATGTTGTTATTGTTATTATTTATACATTTTGTTCACTGTTACTCTGATTATTGTTTATTCCATTGTATACTTTTATTGTTACTTTTTACCGAGGGAATAACATCCAAATGGTAAAAAATAGAACCTTATCACTAGTTGGAAGCCTCTTTCATATGGGGAGGCACACATAGGTTTATGTGATCCTTCAACCCAGACTAGGTTATTCAGGTTGGGGTTTTACAAAATGGTATTATAGCCCATATTTTCTTTTGACTAACTACTTGGGAAAGGAAGAAAAGTGATAGGATGTTGTTAAGTCATGGTATAGAACTCATGCCTAGGAGTATCTAACCCTTGTATTAGGGAATTACATGTTTCTAAGGGTGGTATTTCTATTTTGGTTTCACTTTTACAATTTATCTATTTTACCTTGGGTGATGCACATGATTCTTATGTTATGATTTATGGGGTTTTCTCATGGACTATTAGAAAGTGTTTGAATGTTCATGCATCATGGATAAGAATTTAGGTTCTCATGTCATTCCCTAGTTTCCCCATGATTAATAGAGTTTTAAATTTATTAAATTCTAGTAATAATATGTTTTATATTTTTATAAACACATTTTTAGTAAAATTAAATTAATATATCTGGAGAATGGTATATTTTTTATTCATGACTATGACACACACAAATGTATTAATGACATAGAGTTTATCCGTATATTATTTAGTGAGTATTTTTTGTGTGATTTCTTCCCTATTACTTCATTAGTTTATTGAACATTTAAATTGTTTTTAAAATTTAAATTCACTTGGAAAATATATTTTAAAAGGTTTTATAATAAATTTTTTTATTTAAAGAAACTTTTTAAAGAAATGTGTTTTGAAATAGATTTAAGATTTCAAAGTTGTTATTGGAATTTTTAAATATATTTGTATATATAGACTTTGGGATTTTGAATCCCATTTGGACTCGTTTGGGATTTGAAATGGGTGGATTTTTTTATGAAATGGATCTTAAATAAAAAAATTAGATCAGATTTTATTAAATTTATTGGAATGAGTGAGGATTGTTAATTGAGTGGTAAAAAAAGTTTTGAGTATGGGTTCTCATATTTTTTGGGCTGAATGGGTGGTTTGAAATGGAATTTTCAAAGAGAATTAATGGGTTGACTCAATGATCTAGGATTTTGATAGGCCTGTTTGGAACTTTTATATTGTATTTTTATGATGAGAATTTGAGAACCTATTAAAAGATTCTAGTTTTTTTGTGAATGATGTGAATTGTGTCCTAAGGGAATGTTTTTTTCTTAGCTTGAGTAGTAGTGTTCCAAATGTGTGGTTTGGGGAAATTGCTACCCTTAGGGGATTGTCTCAGAAGTAGTTGATCAGTTTCTATTAGATCTTTCAGTAGTAGTGGATCATTGAAAGGGGTGGGATTTCTTGTGATGGTTGTGTGGCTCTATCTAAAGATAATAGAGTGGAGTTATGGGAATTATGTCATTTTGTGAAAATTGAGTGAGAAGCATACCACTTTAGTGCTTGAGTTAGTGGGGTGTAGTTTTGAGGAGTAACCCATGGGTTGGTGTGTGAAGTTTCCCTAGAATATTGAATTTAGTCTCTAGATGTGAGATTTGGGATAATAACAGCTTAACAATGATTTTTTCACTTGATGAACATTTTTTATGTACCAGTTAGTGGGATGGTTAAGTTCCACAGGCTTTGTGGGGAATTTGAGTGGGATATCCTCCTTAACTTGAGAAGAATGTGAGTGGGATGTTCTAAGGCTAGGCGAGTAGTAGTGCATGTACTAGGTCATAAAGACATTAAAATTTGATGCTTTATTAGTTTAAGACTAAGAAATATAATTTTCAAGGTAATTTCTTGGTTATAAAATATTTCCCTAGTGATATTATTTGGATGTTGGAATTAATTTAGAGATGATTTTGGAAGTAATCAGACCAACCAGCTGCTAAGGTGCTACAACCTATAGTGGTTCAAGGTGAACCAAGTGTTCAGGTTTGAAAGGGGGATTCTGGGTAGATTCTTAAAAATTATAGTAAAGGGAATAGTGGATGTGTTAACATGTGTTTTTTTCTTCGAACCCAAAGTTGGTCTAGTGATAATGGTAGAGGTGATAAATGAGTTTGGTGGCTGATGAGTAGAGTTTTAGTTATACAACCTTCTGAAATATCACAAAAGTGTAATCTTGTGAGGATAGACTGAAAAGATCCAGGCATTAGTGTATAACTGATCCATGAGAAAAGACCCTTGTTAGGTGTGAGGGAAGATTAGTTAGGTGGATGATTTATATTTAACTCATCATGATTTGGGAAGTGTGGTGGTGAAATATGAGTTTGGGAAGCCGTTTTGGGTTGTGATCTCTACATGATCGTTAGGAAATGTTAAGGAATTCTCTTCTATGGTCTGTTAAAATTCTTCTATTTTTACTGGTAGCTAATATGACCATGTGAGGTTGTGGAAGGAAAGAGTGTAGGAGTCATGTCCATATAAGTGGGTGGGGACCTTGATTTATTCCATTGGGTTCAGTGATGTAATCAAATCTAAGAATTTATGGAAATTCTTGTGAGTTTTATTTTTTATCTAATAATGAAATATTTTCAAGCTTGTGTTTAGCAGTGATAGATTTTATTAGTGAATTTTGGGAGTGACATGCACATAAACTTAACCCATGGGTCAAGGTGGTTGTATATGGACATTCATGTAAGAATATCAATTTCATAGGTATAAAATACATAAATGTGTGAGGGTATTGGTCATAGGTGATCAAAAATGACATAATGATACCAACTTGTAGGATGTGGTTGGGGTCATTAGTTGAGCTTGATATGGGAGCTAGTTTGGTTCATGAATTATTTAATGGGATAAATCATGTGATAAATTATAATGAATGTTATTTTGGACATCGACACTTAGGAATGTAATTAAATTTGGTATCGTGGTGTGTGGAAAAAGAGGGACCTGATGTATGGATTTTTAGTAGAAACTTCAATGATTCAACATCTTTTAGGCTATGTTTAGTGTATAAAAACTCATAGAGGATACAATTAATCAGGAATTAGTGGGTTACCACTTAGATAAGGAAGCGTCCTTATGAAAAATGATGATTCTGACCTTTTAATTTTTCTATGGGTGACTGAGTTTTCTTACTAGTGTCACCTTGACTGGGGGAATTCATTATTCTAGAGTTTGGGAAAATTAGTTTTGTTGTTTATGAGACTTTTTGAGATGGTGGAATAGATTAGGGAAGTGGATTACCAATTGGATCTTCCTCTACAACATTGAAGTATGAATGTTATGTTCCATGTGTGTCATCTTAGAAAGTATGAGTCAAATCATTTACATGAGATTAATAATAACGACATTGGGTTCAAGGAAGATGCTTCATTTGTGGAGAATCTAGTATGCATTTTTGATAGAAATAAGGAATGTTCTATGACATCTGGTTGTTCCTATCACCTAAGTGTGTGGTTTCATGGATGTATCTAGTAATTAAATCTATAATTGTAATTATATGTGTGGGATTAATGGCTGAGTTTTTTGATTAGGACATCTACATACCCTTATCATGGATGAGAAATCCTTAAAGGGGGATATTATAATGGCCTTAGACTTTCTAGGTGAATTATGTATGTTTTCAGACTTTCATTAAATGGTTTTGAGTTATTAATTATTTTGGATAATTCTCATCAAGATTTTGTGTGATTTTGAAGGGTTTTAGAAGTCATTAATGGGTAACATGGCTTTAGAATGGTTAGTGGGAATGTATAGTTTTCCCAATGTAGGCTAGCCACATTTTGAAGGGGAGTAGTGGGTGGGACACTATTGGTTCATAGTTATAGCGAGCCATACAACATTACCTATGTAACCATATAACATAGTATATATGAAAATAAATGGTTGGTGAATGGTTTACCAAACCATGTGGCCAAACCATGTGGGTTCCCTGAAGAGGTAGTGAGCCTTGCATGATTAGAGCACAGTTTGGAAAAGAATGTGAACAAACCATGCATGTGTAATTAAATAATAAAAATGAATATTTTTTCCCAAAAACTCCTTGAAACTCCTCATTAATCATTATAAACCTAGGTATCTCAAACTTAGGGAATATAGTCATTATTTTTGGATAACTCATTCACTATAGAGAGAAAATTAGTTGGATCTAGAGACATCTGTCCTAGGGATTTCATGGTAAGTGATCATTTTCCCTATGAAATTTTCATTATTTCTATATATTTTCTCTTATACTTGGAAAATAACCCTGATTTGGTATATCTTGTAGGGATCTAGGAATTTAGACAAGATATAATTAAATTACTTCAAGATTATTTAGAAAAGGAAGGTGCAGATCTGATTTTTTCTTGATCATTCTCAGATTCATCTAGAACGTTTCATTATACAGGATCTCATTGGGTAATTCTAAACCAATCCTAACCCTAAAAATTTTCTTCTTCTTGAATATGCACAATTTAATACACATGTAGTTATTTGGGAATAGTTATTGGGATCATGGGTGTGTGAGATTAATTCATGTGGTGAACCATGATGTTTTTCTTCAATACGCTGAATGTAGGTAGTTCCTTAACATGTTTTGAAAACTATAAAAAACAATATGATATGACATTCTTGTGGATGTGTGTGTGACCCTTGAGACATATATTGATATTTAATGATTGTGTGTGTGTGTCCCATGATACCTCTCTTGATATGAAATTATTGTGCATATGTATAACTCACGATTTCCTTTACTATCCCTTGTTTATGTGTATATGTGTATGGACTATAGACTTATTCTATCTGATATCATATTAGCAGGTGGACCCCTCATGGATCAGTTAATCCCCTGGAGGGGGAGAATGTGGGACTTGTTACATGTTGATTATGTTAGGGTCTTGAATTATAGATGGTAAGAAATAATGGCCTTGATTCCGGACATAAGACTAGGAGTGGGGCATAATGACCTAATGTCCTGGCTAGAGATAGTTAGTGGGGAATAATAATCTTCTGGAATGACCTAAGATAGTTGGAAGGGTAGAAGGTCTTAGGGGATGACCTGAGGTATGATAACCATATGTATTGTTCTAACACTTATGTTGGCCTTGAGTTCTATTCTAATATTTATGATAACCCAACATAACATCTCTTACTACATGGAGAGAAAGTAGGTTGGGCCTAGGATTTTGGTAGCTTGGTTAGTGCACGATAACCCAAAATGTGATTTTTTACTTGTATAATTACTTTCCCAACATCAAATACTATTATATATAATAACTAAAATTATGTTAAGGAAGAATATTTGGTTTCCAACTAGGTTTTATACTCACACCCTAAATGTGAATCTTACTTCACATGAAAATTCATTTGATATAGATTTTAGATGAGGGCAGTGGTCCTTCTTAGGGATGTTGCACCATAAGAGAATGTTGTTCGAGGAGATGCTAAGATATACTCTAAGATCCTTTACCAAGATTCATTCTATTTATTTTTTTATTTTTTATTTTAGTTAGATTCATTTCTTGTGGGGATCTATTACTAATGATAATAGGTATCATATTCTATATTTTCATTGCATGGGTTGATGTTATTATTGTTATTTCTTCTCAATTTTGTTCCATTGTTACTGTGATTACTGTTACACTATTATATATTATTAATATCTATTAAAACGAGAATAGTATCCCTAAAATCCCATATAGACCCTATCTACTATTTAGTGACCTCTTTCATACAAGGAGATACACATGATGTCATGTGACACTTCAGCCTATAGTAGGTGATTTTGGTGGGGGTGTTATAGTCTCTTTCCCATTTTTCATACATCACAAAGTTTTTTTTCCAATTTAACTTGAGGAAAATCAAAAATAATTTTTTCAAAGATAATTTTTTAAATAATAGACATTATAATATCAAATTATCATGTTATAAAAATGAGATTCATTAATTTCAGAATTTAGAAAATTTAAATTTTTTACACAAAGAATGGTGATCTAGAGTGTACACATATTCAGTTCTAGGTGCTTAAGATTTTACTAGTTTATAATTAACAATATATATTGATTATTAGAAAAATAAATAAAAAATTAATCATCACAATTTAGAAAATACATATCTGGTTGTGATTTATTTATTTAATATAATGTAATTTATTGAAGAGAACTGAATTTGGATATCCAATAAATCCAAATATAATAATATTTCCTTCAGTATTGTCATTAAATGTGACAAATCCTACATCAATTTTAAATAGAGATTAAATGTTATATATATATCGACTCATAATTTTTAAATAAACAATTTCCATAAACAATTTTTCTTTATTTTTCCTATGGATTTTCCCTAAAATAAAATTTAAATAGAAAGGTTCATTGGTACCCAAATTCTCTTGGGTCCAATATTGTTAGCTATAAAATATTTAGGAATCCAAATCTGTCAAAATTTTATTTAATTAAAATTTGGTAAGTTTTTAGAAATAAATTTTTTCATTATAAAAAAATAAGTGGTTGTATTAGAAAAAAATCATTAGCATAATTAGCCTTCCTTCCATTGTTAAAAAACAATAGTAGTAGAATACTAACCCTAAAAAAGAAAAAAAGTTAGAATATCTTCTAGGAAGAAGAACCCAAGAAATAGATAAAGGGAGTTCTAACACCAAATATTGGATCAAATGAATATTTTGTAATGTAATTATTAGGGTATTGTCACCTCTAACACATATACTGTATTTAAAAGTATTGTTAACACTCATAGTCCCTTGATGTTTGCTATTGCGGAGAAAAATAATTAATTTTTCTTCTAAGTGCACTAATTTGTGCCAATGTAGTTATTCCATTGTTGGTGTTGTACAAAATTACTCCAGTATTGAATCTCTTTGGGTTATTTCGCAATTTTCTCTAGAAAATGTAAATATATTCAACATCTCTGATCAAGTCATTACTTGCAATTTTACTCATGATGACATGCTTGTATTCTGTTCTTCTGTTTATGCAAAGAATATATACTAAGAAAGTAGGACTCTTTGGAATGACCTATCATATCTAGGTATTAATATTAACTCTTATTTGTTTGTTATTGGAGACATTAATTCCATCCTTGATTCAAGTGAAAAAATTGGTCCATCTCACTCTATGATTTCCATGAGGGAGTTTAAAACTTTTATTTAAGATAATATTCTATTTGAAATTAATCTCACAGGTGTAAAATTTACTTAGTATAGAAGGCATTAGAATAAGATCATTTCCTCCAAATTAGATAGATCCTTCACGAATGTTCATGCCTTGGAAAAATGGGACACCATCTATAGCACCACACTTCACAAGATAAACTCTGATCACCACCCCATTTTGTTCATTGTATACATAAAGGACATAAAACCATTGATTCCATTTAGATTTAATAAGACATGGTTTTCTAATTCTGACTACACTTCAATCATAAAAAAATTGATGGTATTCTATGTCTCACACTAATGATTCATTTGAATTTACTATCAAACTAAAATACCTCAAACAAAATCAAAAAATATGGTGCAACTTTAAAGCCAAAGAAATTAATAATGTCATCCTTCTCCTTGAGGATGAGCTTAATAAACTACAAAACCAAAACACTAGTTCTAACTTCAACAATGACTTGACTCAAGTAATTGACCTCATGGTGAAACTAAACTGTTTTCTTAATTTTAAAGAAAACATGAGGAAATAAGGTTTTAAAACCAAATGGTTCGCAGATGTTGATAGAAACACTAAATTCTACAAATCCCTTCAAATATTCAGAAATAATTGAAGACCACTTACTATTTTAAATGATGGAGAAAATACTTCAGACAGTGAACATGACATTTCTAATCATATTGTTTCTTGTTTTGAATCCACATTTAATGGTCCTGATATTAACAAAGTCCTCCTATCCGAGGTCATTCTGAGGGTTTTCAATGATGAGGATAACACCTATCTTCTAAACAACCCTCTTAATCCTGAAATTAAAGTCATTGTCTTTAGTTTGTATCCAAATAGTTCTCTAGGTCCTGATGGTTTCAAAAACAATTTTTTCATCACTATTGGGATGTAATCTATTTTGATGTTTGCAAGCTTGTCATATCATTCTTTTCCAATGGTATCCTACCCCATTCTCATAATGCCTAATTTATTTTCTTGATTCCTAAAGTGTACAATGCCTCTGAAATTCATTTATTTATACCCATTTCTATCATTAACAATCTCTACAAAATCAACTAAAAAATTATTGTTAATAGACTTACAACCATTTCAGACAAAATTGCCTCTTAGAACCATTTTGGGTTTATTAATGGTAGATCCATCAAAGACTGCATTTTTCTTTCCTCTGAATGTGTCAATACCTTGAACAAAGCCAATTGATGAGGTAATATTTATATTAAAAATGTCATCAAAAAAGATTTTGATATCATGGATTGTAGCTTCATTTTCAAAGTTATTCAAGGTTTTGGTTTTAGTGATTCATTCATCACTATAATCAGAACGTTGTTCGATTTGGCCTCTATATCCATTCTGGTTAATGGGTCTCCTAAGGGATACTTTATATGTACCAAAGGATTAAGTCAAGGTGATCCCCTCTCTTCCATTATCTTCTTGATTGAGGAAGACTATCTTAGTCGCTTGATCACCTGTCTTGTGGATTAGAATAAGCTCAAGCAAATAGTATGTCGGCAGGTGTGTATTTGCGACAGGACCCGTCGCAAATACCCTTTTAACTGCCGACTGTAATTAATGCGGGCAAGGGTATTTGCGATGGGCCCCGTAGCAAAAGCCTGGCGGTGGTAAATACCATTTGCGACGGGCAAAGCTGCCCGTCACAAATAGTATGTCGGCAGGTGTGTATTTGCGACGGGACTCGTCGCAAATACCCTTTTAACCGCTGACTGTAATTAATGCGGACGAGGGTATTTGCGACGGGCACGGTCGCAAATACCACCATTTGCGATGGGAAACCCACCGCAACTAACCCTGTCGCACCTAATCTAACATATATATACCCCCACCCATTTTTTTCCAAATCACTCAGATCTTCCTCTCCCTCTCTCTTCATTCTCCAGTTTTAAGGGAAAAAAATTCTTTTAGTTAAATTTTTTTTACGAGAGCAATTGGAAGGCGCCAATACCTTCAGAATATCAAAGTTTAACGTATTTATATTTTATTTTTTTATATTTATTTTATTTTTTTATATTAATTTTAATTGTTGTTTATTAGTTGCAATTAAATTAGATTTAAATTGATTAATATTTATATATATTTTTAGTAAGAAATTGATATTGTTAGTGATAATTATAAATAATTAGAGTTAATTTTAAATAATTAGTGATTATTATAGATAATTAGCGGAATTTAGTCATAATTAGAGATAATTAGGGATAATTAGGGGTAATTAGTAATAATTAGTAATAATTAGATATAATTAGTAATAATTAGATATAATTAGTAATAATTAGATATAATTAGTAATAATTAGATATAATTAGTAATAATTAGGTATAATTAGTAATAATTAGATATAATTAGTATTAATTAGATATAATTAATAATAATTAGATACAATTAGTATTAATTAGATATAATTAGTAATAATTAGATATAATTAGTAATAATTAGATATAATTAGTAATAATTAGATATAATTAGTAATAATTAGATATAATTAGTAATAATTAGATATAATTAGTAATAATTAGATATAATTACTAATAATTAGATATAATTAGTAATAATTTGATATAATTCGGTATAATTAGATATAATTCTTTATAATTAGATATAATTTGGTATAATTAGTAATAATTCGGTATAATTATTAATAATTCGGTATAATTAGTAATAATTCGGTATAACTTGTAATAATTTGGTATAATTAGTAATAATTCGGTATAATTAGTAATAATTGGTAATAATTAGTAATAATTGGTAATAATTAGTAATAATTGGTAATAATTAGTAATAATCGGTAATAATTAGTAATAATCGGTAATAATTAGTAATAATTGGTAATAATTAGTAATAATTAGTAATAATTAGTTATAATTAGATATAATTAGATATAATTAGTAATAATTAGATATAATTAGTAATAATTAGTAATAATTAGATATAATTAGATATAATTAGATATAATTAGTTATAATTAGATATAACTAGTAATAATTAGATATAATTGGAAATAATTAGTAATAATTAGTAATAATTAGTTATAATTAGTTATAATTAGTCATAATTAGTCATAATTAGTCTAATTAGTTATAATTACTAATAATTAGATATAATTAGTAATAATTAGATATAATTAGTAATAATTAGATATAATTAGTAATAATTAGATATAATTAGTAATAATTAGATATAATTAGTAATAATTAGATATAATTATATGGAATTAGATATAATTAGATATAATTAGCTATAATTAGATATAATTAGATATAGTTAGATATAATTAGATATAATTATATATGCTTGGTTGATCACCTTGTAAGTAGCGTTGCAATATGACAACCCAAGTCATGCCCTTCTCATCTATAAGAATTATCTCACATGACCCTTTACATAGAACATTATTCCTTGAAAATTTAAGGGAAAGATACTGATGTCCCCTCAAATTTTTAAGGAAGAATGATCCATGTTAAGGGAGCGAGATGATTCTTAGAGACGAGAACGACATTACTTTGGTCATCCTATTGCAACACTACTTGCGAGGTGATCAACCATGCAAGGACAATTATGAAGTTTACATTAGACGTGACTGACACAAACTTTTTATTGCGCATGACCTGACAATTGGCGACCCTTTGAGATTTGAACATGTCAAGAATAGAGCAAAGCCTATTGCGAATATTGATAATTTTAATATTTTAATATTTTTTTATTATTTTAATAATATTAATATTGTTTTATCATAAATATTGATAATAAAATTTTTTCTAGTAATAATTAGAAAACAAAAACTGCTCGGATAATGATAGAAAATTTTGTAATCATCTCCACACCGATGATTACGAAATTTCCTTTCATTATTCCAACTGTTTTCATTTTGCTAAGTATTGCTAAGTATTGCTAAATTAGTAATAAATTGTAATGATTTGTAATAATTAGAAATAAATTGTAATAATTAGTAATAAATTGTAATATTTAGTAATAATTAGTAATAATCAGTAATAATTATTAATAAATAGTAATAATTAGCAATAAATAGTAATAATTATAAATAATTAGCAATAATTAGTAATAATTAGAAATAATTTGTAAAAATTAGTAATAATTAGTAATAATTAGTAATAAATTATAATAAATTGTAATAAATTGTAATAAATTGTAATAATTTGTAATAATTTGTAATAAATTGTAATAATTAGTAATAATTAGTAATAAATAGTAATAATTAGAAATAATTTTTAATAATTTGTAATAATTTGAAATAATTTAAAAATTTGTAATAATTAGTAATAATTAGTAATAATTAGCAATAATTTGGAATAATTAGCAATAATTAGGAATAGTTAGCAATAATTAGGAATAGTTGGCAATAATTAGCAATAATTAGCAATAATTAGGAATAATTAGGAATAATTAGCAATAATTAGCAATAATTAGCAATAATTAGGAATAATTAGCAATAAATTGCAAAATTTAGCAATAATTATGAATAATTAGCAATAAATTGCAATAATTAGCAATAAATTGTAATAATTAGAAATAAATTTTAATAATTAGCAATAAATTGTAATAATTAGAAATATATAGGAATAAATAGGAATATATAGAAAAAAATAAGAATATATACGAATAATTAGTAATAATTAGTAATAATTAGTAATAATTAGTTAGGAACAGTTAAGAAGAAATTTTAATAAATTTTAATTAATTTTATGAACTTGGCACAATTTCCAGTGGAGTGACGACACTCCTTTAGCTCGTTGAATTTTCTCCTTTCAACTCTCATGGACTCAAAACATTATGAAAAATGTGCTACTACGTAGAAATATTCAATATTGTAAGCACGAGATTGGATATGCATTCATAGGATCATATTTTTTATAATGTTTTCTTGTGGTGAAAGTTGTAAGAAGGAGATTCATCGACGAAAACGAGGCTCTTTTGTTCGACGGCTCATTTACTTGCATCTTTCTCAAACTGAAATCACAATGAAGAATCAGGTTGGAGGTACACATATTCATTCTCGTGCATACGAGAATGAATATGCGAACTCGGACCATATTGTTCATTGAGATTTCAGTGGCAGAAAGATGCAAGTAAATGAGCGGTCGGACAAAAGAGTAGTCATTAATCCACTGGAAATTGTGTCACCCTTAGTTAATGGTAATTATTAAGAAGTAGCTGTAATTATTTATCTTTTTTTTCAGATAGTGTTTTTATAATTTCAAATTATTCAACAACAATGATGATTTTATATTTTATGTAGCAAAATATGGAACGAGAAAGTCGACATCAGTCATTATTAGATGATCACGCTTGGATAAATCAGCGCATAAATCCAAATGGTTCTGGTTTAAATCTTGTATATATTGGGGATGTTGAAGCTTTCTTAGCATTTGCATTATCAAAACCAGAATATGTTTCAGAAGTCACAATTAAGTGTCATTGTAAAAAATGTCCTCTGAGAACGTTAGACATAATTGACAAGGTTGGGGGACATCTCTTACTGTTTGGTTTTCAACTAGATTATGTTTTTTGGTATCAACATGGTGAACGCAGTTCTAGAGAACATCCTAATAACTTGATTCTAGATCCATCACAGTTTCGAAATTTATTACATGACGTTGTAGGTCCATCTGTGCAACAAACAGAAACTCATGATGACATTGATTTAACTCCTGAGTTGGAAACATTTGAATTTTATGAGTTTTTGAGGTCTGATGAGGATGAATTATATCCTAGTTGCAAGATAAGAAAATTAGAATCGGTTCCAAATTTATGGCTATTAAATTAGATAATGCAATGTCAAACAACTGTTTTGATCAGATATTTTCTTTGGTTAAAATACTGTTACCTGAAGGAAATTTGTTGCCTGAAAATTACTATTAGAGCAAGATGTTGGTTCATAATCTAGGCCTTAGTTATCGAAAGATTTATGCATGTCCAAATGATTGCATCTTATATTCTGGCGAAAATGATTCATTGGATATTTGTCCCACATGTGGACAATCGAGGTATAAAGAAGCTCAACTAGGGAAGTCTAGATCGATTCCAGTAAAACAGTTGAGATATTTACCCCCTACACCCAATTCTCCGTGTTTATTTATGTCTTAGAACACATCGTCAATGATTTCATGGAAAAAACCAATATTTCAATTGATAAATGCTCTAATCATCCATATGATGGTGATTCATGGAAAAATTTTGATCTTCTGCATCCATATTTTTCAATAGAAGCCCGAAACGTGCGATTGGGTCTTTCTAATGACTGTTTCCGTCCGTTTGGTTCTTATAGTAGTTAGTATTCATGTTGGACAATCTTTATAACTCCGTAAAATTCGCCTCCATGGATGTTGATGAAGGAGCCTTATATATTTTTGACTCTCTTAATCCCATGACATCTGAAAAATAATATTGATGTTTATTTGAAACCATTGATTGATGAGTTAAATGCATTGTGAAGTGATGGTGTTAATATATATGATGTTACAGCGAAACAAAATTTCATATTAAAAGCTGCATTGATGTGAACGATTAGTGACTTTCCAGCATATGACATGTTATCTGGTTAGAGTACACATGGTCCGAAATCATGTCCTTACTGTATGAAAGACGACAAACCCTTTATGCTTGTCAATGGAAAAAAACCTTGCTATTTTGATTGTCACCGTAGATTTCTTCCAACCGATCATCCTTTTCAGAGGAACAAATCTCATTTCATAAAAGGTACAATTTAAAGGGATGAACCTCCAAATATGATCTCAGGTACAGAGTTAAAATTAGTTGTATTTTCATTACATCCCATCTCATTTGGACCACCAGTAAACCAACAGAAAATTCATGGCTTTGGGAAGGAACATAATTGGATAGAATGGATCATTTTTTGGGATCTTCAGTATTGGTCTAATTTGTTGGTCTGCCACATGTTGGATGTTATGCATATTGATAAGAACTATTTCGATAATTTATTTCATACAGTTTTGGATACACCAGGTATGACCAAAGATACTATAAAGGTATGATTAGATCTTGCCCAAATTTGTAGGCGACAAGAACATGAACTATTTGAAAAGGTCAGATCACATAGGTAAATGAAGTCAAAATCAGCTTATACACTGTCCAAAGAGAGTCAATTATTATTTTGTCAGTGGATTGCAGATTAGAGACTTCTATATGGTTTTGCTTCCAATTTGGGCAGATGTGTTATGAATGGATATATTACTGGATTAAAAAGTTATGATTGTCATGTTATAATGGAAAGACTAATACCGATTGGATTCAGAGGTTTGATGAATTCAATGATATGATATTCGATAACAGACATATCATATTTTTTTGAGACATTTGTGCAGCAACAACAGACTACAATGCGCTAAGAAAACTAGAAGAAGATGTTGCTGTAATTATATTTAACTGGAAAAAATCTTTCCCCCATCTTTCTTTGACTCAATGAAACATCTAATATTAAATTTTCCACTTGAAGATAAATGTGGTGGTTTAGTATAGTTTTGATGGATGTACCCATTCAAGAGATTCATATAGAAATTAAAAAAAAAGTACATAACAAAGCATCAGTTGAAGGCTCAATTGCTGAAGCTTATTTTCAAGGGGAAATTGTTTTTTTCTGCTCTCATTATTTCGAATCTCACTATCCATCAAAACCCAATTGCATGGGAAAAAACAAGGATAATGTTAATGACTAAATGGAAAATCAATTAAAAGTTTTTAATCAGCTAAATCTTGGTTTTAGTGGATTTCATGAACGATGGATTTCAGATGATGAACATCACAGAGCTCATTCATATGTTCTGCTCAACTGTGAAGAAATGACATCATTTGTCCTATGAGTGCTTCTATCAATTATTATATAATTTATTTTATATTATTTAAACTTATTTTATTTGTAGGTTATATGATAATAATATCAAAAAACAACTTCCACAAATTACAGCAGCTGCTCTTGAAGAACGCAGACAAATTTTTTTTCTGAATGGTTTCAAAAACTGGTGACATAAATTATTGATGGTTTAATATAAATTCCATTTATTATTTATTATATTGATAATTGTTTTACAAATTTTCAGGTGTCTCAATATACTGATAAAATTGATAAGCGACTGTTTATATTGAGTAACCCACCATCCAAAATGGTTAAATCTAATAATTCATATGTGTTGAATGGTTTTAGATTTCATACACATGCATATAGGGAATAAAAAAACAATAAAAACTGGAGTTTTCTTGAGATGATCAAGTCACAGAGAAACTGAAGTTGGATTTTATGGCATTTTGGATGAAATTATTGAGATGTGTTATCTAGGAAAGAATTTCATAACAATGTTTAAATGTCAGTGGATAGATACTGAGTGAGGCTTGAGTGTTCATCTGACTCATGGAATCGTCGATATTAAATATAAAAGTCTTCTTGCAGTAAATGAACCATTTTTACTAGCTCAACATGAACATCAAATTTATTTTACAAAGTACTGTGCTACTTCATGAGACTTGATCGATTGGTGGAGTATAATGAAAATAAAATCTCGAGAAAATCAGTTTACTCAAACTGAATTTGATTCCACTGAAGTGGAAGGAATTAAAATTTTTCAAGAGACTGCTCAAAATCCATCTGATACACAAAGAGACATGAATATCAATGATGACACCCCACAATTAAGGATCGATGGTGATGAAGATTTTAATGATGTTACAACTGAATTTGAAATGACAAGAGATGCTGAAACTAAAACTCATATGGATATTGATGATGCTGAGGAGGAAGATGAAGACATTGACATTGATAGCTATGGAGAAGAGGAGTAAGATGAACATTGACATAGTTAAATGTTGGTTATAATAATAACTAATATATATCTATATATTTCAGTTATTTTCAACTATCTATTAACAACAATAATTTTGGGTTTTAGATGGACCCTGATATATATCACAAGTTTCAGGAGGCCGACCTACCGTCGGATGAGGGAGATTTTGGATCATCGGACCCTCAACCTACTGGTGGTTCATGGGGTATGCAGAGGGGGCACGGTCATACATGACTGATTATTCCTGGCCCTATCCCCGAGAGACGTCCACATCTTGGTTTCTATCCAAAAACATGGAGGTATGGTAACCTGTATATTTTAGTTAGCTTTCATTAATTTATTTTTATATATACTAATTGTTTGATTATTTATTCCTTTTTCATAGTTTTGCACATGTAGCTATTGGACAGGGGAACGCTATCTTTTCCAATTGTTTTTCTCAGCCATTGATCACATGGGAATAGATTCCTGTTGATGTGCGACATGACATGTTCCATCTTTAGCTGGTACACAAATACATAATATTTATTTTGAAATTTATTTTATTAATAACATGATATTATAAATTATTTGTAGGGTTTATGGTATCCTATCGACGATAGCATGCACGACGCTATCCACGTGGCATGGCAAGTTTCTATGTGTGACTATTTCCGTCAGTTTTTGTACAATTTGAGATGGATAACCATTAAGAAAGAAGGAGTGATAGAATTTGATGAGTCGTGTAAAGCTCACCGACCATAGTATATTTCATCTCATATTTGGGATGGATTATGGTTACACTGGTTGGGTAGTGGATTTCAGAGGAGATCTTTAGTGGGACCGCATAACTGGGGGAGACATGAGGTGATGCATCGAGCTTGTAGTCGTACATTCAGTTCGCATAGAGAGCATCAAGTAAGTATATTTTTTAAATATTTTATATACTTTTAATATAAACAGTTTATTTTATATTTCTATAGGCAGTCGAGCATCCCGATATTACAGAGGTCGACATTTATGGGAGGATGTACAGTGATCCAGCCACTGGAGAGATTAGAGGGGATCACTAGTGTAATATTGTGGTCAATATTATTTTTTCAGTTTGACAATTATCTGCATATAATAATTTCACAATTTTAATTTTAAATTGGAATTGAAGGAGTCATATGAGGATGCGACCTCTCAGACACAGGCTGAGTTTCAGGATGAGACGACTGAGAAGACTGGTGCTCACCATTTCGATGAGGCTGCATGGATGCAAGTGACTCAGTATGGCTTTGAGAAGGGCCAAGTAGTTGGAATCAGCTCTCATTTGACTCCTGGTACTTATTATAGTACTGCTGCGATGTCGGCGTCCAGCTCGAGAGGAGCTCATGGAGAGACATCATCTTGTAGGTCATAGTATTAGGAGCAGTTGCGAACTCAGGATGAGCTTATAGAGACTTTGATGAAGTAGTATGAAGAGATGTGTCGGTGGCAGTAGTAGTAGGAGCAGCATCATGAGGAGGGGTTGCGTCGATTGGAGTAGTGGCAACAATAGGAGTATCACGACCAGATGGAGTACAAGTGTCGTCTGACTCGTAGTTCAGGGTTGGAGTTTCCTCCACCTCCTCTAGATGACCCTCCCCAGTGATTTGTTTTTTATGATAAAAACATTTGAATTCATGTTTTTTAATAATATAAACTATTTACAATTTCTGTCTTTTATATTGGTGGAAATATTGCATAATTTATTTTTTTAATATTTTAATATTTTATTATTAGTATTATATTTTTTAATATTTGTTTATTTTATAAACAATAATAATATTTTATGATTTTTTTATATATTTTTTGAAAATATTGAAACTTTTAATAATTTTTTATTATTTTATTATTTTAATAATATTAATATTAATTTTTTATTAATCATAATTGTTTTAAATATATTTTTTTAGTATTATATTTTTCAATTTTTTTTATTTTACTAATAATAATAATATTTTCAATTATTTTATTATTTTTAGAATAATAATATATTTTTATCATTAATCATAATTTTTTTATTATTATTAATTATTTTTAGTATTTTTGATGGGGTCTTTTGTGATAGGGGCCCTGTCAAAAATAAGTGAAATATAGTTTCTTATGATTATTATTTGTGATCAACGGGCTCGTCGCAATTAGTATTTACGACGAATCTGTCGCAAAAGGTTTATGGGTATATAATGTATATAATCGGAATGCTATTTGCAACGAGGAACTTACCCGTAGCAAAAACTAATTGCCATGGGCCCGTCGCAAAAGGTTTTTGGGTATATAATGTATATAATTGGGAGGTTTTTTTGCGATGGGTAAAATTCCCATCTCAACAGAAATTTTTTGCGACGGGCCCGTCACAAAAAATATATGCTGCGACGTTGTTTTTTGCAACGGGCTATTTGTGACGGGATGCCGTTGCAAATAGCTCGTTTTAAAAGATGGGAATTCCAGTAGTGTGTGAAAAAATTTGGGATTAGAAATCTATTTCTATCTTCTTGTCATTAATGTCAAACAATATGAATAGTCCCAAAAACAACATTAATGGTGTCTTATTGTAAATAATATTTTATTAAATGAATTCAAATAAATAAAAAATCTTATATTTTTCTAATTTAATGATATATGGTCGATAATATCAATCATTTTCCACTTATGATTAACTTTTCCTTTAATAGTAAGTTCGATCACCACTAAGGAGTACAAAACATTGATATCATGGTATGTGTCAAAAGGGTTAAGAGGGGTTAAAACTAAGAGATGATGGTTAAAAAACTCATAAAATTGTCTAAATTTTTTTATGAGATTAATTTGGTTCCACATGAAAATGAAAATTAATTTATATTAATCTAATAATTTAGGTAATTCAAATGGTTCCCATCCCATGACTTATAAAATATACACTCTTTTTCTCCAAATTTCACAATGTTTTATTCTTATATATCAACCAATAACTTCTCTAATACCAAAATATTTTCCTTATACATTTCCTATAGATTTTTTTCATTAAAAAATACAATCATTCAAAGGATTAATGCGTTATCCAAAGGGGGTTTCTCGACGAAGAGGTATAACTATTAATAGAGTACTTTAAATTTTATTTCTACTTCTGCCTCCTATAAATATATGGTATCCATTAAAAAAAATTAATTCAGTATCTTAAATATACTTAATTGTTATTATTATTATGGAATAACCATTATTGACCTCCTTTCTATCATATGGAAGAACAAAACATCACTCGTGCTTACATGTAGACTACCACCTTCAAAAAGTGATGCATTTCATTTTTCATCACCATTTCAAATTTATGTTTATAATGATGGATTAAATAAAAAAATTATATTTATAATATTAATATAGTTATATAAATATGAATTAGTATTTAACTTTATTTCATTTCATGCATCAAAAAGTGGAAATGTCACTCGTGTGTACGTATGGATTACCATCTCCATGAAGTGATTTAATTCATTTTTCATCACCACATTATATAAATAGTTATAAAAGTTTATATGAAGATTAAATATGATACTAATGGACTGATTAACATTATTTTTGTTATTTAACATGATCAAATTATAAGGACCAGGACTATCAAACCAAAACATGTATAAAAAACGAAGTAGTTCCCACTCAGAAAAATAATTTAAATAAATAATTATTATTAAATGAATGATAAGATGTAAAAATTAAATCACATAAGATGTGATATATATTATTATGATTATTTAATATATTCATAATAAATATATATTCATTATATATGGGGTTCAAATTCATATGAATCAAAATGATAGTTGAGGTAAGGGTTTATATTATAATCTCATTTTTTCAGAATTTTATATGCTAAATTTCGTCAAGGAAAGGTTTATAGATATTATACTTTAAAACCAATATTTTTTCTTATCCTATGTTTTTTATTATAATTTTCAAGTAATTTTTCTATTTTTAACTCTTTAGTACTAAAAATTATTGGGAATTGTTTTTTGAAAACTAGACCTTATTTATTATTTGGCCGATGAACTTTTTATTGAATGTCCATACTCTTGAAATTTGTTTTTTAAAATTTCATTAGTATAAAATAAAAGTTTTTGAAAAGTAATTTGAAATAAACTTTGTTTTATTTACAATTTTTTTAAAAAATAATATTTTTAAATGTTTTCTAATAAATAAATTTTTTCTTTTTTAAAAAAATGTGAAAGGAATGTTTTTTTAACATATATGACATAGACATATTTTCCTACCATAATAACAATTTTTTAATTTAAATATTACTTAAAAATTTTATAATTTTATTTTTAAATAAAAATATATCATTAATATTTTAGTAATATTTCATCAAAAAGTTATGGAATGAAAAATATATTTTCTCATCTTTTCAAATAAATGTTCAAATAAAATTTTAATTTTATTTTTAATCTATTTTATCACACTTTGAGGATTATTAGGATTCACTAGGGATATGATGTTATATTATAATCCAATTTATTATATGGATTATAATGATAATTATTATATGAAACCTATTTATTTCCCATTGGTTAATTAATTTATAATGAGATATTTATGAAACCCATTTATTTTTTTATGAGTTAAGATTTATTAAAGTGATGAATGGTTTATGATCTTCTGGAACACATATGTATGGTTTTCATTATGTTATGGGTGGGTTCATTATATCCCCAAAGTGCATAGGTTAACTCCTTATATCTCATGATATAATTAAAGGAAATGAGCTTATGTGCGCAATCCACTATGGAAAAAAAGTAGGGATGCATGATCAGCTATGATACTGATCCACCATGATATAGTAAATAGGTGTTGATGCCTGATCCAATATGATATGATGGTCTCAGTAGAAAAATATTACATGTGATATGGATTGTATTTTAATGATGCTACCACACTCTTATGACATATTGTTAAGCATATGATTTTAACTCATGACTAATGATTTATTTTATTATTATTCTCTAATCATGTGATATGATAATTTCATATTCCATGAATCATGATTACTATCTATGAATTAATGGGTACAATTTTCTATTAATAATATCATGTTCTCATACTCTTATTCTTATGAGATGTTTATATATGATCATTGATTTATATATTTCATGCCTATACATGTGGTGTACTCCTTAAAAGTTGGATTGGGCCCTTACCCTCTCTATCTTTGAAAAGTTTCATTTGGGTGAGTCCCCCATATCCATTCCCTGTGGGTTAGTATGGAATCACCTCATACACATAAAAAAATGATCCCTTTAACAAAAATTCATGGATAAAGTTTTTGGAATCCTTTTGTGAGGCTCGGAGTGAGAACCCATTTTCATCTTCGTTACCTAAGTAGAGTTCTTAGTATTATCATGACCAAAATAGTGTGGACATTAATCCTATACTTAGAAGGTTAATCCATATTGAGTTGTTTGTTTACCCCATTTCTTGGGTGTGATCCCCATTTGTATGTTATATATATTTAGACATTCGTTGTATACTTCTTATGGAGAGACCTAGTGAACATTACCTCTTGAATGGATTTCATAAGTGTTATCGACCTCATAGAGTGCGTTCTCCTAGATGAGTCCTATGTGGAACCTTTCGAGTTGAAATCCTAGGATGTAGTTATAGTGGTGACTTACCTTTAGATTGTGTGACTTTGTTGAGTATATTTAGATATTCTTATTATATGTGTTGTAGACATATAGGTTTGTAGAGATAAATTTTATTCATTTTTTGTATTCATTGCGGTCTTTGGGTGTCCTATTGGGTATTGTTATACTCACCCCTACAATGGATTTTCCCACAAGTGTTCTATATATTTTTTGAAAATCAACCTTTTAGAAAATTCTTTGAAGGACCCGAACCAGGTGGTTCTTAGTGAGAACAAACACATCGAGGTGTGTTCCAATGGTATTTTGACAGTAGTACCCATATTACATTTAGATTATTATTTTTTCAGACTCTTTGTGGTGGGATTATATTCAACCATGTTTACTTTCCTTTATTTGTTGTCATACTCTGGTTACAGGATTTATATGTATGAATGCATGGCTATTCATTTTTTTAAATTTCATCATTTTATGGCCATAGATATATATATGTGTGTGTGTGAAAGTACTAAGGATAATGTCTCCCATGTTATTGATATGGATACTTGGTCCTAGTCTTCATCCCTAATCCCAATGAAGGTGGGATCGGGGAGTCGCAAAATGGGCCCCACTAGGATAGGTTATGATAGAGTGGTATCAGAGTAGTTAGTTCTACCTTAGGATCGAATTCTATGGGATTGGATTGGGTAAATATTGTTAAGTGTTTCAAGTTCGACTTTCATGAAAAGTAATCTAGTGTGGGTGCGGCGACCGACGTATCCAAACACCAGGACTCCAGTCCCCAGCCTTTTGAATTAGTACATGAGAGCATTGGTCATAGAAAAATAATGGCACATGAATTAAATATTAATGGGTTTTGGTTTCCATGTCCTTGAGTTAGCTCTCCAAATATGCTCATTGACTGTGGTATATATTTTTTACATTTAGGATGACTTTTTGACATAATACAAGATAGGATTTAGCAAGAGTATTGTGGGGATGATCCTGTCAGAGATGAGGCATTGATACAATGACCCGTTCCAAAGATGTTATCTATATGTGGAGAACTAGCTATACTACAACCTATTGAGTATGAGATAGTACCCACAATTCTAGCGGATGATGTGTGCATACTGAGCACACACCATGAGTTTCAGTGATAAAGAATCATTATATTCTGGGGAGATTCCAACCCATAGGTGCATGATAACTATCTTGAGGTGGTGACATGAGTTTTCTATCCAGTCAGGACACCAGCAGATATGATTATGGGCCTCAAAGAGAGCCTTTTTCATTTTCCAGTAGGATGGTGGTAGAGTTTGGTGACCTGGTCTTCTGACAAGGTGACTCTAGAATGATTATAGTTTTAGAAACTTTTCATACAAGAGTTTTCTATAGCTACGCTGAGGGATGAATGTATCCAGAAGCTTTTATAGCTCTAGTAGGGAAGCCTGAAAGTAGTTGAGTATTCATCAAGATTTAACAACCTCTCTGGGTACATGATGGATGTGGTTCATGATCATTTATTTTGGCCTCAGACCCTAGAACTAGGACTGTATAGAGACATATGATATAGTTCTACTCCTCTATGAGTTATTACATATATTGGGGTGCTAGGGAGATATTTTTGGTTGATAGTTTACGGGCTAAAAAGACACAGCCAGTGCTTGTTGGTAGTGGGAAAGTATGAGAAGAGACCTCAAGAGTAGGGAGTAGATATTTTCCTTAGGGAATTTCATGTGTGATATTTTTTAGAAGGAGGTCCCAGGATATAGGTTTTATATTTCAGGGCTCACATGATGGGTCTAGTCATCCCATGTATAGGCAGTGTTACTCTTGTGACAATAGTGGACATCTTGATCGAGATTGTCTAACTCACTATACAATTGTTAGGGAGACTCTGGATGGGCTGAAAAGGTATAGGTCGTGGTAGGAGTAGAAAATTTCTCTAGGAAGAGTACATGGAGAAGGAGCTGGGAGAGTAGCTTTAGGTGGTGGAAATTCTGATTTGTTACCACCACCACTACTATGTGGTCTACACCAGGATCAGGGAGCCGGAGGACAGGGGTTGGGGCAGCTATAGGTGGTTGAGTCTTATGACCCAGAGGCTCTGGAAATAAAAAAAGGTAAGATATATCTCACATATACTTTATCTTCAATATTAATTAACACAGGTTCTAGTTATTTCATTCTTTCCACATATCTTTTTCTCGAATTATAGATTACAGTGGAGACCTTGGATCAACCCTTCCGCCTAGATAATCCCATTGGAGATGAATCTAGGATCACACACTTGTGTCGATAGTGAGACATGACTCTTATAGGTGATAGATTATTTTGAGATATCATTACAGTAGTGATGTGGCCTTACAACTTCATCTTTGGTATAGACTAATTATCCAAAATTTATTCCCATATAGAATCTTTTAGGAAAATGATGTGATATTTCTATAGTAATGAGACTAGATTTTCTTTTTTCGGGTGAAAAGGAAACCCAAGAAGTGCATGAGGGACTCATGCATAGGATGGTTCAGTTAATTACTCATTAGTTGGATTGAATGACCCTTGGTGTAGTGGTTATCATGTGTTTCTAGTTCCCTATAGTAGAGGTGGATTATGGAGATGTCTTCCCCCAGGATGTTCAAGGATTACCTCCCATTTTAGAGATATACATCTGAATTTATCTACACCATGTTATGACACTAATATTTCTACCAACACATCAGAAGTATCTTGTAGAGATTCATAAGCTAAGGGTGAAGTTAGAGGACTTGCAGAGGAAGGGATTTGTTAGATCCAATGTTTCACCTTGGCCAACCTTAGTTTTGTTCTCCAAGAAGGCTTGAAAAAGATAGAGGTTATGTGTGGACTATGAATGCTTGAACTATGTGATTGTGAAGAATAAGTATCCACTACCAAGGATCAATCACCTCATTGATTAGTTGAGATGGGTGTGATGGTTCTCGAAGGTTTACCTCGGGTCAGGCTATCACCAGTTGTGAGTAAGATATGAGGATATACCAAAATAAATATTTATATTCCACTACGATCACTAAGAGTACTTGGTTATACCCTTTGGAATTACAGACACCTAATCGTATTCATGGCACTCATGAACTAGATCTTTTATCCCTTATTATACCAGTTTATGGTAGTCTTCATTAAAGATATCCTTGTGTACTCGGTGTCGGAGGAGGAGCACATGAGACATTTAAGGATGGTTTTTGACAAAATATAGGAGCACCAAATTTATGAAAATCTCATGAAGTTTGAGTTCTAGATAAAGGAGGTCCACTTTATAGGCCTCATTATCTCATTAGATGGAGTGGAAGTCGACCTCGTTGAGGTTGGGGTGGTGTTATCTTGGGATCCACACAAGAGTGTGATGAAGGTGCAGTGATTGATTGGGTTGGTAGGCTATTACCAGGTATTCATACCTAAATTCTAGAGTATATTAGTTCACATGACATATTTGACCAGAAAGGGTATGCCTTTTGTGTAGATAAATACATGATAACTTTTTGGGAGTTGAGGTAGAGATTGCCTAGCGCTCCCATCTTGATATTACCAAAGGAGGGTGTCAAATAAGTAGTGTTCATTGATGCATTAGGAATCAAGATTGGTTGTTTTATGATGCATAGGTAAGTCGTAATTGCCTATGTTTTACATTATTTGAGGCCACATGAGCAGAACTACATGACCCATGATATTGAGTTTGCTCTGATAGTATTCTCACTAAAGATGTGTTGACACTACCAGATGGGGAGCGGTTTATCATCTGCTATGATCAAAAGAGTATCAAGTATATCTTATCAAAGAAGTAACATAACTTGAGATAACAACGATAGCTATACTTCCTCCATGATTTTTAATTTGAGACAGTTTGTACTACTAGGAAGTCAAATGGGGTTCCAGATTCTTTTAGGAGAAGATCTTTTTTGCAATTTCTGAATGAGGAATTGGAGTAGTTAACCACATTGAAGTTATCCTTTATGGATGCAGATAAATAATCTTACATATAGTAAATGATTGTTACCCCTCCAATATTATAGTGATTTAGGGATGAACATATTGGGGATGTTGACCGTGAGGTCCTATGTACTCAGATATCTACCCCAAATGTTTCTGATGTATTTTATAAATTTGGGTAGCCTATCATTCTTTTTAGTGGATGCACGATGGTATTAGTGAAATTATAGGAGGGTCTGAGAGAGTTTCATACCTATACTTTGGCAGTACATCCAGGTGTGTAAAAGATGTACCAGAACCTCCGATGTCAGTTTTGTTGGCCGTGGATGAAGAAGGGAGTTACAGAGTTTTCCTCTCGATGTCTTACTTGTAAGTATGTGAAGTCTTTGTACAAAGTTACAATGGGTTTACATCAGAACCTTGAGGTGTCGAAATAAAATTGGGATGGTATAAACATATACTTCATGATGGGATTATCACATACATCCATGGGACACGATTACATCTAGGTGATCATAGACCGACTCAACAAGTTGTCCCACTTCCTAGATATTCAAGAGAAGGGTTCAGTAGAGAGTTTGGGAAACCTCTACATATAGAATATAGTTTGAATCCATGGAGTTACCTTATCAATTGACTTTGACTATGATGATCGCTTCACATATCGGTTATGGAATGGATTGCAGGAGGCTTTTGGGACTTAGTTACACTTGAGCACAATGTTTCACCCCAATAATGATGTCCATATAGAGCGGACCCTTCAGGTATTGGAGGGAATATTGCGAGCTTTCATGTTATACATTTGTCATAGTTAGAAGTATCACCTACCACGGGAGGAGTTCTCATTCAAAAACATCTACCACTTCACCATTAATATGGAACTATTTGAGGATTTGTACCAGTGAACCTACAGGTAACCACTTTTTTGTAATGACATAGGAGAGTCAACAATTATGGGCCCAAAGTTGGTGTGAGAAACTACTAAGAAGGTTAAAATCATCCCGAAATATATAAAGACTGCGCGTAGCCATCATAATTCTTATTCGAATATATGAGAAAGGCCTTTGGAGTTTAAGGAGGGAGACCATGTGTTCCTACATGTTTCACCTCGATGTGGATTACAAATATTTGGATAGGGTGGAAATCTATCTCTAATATTCATTATCCATTTTTAGATAGCATATAAATTTGGTGTGGTGGAATACCACTTAGCTCTACCACTGCAGTCAGACTGGGTACACAATATCTTCCATGTTTTGTAGCTGAGGAGGTTTGTGCATGACCCATCACACGTTATTGACTAGAGAGAGATATACATCAAGGATGGGGGCAAATTTGTTGAGTACCATATAGAGATCAAGGATCATAAGGATATGCTCCATCATAGGAATTGGATTCCTTTAGTGTATATCTGATGATAGCATGAAAATCTCCAGGAGATCACTTGGGAGTGGGAAGCTCATATATGTGCTTAGTAACCACATGTATTTGTGTATCGACTTATTTTGGATATTTTGGGAGGTAAATCCTTAAAGTGGAGAGAATGTATTGAATTTAATTTTCAATGAATTGTTTTTGGATATTGTATGGATTATTTCTAGGTTAGGTGTTGAGACAACAAGCGATTCAGAGGCCCGATGTGTCTGAAATAAATGTTTGAAATATATTAAATATATTAAATAGCATGTGAACACAATTTTTTTGAAAATTTTGAATAAAATTAGAATAGGGCCCTTGATTACAAATTTGAGGGAACCATTGAGTTCATAATGAATTTTTTACCTTAGGCATGACATAACTTTTTTCGGTATGGGGTGTTTGTGGGAAAATTTTGTCATGGGATTTAAATGAATAAAATAATAAAATAATTTATTTTATTTTTATTTACTTGACTCATTGAATGATGTGTCTTTAATTAGAATATTATAATGAAATTCAAGGGTTATCCTTATAACCCATGAGCTGTTGGAGAACCCCTAGAGAGATAATTCTAGGATCTCTCTCAAGAAAACATCAATTAAATCGAAGATCGGGGATCAACATTTAATAGGATTCATGAATCATCAAAGAAAATTATGCATACTGATTATTTTTCATTGATTGATCTATCTTGAAGTACAATGTTTTTTATATGTATTTATTTCCACTTTTTTATTTCTATAATGTATGTAAATCAAATGACCAATAGATTGATTCACGGATCAGTCGTTTTACAGGTTGGGTTTATTACATGAGTTTTGGAAGAATTTTTATTATGATTAGTTGATTATCTCTTAATTAATCATTATAATGGAAAAAAGGTCGAAATGGACATTGACCAAGGTCTGTTCTTCATGAATTTTCTTTTTTTTTCTTTCCTCTCACGATTCTTCATTCTTAGTGGGTGTTCTTCGTTTGGATCATGGTTCTACATCCACTGAGGAATTGATAATTTCAAACTAGTTTCTTGGTGAAATGATCCAAGGTTGTAGATATGGGATTGGAATTACATGATGGCAATGAGATGACCAAAGCAACAACACATCAGATGATTTGGGTGCCTGATTTCTGTGTTCTTCAGTTCAAAATGAAGAAAAAAATTAAATCTATTTTCCAAGTGGATTTGTAGGATGCATCCTAAAGAATTTCCAAAGTGAGGATCAAATGATATTTATTAATGATTTAAGGTGAGTTTGAGGCAAGATTTTGAGGAAGTGGTTGTGTGATCATGTGTGGATTAAGAAACAAGGGTTTCTTAAAAAAACTTATCCACACTACCTGAAATTTGGTATTACACGACATGTGGGGCCCACCTAGTAGTGGATTGGGTTTTGGTAGGGAAATAAGAATCACATGGCATGTAGCCTTATTTCACAACATGTAGTCCCATTTGGTGATCTTGACATGTACATTGGAGGGTACATAGACACAAGATGAGAGTACACAGCCAAACGAACATCGTGTACTCCAACACAGAGATAGACAGAATGGTATATACATGGGATAATCTATGAACTGGTAAATGGCTATAGGTACATGGGAATCATCATGTCGTGAACTTCTACACTGACACAAAAATAAGATTTTTAAATGTGAAAGACCCGAGATTGAAGGGACATGGTGTGTGACCCTACAACACTCCGTGTAATCCTTAAAAGTTGGATTGGGTCCCTTATCCTCTATATCTTGGAAAAGTTTCATTAGGGTGTGTTCCCTATATCCATTCCCTAATGGTTAGTATGTAATATCCTTTTACACAAATGAAAGTGATCCATTTTGTAATACTTCTTGGATATAGTTGGTGGGATCCTTCAATGAGGCCCAGAGTGAGATACTCTATTAATCTTTGTGCCCTAGGTGGAGTTCTTGGTATCATCATGACCAAAACTACACATGAACTAATCATATACTTAGAGGGTTAATCTAGATTTAGTTGTTGGTATACCTCACGGACATGGGTGTGATCTTCATCTATGTGTCATATATCTTTAGAATTCTAGATTATACTTGCTATGGAGAGACACGACGAGCACTACCTCTCAGACAGAGGTCATCATTGTTGTCAGACTCATGGAGTGTGTTCTCTAGGATGAGTGATTTATGGAACCTTTCAATCTGGAATCCTAAACTAGAATTGTATTGGTGACTAACCTTTAGAATGTGTTACTTTGTTTAGTATGTCTAGATATTCTTGTTATATGTGTTGTAGACATATACTTGTGTAGAACTGACTATTATTACTTTGTTGTATTTTTATGGTTTTGGGGTGTCCTTATAGGTATTTTTATACTCACCTATGAATGATATTTATCCACACATGTCATGCCTTGTGCAGATGATTGACTTTTAGTTAGAGTCCTTGAAGGTCCAGAAAAAGGTGGTGCACAGTGAGATAAAACATACAATGATGTGTTCCTATAGTATCTTGAAATCAGTCTCCATCTTACTTTCAATTTGGAATTGTTTTCAAAATATTTGTGATGAGATTTTCTTTAACCCTATTTACTTTCCATTACATCATGTCATAGTATGGTTGTGGGATTTATATGTATGCATTCATAGTTGTTCAGTTGTTTTTTAAATTTCGACATTGTATGGGATTGGGGATGTGTGCCTGTGTATAGGTATTTAGGCTAAGACCTCCTTTGTTAGTGATATACGTACTCAGTGCTAGTCTCCATCCCATTTCCTATTGGAGTTGGGCTTAGGGAGTCATGGAATTGGCCCCGCAATGAAGATTCAGTACAAATATCATATTAAACTCATCCCATTCCATGGATTTAATTTATTCCTATAATCTCATATTATTAATAAAGTTCCACCATTTATTTTATTTGGATTTTAAATAATAAACATATAGGAAAATATTTTCTTGTTCCATGTACTGGGGAACAGAAAATATTTTCTCAATGGTGTTATAATATATTTCTAAACCACTAGTGGACCAACATACCCACTAAAACAATGTGGATGTCAACTCATGAAAGACTAAATCGTACTTTGTTCCCTTCTTTTATCATTTATAAGCACAATATGATTCATGTCCAATGAAATTTGTGTGAGTATAAAAATGAGATTTGGTTTTCCATCTCCCATAGAATTTGGTTTCTTAGGTGGGAACTCATTGAAATTTCCATCACATTCGTTATTAGCAGTATGTCTTTTGGTTCAGGCCATTAAGTAAAACTAAAAATAAAAGTGCAAGTATTAATATATAAAATTCAAAGTGAACTATCATATAATCATGAAATATCATTCACAGGATGTCTAAATTAGGAAAAGGTATTCTAAATCTATGGTACCTTAGGTTTAAATTAGGTTATCCATGATTGTTACCAAATATTTAGGATATTATCCTATACTTATATTTATCCCCCATGTTTTCACCAAAGTTTTCAAATCCTAATATCCAAATATTGACTAAAAAATTCCATTGATACCACATATAGAAATATAGTATTTTTATAAATAAATATTACATATTTTTAGATAAATATAAAATATATTTAACAAATAAAAGTTAGAGGACCATAATGTTTTAGTGTATTTGGATACTAGATACACAATAGTACTATTTCTTAAAATATCTTCAACATCTCCGATAAATATCTCCCCACACAGTTCTCTTCATAGATATACCCTAATTAGGCTATTTTCATAACCCATGGAAAGGAAGTACAAGAAAAGGAGAGATCATATAGTCAGTAAGGGTAAACATATGTTATATCTATTGATTATCATATGAAATAATTAGATAAGAATAAGGGTATGAGATCATGAACATTACTTACATAGATAATACCCAATCTATCATGGATAATAAACATGATTCATAGAATAAAACATTATCATTTCAAAATACATAAATAATAAGAGTGAGAAATCATCACAAATCAATCATGAATCATAAGTTCATGTCATTAAAAGTGTGGCACCATCATAAGTACAAAAACTATTTCATATATTATGGTTAAATACTAAGACCATAAAATCATAATGTATCAGGAATCAAAAATTGTTTTTCATATCATAATGGATTAGGATTCGTCACCTAATTATAATAGTGTATGAAGAACATTGACATGTTCCCATAGTGGATCAACTACATCCACTTGTTTCCCATTGTGGATCAAGCACATCAACTTTTTCCCATAGTTATATAATGATATATAAAACATTACCCAACTAATTGGGGGATATAAAATTATGGGCCCACCCATCATATAATAAAAACCATACATATGTGTGTCACATGATCATAAAAAATTCATTATATCATCATATCATAACTCGTATAGAGAGAAAAAAAGATTCACAAACATCTCATCAATTCATCATATCACGACCCATGAAAAACAAATAGGTTTCATAAAAATCTTGTAATCATAATCATAAACCATATAGAGAAATAATAAGCAAGGTATAATTGGATCATCTACCTGGTAAAACAAAATTAATATCCAAGGATGTAATCATAGCTGAAAATTTCTTTAAAAGAACCACTATAATATTTCATCTAAAAAACACCCTATTTATTTTTTATTCACCTATTTAAAATCTAAAAATTTCTCAAATATGAAGGAAACAATTTCCTAAAAAATATACAATAAAATATTTAATGGAATCTTAAAATCATTGAGTGGTCTTTATGAAAGTAAAATTGCTTCATATTGTAAAATTTAAAGGAAAACATTCCTTTCACACTTTTATAAAAAGTAAAAAAATACCTCACTTGTAAAATGAAATAAAGATAAATTCTAAAAAAAAATTAAAAAAATTAAATCATCGATAAATATGAAATTAAAAATAATAATATAATTTTTTAAAATTAAAGAAACTATTTTTTGAAAAAGCGGATTTGGAAGAAAAAAAAACGATTTTCGACTGAAGAGAGAAATAAAGTAGTTTTTTCTTAAAAAAATATTTCAATATCTTGAGTAATAAAGGAGATGGAAATGAAATGAAAACAAGTATTATTTAGAAATATCCCTATTAAAATAAAAAATATTCATATTTATCAAATAATTGTCATATAATTTCCCTAATGAAAATTAAAAAATAAACAATCCTGATTAAAAATAGGATTGAAACACAAATCTCTTACCTCAAGTATCCTCTTTATTCATAAATGTTATGAAATACTATATAATAAATATATATTTAACATAAATGTGTTTAAAAACTATACTCATATCTATCATAACATATATGATTTACTTTTGACATCTTATGACTTGTTTATATTAATAACATATATGGAATGGGTCTTAGAACACTGTTCTAATAGCTAAAAGAAATAAATATTAATTAAATAGGTGATGCCAGATGAAATCAGCATGCACATACGACCGATAATAAAACAAAAAACATAAGGGATGAGTTATAGACCACCTACCCCATACTCATATGACTCACCTCATCTTGTATCAGCCTCTAGTTTGTCCGGGATTGGAAGAGATCTAAATAACAAAAAAATGCCCTGAAAATAGGGCATATGAGCCTACATATAAATAAATTGGATGATAGAGAGAAGAACGAAAAATATCTAAAAAGGAATAATGATATTAATGGTGCATATATAATGATATGAACAATGTTTGAATCAGAATTTGTATTGATGAACAATATAAAAATCTATCAAAGCACATCAAAGTTAGAAAAAAATAAAATTTTTATGGGGTTGTCCACTGAAAAAGAAAAATAATGAATGATGGTGTTTAATTATATCATTTAAGGATAAATTTGTAAATTTTCCTAAAAGTAAGCCTCACATGGTTTGGATGAATGGTTAGTGAATCCATGTTACAAAAATGATCCTTCAACTATAGGGAGGGGGAACATGCACGATTAGGCCACACATTTAGGGAATCCATTGACCAACCATGAGAATCTACTCTACAACATTTTCTGCAATTTGCTCATGGCTTTGGGTCCCCTAGGGCATGGTTAGTGAAAACTGTTTTCCTTATACCATCCCACTTTCCAACCTCGCACGATTTTAAGTAATTGTGTGTCATGCCCCACATGGTTTCTTCTAACTATGTGGTCAGCCTATTTCTTCCAAAAACTAGGCTCTGTGCTCCAAAAATCTCTAGACACTCCTAAAACCTTTATAACCTCATTAAGAATCCTTATATAGTAAAAAATAAGGAATTATACCAAATTTAAAAGGATCCATACCTAAGTCTAGAACCGAGATCTTACAATATTCCCCCTTAATGGAACTCATCCCCATGTTCACCTATATGGGCGGAAAAACACTATCTATGAAAAACTCTGGCCACTAGGCACGTACTTCGGCCTCATGCTCCCAAGTCTCATCTTGTACAATACTATGCTACCATAGAACCTGTACTAGAGGGAAAGAATAGCCTCAGAGTGCCTTCATGCTCTGGTTGATGATGCATATATGATACTTCTTAAATTAAGAATCGACATATTACTCAACTTCCTAAGGATAAAAAGTATGAGATAGGGGGAATAATAATTGTGAAGCTATGAGATGTGGTATATTTCTTGCGTGGCAGGGTAACTCTGAGGTAATATCAATTTATAAGCTATCAGCTTGAATCACTCCAGATTCTCTAATGACCCTACATAACTAGGGGAAGGTTTACTTTTCCTTTTTATCTATCTATGCCCAAGCTTGGTCAATAACTGTTGGAAAATAAAATCCCCAACCTTGAACACTACAAGTCATTGATGGTGGTCGACATTGAATTTCTTTCAAGAATGATAAGTATACATACGCTTCTTGATTATCTGAACCTTCTATAATGCATCCTTCATGAGACTTGGACCTAGTAGAGTTGCCTCTCCTGCCTCTATCAATAATATGGGTAAACAACATGACCTACTATACAAGGCCTATTAAAGATCCATATGAATTTTAGAATGAAATAAATTATTGTAGGATAGCTTGATGATAGAGGTGTACTTCTCCCAAGAACTATCAAAATCAAAGATTCATTCTTGGAGCATGTCCTATAGAACCTATATCATCTATTCTGAATAGCCCCCAGTATAATGGGGAAAGGATATTCTTATAAGCACCTATGTACTCGTAGCCTTTTGAAACACTTCCAGAACCATGAGGTGAAGTGAGAACCCCTATTTGAAATTATTGTACGAAGAACCCCATGTAGTCAGATGATATGAAAGGCATACAATCATCCCAACACATAAAATAATAATTTCTCTCAGATAGGAAAGAAGCGGGATACATTCATTAGTCAGTCAATAACAACACAAACAATGTCACTGCCTCTAGGTGACCTAATTAAAACTACTATAAAATCCATGGAAGCATCTTCCCATTTCAATTTTGGGATTGTATGTGGTCATAATAATCCTGCAGGTATGTAGTTATCTGTATTTACTTGTTGACAAGTGGAACACATAGTGATAAATCCTACTATCTGACATTTCATTCCATGTCACCAATACTGGTGTCGCATGTCTCGATGCATCTTGGAGTTTCTTGGATGAACTATCCATTGTGAAGCATGTGACTCTAACATAAACTCTTCTCATGTATCAATATGAATCCATAAATGTACATGTATATGAAGGATTTCATCTCTGTCCACTGACGAATCTAAAGGTAGGTCATCTCAGGAAATAATGTCATAGAGAACCAAGCCTTCATGATCTAAAAATTGCATACTCTTCACCTTCTTAAGGAGAGAAGAGGTAAATTTCAAGTTTGATTGGTATGACTACTCATGACTACCAAGATACTCCATATAGAGCCAAAAAAATAGGTCCACACATTTCCATTCATCACTGGCTTCCCATACGTCCTATGCCTTAGTTTTCCAACTCAGCACATCCACTATGTCATTGTCTTTTCCAGGAATATAAGAAATTTCAAAATCAAAGGACAAATGATATTCGATCAGTATTCTCTATATAAGGTTCAAATAACATTTTGTAAAGATATATTTGAGGATCTTGTGGTTTGTATAAACCAAAAAGTGCTCTCCCATCAGATTGTGTCTACAGTAAGGTATGGCATGGACAGATGGTACTAGATTAAGGTATTTCATAGGAAAATTTCTCTCATGATGCCTCAACTACTGATAACTATACATAATGAATCTATCCTCCTGCATCATCATTGCTCCAAGTATGATGCCTAATTCATCGTATAACACTATATAGCCTCTTCTAAGCTCTAGAAGAATGATAATAGGTGTTGAGACAAGGCTCCCTTTCTACTTTCAAAAAGTTTTCTCACACTCTTATGAACATAGGAACATAACATCATTATTTGTAAGATAATTTAGAGGTGAATAAAAGAATGAGAATTCTTATATTAAACTCATGTAATATCCATCCATCCCCAAGAAACATCATATATCAAACAAGTTATTGGGATTCTCCCATGAAACTACGGTAGTCTCGTTATCTAGGTCAACAAACACTTCTGATTCTGAGATAATATTACCCAAGAAGTGAACTTTGTAAATCCATATGTGTCACTTTGTAATATTAGTATAAATATGATTCTCTCTTAGTGTACTAAAAATGATATCAAGTTTCTTAACATGGTCACTATGGGTGTGAGATTACACCAAGATTTCATCCAAAAATACTATGAAAAAAGAATCTAGATATGGATGAAAATCATATTAATCCAATCCTTGAAAACAAAGGGTGCATTCATAAGATATAATGGCATAACAATGTACATATACAGACCATACATATAATGGAAAGATAAAAAACATATTTCTGATGGTACAACATGCAGCTGATGATAGATCTATCATCGACTGATCTTAGAAAATTCCCTAGCTCTGTAGAGCTGGTAGAAAAGATCATATATTTGAGGAAAAGAATATCGTTTTATAACTATAATATGGTTCAACCGTCTATAATCAATGCACATATGAAGGATCCCATCCACCTTGTTGAAAAGCACATGTGACCCCCAAGAGGATTTATTAGGCTATATAAAACTTTTGGCTTCTTAATCATCCAAAAACCTCTTGAGCCCTTGGAGTTTAGAAGTTTTCATCCTGTATGGAGGAATTGACACTAGAGATGCTCCTAGAACAAGATAAATCATAAACTATAACTCTCACTTAAGAGGTAGGCTAGAAAAATTGTCAAGAAAAATTCCCTGAAACAATCTATGACTAGAGGGAATTATTCCTGATTTAAAACATGATCCTCCATGATTATATTAGAAATATGGATGATTAATCCACCTTTCCTATGATGCTATGGACTAGGTCAAATATCCTAGGCATCCAACTCACCCTTATGTAAATAACTACCACCCTCTGTTGATGTAAATGATACCCTGTAGCAATAACAGTGTAACACCCGAGACTTTTATGAGAAATATTTTGTTTTTATGTTATATAAATCATCAAAGGAATCTTTCACTACACACAACAATTTCTTGGCTTGATTTACACGCAATCTCGACCTTCCTCGATAGCTTGCGTTGTACGCAATACCGAGTTTCACTAAACAACGATATGCTATTAAAATATTATTAAAACTAGCCGTTATGAATAGTAATAACCACTTTTTGAAAATTTATGAATTTTATTTTTCAAAATGGACTTCATTTTTGGATTCGGAATATCGAAATTATCCTAGGGTGAAATTTTGGTATTTTTCTGAAAACATTCAATTTTTAATGAATAGTGAAAACACTGGGTTACTACTTAAAAACAGTCTTTTTTATTTAAATAATTATTTATTTTAATTAAATTTATTTTAGGGAAAAATTGATACATAATACCTATATAAGTTCAATGCAATTCATTGGAGTCATTTTATAATAATTTTAGATATATAAAAAATTTATTGATCTTTTCACCGTCTTTTACCCACCTCCTAGGAGAATTTGCAAATTTACATAAAACTTAATTTTACCACTTCTGTGAGTGGAATTTCAAAAATCCGAGAGACACAGTTGATTTCAGTAATTAAAATTTGGTTCAATGAGATGAAAATAATTTTTGGTGAATAGTAGCTTTTTACTTTTATTTACCACGGTTAAAAGTAAATAGGGTAATTAAGGGTAAAAATGATATTATTATTACCCTAACACATGTCATAATTCTATTGGATAAGTGTAATACGACCATAAACAACCTTAGGAATAAAATATGACCATTTAGGCCCACATGGATTAGATTAGGACATTTATTATTAATTTATTTAAAGAAGGGTTAAAATAGTTAAAATCAAAGTTTAATAACTAAATATTTTTTAATATAGGTATATACATAATATAAATTAGACTATAAATATTAATTAGAAAGATAAAAAGATTTAATACATAATGGTATTTTATTTGAATTTTATAGATATTAAATAATTTAATTTATTTATGACACAAAGATGATGCAGTAATTATATTATTAATGAAATACTGACATAATTGATGTAATAAATACCCAAATAAATGTAATTTGAGACTTTTTATGAATTCCACTAATTTTATAGGTTAATGTGAAATTTTTTAATTGATTTAATTAACTTTTTTTTGAACTAATAATTCTGTTATAATTTTCACAAAAATCAATTACAAAATAGTGTCAAAATTGACATAAAATAGTTTTTTAAAAAAATATTATATTATTAATTTTTATTTTATTCCAAAAAATCTATGGTTCGGCCAAATGACTTAGATAAGGTTATATATATTAATAATAAACAACTTGGGGCTCTTTTGTCATGTTATAGTAAGTTTATTAACCTTATAGTGTAAGAACACAAAAAGACACGGTAAAAGTAAAATTATCTAACTTAAAGTTAAATCTAAATGATAAGGTTAAAATAGTTACCTAAACTTGTCCAAATTCTATTGGATGAGATTATTTCGACCCATCCCCACCTTAGCTTCGAGAAAAATCAATTTTGAGCTATTTAAGACTGAATAGGACTTTATAATAAAATAATATTTTTAGTCTTTCCAAAGGTGCCCCTCTCCTCCCATATAAAAGGGCACCTCCTCCCCCTCTTCCTCACACCACTTTGAGCCTTCAAGCTCGGCCAACCCCTGCCACTTTCTCCTCTCCACTTCCCTAGGAACATCCTAGAGGTCCTGGTCTTCTTCAAAGACCAATTTTAGTGCCCTAAAAGGAGGTCTCAAAGAGGTGCTTCAAAGAAGAGGAGGTTTGGACACTTACGAAGCAAATCGGACCTAAGGTAAGGGAAAATATCACAATCTCATTTTTATCCTAGATTGTTTATACTTTGGTATTTACAAGGGTGTATTTTATCATCCACATCCATGTTTCCTCAATATGTAATATTTATATCCTTCTACAATAGATTATATCCAATTTTACCCTTCGGTGAGTTTTTAGTAAAATATATGAAAGGAATCTTTTGTCATTTTTCGTACGAGGTACTTTTTGACTTTTCTGACAAAATTATGAGAAGAATGTTTTTTTAACTTATACGGAATGAATGGATTTCTAAAAAATTATTTCCAAGAAGCTTCCTTTACATGTTTTCAAGTTTATTTTTAATCAACTTCTTTAAGTTTAAACTTGTATGACATGTTAAGAAAGGAAAATGTTTTTGAAGTAGAAAAGATATTTTCCTCAAGAATGGAGTTCAAGAGTTTTATCAAAATTATTTTCCATCTAAGATATTATAGAGTTTTGTTTCTATCCCTATTATTACATGGATTTGATTATGTTGTGATGGAAATATTTTTATGAATTCTTTTATCTTAAATGATTTGTTTTATGATGTCACGATGTTTAAGATTCCCATTTTTATTACATGAGTTATGCTATGATGTATGGTTTATGATTTTGTGGCACACATAAGAATGGTATAATTATGAGATGGGTGGGAATTATATCTCCCTCCAATGATTTTGGTAAAGATTTTATATCTCATGAGATAGACATGGCTGGAACAGCAGGTGAAACCGGTTCAGTGAAACAGGACTGAAACGAGGAGTGAACTCGGTTCAGAAATGGACTTTGTCCACTAAGATAGTCTTGGTAATTAGTCTTGACTAATAAGAAATTATTCTCTATGATTATGTGTGTATTCCACAAAGTTTCATGTTTTAAGTTATGATTATTGTGAATACATTTCACTACCACGATTTATCCCATGTTATGAAATTATGATCTCTTTTGCATGGTAAGATTTCCAAAATGTTATGTTCTTATGAATATAATGTGATTGATATTTCTTTTGTTTACCCTTACTGAGCATTTGAGATCACCCTTTTGTATGTTTTCTTTCCCCAGGTCAGGAAAAAGGTTATTAAGTAAGATATTCCAAAAGGGACTATAGATATGATGAAATAAATGGGAGACAGTGTAGACGCTTAATGAACCAGTTGTTTATGTTTCCCAATTTCTAAAGACACTATACCTATACGGTCCTTTCATGGTTTTGGTATATGTTGTAATAATTGTACCTCAATTTTGAAGTACTAACAATTTATGTAAAGTATGGGTCATTATAGTTGGTATCATAGGCAAAGGAGGTAGGAATGTATCTGATCCTTGGGAACTCTCACATGTGAGCGTTGGACGAAGCATGGCTCTCCGCCCAAGGGCTTCATGAGGTAATGGCTTCTACTGGGGATGGTGGTGTGTCCCACCCAGGGGGTGTATCCACCCATGGAGTTCCCTTATAGGTATCAATTATAGTCCATTGTAATTAATTCGAGACCGCTATAGTTCGTTTCAGAGGAAAGGTATAGTCAACCTTTGGAAATTAGGATGTGAAATCCTTAGTAAGAACCCTAAGGATAAGTTTAAGCATAGAACACAATCTTAGTGTTTTAGAAATGGCCATGAACAACCTAGGATAAGACCTTAGTGTGAAATTTTATTCTTAATTATGTGGTTTTCCTATTATAATTAGTGTTGCTCACACTATTCTTCTTGGTTTTAGTCAATGGCTGGAAACCGAAGGAACCGTGTTAATGCGGAATGCGATGGGCAATGCAGTGATTGTCCCTCTGAGCAACCAAACGTTATGGGAAATGGAATGAAAAATATTGTAGCAATGCTCACACAACTTTCTCAAGCTATGAATCATGCAGGACTTCCAAACGAGCAAAGGAAGGAGCAACATTCTGTTGAATCCTTCATGAGGTAGCGTCCACCCTCATTCAGCAGGTCTACTGATCCATTAGTTGCTGAACAATGGATTAGTACTATTGAAAAGATATTTTTAGTTGTTCAATGTTCTGAACATGATAAAGTCATCTTAGCAATGTATCGTTTGGAAGGTGATGCTGATCAATGGTGGAATCTTATCAAGAATACGAGGCCAAGAGATGAAATTGATTCCATGGAATGGGACAAGTTAAAGAACTTATTTTTTAATAAGTACTTCCCTCATATTCTCCGAAAAAATATAGAGAAGGAGTTTCTTGAACTAAAGAAAAAAGATGAAGAATTTGTTGGTACCTATGAAGCAAATTTTACAAGACTTGCAAGGTACGCTTCTGGGATTATTATCCAACCTGAGAGTAAGATCGATCGATTCTTTAGTGGCTTAAAACCAAGTCTTCGAAGGGAATTAGCCATAAGGGACTTCAATAGCAACGAGGAAATCGTTCGATGTGCTCTCAAAGTCGAGATGGATATTGGAGTAACCCATCAGTCATATGGGTTTGATAAGAAGAGGAAAATGGAACTCAAAGCAAAATCTAAAGAGCACACTGAAAAGAAGATGAGTTTTCCCTTATGCTCAAAGTGTGGAAAGAAACATGGAGGGAGTTGTCTTAAAGGGATAACTAAATGTTTCAAATGTGGAAAGGAAGGTCATTGAGCATTTGAATGCTGCAATGATGGGAAGAATATGTCTAGTGATGCGAACAATGAAAAGGCTACACAGAGTGCACCTCCTATAATTCAATGTTAAAAATGCAAAGAGATGGGGCATTATGACAATCAATGCCCTAATCCAAGGGTTGATGATGATGGTCGACGTCAACAAACTTTTATCGCTAAAGACAAAGGAATGTATCATGAAATTTCTATCAGCTATGTGGAGTACGATAACGATGTGGTGAAAGGTACACTTACAATGCACTCTAAAGTAGAAAATGTTTTATTTGATTCTGGATCCACCCACTCTTTTATTTCTAACGACTTTTCTAAGGGTATCACCACATTAACTCAACAATTAGATGTTGAGTTAGCTGTGACAACCCCTAATGGCACAATAGTCGCATCAAAAGTTTATAATTCTTCTCTGATTGAAGTTTGTCGGAAAGTTCTTCCTGCAAATCTTGTGATCCTCCCTATAGTGGAATTTAATGTAATTATTTGTATGGATTGGATTTTTTTATATGGAGATCATATCAATTTCCAATGAAGGGAAGTCACATTTCATATTCCAGATCAATCTATGATCGTCTATCGATGCAAAGATGAACATAACCTTCCAGTGGAAATTTCTTCCATATTATGGGTCTTGATTCTACTAAATGATGGTTATTTATCTCAAATGGTTGGTGAGAAACTCATGATTAAGAATATTCCCATTGTACGGGAGTTTTACGATGTCTTTCCGGAGGAATTACCGGGTCTTCCACCAAATCGTGAAGTTGAGTTTTCAATAGAACTCATACCGGGTGCTTTACCTATTTCAAAGACACCTTATAGAATGGCCCCAATTGAGTTGCAGGAATTGAAGAAGCAACTCCTAGAATATCATGATAAGGGATTCATACGCCCTAGTGCGTCACATTGGAGGGCACCTATTCTGTTTGTTAAGAATAAAGATGGATTAATCAGAATCTGCATTAATTATCGGGAACTTAACAAGATCACTCTCAAGAACAAATATCCTCTCCCGCACATTGATGACTTATTTGACCAATTATGCGGAGATCAATACTTTTCCAAGATTGATCTTCGTCCAGGGTATAACCAATTAAGGGTCAAAAGGGAGGATATACCAAAGATGGCTTTTCGTACAAGGTATGGACACTATGAATTTATAGTGATGCCATTTGGTCTTACTAATGCCCCTGCTATCTTCATGGATATGATGAATAGAGTCTTTAGAGACTATCTTGATCAGTTTGTGGTAGTCTTTATAGACGATATTCTGGTATATTCAAAGACCAAGGAAGAACATGAAGATCACTTGAGAATTATATTGAAGACCTTGAGAAAGGAGAAGCTTTATGGAAAATTTACCAAGTGTGAATTTTGGCTTCAAAGAGATTCATTTTTGGGTCACACACTCTCAAAAGAGGGGATATCTATGGATCCAGCAAAAACAGAGGTTATTGAAAGATGGTCGAGACCAACAACAGTAATTGAGATCCGATGTTTTCTTGGTTTGGCTGGATATTATCGATGTTTTGTGAAATATTTTTCACGATTATCTAATCCAATCACCATGTTGACTCGGAAAGGAGTTAAGTTTGTCTGGACGAAGGAATGTGAAGATAATTTCAAGGAGTTGAAAAGAAGGTTAACTAGTGCACCTGTGCTCACACTGCCTTGTAGTGGAGAAAGGTTTGTGATCTACAGTGATGCATCCAATAAGGTATTGGGGTGTGTTCTTATGAAAAATGATATGGTGATAGCTTATGCCTCACGACAGTTGAAAATCCATGAGGAAAATTACGCAACTCATGATTTGGTGTTAGCTGTAGTAATATTTTCATTAAAGATTTGGAGGCATTATCTTTATGGAGAAAGGTGTGATATTTATACTGATCATAAAATTTTAAAGTATATTTTCACACAAAAGGAGCTGAATATGCGCCAAAGAAGATGGTTGGAGCTGATTAAGGATTATGACTGCTCAATCCATTACCACCCTGGAAAAGCAAACAAGGTGGCAGATGCATTAAGTCAACAAGACCATGCCCGTTTATCCATGATTAGGATCACAAAAGATCCAATATTTATGGATTTGCAAAGGATGGATCATGGAATTATAATGGAAGGAGAAAAATCTTATATTTCTCAAATGAATGTTCAACCATCTATACATGTGATGATTAAAGAGGCACAGAAAGAATATGTCGAGTTACAAAAGAAGGTGAGAAATGTTCCTGAATTAAACCTTGATTGTGATGGGATAATAAAGTTCAGGAATTGGGTTTGTGTTCCTCCCATCCCCGAATTAAAAAAGGAGCTGCTGGATGAGGCTCATAGTTCTTCATTCTCTATTCATACTGGAAGTACAAAGATATATAGGGACCTGAAAGAGTACTTTTGGTGGGATGGCATGAAAAGAGATGTTGCTAAATATGTCTCTTGATGCTTGGTTTGTCAGCAAGTTAAATCTGAGAGACAGAAGTCTAAGGGGATGTTACAACCATTACCCATACCTGAATGGAAATGGGAAAACATCACTATGGAATTTGTCACAGGACTTCCTAAAACATCCAAAGGAAATAATGCTATCTGGGTCATAGTTGATCGTCTTACAAAGTCTGCACACTTCATTGCTATTAGAGAGGATTTCTCTCTGGATCAGCTTGCCATGATATATGTAATGGAAGTGGTAAGATTGCATGGAGTACCACTTTCTATTATATATGATCGGGATCCAAGGTTTACCTCAATGCTCTGGCGAAGTCTTCACCATACTCTGGATACAAAGTTGAGTTTTAGCACTGCTTATCATCCTCAGACAGACGGTCAGTTTGAGAGGACAATTCAAAATCTAGAAGATATGTTGAGATCTTGATCTATGGATTTCAAAGGTGGTTGAGATCAATACCTACCTTCAGTGGAATTTTCTTATAATAATATATTTCACTCCAGTATTCAGATGGCTCCTTATGAAGCTCTCTATGGAAAGAAATGCAGGACTCCCACTTGCTGGGATGAAGTTGGGGATAGAAAGCTATTAGGACCTGATCTTGTTGATGACATGGCAGAAAAGGTCAGATCTATTCAACAACACATAAGAGCACCTCAGAGTAGACAAAAAAGTTATGCCGACAACCGAATAAAAGACTTAGAGTTTGAAGTGGGTAATAAAGTGTTCTTATGAATATCTCCCTGGAAGAGGGTCATGAGATTTGGAAACAAGGGGAAGTTGAGCCCTAGATATATCGGTCCTTTCGAAATACTGGATCGTGTTGGGAAGGTAGATTACCTATTGGAACTTCCACCAAATCTCTCTCAAGTTCACGATGTGTTCCATGTATCTCTCCTGAGAAAGTACATACCTGATCCTTCACATGTACTCAGCTCAGAAGTTGTACCGCTGGAGCAAGATCTTTCTTATGAAGAACAACCGATAGAGATTCTGGATCGTAGCGAAAAAGTCCTACGAAACAAGAACACTCGCTTGGTGAATGTTTTTTAGAGGAACCACGAATTATAAGAAGCTACATGGGATATTGAGGATATGTTGAGGGAGAGGTATCCTCATCTGTTTGTTACAAAGTGACCAATTTCGAGGGTGAAATTCATTTTAAGGGGGGTAGAATGTAACACTCGAGACTTTTATGAGAAATATTTTGTTTTTATGTTATATAAATCATCAATTGAATCTTTCACTACACACAACACTTTCTTGGCTTGCTTTACACACAATTGCGACCTTCCTCGATAGCTTGTGTCGTACGCAATACCGATTTTCACTAAACAACGATATGCTATTAAAATATTATTAAAACTAACCGTTATGAATAATAATAACCACTTTTTGAAATTTTATGAATTTAATTTTTCAAAATGGACTTCATTTTTGGATTTGGAATATCGAAATTAGCTTAGGGTGAAATTTTGGTATTTTTCTGAAAACTTTCAATTTTTGATGAATAGTGAAAACACTAGGTTACTATTTAAAAACCGACTTTTTATTTAAATAATTATTTATTTTAATTTAATTTATTTTAGGGAAAAATTGATACATAATACCTATATACATTCAATTCAATTCATTGGAGTCATTTTATAATAATTTTAGATATATAAAAATTTTATTGAACTTTTCACCGTCTTTTACCCACCTCCTAGGAGAATTTGCAAATTTACATAAAATTTAATTTTACCGCTTATGTGAGTGGAATTTCAAAAATCCGAGAGACACTGTTGATTTTAGTAAGTAAAATTTGATTCAATGAGATGAAAATAATTTTTGGTGAATCGTAACTTTTTACTTTTATTTACCACGGTTAAAAGTAAATAGGGTAATTAAGGGTAAAAATGATATTATTATTACCCTAACACATGTCCTAATTCTATTGGATATGTGTAATTCGACCAAAAACAACCTTAGGAATAAAATATGACCATTTAGGCCCACTTGCATTAGATTAGTATATTTATTATTAATTTATTTAAAGAAGGGTTAAAATAGTTAAAATCAAAGTTTAATAACTAAATAATTTTTAATATAGGTTACTACATAAGATAAATTCGACTATAAATATTCATTAGAATGATAAAACGATTTCCTACATAATGGTATTTTATTTGTAATTTTTAGACATTAAATAATTTAATTTATTTATGACACAAAGATGATGCAGTAATTATCTTATTAATGAAATATTGACATAATTGATGTTATAAATACCCAAATAAATGTAATTTGAGACTTTTTATGAATTCCACTAATTTTATATGTTAATATGAAATGATAGTATTGAATTAATTAACTTTTTTAGAACTAATCATTCTGTTATAATTTTCACAAAAATGAATTACTAAATAGTGTCAAAATTGATATAAAATAGTTTTTAAAACAAATATTATATTATTAATTTTTATTTTATTCCTAAAAATCTAAGGTTCGGCCAAATAACTTAGATAAGGTTATATATATTAATAATAAACAACTTGTGGTTTTTTTGGCTTGTTATAGTAATTTTATTAACCTTATAGTGTAAGAACACAAAAAAGACACGGTAAAAGTAAGATTATCTAACTTAAAGGTAAATCTAAATGATAAGGTTAAAATATTAACCTAAACTTGTCCAAATTCTATTGGATGAGAGGATTTCGACCCATCCCCACCTTATCTTCAAAATAAATCAATTTTGAGCTATTTAAGACCGAATAGGACTTTATAGTAAAATAATATTTTTAGTTTTTCCAAAAGTGCCTCTCTCCTCCCTTATAAAAGGGCACCTCCTCCCCCTCGTCCTCACACCACTTTGAGCCTTAAAGCATGGCCAACCCCTGCCAGTTTCTCCTCTGCACTTCCCTAGAAACATCCTAGAGGTCCTGGTCTTCTTCAAACACCTATTATAGTGCCCTAAAAGGATGTCTCAAAGAGGCGCTTCAAAGAAGAGGAGGTTCGGACACTTACGAAGCAAATCAGACCTAAGGTAAGGGAAAATATCACAATCTCATTTTTATCAGAGATTGTTTATTCTTTGGTATTTACTGGGGTGTATTTTATCATCCACATCCATGTTTCCTAAATATGTAATATTTATATCCTTCTACAATAGTTTATATCCAATTTTACCCTTCGGTGAGTTTTTAGTAAAAGATATGAAAGGAATCTTTTGTCGTTTTTCGTACGAGGTACTTTTTGACTTTTCTGAAAAAAGTACGAGAAGAATGTTTTTTTAACTTATATGGCCTGAATGGATTTTTAAAAAATTATTTCTAAGAAGCATCCTTTATAAGTTTTCAAGTTTATTTTTAATCAACTTCTTTTAGTTTAAAATTGTATGACATGTTAAGAAAGGAAAATGTTTTTGAAGTAGAAAGGATATTTTCCTCAAGAATGGAGTTCAAGAGTTTTATCAAAATTATTTTCCATCTAAGATAATATAGGGTTCTATTTATATCCCTATTATTACATGGATTTTATTATGTTGTGATGGAAATATTTATATGAATTCCTTTATCTTATATGATTTGTTTTATGATGTCACGATGTTTAAGATTCCCATTTTTATTACATGGGTTATGCTATGATGTATGGTTTATGATTTTGTGGCACACATAATAATGGTATCATTATGAGATGGGTGGGACCTATATCTACCTCCAATGCATTGGGTAAAGATTTTATATCTCATGAGATAGACATGGCTAGAATGGCAGGTTAAACCGGTTCAGTGAAACATGACTGAAACGAAGAGTGAACTCAGTTCAGAAATGGACTTTGTCCACTAAGATAGTCTTGGAAATGAGTCTTGACTAATAAGAAATGATTCTCTATGATTATGTGTGTATGCCACAAAGTTTCATGTTTTACGTTATGATTATTGTGAATACATTTCACTACCATGATTTATCCCATGTTATGAAATTATAATCTCTTTTGCAGGGTAACATTTCAAAAATGTTATGTTCTTATGAATATGACGTGATTGATATTTATTTTTTTTACCCTCAATGAGCATTTTAGCTCACCCTTTTGTATGTTTTCTTTCCCCAGGTCAGGAAGAAGGTTATTAATTAAGATATTCCAAAAGGGACTATAGATATGATGAAATAAATGGGAGATAGTGTAGATGCTTTATGAACCAGTTGTTTATGTTTCCCAGTTTCTAAAGACACTATACCTATACGGTCCTTTCATGGTTTTGTTATATGTTGTAATAAGTGTACTTCAATTTTGAAGTACTAACAATGTATGTAAAGTATGGGTCGTTATAAACAGTCTACAAAGGCATGATATAGAACCAACCAATCCTTCCTTATAATGACATTGAAGTTTGTCATCTTGAGAACAAAGAGGTCTAAAAAAGGGCTAACTACTTACCTTAAGGGACAATACTTTAATTGGAATATTCCCTCTAACCGTACTCCCTAAGATGTATCTAGGGTCATTACACCATATTAATATTGAATTTCCAGCATGATACTTTCCATGATAGAAAAAGAGATCAAGGAGTGTGAAGCACCTATATCATATAAAGAAGATACTATAGTAGAGGCTACTAGAATAGTACCTTGTATTGTAGACAGTTCTAAATCATGATCATTGGGTATCGGTTATAGTGCATGAAACTAACCTGATCTTTGGACCCATGCAATAGTTTGACTACCACGATGATGATCGCTCTGCTAGTGCTGTTGGTGAAAAAGAGCCTGGCTACCATGACCATGACCTCTTCCTCATCTAGTCTAGTCATCGATACTCCAAATTCCAACCCGATGAGGTGTAAAATAACCTTACCCTGAACATGGAGCTTGTGAGGAACTTCTTCCACTATGTTCTTATGGAATGTTCTAACAGAATCTCTGAAGATACCACATATGGCCACAATCTTGGAACTCCAGAGGGTCTCTATGAAACTAAGGATTCAGGTCCCCCTATCATCCACACCGATGAAATACCATAGAGATACCGGTATGGATACTCTAGCTTCCACTTCCCTGATGAAAAACCTCAAGGGATTTCATTTTTTCTACTAAAAGAACTATTGGACAGCAGAGGCACTGATCCCCTGTGCCTAGTACTTTCACTATCCGTCTGGTTTCACTCTGTGATAATAGCATGATTGAATGTCTCAGAGAAAGTAGGTAGTTGGAATACATTCACTTGATTATGGATGGCATAATAATGTCCATCCTCAAAGCTACTAGCCCACGAAATCTCAAACACAACCAGACATGATGCAAAGTGTTGTAACTTAGTGAAACACAATGAATAATCCATGACTAACATAACCCCCTTCTCAAGATTAATGAACTCTATATATTGGACAAATATCTTCATCTAAGGAAATAAGTACTCATAGAATAATGTCTTGAAGTCAGCCCATACCATGCCCTGATGGTGACTCGCCTGGGTAATCGTGTCCGACAAGTGCTTGGCCAAATCATGCAACATGTACAAAGAAAGCTTAACCCTCCATTTGACAGGCTTCTACAGATACTCAATGATAGACAAGGTGGACTCCATCCAATACATATTAGTCTATGTACCACCATCCTCTAAGAAGGTAGGAGGATTCTATAATCAGAACTCATGTTTCAAATCAACCATCATAGGTACATGCCATGGAGCACCTTGCATGGTATGCATTTGACATAGAAAACTATCACAAATCTAAGCATCAATGACCAGATCAGGTACAATAGGAAGTTCCTCAAGTGGCACACCTAGCTGTAAGACTAGAGGCTCATGGACCACCACATCGGGAGTATGGTTTTCACCGCCCTCTTGGTGACCGACATGAGGACATTGTGGCATCATTGGTCTACTAATTCCAAGAACACACCTCAGAACAAGAATATAAGCAGATAGATAGAAACAATAATAGAATAAGAAATAAATGGGCCACTTACCATGGTATACTACCCTAAATACTTGCTTATAAGGACATGTATTGGAAAGTTCTCACATTTAAATTACAGAGGTTTCATCAGATGAAGGGTCAAGTATACATTACCTTATCATTTACTAGAAACCATTTCATTTAATAATTAAAATTTGAATTTCAAATTTTCATTTTCTAATTTCCATGTATCAAGGTTCATTTAATATGAGATTTCTATCCCAGTGAATCAGTGTCTATACTCATTATCATTGAGATCAAGAACCATTTAAATTCTATTTATTGTATTGACTTGGAATATTACTAATTCCAAACTATGAGGGTCTATACACCTCATGAATTTAAACATTCAATCACTCAATCACATCCAAGGAAAATAACAGGAATAATGTCTCCACCACAACGTCACCCAACAATCATAGGAATATCAAGCAATACAAACAGTAAAATGCACCTATATGGCTTGCAAATATGCATGGCATGTGAATTCTAGGTTCCTACAATAATGCATATAACAATGATACTTTCCCTCATATAATCAGGACAAGGATGAAATAAAAACTTAATAACAATAATAATCATAATAATAACTAAAACACAACATGTGCGAAAGCCAATAGTGAAATTATATCAACTATAATTGGAAAAATTAGAATGACGATTATAATTGTTGGAATCACATGTTTTGATAATCCCAAATCATGCTTAAACATTGATTATGATGTATTAAAACCTTGCATTAATCTTATTATTCTATGCTTAAACGTATTTTATTCTAAACAGTTCATATTCTTACTCTCATAACTTTAATGTAACAGCTTACAGTAGTATTTACATAAGTTTAGTATTGTTAGCTACCAGTCAGAGTTTTCTTTTCAAAGTCACAGTTATATCTAACTGTCACCTTAAGTTACTGTTGCAATAAGTTCACAGTTACAAGGTTACAGTCGAAGACTAATACAAGCTTACAGTCACGAGTCTACCGCTATCTATTGTCAAAGCTCACAGACGAAGGTCACAGTTACAAGACTTCTGTTCAAAGTTTTCTCTGCTCAAGTTCACAGTCGAACAAGTCTACAGTTGGAACAAGTTCGCAGTCGAACAAGCCTACAGTCATAAGTCTACAGTCAAGGTTACAGTTAGACAGCTTCTGTCGACTAAGTCTACTGATGATCGAGGTCTATAGTTGACAAAGGTTACAGTTCTACAAATTTGATGTTACAAGTCTACAGTTAGAGAGGCTACAGTTACATGGAGTAAAAGGTACCATTGCAAGCCTACAGACAGCAAGCCTTTTGTTGAAGTCAGCAGTCAGAAGGAAGTCCACAGTTGGAAGACCACAGTTGAAGTCCACAGTGACATACATTCTCGACCAGTCTATTATTATTATATTTCTACTTTTTTCTTTACCAATTTGATTAATACTAATCTAACGGTCATGTATAGACAAATTAATACACCTAACATTATTTATTGATATTTGCAGACATATCAAGAAATAATACAATATACGAGGAAGATCGCACATGTAACTCAAGACTATTTATCTTGTCGGCCTCGGGTGAACAAAAAGGGCATATATGGAGGAGTATAAAAAGAAGAGAGAAGCATTCAAGAAAATGGATGAATGGAACGAAAAGAACAGTTACATACACGAACAAGAATAGAGGAAGGACACACAGAGTCTAACATCTACAACTGAGAAGGAGATACGCATATACACAAAAAGAAGAACTCTCGAGCATTCATTCTGAAGAACAAAAGAGTCTCAAGTGAACCGACTGAAAGAACCGTCTCCTAAAAGCCATGCTGTGAAGCACTCAAACTCAAAGAAGCTGATCACTTGAACATCTGGAAGTCTGGAAATCACGACACTCTGTTTTAGTGTCAACTTACAGAAAAAGGACCAAAGCTTCAAGTCACTCATTCCTACGAGTCCAGAACTGATCTGCCAACACTATAGAGCACTCTAAACCTTCTTCTTTCTATCTCTTGCTCTACTGTGTTTACGTGTTTTACATTTGTGAGCAGTGTGTTAGTATTACACACACTGTCTCCTGTGCTTAGACTGAGGGATACTGAAAATCCCTATCCCAAACCTTTTTACATTTGTTACCCACGTATAACTGTGGAAGAAGCCTGGTGTGGCTTGGTCATTTGTTTTCCCACGTATAATTGTGGCAGAGGTTGTCAAACCTGGACAGTTTGTGAAAACTATTGTAAAGCCCGATACAGGCTGTGTATCAATCCTTTTTTATAAAATTGCTTGGTGGCAGGTGATCACCAAGTGGAAGAGGACTAAGTCTTTTCTTAAGACTGAACCTCTTGTTTGAAATAGCTTGTTATTCTTTTCTTTACTTTGCCTTTTTTTTTCCGCTGTGCTCCTTTTTTTTTAAAACAAGAAATCTGTTTTTGCATATACTCTGATAGTCAATTTTGGTTAGTGTGTATAAGATATTTGTTTAGTAAACTTGTTTCAAAAGTAAAGTTAGTCATCAAACTAACCTTACTGAGGATTAATCAACCTTAGAGAAACCTGTTGAACAATAAGTCACCTATATCTCTACTTCCTTAATTGACTGGGCTGTTTTTCAATTTGGGGGATTTAATCTTAAAGTTTTCAACAGAAATTTTTAATTGGAACTCAATTCACCCCCCTCTTGAGTGTCCACTCCGACCAACATTTGGTATCAAAGGATGTGTTTATCTCTGTTATACTTGCTCAAAGTTTTATTTTAACTCTCTTTTTTTAAACTGTGATTGTAGTTTTATCTAAAAGATCTTAAATTTCTATTAGTTCTAAATTTTATCTCTTTGAAACATTTTCTAAAATTTCCTTATGGATAATAGACTAGAAGGTGCTGCTACTAACAGGCCACCCTTCTTTAATGGTGTGAATTATGCCCAATGGAATCTCAAAATGAAAATTCATTTGGAAAGTATGGGTTTTGATATTTGGACTGCTATAGAGTCTCAATACAAGATTCCAGAAACTGAAAGAATAACTTGGGATGAACCTACTATGGTAGCTTACAATAATAATTGTAAGGCCGTGAATGCTCTCTACTGTGCTCTAGGAGATGAGGAATTCAATAGAATTTCTGCATGTAAAACTGCTTTTGAAATCTGGGACAGCTTAGCTGTTTCTCATGAAGGAACAACTAATGTCAAGAAAATGCGGTTAAATACTTATACTATCAAATATGATAACTTTAAGATGAAAGCTGATGAACCTATTTCTGATATGTATCTCAGGTTTAATGAGATAGTCAACACAATGAGCTCACTCGGAAAGATTGTTCCAGCAAAGGAGCAAATCATGAGATTATTGAGATGTCTGCCTGACAGATGGAGAGGCACATCCGTTTCAATTAGAGAATCCTGTGATATTGGAACTTTGCCTGTCAAGGAGTTAATTGGTAAGCTGATGATGTACGAAGAAGAGCTCAAGGTAAATAAAGAGGAAGATGAGGAACCAAAACGAAAATCTTTAGCTTTTAAGTCTACTGCATCAAAGAGCAAAGACAAGGAGAAAGTGCATATACCAACTGAAAGCTCATCTAGTGAATACTTAGATTCTGACAGTGATGCCGAGATGGCACAAATAGCAAGGAGATTCAAGAAGTTCTATAGGAAGAAGAAGTTCTTCAGAAAACCAAACTACAAGGGTAAGTATGATAGACAAGGTAAGTGGAAGAAAGATTGGAAGAAAACTGATAAAGAAGAAGACATAGTTTGCTATGAATATAAAAGGAAAGGACACATCAAAGCTGACTGTCCTAAGTTAAAATTCAAGAAGAAATATGAGTACAAGGACAAGAATTATAAGAAAGCTATGAAGGCCACCTGGAGTGCTTCAGAAGACAGCACAAGTGAATCAGAATCTAGTGATTCTGAAAGAAATCGTGCTAATATATGTTTCATGACAAACACATCTGAGGTAACCTTAGACACTCCCACATTAAACTCTTATTATTCTGAAGGTGAAGCAGAATCTGGTTCTGATTCTGAAAATATGTCTAAAGATGAATTTATTGAATACTGTAATATGCTGGAAGAAACGTGTAATGAACTAAAGGATAAATATAAGTCTTTAAAGAAACAGCATGCTCTTACTTCAAGTGTCAAGTCTGCACTTGATGTAGAAAAAGAGAAAAATGTTCAATTATTAAAGGAGAATATAGAACTGAAACTATCTAATGAACAACTTAGAAAGGACTTAGAAACATTCACAAATGGAAAAGATACTCTAACCCAACTGCTAGGAAAGCAAGTTGCACCTAAGTATGCTACTGGCTTGGGATACCAACCTGGACAAAGACAGTTTACTAAAACCTGATTTATTCCCAAGTCTGGAAAAAATCCTGCTAGTTCCAGTTTTGGAAATTCGTATGCCTCAACTGGTTATTTAAATAGTTGTAGATCAAATAAAGTATATCTCTCTAAATCTGTTGCATCTATTAATTGTATGGGACCCATAAAACAAATCTGGGTTCCTAAATCCTTGATTGCTAACATATCTGGACCCAAGAAAATCTGGGTACCAAAGTCATTTCCTGTCTAATCTGTTTTGTAGGAAATCTGTTTGAAAAGCAATTACAAGAAGGTATGGTACTTAGATAGTGGATGTTCAAGACACATGTCTGGGGACTATTCGTGCTTCAAAAGATTAATAAAGGTTGATGGAGGATATGTCACTTTTGGTGATAACTCAAAAGGAAAAATCATCGGCTTAGGCCAGATTGGTAACACTGACTCAGTATTAATTTCCAAAGTTTTATTTGTTGATGGACTTAAGTACAACCTACTTAGCATTTCTCAATTGTGTGATGATGGTTTTAATGTCAAGTTTGAAAACAATTCTTGTGATGTTTATAATTCCAAAAATGCTTTAATATTTTCTGCCTTAAGAAATGAAAATGTTTATGCTGTTGACTTAAACACTTTAGCTAAACATAATGTTACTTGCTTAAATGCTTTTCATAAAGAGTCTTGGCTGTGTCATAGGAGATTAGGACACTGCAACATTCACTCACTTAGAAAACTCTCTAAGAAACACCTAGTTAGAGACCTACCTAAGCTTGAATTCCCAAATGACAAAGTGTGTAATCCCCGTCAAAAGGGAAAACAACACAAAGTTTCTTTTAAACCAAAGAAAGAAGTTTCAACTTCTCAACCACTTGAACTGGTTCACATGGATTTGTTTGGACCATCAAGAATTTCAAGTCTAAATAGGAAGCACTATGTTTATGTTCTTGTAGATGACTTTTCTAGATATACTTGGGTATACTTTCTAGCTCACAAAAGTGAAGCCTGCTCTTCCTTTGTTAAATACTCTAAGTCTGTAGAAAATCTTAGTGGACTTAAGATTAAGACCTTGAGGAGTGATCATGGCCGTGAGTTTGAGAATCAAGAATTTGAATCTTACTGCTCACACAATGGCTATGCTCACAATTTTTCTGCTCCTAGGACACCTCAACAGAATGGTGTAGTGGAAAGAAGAAACCGAACCCTGCAAGAAATTGCAAGGACTATGCTTAATGAATATGACCTGCCTGTTTACTTTTGGGCTGAAGCTGTAAATACAGCCTGCTATGTTATTAATAGAGTCTTGATTAGACCGGTTCTTAAGAAAACCCCTTATGAGTTGTGGAATAATAGGAAGCCTAAGGTTAATTACTTTAGAGTTTTTGGTTGCAAAGTCTTTATTCTGAATACTAAAGATAATCTTGATAAATTTTCTCCAAAAAGTGATGAAGGAATTTTCTTGGGTTACTCTATGTCTAGTAAAGCCTATAGAGTGTTCAATAAGAAAACCAAATGTGTGGAAGAATCTGTTCACATCAAGTTTGATGAGACTGATCCACATGAGTCTAAAACTTCTCTTGAAGATGTTGAAGAAGACTTATCTGTTCTGGACCTAAATGACAAATCTAAAGAACCTGTAATAAAAACATCCAGTTTTGGACTTTTTCCAGAATCTTCCTCTGTGGAACCCGAACCTATAAATGAACCTGAAATCTCTAGTTCAACCTTTACCAAATCAACTAGGATTCTAAAGAATCATCCTTTAGATGCTGTTGTTGGTAATCTTGATAGAGGAACACAAACTAGAGCTTCTCTAAGAGATCAGGTTGAACATCAAGCTTTTCTTTCACAGCTTGAACCCAAAAATGTCAATGATGCTATCAGTGATGAATTCTGGGTAATGGCTATGCAAGAAGAACTAAATCAGTTTGAAAGAAACAAAGTTTGGGAATTAGTGGAAAGACCTAAAGACACTCTTACCATAGGCACTAAATGGGTGTTTAGAAACAAAGTTGATGAGTTTGGTAATATAATCAGAAACAATGCTAGGCTAGTTGCACAAGGGTATAGTCAGGAAGAAGGAATAGACTATGAGGAAACCTTTGCACCCGTGGCTAGACTAGAGGCCATTAGGATATTACTTGCTTATGCTGCTCATCTGAATTTCAAACTATATCAAATGGATGTTAAAAGTGCTTTTCTAAATGGATATATAATTGAGGATGTATTTGTGGAACAACCTCCTGGTTTTACAAATCCCCATTTTTCTAATCATGTTTTTAAACTATCTAAAGCTTTATATGGTTTAAAGCAAGCTCCAAGAGCTTGGTATGATAGGCTCAACTCTTTTCTTATTTCGAAAGGATTTACTAAAGGGATAACTGATCCTACTCTTTTTATTAAATGGATTTCTAAAGATGTCTTAATAGTACAAATTTATGTGGATGATATTATTTTTGGATCTTCTAAAAATTCTTTATGTGTTGATTTTTCAAAAAAAATGCAAAATGAGTTTGAAATGAGTTTAATGGGAGAACTCAAATTTTTCCTTGGATTTCAGATCTTTCAAAATAAAAATGGTATTATTTTAAACCAAAGTAAATATATTAAAGATCTTCTAAAACGTTTTTCTTTGGATGGCACCAAAGGCAGTGACACACCTATGAGCACCACTTGCAAGTTGGACAGTGATGAAACTGGTGAACCAGTGGATCAAACCAATTACAGAGGTATGATAGGTAGTCTACTGTACCTTACTGCCAGTAGACCTGACATCATGTTCAGTGTATGCATGTGTGCTCGGTTTCAAGCCAATCCAAAAGAGTCTCATTTGACTGCTGTTAAAAGGATTTTCAAATATCTAAAACATACTCCCAATTTGGGATTATTTTATCCAAAAGGACAATCATTTGATTTATTAAGTTATTCTGATGCTGATTTTGCTGGCTGCAAGTTAGATAGAAAGAGCACCTCTGGAACATGTCACATTTTAGGCAAGTCACTAGTATCTTGGTGTAGTAAGAAGCAGAATTCTGTTGCATTGTCTACTGCCGAAGCTGAGTATATAGCTGCTGGTAGCTGTTGTGCACAAATCTTGTGGATGAAACACACTTTACTAGACTATGGATATCAATTCAAACATGTCTCTATAAGGTGTGAAAATACAAGTGCTATTAACATTTCTAAAAATCCAGTATCTCATGCTAGGACAAAACATATTGATGTGAGACATCACTTTCTGAGGGATCATTATCAAAAAGATGATATCACTCTTGAGTTCATTGGCACTGAACATCAGTTAGCTGATATTTTTACAAAGCCTTTGAATTCTGAGAGATTAAGTTACATCAAACATGAGTTAGGTATGATTAATTATAGCACAGTTGAAACCTCACAGTTGAAACCTCACAGTTAGACCTCACCGGTGTACCTCACTGTTACATCTCTCTGTAGGCTGTTTCACTGTTTAACCTTATTTTATTTTTGCGGGAATTCGAACCGTTTCTTTTCTTTATACTTTTATTTCTAAATCCCTAAATGATAAAATTTAGAACATCGAACATATCTCAATCCACTCATCTCGACCCTTGCTCTCTCAAGTCCTAAACCCTAAACCATCAACCGAACCTCGAAACCTCATTCAGTTCCAATGGCCAGAACAAAGCGACCCCCGACTGTCAATGAAGATGCATCAATGCCAAAGAGGACTCGAGTCGAATCCAGTGGCACCGGGAACGCCTCGATAAGACCTGTTAATCCACATCTGACTAAGAGAGAAATAGTTGCTGAGAAGGAGCTAAGTGAAGAGTGGATTTTATCGAGCAGATCATTAGTACTGGCAGTGCTTAATGAGCAAGGATGGACCGAATGCTTCGCAAACAATAATGGACCGTACTACCCGAAGCTGGTGAAGGAATTCTATGAATATCTACAGTTCGTGGAAGAGGATGATCTGCATAGACTGGTATCCAGAGTAAATGGCAATGAAGTCAGTTTTTCATCCGTTGAATGGGCTGCATGTTTAAGAGTTCCTCATGAGGGTATTTACAACTACTATTCTTGAGCGGCTCCTCCAAATAGTGGAATCTTTGATCATGAGACGGCTCTGGAAGAACTGACAGGCAATGGCACAGTAAGAAAGAATATTGCTGCTGAAATGAGTGGAGAGGACAGGCTTCTGTTTAAGTTTATTCAGCATGTACTGAGTCCTAGAAGAGGAGATTTTGCAACTCTGAAGCACCAGGATATTTACTTGATGTACTTATTAAAACATGGAAGGAAGGTCAACCTTTGTAGGTTACTGATGGCTCAGATGGAGGACATGATAAAGGCAAGCTCAAAATCAAGTGCCTTGTTTCATGCTAAACTCATTTCGGTAATGTTGAAAGTGAAAGGTGCAGCTGGAAGTCAGGAAGAGTTGATAGTGGCAAAGAACAGTGTATGTATCTCGAAAGTAATCTGCAAATTCATGAGGATCAGTTGGAATCCCTGGAAGAAATCATGGGTGAATGATGAGGAGAGAATCTATGAGAAATTTAGCCCTTCTACTCATCCCTCTAGACCGAGAGATAGGAGAGATCCAGGCTTAAAGCCTGATGAGCCTGAACCTGTATACTCAGATGATGAACAGACTGCAGTAGTTGGTGAATCTGCAAGAGAGAACACCCCAATTGATGAAGGGAGTGATCCTGAGACTACTCACAGTCCTGTCAGGACAGTGGCGTTTGGAGCAGCAAGCCCTCCAAAAGAACTACCTAGTAGAGAACCTGTTCTAAGAGACAGTGAGACTGAGTCTACAGAAGAAGAAGAAGAAGAATCTCAATATTTTGTCAAGGACACCTCTGACGAGGATGATACAGTCGAAGCAGAAGAGGCTGGAGCTTCAAATGAAAATCAAGAAACTGTTGCAGAAGATGAAGAGGAGATCAGTGGTGAAGAAACAGAAGAACTTAGTATGAGCCCTCTGATAGGGTATACAGAAAAGTCAGTGTCTGACCAGGAAGCAGGAGTGGTCTCTACTACTGTTGTCATGGAAGTGGTTGATGACTCAACAGAGAGGGAGGCTAACCTCACTGCTGAACCTACAGAGGAAGCAAGTATGGAACCTGCTAGAGCTACAGAAGAGAACTTAGAGTTACCCAGAGTCGAGCAGATAGTAGAAAATGTTCAGGAAGGAGCTCCAAGTGAGGGGGAGCGTTTTGGTTCAGTCTCTGTACTGTATGATATAGAAGGATGGACCTCAGATCCAGGATACATGGTGTTAGGACTCAATTATGAGGATTCAGATGAGGAAAACCAACCACCAAGAAATCCAGTTATCCTAACTAACAGCTCTCCAGTGTTAGAAACTGAAAGATTGGCCACCAAGGAAGACCTTGAATCCTTAAAGAATGAAATGAAGGAGACCATCAGATAGTCTGTTGCTGAATTGAAAACCAGTCTTTTTGATGAGCTGAAAAATGTAGAACAATCCTTAGAATTATCTCTAGGATGTGTTGTGGGAAGTCCAATCAAAGAAGTGATGGATGAAATGAAAGTGTGCCACACTCAAATTGAAAGCTGGACTGGAACAGTAGTGGCCCTCAGACAATCAGTTGTTTCTTTAACTGCCCTGAGCAGTTCTCAGACACAAGTGGCCAGTGAGATTCGATACATCAAAGAAGTGGTCAAGCAGTTTGTGGAAGTATTTGAGGCTTTCAAGAAATCAGTAAAAGAACACTTTAGCAATCAGGATGTTGTCATTCAGAAAGTGATTGGAAATCTGACTCAGTCTTTCAAGGAGACAGTGGCATTCTCAGTCAAGTCCCTTCCTTCATCTAGCTCTCCTGTAGACCTTGAGCAGTTTAGAAGCCTGCTCAGAGAAGAGCTTACTCAGGCCCGTGAAAATGACACATCAGACCTACAGATCCTTGCTACTACAAGAGAAGTCAGTGGCTTTGTTCGTGAGCACCTGCAGGCTGCTACTGCTTCTCAGGAGGCCATCAAAAGTAAAGTGGATTATTACTTTGATCGGATTTTCACCAAGCATCAGTTGAACCATCACTTCAAGCTCATGCTAGAAACTATGAAGCTGCCTCCTGTAACTCAAGCTTTCAAAGAACAAGTTAGCAAGATACAAGAGTTGACCCCGGCTTTGGATAAATTCTTGGAAAACAAAAATGACTTCTTATCTGCCATGGACAGAGGAGGAAACATCATCATGGATTTCAGGAATCTGCTCCTACCTTTTCTTCATGTGGACCGCGCACCTATTATAGTTCCTCCTGCCCTACCTGTCTCCAACCCCAGTGGTTCTTCAGTAATGTCTCCTGCTGATGCCCTCAGAAGCCTTAGACCACTGATACCTCGGCAAGCTACTCACTACAGGCCTTCAGGAGCATCTGTTGCTGCCCCTCCAGTCATTCCTGCTACAATTCCTAATCCTGTTGATCTTTCACCTACTGCTCCATCTTCTTCCTCCAAAGGAAAAGATCCCTTACCTACAGATGAAGAGGATTGAGTCTGTTTATGTTTTTTTTGATAGGGATCATGTATTCACATTTTGGGTCATGTAATGTACTCATTATTAATACAATGTTTATTTTCTCTCTCTCTGTCTCTCTTTTTGTTAATCACAAAGGGGGAGAAATAGGGAGAAATAGGGAAAACTCGGGGGAGAAATGAACCTATACAAAGAGGGAGAAATCCTTGCGGATTATAACTAATTTTTGTGCTCATATTGCTAATACTGTGTTTTGCACACTTCTCTCTGATACATCTATATTTCATTCCATACTGACATAATTTGTGATTATCAAAAAGGGGGAGATTGTTGGAATCACCTGTTTTGATAATCCCAAATCATGCTTAAACATTGATTATGATGTATTAAAACCTTGCATTAATCTTATTATTCTATGCTTAAACGTATTTTATTCTAAACAGTTCATATTCTTACTCTCATAACTTTACTGTAACAGCTTACAGTAGTATTTACATAAGTTTAGTATTGTTAGCTACCAGTCAGAGTTTTCTTTTCAAAGTCACAGTTACAGCTAACTGTCACCTTAAGTTACTGTTGCAATAAGTTCACAGTTACAAGGTTACAGTCGAAGACTAATACAAGCTTACAGTCACGAGTCTACCGCTATCTATTGTCAAAGCTCACAGACGAAGGTCACAGTTACAAGACTTCTGTTCAAAGTTTTCTCTGCTCAAGTTCACAGTCGAACAAGTCTACAGTTGGAACAAGTTCGCAGTCGAACAAGCCTACATTCATAAGTCTACAGTCAAGGTTACAGTTAGACAGCTTCTGTCGACTAAGTCTACTGATGATCGAGGTCTACAGTTGACAAAGGTTACAGTTCTACAAATTTGATGTTACAAGTCTACAGTTAGAGAGGCTACAGTTACATGGAGTAAAAGGTACCATTGTAAGCCTACAGACAGCAAGCCTTTTGTTGAAGTCAGCAGTCAGAAGGAAGTCCACAGTTGGAAGACCACAGTTGAAGTCCACAGTGACATACATTCTCGACCAGTCTATTATTATTATATTTCTACTTTTTTCTTTACCAATTTGATTAATACTAATCTAACGGTCATGTCTAGACAAATTAATACACCTAACATTATTTATTGATATTTGCAGACATATCAAGAAATAATACAATATACGAGGAAGATCGCACGTGTAACTCAAGACTATTTATCTTGTCGACCTCGGGTGAACAAAAAGGGCATATATGGAGGAGTATAAAAAGAAGAGAGAAGCATTCAAGAAAATGGATGAATGGAACGAAAAGAACAGTTACATACACGAACAAGAATAGAGGAAGGACACACAGAGTCTAACATCTACAACTGAGAAGGAGATACGCATATACACAAAAAGAAGAACTCTCGAGCATTCATTCTGAAGAACAAAAGAGTCTCAAGTGAACCGACTGAAAGAACCGTCTCCTAAAAGCCATGCTGTGAAGCACTAAAACTCAAAGAAGCTGATCACTTGAATATCTGTAAGTCTGGAAATCACGACACTCTGTTTTAGTGTAAACTTACAGAAAAAGGACCAAAGCTTCAAGTCACTCATTCCTACGAGTCCAGAACTGATCTGCCAACACTATAGAGCACTCTAAACCTTCTTCTTTCTATCTCTTGCTCTACTGTGTTTAAGTGTTTTACATTTGTGAGAAGTGTGTTAGTATTACACACACTGTCTCCTGTGCTTAGATTGAGGGATACTGAAAATCCCTATCCCAAACCTTTTTACATTTGTTACCCATGTATAACTGTGGAAGAAGCCTGGTGTGGCTTGGTCATTTGTCTTCCCACGTATAACTGTGGCAGAGGTTGTCAAACCTGGACAGTTTGTGAAAGCTATTGTAAATCCCGATACAGGCTGTGTATCAATCCTTTTTTATAAAATTGCTTGGTGGCAGGTGATCACCAAGTGGAAGAGGACTAAGTCTTAGCTTAAGACTGAACCTCTTGTTTGAAATAGCTTGTTATTCTTTTCTTTACTTTGCCTTTTTTTTCCGCTGTGCTCTTTTTTTTTTTAAAATAAGAAATCTGTTTTTTCATATACTCTGATAGTCAATTTTGGTTATTGTGTATAAGAGATTTGTTTAGTAAACTTGTTTCAAAAGTAAAGTTAGTCATCAAACTAACCTTACTGAGGATTAATCAACCTTAGAGAAACCTGTTGAACAATAAGTCACCTATATCTCTACTGCCTTAATTGACTGGGCTGTTTTTTAATTTGGGGGATTTAATCTTAAAGTTTTCAACAGAAATTTTTAATTGGAACTCAATTCACCCCCCTCTTGAGTGTCCACTCCGACCAACAATAATTTAGGTAACCTGGAATTTACCCCGAACAGGGGTTAGCTACGCCCAATCATGGATCATAACAAATTCCATGAAATACTAATCTCATAACTATTGTTTTCAAATAAAAAAGAGTAAATGGAAGGATCTAGTGCCACATTTTGTTGTCCCAGACCTGGATTTCTCTCAAAGGTGCCCTGAGCCCGAGTTGTCAAATTACCTCAAGTACATCTTCCTAAACACCAGAGGATACCGACTAATAGTAAGGGAATAGGGTGTGTCTGTGTGGAGAGTATTCCATCATTACCAGACTATATCATAGAAGATAATTAATATAACATAAGGTAAATAATAGAAGCAGTAATAAAAAGAAACCAGAGTAGAAGAATAATAAAGTAATAAAAAACTGAATGATAGGTAATCATATAAAAAAGAGGATGATGATATGTCATGTATCTAATAATATAGAAAATAAGGATAAAAATAACAAGGAATAACATGATATACAAAAGTATAAAAAAGATACAAAAAATGACCCCAAGAATCTCGAGCTCCCACTCATCCATCTGCTACCATCTCCATCCTAATCAATAATGAAATCAAGTGTATGAAGTAGTACACTTCCCCTTTTCAATGACTACATACATATAGTCCACCCAAGTACCATCTTTAGCTCTCAAATGGTGTCTGAACATGTAACTAGTTTGTTAATTAATTATGTTCATGTTTATATAAATATGTCATGTGAGGTAAAAGCAACACTAACGTCCTTACATGGTAATGAAGGATCCAAGGTATAACAAGGAATCATGTAGTGTTATTAATAATAAAGAGGGTCCAAGGTAATAACCGACACAACCTTCACCTTAAGGGTCAAGCAAACTTAGAAAGTAATTATAGACTAGTGAAAGGGGTAAGAGTGTAATCCAAGGAGAATCATACAAAGAATTACAAAATAATGATAATAACTGAGTCCAAGGAAAACATCAATGAAAAAATGGGATAAGCAATGGCTGGGCCAAAGGATGTAACCAAGGAACCTCATGTCTGTAGAGGCCATGCTAGATCGAAGGAGTGTATCCACGACATCCTATAATAGCAAAGTATGGATCCAATGGCGTCACATTGGGAATACACTAATATAAAATGATAGGGTTCCAAGGCTGTTCTCCCACATTGGAAACATGCATATCTAATTCAGAATGTCATCCACGATTTCTCAAGGAATTCCCTCAGGAATCCAAAAGCTAACTCATGTCTGACCATTACTATAGTAATGTCAAGGTCCATATACAATTTACTTTATAATAAATTCATTTAATAAATTATGTGAAATAATACTCATGCCTCTTGTTAATTCATTTGGTCCAAGAAATTTCCTTTCATTAGAAAGACAAGGATAACTGGGCGTGAAACCATTTAATTAATTCATTTAATTTATATTTAATTTAGTAAGTTCCCTCCAATGACTTCCACGATCATGGAATGGTGTGATATGGATGTCAAACTGAATTCATCAATTTTATTTAAGAAGGCTAAGTCACACACATATATATATAATATACTTTCTATTCCCATTATGATTGATTATAAAATTGAAGACCATAAATTATAAGGGTAAATGGGGAGTAAAACATGGTACCATCCATTAATTAATTCACAATTCATTTAATCAAAGGGGATTACCATTAAAAGGGTCAAACCACACTTCTGAATGGTGTAGAAAAAAGTTATAACAAACCATTAATGTATAATTGGATACTAGAATCACAAATAAGGGAAACACCCTACTCGGGGGTGGTCAGCGTTGTGGACATAACCACCAATGATGAATGAAATATATGGCATGTGTCTTAGAAAATGATTTTAATGACTACATGTAAGGAATATTAATTAAATATCCAATGATTGATAAAATCAGCGTGTGAACATGGAAAATTATAAAATGATGAAACTTGAAAGATGAGTTATAGACCCACTACCACATACAATTATAACTCACCTCATCCAGTATTAGCCTCAAGTTTGGCCTGGATTAGAAGAAATATTAATAACAGACCAATGACCTAAAAATAAGGCATGTGAGCATGCATCTAAATAGTATCGTAGATATAGTTAAGAATAAAAATAAAATAAAAAGGAATTAATATCTTAATAGTTAGGATCCAAAAAGATGAAGGACGATTGAATTGGTCTCCAGATGGAAGAACCTGATCAAAATATATCCAAGGGATTCAAAGGAATAAAAAGAGAGAAATTTGAGCAGGTTGTCCACTGAAAAATAATAATTAATGAGGGTGTTTAATCATATTATATTAACGGATATTTAGTAATTTTTACCAAAAAAAGACTTTGAAAAGTTTGGCCTCACTATTATGGAAATTGTGTTCCAACCGTACTTCTTCTTCTATAGGGAGGGGACACCCACACAGTTAGACCAATTTTTTAGGGAAAATGTTTTTCAACTATAAGAAACACATCTACAAAAATTTATGATTTTTCCACATGATCGTGAATCCCCTAGAGTATGGTTAGGTAAAAACATTCACCCAATACTATCCCATTGTTCTGCCTCAAATTATTTTAAGTAACTTTGTATCCTTCCTCGGATGGTTTCTTTTAACAATGTGACTAGCCTATTTCTCCCAAAAACTGGGCTCTTAGCTTCAAAAAATCTTCAAACATCCGTGAAAACATTATAACCTCATTTTGAATCCATTTTAGCTCAAGAAAAAAGAATTATACCAAATTTAAAAGGGTCCATATCTGAGTCAAAAACTGGGTTCTTACACTAGGTTTAGTCTTTTGGGAGGACTAGTAACTCAGAAAAATTTCTATGGATGTTTAAAAGATCATTTTTTAGGTTTTTTTCAGTCTATGAGGCCTAAATTAGTGTATATAAGATAAATTAGGGGTTCAATTTTATAAGTGAAGGAGAGGCACTATTGGAATTTCTTAAAAGATTAAAATCTAATAGACATTCTCTATCCAAATGCTTCGACATTTATACATATTCAAAGATAAGGTAGGATTTTATTGAAATCCCATCATCCAATAAAATTTTTATAGTTTTATTTGGTGTTTTTAACCTTATATTTTTTAAACATCTTCGTTAACCGATTATAAACTTAACTATGGTAACACATTTTTCACCCCTAGAGGGTTATAATTTTACTTATAAGGTAAAAATTGGCACATAAATGGCTAAAAGATAAAATTTTAGACAATATATTATCCACCCTATCCTACTTCAATATTTTTATGATTTTTAAATAATTTAATAAATTATTATTCTCATTAAATATCATTAATTTTATTTTTGACACTTCATTTAATTTGGCTTTAAAGACATCAAGGAAAAGATTCAATATGAATATAATTATTTAAAAGAAAACTAATATGTTATATGAATCTATAAAATTAGTGTAATAAAATAAAACACTAAAAATATATTAATTATAATATTTTTATTACAGAAACATTTATTTTTCTATTAATTGAAGAAATATTGTGTTGGTGCTGTTAAGAATTTAATGTAATTAAATAATTGCTAAAATTTATAAATAATGTATCATAATAAAAAGTATCTTATTATCCTTAATATAACCATTAATATTAATTCATAAATTGTATTTTTTTCCTTTTGTGAATACTTAACAGATATTTAATAGTAATAGAAAGACATTTTGTTTTTTTTATTTTCTTTAAATATTATAGGTCTTTTCCATGATAAAATTTCCCTTAACCAATTATTTTTTTTTGTCTAAGGTGATAACGGTAAAATTAAATTATTATAATATTAATTAAAATAAAAATTTGTGACTTTAACATTTAATTTTAACCAATTTAAACCTGATTTACCCATTATCAATGTAATAAAATTTACCATGGTCATTATTCATAATGACTAAAAATAAAATGAAACTATTTAACAAATTTGGAAATACTAATTCAAAATATGGGATCCAATATTCATAAATCTATTTCTATAATATGTATAAATTAAGTATAGAATAAGTTCACAAAAAATGAAAAAAACAATTTTTTAGAAAATTATATTTTTAAGCATACAATTTGATTTATTCTTATATCATGCCTAAAAAAATTCGGTGATTTTTTAAAAAAGTAAATTGAATATATAATATATAAATTTAATTAAAATCATTTATCCAATATGATTAATTTAATTTATTAAGATAAAAACATTTTGTGTGCATAAGCCAATTTTTTAGAAAGATATCTTCATTATTTCCAAATGATTTTCTTTCATTTTTAATAAATTGATGACCAAAGAATTCATTATACACAAGTTTAAATTATATTTTTTCATAATTTGTGGAGTAATCTTCAAAACCACCAATATAATGGGTAGGATATACTATAACATTAAATAATAATATTTTAATAACACATCAAATTTTTTTTAAACTCGGTGTTGTGTGTAAAACAAACTACTAAAGAAATCAAATGTTTTATAGATAACTATATCATAAAATCTAATTGTGTTATATTTTATATTTTAAGTAATTTATAAAATGGTTTGGAATTAGATTTGATAAAATTAATTCCATATTTGGAACTAGGAGGTTCAATTTTGATAAACATGCCCCAATTATTTTTAGGAATTTTGATGTGTAATCATTGAAAAATTTATCAACCCGGTAAGGGCAAAACTGGTAAAACAAGGTTAAAAATTTGTGATAAGGCTTTAAAATTTACATAAAAATTCAATATATACTATTAGATGAGTGGATTTCAACTATTCTCATCCAAGTATTGAATATATAACCACTTGGTTCCATTTTACTTTGATACTAACATTTATATTATACTAAGAAAAGTATAGTTACACAATTTCACTCTATTGTCTTTAATAACTTTGATATTTTTTCATTAGGATAAAAATAGGTTATTTCAAGTTTTAAATGTTTATTTTGAAATATTAATTATTTTTTTATCATTTTAATTTGTTTTAATTTTTAGTGATTGAATAATTAGCTCAAATTCATATGCAGCACCAACATAGTATTTATTCAATTAATAGAGAAATAAAAAAATGATTCTAAAAATATTAAAATTAATATAATTTGGATAAATTATTATGTTTCATGAGTTTTATAGATGATTATACCATATTAATTTTTTTTTGAAAGGTTGATATTCAAATTCCAACCTTTTTTCCTGCCTTTATTGTCAAATTAAATGAATTATGTAAAAATTGACATTAATGATATTTTATAGAAATAATATTTAATTTAATTATTTAAAATGAAAAAAAATATTTAAAGAGAAAAATGAGGATATGATATGGTCTTAAATTTCATCCCTTGTCCATTTAAGAGAAAATTTCCATCTTAGATGTAAAATTATACCCTTTAATATTAAAAAATGCATTTCCACGTACAGGGTTAAAATTTGTTTTCCAAGGGGTTAATCTAAAGGATATTCTCTAAAATGAATTATAAACCTATACAAATTTGATAGGATGATTTTATTAAGACTATATACTTTTTAAATTTGAATATATTTCATTCTAAACTATTTTATATGATGTGTACACATAATATAATATAATATTTCATGAATTTCCAAAAGTGTCCCTCCCCTCAATTATAAAATGACACCCCTTCTCTCCCTTCATTATACAAATTTCAGAAACCTATATCCACAAAACCCTATGAAATTATCTTCTAAACATCCCCATACATTAATTGGAGGTGCTGATACTCTTAAAAGTCTATTTAAAGGGTCCTTAATAAGGAATATAAAGTAAGTGTACCAAAGAAGAGGTAATCACCTTTACTAACTCTTTCATATTTTATTATTCTTATACTTCTTATAAATCTATTTTAATCACCCTAAAATAAAAAATAATTTATCATAAATATACAAATTTATTATTATCATTATGGAAAAACTAGTTTCTATCTGTTTTTCATCCCGTTAAAATGTTAAAACCTCCCTCATGCGTGTGTATAACTTACTATCTCCACATAGTAGTGATTTTTTGTTTTCCATCACCATTTTACTTATATGGTTATAAAGATGAAATTTATGAATATATATTACATATATGACATAATTATGCTTCTATAATTATATTATAATATCTATCTTCTTAACTTCCATTTATTTGGAAAATGATAACATCGCTCGAGTGTGTTTGTGGAATATCAACTCCACGAAGAGATGTGATCCATTTTTTTATGATTCACAAGGATGGTTATAATTATAGATTTAATGATTATATATTACATAATTTAAATAAAATTTTTTTATTTAAAGGTTAATTATTATTTAATTTTATTTCATTCTATCCATCCAAAATTGAATACAACATTCATGTGTACGTAAGACCTAACATCTCCATGAACAATGTAATTAATTTTTTGTCTCAATATTTTATGGATGAATCTATATATATAATGAATATATATGATATTTATATCATGATTAAGAATTTTGATATGATTTAATGATAATCAACATACAAGTTTCATAATTATCAAATCAAAATTTACATGCAAAACGAAGCAATTAAGACCTAAAAATGATAATAACAAAATATTGTTAACAAATAAGTGATAAGATGTAATAAATTGATCATATATGATATTATATATATGTATATGGTTATGGTGTTTCATTATAATAAATCTAAATTAATTATACATTATGTTAAAATTACTTATGGGGAAATTCAAACTTGTGGTAAGGGATTTCATCTCAATTTCCACTCCATTGAGATATATTTGGTATTATGCCTCTATTTAATTTTATGTTGTATATATAATGAACCTTTTATGTATTTAACCTGAATATATAATAATTCCTAATTATTTAAGATTCAATTCAAGTTAATATTTCAAGGTGTTATAATTTAAAAGATTCCAAAGTGGTAATAATTTTTTTTACAATCTCATTTTCTTTTCGAATTTCTGATATTTTAATTAAAGAAATTTAATAATATTTATTTCAAAAATTAAATTTATTTCCTTATCCTATATATATTTTCTGAGTTTCCCTTTTTTGTTCAATATTTTCCTCTCTTTTTTCACATGAATCATTCAAAGAAATATTTGAAATAAAATATTCTCTTATTTATTTTTTTGATCAAGTATATTTTTCTTCAATGTTCATATTTTTCAAAATTATTATACAAAATTAATTCTTATTTAATAAAATGATTTATTAGGGACATTTTATGTTATAATTTAATTTTAACAAGGTTTGAAAGGAATTTTTATAATGTTTTTTTGAATGTTTATTTTTCAAATTTCATTACAAAATTCAAAGTAATGTTTCTTTTTAATGTTTTTAACACTAATGAATTTTTCCACTGTTATAAAAAATTTAAGCTCTTTGGATTATTATAAAAAATTCAATGATATTTAAAATAAAATTCTTCATTGAAATATTGTTTTAATATTAGGATTCAATTTTACTTATATATCCAAAGAATATTATTTTATTACAAAACCTATATTTTTAATGAATTTAAGGTCAACTTTTATCTGTTACTAATTTTGTGGTCATTAACTTTTTTTGAAACATTCAATTTCTTGTGATCATTGGATATTAAATTTCTCTTATATATCCACATTATTTTAATCCTGGATATTATTATTTCTTAAACCATATACCATTTTTCATGTGGTTATTTACATTGAAATTTATTTTATTGAATTGGGAAATAATGATAATTTTTATTCTTTACTCAATACAAGATATTTTTTTAAATTTAAGTATAAGAAACTTTTTATTATGAAATAAACGAACTCATTCTATCTGGGTATAGGTAAGCCCATTACATATCTCATATGTCCAAGGCTAAGTGTGTCATCAATATGGCCTGAAGTCCCAGTGAAGGGTCATATCTACATCATCTTACCCGCATCTATGCTTACATCATAAATCCACCTAGGGGATATCAAAGATTAAAACCTTGGTCTTTTGGATTTAGTATTATGGGGTTTACCACTCATGCTCCACCCCAACTGAAATAATACTATACATTTTTCATATGAAATAGTGTTTAGGAATTAAGTTGATCATTCGATATATAAGGAATGCATTGCCCATATAGTGAAGGGTGGGTCCCAAAATTATATACCCCTTTTATGCATCGATAGGTCTCAAGAGACAAACTATTTAGAAAAATTTATTAAAATGGTTATTGGTGTATAACTAAAAATAGGTTAAACTATATTAGTTTAAGGTCTTAATGGTAAATATATCTTGATATATATGATCATGATATATATAATTAAGAATTTACTTTGTTGAGACTTAATTAATTAATATCCCTAAGATTACAATATTGATATTATCCATTGATTTATTTTAAGATCATGTTATTGATTAAATGAAATGAGTTTTCTATTATATACCTAGCCATATTGATTTTTCCTTATTTACTCATGATAGTTTCTACTATATGTAACCCTTACTCAGCATCGGAGATCACCATTTATTTTTTTAGTCTCCCCAAGATATGAAAAAGGATATCATGAATAATATAAAGAATGTGACAATGTTTATTATTCTATGTATTTTATATTTCCATTTTAATATGGGAATCATGAATGTATCTAGTTCTTTAAGACTGTTAAAATGATAAATCCTTCATGGTTATATACCTTATATATTGGGCCAATGTAACAAATCAAACACCAACTATGGGTTACTGGTGTTGGGATTAATACATTTATCATTTGGAAGTCAAGAAAGATCAATAGTGGAATATCATCAATAACATGAGGCAGCATAAAGAAATTGAATATATAGAGTGGGATGAGTTTATAAGGTTACTTTTCAACAAGTAATTTCCTAAAATTCTTTTTAAAAGAATGGAGAATGAATTATTTGAACTAAAGAATAAGGATGATTAATCCATTAGTACATATAAGGAAAATTTTACATGACTAGTGAGGTAGTCTTCTGGTATTATCATTAAACCATAAAGTTTGATCGACAGATTCTTCAATGGATAAAAAAATTCATTGAAGGGAATTAGACAAAATGGATTTTATTCATTATGAAGAAATTATTTGATTTTCTACCAAGGTTGAAATTTATATTGGAGTTACCAATCAATCTTATGTTATTTATAAGAATATAAAGATGGAAATCAAATGAAATTATAATAATAAAACCATTGATCGAAGAAGATGGGTATTTCTTTATGCCAGAAGTGTGGATAGAAATATGGAAGGAATTATCTAAATGAGACTAGTAAAATTATTAAGTTTGGAAGGGAATTATATCTAGAAATAGAATGTTAAAGTGATGGGAATAAGTTAGCTAATTATGTAATTAGAGATAATGAACTATAGAATGCACCACCCACACTCCAGAGTTTTAAATGATAGAAGTATGAGAATTATGATAACCAGTTCTTAAATCCGAAGGTTAATGATGATTACAAACTTTATAAAATTATTAAGACCATAGATTGAGAAAAATCTCAAGTGATCACTATTTTCGATGTGAAGTATAAAAACAATGTGGTGAAAGGTACACTTACTATCCATTCTAAAACTGAAAATATCTAATTTGATTCCGAATATACCGAATCACCTATGAAAAAAGGAATTTTCATGTAGTTTTTTTGTTTTTTAACATCGGCTCCTACGTAATATTATTTCAGGTGACATTGTAAATAATTTTTTAACATCGAATAATAAAAATGGATGTTATAAATACATTTTTTGTACTTTCTTAGGCCGATTATGAAATAACTGATGTGAATGTTCAATCATAATTTATATTGAACATTAGTTATATGAAAAAATGTGAAAAAATATTATTCATGGTTGACAATGTATGTTTATTATAATTGATGTGAATTTTTTTTATCACATCAGTTTTTAAGAAAAACCGACCTGATAAATCATGTTTTAAAATTTTCATGTTGGTTATAATATAACTAATTTGAAAGATATATATATATATATATATATTAAATAAAATTCTATTTCATCATCCCATCACAACATTACAATATATTTGTAGTCGAAAAATAATATCATAGTTGAAAATCAATAGAATAAAAACAAAAACTACATAAACATTTACAATGTGAACTTTTTAATTTACAATGTTTATTAAAAATAATATAAAGAAAAATTAAACTGGTGAAATGATTATCTTATAAAATTTTTATGTGTCTTAGATCTATACAGGTAAATGGATGAGGGCCATAAAAAATATACAAATTAAAAATAAATCATTTAACATGTAATCTGAATAGAATGAATTAAAAATTAAAGGAAAGGTTTGAAAAAATATATATCATTCTAGAACTTTTTTACTATACCAGTTGAAATTATTTCAAACCCAAATATTATTAAATATTATCCACATTCCATTAATACTCTTATTTTATCAATGTTTTATTTTAAAATAATTTTTCAATTCAGAATAACATTTTATGTACTTACAACCCAAATGATGTAATTGTAAATGAAAAGTGACCTTTTATTTTACTTATTTTAACATTTTTATCTTATTTATTATTGTATCTATAAATTAATTCCATGAACTACTTGAAAATTATATGCATGAAATAATTTTAAATTTAATTATAACATATACACGTATTAAAACATTATAACTTATGTGATCAATAAATTCATAAAATTTTCTCGTACTTCACCATGGGTAGAGAATAGCTAGTAAAGTGTCTTCTACCTTAGAAAAAAATACCCAAATTCCAATGGATACTAATATATAAGAAAATATAATGCGAGTGGTTCTTTTTTTAATAGTTATATAACAATTTATGGGATATATGTTTCAGACATTTTAAAATAAGGAAGAATCTAATAATAAATAATTTCACAATTTTAAATTCTTTCAAGAATATAAACTGTTCATTCTATATCAGTTATTTTTTTCACTATAATTGAAAAAATCATGGGTCCATAAAATCATATACTTTGGTTGTATCATGATGCATAAATTTTTTATAAAGGTACCAAATGAAAAACTAAAAAATTATAAAGTTTTAAAAAATTAAAATAACATAAATATGTATTGGATAACAAACTTACATAAAAAATAATTACATCATTTTGATGTGCATATCATATCCTGCGATAAGATCCATGATATCTTTTTAAAAAATCATCATAGTCATTGAACAAAAACAGATTACAAAATCCATTAGATTATCATAAACATCTAAAAAATTTGAATATGTTGAAAACATATCAAGACTATAATACTTTTTATTGAAATCCATAACAGTCTATATTTGTTTTTTTGAATATAGTATTTATTTAAATTTTAAATATTGATGTAAAAAATAGATAAATATATAAACCTTAATTTTTTTTAAGAAAATAACTTAAAAATGTAATAAAGGATATAATATATACATTCCTCTATGGTAACTTTTAAAAAAATTATAGATGACCAACCTAAAAAAATGTTCGAGACCTTGTCCAATTATACTAACCTCATCTATAAGAAATGGTATTCTTATTGATCTATCTATAATGTCTTGTACAATGACCCTATTATTCTCAATATCTATTTCTTGATGATAAATGGTATCTCTAAAATAATATATTATCCCATATGAAACAATATGATGATGGGGATCATCAACATATAACTGACAATAAATGGGAAGTTGTGGATGATGAGGTATATGAGTCGGATAAGTAAGAGGATTGGGATCTATAGGAGGAGATGGAAGAGTGGGATTATTAGCCTAAAATTATCTTTCCTTGTCTACAAACATCAACTATACTAAAGATTTAATCATATCCTCAATCATCTCATTAATATCCTAAACTATAGATTACATTGATTGTATTTTTCTTTTATAAACATTCTCTATTGAAGAATATTTAGAACATGGAAACACTTTTTTACCTATAAAACTATCATGTATCCAAATAAATGACCCATGTGTTCAGGTTTTCCAAATGTCATAGCTAAAATATCCATCCTAACATAAGATATGATGGTGACCTATGAGCTTTGGTCCTCAATATATTTTTGTATAAAATATTTGAAAAAATATGTATTGAATCACAATATATAAATAATTAATTTAATTTAAATTAATAAATAGAGTAAACATATTATGATACTCCCAACTATAATCCTTGATTCTTTTGTATGATAAAGTTCTTTTTCCTCATCTAATATCTCTTCTATTTTTCATGTCAATCTGGGGGGAAGTAGGACCAACCTATATAGTGGCTGAAGACTTAGCTCCCATTTTTTGAAAATTTTCTACTATCATTTATTCATATAATAACATATACCATCCATAAGATAAATTAGGAGGGAATACATTTTTTATTGGATCTTATGATGATATAAAAAACATATAAAAGGAAACATTGCACTTACCAGAAATGATTCTTATATTGAATTCCAATAAATTACTTCCATGTATCTTCATCTATATATGGATATATATCACATGGATTTTGATGTTGTATATGCATAAAAATGAAATATGATATGATGGTTGTTTTTACAACTGTCCATATCCTAGAATCCAATGCTAAACATATCCTATTGGATCCTCTAGTATCATGTATTTCATATATCATCTAATAAGAAAGGAGAAAACCTATATTAGTATAAAAAATTCATGATAAGTAAAATAATTACCAATGAGATAACCAAAATTGTATCCAATAACTGATATATTGTCATCTTATCAACACTTCTCTAATCAGTAAAAAAATAATCACATTTCTTTCAGTCTACATTGTAATAATAGTCTTCAATTATTTTCAATTTGGACCCCTTAGAATACCATTATCATCAAATTAAATTGGTATCCAGTAGTCCTGGATATGGACAACTGATAATTTTGGTAAATGTGGGATTCCATGTTTAGAAATCCTTAAATTGTTCCCCACTTCCCATCCCCCTATAGAAGGAAATACCTCTTATGTAGAAGGATGAGAAGGGCCATAAATAATAGTATGTGTATATACCTCCCTAGAGGTATGTGAACAACCATCCCCATATTATGTGGTAGATCAAATGTTTGATCTTTTATTATCCTACAAATCAAAGTAACAAAAAATTAGAAAAAATTTATACAAATTTTACTATTACATTCAAATGTAAAAAAGAAATGAAAAATGATCATACAAAAAGTAATCTAAACTAAATAAAATTATTCATATTTTTTATCTTTAACTAAAATTCTAAAAACATAAATGAGAGGTCAAATTATATAAAAGAATGAAAAAAAATCTAAATGGTGTTTGAATAATAAAAATCCTCAAATATACTATTCTATTTTAAACCAAAAAGAATAATCTTTAAATATATGAAAAATGGTCCAAAAAACATAAAATAAACTAAACAAAATTTTATTCATATTTGTTAGAGTAGTTGAATAAAATTCTAACATCATTAATTTGAGATGAAAATAAATAAAATAATGAAAAAATGGTTAATGAATTGTCAAAAATATCCAACGTTTTACATAATTTCTTACCCCAAAAAATACTCTTTGAATATACTCTTTTATAGAATGTTTTTTATTTAACATATAATATTAAAAATGATTTATTTCTCAAAATCATCAAATATATAAGATATGTATTAGAAAACATGGAAATAATAAAAAAAACTAATAAAAAAAATAAAATTTATGTTATTTGTTATAATATGTTTTTTAATTATAAAAATAAAACTAATATATATATAATTTTATGAAACATAAAAAATTATTCCATAAATAAATATTTGTTACCAATAATATTAATAATTTACTAAAGGATTATTATTCCAAATTCCTTCCTCTTGATCGTTATGTATAGAAAAAACATGTCTATACAGTGCTCATTAATATTATCTATTAATATTTAAATGGAAGTAGCGATCTTACATAAATATGCATGTTTTTAATGTTTTTGATCACCAACATACTTTTTTTCTATGTAATGTAATAAACCATTTATTATCGTATTGATAAAGAATATAAATTTTTTTATTTTCCTGTATTACCTTGATAAAAGGATTGGTTATGTATTCAAATATATTTAGATTAACTTGTGTAATTCCAAATTCATTGTGTTTGAAACTGCTGTTACGAATTTCCCATTTATAGTTAAACACTAGAACTCAAAATTTAATGCAATCAAAATCCTATTTTTCTTAAATGACTCTATAATATTTACTTGATGTAGAGATTGGGTTTTTATTTTTGGAACATTAAAAATGAATTACTTCTAAGAACACCAATACACTACCATTCTAAACATTACTTCTATTGTCGAGATCATTTGTATGAAATGTATAGCCATTAATTTCATACTTGATCCATGTAATCAAATTTAAACATGAACTGCCCAATTACCATCTCAATTTTTCTGATGCATTTAATCTACCATGTGTGGTCTCTTTAAACCATGGAAAACAGTTTTGTTATGCTCAGTCAAAATCCACATATCTTTATTCTTCGGATAAAATTTATTTAGCACATTAATATGCAATGTTATATACGGTGAACACCATCTATGTTATTAAAGCTTTATAAATATATCTTCTTTATCTGTTCACATGTCAAGTATTTTACTTTTAAGACATATATCTCCTTTCTCCCATAATTTACTCATTTATGGAGAGATGTAAGAAAACCGATATGCTCCACTGAAAAAACGTTTCCTTAAAAAAACTCTTTAACCTCTTTAGAAATATACTTCTAAAAAATGGATGCTTCAAGTTGATATGGATTCTTAATATAACCCTTCCATATATTTTTATACCTTTCAAAAGATACATCCAATATATATATAGATCCTAAAATCTATATTTCTTACACCAAATGGACCATTAAAATCTCTATGATATCAAAAAGGGGGAGGAAAATACATTACCCATTGAAAAAGTATAGAAACTGCTTCATTCTCTAAATTAGTAAATGAATTCATGTCAATAACCTTACTAAAAATTGAACTGAAAAATAACACACCTTCATGATAATCAGTTTTAACACAGATAAGAAGTATTCCTCGCAATGCAACATATAGGAGCTGTTGCATCATAACATGATAATCATGATATTTTACAACTATCAACTTCAAATCCTTCAATGAAAAATATATTTACCATTAAAGAAAAACCCCGAGGAACGTTGATATCATGAAGACACTAAAAAATATAATTTTCTCCCTCTTGGATAATTTATGAAAATTTAGTGGTAGGTATGTTCGACTTCTATTCGGAGTGGGAGATAACTCAAAACATATTGTCATTGGGACTAAGTCCAATATTTCATTCATCCTATCTTTATTTCTTAATTTAATATCTAGTAAATTTATAATCAAGATGTCAAAGATATTCTTCCCTATATGTATAACATCAATGTTATGTTTAACCTCATGATATATCCAATATGGTAGCTCAATACATATCGACCATTTCTTCCAAATATTTCTATCATTACAATTTTTTTGTCTTTCAGAATTTCACATCAATATTTTTTACCCTCTCCAAATACTAATTGGTGCAGAAAGGTTTTGGAAAAATATCAAATTTTCATGAGTTGTTAAATCCCTTTTTAATCTTCAATAAAATTTATCTATAGACAAAATCCTTTGATAACCCATGTATACTATTTTTCCCCATGATGAAGTTGATAATATGATGCTTTTTGTTCATAAATTGGAAAATCTTTATTCCCCTTAACACTATATCTAGAAAAATTTCAATATGAGGGGAATCCATTTAGAGTGAACACAATCATTTCATGTAGCTGAAAATATTCCATTTTATAAGAATCAAACACACCAATACCTTTCTATTTTAAAAGTTTCAAATCATCAATTAATGGTGAAACGAATTCATCAATATCATTTCCAGTCTATTTGGGTTTGGAGATCATTAAAATCAATGTGATATATTGTCACTTCATACAAAATCTAGGAGATAATTTTTAAATTGTAAATAAAATAGGACAATAACTATGTGTGCTACTAATTTTTGGATATGTATTCCTTCTATATGTGAATATTCCAAGCCTGAGATTCCTAACTTCATTTCTGAATTTAGGGAACTATTTATCAATTTCATTCCACTATAGATAATTAGATTGATGACATAATTTTCCCTGACATATCCACTTATCATGATTCCAAAATAATATTTTTTCTATTATATTTATTTTCAAATAAATATTACAAATAAGAAATTATTGGAAGATTCCAAAATTCATTTTCTTGAGTCTTCACAACTGCTAAATTAGCCTATGATTTTCTTTCAACTTATACCATGACATCCCACATTTTGGAAACTCTGAAAGAAATTTTCATTCCATCCTATATAGAACATAATCATTTAGAAGGAATATATTTTCATGGACCCCAATACCATCCAACATAATATTTTCTTCCTTTATACTATGAATCTTGAAGATAATTGTCTTTAGTAAGTATGTATTTCAATAGTTTTAGAAACTGCATAAAAATATTACCACTCCTTCCATTTTCTTCTATATGTTAATAAATATTAACATTGTCGATAAAACTATAAATTCCATATAACTTGGATACAATAGTTTTTTAGCATCACCATATAGAATCCTAATTTTCAGTTCTTTATCAGGTACCACTACTTCAATATCATGAATCATTTCTTTAATTTGTTCAAACTTATCATCCTGTAAATAATCATCATCAATAGATCTAAATTTCTACCCAGTTTAACTATTCAAAATCCAAAGGTTATAACTTAGACTAAAATAATTAAAATTAAATAATATTTGATCTCTCTTCTTTTCAACTTCTTCATATTTGAAAAGTTCAGGTACAAACATAGAAAAATGTAATTTTTTGTAATATTTCATTTAGAAAATTCAAAAAATGCATCATTACCTTCCTCATATTCATAACTTTTTTAAAGTGAAATAATCTAACTTCAAATCAATATTATCTTTAAAAATAAAAAAATTGAAAATAAGTAATTATAATTTTAAATTTAATTAAAAAAATTACTTTAATAAATTGTAATTAAATAATACTATAAACTAATTAAAAAAATAAGAAATAAAACTTATTTGATAAAAAAATATAACTACGAACATTTAAATTATCATTATTTAATAAAAAAAGCAGAAACCCTAATTTAAAAACAATAATTCATAAACTAAAAAATATATAAGATGTGTGAATAATTGAAAATGTAAATATAAATAGAGAATATATAGATACATCAATTGAAAATTTGAAACAAAAATAAAAATGGAAGTAACATGGATTCATAGAAAAAAAATAAACAAAACCCCTAAATTGATATTGGAAATAAGATGATTGAGAAAGGACACCAATGGTAAGAAGGCACAAGTGGCTGCCGATGATGGGTAGTGGTGGATGGTGGTGGTTAATGAAAAATGATAGATAAAGAAATATTAATGGAAAATTGGAACTGAAAATAAAAATGAAAATACCTTGGATGAAAAAGAAATCAAAACAGTAATCAAAAATTAGAAATTGATATCAGATCTAGGGTGATTTAGAAGTTGACACCACTGGGAAGAAGTAAAAAAGTTGTTGTTGATGATGGATAATGGTGGTATATTTTGAATTAAAGTTAAAGTAACATCAAATAAAAAGTGAAACTAAAAATAAAAATAGCATAAATACATTGAAAATAAAAACAATAAACACTAACTATAAGTTGAAATTGGAACTGGGATGAGCAATACAAATGAGATGGATCCCGAGTGGTGGTCGACGATGAGAGATGGTGGACAGAAGTGGTGGATACCAAATTAAATATATAATAGAAAATTATCAAAGAATAAAGATATTTAATACCATAGATCGAAGAATTAATAGATTCAAGGGGACAAATTAAGAATTTTTAGGGTTAGGGATCACCGTGTGAGAGGAAAATGTAAACATCAACATAAAATAAAAAAAATGATTCCACCTTATCCAAATAAAAATTATAAAGATTTTACAAATATTATAATCAATTATTGATGCATACAATTAGATTTTTCACATTGGTTATTAAATAACTATTGTGGAAAAATATTATCTCATGCAAGTTATTCAATTATATATGTGAAAATATTTTGGTGTTTTATTTTTCATGTCATTTATTCAATAACCAATATAGAATTTTTTTTTTCATATTGGTTATTCAATAACTGACATGAAATATAAAACACCAATATATTTTTACATCAGTTATTACATAAATGAAGTGAATTTTTTTCCACATCAGTTATTTAATAATTGACATGATTTTTTTTATCTTTTAGTTTTTACATCGGTTATAAATATCCGCTGTGGAAACATGTCGATAATGATCAATTTTATACTAGTGACTCTTTTAATAATGATGGATTTTATAACGGATTCACAATAACACCCTAATGATTAGATGTTCAATTAACAATGAAAACTATAAATGGTAAGATGATAAAATCGTAAATATATTATTCTTTTCCAACTGAATATTGTGAGAATATTCTTCTTGTAAATCTCATAATTCCCCCTCTAGTTGAATTTTATGTTATTTTGAGAATTAATTGGCTCTTTATATATCAATTCCATATCAATTTAAGAGGAATATAAGTAACATTTGATATTCTGAATCGACCTATAATTATATTTTAGTGTGAGGATGAATATTAACTTCCAATGGAATTTACTTCCATTATACGGGTCTTACTACCTATTTATGAGGTTTTTTTATCTCAAATGGTTTGGGATAAACACAACATAAAAGATATAACCATTGTATGATATTTTATTGATGTCTTTTCATAATAGTTCACAAGTATTCCTTGGAATCAGAATGTTTATTTTTCTATGGAACTCATACCAGTACTACACCTAATTTAAATACAATATATAGAATAGACCCAATATATTTTCATGAATTTAAAAAAGTACAATAGGATAATCTTGATAAGGGATTCATTCATCCATTTATATCACCATGGGGTGCAGTTGGTGTTTTTATTAATAAGAAAAGTGGTTGAACACAACACCGTAATGATTATGGGGAACATAACAGGATCATAATCAAGAATAAGTATCATCTACAACATATTGATTATTTGTTAGATCAATTATGAGGAGCTAAATATTTTTCCAAGATTTATCTTTGATCTGAATACTATCAATTGAGGGTCAAAAGTAAACATATAACTACGAAAAATTACATACAAGGTATGAACACTAATAATTTATAGTGATACCATTTTGTCTAACTAATTCTCCCTATATAATCATAGATTTAATAAATATATTCATTAGAGATAAATTTGATCTATTTGTGGTAGTCTTTATAAGGGATATTATTATATAATATACAATAAAGAATAGAAAAAATATTAATTAATAATTATAATGAAGACCCCAATGATAGAGAAATTATATGAAGGTTTTTTCAAGTGTAAATTTTGTTTAGATGAGGTTTCATTTTCAGGATATCTAATATAAAGTGAGGTAATATAGGTGGATCTATTAAATATGGAAGTTATTGAACATTTTCCGAACCCAAATTTTTTGACTAAGATCCATATTTTTCTTGGTTGGGATGGATAAAATTGATGGTTTGGAATAATTTATCAGGGATATTTAATCTAATCACTATGTTAATATGAAATGGAGTCAAGTTCCTTTGGACTTATGAATGTGAGGAAACTTTCAAGGAACTAAAGAGAATGTTGATTAATGCACATTTTCTCACACTACCCTACAATAGTGAAGGGTTTGTGGTCTATAATGATGCATCAAATGTGGGACTGAGAGGCATTCTCATTTATAAAGATATGGTGATAAATTATATCTGATTACAACTGAAGTTCATGTGAAAAATTACATGTCTCACGATTTCATGTTATCTATGGTAATTTTTGAATTAAATATATAGAGAAATTATCTTTATGAAGAGATTTGTAGTATATATACCAATCATAAATGTTTAAATTACATATTCACTTAGAAAAATTTGAATCTCTTCTAGAGAAGATAAGAGGATTTGATTAAATATTATGAATTTACAATATATTTCCACCCTAGGAAGATAAATAAGGTGGATGGTACTTTGATTTGAAAATATACTTCTAGATTATCTATGATGTGGATCAGAAAAGATATAATATTTATGGATTTGAAAATTATTGATTTGAAATTCTTGAAACAATGTGAAAAATGTTCCTAAGTTCAATATTGATTATGATGGACTAATAAGGTTTAGGAATAGAGTATGTGTCCCATCTATACCATACATGAAATATTTTTTGAATGAATCTCGTAGCTCATCATTCTTTATTAATTATAGAAGTATGAATAGGTTTAAAGATATTAAAGAGTATTTCTAGTGGGAAAAACGAAGAGATATATTACAGAGTATATAATGTTGTTATTATTATGTAAGAAATTTAAGTCTATACGAGAAAAATATAAATGGATATCAAAACCATTACCCATATTAGAATGGAAGTGGGAAAACATCACCATGGATTTTGTCATTGGACTCCCAAGAACCTATTATTTTTAATTATGTTTGGGTTATAGTTGATTTCCTTAGGAAATCATAGAATTTCATTACGATCATTTAATATTTCCCTCTTGATAAACTTTTTAGAATATAAATTAAGTAAGTGGTAAGGTTTTATAGAGTACCATATTTTATTATATTTGATCGAGGTCTAAGGTTTACCTCAATGTTATGGTGAAGTATTCTGTAATCTTTGGATACATATTTGTGTTTCAGTACTTTCTATTATCCTCATAAAGATGTTTAGTCTGATAGAATCATTCAAACAATGGAAGATATGTTGAGATATTATACACATTATTGTAAAGGAAATTGGGTTCAAAAACATCCTCTAGTTGAGTTTTATTACCACAATATTTTTTTTCTCAATAATTCAGTTGGACCCTTATGAATCACTCTAAAAAGAGTGTAGAACTCTGACATGATAGGATAAAGTTGGAGAATGAAATATATTGGGACCTGAGCTCATTCAGGATATGGAATAGAATGTTAGATATATTTATAATAAAATAAAGTTATCTCAGAGTCAATAAAATATTTATATTGACTATCTTTGGTGAGATTTAGAATTAAAAGTTGGTGAGAAGGTGTTCCTTTGATTTTCTCCGTGGAAGAAGGTTATGTGATTCAGAAATAAGTGAAATATAATACCTATATATATATATTGGTCCCTTTAAGATTCATGATCAATTAGGGACTATATTGTATCTCTTGGTGCTTTCAACAAACCTCTATCAAGTTTACTATATGTTCTATATATCACACTTAAAGAAGTATATACATGAACCTTTATATGTACTGAACCCAGAGGTTATACTATTGAAGCATATTTTTTTTCTAGGAAGAAAAACCAAAAGAATTATTGGATTTAAGAGGTAAATTTATATAGAATAATACTACTCACTCGGTTAAAGTTCTCTAGAGGAATTAGAAATTTGAAGAAGCTACAAGGGAACCCGAGGATGTGAAAAAATAGAGATATCCTCATTTTTTGTATTATAGTGACAAAATGTCAAGGGTGAAATTCATATAATGGGATAGAATGTAACACCCTAATATTTTATGATATATTTACATTTAAATAAATTTAATTTCTTTGATAGCTTTCTTTATATGCATCAATGAGTTTAAACGAATAATGATATTCTATTAAATTATTATTATTTAATGTGATAGTTATCATATTACCATTGGATTGGTGGGTGTGAATATCAATAACTAAATTATAAAAATTTATTATTTACACATATATAAAATTAATTTATTGGTTATCAATTGATTAGAAATAAAATTAAAATCATTTAAAAGTAAAAGAGATGTTTTTTCTAATTTTTTTTTTATGTGCACAATGGGTTTTTATCTTAATAAAAAAATTAATATTTTTAATGAATTTTATAAACTATATATCTAACAATATGTTATAACATTAATTAAATGGTGTTTACTAGGCATGATTTGATATTAAATATGGTTTCATGCTTAGAAATACATTATTCTAAACATGATTTTCATTTAGTTTTACGTGCTTCTTTTGAAATAATATTTTTCCAGATATATAAATTCAGTCATGAAAAATTTATTCCATATTTTCAGTTCGGAGGTTCAAATTTATAAAATTGTAAAATCTTAATTCTTGTCATTATAAATAGTAACTGTTGAAAATAATTATCACCTCGACAATTTTAAATGGGGTAAATCATTGTTAAAACTTTGGGAAAAGAAATTAAAATCTCTTAAACACTAGAATTTATACTATTGGATGAGTGTAGTTCCCCAATTCTCATCCATGTATCCAAAATATGGCAACATGGTGCCATTTTTCTTCAATTATGACCTTTATATTATTGTATGTAAAGAATACATATAAAATGTCACTCTATTTTAATATATTTAATATTTTTAGAGGGGGATAAAAATAGGTTGTGTTTACTTAAAAATATTTTTTTAATGATAAATGATTTTTTTCATCATAGTATATTTTTAAAAATTTTACAGATAAAATAATTACCCTAAATTCTTATGCAACACTGACAGAGTACATGTTCAATTAATAGACAAATAAAATAAATGATTTTAAAAATAATAAAAGTAATAAATATTATGATTAATTATTTTTTCCATGATTTCTTTAAATAAATATAACATATTATTGATGTGTTAAATGTTTTTATTTGAATTCCATTTCTATCTTTTTGTCTTTAAAGTCAAACTCTGTGAATAATCCCAAAAATGACTTTAATGGTATCTTATATTAATCAATATTTTTTTAAAAAACATTAAAATTCATAAAAATATATTATTTTTCGTCATGTTAATGGGATATGGTTTATCATCTCATCCATTGTCCACTAATGGATCAGTTTTCTATTTGTACTAACTTCTATGACCACTAAAGTGTAAAAAACATTGATATCGCAATAATTGTAAAAAGCATTAACAAGGGTTGAAACTAATAGATAAGGGTTAAATAAACCTATACATGGATAAATTTTATTTTATGAGATTATTTAAACTCATCGACATAGTATATTTTAAATATATCAATTTTTTCTCTAACATGAAACTTATTTTATATCAATTTAACAATTTAGGTAATTCATAGGGTACCCCTCCTCTCATTCATAAATGGTAAAAAAATACTCTTCTCAAGTCTTAATAAAGTCATTTCTTTATATATTTACCAATAAATACCCTAAAACCATAATATCATCCTTCCACATGTTCTATTTATTTTTTTCTTTCCAAAATACCACCCTTTCAAGGATTAATGTGTATGAAAAAAGAGGTTTTTCAACGAAGATGTATAACTCTTAACCTTTTACCACCAATAAATATATGGTATCCATTATATAATAATGAATTAAATATATTACATATAATTAATTATTGTTATTTGATTGAAGAAACCAATATCCACCTCATTTCCATCCTATCACAAAATATAACATCAATCATGTGTTTGTGTGGACTATCACCTCCACAACGCGATGTGTTTTGTTTTTCATCATCGTTTTACATTGATGGTTATAATTATTGATTTAATGAATATATGTTATATTTATGATATTTTTATAAATATATAAATTTTAATTATTATTTACTTTTATTTTTTCCTATCCATTGAAAAGTGGATACATCACTCGTGCATTTGTATGGACTACCGTCTCCATGAAGTGATGCAATTTATTATTCATCTCCAATTTATATGTATATTTATGAAATTATATATAATAATTTCATATTATACTCATGAAGTTTTTAATATTCTATATATAATGGAATTATGATCATTTTATAAGGTCCAATACTTCCAATCCAAAACATGCATAAAAAAGTAATGATCACATAGAACATTGATTTTAATAAATAATTGTTACTAAATGGGAGATAATATGTTAATAGTAAAACACATATGGTATATATGGGTATCATTTTAGAATAGATTTATAATATAAATATATATATATATATTACTATTTTTTAATGCATATGAAGTAGGATAAGACATTAGGTAAGAGTTTATGTTACAATCTCATTTATTTTTAGGATTGTCTATGATAAATTTACACTCTAAGAAATTTTATGGATCTTATTGTAAAAAAAATCTAGTAACCTAGAGTTTATGTTTACTTTTTTACATTGGTTTTTATGTAAGGTATCAAATCACCAAGGATCTATCAGTTTTGTTGTCTTCAAGAACCAAATACATACATGATTCCCTTATTACATTGGAAATAAAATATAAAACAAAACAAAATAATGATCCATATCCATGAAACTAATTATAATATTACTTAGTAATATCCAATGGAAATAATAAAAATATGAGTGATATAAAATTCTCAGTAAGGGTTACATACAGAGGAAGATTTCATGTGATAATAAAGAATAATCAATATGCAAGGTAAATACATGAAAATAAATGTCATTTAATCAATAACTTATGTACGAAATGAATACATGGATAATATCAATGTAGTAATATCATGGATAATAACAATTTAATTCTCAATGAATTTAATTTATACTGTTGTAAATCATTATATTAGAAATTATGATACCTCTACAGTCAAGACCTTGTATAAAGATAGTTTAAAACTATTGTTAAAGACCCATTTTTCTTTGGCCAACTATTTTGTCTGATGAGATCTGTTAATGCATTAGGGGGCTATATAATTCTTTCCCCTTCCCATCATTACATTTATAATGAATTAATCATATTTTTATTTATAAACTTAAATTCTTAAATAATATTCCTTATCAACAAATTTCAAAATCAATTAATTCATAAAGAATATAAATAATTAACCAATCAGAAAAATAACATTCAAAGAAAAACACCCTATATAGTAATGGCATACAGTTTAGGAAACAAGCACATCCATGATACAAAGAATATTTATATATATGGTAAATTTTATTTCCATTGAATAATGATCATTAATAAATTAAAGGAGAAGTATATGGACCATTTAAAATAAATTATGTTCTTAATATTAAAATATTCCCCAATGAAATGAAATTGAGACATAATCCCCTTACCTTAAGTTTGACTTCCCTCGTAGGTTCTCTGAACTTTTGTATAATAAATTTAATTTTATTGTAATTACATAAAAACCATATTAAAATATAATATATAAAATATTGTCTATTTATAACATTTTATTCCCAATTTGTTAATAATATTTTATTATTATCATTATTTCAGGTGTTCAATGCTTAGTTTTTCATATATGTCTTGATTTAGTAGATCCAGCCCTTTTAATTTTATTTTGGTTCCATTATCTCCATATTTTTATTAAAGTTATAAGTATCATATATATTAAATATATATACATATATATACTTATATGCATCCATAATATATAGAGATATAAAAATTAATTGCACCGTTCATGGAGACAGCATACCGCATATATGCAAGAACGTTGTTTTCTCTTTAGGATGGATGAAAAAATAAGGATTAACAATATTTAATCTTTAAAAAATAATTATTATATAATATATATCATATATAGTAATTAAATACATCCTAATTACCATCCAATTAAATCATAAGTAAGAAACAAATCACATCACTTCGTGGAGTTAGTAGTCCACACGTACACATAAGCGATGTTACTGTTTTCAAATTGATTGGAATTTAAGAATGTACATACGATATTATAGTTCCAGAATCATATTTATGTCATAAATATTACATAAAATAATTATTTATATCTTTAGAACCATCCAAGTAAAGTGGTGATGACAAATGAATTACACCACTACGTGGAGAAAGTAAGCCGTACGTACACAAGCATTTCAGGTAATTATTTCATCAATGAAATTTAGAAATGAATTTCCATAATAAAAAAAAATTATAATTTAAATTAATATTTAAAAATGAACATAAGTATTATTTATTATCATCATAAAATATTATATATATTAAAATATAAGAAGTGACATTTTTTTCTTTATCTCTCACTTAAGTATAATAAAGGTCAAAATCATGGAAAAATTTAAAAAAAGGACATATATTTAAACTTTTTATGTTTTGGACAAGATATAATAAAAAATAAATTTAATGAAAGTGTTAAGGTCATTTATTATTTTTTATATTATTTCTATGTTAAATTACCGAATTCACTCTTATTGGGGTCACAATTATTTTTTATGATTACTATTCATTTAGACCAAAAATAAAAGAAACCTATTTTTTATATTCTTACACAATTATTAAAAATATAGAATCCATTTTTAAATATTAAATTTCAAAAATTTTAAAAAATTTATTTATTATTAAAATAGAAAACACAACAATTTTTTTTTCATAAATTGACCTTTTTATTGCATAAATGTTTTTATACCAAATTAAAGTATAAAATTAATTCAAAATACCATAAATAGATTACAAAAAAAATTATTAAATTAATTTTTCTTTAAAAAATGTTAAAATAGAATTTAAATTTTAAAATTCTTCAAATAAAAATGAATATATCAATAAAAAGCTGTATTTTTCTTTCTTCATTGAAAAATCAAACCTTTCATAAAAATACAAAAAATTCACCCTAAGATGATTTTCATATGAATATTTAATATATGATGTTTATTTCATAAAATAAACTTTATAAGAGAGAAAAAATTAATTATATTATTTGATCAATAAAATAACTAAAAAACATGTTTGAAATAAACATCTTTTTTTATGTGTAAAACAATAAATTATAAATTTGACTTTTTATTTCTTAAGAATGAATAAATATTTTTTTATTAAGTATAAAATTAATATATATTTCATATTTTTATACATATTCATACCCTCTAATTCAATGGTTATCTTATAATGATCATATTTAAATAATATTATTTCTTGGTTTGTCTAGGCTTGATGTTTCATGTTGTATATGATATAAAAAAAGTGTTATTAAAAACTAAGGATATTAAACTTATCCTTTAAAACCCATATCTTTTCTTCTATTATGGTTATTATTATAATTTTTAAATATTATTTCCATTTTTCTCTCTTTGGTGCTTAAAAAATCATGAAAATGTTTTTAATAAAACCCTGGCCTTATTTCCTCTCTAGTCTACGAAACATTTCTTGCATGTCCACACTCTTAAAAAATATATTACTAATTTTCATTCCGATAAATTATTTTTTAAAAGTTATTTTTTACTAACCATGATTTTATTTAATTTTTTTAAAAAAATAATGTTTCAAAAAATTCCAAACAATTGATTTTTGACTTTTTATAAAATTTTGAAAGGAATGAATTTTTTAGAATATATGATAAGAATGAATTTTCCAACCATCATAATTATTATTTTCATTCAATATTAAATTATATATTTGTAATGTTATTTTAAAAAAAGAATATTTTCTCTATATTCTTGGAATTTGTAATTAAAATGTTATCAATGTATAATGATATTTTCTAATGTTTTGAAAGAAATTTTTTAATGAATATTTATAAGTATTTTACATATGTGTCCTTATCCTTTAATAATTTTTATTATTCACTAGGTTTATTATCTTATGATATCATCCAATTTCATTGGATGTATTATAATGATGATGATTATATTAAACTCATTTCTTTCCCATTGGTTAATTTTGTTATGAAGGGATTTTTATGAAAATCCTTTCTTTACTATGAGTTAATTATGTTACGATGAGATCATTATGAAACCCATTTATTTAAAATGGATAATGATATGTTGAAGTGTTGAATGTTTTATGATCGTGTGGAACACATATGTATGGTTTTCATTATATGGAGGGTGGTTCTGTTATATCTGTCCAATGCATTGGGTAAACCCTTATATATTATGAGGTAATTTTGAGAAATGAGTTGATGTGATAGACCCACTATGGGAAATAGGTAAGGATAATTTATCGACTATGATATGGTAAAAAATTGGTTATTCTTTATTCATTGTGATATGGGAAACTGTTGTCCATTTTTGATCCACTCTGATATAATGGTCTCATTAGAAAACCATGACACATGATTTTTATTCTCTATGTAACACCCCAAGATTTCATAGTACGTTATTTCTTCAAAGTAATTCAATAACTTGTACTACACGCAACACTGGGTTCATGCACACCAAGACTTACCAAACTAGCCATTCAAAAGAGGTGATGAATAGTATTAACTGAATTTTTAAATTTATATAATCCTTATAATTTTAGAATCCATATTATGAGTTTCTTAGACATAATTTAAGAAATCATTAATTTTTTTCAGATAGAAGAACTATTTTTAAAAAAATTAAATTTATCGCCTTTTAATGGAGAAACTTTTTTAAATTCAATATTTCAAAATTTTATATTAAATTTGAAAAAATAAAATTCTTTTTTAGAATCAGGATTTATGAATTTAGTTTCAATAAATTTTTGGTGTTTTTTGATAACTTTCATATTTGGGTGAATAGTGAAAAATACTATATTTTAACTGAGAATAACTTTTTTAATAAAAATAATTTATAATGTTAAATTATACATTTTAATGCTTTGGAAGTATAAATAGTTTATATTTTTACCATTTAATCCAATTTTGGTCATTTTATGTAATTTCACTTTGAAATTGGACATAAACAAGTGTCAATCTTTTGATAGTTATTATTTCTTAAAAACACGCCATTTGGTTTTGAAAATGGGAATTAATTCTAAATTAATAAATTCAACTTCTATATTTTGAATTTGGTAAAATAGACTTAATTTTTGAATAAATAATATCAAAATTATCTTAGTGTGAAATTTATGTATTTTTCTGAAAACTTTCAATTTTTGATGAATAGTGAAAAACACTAAGTTATTGGTTTAAACTGACTTTTTATTTAGTTAATTATTTATTTTATTTAAATTTATGATTGGTCAAAATAGATAAATAATACCCATATAAGTTAAATATAATTCATTGGAGTCATTTTATAATAAGTTTAGATATATAAAAATTATATTGAACATTTTACCGTCTTTTACCCACCTCCTAGGAAAATTTACAAATTCGTATAAAACATGATTTTACCATTTATGTGAGTTGAATTTCAGAAATCTGATATATACAATTAACCTCAATAAGTGAAATGTGGCTCAATAAGATGAAAATATTTTTTGATGAATAGTAACTTTTGACTTATTTTCCACGGTTAAAGGTAAATAGAGTAATTCAAGGTAAAAAGAATATTATAATAATAAAAAATTACCCTAACACTTGTCCAAACCTTATTTCATGAGTCATGACCATCCATGAGAATCCTTTGATCTATTTTGTGACCACATGGATCCACTTATGATTGATAATGACACTTTATTTTAATTAACATAAAGTAAAGGCAAAAATGACATAAAAAATATCTTTTAGTAAATAAATTTTTACATGGGGTTATATAAGTCATCCTTTAGACTATAAATATTCATTGGAAAGATAAAACTATTTACTACATAATGGTAGTTTATGTATATTTTTATACATTAAATAATTTAATTTATTTATGTCACAATGATGATGTAGTAATTACCTTATTAATGAAATATTAAAATAATTGATATTATAAATATCCAAATAAATGTAATTTGAGTCTTTTTATGAATTACACTAATTTTATAGTTTAATATGACACGTTAGGGTTTATTAAATGATTTTTTGTTTAAGTAATAATGCTTTTACGAATTTAAAAAACTCAAAATAGCGAATAGTGTCAAAATTGACATAAAAGAGTTTTTAAAACAAATATTATATTATAAATTGATATTCTATTCTCAAAATTATAATGTTCAGAAAAAGGTCTTAAATAAATTATATATGTTCTTAATGAACCACTTTAGGTTCTCTTGGAATTTTATAGTAAGTTTATCAACCATATAATATAAAAATACAAAGAGACATGGTAATTATCAAACTAATTAACTAAGTGTTAAATCTAAAAGATGAGGTCAATATAGTGACCCAAACATGTCTAAAAAATATTGTTTGAGTAGTTTTAGACCCATAGACGTCTTATCCTAGAAATAAATCATTTTGGAGCCATTAGAAACCGAAAATAATTTTATTATAAAATAATATTTCAATCTTTTCCTAAGGTGCCCCTCACCCCCTTTATAAAAGGGCACTCTCACTTCTCTCAAATTCACACCTTCAAAGACATTTGGTTTGGCTAAACCTTGCCAAAATATTCTCTCAACTATCCTCCCTTCATCTTAGAGGGCATCCTTTAGTCAAAAATCCCACCTATGGATCCCTTTTGATCAAATCAAAAGGAAGAACCCGAATATGAGGAGGTTAAAGTACCCTCGACCAAGGAAAAGTACAAGGTAAGGGTTAATTCTACAATATTTTCATTATCTGAGGTTTTTTATACATAATTATCTACTAGGACCTCTTAATCATCCATATCTGTGTTCCTTAAAATGTATTTCAAAACATTTTTACTATTTAATAGACGATGGGTTAAATTCATTTATAACCATATTTTACCTTATATGTTTTTTAATGGAATCTTTCCGTCATTTTCCAAACAAGGTACTTTATAAACGTTTTGAAAAAATTAAGGTAAGAATGTCTTTTTTTACATATACTGTGGGTGCATCTATTTTCCACTGTTATAATTTTGTCGAAGCTTCTCTTACAAGCTTGTAAGAATATTTTCAAAAAAAAATTTTCTTTATAATTATGTGACTCTTAAATGATTTCAAAATAGAAAGAGATATTTCTCTCAAATAATTTTGATTTCATCTATGTCAACATCTTTTGAAAAATTTTACACTTTTTTGAAGTAGATTTATTATGATACAAATCTTCCATATTGTATTTAAGGTTTTGTGATATGTTTGACTATGGATGAGTAATTTTTATGGCATTCATGGTTTATGGATGAAGTATTGACATTTCATAAGCTAGTTTTAATACAAATGTTTATTTTATATTTCAACCTCTTATTAAGATGAATGTGTTGGACTAGTATGTTCCGGGTTGGGGATCAGTAGAAGTAAGCCCTTCGGGTTGGGGTCTGGTTACAACAGACCCTCCGAGTTGGAGTCTGGTTACAGAGGCTCTCTGGGTTGGAGTCTGGTTATAGAGGCTCTCCGGGTTGGAGTCTGGTTACAGAGGATCTCCGGGATTGGTTCCGGTTACAGTTATCCCATAGGGCATCGCACATGGCCTTGACATAGAAATTATAGTCTGAACTATACATTCCCTCATTATGAAATTAGTTATTACATGTGATTATTAGACTATTAGAATATCCATGTGCATGATTATATGGTAATGTTTGATTTATTTTTGCTATATTATGGTTAAGTTTATGTGTAAAAGGATGTTGTTTTTATTACACATCTTTCCTTAAATGTTTATAACTTCTGCTAATTTATTTACTCTTACTGATCATTTGAGATCACCCTTTTATTATATTTTATTTTCCCAGGATCCCAAGAAGTGTTTTATGTTTGAGATGCAAGGTAAAGCTAAGATAGCAATGGAATTCTAAATGGATTATTTTTTTGTTGTATGTTAGAAAGTGTAATGTAACATTCATGTATGTAATCTATTTTCCAAGACTACTAAAATAATCGGTCTTTCGAGACATGATTTCCTTGTATCATGCCAATGTTCTGTAATAATGCACAAACTCTGGGTAACTGGGGTCGGGGCATTGTAGTTGGTATCAGAGGAATTTTAGCAATAACCTTGTAAACTAGATTTAGATAAACTCAGATTAGATCACATTAGCCTAATATAGACTTTGAAGATTAGTATAGAAGAACTTCGTATAATTTTGGTAATGTATATATTTTGTGAGTTTTAAAAGAAAATACATCCCTATCTAGATACGAGCAGGTAGGGGTGCCTCTGAAACAAATTTACCTAGGGGAAAAACTCGAAAACACCGCTTTGAGCTAGACTCGAATGGGAACTGGTGCACGACAACGATCCATGCTGCACTCTTGGTTACGACACTCTCAGGGGATATTCTTAAGATAATTCTCATTTTCATCACAAATCATTATAAAGGATTTAAGAGTATATATCTCCTCAAAGAAAATATTTTTATGATTACATATTATATCCATAAACTGTTCAATTTATACTAGGTATTTTCCAAGTTTGGAATTATTAATTGCAATTCATAAACTAACATAATGTATTCCATTGTATAGAAATGGCACCCAGTAGAAGGAATGAGAACTCCAGCAATACGTATGATCCAAAGAGTAAGAAAGATCGTATCATTCATGGCATTAATCCAACATTTATAATGGAAATAGTCTCTCATGTATTCTCAACATATGAATAAATAATATCATGTGTTAATAAGATGAGTAAAGAATTATTTGAGTCCTTTGGCTTTAAAGGGAATCAAGAGAAGAAAAGGATGGTATAGAGAAATATGGATAAAGTGAAGAGGGGAAAGAAGGATTTTCTAATATGTGATAAATGTGGATATAATCACCTTGGTAAATACTTTAAGGGAATGGGAGTTTGTTATACGTGTGGATAAAAAGGACACCAAGTACATGATTGTAAGGGTAAGAAAAAGGTTTCAAATGTAAAATGATTTATCTGCAAGGCGTTGTGACACTACGCGAATCTATGTCCCAGTCATCAGAGTATACCACAAATGATGTTATTGGATAATAATCATGTTTTGATACTACCTCAGATGAAGAGGAATGACAAGTGTTCTTTTGTTGTTATTATAGAATTATTTCATTTGAGTGTTGTATCAACAATATACTGGTTATATGAATTATAGAGATAAATAAGGATTGTACTGCAGTACTATTTTATAAAGGATTTGATATTATATAGTTCTAAGAAAAGTGACTTAATAGTAAGCTACACATTTTGGAAAAATAATTGGTTGAAGGAACTGTAATTCTTAATATGGTCCTGATAATGAGGTAGTGTTTTTGGAATAAGAGATGGTTGATTTGGATAAATTATATTGGATATTCTTGACATCATTGGAACTAATTAATAGTTTGTTTATTTCATCATTGTTGGAATATTCAATATTTTTGGATATAAGGGATATATCCATTTTTATATAAAGGATAAGGGAGCATGAATGTAATCAACAAGGTTTTATGGTAATTTACGGTGTTACCATGTTTTAAAATAATACATGATGAAGGTGTTCAAATGTTACCATGTGGAAAAAGGGATCTTCATTGTGTTTAAATTCCTAATAAATTTTAGACTGTGAGTTTAGATAGAAGTATTTTGGATAATTCTAATGGTTGGAATGGATTAAGTTTTAAATTGGATACTATTGTTAATTTTATTTTTGGATTTTTATAAAAAGGACAACACGCAGACCGTGTGACAACCCGACGCGTCGGAAAAAGCTGCGGGAGTCGAACCCACAACCATAGTGCGATTGGGATTTATCACATACCACTGGACTATGTGAAGTCCCTAGACTGTATAATGTATTTTATTTTTTAAGGGGTCTGATAGGTGAATTATAAATTCATTTTTTTGGAACCCTATATGAATATGGTAAATATAATATTTTTTTAAGTTCTAATATCTTTTAGAGTGAAAGATAAGTTTGTGGTAATAATTAGTTAAAGGATTGAACTCCATTTGTAAAGTATATATATATTTTTCTTCTATTATTTTTTGAAGAAATTAATTATTAAACTTTAGGTAAGGGATCTTAAAACAAAAAATGTGTTATCCTAATACCTTATGTTTTGTTGAACCGATGATATTTTAAATCATCATATATTGATGACTTTGAGGCCCTCAATTCTACAATTGTTTGTGACTGATGACCTCAATAACTCCCTATAAATGTTTAAATTTTTCCTCCAATTATATGTCTTTAATTTCCACCAATTTTCTCTTAACCGATATCATAATTTGGTGGTGACATTTTCATTCCCCCTTTTCCTCTTATTAAGACTAAATTTTATTAAACCAATTTTCGATGTGGGTTTTCCCTTAAAGGTATTTTCAATTTTCAAAATTTTATTTTTGAAGAACAATTTCAAATTGAGGGGATTCAATTTATTAAAGGGGGGAAAAATGTTACACCCTAAGATTTCATAGTACATTATTTCTTCAAAGTAATTCAATAACTTGCACTACACGCAACACCAAGTTCAAGCGCACCATGACTTAACAAACTAGCCGTTCAAAATAGGTTATGAATAATATTAATTGAATTTTGAACTTTATATAATTATCATAATTTTATAATCCATATTATGAGTTTATTAGACATAATTTAATAAAAAATTCATTTTTTTCACATAAAAGAAGTATTTTTCAAAAAATGAAATTTTATCGCCTTTTAATGGAGAACATTTTTTAAATAAAATATTTGAAACTTTTATATTAAATTTGACAAAATAAACTTATTTTTTAGAATCGGGGCATAATAATTTAGTTTCAATAAAATTTTGGTGTTTTTCTAATAACTTTCATATTTCGATGACTAGTGAAAAATACTATATTTTAACTGAAAACAACTTTTTTAATCAAAATAATTTATAATGTTAAGTTACACATTTTAATGGTTTGGAATTATAAATAGATTATATTTTTACCATTTAATCCAATTCTGGTCATTGTAAGCAATTTCACTTTGAAATTGGACATAAACAAGTGTCAATCTTTTGATAGTTATTATTTCTTAAAAATGCGCCTTTTGGGTTTGACAACGGGAATTAATTTCAAATGAATAAATGAAACCTATTTTGTTTTTAATTTGGTAAAATAGAATTAATTTTTGAATTTAGAATATTAAAATTATCTTAGGGTGAAATTTTGGTATTTTTTTGAAAACTTTCAATCTTTGATCAATAGTGAAAAACACTGAGTTATTCGTTAAAATCAACCTTTAATTTAAATAATTATTTATTTTATTTTAATTTATTTTAGGTCAAAATATATACATAATACCTATATATGTTCAATATAATTCATTGGAGTAATTTTATAATAAGTTTAGATATATAAATATTTTATTGAACTTTTTACCGTCTTCTACCCATCTCCAAGGAGAATTTGCAAATTTGCATAAAACATTATTTTACCTTTTCTGTGAGTTCAATTTCAAAAATCCAAGAGACACAATTAAACATATTAAGTAAAATGTGGTTCAATAAGATGATAATATTTTTGGTGAATAGTAAATTTTGACTTTTATTTACCACAGTTAAAGGTAAATAGGGAAATTCATGGTAAAAAGAATATTATAATAATAAAAAATTACCTTAAGACTTATCCAAACCTTACTGGATGAGTCATGGCCGACCATGGGAATTATTGGGTCAATTTTGGGACCCCATTTAGCCACTTATGAATGATAATGACAATTTATTTTAATTAACTTAATGTAAAGGAAAAAATGACCTAAAAAAATATCTTTTAGTAAATCAATTTTTAAATGGGGTTATATAAGTCATATTTTCAACTATAAATATTCATTGTAAAACTATAAATATTTCTAACATAATGGTATTTTATTTATATATTTTAGAAATTAAATATTTTAATTTATTTATGACACAATGATGATGCAATAATTACCTTATTAATGAAATATTAAAATAATTGATATTAAAAATATTCAAATGAACGTAATTTGAGACTTTTTATGAATTAAAATAATTTTATAGGTTAATATGACATGTTAGGTTTGATTAATTGATTTTTTTGAAGTAATAATGCTGTTATGAATTTAACAAAAACCTAATAGTAAATAGTGTCAAAATTGACATAAAAGAGTTTTAAAAAAAATATTATATTATTAATTGATATTATATTCCTAAAAAAATAAGGTTCGGAAAAAGGTCTTAAATAATATTATATATGTCATTAATGAACCACTTGAGGTTCTCTTGGATGTTTATAGTACTTTTATTAACCATATAATATAAAAATACAAAGAGACATGGTAAATGTAAAACTAATTAACTAAGAGTTAAATCATAAAGATGAGGCTAATATAGTGACCCAAACAAGTCTAAAACCTATTGTTTGAGTATTTTTCGAACAAAACCAACCTTATTCTGGAAATGAATCAATTTGGAGCCATTGGAAACCGAAAATAATTTTATTATAAAATAATATTTCAATCTTTTCCTAAGGTGCCTCTCACCCCTCTTAAAAAAGGGCACTCTCCCTTCTCTCAAATTCACACCTTTAAAGCCATTTGGCTCGACCAAACCCTACCCAAATATCCTCTCAATTGTCCTCCCTTCATCCTAGAGGCCTTTATTTAGTCATAAAGTCATCCTAAGGAGCCCTTTTGATCAAATCAAAAGGAAGAACCCGAAGAAGAGGAGGTTAACGTACCCTCAACCAAGGAAAAGTACAAGGTAAGGGTTAATTCTACAATCTATTCATAATTTAAAGTTTTTTATATGTAATTATCTAATGGGTCCTCTTTATCATCCCCATAAATGTTTTTTAAAAATTATTTCAAAACATTTTTATTATTTACTAGATGATGGGTTAAAGTCATTTATACCCTTATTTGACCTTATATGTTTTTGAAAGGAATATTTCTGTTGTTTTCCAAACAAGGTACTTTATAACCTTTTCACCAAAATTATGGTAAGAATGTGTTTTTTAACTTATACGGTGGGTGCGGCTATTTTCTGCCATTATAACATCATCAAATCTTCCCCTACATGCTTATAAGAATATTTTCAAAATAAATGTTTTCTTTATAATTATGTGACTCTTAAATGATTTCAAAATTGAAAGAGATATTTCTCTCAAATAGTTTTGATTTCATCTATGTCAACATCCTTTGATAAATTTTACACTTGTTTGAAGTTGATTTGTTATGATAGAAATCTTCCATATTCTATTTAGGTTTTTGTTATGTGTTTGACTATGGATGAGTTATTTTTATGCCATTCATGGTTTGTGTTTAAAGTATTGACATTTCGTATGCTAGTTTTAGTATGAATGTTTATGTTATATTTCATCCTCTTCTTAAGATTAATGTGTTGGACTAGTATGTTCTTGGTTGGGGACTGGTAAAAGTAAGCCCTACAGGTGGGGGTCCAGTTACAGCAGACCCTCTGGGTTGGAGTCCAGTTACAGAGGCTCTCTGGGATAGAGTCCGGTTACAAAGGCTCTCCAAGTTGGAGTCTGGTTACAGAGGCTCTCCGGGTTGGGGTCCGGTTACAGTTATCACCTAGGTCCTAGCACGAGGCCTTGACACAGAAAGTAATGTATGGTACTATACATTCCCTCTTTATGAAATTAGTTATTACATGTGATTATTAGACTAATAGAATATCCATGTTCATGTTTATATGGTAATGTTTGATTTATTTTTGTCATATTATGTTCAAGTTTATGTTTAAAAGGCTACTGTTTTTATTACATATCTTGCCTTAAATGTTTTTAGCTTCTGCTAAATTATTTACTCTTACTGAGCATCTGATCTCTCACCTTTCTTATGTTTTATTCTCCCCGGATCCCAAGAAGTGTTTTATGTTTGAGATGCATGGTTAAGCTAAGGGAACAATGGCATTATCATAGGATTTTATTTGTGTTGTATGTTAGAAAGTTTAATGTAACGTTCATGTATGTAATCTATTTTCCAAGACAAGTAAACTGATTAGTCTTTTGGTACATGATTTCCTTGTATCATGCTAATGTTATGTAATAATGCACTGACTCTGGGTAATTGGGGTCAGGGCATTACACTATACCTATGATGGTGCGACACTGTTATGGAATGTTTTAATTCTTATGATTTAAACTCATGGAACATGATTTTTTACGTGATTATACAATATTATTAAATTATAATGTTTTAATCCATGAATCATAATCATGATCTATGAATTACAAGTTTTGATATTATATTGATAGGTTAAGATTCCAAGAGTGTGAGGACTACTAGGGGTGAATCAGCGGTGATATTTTACAATTTCTTCTACCCTAAAATTAACTCCTATAACTTTGTAGAGTTTATATGATTTTAACTATATACAACTCAACCATACTTTTTATACAAAATTAGGTAATTAAATAACATCACAGAAGATTTACAGGTTTTCCCCTAGTGTGGGTGACTACATCCTTGAAATGGAGACTCACATTAGTAAATGGAAACCAACTATAATATGAAGTTAATATAATTGATAAAACTCCCATTAGACTCCTTCTATCTCATAATAAGAAATTATAATGACTCCTAAAAGTTAGAAAGTCTTATTGTCAAACATTTATAGAAAAATAGTAAATTTTTCCTTTTAGCTCATTGAAATTAATCCAGAAATTCTCCATATAATGTATCTATTCAATATGACTCTCTCTGGTATGATTTTTTCTTCATCCGAGGAAACTCCATCTAGTGCTCGTCTGATAATAATATTCCTCCAGTTATTTTTTTCTAATGAAAAAAACAATGTTCCTCACTATATATATGATACATCTATTTTGTACCATTAATAGGTGCCCTTTTCTGATGACTTAGATCGAAACCTATGTTTGATGACTCTAACAAAAAATATCCTTCCAAAAGATCTTATTAAACAAATTTTTTATCTTGGTTGGAAACTCAAATTGATATTTAAACCTTCCACACTTCTCCTCTCACAAATTTAAATAGTGCATAACATGATTGTTGTATTATACTAGCACCCCCTTTATATAAGAACACATCAAGAAGAAAAGTGTCGGAACCCAAAATATTTTCACGCTCATCCAGATACAAAATTTGAATGTTTACTCCCATTTAAAATTTACTATATTCTTCTCAACTATTCTACAAAATTCATGTAACTTCTTATAAACTTGGTGTTCTTAAAATTTTCCTAACTTCTAGTTAAAGAACTTCTTCAACTTCTTTAACCTTTACTAATAAAAAATATCAATAAATCAGCTAATAATTTTAATTCTAAATAGTTTTACAAGTTGTTGAAAATATTTTCAAAACTCTATCCAATAGTTGTTTAATAATAATATTCATTAAGAAGTTTTATTTATATTGAACTCAATATTTCTATAACCAAATAATCATTTCTTTATGATTTTTATCGATAGATGCTTCAGTCTAATGAATTCTGTAGTTCTTATTTCGATGTCATTAACATGAAGATTTTGACCGATGGTTTCCTCTGACCATTGAATTGGTATGTCTCTATCTGGTAACCCTACCTCAGCTCAAACTTCACACTTGATTTAGAACACTCAGTCCTATATCTCCATAGAATAATACATTCTTTTATATCACATATTTTTCTCTGATGATTTTTGTATCTTATAGAGATTTGACTTATAACATGACCTTGAAAAAAAATTTCTATCAAATTGATAGGTCATTCAACTTCTATATTTTATGCACTTCATTGAATATAGTCATTTGATGAAATTTTTAGGATTTGTGAAAAGATTTATTCCGTTAGAGGGATTTAATATCTATCATAGAAAACATAGTATGATGGTTCTTAATTCGATGAACTCAAACTAATGCCTTCTATTTCAAACTAAAAACTACATACATCAGTCAACTTCATCCTTATAACTACAAAAATATACATCTTTCACCTTTAACATTATATAATCTATCATTCTAGGAACATTTCCTTGGAATTTTTACTACCACTCAAACTTTGACTTCTCACAATTTTTATTTCTCTCCCTTTTTATTTCGTTAAATTTTCACAATAAAATACAAAATCAGTACTATGGAATTAATATGGTTATACATCTAGTAAAATTTTATGACATCGTACTTTTTACACTTCATATAAACTCATATTGGATCATGATTATCCTCATGATGTTAGAAACTTTATGATCAAAAAAGAATTGCCTAACTCATGGAATGTTTTTTAATAGGGTTAATGAAAAATTATTAATCTCCATTAGTACTTGAAATGAAAAACTTTTATAACTACTCCAGAAACTCATTTTCTCCAGAAAAAAAACATTTTCAACAATATATATTGAAAAAAAAAACCTATTACAAAAACAACCCAAAGGATCTTCAAACTCTCCCACTGGATTTGTTGTAAAAAATTTCAATAATCTTAACAAATCAATTTTTTTAATATTTCATCAAACCACAACCTTTATCGAAAAGAATTTCTTCAGACCATAGTTCTGGATAACAATTTTTTTTTAAGAAATTCTATACCCTAATGATATGTAATTTTATGGTAATAATAAGAGACCCCCTCATAATATTTTCATCACCCTTTTTTATAACACTTACTTCATATGAATAATATATTTTCTTATTGAGTTGTAAATTATCACCTACTTTAACAAAATGATTCAAAGTACTATAGTGTAATATTTCCTTATGAACATTAAAAATTCATTTATAGAGGATGAACAATTATTTTCTTCCTCAATTCCTCAAATATCTCTATTAGTAGATCTTTGGTGAAGATGTCCCCAATTTAATATTTTTGTAGAAATTTAATCTAGAATATCATATCCATAGGAAACATTCTCATTAATAAAATTATATTTAATAAAAATGTTCCTTGATTTGGAATATTGTATAGGGTTTTTGGAAATATCAATATAATTTTTATTATCAAAATTATACTTCAATGGATTGGAAATATTTACCCTCAAATCATCTAGCAGAACTTTCATCCCTTAGATTTTCATACAAGATTGGGTGGAGGAAATATATTCTACATCTATGGTACTTAAATTCACAATTTTTTTCTTACCATTCTATCTCACACAATAATCTCTTAAGAAAAAATTTCCTCTTATTGTGTTTTTTCTATCATTACTATCTCTATCTCAATCAGGATTAGAGTATCGAATAAATTTTATATCCAAAATTATTATATACAAAATTCCATATGATTATATTCCTTTAATCTTCATAATAATTCTTTTATCTACCCTAAAATGTGATTCTTTAATAACACTATGACATATTTCATATAATGTAATAACATATACAATATCTGGTATTGATTTAGTGAGATATAGTAATCTTCTTGTCAATTTTTGAATATTTTTCTGATTAATTATATATCTATCTTAATATTTACTCAACTTCATGCCAATACAAATAAGATTAGAATTTAATTTTAAAATTATATGCTAACACTTTGTCAAAAATACTTTTTATACTTTTCTTGAGAGATGAAAATTAATTTCCCCTTTTTGTTGCACTTATAAGCCTAGAAAAAATGTTAGCACTCTAATAATAGGAATTTCAAGTTTTTTCTTTATTTTATCATAAAATTATTTACATATTTTATTACCATCACCTAAAAAAATTTATTTTTAGTAAAAACAATGAAGAATAGGGTATCTATTCTAATTTCCTTTATATAAATTTTTTATCAACATTTCCTTTAAAAAAATTCAACTAGTTTAGGAAACTTTCATGTTAAGAGTAACATACATGTAGAGCCTGTTTCAACCCATAAAAATATTTTTTTTTCATATTACAGAACATAGTTCCAGTTTTGTCAAGTAAAAACCCACTAGGTTTGTAATGACCCGCGTTTTGAACCAGACTAAAAACCAAGGGAATTTGAACTTTTTCATTTACTGAACCAATTGTTTTGAAGATCGGGCATCAGAACAAGGTTCTGAAAATTGGAACCCTTCCTTTTAATGTTTTTGGGCATGGGCGAATGCCCGTTAAGTTTCTCGAGTGGCCTGAGAGGTTTTGGAATCACCAGACCCTTGTTCTTAAATAGCTGTAGAGGGCGCACGGTTGGCGCACAGTTTGGATAATCTTGCAACCTTATTTTAAGAGACAATGGCTTGCGCATGGGCTATGAACAGTTTCCCAAACCGTGTACCTAGCCCATGCGAGATATCTCTTGGAGGCAGAAAACTCCACACGGTTTGGAAAATCGTGCGGGTCAAACCTTGTTCTTGGGTGTGTTTTGGGTTTTTGATTAATTCTAAAATAAAAGAAAAATAAAATAAATAAAACCTAAACTATAAACACTCCCTCACTTCCTCTCTCTCCAGACCCACATGAAGCCAAGGGTTCTCTCTTGTGAGCTGCACGACGCCGCTCTCTCGGCCTCCTCTCAATCGAGCTCCTCCCTCCTATTTCCAGTCGTTTCTTCATCGAATCTCCGTGATAAGCTCCCCTCTATCTACTCCCATCTCTTCTTGACTTTGTTTCGACCTATTCATCATCCATTGAGTTTTGGCTGAGCTCACAAGGGTTTGGGGTGATGCAATTTTTGGTTTTCTTTTGGTTCTAGGTTATGTAGAAGGTTCGTTGGGACTACATGGTGCGTGTTCCGGCAACCGCCACCAAAGGCGAAGCGGTAATGGTGGTTTCGGATCGTCGGATTGGTTTTGCGGTGAGGTTTTCACCCTTATCTTTATTTTTCACTTGTTGAATTTGGGGATTTTGATGTTTATGAGTTCCTAGAACGTTGTTTATAGTGTGTTCGAGGTTTTGGCATGGTTTCGAGTCACCAAAGACTAGGAGACTTGCCTGCGACTCTGAGTTAGAAAGCACCAGGAGATGGAGTGGATGGATGGATCCACCTTGAAGTAGGGTCCCTCTCCTTTCCCTTTAATTTAAAGTAAAGTAGTAAAGAGTTATTCCTGCACTGCCTTAGAATTTTAATTATGTAATATTCGTTCCGATTGAATGCATCTGTGCAAATCGTGTAAATTGCAGGAATGGGATAAAAGAGGTTGCTTGGTCACTAAACTAATGATTTAATAATAAAAACCCTCAATCATAGGTGCACTATATTCAAGATAAAAAGTAGTGATAGACTTTTTATTCTTGACTTCTTGATTGTTGTGGTGCTTCGTTGATGCTTTGTATGTGAACTTTCCATTTTGAGAAAAGTAGAATGATATGGCTATGATACTTGTGTTTGGGTCAATTTTCCATGTTAGGAAAATTGAGTAAGGTGGTAACCTTAGTGGGATGACTTAAGGCCATATGACATGTTTCTCTCTAGAAGGTTTCAAGGGGTTAAATAATGATAAACATATCCTCTAAGATGAAATGGTTAAACTAGAAATGAACGGATTAGGGTGGTACGACCATTCCTTTGGATAACGTAATGAGCACAGATTATGTTAGTAAACTGGATAAGTTAATTACTTGTTATGGATACTTAAGAGGAGTGACCTTAAGTACAAATGTGATAATTATGATGTGATAATATTATAAATACTTGAGAGGAGTTGCATTAAGTATACTTGTGATGAACGTGTATATGTGCACTTATATAGAAATGATATATATGATTGATTGTGAATGTGGAATGTTTACTTGAAATGCATAAGAGGTACGACCATATTCATTGTATTATAATGATGATAATGAATGTGTATGGTTATGGATGGGAGGCATTCATACCCCATGCCATCTAATCTGAATGATTGCATGTCTAGATGGGAGGCAGTTATACCCCATGCCAAAGTGATGAGTGTGACAGGTAAGTGGTTGGATGGGAGGTAGTTATACCCCATGCCAGTGTGATAGTACATGTATGGAAGGGATGTATTATTACCCCTTTCCAGTTGAATTCTAGTGATGTGTTACATGTTTGGATGGGAGGTAGTTATACCCCATTCTAGTATTATGAACGTGTATGGAAGGGAGGCATTCTTACCCCTTTCCAGTTAGTTTAGGAACGAGAGGCATTCTCACCTCGTGCCCGCTAATCTCGATACGTGTTTGTAAGGGAGGAATTCGTACCCCTTGCAAGTTGACCTATAGGGAAGATAGGCATTCATACCTCATGCCCGCTAATCATGACTAATGGGTGGGATGAATTTTTACCCCACGCTACCTATGATATAAATTCTTATATATATATATATATGGTGACGTGATCAGGTTACCTTACCAGCACGAGCTGAAGTATGTATAACCGTCAGCTGTCCCTTAGGAACCTGGACGAGTGTTATTTACTTATGGAATTCTGTTTACTTAATTCTCCATAAGTGCTCACAGTTTATTTTTTTACACTATCTAGATTGGGTTAGACACCGGTGGTGCCCACCTACTGAGATTTATATCTCACACCCTACTCGGGTCGCCATTGCATTGGGGTACCCAAGTAGACCTTCTTGGTTGCAAGACCTATGTTGTGTGCTGTGCTGTTTGTACCTGAGGAGTTAGCATCAAGGGACCAAGCATGATCTTGGGATGCTCAGGGGATTTTCGTCGAGCATTACTGCCCTCTTATTTTTGTATAATTAGTTATGCATGCTATATTGTTTACTGCTTTCATAATTGTATCATCATCAGTACATGCATGCATTGTAAACTGGTGTTTTCTACCTTTTATAAAATGGTTATTATCTGTATTTTTCTTTTTCCATTCAAGTGTTTACTGTTTCCGCTATTTAATATTATTTGCTTTGATAATACTATTGTGTTACTCTGATATGAGGGTATAGTCTCTCCAGTATCACCTCCTGAGACCCTCGCTGCTCGTCGGAAGCCTCTGGCGTATGGGGAGACGCTCTTGAGGACATGTGACCTACCTGTCTGACCACCAGTTCGAGGGTAAGTCGGGTTGGGACGTTACATGGTTTCTCAATATAAACATCTTATTAAATTTCTTAGTTTTACAAAGCCTACTTACCATCCATCTGGTAAACATTACAAAAACGATGTGTAGTAGTTACCAAGAACATTATTATGGTATCAAATATCACAACAAGAGTTTTTTTTCAAAATAAACACCTTCAAATTATGTGAATCCATTTAAAGCATGTCTTGATTTGTTTCCCAAAATCTATATTTTTTATTATGGTTTTTTCTAAACACCCACGTTTTTACAATCACCTTTTTTCCCACCAGTCATGGAACAAGTTCACAGGTGTCAATTTTCATAATTTGATCTATCTATTTATTCATATAATTTAACCACACTTTATATTCAAATACCTATAAAAATAATTATGGTTACACTTGTGAGATAAGTGATGTATGATTCTCTAATTTTTATTTTCTTATGGTCTAAAATAGATATTTTTGTAATGATGTTGTTAGATTACACCTATTATTAAATGTATAAAACATAATATATTTTCTTTCTTTCACACCTTTTTATCATAATATTCATCTAAATCATCTTATACACATTTTTACTTACATTCATCTTACCTTTTGTTATCTTTTTTTTGAAATCATCACTCTCTTTTTAACAACATCTTCCTTATAATCATCAATATATTTTGTTAGGAAATATTGATTTTCCATAACCTCCACATCAATGTAATAAAAAATGTTTTTTAAATGTTTATTCTAACACTTTTAACTTCAACTATTGGATATATATCCTGGGAATATTCATTACTCAAATTTTTAATTCAACATTCCAATATATGTATTTTGGACTGTAAGAAAGAAAAGAATCCTAGAAATATTGAAATATTTCACATTTTGTTTTTTTTCTAAAACCACATATAATAAGAATTTATTTTTGATTCTATCAAAAAAACAGATGTTTTTTACATAAATATTTTTACTTACGTCTTCTCTGTAGAATAATTTATAAATTTTTTATCTAGAAAGAATACTTCTTCCCATTTTAATAAAACTTTTTTTCATTCATTCCACCACTCCATTTTATTGACGAGTATAGGGATAAATTTATTGGTGTTTGATTCCTTGTTTACATAGATAGGAATGAGAATAATTTATTGAATATTTCATTACATTTTTGGTTCTTAGATTTGATATGTAAACTCCCATTTGTTTCTAAAAATATATTCTGAATCTTTGTAAAATCTCTATAAACATTGATTTATGTTTCATTAACATTATGTATGCCATCTGAGTGAATTCATCAATGAATGTATTAAAGTAAAAATTACCTTTTATTGATTTATGTCTCATTTTTCAACAAATATAACAGTGAATAAGATCAAGGGGTCTAGAGTATTGGATTTGAACTTTCATATGACTTCCACTATCCGTCATTCTTTTTTAAACAGGATATAGAAACAAAAACATCTTTTCTCTCCAACTATGGAATATTTATTATAGTTTATACCTTATAAAATTTTATCATAAATTTATAACCAAGAGGACCAAGTATTTAGTATTAAAACTTTTTTTCATCCTTAACACATAAGTAACATGAGTTACAAAGATATACAATATAGTTCTTCCTCCCTTGGTTACAAATTTTCTATGTTTAAAAGTTATGATAATAAACTAATATATTATAAATATAACTTATTTTACATCATCATAAACATGGATAACGCTTAGTATGTTTTGTTTCAGACCATCAAAAAACAAAACTTCCTTTGACTTTAGATTCTTAACTTCAATCTCAGCCATTCTAATTCCTCTAATTTTTAATAAAGCATCATTTTTTAATGTAAATTATCCTCTATCATGTTCTTAAATATTTTTCCAGATTTTCATATCACTTATCATATGTGGGGAACAAAGACTATCATGAATCCAAGGGTTGATCCTTTTATGGGATTTTAGAGCAGTCTCAACAAAAAAGGAACTGTAATCATTTTTCTTTTCTCGACCCCCTTTTCTTTTCTAGTACAAAAAACTTGTCCTGAAAGTGTTTTCATAAATTCTTCAGCACAATATTTTGGTTTGTCACATATTCCAAAAACTTTCTCTGGAAAATAAAAATTATTTTACTTTGGTATCTTTAGGACATCAAAAGAATTTTATTTTATTTCTTCTTATATATTATTAATGTTACTCTTTTTTATTCTATCATTGATCCCCCACAATTCATGATAAATTCTAGAGATAGAAATGTTGTGATAATAATTATATTATTTATGACCATATACACCACTAAACCAGCAATATATACTAAATTCCAATCCTTTATAAAAAAAATTATCTTTCACTATAATGAGTTTGATAGTGCTCAACATATCATTCTTTATATGAAACATCATGGCTTCGGAAATCATTCATATAGGGTTTATTTTAAAAATTTGTTGATATGATGTGTTTCTTACATCATTTAGAAACACATTCTTTACAATTATTTTTATTTCACTTGCATTGTTAGAATAATCGGATAACCTTTTATGTTTAGCAGATATACATGTCTTCTGATTTTTAAGATGTTTTTTATCAGTAGCTTGAGATGGTTTAGCCTTTACATCTAAATATTTGTGGAAATTATCACTAATATTCTTGTTGTTACTTTTGACTTAGAGGAATCTTAATTGAATTTTAAAAACATTATCATCCATAGTAATTAGTTTCTATCCAAGATATCCAACCATATTTACTTGGTTTACAACTTTTAACTTGAGGTTATTTATCCTCTTAATGCACACATCCCCATCTTTTAGGAATTATTCATTATCTATACTCTTTTTATCACTTTATTTCTTCATAATTATGATTTCTTTTTAGATTTATTGGTTTTTATCAAGACATCATAGAAGTTTATATCTCATCTAATATTCCTTTTAGGTTTATTCACCTACTTATTCTTCACTATTAGAGTTTTATTCCTTTATTTTAACATTAGTAAATATGGTTCTCAAATTCTCAATATTTTTAACTTATGATGAAATATTTTTATTATATTTATACCCAAATTTATTACTCAACATACTTATTTTTTCTAGTAATCATTTTTTTTATTTCTAGTGAATTTATTATCTTCCTTAGAAGTTCTGCTCTACTTCTTCTAGTAAGGTTTTCTATAGAATCATTATCATGTCCTCCAAATTTCATCATTAGAAAATTCATAGACAAATTTCCAATTCCTCCATACTGAAAACATTTTAGTGGGTTTTTTCACTTATACATTTCCCTAACTTTTTGATAGTTTTTAGAGATAAGTGATAAAATATTTCCATTCATTTAAACAAAATATTTTTTATCTGCAAAATCACCAAGATTATCACTATAATGTTTATATTCACGAATCATTATATTCTTCATAGACTCAAATATTATCTCTTCCTTAATATTTTTTATAAATGTTAGGTCTTTCATCATCTCATAAGAAATAAGAATGTTATATAATTTCTAAATAGAACAATTACCTTTACCTTAAAAAGAATTTTTTTGGTCAAACCTGTATAGAAAGTTTCTCATGAGTTTATTAACAATGGTAGAATATTTCTACAAATTTATGAATCCTCTAATGTTAGTGATAATTTCATTAACTCAATGGAACTACTCATTGATTGTTTCATCGTATGCCATTATAATATCTTTAAACATGCTTATATAGATTTGTATCTTTTCTTCCTTTAAATTTATATTTCCCTCGAAGATAATTTAGAGTTTTCTCAAGTGTCCTTAGAAATTTTGAGATCCATCACTTTTATATAAAAAATTTCTAATAAATATATAAAAATAAAATTTCTAGCTTTTTCATCAACCTCAAAATTTATTTGGTAAAAAAGTATCATTGGAGAATATTTTTAATTAGGTAGAAACCAAATTATAGATACATCAATTACATAAGGATAATAGAATAGAGATACAGTATCATTATTTTTTCCATCCATAATAATTGTTTCCTCTATAGGTTGGAATATACCTATAATTCATTATGTTGAGATTATCCTTGATAAAAAATAAAGGATCTTACATAGGGAATTTAGATACCATGATACCAAAAAAAGTTACTAGGAGTGTGAAAACCACTAAAATGGGGGTTGAATTAGTGGAAATTTTTTATAATTTATTCTTACATGAAATAACCCCTTCAAATTGTTAGTTTTTCTATCCTTTTACTTTATAAAACCCAACCACTCTTTTTATAAAACATTATGAAAGTAAATCCGAGCACACATGTTTTATATGTTTCACCCCTATTGTTGGTGACTATATTCTTTCCATTTAGACTTTTGTAAGTCAATTGAAATCTAATATAACATATATTAAATACAATTGAGATAAATCCTATTAGACTCCTTATATATCATGATAGAAAAGTATACTAACTCCCCTTAGGTTATATAGTTATTTATAAAACAAATAATAAATAATATAGAAAAATTTTCTTAATAGCTCACTAAAATCAATTTAGAAATTATACATCTAATTTCTCCTTCTATCTTGAATCCATATGGTACACCTTCTACCTTAATATGGTAAAACACTATTTGTTTCACATGAGATAATACCGAGCCTCTAATCTGTTCTTTTTTAGATAAAAAACATTGAACATCATTGTTTATCTGATACCTCTATCCAGTGCCTCTAAATGGTTCTTCTTTCTGATGCCTCCGATCAAAACATTTGTTGGATGACCCTAACTAGAAACTCTATTCAGTGGTTTTCATAATCTAGAATGTTATATTGGTAGGAAAATCAAAATTCTTAGAAAACCATCATCACTTTTCCACTCATGAATATGAACGATGTGTCACATGATTTTTATATTATAAGTGCATCCCCTTTATATAGGCATACACTTGGGGGAAAAGAATAGGAAGGAAAAATATTTTCACACGCACCCAAACACAAAATTCCAATTCTCCTGCTCATTTGAACTTAACTAGGTGTTTCTCATCTCTTATATAAAATTCATGAATATTATTAAAAAATCATCATTCTTTAAGCATTCTTAAATCATAATTAAGGAACATGTTTAATCTTTATTTCCAATTATAGATAAACAAAATTTTATATATCATCTTAAAATCATTATTCTTAAGAGATTAATTAATTTTTAAAAATATTTTCAAAACCCCTTATGGTGGATGTTTTTTTGAAAACATTATTAAGAAATTTTATATCTAATGCACTCAATATTTCTCTGACTAGTGATTTATCTCTAATGATCTATATCGATCGATTTCTTTGGTCTGATGAACTCTTAAATTCATAACCTTGTTCTCTTAATATGAATAATATAACTGATGGTTGTACTCTAATTGATGACTTGGTATGTCTTCATCGTACCACCTTGAATCAGCTCAAACATTACACCTGGTTCACAAAAATCAATCTTTTATATCCATCGAATCATATATATGATGAAATCACATATTTTGTTCTGATTTCTATTATTCTAATGAACATTTGATAGATTATACGAATTTAAAAAACTCATTATGGTGAATTTATTGATCACTCTCTTTATCCATATGATGAAATTCCTTGCATTTGTTCATTTGATGAAATTTGTTAGGATCTATATGAACACTTATTCCAATGGAGGGACTTTTTGTCGATCATAAAAAACATGGTCTGATGATTCTTTATTTGATGAAATCAAACATATTCCATCAAAATTGAATGTTTAACTTCGTAAACTATGCAACTTCATCTTTGTAATATCAACAATGTACAACTTGAATCTTTAACTTTCTACCCTCTATCTATCTAGTAACGTTTTCTTGTACATTGTATCACCACTTGAACATTGAATTCCTACAATTTTACTACTCCCCTTGGTACTTATTTTACTTTTTATAATATCATACAAACTCAGTACTACAGAATTCATACTCTTCTCTATTAGGTAACATTGTAAAACAACCTTCTTTGTACACTTCATACATAACCATCTTGGATCTTGAGTATATTCCTGATGTTAATAACGTGAATATAAAATGCATCTTTTGACTCAAGAAAAGTCTCCTAACATGGTTAATGAAAAATTATTAACCTCCTTCATAACATCATAATAAAAACTTTCTTAACTACTCTGATAACTCTTTATCCCATAAAGTATAAAAACATTGAGAACAAGATATGATAAGAAAAATATAAATTATTTTATAAAAACATCCCAAAGGATCTTCAATGTCATTTTCTATTACGCTTATGCTATTGATATGTTTAAATAAGATCATTGATTGATATCTTCCCTGTTTACCCTTATTGATCATCTGAGGTCACCTCTTATTATGTTTTAATTTTCCCTAGGTTATTAATAAAGGTAATAAGCATGATGATTATTGAATGATACCTTATGTAAAAAACAATGTTATATATGATAAATAATATACTTGAATAATAATTTTATATATCTAGTCTCCATGTCCACAAAACCATTATGGTTTTGGGGTGTGTAATGTTATTTAATCTATTTAATATTAATTTATGGGGTGTAATATTTTTATATGAAATACTTTGATCAAATTAGGTCCATAATCATAATAAAATATTATAATATTGATGATAAATGAGTAATTATTTTATTATTGACAAAAACTTATTTAGAGGAAGTAGAAGAAGAAACAAACTTCGAAAGAGCTGTGTAATGAAATTACCTCTTTTTTGAGAGACCTCCTTTGAACTACAACATAAGCATTTATATGATGGTATTAGGGAAATTATAAAGTATCTATGATGAATAAAATTAATCTATGAAGTTATAAGAGAATGTATTGTCTGAGATAGAGTAATAAATCTTTTTTAACAATGGATAAGAGGAGGTACCCTTTTATAAGTTAGGGAAATGACACACTTCAAATTACATAAAATATTTAAATATAATATATATCATAATCAAGCCAAGTGTTACCGAAGCACCCAAATCTAGTAGATAATATTTATAGGGTTGAAAAAAACATAACCAATCACATATAGACATGTGTTTGTGACATTTATATCCTTATCTCAATGTTAAATCTTTTTTAAACCCAATTTAACTTTAACTGCGATAACATAACTATTTACCTTGATAACATAATTATATGATTAAAAATAATAGGGTAATTATATATATTCATAGAAATGATTATTCAATAGTTGGAATCCATTTTATCAGATTCTAAATCAATAGTTGATAGATATTATTTTTAATATAAGTACGCTTAACACATGAAATAAAGATTCTAGAAAAATACTAGATTTAAGCGTAAAAAATAATTTCAGCATCAAATCAATTAAGAATCCAAATATACTGATTTTTTTGGTTAAATAATAAATAAGGAAAGTTTTTTTGTATTTTTGATAAAGGAAAAAATTAAAGACACCTTCCAACCAAACCATTAAATACAAATACCCAAAAATATGTTTTAATTTGGATGAAATATAATTTATGTTCATAAAAGTCATGAATTGGTTCCCAAATTCAAAATAATGTTTTAAAATAAACTCCTTAAAAAAATTTGGATTAAAACTACTCAATAAAAATAATTAATAAATGTTTTTGAGATATTTTAAAGCCTTACCCCATAGTTTTAACCATGTCTTACTTGTTTTACCCTTATCGAGGTGGAAAATCATTACCATGGTTAATATTCATAATGAAAAAAATAAAAGTGTCTTATTTAACAAATTTGAAATTACTTGTTAAAAATATGGAATCCATTTTTTAATGTTTAAATATATCTAACTAGAAGAATTTTTTTAATATAAATTAATATAATTCATTGAATAATATTTTTTTATCAAAATGTGTTTATAAGCAAAAAATGAACTTATACCAAAATAAAATATAATGTTGATTCAAATAAAAGTAATTATATTATTTATAATTAAATGAAACTTATTTTACATTAATATCAATTTCTAAACATAATGTTACTTTTTAATTACTTGATTTTTTTGTAAATAATTGAATGTTTTGTCAATGTCGGTACTTTTCACTTTTCACTTAAAAATAGTTCTTTTCAAAAAAATCCAAAAAATGAACCTAAGAAAATATTAAAATTATAATTAAAGAATTATTCATTTAATAAAATAAAATTTATAAAAAATGGATAAAATTAATTATAATGTTTACACACAAAACGTATTAAAAACAATTTTTGAAGAAAATATATTTTTGAAGCATAAAATGACCTTACATAAAATTGAGTAGTTATTTAAAAGGAATTAACGAATTCCTTTGGATTATATAAAAACTTTATTCATATTTTCCATTATTTGGTTATTCCTATTAATACCTCCAATTTTATATCTAGATTATAACCGTCCTTTTAAAATAATAATATTTTTATAGTATATCTTAATTCTTTAAAAGCTTTATGTTTCATGTTAAATAATATATCATGTTATTATTATTTTAAGATAAATTTTTTTGGTGTTACATACACCCCCACTCACTTAAATAAATTACAACTTGAAATTTTTTTATCACGTTAATCAAGGGTTCCATATTTGAAAATAATTTTGTTGAAAACCCACATCATACAAAGGAATAATAAATCATCATTTGAAAAAGGAAAGTAGAAAACATAAAGGATACCAAAAATAATACATAATAATGTTCACAGAGAAGGAGAACATTAATAATAAGTACAAATATGGGGTTGAAGGAGAAATATATTTTTAAAATAGTTTTGGAGAGTGGTAAAGAACATGACCATAAGAAAAATAATTACTAGAAATCCATATATCATTACGTGATAAACAATTCCATTAATTCATTAGAAATGAAAGTAATAGGATAAAATAATTATTTCAATATACTTTTCAAAGATTTGAATAATTATTTTATCCTCAAAATAGAGAATATGCTAAAATATACTTTATTTCATTCTATTTCATAAGCATAATTTCACCATTTGGTTGCATTTAAATCAGCTTCCACTTATATATCATCTATTACTCATAAAAAATGAATATTAAAGATGAAATTTTCATTACTAAAGCACTAAAATTTACATCCAGTGAATGAAAATATCAATTAAAGGATACTATGCTATTCTTCCTATCTCTAGAGATTTAAAAAATCTAAAATAGTTTGAAAAAGTTATGAAAATATTAAATATGAATCAATTTAGAAAACTCCTATATTAACACCCAAAGTTAAACATAAATCATTCCATAAGTAAGTAACATTAAAACTATTCAAAATATTCTTGAATAAGTTCAAAAAAATATAAATATTTGATCACATTATCTTTTGTGATCATTTTAACATTTATCTCCAAACAAAATTAATCACTCATAAAGTCACATACCAAAAATGTAAATGCCATAATCATATAATCTCTAAAATAGGAAAATCATTTAATTAAATATATTTTATCACAAAAAATCCTCAATAAAATAATATATATCTCTAAAAGATAATTCACCCTTTATTATTCAAATAAAATCCCATATTAACCAAAAAATATTTCAATTTAACATAATCAAATAATGTTCCCAATATAGATAACTTAATTAAAAATAACTCTAATAATTGAGTCCCAAAATCACTTCTCAATAAAATGGTTATATATACAATAAAACATATGTTCATAAAATATAATAACCCTTTTGTCAAAAATAATAATAAAAGATCATATTAACCTAAAAGTTTGACAACATCATTCAACTTATATCTAAAAAATATAAAATAATGATTAATCAAATAACCTTTACACATGTTATACCCAAAGGTTACCTATTCTTGAAATATCTAGTATGACTTAATAAATTCCCCTATGTTACTTCCATCATATAAAAATTCAAAAGATTCATAGTTCATTAAAACTTATTATCATCCTTAGATTTATCAAAAGAATTAAAATATATTATAACTCTAAAAACCTATATATAGACATGTCAATCATTTGACTTCCTTTACAATAATTTAAACATGGTTTATCATCTTTTTCCTTAATATTTACTTCCTATATTATACAATATAGGTCTTGTATTGAGATTCATCAATACCAAAATAGTTAGGTTTCTATCTTTAAACATAAGTAAAACTATTAAAATAATTCTTAGCTTTTATATTTAAATGAAATTTTATTTGTCTTCATTGTAATAGAATATTTTTATAAAAAAATTATTTATTCAAATGATCTTGTTGATTCCATTATCAATATTTCATAATTATTTACTTGAAAATTATTTCTTTATACCCAATATTATCATATATAAAACATCTTCATATTCCTTTGAGACATTACCCATAAGTGGTTCTTCCTATATTGTTGAGATGTAGGAAGCTGATTCTTCTTTCCTACATGGTCTTTATCAATTGAACTCCCATGAAAATATATTTTTCTATTATTATGTGTTTCAAAATACTCACCCAAGATGAGGTTTTTAACCATATTTCAAAATAACAAATTAGGCACAATCCCAATCATTCAAATTATTTCTCCCATTTAATGTGGTTTCTTTTGAGGAAAATCATAGCATTGTTCATCACAGTCAATATTAACACAATCCATATTCGATACATCCATTGAATAAAAAGAAAAATATTTTTTTGAGAATCAATAATCCCTGCAAGTAATCATATAATCCAAAAAAACATTCATAGGATGTCCAAATCATGACACCTTCTTCTCAACCTATGATACCTTATGTTTAACATAGGTCATAGATGGTCATTAACTATTCAAACCCTTTAAATTCGTTCATAAGGAAAATGTGAATTAACCAAAGAATACACCCCATGAGTTTTTAGATAGTTGTGAAGTATAAATACCACTAATTATGTTCTAGTGATGATCAATTTAATACCCAATCCCCCTATTTTAGAGTTGTTTCCTCTAGGTGAATTTGTGCTACAACTATATCTACTTTCTAGTATCTATACAAATATGCATTTGTTAGAAAAACCATATAATATCTACTTTACCAAATCTACATGATGTTATCCTATTTTTAGACTTATCTTAAGGGATTTCAATAAAGTTATCTAATTCTAATATCCAAAAATAACTACACCCTACTATGATACAAACTGACGTGACCCAATCATAACATGCATAAATATTACATCATTTTAGAGGAATATTCAATATATATCATAACAAAATTCTCCAAAACCATAATAGTTTAGTGTATTTAGAGACTAAATACATTATAAAATTATTTTTCAAATGATCTTCAATATCTACTAGAAATTTATTTTCAAATAGTACACTTCTTATATATATCATACATATCAAATTTCTTAAAAATATGGGGAAATTAAAACATAATAAAGTGTGAGAAAAAATTCATAGCAAGGATAAACATAGTATATTTTATTCAGTGATCATAATTGATCATAAGAATAAGGGTAAGAGAAAATTATCATTACATTTAAATTAATACCTGATTAGTCATGATTTTTAATCACTAATCATGGCATAATGATTTGTTATAAAAAAACATATTAGTTATAAGATCATAGAATAATCAATTTTAAATAAATATCAATGAGAACATATCATAATAATAATACATAGGTTTGTTTAATACACATAATCATAGAAATTAATTTCCTTATTCAAGTTTCAATGTCAATACTATCATAATGGATTGAGTTCACTCCCTATTCCACTATTTTTTAGTCAAGGTTCACTCCTAACACTATCATAGTGGATAGATTCCCTTACTGACCTCGGTTCATATCCCATTACCTTCCATATTATCACATGAGATATAATTATTTACCCAAAAAATTATTAGTTTATAAAATTTTGGCCCCACTCATCGCATAATGAAAACCATACATATGTTTGTCACACGATCAAAATACATTCATTAATTCATAATATCAGAACATGTGTAATGGAAATGGGTTTTATAAAAAACAAATGATCTCATTATAGAATAAAACATGGAAAAAATATGTTTTATAAATATTCCATCATTTCATCATAGCATAATCTGTTGAAAAAAAAAAGTTTCAAAAATATTTTATCATAAATTTATTAACACATGGGAAAGAAACAAGTTTTATATAATCTACACAATTCATCATAATCAATCCGTAGAATGATAATTTATATTATTTTAAGGTCATATCCCCATTGAATCATAAAAATCATTAATATATTGTAGAATATATGAAAAATTCCTTTAAAATATCATTCAAACAATTCTTTGAAAATAAAAAAAATACATGTTTCATTAATTAACATTAAAAACTAAAAATTCCCAAAGTATTGATAAAAAATAGTTTGCACAAAAAACCCATGAAAATTATAAAGTATAATTCAAATAAAATAATATTCATGATAGTAGGAAATTCTGTTCTTGTGAATCATTTTATGTAAAAGATTCCTTTTACACTTTTCATAAAAAGTCTTAAAAAACAAATTTGGAAAATATTGTAAAAATTCATTTTTGAAAAATAAAAATAAATTATAATATAGAAAAAAATGAATTTAAAACATCAAAGGATTATATAAAATAACATTATTGAAGACATTATAAAGAACATGGACAGGGAAGAAAACTTTTACTGACCAAAAAAGAAATAATGTTAGATTTTCTTAAAGAGAATTTCAATAATATTTAGTACTAAAGAGATTAAAATGGTAATATTACTTGAAAATTATAGGTATAACCAAATAATAATAGAATGTATTTTCTTTTAAGGAAAATATTTTTATAATTTCCCCCAATGTAAAATTAGTATATACAATATTTAAAAGAAATGATATTGTAACATAAACCATTATGCTTTGGTAACTTTTGAATCATAACCCACATGAATGAAATAACATCAAATGAGACATTAAAAACCTGAATAAAAATTGTTTAATTATATAACCTAACAAAGGGGAAGTATATACCCCATATGAAATTAAAATGTTTTGAATATGGTATATGTCTCACAGAAATAAAAGTGAAATAAGAAACCCTTATATAAAGTCCCATATTATTTCATACTCATTCAAAAATCCTATTTGATAAATATAGATTTACATTAAATATATTCTATAACTATATTCAGAAATATAATACTATACATATTTTAATTATAAGATCCTATCACTCATTCATTAATAATCATTCATTATCATCATCTTTTAGAAAGTTAACTGCTTTGTATTTCATGTGTGTTTCAGTTCAGTGGTTATGGTCCTTGAACAATTATTATGGTTAAATCATGTAAAGAATATTAATAATTTCGTAATTATCATATTTAATCATTATATACACATGTATAACCATTCATATAATGAAATTACGAAAAATTAATTACATCACATTGTTGATATGATAGTCAATATATATACAATAGTGATGTTTCAAATTTTTGAAGGATAGAATGAAAGAAAGGTAAATAAAAATTCATCATTAAAAAATAATTATTATATTATAAAAATAATATGTATTCACTAAATCAATATTTAGTACCATCCATGTAAATCATGAATGAAAATAGAATCACATCGCATTGTGGAGGTTGTAGTCCACATCTACACATGAGCAATGTTATCATTTCCCGAAGGATGGAAAGGTAAGAAGATATATGTGATATTGTAATTAAAAATAATAATTTTTTCACAAATTTCATATATAAAATTTACATACATTATAATAAGTTATCATAAACTATTTATATGTAAAATGAATCATATTACTATGTGGAGGCGGTAGTCCACATGTACACACACACGATACTTTAATTTCCCAAATTATATAAAAGTGGTGGGAAATGGTTTTCCCATAATCTTGAAAACAAATCATTATATTTATGATTAATGATTCATAATTTTTGGGTTAATAAAATATATTTATTGAAATTATAAGTAGAAATAATATTTGAAAGAGTTAGGTGATGCGATAACCTCTTTTTTGACAGACATCCTTTAACATACTCCTTAGGTCATATGAGGTAAATACTATGGGAATAAAAGATAATCTAGGATGAAATAAAGGAATCTATGAATTTATTATGGTTATTATTTCTCAAGATAGTGTACTTAAATTTTTTGAATTAAGGATAATAGGAGGTTCCTTTTCATAAGTTACGGAAAAGACACACAAGGAATTATCTAAAATATTTTAATATAATATACATAATAATCCTGTAAAGTGGCACAAAAGTACCTCAAATTAGTATATAATATGTTATATGGTTTAAAAACACTAAAATAATCACATTAATCAAATTTTTGGAGACATTTTAATCATTATCACTTAGTTAAAATCACTTTAAACCCAATATATCCTTAACCGCGACAAATTAACATTTTCTAACCTGATAACTTAATTATATGTTTAAAAATAAAACGTAACTTCTAATTTTCTTTCAAATTTATGATTCAAGATTATTAACCCATTTTATCATATTAAAAATCTATAAGTTTTGGAAATTACTTTCAATATAACTATCCAAAACCCATGAAAATAGCTTTCAAGAAAATACATGATTTAAAAATAATAAATCATTTCACCTTGAAATCAAATAAGAAGTTGATTTAAAAATGATTTTCATAAATAATAAAAAATTAAGTTTTTTTTATTATTTTGGATCAAGATAAATCTGAATGTCACCTTCCAACCATACCATTAAATTCCAATACCAAAAAATAGTTTTATATTTGGATAAAATAAAATTTATGTTCTTAAAAGTCAGGCATGAGATCTTATAAATTCAAAATAATGTTTTAAAATATATTATTTAACTTAATAAAGTCATATTTTTTCAAAAAAAACTCTTCCAATAGGATAAATTCAAGTGTTAGAGAGATTTTAAAGCCTTAACAAATAGTTTTAATTTTATTTATCTATTTTACCCTTACTAAGGTGACACATACTTACCATGGTTACAGTTCATAATGAACAAAACATAAAGTGAACTATTAAACCAATTTGATCCTCATTATTCATAATATTGAATAAAATATTTCAATATTAAATTTATATAATTGTAAGAAATCGATTTTTATATAAATGCATAAAATGCAATGAAAAACATTTTTTAGAAAAAAAATGTTTTAAAGGAAAAATAATGAACATATACCAGAATAATGTATAATTTAGATTTCTATATAATTAATTTGTTTATTTATAATTACTGGAAAATTATTTTAATTTAATATTTTATTAAAAATAAAATGGTATTTTTAAATTATTTGATTTAATGAAAATAATTGACAGTTTTACAAAAATTCACATTTTCAATATTCACTTAAAAATAAATATTTTCAGAAAAATCCAAAACAAATCACACATAAAATGATATTGAAATTCAAATTTCAGAACTGATATTCATTTACAAAAAGAAAATTCCTATAAGATATTATAAATTAGATATAATGTCGACATAAAAAAGAATATAAAAAACATTTTTGAAGAAAACATATTTTTAAGGAATAAAATGACATTTTTAAAAATTGCGTAATTATTTATTATAAATTAATAAATACATTTTAATTATGAAAAAACCATATACATATTTTTCATAATGTGTTTATTCCTATTCATACCTCTAATTTAATGTCCAATTTATAATGGTCACATTTAAATAAAAATATTTTTATAGTATACTGATGTTCATATAATGTTTGGTGTTGTGTGTTAAGCAAGATATCAAGATAATTATTATTTTAAAATAAAATATCATTGTGTTACATATATGAATTAAGATATATTATTACTGTATTATCATTCTAAATATATAAATGATAACTAAATCAATTATTAAGAATTAATATACAGATTTTGTGGGAGTTAAAATATTACAATAAGATCATATAGAAGATATTGATAATATATAGGTAGTTTATGAAAAATAAAAGAGTAAATAATTATATAATTAATTCATAGGATTTATTTCAACAGTTAAATAAGAAATCATGTAGTTTATAAATAATTGAAAATGATTATTTGTTAGTGTTTACGTGTTTTAAAATATAGTGTATCTCATGTTGAAATATCTCATAATGAAGAGAACATGTTATACCATGAGTTACGGGAGTTTAAATGATAAAGTTCTTGAGACCAATATTAAAGGAGTATTTTCTATTTTCAACATATGGAAAGATGTCTCATGTAAATATTTTATATTTTTGAGCATATTAGAATAAGGAAAAGGATAAATAGGGACTCAGTAATAATTTTTTGATATATCAATACATTAGTAAAATGGGAGAAGAAGGAATTGATTACTACTTCTAGTTTAATGAATAATAATGAGGATAAAATTCATTGAAGGAGTCTGATGATTATATATAGTTTAGTTCATATAAATAAAGCTCGAGGGAAGATTGAGTACCACTTCCACATTTGGTTGTTAAAGGGGAGTGTAGTAGGATAATTCCAAGTCAATATTATCCCAATATAAAGAAGGAAAAGTTACTTCCACTGTGTAAGTTAACAATGAAGACCCACCACTAATATTTTATTAGTTGGTATAATCCTTATTGAATAATGATCATGAAATTAATATAGAGTTCGACAACTCACCAACATAGAGTTGAGTATCCTCAAAACTATGCCTTCACTAATTATCATAGAGTGTCCAAAAAGTTTATAAACTATTGAATATCTTCCAAGAGTAGTCTAAATAGGTAATTGAAGCCCTTTATAGAAGTAGTGAGTAGAGGAGAAGAAGAGAAAGTTTACCTTAGATTGGTTATGTGCCATTCCAAAATAATTTTAATACATACAATGCATAAAATGACCTCCTAGTATGATCAAAACATCATCAACTTTTTCTCCTTATATTATAACATTGTGGTGAACCCATAATAATCCTCTTTTCCTTTTCATGTTACACTTTACTGCATATCATTTTATCATTCATTGAGTTAGAGTGGGGAAGAGATTAAATATAAGGTTGAACATAATTTTTCACAATGATGGAATAAGATACTAAAGATAATTAACTAGTAATGGAAAAGTTTAAATTTTCCAACACCCTAATGCACCTCCCCTCTTAGGATGTCTCACGTCCTAACAAGTGGAATCAGTGCCAAAATGTTTTTACTTGGTGTTCATAAATAGTATTTATTTTTTTATTTTATATTCTCAAGGATTATATGATAAAGACACTATATTTTAATGACATTAATTTCAGCAGTAGGAAAATGATTTTTTTTGTATTTTTATAAGCTTGTAGTGAAGATATTATATAATATTTTCCTCATGATGTTGACTTAAAGACGCATAAAGAATGGGTTTTTATGAAAAGATATATATTATTATCGACATATGTTTCTATAGTGTTGTATACCAATAAATATTCTTTGTGAATTTTAATTTAATATTTATAAAATTTTAAAGAAAATATATAGAAAACTAGTGAAAGAAAAGTAGGTTTTAGATCCTAACTCAAGACAAATGTACAAATAAGGTCATGATGAGAATTTTTTAGAAGATACAAATGATAACTTCCTTATGTATAATTTCAAGAGAAAAAATAGGAATAAGAATATTGAGAAGATATGTAATTCAGTTGAGTTGAATGCCTCTAATTCTATTTCTATATTTGATTCTAATAAAGTTTTGGGACATATTTTTGAAATTAAAAATTTAGTGTCACCCTCAAAGCCCTGTATAAGTAAAGATTCCAATTTTAATATATAAATCATCTCAAGTTTCTAATTTATAAGATGCACATATATAAATAAAGACAATAACTAATATATAAATGAAAAGGTGGATCATCTAGAAATCTTGCATGAACAAAACTATGAATTAAAGAAAGATCTTCCCATTGAACAAAAAATATTGAGAAGAGTTGGAGTGTCCTTGAATTTTTACATGTATAAGATATGTTCAATTATTAGGGAATAAAGTGATTTACTTGGAGAACTTCCACAAGTTATTTGGAATCAATTGGCCATGTAAAAGGGGTTAAAGGAATTTTTTATCCCTCTCATAGAACAACTTGATGAATTGAGACAATTTAGAATAAAAGAGGGTTTTAAAATAAATTTTTTTTTTACCAATTGAAAAGTTAAGTATGATAAGAACATGGTTCATGAGTTAAATATCAATTACTTGAAGAAAAAAAAGAGAACGTGGAAGATACCTCAATGATAGCTCCAACAAGTGTAAGAGAACAAATCTAAAACATAGAATTAGTGGAAAATATAGTCTCATGAAAAATATAAAGTAAGATACTCCCAAAATAATATAACAATAAATTTATTCATTTAGGATGATTTAGAAACATTATGGGTGTGTGTATAGAAACCCAAGGGCTATAATATAGAATAAAATCTAGTTCTTCAGCAACTCAATTAAGTGGTGGTGACATGAGGTATAATTTTTATAGTAGAATTTTTACATGTTTTAACCCTAGTCATATAAAAATACATTGTTATAAGAAGGAGAAAAATATTTCATAATGAAATAATATATTCTTATGGATTATAAAGATACTATATATATGAAAATAAATATGTTAATCTTGAAAATAGATTTAATATCTTTGAAAAAACCTAGACCTCAATAAAGTGTTCACCAAGAACATATAATGTAACACTCATAGAATAATTCATGAAAAGAAAGAAATTATATTTTGAAAATTAAGTAAAAGGTAAAAGATGCTCTAGATGTTAGGAAACATGAAGTTCAGTAAAAAAATTACTTTCCATTTAAAAATAAGTCTGAAGTGAATCTTATGGAAATTGAAGAGGATAAATAAGAGTCATGCTTATTTCGTTTCTGTTGTCTCATAGGAAATTGTTGGCCCCTCTCTGGTTTTAATAATAAAAAATAATTTCAAATAATGTCCAATAATTTCAATCATTTTTATCTATACTAAATATTGTTTTGTTCTGTTTAATTATTTTTATCTAAGTGTGATTATATTGGTAAAACATTCTATTGACATTCATGTTGTAATATAGCTAAAACATAAAATAGGCTAAGTATGAGTCACGAACACCAGTAGAGAAAATGAATAACTGATAGTGCAAATATGTCACCAATAGAACAAATGTCTAACCAATAGAAAAAAAATCGCCTATAGTACAAACTGACTGACTATTAGATGGATCACTAACAGCAAAAATGAGACACTAACAGAAGAAATGACTCAACAATAGAACAAAATGAGTCACTGACATATTGAGTCACTGACAGAAGGAGATACCAACAGAATGACTCTATGATAGAATGAGTCACCGATACCAAAAAAATGACTCGCCGATAGTTGGATTCACTAACAAAATGACTCACTGATAGAGGATCACCGAAAAATTGTTTAAATTTTCTTTTTTTTGAAATTATCTCTAATAGTCATGTTTGAGTTTTTTAATTCTACTTATTAAATTAATGATTTTTTAGGAAATTATTAATTGGGATGTCATAAGTATGAGGTATATAACCTACCCCAAATCATTCTTATTGTCGGACTACAGAATACAAAAGAGAAAAGCATAAGATGAAAGTGATATATACATATAGTATAGGACTCGCATGAGTACCCATACTGAACTAATGAAAAAAAGTAAAAAAACCAAGGGTAATTCTCATTATTTCTAGTTGAAAACAAATGAGAACTTGTCGTGGATCAAAGTTACAACACCCCTACAGCAAACAAAATAGAACTGAATGAATATAACTTTATCTTCCTCAAAAAACAGAACAAAAATCCCCATGAAACTCTATTTCAATTTCTGTTTTTAGAAGAGGACTCAAACTTTACATATACTACAACAAAAGATTCTATAGCTTCATTTCACAACACACATAGCCTTCTAAACTCTATCTCTTTATTCCCTACTCTGTTGTGTTCATTTTTGCTGCATTACAGGCAATGCATGTATATGTAAATTAAACACACACTTTCACTTACAAGGAACTGAAGGATATAAGATATACTCACAAAAATATCTCTTTACACATGTTATGTCCCATTTAGAACTCTGGTAGAGGCCTTGTATGACCTGGCTATTTTAGTTCCCACGTAGAACTATAGTGGAGGTCTTGTGATCTGGACCGTTTGTATATTATTTTGTAAACCCCGATCTAGGGTGTGGATCAATGTTATATATATATATATATATATTTCATAGTGTAAGGTGATCACCAAGTGGAGTGGATTAATTATAATCTTGAGACTGAACCACTTGTTTTATCCATTGTGTTTTCAAATTTATTTTACTCTTTTTTAACTCATATTTCCGAAAACTAAGTTTCACTTTGACTGTTAATCTTGGATAGTATTTATAACTATTTTGGAATAGTAAATTCGTTTCAAAAGTAATTCCAATATCTCATATTTTTATAATTGAAAAATAATCAATCTTCTATGAAATTAATTAAACAACCATACTATTATAAATTTACAACATTTATTAAATGGCGTATTTTTTTAAAAAAATTGGGGATTCTTTCATATAATGTTTTTAACAGAAATTTATATAGTAACAAAATTCACCTCCCTCTTGAGTGTCCTACTCCTACCAACATTTGGCAGAAAATGATTGTTTTTAAACTGCTATTTTCAAATATTTTAAACTATGATTTTAGTTGTGTTTTAAAGATATTTAAATTTCTATAATTTCTAAATTTTTACCTCTTTAAAAAAACACATTCATTATTCTTTATTTTTTATAATAGATTGGAAGGTGGTTCAACCAACAGACCTCCCTTTTTCAATGAAATGAATTATGCCAAGTAGAAAACTATGATAAAAATGAATTTAGAAAGAATGTGTTTTGAAATTTCGTCATCCATTTTAGATGAATATAAGATTACATCTACTTCCAAAAATACTTGGGATGAACCAAGAAAGACTAATTATAATAATAAATACAATGATATGGATTCTTTATGTTATTCTTTAGGATATTAATAATTTAATAGGATTTATGCTTGTAAAAAAACCCATGAAATTTAGGAAACTCTAGCTGTTTCACATTAAGGAATCACTAATGTCAAATAAATGAGACTTAACACATATACTATTAAAAATGACCACTTTAAGATGAATCCTGATGAATCTATTTATGATATGTATCTCAAGTTAAATGAAATTGTATATTCTATGATTTCTCTAGGAAAGGAAGTTGTTGTTAAGGAAAAAATTATGAGAATTCTCAGATGTCTTCAAAAAAGACAGAGAGGAACCTCACTTTCAATAATAGAATCATTTGATATTAGAAAGATTCCTTTCAAGGAGTTGATAAGAAAACTGTTGATGTATGAGGAAGAATTAAAGGTCAAAAAATAGGAGGATAAACCAAAGAAAATGTTAGTATCTTTCAAAACCACTAGATCCAAATATAATTAAAAGGAAATGATTCAAACTCATTCAGATAGTACAACTGATGAAGATTCACAATTAGACAGTGATGAGGAAATGTATTGGTTATCCATAAGGTTTAATATGTTTTATATAAAGAAGTTGTTTTTCAAGAAGCCCAACTAAAAAGGTAAATATGATAATAAGGGAAACTTGAATAATTATTAGAAATGGAATGATAACTCAAATGAAATATTTTTCAATGAATGTAAGAGAATAGTAATTGTAAAGGATGACTATCCTATGTTAAAATACAAGAAGAAATGAGTAAAAAGATACAAGATAAAAAATGGAAATAAAGTCCACCTAAAGTGATTCTTTGGACAGATCAAGTGTGTTAGTATCATCATATGATGAGAAATGTGACAAGGTAAACATGTGTTTCATGAAAAACACATCCGAGGTAACCCTTGAGTCTCATGTAAATAATTTTTATTATTTTGGAGATAAAAGTGGTTTTGAAAATATGACTAATTAGAAAATGTATGAATATTTAAAAATGATTGAAGATTAATGAAATGAATTAAAAGATAAATATAATGCTTTAAAGAAAAAACATTCTCTTACCTCTACTATCAAATCATATATTGCCATACAAAAGGAAAATAATGCTAAATTTCTTAAATAAAACAATGGGATTTAATTTTCTAATGAATAATTGAAAATGGATTTAGAAAATTTTACCAATGGAAAAGATAAATTTGTTCAAATGATTGGTAAAAAAGTTACACCCAAATACACAAGTGGTACTGGATATAAACCTAGTAAAAGATAATTTTTTCAAAACCAATTTTGTATCTAAATATGGAAAATCCAGTTTTATTCCTAGTTCTGGAAAAATTTCTACAAGTTCCATCCATGAATTATCTTCTACTATTTCATATTTTTCTAGCCCAAAAGAATTCTATTTTTATAATAAATTTCAAGATGTTTATAGGAAACCCCTGAAAGAAATATGGATTCCCAAATATCTTATTACTAATATTACTAGACCCAAACAAATCTCGGTACCAAAATATTTTCTTATCTAATCTATTTTTGTAGGAAGTTTGTTTTAAGAGATCATGTAGAAGACTATGTTACATTGATAGTGGATTTCCAAGACACATGACATGATACAATTCATGCTTTAAGAATCTGATAAAGGTTGATGGTGGGCATGTCACTTTCGGAGACAATGCTAAAAGAAAAAATCATTGGCATTGGACAGATTGGAAACTCTAATTTATTTCTAAATTTGAAATTAAATTTTTTATGGATTAAATTATAATCTACTTATTATCTCTTAGTTTTGTGATTATAGTTTTAATGATAAATTTTAAAATGATGCATGCAATGTTTTGAATTCTCAAATTGAGTAAATATTTACTACCATTAGAAATGAAAATGTTTATGTTTGAAAATTAGATTCATTAGTTTCTCAAAAAGTTTCATGATTAAGTGTGTTTCATAAAGATTTATGGCTTTAGAATAAGAGATTAGGACACAGTAATATTTATTCACTTAGAATGCTCACTTTAATAGGACTAGTTAAGGATCTACTGAAACTCGATTTTCCAAATGAGAAAGAGTGTAATCCTTGTCAAAAGGGTAAATGTCACAAACCAACCCATTTCGACCCTGAACCGATCACCTGAGCCGGTCTGCGACATGGCCAGAGAGGAATTCCCAATCCTCTCGAGCTGGCAATAAGCACCAGGGCATCAATAGAGGTTGTCAGAATGATTTCACCCAATATAAATAAATAAATAAAGCATCTAAAATAAAACAGAGCAGTGCAAAATAAATAAACAGGGTAAAGTAACTAAACAAGAATAAAAGAAAATAAAACTAACTGAAGGAGACAACCACTATCTCTGTGTGACCTCACGGGCCACTCCCCAACTCACAACCAAACATCGCCCAAGGCGAATGCACCCAAGCAGTAGCCTGCACAAACACTAAAAACCGAAAAGAACTACAGGCATGATTATTAAAACTAAGTAGACTAGTCCGATATCTATTCCCAATGCACTACCTTTAAATAAAGAAATGTACTAATTCCAATTTTGAACTAAATTATATAAAATATTTGTTTCCACACACACTTTCATTTCTAAAACAAGTAACAGTCCATTTCCCTTTTTAATTTAAAAACAATTTTTAATGTTTGAGAAGACCAGGTGCATTGCATTTTAAACATTTTTGCGAACAATTAGAAAACCAAAATTTATTTATTAGCCAAAATTGAAAAATACACATAACACACAACACACACCAAGGGAAATGGAAAAAGTGGCACACATGGTCCAGCAACCGAAGTAGACCTCTGAACCGTCCACCACATACAAATAAACACTGAAAGAAACATGGGTCAAACCTAAGAGATCATGAACAATCCAGAACGTACTATACATGTGACTCATCCTAAAGGCATGCCCTAACTCGATGATGTCATAATGGACTAATGCTCGGTATATCCCTATATGGCCTAACTAAGGGGCCCAATCCCCATAGCAGCAAAAACTCATTATTCCCCTACTATGGGGCCACTAGCCAGAGCGTAATCTAAAATAGCGCAACAATAGTTCTTAGAAAATTCACTCACTATGCCAGGTTCCCATGTCAACACGCATAATAAAAGGAAAATGGGTGAGTTTGAAAAGTTAATCATGTAGCCTAGATATCACACACAACTCACGCAATCAACGTTCACCAAATTTTACCCTTGAGTCACCCCAAAGTGAGTTTTCCAAAATAATTTATTTTTATTAAAGTGTCAAACGGGCCTTCACCAATTTTAATGAATAACCACATTTCTCAAGAAAACCCGAAACACTTTTTCAGAATAAATCATTTATATTTAAAACTAGAACGACATTTGAAATTCTTTGAATTATGTTTAGAGGCCAAACTGGCATTATTTCACTACTGCATGTCCGCTCGTCAAGAAAATATTTCAAGAGTCGTGTATCAAATAAACGACACTTTTTACAGTAAATAATAATTTAAAAATTAATTAACTTATATTATATTATATTTATTAAAATTTATAAAACATCAAGCAATTAATAAATTCTAAATATAATTGTGAGTGCAGTGGGGGACATACCTCGAGACCGAGATGAAAAGGAAGACGCACATCCGACACCACACAGTAAGGTCCAACGTACTGCAGAAAAAACACTATGAAATCAAAACACAACCAAAAAACCCAATGAATGTATATGAAACCAAGTGGGGAAAAGAATCCATCACCTCAAAACTAAAGCACGACGATGAAGCAAACTCAGAAACAAAGCGCGGCGATGGAGATCACTCAGAAACACCTCACGCAGGTCCTAGAATGTCAAACCGACCCAAATAAAATTTAATTAATAAAAATTCTAATCAAACCAAGTCATATATATATATATATCAAACATAAATATCAAATGAATAATAAACAAAAAAATTTATACCAATGGGGGGTTACGACTGGAAACAGACCACTGAAGGGCGTCACGCCGGAATAGCGGAAGGTGTCAGCGTGGCTGGATGTGGTTCGATAGGGGCTGTGGGTGCGGGCCTCCGGACAACGGTGGGCAGCGTGGGGGGAATCATGTGGGTGAGGTGGATGGGAGTCGGGGTGCCGGGTAGCTCTGGTGCAAGGCAACTCTACAAAGGGGGAGGGCTGTTGGCTGCCAATTGGCTGGAGCAGTGAGGTCCAAGGAGGTCAAGTCATCGGTGGGCTACTCGAGTGTAGAAAGGGGAAGTGTAGCAGGAGAGCGGGACATGGTATCAGGGGAGGTGTTCCACCGATGCAGCAGGAGGCAAGCTGGGAGTTGCTTGCATAGGGTTGCATGTGCGGGCTACTACGGAAGCGGGCTGCAGGTGCGCAATAGGTGGGAGCCGGTGAGATAGTGCTGTTGGGCTGGTGTGTGCAAGGCACGAGGGTGAGCCGGACGGGGAGCCGAGCGAGCAGCAGGGGTGGCTGACAGGGTGGGCAGGCTGCAGGCGTGGAGGCCGGGATGTAGGGGAGGTAGGTTGTGTGGGCTGCTTGGGAAGAATAAGCGCATGCAGGCAGAGAGGGAAACCAGATCCGGATGGGGGGGAGAGATGCTGCGTGGAATAACAAAAGAGAGAAAAAAATAAAAGAGATGAAGATAAAGGATGAAAGAGGAATAATGCAAAAAAGATAAAATAAAATAAAAAAAAGTAAATAAATAATAGAAAATAATAATTAAAATATGACTACTAATAATAATAATAACAATAATAATAATAATAATAACAAAAAATATTATTAATTAATGTTATTATTATTATTAAACATTTTATAAAATTCCTTTTAATTTAATTTATTATTTTAATATTATTATTTATATAAACAGTTCGGAAACTGTGCACTCGCCAGGTTCGAACACAAGATCTAACCGAATGCGCGGTGACCGCGCACCCACCCGGACCGAATGCACGGTGACCGCTAGTAGTACGGTGACTACGCACTGGCCCGAGACCCACCGAAAACATCAAAGCATGAAAAATTTAAACCCAGACCCAAACCCGACTCTACCCAGATTCAAGGGATCAAGAAAAGAATAAAAACATAGGTGTCTGTGGTCAGGGGGTGTGATAGTAAATAACATAAAATATATTTTAGGCCAAAGAACGTAGTTTCAATTTCTCAACCAATTGAGTTGCTTCACATGGATCTGATTGGACCATATAGAGTTTAAAGTCTAATATGATGCATTATTTCTATGTACTTGTATACGAATATTCTAGACATACTTGAACATTGTTTCTTGCTCAAAAAATTGATGTTTGATATCATTTAACCAAGTATTATATAATAGTAGAAAATTTTTGTGGTCTTATAATTAAATCATTAAGAAGTGACCATGGACGTGAGTTTGAAAAAAAAGAGTTTGAATCTTTTTTCTCACAAAATAGGTATTGTAATAACTTCTCTACTACTTGGAAACCTCAACAAAATGGTGTTATAGAAAGAATAAATAGAATTTGACAAGAGATAGCCCGGACTATGCTTAATTAATATGACATTCCAACCTATTTTTCGAAAGAAGTTGACAATACAACTTGTTATATTATTAACAGAGTCTTAATGAGACCAATTCTTATGAAAACTCCCAATAATCTATGAAAACATAGAAAACCCAAAGTTAGTTAATTCAATGTTTTTGGTTTCAAGGTCTTTATCTTTAATAAAAAGGAAAATCTGGAAAAATTCTCATCGAAAAGTGATGACTAAATATTTTTAGGTTATTCAATCTCTAGTAAAGCCTATATAGTGTTTAATAAAAGAACCAAATGTGTTGAAGAATCTGTACATGTCAAATTTGATGAAACAAAACCTTGTAAACCCATGAAAACCCTAGAAAATATTAAGGATGATTTTTGAAATATGGACATAAATACAAAATCAACTGACTCTACTATTAAAAAATTTGATAAATCTTCTAGCTTTGGAAATTCTCCAGACCCTAGTCATGATGATCCCAAACCTTCTAAAGAAGCTGAAATCCCTATACCTTTTTTTTCTAGTCCCACAATAACTCTTAAGATCTGTCCTTTAGATATTGTAGTTGGAGACCTAGATAAAGGAATATAGACTAGATCTTCTATTAGAAATCAGGTTGAACATCAATCCTTTTATCATAGCTTGAATTGAAAATTATTAATGATATAATCAATGATGAATTTTGGGTAATGGCTATGCAAGAATAAATGAATCAGTTTGAATGAAATAAAGTATGGAAACATGTAGATAGATTTAAAGACTCATTGACCATAGGCACTAAATTGGTGTTTAGAAATAAAATAGATGAAGCTGGTAATATTGTAAGAAATAAATCTAGATTGGTTGAACAATGTTGTAGTCAGGAATAAGGGATTGAATATGAGGAAACGTTTTTCACCAGTTTCTAGACATGAGGCCATTATAATCTTTCTTGCATACGTAGCACATCTTAATTTTAAAATTTATCCAAGGGATGTTAAGAGTACATTCCTAAATGGGTATATAGTTGAGGATGTTTTGGTTCAACAATCCCCTGGTTTTTACAAATCATCAATTTCTAAATCATGTATTAAAATTAATAAAATCTTCATATGATTTAAATAAAGCTCCAAGATATTGTTATGATAGAGTAAGTAGTTTTCTTATTTCCAAAGGTTTTACAAAATGTATAGCTGATGATACTATATTTATAAAAATAATTTCTAAAGATGTGTTATTAATTCAAATTTATGTAGATGATATTATCTTTAGATAATCAAAAAGTTATTTTTGTATTTATATTTCAAAAACATTGTAGAATGAATTTGAAATGGGTTTATTGGGGGAACTCAAATTCCTTCTTGAATTTCAATTCTTTCAAAATAAAGAAGGTATTATTTTAAATCAAAGTAAATATACTAAATATCTTTTAAAAATTGTTGGGATTTATGGTAAAAAAAGTATTGACACTACAATTAGTACCATATATAAGATAGATCTTGATGAAAATGGTAAATCTATTGATCAAACCTCTTATAGAAGAATGATTGGGTGTTTACTCTACTTAACTGCAAGATGGCCAAACATTGTCTAGTGTGTTTATCTGTTACCATTTTCAATAAAACCCTAAATAATATCATATAAATGATGTAAAAATTAATTTTCAAATACCTCAAATATACTACCAACTTAGGATTGTTCTATCCTAGAGGAAAACCTTTTGATTTAGTGAGTTATTCTGATACTGATTTTGGTGGTTTTAAGCTAGATAGAAAGAGCACCTCTAGAACATGTCACTTTACAGGAAAGTCTCTAGTTTCATGGTGTAGTAAGAAGAAAAATTCTGTTTCATTATCTACTAATAAAGGTTAATACATAGCCGATGGTAGTTTTTGTGCTCAAATTTTTTGGATGAAACACACATTACTAGATTATGGATATCAATTCAGACATGTCCCTATAAATTATGATAATAAAAGTGCCATTAAAATTTCAAATAATCCTATTTATAAATCTATAAAGAAGACATAATGATGTAAGACATCACTTTTTGTGAGATTATTATCAAAAAGGTGATATAACACTAGAGTTTTTTAGCACTGAACATCACCTTGCTGATATATTCCCAAATCCATTGAACTCTGAAAGAATGAATTATTGCAAACATGAATTAAGAATGATAAAATTATAAGGACCCTATATTGATGATCCTTTGTCCAAACCATGTGTATTTGTCACACCATTAGATAAATAGACTCGTGATATCTCACCGACACTTTTTCATGTCGATACTGCCATGTTGGCACTGATAGTGTCATACTGATACTGTCATGTAATCACTGATAGAGTTGTGTTGATACTATCATGGTGACACCAATAGTGTCATGTTGATACTATCATGCCAACACCGATAGTTTCATACTGATACTATCATGATGACATAGATAGTGTCATTCCGATATTCTCTTGCTGACATTGAGAGGAATCTTTATTTCATATGTTTTATGTTTTAACCAAAACAACTTTGTTTCATTTATTTCTTTAAACCGGATTCATGAATTTACGATCTACTTTTCCCTAAATCATATAAATTCTATTTGATCCACTCTACTACTTACCCTCACACTCTTCTGCCATTTCTCCTTACCCTTGACCTTTCACCTTCCATCTTTGAACTGAACCATCAGAAATGTAGTGGATGAAGTGCACACATGAAGGAGGATCTGGAGATGAGTCGCAACATGCTAATAATCGGAAGGGAGAATCTATTAAGTATCATCTTTTCAATCCATTTCTTTCGAACCATGTGGTATCACCATAGAAGGAAGTCTTCATGGAATGGCTGCTAAGGAGTAAGTTTCTATTGGTAAATGTATTGTAAACTCAAGGTTGGCTGGGATGATTTTTCAAATAATTAAAGGTCATTCTTTCCAAATCTCATGCATGAGTTCTATACAATTTATGAGTTTATTTTTGAATGATGTGAGTTATGTTGGATAAAATATATTGTTAAAGGGATGATAAATTTATTTTCTTCTAATCATTGGAAAAAATGCATTAAGGTTCCACATGAAGGTGTGTATGATAATTACCAAGGAACCTCTCCACCTGTAAGTGATATGTTCTACTATGAGATAACTCTGAAAGAGCTAAGTGGAAATGAATAGAACAAGAGTACAATAAATATAGATCTAGATGGTGAAAGAAGGCTTCTGTTTAAGTTCATTCAGTATCGGCTTTTTCCCATGAAAGGGAACTTTGCATCCTTAATGAACCAAGATTTGTACCAAGTGTACCTATTGAAGAAATGAATCAAATAGAATATATGCAGACACCTTATAGTGAATATTAGTGAAATGATTAAGCCGTACTATAATACCAATTCCCTATTCAACCCAAGGATGGTATCAACCATGCTATAATTGAAAGGATGTGTTAATGAAGGTGAAAAAACTATACCATCTTTTAGTGGAATTTTCTTGAGTAAGGAGATATACAAGAGTACGAAAATCTATTAGAACCCATAGAATATGTAATGGGTTGGTGATGAAGATAATATTTAAGAAAAATTTAACCCAGTGGATCATCCACATAGGCTTATAGATTTAGCGGATCCTGGTCTTGGACCAGAAGATATAGAACCTATCTATTATGATGAAGAAGAAGCTGATACTCTTGTTAGGGAAGAAGGGTCTCCTATTGATGATAGGAGTAACCTAGTTACAACTAAAGCTCTAAGAAGAATGTCATATGGACCTCCTAATCCACCTATATCCTTAACTTATGATGAACTAAATCTTGGTGAAAATGGTGATGAGGAGACAGAAGTGTCCAGAAGTGTGGAGTATGAAAGCAAGTCTAGTGGTTCTGAAAAGGTTTTAGATGAAAAAGAATAAGAAGAAGCAGTAAGAGAAAGTGGACCAGGTAGAGAAAAATAATAAAATGGAAGTCATTTGGAAAGTGGGAAAAAAATAAGGAAATGAAGAACATGATGGAAATAATGGAGATGATGAAAGAGGTGAATGACATGGAATGAACAACGGATATGATCATCCTGGGAATGATCAAGATTAAAACATAGAACTAAATGTTCCTATTGACCAAGGAACGAATTTGGTCCCTTGTAGTCCAGTAGAGATTGTTTATAGAGAAGAAGAATAAATAGTTCAAGTTTCATAAACAATGGATGCCAATTCAGTATCTACGCCAAAATTAATGTATGTTAGAAGAAGACCTCAAGTTGAGGGGAGGCTCATAAAAGGATAGATCAAGCTGAGGGGGAATATCAAGCTTGAACATTGAGACTTGACACTCTCACCCCTTGAGATGATGATGTTGTATTTGAATAGGAAAGGAATACAGGATATGTATATCTTGGTTAAGACTATAAAGATTTAGATTATGAGGTTTTTATTCCTATTCAAATAAATTTTGTGGCTCAGATCCCTTCAAGTGACTATGTCACTTAGGCAGATTTTCAGATTTTTGAAGAGGAAGTATTCATGGATATCAAGGAATTTGTTCATAGTCAATTTGTATCCATGCCTACTCCAAGTGATGAGGTAAAGACTTTAAAGGCCATGATTGAAGAGACGAGTTAGTCTATGCTTGTTGATCATGTTCCATTTTAGGTAGATGGTGTAAGTGAGACTGATGATGTCAATGTTTTAGAGAAGGTTATAGTTGAGATTCAACCAAACATAATTGTAATGGATGAAAGGATTTTTGAAAACAATACCGAGCTTGGAAATGAGATGAAAAAATTTATTTCTTCCATAAATGGGTTAACATCCAAGTATAATGGATGTTTGGAGACACTACATAAAACTATTATGAAACACACCTCAACCCATGCTATTCCATCTGCCTCTGCTCAGTCTTCTCAATCATTGGATAGTGAAATGGTCATATATATAGTTCGAGAAGATATTAAATCTATTTTTGGTGCTTCTTCTCTGGAAAGCCTTGAAAAAATTGAGAAGAACACTAATTGAGTTCATGATATGGTCTATAACTACTCCAAGAGTGCTGAAACATGCAATGCTCATATCCTAGAGAAAGTGGACTATTACTTCAAGAATATTTATACAAAAAATGATATGACAAGTCAGTTTAAATATTTGGTAGATAATTTGATGTTTTCTCCAGTTACTCGACCTTTTAAGGATCATATTCAAAAACTAATGGAATTCACACCTCTTATTGACATGTTCCTGGAAAAAAGGATGATTTTAAAAAGGAAATGAAATATGGCTGGGAGATAATCACAGATTTCATCAATATTTTGAAGTCGTATCTCCATGTTCAGAGTGAATCCATAGTTGTTCCAACTGCTTCACCTCTTATACAACCTCTAACCTCTTCATTATATCTTGGTACCTCTTTTCCAACTCACCCTAAGTATATGTAAATTTCTCAAGCCTTGAGTTGGATTTGTCCTATCATCACAGAGCATATCAAACTTCATCGTTCAAACAAACCCTCCCTTTTCCCTTCTGTTCATGAATCCTTTATAATTCCTCTCATGGGAAATCATTCAGACCCTCCAGCCACTCAGCCTCTCTCCACTGGACCTACCATTGAACCTTATGAAAAAGTAAAGGAGAAAATAGATCCCAATGAGTAGTTTGGATCACTTTCTGAAAGGGCTAATTAACTATATTTTTGTTGTATTCCACTATATTGTACGTTACATTATTTATGAAATTCACTGATCTTGAAATTCTGTCTATGTGTTATGTCCTTATATTTTTTTATTTATATTATTTCCTCTCATTAAACTTTCTGATAATCCCAAAAGGGGTAGAAAAAGAGATGCATTATTTTAAGATAAAGGGAGAGAAAACCAGTATTGGTAGATATAAATTAGAATAATTATATTATTCATCAACTAATTGTAATTCATAATGCCATTACTTGTGATCATCAAAAAGGCTATGATTGTTGTCCCATAATATATTCTTGGACCCTCTATAGTTTTAATGGTTTTTATAATCACATATCATGTAAAATCATGCCCAATCATTTCAATCATGTTTATATATAATAAATCATTTTTAGTTATGTTTAATTATGATTATCTATGTGTCGTTATATGCTTAACACATTCTGTTGACATTCATGTTGTAAGACAATTGTAAAAGAAAATTGGCTAAGTATGAGTCACTAACACCGACATATAAAATGAATCACCAATAGTATGTCACACTGACAAAAACAATTTCACCGTTAGAACAAATGTCTCATCAATAGTACCAACTGATTCACTGATAGATGAATCACCGATAATACAAATGAGACACCGACAATATGTATGAATCACTAACATAAAAAGTGAGTCACCATCTTATTGATTCACCGACGGATGGAGATATAAATAAAAGGAATCACTGATAGAATGAGCCAACGATACAATCAAAAGGACTCACTAGTAGAAGGAATCACTAACATAATGACTCACCGATAGAAGAGTCCCTGTCAGACTGTTTAAGTAATCTTTTATTTAAAATTATTTATAACAGTCATATTTGAGTGTTATAATGATACTGATTAAATTAATTATTTTTGCCAACAATATTAATTGGGATGTTAGAAGTAAGAGGTACATAACCTACCACAAATCATGCTTATTTTTGGGATGCAGAATATAAAAGATAAAAGCATGAGATCTGAAAGATATATGGAAATACAGTAGAGGACTATCTTTAGCACTGAATATTTCCAACACTAAACTGAGTGTTATAATGATACTGATTAAATTCTCTTTTTTAAGAATTTTTACTACATTTATGATTGTGTGTGTATCTATCTGTTAAAAACATTCTCTTATAATGAACTAAAGGATACAGGATTTCCTCACACAAAAATCTGTTTACACCTATTATATCCTATATAAGAACTATAGTAGAGGCCCTATGTGACCTGGCTATTTTAGATCCCACATAGAACTATGTTAGAGGTTTAGTGACCTAGATAGTTTGTATACAGTTGCATAAACCCTGATCCAGGGTGTGGATAAATGCTATATATATATATATATATATATATATATTTCTTGGTGGTAGGTGATCACCAAGTGGAGTGGATTAAGTCCCAGATTGAGACAGAACCACTTGTTTTATATGCCCGGTTTTCAAATTTAGTTTACTCTGTTTTAACTCATATTTTAGAAAACCAAGTTTCATTTTGATAGTTAATCTTTGATAGTATTTATTAATATTTTGGTACACTAAATTGGTTTCATAAGTTATACCAATATCTCATATTATTATAACTGATAAATAATCAGTCTTTTGAGAAATTTATTGAAGTTCCAGACAAATATTAATTTAGTACTTTAAATAACTAGCTTGTTTTCTTTTCAATTGGTGGATTCTTTCAAATAATGTTTTTATTAGAAATTTTTATAGGAATTCAATTCACCCACCTCTTTAGTTTCTTACTCTGAACAACAGTTCCATTCATTCCACTATAAAGAGTGAAAAAAGGTTGGTGGTTCTATACATGGATAAAGAAGAATTATAAATAAAGATTCATCCATGAATCATAAAAAAATCTATAAGATTGAGACTAGTCTTACTAATAATATGAAGCCCAATCTAATGAATAATGAGAATGTTTACATTTAGAAGGAAATATGTAGAAGTGGTTTCATGAAAAGTACAACACTAAAAAGGCTTTGAAGAAAACTAAAAGTAAAGGGTTGGTATAAAAGTACCATACAAAACCCTCAATTTGAGGATGTTGAATGTACCCCTCTCTATAAAAATTCAAATTATTTTAACTATTTATTAAATTTGTAGAAAAATTTAAGGGAAGATATGGTACATGGGGTTTGATTGTGCTCAAGACAACACATGTGACTGATTTAAAAGTAAATTTATGAAACAAGTGGCATAAAGACTTAAAAAAAGTAGAAATGATGATAAGTCTCTAATTTATCTCAATAATTGGTTATAATAAACATCTTTATAATCCTAATTAGATTATATAACTGTGTAAAGAAGGTCAATAACTAGGATAAAGGATGGTGTCAAAGCCTTATTTAATGTAACCAACAGTATCAAGAAAGTTATGGTGATAAAAAAGGTTTCATAATATATATATATATATAGTGGTATCATTCAATTGAAATATATGAATATAACTTGGTAGGAGGACATAGAGAAACGTATAGTTTTCATGTTTATATGTTTTTATACTAACAAGTTATATCAAAAAATCTATTTTTGACACCAAGAAGCTATGGAAAATGAAAGAATCATTTTCAATTCATGGTATTCCAGAAGTGAAATAATCTCAACTCTATTACTAAAAAGATGTATCATAAATATAGATAAACTTGGGTAGTGTTGGTGACATGTATTAAAGGTTTATTAATACTCATTTTAAAATATGATGCTCTATAAAAAAAATAGGTACCCAAATATAAAGTTGTATTAGTAGTTTATATCATCAATAAGATGTATCAATTGAGATTAAAAGTGGTATGTATTACACTCTTGGGGTGTTGGTTCTTATATATTTATGGTTTTAGTTTGAGTATTACTGAGTTAACAAGGTGAGTTAAAACTAAAAAATCTCACGTTATTTATGTATATGGGAGTAGGTGGGTGAAATGAAATTTTTTTGGATTATTGACCTAAAATATTATTTCTTACACCATTTTATATCTTTATAGGAATGTAAACCTAATTTTTGGATAAGGAATTCTAAGCATGAAGGATGATAAATTGGAAAAATGCATTAGTTCAAAAAAATGATTTAGAGGATATAATATCAAGTATGGAATTTTTTTAATTTCAGCTTGAGTTATTAACCAAGTGTTATCCCTAGTGGAAACAAAGAAAAAAATGATCAATTAATAATTGGATGATTATGATCCTTATGTTAAAAATTGGTAATCATATCCATGATTTAAAGAAAAAAAGCTGTTTATAGAGAATTTCTGCATAGGATATGAAGTGAGTATATTTTTTAAAGGATGTTTGGATATACCCATGTAAAATGTGTTGGATAAAGAATTTAATGATATAGGGAATGAAACATATCACTACATATAGAGTTTTTTTCCAAACACCATACTTATGAAGATCATTAGAAATATGGATTATATAGCCATAGATGATTCATTCTTGATTTGGAATTGATGAAGGAAACCTTATGTTTTTAAGGTAAAACATAAAATGGTTGTTATAGTTAAGATGTATTTAGAGGAAAACTTATTATATCACATGGGTCGAGAGAGGACTACATAATAGGGGGTAAGACTATTAAATCAACCCCTATGGAATTCATAAATATAAGAGGAATGAACTTGAAGGAAAAATTTGGAAATAAATGTCACTATTTATTTTATTGAGAAAGGGGGGAATGATTAGAATATTTCCATATCTAGTTTTTAAGATTTTAGAGTTATGATTATATGCCATAATTAAGGTAATATTTTTAAAAAATCAAAAGGCGTAAAATGTTACAACCAAGAGGATGTTTATTGGATTTTATGAAAAAATATATTAGAGGTATAAAAGTCTTATTGATAACACAAGTTAAAGGGATTAGTTGAATTATATTATGAAGTTATGTTAATAGGTGGAGTTGATGGTGACCATATGCAAGAGTCACACATTTAAAAATTATATGAATGGAGGAATGTTCTATATAAGGATTTGAGATAATTATTTTGAAATGATTATTCAGAGCTGGTAGATAGAATCTCAGTAAAATGATTGAATAAGGGTGAATAGATTTAATAAGATTCCAAAGATATTCTAGTTTATTATGAAGTATAGATATTGATTCTAGAAGATTCTAGTTTAATTTCATGATGTTCATTTTTTTTGGTTTTTGGATAAGTCAAAATCATAATGTAAATCATGGATTTCATAAGTCTAGTAAAAATTTCATGTAGTTTAACTATATTTCATAGGGTTGATTTTAAAAAAAATAATGGGCGAGACCCTATGATCATAAGGTTGATTTTATGGTAAAGACACAAGGTCACCCTATAAACATTAGATTCATTTTATGGAAACTGAAATCTTTGTATGGTTATCTGAAGTGTTTGTAAGGTTCAATATAATATTCATAAGTTTCATTGTGGACTAAAATTGAAAAATTGAAAAGGCATAGTGAAGTCTCCCAATGTAAATAAGATTTTTATTTTCACAAAGGAATGTAAAAAGTCACTCATCATCACATGGTTGATAAGTGGACTTCATTAGGTTCACCTAAATTTTTTATTTTCTTTATAATGTATTATCATAGACTTGAAAAGGTTAATTAGTGGAATTTATATGGTTTACCTAACTTTATAATCCTCACCATAATTTTAAAATTAAACTTCATAAGGTTAAAATGTAAATAATACAATGTTCACCAGGGAACATTTTAACAACCCATACTTTACATACATTGTTAGTACTTCAAAATTTAAGTACACTTAATACAACATAAAAAAAACCATGAAAGGACCGTATAGGTATAGTGTCTTTAGAAACTGGGAAACATAAACAACTGGTTCATAAAGTGTCTACACTGTCTCCCATTTATTTCATCATATCTATAGTCCCTTTTGGCATATGTTACTTAATAACCTTCTTCCTGGCCTGGGGAAGGAAAACATATAAAAGGGTGAGCTCAAATTCTCAGTAAGGGTAAACAAAATAAATATCAATCACATCATATTCATAAGAACATAACATTTTGGAAATCTTACCCTGCAAAAGAGATAATAATTTCATAACATTGGATAAATCATGGTAGTGAAATGTATTCACAATAATCATAACTTAAAACATGAAACTTTGTGGCATACACACATAATCATAGAGAATCATTTCTTATTAGTCAAGAATCATTGCCAAGACTATCTTAGTGGACAAAGTCCATTTCTGAACCGAGTTCACTCCTTCTTCCAGTCCTGTTTCACTGAACCGATTTAACCTGCCGTTCCAGCCATGTCTATCTCATGAGATATAAAATCTTTACCGAATTCATTGGAGGGAGATATAGGTCCCACCCATCTCATAATGATACCATTCTTATGTGTGCCACAAAATAATAAACCATACATCATAGCTATACCCATATAATAAAAATGGGAATCTTAAACATCGTGACATCATAAAACAAATCATATAAGATAATTGAATTCATAAAAATATTTCCACCACAACATAATCAAATCCATGTAATAATAGTGATTGAAACAGAACCCTATATTATCTTAGATGGAAAATAATTTTGATAAAACTCTTGAACTCCATTCTTGAGGAAAATATCCTTTCTACTTCAAAAACATTTTCCTTTCTTAACATGTCATACAATTTTAAACTAAAAGAATTTGATTAAAAATAATCTTGAAAACTTGTAAAGGAAGCTTCTTGGAAATAATTTTTGAAAAATACATTCAAGCCGTATAAGTTAAAAAAAACATTCTTCTCATACTTTTTTCGGAAAAGTCAAAAAGTACCTCGTACGAAAAACGACAAAAGATTCATTTCATATCTATTAATAAAAACTCACTAAAGTGTAAAATTGCATAAAAACTATTGTAGAAGGATATAGATATTAAATATTGAGGAAACATGGATGTGGATGATAAAATACACCCCAGTAAATACAAAAGTATAAACAATCTCGGATAAAAATGAGATTGTGATATTTTCCCTTACCTTAGGTCCGATTTGCTTCGTAAGTGTCTGAACCTCCTGTATAATGATTTAAATAATGTCATTGACTCATTCCAGAATCATAATCATTGTTATGATATCATATATGGTCATATTCTTAGCTTATTATTAGTAATATTTCATTGCTACTTGTTATTCGGGTGTTTATTACTTTTTGTTCTAATGCGTGTTTTATCGAATAAATTCTTATTCTTCTTTTTAGGTTATAGATACCTCATTTCCAGAATGTTATTAGTGTAATATATATCATATTAATTCATTAAATTCATTTAGATAATCATTATGCAATGAAGATCATGTAGAACGAGTCGCATCACATCGTGGAAACGGTATTCCATACATACGCACGAGCGATGATATCATTCCCATGATCGTGGAATTGTATTGGACTATATGTATACTATTTCAGAATCAATATCACTTTAATATAATCATATATATTCATTCTTTACACCATTATACCCATACAAGTAAGGTGGTGGTGGAAAATAGATTACACCACGGCGTGGAGACGGTATTCCGTACGTACGCACGCGTGGTGATTTCATTTTCCATAGGATGGATAGATGGTGAAATAGGGTTGTTTCATAATTATAATAACATATCATAATATTAGTGATACTGATGTTATTACTTCATAATGAAACAACTAAAGAAGAAGAAGTGGAAGAAGAAATAAAGTTGAAAGAATCGTTAACGGACATTACCTCTTCTTTGAAGCGCCTCTTTGCGACCTCCTTTTAGGGCACTAAAATTGGTCTTTGAAGAAGACCAGGACCTCTAGGATGTTTCTAGGGAAGTGGAGAGGAGAACGTGGTAGGGGTTTTCCAAGCATGAAGGCTCAAAGTGGTGTGAGGAAGAGGGGGAGGAGGTGCCCTTTTATAAGGGAGGAGAGGGGCACCTTTGGAAAAACTAAAAATATTATTTTATTATAAAGTCCTATTCGTTCTTAAATAGCTCCAAATTGATTTATTGAGATGATAAGGTGGGGATGGGTCGAAATCGTCTCATCCAATAGAATTTGGACATGTTTAGGTTACTATTTTAACCTTATCATTTAGATTTAACTTTAAGTTAGATAATTTTACTTTTACCGTGTCTTTTTGTGTTCTTACACTATAAGGTTAATAAACATACTATAACAAGACAAATGAACCCCAAGTTGTTTATTAATAATATATATAACCTTATCTATGTCATTTGTCCGAACCTTATATTTTTAGGAATAAAATAAAAATTAATAATATAATATTTTTTTTAAAAACTATTTTATGTTAATTTTGACATTATTTAGTAATTGATTTTTTTGAAAATTATAACAGAATTATTAGTTCGAAGAAAGTTAATTAAATCAATACTAACATTTCATATTAACCTATAAAATTAGTGGAATTCATAAAAAGTCTCAAATTACATTTATTTGGGTATTTATAACATCAATTATGTCAATATTTCATTAATAAGATAATTACTGCATCATATTTGTGTCATAAATAAATTAAATTATTTAATGTCTAAAAATTACAAATAAAAAACCATTATGTAGGAAATCGTTTTAGATTTCTAATGAATATTTATAGTCGAATTTATCTTATGTATAAACCTATATGAAAAATTATTTAGTTATTAAACTTTGATTTTAACTATTTTAACCCTTCTTTCAATAAATTAATAATAAATGTCCTAATCTAATCCATGTGGGCCTAAATGGTCATATTTTATTCCTAAGGTTGTTTATGGTCGAATTAAACTTATCCAATATAATTAGGACATGTGTTAGGGTAATAATAATATCATTTTTACCCTTAATTACCCTATTTACTTTTAACCGTGGTAAATAAAAGTAAAAAGTTACTATTCACCAAAAACTATTTTCATTTCATTGAACCACATTTTACTTACTGACATCAACCATGTCTCTCGGATTTTTGAAATTCCACTCACAGAAGTGGTAAAATTAAGTTTTATGTAAATTTTCAAATTCTCCTAGGAGGTGCGTAAAAGATGGTGAAAAGTTCCATAAAATTTTTATATATCTAAAATTATTATAAAATAACTCCAATGAATTGCATTGAACTTATATAGGTATTGTGTAACCCAATGTTTTCACTATTCATCAAAAATTGAAAGTTTTAAGAAAAATACCAAAATTTCACCCTAGGCTAATTTTGATATTCCGAATCCAAAAATGAAGTCCATTTTGAAAAATAAAATTCATAAAATTTCAAAAGGTGGTTATTACTATTCATAACGGCTAGTTTTAATACTATTTTAATAGCATATCGTTGTTTAGTGAAACTCGGTATTGCGTACGACGTAAGCTATCGAGGAAGGTCGCGATTGCGTGTAAAGAAAGCCAAGCAAGTGTTGTGTGTAGTGAAAGATTCCTTTGATGATTTATATAACATAAAAACAAAATATTTCTCATAAAAGTCTTAGGTGTTACATTCTACCCCCCTTAAAATGAATTTCGCCCTCGAAATTCATCACTTTGTAACAAACAGATGAGGATACTTCTCCCTCATCATATCATCAAGCTCCCATGTAGCTTCTTATAATTGGTGGTTCCTCCATAAAACATTCACCAAGCGAGTGGTCTTGTTTTGTAGGACTTTTTCGCTACGATCCAGAATCTCTATTGGCTGTTCTTCATAAGAAAGATCTTTCTCCAGCTGTACAACTTCTTAGCTGAGTACATGTGAAGGATCAGGTATGTACTTTCTCAGGAGAGATACATGGAACACATCGTGAACTTGAGAGAGATTCGGTGGAAGCGCCAATCGGTAAGCTAACTTCCCAACACGATCCAGTATTTCGAAAGGACCGATATATCAAGGGCTCAACTTCCCCTTCTTTCCAAATCTCATGACCCTCTTCCAGGGAGATATTCGTAAAGAACACTTTATCACCCACTTCAAACTCTAAGTCTTTTCTTAGGTTGTCCGCATAACTTTTCTGTCGACTCTGATCTGCTCTTATGTGTTGTTGAATAGATATGACCTTTTCTTCCATCTCATCAACAAGATCAGGTCCTAATAGCTTTCTTTCCCCAACATCATTTCAGCAAGTTGGAGTCCTGTATTTCTTTCCATAGAGAACTTCATAAGGAGCCATCTAAATACTGGAGTGAAATCTATTATTATAAGAAAATTCCACCAAAGGTAGGTGTTGATCCCAACCACCTTTGAAATCCATAGACCAAGCTCTCAACATATCTTCTAGAGTGTGAATTGTCCTCTCAGACTGACCATCTGTCTAAGGATGATAAGCAGTGCTGAAACTCAACTCTGTATCTAGAGTATGCTGAAGACTTCGCCAAAACTTTGAGGTAAACCTCGAATCCCGATCAGATATAATAGAATGTGGTACTCCATGCAATCATACCACTTCCTTTACATATATCCTGGAAAGCTGATCCAGAGAGAAATCCTCTCTAATAGCAATGAAGTGTGAAGACTTTGTAAGATGATCAACTATGACCCAGATAGCATTATTGCCTTTGGATGTTTTAGAAAGTCCTGTGACAAAGTCCATAGTGATGTTTTCCCATTTCCATTCTGGTATGGGTAATGGTTGTAACATCCCCTTAGACTTCTGTCTCTCAGCTTTAACTTGTTGACAAACCAAGCATCAAGAGACATATTCAGCAACATCTCTTTTCATGCCATCCCACCAGAAGTACTCTTTCAGGTCTCTATACATCTTCGTGCTTCCAGGATGAATATAGAATGAAGAACTATGAGCCTCATCCAGCAGCTCCTTTAATTTGGGGATGGGAGGAACACAAACCCGATTCCGGAACTTTATTATCCCATCACAATCAAGGTTGAATTTTGGAACATTTCTCACCTTTTTTTGTAACTCGACATCTTCTTTCTGTGCCTCTTTAATCTTCACATGTATAGATGGTTGAACATTCATTTGAGAAAGATAATATTTTCCCCTTCCATTATAATTCCAAGATCCATCCTTTGTAAATCCATAAATATTGGATCTTTTGTGATCCTCATCATGGATAAACTGGCATGGTCTTGTCGACATAATGCATCTTCCACCTTATTTTCTTTCCCAGGGTGATAATGGATTGAGCAGTCATAATCCTTAATCAGATCAAACCATCTTCTTTGGCGCATATTCAGCTCCTTTTGTTTGAAAATAAACTTTAAATTTTTATGATCAGTATAAATATCACACCTTTCTCCATAAAGATAATGCCTCCAAATATTTAATGCAAATATTACTGCAGCTAACTCCAAATCATGAGTTGGGTAATTTTGCTCATGGATTTTCAACTGTCGTGAGGCATAAGCTATCACCATATCATTTTGCTAAGAACACACCCCAATACCTTCTTGGATGCATCACTATAGATCACAAACCTTTCTCCACTAAAAGGCAGTGTGAGCACAGGTGCACTGGTTAACCTTCTTTTCAACTCCTTGAAATTCTCTTCACATTCCTCCGTCCAGACAAACTTAACTCCTTTCCGAGTCAACTCGGTGAGTGGATTAGATAATCGTGAAAAATATTTCACAAAACATCGATAATATCCAGACAAACCAAGAAAACTTTGGATCTCAGTTACTGTTGTTGGTCTCGATCATCTTTTGATAACCTCTTTTTTTGCCGGATCCATAGATATCCCCTCTTTTGAGATTATGTGACCCAAAAATGAATCTCTTTGAAGCCAAAATTCACACTTGGTAAATTTGGCATAAAGCTTCTTCTTTATCAAGGTCTTCAATATAATTCTCAAGTGATCTTCATTTTCTTCCTTGCTCTTTGAATATACCAGAATATAGTCTATAAAGACTACCACAAACTGATCAAGATAGTCTCTAATGAATCTATTCATTAGATCCATGAAGATAACAGGGGCATCAGTAAGACCAAATGGCATCACTATAAATTCATAGTGTCCATACCTTGTACGGAAAGCCGTCTTTGGTATATCCTCCCTTTTGAACCTTAATTGGTGATACCCTGAACAAAGATCAATCTTGGAAAAGTATTGAGCTCGGTGTAGTTGGTCAAATAAGTCATTAATGCATGGGAGAGGATATTTGTTCTTGATAGTGATCTTGTTAAGTTCTCGATAATCAATGCAGAGTCTCATTTATCCATCATTTTTTTAACAAACAGAATAGGTGCTCCCCAAGGTGACACACTAGGGAGTATACATCCCTTATCAAGATTCTCTTGGAGTTGATTCTTCAATTCCTGCAACTCAATTGGGGCCATTATATAAGGTGTCCTTGAAATAGGTAAAGCACCTGGTACAATTTCTATTGAAAACTCAACTTCACGATTTGGTGGAAGACCCGGTAATTCCTCTGGAAATACATCGTCAAACTCCCGTACAATGGGCATATTCTTAATCATGAGTTTATCACCAACCATTTGAGATAAATAACCTTCATTTAGTGGAATCAAGACCCATAATTTGGAAGAAATTTCCACTTGAAGGTTATGTTCATCCTTACATCGATAGACGATCTTTAGATTGATCTGGAATATGAAATGTGACTTCCCTTCTTTGGAAATTGATATGAGCTGCATATAAAGAAAGCCAATCCATGCCATGAATCACATCAAATTCTAGTATAGGGAGGATCACAAGATTTGCAGGAAGCACTTTTGCACAAACTTCAATCGGAGAAGAATTATAAACTTTTCATGTGACTGTTGGGCCATTAGGGGTTGTCACAGCTAACTCAACATCTAATTGTTGAGGTAATACGGTGATACCCTTAGAAAATTCTTCAGAAATAAAAGAGTGGGTGGATCCTGAATAAAATAAAACATTTGCTACTTTAGAGTGTAAGGTAAGTGTACCTTTCACCACATCGTTATCGTACACCACATCGCTGATAGAAATTGCATGTGACTTTCCTTTGTCTTTAGCCATAAAAGTTTGTTGACGTCTACCATCATCATCAACCCTTGGATTTGGGCATTGATTGGCATAATGACCCATCTCCTTGAATTTGTAACATTGAAGTGTAGGAGGTTCACTCTGTGTAGCCTTTTCATTGTTCGCATCACTAGACATCTTCTTCCCATCATTGCGGAATTCAAATGCCCGATGACCTTCCTTTACACATTTGAAACATTTACTTGTCCCTTTAAGACAACTCCCACAATGTTTCTTTCCACACTTTGAGCATAAGGGAAAACTCATCTTCTTTTCAGTGGGCTCTATAGATTTTCCTTTGAATTCCATTTTCCTCTTCTTATCAAACCCATATGACTAATGGGTTACTCCAATCTCCATCTCGACTTTGAGAGAACATCGAACGATTTCCTCATAGCTATTGAAGTCCCTTATGTATAATGCCCTTCGAAGACTTGGTTTTAATCCACTAAAGAATCGATCGATCTTACTCTTAGGTTGGATAATAATCCCAGAAGGGTACCTTGCAAGTCTTGTAAAATTTACTTCATAGGTACCAACAGATTCATCATTCTTTTGCTTTAGTTCAAGAAACTCCTTCTCCATCTTTGTTCAGAGAATACGAGGGAAGTACTTATTGAAAAATAAGTTCTTGAACTCGTCCCATTCCATGGAATCAATTTCATCTCTTGGCCTCGTATTCTTGATATGATTCCACCATTGATCAGCATCACCTTCCAAACGATACACTACTAAGATGACTTTATCATGTTCAGAACATTGAAGAACTGAAAATATCATTTTAGTAGTACTGATCCATTGTTCAACAACTAATGGATCGGTAGACCCGCTTAATGAGGGTGGACGCTGCCTCATGAAGGATTCAACAGAATGTTGCTCCTTCCTTTGCTCGTTTGGAAGTCCTGCATGATTCATATCTTGAGAAGGTTGTGTGAGAATGGCTACAAGATTTTTCATTCCATTTCCCATAACATTTGGTTGCCCAGAGGGACAATCATTGCATTACCCATCGCATTCCGCATTAACATGGTTCCTTCAGGTTCCATTCATTGACAAAAACCAAGAAGAATAGTGTGAGAAACACTAATTATAATAGGAAAACCACATAATTAAGAATAAAATTTCACACTTAAGGTCGTATCCTAGGTTGTTCATGGGGATTTTTAAAACACTAAGATTGTGTTCTATGCTTAGACTTATCCTTAGGGTTCTTACTAAGGCTTTCACATCCTAGTTTCCAAAGGTCGCCTATACCTTTCCTCTGATACCAACTATAATGACCCATACTTTACATACATTGTTAGTACTTCAAAATTGAAGTACACTTATTACAACATATAACAAAACCATAAAAGGACCGTATAGGTATAGTGTCTTTAGAAACTGGGAAACATAAATAACTAGTTCATAAAACCTCTATACTGTCTCCCATTTTTTTCATCATATCTATAGTCCCTTTTGGCATATCTTACTTAATAACCTTCTTCTTGACCTGGGGAAAGCAAACATACAAAAGGGTGAGCTCAAATGCTCAGTAAGGGTAAACAAAAGAAATATCAATCACATCATATTCATAAGAACATAACATTTTGGAAATCTTACCCTGCAAAAGAGATCATAATTTCATAACATGGGATTAATCATGGTAGTGAAATGTATTCACAATAATCATAACTTAAAACATGAAACTTTGTGGCATATACACATAATCATAGAGAATCATTTCTTATTAGTCAAGACTCATTTCCACGACTGTCTTAGTGGACAAAGTCCATTTCTGAACCGAGTTCACTCCTCGTTTCAGTCCTGTTTCACTGAACCGGGTTAACCTGCCGTTCCAGCCATATCTATCTCATGAGATATAAAATCTTTACCCAATGCATTGGAGGGAGATATATGTCCCACCCATATCATAATGATACCATTCTTATGTGTGCCACAAAATCATAAACCATACGTCATAGCATAACCAATGTAATAAAAATGGGAATCTTAAACATCGTGACATCATAAAACAAATCATATAAGATAAATGAATTCATAAAAATATTTCCATCACAACATAATCAAATCCATGTAATAATAGGGTTATAAACAGAACCCTATATTATCTTATATGGAAAATAATTTTGATAAAACTCTTGAACTCCATTCTTGAGGAAAATATCCTTTCTACTTCAAAAACATTTTCCTTTCTTAACATGTCATACAATTTTAAACTAAAAGAAGTTGATTAAAAATAAACTTGAAAACTTTTAAAGGAAGCTTCTTGGAAATAAGGTTTTAAAAATCCATTCATTCCGTATAAGTTAAAAAAACATTCTTCTCGTACTTTTGTCGGAAAAGTCAAAAAGTACCTCGTACGAAAAACGACAAAAGATTCATTTCATATCTTTTACTAAAAACTCACCGAAGGGTAAAATTGGATATAAACTATTGTAGAAGGATATAAATATTACATATTGAGGAAACATGGATGTGGATGATAAAATACACCCTAGTAAATTCCAAAGTATAAACAATCTCAGATAAAAATGAGATTGTGATATTTTCCCTTACCTTAGGTACGATTTGCTTCGTAAGTGTCCGAACCTCCTGTATAATGATTTAAATAATGTCATTGACTTATTCCATAATCATACTCATTGTTATGATATTATATATGGTCATATTCTTAGCTTATTATTAGTAATATTTCATTGCTACTTGTTATTCGGGTGTTTATTACTTTTTGTTCTTACGCGTGTTTTGTCGAATAAATTCTTATTCTTCTTTTTAGGTTATAGATACCTCATTTCCAGAATTGTATTAGTGTAATATATATCATATTCATTCATTAAATTCATTTATATAATCATTATTAAATGAAGATCATGTATAACGAGTCGCATCACATCGTGGAGACGGTATTTCGTACGTACGCACGAGCGATGATATCGTTTCCATGATCGTGGAATTGTATTGGAGTGTATGTATACATTTTACGAATCAATATAACTTTACAATAATCATATATATTCATTATTTAAACCATTATACCCATCCAAGTAAGGTGGTGGTGGAAAATATATTACACCACGATGTGGAGACGGTATTCCGTACGTACGCACGCGCGGTGATTTTGTTTTCCGTAGGATGGATAGATGGTGAAATAGGGGTTTTTCATACTTATAATAACATATCGGTATATTATTGATACTGATGTTATTACTTCATAATGAAACAACTAAAGAAGAAGAAGTGGAAGAAGAAATAAAGTTGAAAGAATCGTTAACGGACATTACCTCTTCTTTGAAGTGCCTCTTTGAGGCCTCCTTTTAGGGCACTAAAATTGGTCTTTGAAGAAGACCATGACCTCTAGGATGTTTCTAGGGAAGATTAGAGGAGAAAGTTTCAGGGGTTGGTGGAGAATTAAGGCTCAAAGTGGTGTGAGGAAGAGGGGGAGGAGGTGCCCTTTTATTAGGGAGGAGAGGGGCACCTTTGGAAAAACTAAAAATATTATTTTATTATAAAGTCCTATTCAGTCATAAATAGCTTCAAATTGATTTATTTAGAAGCTAAGGTGGGGATGGGTCGAAATCCTCTCATAAAATAGAATTTGGACAAGTTTATGTTACTATTTTAATCTTATCATTTATATTTAACTTTAAGTTAGATAATTTTACTTTTACCGTGTCTTTTGGTGTTCTTACACTATAAGGTTAATCAACTTACTATAAAAAGCCAAACGAACCCGAAGTTGTTTATTATTAATATATATAACCTTATATAAGTCATTTGTCCGAACTTTATATTTTTAGGAATAAAATACAAATTAATCATATAATATATTTTTAAAAACTATTTTATGTCAATTTTGACACTATTTAGTAATTGATTTTTGTGAAACTTATAACAGAATGATTATCTCGAAAAAAAAGTTAATTAAATCAATAATAACATTTTATATTAACCTATAAAATTATTATAATTCATAAAAAGTCTCAAATTACATTTATTTGGGTATTTATAACATCAATTATGTCAATATTTCATTAATAAGATAATTACTGCATCATATTTGTGTCATAAATAAATTAAATTATTTAATGTCTAAAAATTACAAATAAAATACCATTATGTAAGAAATATTTTTATCTTTCTAATGAATATTTATAGTCTAATTTATCTTATGTATAATCCAATATTAAAAATTACTTAGTTATTAAACTTTGATTTTAACTATTTTAACCCTTCGTTAAATAAATTAATAATAAATATCCTAATCTAATCCAAGTGGGCCTAAATGGTCATATTTTATTCCTAAGGGTGTTTTTGGACGAATTAAACTTATCCAATATAATTAGGGAATGTGTTAGGGTAATAATAATATCATTTTTACCCTTAATTACCCAATTTACTTTTAACCGTGGTAAATAAAAGTAAAAAGTTACTATTCACCAAAAATTATTTTCATCTCATTGAACAACATTTTACTTACTAACATCAACCATGTCTCTTGGATTTTTGAAATTCCACTCACAAAAGTGGTAAAATTATGGTTTATGTAAATGTGCAAATTCTCCTAGGAGGTGGGTAAAAGACGGTGAAAAGTTCAATAAAAGTTTTATATATCTAAAATTATTATAAAATGACTCTAATGAATTGCATTGAACTTATATAGGTATTATGTGTCAATTTTTCCGTAAAATAAATTTAATTAAAATAAATAAATATTTAAATAAAAATTCGGTTTTTAAATAGTAACCAAGTGTTTTCAATATTCATCAAAAATTGAAAGTTTTCCGAAAAATACCAAAATTTCACCCTAAGCTAAATTCGATATTCCGAATCCAAAAATGAAGTCCATTTTGAAAAATAAAATTCGTAAAATTTCAAAAAGTGGTTATTACTATTCATAACGACTAGTTTTAATAATATTTTAATAGTATATCGTTGTTTAGTGAAACTCGGTATTGCGTACGATGCAAGCTATCGAGGAAGGTCGTGATTGCGTGTAAATCAAGCCAAGAAAGTGTTGTGTGTAGTGAAAGATTCCTTTTATGATTTATATAACATAAAAACAAAATATTTCTCATAAAAGTCTCGGGTGTTACAAACATCATAGGGTTCATTTGTGAAATTTATAAGGTAAATAATCCATTTAATAAGGTTCACTTACTTTATTAAAAAATATAATATAGGGGAAGTATAATGTAACTTTCATAATGTTTTTTCCCATAGTATTTTTCAAGGATGGATCAACCAGAGTATCTTAAAAGTGTTTTATTCATCATGAAAATGGAATATAATATATTCCTCTATTAATGGAGATAATCAAGTAAATTAGGAAGATGATTGTGGTGTAATATTATTAATTGATCAAAATAAATGTTTTGTGCTGAATTCATGCATAATAACTAGTTTCATGAAACCATATGGATTAAAGGAGTATTATTAATTGTAATATATGATGTATAAGATGGTCAAATATGAACAAGGAAGTTATGTAATTTGTGGGAATTTGAATATTACATAGGGCCCACATATAATATATTTATAATATTATTGGATGTTTTCTTAAAAATAAAAGAAATGTATTTTGAAATTAATTTGTGATATTTTGTCGAAGATTTCAAGTGGAAATTGTGAGATTTATGAAGACTTGAAAAGGCGTATTTATATATGTTTCTATTTTTTAATGTATGGAATGTATCTCATACAAAAATTCCACATAATAAAGATAAAAGTTTGGATTGAGTATTATGGGTGTTCAAATGAGGAATATCTCAAGATTGGGATAAAAGGAAGTGTTTCCATATTGAAAATATAAAAAAAAATATCTCACATAAATATTCTATAATTCTATAAGAAGGATAGAATATGAAAATATATAATGATAGAATACTCCATCATTATTTTAAATATCTATATGTTAAAAAAAATATGTAAAATTTAACATATTAATATATGCAGTGCATAGAAAAATAATAAGAAAATGAACCATATAAGGATTCCAATGATCATATCTGGTTCAGTTGAAGTGAAGAAGGCTCAAGGGAATATATAGTACCACTACAACATATGGTTGTTAAAGAGGTGTAGACAATGATATATAATGTGTAGATTTATCCTCATCCATATAATTGACATTTTTACCATTAAATTATATAACAACAAATATATAATCGTCATAATGAGGAGTAGGTCTCATGCAGCTAGAAAAAGTAGTGTGAAATTGTAGTGGAGTTCAATAGTGAATTTACCTAGTGTTGTGGATTCATAATGCTGTGATTTAAAAGATGATGATGAAGAGAACCAAAATATATAATATATTTATAATATTTCTATATTATTACACAATGGTACGTGAATTCCTTCACCAAAGTAGTTAGCAAGGGAGAAAAAGATGTAGTGTCCCTTGGATTAATAGTGTGCCTTTCTTATGTAATTGTAACATATAAAATGTTTAGTATTACCAATTAATGTGACTAAAGTTTTATTGATGTGTGCTCATTTGATTATACATTAGTGGTGATCCAAGTGAAATCCTCATGTTTCTAGTTTAATTTACTTTAATACACATTGGTTTATCACTTTGCGAGGAAGAGTGTGGAAGGAATTAAGTGATAGGTTGAATATAATTCCTTCCAATGTGTAAAAAATATTCAAAAGATAATTATCCTGAAAATTAAAATATTAAATTATCCAATATAATTATTCATCAATCCATATTAGGGTATCTAAGGTCCCAATAGTTCTAATTATGGTTCCATAAAAGCAGTTGGCTTCTCCTTGTAGGTTTCCTCATCTAAGAACTCATTAATGAATAATATCTTTACTACTAACTTTTACAGATGAATTATTTCCATTATAACCATAATATTATCTAAATATTAAAATTTTTAACAATAGATTAAAATATATCTATGAACTTTACCCCTTTAATTTATTTAAACTCTTTTATGAATATTAGGGTTTTGTACTTCTGTTTACTATTTTCTTTTTCCTTTAATTGATACACCCATTTATTTTGAAGTATTTTCTTCTTAATAGGTATATACACTATCTCCCATGTTCTATAAACATGGAGGGATTCAATCTTATCCATCATGGATAACTCTTACTAAACCGATTTTTTCAAACTTATCACCTCCTTTAAATTCCGGATCTCTCCATCATTCATAAGAAGCAATAAGTGTAAGATAATTATCACAACATTTGTCTATATGGATTTAATCATTTCATTACTAAAACATGAAAAAATATCTTCTGGATATTGTTCTTGAGCTTCCATAGTCATTGACCTTTCTAATACTCGAAGCCATGGAAACGTCATTAAAATTTAACTCCCTTGCAAATATTCCCCTAAATATTTTGACGTTTTCAGTATTATAGTGCTTCTTAAATTCTATAGATTATCTATAACATCTATAAATCCATTCAGTCAAAAAACATATTCTGATTATATTTTGATAAATTCAACATTATTACCTTGGTTCCTATCTTTCCATGTGATATTTTCATTGAATATCTCATTTTTTCTTTTAAAAACCTTGTATATCTTTTATCCAAAATCTAAACACCAAACTCTTTTTCTCTATAATGGATAAATACATACACTTAAGACTTATCCTCTAGTGTTCCTCTTTATATGGAATCAATGTGAACATTAGAGAGTGTAAATAATATTTTTATATGATTGAAATCCAATTTCATTTATACCTAATAAAATTATATATGTTCCTATCCTAATATACAATAAAGACCCATATTGATTAAGACTTCCACACAATTAAGTGTTTTTTCTAAAAAAATATTGGAGAATCCTACATAATTTCTCATAATCGTATTCTTAAACAATTTTTTTATTTATCCCCTCCATAACTCTATCCTATTTCGGAGTACATGGTAGGATGTTTTCAAACTATATTTTTTTCCACAATCAAAATCTCTAGAGATATCTACTTTTGTACTCCCCACAATTATCAGACCATAAGTATTCTACTTTTTATCTAGTTTCCTTCTCTATTGGAGTTATCCATCAGAAACGTATTCCAAATATCTAATACATTTTATTGAGAAATAATACCCACACAATTCTTATTGCATCATCAGTGAAAATTAAGTAATAGAGGCGTCCTTCATGAGGACGAATTGAATAATGTCCCCATGTATCTATATGAACTAACATTGAATTCTAGTTCATTGAAATATTTCTTTCTATTTTAAAGGATTATTTTCTAATTAACTCTAATTTATTCCTCTCATGTTTTGTACTCTATGGTTTCATCCATAAACATCCCTTTAATATCTAGGATTTTCATTCCCTTCTCCCTAAGGCGACCCTGGTGGTTTTGTTGTACCTTGATAAAAGTTACACATCTATAATTCATTGAACCTTTTGATACTATAATTAGATATAAATTTATATCCTTTGTTTATTTTTTATTACTATGAATCTGTGTAAAATTATTCATTCTCTATCTATGAACATTATATAGAAACTCACATCATTTAACTATCCAATTAAATTAAGTTATTTCTCAATCCCAATATATTAATTACTCCTAAAAAATTTAGAAATCTTGCTCTCTTATTCAATATATAAATATCTCCAATACTAACTGTGTCAAGATATTTATTATACTGTAGTCATACCTAATGGAATATTCCTAAATTTTAGTTCATTATGCTTCCACTCTTATATGTTGAGTGAAACGAATATCTAGAGTATATCACCCAATTCTCATGTGAACTAACTACATTTAAAAGTAAGCCACTCCTATCTTCCAACACGTGATTTATATAACCACTTCTCAAAGTGTGTATTATGTAATTCACTATGTTCACATTACAATATTTTTTGAGGAAACCTTTCTCCCATAATTCCATCACATGGGACCGCCTTCCTCATAGTCACACTTTCTTTTGATTTTCATTTTTTACCTTTCCTATAAACCTTATATAGTATGTATCACTCCATTATTTATGTACTTTATGAATTTTTTGGAATATATTTGGATCTCCTTTTTATAAAATTCCTTATTTGGAACTAAATCCCATATGTCTAAAAACACTAGGTCATTCTTCCTTCTCAAGTTCCTCATAATGGTGACCATTTTATCATATGATTCATGGAGTGAAGAGAGTAACAATAAAATCTATTCTGGATCTCACATCAGGTTGGGTGAAACTTCTACCATTGTTTTTATAGAATATAGGGTTTCTTTCAACTAAAACCATTTGGGTATGCAACATTACTGCTCTTACATATATCACTTCAATGGATAGAAGAAAATAAAGGAGATATAGTAGAGTATTTAGGACATGATAAACTCTATAAATTGTCCATGGGTCCTTATTGCAGACTTTATGGAAATTATAAATCATGATGAATGGTTAAAATGTTAATTTATTCTACCTCGAGTAGACTGTTCATGTATTTTATTGAAAATAGAAATCATTATGAGTTAAATTGTGTTGGTTCCAAATACACATAGTATATAAATCCCCTAACTAAGATAATGTAAATAAAACTGGATAAAACCTTTGTCAATGCAATCACCATTAATGTTTGGGCATCAATTTCTTTCTCGAATATAAGAAGAGTTAACTATTATCATTATCCTGTTGGGTCGAAAAAAAGCGAGGAATGATGGCAAGAGGGGGGGTGAATTGCCTTTTAAAAAATTGATTAACAAATTAAAAATCAAAGTATAAATGCAGCGGAAATAAAGAGGCAAGACTCACAAAATTGATAACGGAGTTCGGCCAAAACCCGGCCTACGTCTCCGCTCCCAACTCAACCGTTGAGAGATTCCTACCGCTTGCTTTTCAATGGTTTTAGCAAGAAACCCACTAGGCTTTGAGGTAGCACTAGGACCTATTACAGCTTGCTTTTTGTGGTTTAGCAAGAACCCACTTGCTTTTGATGGTTTAGCAAGAACCCACTAGCCTTTTTAACGGGTGAAGGCTAGCTCACCGAAAACTCAAGCCTTTTAAAAGGAAAGGCTTGAAGAAACCTCTTCACACCTTAGTGGTGGTGTGAGAACCCAAAGAAAGGGAGATGAGAAAAGAGTTTGGGGTTTGTAGGCACAAACCCAAAATGAAGCTCAAAATAAATAAAACTATAAAAACCGTAATTGAGGAAGACTTGGGCGCCAAGGTATGATGGAGTTGATGTAGCGTGCTCTCCCAAGCTTCTTGAGGTGCTCCTTGGATTGGGAATTGGATTGGAGCACTTGAGGATCCTTGAAGGTGGAGCGCCGGAGGTTCGCCAAATGTGCAACAATATGTCCGGGCGCTTGGTATATGATCCGATTGGGTTCCAGGGCTTCCTTGGACTTTATTTATAGGCATGGAACCCATTGGGGGCCTTCGGAGCCGTTGGAGAAGTCCTCGGAGCCGTTGGAGGCCAAAAGATGGTTGACTGGTCAAACCCAACGGCTAGTTTGACTGGGCTACCGGCTGGCCGGTGCAGGGCCACCAGCTGGCCGGTGCCTTGGCAGAGGAGAAGGCCTTTGGTCCAGGCTCTACCGGCTGACCGGTGGAGGAGCCACCGGTCGACCGGTGGGGAGACAGTAGCAGTCCAATTGAACTGGGTGCCACCGGCTGGCCGGTGACAGAGCCACCGGCCGACCGGTGGGACCTGGCAGTGGGCAATGCCTCTGCCAGGTCCACCGGCTGGCCGGTGCTATCACACCGGTTGGCCGGTGGACTGTATTTCAGTCCACTGCTTGTCCATTCTTGGGCCAACTTCTTGGTAATCAAATGCCTATCAACAAAAACACTTAAAACACAATGTTAAACATATATGAAAGTGATTGTGATCATGAAAATCAAAGAGTGTGGGGTACAACAATCTCCCCCTATTTTGATGATCACAATCACTTATCTAAGCAATGTAAAAACTTAAATGAAAGGCATGCTTTAAATGATAAATTGAGAATAAATACTAAGCATGAGAGAAAGGATTCTCCCCCAATCAATCAAGAAAATTCTCGCCCTTTGTGATTATCAAAATAGAATGGGGCATAAAACTTGATTGAGGGAATATTGAAAATCAAGAACAATTGGAATTTTTGAAAATAGAATTGAAAAATTTGAATAACAGTTTGAATTGAAAGTTTTGAATCTAAAACCAATTGAAATTTGAAATTTGAATTGAAAGTTTTGAATCAAAAGTTTGAACTGAAAGTTTTGAATGAAAAATTCGAATTGAATATTTTGAAATGAAAATTTTGATACCAAGTGTTGAAATTGAAGGTTGGAATCGAAAATTTTGAAATTGAAATAAAAAGGGCTTAAACGATCCTAACTCCCCCTAAATAAAAACAACAAATCACCGGGGAGAGGAAATAAATTTTGGCCCGGAGAGACTCGCAAGAAGGGATTTTTCAATCCAAACTTGCCTCATAGCGGGTCTTCTCCTATAGAATTCATCGGAAAAGAAAAAAGATTTGGGTTGACCGTACCGGGCGTTTTTACAATTACATTCATAAATAAGGTGCCCAGATTTTTTGCAATAATTACAAAATTTGAATTGGGAGCTCCCCCTTACAAAAATAGTGGGTGCATGGGAGGAAGAGGCTATATTTGTATATCCTAGCCCTTGGGTGGTTCTAGATATTCGTTGGGAACCTAGGAGATTTGAAAGATTTTGTTCCCCTTGGGTGAACTTAGCTAGGGTCTCCCTTAGGTCTTTGATGGTTGATTCCATAGAATCAACATTTGGAAAATTTTGGATTTTAAGGGTGAGTTCCTCCTTCTCTTTGAGAAGTTGGTCTTTTTCGGAGGAAAGTTTTTTGAAAGACCTTTTTAGAGCAACAAATTTTGACGAGAGTTTATGAAAACCATTTTCAAGTTGGTCTCTAGCATGTGAGAGTTCTTCATAAGATAAATGATTTAAAGAATTTGAATTTGAAGAAAAAGAGGATGAGGAGTCGGAAGATGTTACCTCATGAAATGCCATTAGGCATTTTGTACCTTGGTCGCTCGAGGAGGAGGAGGAGGAGGATGAGGAGGTGTCACTCCATGTCGCCTTGAGGACCTTTTTCTTTCCTTTCTCCTTAGCCCGTTTTTTGTTGAGTGGGCAATCGGGCTTGTAATGGCCCTTTTCGCCGCACCCGTAGCATTTTACCTTGGGCTCGGATCTTGCGGTGTGTTCTTGCTTTCGCGCCTTGCGAGATTTCTTCTTCTTCTTGTGATTCTTCATAAACTTGTGCATTTGGCGGGTGAGATTCTCCATTTCCGAGTCGCCGCTTGAGGATGAAGAAGATGAAGATGATGATGAGGAGGAGGAGCTTACTTCTTTTTGTACCTTGAGGGCGATGTTCTTTGGTGTCTTGATTGGTGTGCCCTCCTTTTGAGCTTGCCTCCTCATCGTGATCTCGTAGGTCATTAGGGATCCAATGAGCTCCTCGACCGGCATGTTTTTGACATCCTTAGCTTCTTGGATTGCCGTCACTTTAGGTTCCCATGAGCTCGGAAGGATCCATAGGATCTTCTTGACCATTGTTTCTGCAGAAATGTTATCTCCAAGGGACTTTCTACCATTACACACGTCAGTAAAGCGAGTAAACATTTCAGAAATTGATTCATTTGAATGCATGGAGAAAGATTCAAAATCTTGTTGAAACATATCTAATCGAGTATCCTTCACTTTGTTGGTCCCCTCATGGGTAACCTCCAAAAGTTTCCAGATTTCATGTGAGGAGGTGCAAGTAGACACTCGATTGAACTCATTTCTATCTAAGCCGCAATGGAGAGCGTTCATGGCTTTGCCATCAAGCTCAAAATTCTTAATATCGGCGGGGGTCCATTTGGATTCGTCGGGGGTAGACAAAGTATAACCTTGCATGACAATTTTGTAAATAGGATATCCTATGCTTCTTAAAAAAGTGGTCATGCGGGTTTTCCAATAATTATAGTCGGTCCCATCAAAAAATGGAGCCCGACCCAAAGAAAAGCCTTCGGGGGAGAAAGAGGTTGATGCCATCTTAATGGATCTTAAAATTTGTAACCGGTTAGGGTATTACACAAATTTTCCCTCTGATACCAATTGTTGGGTCGGAAAAAAGCGAGGAATGATGGCAAGAGGGGGGGTGAATTGCCTTTTAAAAAATTGATTAACAAATTAAAAATCAAAGTATAAATGCAGCGGAAATAAAGAGGCAAGACTCACAAAATTGATAACGGAGTTCGGCCAAAACCCGGCCTACGTCTCCGCTCCCAACTCAACCGTTGAGAGATTCCTACCGCTTTCTTTTCAATGGTTTTAGCAAGAAACCCACTAGGCTTTGAGGTAGCACTAGGACCTATTACAGCTTGCTTTTTGTGGTTTAGCAAGAACCCACTTGCTTTTGATGGTTTAGCAAGAACCCACTAGCCTTTTTAACGGGTGAAGGCTAGCTCACCGAAAACTCAAGCCTTTTAAAAGGAAAGGCTTGAAGAAACCTCTTCACACCTTAGTGGTGGTGTGAGAACCCAAAGAAAGGGAGATGAGAAAAGAGTTTGGGGTTTGTAGGCACAAACCCAAAATGAAGCTCAAAATAAATAAAACTATAAAAACCGTAATTGAGGAAGACTTGGGCGCCAAGGTATGATGGAGTTGATGTAGCGTGCTCTCCCAAGCTTCTTGAGGTGCTCCTTGGATTGGGAATTGGATTGGAGCACTTGAGGATCCTTGAAGGTGGAGCGCCGGAGGTTCGCCAAATGTGCAACAATATGTCCGGGCGCTTGGTATATGATCCGATTGGGTTCCGGGGCTTCCTTGGACTTTATTTATAGGCATGGAACCCATTGGGGGCCTTCGGAGCCGTTGGAGAAGTCCTCGGAGCCGTTGGAGGCCAAAAGATGGTTGACTGGTCAAACCCAACGGCTAGTTTGACTGGGCTACCGGCTGGCCGGTGCAGGGCCACCGGCTGGCCGGTGCCTTGGCAGAGGAGAAGGCCTTTGGTCCAGGCTCTACCGGCTGACCGGTGGAGGAGCCACCGGTCGACCGGTGGGGAGACAGTAGCAGTCCAATTGAACTGGGTGCCACCGGCTGGCCGGTGACAGAGCCACCGGCCGACCGGTGGGACTTGGCAGTGGGCAATGCCTCTGCCAGGTCCACCGGCTGGCCGGTGCTATCACACCGGTTGGCCGGTGGACTGTATTTCAGTCCACTGCTTGTCCATTCTTGGGACAACTTCTTGGCAATCAAATGCCTATCAACAAAAACACTTAAAACACAATGTTAAACATATATGAAAGTGATTGTGATCATGAAAATCAAAGAGTGTGGGGTACAACATATCCTATTTTGGAAAATCATGTTTCCAAATTAGTTAAACCATCCTTTCCATTCATATTTAACAATGCTTAGATTATACACCCAGATTGTAAAAAATTGATCCAGGAAACATGGAACACCGCAAACATTAAATATGATGCCCTGGATTTTATTTTCAAGCTCAAAATTCTAAAGAAAAATTGAAATCTTTGATAAAGGAACACTTTACGAATCACGATGCAAGTATTTACAAGATAGATTATCTCCTTTACTATATTCAGGAAAAAATTCTGATTATGACTTTCCAAATGGTATTAAATTAGAGAATGATATTACTCATGAGATGAATATTATTCTCAATCTCAAAGAATGTATGTAGAAGGAAACATATAAAGTGAAATGTATTAAATAATAATACATAAACATTAATTTTTTAAATATATTCAGATGTTTAGGAAAAATAACAAGACCCATTCAATTATATGTGATAATGGGATTTTTTGATAAAAAAAAGGATTTAGTTTCCCATGTTGTATCTTAGTACATGAACCTCTTTAATTATACCAATTAATACACTGATGAAATGCAATACATTATTCCCAAGATTTTCATCCATGATAATAACTCAAATATATTTGTTGTTCCTTTTAAATTAGAGATCAATGATACAATTTTTGGTTTAAATAATGGGAGCACTCCATGATCAAATGGATTTAAACACTATATCTTCCAAACCTATTAAGATATCATTAATTTGGCTGTCTCCAGACTTGTTAAGCACATATTTCAAAATTTTCATCATACACAAGGTTTGAATGCTTAATTTATTTCTCTCAATCCTAAAGTGGAGAATAAAAATGAAATTCATCCTTTTAGACCAGTGGACCTGGTCAAAAATATTTATAAAATTATTGGGAAAATTACTAAAAATAGGATTTCCACTATAGACAAAAAAAATGGTTTCATAAAATGAATTTGGTTTTATTAAAGGTTGAACTATTAAAGATCATCTTATCATTTTTTCTGATTGTGTCAATATCCTTAGGAAATTCGCAAGAGGAGGTAATATTTCCATCAATATTGATAAAAAACATTTCACACTCTTTATTGAAGATTTATTTGTAATTTTATAACCAAATTTGTATTTGATGAGGTTAATATAAATAGGGTAAAAGTCCTACTGAGTTCTACTCATATTTTAGTGATTATCAATGGCTCTCTAGAGGGATATTTCACCTGATTAAGAGGTTTTAGACGAGGTGATCCTCTCTCAACAATTTTATTCTCCATTGTAGAGGAGTGTTTCAGCATAATTCTTCTTAACTTGGAGAGTACCAATTAATTGACACCTATCTGGGAGGGAAGAGGTCTTGTTTCCCTTGATCACTTGTTGTAAACTGATGACATAATCTTCTACACTCAATGTGGTAAAAGAAACATCAAAAACATAAATAATCCCCTTCTTAATTGAAAAAAGGTTTTAGGTTCATTCATCAATTGGAATAAATGTTACTTTTACATTGGAATAAACATTAATTCTACCAAAAATGTGAATATCATCAATGAGATGGGTATCATAGAAGATGTGTTACCGTTTACATATCTTGTTTTCCCTTTATTTTTGGGAAATATCACATTGATAATTTCTCACACATTGTGAGCTAGATTAGAAATCAACTTGATTCTTGGAAATGTAAGTATCTTTCAATTCTAGGTAGATCGACCTTGTGAAATATATTATTATCTCAAAATTTGATTATTAATTTATGGTTTTTAAATGGAAATTTTCTCATATCAAAAGTATGAGCTACTCCATAAATAATTTTATTTGGAGTGGTACCATTTTGTAAAGAAAACTTTCCACTATCCCATGGAAACAATTTTTTCATCCCATTATCAGTGGTGGGATTGGTATTAAAAATCTCATAAAATTCAATCAATATTTTCAGTATAATTTTATGTGGAGACCCATCAATGAGAAATTAAGAGAAACTAATTTTTTGAAGGCCATATTTCTAGGGAAACTGAAATTGGGAAAAATAAATTACATGGAATCCTCTATATATCCTACTTTTGAAGACTCATTTCCCACTATTTTGATTAATTATCATTGGCTGGACAGTACTATGTATTCTCTTAATTTCTGTCTTGACAACAGACATGTTCACATCTCTTTAACAAAATTACATCAGTTGAAATATCTTTTGATACAAATGTATCAATTAAGGATCAAAGGGATAACTCATTGGATTGTCTTCCCGTAGATATGAAGGAATAATTATGAACTATAATTTCATTAATGGTGGAGACATTATTCTATGGTAACCTACTTATAATGGAAAATTATATTCAAAATCTTTTAATCGAGATATTATTCAAGAAATTATTGTATTTGGGATAAATAATTGAATAGGTTTTAGATACTTCCATCAAGAATGAATATTTATTGAATAATTATGCACTAGAGGCATCCTACTAATGTTTTATTGTAGCTTTTGGGTAAAAATATGTTCTCAAGATATACCCTATGTAATCAAAATAGGTAAGAAAATGATCAATTATTTATCAGTTTTATTATGGCGGCTACTCTATGGATTACTATGGGATCTCTGTTTGAGGTCAAATTTCCTTATATTGATAATATTAAAGAACATATTGCTACTTTTATGTGGATACATGGTTAATAGAATCTACACAATCTTCTTATGGCATCCTGATCAAAAAAATTTACATGTGATTTGGTACTATATAATCAAATATAATCTTGAATTCAACCCCTTATGTCTTCAATCTATACTTGTTCGAATCATTGTTGATGTGAAAAGTGAAAATGACCTCTAATATGAATTTGTAACAACCCCATACATGAACTTATTATTCTTATTCACTTTAATATTTCAGGTAATTATCATCCTCCGTCTATAAGATTTTAAGTAATATGGATCTCTCCTTCCACTGGTTGGATAAAATACAACACAAATGGTGCATTGAGAGGAATCCCCGGTCCCTCTGGGTATGGTTCTATTATCAAATACCATACTAGAAATGAAATGATTTGTTTCTTTGGTCCATGTGGCTTCATCACATCTCTTAATTCTACTATGATCAGCATTATCATTGAGGTGGAGGTGGGGAAGTAACATGGATTGATCAACTTGTTACTTAAATGTGACTCCACCATAGTTGTGAAAACGATTATATATGGTTCTATTCATATATCATGGAATCTAGATGCAAGGTGTATCAACTTAGTAGAATCACTTTCATCCATGAAATACATTTTTACTCATGTTTTTTATGCTAAATACTTGGTAGATGGGCTATCAAACAAGGGGTTATGACTATTGAGTTGACTATGCTGAAAGTAATTCCTGATGATATATTTTCTATATAGAAACATAAAATTTGTAAAAATATCATTTTAGTATTTTCTAACTTTTATTTTATTAAATAAATACGAGCTTTATTATAATGCTCCAACCCTTGAAGCCTGGAGTCAGTGCATTTTTTTAAATTGGCATGATTATGAGGAATCAAATCCCAAAGGATCGATCATTTTTGCATTATTGGAAATCCAAATTACAAATATAATACTAATAATAAATTGTAAAATACAAAATAAAAATATTATACATACTAAAATGAAATAAATTGCTTCCATGAATGTTTATTCCAATATTTCTTCTTTGTAACCTGGGGAAATGAAACATACTAAGGGTGAACTTAAATGACTATTAAGGGTAAGTAAACTGAAAGAAATAAATAATCATTACGAATAAAATATCATACAATGGTAAATAACTGATAACACATTCCATTAAAATAACTAGATAAGGTAAAACCAATATGGAATGGTTAAAAACTAAAACACATTCCATTTAATAAATAAACTGAAAATCAAATGTATCCATAGACTTGTCGATGAAAAATGTCATGGATGAATAATAACTAAAACTAAATGAGGGAAATAATTTCATAATGTACATAATGTCTATGGCACCAGAAAACCAACATCATCAAGACCTTTCACAAGATATTTTTTAACTATGAATATAAACCCATTTAATTTGGCAAATTATTTATCTCTTGAGAACCTGTCAATGCATCAAGGAGCTATATAATGTCCAAGCTCTAGCCGTAATTAATAGTCTAATGAATTCCTCAAATTGAAAAATAACAATCTTCCTTATCAAATATCCATATTTAATAAAGAACACAAAATTATCAATATTTCCCCAGTTAATAAAATAACTATCAAAGTAAACACCATATATAAAAATGATATACAGTTTAGGAAATATTAATATTCATTGTATAATAATATGGATATTAATGTAAATTTCCATAAAAAATGATTTTTATAAAATGATTGTTACAAGAAAAAAGTTAACAATCATAAAAGTATTTGAGATCAAAATGAAAATGATTAAGAATAGTCTTTAAGAGGATAGTCTTTAAAAAATTCCAAAGTGTCCCACACTAATTTGAAACATTTAAATCTTAATACTTGATTCATGCTCAAATTTACCCAAGAGAAGAATGTAGAACAGTCTTTTTAGTTTAGCTTGGGTTGTCGAATCCTCAGAGACCTAAGAAGTAACCTATGGACAAGTACATTCTATGGACTGTATTTGGCTATTTAGTGGCCAACTTTGGGTTGATTTTAGATGTGTTTAAGTGATCACTAAAATTCTTAAGTGAATTAAAATTATGAGAAGGGTTGATCCAAGGTTATTACAAGGGGTGGATTGGATGCATTCTTTTTCTTGTAAAAATATTTCAATTTCATATATTTGAGATGGGTTCATTTAAGGAGATCTAACAAAATCATCACTTACTGGTTTAACGCCTACACACCCTAATACTAATCACCTATACACTTTAAGGATCAAAGTTATGATCACTCTAAGGTAAAGGTTCTTATTAGCACTTGAAATGTGTGACCTTAAATTCAATAAAGATGAAGAAGTTTTGAAGTCAAAAAATAGAAATCTCATTTAAAATAAGTGATTATCCATTAATAGAGTGAGATATAACATCCCATAAATCCCCTTGCTACTCCCTTGGATCAACCCATAATTGGGTTAGACCTCCATTGATTCCATTGTTTCAATGGTAGCGGAAAGTAGACTCATGAGGGAGGAATTGTAGAAGTTAAAGTAAACAGTGAAAGAAAACAATCACTCCACCGTTGTGTGATAATCTCACAGGGTTTGGTATGAACAAGTTCAAACCTTGATGAAAAGATATCAATTTGATTATATGAAGAATATAAAAATAGAATATGAAGAACTTTTATAAAGAAACTAAGGTAATGCATGGAACTTACAATTGAAGGAATGTGATTAATACATCAAATTGGTAGCATAACATTAAAACGAAACAAAGCTCAAAAATCCTCAACTCCTCCACCACCACTGCATTAAATAGGAATTTTTGAAGCCTTGGGTCGAGCCTTGAATATTACAGGTCTCCTCAATTAATTTTGGTGGGCCATAGGTGGGTGGAAAGTTGAGGGAGAGTTGATTTTTCCACCCTTGACCCGAGGTGGCATCTAGCTTTCATCCACCGAACTGACGTGCTTGGAAGTCCCTCTATATGGCCGAATTAGAGTGGTCCATATAAAAATAAAATGGAGCCCCGGATGTCACCTAACCTCATGAAATATTTGGGCCCATTTAGAGTTGTTTATTCGGAGATATGATTAGAATAGTGGGCAGTTTTTCTGGACCGTGGAATCAGGCCCCGAATTTTATCTCTAATTGGGGCCGCCTAAATAACCACAATGGAAGCCGAATTGGCACTGGATCCTAAATAATTATTTGTTCCTCTATATGTCTTATATAATACCACGAAATTTGGGCTTCATTTGGTTTGTAATGTGGGTCCCACATTCTCATCAGTGTGCTGGTGTCCAATCTTTCTTCTCTAGAATTTCTTCCATTCATCTCCAAATATCTCCATCATCCTTTATGAATCCTCCACTGATCCGTGAATGAAACATGTTCATATTAAAGTTTATATCAGTTTACCCAAATATCAAATTCAAATATGGATAATTAATTTCATTAAAATCAGATGAATCATTGGGTACTTTAAATGATGTTCAAAAGTGTACCACATAACAGTGCAATTTAAGAAGGAATTACAATCATAATGTGAAATGATGATCAAAGTTTAAAATGAACTAAAATAGTGTTTATGAATAATAAAGAACATTAATATTATATATATTTAGAATGAATATTAGCCTCATTTAGCGTCTAATCACACCTCCCAACTTGAGTTTTTCTAGTCCCGAGCAAAATGTATCTCAACAATATTAAATTTGAATTCCCTTTTCCAAAAACATTTTAATAAACAATGACCACCAAAAACCCTTATAAGAAAAAATCAGGAAACCCAACAAAATATTTTAATACAATATAGTTTCATAAGCATATCCCAATCCAAAACCCATTCCTTTGTTCAAATTCATTGCCATATTTCATCCAATATCAATTAAGTATGAGGATGTGTTGTGTATCACAATAGACATGGGGGTTCATCTTTATTAAAGGGGAAAATGATGGAAGCGCTAGGTGGAATCACATTTCAATATTAATATTAGTATTAAATTATTTTTATTGTATTTTTTTTGCAATTTTTCCATGGTAATTGAAATTGCACTCAAAAGAGTCAACCCCTGTAGCGAGACTTTTTGGAAGACTCCCAGGCTCAAAGTCCTTAGGGAACCAATTGAATCCCAAACACTCGGGCATCATCTCGAGTTAACTCAGTCAAAAACAAATTCAAATTATGAAAAATAGAGATAAAATTACTATCTCTGGGCCAGACAACTATGAAGTCATGATCCCCAAGTGCCGAAAGCCCCGCATTAGGTCATTTCATTGCTCTACGCACAAATTTACTGTTTTTTTGAATACTCATATTAAAACTAAAATGATCACCAAACCTATGCTATTTATTTGGGGGAACCCATGAACTCAATCTAATACCCCAATATCCAAAGAACGACCGTTATGATTTTCTTTTATTTGGATGAAAAAATAATCCTCGAAATATTACATTAGAGAGCCACACTTTCCAAAATCTATGCTCATGAAATTATACATGGATTAAAATTAAAATCAAGGCATGCTAAATAATTAGATATTCAGTTTCAAAGTGTGCAATGTGTATTACCATGTTCAAAGTTAAAGGAATTTTTCTTTCCATTTACACAATTTTTTTTCTTCAAATCATTCATTTTTTTTGATACAAAAGCATTTTTTAATTTTATCTCCCCCCTAACATAAAATAACAGTGCCCCCAGTGTTTGAAGAAATGAGAATTTAGAAGGAGTAGACGCAGGTAAGGGAATTTCAAAAAGGAAACTAAAATATGAGGATCATGGAATGAAGTCACCAGGTGGTTGAAGTTGAAGTTCTTGTTGCTCCAATTTAGTCCTTTGATATCCATGTCACTTGTAGAGTTCCCTAGTAGAAAAAGGAAAAAAGAAAGAAAAAAAAACAAAAACAAAACAAAACAATATATATATATATATATATTTATATATTAAAGAAATTAAAATATAAGTATATATATAAAAATTATAGAATAAGGAAGCACAAAAATCCATAGGTCATTGGTAAGCGCGCGCCCCTGTCTCCCTTCGGTCCCGGGTTCAAATCCCTGTGGCTTCGCCGGTTGTGATGGGGCTTTCCTCATGACCTACGATGTGGTCGTTTTTTATTATGATATTTTTTTTGTATTTTTATTTTAACCTACAAAAACATAAAAATAAAATAAAATAAACTAATGATACATTGTCTTCTTTTTAAATTTCTGGGTAAGGTATTACTCAAGGATCACACCACATGACACTGATGAATATGGAGCTCCCCTTTCATACCCATCTATAGTCATAATAGAAGAACATGTAAACAATCTATTTTTTTATTAAATATAAAAATTATTAATTAATTCTATTTAAAATATAAAGTTGATTAAAACAACAAAATGATAGGAAACTTGAAAACCATGGGTTTCCTCCCATGAAGCACTTTGTTTAACGTCATTAGCTCGACTTGGACTTCTAATTGATTAATTGTTTTCGTCATCTAAGGTGGTTTCACACAATTCTTCATCAACTTCATGTTTTTCCAATGGTTCAATGAATGGTTTGACTCTATGACCATTAACTTTAAAGGTTTGACCATTGGTGGGATCTTGAATTTCTATAGCCCCATCGGGGTACACCTTATGCAATATGTATGGACCTGACCATTTAGACCTTAAATTTCCTGGGTGTAAATGAAGTTTTGAACTATACAAGAGCACAAATTTTCCATGTTCAAAATGTTTGACTTTGATATTCTTAGATTTGTAGGCTTGAACTATAGCTTTATTGATCCATGAATTTTCATAAGCCTTCATCCTTAGTTCCTCCAGTTCATTGAGATCTAATTTCCCTTTCATTCCGACCTATGAGAGGTAATAATCCATTTTATTAATTCCTCAAAAGGCCTTATTCCCAATTTCAACAGGTAAATGGTATGATTTTCCATAAACCAACCTATATGGTGAAATTCCTAGGATGGTTTTCTATGCTGTACGATATGCCCAAAGTGCATCCAAGAGTTTCTCACACCAATATTTCCTAGAAGGATTGATAGTTTTTTCAAGAATATTCTTAATCTCCCTATTTTCTAACTCAGTATGACCATTGGATTGAGGATGGAACACATTAGGAACTTTATGAGAAATCCCAAACTTATACATGAGTGAAAAGAATGGACAGTTTCAGAAATGGGTTCCTTGATCACTGATTATAGCTCTATGAATACCAAATCTAGAGAATACGTTTTCTTTTATGAATCTAATCATAGTTTGATGATCATTGGATTTTTTGGGAATGGCCTCAACCCATTTTGAGACATAATCAATAGCTAAGATAATATAGAGGTATCCCCTAGAGTTTGGGAAAGGACCCATGAAATCGATTCCCCAATAGTCAAAGATTTCAATCACTAAGATGGGAGTGAGTGGCTTTTGATTTCTTTTTCTGATGGACCCAACTTGTTGACACCTAGGATAGCTTTGAAAATATGTGTAGGATTCCATTGATATAGGGTGCTATAAGAGACCATACTGAAGAATCTTAGAAACTTTTTTCTTAGAGGAAAAGTGACCTCCACATGCCTCACTATGACATAATTTAAGGATGGACTCTTGTTTCGATTCTAGGACACACCTCATAATGACTTGGTCAGGGAAGAACATATAGAGGTATGGATCATCAAACAAATAGTTCCTAACATCAGAAAGAAATTTCCTTCATGCTTGAGTCCCTATGAATTTTGGGATGACTCATGTAACTAAGAAATTGGCTATGTCAGCATACAAAGGGCAGTCACTCAAAGAGTATAGGTGTTCATCAGGGAATGAATCAGAAAAAGAAAGGTGATTTGAGTTGTCTTTGAATTCCATCCTAGAGAGGTGATCAGCTAAAAAAAATTCAACACCCTTTTTATCCTTGATTGTGAGGTCAAATTCTTGTAAGAGAAGGACCCACCTAATCAGTCTGGCCTTAACATCTTGTTTTTGGAAGAGGTATTTTAGTTCAGAATGGTCAGTGAACACAGTGATGGGAGATCCTAAGAGGTAGGACCTAAACTTATCTAAGGAAAACAAAATAGCATGTAACTTCTTTTCAGGGGTGGAGTAGTTAATTTGGGCATCATTTAAGGATTTTCTTAAATAAACAATGACATATGGAGTTTTATCACAACGTTTTCCTAACAAAACTCCAACTGCAAAGACACTAGCATCACACATAAGTTTGAAAGGAAGGTTCCAATTTAGAGATTTCATAATGGGAGGAGAGGTGAGAGAGGATTTAAGGGTTGAGAATGAACCCTCACAGCTTTGTGTCCACACAAATGGAGCATCCTTTACTAGCATAGCACAAAGGGGACGATAGATTGAACTAAAGTCCTTGATGAATATTCTATAAAAACCAGTATGTCCTATGAAGGACCTCACTTACTTGACACTTTTGGGTGATGGAAGGTGACAAATGATGTTAACCTTGGATTTATCAACTTCAATCCACCTACCTGAGACTAGATGGCCTAGAACTAGTCCCTGTTTTACCATGAAATGGAATTTTTCCCAGTTTAGGACTAGATTATTTTCTTCACATCATGAAAAGACTCTCTCTACATTCCTCATACATCCCTCAAATGTATCCTCTAACATAGAGAAGTCTTCCATGAAGACCTCTAGAAAATCCCCTACCATGTCTGAGAATATTCCCATCATGCACCGCTGGAAGGTTCCTGGGATATTGAATAACCCGAAGGGCATGCGTCTGAAAGCAAAGGTTCCAATTAGACATGTGAATGTAGTCTTCCCTTGATCCTCTAGGGAGACCTCAATTTGATTATACCCCGAGTACCCATCTAAGAAACAGTAGAAGGCAGGACCTGCCACTCTCTCAAGGACTTGGTCAATGAATGCTAAGGGGAAATAGTCCTTCTTGGTGAATGAGTTTAGCTTCCTATAGTCAATGAAAACCCCCCATACACTACTAAACCTAGTTGGAAGAATCTATCCATCCTTATTGGTTATCACTGTGATTCATGTCTTCTTGAGAAACACTTAGACTGGGTTGACCCACTCACTCTCAGCTATGGGATATATGATACCATCTTTTAAAAATTTCAGAAGATCCTTTCTTTATACCTCCATGAGATTAGTATTGAGTCACCATTGAGGATGAAGACATGTCTTCGAACCAGATTATAGAACAATCTTATGAGTCCCGATAAGTGGGCAAATCCCATGAATATCAGACAGGGTTCAACCAATGGATTTCTTATGTTTATTAATGACATCTAGAAGCAGCCTCACATAATTGGCTTCAACAGAAGAAGAAATGACAATAGGATGTGTTTGATTGTCCCCTAGGAAGGTATAATTGAGTGCAGCAAGAAGTTCCTTCAATTCAAGATCAGGTTGGTTTGGAATTTCAGTAGAATATTGGGACATTGGATCAATATCAATTTTTTTCCTAGAGTTTTAGTTAGGATTGATTCCCCGCATGTATAAGTTTTAGCTACAAGATTATCTTGATCAGATTTAGGGAAAGAAGTTTTATTGGTCTCCATGAAATTTGTTTCTTGAAAGTGTTCACTGATTGTTAGACCTAAGACTTTATCATAAGAGTAATTTGAAAATGATTCAATCCAAGGAGATAGACTTCCTTCATGTGAACAAAGGAAATCAATATCATCCTAACATAAACATCCATTAAATATTCCTTGATGTTCTATGGATTCATTATCAATGATTCATATCATTTTTACTTCATGAATGTCCTCACCATCCCTCTATTTGTGAGCTTACATTATAGATGTTCAAGTCTAGACTCATGTTCCCAAAGGTGATGGTCATGTTCCCATTTCAAACTCAGATAACATAGTTGATTTTTATAAGGAAGGGATGACCAAGGATAATTGGGGTTTGTTCATTATTTCCTAAGTTTGGATGGTTGTCAAGGAAAATGAAGTCAGTAGGGTAAATGAAGGTTTCAACCTTTACCAAAACATCCTTTAAAATACCCTTTGGAACCCTAATGCTATGATCAGAAAGTTGAAGTGTGACAGATATGGGTTGGAGTTCTTCTAGGAATAACTGTCAGTACCCAATATAGGGAATGATATTGACACTAGCACCTAGGTCACACAAGGCCTTGAAAACTTTTCTCTCTCCTAGTTCAACATTGATGTAAGGGCATCCCAGGTCTTTCAACTTCGGAGGAATGGTCTCTTGAATGGTGGTACTCACATTAGCAGCCAAAAGGACTTGATTTTTATGTGAAAAATTTCTTTTAAAAGTGAAAAAGTCCTTAAGGTACTTTGATTAGGCAGTTATGGTTTGGATTGATTCGAGAAGGGGAATGTTCAACTTGACATTTGGGAATATTTCCCTCAATGTTTCACTCAATCCAGGCTTGGTTTTCCCCCTCGTGCGTTGAGGAAATGGTGCTGGTGTTGGGGTTGATTGTTGAAGAGTTTTTTCTTTGACAATGTAATTGTGTTTTTCAGTTTGATCATTTGATTCATTTGAATTTTCATCCATGTTTGAATCTTCATGTGGGTTCTGGATTAATTTTTCAGGTTTCTCAATTGATTTCACACTTCTTAAAACAATCACAGCCTTTAGTTGTTCATGAGTTGTTTGAGTGTAACTTGACTCTCCCCTTGAAGTTGAGGATGGTACCACCTAAGTAGGCATGGGTGCCTTTCTAGTTTTTATGGTTTGAAGTTCTTGTTTAAGGGAAGATAATTCCGAGTTCATCATATCCATTTTTTTCCACAGTTCTTCTAGTAGGCTTTGTGGGACATTTTGCATTAGTTCTTGAGAAGATTGGTTTATCCCAGGGGGATACTTTGGAGGTGGGATGGTTTGTTGAAAATGGACTGGTGGATGTTGGTATTGGATAGGTTGGGTTTGGAACTGGTTATGGGTTTGGTAGTTCTGTTGGGGGTAAGTATTTTGTCCCTGTGGTTGGTTAGGTTTCTGGTTATCTTTCCAGCAGGATCCTGGGTGGTCATTATACATTGGGTTGATGTTGTTTTGGTATTGAGGCTTTTTAAAGTTCAAGGCATTTACTTATGCTGAGGGTCCTCCTAAATAAACATCCTTGATGGATGGAATGGTTGGGCATTTGTCTGTCTTATGGTCATGTTTGTCATAAATTGTGCAAATAGGGTCTACAGATTGGATTTCATGGACTTTCCTAAGGTCTATATCCTCAACCTTCCTAGAGCGTGCTGCATGTTTAGACCTAAGGCTTTCCTCTTCTCTAAGTGTTTGAATTCCTGTAGTTCTTTGTGTATTTTCAGAATAAGGTGAAGTTCACAATGTTTGGTTTTCTTCAAAAAAGATTTCTAGATACTCGTAAGCATCATTTGGGGATTTGTTTTTAAAGGTTCCATTACACTTCATGTTAATGAATTGTTTGTTCCCTAGACCCAACCCTTCATAGAAAATTATAACTTATTCTGGAATAGAAAAACCATGATGTGGAACCATGTTTAGAGTGTCGTTGAACCTCTCCCATGTTTCATAGAATGACTCTCCCTCTTTTTTTAAAAAAAATTGGATTCTCTTTTTAAGTGAAATTGTTTTGTAGTGGGGAAAGTATTTTTTGTAGAATTATCTTTGTAGTTGGTCCCAAGAGTTGATGGATGATGGTCTCAAATTGTTTCGCCAATTTTTATCTCGATCCTTTAAAGAAAATAGGAAATAAACTCATCTTATCAGATTCTAGTTGATGTGGGGTACACATGGTTCTACAATGTCATTGAACTGCTTAATGTGAAGGTAGGGCATCTCGGACTCCATTCCACGGAATGTGGGAAGGTGGTTTAGGACATGGGCTTTAAAGATGTAGTTGGAATATCCTATGGAATTGTGTCTAATGCATGTGGGGGAATTGGTCCAGAAAGGTGTGAGGTAGTCATTTATGGTTTTATCAATTGCATTCCCCAAGTTTGGGGCTGCCTCATTTGGGTTTCCATTTTGGTTCCCACACGGGTTTATGAGTTGGTTTCTTTGAAGACCTTCCATTGAAATAGGCTCAATTTTTGACTCTGTAGTATTTGGAAGATTAGGATCTAATGGAAAGAGTTCCCTTTGTGTACTTGACTCCCCAACCCCAGGAATATCCAGCCTAACTAGAAGGTTTGATTGATCACAGGTGTAGGTGGACATGTGCCAAAAGAAAAAAACGAGAAAGAGACAAGATAAGGGAATTTGGATGTGAAAAGAAGAAACGGGGGAGAATAAAATGGGTGTTTAGATGACTTAATTGGGTCCCCAAAAAAGGCTCCAAAAATTTATTCACGCTCAAATTTACCCAAGAGAAGAAGGTAGAATGGTCTTTGTAGTTTAGCTTGGGTTGTCGAATTTTCAGAGACCTAAGAAGTGACCTATGGACATTTACATGCTATGGACTGTTTTTGACTATTGAGTGGCCAACTATGGGTTGTTTTTATATGGTTTTAAGTTAACACTAAATGTATTAAGTAAATTCAAATTATGATAAGGGTTGATCCTAGGTTATTACAAGGGGTGGATTGGATGCATTCTTTTTCTTGTAAAAATATTTCAATTTCTTATATTTGAGATGGGTTCATTTAATAAGATCAAAAAAATCATCACTTACTGGTTTAATTTCTGTACACCCTAATACTAATCACCTATACACATTGAGGATAAATGTTTTGAGCACTCGACGGTAAATGTTCTTATTAGCACTTGAAATGTGTGACCTTAAATTCAATAAGGATAAAGAAGTCTTAAAGCCATCAAATAAAAATATCATTTAAAAGAAGTGATTATCCATTAATGGAGTGAGAAATAAAATCCAATACAGCCACTTTCTACTCCCTTGGATCAACCAATAAGTGGGTTAGACCTCCATTGATCCCATGGTTTCATTGGAAGCAGAATGTAGACTCATGAGGGAGGAATTGGAGAATTAAAAAAACAATGAAATAAAACAATCACTCCACTGTTGTGTGATAATCTCACAAGTTTTGGTACGATCAAGTTCAAACCTTGAGGAAAATGTATCTAAATGATAAGAATAGGAATATAAAAAGAGAAGATGAAGAACTTTTATAAAGAAACTAAGGTAAATCAAGGAACTTTAAATTGAAGGAATGCAATTACAACATTAAATTGGCTGCATAACATTAAAATGAAACAAGGCTCAAAGATCATCAACTCCTCCATCAACAATGCCTTAAATAGGATTTTTTGAAGCATTGGGTCGATTATTCAATATCCCAAGTCTCCTTAATTAATTTTTCTAGTCCATAGGTGGGTGGAATGTTGAGGGAGAGTTTATTTTTCCAGCCTTGACCCAAGGTCGCATCCAGCTTTCATCCACCGGACAGACATTCTTAGAAGGCCTTCTATATGGACGAATTATAGTGGTCCATAGAAGAAGAAAATTGATCCCCGGATGTATTCTATACCCTTGTAAACTTTGGTCCCATTTGGAGTTGTGTATTCCGAGATATGATTAGATTAGTGGGATATTTTTCTGGGCCACAGAATATGGCCCAACATTTTATCTATAACTTGGGCCACCTAAATAACCACAATGGAAGCCTAATTAGCACTGGCACCTAAAGAATTATTTTTTCCCCTATATGTCTTATATAATACCACGAAATTTGGGCTTCATTGGGTTTGTAATGCGGGTCCCACATTCTAATCAGTGGGATGGTGTCCAATCTGCCTTCTCTAAAATTGCTTCCATTCATCTCCAAATATCTCCATCATCCTTTATGAATCCTCCATTGATCCCTGAATGAAACATGTTCATATTTAAGTGTATATCAATTTCCAAAAATATCAAATTAAAATATGTATAATTAATTTCCTTAAAATCCGATGAATCATTGGGTACATTAAATGATGTTAAAAAATTACCACATAATAGTGCATTTTAAGAAAGAATTACAATCATAATGTGAAATGATGTTCAAAGTGTTAAATGCACTAAAATGGTGTTTATGAATAATAAATCACATTAATATTATATATATTAACAATGAAAATTAGCCTCATTTTGTGGTTAAGCAATACACATGATGGAATAATATTAAATTAATGTTATAATACCATGAGGGTAATTATATTCATGATATAAAATATTAAAAGGTAGTATATATTCCAAATAAAAGTGATTTGATGCATAATAACAAATAAGACTCAATGAAATGTAAATTGAGATGAAATTTCCTTACTGTATCCTTCATTTTTGTTTTGCAGTCTTTATCCACCTATATAGTGATTTAAAATATGTTAATAACTAATATAATAACCATAATAATTTTTATAATAAAATAAATTATCTTTTTTATAATATCTCATTACATGTTTGTTAACAAACAGTCATTAATTTCACTATTTTAGGGGGTAATGGATTAATTTTCTCTAGTATGTTTTCACTTTTTGATTTGTTGTTCCTATTAATTAGATAATGATTTTCCCATCTATAAGATGTAAAAAATGAATTAATTATCATATATATTCAAAAAAATATGTATTTATTATAGTCTATAATATTTGAATATTATAAATGAAATTCACTGTTCATGAAGATGGTAGGTCGTACATACGCATAAATGCTACTTTTATTTCTCTGTTGTATTGAAAGAATGAAAACTAAATGAAACATATGGATATTGTAATTATAGTATCATATATATGTTATATATTTTATATAAGTTTATTAAAACCATCTTTTATATGCTTCATGTATGGAATGAACGAGTCATATAACATTGAGGGGGCGGTAGTCAACACTTCCTCAAACGAAATTATCATATTTACACTAGATGGAAATCCTAATGTTATGTTATAAATAAAACTTATAGAATCATAAATAAATTATTAATATCATAAATATCATATATAAACAAAGTTTCCATCATAATGGCCATCGTGATAGATGATAAAAACAATATGTATGTTATCCATTATATGTAGTTGTGTGTATGTTTTGGTCAAAACCATAGAATATAAAACATATAAGTATATTTAAGATACTGTTTTTGTTACATGATCGAAGAATAAGGATAATTATGGGGTTGGATAATGGAAATAAAAACTCAAAGCTTGAGAGAAGTAATTACCTCTTAATCGGGTAACTACTTTTGGTTTGTACAAAAAGGCATCCTTGGAAGGATTTATGCACAAAGATAGGATTCAAGGTATAGGGTAGGGATGTTGTGAAACTATATTGGTAAATATTGGATGATCCTAAGTGGTTATAGTGGTGTGAGTAATGGGTATAGGTGGTGTCCTTTGATAAGGGAGGAAATGGACTCACTTGGTATTTTTTAAAAGACGTTATATATACCCACGTTTTTACATAAGAAAAGTATTAAAATACCCAAAAAACCCAATAATGGAAGGTTAATTTCAAAATTATTTATATCCAAATGTATTCAGACAATTTTATAGGTCATTTGAGCACTCAATATAAAGTTTTATTCCTTTATCAAGCTTAATTGTACCTTAATAATTATAATTAATTTTAATTACCATCACCAATATTTTTTCTCAAAAAAAATGTTGGTGTTATTAGACATTACAAATTATTTTTATTCCAAATACGGAATCAATTTGTCAGAATTCAAATAATATAATTGGATGAAATTAATTTAAAATTCATTTTGTATGTGGGACAACAATGTAGGTTTTTAAAGTAAAAACATCTAAAAGATTGATATGTTTTACATTAACATTCAAAGATAAATTGATCAGAATGAACTAAATTGAATTAATTGATAACAATATTCAATAATTTTATTTTAAAAACAATATAAAACATAAATTAATAAATTATATGAAAAATATGTTTTGAACAAAAATTCGATATTTTTAAATATTCATTAAAAAAATGTAATGATTCAAAAAATATCCAAAAAATCACCCTAAACTAATTTTTATGTATTTATTTCAAATATGAAGTTTTGTCTTACATATTAAATCTATTAAAGTGTCAAAATTTCATATTTAAAATGGGTTCTCCATTAAAAGGAGGTAAAATTGCCTTAAAAAATATAGGGTTTTAAGTGTAATATTTGATTTGTTCTTATCTTATGTTTTTCAAATATATTGAATGAGCTTTAAAAATATTATATTGAATAATATATATTTATATATTATTAATATCACCCACTAATAGTTATTAATTAAATCTGTTAGGGTAAAACAGTTTTTTGAAAATAAAATTATGTTCTTTTATATTCAATCAATCTTAAAATTCATTTATAATTTATTTATAAACCATGAAATCATTTTAAATTTGTGTAAGACATATATGTTCAAAAATTAGTTACCATTTATCATAAATACAAATTTATATGCTAGTTCATATTTTATAATATTTAATAATAAATCATTATTTGGTAAAACATGGTCTTGAATATAATGTAAGCTTTCGAAGAAAGTCGCTCTTGCATATAACACAAGGTAACTTGGTGTCAAGTGAATTTAAAAATATAGAATATATAAAATCTATTTAAAATTGTAAATATATTTTAAATTATAATGGTTCTATTTTTTCTTACGTACTTGGTATTGTGTGTCATGCACACTATCAAATATAAGGTTCTTACATTATAATTTTAGGGTGTTACATTCTCTCCTCCTTAAATAAATTGTATCCTCACAATTTAAACTTGATATCAGAATAATAAGAGTTGAAAATAAACTGTTGTTGAAATACCCATATCATTAAAAGTCTTAATATCACATCATCATAATAAGAGATAAATGAATGTAAAATTGTCACATATATAGGTCACTTATTAGTAGAACATAGGTGGGAAATGGAAACATGGATATAGGGGAAAATATAACAATCATGTTCAAATGGAGTGTTCTAAAGAACACGGTTAGGAGAAGGTTAACCATCAGAAATATGTAAATCCATGATGATCTAAGGTCTGTTTGATTCATATGAAACAAAGGTACTAGGAAACCATTTTTGGTTTCAAGATAATTTTTCCTAGAGTTGATGAATTAATTCAACCTTTAAGAATATAACTATGATTACATTCTATAAAAACAATCTTATCATTTGATTGTACCTCAATCTATTATTAATCCATCTCTTAGAACATGATGCATCATATGGTGAAGTAATACATTACCCTCAAAAATCTCCTACAATGATCATCTCAAACCATTTCATAAATGGTTAATTTATCCAAAATATTAGGATCCAAAACTTTAGAAATAAGGTCACTGAATTTCCAAGATGAACTTATCATTATCCTTTAATCAACATGCAGAAGTGATAAAATGTTTACATTCCAAACATCTGTATAACTTAATCATGTATGCTCTTAAAATATGGTGATAACTAGAATCACCCTAAAAACTTATTGGAAACATTAATTATTCTATATTCTTTATATAAGACGCATTATATTGGATATATTCGTTTAATCCAAATGTGTTGTAAAGTCCATCAATAATAGCATAGAACACCTGTTGAAAAGCCATTAATCAGTTCCAAGATAGTCAGTACTTGTCCAAATTAATAATTTATTCACAATTATCTCAAACTAAAAAACATATTAAGAGTATTCTTTCCTTAAATAATGTGTCTTTTGGAAATTTTATCTTTATTATGAATCACTTTTCTTGGTACCATTCATTATCAGATCTCAAATCCTTAACAAAACAGTATTTTACTAAAATGATCATATATTACATAATTTTTATGATTAATACATTGTTGATAAAATATTCAAATGAGATATTTATTGAATAGTAATATTGATAATTACTCTTCATATTCTGTAGTATCACAACTTGATCATTATCCAATAACATCATTTGGGGTATATTCTTTTGATGTTTGAGACTTTCATTTTCATAGTGTCCCATCTCCTTAAAGTTGTAATACTAAATAGTATCCTATTTATTTTTCCCTTTTCATTATTTAGCATGGTGACCCTTATCTCCACACTTATAAAAAATCTCATTACCTTCAATTATTTACCAGGGCGATTCTTTCCACAATTATCACATATGGGAAAATCCTTCTTTTTCTTCTTCCCTTAATCTGTCATTTTCTCTGCCATCCTCTTCTTCTCTTTAATCCCTTAAAATCCATGTGTATTTGAGAATTATTTACTTATATTGTTAACACATGATATTATTTCATCATTTGATGAGAAAACATTGGATACTACTTCCATTCGAAATGTTGTTTTGGGACCATAAAATATATGACCATTCTTACTCTTTGGATCACATGAATTGGTGGAGTTCTCACTCTTTATTCTAGGTTCCATTTCTAAACAATGGAATATAATGGAGTAGCTCTTCAAATTATGATCTTTGTATAACTATAAATATTTTATAGCATATAATATATATTTATGGATCATAAATCTTAGAATAATAAATTTTGGTTACTTTGGGGAAATCTTTACTTTAAAATCCATAATAATGGTAGGTAACAAAATTTAAAGTATCCTATGAATTTCCCCCAAGAGTTTCAAACCTTGTGCTTAGTAAGGCACATTTTCTTGTATCGGGATGCCTCGATTCAATACCAAAAAACCTTGTCAGTGTTATCACTCTTGGCTATATTTGTGCCAGAACCACGTCCACTTGTTGTATTTAGATAGGGATGCATCACTAGGAATACCCACATAATATCTACATTACAAAAATTATAGGAATTTCTTTTACAATTATCCTAAAATTATATCACAGGGTTATACTTCCTAATCCTTATTTTCCAAATCTAGTTTCCAAGGGTGATGATAGAATTGATCTGATACCAACTATAATTCCCTGACCTCAGAGGCTCAGAGTCAGTGCATTATTTTATTACATTTTCAGGATTACAAGGAATCAAATCCAAAAGGACCGACCAGTTTAGTGGATTTGGAAAGATATATTACATAAATGATACCCATAATACATTGGGAAATATAAAATATAAACAAGATACACAATAAAATAAAGTAAACTGCATCCTTTAATTATTATTCAATAATTTATTCTTCATACCCTAGGAAAGGAATCATAATAAGGGTGATCTAAAATGTTAAGTAATCGTATTTAAAAACAAAAATATAAGGAATAATTAGGAATAAATTATCATGAAATGGTAAATAATTTATAAAACATGCCATTGAAATAACTAGATAATTCAAAATCAATATGTCAAGGTAAGAAACTAAAACACATGTCATTTAGTCAATGAACTGAAAATTAAATGTATCCATAGATATATCAATGTCAAATATCATGGATGAATAATAACATAAACTGAATGAGGTAAATTATTTAATAATGGAATTAGGGACTATTTATCATGGAAACCTATACCAACAAGACATTTCACAAGATGTTTTAAAACTTCGGATACAAACCAATTTAACTTGTCCAACTAATTTATCCCATGAGAACCTATCGATGCATCGAGGGGCTATATAAATTCTGGGATCCTACTGTAATTACCATTCCAAATAATTCCTCTTACAAAATAATAAAAATAAATAATATTACTTAGCAAATATCTATATTGAATAAATACTATATAATTATTAATATTTACTTAGTTAATCAAATAACTGTCAAAGTGAACATAGTATGTAAAAATGAAATACAGTTTAGGAAATATTGATATCCATTGTATAAGAATATTGATATTAAAGTAAATTTCTAATGAAAATGATTAAAACAAAGTTATTAATTCTAGATAATGTTAAAAATAAAAAAAAGGATGTGAGATTACAAAGAATGATATTAAGAACATTCTTTAGGTGACTAATCTTTAAACATTCCAAAGTGTCCCATAAAACTTTAGAAAATTTAAATCCTAATCCCATTGATGGAATAATATTAAATGGAGATTATAATATGGTTAGAGTAAGTAGATTCATGATATCACGTAATAAATGGTAGTATGTACACCAAATAAAAGTGAATTAGTGTATAATGATAAATAAGTCTCAATAGAATGTAAATAGAGACAAATTTCTCTTACCTTATCCTTCCCTTTTGATGGGTGGTCTTTATCCTCCATATAGTGGTTTAAAATATGTTTTCTAAATAATATAATAACCATATTCATGTTTATAATACCATAAATTAACTTCTTATAATATCTCATTACTCATTTTTTAACAAACTTTCATTTATTTCGCTTTTTGGGGGTTAATTGCCTAGTTTTATCAAGCATGTTTTGACATCGTGATTCATTGTTCCTATTAATTATATCATGATTTAACCATATCCATAATTTTAACCATGAAATTATTTTCATATGTATTCATTATATATGTAATTTTAGTATTATATAACATTTTGAGATTAGAAATGAAGTGCACCGTTCATGGAGACGGTGGGTCATACGTGCTCATGAACGCTACTTTCATTTCTTTATTATATTAAAATAAAGAAAACTAATTGAAATTTATGAATATTATATTTACAGTATCATATATTTGATATATATGTCACATATTGTTTTTAAACCATCCATTATACGTTCCATGTATGGAATGAATGAGTCATATCCATTTGAGGGGGTGATATTCCACACTACCACAAACGAAATTATCGTATTTACACAGGATAGAAAGAATAAATGTATTTTATAATTAAAAAATTACCAAAGAATAAATAGATTATTAATATCATATATATCATATATATAAATATATTTTTCATCATAATTGAGACCATGATAGGTGGTATAAGAAAAATAAACAATCATCGTTTCGTGAGGTTGTAGTTCTTCATACACAGAAACAGTATATATGTTACCCATTAGATTGAGTTGTCTATAAGTGTTGGTTGAAACCTTGGAAGAAATATATATCAGTATATTAAGGATATTTTTTTTGTTACATGATCATGGAATAATGATATTTGAGGGGGTGGAGAATGTAAATAAAACTAAAGAGCTTGAGAGAAGTCGTTACCTCTTAATTGGGTAACTACTTTTGGTTTTTACAAAAAAGGATTTCTTGGAAGGATTTATGCCAAAATATAAGATTGAAGGTCTATATGAGTAATTTTTGAAAACTATATGGATAGATATTTTCCAAACCTAAGTGTTTTGGGATGAGTGAGTAATGGAGAGAGGTGTTGGCCTTTTATAAGGGTGGAAACGTACTCACACGGTATTTTTGAAAAGAAGTTAGGTGTACCCATGTTCTTTCATAAATAAAGTCATCAAAAACAAAAAAAAACTCAATAATTTAAGGTTAATGGACAAATTATTCCCATCCAATTCTATTTGGATTAGTATCTAGGTCATTTTGACCTTTAACTTAAGGTTTTAGTTCTTTATTATGCTTAATTTTACCCTAATAATTGTAATTAATTTAGGTTACTTTCAATAATACATATTTGGTAAAAGATATTTTTTTTGTTATTGGAAATTTTAAATTATTATTATTCAAAATATATAATCCATTTTTAAAAATTCCAATAATATAAGTGGCAGAAATTAATTTAAAATTCATCCGGTTGGCGGGACGACAATGCAGGGTTTTAAAGTAAAAAAGTCAAAATGATTGATAAGTTTTTACATTCAATTTCAATGATGTATTGATAAAAATGACCTAAATTGGATTAATTTATAAATATATTATCTAATTATACTTTAAAAACAATCTAAAACAAAATTTAACCTTATAAATAAAGTAGATGTAAAAGAAGTTTTGAACTAAAATTCAGTATTTTCACTATCCACTAACATTGAAATGTTTCAAAAAAATATAAAAAAAATCACCCTAACCAAATTTTTATGTGTTTATTTAAAATATTATGTTTATTTTGACATATTAAATCAATTAAGATATTAAAATTTATATTTATAATTGGTTCTCTATTAAAAGACAGTGAAAATTTCCTTTAAAAAATATTGGTTTTTAAGTGTAATATTTGGTTTTTTCTTATCTAATTTTTTTCAAATATGTTGGAAGAAATTTAAAAAAATAGTATAGTGAATATAATATATATATATTACATTAATATAACCCAATAATATTTATTAATTTAATATATTAGGGTAAAAAATCTTTGTGAAAATAATAATATTTTCTTTTATATTCAATCATTTTTCATATTCATTTCTAATTAATTTATAACCAATGAATTAATTTTAAATTTTTTTAAACCGTATATTTTCATAAATTAGTTATTTAATATCATAAATTCTAATTTAAATTCTACTTTATATCTTATTATATTTAATAATATATCATTATTTGGTAAAACTTGGTCTTGCATGTAATGTAAGATTTCGAAGAAAGGCGCACTTGCGTTTAACGTAAGGAAACTAGGTGTCGATTGAATTACCAAATATAGAATATAACAAATATATTTAAAATTGTAAATATATTTTAACGTATCATGGTATTTTTTCCCTTAGGTTCATGGTTCCACCTTTCAAATAGACGTGAATATAAGGTTCTTACTTTATAATTTCAGGGTGTAAAATGTCCTCTTAGGTGAGTGGAAATTTTCTATAAAAATTCTCTATTTGTATTCTTAAGAACCCAAAATAAATATATTTAAACTTATCCACCCATACCCCACCCTCATCCAATGTAATTACTCTAGATAATTTTAACTCCCACTACATTCTAGGAACTGTAAAATAGAAATTAAATTTATTTATTCATATTTTCCTATAAGGACAAGGGTAAACTGATTCTACAGAATCGGTATTTGAAATAGGTTATCATGGGTTTGATAATCTAGGACACTAAATAAATTATATGATACCACCTTTTTGGGTCTACAACTAACTACCAAATCATGCAAGTTATCCACAAGAACTTATTAAGAAGAAACAAAATACTAGAATGTGAACCCAAAATATGATGTTTAAAACTTGAAAGACACATTGCAACCAAGCCACCACACAAAAACCCACATGATTAGAATAAATAAAATAGTATTATCAGAAAATAATGATTAGTAGAAACAAAAGGCAAAAGAAAAACATAAGTTTTAAAATGGTTTATAATTTTATCTTTGTATATTGGGGGAACACTGAAACTCTTTTTATTAAATTAAATTATTATAATGTACATGAGAATTCTATTATCAAATGATATTTCATACTATATAAAATAGAACCCAGTTATGGAATTAGGTAGTCTTCGCCTCCTGATATTTAAGGGTATAATTATACCTGATCCAATCTTTATGAAATATCATCTTTTTGATAAAAGAATTCCACTACCATAAGTCACTCATTTGGTGAAAATTCCTACTTTGAAATATATCAAAAAAATATCTCATACAAACTCTATAATGAACCTTATGTTACAAAATTTATCGGTGAACCGTACTTCCTCTAAGTGAAGTGATCAAGTGTAACTTCTGGTTGTGTCTTCTGAATAACACCACTGAGTCATTAACTTATGGTCCTCTAAACAGTAGTTTCTACCACTCCACCATATAATCCATGCATTAAAAGTTATGCTTCTGAAATTCATCTTTTGGTTAGTCATGAAAACTGATCTGAAAATTGATTTTTATAGTCGATACAAACATAGTTTACCTATATAGGTCAAAGTAAGTAGGTTTGAGTATCATGTTGTCCTATTTAGAACATGATTATTTGACTTATCTGTTTCATGCGTAGTGTTATGTATTTGTTTTATATAATATACATACACTTATATATATAATGTAATGTATTAGGATCCCAAATATTAGTGTCCTGTATAGTTTAGTACTCACACTGAACACACTCACATCCATGAAAGTGTAGAATTTATATATGGAATGATGGTTTGGGCAATGTCACATGTATCAAAGATTGGGGAGGATTATCTTAATGCAAATAATGTGAAAATACTGAGGCATGGCCAATGTTTTCTATTTAATAATATCTCTATATTTACTATTTTAATTTTTTATACACTCCATGTATATTATTGATACATCAAGATATCCCTTTTTCTAAACTATGATATTCTTTTTATTACATGGACTTCATTTTGATTTAACATTTTATATTATCATTATATCTAAATTAACACTATTCTTTCATATTATATTTTTTAGGATATTTTATGGTTAATCAATTTTTTAATATTTTATGTTCATGATATCAATGGAATAATATACCTATTTTATAGACTATAACGATATCATAGTCAACAACCTCTAATGTAGGGGAGACACACATGAGATCATGTTGAAACTTGAATCAGGTTGTTTGATGGGTTTTGGGATCAAGATGTTATAATAAACACATTATATTCTTGAATATTAAATAAGTATGGAATAAATAAATGAATAATTCAAATATTGAGACATGTGATATGCTTTTATTAACATTTCATAAATAAGAAATTATAAAAACATCATAATTTATACTAAATTATATGGTTGTTCTATAATATATAAATATAAAAAATATATATTTATATAAAAAATATGAAAACTTAACATTTAATTATTTACATGACATTTATATGGACCACTTGATATTTTTTATAGAAAATTGGGAACTTTCCCAAAAAGAAAAGTCTCATTTATTGAAACGGATCAAAGTTACACCAAACGAAAGTTGGATTTTTTACAATAGTGTATTTGAAATAAGGAAAAAAGCTCCTCCAGAACATCATTAAGCAATGTCAACTTAGTTAAGAGATACCTTTGTTAGCTACCCCATCATCCGAATAGTTTTCTTCATGGTAATCATGAGTCAAGATATAATTCATGGATGAGGGAGAGTCCCTGAAGATTTTCCATATAGTAGTGATATTACAATAAAGATGGATGATTCCATTATTTATTGCCTACACAATAGTAGTGAAGTCACATTCAATCGACAAGTTAATACAACAATGTTTTTTTTCATTTTAATCACATTAATTATTTCAAATATTTCAGCTTCAAAAGAAGTGGAGATTCCACAAGGACCATAAAGGCATCTCATTGATTCACCAAGATTGTTTCTTAATATAGAACCCTATCTATAAGGGCTTAGATTTACTCTCAAAGAACAATAAATGTTTCATTTAATCCGTCCCATAATTGGGTTAATTCATATAAATTCCAAGGTTCCCATAGGATGATGATAATTATCTGTAACTACAAAATTCTTAATCATGATAAAATCATGAATAAAGTAATTAAAAAAAACTTTTTTAAAAGCACATAAATTTTTTACAGCCACAATAACTAGAACCATAGATAACTAGAAAGATAATTATTAACTCTCAGGGATCATTTTATTCCGACCGGTCTATATTACATGGATTATTTCTATGCTGTCTTCCCTGAAGAGAATCCAAATCTTATTGGAAAGATACATCTTTGTGCAAGCAGTGATTCAGTCATGAATACCACATATCCATGGAAGATAAACCTCAAAAAAATTATTAGTAGAGGACAAGAGTGTGTAAGTAGTATCATAGCTAAATAATTGGTGATAGAGGTTGTCCCTGTATAGATTAAACAAAAAACATCGTGAAAAAAGGCTTATTTCAGTGTGATGAAGTAAGTTATCTACAAAAATTCTTGCATGCATGATCCTCCATGAAATAGAAACCATTGAATGAAGTATCCATCTCTTGTTTAAACACTTAGAATAGGAATTATATTGACCCTATACAATAGTGTTGTAGGATAATTTAGAGGATATCCTTCCATTAGTGGAAGGTTCCAAAATAACGGTGTCTTTATCATTAATCAAGTAAAAATTCCCAACAATTTCTTGGAGTTCAGTGGGGAGTTTGTCAAAGGAAGTCATAATTCAACACCTAATCAATACATAAGTGTCATGTAATGGGTTAGGAGAGATTAAAATATTAATGAGTGGCATAACTTTCCAAATATTTAACCAGTAATTGAAGGAAGTTTTAATGTTGTCCATCTAGTGGGAGTTCACTGTAATCATGGAATGGAGGCTTTAAAAGATAGACAAACAAAGAAGTCCTCGTAATTTAGAGTTACATATTTGAGTCTTCAAATTAATATGAGTATTAAAAAGGAAATATCCTTAGATTTCATAGTGATGAGTATCCACATTAAGATCACATGCAAGGATTGATTGAATTTAAACGATATTTTCCATTCTACGCCCTTCAAAATGAAATAGTTGATAACTTTATTTCCTTGAAAATGTTTTTATTTTTCTATGAAGAATTATTCCACTCCAAAAAAAGTTGATATTGTAGGTGCTGATATTTTTATATTAAAATATATGATTCTCTATGAAATATAAACCTTTTATATTTCTTAATATTATATTTATAATGTAAAAAATGAAACTATATTAAATATATTATATTTTATATACATTTATACCTTTAGTTAAACTCATTATTCCATTTTGACTTGGTTTAAATAAATTTTTAAAATAAGAAATTAAAAAATAATAATTCATATTATAATTAATGAAAATTTAATAAAACAATATAAAATCTAATATTTGTCATTATTTTTCAATTTATAATTAAATTATAAATTAATTTATCAATTAAAATCAAAAACATATATCATATAAATTTTAGGTTTTTAACATAGAACCCTATACTATAACAATTTTGGTATGGTCTAAATACCCCTTTAGACTCAATGAGCCCACAATGGTGAAGGTTTTGATAAATTTTTAGAAAAAAAATTATTAATAAATCAAAAAAATTATTTCATTTTTATTTAATATTTAGAAAAACATTCTTCATATTTAATATCCATTACCAAATAACACATTTTTCTTCTTTACAAAATACTTTTTAGAAAGAGTCTTCAAAAGTCCTAATTTAATTTAAGTATATGTATTTTTTTACCATTCCATGTTTTTTATATAGTAATATATTTCTCATACAACCATAACAACTTTTGATAAAACAATCATATGAAAATACGATTCAAAATGATATGTTGTTTAGAAAATTATTCCAAAAAAAACCCATTTTTCGTAAATAAGGACATTATTTTATAACTTTTCATAATCTATGGAAATTTTATATTGAAAAATGGAATGGGTTTAACTATTACCATAAACAATGAAAACTTTTCAATAAAAAATTACGATACTATAAAATTATTTTTTTCAATTGTATTCGTCTACTAAAATTTCATTCAAAATGGGTTGAATCTGACTGTGATACAATTTTTAGGATATATTATGGAAAAATATTTTCTAAATTGGAGAAAATAACCGCTAAAACAATTCTTTTTATTATCTATCCATTCATTTGAATTTAATATAAGATGAATAAAATTAATACCTCATTGTTTTGTAATAGAACTTATAAAGATACTTCATATAAACATGAAGGAAACCCCTTAGAATCAATCAATAGACACCTTCATAAAAGTAAAGTCCTTGTGTTTTGTGAATCACCAATTAATTAAGTAGTATTTCTATTTAATCCATAATCCTTTAGAACCTTAGTATTTAAAGATGAAGTCAAAACTAATAGTTATGACTTGGATTTTTACAGATTGATTTAATCACCACACACTTACTTAAACTTCGTTTTTTATTTAAAATAGATACAAATGGAAAAAATAAAAGAGTCATGGAAGATGAATGTGTTAGGGTATAAGTCAACCCTTAGCCACAAAAATATTACATTCATGGGGAATGGATCCATAAGAAGTAAATTTAATGAGTGTATGGGACTTAATACCTTTTGTTGCTAAACTATTTGTCTCTTTATTGTCCTCACACCATACATGAGAAAACATTGTAATATGAGTGGTAATTATCATTCATTCATTAATGATATAGGAAATATGAGAGTGATATTTGATAGAACCTATCAAGTATTAGATAAGAAAATCCACGTCAAAATACACTATTGAATGTATAATATTCTCATCGATAATGAAAAAAAGACCAATAAGTTGAGCTCTATACTCTTCTTAGAGAGGATTTACTTGAGCATAAAAAGCATTGTTGTCTAAGAGAACCAAGCTGTAAATGTTCCATATTATACCACAACATCACATTATACTATTGTACAAAAAACCAACCTTGTTTAGTTTCAAACACATGCTCTCTCCTTGGTTTCTAAATGTTTCATAAACACTTAACCATAACAATAAATGTTTCATAAAATGCATCATTATGTTATAAATCCTTGTAACTTTTAGTTCAATCATCCATTACTTTTTTAACATTTAAAAAATTAATATGAATGTTTAAATCTATTTAAAAATCATCACATGATGTTATAACTAATGATAAATTTCATGGAAGAAGTAATTTTACCCATTAATTATCACATAAATCTTGAACTTAAATGCCTTAAACAATAATGTAGTGACCATAATCAATACATGGTTTTCTTTATAAAAAATCATGATGTGATGATGTTCAATGAATTGTGGTTTTTATTTTTTTATAATTATATCAATATTATATACCAATGAATCCAATATGTACATTAGAGTATATATATTTCAATGTCCCACTTATTATAATTCCTTTCCCCATTTATATATTTTTAAAAACAATGTTTGAAATCAGATCCAAACTATATTAGATAAAACTAGCTTGTAAAATATATCATAATTCAAAAGATGTTTAAAAAAATATATTTATCAAATAAATTTAGTTATAACTTTTTGGGACATTTTAGCATTGTTAAAGAGAATAAGTAAATAGTGACCTATAGAAAATTTTTATTGCTACTCAATCTAAAATTTTATTTGGTGTGATGTCCATTAACCATGGGTATCATCATATAAATATTTCGACCAGATATATGTAAAAACATATCATGTATACTCATACAATCAATTTATCAATGTAGTATATAATAACCATTAAATATAGGACATTACAACCCAATATAGTTCAAATTATCCATCCTTGATTCATTTGGGTAAAATAATCAAATAATATTCATACATCATTATTATTATAGGTTGAGTAAATCATATATAACTCAACTAGGAAAGAAAACACATTTCCTTAATTTAGTTCAATCACATGCCTATATTTCAACCTCATTATACAGGATGATAAATCTCATATCAATAAATAAAAAACACTACATTATCAGAAACATACCCCAGCCACTCGATGATTTTATCAATACATAATATTTTCATAAGAATGGTATTTATTTATAACTTTTTACATATTGAGTAAACTAAAATATCAGGGATTAATATAAATTACACACCACAGGTATACTAATGAAATATATTTATGGAATTTCATAAGGTAAACTCTAAAAAACATTCTACAATACAATTAAGTATTATATCTCAGGATTAAACTTTGTACCACTATAAAATCACATAACCACACTATTATTAATATATCATTACAACCCATGACTTCCCATGATTATCATTGATCACGTACACCTTATAGACATCATATGAGAAGATAATTATAATTCAACTATAATATAATAAATGAAATACACCAGAATTAATGATATAAAGACCAAGCCTTAAAACATTACATAGTCTTTAATTAAATGAATAATTCACATTCAGGATATTTTCATGTCTAGAGTTTTAGAGAATTAGGACATAACTATTACATTACATCTAAAAAAATAACAAAGTACACACTTCCACATAGTTTCCATTTTTTTCATAAAATAAAAACTATTAAAGAAACATGTCTAGTTCCATGTTTTAGACAACATTACTTTTCCATGATCCCATCCTTGACCAAATTCATCTTTAGGTCCTATGGAAAATATTTAAAAAAAATGGGATGAGAATAAAAAGCTCAGTATGGGTTTTAAAATAAGGAAAGGGAACATTAACCCATCAATAAATACAAATAAATGAAACGTACTTTTCAATCATAACGTACCTCATGAAATCTTAAGATTTATTAATAACACATAGACTTCATAAATCATAAAGGTAACTTGTGGAATCCATATCATACTTACATTGTAGCTATCACAGCTATGTAGGGAGTTACTTTTGAATATCCATCAGAGTATATTTCCTAAATATCTTAAGAGAAACATAAATTTTTACCTTTGTCACATTACTCAATGCATTGGACAACTATATTGGGCTCACCAACCCTAGGTTTATCACAAAACCACCCATATACATAAAAATTCCCCATAACCATAAAATATTTATAACACATAAAACAAAAAAAAATTAAAGATTACATTTACACATTGCAATCACAATATATTGTTTCATGATATTGACATAATCAATGCTTTATCAATACATATTCAAAACCATTTAAAAAATTTAATAAAGAGATTTTTTAATCAAATTATCCCATACCGATTTGAATATGTTTAAGTGATTACCATTTTAAAACATTAATTTCTATATAAATAAATCATTAAAACTATTTTTAAAACATGGACATTAATGAGAAATATTTATAAGAACAAATATTTAAAACAATATTTTAGTTAAGGTGTTCTTAACCAAATGAGAGATTCTTGAATACAAATAATTAAAGAATAAAATTTAATCAAAACTTTATAATATATTAGAATAAATGGATTCATGATATAATATTCCAATGGATAGTATATACACCATATAAGAGTGAATTGGTGCATAGCAACCATTATGTCTCAATAGAATTTAAATTGTGGCAAAATCCCTTATAAAAATTGTATCCTTAGATTAAGGATAAATCAATTACATAATTCTGTGTGAAAAATATAAATACACTCAATATTATTGGATATTTAGTTTAAATAAATCAGAGAACATTCACACATATTTTTGTAAAAACAACCCTATTGACTTGGATGTTTAACTCAATGAATGGAAATTGAGTTAAAATTTCTCTTATCATGTTCATATTGATGAATTGAGAATTTATCAAGGGAGTTATTATGTCTATTAAATGTATATCCACAGAAAGGGGATTAAAAATTACATCATAAATAAATAAACATTGATTTCATGCATAATCATAGCATGGCATAATTAAGAATTATAAGATTAACCCAAGGAATGGAAATTGGGTTTAAAAGTCCCCTTACTGATTTGGTAACGTATGGAACATACACCACATGAAAGAAGGATCACACAATAAAGATGTAAATACACATAAATTATTATATATTAAACAAATAATATTATCATGGGCAGTACAAACACCACACATAAGGAAATAGTGGCAATCTTAGCATGAATCTCACGGGAATAAAAAGTGAGATGAAAACCCCTTACTAAATTGTAATCAATCGATTCGTATGAACAAGAGTTAATAACCACAAAATTAATTACAGAATACCATGAATATAAATATAATAATGATAATATATATCAAATGTTAGTACACAATACACCACATGCAATAAATAAGTGGTGAACAATGGAAATCTCACGGAATTAAAAGTGAGATAAGAAACTCTTTACCACGTTGTAATCAATTGAGTCATATGAGAAAAAGTAAATAACCACCAAATGAATCATATAATACCATGAATATAAATAAATAAAGAAAATATATATCAAATGGTAGTTCACAAAACACCACTTTCAATAATTAAGTGTTGAACAATGGAAATCTCACGGAATTAAAGGTGACATAAGATACCCCTTACCTCATGTCCGACTTGACCCGTTCGTTCTTTAAACTCTTGAATAATATGATAAAGTTAATTTATACTTGATTAAGAACATTTTTCAAGTGAATTTTTAATTTTATATCACTTATTATGATGTTATAAACATTATGCAATCATTTAAGTTAATAATGGTTTTTGTTTTATATTTGGTACTTGAGTCAAAAATGAACTTCTAATAATTACAAGTTGTTCATGTGGTCAAAAGTAAATTATCTCCAGAATGATATTCATGATTTATATATCATATATATCATATATATCCAGTATATTTTTTTATTTATAATATTACGTAACATTTGGATATAAGAAATGAAATGCACCATTCATGGAGACCGTAAGCCGTACGTACACATGAACACTACTTTAATTTCTATTTCATATTGAATGGAATGAAAACTTAATGATACATAGGCATATTATAATTCTAGTATAATATCTTATTATATATATGTTACATAATATGATTAACTCCATCATTTATATGTTCCATGTATCTCATCAACGAATCATATCACCTTGAGGGGACGGTAGTCGAAACTTCCTCAATGGAAATTATCGTATTTACACATATTTTAAAGAATATAGGTATGTTTGTAAATAAAAATTACATAAGAATAGAGAAAAAATAAACATAATATATGTTATATATAAATACAGTGGCAACAAAATGGCCATCACGAGAGGCGGTAGGAGATAATTGAACAATCATAGTTTCGTGAGGCAGTAGTTCGCCTTCCACAGAAACAGTTTGTTATTTAACCATTAGATGGAGGTGTGTGTAAGTGTAGTTAAAATCCTTATCATAAAAACATCCTATTATATTTATTATAATATTTTTTTATAAAATAAATGAATAAAATGAATTTATGTTGTTGGAGAAGTAAAATAAAACAAAAGAACTTAAGAGAAAACATTACCTTTAAATCGGGTATCTCTCTTGGGTTTGAACCAAAAGGATTAATTGAAGTGCCTTATGCCTAGGGGAAGTCTTTTAATATGAGGAGAGGGATGTATGTATCTTAATTGGTCATATTTTTAATGATAAAAGGGGTTTAAGAAGTGTGAAGAATGGGTTAGAATTGAGGGCTTTTTCTATGGGGGAGGAGGGGCTCTTTTGGAATGTTTAAAAATGTTTTTTTATTATATTATGATTTTCAGTTTCTAAATGTTAAAAACTTATAAAGTAAAATATAAAATTACTTATGTTCGAAATAAAATCACCCAAAAATAATTGGATATTTTTTGGATATTTTTTTAATCTTTATAATCATATTTATTTAAATCATTCTTTAACGAGGTAAACACTGCATCATTATTGTGCCATAAATATTTTCTATATGATGTCTAAAAATAATAAAAAATATATCAGGATGTAGTAAATCATTTTATATTTCAAATTTATATTTATATTCAACAATAAAAATTATATAACCTTATGTAATAATTAATTTTCTAAATGATATTTGTTTAAGTCATTTTTGTTTTTTACTTTAAATTAATTAATATAAAGTGTCATTGTTGCTCCCCAATGGCTCCATGGGGTCCCAAAATATACCCAAGGATTACCATGGTCAGAAATGAATCAAAAAATAGGATTAGGACACATGTTAGGGTAATTTAATATTATTATAATAATAATTTGTTACCCATATTTACCAGATTTACTCTTTAACCATGGTAAATAAAATTTTTACTCAAGTAGTTATTCATAATATCTAAAAATAAAAGTTACCTATTTACAGAACATGTATCTCCTTATTTCAAATATAGAATCTATTTTTTCAAATTCAAAACACAGAAGTGGTAGAAATTAATTTAAAATTAATTCCCGCTGTCAAAACAAAAAGTGTGTTTTTATGAAATAATAACTACCAAAATATTGACACTTATTAATGTCAAATTTCAAAGTGAAATTACTTCATATGACCAAAATTGGATTAAATAGTAAAAAATTAATATAATTACACTATAAAAACAATTAAAAAGATAATCTAACCTTATAAATAAATTATAATAAAAGGCAGTTTCGAATTAAAATAGAGTATTTTTCACATTCATAAAAAATGAATTTTATCAGAAAAATACTTAAAATTTTCCCAAGGTAAATTTGGATGTCCTGATTCTAAATAAGAATTTTATTTTGTCAAATAGAACATATAAAAGTGACCAAAACTAGATTTAATGTGGGTTCTCCATCAGAAGGCGGTAAATCCACTATTTAATGAATATTAGAGTATTTATGCTTAAAATTGAATTCTTTCTTATTTTAAGCCTCTAAAATTTATTGGATAAAAGTAAAAACATTTAAGAAACATATTTAATCATAATATGGATAGTTTGGTTCATTCCTTCCAATAAAACGGCTATGCGTTAACTACTATTTAAGATAATAATATTATATTATTATTTTTCAGTATAAATCAACATTGTGTGCAACATAATTTTTCAATGAAACCTGTTGTTGCGTATCAGGTATTAAATGAAACATACCATCCCTTTTAAGGTAAAATTAATATTTAATTCACAAATTTTAATAAATATAGAAACTTTCTATTCTTTATTTACCTGGGATGTTATATCCTTCCCCCCTGTTGGGAATTGCGTCCTCACAATTTTAAAATTGGGCTTGGAAACATCATTGAAAATTCCACCTCATAAAAATAAAGTCAACAAAAATATCACTTTAAAATATATAAAGAGTAATATAAAGGTCACCCGAGATATCCATACTAGGATTCCATGTAGAAAAACATGGATTTGGAAGTGAAACAAACCATCAAGGTTTGATGGAGAGTCGTAGAAAACATAATTAGGAGAAAGTTAAGCACAAGAAAATCACAAACTTGTGATGGTTTAAACGGTCTTTGATTCCCCAATAGAAAAATTAAATGGAAAATGTTCTTGTTTTAAGTTACTTTTCATAAATTTGAGGAATTTATTTATGATCTTAACTAAAAACATAACGAAACATACTTGTCATGTAGACTTTCATCCTTTACTAAATTTCTACCACAAACTCATCTTTTCTCCAAACGATGAGTATTCAAACTAACTTGGTCACATTAAAAGTGATAGAATAAAATTATAGATTATCAGATAATCCAAAAAAGATGAACTATATATTCCCCTGTCTTTAGACATCAACCAAAACCAAAACGTTTAGTACAAGACTAGATAATCTGAAAAAAAGGATAATACTTTATAAAAAGAAAAAGTAATCCTAATCTCCAAAAAATTTCAAACAATAACCAAAGTCCATCAAAGACCATTCAATAAACAAATGTCCATAAAATTATTCAATGTAATCCAAACTAAGATTGAAACCCAAATCTCAGAAGGATTTATTCACATAGTCTTCCAAGTTAAATCATAACATTTATCTCCAAATAACATCAGTTACTCTTAAAGTCTCATACTGAAAATTAATTAACCTAATCACATATTCTCCATGATAGGTTAATCATTTCCATAAATAAACCAACTAATCATATGTCTATAATAAAAACATAGATTCCTCCAAAACAAAATTTCAACCATTACTCCATAAATGAGATCCCATAGTATTCTATTTCGTATAAGCATATAATGTTTCCAAAAGATAAAAGATCTTCTAAAATAACCTTTATCACTTAATAACCAAATAAATTTCCTATATTAAGGATGTCCAATTGATAAAACATAAGTTCTCAAAGTCAACTTATTCTTGATCCATAAAATCATTTAACTTAAAAGAATAAGTTATACTAACATGGGACTTTACGTAGGACATTGGAAGGTGATGTTCTCTTGTCGCCCTTCGGTTGTGGGTTAGATTCCTATGGCTTTTCCAAACATGATGGGTTTTCAACCATCTTATGGGTTGTACTTTTTATAAAACTCAAAAATAACGATAACAATTTTTAACCTCAAAGGTTTTATTATACCTTTCATTTTCATCCCAATACATTAAGACCTCAACATCTAAATTCATGAAGCCTTATATATATTTTACTTGTTTTCTTATTTCACCTCTATATGATTAAATAAAAGTATTCCTAATATAAAGAACAACATAACTTCATCATGATGTCCATATATTTTCATCGTCATCTTGTTCACGTAGGTAGAAGGTCCATGCATTGTAATAATGATTTAGAGATCCTTCAAAATCATTTGCTTCCTTCATTCAAATACACCTTGTACAACTTGGGTCATATGGGTGTTTGGAGAAAAATAATTTTGGAAAATAATCATGTATGACATCTAATTTTAGAACATCTGATAATACATGATTTTAATAAAACAGTCGGACCGAGTTTGAGTTGAAACATTCAATCAATGGTCCTTTAAAAATACCAAAAGTATGTGTCGAGAGACTATATTTTAAAATTAAATATAAATAGGTTGTGCAAGGCTATCCTTCTCTAGTACCTTTTTAAAAATCATAATATGCTTTAAAATCCTCTAATAAGGTAAAATATTTAAAAATGCCTTGATAATATTTACCTTTCTTGAAAATATGAGAATATTGAGAAAATAGGATTTGATTAAATACAACCCATGATCCACGATGACATCTAGGTATAGTGGAGGTGTTTTATATCTCAAAAAACTACTTTCAAGTGAGTTGTCTGCATGAAAAAGTTTCACAATCATCTAAACATGAATTTGCAATAATTATTGCAAGCATGTCATCAGGAAGAGATAAGAATGTTGTTTGAGATCCTCCTCCTTGCATTTTTAACTGAATTTACATGATCTGAAAAAATTATAAAACAAGGACATAACTGAAATAATATACATAGGGACTAAAATTATGTTTAACTAAAACTAATAATCCCTAAAGTTGTCTAAACGGACCTTTGATATCAACTGTAAGGACTCGGCCTTAAAATAATACATAATCTTGAATTAAATGAATAATTCACATTGATGATCTTTTTATGGTTTCTAGTTTCCAAGAATTAGGCCATAACTATTACATTAAATCTCAAAAAAAATACAAATTAAACACTTCTACTAAGTTTCCATTTTTTATATAATAAAAATGCTTAAAAACTTGTCTAGTTCCAAGTTTTAGATAGCATGACTTTTCCTTGATCCCATCCTTGACCCAATTCATCTTTATTTCCTATGGAAAACATTTCAAAAAATTGGTATGGGCACAAAAAGCTCAGTAAGGGTTTTAAAATATTGAAATGAAACATTAACCCATCAATAAATACAAATAAATGAAACCATACTTTTCAATCATAACATACCTTATGAAATCATAAGATTTATGAATAACACAGAGAAATCATAAATCATAAAATCAACGTATGGAATCCATATCATACATACATTGTAGCTATCACAGCTACATAGGGAGTTAAATTGGAATACCCATCATATTATATTCCCTAATTCTCTTAGGAGAAACATCAATGTTTACCTCTGTCACATTACCAAATGCATTGGAGAGCTATCTCGGGCTCACCCACCCTTGGTTTATCATGGAACCACACATATATGTAAATAATTCCAAATAACCATAACATATTAATAACACATAAAACAAGAATAAAGGAAAGATAACATTTCCACAATGCAATCACAATATAGCATTTCAATATATTGACATAATCAAAGCCTAATCAAACCATTTTCAAAACCATTTAAAACATTTAATAAAGAGATTTTTGAATAAAAATTTCCCATAACAATTTGTATATTTTAAAGTAATTAACATTTTAAAATATTAATGTCCATATAAATAAATCCTGAAATCCATTTTTAAAACATGAACATTAATGAGAAGGATTTAGAATAATAAATCATTAAAACAATATTTTAGTTTAGGAGTTCTTAACCAAATGAGAGATGCTTGAGAACAAATAATTGAGAAATAACATTTAATAAAAACTTTATAATATAATGATAATAAAGGGATTCATGATATAATATTCCAAATGATAGTATATACACCATATAAGAGTGAATTGGTTCATAACCACAATGAAATCTCAATAGAATGTAAATTGAGACAAAATCTCTTATAAAAATATACCCTTAGATTAAGGATAAATAAATTACATAATTATGTGTGAAAAATATAAATACACTCAATATGATTGGATATTTAGTGCAAATCAACCATAGAACATTCCCACACATTTTTGTAAAAACAACACCAATTACTTGGATGTTTAACTCAATGAATGGAAATTGAGTTAAAATTACTCGTATCAAGTTCATATCGATGAGTTAAGAATTTATTAATGGAGTGATTATGTGTATCCAAAGTATATCCACCCAAAGGGGAGTGAAAATTACCACATAAATAAACAAACAGTGATTCCACACATAATCATAGCATGAGATAATTAAGAATTAGATGATTAACCCAAGGAATGGAATTTGGGTTAAAAAGCCCCCTTACCGATTTGGTAACTTACGAAACACACACCACATGAAAGAAGGATCATAAAATGAAGATTTAAATACCCTTAAATTAATTTATATTAAACAAAGAATACAATCATGGGCTGTACATAAACCACACAAAATGAAATAGTGGCAATCATAGCATGAATCTCACGAGAATAAAAAGTGAGATGAAAACCCCTTACCATGTTATAATCAATTGAGTTGTATAACAAAGATTTAATAACAAAAAATGAATAACAAAATACCTTGAATGTAAATATAATCATTATAATATTTATCAAATGGTAGTACACAATACATTACATGAAATAAATAAGTGGTGAACCATGGAAATCTCACTAAATTAAAAGTGAGATAAGAAACCCTTTACCACGTTGTAATCAATTGAGTCATATAACCAAAAGTAAATAACCACCAAATGAATCATATAATACCATAAATATAAAATGTATCATGATATTATATATGAAATGGTAGTTTATAATACCCCGTATGCAATAAATAAGTGCAGAACAATGGAAATCTCATGGAATTAAAGGTGATATAAGATACCTCTTACCTCGTGTCCGACTTGACCCGTTCATTCTTTAATCTCCTGAATAATAAAATAAAGTTAATTTATACTTACTTAATAACCTTTTTAATGTTTATTATTCTTTTTATATCACTTATTACCATTTTATAAATATTATGAATTCATTTAAGTTAATAATGGTCGTTTAGTCGATATTTAGCAATTGAGTCAAAAATAAACTTCTTATAATTACAAGTTGTTCATGTAGTCCAAAGTACATTATATACAGAATGATATTCATGATTTTGATATCATATATATAATATATATCCATTTTATGTATGTATTTATAATATTACATAACATTTTGAGATAAGAAATGAAATGCACCCTTCATGGAGACGGTAACTGGTACGTACAGATGAACAATACATTCATTTCTATTTCATGTTTAATGGAATGAAAACATAATGATACATAGGTATATTATAATTATAGTATAATATCATATGATATATATATATATATGTTACATAATTTCATTAACACCATCCTTTAAACATTCCATGTATGTCATGAATGAATCATATCACCTTGAGGGACAGTAGCTACCACTTCCTCAAATGAAATTATCGTATTTACACATACTGGAAAGCATAAAGGAAAGGATTTAATTAAAAGTTACTGAATCATAGATAATAAATAAACATTATATATATCATATATAAATGTAGTTCCCTCAAAATGGTCACCATGAGAGGCGGTAGGAGATAATTGAACAATCATCATTTTGTGTGGCAGTAGTTCGTCGTCCATAGAAACAATATGTTCTTTAACCATTAGATGGAGGTGTGTGTAAGTTTTGTTATAATAATTATAATAAAAACAACTTAGTATATTGACGATACTGGTGTTGTTATAAAATAAAGGAATAAAAATTGTTTATGGGGTTGGAGAAGTAAAATAATACAAAAGAACATAAGAGAAAATATTACCTTTAAATCGGGTATCTCCCTTTGGTTTGAACCAAAAAGATTAATTGAATTGACTTATACCCAGGGGAAGGATTTTAGGAGAGGATAGGGATGTTGGGAGATTAATTAGGTAGAGTTTTTACAAGAAAAGGGGCTTGAAAATTGTGAATAATGGGTTAGAAGTGATGGATTTTTATATGGGGGATGAGGGGATCTTTAAGAATGTTTAAAAATACTATTTTATTATATAATTATTTTCGGCTTCTAGAGGTCCAAACCTTATTAAAGTATAACATAAGATGAATCATGTTATAAATAAAATAATCCAATAATAGATGGATTGGTTTGGGATATTATTTTAATCTTTATAATTTTTTATTTAAACCATTCATTAATGAGGTAAACACTACATAATTACTATGTCATAAATTTGTTTATTTATTTGATGTCTAAAAATTATTACAAAAATAATAGTGTAGGAAATATTTTTATATTTCAAATTAATATTTATAGTCTAAATGATAATATACATAACCCCATGTAAGAATTGATTTACTAAAAGATATATGTTTAAGTCGTTTTTGTCTTTACTTTAAATTAATTAATATAAAGTGCCATTATCACTCCCATGTGGCTCCTTGAGGTCCCAAAATCGACCCAAGGATGACCATGGTCTGATATTTATCAAAAAATACAATTATGACACATGTTAGTGTAATTTAATATTATTATAATAATATTTTTTTACCCTTATTTACCAGATTTACCTTTAAACCTTGGTAAATAACATTTTTACTGAAGTAAATATTCATAATGTCTAAAAATAAAAGTGAACTCTTTATAAAATTTAAACCTCCTGATTCCAAATATGGAATCAATTTTTCCAAATTCAAAATACATAATTGGCATAAATTAATTTAAAATTAATTCCCACTGTCAAAACAAAACGCGTGTTTTAAAGAAATAATAAATATCAAAATATTTACACTTATTTATGTACAGTTTCAAAGTGAAATTACTTCCAATGAAAAAAATTGGATTAAATAGACAAAAAATAATATAATATCCCATTGAAACAAATTTAAAAGATAATCTAACCTTATAAATAAATTATATTAAATGGTAGTTTTGATTTAAAATATAGTAATTTTCACTATTCATAAAAAATGAATTTTTTCAGAAAAATACCACAAATTTATCCAAATTAATTTTTGATGTCCTGATTCTAAAGAAGAATTTTATTTTGTCAAATAGAACATATAAAAGTGACCAAAACTACATTTAAAGTGTTTTTTCCATCAAAAGGTGGTAAATTGACCTTTTAATGAATATTAGAGTATTTCTGCTTAAAATCATATTTTTTCTTATTTTAAGGCATTAAAATTTATTGGATAAAAATAAAAACATTTAAGAAACATATTTAATCATAATATGTTTAGTTTTTTTCATTTCCACCAATACAATGGCTTTGTGTTAACAACCATTTAAAAAAATAATATTATATTAATATTTTTCAGTTTAACTCAACGTTGTGAGCAATATAAGTTTTCAATGAAACATGTTGTTGTGTATCAAGTATTTCATCGAACATAGCAATTTATCTAAGAAAAAATTTAAATTTAATTCAAAAAAATTAATAAATATAAAAAATTATATTTTATATTTACCTGGGATGTTACAAATGATCACATGGTAAATACAGTTAAAAAATAAAACCATGATATATAATATAATCACAATATAAAATTACATTGGGATTTGGATAAAAATAAAATTCATTAGAGTTAGTCCCCAACATACCCAATACATAAATACATCACTTATCCATCATTTTTGTCACATCTGTGTCATTGATTTTACATATTTTCTCTTCTATTCATGGAATATATTTCCCCCCTAGGATCCCCCTTGAATTTTGTATTGAAATAGAAATTTTTATGAGAGACAGAACATGGTGTATTTATAGGCTGCACAATTTTTTAAAATGTGTGGAAAAACCATGCACAGTTTCAGGTTCATAAAAAAATTATTGTTCCCATTTTCCCTTCCATAATTAACCGTAATACACCCCTTTCTTCCCCCCTTTGACTATTTCAGACATAGAAGGCTTCCAAGCTCCCTCAATCTCCCTTGGAACCCATTCTAGAATGGTTTTTGGTGGGGGGAAACTTAAATTTTCTTCATGTATGTTAGTCTTTATTTGTTTTCATCCTTCTATTTAGGGTTACTTTTATCCATCAAAATTTTCTAAAATTCCAGCAGCTGGGTTTTCATTTATAGGGGTTAATATTGAATTTCATGGCTCAATTTTTTTTATTTGGGATCTTTTTCACTTGCTTGTGGTGCAGTTGTGGTGTGAGTGAAGTTTCACAAAAATAATTGGGGGTTTTTACATTCAAAGTAGGTGTTTCTATGTGTACACTTTCATTGATGAATTTATATTTCCTAAAGAACCTATTCATCATGTTTCTCATATATTGTGGGTGGTGGTAAAAACATTTATGGTAGCTTTAATTGAGCATTTAATTTTAATGTTTCATTTTGACATGGAATTGGGAGTTTTTCATATGCATTCCATGTTGTATCATTTGGGGTTATTTTATCATTATTGAAATTGATTTATTAAATGGTGTTAGGGTTTCCAATTCTTGATTTCTATGGTATTGTTGAGAATTTTTTCTTAAAAGATGATTATACAATGAAATTTGTGTGCAATGCCTTGTAACACATCTTGAAGTTATTTTATAAAGTCTTTTTTGGGTTTAATGAACTACGTTGAGGGTGCATAGAATGTTTGGGTTATTTTCTTGTGTGTGTATGATTTATAAATGGATTTTTGATTTCAAAAGGGCATTTTATAACATTTTGAAGTTAATTTAGTGAAAATAGGAATCTCGAGTATCTAGGTGGGAAGACTATGAATAATATGTTAGTGATTCGGAAGTGGCTTTGTCCTGATTTCGCTTAGAAAGATCAACGATAAAAACACTAACTAAATAATGATGATTGATTAAAGACAATTAGTTTATGGGTGTGTTCCCTACTAGTATCTTGTGCATGAGAACATAGTTCATGGTGGTTTTTATGCCACATTTCATCGAGAAATGATGTACCATGTGTCCCATGGTTAGCTAGTGCCTAGGAGTATATACCATGAATTGTGATCATTGGATATATTGTATTTTACATCGGCATGGGGTGTGTTTGGTTGGTAATTTCAACAGAATATGAGTTTTCTTTAAAATTGTTCATTCATTAAAGTTTTCCTTCTTGAAAACTGTTTGTGTTTAAATTTTCATCCCTTTAAAATTGTTACTTGAATTTCTTATTTATGAAAACTTGATTGATTTTTGTCTTATAATGTTTATAGCATGGAATATGTTTTTGGGTGGCCTCCTATTGGGCTTAATCTTACACCATACTTACACATTTAGGTGTAAGTTGACTTGGTAATGATTGACACAGGTAAGGGAAAGGTCCTTAGAGATGGCAGTTCTAGTTTTTTAGCATCCTTTATCGGTATGGTGTTGTGGAGATAGTTTGAGGGAAATTCCCCCTTTCCATGTTGTGATTTTTGTGTCACTACTAATTCTCATTTTTAGTTTTGGACTTCTAGGGATTTTCATAAGACTATTTAATTCATTTTTTATTTTTTTTAAGGTTTGTTTGGTTGTGATTTTTTAGATTCAGTTTATTTATTATTTTAGGTTGTTTAATGATTCTAAATTCGGGTAAATCATTCCCAACCCTTTTTTTATGATACCTGAGAACTTGTGCGAGCCTGTGGGGATAGATAATTCCCTTTGGGCCTTTCTATGGACCGATTTGGGTGATATTTTGGTCGGATACCTAGCTTGGCCTGTGACAAAATGGTATCATAAGATTGTTAATCTCTTTGAGTCATATTATTTGGGATGAGCCTGGTTAGATAGGAGCTTTGACTATTGGGGCTCGGAGTTCTTGATGCGAGTTGGGTACTTAGACCACACCTCCTGTGACATACCTTGAGTCTCTATGGGATGTTGTATTTTTTGTTTGAATTCTCTTCCAGGTGGTACATGTGGGCTATAGACTTCACATGGACATTGTTTGTGGGTGAATTAGTTGTTTATTTCATTATTGTGATGAGTTTGATTTATATATATATTTGATTTTATTTATGAAATTTCTAATAACTATTGTACTAAGGATTTCTCTTATCACTATTTATTTTTGTATCAACATGCCTCCCCATAAATATCCCATGCACCCACGGGAGGAAGCTGGAGGGAGTTCTCCCTCACTACTTGATCAGAGGTTGGAAGAAGATATGGTTTGGTCTGTCTAGACTCTAGGGTAGGGAGTGGTTCCTGCTCTTAATCTAGTTACAGAAGATGATCCTAGTTCGAGGAAGGATAAAGCTCAATATTTTCTCAAGAACAAGCCTCCTACTTTCAAAGGTAGCACGAATCCTCAATAAGTAGAGGAGTGGATTGAGAAGATAGAGAACATATTTTAATTAATTGACACACATGATTAGGTTAGTGTGAAATGAACCATGTTTCTACTAGAAGGTCCCAGTCACTGGTGGGAGGAATCAATGCCTCAAGATAGGAAGAATGAGCAGATAAGATAGAAGGATTTCAAGACCATCATCAATGAGAAGTATTGTCCCGAGGTACTGGACTACTATAGATCCCAGGATTTCATGGATCCTTGCCAATGATATTGTCCAGTGATAAAATATGAAAACCATTTTTCTGAGCTATTGTGGTATGCGCATGAGACTGTTTCTAATGATTCTGTGAAAGCTCAGAAGTTTGATAAGAGGCTGTGACCTGAAATTTACAGTCATGTATTCTTGTTCAATATGGGAACCTATGATGTGGTGGTTGATCATGATTTTGTGGTTGATATTGATCATACTATAATGTCTAGGTTTTCTAGAGTGGTGTCTATTAGGGGAAGTGACAACTCCTCAGAGAAAAAGAGGATCCCAGATGAGTAGGAGAAGAAAGGAGGTGGTAGTTTAGCCCATCCTTCCATGTTGTTTTTATTTGTAGCTTCTGACATAGGTTCTATAGTGTTCCATCAGTGTGGGAAGGTAGGGAATATTTGGCCTACATGAACATCCCCTCCTAGACCGTGTTATCGATGTGGAGTTATGGGGAGCATGCATCTCTTTTGTAGAGTGGTGTGCCCATACCAGAGTGGGGCATGATGTGTGGCTTCCAATGGATTGTCAGTTCTATCAAAGTCAACTAGGATAGTGGGATCCTGGTTTGGTGGCCATGGTGGGAGGTTCGGATCATCATTTAGGCCGATCTAGACTAGGTCAGAGCCATAGGTGAGTGGTCATTCTCAGACAGAGACCACGCATCTTCATGTTGTGGACCAAACACCAGCGGGATCAGATGTAGGGATTTCAAAAATATAATGTACCATTTTGATTGAATCATCTATTATAGTCCTTCTCATTGATATTGGTGCTTTTGTTTCTTTTATCTTTGTATTCCTAGGGAATCTACTGAATTCTCCAAACGAGTTGTTAACTTTTGTGATGGAGTTGGTGACTTCGTTGGGTAAGAAGGAGAAAGGTCTTAGGTACCCATCATGTGCACTTTCTATGTCAAGAGTTGATATGTAATGGGATCTCCTAGTGTTGGATATGGACCTTTTTTATGTAATCCTCAACATTTATTGTCTAGTTAACTTTCAACCGTATATCGGTTTCTATATGCGGCGTGTTAATTTCCTGGCTCCTGATGGGAGTCCATAGGTTTTTCTAGCAGAATGAGATCCTTGGTTAGGTCATTCAGGACTTCCAATACCAATGTTGAGAAATCATGACTTTTGGTTATCATCAGTCGCACTAAAGGATGATGGTATTTCTCTTGATGGTGGATTTCCTCATGTGGTGGATGTGTTCTTGAAAGTATTTCAAGATGATTTCTTTGGATTTCCCCTAGAGTGGGATGTGGAGATGGTAACATAGTCGATATCTCTTCCCTCATATCATATGGACTCCACCGAGTTGAGGTAATTAAAGACACATCTAGAAGATTTGGAATCCAAAGGATTCATTCCCCCGGTCATCTCTCATTGGGTCGCTCATGCCCTTTTTTCAAAGAATGTTGATGGATCCCTTTGGTTGTGCATTGATTACCAGAATTTGAATTAAGGTAACCATCAAGAAAACTATCTTTTAACCCAAATTTATGACTTGTTTTATCATCTCAAGGGAGAAAAGTGTTTTTCCAAAATATATTTCTATTTAGGTTACCCCCAAGTCAGAGTGAGACAAGAAGATATCTAGAAAATAGATTTCCGAAGCTGGTACAACCACTTTGAGTACATGGTCATGCCTTTCAGATTGAAAAATGCTCTAGAAGTTTTTATAAAGATCATGAATAGGGTGTTCCACCAGTATCTTGACTCTTTTGTTGTGGTATTCTTGGATGACATCCTAGTTTCTTTTGGTTCCGAGGAGGAGAAAGAGAATCATTTTCGAATGTGTATGGGAACCTGTGGGATCATCACCTTTATAAAAAGTTTTCCTAGTGCACTTTATGGATTATGGAAATAAAGTTTATAGGTCATTTATTCTTAGAACAAGGGGTTTAAGTGGACCCTGATAACATTTATTCAATTATGTCATGGGAGCAGCTGAAGAATGTGTTCAAATTTAGGAGTGTCCTTAGCCTGGAAGATTACTATAGGTGTTTTGTTCGGGATTTCTCTCTTCTTTCTTCTCCCACGAATGCACTCACCCAAAAAGGGGTAAAGTTTTAATGGGGCTCAGAATTTCATGAATAATTTGAGGAGTTGTAGTAGCAGTTGTGTACCATCCCCTGTGTTGTTCTTTATGGAATCTAGAAAGAGATATATGGTTTATTATGATGCTTCTGGTATGGATCTCGGTTGTGTGGTTATGCAAGGTGATCCCATGGTGGTGTATGACTCTCACCAACTCCAACCACATGAAAATAATCACTCATCCCATTACATGGAGTTAGCAGTGGTGATGCATTCTTTGAAGACTTGGAAGCACTACCTCTTGGGGGAGAAGTTTGTGGTCTAATCTAATCATAAGTTCTTAGCCTACATCTTCTCACAGAAAGATCTTAATCTGAGGCAACGCCATTGGATCAATTATTTGCAGGGGATCAACTTTGATATCATCTAGACCCTAATTTACCTATGGTTTTTTCAAAGGTCTTCAGGAGGCCTTGGAGTCATAGATTTAGATGATAATGACATACCATCCTCAAATGGGTGGTCAGAAATAATAGGAAAATCAAATTACGGAGGACATGATTCATGCATGTCTTTTGGATTTTAGAGGGTCATGGGTTAACCATTTCAGATTGGTCAATTTTTATTATAACAATAGTTATCAATCCTCTATTCTAATTTCTCCTTTTGAGGTGCTCTTTGGTTGGCCCTCTCCGGCCCCCTGTGTTGGGCTGAGGTAGGTGAGACCTCACTGTTGGGGCTAAGCCTTGTGCAAGAGGCATCTATGAAACTCAAGTTGATCAGATAGTGGTTATTGACACTATAGAGTCACCAAAAATATTATTTTTATCAGAGTCATTAAGATATTTAGTTCCCTATGGGTGATCAAGTATTCTTGATGGTATCCCCTCGTTTGAAACATTGTCGTTTGGGAATGCAAGGAAATCTAACATCGAGGTTTGTCAGACCTTTTGAGATCATTGAGAGGATTAGAAAGGTGGAATAAATGTTATATTTTCCTTCTCAGTTTACATCTATAATGACATATTCCATGACTTGAAATTGAATAAGTACATCCCGAATCCATCCGATGTGTTGAATTGAGAAGAGTTGGAAATAGATTCTGATTTATCAAAGTTTGAACGACCAGTGTGAATAGTAGATTCCCAAGAGAGGGTGCTTCTAGTAAAGACTATTCTACTAGTCTGGGTACTTTGGAGGCATGTGAATTATTTTCATGAGACATGGGAGTGGAAGATGTGGGTTGACCAAGATTACCCATTCTTGTTTTCCAATCAAGCTCTGGGTTAACATTTTGAGGCGGAACATTTTCATGGTGGGAAGAATTGCCACATATGTGTCTTTATTTTGAAATATTTTCTCTTCTATTATTGGCCAATATTTTCCCCCTAGTATACCCCTGGAATTTTGGAGAGAAATGAAAATTTTTGGGAGGACGGAACTGGGTGCATGATTAGGCCGCATAGTTTACTAAACTGTGCGGACAAACTGTGCATAGTGTCCAGGTCATAAAAATTGTTAATCCCATTTTTTCCTTCTATAATTAAGCCTATTGTTCCCCTTTATTCCCCCATTAAAACTTTTCACCCATATAAGGCTTTCAAGTCCCTCAATATCCCTTGAAACCCTTTATCGAATGGGTTTTGTTGGGGGAAACTTCAATATTCTTCAAGTAAGTGAGTCTTTAATTATTTTCTTCCTTCTCTCTATGGCTTCCTCCCTCATTAATGTTCTAAATTTCCAGCATCTTGGGTTTCATCCCAAAGGTTTAATATTTATTTTTTTGGTTCGATCTTCTCGATTAGGGTTTTTTTTACTCTCTTGCTGTTCAGTTATGGTGTGGGGGGAGTTTCACACAAATTTTTGGGGTTTTCGTCATTCATGGTAGGTGGTTCCATGTGTAAACATTATTTGATAAATTAGTCATTCTTGATTAACCTATTTATCATGTTTCTCATCTATTTTTTATTGTGTGGAAATAATATTTGGTAGTAGTGATTAAGTTTTTAATTTTAAATTTTCATTTTGACAAGTAATTTGGTGTTCTTCATGTGTATTCCATGCTGTATCATTTGGGGTTATTTCATGATTCTTGAAATCAATGTATTAAATGGTGTTAGGGATTCCAATTCTGGTTTGGCATGGTATTTTTTGGCATTTAGCATTAAAAAAGGTTTTTTGAAAGAATTTTGTGTGTAAATCCTTATAAAACCTCTTCAAGTTGTTTTATAAAGTCTTTATTAGGTTTAATGATCTACATTGAGGGTTCAGAACATGGTTGGGGTACTTTTTTGTGTTTATTATTTAGAAATGGGTTTCTAATGTGAAAATGGTAATTTATAACATGTGAAACATGATTGGGCACAAATGGTAAACCTTGGTAACTAGGTGGGTAGACTTGGACTAGTGTGCTAGTGATTTAGAAGATTCCTTATCATGATTTCACTTAGAAAGATCGACAATGATAACAATGACTAAATAATGATGACTGATTTGAGACCACTAGGTTATGGGTGTGTTACCTACTAGTGTATTTTTCAAAAGAATGTAGTTCATTGTTGTTCCTATACCACTTTTCACCAAGATATGATGTACCAAGTTTCCTATGGTTAGCTAATGCCTAGGGGTACTTTCCATGACTAGTGATTATTGGTTATATTTTACTTACCATTAAAATACTTTGTGTTTGGTTGTTAATTTCTGTATCATGTGTTTTTCCTTAAAATTGTTCATTTTTAATTTTCCTCTCTTGAAAACTATTTTTATTTAAAGTTTTATCCCTTTAAACATGATACTAGCATTTCTTATTTAAGAAAAATTGAAATATTTTTATCATATATTGTTTATATCATGGAATATATTCTTTGATGGAATACTATTGGGCTTAGGATCACACCATACATACACATTTGGGAGTATGTATACATGGAAATGTTTGAAATAGGTACGAGAAAGGTCCATAGAGACGGCGGTTCAGGTTTCTAGCTTCCTTTCTCAATACAGTTTTGGGGAGATGGATTAAGGGTGATTCTACCTTTCTATGTGGTGATTTTGGTGTTTGTCTTACAACCAATTTTTATTTGTGGACATATTCATATTTTATTAAAACTATGTAATTCAATTCTGAATTTTGTTTAAGGATTTTTTTGGTTGGGAATTTTCAGATTCTATTTATTTATTATTGTTGGTCGTTTAATGTTTCTAAACTAAGGCAAATCATTCCCAAACCTTTGTTTATGATTCCCGAGAAAATTTTCCAGTTTGTGGAGATAGGGAATTCCATTTGCACCTTTCCATAGACCAGGTTTGGCATTGGTTTGGTTGGCTACCCATCTTGGTTCATGAAAAAATGTTATCAGAGGATGATTAAAATATTTGTGTCATATTATTAGGGATGAGTCTGGTTAGATAGGAGATAGGATTGGCAGGTATTAGTGTTTTGGATGAGAGTAGGTTTTTTGGCCCACACCTCTTGTAACAGGCCTCAAGTCCCCTTGGGATGTTGGGATTTTTGTTTGACTTATTTTTCAAGTGGGACACGTGGGCAAAAAACTGTGTGTGAACAATGGATAGGGGTGAAGAAGTTGTGTATTTAATTGTTTTGATGAATTTAATTAATTTTCATTTTATTTTATTTCTGAAATTTTTCAGAACCATTGTACTAATTATTTCTCAGGTGACTATTGCTTTTTGTAGCAACATGCCTCCCCAAGAAATCTCCCATGCATCCACAGAAGGAAGATGGAGAGATTTATCCTTCACTACTTGATTATAGGTTGCTAGAAGTTGTGGCCTAGGCTATCCATAATCTGGGGTAGAGAGTGGATCCTACTCCTACTCTAGTTACAAAAGATGAACTCAGTCTGAGAAAATAGAGGGCATGTTCAAATTCCTTGACACACTTGAGGAAGTCAGGGTGAAATGAGCCTTGTTTTTGCTAGAAGGTCTCAGTTGCTGGTGGTGCGATGCAGTGCTATAGGATGGGTGGAATGATCAGAAAATCTAGGAGGATTTCAATACCATATTCAATGAGAAGTATTACCCCGAGGTCCTGGCCTATAGTAGATACTTAGAGTTCATGAATCTTTCCCAAGAATATTGGTTAATTATGGAATATTTTAACCATTTTTCTATGCGAGTGTGCTATAAGCCTAAGATTGTTTCTAATGGATCTTTGAATGATCAAAAATTTGATACGGGGGTGCAACCAGAAATTTAATCTCATGTCTTTTTGTCCATTCTAGGAACCTATGATGAGGTGTATGATCATTCTTACATGGTCAATATTGATTATAAAAAAATTCTAGTTTTTCTAGAGTGGTTTCTCTTATGGAAATTAGAAACTCCTCCGAGAAAATGAAGAAGCATGATGAGTAGAGGAAGAAAAGAGATTTTAATTCTTGTCATCCTTCTAGGTAGTCTTCATATACAGATTCTAATGTCGTGTCTATGGTGTTCAATCCGTGTGGGAATGTAGGGCACATCCAGATTGTATGTACCTCCCCTCCTATGCCTTATTATCGATGTGGAGTTATGGGGAACATGTAATTCTTTTACAGAGTGGTATGCCCATACCAGAGTGGGGTAGGATCTATGGATTCTAGGGGGTGTCAACTCATTTGTATCCAACCAGAATAGTGGGATCTCAGTATGGTTGATGTAGTGGTAGGTCTAGATCATCTTCTGGCTAGTGCTAGTTCAGTGCAGAGCCACAAGATAGTGGTTGTTCTCAGGTAGAGACAATGCATCATCATGTTGTGGACCATAAACCAATGGGATTGGATGTATGTCCTTTGACAGTTCGAGGTAACATTTTGATTGAATTATCTATTTCAACTATTATATTTGATTCTGGTGCTTCTGTTTCTTTTTTCTCTGTTTGTCTTGTGAATCTACCTAATTTTCCATTCAATTTTTTTTCTTTTGCGATGGAGTTGGTGACACTGCAGGGTAAGAAGAAAGAGAAAGGTCTTAGGTAACCATCATTTTCACTTTCCATGTCATGAGTTGAGATATACTGGGATCTAAAAATATTGGGTATGTACCTTTTCAACGTAATACTTAGAATGGATTGTCTAGTTCACATTCAAGTGCATGTCGATTCCTATAGGCTTCATGTGAATTTCAAGGAACCTGATAGAAGTCCTCGGGTTTTCCTTAGGTAATGGGATCCTCAGTTGGGTCGTGTGAAACCTCCACTCTAAGATTTGGGAAATATTTTCTTTTAGTTATCATCACTCATACTAGAGGAAAATGGTAGTGCTCAAGAGGGTGGATTACCTCATGTGGTGGATGAGTTCCCTAAGGTATTTCCAGATGATTTTTCAGGCTTTTCCCCGGAGAGGGATGTGGAGTTCTCGATTGATTTGGATCTAGGATCACTATCGATATCTCATCCCTCATATCATATGGCCCCACCAATTTGGTGGAATTAAATATATGGCTGGATGATTTGGAATCTAAATGATTCATTCGCCCGAGCATCACTCCTTAGGCCGCTAATTTCTTTTTTGCAAAGAAGGCCGATGAATCCTTTAGGATGTGCATTGATTATCCGAATCTAAATAAGGTAAACATCAAGAAAAAGTATACTTTACCCTGAATCGATATTCTATTTGATTGGTTGAAGGGGGAAAATTATTTTTCTTAAATCTATTTTCATTTAGGTTACCACTAAGTCAGGGTGATAGGGGCAGATATCCTAAAAACAGCTTTTTGAAGCACATACAACCACTTTGGGTACTTGGTAATGTCTTTCAAATTCAAAACTTATCCAACGCTTATTATGGACCACATGAATAGGGTTTTCCACTAGTATCTCAACTCTTTCATTATGGTATTCATGGATTACATCCTGGTTTATTTTGGATATGAGGAGGAGCATGTACATCAATTAGAGATCGTGTTGGGCACTCTAAGGGATCATCTCATTTTTGAAAGGTTGTCCAATTGCACATTATGGATCAGGGAATTGAGGATTAAATGTTATTTCATCTCGAAATAGGGGGTTTCGGTGGACCCAGAGAAGATCATTGTCATTATTTCATGTGAGAAGCTGAAGAATGTGTTCAAGGTAAAGAGTTTCCTTGGCCTGAAATGTTACTACAGGCGTTTTGTTTTTAATTTATTTTGGATTCCTTCACCCATGACCACGCTCACCCGAAATTGGGTGAAGTTTTAATGGGGCCCAGAATATCAGGTATTCTTCAAGGAGATGAAGTGACGGAGGACTACTGATCTTGTATTGATCTTCCCATAATCTGGAATGGGATATGTGGTTTATTGTGATTCTTCATGTATGGGCCTCAAGTGTGTGCTTATGCAAGGTGATCACATAGTGGCGTATAGATCTCTCCAAATCCGACCATCTGAAAATAATTACCTGACCCATGACTTGGAGTTAGAACCGGTGATTCATGCTTTGAATACTGGACCTCACTGCCTATTTAGGGAGATGTGTGTGTTCTATATTTATTAGAAGATCTTAGCCTACATCTTCTCACATGTATATCTTAATCCGAAGTAGTGATATTGGATTGAGTATTTTTAAGGATTCAAGTTTGATATCATATGTTCCCCGGGAAAGGATAATGTGGTGGCTCACTCCATGAGCAGAAAAGTGCCAATGGAGGCTTTAAGGAAGTCCAGTGATGAGTGAAATAAGATGGGTCTCTTTAATCAGATGCCCATGGAGACCTAGGAGCATAGTGGACGTTTGTTCTTGGCGAGCGTTTAGTTGAATACATCTCTTTTAGAGTTGATTCAGTTGGAGAATTCTAGTTACGAGTCATGTTAGTGGTCTATGATGTTTATTCATGATGGGGATATATCTTTTGATTGGTCTTCATCTCTCGACGACACCTAGTGTTTTAAGGGTTGTTTAGTGGCGACATTGTCTCCAAGGAATGTGGTGATGTAGGATAGCCACCAAAATCAATGGTTTGTTTATCTTGGAGGCACTAAAATGAATTATGATGTACATAGGAAGTTTTCATGGCCAGGTATGAGATGATACATAACTGAGTTCGTGTCGATATGTAATACATATTAATAGGTAAAATAAGATCATCAAAGGGCCTCTGATTTTATTTAGTCGTTACCCATTCTTAATAGGAAGTGGGATGATGTCTCCACGAATTTCAATGTTGTATTTCCTCATACACCTTGGGGTAAGAACTCTATTTGTTTAGTGATTTATCATGTGACCAAATCATCCCACTTCGTTCTGATCATAGATACAACTAAATTGGATGAGATGGGCTGAATGTATATTCATGAGGAGGTAAGGATTCATGGTGTGACTTCAGTAGTTGTCTCAGACAAAGACCCTTATTTTACCTCTCATTTTTGGTAAGGCATTCATATGTCCTTGGGGTTGCAGATTAAGATGAGAAAGACATACCATCCTCAAACGGATAGTCAGATAGAGCGGGAAAATCAAATTCTAGAGGGCATGCTTCATGCATGTGTTTTGGATTTTAGAGGAACGAAGGGTATCCATTTGGGATTGGTTGAATTTTCATGTAAAAAAATTATCAATTATCTATTTGAATGGATCCTTTTGAGGCACTGCATTTTCATCCTTGTCAGTCCCCCTGTGTTGGGCTAAGGTAGGTGAAACCACACTGTTGGGGTCGAGCCTTGTGCAAGAGACATCTGTGATGGTCAAGTTGATCAGACATTGGTTATTGATAGCTCAGATTCTCTACAAATATTATTCTAGTTAGAGACGTCAATATATTTAGTTCTCTATGAGTTATCGGGTATTATTAAAGGTGACACCTCATTGGGACATCGTTGTTTGGGAAAGTAGGTAAAGCTAATGCCGAGGTATGTCAGACCTTTTGAGATCACCAAGCAGATTAGAAATTTGGAATACATGTTAGAGTTTCTTTCTAAGTTGACATATATTCCTAATGCATTTCATATCTCCAAATTGAATAAGTATAACCCAGATCTGTCCCATGTGTTTAATTCAGAAGATTTGGGAATAGAGCCTGATTTATCAGTGTTTGAATGGCTGGTGCGAATTTTGTATTCCAAAGAGAATGTGCTTGATTGAAATTCTATTCCATTGGTCTAGGTCCTTTTAAAACATGGAAATTATGTGAACAATACTTGGGAGTGGAAGTTGTGGGTCGATCAAGAGTACCCTTTCTTGTTTTCTGATCAAGATTTGGGTTGACTTTCTAAGACAGAAAGTTTTCATGGGGGGTTGAGAGTTTTCATATCTGTGCCCTTCTTTTCTGGTCTTTTCTCTTCTATTATTGTCCTATATTTTCCCCCTATTCTCCACTATAATTATGGAGAAAAATGGGAATTTTTGGTTGGATAGAACTGGGCACACGATTAGGTCGTACGGTTTACTAAACCTTGCAGACAAACTGTTCCCAGTGTGCAGGTCATAAAAATTGTTATTCTCATTTTTCATTTCTTGAATTAAGCCTAATGTGCCCCTTTCTTCCACCATTCGATCATTTCATACATATACGGATTTTAAGCTCCCTTGAAACCCATTATTTATGGGGTTTTGGTGGGGGCATGGGGAACTTCATGATTCTTCATGTAAGTGAGTTTTTCATTATTTTCTTCCTTCCCTATATGGTTTCTTCCCTCCTTTAAATTATAAAATTCCAGAAGTTAGGTTTTCATCCCTAGGGTTTAATATTGAGTTTCTTGGTTCAATATTCTTGATTAGGGTTGGTTTTCACTCACTTTTGGTGTGGGTGAAGTTTCACACAAATGTTTAGGGTTTTTGATCTTCAAGGAAGGTGGTTACATCTGTAAACATTATTTAATGAATTTATTTTTCTTTATTAACCTATTTAACATGTTTCTAATCTATGTTTTTTTATGTGAAAACTATTTTTGGTATAATTCATTAAGTGTTTAATTTTAATGTTTCATTTCGATATGGAATTGGGTGCTTTTCATGTTTATTCCATGTTGTATCATTTGGGGTTATTTTATAATTCTTGAAATTGATTTATTAAATGGTGTAATGACTTCCAATTACGGGTTGGTATTTTATTTTTGGGTTTTTGGCCTTAAAAGTGTATTTTTGAATGAGTTTAATGTGAAAATATATGTAACACCTCTTGAAGTTGTTTTATAATGTATTTATTTGGTTTAATGAACTACATAGAGGGTGGAAAACATGTTTGGGGGTACTATTTTGTGTGTATATGATTTAGAAAGGGAATTTTGAGGTGAAAATGGTATTTTATAACATACAGAACATGATTGAGCACAAATGCAAAGCTTGGGTATCTAGGTAAGAGGACTAGGACTAGTATGCTAGTGATTCAGAAGTGGCCTTGTCCCAGTTTCACATAGAATGATCGATGATGACTTCACTAACTAAATAATGATGATTGATTGGATACCACTAGGTTTTGGGTGTATTCCCTAATAGTGGGTCATGGGTGAGAATTTAGTTTTTGGGGGTTCATATACCACATTTCACTAAGATACGATGTACCTAGTGTCCCATGGTTAGCTAGTGCCTAGGGGGTTTTCATGTAACTAGTTATCATTGGTTATATTGTTCTTACCATCAACATATAGTGTGTTTGGTTGGTAAATTTAGAATCATGTGGGTTTTCTTTAAAATTTTTGATTCTTTAAAATTTCCCTCTTGAAAATTATTTTTATTTAAGTTTTTATCTCATTAAAATTGTTAATAGAATTTATTGTTTATGAAAACTTGCAAGATTTTTGTATTAAAATTTGTATAGAAAGGAATCTTTTCATGGCTTCCATCCTATTGGGATTTTACTCACACCCTATATACACATTTGGGTGAAAGTAGACTTGGTAATGTTTCACATAGGTAAGGGAATGGTCCTTGGAGATGGTGGTTTGGGTTGCTAGTTTCCTTTCCCAGTGCGGTGTTGTGGAGATGACATTAGGGCAATGCCCCCTTGCCAAGTAGTGATTTTTGAGTCAGTATGGCTGCTCATTTTTAGCTATAAAAATCTTGGTATTTAATTAAAACTATTTAATTTAATTATTAATTTTTTTTAGTATTTTTTGGTTAGGAATTTTCAGATTTAGTTTATTTGTTATTATTGGTTGTTTAATATTTCTAAACTCAGGTAAATCATTCCCAAACCTTTTTTTTACAATACCCGTGAAATTTGTTTAGCCCGTAGGGATAGGGAATGACGTTTAGTACATGGCATGGACTAGGTCAGTCATAAATTTGGTTGGAGACCCATCTTGGTTCATGATAATTTTTTATTTAGAATGTTTTTTGTCAAACGATCAATGAAATTATCTTCGAAATTCACACAATAAATCTTTATATCATCTCTCTTGAAGAACATAATGGAGTTGTTGGAGAATGTATCATTTTTTTAACTATGAGTAAGTATAATTGGAAGGTGTTCAAGAATTCTTCTTAGTTTAATTGTACATTAATTTGATGTTTGCAAATGGTGTTAGAATATTTAAATCAATTCTATAAATTCTTGGTTTTGGTGAAAATGAAAAAGTCTAAAATGTTCTCTATACATGTAAGATGTTCCTTGATGAGTGGCTAGAAAGAGGAAAAGGAAAGGCCATCACTAAAATTATTTGTGAGAATATGTATGATACATTTTAAAATTACACAGAGACATGGGAACTGTAATATAAAATATGTATTATTGATGCATAATTGGGGATTAAAGTATACATAATTACTGTTTGAGGTATATATAAGAGGTTTTTTAGTCATATGGTAGAGAAAGTTTTCTATTATATAAGAAGTTTTAAATTTCATAGTGTGATATGTGAGAATTTTTTCTTCTTATATAATATCTCAAACAATGATAATATGTGAGGACTCTAGATAATCTACTAGAATAATGTTTATATGTTAATCTATTTCTAAATATCATGAGCCTATTTTCATTGTGGGATTCCAGAAGATGTTTTAATGAATATCAAATGAAAATATCATGTGATGATATTTTTGGGAAATTTAAATGGGATATTTGAAATTCATTATTATGTTTAATGATAGATATTCTTGGAAAACTATTGACCAGTTTCTTAGTAGAGAATAATTAGAATATCACACAATCAAAATTAAAGGAGGATTTATATATAAAAATTTAGAAATTATTTATGTGTAATTTTTAATGAATTTTTTTGCTAAAGAAGTAAAATAAAAATATGTGGGTCATTGATAAGTCAATACTATGAAAGATAGTAAACTATTATATCAACAAGAGAGAAATAAGTGACAATCAATTAGTGATGGGACTACTTTATCATATGTATCAAGGAAATTGATATTGTTTTTGATCATCTATTTTATAAAATTTAAGAATAAAGATTAACTTTATGTGATTTCATGCTCTCATGAATACATTGAGTATTATGAAATATTGAGAAGTAAAGATGAATTGTGTATTGATAAGTTGATATTCATATATCAGTCAAAGATTGAGCCTAAGTAATATCATAATATTAAAAGTAGGGATATCCTAAAATGCACAGAATTTATTTTTCACACTAAATATTAGAAGAAGTTGATTAGTAGTGTTGGTTTTAGTTTAAAAACCCCAAGAGTTGTTGTATCTCTTCATATATTCAATGATTTATTCTTCCCTTATATTGTACTAGCATAAATAGTCTCACAAGAGTTAAGAAAAACACTTCCCCTCTCTTGAAATCACTTAAAAGTTATATTATTAATCTATTTCCTAGAACATGACCTGAAACTATCAAGGATTGGGAACCCATATTATGACTGAACCATGTAAAATTTTTTTTTGGTGATTTAGTTTTACATTTAAACTACATACTAAGTGAGTTAATGGTTAGAGTGTGTGGATCAAGGTCATAAAAAATCATAGAGGTTAATTTAGAATATAAGTAGTAAAAACTATATCATTGATTCATCCACCTTATCAGCAGTAAATTAAATTACTAGGGTGCTTAATGTGTTATAATAGACAACCGAGTTCCCTATATGATCTTATCCTATTGAATGTTTGAAATAATGAATCTGAACTCTTTCAGTAATAGGAGTGTTCCCATATTCTTTGGAAATAATTTTCATGGTTAGAAGAATATGAAGATCCCTTATCAACTCTTATATGGCTTAGAAGTAAGTGATGTTGTTACACTTTTATTTATCCAACTTTATATAGGTAATCCATTGATATTTGTAGATAAGTGAAATTTATAGGTATATGGAATTTCTAGAAATGTTTTCCTATCATCCATGTCTGATTAAGTGAGCACAATGTTTATAGAACTAAACACTACAACAGAAATGTAGGATCAGCTTGAAAATATTTATGATGGAAATATTAAAATTGAATAAGTAAAATTATAAAACTAGAGATAACCATTCATATTGGGTTTTAATGTGATAAAATGGAAGATTTAACCATAGTCATGAAGTTAATGGGATTTTCTGAATATGTTGGATCAAAAGATATAATTTCTAGAAGGAAATTAAGACACATCACTAGATGATTTAGATTTCACACTCCTTAATTATGATAAGCATAAGAAAAATCTATTCATGAAAAATTCTAAATAAAAAATGGAAATTAAATGCATGAAAAAACTCAATATCAAAGATGAGTAACATAATTCTTATGGTTAATTAGTAGAAGATGATAATAAAGATGAATATTATAAAAGACTAATGACCCATGTTATTTAAAACCGGAAAATGGGGAAAGGGGAAGTAAAAATAAAAAAAATCCATGAAATTTATTTAAATGTATTGAGATTGGATATTTTATAACTGATTTAAGAAAAAGTTAAATATGGAGTGGAATGATGAAAATTATAAAAAGACTCCCTATATATATAAATGGGGAAGAACATTAAAGAAAACCAATAAATCTATAGAGAATAAAAAAATGTTTCAAATAAATAAAATATGAAGCATGTTGAGATATGAATAGGATGAATAATTTTCTTCAACAACCCATTTTTAAGAAGAAAGTGTATATAATCTTAGTAACATCATGGCTCATGTTGAGAGACATAAATAATGTTCAATTAGTGTGGAATAATTAGAAAACACCAATATATAACACATTATGAATGATGAGCTTGAAGTGTGACTTGAAAGGAACATTTAAAAAAATAAGGATATGAAATTCCTAAAGAAAGAATTTTTTAATATAAATAAATTAATATAATAATTTCAAAATTAATAAAATTATTATATTGAGGAAATTATACATCTTAAAATGTGAGTTTCTAATAAAGATAGAACACTTAAGGAGTCTAACAAGAAAGTTATTGAAAAGTAAAAAAATTTGAACATGAACCTTTCAAGGTGTCATAAAGATAATTAAACCCTAAGAAAAGCATGATTTGATTTCTATAATGTTATGGAAATATATTCTAAGTCCTCACATGTTATAGAGAAATTATGTATACATACTTAGGTAAAAATTGAACTTATAACCCTCATGAATGTTAAATATGTTTCTTCGTATAGTTTTGGTTCCAAGATAAAATAGTAAAAATACTAGTTAAATACAAACTATGATAAGGTTATACCTTCTTCAAAAGTATTTGGGGAAAACTATAGATGGAAAGGTTCCCAAAATCGAAAGAAAAAGGTGGTATGAAATGTACCAAGACATCATGTTGGAATCCACATACATTATAAATAGTTTCATAGAAGAATTATTTTAAGAGCTTCTATTGTAATGGTAGAGTATTTGGGAATAAATATTTTTGTTTAATAATATAATATGTATCTCCCATGGAGTTGAAAAATAAAATAATTAATGGGGATTTATCCACTGAACATAAGGGGCATGTTTGAGAATAAGAAAATAGTGTATAGAAATATATATCAGTTATATATCCATACTAGGTTATATTCTTTAGATAAAATATATATAAAGTTTGACCAACAAGTTCACTTTGATAATTAATTTATATAAATTATTCAAGGAGAAAATCAAAATGTTTTCCAAGGACATAATAATTGTACATATAATAAAATAAAAAAGTAACTTCAATTTGAAGTGGATCTTAAAGATAATAAGGGGAGATGACCATGAATTCTTGATAGAATCTATTCATACCATATTATTGGAGACCCTATTAACATAAATAATATTGAAAAAAGTTATGGAAATGTTTTTACATTTTTAAATATAAACTCATAGAATATAAAAGGAATTGGAACAACTAAGATTCAATCCCAAAATCTGATGTTAAGAGATGTCTTATTTATTGATAGTATCAAACAAAACATTATAACTGTGTGTTATTTTTTATTAATGAGATGAGGTAATTTTCAGAAGAAACACTTTTCTTATCAAGGTAATAAAATATGCAATAATTATCACTAGCTATGAAAGGAAAAATGGTGACCTTTTAAAAATAGGCGACTTAAGTAATTATTTGTAGTTGAACTCCAAAGTTGAAAACAATAATGGAATAAAAGATTAGGGAATCATTATCAAATAACTTTATGTATTATTTTTATGGTATATATGCTAAGATACATACTATATCATAATATTTGTATAATATCTCTATGAAGTTAGATAAAATCGAAAAATGACACACGTATGTCACATAATGTTTGAAATCTAGTCTATCAGGGCACTTGAGTTGATATATTCAAAGGTGTGTTGGATAATGTAGAAAAAATAAACTATGGGTGATCTTTACTTCATCACATTAACTGTTAATTTTAAAAAAATTTCCAATTTTATATTATTAAATCATATCTTTTAAGTAATGTAAATGTTTAACATATTCAAAAGAAGATTTGAGAAAGAACTGGGCGTGTGTAGGAAAAAGCATAGATCTGATAATAGTAGAAATTTCACATGAAAATAATTTAAATCCTACCTTTCAGACATGGAATTAAAAATCAGGAAAATAACCCTTATAAATCCAAGAAAAATGGAGTAACAGATAGAAAAAAATAAAAGATTGGTTAAGATGGGAAGAACCATTCTAGTAGAGTATAACATCTCAAAGTTATACTAGAGAGTGGTTCTATGCTCTTATGTGTATATCCAAAAAATGTATCCACTAAGAAAATGTTCAAATATGTCCTCTAATGAGATGTGGTATAAGAAGAAACCAAGTATGGTCTACTTCAGAGTGTTTGGTAGTCCTTGTTTAATGATGATTAAAAGAATTCTAGTAAAGTTTTATGGTAATGTTGAGGAAGTTATATTTCTAGGATATTTATAAAATTTAAAAGGATATATGTTCTAGAATAATATGCTTGATAAAATGGTAGAATACTATGAGGTAAAAAACACTAAGAAAAAATCTATAATTAATGTTATAAATAAATAATATTTTAAATACTTTGATGAATATAGTGAGATTATTCATAAGAAAAAAATGGAAAATGGTAGAAAATGAACCTCATGTTATTGATATTGATGATGATCTAAGTGGTGGCGAGGAAGGGCATAAAAAATTTTATAAATTGAAATTAAAAAATATGAATAAGAATGTGGATGTCAAAAATATATTTGATAACCAAAGTGAACCAACTCAAACATGAAAGAGATTGAGGCTTAAAAACCAAACATAACTTAACTCTCACATTGATCATTATTTAATTAGTGGGTAATGATAAAATAGATTATATTATGAAAACATCTGCTTAGGATATTGTTCCATGACCAAAATATAAAATGTTATTGGGACCAATTGGGTGTTCATAAATAAATTGACTAATAAATGGAAATTTTCAATGAAGAAGGATGGAAATGTTTACAAAGGATATACAAAGAAAGAAGATGTTGATTTTGAAAAAACCATTTCACTTATGGGAAGGTCTGAGGGCATAAATATGTTGGCAGATATAATAGCTCACAAAAATTAAACAATATATAAAATAGATGTATAAAATATCTTCTAAAATTTTGAGATATAAGAGTATGTCTATATTGATCGGCTCAAGGGGTGTTTTCATGAAAATGATACAACTAAGGTATGTAGGATAAAAAGTATCTCTATGGGCTAAAAAAGGACCTTAGGGATTGGTATTCAAATCTAAATAGATTCCTTTGGGAGATAAAATTACTTAAAGAAAATATTGAAATAAAACATCATGTGATGTTAATGGATGCATTAAATATTATTGTAATTGTTTTTTAACACCCTGATATCTTAAAATATATTTCTCTTTAATAAATTTCACGGGTTTAATATCTTGTGATGTATGAAACACCAAATTTATGTGAATAAATCCTTATTAAAATATTAAATTAAATAAATTAATAGATAGTTAAATGTAATTGATAAAATTAAAGTAATAAAATAAAGTAATGGGATTTATGAAATGGTTGGGAAATGGTCAAGAATGTTAGTCTAGAAATTCTTGACTAAATAGAAATGCTTTTTATACAAGAATTATTTTTGTTATATATTTTTTATTTAAAAGGTAATTTATTTTATTTTCTATAATTAAAATTATGGAAAATCATTTTTTTACTCATGTATAAAAATGGTTTTTCATTCCTAAATTATTTATCAAATGGTTATAAATGAAGATAAAGGTAAAAATAATTATTTTTTAGATAACTATTTTCATGAGAACAATGTGTTTTTAGGTTAATAAATTAAATTAAGATAAATTTATGAATTATATTAATTTAATGTATAAATAATATTTTTAATGTAATAAATAAACATTCAAATAATGGGTTTTTCTATTCAAGGAATGATAAAATCATCATTATTATACTTAAAATACATTTTTTTTTCTGAAAATATCATTACTTGTATTGTGAACATATATTAGAAATAATTAATTACAACTTTATAAATTGAATCTTATAAAATGGATAATATATTTGGAATCATAATTTACAAAAAAAAATATGTTTCAGTTTATTTTTTACATCAAAATGTGTTACCTTGGTAAAAAATTTATCACCATGGTAAAGGTAAAATAGGGTTAAAGGGGTTAAAATAAAGGGATGAGGCTTCAAACAACCACTAAAACTATTCTTCAATTTCATTACTTGAGTTTATTTTTGCCGATCTCAAATTATATATTAAAATTATATTTTTTTGATCCACTTTAACATCCCTTATTTTTCAAAGTAAAGTCTTGTAATATATCTAGAAATGTTTTTGAGACTAGGTACTCAGACAATGTGTAATTCTAAAGCCTTATCTACCCATCATTAATTATTGAAATATATTAATATATTAGATGAATTCAAGCATAGTTTTCATAAAAAAGTGGAATAATATCTAATATGAGGTTGATATTGGGAATCTGATGCCTTCATTGAGATCAGATCATGGGTTTTACCCTAAGAATGATATAACCCTATAACACATTAGGCATTCAAGTTGAGGTATTATTATGGGTAGAAATTTTAATAAATTGATTGAATAAATGAATTTAATTTATTAATTATCCGACCTAATGAATTTTATATAAAAAATTTTCTTAATTTTTTCAGGGTTAGTCACATAACCCTTCAAATCAAGAGGTTCCATTGAGAGTGCATTGGAGGAGCACCATTGGTGAGTAATGACCAGATCGGGATCGAGGATCAATATGACAACAAGACATGTGGATATCGTAAATGATAGAAACGTATGAACATTATTCATCCTAGATCAATCTAATCAAGGTTGGATGTCTTATTTTTTGGATTTATCTGTATTTTATTATTTCTAAAACTAATATTAATCATTCAACTAATGAATTGATTCGCAAATCTTGCCTATTACGAGTATGGGTTAGATTTATCTAAAAATTATCTAATTTCATAGTGATTATTATATTATCTATTTGTTCTTAGTTATAATGGAAATTAATCAAGGACAACATGAACATTGGTTGAGGTTTATTCCTCATGTTTTGGATTTTTCATTTCTCCTCTATTTCTTCATTCAATGCAGAAAAATATCTTGGCCCGTAGTTTAATAAATACCATTAAATTAATCGTTACAAACTTGATTCGTGGTGAAATGGATAGATATCATGGACCCTCCTTCATCATTGATGATATATCATGATTCGGTGTGGAGAACATTGGATCAATATCAGATTAGAGTAATTTGTAAACAAAATTGATGAATGATGGAGGCATCGTTACACGGAATGATTTATAAAAAAAAGATGTTAAAATATGGCCATCAGAAGTGAAAAAGATGGTAAAACATTAGATATGAGGTTCACATTCATGTTTAATGGTATCATTAGGAGATTTTGGAATCTTTTTGAAGAACATATAGTTTTATAGAAATCTATATATACAGAGTGTGAATTTCTGGAACACTCTTTCTGTGGGATCCCTAATGCGGTGGCAACAGTTTCCTTGTATAGTTAATTATAACACGATGTATGAACCCTACCACATCATGTGTGACTCAACCTGACAGCTTTTCCACTACCTCACAGGGTACATATACATGGCCAATAGTACGTGGGTTTGGACACACTGTGTACTCTGACACGGGCATGACCAGGCCAGGTGTACATGGGAAGAGCCATGTAATTATACCTGATTAATATTACAGAGTCTAGGACACACCATGTACTATTAAATAGACAAGGACAAGTACACGGGCATGGTATGTGATACACGGGAAGGACCTTGTGCTGAAGGGACATTCCATGTACTACTAGTGCCCAGTATTTAATCCCATCAAGAAGGCTTAGATCCATTTTTCTCTTCATATTGGAAAATTTTATTTGGGGTGTGATCCCTATATCCATTACTTAGGTATTATTATGGAATAATGTCTTAAACATTGGATAATGATCCCTTTAATGTGACTTCATTTATTTATTTTTTGGAATCCTTCTATAAGTCCTAGAGTGAGATCCACTATTATTATCTTTCACTTGGTGGAGTTCTTAGTATCATCACAACCAACACTACATGGGTAAAAAAAATCTACTTAGTAGGTTACTATAGATGGAGTTTTTGGTATACCCCATGGACATGAGTGTAATCCTAATCTATGCATATTTCTCTTCATACTTCTAGCATATACTTTTAATGTAGATACCTGATGAGTAGTACATCTTGGATGGACTCCATTAGTGTTATCTGACTCATGGAGTGTGTTCTCCTTGATGAGTTCTATGAGGAATATGTGAATAGGATCCCTAGACAAGAATTAAGGTTGTCACTTTACTTTGAGACTATACATATTTGTTGAGTATATTTATATATTCGTATTATATTTGTTGTAGTCATACACCTGTATTGAGGTGACTTTTACTCCTATTTTTATATGCTAAGTGATTTCAAGGTGTCCTACTGGGTATTGTTATACATACCCTTATATGGGATTTTCTCACATGTTTCATGTCTTATGCAGAGGATTGACCTTTTGATAGTGTCATGAAGAGACTAGGAACAGGCAGCTCTTAGTGAGCTAAAAACCCATGGTGATTTATTGTATTTATCAAGAATTAAGTCCCCATATATACTTTCTGGTTGGAATTATTTTTAAACTATTTGTGGTGGGATTTCATTTGGCCCGTTTTTCTTTCATTACTTTTTTTCATAAAATCGTAGTGGGATTTAGATGTATTCATGAACGTTTATCATTTTTTTAGAATTCAACATTTTATAGTCTTGGAGATATGTTCATGTGTATAAGAACATTAGGCTAAGGCCTCCCATTTTAGTGATATTCCATCTCGGCACCGATCATCAACCCCTGACCTATTGGAGGTGGGATTAGGGTAGTCACATTTCAGGCCCCGTTGGTTCGGTTCATGAAATATAGATATTAAAGATATTCAGTTTTACCTTAGGCCTGAAGTCTATGATATTGGTTTCCATAAATAGTGTTAAGTGTTTCGAGTTTGGATTTCAGGCTAGGGCCTCTAGTGTTAGTAGAAATACCAACGTATCCATACACTATAACTCTAATCAAATGTGTTTCAACTCAATACATGTAGACACTAGTTACATGGAAACAATGTAACATGCATCATATAGGAATGGGTTGGGGTTTCCATATCCTTTCTTAGTCATATCTCCAGATATACTCATTGAACATGGTACATATTTTCTATTTCAGTAATTCTGTATGACATATACTAGCTAGGATTCAACATCAGGATCATGAGGATGATCCCCTCTATAATGAGGCATTCATAAAGGGACCTATTCATGAGGTGTTAATTTTACTTGGTGCACCATACCTCTATATGTTTAATAGAAGATGGTACTTATAGTACCAACAGATGAGGTGCACAAGCTGAGAATGCTTCATGAGTTTCAATGACATAAACCCCTCATGTTATAAGGTGAGCCGAACCCATAGGTGGATATGGAATTTCTTGAGGTTTGGAAGAAAGTTTTCTTCCTTTTAGGGACACCAACTAATCAGATGGTGGTCCTCACAGTGAGCCTTCTCCATAGATCTATAGGATGATGGTTGTGTTTAGTAACCATGTCGTATGAAGAGGTACCTCTAGCATGGTTATATTTTGAATGCCTTTTTAGAGAGGAGTTTTATCCATCTATGTTTAGGGATGTATGAATCCCAGAGCATTGACATATTTAGTTTGGAAATATGAGAGTGAATGAGTATTCATCGAGGTTTACAAACCTCTACAGGTACAAGATGTATATGGTCTGTGATATGTTCTTTGGAGCTTAGACCATTGATAGAGGGATACATAGAGACATAAAATCTAGAATTATAACTATGTGAATTCATACTTATTCTAGGGTGATAGAGAAAGATTTGGTGATCAAGAGTTTCCTAGCTATGCAGACGCAGACAGTGGTGGCCGGTAGTGGGCACACAAGAGGAGAGACATTAGCTGATAGGAGCTAGCGTCAGTATTAGAGACTTGAATGTTCAAAAAATTTCAATAAAAGGTCCTAGTATATATGTTCTACAATTTAGGGCTCACATGATGCGTCTACTAATCCTATAAAGAAGTGGTGATGCTCATGTGATGGAAAGGTAAATCATACATGAGATTTTCCAACCCATTGTATGGTTGATTAGGAGATAGTGGATGGGCCATCTAGGTAATTTAAATGTAAAAAGATGAAGGATATTACTAAGAAGTATGTGGAAGTGGATCTGGTAGAGAAGTTGGAGGTGGTAGACACTTCTACTTGTTACCACCACCACCCCTAGGTGGTCTACACGAGGCTCAGGGAGGTGTAGTACATGGGTGGGGATAATGGTTGTCGATTGGGGATTATGAACCAGAGGCTACAAGAATAATACAATGTATTATCTATGTATTTTATACCTTATATGTATTAATAATTCAAAAATTTATGAGTCATTCCATTATATCCACTTATCTGGTTCAAGACGTAGAGATTCTAGTTGAGACCATGGCTTGACCCTTGCCATTGGGGACTCCTACATGATGCGACTTAGTAATAACAAACATCCACTGAAAGTGTAAACTGAATCATGTAGATGATAGTTTCTATTGGGATATCATTATAGCATCGATTAGTCCTTATGATGTAATCTTATGTTTGGACTGGTCATTTATCTTTTATTCCTAGATAGACTATTTTAGGCAGAGGATGTGGTGGGTTCGTAGTGATGGAACCTTGTTTTTCTTCATGGATGAAAAGGTAACCTGAGAAGTGTTGAATGGACTCATGCATAGGAGGGAATATTCAATTACTCATAATTTTTCTATCATGGCCCTTGGTGTAGTTAATGCTATGAGTTTTCAATTCCCTGCAGTGGTGGTGGAGAATGAGGGAACCTTTCATGGGGATGTTCTAGTCTTACCACCCCATCAAGAGATAGAATTATGCATTGACCTACACCCTTGGATGACCCCAATATCTATACCATAATATTGTATGTCTCCTAAATAGATTCATGAGAAGAGGGTGCAGTTGGAGGAATTGTAGAGGATGTCATTTGTTAGAACAAGTGTTTCACCCTAGGCAACCCCAATGTTGTTCTCCAAGAAGGCAGATGAGAGCTTTAGGTTGTGTGTGGATTACCGTCAGCTAAACCAGGTGATCATAAAGAACAAGTATCCAATACCAAGGGTCTATTTTATATTTTATTAGGTGAGAGTGGTGTACTGGTTCTTGAAGATTAAACATAGATCAGGCTACCACAAGTTGTGAGTACCAGAAGAGGATATACTGAAGATGACATTCAAATGTGTCTATAGTCAATATGAGTACATGGTGATTCCCTTTAGTGTGATGAAATCCCCAATAGTATTCATGGGACTCATGAATTGGAACTTTTATCCTTTCTTATATAGTTTCATGGTAGTCTTCATCAATGATGTCCTACTATACTCAACATCTGAGGAGGATCACATGAGACATTTGAAGAAGGTTCTGAACGCACTCCGAGAGAACCAATATCATAGAAATCTGTCAACATTTCAGTTCTGGATTTTGGAGTCCACTTTCTAGGACTTGTTATATCAACTGATAGTGTGTTAGTGCACCCAATTAAGGTTGATACAGAATTAGCATGGGAGACACCGTAGAGTGTGGTAGAGGTGTAAAGATTCCTTAGGTTAGCATGATACTATCAAATATACATACCTGATTTCTATAGGATAACATATCCATTGACAACTTTGACCCAAAAGGGTCGTATATTCTTATAAATATAATGGTTCCTATAGTATTTTTAGGAATTGAGAAAATGATTGATCACTGCTCTCATATTGATATTTCTAGAGGAGGGTATCGATAATGTAGTGTTTTTCAATGCATCAGAAACTAGGCTTAGTTTTGTTCCTATGTAGTGGAAGTTGGTGATTTCCTAGGTTTCAGATCAGTTGTGACAACATGAGTAGAACTACATGACCTAAAATCTTGAGCTTCTAGTGACATTCTTTGCGCTGATGTTTTTTTTAAACTACCTTGTGGGTGAGCAGTTTATTAACCATTCTAACAACAAGAGTCTCAAGTATATCTTCTACCTGAATGGACATAACTTGAAAAAGAGGTGATGGAAAGTGTTCCTCCTGGATTTTGACTTCATAATTTTCTATAATTCTCGGGAGGGGAATGTGGATGAAGATGATTTCAGAAGAAGATATTGGTCATAACTGTTGAGTGAGGCATTAATGAAGATAGCCTCATTTCAGTTTTCCATTATGAATGGGAATATAGTATCTAACCTTAAGTCTATAGTCGTTTCCACTTTGATTTTACAATAATTCAAAGAGGCACATCTTTGGGTTACCGAATGTGATACCCTATGTACTCATATATCCACTCGACATGCACCTGATAGATTTTATAAATGTGGGGAGTATGTTGTTCCTTTCAAAGGATTCATGCTGATACCAATGCCGTTGAGGGAGGAGGCCTTGTCAGAGTTTCATACAACGTCCTTTTAAGTACATACATGTGTGGAAAATATGTACCAAAACATCCTATGTCAGTTTTGGTTACCAAGGATGAAGAAGGGAGTTAAAGAGTTTGTCTCACAATGTTGTGCTTCTTAGTTAGTGAAAAGTGAGCTTGCAGTTCCAAAGGGTTTATAAAAACACGTAGAGGTTCTAGAGAGGAAGTGTGATAGGATATCCAAGGAATTTTTGATGGAATTACCAGATATGTACATGGGACATGATTCCATCTCGGTGATTTTAGACCAACTCAACAAGTCATCCCACTTCCTAGATTTGTGAGAGAAAAGTTAAGTATAGAGATTGGGATGCCTCTTCGTGTATGAGATTTTCCAACTCCATAAGGTTACAATGATGATCATTTATGAAAATGATTCTCACTTCACATATTGGTTATGGAAAGGATCTCATGAGGCTTTTGGGACTTAGCTACATTTGTGCACAACTTTTCACCCCTATTCAGACAGACAAACTGAGCGGACCATTCATGTCTTGGACAACATATTGTGGGCTTGCATGTTTGACTTTAGCCATAGTTGGGAGGATCATCCACAACTGGTGTAATGTTTGTACAAGTATAGATATAATTCTACCATTGGCCTGGAATAATGAAAGGCATTGTACGGTCATCCCTATAGGTCACCACTTTGTTAGACTATTCTAGGAGAGTCATCAATCATGGGGCCAAAATTTATGTGGGACACAACAGAGAAGGTGTATATAATCTGGGAGTAGATGAGGACTATGTATGGACATTGTAAGTCTTATACTGACTGTTGAAAGTTCCATTTTGAGTTCACAGATAGAGACCATGTGTTCATATGTGTTTCACCTTGATGATGGTTACAAAGATTTGGCTACGGTGGTAAGATATCTCTAAGATTCGTCTCCCCTTTCCAAGTATTGTGTAGAGTTGGAAAGGCCATGTACCATGTAGCTCTACTACCACAGTTATACTAGGTATATGAAATCATTCATGTGTCGCAGCTGAGGAGGTACGTGCATAATTATCCATATGTTATCGACTAGGATGAGATGGACATAGAGGATGGAGTTACATTTTCTGATTACCCGGTAGATATTGAGGACCGATAGGAGAAGATCCTTCATGTGTGATTGATTCCCCTATTGTGTTTCTGGGGGTAACAAGCAAATCTACAATAGACCACCTGGGAGCAGGAAACTCAGATGCATGTTCAGCACCCATATCTCTTTATGTAGCCTTTTGTTTGGATTTTTGAGGAGTAAATATCTAAGGTGTGAAGAATGTAAAATTTATTTTTCATGTATATTCTTGGAATATATCTAGAATTTTTTTGGATATTAGGAGCTAATATGACACATTATTCCGAGACCCAGTGTGCCCATAATTAGGTTTTAAAACATATTAAATATATTAAATGCATGTGTGCATAGATTTCTTGAAAAAGTAGAATAAATTTTAAAAGGAGTACTGGATCAGATATTTTAGGTGACTATTTATTTCAGAGCATGAGTTTTACCCTAGGTGCAATATTACCTTGGAACACATCGGGTGTTCGGGGTGAGGCGTGGTCATCGTCAGACATCTAAATTAATTAATTGGATAAATAAATTTAATTACTGAATTATTCGTCCTAATGATTTTCTATATATACAAAATTGTGGAAAATTGGTATGGTTATCTACATGACCCTTCATATCGAGAGCTGTCATTGAGAGAGCATTGGAGGAACTCCATTGGCCTGTGATGACCAGATCTATATTAAAGACTACCGTGTCAATGGAACATGAGGATATATCTAATGACATTGACATATGATCTTTCTTCATCATTGATTGATCCAATTGATTTAGGATGTTTTTTATATTTTTTCAATGATGAGTGTTAATCAATCTAATAAAGAATTTTTTCTCAGATCGAGCATATTTCAGGTATAGGATTGATTTATCGGTGAATTTAGGACTTTCTTAGTGATTATTTGATTATCTCTTCAATCATAATTCTAAAGTAAATGAATTGATGAAAAAACTAATATTGTTTAAGTTGTATTCCTTGTGTTTATGATTTTTTATTTCTTTCCTCGTTTCTTCATTCATCATGGGAAAATTTATTATGCCGCAGTTCGATAAATAATGATAAATAAATCATTGGGCACAAGATTATTGATGCAATGGATTGATATCATGGACCCATGTTTTTATTTGATAATATATTGAGATGTGGTGATTGCAAAATTAGATAGGTATTGGATTAAGTGAATTTTTATGTGGGTTTTTTACAAATGATAGAGGTTTCATTACAAGAAATGATTTACGTAAAATCATAAGCCAGAATCTATCCATTGGTCATGGAAAGGCTAGTCAAACCTTAGATCTGAGGTTCTTGGGTGCAATTGAAAGTAGTGATGATATATTTGGTAAGAAATGTGAAGAACCTATATGTTTCTAGAAATCATAATATAAACGGAGTGTATTTTGGTAACACATATTGTGTGAGACCCCTAGTGCGGAAACTAAGTTTCCCATGTAGAGTTAAGCATTACACAGAATGTGACCCATGTCACCTGGTATGTGAATCTACGAGGAAACATGACATGTACCTCATAAGGTACACATACACGACTAGGATTACATATCCTCAGACATCGTAACGCCCCGACCCCAGAATCCTGAAGTATGTGCATTATTACGTATAATTGGCATGATCACAAAAGATCAAGTCTCAAAAGACCTATTAGCTTAGTAGCCTTGGAAGTAATAGATATAATAATAAGGTTTACATTATATCATAAAATGGAAAACTGCAACAACATTGTTTCCATAAACAACACTGAGATCCCATAGACTATCCTTATAGGTCAGTCATAATATACTTCTTCGCATCTTGGGAAAAAGAAAACATAGAAATAGGTGAGCTCAGATGCTCAGTAAGGATACAAATATATTAGAAACATTCATAAATAAACAAAAACATTTAAGGAATTTTATAAGACTAAAACAAAACCCTTTTAAACCTGAAATTAAGCATAATATGGAAAGGATAAAATCAAAATAATGACATTTACTTACTCACATGGATATTCAACTAGTTGAATAATCACATGAAATATCAATATCCACTTTTATAATTATGGAATGAATAATTCCAGACTTTCATAACCACATAGTGAAGGCCTTATGCCAAGACTACAAATAAGATTTTGTCAAGGCCCAATGCCAAGACACTAGTTTGTATCATGTGACCTACCGATTCATCGAGGAGCTATAGTGGGATCCACCTGTCACTTACAAAGTCCAATGAATTCCTCATACAAAAAGGTTTAAACATAACATAAACATTCATATTAAAACTAGCATACAAAATGTCAATAATTTTTCCATAAACCATGAATGATATAAAAATAACACATCCACTATAAAACATATCACAAAACCATCAACTCAATATGGATGTTCTGTATCATAATAAATCTAGTTCAAATAAGTTTAAAATCCATCAATGGATGTTGACATAGATGATATCAAAACCTTTTTTCTAGAAATATCTCTTTCTATTTTGAAATCATTTAATACTCACATAATTATAAAAAAAATTAATTATGAAAATATTCTTATAAGATTGTAAGGGATGCTTCGACAATGTTATAAAAGCGGAAAATAGCCGCACCCACCCTATAAGTTAAAAAAAGACATTCTTAACTTAATATTGCCGAAAAGGTTATAAAGGGCCTTGTTTGGAAAACGACGAAAAGATTCCTTTATAAACATATAATAAAAGTCAAACAAGGGTATAAATTAATTTAACCCATATTCTATAAAATAGTAAGAAATTTTTGAAATACATTTTTAAGAATCATGTATGTGGATGATAAAGAGGTCCCAATAGATAATTACGTAAAAACAACCTTGGATAATGAAGAGATTGTAGAATTAACCCTTACCTTGTACTTTTACTTGGTAGAGGGTAGGATAACCTCCTGAGTAATGGTTAAATAATTGTTATTAAATTATACAAGATGCATATACATTAATATGATATCATATATGATCGTTTAACATTGCTTTGTTAATAATATCTTAGTATTATCGTCATTTTGGGTGTTAACAGATTCATTTTACTTTATATGATTTGTTACGTAAGTAATGTTTTCTAGGGATAGTATGTATCTTATTCATATTAAGAATAATATTATGTATTTAAACATTATTTTAAATCATCAAATGAAAATTAGTCTTGAATGGATATGATGGGGAATGAATCTCATCGCGTTCGTGGAGACGATAATCCGTACATACGCATGAGCGACAATATAAATCTTTTGATATTAAAATAACATATAATTGGATGTTATATAATATATAAAGATTCATTATCATGTTATATTTATTATTTACATCAATTACACGTCATAATTATACCTATCCAAATAATAATGTATTGAATAACAATTACACCACGACGTGGAGACGGTAAGCCGTACGTACTCACGTATGGTGACATGTCATTCAAAAGATGGATATAATAATGAATATTGTTGTACCATATTTATAATAACATCACAGTATATATAGGATAATAAAGTTTTTATTTTAGAATGGAAATAATGAAGAAAGTGGATGTGGATGAAGAAAGGAACTTGAAGGAGGTGATGAAATATTTACCTCTTCTTCGGGTTCTTCCTTTTGATTTAATCAAAAGGGATCCTTAGGTTAGATTTCTGACTAAAGTAAGTACTCTAGGATGAAGGTAGGATAGTTTAGATGGTATTTGGGAAGGGGTTGGCCGAGCCAAATGGCTTTGAATGTGTCAATTAGAGAGAAGGGGTAGTGCCCTTTTATAAGAGGGTTGAGGGGCACATTAGGAAAAGCTAGAAATATTATTTTATAATAAAATCATAATCATTTTGTAGTGGCTAAAAAATAAATTATTTAAAGGATAAGTTTGTTATGGGTCGAAAACCACTCAACCAATAGGTTTTAGATAGGTTTGGGTCACTATATTAACTTTATCTTATATATTTAACTCTTATTTAAATAGTTTGACATTTACCATGTCTCTTTGTATGTTTATATTATAAGGTTAATAAATATACTATATACTTTCAAGAAAACCCCAAGTTGTTAATTAATGATACAAATATCATTATATAAGTATTTTGGACGATCCTTAGTTTTTTTAGGAGTAGAATATCAATTACAAATATAATATTTTTTTTAAATACTCTTTTATGTCAATTTTGACACAATTTGGTATTTTGTTTTTTCCAAATTCATAACAGCATTATCACTTCGAAAAAAATTCATATAACCAACCCTAACATGTCATATTAACCTTTAAAATTAGTGTAATTCATAAAAAGTTTCAAATTACGTTTATTTGGATATTTATAATATCAATTATTTTAATATTTTATTAATTAAGTAATTACTGCATCATCATTGTTTCATAAATCAATTAATTATTTAATGACTAAAAAATATAAATAAAATATTTTTATGTAGTACATATTTTTATCTTTCTAATAAATATTTATAGTTGAATTTATCTTGTGTGTAACCCTATATTTAAAATGGTTTAGTTATTAAACATTGAATTTAACACTTTTAACTCTTCTTTGAATTAAATAATATTAAATGTCCTAATATAATCCAAGTGGACCTAAAGGATCATATTTTTGGTCGAATAATACTTATCCAATATAATTATGGCATGTTTTAGGGTAATAATAATATCATTTTTACCATTAATTACCCTATTTACTTTTAACCGTAGTAAATAAAAGTAAAAAGTTACTATTCACAATTTTTTCATCTTATTGAACCAAATTTTACTTATTGATATCAACTCTGTCTTATGTATTTTTGAAATTCAAATCACAGAAGTGGTAAAATTAAGTTTTATGTAAATTTCCAAATACTCTTAGGAGATGGGTAAAAGACGGTAAAAAGTTCAATAAAATTTTTATATATCTAAAATTATTATAAACTAACTCCAATTAAGTATCTTGAACTTATATAAGTATTATATATCTATTTTGACTTAAAATAGATTTAAATAAAAAAAATTATTATTTAAATAAAAATTCAGTTTTAAACTATAACTCAGTGTTTTTTACTATTCATAAAAAATTGAAAGTTTTCAGAAAAATATCCAAAATTCACCTTAGGCTAATTTTGATATTCCAGATCCAAAAATAAAGTCTATTTTTAAAGATAAAATTTATAAAATTTCAAAAAGTTGGTATTACTATTCATATCGGCTAGTTTGATTGGTTGTGGTGTGTTAGAACTCGAAGTTGCCTACAACACATGCTATTGTATTATTCAAAGAGAAGCGTACCATGGAAGCTTGGGGTGTTACATACATGTTGTGTACTGTAACACAGACACATCATGTACTTCAATACTAACACAGTCAGGCCAGGTGTACACGGGTAGAGCCACATAGAATGATTTGTTTAAGAGTAAACGGGCTTGGATATGCTATGTACTATTAAACAGATATGGAAATGAACATGATAAAATGTTGTGATAAATGGGAAAGATCTGGTTCCAAAGGGACACATTGTGTACTACCAATACACACTGTGTTCTCCCATCTAGAAGTTTTATAGCCATTTGCCTCTTCATCTTGTACAATTTTTCTTTGGCTATGTTACATATATATTTTCTCTAATTCTTAGTATGTAATTGTTTCCTACATATAGGATGGTGATCCATTTAGTGTTAATTCATTGATATATTTGGCAGAACCCTCCCATGTGGCCCGAAGTGTGATCCTCTATCATCATCTTGACCTAGGTGGGGTTCTTGGTATTTTTGTGACCAACACTATGTGGGCGTTGATTCTCTTCATAGAAGGTTACACTAGATTGAGTTGTTGATAGACCCCATGGAATTGGGTGTGATCGACATTTGTGTACCATTCTCTTCATACTTTTAGAATATACTTCTAATGGAAAGACCAAATGAGTAGTACATCTCAAATGGACTCCATCAGTTCTATTTGGCTCATAGAGTGTGGTCTCTTAGTCAAGTGCTACGAGGGATAAACGAGTAGGATCCCTATAATAGAATTATAGTTGTGACTTTACTTTGAGACTATGTGTCTTTGGGAAGTATACCTGGATATTCTTATTATTTGTTCTATAGTCATATACCTATATGGATCTTATTGTTATTCTGGTATTTATATGCATAGTGATTTCGGGGGTGTCCTACTGGGTATTATTATACTCTACCATGGATATTTTTTCATGTACATTTCATGTCTTATGAAGAATATTAACATTATGATGGATTCCTAGAGGGAACAAGACCAGGTGGTTCTAAGGGACCCAGACATACCAAGGTGTGTTCCTATGGTTAACTTAATAGGAGTCACAATTTATACTTTCATGTTGGAATAGTTTTCAAACTCTTTGTCATGGGATTATATTTGGACCTTTTTATTCAGTACTTTTTTCATACTTTGGTAGTTGGATTTAGATGTATGCATGCATTTTTATCAGTTGTGTTACATTTCATCACTGAATAGTCTTGAATATGTGTGTATGTACATACATTAGGCTAAGGCCTCCCGTGATAGTGATATGCCTACAAGGCATTGGTCACAAGACCCTGGCCTATTGGAGTGGGTCTTAGGGTAATCATGGATCAAGCCCTATTATTCTAGGTTGTAATAGCCACATTCCCATGATAGTAACATTTTTTATTTTAATGTTTGTAATATTTTCAAGGGTTCTTCTCCCCTAACATAAAAAGGGAACATACTCTTCACAATTTCCCATCATGTTTTTTTATTCACCCACCACCTCCAAATCATATATAATATTATTAATATAATTTAAAAATAATATTTTGTATATTAATTTAAAAAAATGGTACAACAATTTTCTTTCTCATTTTTATCCAATGTAAAATGAAAGTGTTTCTTATGCATATGTATGATCTACCATCTCCGTGAAACAACATCTTTCATTTTTTATCATCGCATCACAAGGTTGGTTATATTAATATATTTAAAAAATATATATGATATTTATGATATAATTATGATTATTTAAAGATAAATTATTATTTACCTTCATTTCCTTCCATCAATTGTAAAATGAAAACATCACATGTGAGTAAATATAGACTACCACCTCCACGAAGTGATGTAATCCATTTTTTGGTCATCTTCTAACATGGATTTATATAAAAGTATATAAAATTAATATATATTATATTTATTAAAAGATTAATATTATAGAGATCATGAAACAGGGACCAAGGTGTAAGGACCACAATTGCTGGATAGAAATATGCATGAAAAATGAACAGTTAACATCCAAAATATTTATTTTAGTGTAGACTTATTAATAAATGGGTGATTGGAAATTATGAAAGAATAATATATGGTAAGATAGGTATGAATATTTTTATTATAAATATATTTAATAAACATCAATTTATTATACATGTTTTTAGAGTGTGTATGAAGCGTTTCAGGACTTGAGGTAAGGGTTAATGCTGCGATCTCGTTTTTATCTAGGGTTATACATGTTTAAATATCTATTAGAGAAATAATACACTCTATCTATATTTATCTTAAACTGAATATATTTTATTATACTATGGGGGTTTCAAGGATTTCCTTGTATTCTTTCCAATTTCCCCTCTTCTTTACACAAAAGACCTAAAGAATATTTTTATGAAAAGATGACCATATTTCTTCTTTTAGGTCAGGAATATTTTTCTTCCCTTTCTGTATTATTTAATTATTGTAATAATTAAATTTTATATTCTAAAATTATTATTTAAATTGATTTCAAAAATATTTTACATTCTTTTTAAAATTATAAAAATGAATTTTTATAATGTTTTTCATATGGGTAATATTTTACTTTATTACAAAATCGTGAAAATAATACTTTTTTAACATTTACTGAATGATCACATTTTCATAGTGTCATGAATATTATTGATTATAAATAATTTCTTAAATTTTTAAATAGATTTATAAAGAATATACTATTTTAATTATTCATGGGTTTTAGTTTCTAAAATTTAAAAAATATGAGGGTGTTTTCTCTTGTTTTTGAAGAATATTTATAATGATTTTTAAAATAATTATTCAACTATGTCAGCATCATTCAATAAATCTTATGATTAACTATGGATATGATCTAATTATTCTATATTTGTTCTTTCTCAATATTTTTTATGATTATATGATGATGAAATAATTATGAATCCCATTTCTTTTCCATGGGTTCAGTTATGATGAAATAATGAATGTTTTTATGATCTTGCGTGACACATATATATGGTTATCTTTATATGAAATTTAGTTTTATGATTATATATTCCTTTAATGCATTGGGTAAAGATTTTTATCCCATTAGATATTATGAAAGGGAATGGGGAGAAAACCCACCCCAATATGGGAATCTATCCACCATGAATGAAGATTGAATTGGGAGTGAACCCAATCCACTATGGGACTCTATCCACTATATTATGTTTGATGTGGTAGTGATTCATGATTAAAAAAATAATTTTATATGATTATTACTACTCTATATTCTTATAAAATGTTCTTATTATTATGATATTCTATCATGGACCATGATTTATTAGTGACGATTTTGTACTCTTATGACTGGCATTTTTATTTTGATTTTTAATTCCATGAATCATGATTTATGGTATATGAATGATTGGTTATGAACTTCACAAGTTATGATCCTGTTATCATACCCTTATGATTGTTCTATGCTTTAATATTATCACCAATTTATATATCCCTTTTTTACCCTTACTATGAATCTAATATCACCATTTATTATATTTTCAATTACCCAAGTATCGATGATGGGTTTTTAGTTGGATATTTATAATAAGGGTACTATATGAGATGCAATTTATGGGAGATATTGAAGATGTTTCTTGAAATAATTTCATTATATATCTAGTCTCTGAAGACACTAAGCCTTTATGGTTATGGGGAATTTATTATTCTGAGATATATCGAATATTCATCTAAAATGATTTAATATTTATATATGTAATGCTTGGGTTACCTTAGTTAGTATTAAATCAGATTTTACATATTTTTAGAGATTAGGTTATAAATAATTTCAATAAATAAATTATAACAACCTTTGATGAATTATAAGTTATATAGGATGAGCCTAAATTAGCATAGGTTTATAAAAAGGTGTTATGATTTTCATGATTATACTTTTTCTCACTCTGATTAATGATACTGTGTACTTAAACAATAATTTTTAGTGTTTTTCAATAGATAGAAGTAGGAGAATTTTTTTAAAAAAATGTGGTAGTCAATATAATGATTTTTCTCTTGATAAAATAAATGTTATGGGGAATAAATTGAAAAATATCATTGTTATGATGCCTGAAATCTCTAATGCTATTTATCACGATGACCTTCAAAATGATAGAAGGATAGAGGAGTATACCATTGAATTGTTCATGTGGAAACGTCCACCTTACATTAGTGGTTCCTAAATCCACTAATTATTAACAAATGGATAGTTACCACTATAATTATATTTTTTGTTCACTAATTCTCGGAACAAGAAAGATTTTTCTTGGTCGTTTTTCATTTAGAAGGTGAGAAATATCAATGGTGGTCCCTTATTATGAATATGTGGAAATATGAATAAATTTACTCCATGGAATGGGAGGATAGTAAATGGTTATTTTTTAGTAATTACATTCCTTGAACTCTATTCATGTAATTGGAAAAGAGAATTCCATGTGGTCAAGTAGAAGAATGGTGAATCCATTGGAACATACAAAGAAAAACTTACAAAACTTATGAGGTACACTTCTAGTTTTATTATGAACCATGAAACAAATTGGTCAATTATTTAGTAGATTAAAACCAAGTATTGGAAAGGGGTTAACCATTAAGGTATTTAATAGCTATGAAGAAATCATTTTATGTTTACACAAGGTAGAAATAATGACTTGAGACTCCAATTATACTCACAATGTTGTGTTTAAGAAGTGAAAGATAAAAGTTTGAGGAAATTATAATTATAAACCCCATGGGGGAAAGAAAATTAATTTTCCTTTATATCAAAAGTTTGAAAAGAAGTGTGGTCAAATTAGCTTAAGAGGACTAGTAAATATTTTAGATATGTAAAATAAGGCCATTGAGAATATGAATGTCAACTGTATATGAATAGACCTGTTAATGAAATAAATGGATAAAATATTAACAGAATGCACCAACCACACTCTAGTGCTTCATTTTCAAAGAGTATGGTAATTATTCAAACTAGTGCATGAATTTAAGGGTTAATGATCATAATCGGAGTTAGTAACCTATTAATCCAAGAGAAAAATAGAAATATCATGTGATCACAACTGCCGAAGTGAGTCACAAGAATGATGTGGTGAAATGCACACTTATCATCCACTATAGAACTATAAATGTCTTATTTGATTCAATATACACCAACTATTTTATATCTAAATATATTTCATGGATTATAAAATTAACACATCAAGGATTAAATGTTAAATTATCAATGAAAACTCCTAATTATATGATAATCACATCTCAAGTCTACAGATCCTCTCTGATAATAGTTTGTGGGAACGTGCTTCACAAAAATCTTATTATTATTACTCTAGTTGAATTTTATGTCATATTTGGAATTGATTTTATCCCTATATATAGATCTAATTTTAATTAATAAAGAGAGAGGTTGTGTTTGATATTTTTAATCAACCTTTAGTCATCTATTGGTGTAAGGATAAACATGAATTACAGTGGAAATTACTTACAATATATGGGTTTTACTACCTATTCATGAAGGCCATTTATCTCAAACGGTTATAGATAAACTCAACATTGAATATATGAATTTTTTTATATTATGATTCATTTTTGGGGATTTTTATAGTCTTCCCTAGAATTGTGGTGTTGTGTTTTCAATAGAACTCATACCCCGTGCTACACCAATCTCAAAAACAACTTATTGAATGGACCTGATTGAGTTATAGGAAGTGAAGAATAAAATCTGAAAGAATATGTATATGGGATTAATTTTTACATTTGTTTTACCATCAGGTGTTCTAATTATTTTTTTTAAAAATAAGGGTTAATTCAGTTCTGCATTTATTATTGTGAACTTTATAAGATCATGATCAATTATATGTAACCCTATGTCAGATTAATGATTTTTTTAATCAACTGCATGGATATCAATAGTTTTCATTATTTAATCATTGATATATATATATATATATCATTAGATTTTACTCAAATTAGAATACATACCCAAGGAAACTTTCTGTATAAGGTTTGGACTTTGTGAATTTATAGTAATTCAATTTGGACTTACCAATTCCCTACTATCTCCATGGATTTAATGAATAGTGTATTTAGAGATTACCTATATATATTTTGTTAGTATTTATAAATTAAAATATTGTATATTTTAAGAACAAGTAAGATTATGATGATCATTTAAGGATTGTGTTAAAGGCATTGAGAAATGACATGTTTGGTGCCTAATTTACTATGTTTGATTTTTTTCTACAAAATAATAATTATTGAGCCATATAATTATAAGGGATGGAATGTTTGTGGATCCTTCAAAGATGGAAGTTACCGAACATTGGACAAGACCAACCACGGTTACGGAGATCCAATGTTTTCTTGGATGGGTTTGATACTATAAATTCTTGGTGAAAAAAATATCATGACTATAAAATCCACTAGTAAATTTTACAAGGAAGAGAGTGAAGTTCATATGAAATGATGAATACATATATAATTTCAAGGAGCATAGGAAAAGGGTTTTTGGTAAACCTATGATCAAACAGAACTATAGTGGAGAAGGGTTAGTGGTCTATATATATGCATAAAATAAGGTATTAGGATGTGTTCTCATGCAGAATGACATGGTGGTAGTGTATGTCTCATTAAAGTTGAAGGTTGATGAGAAAAATTACCCAACACTTGATTTATAGATAGTAATGATAACTTTTAATTTGAATATATAGAGTCATTATATTTATGGTGAAAGGTGTGTTATATATACTAATCATTAAATATTTATGTATATATTCATATAGAAATAATTTAATATATACTAAAGGAGGTGATTAAATTTGATTAATGATTGTGAATTAACTATACATAACTACCCATGGAAGGAAAAAAGGTGGTTGATGATTTGAGTTAGAAAGACCATACATTCTTAGTCCATAATGAGGATTGAAAGAGATCCAATATTTATGGATTTAAATAGGATGGATATTGATATAATGATTAAGGGGATAAATAATATATTTATTAGATTAATTTTCAACCATCCATTTATGTGATGATTAAATCAGAGAAGTTAGAGGATGTGGATCTTCATATGAAGGTAAGAAATTTTCTGAAATTCAACTATGATAGTGATGTAGTGATTTATTTCAATAGATGTATATGTTTCCTATAAATAACATTATCAAATAAAGTGATATTGGATAATTAACATAGTTCATTATTCTTTATTCATCTTCGGTGTACAATGATGTATAGATATATCAAAGATAATTTCTAATGGAAAAACTTGGAGATAGATATTGTATATAGTTTATATTGAAATTCCCCGTATATCTATAAGTTCATGATGAAATTTAGAAGTCTAAGTGGATGATGTAACCATTAACCAAACCTGTATAGAAAATGGGGAAATATTACCATGTATTTCATCACATAACTTGCCAAGACATATTAATTCTATAAAAATATTTGTGTTGCGGTCGATATCCTTATAAAGCCAACACATCTCATTTCTATCATATAATAATTCTAGCTTGACCAACATGTATGGATATACATTAAGTATGTGGTAATGTTTCATGGAGTACTACTATTAATCATATCTTATTAAGATCTAAGATTTACCTTGAAGTTCTAGAGAATTATTTAGTAAGCATAGAATATGGAGTAAATATTTATCATTTCATATCACCCTCAAATATATGTTCATTATAAGATAACTATTGAAACATTAACATATATTTTGAGATTTTTCTCTACAGATTTCAATGGATATTGGTTTAACACCTTAGTCTAGTTTAATTTTCTTACAAAAATAACTTTCACTCACTAATTTAGATGGGTACTTCTGAATACCTTCAGGGTAAAAAGTGCTCAACTACCATATTCTAGGATGAAATTAGAAGAAAAATCTATTGGGACTTAATATTGCTGAGGAAATGGTAAAGAAATTTAGATCCATTCAACATCACATTATAGTAACATTGAGTCGATAAAAGAGTTATGCGGATAATCATTGATGGGGTAAAAAGTTTAAAGTTAGTGAAGGTATTTATATATATATCCTTAGAAGAAGGTTTTGAGATTTGGAAATAGGGGGAAGTTGATCCCTAGATATATCAGTGCCTATGAGCTTTTGGATCATACTAGGATCATATCATACCACATCGAACTTCCATCAAACCTCTCTTATGTTCATGATGTGTTCCATGTATCTATTTTGAGGAAATACATCACGAATCCTTCTTAATTACTTAACTCAGAGTTCATGCTACTTGATAATGTTCTTTTTTCTGAGAAACAACCTATATAAATATTTGATGCTAAAGATAAAGTTCTATGGAATAAGACCACTCATCCAGTTAAGGTTCTCTATAAGAATAAAAAAAATAAGTATGTAACATGGTAACCTGAAGTGGTAATGAGTCATGGGTATCCTCATTGGTTTTTTATGGACTAAAAAAAATTATACGTTAAAATTATTGTTAGGGGATAGAAAGTAACACCCCTATATTTTAAAAATATATATTTTTAATAAATTCAGCATTTTTGATAGCTTGTAATGAAAGAAAGGCCAAATTTAAGTGAATAATGCCTTATTAAAATATAAAATGAAATAAATTAATAGATAATTAAATAAAATTTATAAAATAAAATTAATATAATTATGTTATTAAATTCAAGAAATGGTTGATAAATGATAAGTAATGTTAATCTATAAATTGTTGGCTAAACAATTTTTTTTATTTACCAACATTATTTTAACTATATATTTTTTATTTAAAATTTAATTTATTTTATTTTGAGTATTAAAATTATGGAATTAATTTTTACACTTGTATAAAAATTATTTATAATTATTTATTAGATTATTAAATTTTTTTAAATCAAGAATAAATCATTTTAAAATAAAATGCGATATTTATCAGAAAACAATATCCATGCATGTAATGTGTTTTTATGTTAACAAGTTAAATTAACAAATATTTATGAATTACTTCATTTAAATGATTACACAATATTTTAAATAAAATAAATTAATTTTCAATTAATAATTTTTACTAGGCACATAATGATAATTAAATCATTTTTATGCATTAAAATACATTTTTTTCTTAAAATGGGTTTTCCCAATTTTATGGGAAGTTATTAGAATTAATTTCCTCAAAATTTAGAAATAAAATATTTTAAAATATATTTAATATTTTTAATCAGTATTTCCAAAATATATATAATTATAATTTCATTTTTTTCAAAAAGTTACCTAGAAAAAAAATCACCATGGTTAAGGTAAAAATGAGTTAAAATGGTTAAAATAATGGGATAATGTTTCATAATATCACTAAAACATATATTTAATATCATTGGTTTATTATATTAACAAATTAATCCCCTTATATTTTATAATTTTTTGTTTTGTAAAAACATTCCCTTAAGATTTAATTTATCATATTTTAAAGTTCTTAATATTTTTAAGGGTGCCATTCCCCTCACTTATAAAAGGGAACCTTTTATTCTCACTTCTTTACACAATTTTATCACTGAAGATAGGCCAATACCTACCTAAATATATTCTCCAATTAATTATTCATTTCATAGAGATACTATTCTCACTAAAATTCCTTTCTAATATAGATTAAGGTGTAATCCAAAGGAAGACACTCGATAAAATGGTAATAATCTTTACTAGACTATTTAAAGTTTATTTTTTCTTACACCTCCTCCAAATATTATATAACCATATTAATATAATTAAATTAGTAAATTTAATATAATTTAAAAAAAATTGTAGATATTACAACCATTTTATATCTCATTTCCATCCAATGGAAAATGAATATGTTGTTCATGTGAACGTACAAGCCACCATCTCCATGGAAAGGCGTGTTTCATTATTCATCACTGCATCACATAGGTTGTTATGTTGATGTATTCAATGAATATATATAATATTATTGATATAATTAGGATTATTTAATGATAAATTATTATTTAAAATCCTTTATTTCCATCCATTGAAAAATGAAAAAAGAATCCCTATGTATATGAGCTACTGCCTCCTCTGACATTCATTTTCCATCACTGCCTTACAATTAATTCAAAAAAAGTGTATATAATGAAGAAATATAAAATTTATAAAAATTTTAATAGTATTTAAATTATGAAATCATGCCCATGGTTTATGGATCAGAACCTCCAAACTGAAACATGCATGGAAAATGAATCTCTTAACACCTATATATTAATTTTAGTGGATAATTATTAATAAATTAGTGATTGAAAATTAGGAATGAATCACATATGGTAAGATAATTGTTATTGGAATCACCGATTTTGGTAATCTCAATTATGATTAATTATGTTTTTATAATTCAACATGATGTTTGATGATTACATTTTTCATTACTTTAGTTACTATTTAAGTTCTTAAATTCAAAATATAAATACTTTTGAATATGTTAAAATGATATATCCTTCATTCAAGAACATTCGGTCAATCAAATGTTCGTTTACTTTGTAATGTTTTATCCTAACATAATATGTGTATAGTTTTCATAAAAAGACAAACAGCTACCGATACATAAAGGTCACCGGTATGCAGATGAGCTACCGATACAGAAAGGTCACCGATATGAAGATGAGCTATAGATATTGAAAGGTCACCGGTATGCAGACAGTTACCGTTACACCTGAGCTACCGATAGAGTAAGTCTACCAGTATGCACACGTCGACTGATACAGAGTGATAGCTACTATTATGAATTCTACCGTTACAAGCTCATCGGTATGGGTCACTAGTACATAAGTCTTCTTCCACCAAGAGCTATTGATATAGGAAGTCACTGCTACATATAGTCACTGGTACTTAGAGCTACTACTAGAAGGAGATACCGCTACATACAACTACCGTTACAGAGACCACCAGACACCCGACACTGTGTCATTTCTTTAAATTTTTTTATTATAAGGAACAGTCATATTTGGCTAATTTAATGAATCTGCTATTAAATAATGATAGTTGTTGGCATGTCAGGAACTATACCTCGTACAAATCATTACTATTTTCGGAGCTCAAGGAATATAAAAGGGAACCTCGAGCTATTGGAGAACAACTCTTTTAATGCACATACAAACAAGTTTCTGAATATACATGAGGAAATAAATACATAGAAGAAGAAGGAAGAACCTATAGAACCTGAACATTCATGGAGAAAAGAGCTTCAACGACTACACCTACACTCAAGAAAATCAATCTGATCAAGCTAGACCTGGAAGTCAATGAAAAAAAGACACATTTTTGACAAAAATCAGAGAAGGACTCAGAGAAAATTCTAATCAATCCAAAGTGTCCATAGCTTCACTGAAAACACATAGAGCATTATAAACTCCTCTCTATTTGTTTAACATATACTGTGTTTCATTTATTTACATTTTGGGCAGTGTGTGTGTGCTCTGTATTTTAAGCACACACTGTCTTCTGTGCTAAACTGGAGGATTTCTAAATCCTCTCTCAATCTTTCCCTTACACGATTGTATACCACTATGGATAGTGGTTGAGGTCAAGTGAGACATGGACAACCTATGTGATGTTGTTTAGTTTTCCCACGTAGAATTGTGGTTGTGGTCTAAGGACCTAGACAGTCTGTGCGCTAATGTAAAATCTCAATCTAGGATGTGGATCATAGTTTATATAAAACTATTTGAGAGAACTAAGTCTTTTCTTGAGACTGAACCTCTTGTTTTAAAACTGTTGTGCTTTTTTATTTTAGTTAAAAATATTTTGAATATTCCGCAGGTAAGTACATTAAATATAAATATTTTTTAAAGTTACTATGATAGTTAAACTAGCATGTATTTGTATTTATTGTAAACAAGTACGATAGTTTCAAAATTTAATCTAATCGTCAGATTAGATTAACTGAGAACTAATCAATCTCTTGAGAACCTAACTAAATCTTTACTATATTACAAATTCACTACAGTTTAGCTTGTTTTTAAATTGGGGGATTCTAATGGAAATCATTTAAATTAGATATTTTTAATTGGAACTCAGTTCACCCCCCCTCTTGAGTATCCACTCTAACAAAAATTTGGTATCAGAAGAAAAGGATAAAAGTTTTTTTAACACTATGTTTGTGAAAAGTTTTCAACTGTGATTTTAGTTGTATATTAAAGATCTCAAAATTTCCTTTAAGTCAAAATTATTATATCTTTATATAACTTAGGTATTATGGATAACAGATTAAAAGGTGTAGCTACCAATATGCCACATTTCTTTAATGGTGTTAATTATTCCCAAAGGAAAATCAAAATGAAAATTCATTTAGAAAGTATGGGATTTGACATCTGGACTGCTATAGTGACTCAGCATAAGATTACAAAGACTGTTAGAACTACTTGGGATAAACCTATGAAAGCTGCTTACAATAATAACTGTAAAACAATGAATGCACTATATTTTGCTTTAGTAGATAAATTATTTAATCGAATATCTTCTTGTAAGACTGATTATGAAATCTAGGATACCTTGTTAGTTTCTCATGAAGGAACAAACAATGTGAGAGAAATGAGACTAAAAACATACAATATTAAGTATGATAATTTTGAAATGAAATCTGATGAATCTATTTCTAATATCTATCTCAGGTTTAAAGAGATAGTCAATACAATGAGCATGATGGGAAAACTTGTTCCAGTAAAAGAGAAAATCATGAGAATACTCAGATGTCTGCCATTAAGATGGAGAGGAACATGAGTTTCAATAAAAGAATCATGTGACATAAGTTCACTACCTGTTAAAGAGCTGATTGATCAGTTGATGATGTATAAATAAGATCTCAAGGTAAAAAAATTAGAAGATGAACCACTAATAAAGAAATCAGTATCCTTCAAGTCCTCTGCTTCAAAAATCAAGGACAAAGAGAAAATTCAAGGTGAAAGTGATAGTTCAAGTAGTGAAGAGAGTGCATATCTCAGTGATGCTGAAATGGCTCTGATTTGATGAAGATTTAAGAAGTTTTATAGGAAGAAGATTTTTCTTTCAAGAAATCAAATTACAAGGGAAAGTATGACAATTGATGTCATTGGAAGAAAGATTGGAAAAGGACTGATAAAAGTGATGACATAGTCTGTTATGAATGCAAGAGGAAAGGACATGTGAAATCTGACTATCTGAATTTAAAGTACAAGAAGAAATATGATTATAAGGACAAAAAATATAAGAAATATATGAAAGAAACCTGGGGTGATTCAGAAGATAGTTAAAGTGATTCTGATACCACTCAGGATGATAAATCTGAAAAAAAAAACCAGTGTTTCATGACAAACACATATAAGGTAACATTGGATACTCCTTCTTTAAACTCTTATTATTCTGGGGATGATTCTGATTCTGATTATGAAAACATGACTAGTGAAGAATTATTTGAATACTATAACATGCTAGAGGATACCTGAAATAAGCTGAAAGACAAGTATAAAGCCATAAAGAAACTGCATGCTTTAACTTGCACTGCCAAATCTGCACTAGAAGTAGAAAAGGAAAAGAATGCTCAAAAACTCAAAGAGAATACTGAACTGAAATTGTCTAATAAGAAACTTAGGAAAGATTTATAAACGTTTACGAATGGAATGGACACACTACTACAAAATCAGGCTATAACCACAGTTTTAAACTGTGGATATAGGCCCAATAACCGTGGTTATAGGTTAGAGCCACAGTTCTCACAACCGTGGCTGGTATTAGAATGGATATAGGGTAAAACCTATATCCACGGTTCCCAACCATGGCTATATCCCTTTAGCCACAGTTTGAATAGTGGCTATTTCCCTATAGCTATGGTTCCAACCATGGAAACATCCCTAAAGCCACGGTTTTCAACCCGTGGCATAGGCTAAAATCACTCATATCCTATAGCCACAGTTGTAACCGTGGCTATAGAAATATATCCACAGTTACGAACAGGGGATGTAGACCTATAGCTATGGTTGAAAACCATGGATATTGGCCTACACATTTTGTAATAAAACCATCACCATTCAGCCGGTGCTGGCCCTTTCATTCTCCCCACAGCCCCATGTAAATCCCCCCACTCTCCCACTTGCACCCCACCTGCACCTTAAATCCCCCCACGCACCCCTCCCTCTACAGCCCCCCTTCCCTCCCTGGACAGACCCCACTCACCCCCTAGACAGACCCCACCCCGGACAACCCCCCCCCGACACCCCCAGGACAACCCCACCCAGACAGCTGCCCCCCTAATGGACACATCATTGCACCCCCTGTTGGACAATCCCCTAGGACAGACCCCCTGTAGACCCCTCCCTCTTAAACCCTAGACACCCCACCCTACACAAACCCCACTCCCCGGGATAGCCCCTCCCCCCCTGGATAGCCCCCCTACAAAGCCCCCCTTCTGGACAGACCCTGGACACCCCCTCCCCCAGATAGACCCTTGACACCCCCAGACCCTGGACACCCCCAGACAGACCCTGGACACCCCCCGGACAGACCCTGGACACCCCCTGGACAGACCCTGGACACCCCCAGACCCTGGACACCCCCCCAGAGAGACCCTGAACACCCCCCCAGACAGACCCTTGACATCCCCCAGACCCTGGACACCCCCAGACCCTGGACAGATCCCCCTAGATAGCCCAGACCTCCACTCCCATGGACAGCCACCCCCACACCCTCCTGGACAAACCCTGGAACCCCCCCCCCCTCCAAAACCTGGACACCCCCCATACACTGCATACCTTGGACACCCCCCAGACCCTGGACAAACCCCACTGGACAGACCATACCTCCACTCCACTAGACAACCACCCCCACCCTCTTGGACAAACCCTAGAACCCCCCTATTAACTGGACACCCCCAGTCATGCCCCCCCCCACCCCGCCCATTTCCCCACCCCCTACCCCTGCCATCCCCCACTTACACCCCCCTACCAGCCCCCACTTGCACCCCCTTCCAGTCCCTTCCCCCTACCATTTTCACCCCCTTCCCCCTTCCAGTCCCCTCCAAATTAAATTATACATGAAATATACTTACATAATAAGAATTAAACAAAACCAAATATAAAAAAACACATAACTGCACTTACTTGAGTCTCTATATAAGACAAACAATCAAAGAAGTGTGGAACCAGCTCAAAAGTACCTACAACTCAAGGTAGAACACAGTAGTGATCATACCCTAAAATTATGGTAAAACAAAACATCATAGAATATTCACAAATAATATAACTCAATAAACCAGAATAGTACACCCCCCTACTAGACCCCCCTAGACTGCAACCCCCCCCACTACTAGATCCCCTAGACAGCAACCCCATTTTGGACCCCACTGGACAGAAGCCCCCCCTAGACAGTTATCCCCTGGATAGAATCCCCCCCTACTGGACCCCCCTGAATAGTTACCCCCTGCTGGACCCCCCTGAATAGCAGCCCCCCTACTGGACCCCCTGGATAGCAGCCCCCCTTACATTGGATGCTTCTTAAGGTTGAGTTTGGGAGATGCTGGGTAAATCCAATAGAGTCTTACAGAGATTCTCATAGTGTGGATAGAGGTTTCTTGTGGAAGATTTATAAAGTGAGGTTCTGAGTTTCGTGTTGTTGTTTGGAATTATAGGACCATTGAAGATGGGTTTCAGCTGGGGGTGTTGCTATTTGGATTTTTCTACATGGTGTAGTACATGATACACTTACATGGTGCATGTTTCTGGTTGGTTTGTGATTTTTACTATGGTTGGTAACATGTTTTGGGTGCATAGGGATAGGCTTTATGGTGTTTATTCATTGTTTTGGATTACTATTCTAGGCTTCTAGTTCTCTTGATTGTCTAGTGTGGTGGATATAGTTTGGGGTGGGTCTTCAGGTGGTGGTTTGGAGTAAGTTTAGTTGGCTTGTGCTCAGTTTCCCCATATTGTTTATTCTGGTTGTTGATGGTGTAGGGATTTCTATGGTGGATGTTATAAAATTCCCTTGAAATGCTGGATGAATCTGGTTGGGAGGCATGTTTCTTGTAGATGAGGGTTCTCTTTCTAGGTTGGGTGCATGTTGACTACATGGTGGGTCTATAGGTGTTGGATTCAGGGTGGGTATTAGCTCACATTTGGATCATGGACTTCTTGGGGATTCATTAGGTTGTATGATGGGTTAGGCATGGGTGATGCGGGTTACTTCGGATGGATGGTACTAGTTGAACGCTAGTTTTTTAGACTGTCTTATGGTGGGGTGGTCCATTTTGATGCAAGGTGTTTAGATGTTTATGGATAGTGCCAGATGGTGGTCTGGGGATGATATGGTTTCTAGCTAATATTTTGGGTGTTGTGTCTAATATAGGTGTTTATTGTGGTCGGATCTCGGGTGGTTTAGGGTTCTTGTGCAAGTAGGTGTTGGTGTAGTGACCATTAGATGGCATGTTTGTCTAGAGAACTTTCACTCTAGGCTTTGTTTGGATAGGGATGCTGATCTTGTTGGTTGATGTTGGCTACGGGGCTGGGTGTTCAGTGGTTTTATTTCTTTGGATAAAGCTAGACTTTTGGATGGGTGATGGATTTTGGAAACATGTGTGGGGGTGGGTGGGTGTGTGTGCGTGATTCAAGAATCTATATGCATCCTTCCTGCACTAGATTTATGAAAATCACTATTTTCGTAGAATACTTTTACCAAGGATTAATGGATAGTGACTCAAACCTACTAAATGATTCCTCTATAGGATAACTTATATACATGTACCCTACTGGAGTTAAATAAGTGGTGTATAGAATTTACAAAAACTACTAGTAAATTTTTACAAGGACTACTACAGGATGAGTGCATGAGGTTAATGTTATAAATCCACTTTACATAAAAATAAAATTAAATAAAAAAAATATCCTCCGAGAAATTTAGCTTTGAACAAGGTACAAGAGATGAAACCTACTATACATCTAAGACATTTCCATTTTTTTTACTCTCATGACCACCACACTAATTCATTCCCTCAAGTTCAAGAAATTGAAATTCTAGATTCCATATACCAAAGACAATACTAACAAAAACCAAAAAAATAAAGGATTAAAAAATATTCCAAAAATCAATATTTACTTATAAACCAACAACATTAAATACCACACTTCCAATAGTGTTTCCCACCATAACCTTTTCAATGAATCCACTCCCATCCTTCTATAAGTTACCAAAAAAGACACACTCAAGAACCTTTCTTAAAGAACATGCTGATATAAGTCATGGTGTCACAAAACAATCAAAAAACAACTCTCTGTACTCATGGACCCGAACTTAATAGATTAATGGACAATTTGTATAGTCTATTTATACTCTTGATAAACTTGTAAATCAAGGATTAGGTAATCTTCGTACCTAACCAAATTATAGAACTAAAGTAAATGTTTGTTCCATTTCATTAAGGAGTAGAAAATAGATTAAAATAGGGATGCACCCCTATTTTAATCGGAAACTAGAAGTGTAAAAACCACTAAACATTAAGAATATATCCCTAGAAATGAACCTCAAGAAGTAATACAAGTATAAAAACCTTCATTGAATAAGTATAAGGGAGAAATTATAGTGGGATACTCAAATCAACCCCAACCTCCCTACCCATCTAGAGTAAACCCACCAAAGAAAACCAAATAAGACAATATAGAACATGATTATGGAGATATTCAAAAAAATAGAAATCAAAATTCCGTTACTGGAATACATTTGAAAAATCCCAAGGCATGTAAAATTTATCAAATATATATAAACTGGGAAGAGGTGACTACAAGGGAATGAAAAGTTAAATTTATATAGAAATGTCTCTGCTCTTATTACCCTAAAAATATCTAAGAAATTCTCCAACCCATATACTTTCACTATCCCTATCACCATATGAGAAATCACTTTTTCCAACACACTGTGTGATTTGTTATAATTTATTAATGTAATTCCCTATTTTTTTTTATAATTCCACATATATAGGAGAGATCAAACCCACTCGATTAGTTGTATATCTTGCTAACTGGACCATCGGATTTCCGGTTTGAGTTTTAAGGTTATTTCTGGTAAGTGTTCATATATATTTATTCCCAACTAATTTCTAAATTCTAAAAATGGAGGAATAAATAATTAAGGTTCATTACCTTATCATTCTAGGCCAAAAATTTATCAAGGATTCTGAAACAACAATTAATGTTAATTATGGAACCCTTTGAAGTACTTTTGGAGAATATAAAGTGAATTGTAATATTCTTGATTCAATTAAATATCCCCATAAGGATCAATATCTATTTACATTAAACCATTTGGAGTTCCATTGTTGTTTTAAAATAATATTATAATTTTTTAAGACATAATATGATTAGGAGGAGCTCTATAAACATCTTATCCCTTTGTTGAATATATTTTTGAAAATGAACTTAATCTGGAAATTGTGATGGCTACTAATTAAATTTATTTTGATGATAGTTGTTTTGATGATTTATTCAAAAATTTCAACGACCCTTATACTTTAAATGTGTTGGATGATATAATGGATAACATAAAATTGAAAACATTAATAGAAAACCCACTTAACTAGAATTATAGATTCTTCCAACCAACTTAAAATATGACTTTCTTAATGAAAATGAGAAACTTCCAACAAAAATTGCTATAACCTAAAACCTATTCAAGGGAATCGACTTTAAGACATTTTGAAACAAAAAATTAGGAACATAGGCTGAACACTAGGATACATTACAGAGATCAACCCTACTTTCTAAATGTAGAGGATATTTGTAGAATATATGTCGAAACCTATAAGACAATGCCAATGGTGTTCAACTAGACCCAACAGAAAGTTGTAATAAAATAAGTAGAAATAGTTTTAAGAGTTAGAATCATCTATATGAAATCAATCTCATAATAGTTAATTCCCATTAAAATTTTACAAAATATACCAAGCTATATAATTTTACAGAAAATGATTAATTAATTATTTCCCTCAAGGTTTAGGTATAGGGAGAGATATATAATTGACTATAAGAAATTGAAGTATGTGATAATAAAATACCACTTTTCCATTCCCTTTATAGAAAAAAATGTTAGAGAGACTAGTGGGGAAGATTCAATTCTATTTTATTGATATATTTTCTTATTATTTTCACTTTCTAATAGCTCTAGAATACTATCACTGGTGTAGGGACAAACCACGACATTACAACAGGCTAAAATGTAGGTGGAAGGGGGCTGGTGCAGGCAGAAATAAAGGTGGAAGGGGGATGGTGTGGGCTGGATGTGGCTAGAGCAGGGCCAAATCACGACATTACCGCGGAGTGACTGTGGTGTGACCGCGGCGTGACCGTGGTGTGACCGCGGCGTGACCATGGCGTGTTGGCCCGGTCCAGCGACATCTATGGGAAAACATCTTCCGGCCTGAAGCAAAGGGAGCGGGAGGAGGTAGGGGAACATTCTAGTCATTGCCTCACCAGTAGAAATTGTGATTAGTCATTCTCAACATTGATCACAAGACTCATGGAACACTATCACTACAAACCGCCACGGGGTGTCATCCTGGAGCAGGGCCAAATCACGGCATTACCGCGGCGTGACTACAGTGTGACTGCGGCATGTTGGACCAGTCCAGCAACATCCGCAGGGTAGCATCTTCTGGCCAGGAGCGAAGTGAGCAGGAGGAGGCGGGGCAACATTCCGGTCATCACCCCGCTGATAGAAATTGTGATTAGTCAGTCTCAACATTGATCACAAGACTCATGGAATACTATAAATGTGAACAGTCGTAGGGTGTCGTCCTAGAGCAGGGTGAAATCACGGCGTGACCGCGGCGTGACCACGGTGTGACTGTGACATGACCGCTGCGTGACCACAGCATGACCACGGCGTGACCACAGTGTGACTGCGGCATGTTGGCCCGGTCCATCGACATCCACGGGGAAACATCATTCGGCCAAGAGCGAAGGGAGCGGGAGGAGGTGGGGAAACATTCCAGTTGTCGCCTCATTGACAGAAATTTGGGATTAGTCAGTCTCAACATTGATCACAAGACTCTTAGAATACTATCACTGCGAACCTCCGCGAGGTGTCGTCCTGGAGTAGGGCCAAATCACGACATCACCGCGGCGTGACCGCGGTGTGACCACGGCATGTTTTCCTGGTCCAGAAACATCCACAGGGTAGCATATTCCATTCAGGAGTGAATGGAGTAGGAGGAGGCGGGGCCACATTCCGTTTGTCACCCCACCAGCAGAAATTGTGATTATTCGGTCTCAATATTGATCACAAGACTCATGGGATACTATCACTGTGAACTATCGTGGGGTGTCATCCTGGAGCAGGGGAAAATCACGGCGTGACAGCGGCGTGACCGCGGCGTGACCGTGGTGTGGCTGCAGCGTTACCGCGGCGTGACCAAAACGTGACTGCAGCGTTACCGCGGCATGTTGGCCCGGTCTAGCGACATCCGCAGGGCAGCATCAACCAGCCAGGAGCAAAGGGAGTGGGAGGAGGCGGGGCAACATTCCAGTCATCGCCCCACCACTAGAAATTTGTGATTAGTCAGTCTCAACATTGATAAAAAAACTCATATAATACTATCACTGTGAACCGATGTGGGTTGTCATCCTGGAGCAGGGCCACATCAGGGCATTACCACGGCACGACTGCGGTGTGACCTCAGCGTGACCGCGGCATGACCGCGGCATGTTGGCCCGGTCCAGCGACATCCGTGGGGCAACATCTTCCGGCCAGGAGTGAAGGGAGCGGGAAGAGGCGGGGCAACATTCTGACCATCACCCCACCGACAGATAAGAGAACATATCAACTATTTCATATGCTATAACAAGGGATCGCAAGAGATGGTTGTAGCGAGCGACACAATGACGCAACATCTAAAGGAAAACAAAATGACAGAAAAGAATCATACACCCTAAAAAACCATTTATAAATTCATTCACTTTTCCTAAACATGGAAATTTTATTTATAATATTCAAAGCGTGAAAAGGGACATGCCATGGTCAAGACATATGCCTACTCAGGCAATGTCATTTCAGTTAAACGAGTTTATAAGCAAATTTATATTATTCAAAGAAAAGAAAAACTAACTAGCCACAAAACAAACACCAACAAGAGGCATATGAAAGACTCAAACCAAATCTAAACATGATATAAATAACTATCACAACTCATTGGTTTAGAAGACAACACACCATCGTTGGAGGGGTTTTATTATAAAATCATGGCATTACTTTATTATAAAAACATGACTTTATTTATAAAAACATGAGTTTATTTATCAAATGAAACAATTACATTGAAGAACACTTATTCATGATTTTCAATTCAATATAATTAAGAAGAATTAAGAAAGAAGCTAAATTCAATTTAAAGCATTCTTGAATTAAAGTGGCTAGAAGATGGATCCTACCTCAAGGTAGAACCAAACTGTCCACTTCGACACTTAGATATTTCTAATTAAAATTTTTTGCTCCCCTACTGGGTATACGCACCTTCACACACATGAAAGGACACCTAGCCCCTATGCACACAGCCGCATGGCCATGAGTACGTGAAAGGGGATCCTTGCACATAGGCACTCTGAATAGCTAGATTGCATAAAAATCGACAATAGGGATCTCTTTAGTTCCCAATGACCTATGAATTGTAGTTACAAGAGACATATCTTTAGTTCCCAATGAACTATGAATTGCAGTTACATAAAGTAATGTTGAAGCCCTAAAAGGTGTTATTATTTAAACTGAACATCATCCAAACATGGATAATATTCCAAAAAGGTATGTTCCAATGCTTTTATTAATTATTATATTAATGATCAATATGTTTTTTGTAAAATTGTAGGGGAAAAAATTATGTATATTAGAGTTTGATATACCATATGATCTTTTATTAGTATGTCGAATAATACACAATATATCATTATTAATTACTGTGTATTATATTGCATGATGCAGTGTTCAATTATTAATGTCAAACACAACCTTGATCCATTTGGGGTACCTCACAAAAGACAAAAAAACATAATTTGATCAAAATTTGTAGTGCCCAAATGAATCTCGGTCGAGATCTAAAGCATTTCTTACCTTCCTAGTGGAGGCCCCATATCATTTCTATAATTCACCCCATCTAACTTTTTTTTCACATATTCTTCAATTCAATATAGGTAACAAAATTAGTAAACAATTTATTTTATAATTGAATCAGATAGATATGTCCTATTTTAAATAGACTGATTAATTAATTTGAAAATAGAATAAATTAATGAATTACAATTAAAAAATACATATGTAAAAAATTAAATAAATAAATGGAAAAGGAAATGAAAAAAATGGAATTGTAAATGAATCAGAGAATTGGATCCAAGTTATAGTTATGAATTAAAATGTACAGTAAATAGAAAATGAAAATTATTAAATTAACTAAATAATGAGACTTTTCTGTAACACCAATTGCAAAAAATATATAAAAACCAGTATAGACTTTAACAAAGTACATGTTCAAGGCATGTAAAATAAAAAATAGATGAGATCTATTTAAACTAATGTATCATAAAATTAATGAAATGATTCAGAATAACGACATTAATATATTAAGGACGAAGCAAAAGATTATTCAGTTTTCACAATATGAATTCATTTAGTTATTGGTGATTGGAAAAGTGAATGAAAGCTATAATTATGATGAAATTAGAAACCTACAATTTCATTATATTTTATTTGATTAAATTAATAAATAAAAGTAGAACCAAAGTGATGAAGAAAATTAGATAAAATAGAATGTAATTATTTTAGAAGTGACTAATTTTATAATGAATGATATATATATATATATATTATCATAGAATGTAATTATACATATATAATTGATGAATTCACACAAATAATAATAGTGAACATTTTTCTCAAATGTGGATAAGATCACAAACATTTCCTACATCCTTAGATCTATCATAAAAAATGAGGGATTTAGGTATTCTGTTTGATTTTAAAACTCATGCAGTTTGATTTTACTAAGTGGAAATAACAATGAAAACTTTGGGGATTTTTTACCTCTAAATTAGTTGACTCTTTCATTAAACCACAACATAGAACATAAATATAGTAAACTCTCATGATAATCACTGGAATGTCTTACAATAGTTAGAGACCTCGGAGAAACAATAATTTATTGATGAAACTCCAGCGGGAGTGTGACCCATCTGCATTTAACAAAATAACAGATATTCAAATCCAAAGGCATTGAAATGATAAAGGGAAAAAAACCTTACACCAAAATGATTTGTTTAATCTACATTATGATCAAAATGATAACTACTAGAAAAAATATTTCTAAATAAACTAAACAGAACTAAACACATGATTAATATTTTGATTAAAAATTTGAAAGTTAGTTTAAATGAGTTAATCTATATCAACCCACAAAATATTGAACAAATATGAAGTTCTGTGTAGTTGGTTAGTCGCAATTATCCAGTGGTTCCCATGAATGATACATCATTTCCCATTATAGTTGCATCTACTAAAAAATAAAACCTTTTGGATTAACACAAGTTTGTATAATATATGGTAACATTGGAATGGAGACTACCTGCTTCATTGAAGTCATGTAGTTTGAGAGATAATATGGTATAAGATCTCTCTTTTCATCCCCCGAATCATTCTTAGTTGGAATTAATACACTTCATCTTATCTGTCACTGCAAATAAAAATTAAACAACCACAAACACTGATATAGGTCATACAAGTTAGAATATAAAAATACAATTAACAATGTAAGGTACTTAGGGAAATTTTGTCACTATACTATGTTTGAAAACACTTTGAAAACATTATATATTAGGATCATGAACTGTTAGAACATATATATATATATATATATATATATATATGGAATCACATATGTAGTAGAAACACACAGTATGATCAATGAACAAACTAACTGTGAATACAATAATCAGATAGTGAATAGAAACACATAGTAGTTACGGGTCGAGAAACATTGTAGAGACCCGAAGCTTGACGTACATGAACATTACATTACCTTTTTAGAATACTTAATACATAACAAAAACAGACACACAAGGACTGTAATAGTTTAGTTTCTTTGGAAACTTGGAACGTAATCTTCTAATCGTGGTGAAATATCTTCAATATCTCCCATAAAGATCTTCCCCCTTTTTTCTTACCTAAAACCTTTCTTTATAACCTAGGGAAAAGAAAACATAAAAATGGTGAGCTCAAATGATCAGTAAGGGTAAGCATGGATAAAATAAAACATACCATATACATTTGAACTTAAAAACATGAACATAATGTTTAAACATCAAAAGCATGAGCAATGACATAAAACATGGAAGTACGTATGGAATAGATCATAAAGAAACATTAAGAATGATAAAATAGCATGGGAATAAAACGTGTAATTGTGCCAACCATTATGAACATGGTATGACTTCCATATTAGCCAAGGCATTGCTTCCAGGACCATCTTAGTGGACAAAGTCCCTTTCTGAATCGAGTTCACTCCTCGTTCCAGTCTTGTATTACTGAACCAGTTTAACTTGTTGTTCCAGCCATGTCTATCTCATGAGATATAAATCTTTACCCAATGCATTGGAGGGATATATAGTTCCCAACCATCTCATAATGAAATCATTCTTACTTGTGCCACAACATAAACATAAATCATTCATCATAACCCAAAGAATAAAAATGGGTTTCATAAACATCATCCCATCATAACATAATCCATAAAAAATGGATATCATATCATCATAAGAAAATTGAAACCATGTAAATCATAGAGACATTATTCTTGAAACATACACATATTAAATAATGTCCTCTTAGATGAAAAAATGGTTTTGATAAAACACTCGAAATGAATTCTTGAGGAAAATATCCTTTCTTCTTCAAAATCAATTTATTTTCACAAAACGTCATGCAATTTTAAAAGAAATATATTTTGTCGAAAATAGTTATGAAATATTTTGGAGGAATCTTTATGAAAATAAGGCTTTATAAAACCGTAAAAATCCGTTCGTGCCGTATAAGATAAAAAAACATTCTTCTCGTACTTTTGCCGGAAAAGTCAAAAGTACCTCATAAAAGAAAGATTCCATACATACCATGTAGTAAAAGTCAAAATGGGTAAAAAATACTTTAAACATACATGAAAACACTTTTATAAAACATGGACATGGATGATAGCAATAACCCCAGTAAATACTTACGAATAAGCAATCTCAGATAAAAATGAGATTTGCAAAATTATCCCTTACCTTAGGTCTGATATGCTTCGTACGTATCCAAACCTACTGTATAATGATTTAAATAATGTAATTGACTTATTACAGAATCATATTCATTGTTATTATATCATATATGGTTCACTTATGACTTTATATTACCCTTTCTTTTGTAAATTCAATGTTAAAGAGTGTTTTGGGTAAAATCGTTTCATTTGTCGTTTGTGTTTTGACTTGTAATTATTCATTTGAATACTTAGATCATGATTAATTCATTCCAGAATATAAAAAATGATTTATATATAATATATATTCATAATATACATATATATAATAGATCGATAAATGGAAAGAAATACACCGTTCATGGAGACGGTAGGTCGTACGTACGCATGAACGTTGTTTTCGTTTCCTTATTGAATTGAATGGAATTAAGTAGATGACATAAATATATATATACATAAATCCAGTAGCATTATTTTTTCATATATTTTATGATTACTTATTATATATACTTTATAATCATTCTTGAATGGTTATCATGGAGAGTGAATCTCATCGCGTCGTGGAGACGGTATTCCGTACGTACGCACGAGCGATGATATCATTCCGATGATCGTAAAATTGTATTAAAGTGTATGTATAATATTACAGAATCAATATCACTTTAAAATAATCATATATATTCATTACTTTCACCATTATACCCATCCAAGTAAGGTGGTGGTGGAATATAGATTACACCACGGCGTGGAGACGGCATTCCGTACGTACGCACGCGCGGTGATTTCATTTTCCATAGGATGGATAGATGGTGAAATATGGTTTTTTCATAATTATAATAACATATCAGTATATGAGTGATACTTATGTTATTACTTCATAATGAAACAACTAAAGAATAAGAAGTTGAAGAAGAAAGAAAATTGAAGGAATCGGTAACGGATATTACCTCTTCTTTGACACGCCTCTTTGAATCCTCCTCTTAGGGTACTAAAATTGGCCTTTTAAGAAGACCAGGACCTATAGGATGTTTCTAGGGAAGTTGAGAAGGGAAATGGGCAGGGTTTGTCCAAGCTTAAGGGCTCAAATTGGTGCGAGGAAGAGAGGGAGGAGGTGCCCTTTTATAAGGGAGAAGAGGGGCACCTTTGGAAATCTTAAAAATATTAATTTATAATAAATCTAACACAACTTAAAAACCTCCAAAAATGACTCATATTCGAATGATTAGATGATATATGGTTGTAATCGCATCAAATAATAAAATTTTTACATGTTAGGAAATTATTTTAAACATTATCATCTTGATTTATCCTTACTTAATCAATTTAATTTTATTTGTGGTAATAACATTCTAAATTTTAAATTATAACAAACAATTACTTATTTGTTGTGAATTGTCCATAATTGGTTAATTTATAAAATTTTAAACCATATAAATATAAATTTATAATTTTTATATATTTTTGTGATTTTAAAACAATATTATAATATGTTATTTTTATAAAATGACAATAGTGTCAATTTTGACACTATTCATTTATTTGAATTTAAATAAAATATATACAGAAGATATGTTCTAAATAAAGGATTTAATAGATTCATAAAAGGTCATATGTGTCTAGAAAATTAGTGGAGAACATTAAATAGTTCATATAATATTTATTTTATTATTTTTAAAACCATTTATTTGGTTTATCTCTTAATAAAATAATTACTACGACATTTTTGTATAATTATTTAATATACTTATTTGTTGCATAAAAATTAAAAATAAAATCCTATGATGAATATAAATCTATTAAATTTTACAATAATACTTTTACTCGAATTTATCATCTTAAAATTCACAATATTTAAATTGTTATATTTATTAAATTATAAAGGTGACAACTTTGGCTCATTTAAAATAAAATAATATAAGTGCCATAATCACTTTTATAAGACTCCAAACGGTTATATATTATGTCATTGGATGCTTATGGTATATATATACACAACCAATAAGTTTTGGTCAGGTTTTGGGCCTTTTAATGGGTATTATTATTTCAATAAAAACTATATTACTGATTTTTCACTTAATGAATAATTTCTACATCATTAATGTATCACCATTAATGACAGTTATTTAATCCCTAAAAATTCTAAATAAATTATAATGATGTATATAATTTTATTATATTTCTGGATACTATTAATTTTCGAAGTTTTATGATGTTTATCACTAAATTAAAATTATTATACTTATACGATTTAAGAGAGTGACATTTTGTCACTTTCTTTGGTTTTAATAATAATTAAATTATTTTCGTGGTCAAAAGTCCATAAAATGAATCTAATCCGACCCTTAGGTGATATGGGTCTACTTTTATCCATCCAATAGAATTTTGGCATGTGTTAGGGTAATTTTGTAATATTATATTTACCCTTAATTACCCGATTTACATTTAAGTATGGTAAATAAAATTTACCGTAGTTACTATTCATAATTCCCAAAAATAAAAAGTCACTTATTAAATTAATTTGGACCCACTGATTCAAAATATAGAATCCATTTTTCCAAATTCCATACACAAAAGTTGCAGAAATTAAATTAAAATTAATCCCGTTGTCGAAAGAAAACGGGTTTTTCTTTAAAACATTGCAAAAGATTGAATTGATTTAACCTACGAATTCAATGTAAAATCAATGATAATGACATAAATTATATTAAATGGTAAAAATTTATTCTATTTATACTTTAAAACCATTCAATATTATAATTTAACCACATAAGTTATTATGATGAAAAAAGTTGTTTTTAATTAAAATATACCATGTTTTTACTATTCATTAAAATATGAAAGTTATCAGAATAATATGAAAAATTTATCCAAGGTAAAATTTTATATCCTGATTCCAAAGAATAATTTTATTTTATAAAATTGAACTTATAAACATGTCAAAAACTATATTTAAAGTGGGTGCGCCATCAAAAGGTGGCAAAACTGCATTTTTTGAAAAATACTTATTTTACCCGAAAAATTTATTTTGTTCTTATACCATGTTCTAGAAAATGTGTAAGATGAATAATAATTTTATAAAATTCAAAATATAGTTAATACTACTCATAATGGCTAGTTCATAATAATATTATAATAACATATCGTTGTTTAGTAAAACCCGGTATTGTGTACAACACACGCTATCGAAGAAGGTTGCGATTGCGTGTAATGCAAGCCAAGTCAGGGTTGCGTATAGTGAAAGACTCCTTTGTTGTTTCGTTATAACAATATCCAAACATTTTTTCATTTATAAATTGAATATATATATATATATATATATACTCAATGTTGCGTAGAATGACTATTATCAAACGAACTTGAAATTGTGTGTAACACAATCTAAGAATAGTGTTGCGTATACTGCAAGCTAATACGGTGTTGCGTATAGCACAAGATAATCTTGTTGTATCGTAAAAAAGAAGATATGAAAGAAATTAAAAAATATATATCTTATAAAATCTCGGGTTATTACAAACACATTGTTCTAAACTCAATTGAGCAGTAAGAGTAGCACTAGATGTGGATGGAAATCACACGCTTGAGGGAATCAGGGAACAGGATGCAGTGAATTTTGAGGGTACCTGAGTGAAAAAATTCGACATAGTAGGATAAATAGAAAACAGATGATGAGCTGAGGGGATTTGGGAGGATGAATTGTAGTAGAAGTTGGAAAGATTGGCGCAGAAGACATCAGAACTGTATTGCGGGTACTGCAGGATGATGGGAGGAGAAACACGAGCATGAACCATAGGAGCGGTAGTGGAGGTGTGATGGGAGCGGGAACAATAAGAGCCTCAGCATAGGGGAAAGATAAGCGTGAAGCATAGGAGAAACTTCAGAGGTGAAATGGGATGAAGAGAGAAAATCTATAGAGGGAATCAGTAACAGCAGTAGAGGAGTTGAAGGAAGCCTAGGAGCAATGAGAAGGTGAAACTTTGGCGGGAACCATAGGATTAGCAGGAATCAAAGGAGGAGGACACCATGATTGAGAATCGTAGGAGCACCGTGATGTCTAGAGCAGAGGTGAAACAAGAATGAGATTTGGAGGAGGTGGAGGAGGTGGACCGAGAGTAAAGAAAAAGGGAGTAGGAAAATCACGAGAGGGGGGAGAAGGTAAAGGTGGGGAAGTTAGAGAATAGTGAAACTGTGGAAACCCTTGATTGAGGAGAGTGAATATGGTGATGCCCATAGAGAGCGAGGAAGGAAGAAGGGATGAGCAGTTGAAAATAGAAATGGGGGAGCGGGAATTCGTGATGGGGATGCCAAGCGGGAGAGGGAGGGAGAGAATGGAACAGATAGACAGTGGTGGAGCGACGTAAAGGGATGTAGGATTGGCACGTATGAAAAATAATATGTGAAGGATTATGAGAGTGACTCGTGGCAGGTGTAAATACCTAAGATTAGTATATTTAGTAGATACCTTTCCCGCAAATCGTTTAAGCTGACCATCAATAGAATAAAACCTGTTGGAAAAAATAAATGAACAACTCATAAGATTATTATTAATGAATATTAAATAATTTAATTGAGCACATGGTACTAAAAATTTTTTATTAATGAATAAGTGTATTACAATCCCACAATCATGAGTAAAGGTAATGCATACTATAATAACTACTTATACACATAGGTCATGCACTACCCAATGATAGTCTTGCACTGCCAGAAGGAATAAGTGAAACCGAAAAAGGAGGTCATACCAGTAGAAAATGCATTCTAGGAAGCCTGCATTGGAGAAAGTCAACCGTGCCAAGCCTTCACATTTTTCAAAACTAATACCTCAAGAAGACATCCATGCACTTCCATAAAGTTGTCAAATTGATATTAAAAAAATAAAGGGCATTCCTGTTGGTAAAGCTACCTAGGAAAGAGAAAAAAAATCCCACCATCAAACAAAATAGGGTAGCAACTCCAGGATAGCATTAAGACCTCAATACAGATCTCTAGACATAGTGAAAAAGCCATAATCCAGTGCGAGGAAGCTACGACATCCAGAAAACCATAAAAAACAATGAAATCGTGTAACACAACATCATGGAGGTGAAACCCTAATAGTCTTCACAAATAGGAAGAAATCCAGTTCACCGAAAAACCTGTAAATCCCTCAGGGACCTGCTAGAATAGGTAGACATCCCATATCTAGTAATGACATCTTATATAAAGTAGAGACATTGGGCATAGAAAAAACTCCCAAAAGATCGAGAAGGATAATTATTTTATTGATTGAAGAAGTCATTCCCATGGAATATCTTTGAAGTTAGAATAAGTTTGAGTATTGATATTCTGAAATTTCACATAAGTATGTCTTCTAGAAAAGAGGTTGTTTCAGAAAAGATGGGCGAGTTATGCCACAGAAGGTTCTGGTTTATAAAAGAACATAGAAATAACATAAAATCCTCTAATATTATATTAGATTTCAAAAAAATTAAGAGCACCTTCGTAAATAGTTCATATTGTTTCCTTTAGAGACATTGCGACGGAAATCCATTTAAATAATAGCCATCTAGCAGTGCTTTCCATACTTGCTACAATACAACCTCTATCTTGGATGATCGCATCATAGTCTTTCAGTAGTAGATTTGGTTACAAACAAAACATGAAAATTCAAACTAAATTTGAACCCGTTGTATAGACAATGTATATGCAGAAGACAAATATTACTTCGAATGTGCATATTGATACTACTATGGTTGGCTGTCAAATTATAGTATTTTACTGTCATGAGAAGATGTTAAATGGTGATGAAAAATAATACTTGGGAGTATTGGAGCACATACAGTGAATACAACATACTAACAGAAAAGAAAAACAGAGGTGAAGCCAAATTGCTGTGAGGCCAAATAGTGATAATAAAAAAATGATGGAAAAATTAATTAGATGCCCAAATTCATGACTCAAACTAATTAATTGTAAAATATTATAAAAAACTCATATACACAGAGAGAAACAATAAATTTATCACATACCTGAAGTGAGAAGATGTCAAAAGTCCATGTTGTCTGCTGGACATCGCCACAATGCCCACAAGTTCAACCGTTAGTAAACCATAAATTCTTCCTTGAACATATTACAAACTCCTAAACACATGGTTCACAACCGAAACATAAAAATAGAAACAAATTTTAGAACATACTTGAAGTGAGAAGATTCTGTAAGAGGGAATAAGAGATGCAGGAAGTCAAATGAGATGATATAATCACAGACATAAAACTAACCACCGTAGAAGTTTATTATTTTCAAACATAACATGGAAATTCAAACTAAATTTGAAGCCATTGTATAGAAAATTTATATGAATAAGAAAAATAATACTTAGAATGGGCATATAGATACTGCTATGGTTGGATATCAAATTATAGTAATTTATTTTCTTGAGAAGATGGTAAATGGTGAAGAAAAATAATACTTGAAGTATTGACATAGGATAAAGTATTATGAAATTATCATTACCTTATGTTAACCTGCACATAATAGACGATGAACCAAATGGATAGGTATTGAAGGATATTATGATAACATACCTGTTGTAGAAGGGATTGAGGAGCTGAACCAAGGATAATCTGAGTGAATTCGTTGAGTAGAAGAGTGTGGATTTTAGTGAGAAATGGGGGAGTAGTTGTCGGTGAATGATTTATCAGTTACCAGAGTAGAGGTACATGATGGAATTTAAGGTATTCGGCGGTGATGGATCCCTAGTAGCTGAGCACGAAGGACTGAAAACCCTAGATTTTGGAGACTTAATATAGTAGATTATGAAACCCTAAATTGCAGATATCGGAAGAGGTAAAGATAGAGTCTTGAGAAGCAGCGCTAACCGTAGATTTGGGAGGCCGATCTTGATGAATGTGCAGAATGAGGAGAAATGGAAAACAATGGTGGTTTTTGAATAGGTGCTTCAGAATTCATAACATGTGATGGGGAGGAGATCGATAGTGGTGAACATGGAGTAGAGAAGTCGCAACGGGGTGGAGGTACAAATAGGGGAAGATGGAGTAGTGAGATGTAGTGAAAACTGTAGGATTAAGATGCTGATGTCAGTGAAATTGGTGGCTGATGAGGTGTAAAGAACAGTAGAGGTCAAGAAACTGAAGAATTGGAAGAGTGAAATCGTGAAGGGGTGAGAGGGGAAGCCGAAGCAATAATGGAAGAGTGTTATGGGATATCAAAAGAGTGAGTGGGATGACACACCGATGGAAACCTCGCGAGGAAGACAGAGGGAGCGGGAGGTGAACCTGATTGAAATCACGAGTGAGGGAAGAATGGATGAGCACTAGATTATGGAAATAGGGGAGACGAAAATCGCGATGGAGAGGCTAAGCAGGAGCTGGAGGAGGAGGGAGAAATTGGTAGAGACGGGTAGCGTAGGAGGGTCGTGGATGTGTGTAGGCTCGACACGTATGGGAATTATAATGTGGAGGTTTATTAGACTGACACGTGGAAGGTGGAAAAACCTAAGATTAATATATATATAGATGTGAAAAATAGAAACATACAAAGGTGATTTACAGAAACTGGTATACAAATCACCAAGACCAGAACATTACCCCATAATTAAACAATAGTATGTTAAGACAAAGAAAAAGATGAAACTGACCTTCAAAACTTCTATTTTAGAGAGAGACTTAGCAACCTAGTTTGCTTATCTATAGACAAGAGTAACATCAATAGAAATCTATTCAGCAAGATGAAGACAATCAGTCCTGGGTGTGGGCATCCTCTATGGTACATTCCTTGAAAAGTTCATAATAATTTTCCTAGAAAAAAGATAAATATGATTCTGATCATAAAGCATGCCAACCATAATGCCATGACATCTAGCAAACCCTGGTTCACCCGAAGCCACCCCAATAATATTGACATTCAACCAACCTACAATCCTTGGTATCCACTGAATAGATTTGAGCACTAATGGATTCATTGCCCTACAATGAACACCAAGTGATCCTAACACAAGCATATCAAAAACATCATTAGTCATTTACCCAATTTGAATATTACATTACAACATAATTCCATGATGAATGGCCAAAACTCCATCCTGAAAAGAATATTTCTGATTATTAGATTTCAGATCATTTCTTGCTCTCCAAGTATAAGAAAGTACACTAACAGTCACTACCAGCATAACAGAATGAATTTGATCACTTCATGGTGTTCTACACATTGAGAGGAGTATCCCTTCAATGGTTTGGATATTAATGTTTCATCTAAACAACCCCTACACATAACTCCATAACTGATAACTAAACCTATAATATATGAATAAATATTTTTGGGTTTCATCAAAATTTAAGAACAAGATGCAGACTTATGAAAAATGCATTCATGTATGCTAAATGAGGCGTTGTATGGGTAAGCACTATTTCCAAATTTTCCAGATCAACAACAATTCAGAAGGGGAAATAAATTTTTTCCAAAAATTTCTACCCAAGGAGGTATGCAAGTAAGGTCACCACTGAGATGTAAATATAAATCCAGGTTAGTGAATTTACAATCCATTTTAGTCATCTAAACCAAAATATAACAATCATAGAAATCATACTATGTAGCATCCACACCTAGAAGAGGAGGAAGTAGATCACAGATACTAGGATTAATTTATAAAATAGAAATACTAACATCCTTCAAAGTTATCGAATTGGAAACATTGTCAATAATGGATCTATAAAGCCATATAGTTCTCCAGATATTTAATTGGGAATTCTAACAAACAACCCATTTTGAACAACCCATAATATCAGAATAGGCATATATGATATTAGGCCATACTGATGAGAGAAAATATATGGGATAAAATGATTTCCCCATTTTTTAAAATTACTGCTTTGATTGGAAGCCATGTGGAGGGCAGCGCGGTGACAGGTAGTCATAGAGGAGGGAGTCACGGTGACAGGTCGTCGGAGAGAAGGGCGCCGGAGTGAGAGAGGTCTCTGGGGAGGAGGGTGCCGCTATGAGAGAGGTCTTCAGGAGGAGGGTGTCATGGTGAGAGTGTTCTTCGGAGTGGAGGGTGCCATGGGGAGGAGTGGTCGGGGAGGAGAGGCCGGGAAGGAGAAGTCATTGGGGAGGAGGGCGCCGCAGCCAGGTGAGGTCGGGGAGGAGGACGCCACAGTCAGGTGAGGTCGGGGAGAAGAAATCGTCTTGAGGAGAAGAAGCAAGGAGGAGAATAAGTTGGGAGCGAGAGTAAAGAATCAGGGGACCCTGATACCAAATAGGAAAACACGAGGTATTTCCACGGTTTAAATTAAACCATGGAAATGAGAAAGATATATCCACAGACCAATAAAATTGTGGCTATAGGTCCATGGGAATAACTTTAATTTCAAGTAGTGACACTCTTAAAAAAATTCTAGGAAAACAAGTAGCACCAAAGTATACTACTAGTTTAGGATATCAGCCTAGATAGAGACAGGTTACAAAGAATTTATTTATTCCTAAATCTGGATAGTATGCTACTAGATCTAGTTTTTGAAATTCTTATGTCTCAACTAGCTAATCACATAGTTATAGATCAATCAACGTTTATCTTTCAAAATCTTTTAAATCTATTGATTATATGAAACCCATTAGACTAATCTGGGTACGAAAAGTTCTTCTTTCTATCATGTCTGGACCCAAGAAAATCTAGGTACCAAAATGATATTCTATCTAAAAGTGTGTTGTAGGAAACCTGTATAGAAATTTCCTGTAGGAAGACTTGGTACTTTGACAGGGGATGTTCAAGACATATGACAAGAGCTTTTCAAGTTTTAAAATCTTAGTCAATGTTAATGGAGGATATGTCACATTTGGGGATAACTCAAAAAGGAAAGATCATTATCATAGGCCAGATTGGTAACACTGATTCAATTTTAATTTCTAAATTTTTATTTATTTATGGACAAAAGTATAATCTATTATGCATTTCTCAGTTTTGTGATGATGGATTTAATGTTAAGCTTGAAAATGACTCATGTAATGTTTTTTATTCTAAAAATATTTTGGTATTTACTGCATTCATAAATGAAATTGATTATGCTGTAGATTTGAATTCTTTGATAAGAAAAATATTACCTGTTTAAATGCATTTCATAATGAATCCTGGCTTGGGCACAGAATATTAGGACACTGCAATATACACTCACATAGAAAACTGACTAGAAATAACTGAGTTAGAGACCAACCTAAACACGAATTTCAAGCGGAAAAAGTTTGTAATCCCTATCAAAAGGGAAAGAAACATAATGTTTCTTTTAAATCAATGAATTAAGTTTCAACTTCTCAACCTCTTGAGTTGGTTCAGATGGATTTTCTTGTACCATCCATAGTTTCTAGTTTAATTGGGAAGCACTATGTCTATGTCCTTGTTGATGACTTTTCTAGATACAATAGGGTATATTTTCTATCTCACAAAATTGAAGCTTGATCTTATTATATTAAATACTCCATGTCTGTAGAAAACATTAGTGGACTTAGGATTAAAACCTTGAGATGTGATCAGGGTCTTGAGTTTGTAAATCATGAATTTAAATCATACTGCTCACAAAATGGCTACAATGACAACTTATCTGCCCTTAGGACACCTCAGAAGAATGGTGTAGTAGAAAGATGAAATAGAACACTTCAGAAAATTGCACGAACTATACATAATGACTATGAATTACCTATTTATTTTTGGGATGAATCTGTAAATACAATTTGTTACATTATAAAAAAAGTTTTGATTGGAACTGTACTTAAAAATACCCCTTATAAATTATGGAATAATAGAAAACCTAAATTTAGTTATTTTAATGTTTTTTGTTGTAAAGTTTTTATTCTGAATACAGAAGATAATATGGATAAATTTTCATCTAAAAGTGATGAATGAATTTTCCTTGGTTATTATTTAACTAGAAAAGCCTATAGAGTTTTTAATAAAAGAACCAAATATGTGGAAGAATCTGTTCACATCAAATTTGATGAAAATGATCCACATGAAACTAAACCATCTCTTGAATATCTTGAAGATGATTTGTCTATTCTAAACCTTAATGATAAAATTATTGAACCTATTGTAAAGACTAACAGTTATGGATATATTTCAGAACCTATTTCTGGTTAACCCAAACCTAGAGAAGAACCTGAAATTTCTAGTCCTACATTTACTAGATCAATTAGGATTCTAAAGAATCGTCCTTTAGATGTTGTTTTAGGTAATCTTGATAGAAGGACACAGACTAGATCTTCTCTAAGAAACATAGTTGAACATCATGATTTTCATTCACACTCAGAACCCTAAAATATCAATGAATCCATCAATGATGAATTTTGGTAAATGTCAATGAAAGAAGAGTTAAATCAATTTTAATGAAACAAAGTCTGTAAATTAGTAGAAAGACCTAAGGACACCCTAACTATAGACACAAAATGGGTGTTTAGAAATAAGGTTGATGAATCTAGAAACATCATTAGAAACAAAGATAGGTTAGTTGCACAAGGTTACATTCAAGAAGAAGGAATTTATTATGAAGAAACCTTTGAAACCGTAGCTATATTAGAATCCAATGGGATCTTACTTGCTTATGCAGCTCATTTGAATTTCAAGTTATATCAAATGGATGTTAAAAGTACTTTTCTAAATGATTATATAATTGAAGATGTTTTTGTTGAAAAAACACCTGGATTTACAAATCCCCATTTTCAAAATGATGTTTTTAAACTTTCTAAAGATTTATATGGTTTAAAAAAATCTCCAAGATCTTGGTATGATAGACTTACTAATTTTCTTATTTCTAAAGGAATTGTTCATCCCACTCTTTTTATCAAAAATATTTCCAAAGATGTTTTGATAGTACAAATATATGTTGATGATATTATTTTTGGATATTCTAATAATTATTTATGTATTTACTTTTCAAATATTAGGCAAAATGAATTTAAAATGATCTTAATGGGAGAACTCTAATATTTTCTTGGATATAAAATTTTTCAAAATAGGGATGGTGTTATTCTAAATCAAATTAAATACACAAAAAATTTATTAAAACATTTTGGGTTGGATAGTAATAAGGGAAGTGATACACCTATGAGTACCACTTGTAAGTTGGATGTTGATGAATCTGGGAAACCAGTAGATCAAACCAATTACATAGGTATGATTAGAAGAATACATTACCTTACTCCTAGTCAACCTGATATTATGTTTAGTGTATGTATGTGTGCACGATTTCAAGCTAATCCAAAAGAATAACATTTATTTGCTTTAAAAAGGATATTAAAATATCTTAAACATACTACTAATTTAGGTTTATTTTACCCAAAAGGGAAATATTTTGATTTAATAAGTTATTCAGATGCTGACTTTGCTGGTAGCAAGTTAGATAGAAAAAGAACATCTAGAAGGTGTCATTTATTGGGAAAATCCTTCGTATCTTGGTGTAGTAAGAAACAGAATTCAGTTCCATTGTCTACTGCTGAAGCAGAATATATAGCTGCTGGTAGTTGTTGTGAAAAGATTTCGTGGATCAAACACACTTTTTTGGACTATGGATATGATTTTAGACATGTTTCTATAATTTTGATAACAGTAGTGCAATCAATATCTCTAAGAATCTAGTATCTCACTCTAGAACTAAGAACATTGATGTTAGGCACCACTTTCTTAGAGATCACTTTAAAAAGGGTGATATAACTCTTGAATTTATAGGCATTGAATGTCAACTAGATGATATATTTACAAAACCTTTAAGTTCAGAGAGATTAAGTTACATTAGACATGAATTAGGAATGATCAACTTCCCACAAACCCCACTGTTAGACAAACCTCACCGTTAGAAAAACCTCACTATTAGACAAACCTCACTGTTAGACAAACCTCACTGTTAGACAAACCTCACTATTAGACAAACCTCACTGTTTGAAAAACCTCAGGGTTAGACAAACCTCACCATTAGAAAAAACTTGCCGTTAGACAAACCTCACAGTTAGGATAACTCACTGGTAGTGCATACCCTTATAATCCTCAGCGATAGAATGGTTACCGATATGTCTCTCTATTTTAAATTTTTTGTGTTTTAAGTCGAGACGCTTTATCCTTTTAATGTATATATTTTTTTATTATGTTTAGATTCCTAAATGATATTAGTCGAGTCTAAATCACATTCAATCCACCTTGAACTGAACCCTTCCAAGTCCTCTCCATCCCAAGCCTCTGAAATCTTGTGAACCCTAAGTTTATCGATTTGGAAATGGCCGGAGTTAAGCGACCGATAATTGATGAAGGTAATGAGTCGAGTGAGAAGCAACAAAAGGACTGTTCTGGAGCCATTGGAAGTAGTATTGGTACTAGTAAGGAGATGAGAAACTATGAGAATCCGCATTTATAGATGAGGGAAATAGTGATTGAGAAGGATCTTTGTGATGAGTGGTTGATGTCAAGGAAGTCTCTGGTTTTGAGGATTTTAGAAGTGCAAGGATGGCTAGATTGTTTTGCAAACAACAATAGGCCTTATTACCTGAAACTGGTTAAGAAATTGTACGAGTTTGTTAGATTTGAAATGAATGAAGATGAGAATAGGATGATTTCTGTGGTAAATGATAAGGAGATATCTTTTTCATCTGCTAATTGGGATAAAAGTCTGAAAGTACCTCATGAAGGAGATTATAGTTTTTCATCTAAATCAGTACCTGAAACTAGTGACCATTTTGAGTATGAGGCTGCTTTGCTTGAGTTAACTGGGAGTGAATCACCTAGAAAAGTGATTGCTACTGAAATGGAAGGAGAAACTAGATTTTTGTTTAAGTTCATTAAACATGTGATTAGTCCCAGGAGAGGAGATTTTGAAACCCTGAAGTTTCAGGATATATATTTGATGTGCTTTTTTAGGCATAGAGTGAAAGTCAATCTATGCAAATTATTGATGATTCAGAAAAAGGATATGACCAGACCTAAGTCAAAGACAAATAATTTGTTCTTTGCTAAGCTGATTTCCATTATGATAATGGTCAAAGGTATTTCTGAATCTAGGGATGAAAATGTTGTTATTAAAGACAATTTCTGCATTACTTAGACTATTTTCATGTATATGAAACTAAGCTGGAACACTTGGAAGAAACAATGGGTGAATGACGATGGTAAATTGTATGATTATTTAAATCATGTGGACCATCCTTCTAGGCCTAAGGATGAGAGGGATCCATGTCTAGGACCCGATGAAGATGAACCATCTTATAGTGATGATGAGGATGAAGAGACTTCAGTGGAAGAAGGAGGATACCCTAACCTGCCTCCTAGCCCAGCACCTCCAAGTATTTCTTATGGAGAGGATAGTCCACCAGTTACTTTTCACAGAAGAGAATCTGATTATGATAGCTCAGATGAGGGTATTTTGAGTTTGAGTCCAGTAATTGGGATTTCTGCTATGCCTATAGAGGCTGTTTTGGTTGAGATGACAGAACCTTCCACCTATCCCTGATGAGCCTCTTATTGTTGAGATGGAGATGGTTGTGGATGATTCTTCTGAGGAAGACCTGCTTGCTGAGGATGCTATTAATGTACATGTGTAGGAGAATGCACAAATTGAGGGGGAGCATCCCACCATACATGGAACTGTATCAGTTGCTAATGAGATTGAAGACTGGGCAGAAGAACCAGGTTTGGTAGTTTTTGGGTTGGACTATCCAAATTCTGAAGATGGGTCACCCATCAAAAGACCACATGTCAGTTATAATATCCCTTCTGAGACTTTACTTGGCGATTTAGTAAGAAAAGATGACCTAGACCAGTTGATGTCTGATCTCAAAACCATTTTTGTGGAAGAAATGAGAAGAATGTAAACCTCTCTAATATCATCCATTCAACATGTTAGGACTGAATCTGTATCTAATATTCTGGTTGAAGTCAAGACCTCCCAAAGTCATGTTTCCATCTTGGGAGAATATGTTGAATCTCTAAAGAAATAATTTGTCTCTAGGAGTCTTATATGAGTTCTAAATCTGAAGCAGTCAAGGATTTGAGAATTTTGAAAAGTATAGTTGGCCAGATGGTTTCAATTTTTGAGGAATTTAAGAATTCCATGATGAATCTTGTCAGCACCCATGAACTTTTTGTTAAAAATCTCATTAGTGGGATGACTATATCTATTAAGGAAATAGTAGAATATACCGTTGCACCAATGAGTGCTCCTAGGACTTCTTTAGATGTTGATCAGATTATAGATATGATGAGAGAAGAGCTTGGAAAATATTCCACTAGTGGCTCTGTAGAATCTGCTGCCTAGACCCAAGTGGTGACTACCAGTAGGGATATAAGAAAAATTGTTCAAGATTTAATGAGAGAGGCCACTGCATCTCAGAAAGATATAAAGGACAAGGTGGATTACTATTTCCAAAGTGTCTACACTAAACATCAGTTGAACAATAACTTCAAACATTTTTTAGAAAATTTTAAATTACTTCCTATGACTCAAGTCTGGAAAGAGCATGTGAGTAAGCTCAGAGAGCTGACTCAATCTTTGGAACAATTCCTAAAAAACAAGCATGAATTCATTTCTTATATGGATATAGAATGAGGGATTATCATGGATTTGAGAAATATCTTTGTTCCCTTTTTTCATGTTGATGCTCAACCAGTGATTGTACCTCCAGCTTTACCTACATCTGGATCTATTGCTTCTACTTTTCAGATGACCCCATCTCAAGCTATCATAAGCTTGACAACAATGATTACTCAGAGTACCAACTACTGGCCATGAATAGTTTCAGTTTCTCAACATCCAATGGTCATTTATGGAGTTCCCAAGCCTTCAACTGAAGCTACCCAGCCTCATTCTACCTTATATCCCAAAAGAAAATCCAAATTATACATTCAAGAAGTGGATTTAGTGGGTCTAGATGAATTTGACAGGGATCATTTGTACCTTGTATACTATTTTTTTAATCCTTATGTACTTTTGACTCCTTAATATATACCTATTTTACAATCTCTTTGTCTCAGTTTTTACCTATGATGCCTACTTAATTTATTTCTCCTTTGCTTTTACACTTTTTTTACCTCTAGTCCATACTTGTTTTGTCTAATTTCCCTTTGATAAACAACTTTATCTCTTATCTTTTAACTCTGATTCCCCATATTTTCTATTCTCTGATACATTCCTCACATCCTTCTCTTCTACCTCCCTTCTTTTTGCTAATCCAAAGGGGGAGAAATGATAAAGGGGAAGATTATTTATTAAAATAGAGACATATGTTTTTCGCTATAAATTTTCTCTGATACATTTGAACTTGAAAATTTCTATTATCTCTTAAGCATATTTTCCCTGTGTTGGAACACACTGAGAAATAAGAAAAATTGTATTTTAGTCTGATAAATTTTTATTACCTGCCATAATTTGTGATTATCAAAAAGGGAGAGATTATTGGACTAACCAATTTTGATAATCTCAATTATGATTAATTATGTTTTGATAATCCCACATGATGTTTGTTGATTAAATGTTTCATTACATTAGTTACTATTTAAGTGCATAAATTCAAAATATAAATACTGTTGAATATGTTCAAATGATATATCCATAATTCAAGAACATTCGGTCAATCAAATGTTTATTTACTTTGTAATATTTTATCCTAACTAATCTGTGGATAGTTTGCATAAACTGACAAACAACCACCAATACAGAAAGGTCACCGGTATGAAGACGAGCTACCGATACAGAAAGGTCACCAGTAAGCAGACAGTTACCGTTACGCCTGAGATACCAATAGGGTAAGACTACCAGTATGAAAAAGTCGACTGATACAGAGTGATAGCTACTGTTATGAAGTCTACCGTTACAAGACCACCAGTATGGGTCATTGGTGTAACACCCTGGGTAAATAAAGAATATAACATTTTTATATTTATCCCTATTTGTGAATAAAATGTTAATATTAATTTAAAGTGAATGCTATGCTTGATGGATTACCCAATATGCAACAACGAGTTCCTTTGAAATATTATGTTTCACTCTAATAATAAAATAATTTTTTTTAATGGTAGTTAACACCTAGCCGTTGTAATGACGGGAATGAACAGAACTAACTAAAAAATGATTATATATGTTTCTCAAATATTTTTACTTTTCACAATAAATGTTATAGGATTAAAAATGCAAATGAATCCAATTTTAAGCCTAAACATTCTAACACTACTGGAAATAGGATTTTTCCCAACGGGTGTTTACCAACGGTTGGCATAAACCATTGGGGATGATGGGATTAGGACATATTTACCAACGGTTGTACAGAACCGTTGGCAAAGGAATGTCCAGGGAAGGATTTCCCAATGGTTTAGTGAAACCGTTGGGTAAGGCCACCCCTTTGCCAACGGTTTCCCCAAACCGTTGGTAAAGGGGTGTCTTGGAGACACTTTAGCCAATGGTTCTAGTGAACCGTTGGGAAAAGTCCCCCTAGAGAACCCCTTTTCCAGCGGTTCCCCTGAACTGTTGGGAAAAGGGTCTTTTCCCAACAGTTTTTAAAAACCGTTGGGAAAGAATTCCCCCAAATACAGGCGCGGGCCTGCTCTCCCCCCATTCGGACAGAACCCTAAATTTCTTATCCAGCGGGGCTTCTCTCCCTCCTCTTGCGAACTCCCTCCATCCGAACATCGGAACAGGTGATAACTCATCTAAAATCAGGTATTTTTCCTTTATACACATATACTATCTTATTTTTATTATTATTGATCTCATATTTGAGTTTTAATTTATCAATCGAGCTCCAACTCTCTGCTAATCTTGAACTCTCCATCCGAATAGGTGAAAACCCAGCTGAATCATCTCAAATCAGGTATTTTATTCTTTATACATATATGGTACCTTGTTTTTATTGTTATTGATCTAATATATTTGTTTTAAGTTAGGATTTTGATGTGATTTCACCATGAAAAACATGGAAATGAATGAATATGTTGTTAATTAATTAGTTTCCCCTGGAATATTAGTTGTGTTATAATGCCCATGATAAATAAAGGGGTAATGTAATAAAAGACCTTGAATAAATACATTGTGGAAGTTGGGGTATGTTGCCTGTATGAGAGGTTTTTTGTTCTATTTCATTGTATGTAGTAGGGTGTTTTATGGGGATTGAGGTGACCAGTTGGACTTTGTGATATGTGGGGTTGTAATGTGATGGTTAGTGGGCATGGAGGTGACATGTGAAGTTGTATGATAGTGATGATGTGTGGTGGTGTTGTGTCGTGTGGAGGTGTTGTGTGATGAAGTTGTGGTGTATGATGTGTGGTAAATGGATTTAATTAATTTTACATTAAATGAATGGACAATGTAAGTGTGAATGAAGTGGCTTATAAATGAATGTGAGAAATGCTATGCGTCTTGTGTGGTAGTGGTGTGGTTTATGTGTTTTATGGTAGTAGTGAAGGTTGTGATTATGTAGTTAATGTGAACCCATAGGATGAGTATTTTGTGCTATCTATATATCATGTATTTTTATGTTATTTCTACACATTCCCAACCAGAGTTGGATAAACTTACCAACGATCAGAGGTTTTGAGTTATGTGTATTTTTTCTAATATAAAGGATGATGGTTATATGTTTGGATAGCTACCATGTCTTCCCTACTCTTCCTTCAAAAGTGATTGACCATGTGTTTTTAGGCAAGATGCGATGTGATTGTCCATGTGTCTTCAGGTGAGATGTACTATGATTTCCCTAGTGTTTTCCGGTGAGGTGTGATGTGATAAGGCAATAATAAGATGTGGCATGTGGTTGGGGTCATTTAGGGTAGGAGGATGGCACAAGGTTGATGTTATTCATGTTCATGATACCCTACTAATATGGTTATGGGATGAGGCATGCTGTTATGTGATATAACACATTAAGTTCTTATTGGTTTTACATTTTTTCAATAACACATTTGTATGTTTTTTTCACATGTGTAGTTGATACCTTGATTATTTTCTTCCTTTATCGTTTACTTAAATATATTTTCTATTAAAGTTAATGCCTATTGAATTGTTTATGACAAAATGACTTATATAAATTCTTTTTATAGAATGGACAGAAGTTGGATGTATGAAACCGATCGGATCTCAGATGATTTTCAAAACAATTTGGAGATCTTTATAGATTTTTCATTTCACAATGCTTCAGATAGTGGTCGCATACACTGCCCATGTTCCAATTGTGTTGGTAGACCTTGGTTGACCCGTGAAGAAGTCAGCTACCACATAACCAAAAATGGGTTTCAAGCAAACTACTTTGTGTGGTATCACAATGGGGAGAAAAAGAAATCTCAAATTGGTGATGATCGAAATGAAAGGACTGGAATGGAGAATTTGTTAGATGATCGATTTCCGTTTATTCGCCATCATGAAAAAGAAAGGATTTCGACTCAAGAAGACTTCGATATGAGGACAGCTGATGCATCTAGTGAAAATGATGATATTGATAGGGTGAAAAAATTGAATGATGCTGCCACGACTCCAGTATATCGACAATGCGATAAAATGAAAAAACTGGAATTTTTAATCCGATTATTTCATGGGAAAACTATGTATGGGATTTCTAATACAGAAATCGATTACATTCTTACCCTCTTGAAGGATTTACTTCCAGATGATGCAGATATTCCCTCAAACCACTATATGGCATGGAAGTTAGTTGAGGAACTTGGATTTTCAAGAAACAAAATTCATGCTTGCTTGAAAGATTACAGTTTATTCTGGGAGGAAACCGCTGAACGAAATGATTGTATAAAATGTGGCACATCCCACTGGAAGTCAAAATCTAATGGAACACCACCCCGCATTCCACAGAACAACCCCCCGGACACTCCCCGGACAACCCCCCAGACACTCCCCGGACAGCCCCCCGGACAGCCCCCCGAACAGCCCCCCCACCCTCCTCCCTGGACCCCGAACAACCCCCCGGACACTCCCCGGATAGCCCCCCGAACAGCCCCTCCACCCTCTTCCTTGGACCCCAGACACCCCCCGAACACCCCCCGAACACACTACGGACAGCCCCCCGAACAGCCCCCCCCCCCCACCTACCCTCCTCCTTGGACCCCGGACACCCCCCGAACACCCCCCGGACAGCCCCCCGAACAACCCCCGGACAGCCCCCCCCCCACCCACCTCTTTGTACCCCAGACAACCCCCCGAACACCCCCACGGACAGGCCCCTGAACACCCCCCGGACCCCCCCGGAAAACCCTCCGAACACCCCCCGGACAGCCCCTAGACAGCCCCCCAAATAGCCCCCCCCCCTTCTCCCTGGACCCCGGACAGCCCCCCGGACAGTCCCCCCCCCCCCCACCCTTCTCCCTGGACCCCGGACAACCCCCCGGACACTCCCCGGACAGCCCCCCGAACAGCCCCCCCTCCTCCTTGGACCCCAGACATCCCCCCGAACCCCCCCCCCCCCCCCCCAAACACCCCCCCGGACACTCCCCAGACAGCCCCCCCCCCCACCATCCTCCTTGGACCCCGGACAACCCCCCGAACACCCCCCGGACAGCCCCCCGAACATCCCCCAAACAGCCCCCGGACAGCCCCTAGACAGCCCCCCGAACAGCCCCCCCTCCCTGGACCCCGGACAGCCCCCCGGACAGCCCCCCGAACAACCCCCCACCCTCCTCCCTGGACCCTGGACAGCCCCCCGGACACTCCCCGGACAACCACCCGAACAGCCCCCCTGCTCCTTGGACCCCGAACACTACCCGGACCCCCCTCACGCGCGTTTACGTAGCGCGCGCATCACTTAAAACACGAATATTGAGCCGTACTGCGCACACCGCACGTCCTATTGACGTGCCGTCGGCGCGTACACGTCACAAATAATAATTAGAATGTTGTACGGTGGTTTCAGGTGAATCCGAGGTCGTCCGCTATGAATTTGACCGTTCGACGCCCGTTTTGGCCGTTTATGACACCAGAACTGCGTTGTCGGTCACCGCGGGCACATGGCACGTCCAATTGACGTGTCGTCTGCTTGAACACTTCAGAAATCACTCACCTGTATTTGTCGTCTGATTTCAGGCCATTCCGACTTCGTTCGGCCCATTTGGACCCCCCTCACGCGCGTTTACGAAGCGCGTGCATCACTTAAAACACGCATATTGAGCCGTACCGCGCACACCGCACGTCCGATTGACGTGCCGTCTGCGCGTACACGTCACGAATAATAATTAGAATGTTTCACGGTGTTTTCAGCTCAATCTGAGGTCGTCCGCTATGAATTTGACCGTTTGACGCCCGTTTTGGCCGTTTATGACACCAGAACTGCGTTGTCAGTCACCGCGGGCACACGGAATGTCCGATTGATGTTCCGTCTACTCAACCACTTCATAAATCACTCACCCGTATTTGTCGTCTGATTTAAGGTCATTCCGACTTCGTTCGGCCTGTTTGGACCCCCCCTCACGCGCGTTTACGAAGCGCGCGCATCACTTAAAACACGCATATTGAGCCGTACCGCACAAACCGCACATCCGATTGACATGCCGTTTGTGCGTACATGTCACGAATAATAATTAGAATGTTTCACGGTGGTTTCTGCTCAATCTGAGGTCGTCCTCTATGAATTTGACCGTTGGACGCCCGTTTTGGCCGTTTATGACACCAGAACTGCGTTGTCGGTCACCGCGGGCACACGGCACGTCCGATTGACGTGCCGTCTGCTCGACCACTTCAGAAATCACTCACCCGTATTTGTCGTCTGATTTCAGGTCATTCCGACTTCGTTCGGCCCGTTTGGACCCCCCTCACGCGCGTTTACGAAGCGCGCACATCACTTAAAACACGCATATTGAGCCGTACCGCGCAAACCGCACGTCCGATTGATGTGTCGTCTACGCGTACACGTCACGAATAATAATTAGAATGTTGCACGGTGGTTTCAACTCAATCTGAGGTCGTCCGCTATGAATTTGACCGTTGGACGCCCGTTTTGGCCGTTTATGACACCAGAACTGCGTTGTCGGTCACCACGGGTACACGGCAAGTCCGATTGACGTTCCGTCTGCTCGACCACTTCATAAATCACTCACCCGTATTTGTCGTCTGATTTTAGGCCATTCCGACTTTGTTCGGCCCATTTGGACCCCCCCTCACGTGCGTTTACGAAGCTCGCGCATCACTTAAAACACGAATATTGAGCCGTACCGCACAAACCGGACGTCCGATTGACGTGCCGTCTCCGCGTACACATCACGAATAATAATTAGAATGTTGCACGGTGGTTTCAGCTCAATCTGAGGTCGTCCACTATGAATTTGACCGTTTGACGCCCGTTTTGGCCGTTTATGACACCAGAACTGTGTTGTCAGTCACCGCGGGCACACGGCACGTCCGATTGACGTGCCGTCTACTCGACCACTTCATAAATCACTCACCCGTATTTGTCGTCTGATTTCAGGCCATTCCAAAATCGTTCGGCCCGTTTGGACCACCCTCAGGCGCGTTTACGAAGCGCGCGCATCACTTAAAACACGAATATTGAGTCGTACCGCGCAAACCGCACCTCCGATTGACGTGCCGTTTGTGCGTACACATCACGAATAATAATTAGAATGTTTCACGGAGGTTTTAGCTCAATCCGAGGTCTTCCGCTATGAATTTGACCGTCAAACGCCCGTTTTGGCCGTTTATGACACCAGAACTGCGTTGTCGGTCACCGCGGGCACACGGCACGTCCGATTGACGTTCCGTCTGCTTGACCACTTTATAAATCACTCACCCGTATTTTTCGTCTGATTTCAGGCCATTCCGACTTCATTCGGCCCGTTTGGACCCCCCTCATGCGCGTTTACGAAGCGCGCGCATCACTTAAAACACGAATATTGAGCCGTACCATGCAAACCGCACGTCCGATTGATGTGCCGTTTGCGCGTACACGTCACGAATAATAATTAGAATGTTGCACGGTGGTTTCAGATCAATCTGAGGTCGTCTGCTATGAATTTGACCATTGGACGCCCGTTTTGACCGTTTATGACATGAGAACTGCATTGTCAGTCACCGCGGGCACACGGCAAGTCCGATTGACGTGCCGTCTGCTCGACCACTTCATAAATCACTCACCTGTATTTTTCGTCTGATTTCAGGCCATTCCGACTTCGTTCGGCTCGTTTGGAACCCCCTCACGCGCGTTTACGAAGCGCGCGCATCACTTAAAACATGAATATTGAGCTGTACCGCGCAAACCGCACACCCGATTGATGTGCCGTCTACGCTTACATGTCACGAATAATAATTAGAATGTTGCATGGTGATTTCAGCTCAATCCGAGGTCGTCCGCTATGAATTTGACCGTTTCACGCCCGTTTTGGCCGTTTGTGACACCATAACTGCGTTGTCGGTCACCGCGGGCACACGGCACGTCCGATTGACGTGCCGTCTACTCGACCACTTCATAAATCATTCACCCGTATTTTTCATCTGATTTTAGGCCATTCCGAAATCATTCGGCCCGTTTGGACCACCCTCACGCGCGTTTACGAAGCGCTCACATCACTTAAAACATGAATATTGAGCCGTACCGCGCAAACCGCACGTCCGATTGAAGTGCCGTCTACGGGTACACGTCACGAATAATAATTAGAATGTTTCACGGTGGTTTCAGCTCAATCCGAGGTCGTCCGCTATGAATTTGACCGTTTGACGCCCGTTTTTGGCCGTTTATGACACCAGAACTGCGTTGTCGGTCACCGCGGGCACATGACACGTCCAATTGACGTGCCGTCTGCTCGACCACTTCAGAAATAACTCACCCATATTTTTCGTCTGATTTCAGGCCATTCCGAATTTGTTCAGCCCGTTTGGACCCCCCTCACGGGCGTTTACGAAGCGCACACATCACTTAAAATATGAATATTGAGCCGTACCACGCAAACCGCACATCCGATTGACGTGCCGTCTGCGCGTACACGTCACGAATAATAATTAGAATGTGCACGGTGGTTTCAGCTCAATCTGAGGTTTTCGCTATGAATTTGACCGTTGGACGTCCGTTTTGGCCGTTTATGACACCAGAACTGCGTTGTCGGTCACCGCGGGCACACGGCACGTCCGATTGACATGTCGTCTGCTCGACCACTTCATAAATCACCTCTCCCGTATTTTTCTTCTGATTTCAGGATATTCCGACTTCGTTCGGCCCGTTTGGACCCCCCTCACGTGCGTTTACGAAGCGCGCGCATTACTTAAAACATGAATATTGAGCTGTACCGCGCAAACCGCACGTCCGATTGACATGCCGTCTGCGCGTACACGTCACGAATAATAATTAGAATTTTGCACGGTGGTTTCAGCTCAATCCGGAGACATGGTGTGGTCGTCACCACTCAAAGTGTCCATCTTTTATTTCAAAAGGACGTCATTTTAAGTGAAAAGCATCAACTGGCATACAGAAAACCTACCAAACGCATTCCGAATCAGTTGATAATTTATCCCAACAATCCATGGGTCATATGTGACGTGTACAAGTCAACCCAGGATGAATCCGAGTCACGGTGTGGCCGGGATAAGTCTAAGTGGATCTCTTTTGTTTAAAATGGACACCATTTTAAGTACATACGGAAAAACGACCAAACGGATTCAGTTTCCGTTGAAAACTTTAGGAGAACGATCCATGGGTCTTATGTGACATGTACGAATCAACCCCGCCTCAATCGGAGACGCGGTGTGGCCGGCACCACTCAAAGTTTCTGTCTTTTGTTTCAAAAATACATCATTTTAACTGAAAAGCATCAAGTGACATACGAAAAACCAACCAAAGGCATTCGGACTGTGTCGATACTTTAGCACAAGGATCCATGGGTCGTATGTGACGTGTACGAGTCAATCCCGCCTCAATCCGAGGAGCGGTGTGGCCGACACCGTTCTAACTGTGTCTCTTTTGTTTAAAATGGACAGGATTATAAGTGAAAAGAACAACTGGCATACGCAAAACCGACCAAACGCATTCTGAATCTGTTGATAATTTATCACAACGATCCATCGGTCATATGTGACCTGTATGAGCCAACCTGGGCTCAATTCGAGTCGCGGTGTGGCCGAGATCAGTCTAAGTGTCTCTCTTTTGTTTAAAATGGATAGCATTTTAAGTACATACGGAAAACCAACCAAATGCATTCGGTTTCCATTGAAACTTTAGGAGAACAATCCATGGGTCATATGTGATTTGTACGAATCATCCCCGCCTCAATCCGAGGCACGGTGTGGCCGACACCGCTCTAAATGTATCTGTTTTGTTTAAAATGGATAGGATTATAAGTGAAAAGAACTGGCATACGCAAAACCGACCAAACGCATTCGGTTTCCATTGAAACTTTAGGATAACGATCCATGGGTCATATGTGACGTGTACGAATCATCCCCATCTCAATCCGAGACGCGGTGTGGCCTACACCGCTCTAACTATGTCTCTTCTGTTTAAAATGGACATGATTATAAGTGAAAAAGAACAACTGGCATACGCAAAACCGACCAAACGCATTCCGAATATTTTGATCATTTATCACAACGATCCATGGATCATATGTGACCTGTACGAGGCAACCCGGGTTCAATCCGAGTCGCGGTGTGGCCTGGATCAGTCTAAGTGGCTCTCTTTTGTATAAAATGGACACTATTTTAAGTACATACAGAAAACCGACCAAACGCATTCGGTTTCCATTGAAACTTTAGGAGAACGATCCATGGGTCATATGTGACGTGTACGAATCATCCCCGACCCAATCCGAGGCGCGGTGTGGCCAACACCGCTCTAACTGTGTCTGCTTTGTTTAAAATGGACAGGATTATAAGTGAAAAGAACAACTGGCATATGCAAAACCGACCAAACGCATTCAGAATATTTTGATAATTTATCACAATGATCCATGGGTCATATGTGACGTGTACGAGCCAACCCGGGTCAATCTGAGTCGCGATGTGGCCGGGATCAGTCTAAATGGCTCTGTTTTTTTTAAAATGGACACCATTTTAAGTACATACGGAAAACCGACCAAACGCATTCGGTTTCCATTGTAACTTTAGGAGAACGATCCATGGGTCCTATGTGACGTGTATGAATCATCCCCGACTCAATCCGACATGAGTTGTGGCTGACACCACTCAAAGTGTCCGTCTTTTGTTTCAAAAGGACGTCATTTTAAGTGAATGGCATCAACTGACATACGGAAGAATGACCAAACGCATTCGGATTCTATCGATAATTTAGAACAACGATCCATGGGTCATATGTGACGTGTACAAGTCAACCCCGTCTTAATTCGAGACGCGGTGTGGCCGACACCACTCTAACTCTGTCTCTTTTTTTTAAAATGGACATGATTATAAATGAAAAGAACAACTGGCATACGCAAAACTGACCAAACGCATTCGGAATCTTTTGATAATTTATCACAACGATCCATGGGTCATATGTGACATGTACGAGCCAACCCGGGATAAATTCGAGTCGCGGTTTGGTCAGGATTAGTCTAAGTGTCACTCTTTTGTTTAAAATGGACAACATTTTAAGTACATACGGAAAACCGAACAAACGCATTCGGTTTCCATTTAAACTTTAGGAGAATGATCCATGGGTCATATGTGACGTGTACGAATCAACCCCGTCTCAATTAGAGACGCGGTGTGGTCGGCACCACTCATAGTGTCCGTCTTTTGTTTCAAAAGGACGTCATTTTAAGTAAAAAACATCAACTGGCATACGGAAAACCGACCAAACACATTCGGATTGTGTCGATACTTTAGCACAACGATCCATGGGTCAAATGTGACGTGTACGAGTCAACCCCGCCTCAATCTGAGGTGCGGTGTGGCTGGTATCACTTCAGGTGTATGTATTTTGTTTAAAATGGACATCATTTGAGGTAAAAATATATGGAATAGAAAAAACCGATCAAATTATGAATTGAATTTCATATTCCACATATAATTGTCATCTAAATTTTAAATTGAATTCTATATGAATTATATACATTTATAATTACGTTATGAATTCTAATTTAATTATGGATGTGTATAGTTTCAGGATCCATTATATGTTAAATGTGTATGAATTTGTTCGTAATTGTATATGTATGTTTTATTTTATTGCAGGTACAATAATTGGATTGAAAATGAGGTCAAAATGAGGCCTGATGGAGAGGGGCCTGATGGACAGGGGCTGTGCAAATTGCAGGCTTCTGCAATTTGCAGCATACGGTATGCCAACGGTTTAAAACCGTTGGAATATAATCCTAAAGAAGTTTTTACCAACGGTTCATTGAACCGTTGGTAAATATCTCTTTTCCCAACGGTTCTAAACCGTTGGGAAAGAGTTCATCCATGGGGATATACCAACAGTTTGGGGAGAACTGTTGGGAAAACTATCCCAAAACCGTTGGGATAGTTAAGGGATATTGATATTTCCCAACGGTTCTCCCAAACCATTGGGAAAAACTATCCCAACGGTTTGGCAGAACCGTTCGGATAGGGTGGCTTTTGTGAGCCTATACCAACAGTTTCCAGTAAACCATTGGGAAAACCTTTCCCAACGTCTTACTTCCCTACGGTTATCAGAACCGTTGGTATATCATATACCAACGGTTAGAGGGGCTTTCCCAACGGTTGTGAACCATTGGGAAATATTATATTTCCAGTAGTGTAATATTCTTTAAAAGGTCGATTAACCTCCTTTTGATGGGGAACCTCTTTTAAATCCACTTTTGGACAATTTTATGTGTTATATTTAACAAAATAAAATTCTTATTTAGAATTGTGACATCAAAATTTACTTTGTGTAAATTTTTGGTATTTTTCTGATAAAGTTCATTTTTTAATGAATAGTGAAAACTGTTGTATTTTAATTCAAAAACTCTTTTTAATCTAATTTATTTATATGATTAGATTATCTTTTTAATTGGGTTTAAAGTGAAATTAGAATATATTTTTACCATTCAATCCAATAGTGGTCATTGGAATTAATTTCACTTTGAAATTGGACTTAAGATGGTGTCAATCTTTTAATAGATTTTGTTTCTTAAAAACACGCTATTTGTTTTGACATCGGGAATTAATTATTAAATTAATTAATGAAACTTATATGTATTGAATTTTGTAAAATAGACATCATTTTTGAATTCGGAATATCATGTATATCTTAGGGTGAATTTATGGTATTTTTCTAAAAACTTCAATTTGTGATGAATAGTGAAACCACTAAGTGGTAGTTTAAAAACTGATTTTTTGTTTAAATGAAACTTTACCACTTCTGTGATTTGAATTTCAAAATTCCAACATACATGGTTTTCATTAGGACGTAAAATGGGGTTCAATGGGATTAAAATAATTTTTTGGCGAATAGTAACTTTTATGTTTTATTAATCGCGATTAAAGTTAATTAGTGTAATTTAAGGTAAAAACAATGTTTTAATGATATGAAATGACCTAGACACATGTCCTACCCTCATTGGATGTGTCATGGCCGACCAAAACAATACATGGGTCAACTTGGGGATCCCATGTAGCCACTTTGGTAGGAAAATGACATAAATAACTTTTTATTTAAAGTTAAAATAAAAATGTCACAAACATGAGTTGTTTTATTAAAACAATTTTTAAATGGGGTTATACAAGTCATATTTTTGACTATAAATATTACATAGAAATATAAAACTATTTACTACATCATGATATTTTTTTTATAATTTTTATACATTAAATAAATTAAATTATTTATGACACCATGATGATGCATCGATTACCTCATTATTTAACTATTTAAATAAAATGAAATGATAATGTAAACTATAAGACCTACACATGTCAAAAACCTATTGGATGGGTGGATTTATAACTATTATCACCTTATCTTATAAATATATAATTTTGGGACCTTTAAAATTCGAAAATAAATTTATAATAAAGTAACCTTTTATAACTTTCCAAGAGTTCCCCTCCTCTCCTCTTATAAAAGGCCCCCAACTCTACCACCTTACCCACACCTCTCAAGCCTTTGGATCGGCCAAAACCTGCCCATTTTGTCTCTCCACATCCCTCTATTACTCCTAGAATCCTCACTTTGGGTATAAGTCTTCCCAAGGAAGCCATTGATCTCAAATCAAAAAGAGTTTCCCGTTTTAAAGGTATTGTCTTCCCTAGTGTTCTTTTGTTTTATTTTGCTTCTCCAACCCCCTAAACTCTTTTTATTTATTTATTTGGTAACAACACCAGTATCTTCAGTATAATAGTATGTTTTTATGAGGAGTATTCGAGCTACACTAACACACACCTCCGTCTAATGGTTAAATAACATACTATTTCTGTGGATGACGAATTACTGCCTCACGAAACGATGATTGTTCTATCTTCTCATACCACCTCTCATGGTGGCCATTTTGATGGAACTATATTTATTTATGATATATATTATATTTATTTCCTCTCTATTCTTCTTTATTTATATTTAATACATACCTTTATGATTTTCATGTTGTGAAAATGCGATAATTTCATTTGAGGAAGTGTGGACTACTGCCCCCTCAAGTGATGTGACTCGTTCATGCAATACATGGAATGTATAAAGAATTAAATTGATGAAATTATGTGATATATGTAAAATATATATTATACTGGAATTATAATATATATATATATATATCTCATCTAGTTTTAACTCCATTAATGTTCCAAAGAAATGAAAGTAGCGTTCATGCGTACGTACGACTTAGCGTCTCCCTGAACGGTACATTTCATTTCTTATCTCCAAATGTTATGTACTATTATAAGTAAATATATATAATGGATATATATTTCATATATTATATCTAAATTATGGATATCATTCTGGAATTATAATATATATATCTCTCTTTTAACTTTAATTCCATTAATATGACAAAAAAATGAAAGTAGCGTTCATGCGTACGTACGGCCTACCGTCTCCATGAACGGTGCTTTTAATTTTTTTATCTCCAAATTTTATGGAATAGTACAAAATGAGTATATAATAGATATACATGATATTTAAAACTGTAATACTATTCTGGAGATGATGTACCTATAACTACAAGGAAAATTCTTTTCCAATAAGTTCAATTTTTACTCATGTACCGAACATCGACAAAAACGTCTGATATGAACTGACTTTATTAACCAATTATTATAACATTATAATATGTGATATGAACTGAATAATAATATTTAAAGGATGACCTTAAGCAATTATAAATTTTCCAAATTTTATTATTCATGAGATTAAAGAATGATCGGGTCATTTCAGAAACGAGGTAAGGGATCCGACCTCTCTCTTTCTTTTTAAGTACTCTCTTTTATGTCATTTCTTTTAAGCTCGTCTTTCTTATGTTTGGGGATGTTATTTTATATTACTCATAATGTAATTTTTATGTTCATATTATGATAGACCCTATTTGATCTCATAAATCCATTTTTGGAAGTTTTAAGTGGCGCCGTTAGGCTGCCGAGTTTTCATAATGGATTTTTCATTTCACTTTTATTCCCGTGACATTTATGCTACATTTGCCACTATTTCCTTTGAGTAGTGTATGTACTGCACATTATTATAAAATTTTTGTATTATAATTTCATTTATGGGTATTTAAATCTTCATTTTATGAACCTTTTTCCATGGGGTGTACGTTTCAAAAGTTACCCAACTCGGTAAGGGGACCTTTCACCCTCCTCTTTTTAAAAGACTTCTTTTTTTATGTCTTTTAATTTACATACTATTATGTTGGGATATGTTCTTCTATATCCTTATTTATGTAAATTTTATGACCAAGTGACGAGATACCATTTTCTCTCTCATAAACTCATTTTTTGAATTTTAAAGTGACGCCGTTAGGCTGTAAGATTTCTGTAAGGGAACTTCTTAACCCACTTTCAATTCTTTGGGTTAATCCTATACTTCTTAATTTTATTATTCCAAGATTATGTGAGGAATATGTACGTTGTAATTTCCACAAACCATTGTGTAGATATACTATTTCTACACATAATCATCTCATTGATAAATTCTTATGAACTTGTATGGGAAATCATAACTCAATCTCATTTCATTGAGTTAAATATCTATGTCATTGGTTTTGTTTTTCAAAGATTATTTGTGAATGACCTCTGATTGTTTCACACACAATATCCAATTATATTGGGTGTATTTATATTTCTCACAAAGAATTATGTGATAGATTTATCCTTAATTTAAGGATACCATCTTTATAATGGATTTCATCTCAATTTACATTTCCATTGAGACATCATTTTTGTTATGCACCAATTCACTCTTATATGGTGTGTATACTATCCTTTGACATATTATATCATGAATCCCTTTATTCACATGATATTTTAATGTTTGGATTAAATGTTATTCTGCAATTATTTGTATTCAAGAGTCACTCATTTTGTTAAAAACTCTTTAACAAAAATATCGTTTTAAATGTTTTAAAGATTCCTTATTTTAAATATTTATCTTTAATGTACATGTTTTCAAAATGTTTTTTAGTATTTATTTATATGGACAATAATTTTTTAAAATTATAATTCCATTAAAAGCTTCAAAGTGGTATGGGACACTTTGATTCAAAAATCTCTTATAAATGGTTTCTGAAAAATGGATTGATTAATTCAATATCATGGAATTACTTATTGTGATTGCAAATGAAATGTTTTTATTGAAATGTTTATATTTTCTATATTTTATGTGTAATGATGGTACTTGGACATTTTACTGGTGGTTACGTCATAAACCATATGAAGGGTGGTGCCGTGAATACCAGGACGGGTGGTTACGTTATAACCTCCAATGCATTGGGTATGGAAGTTGGTCGTATGGCTATTCCATTAAGTGATATGTGTGGAAGTCGACCATATGGTTATTCCATTTATGTATGTTTATGTCTTAAGTTACTTTTATGTGTTATGTGTTCTTTATATGGGTTTTATGGTAATCTTTTTGTTACAAAAGGGTAAGTAATGTTCTTTTATTCAGTGAAGAGTTTTTTTACTACTTCATAAAGGTGACAAGTATTACTTTGATAATGTATTCTTGGTTTACTTGTTGTTTTGAAAAACTAACAGTTTTCCTTCTTTATGTATCCTTTACTGAGCTTTTTATGCTCACCCCAAGTTTTTTTTGAAATGTTTTTCACATGACATAATGTGGAATAGGGTCAAGGATGGGATCATGGAAAGACATGCTATCTAAAACATGGAACTAGACATGTTTATTTTTAAGAGTTTTTATTTTATGGAAACTTAGTAGAAGTGTATACTTTGTAATCTTTGAGATGTAATAGTTATGTCCTAATTCTCTAAAACTCTAAACCTGGAAAGATCCTCAATGTGAATTATTCATTTAATCCAATAATAAGTAATGTTTAAGGCCGGGGCCTTATAGTTGGTATCAAAGGTCGGTTTAGATAACTTTAGAGGTTAGGGTATTTTATAAGCATAAGTGACATTTCCATAATGGCTAGGATTTCAAAAAGAGTCAAAGTTTTTAGATAAATTGAATGAGTAAGTATATCTTAGTGTTTATCTTCCTCATTAGTACATGATGATTTTGTTGATATAATCACACTGACATTTCTATTTTTAGTAAATGGATGGATCTAGTAGGCACCAAAGTGACAATGGGTTTGATGGAAACTGTGGTGGTTCCTTGATTAAGAGACTGGATGAAATGGGGGATTCAATGAGGAATCTCATGGTTGTGCTAAACAAACTATCAAGGAGTCATGATCAACCACTTGAACCTTGGTGAGTTCTCTAATGCATCATGTACGAGATGACCAAATCGATGTGGAAGTTCAGATAATAATTATAAAGGTAACCATTAGGGTTTATATGATCCCTACTTTTTAGGTAATTATGGGTTACTCTATGATATGATGGAAAATTAAATGCATGAGATAAAATTGAGGTTGAAATATGTTATGATCATTTTTGAAGATTTTATCTCGTTTTGGGGAATGTTTTAAGAATTATGTTGTTTTGGAAAAAGAACAACACGTAGGCTGTGTGACAACCCGTCGCGTTGGACAAAGCTGGGGGAATCGAACCCACAACCAAAGTGTGATTGGTATTCAACACCTACCACTGGACTACGTGAAGTCCCTAGTTAGTTTGACTAATTCTTTTTAGTTATATGATTTTAGGAATCAAGAGTAAGTTTATTTTGGGTTATCTATGGAAATGATTAACCTATCATGGAGAATATGTGATTAGGTTAATTACTTTTCAATATGATACTTTAAGAGAAACTAATGTTATTTGGAGATAAATGATAATTTTTACCTTGGAAGACTATGTGAATAAATCCTTCAAATATTTTGGTTTCAATCTTAGTTTGGTTTACATTGAATAATTTTATGGACAAATTGTTTATGGAATGGTCTTCGTTGAACAATGGGTTTTGTTGGACAAATTTTGGAGATTAAAAATAGATTTTCTTTTTTATAAAGGATTATTCATTTGTGGATTATCTGATCTTGTTCTAATAATTTTGGTTTCTGTTTTTGTTTAAAGACATGGGAAATATATAGTTCTCTTTTGGGGGTTAGTTGATTCTCTAGAAGTGGATTATAGTGATCTTAATGTGAACAAGTCATCTTAAATACTCATCTTTTGGAGAAAGTATGAGTTTGTGTTAGAAATCTCGTAAAAGATGAAAGTCTACAAGACAAGTAAGTATGCTTCCTTATGATTTAGTTAAGATCAAAAATAAATTCCTCAATTAAAAGTACCTTAAAACAAAAATGTTGTCCTTTAACTTTTCCTACTGGGGAATCCAATACCGTTTAACCCATCAAAAGTTTGTGATTTTCTTATGGTTAACTTTCTCCTAAACATGTTTTCTATCACTCTACCTCAGAACATGACCCTTTACTTTTTCATCCATATCCATGTTTTCCTACATGGATTCCTAGTATGGGTTAACTTGGGTGACCTCTGTACTTCTCTTTCATTCATTTAAAGTGACTGTTTTAACGACTCTTGTTCCGATGTGGGACTTTCAATGATGTTTCTGGGCCCAATTTTAAAAGTGTGAGGACGCAATTCCCAAAAGGGGGGAAGGATGTAACACCCCAGGTAAATAAATAATATGAAATTTTTATATTTATCCCTATTTTTGAATAAAATTTTAATATTAATTTTAATTTAACGCTATGCTCGATGGCTTACCCAATACGCAACAATGAGTTCCTTTGAAATATTACGTTGCACTCTAATAATAAAATAATTTTATTTTAAATGGTAGTTAACACCTAGACATTGTAATGATAGGAATGAATAGAACTAACTAAAAAATGATTATATTTTTTTGTCAAATATTTTTACTTTTTACAATAAATTTTAGAGGATTAAAAATGTGAATGAATCCAATTTTAAGCGTAAACATTCTAATATTCTTTAAAAGGTCGATTAATCGCCTTTTGATGGAGAACCTCTTTTAAATCCAATTTTTGACAATTTTATGTGTTATATTTGAAAATATAAAATTCTTCTTTAGAATTGGGACATCAAAATTTACTTTGTGTAAATTTTTGGTATTTTTCCGATAAAGTTCATTTTTTAATGAATAGTGACAAATGTTGTATTTTAATTCAAAACCTCTTTTTAATATAATTTATTTATATGATTAGATTATATTTTGAATTGGTTTCAAAGTGAAATTAGAATATATTTTTACCATTTAATCCAATAGTGGTCATTGGAATTAATTTCACTTTGAAATTGGACTTAAACTGGTGTCAATCTTTTAATAGATTTTGTTTCTTAAAAACATGCTATTTGTTTTGACAGCGAGAATTAATTATTAAATTAATTAATGAAACTTATATGTATTGAATTTTTTAAAATAGACATCATTTTTGAATTTGGAATATCAAGTATAGCTTAGGGTGAATTTATGGTATTTTTCTGAAAAACTTCAATTTTTGATGAACAGTGAAACCACTAAGTGGTGGTTTAAAAACTTATTTTTCTTTTAAATGAAACTTTACCACTTCTGTAATTTGAATTTCAAATTTCCGACATACATGGTTGTCATTAGGATGTAAAATTTGGTTTAATGCGATTAAAATAATTTTTTGGTGAATAGTAACTTTTTTGTTTTATTAATCGCGATTAAAGGAATTAGTGTAATTTATGGTAAAAATAATGCTTTAATAATATGAAATGACCTAGAAACATGTCCTACCCTCATTTGATGTGTCATGGCCGACCAAAAAAATCCATGTGTCAACTTGGGGACCCCATGGAGCCACATTGTTAGGAAAATTACATTAATTAATTTTTATTCAAAGTTAAAATAAAAATGTCACAAACATGAGTTGTTTTAATAAAACAATTTTTAAATTGGGCTATACAAGTCATATTTTTGACTATAAATATTAATTATAAAGACAAAAATATTTACTACATAATTGTTAGGTCCACTAGGCTGGATACCCTGAGAGGGGGGGTGAATCAGGGTATGACTAATTAAAAATTAATGCCCGTTCTGATCTTGTTTCGCTGTTAAGCAAAACACTCTTCTCTCTTTTCCCTGTTGCACGATATAAACAGAATGTAAAGCAAGCACAGGACACAGCAATTTTACTTGGTTCACCGCTAAGGGCTACGTCCAAGGAGCATACGCCGACAGGTTGCCGGTCGTACCAAATTCCACTAATCTTCACTAGCTGTGGATTACAAGATTCGGGCTAGATCACTTCTATGCCCAGGCTCACTGCCTTTACAATGTTTAGGGTCAGCTCACTGCTTTCCCAAGGGTCACTCCCTGTTTCTCTCTCTCTGGCTCACTGCCGGTGGAGAGGATCACCTTCTTCCTCTTCCTGAGCTCACTGCTCTTGGATGGAATCCACTCACAGTTTATAGACCTGTAGGTCTCTTCATTTTCCTGAAAGAATGCATCTTCTCTTGTATGTAGATGCTCTGTTGAAGTTTAACTTTCACCCGTTGATGAATATCTCTTTGCACCGAAGGTATCGGGCAAACTTCCAGCTTCCACACAGTCTGAAAATCACTGCGGGAACAAAACCTTACTTGGCGCGCAAGTCAACCTCGGCGCGCAAGTATCGGCGCGCAAGTCACAACGGGCGCGCAAGTCCTCCTCTGACACTTGCGCGACACAAGCTTCCTCAACTCCAAACTTGCGCGACTCTCTTCCCTTTACGCCCAAACCACCATTGGTGCGCAACTGCAAACCGGCGCGCAACTTCTAACACCGGCGCACAACTTCAACCACTGGCGCGCAAGTCCCACCTGCGCGACCACACACACCACTTGCGCGACCACCACACCTGCACGACGGGAGCTCTCGTCTTGAACTCCGGTGAGAAATGAGGAGGGGTGGTCCGGTATTTATAGGCAATCTGACCACCCTGCGCGACGGCGCGCAAGTCACCTGCGCGACCCAGTTTCGGCGCGCAAGTCTCCTCTCCTTTAGACACTTGCGCGACCAACTCCCAAACTTGCGCGAACCTATTTCCTTAGCCATATTTTGATCTTCTGATCTTGAAAAACATGTGGCGCGCAAGTTTCCTATACTCCATGTTCGCGGCGCGCAAGTCCCTTTGCCAAAAACACTTTTCTTCATTTGCCGATTTTCAGGCCCAAAAATTTGGCAAACACTGGAAAACGGCGCCACCTTGTATCTGTTCTTTTGTACCGCCTCCAGATCTTCCATTCCTTTTATCGACGTTCTTGAATCAAACATGGATCGTTGACCTCAGCTCTTGAACTCGACATTCCATCATGAAATCCTCTTTGTCAACAATCACAACTCAGATGTCTACTTTGTCAACAAACACAATCACCTCAAAAAGGCTTCAATGATACCTTGAGGGATTTTTGCCCAACAATAATGATATTTTTTTATAATTTTTAGACATTAAAGAAATTAAATTATTTATGACACTATGATGATGCAGCGATTACCTCATTATTTAACGATTTAAATAAAAAGAAAAGATAATGTAAAATATAAGACCTACACATGTCAAAAACCTATTGTATGGGTTGATTTCGAAATCTTATCACCATATCCTTGAAATATATAATTTTGGGACCTTTAAAATCTGAAAATAATTTTATAATAAAGTAACCTTTTATAACTTTCCAAGAGTTCCCCTCCTCTCCTCTTATAAAAGGCCCCCACCTCTACCACCTTACCCACAACTCTCAAGCCTTTGGATTGGACAACCCCTGCCCATTTTGTCTCTCCACATCCCTCTCTTACTCCTAGAAGCCTCACTTTGGGTATAAGTCTTCCCAAGGAAGCCTTTAAGCTCAAATCAAAAAGAGTTACCCGTTTTAAAGGTATTGTCTTCCCTAGTGTTCTTTTGTTTTATTTTGCTTCTCCAACCCCCTAAACTCTTTTTATTTATTTCTTTGGTAACAAAAACAGTATCTTCAATATAATAGGATGTTTTTATGAGGATTATTCTAGCTACACTAACACACACCTCCGTATAATGGTTAAAGAACATACTGTTTCTGTGGATGTCGAATTGCTGCCTCAAGAAACGATGATTGTTCTATCTTCTCATACCACCTCTCATGGTGGCCATTATGATAGAACTATATTTATTTATGATATATATTATATTTATTTCCTCTCTATTCTTCTGTATTTTATATTTCATACATACCTTTATTCTTTTCATGTTGTGAAAATGCGATAATTTCATTTGTGGAATTGTGGGCTACCGCCCCTCAAGTGATGTGACTCATTCATGCAATACATGGAATGTATAAAGAATTAAATTTATGAACTTATGTGATATATATAAAATATATATTATACTGTAATTATAATATATATATATATATCTCATCTAGTTTTAACTCCATTAATGTGCCAAAAAATTAATGTAGCGTTCATGCGTACGTACGGCTTACCGTCTCCCTGAACGGTACATTTCATTTCTTATCTCCAAATGTTATGTACTATTATAAGTACATATATATAATGGATATACATGTCATATATTACATCAAAATTATGGATATAATTCTGTAATTATAATATATATATCTTTCTTTTAACTTTAATTCCATTAATATGACAAAAAAATGAAAGTAGCGTTCATGCGTACGTACTGCCTACCGTCTCCATGAACAATGCTTTTAATTTTTTTATCTCCAAATGTAATGAAATAGTAAAATGAATATATACTGGATATATATGATATTTAAAACATTAATACTATTCTGGATATGATGTACCTATAACTACATGGAAAATTCTTTTCCAACAAGTTCAATTTTTACTCATGTACCGAACATCGACAAAAACATCTGATATGAACTCACTTTATTAACCAATTATTATAACATTATAATATGTGATATGAACTGAATAATAATATTTAAATTAGGTCATTAAGCAATTATAAATTGACCAAATTTTATTATTCTGGAGATTAAAGAACGATCGAGTCATGTCGGACACGAGGTAAGGGATCCAACCTCTCTCTTTCTTTTTAAGTACTCTCTTTTATGTCATTTCTTTTAAGCTCATATTTCTTATATTTGGGTATGTTATTTTATATTACTCATACTGTAATTTTTATGTTCATATTATGATATACCCTATTTTATCTCATAAATCCATTTTTGGAAGTTTTAAGTGGTGCCGTTAGGCTTCCGAGTTTTCATATGGGATTTTTCATCTCACTTTTATTCCCATGACATTTATGCTAAGTTTGCCACTATTTCCTTGGAGTGGTGTATGTACTGCCCATTATTATAAACTTTGTGTAGTATAATTTCATTTATGGGTATTTACATCTTCATTGTATGACCCTTCATCCATGGGGTGTACGTTTCGAAAGTTACCCAACTCGGTAAGGGGACCTTTCACCCTCCTCTTTTTAAAAGACTTATTTTTTTATGTATTTTAATTCAATACTATTATGTTGGGATATGTTCTTATATATCCTTATTTATGTAAATTATATGTCCAAGTGATGAGATACCATTTTCTCTCTCATAAACTCATTTTCTGAATTTTAAAGTGACAGCGTTAGGCTGTCAGATTTCTGTAAGGGAACTTCTTAACCCACTTTCAATTCTTTGGGTTAAACCTATACTTCTTGATTTTTTTATGCCAAGATTATGTGTGGAATATCTATGTTGTAATTTCCACAAACCTTTCTGTAGATATAATATTTATACAAATAATCATCTCATTGATAAATTATTACTAACTTGTATGGGAAATCATAACTCAATCTCATTTCATTGAGTTAAATATCTATGTCATTGGTTATGTTTTTCCAAGATTATATGTGAATGACCTCTGATTGTTTCACAATTAATATCCACTTATATTGGGTGTATTTATATTTCTCACACATTATTATGTGATAGATTTATCCTTAATTTAAGGATACCATCTTTATAATGGATTTCATCTCAATTTACATTTCAATTGAGACTTCATTGTTGTTATGCACCAATTCACTCTTATATGGTGTGTATACTATCCTTTGACATATTATATCATGAATCCCTTTATTCTCATGATATTTTAAATTTTGGATTAAATGTTATTCCGCAATTATTTGTATTCAAGAGTCTCTCATTTTGTTAAAAACTGTTTAACAAAAATATCGTTTTAAATGTTTTAAAGATTCATTATTCTAAATCTTTATCTTTAATGTCCATGTTTTCAAAATGGTTTTCAGTATTTATTTATATGGAAATTAATGTTTTAAAATTATAATTCCATTAAAAGATTAAAATTGGTATGGGACACTTTGATTCCAAAATCTCTTTTAAATGGTTTTTAAAAATGGATTGATTAATTCAATATCTTGGAATTAATTATTATTATTGCAAATGAAATGTTGTTATTGAAATGTTTATATTTTCAATATTTTATGTGTAATGATGGTACTTGGACATTTTACGGGTGGTTACATGATAAACCATATGACGGGTCGTGCCGTGAATACCAGGACGAGTGGTTACATTATAACCTCTAATGCATTGGGTATGGAAGTCGGACGTATGGCTATTCCATTAAATGATATGTGTGGAAGTTGACCGCATGGTTATTCCATTTATGTATGTTTATGTCCCAAGTTACCTTTATATGTTATGTGTTCTTTATATGGGTTTTATGGTAATCTTTTGGTTATAAAAGGGTAAGTAATGATCTTTTATTAAGTGAAGAGTTTTTTACTACTTTATAAAGGTGAAAAGTATTACTTTGATAATGTATTCTTGGTTTACTTGTTGTTTTGAAAAACTAACAGTTTTCCTTCTTTATGTATCCTTTACTAACCTATTTATGCTCACCCCATGTTTTTTTGAAATGTTTTTCACATGAAATAATGTGGAATGGGGTCAAGGATAGGATCAAGGAAATACATGATATCTAAAACATGGAACTAGACATGTTTCTTTTTAAGAGTTTTTATTTTATGTAAAATTAGTAGAAGTGTATACTTTGTAATCTTTGAGATGTAATAGTTATGTCTTAATTCTCTAAAACTCTATACCTAAAAATATCCTCAATGTGAATTATTCATTTAATTCAATAATAAGTAATGTTTAAGGCTGGGGACTTATAATTGGAACATAAGTCTACCGCTACCGAGAGCTACCACTAAAGGATGTCACCACTACATATCGTCATCGGTACTTAGAGCTACCGCTAGAAGGAGCTACTGCTACATAAATCTACCATTACAGAGACCACCAGACACCTGACACTGTGTAATTTCATTAACTTTTTTTATTATAAGAAACGCTCATATTTGGCTAATTTAATTTATCTTCTATTAATTAATGATAATTGTTGGCATGTGAGGAACCGTACATCGAACAAATCATTCATATTGTCGGAGCTCAAGGGATATAAAAGGGAACCTCGATTTACTAGAGAACAAGTCTTTCAACGCACATACAAACAAGTTTTTGAATATACACGAGGACATACATACATACATAAAAGAAGAAGTTAGAACACATGCTGAACCTGTAGAACCTAAATATTCAAAGAGTGAAGAGCTTCAATGACTACACCTACACTCAAGAAAATCAAGAAGATCAAGCTGGACCTGGAAGTAAAAGAAAAAACGACACCTTTTTTGCCAAAAGAATAGAAGGACTCAGTGAAAATCTGATCAATCCAAGGAGACCAGAGCTTCACTGAAAACAGATAGAGCATTCTAAAATCCTCTCTATTTTTTTAAGAACTATATTGTGTTTCATTTATTTAAATTTTGAGCTGTGTGTGTGTGCTCTGTATTTTAAGCACACACTATCTCATGTGCTCAACTGGAGGATTTCTAAATCCTCACTCAATCATTACCTTACACTCTTGTATCCCATTGCAAATAGTGGTAGTGGTCAAGTGATACCTAGACAGCCCATGCACTATTGTTTAGTTTTCCCATGTAGAACTGTGGTACAGGTCTGAGGACCGGGATAGTCTGTGCACTGGTGTAAAATCCCGATCAATGGTGTGGATCATAGTTTATATAAAACTGTTTGAGAGGACTAATCCTTTTCTTGAGACTGAACCTCCTGTTTTAAAACTGATGTGCATTTTTATTTTAGTTAAAACTATTTTGAATATTCCGCTGCTAAGTACTTTAAATATAAATATTTTTCTAAAGTTACTCTAATAGTTAAACTAGCAAGTGTTTGTATTTATTGTAAACCAATAGGTTAGTTTCAAAAGATAATCTAATATTCATATTAGATTAACTAATAACTAATCAATCTCTTGAGAACCTAACTGATCTTTTAATGTATTAAAAATTCACTACAGTTTAGCTGGTTATTTAAATTGGGGGATTTAAATGGAAATCTTTTAAACCATAAATTTTTTATTGGAACTCAATTCACCCCCCTCTTTAGTATCCACTCCGACCAAAAATTATGAATATAATTATTATATATATGTATAATAAATCTATATTTATTTAAAATGATGTTAAATCTTGAACGAATCATGTCGTGACAAAATGTAAGGGTTTATGTTGCAATCTCATTTTTAATATGGATTGTTCATATTTGAATCTCCTTTAGAAATATGATATACAAAACACACATGGATATATATATATATATTAAAAAACATATATTTTTATTATATTATGGTTATTTATGGGGTTTAAAATTATTCTTTCCCTTTTACCCTCTTTAGTACTCAAAATACTAAAATAATTTTTTTAATTGTTGCTGCTCTTATTTATTCTTTTAGATAAGGAAAATTTTTATTACATTTCCATATTATTTAAAATTTATAACGAATGTTATTTTATATTTAATAATTATTGTTTTATTTAATTTTAAAAAATATTTTAATTTACATCCAAGGGATTAAATGTAACACCCCGACCCCAGTTACCCAGAGTTGGTGCATTATTGCGTAGCATTGGCATGATCACAAAAGATCAAGTCTCGAAAGACCGATTAGTTTAGTAGACTTCGAAACACTAGATACATTCATAAATGTTACATTACATCATAAAGAGAAAAAATAATAACAAAGTCTTCATAGTCCACACTCATATCCTCTTCTGACTATCCCTACAGGTCATTCATAAAATACTTCTTCACATCCTGGAAAATATTAAAACATTGAAAGGGGTGAGCTCAGATGCTCAATAAGGATAAAAATATTGCGGAAGCTTTCATAAATAAACATTAATATTTAAGGCAATGTATAACTAAAACAAAATCCTTTTAAAATTGAACTTTAGCATAATATGGAAAAAGTAAAATGAAATAATGCCATTTACTTACTCACATGGATATTCTAATAGTCGAATAGTCACATGAAATATCAATAACCACTTTCATAATGATGTAATACATAATGCCATACTATCACAACCACGTAGACAATGCCTCGTGCCAAGACCACAAATAAGATTTTGTCAAGGCCTCGTGCCAAGACACTAGTTTGTCTCATGAGACCTACCAATGAAATTTTTTTAGAATATACTTACGTTTAAAATTTCTCAAATATACTCCAGTGTTTTTCTGAAAACATTATGCAAGCCTCTGAAAACAAAATAACAAATTCTGAGACTGTTCGACTAATTACAGGCCATGATGGGTCCACGCCCAATCCCTTCCTGTCTACCACACTCGAGAGTCGAGTTTTCTAAAAACATTTTTAAGCTTGCATTAAATACGTATAATTTTCACTGGATTTTCATATATTTGAGAGAAATATCTCTCTCTTTTTTTGAAATCATTTAAAAAAAGTTATGGATTGTAGAGGAAGCTGAAACTCAAATAATGGTCACGGCGGCGGAGAAGTCGCTGTTGCCGCATACGTACGTCAAGAAAAACATTCCTTTTTGTCGTTTAGTAAAACACTTCATATAAAAAGATTCCTTTTGAATAAACGTAAAATTCAAAGGGGTTTATACACTGTATAAATGAAAGTTGTGTATAAATCCAAATATGCCTCAATGAAAGGAGATTGAGACGAAGTCCTTACAAAGATCATTTTTAAAATAAAATAGATCTATTATGTGTATTTACTATAAGTACACATAAAGAAAGTACAAATACAAGATAGGACATAATAATATCATGACATAATTTGAAAGTAGGAGATTAACCCAAAGAATAGAAATAGGGTTAAGAAGTTCCCTTACCTCGTGTCCGACTTGACTCGACCGTTCTTTAACCTCATGAATAAAAAACTAGAGTTAATTTCTATTTTATTAAGAACCTTTTTCATGTTCATTATTCCTTTTATATCACTTATTACCATGTTATGAACATTATGTAATTATTTAAGTTAATAACGGACGTTTTGTCGATCTTTGGTACTTGAGTCAACAATAAACTTCTTATAATTACAAGTTGTTCATGTGGTAAAATATCCATTATATCCATAATTATATTCATGATGTAGATATCATATACATCATATATATCCAGTATATATATTCATTTATAATATTACATAACATTTAGAGGTAAGAAATGAAATGCACCGTTCATGGAGACGGTAAGTCGTACGTACGCATGAACGCTACTTTCATTTCTACTTCATATTTAATGGAATGAAGTTATAATTATATAAAGTTATAATATAATTCCAGTATAATATAATGTATAATACCATTTACTCCATCCTTTATACATCCCACATATGGCATTAACGATTCAAATCACTTTGAGGGGGCGGTAGTCCACACTTCCTAAAATGAAAATATCGTGTTTACCCATAATGGAAACCATAAAGGTATTCCATAAATGAAAAATACAGAAGATTAAGTAAAAAATAAACATATTATATATCATATATAAATATAGTGACATCTTAATGGCCACCTTTGAAGGTGTTATATGAGTGTTGAACAATCATCGTTTCGTGAGGTAGAAATTCACCATCCACAGAAACAGTATGTTATTTAACCATTAGATGTAGGTGTGTGTAATTGTAGCTCGAATAATTCTTATAAAAACATCCTAGTATATTCAGGATACTGTTTTTGTTGCAAAAGAAATGAATAAAAAGAGTTTAAGGGGTTGTAGAAGCAAAATAAAGCAAAATAACATTAGAGAAGACATTACCTTAAAATCGGGTAACTCTTTTGATTTGAGCCAAAGGCATTCTTGGGAAGAATTATGCCCAAAGTGAGGCTTCTAGGAGTAAGAGTGGGATGTTGGGAGAGTATTTGGGCAGAGGTTGGCCGAGACAAAAGGCTTGAAGGTGTGAATAAGGTGGGAGTGGTGGGGGCCTTTTATAAGAGGAGAGGAGGGGCACTCTTGGAAAGATTGAAATGTTACTTTATTATGAAATGATTTTCGGATTCTAAAGGTCCCACAATGATATATTTCGAGGCTAAGGTGATAAGGGTTCGAAATAGACTCATACAATAGGTTTGTGACAAGTGTAAGCCTTAGATTTTAGATTATATTTTCATTTTATTTAAATCATTAATTAATGAGGTAATTGCTGCATCATCATTGTGTCATAAATATTTTAATTCATTTAATGTCTAAAAATTATAAGAAAAATATCATGATGTAGGAAATATTTTTATCTTTCTAATGAATATTTATAGTCGAAAATATGACTTGTATAACCCCACCTAAAAATTGTTATAGTAAAACAACTCATGTTTGTGACATTTTTATTTTAACATTAAATAAAAGTTTTTAATGTCATTTTCCTACCAAAGTGGCTCCATAGGGTTCCGAAGTTGACCCATGGATTTTATTGGTTGGCCATGACTCATCCAATAGGGGAAGGACAAGTGTAAAGGTATTTTCATATTTTTATAATATCATTTTTACCTTACATTTCACTAATTACCTTTAATCGCGATTAATTAAACTTAAAAGTTACTATTCACCAAAAAATTATTTTAATCCCATTGAACCACATTTTACTTCCTAATGACAACCATGTATGTCGGATTTTTGAAAATCAAATCACAGAAGTGGTAATATTTCATTTAAACGAAAAATCAGTTATTTAACTACCACTTAGTGGTTTCACTATTCATCAAAAATTGAAGTTTTTCAGAACAATGCCAAAATTTCACCCTAAGATACAATTGATTTTCCGAATTCAAAAATGATTTCTATTTTATGAAATTACAAACATATAAGTTGAATTAATTAATTTTATTATTAATTCCCGATGTCACAACAAATACCGTGTTTTTAAGAAAAAATATATATCAAAAGATTGACAATTGTTTATGTCCGATTTCAAAGTGAAATTAATTATAATGAACACCATTGGATAAAATGGTAAAAATATATTCCAATTATACTTTAAAACCACTAAATAGTATAACTTATCACTCTAAATTATTTTGATTAAAAAATTTGTTTTAAATATTTTTCACTATTCATAAAAATTTGGAAGTTCTCAGAAAATTACAAAAAATTCAACATAGGCTAATTTCGACATTCTGAATCCAAAAATGAAGTCCATTTTGGAATATAAAATATATATAATTTCAAAAAGTGGGTATTACTATTCATAATGGCTATTTTGATTAGTCGCGGTGTGTTAGAATCTCGAACTTGCGTACAATGGAAGCTGCTCTATTATTCAAAGAGGAGTGTACCATGGAAGCTTGGGGTGTTACATTCTCCCCTCCTTCAATAAATTGTGTCCTCGCAATTTGAAATTTTTCTTTGAAAATAAAAGGTTGAAAATAGAAAATACCTTTGTGGAAAACCCACATCGGAAATAAGGTTAATAGAAATATAACTTTAAAAGAAACAAAGATAAGTACAAAGGTCACCCGAGATAGCCCATACTAGGATTCTATAAAAATATGGATATGGATGAAAAACAAACCATCAAGGTTTGATGGAGAGTTGTAGAAAACTGGATTAGGAGAAAGTTAACAATAACAAAATCAAAAACTTGTGATTGGTTAAACGGTCATTGAATCCCCAGTTGGAAAAGTTAACCGGCAACATTTTTGTTTTAAGTTACCTTTTATAAAGTTGAGGAATTTATTTAGAAGATTTACTAAGAACGTAAGGGAATATACATACTTGTCATGTAGACTTTCATTCTTTAAAAACAATTTACCACAAACCCATATTTCACTCTAAAAGGTAATAGAACTCAAAAATATTCTATTTATGCTAATTGTATATGGTTCCAAATATTAACACATACCATTTAGATTAGTAAAACTATTTTGTAATAACCCGAGACTTCATGTAGGCTAGTGGTAGGTAATAAAGGTATGTCGCACTATGGTTGTGAGTTCGATTCCTGCAGCTCTTTCCGACGCGACGGGTTATCCCCCAACCTGCAGGTTGTCCTTTTCCTCAAACTATAGTATTCCAAAAATAATCTTCAGATTTTTTTTAACATTATACAATACTATCCAAGGTTCCACTTAATCCATTCCAACCTTTAGAGTTATCCAAAATACCTCTGTCCAGACTTTCTCTAAAAGGTCTCTAAATTCCAAAATCAATTGTAACATCAGATTCCCCAAACAAAGTAAATTTTCTCTTATTGTCACATACTAAAAATATGATTACCTTCATCATATTAAATCCTTAATGAAAATAACAAGTGTTGTAGTACAATTCTTATATATATCACATTATTCTTATAAATAGAATATAATCCTTGAGTCCAAAAGAACCAATACATTAATTATTCCACTTCAACTGTAGTAATAGCATAAGATTGTCCTTGATCCCTTGGCCTTTTCTGAGGTAAGTTTCCCTGACGCATAGGACATTCATTTTCATAATTCCCCATTTCTCTACAATTGTAGCATTCAACATTGATATCCTCTTTCTTTCCCTTGAAATCACGCGCCTGGTGACCTTTTTCTCCACATTTGTAACAAACTCCCATTCCTTTCAGGCAAGTACCGGGTGATTCTTCCCAAAATTATCGCATAATGGAAAATCCTTCTTTCCCTTTTTCCCTTTATCCGTCTCTTGTTCCACCGTTCTCTTCTTCTCTTTCTTTACTTTGTTGTCATAAGACTTAAGGAATTCCTTTTCTGTCTTGATAGAACATGAGACAATATCTTCGTACGATGAGAAGGATTGTGATACTAAAGCTCGACGGAGAAATGGTTTTTACCCATCAAAGAAACGATCAATCTTACTTCTTGGGTTACGTATATAATCTGCAACATGACTCACTAACCTTGTAAAGTTAGCCTCATACTTTGCGACATTCTCATCCTCTTTCTGCCTCAGACTCAGAAATTTCCTTTCCATATCTGCTCGATGGTCATGTGGAAAGTATTTTTCTAAGAAAATATCTTTGAACTCTCTCCATTCCATATTTTATACTTCTTCATCTTCCTTTGTGTTTTGAATCAGCGACCACCATTGATTGGCATCTCCAGTGAGGCGGTATACTGTCATGACAAACTTCTCCCTTTCGCTACTCCCCAAGGCATGGAATATTTTTTCTAAGGAGTTTATCCATTGCTCAGCTACTAATGGATTTGTACCCCCATTAAATTTTGGTGGTTGTTGACTCATGAAGCGGTCTAACATTGATCCTCCACGTTGCGGATCAGGGTGCTCCATATGAGTAAGGTTATTATTCAACACCTGAGTGAGTTGTCCCAGTATGGTAATAAGTTGATCAGCACCAGTTGTATCTCCAGATCCACAATAATTATCTTGAGCAGGAGGGAAATCCCTACACGGAGTGCATGCATTGATACAGTTTCCATTCCTTCCACTAGGCGCCATTTCTAAACAAAGCCATAAACTAGATTAATTTATGAATAAAAATACATAATTCCATACTAGTAAAATACATAACATAAATTGAACTATTTATGGATATAATCCATAAAAATGTTTTCTTTGAGGAAGTATATATTCATAACCCTTCATAGTGGTTTGTAAAGAAAATGAGAATTATCCTAAGCATATCCCCCGGGAGTGTCGTAACCAAGAGTGCAGCAAGGCCCGTTGTCGTGCACCAGTTCCCGTTCGAGTCAAGCTCAAAGCGGTGTTTTCGGGTTTTACCCCTAGGTAAATCTTTGCCAGAGCCGCCTCTACCTGCTCATATCCAGACAGGGATTTATTGCTCAGAAAACTCACAACATCTCTATAATACCAAAATTCTAGGAAGTTCTTCTATACTAATCCTCAAAGTCTATCTTTGTGCTATATGCTCTAATCAGAGTTTATCTAAATCTAGCTTCCAAGGTTAGTACTAAACTGCCTCTGATACCAACTGTAACGCCCTGACCCTAGTTACCCAGAGTAGGTTCATTACTGCATAGCATTGGTATGATCACAAAAGATCAAGTCTCGAAAGATTGATTAGTTTAGTAGCCTTGGAAACACTAGATACATTCATAAATGTTACATTACATCATAAAGAAAAAAACTAATAACAAAGTCTTCATAGGCCACACTCATATCCTCTTATTACTATCCCTGCAGGTCATTCATAAAATACTTCTTCACATCCTGGAAAATATTAAAACATTGAAAGGGGTGAGCTCAGATACTCAGTAAGGATAACAATATTGCGTAAGCTTTCATAAATAAATATTAACATTTAAGGCAATGTATAACTAAAACAAAAGCCTTTTAAACTTAAACTTTAGCATAATATGGAAAAAGTAAAATGAAATAATGCCATTTACTTACTCACATGGATATTCTACTAGTCGAATAATCACATGAAATATCAATAACCACTTTCATAATGATGGAATGCATAATGTCAGACTATCATAACCACGTAGCCAAGGCCTCGTGCCAAGACCACAAATAAGATTTTGTCAAAGCCTCGTGCCAAGACACTAGTTTGTCTCATGAGACCTACCGATGAAATTTTTTTAGAATATACTTACGTTTAAAATTTCTCAAATATACTCCAGTGTTTTTTTGAAAACATTATGCAAGCTTCTGAAAACAAAATAACTAATTCTGAGACTGCTAGACTAATTACAGGCCATGATGGGTCCACACCCAATCCCTTCTTGTCTACCACACTCGAGAGTCGGGTTTTCTAAAAACATTTTTAACCTTGCATTAAATACGTATACATTTTCACTGGATTTTCATATATTTGAGATAAATATCTCTCCCTTTTTTTGAAATCATTTAAAAAAGTTATGGCTTGTAGAGGAAGCCGAAACTCAAATAATGGTCATGGCGGTGGAGAAGTCGTTGTTGCCGCGTACGTACGACAAGAAAAACATTCCTTTTTGTCATTTAGTAAAGCACTTCATATAAAAATATTCCTTTTGAATAAACGTAAAAGTCAAAGGGGTTTATACACTGTATAAATGAAAGTTGTGTATAAAACCAAATATGCCTCAATGAAAGGAGATTGAGACGAAGTCCTTACAAAGATCATTTTTAAAATAAAATAGATCTATTATGTGTATTTACTATATGTACACATAAAAAAATTACAAATACAAGATAGGACATAATAATATCATGACATAATTTGAAAGTAGGAGATTAACCCAAAGAATAGAAATTGGGTTAAGAAGTTCCCTTACCTCATGTCTGACTTGACTCGACCGTTCTTTAACCTCCTGAATAATAAACTAGAGTTACTTTCTATTTGATTAAGAACCTTTTTCATGTTCATTATTCCTTTTATATCACTTATTACCATGTTATGAACATTATGTAATTATTTAAGTTAATAACGGACGTTTTGTCGATCTTTGGTACTTGAGTCAACAATAAACTTCTTATAATTACAAGTTGTCCATGTGGTGAAATATCCATTATATCCAGAATTATATTCATGATTTAGATATCATATATATCATATATATCCAGTATATACATTCATTTATAATATTACATAACATTTAGAGGTAAGAAATGAAATGCACCGTTCATGGAGACGGTAAGCCGTACGTACGCATGAACGCTACTTTCATTTCTATTTCATATTTAATGGAATGAAGTTATAATTATATAGAGGTATAATATAATTCCAGTATAATATAATGTATAATACCATTTATTCCATCCTTTATACATCCCACATATGGCATTAACGATTCAAATCACTTTGAGGGGGTGGTAGTCCGCACTTCCTAAAATGAAAATATCGCGTTTACCCATAATGGAAACCATAAAGGTATGCCATAAATGAAAAATACAGAAGCTTAAGTAAAACATAAACATATTATATATCATATATAAATATAGTGACATCTTAATGGCCACGTTTTAAGGTGTTATATGAGTGTTGAACAATCATCATTTCGTGAGGCAGAAATTCAACATCCACAAAAACAGTATGTTGTTTAACCATTAGATGTAGGTGTGTGTAATTTTAGCTCGAATAATTCTTTTAAGAACATACTAGTATATTGAGGATACTGGTTTTATTACAAAATAAATGAATAAAAAGAGTTTAAGGGGTTGGAGAAGCAAAATAAAACAAAATAACATTAGAGAAGACATTACCTTAAAATCGGGTAACTCTTTTCATTTGAGCCAAAGGCTTCCTTGGGAAGAATTCTGTCCAAAGTGAGGCTTCTAGGAGTAATATTGGGATATTGGGATAGTATTTGGGCAGAGTTTGGCAGAGCCAAAAGGCTTGAAGCTGTGAATAAGGTGGGAGTGGTGGGGGCCTTTTATAAGAGGAGAGGAGGGGCACTCTTGGAAACATTGAAATGTTACTTTATTATGAAATGCTTTTCGGATTCTAAAAGTCCCACAATGATATATTTTGAGGATAAGGTGATAAGGGTTCTAAATCTACTCATCCAATATGATTGTGACAAGTGTAAGCCATAGATTTTACATTATCTTTTAATTTTATTTAAATCGTTAATTAATGAGGTAATGGCTGCATCATCATTGTGTCACAAAACATTTAATTTATTTAATGTCTAAAAATTATAAAAAAACTATCATGATGTAGGAAATCATTTTATATTTCTAATTAATATTTATAGTCGAAAATATGACTTGTATAACTCCATTTAAAAATTATTTTAGTAAAATAACTCATGTTTGTGACATTTTTATTTTAACATTTAATAAAAGTTTTTAATGTCATTTTCCTACCAAAGTGGCTCCATGGGGTCCCAAAGTGGACCCACGGATTGTCTTGGTCATCCATGAATTATACAATAGGGTTAGGACAAGTTTAAAGGTATTTTAATATTTTTATAATATCATTTTTACCTTAAATTTCACTAATTACATTTAATCGCGATTAATTAAACTTAAAAGTTACTATTCACCAAAAAATTATTTTAATCCCATTGAATCACATTTTACTTCCTAATTACAACCATGTATGTCGGATTTTTGAAAATCAAATCACAGAAGTGGAAATATTTCATTTAAATGAAAAATCAGTTATTTAACTGCCACTTAGTGGTTTCACTATTCATCAAAAATTGAAGTTTTTCAGAACAATGCCAAAATTTCACCCAAAGCTATAATTAATATTCTGAATTAAAAAAAATGCCTATTTTATGAAATTCCAAACATATAAGTTTCATTAATTAATTTTATAATTAATTCCCGATGTCACAACAAATAGCGTGTTTTTAAGAAACAATATATATCAAAAGATTGACAATTGTTTATGTCAAATTTCAAAGTGAAATTAATTCTAATGAACACCATTGGATAAAATGGTAAAAATATATTCTAATTATACTTTTAAACCACTCAATAGTATAAATTATCACTATAAATTATTTTTATTATAAAAGTTGTTTTAAGTATTTTTCACTATTCATAAAATTTTGGAAGTTCTCAGAAAATTACAAAAAATTCAACATAGGATAATTTAGACATTCCAAATCCAAAAATGAAGTCCATTTTGGAATATAAAATATATATAATTTCAAAAAGTGGGTATTACTATTCATAATGGCTATTTTGATTAGTCGCTGTGTGTTAGAATCTCGAACTTGCGTACAATTCAAGCTACTCTATTATTCAAAGAGGAGCGTACCATGGAAGCTTGGGGTGTTACATTAAAAAGGATCTTTTAAAATGTATTCGGCATGGGTTAAATATGACTTTTGTACAAGTGTGGGATTAATTTTTTTTGTTAAGTAAATTAATTTTTCCCCATAATGATGACCATTATTAATTATCAAGATTATTCTACAATTATCTATGATTTTACAAAGAAAATATTAATCCCATTTTCAAGGATTTTTTATTTTTTAAAAGTTACCAAATTAAAAATTTAGTTTCTCTTGTTTTCAAAAAATATTTCTAATGAATTTATAAAATTATTTTTCAAATATGTTGAAATAATTTAATGAATATTATTATTAAAAGGGGATATTATTTAATTATACCATATATGGAATTTCATAGGATGTATTAATATTACATTACAAAAAATATTTCTGAAACCTATTTATTTTCCAGAGGTTACGTTAGGATGTAATTGTGAGTATTTTTTTATCTTAAGGAACACAAATACCATATAAAACCAAATTCATAAGAAATTAAAATAAAAAACCCTTATATTCTTTGGAGAAGATTGGATTATAGTGAGGGGAGGGGAGAAAAAGTTAAGAAAAGTGGAAATTGAGGTAAGATGAGATCATACCTTTGAGATCTGAACTTAAACCATAAGAACCCGAGAGAAATCAATAAATAATAGAGGCTCAAAAAGGTCGGGGTGGTTCCCATGAGAGAGAGGAGAGGGAGCTAGATTGTTACCAGGTATGGGGGAGAGAGGGTGAGGGTTTATTTTTTATATTTTCTTATTTTAAAGTTTATATTTAATTTTTAATATATATATTTTATCTGGTCTTGAAAACTTTCATGATTTTCCTACAATGTTTAAAAAACCATGAACCCCTCACGATATACCCATGGAATTTTTATAATTGGAATACGTTGTTTGACTAACCATGAACTTACCATGTAAAAATATTCTTCCAAAAATGAAGGTCAACTTTATAGGCTCCGATTTTCTATTAAATCATGTGGTTTAACCATAAATATTTCAATGGACCTAAAAAATTTCAAACAATTAAATAAGAATGTACCATATTTAAAGGGAAAATGGAATATATATTAACAAAAAATAAAATAATTCAACTTAGGGGTATGACATATATTTAAGATCTTAACGAAACTATCAACTTGTTTCATAGTGTAGAATCATGATAAGATCTCACAATCAATATTCAATGAGGCTTTATATTTTCAAATATAAAATTTCTTTATGTGTGCTTTTAAAATAAAATCTTTACTAATGAAGAATAAAAATAATGTGTCGAATATTGAGAACAAATATTTTAAAAGACTATAGAAATATTTTATCAAAGATATAGATATGTTGATCTCAATATGTTATGCGAATACCATATCAAATTTGTTTATGAATAATATTCGGTCGTCGATAATATTGAGTCTCATATTTAAGAATAAAGAAGACTACTATATTATTTCATCCTCTTATGCATACATTGAGTGTTTTGAAAGAATGATAAGGAACTCCATCTAGAAGTTTGTTATGTTGATACTTATATAATAGTCAAAAATAGATCTTGAGGAAGAATATATTATTCTAAGATATTGATATATCCTAAAATATAATAAATATCTTTTCTAAATTGAAGAGAAGAAGAAATTTTTGAAGATGGGTGGTTCCAGTATAAACAACACCCCTCCAGTTGTTGTCACCAAAATAGACTCAAGGATCTATTTTACCATTACTACGTATTAGAATATATAGTCTTCCAATATGAAAGGAAGAACATCACACCTATTGTAGTCAATTAAAAATTATAGAGATAATATAGGTCTTGAGACTGATCCCGAACATAGCAAGGAGTCAGTTACAACATTGGGATCAAAATCTCTATGTGATCAATATTTTTACATTAAAATATTATACCGAGTGATGGAGTGGTTAGATTGAGTGGATAAAGAAATTAAAAATTCATAGAGGTTACTTTCAAAAATAAATTTTAAAATTTGTACTAATGATTCATCCCCCTCTTCTTTGTGGTATGTCAAATAACATGGGAATTTCTCATATTAATAATTTCTCTAATGAGATAGTACTTAAAAAGAATGAATTTAGGAAAATGGTGAGATCAGAGATCCTTATCCTAAATGATATCTTTATTAATGACGTAATTAAGAATTATTTGTTTTGAATTTATAAGAACCTCCCTTAAATTAGTAATTAACTTCTTTATCCAAATAAATTTATTTTCAATATCTGATGCAACAATATACTTAGATTCTATTACCAAAGAATCTATTGTAGGCCACACAGAACTTTATCAGCAAAATGTCACACTACTAAGGGAAAATTAATCCAAATTTTGTTCTATAATCATATTGATCATTTTGGATTCTAGAATTTGAATAACCACTTAAAAAAAATTTAATCACATCCAAAATAAATCCTCAATAATTATAATGTACATAAATATATTCTTGACATCAAACCAAGGACTTTCACCAATATGGGTAAACTAAGTAATATATTTATAACTTATGAACGTGCCTTACCTATCATTAACATGACTTATAATCATGTTTGTGTAAATTAATTATTTAAAAAATTGGTTATAGGTAATAATGAAGGGTATATCAATTTGATAATCATCTTAGAAAGATCTTAAAAAATATACTACAAAGAACAAGTTCAAAATATATATGGGACAATGGGAGTTTAAAGAATAATGAGGCATAAATTGGACCATGTTTACATATACTAATTCAACCCATCTTAGGTAATTTCTCATTAGACCATTGTTATTTTAACAATTGGTTTTATTGAAAGGTTTAAATTTTTGGATTTTGTTCCTTAAATTATCTAATTTTTCATTAGATTTAGTCTTATATCTATCTACATTTTCTTAAAAAACATACTTTTCATATGAAGATGAAAATTGATAATCAAAAAAAGTTGTTGAAATCCAAGTATATTTTTATGATATAATGTTTTTCTGAGATATTAAGGTTTATATGAAATATATAAATAACTCATAAGAGTAAATTATGAAGGATTTAAATTTTCATTTTTTTGATTTTGATTTCTCCAATAATCAATTTTTTTATAGAAATGAATCTAATTTTAACTGATTAGTTACTCGCTTATAAAAACAATACAGGGGGAAGGGCTGATTTAAATAGACTAGTCATTAACACACAACCCATCAAACTTAGTAGTATCAAACTTCAAGTAAAATTTAATTTCATCCAAAGGAAGCAAACAAATTTTATTAGAGTAATGTATACAAACACTACCCAAATAAAACCATTTCACTACATTTTTTTGGAATTTAGTGGTGGTTTAATTCACCCTTAAACGATTCTAGATGTTTTTTAGAAACCATAAATGATTCGTGTGTTAGGTATTATTTCATTATGCTTTTAAGGACTATTGTTAATAATTTCTAGAATCTAGTTTAATATTGAAATTGTACATGAAATTTTTTTAGAGAAAATTTTATGAAAATATATTTACAGACAATTTTAAAATCCACAACTAATTAATTACCAGTGTTTTTTATTTTTTATTTATTTTTTTTAAATATTTTGTTAGGTTTTTTATATTTTTTAAAATAATATATTTTTTTGAAACAAATATTTTTTTTAATGGGTTGGGTATCCCCAATCATCCCAAGCCCAACCCGCATAACCAACCTCATGACCCAGTCAGCCTAAGAACCCCACCTTGCCTGGCATATCCCCTTACCCAGGAAAATTCCGTCATATATTAATGGATACTAGGATTTGAACCTATAAGAACCCACTTGTATTCCAATGACATTAAACCATACATAAGTTCATCACATATTAATTATAATGATGTAATAGTTAACACAGTTTAATATATACATATAAGAGAATGAAAATAAAAATACACATGCATAAAAAAATATACAAACATATAAATATCTATATGTATATAAATTATATATACAAAATATATACACATGTGTTCTTAAATACATATAAATATCTAAAATTATATAATAATATATATTTATATATTTATATTTATTTAAAAATTTAAATACATAATATATATATATATATATAGTTATTAATATAAATAAATACATATAAATATGTATAAATATATATAAATATAAATAAATTTACATAAATGTTTATAAACATGTATATTTATATAATTAAATATAATTACATAAATATATAAATATATATGAATATTAATATATATATATATTCACATAATATATATAAATATTGAAATTCCCAAGTGGATATTGAATATGAGCATTGTATTTATTGTGAGTGTGGTATTTTTTGTCAATGTATCTATTATAGATCAAGTCAATGTACGCTCTAGTTGGGTGTTGGAGGAAGAGCCCATTGATTAATTGAGTCAATACAATTATTCTTTAGTAGCAAAGGAGGTGAATATGGGTATACTACTTGGAGATCTCATATGGAAATATTAAATAAAAAACATTAATATGTAATGAATTATAAGATGGTTCTTAATGATTCAATATCTAGTGATTGTGAAAGGTGAATGCACTAACTGCAATAGTTATCAAGTGATTTTATGAGTTGTTGTCTTAAGGATAGATTGAATTTTTAAATAAGATAAATAATGATCTAGCTGGAATATTTATGAATCTATCCCTATGTAAGTGATTATGAAGTGTATTGCACTAAGTGAATAAATACGCTAGAATGTGGTTCTGAGACTATATGATATTTAATGGATACATTTTAAGAGATTCTAATGTAATATACCAATGGTCTATAATTATTAGGAGAAGTCTGGAATTTTTATTTTAAATATTGAAAATGAAATAAGTCTTGAGATTTTTTGAGACTTTTGGATTTTCATAAGACGTTGGTTGCTGAAGATGAAAAATGGATAAGTCTTTGAGTTCACAATATTCTGAGCTAAATTCATAATAATTTTCAACAACTTTATAACTCATATTAATTTTTTATAAACTTTCAAAGGGATAGGATCATAATGTTTTTTCCAGAACAATGTGTGGTTGTCTTATGGACTTTTTAAATTTATCTCATAACTTGATAAAGATAATTCCAGAGGAAGAGGAAACATTTTAAGGTCGAGTCCTATATTCGTATGGTTTTCATGGAATTTCATATGGTTGATTGGAGATTTCATAAGGTTATTTTTAGATTTCATAAGGTTTATACTAAAGTTTTTAGTGTTTATTTTATCTGGTTTTTGAATGGGACTTCAAAAAAGATGGAATCTCACCCTAAGGAATTTATGTAACATCTTACCTTATAAATGTGATGTTATTGATAATTTAGAAAAGGCATTTACCATCAAAAATATAAATGGTAATTCATAAAATTCAAAAACATAATAAAATATCATTGAAGATTAAAATTATATGACGCAAGATCTATTCATCATGTTTTTAGGCATCATAGTGATTTGAAGGAGATTGCGATTCATCTTACGAATGAGGAAAAAGGTGAATGATTTTCTATTAAATGAAGAGACATATGCATCACGACTGAAGTTACCATTCCAAAATACTCAACTCATGTGATCATTTATTCCATTATAGAAAATATTAAATGTTAATAAGATTTAACTGAAGCTTCTAAAGAGTGAAATATTTTAATTATTCTAGATATTTAAATAATGATCTGGGCCAATAATTTTTATAAGAATTCAAACATGAAAATATCCACCGGTTTTGATAAGAATATTTACTAGAATAAAATTTTTAGGAGTTTCCATATTTCGATTATGAAAATAATATTCAAGATTTAATGTAAATATAAAAATGTTGGAGTATAAGAAGAAAAATATGAAAAAAAATTGATAATCAATACTTGATTTGAATGAATAAAACTCATGTTTATTGAAGAGAACTCGACTGCCTACAATAAAATGAATAATGTGCATTTAATAAAGAGAGGAATAAGGGGTTATATATTACCCTACTATCATAGAATATAATTGAGATATATAGAGAGAGATCGACTATAATTGTTTCCACCTATCATTTACATCAAAACTATTATAGATTGAATATCCACAATGATTGTAGATCAGAATGAGATCATGTTTGATAAAAATGAAAACATTCATAAATTATTGTTTATAAAATTATAATGGTTGAATAACTTATCATTTCTTTTATTTGAAATACCATTAAATATTAGTGGTTCCAATATAAATAATTCTACTAATCCAGTTGGGTGGATGAAGACTTCAGGTTACAGTTTGAAGATAACTTGTGCAATATTGTCCATATTCAGTTAAAGAATGATAACTAACTTATGGATGTGGATGATAAATTCCCAAAAATTATGTTATTATTGTGAGGAACTTTTATTTTCATTAATATAATAGTGTTAATTCATCTCTCAGTGGAATTTGAAAATGAAAAGGAGTAGGTCTTCCAAGAATATATTGAACCTTGTAAAAAAATTTATTTCTTATTGTCCTTGTTTTCATTATAAATTACATAATGTGGTAATCATTGAATTTGAATTAATAAAAACATACCATAAATCAATATAGTGGTTTAGGTATTTATAGGTGATAACTAAAAAATAAAGTAAAACATGATAAAATTAGGGAACACTTATTCACCTCCTCTACTCAGTTTCCTAACACGATTGATCGGTCACTTTAATTTGTAGCGATTTCAACCAGGTATCCAAAAATTTTATCTAATTTTTATTCCTAGTTATATTATTAGACTCACATAAAGTTTATATTTATAGAAAATAAAAATTGAATCAGATAGAGAATTTAGTTTACCTCATTATTGAAGTTGAAGTAAAATTATTCACTTAAACCCTTCCAAATAATAAGAATTTGGTGGAAAAGTAATTGAAAAAAATACAAAAAAATAATAGATATTTTATTACATGAATATTGTAAAATTTATAATTTTAAACTTCTAGGTCTATTTAGAGTGATTTCTTTAAATAATAAAGTTCAGGTTTTGGGGAACATGGGGAAGTTGAGTCCATTGAAATAGTTGAAGACATCTACCCTAAATTCATAGGTTATTTAAAGAAGGCTCTCATCAAATTTTTCAATTAAATATTTGATTTTTTCAAGGTATTAATTATTGGAAATGTATAGTTGGAATTGGAGGTTGAATATATGAATAAATATTTATCCTATAAATTCAAACGATGTCAACATCTCACACAACTTCTAGAAGCCTAAGCATAATATGTATCACTTTTCATTGAACACTTATCTTTGATTCAAGAAATGTTTAAAAGGAATATTTTTAAGAAAATTTTTACTAAAAAAGTCTCTATAGAAGTAATAAATATACCCTAAAAAATTATAAATTTCAATGCTACTCAGTTTTTAGTTAAAGAAAAAGAAGGGAAAAAAATATTACCAAAGGATTACAAGAATTAAGAATGATTTATGTGGATCAGATTTAGAATATAAATATATATTAAGAAGAATTTTTAATATTTTTTTAAGAAAATAAATATTTTTGCAACATGAATTATTATAAACATGGTGTGAAAATGAGGAATTTGGAATCAATACAAATTTGAATCTCTAAGTTTTCTAAGAATAAAAAAGCTTCCATGCTAACATTTGATTATAACATTGTTCTAAAAGAGGATCATATTAGTGTTAATAATGGTTTTAATTCAAATATTGGTCAAAATAAAACAATACCTTAGAGAAATGTAACTAATAACCCAATTAAATATATTTTTACTAATGATGTTTCATATGGTAGTACACATTTCAATTTAAAATCTTGGAATATATGGATGTAATACAACAATAAAAAGTTTACCGCTACATAAAAGGTGTATGTTAGAATATCCAAGAAATAAATATTCCAAAAAATATCCCAAAAGATCTATTTTTTTATTTGAGAAAAATAATGTGTGAAAGTATAATTTTTGGTTTAGGATTCTTCTACATGTAACATAAGAAGATTCATTGTCTATTTTTGTGATTCTATTACCTTGGAAATAGGGATTTTGTGTTTTTTCATAATAAAAAAACTCTTTAACTTTATAAAATCATTTAATTAATGGTGATCATAATGGTCTATATAATCAAAGGGTCACAGAATCATGTAATCAAACCAAGAGAAGAAAATGAGTTTTTGTTGAGAAGTAAATAAGATAAAATATTTAGGTAAAGTACTCCTAATAAGATGGAGAGTGAAGTTAAAAATGATAATAAACCTAAGTGGAGATACTTATACTATGGTAATAAGGGTGTGACCATATAAAATTTCAAACAAGACATGAAATTTATAATTAATAGAAACAATTTGATTTCAATAATGGAATAAATTTAGGATAAGGATTTATGTATTTTTTATGTGGTTGGCATCATAGAAGAAGAGTTGGAAGAGTTTCATAAAAGGGGTAACTCAAAAAGTGTTAATCAATCGTATATCAACTATATGAAATTTTAATATGTTAGGATGGAGTGCCTGAGTATTTTTCAAGACTAATTATAAATGGATAAATATATATATAAATATCATGAAATTGTTAAAGGGAAACATGTTGTTCCACATATTGAGATCTAATTTCATGTCAGTTTTTCCAATATGGGTGACATTAACATCCAAAAGAATAATTATGTAAGGTTTATGAAACCTGGGTATGTTTCAAGAAAACTTTATGTCTATCTTACCACCACAATAATAAATATTAAAGAAGATTAAAGTCACAATAAAAGGGCCATTTAATTTATGTGATTTATAAAAAAAATGTAAATAAGCCTATTCCTTACTATAAAAATGATGAAAGAAAAAAATACATAATTCCCATGGAATTTCATAGTTATAAAATTAAAAAGATTATATTCATGTATATTTCTCAACAGTATGATATAAAAGAAAAATGTTTCAAGGATGATATTCATAGCACATCCCTACTACTTTTATTAAAGAACTAAGGGAAAAATAACCTTATTCCCTTGAATTATTTTCCATCTCATTTCATATAGTGAATTGAAGGTTTTAATCCCACTTTGTGTATGTTTTATTTAATTTCAAAGAATTTCAATGATTGGGGTTATATGATGTCAATACACTGATGAAGAAAAACATTACAAGAAGAGGAGTTCCTAAGCATGGTTTCTTTATTATGTTTTGAGTTGTAAATTCTATATGTTGATTGAAGAGAACTAACTTGATACATGGAATAATTTTGGGGTTCTGAAGTTAGTATCAACTAAATGTATAAATTGAAGGCTTCCCATGTATTATGGGTAAAAATATGATATGTTGGATAACATGGACATTAATTAAAAATTCCCAAACGTGTTGAATATTTTTCTTGGTATTTCATATATAAAACTATTTAAAGAAGAATTATTGAAAAAATATTACTTATATGTTTAGTTAGATAATCCTTGATTTATGTAAGGGGAATTTACCAAGCATTGGGTTACTTTATGTTGAGTTATTTATGTTTGGAAGACATATCTTGGATGATTAATCTTTGATGTTGTTTAAAGTTTCTTATCAATATTTATATGGAAAAGGAGAAGGGTCTTTCTATTGAAGTTTGTTGGAATATATATTTTTTGTTCAAACAAAGTGTTTAGGAAGAATTGTGAAGATATATTAATGTCATTTGGATGAGGTTTTTCGGTCATTTGATGTCTTTTGTAAAGGTCACTACAAATTTTCACTACTTGCGTAAAGGTAACTCTGTGATATATAAGGGTAAAACATAATTCCTCTACCCTATATAAAAAAAATTATAATTGTGATTCCATTTTAAAGGTGTACTTATGTAAGGGTAAAATATAATTTAAATTGATATGTAATGGAGATCGAAATAACAAATACTATGTAAAGGTATTTTAATACCTGCATAAAGGTATCATTGAGAACAATAGATTTGTCAGAGTAATGAGGAATCAATGAGTGAATTATAAGGTTCATTTCCACTATCAAAGGCATACATTAAGTTCAGCTGGAGATCATACTATCTACATAAATGTAACATAATATATGCATATATATTTTTTATATTCTGCATAAGGGTATTCTATGAATACATAAATCTTATATTCTATGGAAATGACTTTTAACTGGGAAAACTATTTTGGGTTATTTAAAGATTGAACATAATTATTTGAATGGGATAATCAGGATTCAAAAAAAGAACTATTATAAATAATGTTTTCTATTTAATTCAATAATTGACCTCAAATATCTTACATCATTGAAAAAAATATTTGGGAAAATGGTAAATAGTGAAGGAATGATTACTATACTAAAATGATGATCATATTGAGATGAAAAAATGCTTGTGACAAATTATGATACACAAACACATTACAGTCTAGGATGTGGTTACTCATCATTGAAGATTCTTTCTACATCATAAGGCTTACTGACATATCATAATCTATAATGGAAAGTTAAAAATATGATTCATAATAATAATAATAAATGTTGGGTTCAAATATTTCTTGTGATGATTGTCAGAATTTGAGTTTCCAAGAACATGAATTTTATAAGTATATGACTTGAAAGAGGATTGTATATATTTAATGATCATATGAGTTATAAATTAATATGAAACTTCTAGGTATATTCCTTTTTTAAATAATTTTAATATCAAATATCATGATGTTTCATTATTATCTAAAGAGAAAATATAATGAGGATATGAAATAAATATGATTCAAGAACTGTTAAGATTGAGGAAAATAAATTAAAAATAGATACAAAATAAGGTATATTTCCACATGGAATAGTTTGATAGAAAAGGATTAATCCAAACTACATGATGGGGAATTTAATCTGTGATAGTAGTTTGCATAACTTACTTGTATATGTCGATTATTTTTAAGAAGAGTTTGTGTAATATGTTTTTAAACTATCATATGTCAAGCCTCCAGGGAGATTAAATGGAATCTATGAGAATGGATAAGTTTGAGAATAATAATTCTTTAGGAATACCAAAGAGTATGTATACACGATGAATGAAATTTTAGGATATTCCAAGATTGAAAATATTGGTGGAATATATTAACAAAATACAGTGAATAAATAAGAGATTAAAAAAGAGAGAAAGGTGCGAGTCTCGGTCGCATGTACTTACGCATATTCTGTAACTCAAAATAAAGGTGGAATTGAGATATATGATGCTTAACCTATTGAATACATGATCTATAAATAAAATAGTGAGTGATATTCCTAGTCCTTCATAAGAAAAATTCATCTTCAACATTGAATAAGAAGAAGAAGAAGAAAACGAAGATGAAGTGAAATAGAGGATAAAATATTTTAACTATACCTTCCATAGACCACATTCCAGATTAAGATAAGATGATTTATCCATCCTATATAATATGATATGTAATTATTAAGAATAATTAATAAATACCAATGTTTGTTGTGAAGAATAGGCAACCCAATTGATTGCTTCAAGAAATAAAGAAATTAAATCCATACAGTCCAAAAGGGACTCAAGCCAACATAGGTGATATTGATTAAAGGATGTTCAAATCCATTATATTATACAAAGGGATAAAAATCCCTTAATTTTTGTATATCTTGTTAATTCCAATAATGATATTCCAAATCTATAACCTTGATCAAGATTTCATTGATAATAAATAGCATGTTGGGCAGTTGGGATAATAACTTTGATACCCTAGGTATGTAGTCATTCTTAGGGTGGCCAACCTCATTTACAAACCATGGTGTTATCTTGCATTGTTTTCTTATTCTACATCAGCATACCAAATTAATAATAGACAAAGACATTGATAACCACTCACTTAATAATTAATGAGGTGCAGAGTGATGAAAAGTAAAATTAAAGTAAATGTTTTCCAATTTTGAATCACCCCTCCCCATCCTTAGTGTTGGATATATCCCTTTTTGATCCTAAAAATTGGTATCATAATATAGTTACACCTATATTGTATTTTATTATTTTATTTCTAAATTTGATGAAGTTATTTTCTATTTTCAATGGTTATTTGAAGTTTATATTTAATGAATCCAATGTATTCATTCTTAAAGAAACCATATAAGATATGTATACCAATACACTAAATAACAATAATAAAATTGGAGTAAATAAATTGAGAAAGGAATCATCTAAGAAATATGTTAACAAAGTCTCTATAAAGATTAATGTCTTTCAATGTATATTACATCCTAATACTTCTATATATTATATATCTCTTAAATAAACATTCTTTTAGAATCCATCCCTCTTAAGTGAATAGTATGAAAAACTTGTTACCATATGAAACAATTCCAATAATGTAAAATCAGGTATGAAAGGTGAAAATATGTTGGATGAATCCACTACCAAGGAAATGGATTGTAGTTTTACCTTATGTAATTCATCATCTATGCATGAAGTGAAGGTAGAAAAAAATCTTTTCAAAAATAACCTATTTAAGCGATAAGAACATGTGGGGAAAATCACATATATATATACCATCATGTGATAAAGCATATAATGATTCAGGTTCTTATTTGATAAGATCCTATAAAAATTTCCTGGTGAATTAGTCACTTTTATTAGTGGCTCTATCAAAATTATTCATGAGGATATAACACAACATGAAGATGAGAAAAAAAGTAATGGAATTATTTGGGAGAATGGGCGTTAATGTCTATAAAGCTATCCAAATATGTAATAGAAATAAATAACATTAATATGAAGCTTGATTAAATATTCTCCAGTTTTGAGAATAAATAGCTCGCATAGATGAATACAATACAAATATTGAAGAACGAAACCATGAATTTTTATAAATATTAGCTGTTAAAAATTCTCAACTAGATGTTAAGGGAAAGAATATTAAGTAACTTGACCTTCTATGATAAGAGAGAAGAAAAATGAATGAATTTGATCTTAAGAAGAATAAGGATTAATTTGAAGAGATAGTAAATACAGTAGAAAATGAAAAATAAATTCTCAAGATGAGATTATTGTATCTTTATGTTATATTGAAAAATATTCAAATGACTCAATCCATGTCTTCCCAATATGTTGAAAATAGAATTATTTTCACACAAAATAAGAATGATTATTAAGAAAAAATAACTCTTAATAGTGGAACTTTTTTTCATATATTCTAATGATCAATTTAATGAATCATTGAATGTAAAGGTATGATCCAATTTTGGGAATACCTTGTGTGATTAATATATTTTCATATATAGTTTGGGTTTCAAACCTAAATTTTTACAAAATTTGTTGAAGAAAATTTTTGAATAACCCACTACTACATAAAATATGGATGAAATGAAGTATATAAGGATATTTTTCCCATGTAATTCCCCAAAAATAAAGAAAAATATAAAAAAAATATGAGAATAAATTTGGATAGTTGATCTTCATAGATGGAAACTAAGTTCTGTTGGCTATTATTTTTAGTGTAACAGATTCGAGCATATGGAATTAGGATACTTGCATGATTTTTCATCCTATGGAATAAAGGAAGATCCTATATCAAGTTTGGTAACCCAAAATTAATGTAACACATGAATAATATTTATAAAAATTTGTTAAACTCAAATATATTTGAAATTATTTGAAATATATGTAAACTTTTCAATTCCAGTGGTAATAGTGAAGATGTATTCAAGTATAAATCAATCAATATTAAAACTAAAAAATATAATAAGAGAATAACAAAATGGATAAAAAATTGATATAATCCAGCCTTATAAAATAAATATAAAAAATATTTTGAAATTAGTATTCTCAAGAATTCTATTAAGAAGTGTGGTCCGTTATCTTTGGGTAACATGGAGCAGAAAAATACAGAATCAAACACAACCAAGAATATATTAAAGTATGTCACAATAAAAGGCAGAAGCAACTTTTACTAATGCAGGATATGATAAGTTATATACTACTGTAAAAAAATAAATTGAATATAAATTCATGTAAGAAAGCTAGAGAAATAAATAAATGAAGAAATATAGAAACAATAAATGGATTAGACTAGTGGAGAACATTTCTAAGAAATCATATGGAAAAACCAAAATGGATAATCACATTCTAAAAGTGTGTTTGGAAATTTTTCTAGATGTCTTGTATTAGGTAAGATAAATGGAAAACCAAGAGAATTAAATATCCAAATGGGAAGATAATATTACACATAAAGTAAAAAATAAAATTTCATGAGTTATTTTAAAAAGGGAGTAACTTAAGATCTCATGAGGATTTATTTGTGAGGTAAAAATCGGTTGGAAATAATTACTTTGATTGTCTCAGAGTCATACCATCCAAAGGAGAAATTATAATCCATATAAAATCAATAAAAAGTGGTGGATGTTCCTTGACGGTTCATGTTAAAAGTGGTATCTCACATAAGGATATAAGAAAAGAACATATTCTTCCCAAGAAAAAATCAAATTTGAATATTAGTGTGAAACAATAAAGAGTCCATCTAGATATATAGCAAAAATGAATGGGGGAAACTATTTTATAATGAATTATAAACCCAAATTTTATCATCAATGATCAAGGAGGTTCCACCTTATTCTATTATTCATTTGTGTTTTTGAATAAACTATATAGGGAAATAAAAGTGGTTATTTTTCTTAAATGAAAAAAAATTAATTATAGTAAGTTGGAATAAGTATTCTAGATTTAAAAGTGTCACAATCTCAATAACATTTGTCATTTGAAACTCTAAATAACATCTGATGAAAAGGACTACCTTGATGAAATATATAGAGAGATCATCCCTTTATGGGGAGTTGATCTTGAGAAGATACTAGATTTATGAAATTCATTTAAATCTAAAACATCATTAAGGTTCTTGAATTTTTTTCATTATAAAAGGTTTGAATGATCATTCTCTCATCCTGAGTTGTCTATAATTCATCCTCACATTATGTGGTATAAATTATTTTAATCAATGACTATTAAATCTGAAATTTTTAATATATACCTCAAGGTTTATTTCTAAAACATTATATAGGTTCAAGAATGCTTTTAATCTATGTGTTAAGATGAGTACAAGAGATCATGTTGTTATTCCAAATAGAATAAAATTATCAATTGGTATTATTTATATTCATCCTATAAGAATATTTACATATCTTAAATGTGTTTAGGTAACAAATATCAACTGATATCAAATTCTTGGTGTTATGAAATACTTTTTTTTCTAATTTGAACCCTTATGTTTTATACAATAATTATGGATCACTTAGACTTTTAGTGGGATGAATGATGAATCATTTATTAATAATGAAATGATATAGTAATTTTCCATATAAATTTCATTTATTGTCAATATGGGAGAGATAAGTCAAAATGAGAAAATATAATAAAAAATGGGGGAGAAGTAATGTTTTGTTTAACCACACATATTGATATATAATTTTAAGTGGGCATTGATAAAAAATACAGAGGTGGCGATTTTTGATACCATTTTTTGAGGGTTTCATTTTTTTTCAAAATTTGTTTCAATTGTATTTTTTATCAAATAATTTTAATGATTATGGTTAAATGATGTTAATATTTTAATGAAGGAAGAGTTGAAAAATAAATTTTTATAAGAAAGGTATACATTTTTTGAGTTATTAAATCTTTTTGAGGATTAAAGAGAATGATATTAAGACTTGTATAAAGTTCTAGGAGATGAAGTCAACATCCCACCCAATGTATAATGTGAAGGTTACATTTGTTTCATGGGTAAAGAAGATGAGAAGCTACATATATTGGAAGATAATTTAACGTTCCCAATATTTTTGAAGATGCTTCTTGGTATTTCATATACAGAACTATTTCAAGAAAATATATTTAAAGAAGAATGCTTGGAATATTTTTTAGATAATATAATCCTGAATAAATGAGATGTTCCTAATCATTGTGTCACGTTATATTGATTTATTCATGATTGAAAGACACATATTGGATGATTAATCGTTAGTTTTGATTGAATTTTTATTTCATTATTTATATAAAAAATGATTGAGGACTTACATATGATTTATTTGAAATATATATTAATTATTAAAGTAAAAAAGTTTTTTAATACATGAGAAAATACAACCACATGTATTGGATGGAGTTTTTGACTCATTTGATTTTTTTGTAAAGGTATTTTGGATGTTAGACTACTTACATAAAGGAAACCATGAGATGTGTAAGGGTAAAATGAAATTCATATACTCTATGTAAAGGGAAATTCATAATTTTGATACCTATGAAATGGTAATTGAACCTAAATAAGGGTAAAAAAATCAATAGCTACATAAAAGTGATTTAGATGACCAGTATCTATGCAATGGTACTTTAATACCTTTATAAAGGTAACACTGAGAATAATATTTGTAAAAGGGTAATGAAAAATCTGGGTGATCTATGTAAAAGTCATATCCATTTTCTTGGACCATTATAAGGGTAACATGTGGATCCCACTACCTATGTAAATGTAATATAAAACCAATGAAAAGGTTGTTTTCATATTACATAAATGTTTGAGGGGTTTCTAGAATTTTTATATTCTCATGAAATTAAGATTAAACCTGATGATTCTTTGGTGTTCCTTGAATATTAAACATCATGATTTTAATGGGATAATCATGATTAAATAAAAAATGACATGAATATGGTCTGCAGTTGATGTAAATACATTACGTTGAAGAACATACACTATCAGGAAAAATATTGGGATAACTAGGAAATGATGAGAGAATGATGACCATGTCATAGTGATGACCACAGTGAGATTAAAATCTATATTAGAGAAATGATGATACCAACCAATTCATAGTTGAGGATATAGTTAATTAGCACTAAATACAACTTCAACATCACTAGGTGTACATACTTGTCACAAGATACTATTAAAAGTGAAAAAGAGTATGAAGAAGATGATTGATAAATTTTGAGTTTTAAGAGTTCCTACGATGAGTTCCACACTGTGAGTTTCCAATCATATAACATTGATGAAGGTATGGATTTAAAGAGATGTGTACATATTCAATAATTGTATGACTTATAAATTCATAAAAAAATATCGAGTATAAGAATTTACTAAATAATTTTAATATCAAATCAAATTATGATTTATAGTTCTCAAAATATAGAAATATCATGAGGTTATGAAATAGTCATTATTCAAGAGGTGTTAAGATTAATAAAAAATTAGAAGTCGATGAAAAATAACAAGGATGTCCATGTGACACTATTTTATATAGAATGAGAACTCCATGCCACAAGTTGAGGATATGCGTCTATGATATTAGTATGTATAATTTATATGCATATGTGTATTCATTGAAATTGTAATTTTTGTATGATATTTGTTAAGTTTTATATGTTGATTCATTGGGGATATTAAATTGAAACAATGAGAATGAAAGTGTTTTAGAATACCAAGTCATCAAGAACACTAATGAAAAAAATGGAAACTTGTTGTCTGAGATCATAGGATATTCAAAGTGTGATAATTATGTGGAAATATATTCACACAATACCATGAATGAATATGAGAAGAAAAATAGATCTATTTTTAGTTTCAATTCTGTGTTCCTATGCATATTTTGTAAGTGGAAAGAAAAGAAAAAAGGATAGATATGATACTAAACCTATTGAAGACATGAGATACCAAGGAATGATATATATATTTATATAGACAAATATTATTGAATGGAAATGATTAATCTTGAGCACTGAAGAATAATAAGTTGTGAATGATTGGAGAGGATATTTTGGTTGTACATACTATAGACCACATCCAGGTTGAAGAGAATATGAGTTATCCAGCCAAAAATATATGCTGTAAATTTATAAACAATAATTGACATAGCCCTATGATTTATATGAATAATAATAACCCCACTTGATTGTTATAATGGCGGAATAAGGCCATTCCTTACCATCCATAAGGGACTCAATTCAACACAGATGATCTTTCTTCATGTATTTAAAAGTATATTATCTTTTAAAATTGGAAAGTAAGACCTTAAATTATTTATACATGGTTAGTTCAAGGAAAATTAGTTCAATACCATACCCTTATTCATACTTTCTTAGATAATAAGAAGGAACATTGTGCATGTGGGAAAAAAGTGATGTATTGGGAATGTATTCATCCTTAAGAAGGTCAAACTCTTCCAAAAAACCCTAGTATTCTCTTATATTTATTTACCAAGTAATATATATATATATATATTGACCAAGGGATAGATAGAGAAAAATATATTCCCTCACTGAATAAGTGAATAGGTGAAAAGTGAAAAAATGGAAAATTGGAGTAAAAGTATAACAACACTAATTCACCCCCACCACCTCTATGTATTGGAAACATCCCTATGTTATCTTGAAAAGGAGTATATTTTAAAAAGGAGGTCTTGAAGAAGATTTTAATATTCATAAAACCAGTAGAAGAAGTCATCTATAATGGAGTGTTTATTGATTAAAAAGTTTCAAGGGATAATTAGATATTATCATTAAAGACGAACCAAGCAGGAAGAATAGTAAAACGGTGAAACCCATAAGGGTGAGAAAATAAAAAGATGTTTCCATGAAAATATGAAATAAATAAAGGTCTTTAAAAACATAAATATTGGGCATGACAACAACATTTTCTATCCTTGCTTCCATTTTATCATACTATATTATTATGTGGGTTGCATGTTTGTTGATAACGATAATATAAAGTGGCAGTGATATGTATTTCATTGTATATATTTTATGTGATTGTTGAAAATTAGTGAAATTTATATATTTATTGTTTAATTTTTTTCAATTCCTTGAAATAAATAAAATGTAGTGATTTCACATTATGAATAGTTTATGGAATACTTTGTGGGAGATTTTAATCACTCATGTTTTCTACACTGAGGTTTCCAATATAGAGTTAGAGTTGATTAAATGATTGATCATTACTAAGAAAATTATGATTCTAACCTTCTCATAATATATAGATCATATTATAACTTTTATTAAAAGTGGAGAAGAAATAGGATGGAGTTGAATAATAGTTTACTTTAAATCTACCCTGTCATTTATTATCAATAAGGGAGAGAATGACATTGATTTTTTAAAGTGTAGTGTTATTGATAAAAAATTCAATGGGAAATATTGATGATCTTTAGTTGATATTAAATATTAGTGTTTTATTTATTTCAAGTCCGGTATTTTTTTCAATGTATTTGTGAGAAATAAAGTAATCATATTCTCAAGATGGTTGTTAGAAGAAGATACCAAATATTTCTTTAGTTTCTGATATTATTACTATATAGAAAAAGAGAAGAATATGATGTTTCTGCATGGATATCTGATATGGATGGATTCAAGGAAACAAACTTTACATGTGATGATTGTTGATAAAATTGGTAATGATTCATTGTCAAGTGATTATGAAATGTAAATTCAATTACTACAATAACTTTTAAGTGTGTTTTTGAGTTGTTATCAAAAGGGGAGATTGAAGCTGTAATTAAAAGATGGTAAAATCAATATAGTATATTTAAGAATCCATCCTTATAAAATTGAATATGAAGTTTATTTCAATCGGTGATCAAATACACAATGTTAATGTTTTTTAAATATTGGATATTCCATAGGGACATTTGAAGATGATTATAAGTTTTATAAAATATATATATAGTTAGTATAAGTAGTGTAAAATTTATATGAAAATGATAGAAAAATGAATAGGTCCTAAGATTCCTTTATAATTTTGTATTTTTGTGAGAATTAGGTGGATTAATCTAAAAATTAGAAAATTCATTGAGTTTATAATATTTTGAGTTGAGTTTTTAAACCTTTTATCAAACATCATATGGTTTACTAGTTTGCCAGATATTGAAAAAGAAAAATGAACATATGATTATTTCATGAAGAATGCAAGGTTGTCTTATAAAATTCATAATATTAATCTAAAACATCATATGGTTCATTACAAAGTCAATGAAACTATTTTAATGTTGATTCCATAATTTATAAGGTTTTCATGAAATTTCATAGTGTTGAGTCATGAATTCGTAAGGTTGTTTCTAAACATCCTATGGTTCAAAAAAAGATCATATGGTTAATTTCACCTTTCAAAATTATTTTTATCTAGAATTTTGGAAATTGGAGAATCTCACCCTAAGTATTGTAAGGTATATCTAACCTTAAAAATTTTATGTTACTATAAATTTTACAAATTCATTGGTCACCACTGATATACATGGTACTTTGTAAAGTTCATACACTTAATAAAATATCAGTTCTAATTAGAGTCAAATTATATAAGATCTATTTTTCAAGGATTCAGGCATAACAAAAATTCAAAGGAGATTATGATTCATGTATGGAATGAGGAACAATCTGAAGGTTGTTCTGTGAAATAAAGGGAACTTCATATTCTGATAGAATTTTCCAAAATGAAATACCTAATGCATGCGATCATGCATGATATCATGAAAAATATTCAAAGATAAGAAGATTCCATGAAAGATTTTAAAGAATGAAATAAAATTAGTATTCTATTGTTAAAAATTAATATCTTGACCAGGAATTTAAATTGGAATTAAAATGAAAAAATATCCACTAGTTTAATGAGAATATTTTCTGCCACTGAGAATTAATGTGCTTACATATTTAAATAATGGAAGAAATATTCACAAGATAATGTGAATATGAAAAGGCAGAAGTAGAAAAAGAAATGTGTGAAAAAAGATAATTGATATTGGATATTAATGAAGAAAACATCTATGTATCAAAGAGATCCTGATTTCATCGAAGAAGGATAACCCTATGGGCCAAAGTAAAAGAAGGATTTTTGTGATACCGTGCTATTATAGAAGATTGTTTAGAGAGAGATATTAACAATTTTTATTTATAAATATCCTTGTCCTTGAGAATCTTTTATATTGAATTGCTATTGTGATTATATATCATAGTAATATTGAGATGAAGAATAAGGAAAACTTTCATGAAGGGTTTTTATCATATTATAGTGGTTAAATAAATGTTCATTTAGTTCATTGTAAGGACTATTTGAATTTGGTGGTTCCATTATAAACAATTACACCAATCATTTCTGGTGGATGAAGATTGTGGGATGTAGTATAAAGATCATCATTCTTATTTAACATTGTGTAGATTAAGAAAGTGGATGATACAAATATTACGGATGTGGATGATATATATCTAACCCCCGTGTGTTGATTGTTAAGAACATATAATCACTGAAATATAATAGTGATAATTTGTGTCTCATTGGGACTCAAATATGAAAAGGAGTATGTTTTTTCACAATGGGGTCGAACCATTTAAAAAACCTATGTGTTGTTGTATTTGATTTGTTTTTGTATTCCATGTTTCGGTAAGGGATGAGTATGCAATAATAGATCCATATATATTCATTGAGAAAATGGTTCATGTATCAAGAGGGGATAAAAAATAAAGTAGAACTCGATAAAATTGGGGAACAATGATTCACCCACCCTCTTAGTGTCCCTACACGATCCCTTGGACACTTCATATATATATAAATATACATAAATATATATATATTAATTCACTCCCTTAAGTACATATTTATAATTATATATAATTATATATATAATTTAGTGACCCTGACCCTAGTAGCCTTGAGATGATGTTTTCTTTATCACATTATCATGAGATACAATGAATCATATCCTGAAGGACTGAATAGTTTAGTAGTCTTGGTAATCTAGATTCATAATTGGGTCTTAAATTACATTTAAAAATAGATATTAAAACAAAATTTTTTGGGGAATAACATTATTCCCACTAGAATATGCTTGCACATCAATCATAGTACACTTTATGGAATCTTATGGAAAGGAAACAAAATAAGGCTCACATCAAATTCTCAGTAAGAGTCACTACAAAAAAAACATATTAGAGGTGGTTTTTTAGAGGTTTTTATAAGAAAACCCATTCCAAATTAATTTTTTGTATAATTATAGGGGGTTATACACAACCGAATCTAATAATCAAACGTAGAGGGGGCTATAAACCCCCACTAAATTCATTTTATGTATAAATTAGAGGGGATATGCATGACCCTCGCTAATCAGTAAATTTATAGTGGGTTAAGAACCTCCTCTAACCTCTTAAATTATAGGTGGTTTTCAACCCGTCTATATTTTTTAACATTATTTTTTTTAATATCTATTAGGATTTTAGAGGGGGTTTTGACCACCCCCACCCCAATTTATGAAAAAGAGGGGGTTCATAAACATTGCTAATCAATGAGATTAGCGGCCTTTCACAACCCCCTATAATATATTAAATTATTATGGGTTTAGAAATCCATCTAAAGTCTTAAATTTTAGGGGTTGAAAACCACCTCTAATAAATTAAATTAGAGGGGGTTCAAAATCCACACTAATATCTGAAATTAGAGGGTGTTTAAAACCCCTTATAATATTTTAAATTATAGGGGATTGAGAGCCCTAACTAATTTAAAATAAATTCTAGAATATATATATATATATATTAAATAAATTATATTGACATATTATATAAAATATTTATATTATTATATTTATTTGTATTTATATGTATATATAAATATAATAGTATAATATTATGTGTATATATATATTTGTATAAATTTTATTTTATTTAATATTAATTATATATTATATAATAACATAAACATATTATATATAATTATATACATAAATATAATTTATTTAATAAAATATATTGTACAAAATCCCAAACTTATGGGTTTTATAATTTATATAGTAATAATAAAATATTTTCCAATAATATGTTTTTGCTTTTCTATTATATATAATTAGTATTATATGATATGAAATTTATACTAATAAATATATATTAATGTGCATAATATTAAACAATTATATTTATTAAAAAATATATATATTAATGTATATAATATTATAAAAATTATATTAATTGATGTAATTATATATTAATGTGAATAATGATAAATATTTATATTTAAATACATTATATAAATATTTTTATAAATTTTATTTCATATATATGTATTTCATATAATATTAATTATATATTAATTATATATAATATTATATAATTTATAAAAATAAATATATATAAATGTACATAATATAAAATATATGTATCAAAATACATTATTTAAATATATTTTTAAAGACATTATATAAATATATTAAATAAATACTTATATATATTATATATAAATAAACACGTACATAATATATAAATATGTATTTATGTATATAAATAATTTACATAAATATATAAATATAAGTGTATATAAATAACATAAATAGAATTATAAAACTTATTTAATCAAATGTATGTAAATACACATATAAAATATAAAGGTTATATAAACTTATTATAATATAAATACATAATATAGAAATGTCCTTATTAATTTATATAAATATAAATAGGTTATATATTTAAATGTAAATTGAATTTTATTTAAATATTATTTATTTAAATCATATTCATATATATTAAAATATAAATATAATAATGTGTAATTATAATAACAAAATTTATTTTCTATTATGGTAAAGGCATGGGCGAGGTATGGTACATGTCACTGGTTCAAAACCTAACACCTTAAAATTTTCTAAGGCTGATCAATTGCCTACATTTAACTGGGTATTCAGTGGACGGGCCTACTCGTAAAGGTTGAGAGTTTGTGAGGAATACACGGTGAATTGGAAGGGGGATCAGGTCACATGGAAAGGTGAACAGGAGGGGGAGATTATCACAGTGGTATCTGCGTGTTACTAGGAAAATAAGAGTGGGGCCTAATGGGAGGTGGGTGGGATCACAGGGAACTGGAGGGGGAGGGGGAGCTATGGGGAATAGAAGGGATATGGGGCTCATATGATATTAAAAAATATATATATTTAGAAAAAAAATAATTAAAGTAGATTTTGAAACCACCTCTAATATGCCACTCCGTTAGAAGTGTTTTATAATGTGTGGCCTACAACTTGACTTGCGGGAGTTGGCAACCACCACTAATCTGAAAAAAAATGTGGTAGTTAAAACCCACTATAGACAGTGATTCTATGATGAAATTATAGAGGTTTTAAACCCCTCTAATACTACCACTACTAAATTATCCATTGTTTTACCCATGATTTATCAATATTAACTCTAACAACAATAGGAGGGAACCTTAGAAAAAGTTCCTTGTAGCTGATGCTATTGTGTTTAGAGGGCGTTATAACACCCTCTAGTTGGTTTGTAGTGGGGTAGGTACAGAAAAAGATATCATGAATCAATAAATAATCCTCAATTTGGGAAGGTAAATAACATAAAACACATGTCATTTAATCAATAACTTAGATATTATAATTAGATATATAATAAGCAACATATTAAGGTAAATAACTGAAAACAAATTATATTTAATTAAAAATTTGATAATTAAATGCATCCAAATATTGTATATTTTGTGAAAATATTATGGATAATAATAAGTAAATTAATAATGAAGGAAATGATTAATTATTTAATGAAACGATCTTAGGCATCATGATACCTCAATCGTCAAGACATTTCACAATATGATTTAAAAACATAGGTATAGACCATTTTAATTCTAGATTTCTGATTTATCTCAAGATACCAATCGATAAATCAATGGGATATGTAATACTAATCACCACCCGTTCACTACATCTCCAAATCATCCCTTATATATCTAATGATCTATTAAATTCATAAATCAATTTTCCTTACCATTAGATATCCGTATTGAACAATGAATAAAAATTATAAACATTTTCCCAATCAATCAAATAGATTTCAAAGTAAAACACAATATTTATAAATGTGATACTTTTTAAGATATAAATATATCCATTGTAAATAATATGGACATTCAGTGGAAATTTAATGTCTAATGATCATAGGAAAGTAAATATTTCAAGAAAAAATTTAATGACTACAAAAATGAATCATTAAAGATAATGTTACTACTTTCCTTGGTCAAAATATCATAAAAAATCTATATAATAAGTATCGTATCAATAAAACATATACCCATTAGATTATGTAAAATGTGTTTTTGTCAATGATGAATAGAATTACCATAAAGAGTTCTTTAGAAAAATTCTTGAGGAAAATATTCTTTTCATTTTGAAAACCAAGTTTTAAAACTAAAAGTTCAATAAACATTTTGAAAATAATATTCTTTGGAAATAAAAATTAAATCATATAATTTACATTTTAAAATATTTTATTGTTCATGTTTAATGAAAATTTCGTTCATCTCGTACACGTTAAAACCAAGATTCCTTTTACTTTTTCAGTAAAAGCCAAACGAGCATTGTTTTTAAAATGACATGAAGATTCCTTTCAAAAAAAAATTCAAAAAAGAAAAAATTGGTACAAATGTATTCAATAAATCATATTAAAAAGGTAAAAACATTTTAAAAAATATGGGTTTTGATGGGAAAGTTTTTCTTTCTAAATAGAGAAATAATGTTGGATTTTCATAAAAATAATTTATCTGTCATATTAAGTAAAAAAGGGTGGGAAATGGTAGTATATCTTGAAAAAATTATTTATAACCATAGGATAAGAAAATTAAATGGTTTCATTAGACAATTACCAAATAATGTTTTTCAATGGAAGTTCATGTATAGACAATCTCGATTAACATGAAATTGTGAAACAAACCCTCAAAAAGATCTTAAATTCGATGTGAGAATTAATAAATTAAATTATTGTGTGTATCAACTATAAATAAATATATAAAGGTTATAAATAAAAAATAATATTATTAAAATTCATTACACACATAATACTAGAATATCAAATATGATTAAGAAATAGTATATCCTAATGAAAATAAGATGACTTATGAAATGTTTTACCACTTGGTAACATTTAAGTCAAATTCACTTAAATTAATTAATTAAAATTGAAACATAAAATACCATGAAATATGAAGTAATAATGATATTAAAAATAAATGTGGTAGTATGTACACCATATAAAATAAATTATATACACAACAATAAAATATTCCTCAATGAAGGAAAATTGAGATGAAGTCCCTTACCTCATGCTTCATTTGGGTTGAAATTTTTTTAACCTATTTTATAGTAGTTTTAAACATGTTATTAACTTATAAAATAACCATATTAACTTTTATAATATCATATATTATCCATTTATAACATCTTATCAACCTTCAGTTAATAATATTTCATTGTTTTCATTGTTTCTCGTGTTAATTTCCATGTTTTATCATGGATGTTTCATCATGAAAGGTCCATTTATTTGTCATATTATATACTTTTATCATAGTTAGAATAATATTAATGAAATTATAATTATACTTTTATATAAATTATACTTTTAAAACATATAATTAAATATGGTAAAAAATGGAGTATGTTACAATCATGGAGACGGTATGTCGTACGTACACTTGAGTAAAGATTCAATTTTTAAATGATCATTATGGGAAGGAGGTAAGTAATATTTTATCATTAAATAATGATAATAATATCATAAATACCATATTATTTTTCTGAAATATACTTATATATATCATCAATGTGGTTTTGTGGTGAAAATAGAGTCACATCGCTTCATGAAGACGGTAGTCCACATATAGAAGAATGATGTTATTATCTTTATGTTTTGGAAAAGGTAAGGAATAAAATGATTTATTGTAATTTAAGAATGAAAAATATTTTATTAATATAATAATTATGTAATTTAAATAATATATAATTATTAACATTATCCTTATCACATTACATGTAAAGCGTTTGTGAAAAAGGAATCACTTCGCTTCGGGATGGGATAGTCTGTCGTACACACGAGGAACATTAATGTAACTCATTCAAAATTGAATGTAAAAAAATGTATACAATATATAATTAATCTAGAGGTATAATTAAGTTATAAATATCATATATATAATTATATCCATCATCATACCCAAATATGAGACTCGGTAATGGTAAATGAATGACATTGGTTCGCAAGGTGATAATCCTCGGTACACATGAAGGATAATTTTGAAACCCAATTGATGGAATTGGAGATAGTTTTAGGTCATTAAGTTATTATAAAAAAATATAATTATATACAAGATTCAAAATTTATTATATCATCATGATTTAGAAAGAAGTTTAGGTGGTGTAGGAATAAACAAAATAAAAATGCTCACTGAAGAAAATTACATCTTTTTTGGGTAAACTCTTTAGTTGTGCACCGAAATCATTCCAAGTGTGGGATTATTACTGAAATAATTTTTATATGAAGATATTATGGAATTTGGGAAATTATTTGGGTAGGTAATGTCTGAAAAAAAAAAGTTTTCACGTTGTGAAAGAGATAGGAAGGTGGTGGCCTTTTATAAGACTGGTGAGTGGCACAGTTTTAATATTTGAAAAGAAAATGGTGTAACTATATTTTTTAAATTACAAAAGGGACAAAAAAAAGTAATATTAGATATAATTAGAAATTATATTTTTTAAATATTACTGTAAAATATATTTTATATAGGTTTTTAGATCATTTTAAACTTTATATGTTTAGTTTAACCCTCTCTAAATCCATTTTTTCCTTATTCATGGTAAATATTTTTGATTGTTTTCACTGTTAATTTTGGTAAAGAATTAAGTTTAATTTATTAGATAATATAAAATATTCTAATTTCAAATATGGATAAATTTTTTCAAAATTCCAATCACATAATTGGAAAATTTTAATTTAAAATTACTCTCACATATGCGGTGAAAAAGAGGGTTTTCAAAGAGAAAATGATCAAAAGTTTATAAAATTTTTATATAAAAATTAAATATAAAAATGATTCTAATGACAATATTGGATTAAATGTTATATAATTTAACTAATGTTACAATAAAAAAATTAAAAATATAATTTAACTTTATAAATAATTTAAACAAAAAAGGGAATTTTCAATTAAAATTCAGTATTTTTCATTATTCATCAAAAAATGAAACATTTCAAAAAATCCAAAAAATTAACCCTAATATAATTTTGATGTTGTGATTTAAAAAATTAAATTAAATTTATAAAATATACATTCAATAGTTGGTAAAAATTAATTTTAATTTATGTCTCCAAAACACGACTAAACTGTCTTTTAAGAAAAAATACAGTTTTTTTTAAAAATATATCATATTCATTTAAATGATGATTATTTTATTTATAATAAATATATAACCATATTTTTAATAATTTAGTTAGTAATATTAATACTCACCAATTAAAAAACTAGGTATACTATATTACAGTTCACTTTGACTCGGGTTTGTGTGTTTTGCAATCTATCGAAGAGATTAAATTTAAAGAAATATATTTTGTGGGTTGTTTAAGATCAGTGTTGTGTTTCACCTACGATGTCGAATAAAAGGTTCTTATATTATAATTTCACAGTGCTGCGTAAAATTATATATATATACACATAAAAACATTTTAATATCTAAAAAAATATAAATAAATCTACATATTTAGATAAAAAATATATATTTACATATAAATACATGTACATATAAAAATATAAAAATATAAATAAATGATAATAAGTATAAATTTACATAAATTTATATAAAATATATATATAATTAAATATAATTAAATATAAATATAAATATAATAATTGTTTTTAAATATATATAAATATAAATGCACATAAATACACATAAATACATTTAAATATATAAATACAAAATTATATATAAATATATATAAATTTACAAAAATATATATAAATATATACATATATATATACAAATAAATATAAATATATATAAATATATATATATAGATTTAAATATATATATAAGCACATATAAATACATATATATATATATATATATACCTAAGTACGTATAAATATCTATAAATGTATATAAATATAAATAAACACATACATATATACACATATAAATATATATATATATATAAACACCCACATAATAAATATAAATATAAATACATATATATATATATATATATAAATAATAATATATATATAATTATATATAATTATATACATATGTAGACATATATATAAAAACATATAACCATATACATTCATATATTCTTTATACGTATATACTACTCCTAAATAAATTTTTTCCAGGTGTCATCATTTCCTATATTTAATTCCCTCAAAACACCACTCTCCCTCTCGTCGAGTTGCATCTCGACTATTTACACCTCTCTCTCTCTCTCTCTGTGTGTCCAACGAGCGTACCCAAGCCTCTCCTTATTTCGATCTCTAACCCAACAATCACTCTCCCCACCCCCAGAATTGATATCAAATCCCACCAGTGATTGAAATCCCCTCGTATCCATCATTGATTATGGTGATTGATCGATTCATAATGAACTCCAAAAATTTATCTACAATTAATCTATTTTGAATAAAGTCTCAAAAAAATGATTGAAATTCTGATCCCCCTTTAAATGGAGATTTTTTCTTATCCCCTTCCTATAACCTCCCCTATGGATAATCCTTTTCCAACCATTTGAGGAATTTTGGCACATATATTCTATGATCCACAATTTCAAAAGCTCCATCAAGGCAAATAGTTTTTCTTATGGCTACAATAAATCCATAACTCCACAAGAAACACTAGTTGCATCGCTTACTTCTTCCATTCCAAGAAAACATTGAAATATAAGTGTCATAACGTGTGTGTAGGAATGTGTTTGAAATTTTTTGATGAATTTGAAAATTTATTTTGGTGGATGGGAAATAATTTGATAAAAGAATTGGAAAAATAATATGAGGATTGTAACATTTTAAATTGGTGTTTTCTTACATGGTTTGAGGCCAAGGAGGTGTGTAAGGAGCTCAGGTGAGCCTCTGGAACTTCATGTATGTTTTGGGATTTTTTGAGGTCTTTGGAAAGGTTTAATGGTTTTGTGTGCCTAGTTTCAGAGAAATCATGTTACACCCTTAGTGTGTGGATGTTTTCAGTTCAAATTTTATAGAACATGGTCTATGGGCATTGTTAAAGCATGGTTTGAGGAAATCATGAATACTTTATTGGAAAATTTGTGTGTTTTATTGTACCTATGGTTTCGATCATAGTTGTTGTAAAGATGTAGATAAACCATTATAAATGTTGTAAAACAGAGATAGCTTTAACTCACATGGTTGGTTTATAGTTTGGAAAATTGTTTAGCCCAACTATGTGAGAGGAGTGTACTAGGGTGGTGTCCTCTACACAATTTTTCCAACTATTTGGACAAACTATGAAACCTATTAAAAGGGGATAATAGACCCCCACCCATTTAATTTTATGATGGGTAACCCCTCTTCACCACTCTCTTACCCTCATGCGAGCTAGCATCCCTCCCCTTCCTCTCCACACCCAAACCATTCAAGATGAGTATTCTAAGGGGTTTTATTAGAAATTTTAGATTTTCCTAAACCCCATTCAGCCTCCATTCATATTATCTTCCTATTATTACAATTTGTGACTTCTTTGATTATTTTTTCAATGGTGATTCCACCAAATCAAGGTCGAATCACCCATGTCTATGCGGCATTTCATTCTACCTAGGTAGAGGTTGTCTCAAGAGGACATCCATGTTCCATTGTTATTCATTTAGTCATAGGTTCATCACCATGTGATTTTTTAAAGTCTTTTAATTTTAAATTAAATTAAATTTCTAATTTATTTTTCATCATTGGTTGTATAATTTTATCATTGTAGGTTCATGGATGTGAGATAAGCCCTTGGGGTGCCACTAAATGTGGTTTTGGCATGGAGATGACAATCGGTGAAAATTTAGGAATTATTCCTTTTTGACAAATGATTTAATTAATTATAAATTTTTATAATTAACTATATATGATTCATTATTGTGGTGTAGGTTCCTAAGAGAAAGGGAGGTTACCTATTGAGCTAAGATTGAACTTGGCGGGCCTTAGAAGAGCAGTCAAACCCTAGAAATAAAACTGAATACTTTTTAAATAGCAGTTTTTCCACATAAATTACATGTGAAATTTATAATTTTTTTATTATACATGGTGGTTTGGTCCCGAAACTTATGGTGTCGACGTGTTTAATTAATTTTTTTTAATCTTAAAATATGGGGCCATGGTTAGGAATCAGTAAGTGTTGAGGGTAAATATACCTTAGTTCTGGCGGGTTTTGATCACTTGTTGATGGAAAAGGCCTTGACTTTTGATGTGCTTATCCTAGGTGGATAGGCCTTAGGATATGGATGGTGGTTTGGGTAATAATATTGACTTAGAGAGACCTTGAAGATCGAGATGGATTATAGACCATCTTTCTTATTTTTACCTATGTGACGAACCTCATGTAGTTAGTGAGGATTAACTACCTTGACGACGATGAAACTAACAGATGTAGTATCCTTCAAGAATCTAGAGTTGACCTAAAACCTTGGATAATACGGAGGATCTGCGTGAGGGTGACACTAATATTCAATGACCAAGGGGACCCGAGTGCGGTGCCACGTTGGCATACCAGCCTTGAGAGGGTCTGTATGGATATGGATGGAGTGGGTTGTGGGTGTAACCTAGAACATAAACAGACATGTTATCCCAGTGGGGTTGATATGATAATGATATGTGAGGGAATTGAGTTACCCCTTGATCTATATCATTTTATGTTTATATATGGTGGTAAGGGATTTCCTAGGAAACCTAGGAATCATCCATTGGTCTTCCATAGACATGATTTCTAAGGGTGATTGAGAATCACATGATTAGATAGATCAGACTTTATGATATCTAGTGTCCTGAACCACTGCCTCCAAAGATACCATAATTATGGGAGAGATATAATGACCCATGATTCCCACCTATAGTAGGACTTGGGTTTGTGATTAACACTATGGCTATACAAATCTCTAAAAATGGGAGGCATTACCCTATTTAATAATATAATATCTGATGATAAGATAAATAATCCACAAGAAAATCCATGAAATAATATAAAAAGAAACCATAAAAAATCTCACAATGAATTTATAAATAAAACTGATATAGAAAAATGTTTCCAAAGTAAAAAACCCTAAAATAAAGCTAAAGAAATGAAACAACAACTATCCAAATATCTAAGCTTGTAATGTATATCATGGTCCATGTGATCCTCCTAGAAATGTGAAAATTAATTTATATACGTAGGGTGGGCATACAAATATACTCAATTGGAAAACTAAATTCTCTTGTGCATATGTGAAAGATTCATACTAATGCACCCTTGAGAAAACAACAAAATAGTAGCACCTAAACTGGCCGAATATCCATCCCAACCTCACCAAGGAACACTCTCCAAATAACCGAATCCATGTATAATAAAATAATATAGAGAATATCGATATAGGGTACCCTACACCACTTTCCCACTAATATTTCACTCACACACCCCACCATTATAAATCCTAGAACTCTTATCTCATCTGAATAACATATAATACCTCCCCATTGCACAATCACGTCACATGAATCCCACAGAAACCTAGACTACCACCCCACACCATGGTTGTCATATAACAACCCTAACCAGAGTAGTGGGTATCATGAATATCAAGGACATAAAAATAATTCCCTCATATTACCATGAACGATCCCCAACAAAATCCTCCCCACAGTATGGGAATATCACATCTCGCCCAAAAACACCTAGGTCACTGCCCCACAACATGGTCATATCACATCCCACCTGAAAGCACCTTGGTCATCACATAGTGCATAAAAAACCTCCATCCATCATATCCTATACATATCTACTCACCTGGAGGAGATCATAGGGAAGATCGGGTAGTCATCCATCCCTCCTCATCACCGGGATATTAGAAAAAACACCCTCCATATTAAAATATGGGGGTTGGCACATAGTGATAGATGTAGGTGGGGTGCATATAGAAACCCATATGAATATTAATGTAAAATCATATAAAAACACACAAGCCAAACCTATGGGTTCATCAAAAAACACTGACCAACTCACAACATCTCCACCTTTGCAACCACCTCTAAATGCATAACACCACACAACCCACAATCCACATTTTACTTTTCCAACCAATATCATTATCCATACCATCATTTTATTATTAACCAAAAACCACATTTATCCACACAACCCATCATTTACTTGTTTATTAATATTTTTAATCCCATTAACCAAACCAAACCATATCCATTTTAAACATTATTAATCAATTATTTCATCACTACCCAAGCATATAGAAATATGTAACCACACATCACAAGCATATCATTATTCCCATCAAACCATCTCATCATCACCCCACAAGCACGCCCAAACCACCACCACCTCATCCTCCAAAAATCACGACCAAATGACCTCTACCTCACAACCCTAAAATCAAATCCAAACAACCACCACATTTTCACCGTAAAAGAAGGGACAAACAACCAACACCTCACCATCCCAAAAGAATAGCCACGCAACCACCACCTCATCTTCCCAAAAGTATGGCCACATCTCAACCATCATTTACACGTCACATCACAAAGAGAAATCTTCACTCCATAACATGGACACATATCAAAACACATCAAATATCATTTTATAGATTTAACAAAGGGCCTTTTATTGCATTACAATTTATTTTAGGGGCATCATCACACAATCTATAATCCTAGAGAAAATAGTTCATTAACCGAATATAAATGGTTAGTGAATTTCCATTTTATGGTGATATAATGACAATCACAAAATACAAAACATTCAAAACACTTATCATCCATTACAAACAAGGCCCCAATGATGAAAATTTTTAGTAGAGAATCAATACCATACAAACCATCATATCTCAATAATATAAAAGCCATAAAAAAAGTTAATCATTCCCCTCCCTCTTCAATTCGAGTCATCTAATTATTTATCTATGATTAATCTAGAAAAATAATATCCCATAGATAAAAAAGAGAAAACACATCTTGTGTGATACATAGTAAAAACAAATGATGTATTCCCTGACTCAAAAAAGATTTCTCAACTCACTACACACCAATGGGAGAAGAAGAAACACTCTCAAACCACAACATCCCATGGGAAATTGTGGATCAAACTAAACTCTTTCAAAGGATCATAAAAACTAATCCCAACTCACACACCAAACCAAAATAACACTGCTATAGTAGATCTCTGACAGAAGAATGAAATAAAACAAACAAAATGAAGAGAATGGATTACTACCAATCACTAACTGGCATCCACTGGATCCAACAAATGAAAGCAGGCAGAAGGGGGTTGTAATACCTCCCAAAACTACCTAGGGTTTTCCACAAATGAGAGGGAATAATGGGTATAGAGGAATGAAAAGAAACATCTAAAAAATAGATTTTAATCCAAGATTATTCCTTTTTTATATCATGTAAACCTTACATGGTTTTTAATTCAATGGTTTTATGAAAATTACAACTTTCATAAAAAAATGTGTTACCTAAAATTTTATTTATTAAACATCATGAATTACACTTACAAAATGTGTAATCATTTCATGGATACCCCTTAGTCATGTATAATTAATGAACTAGCAGGAAACATTAGCAATGAACCACATGTACAACATTAGTAAACTATAGATGATGTGAACTTCCTACAGTAGCTTTACTACAACTCAAGACTTCACCAAAAACACCATAACCACACCAAAAAACCACCAACCACAGAAATTGAAAAAGTATCAAACTAGGAAGGCATGTACCATTACATAAAATACCTCTCAAATTATTCTCAACATCAAGAATCCAAAATAAATCCTATAAAAAAAGGGATTTGAACAACCAGCCCATGAGATACCTCTCAAATATAACATCATACCTCAAATGTTACCACTATCCAAACATGCCAAACCAAACAGATAAAAACATCTCTCACAACCTCATCCGCATAGATCCTCATCACTAAAACCATCCAACCTCTATAATTCATAAACCAAAAACCATTCCATCCAACTAACCACACTTCCTCAAACATCTGAATCATGGAATTCAATCCTCCATGTCAAGATATTATCTGCTATGGGAGGCACTAACTCTCCCACATAGTTTTAATCGCATCATAGTAAAATGGGTTTCAATTAGAAATTAGGTCCCCCCATTTTCATATGTCATAACATTATTACACATCATATATCATAAACAAATGAAAAAAAACTTATCTCATAAATTATAAGGAATCAAACATCACATCAAAAAGAGAAACATAAAAAGAAACTCAAAATAGCTCTAGGAACTAGGAATGCATGTACTTCTCTCGATCCCAAGTACTCTCCTCTAGGACACCATGCCACTATAAGACCTGAACCAAATGAATAGTTTTTCTACATAGCACCTTCTTTTGGTGATAATGGATCTATACTAGCCGTTCCATGAACATCGTGTCAATATCAATATCCAACTCCCCTCAATCAATGATATGTGATTCATTATGAAGATATTGATAAAGTTGGGAGATGAAGAATATTTTTTTGATCCTTTTTAGCTATGGTGGAAATGCGAAATGATACTCCACCTTGAAAACTCGACCAAAAACCTCAAACATCCAAACATACCTGAGAGGAATATTAAACCCTCAACCAAACCTATGCTTCCCACATTGAGGGGAGACCCTCAAGAACACATGGTCCCCAACACCAAACTCAGAAGGCCTCCTCCTGCAATCCTCATAAGACATTTGTTAGTATTTTACTAAATTCATCCTCTCACAAACAAGTTAAACCTTATATGTTGTTCTCCACACTAAATCAAGTTCAAGAACATCTACCTCTACAACCTCTATATAGCACAATAAATAATGACATGGTCTCCCATAAAATGACTCAAATGGATCCATGATAATGGATGAGTGATATTTTTTGTTTTATGCAAAATCCACCAAAGGAAAGTATCATACCCAAGATCCAACAAAGACCAATATGCATGCCCACAACATATCCTCTAGCATCCAGATGGTCTTCTCCATCTTTCTAAGGGTGGAAACCTGTGATGAATCATAATAATGTTCCAAAAGCATGTTGTAATCCACTCTATAATCATGAGGTAAAACATGAATCCCGATCTAAGATAATGGACCTTGTAACTCCATAAACTGCACAACCTTATCCACATACCACTTAGCCAAATCATCCACTATGCTCACTCATTGATCACTAATAAGTTGGATGATTTCATCGAATGATCCTTGATCACCTAGATAGCATCACAACCTACCTAATCATGGGGTAACCCTATAGAGAAATCAATCATGATTTTATCCCATTACCACTTGGAAACATCCATATGTTTCAAAAAAAACACCAGGAACAAGATGCTCAACATTTAACTACTGGAAAACCAAACAACAAACCACAAAATTCTTCACTGCCTATTTCATCCCAGGCCACCAAAACTACTTCCAAAAACCATTATACATATATTATACTCATAGTTATACCAAAAAAGGTGATATTTAAAACTCACAAAGTAATCCCTTATGCATCCCCACTGAAACAAATTGTCTCCCCTAAAACATCATATAATTCTGACCATCCCTTCATAGCCTCATTTTGGTCAACATGATCATGCATCACCTCTTCCTCTATGTATCCCCATAGAGACATCTCCACTTGATACATCAGATAATACTTCACCGTCATCTAAAAAACATCCTCTAACATCAACCATCCTTATATCTAATTTAAATTCTTCTAACACCTCCATTCCATTCCAAACAAACCTGGACTCTTGAATAACCTCATTCCTCAACATTCGGCTCCAAGTTTATACCACAAAATTCTCTTTTCCAGAGGTGTACGAGATAGAAAAATCATAATACAAAAGAAACTATATCCACCTTCTATTACAAGAAATCATATCGTAATGAGAAAATATATACCTCAAACTCTTATGAATCATGAAAACCACAAAGTGCTCCCTAATGAGGTAATACAACCATAACTTCAGCACAAATGAAAATGATTCTAGATTTAGATAGTGGGTGGTATAGTTACACTTTTTGGGATGTAACTACCTAGACCCATATGATATCACCACTCTCTAATGCATAAAAATGAATCCCAAGCCTAGATGGGAATCATCACAATACACCTCAAACATCACACCATCCTTAGGCAACTAAAGTACTAGATAACTGACAAACTTCCCCTTCAGGTAACCGAATGGTTCCTCGAACTGATTAGCCGTCACAAAATCCTGGTAATCCCTATTAAATGATATAAAAGGGGATGAAAATTGATAGAAATTATGATCAAACCTCTAATTATATCCCCGAATACCAAAAATTATATAAACCTCTTCCACGTTCATAGTATTGTCCAAGAAAGAAACTACATCAGCATTAGATGGTTCTAATACCACACCTTGTTAAGACACCACTTGTCGATGTAAATACACCTCTAATATATATAACCCACACTTTGAAAACTTCCAATAATGTTGGAGGTCCCGAAGGACCTATAAAAAATATGTGATGCTCTACATGATCCACCTATGAATTTGAGTGGACCAAGATATCATCAATGAATTAAATGAAAAACCAGTGTACAAACTCAAGAAACATGGAGTTCATAAGCCCCATTATTCCGGATAGTGCATTCGTATAATTGAAAAACATAACGAAAAACTCTAATTTCACATACCTTTATCTGGAGGTAGTCTTTGGAATATCTTCCTCCTTTACCCTCAACTAGTGATATCCTATTCGAAAATTGATCTTAGAAAACCATCTTTCCACTCACCATTGATCAAAAATATCATCTACTCATGGAAGATGGTAAAATTTCTTAACTATCATGTGATTCAGCCTCTTGTAGTCTATACACAACTTCATACTACCATCTAACTTCTTAGTGAAAAACAATGGATCACCCCATAGTGAAACACTAGGCCAGATAAAACACATATTCACTAGGTCATCTATCTAAATCCTCAACTACCATAACTATGAGGGTGTAACTGGTTAAGAATCTATCAAAGTTGTAGAATCTATGGGCTGTAATTTTATCCCAAACACAAAATCACATTGAGGGGGTAGAATCACATCCTCATCGAGGAAAAAATCCATAAATTATCAAATAACCATGGGAACCTCCACCATCCTAGACTATATTGACTCCAATGACAACATAACCATAAAATAAATAAGGGTCCCCATATACCAATTTCCAACATAACAACCCTACATCGCAATGAAAACCATAGGCCAACCATCCACATCTAAAAACACAAGTCTCCTCTAGAAGTAGTGGATAACAAATCATATGAAATACAACCAATTAATTCCCATGATGACATTATATGCTTTTATCAATAAAAACGAAATTTCCATGGGACTAATGTTTCCCCATCATCAGCATACATCCTAGACATAGAAAAACCAGATGTTCTACCCTCTAATTGTCATAGTTAACATAAGAGGAATGATAAACCTATCTATGTTAAGTAGAATATAATGGACTAGAGAGGTTACAATAAAGGAGTGAGAATATCCTAAGTCAACCAAGGCCCATATAGGGTAGATTAAAAATTGATTGTACCACGAATGATCTCTATACCCTCTAAAATTGTAGCCTCTACTACATGAAACTGTCTACACCCATATTCTCTACCTATTTGATAATGACCACCTCTATGACCAATACTAAGTCGAGGTACCGGAACACAAGGAACATCCTATGGTCAGCCTATAACAGCTCTATCTCCAATCAAAGGAGCCTAATATTTATTCCCCTACTGCTAAAACAACTTCAATGGAAACTAATTGTGAGTCTGGAATTGAATCTATCAACCTCCCCTAAAATGATCTTGAAGAACAATTGGCAACTAGTTTTAGAAATTTCCATGAACCCTATAGAAAAAAAACATTGTCTTGAAATCTCTTGGAAAATCATGAAAAACACTAGCCTCAGAAGGTTTGAAGGGGAGATGTTACAGTTAACTCCCCACTTGTTGAAACCTCATAGGTCCAAGTGCCTAATATCATCCAATAAAAACCCTTATCCTTGAGGAACCCTTTTCATTCCCCTCATGTGGTATACATCCTCACACGTGCATTTACTCGATCACTTATTCCTTCTTTTGAACCTCCAGATACATTGGAAATAAAAACATTATTAACAACATACTCCATACACTGATGGAGTGCCTCCTAAAGATGTCTCATATGAGACTCCTCATCTAAAAAAGATATAGGATAAAGCATAATAGTCATTAAAATTGAATCTGAACTCTTTCACTGACATACTCTCCCATTGAAGAGACAGAATGTCATTATTCTTTATTGCTTTCAATGTTGATGAAAAAAATTCTGCCTAGAACTGTTTTTAAATTTCAATCCATGAAACATATTCCTACTTCCACCCTCCAATATATAGTGCCCATGATAGATGTGAAACTCCCTACATGTGATTGACTACCAAATAGACCTAGTATCCCATTGGTGCGTGGATCAAACTAAAATAAATCGTGATATCCCCCTACTAGCTCTCTTTCTCTACATCTAAAACACTACTATCGTGCATCCCCAAAGTTTGTCACAAGAAAGCATTAAATATCATTTGTCATTAATCATCCTTTACAGTTAGATCAACCCTCCAGCGATCAACCAAACTATCCTGCTAATCCTCTATTGTTTTAACCACACACAGACGACAACCAGTATCCATAGCTAAAATGAAAACAAAAAATTTCTAATACCAATTAATATGTAGTTTTATTTCGATTCATTTTAATTCACTTTATTCATCTTAATATCCCTCAAACAACCCAACTCAAATAATAACACAATTCCACATGATGCATGTACCTCTCATAGGTATCTACCCTAAAAATTTATCCACCTCACTTGGTCATTCAATAATCTGAGAGTCTATACATTGGATCTTGTAGGGCCTAAAATCCCATGTCCTAGATGATCTCTATGTACTATGTCATGAACCAAGGTCAACTGGAACAACTTCCATACCAACCCATGAAAACCACACTGTGCCTAACTCCAAAATCTATCCTATATCTCAACCACCCATTGATAACACTCTATCATGAACCCCTCCTTCCAAACATAATGCAATGAAGGGAGATAAATAATTCTCCCTGAGTCCCACCTCCAATAAGCCTCGAGTTGGAGACTAGAACCAAGGGAATAAAAATCATGGAAAATGGGAGGCATTACCACCTATAATAATATAAGATTAAGATAAAATATGAATTGTTAAAAAGAAACTCCATAAAATATATAAAAGAAACAAAAAAAATCTCATAATTCATGAATTAAAAAAATTACATCGATAAATGTATCCAAATTAAAATACCCAAAAATAAAGCTAATGTACCGATACTGCAACTATCCAAAGATCAAATATAGTAATTTCCCGCATGATCCATGTGATCTTCTTGGAAACCAAAAAGTAAATTAATATACATAGGGAGATCATACAAATATACTCTATAGGAAATTAAAAGTCTCTCATTGAAATGTAAAAGAATCATAATAATAAACCAGTGAGAAAATAGTAGAACCCATAGTGCCTCAATAGGTTGACTATCCATCCCAACCTCACAAAGGAACACTCACCAAATAATGCAAGATAGGTATAATAATATAAATAATAATATCAATAAAGGGTACCCCACACCTCTTTCCCATTTATTTTACACTCTTAAAGCCCTAAATTATTACTTCATGGAAGTCCCATATCATCTGAATAACATATACCACTACCACACTACAAGGTGACATCACTAAAATCCCGGAGACACCTAGGACACAACACCACAACAAGGTCACATCTCATCTTTCCCGTTGAAACCTAGGCCATCACATCACAACCATAACCACAGTAGTTGGGTATCATAAACATGAAGGAAATCAACATTGTTCCCTCCTCTTAACATGAACTCCCCCACCATAAGCCACCCCACAACATTGAAATATCACATCTCACTTGAAAACACTGGGTCCACCACCCCATAGTACTATCATGTCACAAATCACCCAAAAAAAACATTTGTCACCAATCAATAGCACGTTCATATCACATCTCACCCAAAAAATACTTGGGCAATCACCTAGTGCACTAGTAGACCACCGACCATCCTAGCTTGTGCATATATACTCACTAGGAAGATATAAAAGGGAAGAGTGGGTTTCTATCCACCCATCCTCATCACTAATATGTAGGAAGAAACACCCTATGTATAAAAATTTGTGTGTTGAAACATAGTGATCGATGCTGGTGGGTGCGTATAGAAATCAAAAGGAATAAAAAAGTACATGCGTATATCCACACACAATTCAAACCTATGGGATCACAAAAAAACTAACTAACTCAAAACATACCCACATTTTTATCCACCACTAAATGTATAACACCACACAAGCCACAAGACACATTTCATATTTCCATCCAATCCCATTATCCAATCCACTTGTTTCATTATTTACCAAAAACCACATTTATCCACATATACCACCATTTATTTTATTAATCATTCCCATATAATTAACCAAACGAAACTCCAACCATTATAAATATTATTAATCAATTATTCCATCACTCATTGGGCATCTAACACAACACAACCACACATCATAAGCATATCATCATTTCAATTGAACCATCACCTCACTACCCCAAAAGCATGGCCAAACCACCACCACCATGCTATCTCAAAAGCTTGAAAAAAAACACCACCTCACGACCCCAAAAGAATTATGAAACAACCACCACCTCATCATCCCAACATCTTGGAAAAACGACCACAACCTTGTCCCCCAAATCATGGCCACACAACCACCACCTCATCCTCCCAAAATAACTACCACATATCTTTCATTAACCCCGCATCACATCGCAAAAACACATCACTACCCCTTAACACATCCACACATAATAACACATAAAATATCATTTATAGATTTAACAGAAGGTATTTTATCACATTCTAATTTATTTCAGGGGTGTAATCACACAATCTATAATCCTAGGGAAACCATTTCATTATCCAAATATAAATGGTAAGACAATTTCCATTTTAGGGTGATATCACAATAATAATATTAGAGAAGTAGTGACAACAAATATCTTCCAGTAAAAAAAATTCCCCCAATGACCACAATTTTTAGTGGGGCATCAAGACCATATAAAACAGAATTTTATAATAATATTTAATACTTAAAAACATGTGAATCATTCCCCTTACACCTTAAATTTCAATTATCCAATTATGTATTGTTTATTAATCCAACACAACTATTTCACATAGATTAATAAGATAAAAGCCATCCTTAATGATATACAAAAAAGAAAATGGAGGGATTCCCATCCTCAAGGAAGCTTTTCTAACTCAATTCACACCATAGGGAAAAGAAAAAACTCAAACAAATCACAACTGTATATGGGAAACTATATATCAACCTACATAGAATTAAAGGGTGATAAAAATTCAGCACAAATCACACTCCAAACATAAATGGCACCACCATAGTTGATCTCCAAGAGAATAATGAAATAAAAAAAGTAAGTGAAGGTCTTTCCGCTAATCGTTAATAGGAATCCATCAGATCTAGAGAATCAAAAAAGGTATAAGTGTGCTAGAATTCATCCAAGAACCACCTAGGGTTCCCCATTATAGATTGTGGAAGAAGGGTTATGGTTATATGAAAATAATTTTTTAATAAATATATTTAAAACCAATACATTTCTATGAAAATATATTTTAAACCTTACACGATGTGTAATTCAAGGGTTTTCAAAAATCCCAAATTTCACTGAAAAAACATCATATTGAAATTTATTTTTTAAAAATAGTGAATTCCACTTACATGATGTTTAATCATTTAATATATTCCCTTTATAAATTCACATTCCATGAACTAGTCAACTACATAATTTTTGAACCACCTTTACACATCGTGTTTACAATACATGATGTAAACTTCCAATAATAGCACTCCTACAACTCCAGCCTTCACAAAACCAACTCTTAAAAGATCCACCAAACACCTCCAATACCCAAACTAGAAAAGTAATAAACTAGAAATTCATGAACCATTACAAACAGTATAGTATGGATCTGATCTTATAGTGTTTTGGGGGTGGATTCTTAAGGAAACAAAAATATATGGACATAAATGATTCATGAGTGAATTCCTAGAGGCGGTACATAGGATACGACATAAAATTTATGTGATTTTGTGTGTATATTAATTAATAGTATAGAAAATATTTATTTGATCTTGTGATTCCATTGTGAGTTACCATGTGACAGGATTCAAATGGTGATACCAAGAGACCACTACGAATACCCCTGATGTCTAAGATTAGAAGGAAAGTATGAGATGTTTGGTGGAATATATCCCTAAGGATTGATATTGGAAAACCCATTGTGGATTGTTGTATCCATTTAATAGACTCCTAGGATACGGCCAAGTATAGAGTGGATTTACCCACATTGTTTTGGCTGAGGAGTCATGAGATATTGGTTTCCAATGTTATTGGTTGTGGGATCTAGGGAGGTTATTTCCTTTTATTTCCCAAGTCACCTTGGAATAAATCAATCCTAGATGTATAATATTTACTTAGGAATCCCCCTCCTAAGAAATAACTATAATCATTGGATTTAGAATCTCCATGTACTACCATGGGGTTAATCTAGATGGATTGGGAATGAGTGGTGTTTGGTGATTCCCCATGACCTATAAAACATAGGTATTTTTTTGAGTGTGGGATCCCTATAGTGATGAATGTTGTCCTTTGTGGTGATTCCCACTTTCATAGACAGTCTGGAATTGACTGAAGTAGGTATGGTTGATCAGGGTTCTTGAATTAACGGTTAATGATGGTTTTTGGGCATGGATCAGGTTATATGTGTACACCAATGTGTTGGTGGTGATACTATGGAGGTGTGGTCATCATTACATGCTCAAAGACACTAAAAATCATGATGAAGTAGGTACTGAGGTGGTTTGTTTATTTTTACTTATGCTTTGTAGTTTATTTATTAATTTTAGTCGATCAGTTCACATGAATATATCAAAACATATGACCATTATTAAAGGACCATAATGGTGGTGACATATTGAGTTTAATAATCACACCCTACTCAAGGATTCATTACATGTTGGTACCCGAGTAGTTCTCAACTCATTATTGTAGGTACAGGTTGGGATATGTCCCAGGATAGCATGTTCGAGTGGGATGGTTTGGTTGTGATCAAATATCTGGATATGGTATGGCTAAAAGTGGCAGTGGGGCCTCGATGTATTTTTTTCTTTATCTATATATGTGACAGGCCTAGTGGGTGGTTAGCTATTATATATATGACATGGTTGTTCAGTCCTCTACTAAATTTAATTTATTACCATCTTTGTTATTATTTATTACTTCCAATTCCTGTTATTTTAAGGGATTTTATTTAGATATTGATTATTATTGAAGATCATTTTATGATGGTTTGTTTTTAAATAAATTTTTCTGTATTAATAACCAATATTTTTAAAAATAATGTTATTGTAAATCGGGTGAAATATTCTTTTATGGAATTATATAATTTTTGTAAGATGTTTATGAAAATTCAAATAAATAAAGTTTTTTGAAAATTTGGTGATCATGCGATCCATCTATGTTCCATCAGAAAAATTTCATTTAAAAAATATTTTGATGGAATGTTAGAAGTTTTTGGATATCATACACATAAATTTGTCATATGTTTCTAAGACTAAGAAATATGGGAAGTTGGAGAACATTCCAAAATTATTTAGATGATGAATTTTTAATCTCAAAGTTCTCAATGTCATGGAAAACCTCATGATATAATAATTTGAAGAAAATTATATTTTAAAGCTTTTCAGACATAGGTTTTTGAAAATGGTGTTTTCGACACAGATCCTCAAATAGAGTTTTGTAAGTAGTTTCAGACATAGAAATTTCGAAAAAACTCTTAATAAAATTACAAAATAGAACTGAAATAAAATATTTTCTTTATAATTTTAATGTTTTTAGACTTATAACTTTGGTGTCCAAAAAATTCAAGAGAGGGAGAGAAGATAGAAGCTGTTCAAGTTTGATAATGTTCAACCATGCTGATCGAATACAAATTTCAGATATGAGTTTTGGATGATATTTTCTTATAATAGCTTAGTTTCTAAAAAACATTGAGTTTTTGAATGATGTGAGAAGACAAAGATACTAGTTTTCAGTTAGATAGATAAGGAATATATTTTAATAAAAATATCCAATGTTGCAACATTTAATATTAAACAGACATGATTGAACAAATGTAGAGTATTGATAGAGCAAAATATGTCTTTAAATGAATCATATAATAATCGTAGGACAAAATTCATTGTAAATAGAATTTGTAAGAATCTATGAATATTATGTTTCTGAGTTTTTATTTATTCGTTAAAACATGGACGAAGTGAAAAGTTTCTCAAAAAATTATATATGAATATCATAAAAAAGATAAAGGTGATATCATCATTGTAATCATACAAAAATATCTATACAGAGGTAACTAAAAATAATATTTCAGAAAAAACATGTGTAATATTTTTGAAGCTGTTTCATAAAAAATTAGTTGGTTTATTGATGTGAGTTTCTAAATACTTGTGAACAATGAAGTATAAGATCTAAAATTCATTAGACAAAGAAATTTTTTAAAATATTGAAGTTTCTATCAAACAATTTTTGAATGCTTTGTAAGTCTATAGAAGTTGAAACAATGTTTTCAACCACTTTTAAAAGGTTTGGAGAATTAGATTGAGTAATCATATATTTATTTTAAATGGTTCTATAGGACCATAATGATGACAATTTTTCAAGACAATCATTTCCAGAATGATTTTTTATAAAACTTGACTATAAATTACAATGTTCGAAATATGATGATGCAATATTTTTTTTCTTTCTAGTGGTTTTGTATCTTATAAATAAATTAGAGAAGAGTTGACAATAATCATGATGTTCATAGTTTAATTTATAATACTTGAGAAGAGATGAAAATATTTCAAATGAAGTTAAAATGACAAAGAAATTAGGATGTGTGAATTTTGGTGAGCGGGAAAATATTTCATTTTCCCAATTTTGTTATTTATGGAGCACCTATAAATAGAAGAGGAATGTAGATCATACTTATAAATTGTTCACCCATGCATAATTTTGAAATGCTTATGATTTTGTGTGAGAAATGTGTTTCCAACCGAAGTTGTTTTTTGTTGAAGAAGACTTTATGGACCTAGGTTTCTTATTAATAGATCAGACTGTGTTTAGTTCATATTACCGAATAAAGATAATTGGAATGAGGGAATTGGTCTGAGTTTTGAGTAGAAGTTTTCTAAGAACAATTTTTCTATTAAATTAGACCAAAATGTTTATAACAACACAGATTTAGAGAAGGCCTGTCAGATTTAGGCCATCAGATGCAAGTAGATCAGATAGAGGATGATCAATCATATGTCTCTAGATATATATTTATGTATTGTAAAGTTTAAACGTTACTTTTATTTTTTGGATTTATTTTTTTGAGATATATTTTTAAACTAACAATAGTCAGTATAATAATTCCTATAAGAATATAGAAGGTGTCTAATGGAAGTTTACACAAGTTGTATTCACTTATTAATAATAGAGAATTTTCATATACCCATGGTAGTGGCTATAGAAAGGATTATGGTTCTTAAACTCATATTGAACCTTGTAAATCATGTGTTTCTTGTTTAACTTTTTATCTCTAAATGCACTTCAGTGTACTAAATTGATAATTAAGAAACTCTAACATGTTGTAAGGGTTATTTCTATTAATGTTGAAACTGATAAAAAGATAATCATTGATTCACCCCCCTCAAAATTATTCAAATATCCTTAATAAATTCATGTGGTATAAGAGGGAAGGTTCCCCTGTTGAATTTATATCATAGATAATATCAATACTATCGACAGTAGAGTAATTTCTACTTTCAAATGAAAAAATATTATAGATAAAAAAATATAATTATTCTCTATCTTTTATCACTTGTCCTAGATATTGTTGATGTTTTACACTTGTTTTTTCAGCCATTGAGAATTATGATCCTATGACTTGTGTTAAAAAGGGAAATATTGAAATTATTAAAAAATATAGAAATTATATTCTTATAACTTGGTCAAAAAAAATTAATGTGAAGGAAATGGGTCTCAAAATATTAATGATTATATGGTACAATTAGGAAAGAAATTTTGAAGGAAATATGAAATTAAAGGAAGTAAAGTTACAAATATGGCATAACATGATTGGCTATATAAGAATTATAAGAGATGATACTATTGATGAATAATTCCCCATATTAAATGAAGTTTATTACAATATTAGAGGTTTCAAATATGTTTTGGTGGATTTTAAAATTTATAAGAAACCCATTATAAACTATCAAGACAGGTTTGATTCAAAAGTTTCTACTTTAGAGGATAAAGATGATTGATCACTTATTAAACTGAAAAACTTTCTTATTTCTTATGAAATGAAAAAAACTATAGTTTTAAAAAAGAATATGAGAGATGAAATGGATTCTAGATCGATGAGAAAAAATAAAATTCATGATGATGAAGATATCAATCCTTGTGATTCTAAAGATAAGGGGGATGATGAGTTGAACTAAAAAAAGGACTACCTTATCTCCAAGAAGTATTAGAGAGGGATAATAATTTATGAAGGAAAAATTCATCTAAAATATTCTGAGTTTGGTGGAATCAGAAATTTTTATTTTTATTTCCCCAAAAATAAAGTTAAGTAATTTGAAGATCATTCTGATGAAAAACCTTAGTGGAAGATGTTTCTTAAATATTCTAATAAAAAATATATATAAAATGATGGAAAGAAAAAGGTAACTCGAAACAAAATAAGTATAATAATTAAGAATGATGAATCTGACTTAGATGATATTGATTCATCAAAAGATGAATGTTTAGAAAGAAGTGGAACTCTCTTTTCAAATGTTGAGAAAAAGGAATATTAATCAAGTAGTGAAGAAGGAGGTGATTAATCATACAATGATTATCAGCTCAAAGCATAACTTTTCCATGTATTGAGAGAACTAATACTATCATTAAAAAAATTATAATGCTAAATAAATAGAGTGAAAAGTTTTTTAGGAAGAAAATATGGTTATAAATAGGGAGAAGAATACATCCAGGAGATCCTAAGTTACAAAATGATAGTTGTTGAATAGGGAAAGATGATTAAAGACCCTATTGATAATTTTTATGCTAAGGAATATGAAGTTAACCAAATTCAATCAGAACTCCTTGATTCTAAAATTACCTTATTAAATTTGAAATAAAATTCCAACATGGTTTCGATTGTAAAATCTGAATCAAATATAGATTTAAAAAACCCCCACTCTAAGAATTTGGTGAAATCTTCACCCTAAAAACTAAAATGTTCAACTGATTTTTCTATTTCTATAGGTGTTAAGAAAAATGATTAGAAAATTGGGGTTGATAAGGGATGCTATGAAACTATCACACCCAAAACATTTGAAAATTTCATTAATTGGAAAGATGCCCCATTCCAAGAATATTTCATCGAAAAAACTTGTTATCAAAATCAATAATGTTTCTAAATATAAACATCATAATTAAATAGAAAATTATGATTTTATAGTTTATATCAGTGGTGTGGAATCTATGGGAACTATACATATAAGTTTTAGCAAAAATTTTCACTTCTTTGAAGATGGTATGAACAATGGTAAAGAAATTGTGGAATCAGAATGAGTAACATTTCAAAAACACGAAAATATTGAAAAATAAAATCTCACGATGTTAGAAAACATCCCATAGAATAAAATTTAATTTATAGAAGATGTATATAGAAATGTGACCAGGTTGTCTATCATTCCAAAGATTATATAAAAACTCTTCTATGATAAAGTTCTTATACCGAACGACAAAAGGAAGATGAAAAGAATAAATTTGATGAAAGAGATTTTGTTGTTGACACAACACATAAAGCTAGCATAGAAGAAAAACCATGGATTCTTCATAGTGGTTGTTAATTACACATGATATGTGATTTCACAATGTTTAAAAATGTTTAGAATCATGATAGAAGAGTACATAACTTTTGGAATGATAGTTTCTTAAAAATCAAAGGAATTGGAATTACTGATATTGAAATAAAAAAGTTGAAAAATAGTTATGTTCTATTTATTAATGGATTAAAACACAACTTAATCAGTGTAAGTCACCATTATCATGATGGGAAATAATTTATTTTTTAAAAATATTATTATATCATCAAAAGTTTGAAGGGTAGAAAAATTGTATCTAAAAGAGAGAGAAACAGTGGTAATATTTTCCAGATAAGATAACATTGTGACTCATGCTACTTGAGTAATGAATATGAAAATAAATCATGGTATCGTAGACATTAGTATCTTGGGAAAAATCATGAAAAATATTGCTAAATTTTATGTTATATGATATTTTTCATCAATAAAAGGAATAGATGATGATATTTTCATAACTTTTTAGAAATAGATAATTAATAGTAAAATCCATAAAAGAGTTGATATTCATTCATCCAGACCTATTGAACATATTCATTCAGATCTTTGTTAACTGATGATAAATCAATCATTAAGTTTATATTTATACTTTATCACATTTATTGATTATTTTACTTATATGACCAACATCATGTTTATGAATGATAAATAAGATGTTGTTGAAATGTACATATTTTTTAAAAAAATATGTTGAGAGGGAAGTGGGGGTTTATATAAAGAAGTTGAGAATAGATAGTGGTACATAATTATCATGAAATGATTATTAATCTTATTTGAGAAATCATGGAATAAAATATCGGTATAGTTCTCCTTACACTCCATAGATAAATGTATTATGGGAAAGGAAACATAGATGTTTCGTGAATGGGAGAAAGTTATACTAGAGGGAAGCTGTTAGTACATTTGTATATATACAAAACAGATTTTTGTTGAGGTTAGAATCCAACATGAATTCCTTGATATTTTTTGCAACAAAAAAACATCATTGAAATAATTAATTTTTTTTGAAGTACCAGTTTACTAAAAATAAAAAATATAGATATTGGAAAATTTGATGAATAACATGAGGAAGGGATTTTATTAGGGTATTCACCCAATGGAAGAAGTTACCAATTTTTGAACAAGATTTATCATAATTTTATGGATTCATATGATGTGAAAATTTTTGAAAATCCAAATTCATTAAAAAGGATGTTGAAAATATTAAGGAAGAAAAATAAAATATTTGTAATGAAAATGAATTTAATTCAAAACAAATATATCAAGACTTATAGGAATAGTGTGATGTGGAAAGTGAAGATAAAAGAGAAACATTTAATTTTTCTTCCTTATAAAAACATGTTGAAACTAAAAATATTCTTTGGACACAAAAATATTTGATTCAGATAAAGAAAAGGTTAAGATTAAAAAAATCATACATTACTCATTTCACAAATTGATCTAGAGTGAATTTCAAAAGAAGTTGAACACAAAGAATGGGTTGATACAATAAATGAAGAGTTAGATCAGATTTATAAAAAAACACTTGGGAACTTGTTCCATATCCTACAAATATAAATTTTATTGGAAAAAAAATTGGTTACATAAACTAGATGGATGAACTTGGAAAAGTTTCAAGAAAAAAATCAAGACTTGTTTATAAAGGCTACACATAAGAGGATGGTGTGAATTTTGAAGAAACATTTTCCCTCATTATAATATTATAAACTATTAAAATGTTTCATGTAGTGGCTTCACATCCAAGTTACAAAGTTTATTAAATTGATGTAAAGTCATATTTTATAAATTGTTAGATTAAAGAAGAAGTTTACATTGAAAAACATTGGGGTTTTTATCTTCATAACTATGGAATAAAGGTTTTTAAATTTAAGAAATATTTTGTGGGTTAAAATAAGACCCACATTCATGGTACTCAAAACTTGATAATTTCTTGAAAATTTTGACTTGTACTAATGGTAAGGCTAATAAAAAATTATATGTTAATGAATTCAACTCTAAAACCATGATTTTAATTGTGTATGTAGATGATATAATTTTTCTGGAGAGGGAAATTTTTTTATAAAGACTTTTATAAATAAATGAATAGGAATGTTGATATGCCAATTTTTAGAGAATTAACTTTCTTCCTAGGTTTACAAGTAAAAATAATAATAATACATTTTTCTATATAAAGGAATGTATGCTAAGGAATTGATAAGAAATTTTGGAGTGGAAGAATATAAATACATTTCTAATTATATTTAAATTGGGATGAATGTGAGTAATGACTAAGTAGGAAGAAGTGTGAATCAGAGAGAATTTTGAAATTTTTTTGAGGTTGCTTTATCTAACATCTTCAAGAACTGACATTATTTAGGTTATAACCTTGTGTGCCAAATATCATAGCTATCCAAAATAATCTCATATTTTGGCATCAAAGTGGATTTTGAAATATGTTAATGGTATAACATCACATATTATATTATAAAAAATAAGTTTTGAAGTGAACTTTGATGGTAATAATGATGTTGATTGGGATTGAGATTTCAATAATAGAAAATCAACATCAAGATGGCCGTTTTTTCCTAGGAGAATGTTGTGTGTGTTGGAATTATAAGAAAAAGAGTTTAGTAACTTTTATCATAGTATAATTATAATATGATGTATCTACAAAGGCTTGTACTCAAATGTTGTGGCTGAATGTTTAGTTGGATGATTTGGAAGTTGAATATTGCAAAAAATTGAAGATACTTTGTGACAATCAATGATCAATTGATCTTTCAAAAAATCATATCCAACACTCAATATCAAAGCATATTGATATTATTTTTCACTTTATAATATATAATGTTTTTTGAGGAGATTTGTTTCCTGAAAACATTTCCAAGAAATATCAAAATTTTGATGTTTTCAAAAAAGTTATGCCAAGGGAGAGATTTGTAGAAATGGGGATACAACGTCATGTTCATTCTCCAACAAAGACTTCCAAATAATATTAATAAGTTACACCACTATTCTTTGGATTATGCTGAAAAAGGGGTAAAATTTTTACAGCTTTGTCTTATAATGGGGATAGAAGTACCTTCCTTACATAAGTGAATCTGAACTAGTTTTTATCATAAAATCCGGGATAAAAAGAACTAATTAGAAAAGATAAAATTAAGGGTGGTTTATCATAAAATGGTAACTCGTATTCTTTTCACAAAGATATGGAATTCATACGAAAATATTAATTTCTCCAGTAGTCTGGTTTCATGACACAATCATTGGAGAAGGGTTGTGTTTTTGTAAAAGTAAAAAAACAGAGTTGTTTACAAAAATGAGTTATGAAAATGTTAGAGTGTTGAAAATTGATAATTTGAAAATTTATTAATGATTTTATTCAATAAAACTAAAAGAGAAAGATTTATTATCCATTTTGATGTTTTGTTTTGATAGAGATTTGTTTTTGTTGACAACTAACTTATTGTAAAAGATTTTTTTTTGTAAATCAGAGGAAAGATGTGTTGTTGGTGGTTAATAAATTGATCATTGAGAAGTTTATGATAATTCAGATAATGAATGTTTTTTACAGAGTTGGTGATTGGATGATCCATCCAATGATACATTGGACACTTTTCATCAGAAAAATATTTTAATGGAAAGTCATAACTTGATAGATATTAGACTCATAAATTTTTCATTGTTTCCAAGACATGGAAAGATGGGAAGTCGTAGAAATTTTCAAAATTATTCATATTATGATTTATGGATCTCAAAGTTCTCAATTTCATGGAAAACCTCATGATATAAGATTTTAAATAAAATAATATAATTAAGATCTTCAGAAGAAGGCTTATAGACATAGTTCCTTAGACATAGATCTCAGCACAAAGGTTTGGACATAGTTCTAGACAAAGTAATTCAAACGCAACTCCTGATACTGTTACATAATAGAACCACAATGTAAGATTTTTTATACAGGTTTTATGTTTCTAGACTCAAAACTCCAGACACATTTCTACAAAAACTACAATATAAAGCGAAATTATAAGTAATTAAAGTTTGATAACATTTAACCTTGCTAATAAAACACACATTTTGTATAGGAGTTTCAGATAATGTTTTTGTTAGAATATTTATGTTTCTAAAATTCATTAAGTTCATGAAAAATGTGAGAATATGAAGATGATGGTTTTAGTCATACAAATAAGGTGAAAGTTTTTATGAAAATAGTCAACATTACAACATTTCTTATCAAATAGTCCTAATCAAACTAATGTAGCGAATTTACATATTGGTCGATGTTTATAAGATGGAGTAGATTAGAATATTACAACATAGTTTTCAGATTTATAATTTTCATGAATCATTGAACCTATTTTTTTAGTTTTTACAATTGTTGTAAAATGAAGAATAAGTGAAAAGTGTCTCAAAAAATCATATTTGAATATCTGAGCAATGATAATGGGGTGATCATATTTGTAATCGGATACAAGGCTCCACGCATAGAACAATAGACATACTTTTTTTGTATACATGGGTGATATTTTTGAAGTCGTTTCATCCCAAATAAGTTAATTGGTTGATGATATTTCTAAATATATGTGATGAAATAAATAATAGAGATTAAAGTCACTAGACAAAGAAAATTAGTGAAAGGATTAAGTTTCTAGTGAACAATTATTCTAGGATTTTGAAGTCTTTGTAAGATATAACAATGTTGTCAACCATTTTCAGTTTTCTTATAACATCAGAGTGATTAATAATATATTTATTTTTAATTAGATCTAGGGGACCATTAGTATGATGATTTTTTTAGAAACAAATTTCTGAACTGATATTTTATAAAAAACATGAATGAAATTTATAATGTTCTAAATCTAATGATGAAATATTTTGTTCATTAACGTTATTTTGTATCATTTAAGTAAATTTGAAAAGAGTTGATAAGATTAAATAAGTTTCTATTTTACTCTATAATAATTGAGAAAAGCTGAGTGTTGAGTCAATAAGGTTTTCCTAATGAATTTTCCATTCCTTCATACTTGGGGGAGATTGTTGAGTCAATAAAGTTTCCTTTTGAATTTACCATTTCTTCTTGTTTTTAAAATCACAAACACCTTATCTCAAGGAAAATTTCATTTTACCTTGTGTTTTACTTAAATAAGGAAAAATTTTCTTCCCCAATGAAATTTATCCTTACCATGTTTTTCATTGTTCATTATCTTGTCCAAGTATAAAATTTGGTTTCATATCTAAAACTGTGGAATCGTATAATACATAGATAAAGAGAATTCTGTTTTTAGACTCTGAATTCAGACTCCAAACTCTTATGAGTTCTAACTCCAAGTTCTATGAATTTAGATTCTAAACTCTTATGGGTTCTGACTCTGAGTTCCCTGAATTTAAACTCCGAACTCTTATTAGTTCTGACTCTGAGTTCTATGAATTCAGACTCCAAACTCTTACGAGTTCTAACTCAAAATTCTAATGAATTCAGACTCCAAACTCTTATGAGTTCTTACACCAAATTCTAATGAATTCAGACTCCAAACAAGGTCAGTTCAGACTCCAAAATCTCATGAACTCTATCTCTGAACTTTGTATGTTCAGACTCCAAATTCTCATGAACTCTGACTCCTAAATTTTATAGAGTTTAGGTTCCAAATTCCTTAGAAAACATAATCCTAATATCATTTTATTATAGACTCTGAATTCATTTTTCGTTAGACTCCGAACTTTTATTTTCTTACAATATAAATAATTGATTTTGGTTATGTAACCAAATTTTTGCTGACACTTGTTTTTTTATAAAAATATTTCAAGCATTCAGTTACTAACTAACCATTGTTTGAGTGAAACGTGTACAGGTCCATCTGAAATTCAAGGAAAATATTATCGTGGGAAGAGGGAGTCGACCGTTGGTGTTGTGCCTATAAATATGAGCTCATTTGAAAGAGATCTATACAGTTCTATGACTCTATAGATCACATGGTGTAGAAGTGATTTCTATAGAGATACTTTCATTGCTTTGTACGTACTGAACTTCTTGTTCAGATTTTTTTTGTGCGACTCCGATTGTTGCTATGTACAATCAAGGGCTTCCAGGGATAGGAAGATAGAGGTTCTGACTACCCCGAAGTTGAGGGCTTCCTTGCTTGGGAAGACAAAGGTGCTGACTAACTTGAAGTTGAGGGCTTGTGGGGATAGTAAGACAGACTTCGATCTTCATATCGAAGGCTTACCCTGGTGTGGGTAAGACAGACTTTATTGAAAGTATTAATCAAGGGACCTTTATCCAAGGTTGTTGGATACCTGTCTCTTTGGGTTAAAAGATTTACTACTTGTTACATGTTTTGTCACAAGTTTTCTTCTGAATTTTATTTTTTGAGAAAAGTATAACTATTTTATACTTCCTTATACTTATACTCTCATATAGTAAGATTCTATATGCTTTAAGGTAGAATCTTTTTCTTTTTAAACTTTCATTAAGTTTCATTTTCTGGAACCATATTTTTGGAATCACTTTCTCGGAATCATATTTCCGGAATCAAGAAAGTTTGTAGAACTAGAGGTTTTATAAATTACCTTGTTTAACCTTGTTAAACATAACCATCTTTAAAATTCCCAAAAGAATTTATAAAGTGTAAAATTCACCCCCACCCCTCTTGTATATTGATCATCATTAGGTAGTTTATTTAGTATCTCTATTATTTTGATCCTACAATTTGTATTATATAGTATATCATACTCACATACCATCTCAACAATTGGTATCAGAGGAGGTATCTGAAATACTTATATTCACCTATAGGTTTTCCTTGCTCAGTTTTCATTGTTCTATCTTTATCCTTGCTTAGGAATATTTTCCGTGAATCCAATGTTTTTATATTAACTAGTTTTTATAGAAATATTTATCTTTAAGATGGAATGAATCAATGTTGGTTCCATAGAAAATCTCAATCCAACAAGACCACGTATTTTTTATGGGAATGATAATGAATATTGGAGAGATCGTACAAAGACTTTTATTATCAATACTGGAGTTGATAATTTTGTTATGCTTACGGAAGGATATAAAATCCCTAAAAAGGAATTTAGTACCTTCAGCAATCATGAAAAGCATGAATATCAACTAAATTATAAGGAACTTAATAATTTTCTTTGTTCTATGACTAAAAATATATATAGCCAAATTTCATCTTGTGAATCAGAAAATTTTATTTGGAAGAAACCTGAAGTTACTCACTTTGGAACATCCAATGTTATTGAAACTAGAAGAGCCATGCTCAGAGCTGAATATCATGGTTTCTGATTTCCTTATGGATATCCCATATGTAAGGTGAAACAATGATTCATGACTATTGTGAATAGTTTATAATCCATGGGTGAGAAAGGATTATATGATGATGCTCTTGTTGATAAGATCATAGACATTATTCCCAATGAATGGGAATCGAAGAGAACTGATATTAATGAGAACAAAAATGTTACTCAAATTTCTCTTGATGAACTTTTCAGAGCTCTTCTTCAACATGAGATTAGAATGAAGATAAATGATAATAATATAAATTAGAAGAATGGGAATGGTAGTGCTGATTTTACTACAACATCAAATCATATGAAATCCAAGACTCCTGAGAGAGTTACTAGATCCAAATCAAAGAAGATTGTTGTTCAATCTGAATCTAGAGGAAGTGAATCTTCAGAAAATGAATTAGCCAATCCTGCTCGAAGGATAAACAATATTGTTGGACAGAAGAACTTTCAATCCAGATATAAGAAGAACAAAAGGAAAGATAAGAAAGATTCAGAAGTTACATGCTATGAATTCAAGAGAGCTGGACATATAAGTCTTGATTTTCCTATGCATAATAGAAAAGAAAGAAAGGAAAATAATTATGAGAGAAATAGAACGAATTACTACAAAGATAAAGATATGAAATTCTTGAAATATAATGACACCTATAGTGCTAGTGGTGGAGACTCGTTAGATGAATCATTAGATTATGAATCTTCTGGACATAATAATCTTGTTCTAATATCCAGACTACCTATTGACAATCATTGCCTAATGGCTAAGGTACACAATGCTGAATCAATTACCAATGTTTCTTTAAATGAAAAGTATAGTCATAGTAAATACTATAACTCTTCTAATGATGAATCTTATTCTAATGAATATGATACTCTACCTACCTATGAAGAAGTTTCTAGTTTTTCTAAGCTCCTTGAGATTGAGAATTCAAAGCACTTGAAAAAACTTGATAAGGAAAACTCTAAGAATACTATTTTTACTAAGGAAATATCATATCTTTCTAAATATCTTTATAAGAAATTTTTTGACTTTGAAAGTATTTCAAAAAATCTTGAGGAAGTAAATTATGAGAAGAATAAACTTTCTATGTATTTAGAAAACGTAATTTCTTAGGAAAATGTTTTCGAGCCTAACTCTAGTTCCAAATCAAATGTTTTAGAAGAAAAAGAACATGGTTATCAAACTGAAATCTGAAATTTTTTCCTTGAGGAATTGTTTGTCAAATTTTACCTTAGTTAAGGAAAATTTTGATAAGATGTATTCTCAAATCCGACCTCTAATGAATAATTCTAGTTTTGGTTATACTAGTTCTAAACCGATTTTTAGTAACAATTATTTTGTTCCTTAAAGTACTCATTTCTGCACTAAGTGTCTGTGTGGTGGAAATTGGGAAACAATTTGTTCCCTAAACAAAACTCAGTCTTTAGGATTTCATAAACCCTATTTTTCCAAGAAAATGTGGGTGCCTAAAATTTTGCTTTCTGAAATTTCCAGATCCAAGATAGTTTGTCTTATGAAAGTCTAACTCTTTTGTTTTCAAGAAAATAGAGAGAGTACCAACAAAAATACATGGTACATTGATAGTGGATGTTCCTGGCATATGAATGGTAACAAAAACTACTTTGAAAAGATTATCAAGTCAAAAGGAGGAAAAGTAACTTTCAGAGACAATGCTCAAGGAGAAATTATTAGTATAGGTAACATCGTTCTTCTTGAAAAAACATTGATTTAAAATGTTTTATTTGTTAAGGGTTTTAAGCATAACCTCATTAGCATAACCCAATTATGTGATGAAGGCTACCTTGTGAATTTTTGGAATGAAAAGTTCTTTTTACACAATTCCAAGGAAGAGTTTATTCTTTCTTCCCCGAGGCAAGAGAATGTATACACTCTAAACATAGAGGACCTTAGGAGCAAAGATCTACCTTGCCTTAGTGCTATGGAAGATCATTCATGGTTGTGGCATAGAAGGTTAGGTCACTGTAACTTTAAGAACCTATGAAAACTTTCTATGAAAAGACTTTTTAAGGATCTACCAGTTCTCAGATTTTATTCTTCAAAAGTTTGTGACCCTTGTCAATATGGAAAGAAACATAAATCAACCTTTAAATGAGTCGTTGAAGTCTCAACTACTGATGAATTACAGTTAGTGCATATGGATCTCTTTGTTCCAACACAAACTAGTAGCATTGGAGGCAAGTATTATGTATTTGTTTTAGATGACGATTACACTAGATTTACGGGGGTCTATTTTCTAGAAAAGAAGTCTAAAGCTTTCTCATATTTTAAGAGTTTTAGATCCTAGGTTAAAAATTAGAAAAACCTTCCATTTAAAACTATTCATAGTGATCATGGTGGAGAATTTCAAAATTATGACTTTGAAACTATTTGTAGTAGAAAAGGCATTACTCACAACCTCTCATCACCCATAACACCTCAAAAAATGGCATTGTTGAAAGAAGATATAGAATTATTCAAGATATAACAAGAACCGTGTTGAGTGAGTATTCAGTAGCCAAACATTTCTAGGTTGAAGCTGTAAGTACTTATTATTATACAATAAATCGAGTTTTAATTAGACCTTTTCTTTATAAAATGTCTTATAAGTTATGGAATGGTAGAAATCCTAGACTTTCCTACTTCAAGGATTTTTGTTGCAAGGTAATAATTTTGAATAATAAAGATAATCTAAACAAATTCACACAAAAATATGATGAAGGAATTTTCTTAGGCTACTCCATGACCTCTAAGACTTATAGAGTTTTGAATAAAAACACTTGTAATGTTAAAGATATAGTACATGCCAAATTGGATGAAACTGGTCCCTTTGTTTTTAAAGAACCCCAACCTACACCCTCAGATGTGTTTTCAAAAACTAATTATCAACCATTTTTAGAAGATCCTTCTGATAAGGAAAATGTCCAAGAAAATGTTTCTGAAGCATTTACCATAGAAGAATTTCTATCTTATGTTGATGAACATGTATTACAAAACCCAAATCAGTTATTTCTTAGGAATCATCCCAATGATAGTATCATTGGTGATGTGAATCAACCTGTAAGGACTAGAAGTTCCTTAATAAATTAAGTAGAAAATCTATCATTTCATTCCCAATTAGAACCAAAAAGCACTAGTGAAGCTTTCGGTGATGATGATTGGATAAATGCTATGCAAGATGAACTAAATGAATTTGAATGGAATAAAGTCTGGTCCTTGGTTGAAAGACCTAAGGAAATTTCTGTTATTGGTGTTAAATGGGTCTTTAGAAATAAGTGTGATGAAAATGGAATCATAGTTAGAAATAAAGATAGGTTAGTTGCCAAATGCTATAATCAACAAGAAGGAATAGACTATGAAGAAACATATGCTCTAGTAGCTTGACTTGAATCTATTCATATATTACTTGCCTTGCGGCATTCTTTAATTTCAAACGTTTTCAAATGGATGTGAATTGAGCTTTCCTTAAAGGTTATGTTCAAGGGGGAGTTTTTGTTGAACAACCTCATGCTTTTGAAGATACAAAACATCCTGATCAGATTTTTAGACATACCAAATATTTGTATGGACTTAAGCAAGCCCCTCTATCCCGATATGATAGACTTACATGATTATTGCTTCAAAATAATTATGTTAAGGAAATGCAGATCCAACTCTTTTTATAAACAAAGATATGAAAAATGTTTTGATTGTTCAAATTTATGTTTATGACATTATATTTGGTTCAACTCAACAATCGTTAACTGATTCTTTCGCGGATCTAATGAAATCTGAATTAGAAATGAGTACGATAGTGAGTTAACATTTTTCCACGGTTTTCAAATTTCTCAAAAACCAGAAGGAATCTATATATCCCAACATAAGTATATTAATGATATTATTAAAAAAGTATGGATATGACAACCCTAAGAGTATATGTACTCCCCTCGGTACCTCAAATACACTTGATCATGATGAAGGTGAGAAACCAGTAGATCAAACCTCTTTTAGATGTATGATAAGAAGTTTACTTTACTAAATAGCCAATCATCCAGAAATAATGTTTTCAGTATGCTTATGTGCAAGATATCAATCCAATCCTAAGGAATATCATTTAAAGGCAGTGAATAGAGTTTTTCAATACTTAAAGGGAACCATGGATTTAAGACTCTTTTACACTTCAAGAAATGATTTTGTTCTAAAAATCTTTTCAGACGCTGACTTTGGTAGATGTAGAATGGATAGAAAGAGTACACCCGGAACTTTTCATTTCTTTAGAGATTCATTAGTTTCTTGGTCATGAAAGAAGAAACATTCAATAGCACTTTCCACTACTAAAGCTGAATATGTAGCAGCTGGATGTTGTTGGGCTCAAGTGTTGTGGATGCAAGACACACTCACAGACTATGGTATGAGTTTTACCAAAACACAAATGTTTTTTGAAAATAAAAGTGCAAATGCCCTTAGTAAAAACCCAACACCTCACTCTCGTGCAAAACACAAAGATATTAGGCATTACTTTCTTAGGGATCACACACAAAACGGAGATATCATTCTTCAATTTATCGGAATGCAAGATCAACTTGATGATATTTTCACAAAATCTTTACCCTTTGATAGATTTGAATACATTATGCCAATTTTAGGAATTATAACCATAAGGTAATCCTCCTTGTTAACTTTCTGTTGAACCAATCTCATTACAGTAATAAACTTCTTTTCATAGGGGAGTACATTTTCTTGTGAGTTTTCAAAAAACTTTCGTAATGAAGTTTTCAATATTTTTCATACTTGAAATTTTCGTAATGTAGATTTTCGCACTTGAAATTTTATTTATAAAGATTTTTGTACATGAAATTTTTGTAATAATGATTTTTTTACTTTAAAGTTTCGTAAAGAAGATATTCATACTTGAAATTTTTGTAAGGAAGGTTTTTGTAGTCATTTTATTTTGGAATCTAAAGTTCTTCAAGCAAGATTATTACCTATTACGAATAATCTTCCTGGAAATATGAAAGGAATGTTTTCTTTCTTTCATTTTCGTAGTCATAATTTACTTACTGGTATTTTCTTTTGTATTTTAAATTTTTCAGATTTTAATTTCATTAAATCCAAATGTTTTTCTTAAAACCTCAAAAGATCGGATTCTATCCCGATTTCATTGTGGCTATCATATCAACTGTTAGATCTAATCAGAATATTTATCAACCGTTGGATTGACTTTGGAAGTTCAACCGTCGTTTCAAATGCCTATATAAAGGACCCCCCGATAGTGATCCCACATTGGATTTCAAGACTTTTTGGGCTGAAGATCTGCCCCGTTTCAAAAGTGCATTCCAAACCTCACAAATCATGCTCAAATCAGAATTTCTGTTGAAGTTCCTTTTCAGGAGATGTCAACTGCCAAGCTGATTTCGGAATGGTAGATTTACAGAGAGAGGTTGGTGCATCCTAATTTCTTTTCCAAGTACTATTCCATTATATCCAAGAACATCAAGTTGAATGTATGGGAAAGCATTTTCATATCAAAGCCAGGAGCTCAAGATATAGTATATCTGGATTTTCTTGTGGAATTTTATGAATCTGTAAGTTTTTTCAAAGAAGAAGAGAGGAGTAAATTTTCTTTCAAAAGATATGGAAAAACTTATTCCCATTCAAACACCAAGGCTGTTAGCTTGGTGGGGTTTTCTTATGAAGGGGAAGCTGAATTCTATTCCCATAAATTGCTGGATGTACAAGGAAGTTTTTTCAAGGTGAAAGCTATGGAGTGTCATGGAAATTCAGATGTCACGACTCAGAAGATTTCTCATTTGTTTATAAACAATCAGATCCATGAATTATGGGTTCATGGATTCATCATTTCGAGAAAGGGTGACAAGGACACGTTGAAGAAGAGTGACATATACTTTTTGGACTTCTTGGTAAACCAAAGGAATATTAACTTGATGAACTATATTCTCATTATGATTGAGAATATTAAGAATGGGAACTTGAATGCTCAGATAATCATGTATCCATCCATCCTCTCAAAGCTAATTGTTTGGTGCCTTGAATTGGTCAAGATTCCTTGCAGTTCCAAGCCGAGGAATTGAAAAGTCATTTTATTAAGTGATGATACATTGAAAAGAATGAATATTGGTTTCTCTAAATATTCCATAGAATTCTATGACTTACTAGAGGAAGAGGCTGAAGTTATACCGAAGAAACAATAAGTTCTTGAGCCATCGAAAAAAGGAGGAAAGAAGAGAAAGTTGAAGGAAGTAGTAGTTGAAGGTAATCCCCCAGAGGCTAAATGAACCCAATCCGCACCTCCAAAGCCCAAGAAGAAGAAAGCTTATCTGGATGAGGATGTAGATAAATGGAGGGAAGACAAAAAGTATAGGAAAGCATGGGAGCCAAGTTTTGGTTTAGATCATGCTAAGGCCAAGGCATTAATAGAGAAGACAACAAATGAGCTTGAGAAGCAAGATGAGGAAAAGAAGTTAATGAAAAAGATGCCTGAGGTTAAGATTGTGCAATCCCTTCTAAGGGATACTGAAATAACTTCCAAGAATATTCTGGTACCAGAATCATTCTAGATAGAACCCTTACCCGAGACTCTGGGGAAGAAGCTCATGACTCTAGAAAAATCCCAAGAGAAGGTTGTTGAAGAAAAAGAATCAATCAAAAGAGTAGAAGTAGAAGTTTAAAGTAGTGGTGACATAAAAGATTTTATTAAGTAAGTGGAGGACTTTCATGAGAAGGAATGACCATCAGAGAAATTTTCAATCCAAACTTCTCAAGCCGAATCTTCTAAGCTTGCTACTCCTAGATTAGATGACAAGGTTAAAGATGATGTGAACAAGTTATCTGAGGAAGAAAGTTATAATAAACATTTCATTCATCTTGAAGATGGTGAGACAGGAGCTGAGAAAAAGAAAATAGTTGAAGATAGAATTATTCAGTAGTCTGACAATGAACATGAGTCTCTGGATAAGGAAGCTATTCTGAGAACAAATAAGGGGAAACAGGTGGTTGAGGATATACCAACTAAAGTTGTTTTAAGGAAGAATGAAGTTGGTGGATCTTCGAAGAGGAAGCTTGTCGAGCTAGAAAAAGTGTCTTCACCAAGAAAAGTCTTAGATTCAGAATCATCATCCCTAGGATATGATTTAATTATTCAATCACTAAAGAAGCTTGTTGACACCATTCTGATCTTTCCAAGCATTGAATCGAGACGTCAGATGCTCCAACATAGCTTGAATCAAAAATTGGATTCAGTATCCATGGTGATGGATAAGTGTGTAAAACATGAGGCTGATTTGAAGAACATCTTCATTAACTATGAGGCCCACAAAAAATCTTGTAAGAAAGTGATTAGCAGGTTGAAGAAGATAGTTGAATATTTCAGAGATCTTGATGAGTTTCAACATGATGTTAAAGAAACCTTTGATATTGAAGATAGTAAAATCAAGGATCTCACGACAAGATTTGAGGAAAAGCTAACCCTTGAGTAGAATACTAGGATAAAAGAGGTAAACTATCTGAATGTGAAGCTATATTCTGTTGCCCAATGTTGGAAGAGGGAAAGGGATCTTTGGATCGAGATCGAAGAGAAGCTAGTTAAGCAAGATGAGTTGTTGAAGGTTCCGGCAGAGGCTCATAAATCTCAGGAAGAAAAGATCAAATCATTAGAGAAGAAAGAAGAGGATCAGGATCAGATCCTAAAGAAAGAAGAGGATGACCACAAGGAAATCAAAAAGCTGAAAACCATAGTGAAGAAATTGATACCCAAGGAAAAGGAAGGAAAATAGATCAAGTCCGATCTTTTGTTTTTTTTTCTTCCTCATAAAAATTCTTCCTATCTTAATGAATTTTTGGTTGCTCACTTTTGTTTGTATGCTTTGTACTAACATTTTAGGTACTATAATTTTTTTTCCATTCACTCAAATTCTTTTTGAAAATCACGAAGGGGGAGAAAGTAAAAAAGAATACTAAGAAAAGAGGAAATATCCCTAAGTAAGGGTGAGTTTATCAAAGGGGGAGTTTCCATTACAGAGATTTTCGTACTCCAGATAATGAAATATCCCATTCCAAAAATCTAGAATACGATCCTCAGTGTTCCAAAGCCTAAGGGAGAGTTAGTTATATTAATCTATGACCATTTGATAAAGAAAATTAAGTTTTATTTTCAAATTCAAGAAAAATATTTTCTATGTACTTTTATTCTTTTTCGTAAGGATGTTTGTGCTTTCCAAAAAGGGGGAGATAATTGAGTCAATAAGGTTTTCCTTATGAATTTTACATTCCTTCATACTTGGGAAGATTTTTGAGTCAATAAGGTTTCCCTATGACATTAACATTCCTTCTTATTTTAAAAATCACAAACACCTTATCTTAATGAACATTTCATTTTAAGTTGTGTTTTACTTCTATAAAAAAAATTTCCTTCCCCAAGGAAATTTATCCTTACCATGTTTTTCATTGTTCATTATCTTGTCTAAGTATAAAATTAGGTTTCATATCTAAAACCTAGGTATCATATAATACTTAGATAAAGAGTTTTATATTATTAGACTCTGAATTCAGACTCCGAACTCTTATGAGTTCTGACTCTGAGTTCTCTGAATTCAGACTCTGAACTCTTATGAGTTCTGACTCTAAGTTCTCTAAATTTAGACTTCAAACTCTTATGAGTTCTGACTCTGAGTTCTCTGAATTCAGACTCTAAAATCGTATGAGTTATGACTCTGAATTCTAATGAATTCAGACTCTGAACGTTGTCCGTTCAGACTCCGAATTCTCATTAACTCTGACTCCGAACATTGTATGTTCGGACTCCGAATTCTCATGAACTCTGACTCTGAAATTTTATATAGTTCAGGTTCCAAATTCCTTAGAAAAAATAATCTGAATATCATTGTATTATAGACTCCGGATTCATTTTTTTAGTCTCCGAACTTTTATTTTCTTACATTCCGAATAATTGATTTTGGTTTTTTAACCTTATTTTTTCTTACACATGTTTCTGTTATAGAACGATGTCATGCATTTAGTTACTAACTAACTATTTTTTTATTGACACATGTATGGGTCCCTCTGAAATTCAAGGAAAAATATGACCATTGGAAGAGGGATCCAACTGTTGGTGTTGTACCTATAAATAAGATATCATTTGAAAGAGTTCTATACTGTTCTATGACACTAGAGATTACATGCTGATGAAGTGATTTCTAGATAGATAATTCCATTACTTTGTGCGTACTGAACTTATTGTTCATATTTTATTTGTGAAACTCTGATTATTTTTGTGTACAATTGAAGGATTCCAGGGATAGGAAGACAGAGGTGTCGACTACCTTGAAGTTGAGGGCTCCCTTGCTGAGGAAGACAGAGTTGCCGACTACCTTGAAGTTGAGGGTTTGCGTGGATAGCAAGACAGACTACGATATTTGTATCGATGACTTACCCTGGTGTGGGTAAGACAGACTTTCTTGAATGTATTAATCAAGAGATCTTTATCCAAGGTTGTTGGATATCCATCTCTTTAGGTTAAAATATTTACTACTTGTTACTTGTTTTGTCACAAGTTTTCTGGTGCATTTTATTTTTTGTGGAAATTATAACTATCTTATAAATCCTTATACATGTACTCTGATATAGTAAGATTCTATAAGCTTTAAGGTAGAATCTTTATCTTTGTAAACATTCATTAAGCTTAATTTTCTGGAACCATCTTTTTGGAATCACTTTCTCGGAATCATATTTTCGGAATCAAGCAAGTGTGTAGAACTAGAGGTTTTGTGAATTACCTTGTTTAACCTTGTTAAACATAACCATGTTTAAAAGTTCCAAAGAAATTTTGAGAGTGTACAATTCACCCCCTCTTGTATATTGAGCATCATTAGATACTTTATTCAGTATCTCTATTATTTCAATCATACATTTGGTATTATAGAGTATATCATACTCACATACCATCTCAATACTGAGAAGAGGTTTAATGAAGTTCAAATGTCTGAGAAATCTAGATGTGTGAATTTGGGTGAGTTAGAAAATATTTTAGTTTACCATATTTTATTTTATTGAACCACCTATAAATAGAGGAGGAATTTACCTCACACTTAGATACTATATACCAATGCATAAAGATGATACTCTACTAATTTGGTTTTAAAGATAAGTTTCCAAATGAATTCGTTTCATGTTAAATAAGTGTTTTCATACATAGGGCGCTGGTTATATGATAGACAGAGGTTAGTTTAGATTATTAGATTGCAAGAATGGGACTGAGGGAATATATCACCATTTTGAAAAGAAGTTTGAGAAGAGTAAATTTTCTATTCGGGGAGAATAGAATGTTTGGAACAACAAAAATTCAACAAATTACTTTCATATGTATTCCATCAGATTCAGGCAGATCTGATAGAGGTAGAGCAGACATATGATTACAAACAGATCTTTGTAGGGTATAAAGTTTCAATGTTTCATTTCTTTTGTATCATGATTTTTTTAGAATTTTTTTAAAATGATGGGAGTGAATATAATCATTCCAATCAGGATATATAATGCTCTCCAATGGGATTTGACACAAGATTTATTCGCTTCATTATAATAGTGAATTTCCATAGAACTAGGAGAGTGGATATGGTAAGGATATAGGTTCTCACACTGAGGTCAAACATTGTAAATCATCTGTTCCTTGTTTACTTAACTATTTATTCATCTGCTTGAGTTTACTAAATTTATAAGAAAAAAATATAAAAAGTTGTAGGGTTTATTTTTCTTAAATTTGTAATTTGTAAAAATATAATCTATAATTCAACCCCCACCCTTTCCAGTGATTGAATGATCCTTATAAAATTCAATTGTACTATTATCCACTCTGATATACGGAAGTATATCCCAAAAAAAATACATCATTTAACCCTCACTTCTTTTCAACTACCTCTAGCATTCGGGGTGGTGCTCCTAAGGTCATATGAAAAATTTGTTCAGCTTCTATTTAAAGGGAGAGATATTCTAGGGCATTACAAATTGGTATCAGAGTTTGTTTTTTATTTTTTTATTACTATTTGGAAGTTAGTGGACATAAGATATAGGAGTGTGTTAGATCTTGTGATGAAACCCAGACTGGTGAATCATAAAAACGTTTTTCTAAAGTAATTATAGGTTATCAATGATATAGGATTGATGTTTTGAACATTTGATCTAATGTTTGAAATTATTTTCACCTACAGTGGAACACATAAGGTTTGAGATTTATGATTTATGTTTTATTGGATTCATGGTTCTTATCCCATTGGAAAGTGACTGATGATTATAATATCGGATCTTGTCCTCTATGGGAAAGAGGCATCACATGTATTATATTAGGAACATAGGATCCAAATGATATAGGCCTTCTAGTGTGATCATTTTCATTTATGACTAAGGCTCTTCAGTTTAAATTTTTGAAACTGATCATTCAATGTTTTACCAGATAAGTACATGGTGGAATTCAACTCATTTGGGATAACCTCTATGTGTGGTTCCTTCTGATGTAAAATCTTATGAATATTAGATTGAGATGATCGATAGAGATGATGGTGATACAGTCCCTTCAGTAGAAGATTGTTGGAAACATAGAGGGGTTTCTATGGGATTTTGTTTCCCTATTGGTTCGCTATGCGAGGGTGAGTTTTGTGTAGGTTTAGTTACATAGAGTAAAAGTAAAAACCAATATTATTTTTCCCATATTGATTGAAATGGAATTATACTTAACCAAAATTTATTTTTTAGTTTCACTCACACATGTATCATATTAGATGATACCATTAGCTATGATAGTAGTATGACTAGATCCCATAGGGAGAAATTAGATGTTCATATTCTCAGAAACAACGAGTGACCTAGGTTCAGTTATTCAAAGTTACTATAATGACCTATATGGTTTTTTATCACGTAGCATATAATATAATTCCTTCTATCTAGACATAGTGGTTGTGGCTCTTTGATATAGATCAGAAAGGGGTGATATCAGTTGAGTGGGTATATTTGTGTGATGTGGCCAAATGTTCAGTTTTTTAAAGTTCCAATAACAACCTATATGATGTTTTACCAGATATCTTAAAATGAAATTCTATATAACCAAACCTCGTTAATACAGTTCCTTGAAATGCGTCATTATATATAATTCATGCGGAGTAAACCTAAGTTTGTGGTTCTCTAGGGGGGTCTATATGTATGGATGCTCAGGGAGCGTCACTGCCTCAGTGGATGGGTTTTTATATGAAGTCGTTGTAGAGATGAGACCCTTGAGAGGGTGTTGGAATTTGAAATGTTGTGGGATGAATAAAATGAGAACTGTGTAGTGTTTCCCATGAATTATAGCCTTTGGGATAATAGACATGTTTATGGTCAATGTAGGAGGACTTAGAGACCTATGTGTTGTGGCTTAGTGTTTAGTGAATCAGAGCCTTGTTTTGATTGAGGGAAACCCATGTAAAGGTTTTACATTGTTTTATTGGTTCCTTTGAAGTCGGAAGAATGGTAGCATGTGATATTTTGAGATCAATGTATAGGAGGGGCTACTGGGATGTGTTATATTAATATATAATCCTTGTAAAATTTTATGGGGAAATAACCATGTGATTTATTGCATTGGGTATAGCGGTTTGGTTATAAGGGAAAAATTGGTAGGATGCTTGACTCTATGAATTTTTGATACATTTACTAGTGATGAAGTGATAGGGCATGGATAAATGCATAGAGTTTTGGGAATGAAACTGATTGGGGGATGATCACATGTTATTTCCTGGACACATGAGGGACATTGGATTAATGAAAATGAGCCTAAGGTTTCATCTATTTGTATAAGTATGACCTGTAGGATAGAATGACTAGTTGGTTTAGTAATGTGAGCCAAGTTGTGATGATATATGAATCCTAGGATCATGACTCAAGTTAAATGATTGGGTGGTATGATATTTTAATCCTATTATGTGGGGAGATATGAGAATTGTATACAGCATTTTCACATGGTACTCATTTAAATTATAAATTGATGAGTGGCCATGTGGGGGATGAGGAATAAATAGTTTAAATGTGACTATTATGGGAATGCAAATTCTTGTCCTAGATAAGGGTTTTGAAATATCACTCCATGGTAGAAGGGACATTGGATGTTGATTGGTTGTAGTGGCATGGCCGATTCGGTTGAATCATGTTCAGAAACTGATGGGATGAGATGTGGATTCATTGGGAGGTGACAAACATGTGTGATGATTGCACATGTTGAGGATGATCTTGAGGACTATTTTTTGGAAATTTGTTTGGTGGGGAGTGATCCATTTTATGTTAGAGGATTATCCCCTCTTTATGAAATTGATCATATTAGATGTCATGTGTGCCATTTTTGGAAGCTACAAATGGGTAGTAATTGATATTGTGATATCACTGAGGAATGAGTGGGTTTGTTCATGTGTAGTCATTGCTTTTGGGGATAGATAGGTAATGTAACATGGTTATCCAAATTTGATCCAATAATCCTATGGTAAAGTAACTCCTATATTGGATTGTTTGATGTTAGTTATTGATATACAATCCTCGCACTATAGGAACCATGGATAAGAGAACTTGCCATTGGATGGCTGTTTAGGCACTGTGACATTGGGGAGATATTAGAATTGAGTTGATTGGGATTTTATAGAGGGTTCCAGAGAATAGTTCATATGTAATATTGGATGGATTATGAGCATGGTCTTCCGGCATGGGATGGTTTATGATGATTCGAATGTGATCGAGTGTTTTAGAAATGCATTGATGGTTGTATCCAAGTACTTTTGGGGGTATGTTATCTAGAGTAGGATCCACATTAATTCTCACATGTAACATGATGTTGTGAGATAGAAATAGTATTGATAATATTGTTTTGGGTATGATGGGTTGTTTTAGTTGATGGTCGTTTATTATCAAGGGAAGTTCGTCTGCTTAGAGATCTCATGTATGGTCAGAGAGACCTACTGATTTTGGTTTATAATTAGGGAATGGTGGTACAACTAATGTTGTCTAGTTATTTATTTAGTGTATGTGTATGATAAAGTGAGAATCACATTGGTTTCATCCATGGATCATGGGGATGGATTTCCAATTAGAAATCCCATTGCAGGAAGCATCAAGGCATTGGAATTAGTCATAGTGAACTAAATCATATAGTTGGGAGAACCTTAAGCTCTATGATTAATCAAATTTGGAATCCTAGGGTCTCTCAAAATGGATTGGTATAGTTAGGAATCATCTTGGTAGTTTACTTATGGTGGTAGGTGAACCTCAAATTTTGGTGAGTTGGATTCTATAATAAGGAGTTGCATATCAAAAGCTCATTTATCTTTCCAGAGTAGTACATGGTGGTTTGGATGTTAACTGATAAATAATTTATGTTGGTATGTCTAATTTAAATACCACCAAGAATTGTCATGGAAAAAAGTTTTATAGTGGGGTGTTTGCAATACCCTATATGTATGGGTAGGTTTGAATGTTCTAGAAAAATTTGAATTTTCAATTTTATGGATGAGATGAATTTTGATCTGATATTTGGAATGATGTTATAAGGATTGTAACATCTTTAAGTGATGTTTTTAGACATGGTTTGAGGTCTAGGAGGTGCCTCGGGTGCTCATGTGACCCTTATCAGCTTCATGTATGTTTTTGTTTCTTTGGAGGTTTATTTGCCAAGGTGCATGTTTTGGTGTGAATGATTTAGAAGAAATTGTGTGACAACCTAAGTGTGAGTAGATTTTCAGTTCAATTTGAATAGATCATGGTCTATGTGAATGGTTATCACACGGTATGTGGAAAACCATACACACTTCAGAGGAAACTGTCTAGGGTGACATAGACCCGGGGCTTGGCACACAGTTGACACAAAAGTGCAGATAAACCATGTGAAATGTTTTAGACTGAGATAGTTCCAATTTGTATAGTTAGTGATATTTTGGAAAACTGTGAGGACCAATGGTTTGAGAGGGTTGTGATTAGGTAGAGTGATACAGTTGGTTTTTTCGTGGTTTTTCTAACTCTGTGGCCAAACCTCACTACCTATTAAAAGGGGGAAAAGACTATTCATCCTCCCTACCCTTCAATTTTAAGATGGGCTAGAACACTTCTCCCCTCTCCTACCCTCATCCAATCCAAAATACCTCCCCTGTCCTCTCCTCTTTCAAACCATAAATATAGGTCCTACAATGGGTGTTTCTTGCTGATTCTAGGTACGTATCAACCTCTATCGGCCTTTGTTTCACTTTTATTCCTCTTATTCTAATTTTCAACTTCATTACACTGGTTTTCATTTGATATTACACCAAATCATAGTGTAATTTCTATATTATCTAGTTTATTTATTTATACTTAGGAAGAGATCATCTTGATACTATGTTGGATTCCTCTTTTATTAATTTATTTAAAGGTGTGTCACTATGTGAATATTTTCTAGGTTTTACTTTTAATTAAAATAAAATTCCTATTTACTCTCCATTATTTTTTTGGGATTTCACTCAACATAAGGATACAGATGTGAGATAGGCCCTTGGGATTTCATTGGATGAGATTTCAGCACGAAGATGATGTTTGGTGAAATTTGGGCATTATTCTTTTTTTAAAATTGTTTAATTAATTATAAATGATTATATTTAACTTTGTTTGATGCCTTGTTGTGGAATAGTATATTAAGAGTATGGGTTATGGAATATTGATATTATATTAATCTTGTAATATTTTCTATACAATAAATATAAAATGAAAATATTATTAAAAGGTTGGGGTGAACATACATTTTTTATGAAATTTATGCTTTTTTATGATGCATTGGGGTGTGTTCACACCATTAGGGCATCAATATATTTAATTAAATTGTTTAATCATAAACTTTAATTACTATATGGGGATTCATAATGTTACATAGCCTAATGAAACGTGGTTTTGGATAGTTTTCATTAGACACCAATGACCATGGTATTTACATTAAATGTGCTTAGCCTAGATGGAGATACACTAGGCTATATATGAAGGGTTGGGTGAGTGGAACAACATAGTGATACCTTAACAAATGAAATGGGGGAATTGATCATCTCTTTTACTTTTTCTTATGTGATAAACCACATGTATTTGGAAAGGTTGTGGTACCTTGATGATGATGAAACCAAAGGATGAAGTGTCCTTTAGGAATAAAGTATTGACCCAAAACCTTGAATAAGACCATGGACCCTCATAATGGAGACAATAATATGTAGTTACCAAAAGGACCCAATTAGGGTGCCCCATTGGTAGACCAACCCTGGGAGGGTGTGTATGGATATTGATAGATTGGGTAAAGAATGTCACTTAGAACCTGAACCAATGTGTGAGCTCAATGTGGGTGATATGATGATGGTGGGTGTGGGTGTTCAAACAACCCTTGGGTTATATTTACATTGTTTACTATTTATTCATGGTAGTATTTTACTTCTCGAGATGATTGGGACTCATATATTTTTTCCAACAAAGATGTGATTTCAAAAGGATCTCGAGAATCATTTGATCAGATGAATGAGACCCAGGGATACCTAGTATAGTTGGGATCCAGTATCATAGTATGTTATTGGTGGATTCCTAGATCAGATATAATTCATAGATATGGATGATGTTGGAGTGTATTGTATGAGGTGGTACCTAGGCTATATCATTAGAGTTATGTGATTTCAAATGTATTGAAATACCATAGATAGAAGGCATTTATTTAATCCTATAATTCAATTATGAATCTAGGGTACTGGGATTAAAATGAATATACTAGTAGACTATTGATAATTCCCTTGATATTTGTGCTTTTTATATTTTTATGAGTTTTCAGTTGGGAATATACCCCTAAGAATTGATGTTCGACATTGCAAGGGTGATTATTATATCCCATTGGTAGATGCCTATTATATGAGAGAACACACTACCTTCAGCTTGGTTGAGGAACCACGAGATATTATATTCCTATTTTATTGGTTGTGATGTCCAAGGAGGGTATTCTCTTTCATTTCCTTAGTCACCCAAGAATCAATAACGTTAGGATGTATATAATATATTATGGCCACCCCTTCTATGAATCAACCATTGTATGAACATTGATAATTTTTAGCTACTATTGTAACATCATATTACCTTGATCCGGTATGTTTTCCCTTTTTCTATGTTCCTTTATGGTTTTAAAAATCTTTTTAACTAATTTTTCTGGGTTTACTATAGACTGAATAATAGGTATACGAAGTGTTTCAAAAGTACACATCGTGTACTTAGTGCTAGTTTCATGTCGTGAATGTGGACTCATGCCGTGAACTAGTACACATCATCTAATAGAGGCTATTTAATCTAAAGCGATGTGGTTTTTCAGTGTAACTTATTTTGTGTGGATTACGTGTCGTGACCAAGGGGTACAGGTCATGACCCGGCCCATTCCTAGGTTTAAGTAAAGTATTTTTCTATTTTTCTTGGCCTTTTCCCTCCTAAACCTCCTGTCTATCGACCATAAACTGCTCCAAATAAGTTTTCAGAGGTGTCTCACCTTCCAAATCAATCTTATCAGCTCTGGTTCATCATTTCTTATAATGTACATCACTCTGGGTAATTTTTTTCTCTTATTCTTCCTTGGAATAGATTTCAATAGTTCCCTAGACTTGCATTATTGGATACTTTGATTCATGGTTGAGGTTTCTTGTTGTCCTCATTATGATCTGTTGGGATATCTTGTCTTTAAGGATATCACATGGCCAGTTGTGGTGAATCAGACATTCATTCTTGAGGTACATGGGGTTTCTTCTATCTTCCAACCCATTGCATTCTGTTTTGATTCAATCATTTGATGTGCGGTTTTGATTATAGGGCCTTCATTGATAGAGTTGTTGGGTATAATTTCTTTTGGATTTCGTTGTGGGTGTGTGTAACTCGAAAATTCAAGTAGGTGGTTCTGTCTCTATCTTATGATAATGAACCTACTTTGTTTTTCTTTTCAAATTTATTTATAATTTGATTTATGAAATTTGAATTAATGCTTGTGTATGTTGAGAAAGATTTTAAAAAAATGTGTTTTATATTGGCTTTTTATAAATGAATATAAATGGATTTGAATGGTTTTCAAGGTATTAAAATGGGTCTATGAAAAAGAGCACATGGGTTACCTTGGGTACTAAGGTGCATGGTTTAGCTTGAGCCCATCATCTATTGATTTGTGATTATCAAGGAGTTTTGTCTTTGGGATTACTTATGTTTCCTAGGCCTATTGTTCTAGGGGACTGATATTGTCATTTTTGGGGGTTTATTCATGGGGTATTCCTCTTCTTCGTAGGCATGTTGTTCTAGGATCATATTTTTTCACTTTAATCGTATTGTACGAGTGGTCTCCTGCTTATACCTGTATCATTCCTTGATACTTGATACCTATTCTTTTGTTTTTTAATGCTTGGCTTTCTGAGTTAGCCTTTATAAGTATGTTTATGCTTGTGTAAAATGTTATGGAAAAATATACATTGAAACTATTATACTAGTTTTGTTTATAACTATAGAAAAGAGAATTGTTTACCATGTTTTATATAAAACTTCTTTACAGATTATCATGCCATGTTTTTTTTAAATGAGCATACAAGATTTTTTTACAGATTCTTTTTATGGAATACTAGGGTGGGATCCTATTGAGCCTGTTAGCTCACACCCTGCGCACTACTTCTGTGGTGTGTAGACCTTTTTTGTCTTCCAATTTTGGAAAAGGAAATCTGACACAGGGAGGTAGCGAGGTTCCTGTTAGATGGGATTGGTTGCTTGTTGTGAGATGGTAGCAGTTCCTCCATTCAATTGTTGGTGTATCTGTTTGATTTTGAGTCACTTACTGTCAAACTTGTCTTTTGGGGTTTTTAGCTACTATTTCCATTTTTCTATTTCCACTATATTCCTTACAGGTATGGCACATATAATTGTTAGTATTCTGTAGTTCCCTTCATTCTCTATATATGTATGCAATGTTGTTTTTCATGTTGGGCGAAATTATTCCCTCTGTTTTGTCACCTGATGCCCAGGTGCTTGTCGCTAGCCCGTGGGGTTCGGGAACTCCCTTCAGGCATGTGATAGATCGGGTTGGGTGCCGGGTTTTAGGGAAACCCTAGTCGGTTTGTTGTAGTTTGGCATAGGTAGGTCATTTTTCAAGAATATTTTTCATGGGACATCTGTTAAACTGGATATAGGATTGTTGGAACTTGAGATGTATGTTGCGATGAGTGCATGACTAGCGTTTTTCACAATGAGACTCAAGATACCTAGGGAATTAGAGATATTTGTCTCTACTATTGGTTTTTTTCTTTTAAAAATCTAATTTTTTTCTTATGGTTTTTCTAGTTCGAACTAAGAATTGTTCTGTGTTTGATCGTTCTTATTTTTCGGTATACATCATTATTCCTTTGAGATGTCTTCCATAGGTTCCTTTCCAAGGTGTTGCTGATGATGCTCAAGTAAGTCCACCAATGGATTAGAATCTCATCGATACTATCATACGACCAGTCTATACTATTGATCATGATGTGCCATGAGTGTAGAACACTATGGTTGAAGTACAACTAGGAGATGGGGGGAAAGAGATCGATCACGACATTTGTTGCATGAGAGGAAACCATCCTTTAAATGGGGAACTGAACCTCGGGATGCGGAGGATTGGCTAGATTGGATCGATCAAATCTTCAACTTCTTGTAGACACCTAAGAATATTAGGGTGAAGTTCACATCGTTTAGACTCGAGTGTTCTAACAACAGTTGGTGGGACTCTATGGTCCAGGAAGACACACGTGTGGGATTAGATTGGAAGGTATTCAAAAACCTATTCTTTTAGTAGTTTTATCCACAACCTCTAATGTTAGAAAAATCTCTAGACTTCCTATCATTATAGTAGGGAGAGCGTTCGGTGTTAGCCTACACCAACTGTTTTGCTGATCTTGTATGTTTTTCTCTAGATGTGGTAAGGAATGACCAGATGAAGGCATAGAAGTACCTACAAGGTTTGTGACTGGATATTAGATCATAGTAGTTCTTGTTGAAGCATTATACCAATGCAAATAAAGTGAATAGAGAAATGATAGAAGAGATGGAAATGGAAGGAAGAGTCATTCTTACACCTCTTCTCTTCCAAATAGTGATGGCTTTAGTGGAATGCATGGGAAGAAGAGGAAGTGGTAGGACCATCGCAGGAGTGGTAGAGGTGGGTCTTAGTAGAGAGCCTTCACTACTTCATCTGTTTCATCTGGAAGTGCGCCTATAACATGCTATTAGTGTGTAAAGTGGGGTCACACCAAAGGTTATTGTCCTATTCCCATGAAGACATGAAATAGTTGTGGTTGTGTTGGTCATCTACAATGTCTCTATCATGATATGAATATGCCTTGTTATGGATCGGGTTCGTCGACTCCAATGGATAATGCGGTGAATTCAGAGGCTTCATAGACTATAGGTCTCTAGCCATGGTCCTTAGCAGTGAATCATTTACATGCAGTAGATGAGTGTCCAATGGAATTTGATGCAGATTTAGCAATATTGATAGGTACACTCCTTATTGCAGTTTTATTAGATACTACTTTTTTTTATAATGGTGCCACCCACTCGTTTATATATGCACGTTTTGTTGATATTCTTAAACTCCCAACGAAACATTTTCCATTTAAAAATTTGTTAGCAACACCTCTTGGAAAGAGGAAAGATCAGGGGTTCTAGTGTCCTTTTTTGTTCCTGATAGCTGACACAAAGTAGTTATGGTATTTTCTCATTCTTGATTTTGATCTATTTTACTTCATCATTGGTATGGATTGTCTTATTTCGCATCGAGCTGAAGTTGATTATTATAATTAGTACATTTTTTTCTTACTGCTGGTGGGAGATCTTGTGTGTTTCTGGGAGAGTGGGACCCAAGGTCAGGTTGTGCAGGTTTGTCATCCCCAGAGCTCAAGATTTTTTTTGTTGCTACTTCATTTGATCCTAATGACGTTTCTTCTATTGAAGGTTTTTCTATTGTTGTATGATAATTTCCTATCATTTTCCCAGATGAAATATCTAGTCTTCATCCGTAGGGAGATGTAGAGTTCACGATTGAACTAGTGCCAGGAACACAACCAATAACGATACCTTCTTACTGTATGGCACTTGTAGAGTTGAAAGAACTAAATATTTAGTCATAAGACCTATTAGAGAAATATTTCATTTTCCCAAGTGTTTGTCCATGGGAATCCTTAATGCTCTTTGATAAGAAATAGGATGGTTAACTTTGATTATCTGTGGACTATCAAATGTTATACTAGGTAATGGTTAATAAAAAATATGTTTTTCTTCATGTGGACAATTTTTTTGATCAGTTTAAGGAAGAAAAGTGGTTTTCAAATATCGATCTTTGATCGGGTTATCATAAGCTCATAGTCTGGGAGTCTGATATACTAAAGATGGACTTCAAGATTAGGTATTGACATTATGAATGTCTAGGGAATCCATTCAGTCTGACCAACACTCCTGCAGTTTTTATGGCCTTGATTAATCAAATATTCCACCAATATCTTGACACTTTTGTGGTAGTTTTCATGGATCATATTCTAGTTTACTCAAATTCTGAGTGTGAGTAGGAGAACCATCTTATTTTGGTTTTAGAGATTCTGAGAAATCACCATTTGTATGAAAATCATTCAAAATGCAGTTTTTGGATTCGATAAGTGATGTTTTTGGGGCGTAGAATTTTTTAGCATGGATTGTCAGTTGATCCAGAGAAGGTAAAAGTTGTTTTGTCTAGAAAGGAACCACGGAATGTCTTTGAGAAATGAAGCTTCATTAGTCTTACTAGATACTATCAATGGTTCCTCAATGATTTCCCTAAAATGGCATCGCCATTGACTTCTCTTACCATGAAATCTGTGAAATTATCATGGGATGAAAAGTGTTAGTCTTCCATTGTGGAACTTAAATGACTTCTGACATTCTCACATGTTCTAATCTTACTTGATTTTGGTAAGGGGTATGTGGTGCTCTATGTTGCATTGAGTGCTGGTTTGGGATGTGTGGTTATGCAGGATGATCATGTGCTAGCTTATGGATATCGTAATCTCTTACCACATGAGAAGAACTACCCCACTCATGATTTAGAGCTTGCTACGGTGATGCATGATCTTAAATGTTGGTGGAACTATCTAATTGAGGAGAAGTTCATAGTCTTCTCTAATCATAAGAGTATGATCTATATCTTTTCTCAAAAGTACTTGAATCTCATACATAGGTGATGGATAGAGTAGCTATTTAAATTTTATATCAACATCATTTACACCCTAGAGAAAGGTAATGTTTTTGTAGACTCTCTAAGTAGTACGGTATTGACATAGGCTATTATTGAATTGAAGGAAGAGTGGAATCTTATGTAGATTTTCACTCAATTGCACTTGGATTCTAAGGAGGATGTTTCAGGGATGGTTCTAACTAGTGTTTAGTTATCATTATCTCTCCTGGAGTCTATCTTGAAATGTAAATAACAAAATCATAAGTTTCAGATGATTTGGGAAATACCTTATGGTGGGAAGATAGTTATTAGTTGGTCTCTTTCTTCAGATGACATACTTCACTTCAGGAAGTGATTTTTCATCCCCACACTTCTGAGAAGTTCAGTCTTGTTTGATTGTCATAGATATTCATGGTCTATTCATACTGGATCTAGAAAGATGTATTATGACATTATAATAAGGTTCTGATGGTCGGGTATAAAGAATGACATTGCAGATTATGTGTCCCGCTGTTACACCTAGCAATAGGTAAAGGTAGAGCACTTGAATCCCTCTGGTTTGCTTTACCCTCTCTTAGTGCTGGTTTGGAAAAGGGATGAGGTGTCCATGTATTTTTTTATTGGGTTTCCCTAGAAGACCTGAGGGAAAAATGATATCTAGGTGTTTGTTGATCGGTTTATGAAGTCTTATCATTTCATTCTAATTAAAGGCACCACTAAAGTTGAAGATCCGGTTAATCCATATGCTCATGAGATCATGAGGTTACACAATAGTACTTCTGCTATTATTTTAAATAAAGATCTGAGGTTGACCTTAAGGTTCTGAAGGTTTCTTTAAGAGGTAATGGGGACTTTGATCAAGTTGAGCACAACTTACCATCCAAATACAGATGGCCAGATGGAGCGTGTAATAAATATCCTAGAGGATATGCTTCATTCATGTGTCTTGGATTTCAGTGGATCATGGGATAGCCATCTGGGACTGGTTGAGTTTTTTTTTAAATAAAAATTACCAGTCATTGATGATAATGGCTCCTTTTGAGGAATTGTATGGTCTCCCATGCAGATCACCTCTTTTTTGGGAAGAGGTGGGAGAAGTATCTTTGGTTAGACCAAGTTTGGATCAGGAGATGTCATCAATGATTTAGGAGGTCCAACAATGTCTTGTTATAGCCAAGAGTCGACAGAAATTGTATGCATATCGACAAAATCATCCTTTAGAGTTTTCTGTTAGTGAATGGGTTTTCATGAAATTTTCTCCTTAGTTGGGTCACCGTTGACTTGGAAAATAGGGAAAATTGGTTCCAAGATATGATAAATCGCTTAAGATCACTGAACGGCTTAGACAATTTTCTTATTGGTTTGTAATACCTGTGAAGTTGACGGGCATTCATAAATTTTTCAACATATCTCATCTCTGGAAGAATTACCCCGATCTCCCTCACATTCTGAGATGGGATTAAATTGAGTTAGAGCCAGATGCTTTTATTTTATAGAAACCAATTGAGATCATTGACTCTCAGATGAAAGTATTGCATGGGAAGTTGACTTCGTTGGTAAATGTTCTATAAAAACAAGGATAATATTCTCACGAGTCTTAGGAACGTGAGTCATTGATGAGGGAGCAGTGGCCTCATCTCTTTCTAGAGATTACATCTTCTACATTACTTCCCAAGGATGTAAAGTCTATATTGGGGGATTTTTTAATATCTTGATAGCTTTTTATGGTATGTTTTTACTTTTTTTAAATTCCCTTTTGGTTTTAAAAAACCTTTTATGTGATTTATATATGTTTACTAAAGACTTCAGAATAGGTACACGTCTTGTACCAAGAGTACACTACGTGTACTTGGTGCTGATTGCATGTTGTGAATGGGGAGATCATGTCGTGAACTGGTACACATCTTGTTCCTAAGTTAACCATTTTTTAGGGGTTAAATAGATGGTTTTTAACCTGAGATGATGGGTTTTTAGTGTGTATTATCCAGTGTGGACGACATGTCATGACCATGGGGTACACGTCATGACTCAGCCCACACTCAGGTTTAAGTCATACATTTTTCTTTTTCTCATGGCATTTTTTTCTCCCAAACCCCATGGATCATGATCCTAATGTTCTCCTAGGAATTTTTTAGAGGTGTGTCACCCACTGGATCAATCTGATCGGCTCCAGTTCATTGTTGATTCTAGGGTGCATCTCTCCAGGTAAGTGTTCTATCTGATTCTTCCTTGTCATTGATTGTGATAGTGCCCTAGCCTTGAGTTATCAGATCCGTTGTTCCAAGTTGGATATTTCTTATTTTACTCATCTAGATCCATTGTGAGATCTTGTCTCCATGGTTATTTCTTGGGTAGTTGTGGTGAAGCAAATGTTCGGTCATGAGGTATGTGGGATTTCTTCTATCTTCCAACCCCATGTCTTCTATTTTGAATTAGTCCATTGAGGTGTGAGTTTGATTCTAGGGCCTTTGTTGATGGCGTTGTAGGGTTTCATTGCTTTTGGATTCCATTGTGGTTGTGTGTGATCTAAAATTTAAGGTAGGTGGTTTCATCTTTAGCCTATGATAATGAACCTACTTTTTTCTCTTTGAAATTTTATTTATAAATTGATTTATGAAATTTTAATGATTGTTGTGTGGGTTGGAAAAGGGTTTTTAAATAAAATTAATTTTTTACCTAGATTTTGATAAATGAATTATAAATGGTTTTGAATGGTTTTTAAGACATTGAAATGGGTCTATGAAAATGATCACATGGGTTACCATGGGAACTTAGGTGGAAGGCTTATCATGAGTCCATCGTCTATTGCATTGTGATTATCAGGAGGTTTGTATGGGGGCTTACCTCTATTTCTTAGGCATATTTTTCTTGGGGACGGCTATTGACATTTTGGGGGGTTTACTCATGGGGTATTCCTCTACTTCCTAGGCCCATTTCTTATGATCAGATTTGTGCACTTGATTATTTTGGAATGAGTAGGTTGCTTCCTAGACATGTAGTATTCCTTGGTGTGTGATACATGTGCTTATATTTTGTAATTCTTGGATTTATGAGTTATACTTTATATAAATTCTTATTCTTGTGGAAAATGTTATGAAAAAGTATACTTTGAAACTGTTATACCATTTTTGTTCTGAAATATGAAAAAGGAAAATGTTTTCCATGTTTTCTATAAAACTACTTTACTGCATATCATGCCATGTTTTATTTTAGAAATGGGAATATAGGATTTTTTTATACAGAGACTTGTTATAGAACACTTGGGTGTGATCCTACTGATCCTATTAGCTCACACCCTTAGCACTACATCAGTGGTGCATGGACCTTTGTTTTTCTTCCAATGTAGGGAAAGGCAAGGTGTCATGGTGAGGTGGTGAGGTTCATGTCAGTTGGGAAGGGTAGCTGGCAATGAGATGGCTAGAGTTCATCTATGAAATCATTGGAGTAGTAGTTTGGTTTGGAGTACCTTGCAGTCGGACTTGCCTTTTGGTGTTTTTATCTATTGTTTCTATTGTTCTGTTTCTACTGTTTTCTTTACAGTTATGGAATATATAATTGTTAGTATTCCAATGTTCCTTTATTTATCTTTATATTTATTCCATGTGGCTTTTTAGGTTGGGGTAAATTGTTCCCTCAGTTTTTTTTGTTCGATGCCTTGGTGCTTGTCGCCAGCCCATGTGGATCAGGAACATCCTTCGGGTATGTGATAGATCGGGTCGAGTTTCGAGTTTGAGGGAATCATGGGTCATTACATTACAACTATTGGGGGGTTAAGTATTAGTGGTTGATTATGTGGGATTCCTGGTGACACCCCAGGATGAAGTACTCATCTATAGTAGTGTGAGAATGTGTTCCCCATAGTAAGGATTGAGGTCCCCTTTGGTGATGCTAATTCATTGAGCTAGTCTGGAATTGTCCGAATATGGTAAATTCAGTCACTAATATGTAACTAAGGATTGAAAATGATTATTGGGAATAAAATGAATTATATATGTATGCTCTTGGGTCAATGGTGATACTATGGAGGCACGGTCATCGAGACATGCTCAGAGATACTTTAGCATCAGGTCGATGTTGGTAGTGAGGTGGTGTGTTTATTTATAGTTTTCTCTTATAAATTTATTTATTTATTCATCTTCTCATGTCACATGCACATATCATGTCATATTATGGTTAGTATGTGACCTTGTTGGAGGTTCCCTACAGAGTTTCTTACTCACATCCTGCTTAGGGCACCATTTCATATTGGTACCCAAGCATTTATCACATGGTTATTATAGGCATAGGATGGTCTATGGATTGAGGTATCATGGTTGAATGGGATGGCTCGATTATGATCAAAGATCCCAACATGGTATAGATAAAAGTGATAGTGGGGAATTAGTGTATTTTTTTCATTTATCTGTCTATAAAACCATACTAGTGGGCTATTAACTATTATATTTATAGCATGGATGTTTGGGCCTCTATTTCATTTCATTAATTTCCTATCTTGTTATTAATTATTACTTCCTATTTTAGTTATTTTGATTGATATTGTTGATTTTGTTATTATTATCCTATTACGCACTCTGTTATAAGGGTGTATTGCCTTCTCATAGACCTCCTTATAACCTGTTGCTATTCTGTAGCCTCTGGAATTTAAGGATTCACACATGATGTCATGTGGTGAACTGGTCATGTTACTATTCATTAAGTGAGATGGGCTAAGGTGTTATAATAAGTTACATGATTGTAGTCTCCACTATTCCAATGATACACACCCTATTCTTAGATGAAAATTTTCAACATTGTATATTTCAGTCACTGATACGAAATCTTATAATAAATAAATTCATAACTTATGTGTTTAAAAAATCTAGTTTTCATATTACATGTCAAAATCATTGTTGTAAAAACACTGGGTGATTCCATGTTCTCTCTAGGGTCATACTACCCCTATAATAGAAGGTATATCATTATTTATGCCACTAATGAAAACTAGTCTTTGTATTATGATCTCAAATTCTGTAAAATCTAAAAAATATATTATTTTTTTATATTTCTCACACTTAATTTTCATTTTGTATAATCCTTTCATATATTAATTATTTAGGTAATCTAAATTCCCATATTTAGGTACCAATATCTTTAACCATTATGTGATTTAATTTTATCCATTCTTTTTATTTTATATACTATAAGTTATGTCATTATTATTTTTCATTTTAACTATATCTAATTCATATTTCAATTATGTCAATTATAATAAATTCCATTTTAAATATGTAATTTCATATTTTATATTAAATTTTTAGAGTTTAATGAAACCCCTTATCATTAACTAGATCTATTATTTCATATTGTTCCCTTTCTTTAATTCATTTCTCCTTTAGAATATCTGATCCAAACAACTTGTCAATTATAAATTTTCTTTTATTTTTTATACCTTCTTATTGATTAGAATTACGATTGTTCAATAAAATTATTCTTAAATATTTAATGTTATTCTAATAATGATATATGGTTGGTTATACAGAAATAATAATAAATTTGGTGGTTTTTCATAGCCTCTTTATTATCCCCTTATCCCATTTCCATTTATGTCCTTATTTACATTCATATTTTTTCATAATCTTGATACTTACAGATTTTTCATGATTTTTTGGATAGATGATGAGTTTAAAAATCTATTACTATCCCTATTTTTTTTATATTTTATTTCATATACTTCATTGATTTATCTCATTTTCCAATAATATTCATGACCAGTCATAATAAGTGTATTCATATTCTCATATTGATATCTTTTAATCCCCCTCTCTTCTATCATATTTTCGATTCCCATTTATTTCATTTCCTCTTTTGGATTCATTATATTTTAGTCCCACCTTCCATATTTTATCTATCAATATTTTTTTCATTAATTCTATTATGATTTATTTTATTCAATTTATATTACTATTTTATTTTCTTATAATAATGTGTGTTAATATTTTTCTGATTTTCCATATTTAATTAACTATTAATAATTTATTTTATTTCATTTACTATCTCAAATTAAAATCTGAATATAATATAAGATAATACATTCTCTTAACTATGTTTAAATTAATTTTTGTAAAATATGGAATAATTATCTATGATCTATTATGTTCTATCCATCAAATCGATCTATGTTACCCAAATAATATGTTAATAATCTCAATGTAACGCCCTGACCATAGTTACACAGAGTCGGTGCATTATTACATAATATTGGCATGATCACAAGGAAATCATGTCTCGAAAGACTGATTAGTTTAGTAGACTTGGAAAAAAGATTCATACATAAGTTCAACTTTACAACTGGAAAATAAATACAACACGAATTTATTCCATTACAAACATTCAAGCCTCCTAAATAATGCCTACAAGTCACTCATAACTAACTTCTTCATATCCTAGGAAAATGAAACATAAGAAAGGGGTGAGGTCAAATGCTCAGTAAGGGTAAGAAATACAACGGAAGATAACATAAATATTAAGCATGATGAATAATTGAAACCACATGACTTTACCAATAATAAACAAGAATAATTTTATGGAAAGAATATGAGCTGAGTAAATAATTCCATAATAAAACATAATCAAGGGTATTCTACTAGTCGAATGACCACATGAACCATCAATATTTTTTCCATAATGAGGGAATGTATAATGCCATACATTCTAAAAAATTTTGTCAAGGCCTCGGCCAAGACGTCTAAAAATGATTAAGGGCTCGGCCAAAACCATAAATCAAATTGGGAAAAGGCCTTGTCCAATTCCACGTCTAGTTGTCTCATGAGACCTACCAATGCATCGAGGAGCTATAGCGGGCTCCACCCGTCACTTACTATGTCAAATACATTCCTCATATAAAAAGGATGAAACATAACATAATCAATCGTATAGGAACTAGGATACGAAATGTCAATACTTTAACCATAAACCATGAATGGTATAAAAATAACACATCCATAGTCAAACATATCACAAAACCTTCAATACAATATGGAAGTTTTGTATCATAATAAATCAACTTCAAAACAAGTTTAAAATCCATTAAAGGATTTGACTTAGATGAAAATGATTTTTAAAACTCTTTGATTGAAATATCCCTTTTCATGGAAACATTTAAAAGTCACAAAATTTAGAAAGGAAGAAATTTTAATACATTTTTGAATCAAAGTGTCCCATACCACTTTGAAACTTTTTAAAAGAATTATCATTTCTAAACATTCATGTCTATATAAATAAATTCTTAAAATCATTTTGAAAACATGGACATTAATTAAAAAGTTTTAGAAAGATAAATCTTAAAAACATTTAAAATTATGATCTTGATAAAGTGTACCTTTCACAAATTCTTAAAATATTCATTTTGAAATCATTTTTATAAAAAATGGACATGGATGATAAAAATTTCCCAGTAAATACTTTCACATAAACTATCTCGAATAATAATGAAATTGAAAAATTAACCCTTACCAATTTGATAACATACGAAACATACACCCCATGAAAGAGGTATCATACAATTAATATGTAAATACACATAAATTAAAGCGTATTACACAAATAATACAATTATGGGTGCTATATACACCACAAAAAAGGTAATGGTGCCTATATGGCATAAATCTCACGGGAATAAGTAGTGAGATGAAAACCCCTTACCTTGTACTTTTCCTTTGTTGAGGGTAGGTTAACCTCCGGTATAATGGTTAAATGATTTTTATTAAATAATACAAGAATAATATACATTAATATTATATCATATATGATCTTTTAACATTGATTTGTTAATAATATATTAGTATTATCGTCATTTCGGGTGTTTAACTTACTCGTTTTATTTTATATGTTTTGTTACATAAGCCATGTTTGTTATGGATAGGTTGTATTTTATTCATCTTTAGAATGATATAAAGTCATTAAACATTATTTTTAATCATAAAATGAGAATTAGATTTGAATGGATACGATGGGGAATGAATCCCATCGCGTTCGTGTAGATGGTAGTCCGTACGTACGCAGGAACGCTACTTCCATTTAATTTTTCATTTTAAAAGGAATCAAAACCAAATGATACATAGGTATATTATTATTTAATTATAATATAATATCTTATATTTTTTACTTATGTTCATTAATACCATCCTTTATACGTTCAATTTATGGTATGAACGAGTCATATCACTTTGAGGGGGCGGTAGTCCGCACTTCCTCAAATGAAATTATCGTATATATATACAACATGAAACAAATTATGGTATGATATAAAATGGAATTACATAAGATTATATATAAAATAAATATCATTAATATCATATTTAATAATAGTTCTATCATAATGGCCACCATGAGAGGTGGTAGGAGATAATTGAACAATCATCATTTCGTGAGGCGTTTGGTTGCCATCTACAGAAACATTATGTTTTTCACCCATTTGATGGAGGGGTGTGTAAGTGTAGTTATAATACATCTCATAACAATATCATAGTATATTTAAGATACTTTTTTTGTTACAAAAGAAAATAATAAAAAGAGTTTATGGGTTGGATAAGTAAAATAAAAGAAAAAATCTTAGAGAAAACGTTACCTTTAATTTGGTTAACTTCGTTTGGTTTGAACCAAAAAGGACTCTTGAAGTGCCTTCTTCCTAAGGTAAAGATTCTAATAGGAGAAGAGGTATATATGGAGCTTAATTGGTCAGAGTTTGTACAAGCCAAATGGCTTGAGAGGTGTGAGGAATTTGTTAGAAGTGGTGTCCTTTTATAAGGGGGAGGAGGGGCTCTTTAGGAAAAACTTTAAGTATTAATTTATAATAAATTCATATTCAGTTTCTAATGGATCCAGAGTCAACTATTAAATATATAAGGTGGTAATGGGTATCAATAATTTCAACCAATATATTTTATACAGGTTTGGGTCATTATGTTAACCTTATCTTTTAGTTTTAACTCTTAGTTAATTAGTTTGACATTTACCATGTCACTTTGTATTTTTATATTATATATTTAAAAAACATACTATATACATTCAATCGATCCCCAAGTGGTCCATTAATGATACAAATATCATAATATAAGTCCTTTGGCCTAACCTTAGAATTTTAGGAATAGAATATCAATTAATAATATAATATTTGTTTTAAAAACTCATTTAGGTCAATTTTGACACTATTCAATAATTGTTTTTTGTTAAAGTCATAAAAACATTATTAATTTGAACCAAATTCATTTAATCAATAATAAAATGTCATATTAACCAATAAATATCTTTTATGTCATCAAGACAATCAAATTATATTTATTTTAACATTTATAATACCAATTGTTTGATTCAATCATTAATCAGGAAAATACTGCATCATTATTATGTCATAAATAAATTTAATTATTCAATTTTTAAAAATTGTAAATAAAATATCATTATGTAGGAAATAGTTTTAGATTTATAATGAATATTTATAGTCGAAAATACAACTTATATAACCCTATGTAAATGTTTTTTTCTAAACGATATATGCTTATGTCATTTTTTCATTTACTTTAACTTAATTAATATAAAGAGCCATTATCACTTACAAGTGGCTCCATGGGGTCCCAAAATAGATCCAAAGATGCCCATGGTCGGACATGTATCAGAAAATAGGTTTAATACACGTTTTAGGGTAAATTAATATTATTATAATATTATTTTGTTACGGTTATTTACCAGATTTACCTTTAAACCATGGTAAATAAAATATTTACCAAAGTAATTATTCAAAATGACTTACAATAAGAGCCAAATATTTTCACAATTTGAACATCCTGATTCAAAATATGGAATCTATTTTTCCAAATTCAAAACACAGAAGTGGTAGAAATTAATTTAAAATTAATTTCAGTTGTCGAAACAAAAAACGTGTTTTTAACAAATAATAACTATCAAAAGATTGACTCTTTCTTATGTCTAGTTTAAATATGAAATTATGTCCAATGACCAGAATTGGATTAAATGGGAAAATTATAATCTAATTATACTTTAAAATCACTCAAATTCACAATTTATCACTATTAATTATTTCGATTAAAAAAGTTGTTTTTAATTAAAATTTAGTAATTTTCACTATTCATCAAAATATGAAAGTTATCAGAAAAGTACCAAAATTTCACCCTAAGATAATTTCGATAATATGAATCCAAAAATGGAGTCTATTTTACAAAATTCAAATAAAAAAAGTTTCATTTATTAATTTAAAATTAATTCCCGCTATTAAAACCAAAAGAGGTATTTTTAATAACTGTCAAAAGATTGACACTTGTTTATGTCCAATTTCAAAGTGAAATTACTTAAATTGACAATCATTGGATTAAATGATAAAAATATAATATATTTATTCTTTCATACCATTAAAATTTATAATTTAACAGTATAAATTATTTTGATTCAAAAAGTTGTTTTTAGTTAAAATATAGTATTTTTCACTATTCACCCAAATATGAAAGTTATCAGAAAAACACCAAAACATTATTGAAACTAAATTATTATGTCCCTATTCTAAAAAATAAGTTTATTTTTTCAAATTGAATATATAAAAGTTTCAAATATTGGATTTAAAAAGGCTTCTCCATTAAAAGGCAGTAAAAATGAATTTTTTGAAAAATACTTCTTTTATATGAAAAAAATGTATTTGTTCTTACATTATGTCTAAGAAACTAATAATTAATATTCTAAAATTATAAGGATTATATAACGTTCAAAATTCAGTTAATACTATTCATAACTGCTTTTGAATGGCCTGTTTTGTAAGTCATGGGGCACTAGAACTCGGTGTTGCGTGTAGTGAAAGTTAATGAATTGCTTTGAAGAAATAACATAATATGAAATATTGGGGTGTTACATTCTTCCCTCCTTCAATAAATTGCGTCCTCGCAATTTGAAATTATTTTTCGAAAATAAAAGGTTGAAAATAGAAAATACCTTTGGGAAAACCCACATCGAAAATTAGGTAAGTAAAATTTAGTCTTAATATAAGGAAAAGGGAAATGAAAGGGTCACCACCAAATTATGATCTCTATTAGGAGAAAATTAGTGAAAATTAGAGACATTTAATTGGAGGGAAACGTAAAAATTCATTGGTTGTGATTGAGGTCATCAATCACAAACAATTGTAAAATTGAGGGCCTTAAATTCATCAATATATGATGATTTAAAATACCATCGGTTCAACAAGACATATGGTATTAGGATAACACATTTTTTTAAGATCCCCTTCAGTAAAGTATAAGAATTAATTTCTTCATTGAATAAGAGTAGAAGAAAAATATATACTTAACAAGTAGAGTCCCATCCTTAAACTAAGTTCTACCACAAACTCATCTTTCACTCTAAAAGATAATAGAACTTAAAAATAAAATTCTATTAATCCTATTCGTATAGGGTTAAAAAATGAATTTATAATTCATCTAAAATAACCATTAAAAAAATAAATCATCAAATCAGGGACATCATGTGGGTCAGTGTTTGGTGATACACCTTTGTCGCCCTTCGGTTGTGGGTTCAAATCTCGCGGCCTTGTCGGACGCGACGGGTTGTCGCCCAACCTCCGGGTTGTCCTTTTTATGGAAATACAAAAATAATCTCAAACTAGACTTATCCAAAATACTTCTTTCCAACTCACAGTCCAAAATTTATAAGGTAGGTAAACACAATAAAAATCCTTTTTCCCACATAATAGCATGTGAACACCTTCATCTTGTATTCTTTTAAAACACTGCAACATCCTAAAATACCATAAAATTTTATTGATTACATTCATGATCCCTTATTACTTATAGAATACTGGATATACTCCTTATATCAAAAAACAATGAATATTCCAACAATGATGAAATAAACAAACCATTAATAAGTTCCAAGCTAGTCAAGAATATCCAATATAATTTATCCAAATCAATCATCTCTTATTACAAAATTACTACCTGAGTATCAAGACCATATTAAGGATTACCTTTCCTTCAACCATGTATTTTAAAAAAAAGTTTAAATTGTTGTTGAGTAACTTTTCATAGTACCATATAATCTCAAATCCTCAATGAAATAGTACTGCAGTACAATCCTTATTTATCTCCATAATTCATATAACTAGTACATTGTTGATAAAACACTCAAATGGAATAATTCTTTAATAACAACATAATAACACTATTAATTCCTCTTCATTTGTGGTAGTATCATAACTTTATTATTATCCAATAGCATCATTTGGGGCATACTTTGATGATTTAAACATTGATTCGCGTAGTGTCCCCACTCCATGCAGACGAAGCATTGTACATTTGAAACCTTTTTCTTTCCCTCACAATCACTAATGTGGTGTCCTTTTTCTATACACATATAACATACTCCCATATCATTTCAATCATTTTACAAGGTGATTCTTTTCACAGTTATCACATATGGGAAAATCCTTCTTTACCCTCTTCCCTTTATCTGTCTTTCTCTCTACCAACCTTTTTATCTCTGGCTTCCTTTCAAATCCATAGGACACCGATAACTCTTTACTTATCTTATCGTCACATGATACTATTTCTTCATATGATGATAATACATGGGAGACCGTTTCCCTTCTAAATTATGGCTTAATACCATGAAAGATATGATCCTTCTTACTCTTTGGATCATGCGTATTGCTGGAGTTCTCATTCCTTCTACTGGGCACCATTTCTAAACAATGGCATACACTAGATTAGTTTATGAATAGAAATACAAAATCCCAAACTAGTAAAACACTTAACATAAATTAAAAAGTTTATGGATATAATCTATAATCAAAAAAAATTCAATGAGTAAGTATATACTCATAAACCCTTCATAATGTTTTGTAATGAAAATGAGAATTACCCTAAGAATATACCCTGGGAGTTTCGTAACCAAGAGTGCAGAAAGGCCCGTGGTTGTGCACCAGTTCCCGTTTGAGTCTAGCTCAAAGCGGTGTTTTCGGGTTTTACCCCTAGGTACATCTGTGCCAGAGCCGTCTCTACCAGCTCGTATACAGGCATGGATGTATTTCTCGAAAAACTCACAAAATCTCTACAATACAAAAATTCTAGGAAGTTCTTCTATATTAATCCTCAATGTCTATCTTAGGACTATGTGCTCTAATCAGAGTTTATCTAAATCTAGCTTTCATGGTTTGTACTAAACTTCCTATGATACCAAGTGTAACGCCCTGACCCCAGTTACACAGAGTCGGTGCATTATTACATAACATTAAAATGAGCACAAGGAAATTATGTCTTGAAATACCGATTGGTTTAGAAGCCATGGAAACAAGATTCATACATAAGTTCAACTTTACAACTTGAAAAGAAATACAACACGAATTTATTCCATTGAAAATATCCAAGCCTCCTAAATAATGCATGTAAGTCAATCATAACTAACTTCTTCATATCCTGAGAAAATGAAACATAAGAAAGGGGTGAGCTCAAACGCTTAGTAAGGGTAATAAATACAGCGGAATATAACATAAATATTAAGCATGGTGAATAATTGAAACCACATTCCTTTAGCAATAATAAATAAGAATACTTTTATGGAAAGAATATGAGCTGAGTAAATAATACCATAATAAAACATAATCATGGGTATTCTACTAGTCGAATGACCACATGAACCATCAATATTATTTCTATAATGAGGGAATGTATAATTCCAGACATTCTAAAACATTTTGTCAAGGCCTTATCCCAGATGTCTAAAAATGATTAAGGCCTCATCCAAAACCATAAATCAAATTGGGAAAAGGCCTCGGCCAATTCCACGTCTAGTTGTCTCATGAGACCTACCGATGCATTGAGGAGCTATAGAGGGCTCCACCCGTCACTTACTATGTCTAATACATTCCTCATATGAAAAGGATGAAACATAACATAAACAATCATATAAGAACTAGGATAAGAAATGTTAATACTTTAACCATAAACCATGAATGGTATAAAAATAACACATCCATGGTCAAACATATTACAAAACTTTAAATACAATATCGAAGTTTTGTATCATAATAAATCAACTTCAAAACTAGTTTAAAATACATTAAAGGATTTGACATAGATGGAAATGATTTATAAAACTCCTTGATTAAAATATCCCTTTTCATGAAAGTCACAAAATTTAGAAAGGAAGATATTTAAATACATTTTTGAATCAAATTGTCCCATATTAATTTTAAACTATTGAGAAGAATTATCATTTCAAAACATCCATGTCCATATAAATAAATTCTTAAAATTATTTTGAAAACATGGACATTAATTAAAAAGTTTTAGAGCGATAAATCATTAAAACATTTAAAATTATGATCTTGATAAAGTGTACCTTTCCAAAATCCTTGAAATATTCATTTTGAAATCATTTTTATGAAAAATGGACATGGATGATTAAAATGTCCCAATAAATACTTTCACATAAACAATATCGGATAATAATGAAATTGAGGAATTAACCCTTACCAATTTGGTAACAGACGAAAAATACACCCCATGAAAGATGTATCATACAATTAATATGTAAATACACCTAAATTAAAGTGTATTACACAAATAATACAATTATAGGAAGTACATACACCACACAAAATGTAATGGTGGCAATATGGCATAAATCTCACGGGAATAAGTACTGAGATGAAAACCCCTTACCTTGTACTTTTTCTTTGTTGTGGGTAGGTTAACCTCCTGTATAATGGTTAAATAATTTTTATTATATTATTCAAGAATAATATAAATTAATATGATATCATATATGATCTTTTAACATTTCTTTGTTAATAATATCTTAGTATTATCGCCGTTTCAGGTGTTTAACTTACTCGTTTTATTTTATATGTTTTGTTACATAAGTTGTGTTTGTTATGGATTGGTTGTATCTTATTCATCTCCAGAACGATATCAAGTCCTTAAACATTATTTTTAATCATAAAATGATAATTATACTATAATGGATATGATGGGTAATGAATCTCATCGCGTTCGTGGAGACGGTAGTTCGTACGTACGCACGAACGCTACTTCCATTTCATTTTTCATTTTAAAAGGAATCAAAACAAAATGATACATAGGTATATTATTATTTCAGTATAATATAATATCTTATATTTGTTAGATATGTTCATTAATACAATCCTTTATATGTTCCATGTATGGTATGAACGAGTCATATCACTTTGAGGGGGCGGTAGTTCGCAGGATAAGTAAAATAAAATAAAAGAAGCTTAGAGAAAATGTTACCTTTAATTTGGGTAACTCCCTTTGGTTTGAACCAAAAAGGACTCTTGAAGTGCCTTCTGCCTAAGGTAAGGATTCTAAGTGGAGAATAGGGATATAGGGAGCTTAATTGGGCATATTTTGGATGATCCAAAAGGCTTGATAGGTGTGAGAAATTCATTAGAAGTGGTGTCCATTTATAAGGGGTAGGAGGGGCTCTTTAGGAAAAACTTAAAGTATTAATTTATAATTAATTCATATTCAGTTTCTAATGGCTCCGAAGTTGTATACTCAAAGTCTAAGGTGGGGATGGGTTGAAATTCTTTCAAACAATATATTTTATACAGGTTTGGGTCATTATATTAAACTTATAATTTAGTTTTAACTCTTAATTAATTGGTTTGACATTTACCATGTCACTTAGTATTTTTATATTATATAGTTAATAAACTTACTATATACATCCTAGCGACCCCCAGGTGGTCCATTAATGATACAAATATCATAATATAAGTCCTTTGGCCGATCCTTAGATTTTTAGGAATAGAATATCAAATAATAATATAATATTTGTTTTAAAAACTCATTTATGTCAATTTTGACACTATTTAATAATTGAATTTTGTTAAAGTCATAAAAACTTTATTAATTCGAACCAAATTCATTTAATCAATCCTAACAAGTTTTATTAACCAATAAAATTCTTTTATGTCTTCAAAACATTCAAATTTTATTTATATTAACATTTATAATACCAATTGTTTGATTCTTTCATTAATAAGGAAAATATTGCATCATTATTGTGTCATAAATAAATTTAATTATTCAATGTTTAAAAATAATAAATAAAAACCCATTATGTAGTAAATATGTTTAGACTTATAATTAATATTTATAGTCAAAAATCCATCATATATAACCCTATGTAAAAATTGTTTTGCTAAACGATATATGCTTATGTCATTTTTGCATTTACTTTAACTTAATTAATATAAAGTGTCATTATCACTTACAAGTGGCTCCATGTTGTCCCAAAATCGACCCAAATATGTCCATGGTCTGACATGTATCAACCAATATAGTTATGACACGTTTTAGGGTAAATTAATCTTATTATAATATTATTGTGTTTCCCTTATTTACCGGATTTACCCTTTAACCACGGTAAATAAAATATTTACTGAAGTAATTATTCAAAATGTCTAAAAATAAAGTTACCTATTTTCACAATTTGGAAATCCTGATTCCAAATATGGAATCCATTTTTCCAAATTCAAAACATAGAAGTTGTAGAAATTAATTTAAAATTAATTCTAGTTGTCGAAACAAAAAGTGTGTTTTTAACAAATATTTTCTATCAAAAGATTGACACTTTCTTATGTCTAGTTTAAATATGAAATTATGTCCAATGACCAAAATTAAATTAAATGGTAAAATTATAATCTAATTATACTTAAAAATCACTCAAATTCATAATTTATCTCTACTAATTATTTCGATTAAAAAAGTTGTTTTTAATTAAAATTTAGTAATTTTCACTATTCATCAAAATATGAAAGTCATCAGAAAAGTACGAAAATTTCACCCTAAGCTAATTAGGATATTCAGAATCCAAAAATGAATTCTATTTTACCAAATTCAAATCATATTAGTTTCATTTATTAATTTAAAATTAATTCCTGCTATTAAAACCAAAAGGCGTATTTTTAATAACTATCAAAATATTGACACTTGTTTATGTCCTATTTCAATGTGAAATTACTTAAAATGACCATAATTGGATTAAATTGTAAAAATATAATATATTTATACTTCTATATCATTAAAATTTATAATTTAACAATATAAATAATTTTGATTAAAAAAGTTGTTTTCAATTAAAATATAGTATTTTTCACTATTCACCCAAATATGAAAGTTATCAGAAAAAGACAAAAACATTATTGAAACTAAATTATTATGTATCAATTATAAAGAAAAAGTTTATTTTTTCAAATTAAATATAGAAAAGTTTCAAATATTGGATTTAAAAAGGCTTCTCCATTAAAAGGCGGTAAAATTTCATTTTTTGAAAAATACATCTTTTATCTGAAAAAATTGTATTTGTTCTTACATTGTGACTAAGAAACTCAGAATATATATTCTAAAATTATAAGGATTATATAAAGTTTCAAATTCAGTTAATACTATTCATAACCGCTTTTGAACGGCTTGTTTGGTAAATCATGGTGCACTAGAACTCGGTGTTGCGTGTAGTGAAAGTTATTGAATTACTTTGAAGAAATAACGTACTATGAAATCTTGGGGTGTTACACCCAATATTGTAAATTGTATATTATCTATTTTTTTTGATATGTGTATAATTTGAAATCACTATGTGTGAAATTTTAGGTATTCTCCTCCAAAGTTGGCCATATTTCACTAAAATAGTAAATAATCTAACTATTTTCAGTAGTCCAGGATCTTAGAATGTGCATTAATGACAAAAATAAAACCAATAATTAACATAGAAGTGAATATTCTTACATTTCATTAATTTTAATTGAGTTTCATGCAATGCTAAAAACTTTCCAACATAAGATTGTTTTAATCCTTTCTTTTGACCCTTGGAGCTAAACTAAATAATAAAATTAGAGAGAACTAATATTTATTTATCATTAATAATATATATTGATCACAATATTAGTTTATATACTAATATTATTTCATAAAATTTATTTATTTTGATCAATACATATTACTAAAGTGGTCATTTATACTTTTTGATCAATACATGTTAGTTCAGAACTAATATTGTAATCTAGCATATATGAGAACTAATATTTGTACAGAAAAAATACATATACTATGGTTAATACATGTATAATAACTAATAATATTTTTTTCATGATTAATAAAATATCATATTTTTTTTAAAATATACTACATATCACATATATATATATACACATTTTAGTTCATAACTAATATGTAATATGTATAACAGATATGTTTTTATCAAAACTATATGCATTGATCACAATATTATATTAGATATAATAAAAGTTTAAAAATAATATTCATTGGAAAAAGATATGTCTTTTGATCAATAAATATGAGAAAGAAAGTTATTTTTGTATTTGGATTAAACATATTAGTTCATAACTAACATTGTAATGTAACATACGTCAAAACTAATATTCATACACTAATATAAAATACAAACTTATATATATATATATATATCAATAAATCTATGATATTAAAAGACCAATACAAATATTACAATATATGAATTGGAACTAATATTATATTTTACATAAATGTACTTTAATTTTTAACTGTTATTACATATTATCTTATTTCTAAAGTATTTTTTATATTTAAAATTTTGTTTCTTTTGAACTTTTATTCTATTATTAGACAACTATTATTTGTGATTATGATTTTGGTAATATTCATACAAATTAACAATATTCAAAATTGTGATTATTATCTTCAAATTAAACATATAATTATAGATTTATGCGAATACACTAATGTATTGATAGTATATATAAAGGTGCATCATTGTCTCAGAGTGCATGACATTAAAAGTCACCATTATAGCCCTTGTCACATGATAGTTACTTGAGTGACCACCTTCCATTTCCTATATAATGTTTCTCTGGCACCCTATATTGTGGACCAAGTATGATGTGTGGGGGAGAAAGCATTGAAAATATACGAGCATAAGGAATCCATGCACAAGTGTCCCATGTTTCTAACCTGGGCACCCCATTCAATGTCGTCCTTCAATTGGGCTATATAAATTACTCAAAATACCTTTATAATACTATTTATCTCTAATCAACCAACAACAAAGTTTCATATAAAGGCACCATGTTGGTTATGGACACATTGTAACACCCGAGACTTTTATGAGAAATATTTTGTTTTTAAATCATCAAAGGAATCTTTCACTACACACAACACTAGATTGGCTTGCTTTACACACAATCGCGGCCTTCCTCGATATCTTGCGTCGTACGCAATACCGAGATTCACTAAACAACGATATGATATTAAAATATTATTAAAACTACCCGTTATGAATATTAATAACCACTTTTTAAAATTTTATAAATTTTATTTTTCAAAATGGACTTCATTTTTGGATTTGGAATATCGAAATTAGCCTAGGGTGAAATTTTTGTATTTTTCTGAAAACTTTCAATTTTTAATGAATAGTGAAACCACTAAGTGGTAGTTAAAAAACTGAATTTTTCATAAAACTTAATTTTACCACTTCTGTGGGTGGAATTTTGAAAATCCTAGAGACACGGTTGATATGAGTAATTAAAATGTGGTTCAATGAGATGAAAATAATTTTTTGGTGAATAGTAACTTTTTACTTTTATTTACCACGGTTAGAAGTAAATAGGGTAATTAAGGGTAAAAATGATATTATTATTACCATAACACATGTCCTAATTCAATTGGATAAGTTTAATTCGACCAAAAACAACCTTAGGAATAAAATATGACCATTTAGGCCCACTTGGATTAGATTAGGACATTTATTATCAATTTACTTAAAGAAGGGTTAAAATAGTTAAAATCAAAGTTTAATAAGTAAATAATTTTAAATATGGGGTTATACGTAAGATAAGTTCAACTATAAATATTAATTAGAAATATAAACATCTTTCCAACATAATGGTATTTTATTTATACTTTTTAGACATTAAATAATTTAATTTATTTATGACACAACGATGATGCAATAATTATCTTATTAATGAAATATTGACATAATTGATGTTACAAATACCCAAATAAATGTAATTTGAGACTTTTTATGAATTAAACTAATTTTATAGGTTAATATTACATGTTAGTATTGATTTAATTAACTTTTTTCGAACTAATCATTCTGTTATAATTTTAACAAAAATCAATTACTAAATAATGTCAAAATTGACATAAAATAGTTGTTAAAACAAATATTATATTATTAATTGTTATTTTATTCCTAAAAAACTATGGTTCGGCCAAATGACTTAGATATGGTTATATATATTAATAATAAAAAACTTGGGGTACTTTTGGCTTGTTATAGTAAGTTTATTAACCTTATAGTGTAAGAACACAAGAAGACACGGTAAAAGTAAAATTATGTAACTTAATGTTAAATCTAAATGATAAGGTTAAAATAGGAACCTAAATATGTCTAAATTCTATTTTATGAGAGTATTTCGACCCATCCCCACCTTAGCTTCTAAATAAATCAATTTTAAGCTATTTAAAACCGAATTTGTCTTTATAATAAAATAATATTTTTAGTTATTCCAAAGGTGCCCCTCTCCTCCCATATAAAAGGGCACCTCCTCCCTCTCTTCCTCACACCACTTTGAGCCTTAAAGATCGGCCAAACCTTGCCACTTTCTTCTCTCCACTTCCGTAGAGACATCCTAGAGGTCCCGGTCTTCTTCAAAGACCAATTTTAGTGCCCTAAAAGGAGGTCTCAAAGAAGCGCTTCAAAGAAGTGGTAATGCCCGTTACCGATTCTTTCATATTTATTTCTTCTTCCACTTATTCTTCATTAGTTGTTTCATCATGAAGTAATAACATCATTATCACTCATATACTTATATTTTATTATAATTATGAAACAACCCTATTTCACCATCTATCCATCCTACAGAAAATGAAATCACTGCGCATACGTACGTACGGAATACCGTCTCCACGCCATGGTGTAATCTATTTTCCACCACCACTTTACTTGGATGGGTATAATGGTGTAAATAATGAATATATATGATTATTGTAAATTGATATTGATTCTTAAATAGTATACATACACTCCAATACAATTCCATGATCATGGGAACGATATCATCGCTCGTGCGTACGTACGGAATATCGTCTCCACGATGTGATGCGACTCGTTCTACATGATCTTCATTGCATAATGATTATATAAATGAATTTAATGAATGAATATGATATATATTACACTAATACCATTCTGGAAATGAGTTATCTATAACCTAAAAAGAAGAATAAGAATTTATTCGACAAAACACGCATAAGAACAAAAAGTAATAAACACCCGAATAACAAGTAGCAATGAAATATTACTAATAATAAGCTAAGAATATGACCATATATGATATCATAACAATGAGTATCATTCTAGAATAATTCAATGACATTATTTAAATCATTATACAGGAGGTTCAGACACTTAGGAAGAAAATCGGACCTAAGGTAAGGGAAATATCACAATTTCATTTTTATCCGAGATTGTTTATACATTGGAATTTACTGGGGAGTATTTTATCATCGACATCCATGTTTCCTCAATATGTAATATTATTTCCATCCACCTACAATTTATTAAATCCAATTTTACCCTTCGGTGAGTTTTTAGTAAAATATATGAAAGGAATCTTTTGTCGTTTTTCGTACGAGGTACTTTTTGACTTTTCCAACAAAAGTACGAGAAGAATGTTTTTTTAACTTATACGGCATGAATGTATTTTTAAAAAATTACTTCCAAGAAGATTCCTTTACAAGTTTTCAAGTTTATTTTTAATCAACTCCTTTTAGTCTAAAATTGTATGACATGTTAAGGAAGGAAATTTTTTTTGAAGTTGAAAGGATATTTTCCTCAAGAATGGAGTTCAAGTTTTTTATCAAAATTATTTTCCATCTAAGATAATATAGGGTTCTATTTCTATCCCTATTATTGCATTGATTTGATTATGTTGTGATGGAATTATTTTCATGAATTCCTTTATCTTATATGAATTGTTTTATGATGTCTTGTTGTTTAAGAACCCCATTTTTATTACATGGGTTATGCAATGATGTATGATTTATGATTTTGTGGAACACATAAGAATGGTATCATTATGAGATGGGTGGGACCTATATCTCCCTCCAATGCATTGGTTAAAGATTTTATATCTCATGAGATAGACATGGCTGGAACGGCAGGTTAAACCAGTTTAGTGAAACAGGACTGGAATGAGGAGTGAACTCGGTTCAGAAATGGACTTTGTCCGCTAAGATAGTCTTGGCAATGAGTCTTGACTACTAAGAAACGATTCTCTATGATTATGTGTGTATGACACAAAGTTTCATGTTTTAAGTTATGAGTATTGGGATTACATTTCACTACTATGATTTATCCCATGTTATGAAATTATGATCTCTTTTTCAGGTTAGGATTTCCAAAATTTATGTTCTTATGAATATGATGTGATTGATATTTCTTCTGTTTACCCTTACTGAGCATTTGAGATCACCCTTTTGTATGTTTTCTTTCCCCAGGTTAGGAAGAAGGTTATTAAGTAAGATATGCCAAAAGGGACTGTAGATATGATGAAATAAATGGGAGACAGTGTAGATGCTTTTGAACCAGTTGTTTATGTTTCCCAGTTTCTAAAGACACTATACCTATACGGTACTTTCCTAGTTTTGTTATATGTTGTAATAAGTGTGCTTAAATTTTGAAGTAATAAAAATATATGTAAAGTATGGGTCGTTATAGTTGGTATCAGAGGAAAGGTATAGTCAACCTTTGGAAACTAGGATGTGAAAGCCTTAGTAAGAACCCTAAGGATAATTCTAATCATAGAACAAAATCATTGTGTTTTAAAAATGACCATGAATAACCTAGGATAAGACCTTAAGTGTGAAATTTTATTCTTGATTATGTGGTTTTCCTATTATAATTAGTGTTTCTCACACTATTCTTCTTGGTTTTAGTCAATGGCTGGAACCTGAAGGAACCGTGTTAATGCGGAATGCGACGGGCAATGCAATGATTGTCCCCCTGAGCAACTAAACGTTATGGGAGCTGGAATGAAAAATCATGTACCCATGCTCACACAACTTTCTCAAGCTATGAATCATGCAGTACTTCCAAACGAGCAAAGGAAGGAGCAACATTCTGTTGAATCCTTCATGAGGCAGCACCCACCTTCATTTAGCAGGTCTAATGATCCATTAATTGTTGAACAATGGATTAGTACTACTGAAAAGATATTTTCAGTTCTTGAATTTTCTGAACATGATAAAGTCATCCTATCAGTGTATCGTTTGGAAGGAGATGCTGATCAATGGTGGAATCTTATCAAGAATACGAGGCAAAGAGATGAAATTGAGTCCATGATATGGGACGAGTTCAAGAACATATTTTTCAATAAGTACTTCCCTCATATTCTCCGAACAAAGATGGAGAAAGAGTTTCTTGAACTGAAGAAAAAGGATGATGAATCTATTGGTACCTATGAAGAAAATTTTACAAGACTTGCAAGGTATGCTTCTGGTATTATTATCCATCCGGAGAGTAAGATCGATCGATTCTTTAGTTTCTTAAAACCAATTCTTCGAAGGGCGTTAGCCATAAGGGACTTCAATAGCTATGAGGAAATCGTTCGATGTGCTCTCAAAGTCGAGATGTAGATTGGAGTAACCCATCAGTCATATGGGTTTGATAAGAAGGGGAAAATGGAATTCAAATGAAAATCTAAAGAGCACGCTGAAAAGAAGATGAGATTTCCCTTTTGCTCAAAGTGTGGAAAGAAACATGGAGGGAGTTGTCTTAAAGGGACAAGTAAATGTTTCAAATGTGGAAAGAAAGGTCATCGGGAATTTGAATGCCGCAATGCTAGGAAGAAGATGTCTAATGATGCAAACAGAAGAAGGGATACACAGAATGAACCTACTACACTTAAATGTTTCAAGTGCAAGGAGATGGGGCATTATGCCAATAAATGCCCTAATCCAAGGGTAGTTGATGATGATCAACATCAACAAAGTCTTAAGGCTAAAGAAAAAGGAAAGTCACATGCAATTTCTATCATCAATGTGGAGTACGATAACGATGTGGTGAATGGTACACTTACCATCCACTCTAAAGTAGCAAATGTTTTATTTGATTCTGGATCCACCCACTCTTTTATTTTGGATGATTTTTCTAAGGTTATCACCATATTACCTCAACAATTAGATGTTTAGTTAGCTGTGAAAACAACTAATGGCACAACAGTCACATCAAAAGTTTATAATTCTTCTCTGATTGAAGTTTGTGGGAAAGTGCTTCCTGCAAATCTTGTGATCCTTCCTATAGTGGAATTTGATATGATTCTTGGCATGTATTGGATTTCTTTATATGGAGCTCATATCAATTGCCAAATAAGGGAAGTCACATTTCATATTCCAGATCAATCTATGATCGTCTATCGATGCAAGGATGAACGTAACCTTCCAGTGGAAATTTCTTCCATATTATTGGTATTGATTCCACTAAATTAAGTTTATTTATCTCAAATTGTAATGACCTGAAATTGTGAATAAACCTTGTTTCCTAATTTTATGTGTCATTTTATTTTATTTTTATACTCAACAAAAATGTTTCATTTGATAACATGAGTATAATTAAAATGATACCATTGTTTTTTGACTATTATATGACCATTGGTCAATATGACCGCTGGAAGCTAAACATTTTGATTATTGTCTTCAAATACAAGTAATCTTGGTTAATTAATATAGAAATAAGATTCTATGGCCTCACCCAGTATTCTTGGACCGATCGAAGCCCATCTAACAGAACTTGGGAAGGAGGTAGCACCACTGGGCTTTGCTCTGGACCAAACCCAAGCTGAACTTCATCGTGTGAATCTAGAACGGGATCACCTTCGCGAGAAGTTCAAACTGATAGAAATTACTACTCGTGCAATGTTGTCCGAGCCTCCCTCGGATTCTCTCACCTTAGCACAGCTTACACTTAGGTCCTATGCTGGTGTGATAAGGGGCTATGTAAGGAGACCATAACTGCCTTGTGTAATCCTTTGTTTTAAATAAAAATTGGGATTTCTTCTTATGATAAAGTTTATGAATTTTCAAATGACCGGATAAATATAGTATGCATATTTTTGATGAATTTTAGAAAAAGTATATTTTAAAAATGTTTTTGTAAACCTTAAATAATTAAAAATGTGTAATGATTTGCGAAAAATGGTCTTCTACAATTATGTTCAGTACAAAATTTAGAGTCTAATAAGATCAACTTGATTTTTGATGAATAGTAAAATATGAATAGTGATTTTATGATTAGGATTAGTAATGAGTCCAAATGGATTAGTAATCTCACTTAAATAAAGTATTAGTATAATCTAGGCACCTTGATTAAGTAATGTCATTCAATAAGACGGCTAAATAATGGTTTCATAAATTATTAGTCAAGTATTAGTTTTTTCGGGTGAATAGTGTTTTTTAATTAAAATTTTAATTAAAAATAATTAGAAAATTATTTTTATAAAATGGACTTTATTTTTGAACTCAGAGCATCGATATTATGTTATGGTAATTTTTGGGGATTTTTCTAAAAAAAATGATTTTTCGGTGAATAGTGTATTTATTTAAAAATAAAATTAAAAATATTTAGAAAATTATTTTTATAAAATAGAGTTCATTTTTGAAATCAGAGCCTTGATATTTGGTTAATGTGAAATTTGGGGATTTTTTCTGAGAAAGTTGAATTTCCAGTGAATAGTAAAAATACAGTTTTAGGGTTTCGGTATGTTTAATGACATCATAACTGTGTCATGGTGATGTAATGAGATATTTTAAGGGTTTTCCAGCCAAGGGTGATGAATTATTGTTTTGGGGGCCCCATGTGGCCTAACTCCATGGTAAATGCCAAGGGAGAGCACATGGTTTTGACAAAAGCACTTGTGAGGTGTCTCTTGGCCATTAATGCCTTGTCCCCTCACTTTCTCTATAAATACCCACCCTTTCCTCCTTTAGTTTTCACTCCCAACTCTCCCCCAACGAAGTTCGGGTCTCCTTACCTCCCAAGGAGTCCTCCCAAGGTGCCCACAATCCCTCAAGGTCCAATCCTTTGAGTTTTAAGAGTTACATTTTAAGGTAAGGGATCTGATCTCTCTCTTTCTTCTCAAGAAATCTCTTTTATGTAATTTCTTTTATGATCCATGTTCTTATGTTAAAGGGTGTTATTTTATACTCCTCTTACTTCACTTTTCATGTTAAAATAATGATAGATCCCCTCTAACTCTCATTATTTCGTTTTATGAAGTTTTAAGTCGCGCCGTTAGGCTGCCGAATTTTTAAGTGGTTCTTCACCCTTCTCATTTTGAAGTTCTACTTTCATGTAAATTCTTTCAAGTTCATTTTTGTTATGTTGGGGTATGATCTCTATATCTATCATACTGGACTCTTATGTTCATATGATGAGAGACCCTATTTGATCTCATCAATTCATTTTTGTTGATGTTTAAGTGACGTCGTTAGGCTGCCGAAATTTTTGTAATGGATTCTTTCTCCCTTCTCATTTTTCAAGATCTATTATCATGTAAAGTATTTCAAGTTCCTTTTTATTATTTTGGGGTATGATCTCTAAATTTATCATACTAATCTTTTATTATCATATTATGAGAGACCACATTTGATCTCTTCAATTCAGTTTTTGAAGTTTTAAGTGGCGTCGTTAGGCTGCCGAATTTTTAAGTGGTTCTTCACCCTTCTCATTTTGAAGTTCTACTTTCATGTCAATTCTTTCAAGTTCCTTTTTGTTATGTTGGGGTATTTTCTCTATATCTATCATACTGGACTCTTATGTTCATATGATGAGAGACCCTATTTGATCTCATCATTCATTTTTGTTGAAGTTTAAGTGACGCCGTTAGGCTGCCGAATTTTTAAGGGATTCTTTCACCCTTCTCCTTTTCAAAGTTCTAATTCCATGTCAAGTCTTGCAAGTTCCTTTTTATTATGTTGGGGTATGATCTCTATATCTATCATACTGATCTTTTATTTTCATATGATGAGAGACCCTATTTGACATCATCAATTCATTTTTGGTTGAAGTTTATGTAACGTTGTTAGGCTGCCGAATTTTCATAAGAGAAATCTTATTTTTTTCTTCCTTTCATGTTCTTCATTACATATGGTATATTTTCAAATTTCATTACCATGTTCTTAAATCCCTTATATTCTGTCCCTCTACTATTTTATGGGTCATTTATCATTGTTTGACCCATGTCCCCTCTCTTTTCAACGTTTTCTAAAACCTTGTAACGTAGCCGTCGTGCTGCAGAATTTTCGTCTCAAAATGCCTCTCTCTTTTTCTCAAAATTACTTCATGTTATTAAGTGAATACTCAAAGCTCTTATTTCTACAGGGTTATTCAAATATACACAAAAAATTTCTATTTTAAATTCTGGTATTTACATACATGATACCCGCTTTCCCTTTCCGTGGGTTTAAAGTAACGTAAAGATCAGGTCTTTAAAGCAGTTTTTAAAACGTTATGATTATGAAATGAAACCCATTTATTTTATGCTATATGGGTTATTTATGAAATGTTTGATGATGATATATGTGGCTCACATGATAATAAAGGAAAATTTATGGGTTCACCCTAATAGTGATCCAATGCATTGGGTAAAGACTTAATCTCTAGAGATGACCATTTTTAACGACGCCTTGGTGAATAACCTTGGTAATTTTTAACGACACCTTAAGGATGGACCTTGGTGAAATGAAACGATTGTCAATATTAAATGTTGTAGCCACATGTTCAAGTTATGAAAAATGTAATTTTTATTATGATATGCTTCATGGTTTCATTTTCATGCCTTAAAGTTCTTTTCATGTCCTTATTGAAGTATCTCAAGTTCACATGTAAAATGTTTCTCTTGTTTCCCTTACTAGGCCTTCTGATCACCCTTTCTTTTGTTGTATGTCCCCAGGTTATGAGATGCAGTAATGAACCTAGGATGAACTTAAGGAGAAGCCTTTCAATGGTTTAAGAAGAATGTTTTATGTATGTTTTCATGTTTTTAGTTCCTGGTTTCCAAGACACTAAACCTTAAAGATCCTCGGTTTTGTAAAATGTAATGAAAGTTTATGTGATAAAAAGGCTGATGCTATAGTTGGTATCAAAGGATGGTTTAGTTATTTATGGAAATTACGATATGAAAACTCTAGGAATAACCCTATAGAAAAGTTTAAATATAGGAAATCTTCCTGGTATTTTGGTGAGTATTGAGTAAGGGGTTTCCAAGAAAATACATCCCTGTCTGGATACGAGCAGGTAGAGGTGGCTCTGGCACAGATGTATATAGGGGTAAAACCCAAAAACGCCGTTTTGAGCTAGACTCGAATGGGAACTGGTACACGACAATGGGCCTTACTGCACTCTTGGTTACGTCACTCCCAGGGGATATGCTTTGGTAAATTAATAAGCTTAGTATGAACCATTGTTAAAGGAACAAAGATAAAATAAAATAAAGGTTCACATAAGAATATATGATCATGGATAACCAAGATGGGAACCTTGGGGATCACAAGTTAGGGTATACTTTTCTTCTACAAGTTATCCTTATATGCTTTAAGTTTCTTTTCATAATTATTGGCTAAGTATTTAAGCCCCTAATTATAGCTTCTTTTCTTAGTTAATGGCGGGAAATGGAAGAACATGTCCCAACAACCAATGTGATAGGAAATGCTATGATTGCCGTATTAATACGACAGAGATGATTAGGGGATTAAAAGATGATTATTATTTTGGAAGACGTTCACTATTTTGAGGACCCTATATGATCAAGGTAAATAGATTACTACGGTATTTTCATTGAGGAGTAAGGTTGACTTATATTTTGAGGAATCAATGAATTTAAGGTGGACTTATAGTAATTTAGGTTACTTATGGAAATGATTAACCTATCCTAGGTAAAATATGTTTAGGTTAGATACTTTTTTTATAAGATGTTAGGCGTGGTTGATGTTGTTTGGATATGAACAATGAAGTTTATTTTGGAAGACTATGTTATCAAATCCCTATTGTATTTGGGTTTCAATCTTAGTTTGGTTTATTTTGAGGAATTTTAAGGAACGTTATTTATGGGATGGTCTATAATGAACTTTGGGTAGTACCATGGAACTTTGAAGATTTAAAAATAGATTCCCTTCCTATGGGATTATTTCTTTTTGAAGAGTTGTTTTACCTTACCCTTTCTGTTTTTGGGATAATGTTTAAAGATAGAAGAAATAGATAGTTAATCTTTTGTGGATTATGTGATTCTCTAGAAGATGATTCTTGTGTTTTGATGAGACCAAGTAGTTTTGAATGCTCATCTTTTGGAGAAAAGATTAGTTTTGGTAGAAACTTATTAAAGGATGAAACTCTACATGAAGGTAGGTATATTTTCTTATGTTTTTGTTCTATATAGTAAATTAATTCCTCAAAATTATGAAAAGGAATGTAAAACAAAAACATTGTTGGTTTACGTTTCCTAATAGGTAATCAATGACCATTTACACACATCATAAGTTTGGGATTTTCTTATGGTTAACTTTCTCCTAATCACGTTCTCTATCACTCTCCCTCAGAACTTGACCCTTTGTTTTTCTTCCATGTCCATGTTTTCCTACATGGAATCCTAGTGTGGGATAACTCGGGTGACCTTCGTACTTCCCTTTATTTCTTTTAAAGTAATAGTTTTATTGACTCCTTTTCCGATGTGGGACTTTCAATGAAATTTCAAAACCTAATTTGAAAAAAAATTGCGAGGATGCAATTTCTTAAGGGGGGAAGATTGTAACGACCCGAAATTTTGAATAAACCTTGTTTCCTAATTTTATGTGTTATTTTATTTTATTTTTATACTCAACAAAAATGTTTCATTTGATAACATGAGTATAATTAAAATGATACCGTTGGTTTTTGACTGTTATATGACCATTGGTCAATATGACCGCTGGAAACTAAACGTTTTGATTATTGTCTCTAAATACAAGTAATCTTGGTTAATTAATATAGAAAGAAGATTCGATGGCCTCACCCAGTAGTCTTGGACCGATCGACGCCCATATAATAGAACTTGGGAAGGAGGTAGCACCACTGGGCTTTGCTCTGGACCAAACCCAAGCTGAACTTCATCGTGTGAAGCTAGAACGGGATCGCCTTCGTGAGAAGTTCAAACTGATAGAAATTACTACTTGTGCGATGTTCGCCGAGCCTCCCTCAGATTCTCTCACCTTAGCACACCTTACACTTAGGTCCTATGCTGGTGTGATAAGGGGCTATGTAAGGAGACCGTAACTGCCTTGTGTAATCCTTTGTTTTAAATAAAAATTGGGATTTCTTCTTATGATGAAGTTTATGAATTTTCAAATGACCGGATAAATATAGTATGCATATTTTTGATGAATTTTAGAAAAAGTATATTTTAAAAATGTTTTTTTAAACCTTAAATAATTAAAAATGTGTAATGATTAGCAAAAAATGGTCTTCTACAATTATGTTCAGTACAAAATTTAGAGTCTAATAATATCAACTTGATTTTTGATGAATAGTAAAATATGAATAGTGATTTTATGATTAGGATTAGTAATGAGTCCAAATGGATTAGTAATCTCACTTAAATAAAGTATTAGTATAGTCTAGGCACCTTGATTAAGTAATGTGATTCAATAAGATGGTTAAATAATGGTTTTAATAAATTATTAGTCAAGTATTAGTTTTTTCGGTTGAATAGTGTTTTTTAATTAAAAATTTAATTAAAAATAATTAGAAAATTATTTTTATAAAATGGAATTTAATTTTGAACTCAGAGCATCGATATTATGTTATGGTAATTTTTGGGGATTTTTCTAAAAAAATGATTTTTCGGTGAATAGTGTATTTATTTAAAAATAAAATTAAAAATATTTAGAAAATTATTTTTTTAAAATGGAGTTCATTTTTGAAATCAGAGCCTTGATATTTGGTTAATGTGAAATTTTGAGATTTTTTCTGAGAAAGTTGAATTTCCAGTGAATAGTAAAAATACTGTTTTAGGGGTTCGGTATGTTTAATGACATCATAACTGTGTCATGATGATGTCATGAGATATTTTATGGGTTGGCCGGCCAAGGGTGATGAATTATTGTTTTGGGGGCCCCATGTGGCCTAACTCCATGGTAAATTCCAAGGGAGAGCACATGGTTTTGAGAAAAGCACTTGTGAGGTGTCCCTTGGCCATTAATGCCTTATCCCCTCACTTTCCCTATAAATACCCACCCTTTCCTCCTTTAGTTTTCACTCTCAACTCTTTCCCAACGAAGTTATGTTCTCCGTACCTCCCAAGTAGTCCTCCCAAGGTGCCCCCAATCCCTCAAGGTCCAATCCTTTGAGTTTTAAGAGTTACATTTTAAGGTAAGGGATCTGATCTCTCTCTTTCTTTTCAAGAAATATCTTTTATGTAATTTTTTTTATGCTCCATGTTCTTATGTTAAAGTGTGTTATTTTATACTCCTCTTACTTCCCTTTTCATGTTCACATAATGATAGATCTTCTCTAACTCTCATTATTTCTTTTTATGAAGTTTTAAGTGGCGCCGTTAGGCTGCCGAATTTTTAAGTGGTTACTCACCCTTCTCGTTTTGAAGTTCTACTTTCATGTAAATTCTTTCAAGTTCCTTTTTGTTATGTTGGGGTATGATCTCTATATCTATCATACTGGACTATTATTTTCATATTATGAGAGACCATATTTGATCTCATCAATTCATTTTTGTTGAAGTTTAAGTGACGCCGTTAGGCTGCTGAAATTTTTGTAACGGATTCTTTCTCCCTTCTCATTTTTCAAGATCTATTATCATGTAAAGTATTTCAAGTTACTTTTTATTATGTTGGGGTATGATCTCTAAATTTATCATACTGATCTTTTATGATCATATGATTAGATACCCCATTTTATCTCTTCAATTCAGTTTTTGAAGTTTTAAGTGGCGTCGTTAGGCTGCCGAATTTTTAAGTGGTTCTTCACCCTTCTCGTTTTAAAGTTCTACTTTCATGTCAATTCTTTCAAGTTCCTTTTTGTTATGTTGGGGTATGATCTCTATATCTATCATACTGGACTCTTATGTTAATATGATGAGAGACCCTATTTTATCTCATCAATTCATTTTTGTTGAAGTTTAAGTGACGTCGTTAGGCTGCCGAGTTTTTAAGGGATTCTTTCACCCTTCTCCTTTTCAAAGTTTTAATTCCATGTCAATTCTTGCAAGTTTCTTTTTATTATGATGGGTTATGACCTATATATCTATCATACTGATCTTTTATGTTCATATGATGAGAGACCCTATTTTACATCATCAATTCATTTTTGGTTGAAGTTTATGTAACGTTGTTAGGCTGCCGAATTTTCTTAAGAGAAATCTTATTTTTGTCTTCCTTTCATGTTCTTCATTTCATATGGTATATTTTCAAATTTCATTACCATGTTCTTAAATCCCTTATATTCTGTCCCTCTACTGTTTTATGGATCATTTATCATTGTTTTACCCATGTCCCCTCTCTTTTCAACATTTTCTAAAACCTTGTAACGTAGCCGTTGTGCTGCAGAATTTTCGTCTCAAAATGCCTCTCTCTTTTTCTCAAAATTACTTCATGTTATTAAGTGAATACTCAAAGCTCTTATTTCTACAGGGTTATTCAAATATATACAAAAATGTTCTATTTTAAATTCTGGGATTTACATACATGATACCCTATTTCCCTTTCTGTGGGTTTAAAGTAACGTAAAGATCATGTCTTTAAAGCAGTTTTTAAAACGTTATGATTATGAAATGAAACCCATTTATTTTATGCTATATGGGTTATTTATCAAATTTTTGATGATGATGTATGTGGCTCACATGATAATAAAGGCAAATTTAAGGGTGCGCCCTAATAGTTCTCCAATGCATTGGGTAAAGACTTAATCTCTAGAGATGACCATTTTTAACGACGCCTTGGTGAATAACCTTGGTAATTTTTAACGACACCTTGGGGATGGACCTTGGTGAAATGAAACGATTGTCAATATTAAATGTTGTAGCCACATCTTCAAGTTATGAAAAATGTAATTTTTATTATGATATGCTTCATGGTTTCATTTTCATGCCTTAAAGTTCTTTTCATGTCCTTATTAAAGTATCTCAAGTTCACATGTAAAATGTTTCTCTTGTTTCCCTTACTGGGCCTTCTGCTCACCCTTTCTTTTGTTGTATGTCCCCAGGTTATGAGATGCAGTAATGAACCTAGGATGAACTTAAGGAGAATCCTTTCAAGGGTTTACGAATAATGTTTTATGTATATTTTTATGTTTTAAGTTCCTGGTTTCCAAGACACTAAACCTTAAAGATCCTTGGTTTTGTAAAATGTAATGAAAGTTTATGTGATAAAAAGGTTGATGCTATAGTTGGTATCAAAGGATGGTTTAGTTATTTGTGGAAATTATTATATGAAAACTCTAGGAAGAACCCTATAGAGAAGTTTAAATATAGGAAATCTTCCTGGTATTTTGGTGAGTATTGAGTAAGGGGTTTCCGAGAAAATACATCCCTGTCTGGATACGAGCAGGTAGAGGTGGCTCTGGCACAGATGTAAATAGGGGTAAAACCCAAAAACACCGCTTTGAGATAGACTCGAATGGGAACTGGTACACGACAATGGGCCTTACTGCACTCTTGGTTACGATACTCCCGTGGGATATGCTTTGGTAAATTCATAAGCTTAGTATGAACCATTGTTAAAGGAACAAATATAAAATAAAATAAAGGTTCACATAAGAATATATGATCATGGATAACCTAGATGGGAACCTAGTGGATCACAAGTTAGGGTATACTTTTCTTCTACAAGTTATCCTTATATGCTTTAAGTTTCTTTTCATGATTATTGGCTAAGTATTTAAGCCCCTAATTATAGCTTCTTTTCTTAGTTAATGGCGGGAAATGGAAGAACATGTCCCAACAACCAATGTGATAGGAAATGCTACGATTGCCGTATTAATATGACAGAGATGATTAGGGGATTAAAAGATTATTATTATTTTGGAAGACGTTCACTATTTTGAGGACCCTATATGATCAAGGTAAATAGATTACTACGGTATTTTCATTGAGGAGTAAGGTTGACTTATATTTTGAAGAATCAATGAATTTAAGGTGGACTTATAGTAATTTAGGTTACTTATGGAAATGATTAACCTATCCTAGGTAAAATATGTTTAGGTTAGATACTTTTTTTATAAGATGTTAGGTGTGGTTGATGTTGTTTGGATATGAACAATGAAGTTTATTTTGGAAGACTATGTTATCAAATCCCTCTGGTATTTGGGTTTCAATCTTAGTTTGGATTATTTTGAGGAATTTTAAGGACCGTTATTTATGGGATGGACTATGATGAACTTTGGGTAGTACCATGGAACTTTGAAGATTTAAAAATAGATTCCCTTCCTATGGGATTCTTTCTTTTTGAAGAGTTGTTTTACCTTACCCTTTCTGTTTTTGGGATAATGTTTAAAGATAGAAGAAATAGATAGTTAATCTTTTGTGGATTATGTGATTCTCTAGAAGATGATTCTTGTGTTTTGATGAGACCAAGTACTTTTGAATGCTCATCTTTTGGAGAAAAGATTAGTTTTGGTAGAAACTTATTAAAGGATGAAACTCTACATGAAGGTAGGTATATTTTCTTATGTTTTTGTTCTATGTAGTAAATGAATTCCTCAAAATTATGAAAAGGAACGTAAAACAAAAACATTGTTGGTTTACGCTTCATACTATGTAATCAATGAACATTTACACACATCATAAGTTTGGGATTTTATTATGGTTAACTTTCTCCTAATCATGTTCTCTATCACTCTCCCTCAGAACATGACTCTTTGTTTTTCTTCCATGTCCATGTTTTCCTACATGGAATCCTAGTGTGGGCTAACTCGGGTGACCTTCGTACTTCCCTTTCTTTCTTTTAAAGTAATAGTTTTATTGACTCCTTTTCCGATGTGAGACTTTCAATGAAATTTCAAAACCTAATTTTAAAAAAAATTGTGAGGACGCAATTTCTTAAGGGGGGAAGATTGCAACGACCCGAAATTTTGAATAAACCTTGTTTCCTAATTTTATGTGTTATTTTATTTTATTTTTATACTCAAAAAAAATGTTTCATTTGATAACATGAGTATAATTAAAATGATACCATTGGTTTTTGACTGTTATATGTCCATTGGTCAATATGACCGCTGGAAACTAAATGTTTTGATTATTGTATCTAAATACAAGTAATCTTAGTTAATTAATATAGAAAGAAGATTCGATGGCCTCACCCAGTAGTCTTGGACCGATCGAAGCCCATCTAACAGAACTTGGGAAGGAGGTAGCACCACTGGGATTTTCTCTGGACCAAACCCAAGCTGAACTTCATCGTGTGAAGCTAGAACGGGATCGCCTTCGCGAGAAGTTCAAACTGATAGAAATTACTACTCGTGCAATGTTGGCCGAGCCACCCTCAGATTCTCTCACCTTAGCACACCTTACACTTAGGTCCTATGCTGGTGGGATAAGGGGCTATGTAAGGAGACCGTAATTGCCTTGTGTAATCCTTTGTTTTAAATAAAAATTGGTATTTCTTCTTATGATGAAGTTTATGAATTTTCAAATGACCGGATAAATATAGTATGCATATTTTTGATGAATTTTAGAAAAAGTATATTTTAAAAATGTTTTTGTAAACCTTAAATAATTAAAAATGTATAATGATTTGCAAAAAAAATGGTCTTCTACAATTATGTTCAGTACGAAATTTAGAGTCTAATAAGATCAACTTGATTTTTGATGAATAGTAAAATATGAATAGTGATTTTATGATTAGGATTAGTAATGAGTCCAAATGGTTTAGTAATCTCACTTAAATAAAGTATTAGTATAATCTAGGCACCTTGATTAAGTAATGTGATTCAATAAGACGGTTAAATAATGGTTTCATAAATTATTAGTCAAGTATTAGTTTTTTCGGGTGAATAGTGTTTTTTAATTAAAAATTTAATTAAAAATAATTAGAAAATTATTTTTATAAAATGGACTTTATTTTTGAACTCAGAGCATTGATATTATGTTATGGTAATTTTTGGGGATTTTTCTAAAAAAATGATTTTTCAGTGAATAATGTATTTATTTAAAAATAAAATTAAAAATATTTAGTAAATTATTTTTATAAAATGGAGTTCATTTTTGAAATCAGAGCCTTGATATTTGGTTAATGTGAAATTTTGGGATTTTTTCTGAGAAAGTTGAATTTTCAGTGAATAGTAAAAATACAGTTTTAGGGTTTCGATATGTTTAATGACATCATAACTGTGTCATGATGATGTCATGAGATATTTTAAGGGTTGGCTGGCCAAGGGTGATGAATTATTGTTTTGGGGGCCCCATTTTTCCTAACTCCTTAGTAAATTCCAAGGGAGAGCACATGGTTTTGAGAAAAGCACTTGTGAGGTGTCCCTTGGCCATTAATGCCTTGTCCCCTCACTTTCCCTATAAATACCCACCCTTTCCTACTTTAGTTTTCACTCCCAACTCTCCCAAAACGAAGTTATGGTCTCCGTACCTCCCAAGGAGTCCTCCCAAGGTGCCCCCAAGCCCTCAAGGTCCAATCCTTTGAGTTTTAAGAGTTACATTTTAAGGTAAGGGATCTGATCTCTCTTTTTCTTTTCAAGAAATCTCTTTTATGTAATTTCTTTTATGCTCCATGTTATTATGTTAAATGGTGTTATTTTATACTCCTCTTACTGCCCTTTTCATGTTCACATAATGAGATATCCCCTATTACTCTCATTATTTCGTTTTATGAAGTTTTAAGTGGCGCCGTTAGGCTGCCGAATTTTTAAGTGGTTACTCACCCTTCTCGTTTTGAAGTTCTACTTTCATGTAAATTCTTTCAAGTTACTTTTTGTTATGTTGGGGTATGATCTCTATATCTATCATACTGGACTATTATGTTCATATTATGAGAGACCCTATTTGATCTCATCAATTCATTTTTGTTGAAATTTAAGTGACGCTGTTAGGCTGCCGAAATTTTTGTAATGGATTCTTTCACCCTTCTCATTTTTCAAGATCTATTATCATGTAAAGTATTTCAAGTTACTTTTTATTATGTTAGGGTATGATCTCTAAATTTATCATACTGATCTTTTATGATCATATGATGAGATACCCCATTTTATCTCTTCAATTCAGTTTTTGAAGTTTTAAGTGGCGCCGTTAGGCTGCCGAATTTTTAAGTGGTTCTTCACCCTTCTCGTTTTGAAGTTCTACTTTCATGTCAATTCTTTCAAGTTCCTTTTTGTAATGTTGGGGTATGATCTCTATATCTATCCTACTAGACTCTTATGTTCATTTGATGAGAGACCCTATTTTATCTCATCAATTCATTTTTGTTGAAGTTTAAGTGACGTCGTTAGGCTGCCGAGTTTTTAAGGGATTATTTCACCCTTCTCCTTTTCAAAGTTCTAATTCCATGTCAAGTCTTGCAAGTTCCTTTTTATTATGTTGGGGTATGATCTATATATCTATCATACTGATATTTTTTTTTATATTATGAGAGACCCTATTTGACATCATCAATTCATTTTTGGTTGAAGTTTATGTAACGCTGTTAGGCTGCCGAATTTTCATAAGAGAAATCTTATTTTTGTCTTCCTTTCATGTTATTCGTTTCATATGGTATATTTCCAAATTTCATTACCATGTTCTTAAATCCCTAATATTCTGTCCCCCTATTGTTTTATGGGTCATTTATCATTGTTTGACCCATGTCCCCTCTATTTTCAACATTTTCTAAAACCTTGTAACGTAGCCGTTGTGCTGCAGAATTTTCGTCTCAAAATGCCTCTCTCTTTTTGTCAAAATTACTTCATGTTATTAAGTGAATACTCAAAGCTCTTATTTCTACAGGGTTATTCACATATATACAAAAATGTTCTATTTTAAATTTTGGGATTTACATACATGATACCCACTTTCCCTTTCCGTGGGTTTAAAGTAACGTAAAGATCATGTCTTTAAAGCAGTTTTTAAAACGTTATGATTATGAAATGAAACCCATTTATTTTATTCTATATGGGTTATTTATGAAATGTTTGATGATGATATAAGTGGGTCACATGATAATAAAGTCAAATTTAAGGGTGCTCCCTGATAGCGCTCCAATGCATTGGGTAAAGACTTAATCACTAGAGATGACCATTTTTAACGACGCCTTGGTGAATAACCTTGGTAATTTTTAACGACACCTTGGGGATGGACCTTGGTGAAATGAAACGATTGTCAATATTAAATGTTGTAGCCACATCATCAAGTTATGAAAATTTTTATTTTTATTATGATATGCTTCATGGTTTCATTTTCATGCCTTAAAGTTCTTTTCATGTCCTTATTGAAGTATCTCAAGTTCACATGTAAAAATTTTCTCTTGTTTCCCTTACTGGGCCTTCTGCTCACCCTTTCTTTTGTTGTATGTCCCCAGGTTATGAGATGCAGTAATGAACCTAGGATGAACTTAAGGATAATCCTTTCAAGGGTTTAAGAAGAATTTTTTATGTATGTTTTCATGTTTTAAGTTCATGGTTTCCAAGACACTAAACCTTAAAGATCCTCGGTTTTGTAAAATGTAATGAAAGTTTATGTGATAAAAAGGCGGGATTCTATGCAAATGGTTGGTGAGAAACTCATGATTAAGAATATTCCCATTGTATGGGAGTTTGATGATGTATTTCTGAAGGAATTCTTGGGTCTTCCGCCAAATTGTGAAGTTGAGTTTTCAATAGAACTCGTACCGGGTGCTTTTCCTATTTCAAAGACACCTTATAGAATAGCCCCAATTGAGTTGTAGGAATTGAAGAAGAAACTCCAAGAGAATCTTGATAAGGGGTTCATACACCCTAGTGCGTCACCTTGGGGAGCACCTGTTCTGTTTGTTAAGAAGAAAGATGGATCAATGAGACTCTGCATTGATTATCGAGAACTTAACAAGATCACTATCAAGAACAAATATCATCTCCCACGCATTGATGACTTTTTTGACCAACTACGCGGAGCTCAATACTTTTCCAAGATTGATCTTCGTTCAGGGTATCATCAATTAAGGGTCAAAAGGGAGGATATACCAAAGACGGCTTTCCGTACAAGTTATGGAAACTATGAATTTATAGTGATGCCATTTGGTCTTACTAATGCCCCTGCTATCTTCATGGATATGATGAATAGAGTATTTAGAGACTATCATGATCAGTTTTTTGTAGTCTTTAGAGACGATATTCTTGTATATTCCAAGAGAAAAGGAGAACATGAAGAGCACTTGAGAATTATATTGAAGACACTGAGAAAGGAGAAACTTTATGCCAAATTTACCAAGTGTGAATTTTGGCTTCAAAAAGTTGCGTTTTTGGGTCACATAATCTCAAACGAGGGGATATCAGTGGATCCAGCAAAAACAGAGGTTATCGAAAGATGGTCGAGACCAACAACAGTAACTGAGATCCGATGTTTTCTTGGTTTGGCTGGATATTCTCGACGTTTTGTGGAAGATTTTTCACGATTATCTAATCCACTCACCAAGTTGACTCGGAAAGGGGTTAAGTTTGTTTGGACGGAAGAATGTGAAGAGAATTTCAAGGAGTTGAAAATAATATTATCCAGTGCACCTGTGCTCACACTGCCTTGTAGTGGAGAAAGATTTGTGATCTATAGTGATGCATCAAAGAAGGGATTGGGGTGTGTTCTTATGCAAAATGATATGGTGATAGCTTATGCCTCACGACAGTTGAAAATCCATGAGCAAAATTACCCAACTCATGATTTGGAGTTAGCTGCGGTAATCTTTGAATTAAAGATTTGGAGGCATTATATTTATGGTGAAAGGTGTGATATTTATACTGATCATAAAATTTTAAAGTATATTTTCACACAAAAGGAGTTGAATATGCGCCAAAGAAGATGGTTGGAGCTGATTAAGGATTACGACTCCTCAATTCATTACCACCCTGGGAAAGCAAACAAGGTGGCAGATGCATTAAGTCGACAAGACCATGCTAGCTTATCCATGATGAGGATCACAAAAGATCCAATATTTATGGATTTATAAAGGATGGATCTCGGAATTTTAATGGAAGGGGGAAAATCATTTCTTTCTCAAATGAATGTTCAACCATCTATACATGTGAAGATTAAAGAGGCACAGAAAGAAGATGTCGATTTACAAAAGAAGGTGAGAAATATTCCTGAATTCAACCTTGATTGTGATGGGATAATAAAGTTCAGGAATCGGGTTTGTGTTTCTCCCATCCCAGAATTAAATAAGGATCTACTGGATGAGGCTCATAGTTCTTCATTATCTATTCATCCCGGAAGCACGAAGATGTATAGGGACCTAAAAGAGTACTTCCAGTAGGATGGCATGAAAAGAGATGTTGCTGAATATGTCTCTCGATGCTTGGTTTGTGAGCAAGTTAAAGCTGAGAGACAGAAGTCAAAGGGGATGTTACAACCATTACCCATACCCGAATGGAAATGGGAAAACATCACTATGGACTTTGTCACAGGACTTCCTAAAACATCCAAAGGCAATAATGCTATCTGGGTCATAGTTGATCATCTTACAAAGTCTGCACACTTCATTGCTATTAGAGAGGATTTCTCTCTGGATCAGCTTTCCAGGATATATGTAAAGGAAGTGGTAAGATTGTATGGAGTACCACTTTCTATTATATCTGATTGGGATCCGAGATTTACCTCGAAGTTCTGGCGAAGTCTTCAGCATACTCTGGATACAGAGTTGAGATTCAGCACTGCTTATCATCCTCAGACAGACGGTCAATCTGAGAGAACAATTCAAACTCTAGAAGATATGTTGAGAGCTTGCTCTATGGATTTCAAAGGTGGTTGGGATCAACACCTACCTTTGGTGGAATTTTCTTATAATAATAGCTTTCACTCCAGTATTCAGATGGCTCCTTATGAAGCTCTGTATAGAAAGAAATGCAGGACTCCAACTTGCTGGGATGAAATTGGGGAAAGAAAGCTATTAGGACCTGGTCTTGTTGATGAGATGGCAGAAAAGGTCCGATCTATTAATCAACACATAAGAGCAGCTCAAAGTCAACAGAAAAGTTATGCCGACAACCAAAGAAAAGACCTAGAGTTTGAAGTGGGTGATAAAGTGTTCTTACGAATATCTCCTTGGAAGAGGGTCATGAGATTTAGAAAGAAGGGGAAGTTAAGCCCTAGATATATCGGTCCTTTCGAAATACTGGATCGTGTTGGAAAGGTAGCTTACCGATTGGCACTTCCATCGAATCTCTCTCATGTTCACGATGTGTTCCGTGTATCTCTCCTGAGAAAGTACATACCTGATCCTTCACATGTACTCAGCTCAGAAGTTGTACCACTGGAGTAAGATCTTTCTTATGAAGAACAACCGATAAAGATTCTGGATCGTAGCGAAAAAGTCCTACAGAAAAAGACCACTCACTTGGTGAAAGTTTTATGGAGGAACTACCAATTAGAAGAAGCTACATGGGAGCTTGAGGATATGATGAGGGAGAGGAATCCTCATCTGTTTGTTACAAAGTGACGAATTTCAAGGGCGAAATTCATTTTAAGGGGGGTTGAATGTAACACCCGAGACTTTTATGAGAAATATTTTGTTTTTAAATCATCAAAGGAATATTTCACTACACACAACACTAGATTGGCTTTCTTTACACGTAATCGCGGCCTTCCTCGATAGCTTGTGTCGTACGCAATACCGAGTTTCACTAAACAACGATATGCTATTAAAATATTATTAAAACTAGCCGTTATGAATACTAATAACCACTTTTTGAAATTTTATAAATTTTATTTTTCAAAATGGACTTCATTTTTTGATTTGGAATATCGAAATTAGCCTAGGGTGAAATTTTGGTATTTTTCTGAAAACATTCAATTTTTGATGAATAGTGAAACCACTAAGTGGTAGTTAAAAAAACTAAATTTTTCATAAAACTTAATTTTACCACTTCTGTGAGTGGAATTTCTAAAATCCGAGAGACACTGTTGATTTCAGTAAGTAAAATGTGGTTCAATGAGATGAAAATAATTTTTTGGTGAATAGTAACTTTTTACTTTTATTTACCACGGTTAAAAGTAAATAGGGTAATTAAGGGTAAAAATGATATTATTATTACCCTAAAACATGTCCTAATTCTATTGGATAAGTGTAATTCGACCAAAAACAACCTTAGGAATAAAATATGACCATTTAGGCCCACTTGGATTAGATTAGGACATTTATTATCAATTTACTTAAAGAAGGGTTAAATATAGTTAAAATCAAAGTGTAATAAGTAAATCATTTTTAATATGGGGTTATACATAAGCTAAATTCGACTATAAATATTCATTAGAAATATAAAAAGATTTCCAACATAATGGTATTTTATTTATAATTTTTAGACCTTAAATAATTTAATTTATTTATGACACAACGATGAGGCAGTAATTATCTTATTAATGAAATATTGACATAATTGATGTTATAAATACCCAAATAAATGTAATTTGAGACTTTTTATGAATTCCACTAATTTTCTATGTTAATATGACATGTTATTATTGATTTCATTAACTTTGTTAGAACTAATCATTGTGTTATAATTTTAACAAAAATCAATTACTAAATAGCGTCAAAATTGACATAAAATAGTTTTTAAAACAAATATTATATTATCAATTTTTATTTTATTCCTAAAATTATAAGGTTCGTAAAAATGACTTAGATAAGGTTATATATTAATAATAAACAATTTGGGGTTCGTTTGTCTTGTTATAGTATGTTTATTAACCTTATAGTGTAAGAACACAAGAAGACACGGTAAAAGTAAAATTATTTAACTTAATGTTAAATCTAAATGATAAGGTTAAAATAGGAACCTAAACTTGTATAAATTCTATTGGATGAGAGGATTTAGACCCATCCCCACCTTAGCTTCGAAATAAATCAATTTGGAGCTATTTAAAACCTAATTTGGCTTTATAATAAAAAAATATATTTAGTTATTCCAAAGGTGCCCCTCTCCTCCCTTATAAAAGGGCACATCCTCCCTCTCTTCCTCACACCACATTGAGCCTTCAGGATCGTCCAACCCCTGAAAATTTCTTCTCTCCACTTCCCTAGAGACATCCTAGAGGTCCTGGTCTTCTTCAAAGACCAATTTTAGTGCCTTAAAAGGAGGTCTCAAAGAAGCGCTTCAAAGAAGAGGTAATGCCCGTTACCGATTCTTTCATCTTTATTTCTTCTTCCACTTATTATTCTTTAGTTGTTTCATCATGAAGTAATAACATATGTATCACTCATATATTGATATTTTATTATAAGTATGAAACAACCCTATTTCACTATCTATCCATCCTACAGAAAATGAAATCACCGCGCGTGCGTACGTACGGAATACCGTCTCCACGTCGTGGTGTAATCTATTTTCCACCACCACCTTAATTAGATGGGTATAATGGTGTAAAGAATGAATATATATGATTATTGTAAATTGATATTGATTCTGAAATAGTATACATACACTCCAATACAATTCCACGATCATGGGAACTATATCATCACTCGTGCGTACGTACGGAATACCGTCTCAACGATGTGATGCGACTCGTTCTACATGATCTTCATTGCATAATGATTATATAAATGAATTTAATGAATTAATATGATATATATTACACTAATACTATTCTGGAAATGAGTTACCTATAACCTAAAAAGAATAATAATAATTTATTCGACAAAACACGCATAAGAACAAAATGTAATAAACACCCGAATAACAAGTAGCAATGAAATATTACTAATAATAAGCTAAGAATATGACTATATATGATATCATAACAATGAGTATGATTCTGGAATAAGTCAATGACATTATTTAAATCATTATACTGGAGTTTTGGACACTTACGAAACAAATCAGACCTAAGGTAAGGGAAATATCACAATCTCATTTTTATCCGAGATTGTTTATACTTTGGAATTTACTGGGTAGTATTTTATCATCTACATCCATGTTTCCTAAATATGTAATATTATTTCCATCCAACTACAATTTTTAAAATCCAATTTTAGCCTTCGGTGAGTTTTTAGTAAAAGATATGAAAGGAATCTTTTTCCGTTTTTCGTACGATGTACTTTTTGACTTTTCCGACAAAAGTACGAGAAGAATGTTTTTTTTAACTTATACGGCATGAATGGATTTTCAAAAAATTATTTCCAAGAAGCTTGCTTTACAAGTTTTCAAGTTTATTTTTAATCAACTCCTTTTAGTCTAAAATTGTATGACATGTTTAGGAAGGAAAATGTTTTTGAAGTTAAAAGGATATTTTCCTCAAGAATGGAGTTCAAGTGTTTTATCAAAATTATTTTTCATCTAAGATAATATAGGGTTCTGTTTCTATCCCTATTGTTACATTGATTTGATTATGTTGTGATGGAATTATTTTTATGAATTCGTTTATCTTATATGAATTGTTTTATGATGTCATTTTGTTTAAGAATCCCATTTTTATTACATGGGTTATGCAATGATGTATGATTTATGATTTTGTGGAACACATAAGAATGGTATCATTAAGAGATGGGTGGGACCTATATCTCCCTCCAATGCATTGGTTAAAGATTTTATATCGCATGAGATAGACATGGCTGGAATGACAGGTTAAACCGGTTCAGTGAAATAGGACTGGAACGATGACTGAACTCGGTTCAGAAATGGACTTTGTCCACTAAGATAGTCATGACAATGAGTCTCGACTACTAAGAAATGATTCTCTATGATTATGTGTGTATGCCACAAAGTTTTATGTTTTATGTTATGAGTATTGGGATTACATTTCACTACTATGATTTATCCCATGTTATGAAATTATGATCTCTTTTGCAGATTAAGATTTCCAAAAGTTATGTTCTTATGAATATGATGTGATTGATATTTCTTTTGTTTACCCTTACTGAGCATTTGAGATCACCCTTTTGTATGTTTTCTTTCCCCAGGTCAGGAAGAAGGTTATTAAGTAATATATGCCAAAAGGGACTATAGATATGATGAAATAAATGGGTGACAGTGTAGACGCTTTATGAACTAGTTGTTTATGTTTCCCAGTTTCTAAAGACACTATACCTATATGGTCCTTTCCTTATTTTGTTATATGTTGTAATAAGTGTGCTTCAATTTTGAAGTAATAACATTGTATGTAAAGTATGGGTCGTTATACACATGACCTTAAAATGAACCATGATAGTGCTTATCGAACAACATTAAAATTTACATCATTGGTTATGTATGCATGACCTTAAAAGAAACCATGATGGCCCTTATCAAATAATGTTTATTAGAGTTCCTAGATCCCATTTCTTATTTAAGGATTTCTAAACCCACCATTTCTAAGAGAAATATTCATTTTGAGAGGAAAATACCTAAAACATTTAATAATAAGGAATCTATTCAAATGGCTCAAAATCTTTCACATAGGTTCCTTGCTCAGTTAATTCCTTTATTGAGGGGAAATAGATTTCTAAAATGACATAGGTGGTAAGATTTAACCTAAATTAAGCTGATATTGTGTCACATATAAAGGCACTAGTATGGTCCTACGTGTTCAACCTGAAAAGGCACTATGATTGTCCCTATCACACAACCATACTATAACCATTTAATAATGTAAAGACAATGATATAATGTACCCCTCATTTTGAGGACTGTGTATTTTGTATGGAGGATAAACACATGATAACATCTAAGAAAAAATAATTCAATCACATTCCTCCCATATTTCCTACAAAGGATCCCCATTAACTTAGGTCCTTTAATTTGGCTAAAAAAATTCCCAATAAACCTAGTCGACACTTATTATCCTAAAAAAACATGATACTGAGTTGCTTCTAAATTCACTATGATGGTCCTGGATGCTTGAACTTAAAAGGATTCATACTGGTCCTTATCTCACAAAAATAACAAATTCAATTTATAAGGAAAATATTGAGAACCCCCAACCCCCCTGTTTTAGGACCATGTATGGATTGAGAAGTATAAAGCCTCAAAATTATCTGAATGAAAGGAATCTATGAAAAAAATCCCATGTTTCCCAAAAAGGTTATTTTTACCAAGTTACTTTAATTTGGCTAAAGAAATTTCCCCAATGACCTTACTAAAACACATTAACACAAATCAACCATCTATTAGGTTGTGTTTATCTGAGCCTCTTACTAGGTTTAAGACCCAACCATATCTTTCCCTATCAACATATAAGATATATATACCATATGCTACCTACTTTGTTTAATCTATGGCTATGTACTCATTGATGAAATCAACCTTCCTCTCAATCATTGATCCATAAAAACCATGTCACTACAACTAGAACAAGCAGACCCACTTAACTTAAGAACAATTTTTTTTCCATTAGGTCTACTTTTTATAAGAGACCAAAACCCATGATCCTAGATCTTTTAGTAACAAATTAATCATTACTTCTATGGATTTGGTACAGATAAACATGACCCAATTTCAATCATTCAAAACATAAAACATTAATTGAAATATAAAATCACTTATATACCAATGGACATTTTAGGTTTAGAGTTATATAGAATTAGGAAAAACTCTAACATAATAATTTTGATACATAAACAACAGGTTCATAAAAATACATATCATCTCCCAATTTTTTTCATATTTAGAATCCTTATTAGTAATATTATAAGTAAAAATTTTCATCATAAAATGGGGAATGTAAATATACAAATAGATCATGTCAGATTCTCAATGGTAAACAAGAGTTATATCAATGGTCACTTAAGCATAACATGAGCATAAGGGTATGAGATCCTGAGCCTAAAATTTGAAAACCATAACCTACATATCATGGATCATAATATTGAGACATGGAATAAAACATGGTAGCTCATAAGATAATAATAATAAAGGAATCAAATAATATAATCCATGAGAGAATAACATTGGCCTAAGACATAGATTTTTTGTATACACGTTATCATAAAAAATCATTTTCTTAGTAGTCATGGATCACTACCAATTCAATCATAGGGGATTGGATTAAATCCTCATTCCATCATAGTATTCAGGGTTCACTCTCATGACTATATTATAATAAAAACTCCCTTACTAATCTTGGTTCACTCCCCATTGCAATCATAACTATTTCATTATATATCCATCTTTACCCAATGAATTAGAGAGATATATAATTTTAGGACCATCCATCACATAATAAAAACCATACATATATGTGCAAAAAGTTCATAAATAATTCATAATATAATAAAATATTAAAAATAAACGGGTTTCATAAACATTTCATCAAATCATAACACATGGAAAAGAGAGGGGTTTCATAAACATTTCACTATAGCATAACCTGAGAAATGAAATGAGGTTTCATAAACACCTGTTCATTGCAATTATAAACCATCTAGAGAAATAATAAGGATGTAATAATAGGATAATATCCTCATTAAAACATATGTAAGATCAGAGGATGTCATCATAGATGAAAAACGCCTTTAAAAGATCACTTGTAATATTTCATGGGGAAAATATCATTTTCTCTTTGAAATCACATATTTAAAAAAATTACAAATATTAATGATATAATAGTCATTGAAAATAACCATTAAAAATATAAATTATGCTTTAAAAAATTATTTTTTTCATTACAATTTGAAATTCTTTTCATTCTGCATAAGTTAAAAGGAAACATTCCTTTCATACTTTTGTAAAAAAATTCAAAACATTCCTCATTTAGAAAAAACAAAAAGATTCATTTGAAATCATTTTTAAACATTAATTAATGTGTAAAAATTACTTTAACGAAATATGAGAATATTAAAAAAATTCTTGAAAATATTTTTAGAAAATATGGATATGTAAGAAAATTGTTTTTCTATCGAAGAGAGAAATAAATTTGGTTTTCCTTAATAGTTGTCTTTTTAATATATTGAGTACATAAATTGGGGGAAATGGAAGGAAAATAAGTATTATTTATAAGTAAAAATATTATAACAAAATTCATTATTTTATTGATAGGTATAACAAAATATTTCATCTTCAAAAACATAATGATAAACAATCGTGATAAAAAATTAAATTGTAACATAAAACCCTTAAAACTTTGGTAACTATTGAATAGTAAGTACAATAAAATAATAACATCAAATGAAACATTACATATCATGAAAATAAGAACATTAATTATATATAATTTACAATTATCATTATATACACCTTATAAACATTAATATGATCATAACCTCAAATTTGACTCAATAAAACAAAATAGTGATGAAGAGCTCTTACAAGGATGGTTTCAATAGGGTGAGAATTTAATAAATTAAATGATTATATAGAAAAAATGTAAATCCAAAAATATACATAAAACATAATTAAATCAAATTTTATTTCACACATAATCATGGAATAAAATATTCTATGAAGCTAAAGTATAACCAAATGGATGGAAATTGAGTTAAGAAAACCCTAACCAATTGGTAACATTCTAGTCAAATACAAATTGAGGAAATAATTTGGATCTAAATATAAATATCATGAATTATTAAATATTCAATATATAACATGTAAAAGAGCCAATATATACACAATATTTGATGAATTATTCCCATAACATTAAGATATTCCTTAATAGAGAAAAATTGATACAGAATCTCTTACATTGAGTCCAAAAATTTCATATTTTTCATTCTTATCCTATATAATAAACACATATAATGTATTTTACTTCTTAATATACTTTTTATAGGTTTGAATAATAATCCTCAAATAATTTATTTAAATAATTTTAATGAAATAATTAATTAATTATTCAATTAGGTCTACGTCGCTGTTTGAGGATGTTCAGTTCATAATCCCAAAAAAACTTTGGTAGGACATACATGGTCAAATTAGTAATTTTTAAATAATACTAGAATAATAATTAGATAATTATAATTTTTATATGTTGACTATAATTTTAAAACCAACCATGAAATATTTTTATAAAAAATAAACTATGTTATAATAACAAAGACAATAGTTTGTATATGTGCATGAGTCATGATTTTATTTTTGAAATATAATTATGAAAAAAAGGTAAGTATTAAATTTAATTTATATAATAGGCCTTATATAATAAATTTAAATTTATTTCTTTAAATAAAAATATATATACCTTCAATGTGATGGATAAATAAAAAATTAATCACATCGCTTCATGAAGGTGTTAATCCACACGCACGCCTGAACTACATTATCATTTTTAGATGAATGGAAACATAAGAAAATATATAATATATTTATTTCAAAATTTTTTAATAATTCCATTAATATCTTATATATAAATATATAAATTAAATCCATCATTAAAACTAGTCATGAGTGGTAGTGATGGAAAATGAACTGCATTGATTCTGGAAGTGGTAATCCCCCATACACACAAAGGATGGTTTTGTTTTCAATTTTATAAAAGAGGAGATAATAATAGGTTTTTAAATCAACATAATAAAATTTCATTATATGTAAGATTTTGGTGTTATTATTTCATCATGTTTGAAGTAAATTTTATGGAGGTAGAAGAAGAAATAAAAATAAAACATCCAGTTAAATGTTATACATCTTCTCGAGACAACCTCCTTTTCTTTTCATATTATGAACTCTAAGGTTGTTATTATAAGAAAAATAATTCCACAATAATTTAGGTAGGTATTTATAATGGTAATTGGGCAATTATTTTAAGAAAACAATTCTTTTAATGTGTAAAAAAAGAGAAGAGGAGGTTCCCTTTTATAAGTGATGGGAGGGGCACTCTTGGAATTACATAAAATATTAATTCAATATGAATTAATGTAAATGTAATAATGGATAAAAATTTATAATATTCAAATATAATATGATTGTGAGTATAAATTATCACATAAAATTAATGTTTTACAAGCTATGGTGATGTTTTCACCCTTATCTTTTGGTTTTAATCCCCAGTAAACCCCATTGTCTATTACCATGATAAACAAATTACTTATTAGGGGTCAAAATATTCACAATAATAGGATAATTGACCCATAAATGGAACATGGATGGTATTTGTAAACTATATACCATTAAATTGGATTAATATTTTTTTTATAAATTTTTAATCATTTAATAAAATATTATTTATTATAAAATATCATTAATTTTATTTTTGGAACTACATGAAATATTATAATATAATATGTGTCAAACCCTTGTTAAATGGTTATAAAATTACATTTATTCCTCGATAAGGAATATATGGACTTAATATAATTATTCTATCTTTATTTTAAAGGTTTAGATATCATTTTAGAACTAATCTTTTGATTTAGCCCCTTAGATTACAAATTTTAACATTAACATTGGTAATGGATTTTTTGATATTAAAGGGTTTTAATTTTACTTATAAGGTGACAATTGGATCATAAATGAATAATGGGTGACATTATTTTCCATTTATCATCCATGTTTTACTTTTTCATGAATTTTATGTTTTCTAAATAACTTAGTAATATATAATTTAACATAAAATATCATTAATTTCATTAATTTCATTTTTTAAACTATTCATTTAATTAGACATTAAAAAAATGAAAAAAAATTAATTAGAATATAAACCTTTAACAAATAAAAAATATGTTAAATATATATAAAAAATCAATTGAACATAATAATTCATTCAAATTGTATTACTTGTAATTTTTTTATATCATTTATTTTACCTTTCTATTAATTGAATAAATATAGTGTCTACATTGCACAAACATTTAAGGTAGTCATTTCATCACTAGAAATAAGAAATAAATTACCATGATAAAAAAATATTTTTCTCATAACCTTTTATAACCAAACATAAGTTGTTTTCATCCCTGTTAAAAATATTTTAGATATTTAAATTAACAAAGTGACATTTTTTACATTATATTTTAATTAAAATTTTTAAAGTTCAAAATCAAATAAAAATGACACCAAGATTCCTTATTTTAAAAACCTATATGGACATGGATGAACTCCACTAATCAAATAGGATACACTAAAGTGTTAGGGTCATTTTATTTTCCTTTCCATTTTATTTTTAACCTTAATTTCCCAATTTTCCCTTACGATCGTGATAATTATTTATAATGGTTATTATTCAAAATTACTAAAAAATGGAACTATTTACCAAATTTATACCATTTGATTAAAAATATTTAATTCATTTTCGAAAAATCAATTCACATAAGTTGCCACACCCATGATTTTAAGATACATTGTTTTGATGTTCAAAAGTGTTTTTTTAATTTGGAGGGCATCATGAATTGTTTTGGAAGTTTTTAGAAAATCCATGATTGGTTGCCACCTATTGGGCGCATTGACAATATAAATGTGTATCTTACAGTGTAAAATCCATGGGAAAACCCATAAAACCATTTAGCCTGTAAAATTATTATACCGTGTAAATATATATCTTACATCATAAAATAGTCGATTGGTATTTTTTTAGCCCTAGGTGACATATTTTTTAGTGTATATGAATTATGTGGATTTCACATCATAAATACCTAGTTTATGGTATAAAATCTTTGACCTAGTAGGTTTTATCTGTTTCTTGTGTGTACCTCCTCTATCATTGTGCAGCTGTAGGTATTGAACCCTAGCTCTTCCACATGATTTTGGATGACTCCTCTTCTTCTAGGACACTTTTTTTAGTATTTGATCTCAAGCTTGATTTAATCACTTCTCTCTAATAAAATGCATATATGATTCTTCATTACTCTAATGTGTTAGTGTCATTATATCACATTTATGGATTTTCTGACCTTGTGATGAATTTTTTTGATCCTTTATATATCTATTTAGTTTTTTTCTCCCATCGGTTAACCATAATATTGGTTGTGGCACAAAAAGTGCATTTATCATGGTATGTGTGATTTATCTTTTCCACTGGATCTTCATTGTTATGGTATGAAATTATAAGATATGGAAATAATTTTTAGTGTCTATTTTAATGTATATAATTTTCTTTTTGGTGTAGTTGGTCACCATAGAAGGTAGTGTTTTACCTAAGTTTGAGGTAGGTTGTTCTGTCTCTACCATACATTGGACATATGATATTTCCCTAATTTTATAAATACTTTTTTTATAAATGAATTAGAATGATTGATTTGTTTGTGTAAACAGTTTAGTCAAAAAAAAAATTTACCCTATTTTGTGAAAAAGAAATATTTTTTTCAAAGTGTTGTGAAATGTACTAAGAAAATTGTTTTCAAAGCATGTTTTAGAGTAATAAAGGGTTGTGGAATTGTTTGTGAAATGTGAAACCCTTTGAAATTTTTTAAAGAATACAACATAGGGGAATCAATGGGTAAATAGGTGGGAGGTGTATCTTAGGTACACTTCTCAGTTTACTATCAGTAGACTCACTCATGGGTTATTATTATGCTCCCTATACTTATTGTTCAAGGGACTTGTTGTTGACATTGTTGCGGAATTAACTTTTGTAGTGTTTTTCTACTCATTAGAACTATATTCTAAGGAATTGAGTGTTTACTAGTAATTTATTATGGTATGATTAGTATGCTTGCCTAGACTATTTTGACCCTTGGATTCTTTACCATTGTGCTTGGCCTGTATTGTTTTTAGTAGATATACAGTCTTTGGTTTTTGATAAATGGTTATAAAAAAATGTTATTTGAAACTATTTTTCCTTCTTTATTTTATATCTATGGAAAAAGGGAAATATATATAAAGCCTTTGATATAAAGTTGTTTTTTCTACATATCATTCTATTTTTTCTTTAAAATGTGCATATTGGGATTATTTTTACAGAGTATTGATATGGAACACATGGGTGAGATCCTACTAAGCAGGTTTATTTCACACCCTCTACACCCCTTCTATGGTGTATAGACCTAGTAATTTATTTTGATGCATGGAAGGGAAAGGCCCCATAGTGAGGTTGTGAGGTTTCTGTCATATTGGTTTGGGTAATTTACGGTGATACGGTGGGTGATTCCCACATATCATTAGATTAGTTGTCTTCCATTTTGGTTGTTATTTGGATTTGTTGGACATGTCACCTTTTTATTCATTCTGTATTTTTTTATTTGCATTACTATGATTGATTTCTTTTAGTTATGGTATATATTTATCCTAGTTTTTGTTCCACTATCCTTCTTGTATGTATATTTATTCCATGTATCTAGTTCATGTTGGGTGAAAAAATATCCTATAGTTGTTGTTTGATGCTTGGGTACAAGTCACCATCCTATGGGGATTAAGAATTCCATCTAGTTTTGTGGAAGATAAATTTGAGCACTATTTTCTAAGGGTAACCTGGTTTAGTCCTTAAAAATTTGTATCAAATATTGGTTTTCCATAAGAGTTCTTGTCTTAGGACATTTTTTAGGCTCGAGATAGGATTTTAGGGAATTGAGAGGTAGGGTTTGGTGAGTTCCTAGCCATCTCATTCCATGAAGATACTAAAGTTTACATGGGATGTTGGGATATGTGTCTCCTATACTGAGTTCTTGATTTTAGTATTAGTTTTTACTTATAGTTTTCTGGTTTGAGATGAGATTATTTCATTTTAGGATCATATCATCTATTTTTTGTGTACATCGATATACCTCTGAGATGTCTCCCATGGGTTCTGTAGGAGGGTGTAGTGGATGCTCATCAAGGGAATTTGACTTTGGATTAGAATATTATAGATGCTATCATGTGAGCAATTCGTGTTGTAGACCAAAATTTATCATAATTCTGGAACCTAATTGTTGAGGTATAGGAAAGTGCTACAGGTGAAATTGATTCATCTTGAGATTTCTTACATGAGAAGAATTTTTACTTTAAGGTATGAATGATCCCCAATAGGTGGAGGAATAACTAGAAAATATCATTATGATCTTTTACTTCCTGAATACACCTAAGACCATCAAGGTGATGCACACAACATTCAACCTTGAGGGTCCCAATAAGTGATGATGGGATTGTATGGTACAGTAGGAAATTAATATGGGTTTAGATTGGATGGTTTTCAAAATCATCTTGTATTAGTTATTCTTAGTGTCTCTAGTGATGGAAAATTATCTTGAATTATTTTCCATGTAGTAGGGAGAGAGTTCAGTGTCGGGGAACACAAATTGATTTATAAAGTTGAATTATTTTTCTCTAGAGGTGGTAGAAAATGATTAGCTAAAAAACCATAAGTTCTTAATGGGGGTTTTTACTAGATATCTGATATTAGGTATTTATATTAAAGACTTATACCTATATAGAGATAGTAGAGAGAGCTATGATGAAAAAAATGAAAATAGTAGGAAATATTGGTTATTCAATCCCTTCTCTTCCACCTAGTGTAAATTTCAATGGATCATAGGGAAAGAATATCATGTACTATGATAAGCACACGATTAGTGGAGGTAGTTCTCAGTAGTGGGCCACATTTACACCATCATTAGTTACCATCAGTTTTACCCTTAATTTCTACAAGTGTGGTATGGTTAAGAGAACCCAACATTCTTTCCCCACCCCCGTTAATTTGTGGAATAGTTCTGGCCACTACATTCATCTACAAATGTTCTTTAAATATATTTCTATTCCTTACTATGTTCAAGTATCATTCGATCTGATTTCTATTTTATGGCATTCATAAGCTTCACGGTATATAGGGCTCTATCTACATGCCTTATGATTGAATCCTTTTTACACAATGAATGAGTATCCGGAAGAGGTTGTCATGGGACTAGAAACAGTGATAGGTACCATCATCTTTTAATCATCTATTGTGATAGATTTTTTTAATACAAGTTCCACCAACTCATTTATATCTTCCATATTTGTTTATGTGTTGAAACATACAATAGAGCTCATATAATTTATCATAGAATTAATGACACCACTAGGAAATAGTAAATAGCATGGGTTTCAGTGTCCTTATTATCTATCGATATTTTATGCATATGTTGTCTAGGATATTCTCATTCTCAAATTATATTTATTTTAAATCATCATTAGGATTGATTGGATTATCGTTCATCATGGTGAGATTGATTTTTATCATCAACATTTCATATTCTTTATTCCCAATAGAAACTCTTAGATGTTTCAGGGTGAGTTAGATCTATGGTATGATCAAGAAAGGCCTTACATCCTAGAGAATAAGAGTTTTGTCAAATTTTGTGTTTGATCCTGATTTGATTTCTTCCCTCGATGATCTTCCCATGGTTTTTTCAATTTCCTGAAATTTTTCTAAATAAGTTTTTTAGTCTTCCTCTAGAGAGATATGTGGAGTTTTTAATTGATATCATGATGAGTATGCATTAAATCTCGATACCCTCACATAATAAGGAACCAAATAACTAAAAGAGCTCAAGATTTGGTTGGATGATCTGATAGAGAAAGGTTTTGCTCCCACCAATGTTTTTTCATTGGCATCCTCAGTTCTCTTTTCCAAGAAGGATAGTGGTACACTTCGATTATGAGTGGACTATTGGATGTTTAAGTGGGTAACAAACAAGAATATGGATCCCTTTCCCCATCTGGATTATATTCTTTTGAATAGTTAAAGGGGGAATATGGTTTTTAATGATCAATCTTAGATCCAATTATTAATAGCCCAAGGTTTGGAACTCTGATATTCTAGAGACATTTTTCAAGCGTATGTATTTATATTAATAATATTTTTATATCCCTTTTAGTATGAATAAATCTACTTCAGTTTTGTGAAATTGATGAACTACATATTCCATCAGTATTTGGAAATATTTATCAATGTGTTCATGGATGATATTTTGGTTTCTTCGAGGTCCAAGTGTGAGAACAAGTACTACCTTATTTTAGTTTTTGATATCTTGAATATTCATTATATATACGAGAAGCATTGAAAATATAGTTTTTTATATTAATAAGTGATGTTCTTAAGGCACGTGATTTTTTATCATGGCTTACAAATCGATCCTGAGAAGGTAAAGGATGCCTTTTCATGGGAGGATCCTTGAAGAATCATTGAGATACTAAGCGTCCTTGGTCTTACTGGATATTATAAGTGGTTCATCGAGAATTTATTAAATTGGAATAATTATTGACTGATCTTCCAAGGAAAGGGGTTAAGTTCACATGGGGTGAATAATTTTAGTCCTCATTCAAAGAGATGAAACAAATTCTAACATCAACACCTCTTTTGATCCTTCCTAATCCCAGTAAGGTGTATGTGGTTTCGCCCTATTTTCACCTTCGTCTTCTTCATCTATGTTCAGCTGAAAATCCTCTCCTTAGTGTTTCAACTCGGCACACTCATGGTGAGAAGGTCCTCTTTTAGTGGCCTTGACATGTTACTTCATGGGCTTGACCACACGACGATTATCATCATTTTTTTCCCATTTTCATTGTCCATCCTCCGAAATAGCAAGGGTTTCCCACATCGGTGTGATAATGGTCTAGAGATTGAGTACCAGCTACTCCGGTATGGGGGTTTCATCCTCATTTTTTCAATGGCTATGGGTGTATTGGGAGGTTTGATGCAGTCATTGAGTGTGATCTTGAAGTCATAGATGGGATTGCAGATCTGGCTTGCGGTAGTGAAATTCTTCTGGAATGTTATGGAATTAAAGTGGCTCCTATTTAGGTGATTATTTTTCATTCCTTGACATTCTATTTGAGTATTGGTATTGGATGTGAACTGTTGTGTGTGATTCTGTTTTTGCGGTGACAATTCTACGGTGATTTATGTTATTTAGTGTTTTTTTGTGGCAATTCTATTTTTTTGTAGGCTTTAGTGGAGTAGTAGTGAATTTATAATGGTGAAGGAGTTATTGTGATAAATATTTTGTGTGTTATTGTTCAATATCATAATTTTTGGTTTGTTTGTGGCTCTAGGATCCATGGTTTAAGGATAAAGCATTCAGTTCACCTTCAAGGGATTTCTCTATATAAGGTCAGAGCAAGAAGTTATCACCAGATCTCGTAATCTAAAATTGGACGTTTGAGAGGGTATGGAGATCATCATCGGTACCTAGACCATGCACCCCTACACAAGACAACTAGTTGAGCAACATTGACATGGTGGAAACTGATCTAATGTTTTTTATTCTCGGGAGGAGTTTCTCTTTTAGACTAGAATTTGTTGGTTCTTGGCCCTGAGCCTTTGGTCCATAGAGCATGATTGTTGTTTCAAGTCCTTGATTTCATCATGGGTTCCCTCTCATCCCTTAAAAGGGTTCTACATTAATAAAAACATTATTTTTTATTTCATGGTGTACGGTGATGCTTCTAGTGCTGGTTTGGGTTTTGTGATTATTCAAGATGATCAAATTATGGCATGTGGATTTCATAGGCTTTAGATGCATGATAAGAATTACCCCACTCATGATTTATATCTTTATGCAATTATGTATGCGGTTAAGTGTTGGTGGTATAATTTTTTTGGTAGATATTCATAGTCTTTTATAACCATAAGAGTCGAGGGTATATCTTTTCTTGGAAGGAATTGATTCATAGATAGTGGTGGTGGGTGAAATATCATCATATTTTAAACTTAAACATTTCCTACACCCTAGGAAATAGGAATGTAATGGATGATTCTCACATAAAAAATGTTCCACAACAGGTTGTTTTGGAATTGAAGGGATAGTGGAACCAAATTGGACTCTTTTCTCAGTTAAGAATGGATGCTGAGGGGGTTGTTTCATGTATGATTACAATCATTATATAGTTATGACAATTTCTCCTTGATTCTATACTACAGATTCAAAAACATGATGATGAGTTCATAAGAATTTGACAAACACTTTTAGGTAGGAATATTTTTTCTTATTGGTCTATCCCTTTTGAGGGTATTTTCTACATGGGGGGTTGGTTTTCCATCCCAACACCTCTAAGGTGTTAATTATTATATGACCATCACAATTATTCATTATATATTCATCCAAGAACGATGATGATGTATCATTACATGAGATGAGGAATATTTTGGTTGGGTATAAAACATGATAATTTTAATTATATGTCCTGATGTTACACCTACCAACATATAAAGGTCACACATCTGAAACCTCTCTGATTGGCCTCTCCCTTTTGATGGTATTTTGAACTTAGAGGATTTGTTTTTCATCCAAACACCTATAAGAAGTTAATTATTGTATAAATGTCACAATTCATCATGGTATGTTCATCCAAGCATTGTGATGATGTATTATCACATGAGACGAGGATTCTTGTGGTCGGGTATGAAACATGAAATTTTTAATTATGTGTCCTATTGCTTCACCTTCTATCATATAAAGGTCGTGCATCTAAAAACTTCTATATTTCTCCAACAAATTTCATTGTTGGTTTGTAAATGGAATGATAATTCTGTGGAATTTTCTGTTGGATTACTATAAACTCTATGAGGGTATAATTGAATTTTGGGTAATGGTTGATTGGATAAAAATTTAATTTATTTAATTCTGATTAGAGACACCACTAATGTTTATCATCTAGGTTATATGTATGTACATGATATTTTAGAGGTTACAATGGGTTCTATCCGCCATCATCTCATATAGGGATCCTAGGTTTTCCTCCTGGTTTTGGAAAAGACTCAAAGATGTGGTGGTGACTCATATCAGGTCGAAAACAACTTACCATCAATAGATAGATAGTCAAATAGAGTGTGTTATTCAGTTCTTGGTGTATATCCTCTATACTTGAATTTTGGATTTTTTTGGATTGTGGTACATCCATCTAGTACTGGTTGATGTTTCTTATAATAATAGTTATCAATTGCCTATCATGATGGTACCCTTTGAATATTTGTATGGTCTTTGTGTATATCACCTCTCTATTGAGAAGAGGTGGGAAAGGCCTCTCTTATGGGACTCAGTCTCATTCAGAAGACATCTCTGAGGATTCCGGAAATGCGTCGATGCCTGATTCTAATATAGAGTCAGAATAAATCATATTCAAATCATATAAATCGTCATTTGGAGTTTTCTATAGGTGACCAGGTTTTCTTGAATGTTTCTCCTTAGTTGGTTCACCATTTTCTTGGGAAATAAAGAAAGATGACTATGATATATGTTGTACCATTTGAGTTCACTAAGAATCTAGGGAAGTTTTCTTATTTGTAGGCATTATGGTCTTAGTTGATAGTTATTCATGATGTTTTCCACGTATCTCAGTTCAATAATTATAACCTGATTCCTCTCATATTCTGATTTGTAAAGAGATTAATTTGGATCTAGTTGTTTTAGTAGTGTATGAAATAGAAGAGATCATGGATTCTTGGGTGAAAGTCTTATGTGGGAAGTTTATCATGTTGGTCCGAGTGTTATAGAGATATCGATTAGATTCTCACAAGACATGAGGGTGCAAATCATTTGTGAGGGAGAAGTGTCCTCACCTATTTTTAAAGAACCCTTATTCTTTATGACTTCTTATAGAAATAAATTTCTTATAGTGGGGATATTTTAACATATTAGTTTCTAAGGTATGATATTTTAATTTTTAAGTCTATGTTTTTGGTTTTAGAGGTAATCAAGAATAATGTTGGTATTATTTAGTAGATCTTGGGCTCATTGCTGCCTGTATGGAACATTTGCAACATAAATGTGTATCTAATAGTGTAAATGTCATGAGGAATAGAACATTAAACTATTTAAGATGTAAAATGATTTTACAGCATAACTATATATCTTATGTCATAAAATAGTTGATCAAGATTTTTTTAACATAGGGAGAAATATTTTTCATCATATATGTATTATTGGGGATTTTATGCCATAAATTAGTTGTTTACTATGTAAACCTTTTATCCAAGTAGCATTTATCTTTATATTATGTGTAACTCCTCTTATCTTTTTGTGCATCCATAGGTCTCAAAACCTAGAATCATCTATGTGATTTTGGATGTCTCCTCTTCATCCATACCACTTCATTCTTTGTTCGATCCTCGACTCGATTGTGTTACTTCTCTTTGGTAAGCAGCCTTGATTATTATTTATTTATCTATTGGTTAAACATAATTTCATAATGTTTATGGATTCAATAATATTATGATGATATTTTTTTGATCCTGTATAAATCCTTTTTTTTATTTTCTCCCAGTGTTTGACCCTCATTTTGGATGTTGTGTGGCTAGTGTGTTTATTGAGGTATGTGTGATAAAACCTCTTCATTGGATCTTGTTTTTAATGAAATTTGATTACAATATAGGGAATCATTATTAGGTCATTTTGTTTCTTTTATTTCCTTCTAGTTTTAGTGGATCCAGTTGTGGGTAGTGTTTGAAATGAGTTTGAGTTAGGTGGTTACATTTCTAGCCTACATCTCATGGATCGTATTTATCTGGTTTTAGAAATGCATTTTTTATAAATAAATTGACACTATTTTTTTGTATGCATAAATGGATTTGTGATAAAAAAAAATTCCTATATTTTGGTATAATAAAATGGTGTTTTCAAATCATTATGAAATGTATTGAGAAAGGGGTTTTCAAATAATGTATTAGTGGAATAAAGGGTTTTGGAATTGTTTTTGAAATGTGAAACCCTTTAAATATATTTGAGAAATTAATCAAGTGGGATGCCTTGGGTACTTAGGTAGGAGGTGTATCTTTGGTCCATCATACATTTTACTATCAGAAGTTTCATTCATGGGTTGTTACTCTACTTCATAGGCATATTGTTCTAGAGACTATTTGTTGATTTCAGGGGTGACTCATTTGGTGTACCTATGATTTATAAGCCTATGTTATAAGCACTTGGGTGCACACTAGTCACTGATTTTAGTATGAGTAGTCTTTTAACCTGGGCTATTTTGATCCGTATCCTATTTTCCATTATTTTTCTTTTTTACTATTTTGGTTTGATATACGTTCTTTGGTTTTTGATAAATGGTTATTGAAAATTGTGCTTTGAAATTTTTTTACCTGTGCTTTTTTAGAACTGTGAAAAAAGGTAAATATTTACAATGATTTTGATATAAATATATTTTACTACTTATAATTTCACGTTTTATTTAAAACGATTATACAAATATTATTTGTATAGAGACGTAGTATAAAACACTTGGGTATGATCCTACGAGCCTATTTAGTTTACACTCTGCACACCCCTTTGGTGGCGTATAGACCTATTTATATATTTTGATATATTGAAAGAAAATGAACCATAGGTAGGAAGTTATTTTTCTATCAACTAGTTTGGGTAGCTGGTGGTGAGAGGGTGGGATATTTCCCACATATCATAGGAGTTTTTTTCTTCCTTTTTGGTTGTTCTTTGGTTTTATTGGACCTGTACCCTTTCATTTCATTACGGGTTTTTTAGTCTCCTAACTATCATTTTATTATTTTATCTATGGAATATATTTATCCTAGGTTGTATTCCACTTTTCCCTCTTCCATGTATATATATATATATATATAATTTATCTTATTTGGGGTGGGTTGAATCATTCCCTCTAGTTATTGTTTGATGCATGGTGGTTATTCGCAATCCCATGGGAATTGGGAATTCCTTTTGGGTATGTGGTGTATTTAATTCGGTATAATTTTATAAGGGTAACCCAATTTTGGTCATTATAGAAGTGGTAGAATTTAATTCTAAATTAAACCAACGAAATGTGATGAAAATAGTTTTTCAAAAAAATCCTTTTATGTATAAAACTATTTTTATATCAACTTCATTTATAAAATTCATTCCAAAGACCATAATAGGATTATTTTTAATCAAAAGAAACTAATTAAATTTAAAATATAATCCAATATATAATTTTTAATTGTTAATACTTCAAAATAAAATATTGTTTTTGATAAAAAATAGCTTTTTCTTTATTCATTGTAAACTCAAACTTTTCATAAAAATCCCAAAATTTTACCCTAATATAATTTGGATATGATAATGTCAAAAATTATACCCTTTTTATCAAATAAAATGTCTATAATTTACATAAAATAATTATAATATTTTCTTAAAAAATATAAAAATGAAACATTTTCTAAGAAAATCTATTTTTGAAGAATAAAATGTCTTTAATAAAAATTGAGTGCTTATTTTCTAAGAATTTACTAATAAATTTTTTAGTAGAAACTTTATATATATTTCATAATTTGGTTATTCCTATTTATATAGAGAAATTATATTCGTAGTTTATAATGGTTATATTTATATAATAATATTGTGTTGTTCATTTAAGATCAGTGTTTAATAAATGTTATCATACATAATTTTCTTCTCTTAAAATATTGGGGTGTCACATTATCTTCACTTTAATAATTTTCATCCTCACAATTTGAATTAGTGATTAGTAATAATGGTTTGAAATTTGAAATTTATTTTGTTGAAATCCCACATTGGAAAAAGGATTAATAAAAATTTCACATGAAAAGAGGGAAATTGAAAGACAAAGGTCATCTAGAATAACATATACTAGGTTTAAAAATATGACAACATTAAAAATGAAGGTAATATGATATGGTTTTTTGTTTCAATATATTATTATTAGACACGAGGAATTAATTTACCATATAGAATAATAATATAGAGAAATTTATTAACTTGAGAAGTATACTTTCATACTTCCATCAATTTCCACCACAAACTCATATTTTTCTCCAAACAATGAGTATTCAAGATGAATTTTTCATACCTAAATCACTAAAATTAAATTCTTATAGTTCATATAATCCATAAATGGATAACAAGATAATATTCCAATATTTATACATTAACCAAAACTAATAAAATTATTTTGAAAAATATAAGATAATTCCACACAAAAAAATCCTTCATCTGAAGAAATAGAATATTAAAACTAATGTCTCCAAATTTATCAAAATATCCCTAAGAAACTTCAAAACTAAAAAAAGAATTATTTTAACATATAATCTTCAAATATTATTTTAAAATTTATCTTCAATTAAAATTAGTCACTCATAAAGTTATATACCCAAAAAATTATATTCCCTAATCATATAATCTCTAAAATATGCTAATCATTTCCATAAATAACTTATATCAACATAAGGACATATTAAAATAGTATATTCTTCAAAAAGATAATTCAACCTTTATTACTCAAATCAAAACCCATAATATTATTTTTACCTTAATCATATAATGTTCCCCAAAATTATATTAATATTCTCATGAAATAGTATTAATAAGTTAATCACCAAGTCACATTTCAATCTCATGGTTATCTTTACAATAAACATATTTTACTACAATCAAATACATATTTATTTTTCATATTTTTTAAATATATTTAATTTTCATACTAACTAGTATTTGATTTATGACATTAGTATATATTTCAATCTTGTCACCCTTCAGTTGTGGGTTCAAGCTCTATAGCCTTACCAAACATGACATGTTGTCACCCTTCTTGTTGTTTTTTATTTTTACTAAAACTATATTAATATAATTACTATAATTTTCCTAAAATGTGAAGATCATCCTCAGAAAATATCCCCAATAACTTAATCAATATATAATTATTTATCATCAACATTTATCTCATTAATTTCAATATATATCCCCAAAATTTAATTACATTCTTCCAAAATAATCTTTCATGTTAATTCATATGTTAAACAGACTGGTTACATATAACTCAACCTAATGAAACTTCTCTAAAAAATATCATTAATCAGAATGATAAATCACTATATAATCTCAATATGTAGTTAAATTCACCAAAATATCCTAAATCAAATTTAGGTATAATCCTGAAAGGTAATCCTTATCTTGACAATAAATATCCTCAAAAATATCAATTTTTGAATTAATAATTTTTCAATAATCATTATTCTCTATATAACACTATATAATAGTCTATAAATAACCTTACATCAAATAATATAATATCCCAAAGAGTTACTTAAACCTCAATAGAGTATTCATTATAAAATCAAGTAACATTTTCAAATCGCCAAAAAAAATCCCACCACTTAAAACATAAAAGGGGGTATATATGCCTTTGAAATTATGATAAACCATAAACTTATTATAACATTATGGAATCCTTAACTCATAAGATAACCTCACATGAAATAATTATATCTACAAATTTTTCTAAATAGGCCTTTAATACCAACTATGGGATCCCAAAACCTATGCTCTAGGATATGATTCTAAAAACATATTTATTAAATTTTTAGCCTTAGTATTGCTACAATTGACCCAATTTCAGGATCCAAAACATAAAATATCAATGGAAATGTTTGATAAATTACATATATAATGACCTTTTAGGATTCACTTTTTTGACAATTAGGATAAACTATTACATTAAAATTTGGATACATAAGCAATGGGTTCATAATAATACATATCTTATCCCAAAGGATCTTCACATATAGTTACCTTCTTTGTAATAATGTAAATAAACCATTATTCATAACATTGGTAAAGGAAACATAAGAAAGGTTGATATCAGATGATTGGTATGGGTGAATAACGGAGATATAAATGATCAGTTAAGCATAACATTAGCATAATGGTATAAGAAAATTAGTTTAACATTTGAAAACCATACAATTCATATCATTGATAAAAATATTGAGTCATGTAATAAATAATGGTAGTTCATAGTATAGAATCATAAAGTAATCAAAGAACATAATCCATGATATCATAACATTATCATATGAAATAGATTTTTTGCATACACATAATAATAAGAAATAATATCTTTAGTTTTCAAGGCTTACTTCCCAGGATATCATATTAGATTAGGTTCAACATACATTCTATCATAGTAGTTAATGTTCACTTCCTTTAATAAATTAGGATCACTCCCCATTCTAGTCTTATTTATCGCATGAGTTTTCTATATTTACCCAATGAATTGGAAGGATACATAATTTTTGGGCCCTCCCGTCACATAAGGAAAACAATAGATATGCGTTCTAAAAGATCATAAATCATTCATAATATCATAACCTATGAAAAATAAAAGGGTTTCACAAACATTTCATCATATCACAACATTTCAAAAATAAATGGGTTTTATTAAAATTTCATCATTGGATAACTCATATAAAAGAAATTGGTTTCATAAAAAAATTCTCATCATATTCATATTCCATACATAGTCATAATAATTAAGGTATAATTGGATAATATCACCAATAAAACTTATGTAACATCAAATTATGGAAACATTGATTAAAAATACATTTAAAGTATAACATGGAACATTTCCTAAAGAAAGTACCCCTTTCTCATTGAAATCTCTTATTTAAAATAAAAAATCTCCCAAATGTTACTGAAAAAAATTAATTAAAAATAACATTGGAAAAATTTAAATTATTCTTAAAAATATTTACTGGTTATGATGGTGTTAAATTCTATTAATTCCATATATGTAAATAGAAAACATTCCTTTCATACTTTTGTGGAAAAAATCAAAAAGGTACCTCATTATTAAAAAGACAATAATATTATTTTTCAAAAATTTATAATAATATATTCATGAGTATATAAATTTTAAAAAAATCATTGGATAATATTAAAAACCTTTTTCAAACATTTTTAGAAAACAATTATGTGGAAAAAATGTTTTTTTTGACCAGAGGGAAATAATGTCTGTTTCCTTAAAAGTGTTATTTTAGTTTATTGAATACAATAAGATGGGAAAATAAGTAAAAAATTTATTATAAATAAATAAATAGAGAATAATAAAATTAATTAGATTATTTATATGTAGATTGTTATATTTAATCATCAAAAACTTCATCATAAGTAATCTTGATAAGCAGTGAGATTGTAACATAGAAACTCTCACCACATTGGTATCATTTTAATCGTAAGACCCATGAAATAATAACTTCAAATGAAATGCTAAATATGATTAACATAAGTATATTCATGATATATCATGTAAAAGGATTAATATATGCACCAAATAAACATAAATGGGGGCATAATATCAAATATGTCTCTATAAAAAAAATTGAGATGAAGAACCCTTACAAAGATCGTATCATCAGGGTAAGAATTTAATCAGTGAATTGATTATATATATCAAATGAAAATAAAAATATATGTGGAAATATAACATAATATAATCATTGGTCATTTGAAACATAAAAAAGGAATAACATTTTCAATGAAGTAGAAGTATAACACAATGAATGGAAATTGTGTTAAGAAACCGCATACCACTTGGTAACATTCAAGTTAAATCATCTTGGATGAAATAATTAATAATGTGACATAAAATGACATGAATTATGAATTATTCATGATATTACATTTAAAAGTGTCAATATATAAACCATATAAAATAAATTAGGTGCATAATTTTAAAATATGCATCAATGAAGAAAAATTGAGACAAAATTGCTTAACTCAAGTTCAATCCTTCCATGTATGTCATTTATCCCATGAATAATAAACTTATATAAATTATTTTATATCTTGAAAACCCTTGGTAGAATGTTTGGTTAATAATCCCAAAAACAACTCTTTTAGGATAGACATGGATCAAGAGGTAATTATTCCATTATACCCATAACAATAATAATTAAATTATTATCATTTTTTATTTTAATTATATATTTAAAACCAACCATGAAATGTGGTTTTTGAAAAATTAATTATGTTACAATCATGAAAATAGTAGGTCATACGTACTCATGAGTAACATTCCATTTTTCAACTATCATTATTGAAAGAAGATAAGTATTATTTTATTATTAAATAATTATGATTATATCATGAATATCATATTATTTATTTAAATATACTTATATACACAACCAATGTGATGTGATAATGAAAAATTATTCAAATCGATTCGTGGAGGTGGTAATCCACACGTACGCATGAATGACAATGCCATTTTTCAATGAATGGAAGGTAAGAAACTATATAATTTATTAATTTTTTGTAATGATAATATTTAATGAATAATATATATATATATATATTAAATCCATCATTACAACCAGCCCTGAGCGATGGTGATGGAAAATTAATTGTATCAGTTCGTGAGACGGTATTCTTCCATACACATGAATGATGGTTTCATTTCCCATTTGATGGAAGATGAGATGGATATAGGTTATGAAAAAAAATTATAATAACATCTCAGTATATTTAATATACTAGTTTTATTATTTTATCATGTCAGAATAATATTTAAGACAGGTGTAAGAATAAATAAAACTAGAACATTTGGTTAAAATCTATACCACTTCTTCTGACAACCACCTTTACATTCCACCTTAAACACTATAATTTTCATATTATTCCAAAAATAGGACATATTGAATGTGATGAGTGAAGTTAATATGTTATTTTTATAGGTATTTTTAAAACCAAAATTCTGTTTAAATGTAGATAAAATAGAATAGACGCTTCCCTTTTATATGTGAGGGGAGAGGTACTCTTAATATTACTTATAATATTAAATTAGTATAAATTAAATTTAAAAAAAATCTTCCAAAATGATATTTTTATAATATAATATGAAATTGATTTGAATTTATCTCATCCAACAAAACACTAAAAAGTGTGTGTGATTTATTTCTCCTTTGTCTTTTGGTTTAAACCCTACCCCCCATTATCCACTTTGTTTATTACCTCAATAAAATCATTTTATTTATTTAGTTGAATATATATTTAATATAAAAATAATGTAACATGATTTATATTTTCAACCATATCCCAATCAATTTTTTTAATATAGTATTTTCATGAATTTTAAAACATTTAATAAAATATTATTTATTATAAAATATAATTAATGTTATTTTTGGAACTATATGAAGTATTATAATATAATATGTTTCTAAGTTGTGTAAAATGGTTCCAAAAAAATGGATAGGAATATATGAAATATATTTTTATAATATATTCATCCAATTATATTTTGAAAATTTTATATATCATTTTAAAACTTATCTTTTGGTTTACCACTTTGGTTAACCAATTTTATCCTTAACCATTGTAATGAATTTTTTAATATTAAAGGTTTATAATATTACTTATAAGGTGAAAATTGGATCAAAAATAGAATAAGGGTGAAATTTTAGACCATTTATCATCCTAATTGGCCTATTTAGATATTTTGTATTATATTCAAATAATTTTGTAAAATTTTATTTAACATCAAATATCATTAATGTCATTTTTGACACTTTTTTAAATTTTACATAAAAATAACTTGAGATTAAAGGAATTAAAATTTAAACACTTTAAACATACATAATATTTTATATTTTTGTAAAAAAAACATTTAACAAAATAATTCATTAAAATTAAAAAAATTTAATTTTTTAATATCAGTTTTTTTAATTTTTATTAATTGAATAAATATCTTGACGACATTGCGTAAGCATTTAAGGTAATTATTTCGTCACTAAAAATTAAAAATAAATTACCATGACAAAAAACAAAAAAATTATATTTAAAATAACCATTTATATGAAAACATAATTAGTTTTTATCCCTGTCACTAAATACTATAAATATAAAATGAAAGAAAGTGATATTTTTGACGTTGTCTTTAACATAAATGTTATAATGGTCAAAATCAAATAAATATGGAACTATGATGCCATATTTTCTAAACATTAATAGACATGGTATATCTCTACTCATCCAAAAAGATAACACTAAGTTTTTTGGTCAATTTCTAATCCTTATCATATTATTTTTAATCATAATTACATAATTTACACTTACTGATGGGATAATTATTTACTATGGTTATTATTTATAATGTCCGCAAGTAATAAAGGCCTATTTAAAAAATTTATGACACTTGGTTTTAAATATTTAATTATTTTTTTAGTATTTAATTCACATAAGTGGTATAATTTAATTTTAAATTATACACACAAAATGCAACGAAAAAACATTTTTTTAGGAAAATGCCTTTTAATTTTAAAATGTTTTATAAATAATTAATTTATAAAATTCATTAGAAATATCATAATTGGATTATTTTTATTCATAGAGAAATAATTAAATTATAAATCTAATCCAAAATATAAATTTACTTTGTAAATACTTAAAAAATAAAATAGAATTTTTAATAAAAATCAATATTTTTCAATATTCAGTTAAAAAAACTTTTCAAAAACATATCAAGATCTTAATCTAAGATTATTTTGATATGATGATCTCAAAAATAATATAATTTCATTTAAATAAAAAATAGAAAAATTACATAAATTAATTATAATATTTTCTCATAAAAAGTAATAACAACTATTTTTTATGAATAAAATCAATTAAATAAAAATTGATTATTTTTTTTTGAAAAATTATAAAATAATTTTTTTTGAGTGAGAAATTTATATATATTTAATAAATTGTTTATTCATATTCACACTCACCGATTTAACGATTATGTTATAATGGTTATATTTAAATAATAATATTTTGTGGTTCATTTAAGGACGGTGTTGCGTGTCATATACGATATCTAAAATAATGTTATTCTTTTAAAATATTTAGGTATTACACTTTTGAATAATAAAAAATTGGTTATGGGGTCCTATCAATACCATATATAATGGATGTTGTCCTAAGATTCAATTTGATATGTTGTGGAGCCCAAATAGCACCACAATCAAAACTTATGGTCATTTGAAGTTGAATTCTGATTTAAAATTTATCTGAAAGGGTTAAAAAAATATTTTTGATTATTATAAATTTTTTATCCAACATGATCGTAATTGTTTTTGAAATCATTGATTTCATAGACAACACAACATAAATGGACACCAAAATCAAAATTTATGGTCATTTGAAGCTGAAGTATGATATTTAACTTCCCATAGAACATTAGTAAAATAAAGATGTTTCGACCATGATTTAGATATATATGTATGTATAAACACACACACAAGTATTCATGCATGCATGTGTGTATGTGCGCATGTGTGAAATTTTATATGTAAATTTAAACATATATGAAGAATCATTAATTAAAATTTAAGAATTAGTAAATAATTAATAATTAATAATATTTAGTAATTAATAAGTATTTTTATTTTTAAATAATTACTAAATAATAATTATAAAAAAATAATAAATATTTAAAATTTTAAATAGTAAATAATATATAATTTATAAGTAATTAATAATTAATGATTTAAATTTAACAATTAATCATTTATAATTAATAAATTATAAATTTAATTTTTTTTTAAAATAAATAATAATAATTGAAAATGAAAAATTAAAATTATATATAATACATAAAAAAATATTATAAATAATAAATAATAAGTAACTATATAATTAAATAATTTTTAAATATTTTAGTGGTGATTTATAGAAACCCATTGGTAAAATTAATTAAAAAAATAAAGAAAATAAAATATTCATGTTTATAATAATTTTTATCCATCATTAAAAACAACTTCAATAAATGGTGGTTTCTAAATAAAATTCTATAAATTAGCGATGGTGTAACACCCCAAGCTTCTACGGTACGCTTCTCTTCGAATAATGCGATAGCGTGTGTTGTACGCAACCTCGAGTTCTAACACACACCATAACCAATCAAACTAGCCGTTATGAATAGTAATACCTACTTTTTGAAATTATATATATTTTATATTTCAAAATGGACTTCATTTTTGGATTCGGAATATCGAATTTAGCCTAAGGTGAAATTTTGGTACATTTCGGATAACTTTCATATTTTGATGAATAGTGAAAATTACTAAATTTTAATTAAAAACAAATTTTTTAATCAAAATAATTAATAGTGATAAATTATGAATTTGAGTGGTTTTAAAGTATATTTAGAATATATTTTTACCATTTAATATAATTTTGGTCATTGGACATAATTTTACAATTAAACCGAACATAAACAAGTGTCAATCTTTTGATAGTTATTATCTCTTAAAAACACGCTTTTTGTTTTGACACCGGGAATTAATTTTAAATTAATTTCTGCCACTTCTGTGTTTTGAATTTAGGAAAATGGATTCCATATTTGGAATCAGGATGTTCAAATTGTGTAAATAGGTAACTTTTATTTTTATACATTTTGAATAATTACTGTGGTTAATATTTTATTTACCATGGTTAAGGGTAAATCCGGTAAATAAGGGTTAAAAAAATAATATTATAATAATACTAAATTACCCTAAAACGTGTCTTAACCCTATTGGTTGATACATGGTCGACCATGGGCATCTTTGGGTCTATTTTGGGACCCCATGGATCCACTTGTAAGTGATAATGACACTTTATTTTAATTAAGTTAAAATGAATACAAAAATGACACAAGCATATATCTTTTAGAAAAACAATTGTTACATAGGGTTATATATGTTGGATTGTAGATTATAAATATTCATTAGAAAGCTAAAACGATTTCCTACATAATTATATTTTATTTATAATTTTTAGACATCAAATAATTTAAATTATTAATGACACAATAATGATGCAATGTTTACCTCATTAATAAATCATTTAAATAAATAAGATTATAATGATTAAAATATTATATAAAACCTGTCCAATTCTTATTGGTTGATATTATTTAGAAAATGAGTCATCTTATCTTCGACCTCAATGATTTTTGGACCATTATAAACCGAATATAAATATATTATAAAGTAATACTTTCACTCTTTCCTAAAGAGCCCCTCCTCTCCCTTATAAAAGGAGACCACTTCTACTCATTCCTCACACCTCTCAAGCCACTTGGATCGTCCAAACCCTGCCCAAGTAAGCTCCCCACATCCCTCTCCTCCTCCTTGAAGCTTCCCCTTAGGCAGAAAGCATTTAAAGAAGTCCTTTGGTTCCAACCAAAGTGAGTTACCTAAATTAAAGGTAACGATTTCTCTTAAATTATTTTCATTTATTTTGCTTTTCCAACCCCCAAACTCTTTTTATTTCCTTTCTTTTGTAACAACACCAGTATCCACAATATACTAGGATGTTTTTATAAGAAGGATTCAAACTACACATACAGACAACTCCATCTAATGGATGATGAACATAATGTTTCTGTGGATGGAAAACTAACGCCTCACGAAACGATGATTGTTCAAATACATCTTACCGCCTCTCATGGTGGCCATTATGATGGCACTGTAATTATATATGATATTAATGATATATATTCTGTAATTCCATTTTATTTCATACCATTATTTGTTTCATGTTGTATATACATACGATAATTTCATTTGAGGAAGTGCGGACTACCGCCCCCTTAAAATGATATGACTCGTTCATACCACACATGGAACGTATAAAGGATAGTGTTAATGAACTTAAGTAACATATATAAAATATTATATTATACTGGAATAGTAATATACCTATGTATCATTTGGATTCGATTCTTTTTAAATAAAAATTAAATGGAAGTAGCGTCCGTGCGTACGTACGGACTACCGTCTCCACGAACGCGATGAGATTCATTCTCCATCGTATCCATTCAGATCTTATTCTCATTTTAGGGTTAAAAATAATGTTAATATCATTCTGATTAAGAATAAGATATAATCTATCCATTACAAACATGTCTTACGTAACCAAACATTTAAGAAGAACGAATCGATTATCACCCGAAACGACGATAATACTAAGATATTATTAACAAATCAATGTTAAAAGATCATATATGATATCATATTAATATATATGATTCTTGTATAATTTAATAACAATTATTTCACCATTATACAGGAGGTTAACCTACCCCAACCAAGGGAAATTACAAGGTAAGGGTTATTTCACAATCTCTTCATTATCCGAGGTTGTTTATACGTAATAATCTACTGGGATCTCTTTATCATCCACATCCATGTTTTCTTCAAAATGTATTTCAAAAAATATTTATTATTTACAAGAATATGGGTTAAAGTCATTTATACCCTTGTTAGACTTTTTATAAGAGGTTTATAAAGGAATATTTCCGTCGTTTTCAAAACAAGGTCCTTTTTAACCTTTTCGACGGAATTAAGATAAGAATGTTTTTTTTAACTTACACGGCGGGTGCGGTTATTTTCCACTGTTATAAAATCGTCAAAGCTTCCCTTACAAGCTTATAAGAATATTTTCAAGAAAATGTTTTATTTTATATGGCTCTTAAATGATTTCAAAAATAGAAAGAGATATTTCTCTAAAAAGTGTTTTGATTTCATCTATGTCAACATCCTTTGATGGATTTTACGCTTATTTGAAGTTGATTTATTATGATACAAAACTTCTATATTGTATTGAAGGTTTTGTGATATGTTTGACTGTGGATGTGCTATTTGTATACCATTCATAGTTTATGGTGAAATTATTGACATTTCGTATGCTAGTTTTAATACGAATATTTATGTTATGTTTAAACCTTTTCATATGGGAATGCATTGGACTTAATATGTGACGGGTGGAGCCCGCTATAGCTCCTCGATGCATCGGTAGGTCCCATGAGACAAACTGGTGTCTTGGAACAAGGCCTTGGCAAAATCTTATTTGTAGTCTTGGCACGAGGCCTTGGCTATGTGGTTATGATAGTCTGGCATTATGCATTCCAACATTATGAAAGTGGTTATTGATTTTTGCATGTGATTATTTGATTAGTAGAATATCCATGTGAATAAGTAAATGGAATTATTTCATTTTATTTATTCCATACTATATTAAATGGTCAAGTTTAAAAGGCTTTTGTTTTAGTTATACATTGCCTTAAAATGTTTATTCTTATTTATGAAAGTTTCCGCTATATTGTTATCCTTACTGGGCATTTGAGCTCACCCCTTTTCTATGTTTTATTTTTCCCAGGATGTGAAGATGTAAGTTATGAATGACCTTCAGGGATATTATGAGGGGATTATAGTGTGGACTGTGGAAACATTATGTTGTTGTAGTAGTTTTTCATTTTATGATTTAATGTAAAACTTATGAATATATCTAGTGTTTCCAAGGCTACTAAACCAATCGGTCTTTCGAGATTTGATCTTTCTTGTGATCATGCCAATGTTATGTAATTAATGCACCGACTCTGGGTAACTGGGGTCGGGGCGTTACAGTTGGTATCAAAGGAAGTTTAGTACAAACCTTGGAAGCTAGATTTAGATAAACTCTGATTAGAGCACGTAGACCTAAGATGAACTTTGAGGATTATTATAGAAAAACTTCCTAGAATTTTGGTATTGTAGAGATTTTGTGAGTTTTCCGAGAAATACATCCCTGTCTGGATACGAGCAGGTAGAGGCGGCTCTGGCACAGATGTACCTAGGGGTAAAACCCGAAAACACCGCTTTGAGCTAGACTCGAACGGGAACTGGTGCACGACAACGGGCCTTGCTGCACTCTTGGTTACGACACTCCCGGGGGATATGCTTAGTATAATTCTCATTTTCTTTACAAACCATTATGAAGGGTTTATGAGTATATACATCCTCAAAGGGGACATTTTTATGATTATGGATTATATCCATAAATAGTTCAATTTATGTTAAGTGTTTTATAAGTATGGGATTATGTATTTTGATTCATAAACTGATCTAGTTTATGCCATTGTTTAGAAATGGCGCCTAGTGGAAGAAATGGAAACTGTATCAATGCACGCACTCCATGTAGGGATTGCCCTCCTGCTCAAGATAATTATAGTGGGGCTGGTGATGCAACTGGTGCCGATCAGCTAATCACCATACTGGGACAACTTACTCAGGTTATGAATAATAACCTTACCCGTATGGAGCACCCTGATCCGCAGCGTGGAGGATCAATGTTAGATCGATTCATGAGGCAACAACCACCAACGTTCAATGGGAATACAAATCCCTTAGTAGCTGAGCTATGGATATTTTCCCTAGAGAAAATATTTCAGGCTTTGGGGAGCAGTGAAAGGGATAAAGTTATCATGGCGGTTTACCGCCTCATTGGAGATGCTGATCAATGGTGGTCATTGATTCAAAACATGAAGGAAGATGATGAAGTATCAAATATGGAGTGGAGGGAGTTCAAAGATCTGTTTTTAGAAAAATACTTTCCTCGCGACCATCGAGCAGATATGGAAAGGCAATTTCTGAGTCTGAGACAAAAGGAGGATGAGAATGTCACAAAGTATGAGGCTAACTTTACAAGGTTAGCAAGGTACGCTGGTGATTATATACGTAACCAAAGAAGTAAGATTGATCGTTTCTTTGATGGGTTAAAACCATTTCTTCGTCGAGCATTAGTCTCACAATCCTTTTCATCGTACGAAGACATTGTCTCATGTGCTATCAAGACCAAAAAGGAATTCTCTAAGTCTTATGACTTTAAAGCAAAGCAAGAGAAGAAGAGACCTGCTGATCAATCTGGGAATGGAAATAAGGGGATGAAGGGAAAGGTTGAATATCCATCTTATGGTAAATGCGGGAAGAAACATCCTGGTATTTGCTTGAAGGGAATGGGAGTCTGTTACAAGTGTGGTGAAAAAGGCCACCAAGCTCATGATTGCAAGGGGAAGAAGGAAGCTACCAACGTTCAGTGCTACAATTGCATGGAGATGGGGCATTATGAAAATGCATGTCCTAAGCGTCAGGAGAACTTACCTCAGAAAAGGCCAAGGGATCAAGGCCAGGCTTATGCTATCACTACTGCTGAGGTAGAAGCTCCAAAAGACGTGGTGGCAGGTAATTTAATGGTTTCCTCAAGTTTAGCAAATGCATTATTTGATTCTGGATCATCGCATTGTTTCATATCTTCCCAGTTTGCTAAGAAAATTAGATATTTCCAATTTGATTTAATAAGGGAGTTGTCAGTTAAAACTCCTAAGTGAAGTATCATTGCAACAAAGTTTTGTGAATCAGTCCCCATTAGAACACATAAATTTTCTTTATCTGCTGATCTCATCGTCATACCTATGATTGAGTTTGATATAATCCTCGGTATGGACTGGCTTTCGGACTATGATGCGAAGATTTATTGTAAGAAGAAAGAGGTTACGATTCTTGATGATAATGATAAGGAACACCTTATTTTTAGAGCAGAATCGTCACTACTTAATTCTTATTTAGATCTACCCCCAGTATCTCAACTTAATTCAATTATTGGGGAGGAAGAGAATGAAATAACTATCGCTGAGGAAAGGAATGTTCAAATAGAGGATGTACCTGTTGTGAAAGAATTTGTAGATGTATTTCCGGAAGATTTACCTGGACATCCTCCAGAATGAGAAGTTGAGTTTTCTATTGATTTGATTCCTGGATCAAGGCCTATATCGAAGACCCCTTATAGAATGGCCACTGTAGAATTAGTCGAACTAAAGAAACAACTAGAGGAATTGAGTAATAAAGGATTTATTCGCCCTAGTGTTTCTCCATGGGGAGCCCCTGTTCTTTTTGTTAAAAAGAAAGATGGATCTATGAGGTTATGTATCGACTACAGGGAGATCAATGCTATAACGATAAAGAACAAGTATCCCCTACCTCGTATTGATGATTTATTTGACCAACTGCATGGAGCTCAATACTTTTCAAAGATTGACCTTCGATCTGGATACCATCAGTTGTGTGTGAAGAAGGAAGACATTCCGAAGACAGCATTTCGAACCAGGTACGGGCATTACGAGTTTACTGTAATGCCGTTTGGATTGACTAATGCACCCTCTGTATTCATGGATCTGATGAATAGAGTTTTCAAGGAGTATCTCGATGAATTTGTGGTGGTATTTATTGATGATATCTTGGTATACTCCAAAACCTACGAAGATCATGAAAATCACTTGCGCATTATCTTGAAGACTCTGAGGAGGCATGAATTATATGGGATGTTTAGCAAGTGTGAATTCTGGCTTCAGGATATTTCTTTTCTTGGCCATATTGTCTCTAAAGATGGAATCTTTGTTGATCCTTCTAAGACCAAGGCAATCCAAGAATGGCCAGCACCTACGAGTATAACTGAGGTACGTAGTTTTATTGGTTTGGCAGGTTATTATCGACGTTTCGTCCAGAATTTTGCCCGATTGGCTAACCCATTAACGAAGCTCACACGTAAAGGGGTTAAATTTGTTTGGAAAAAAGAGTGTGAAGAATGTTTCGAAGAACTGAAGAGAAGATTAGTCAATGCTCCTATATTGACTCTACCATCGGGGAATGATGGGTTCGTTATTTATAGTGATGCATCAAAGAAAGGACTTGGTTGTGTCCTTATGCAGAATGATAGAGTTATTGCCTATGCATCATGACAGTTGAAAATTCATGAACAAAACTATCCTACTCATGATCTTCAGTTAGCAGCTGTGATCTTTTCTTTGAAGATATGGAGGCACTACCTCTATGGTGAAAAATGTGAGATTTATACTGATCACAAGAGTTTGAAGTATATTTTCTCACAAAAAGAACTCAACATGAGGCAAAGGAGATGGCTTGAATTACTCAAGGATTATGATTGCACGATACACTACCACCCGGGGAAAGCAAACAAGGTGGCAGATGCTTTGAGCAGAAAAGACCATGGTGTTTTGAACATGATGAGAATTGAAAGGGATCCAATTTTCATGGATCTAGTGAGGATGGACATGGGAATAACCAGGGAAGGTGAAACATCAATGCTTTTTCAAATGGTTGCCAAACCATCATTACTAGAAATGATTAAGAGTTCTCAGACCGATGATGAAGAATTTCAGAAGAAGATTAAAGCTGTGAATGATGGGAGATTGAGAGACTTTGTGTATGAAGATGGAATTTTGAAATTTGGGAAGAGACTTTGTGTTCCCGATATACCTGATCTAAAAAGGGAATTGCTGGATGATGCTCATAGTTCCAATTTATCTATACACCCTGGGAGCACCAAAATGTATAGAGATTTGAAGGAACATTTTTGGTGGGACAACATGAAGAGGGAGATTGCTGATTTTGTGTCAAGATGTATGGTTTGTCAACAAGTGAAAACTGGAAGGCAACAGCCTGGAGGAGTCATGCAACCTCTTCCCATACCAGAGTGGAAATGGGACAATATTACGATGGACTTTGTCATGGGGCTACCAAAGACTCCTAGAAGGAATGATTCAATATGGGTTATTGTTGATCGTCTTACCAAGTCAGCACATTTTCTTGCTATAAGAGAAGATCTACCCCTGGAACGTCTAGCAAGACTATATATTAATGAAGTTGTGAGACTTCATGGAGTACCCTTATCGATTGTTTCTGATCGTGATCCCCGTTTTACTTCAAGATTTTGGAATAGTCTTCAGAAATCCCTGGATACTGAACTTCATTTGAGCACTGCTTACCACCCTCAGACAGATGGACAATCAGAACGGACTATTCAAACCCTAGAAGACATGTTGAGATCTTGCTCACTTGACTTTCAGGGTATGTGGGATCAATATTTACCTCTGGTAGAATTTTCCTATAACAATAGCTTCCATTCGAGTATTCAGATGGCACCATATGAAGCGTTATATGGAAAGAGATGTCGTACACCAACCTGTTGGGATGACGTTGGTGAAAGAAAACTTGTAGGCCCAGAACTGGTGGAGGAAATGGTGGAAAAGGTGAAAGTAATCCAAAATCACATCAAAGCAGCTCAAAGTAGGCAGAAGAGCTATGCCGATAACCGAAGGAAGGATTTGGAATTTCAAGTCGGTGATCATGTTTTTCTGAAGGTATCTCCGTGGAAGGGAGTCATACGTTTTGGTAAGAAAGGTAAATTGAGTCCTAGGTACATCGGACCTTTCGAAATTCTAGAACGAATTGGGGCTGTAGCTTACCGATTGGAAATACCACCAAGTCTCTCCAAAGTTCACGATGTGTTCCACGTATCTCTGTTGAGGAAATACATGCCTGACCCAACGCATGTACTCACCTATGACGAATTAGAACTGGAACCCGATTTATCTTATTGCGAAGAGCCCGTCAAGATTCTTGACACGAGAGAACAAGTACTAAGAAACCGGACGACGCGTCTGGTAAAAGTTTTGTGGAGAAATCATAAGATGGAAGAGGCAACGTGGGAACCCGAGGAACTTATGATGAAGAACCACCCGAGTCTTTTTATGCAGTAATATTCTAGAAATTTCGAGGACGAAATTATTTGAAGGAGGGGATAATGTAACACCCCAAGCTTCTACGGTACGCTTCTCTTCGAATAATGCGATAGCGTGTGTTGTACGCAACCTCGAGTTCTAACACACACCATAACCAATCAAACTAGCCGTTATGAATAGTAATACCTACTTTTTGAAATTATATATATTTTATATTTCAAAATGGACTTCATTTTTGGATTCTGAATATCGAATTTAGCCTAAGGTGAAATTTTGGTACATTTCGGATAACTTTCATATTTTCATGAATAGTGAAAATTACTAAATTTTAATTAAAAACAACTTTTTTAATCAAAATAATTAATAGTGATAAATTATGAATTTGAGTGGTTTTAAAGTATATTTAGAATATATTTTTACCATTTAAAATAATTTTGGTCATTGGACATAATTTTACAATTAAACCGAACATAAACAAGTGTCAATCTTTTGATAGTTATTATCTCTTAAAAACACGCTTTTTGTTTTGACACCGGGAATTAATTTTAAATTAATTTCTGCCACTTCTGTGTTTTGAATTTAGGAAAATGGATTCCATATTTGGAATCAGGATGTTCAAATTTTGTAAATAGGTAACTTTTATTTTTAGACATTTTTAATAATTACTGCGGTTAATATTTTATTTACCATGGTTAAGGGTAAATCCGGTAAATAAGGGTTAAAAAAATAATATTATAATAATAATAAATTACCCTAAAACGTGTCTTAACCCTATTGGTTGATAAATGGTCGACCATGGGCATCTTTGGGTCTATTTTGAGACCCCATGGATCCACTTGTAAGTGATAATGACACTTTATTTTAATTAAGTTAAAATGAATACAAAAATGACACAAGCATATATCTTTTAGAAAAACAATTGTTACATAGGGTTATATATGTTGGATTTTAGATTATAAATATTCATTATAAATATAAAAAGATTTCCTACATAATGATATTTTATTTATAATTTTTAGACATCAAATAATTTAAATTATTAATGACACAATAATGATGCAATGTTTACCTCATTAATAAATCATTTAAATAAATAAGATTATAATGATTAAAATATTATCTAAAACCTGTCCAATTCTTATTGGTTGATATTATTTAGAAAATGAGTCATCTTATCTTCAACCTCAATGATTTTTGGACCATTATAAACCGAATATAAATATATTATAAAGTAATACTTTCACTCTTTCCTAAAGAGCCCCTCCTCTCCCTTATAAAAGGAGACCACTTCTACTCATTCCTCACACCTCTCAAGCCACTTGGATCGTAAAAACCCTGCCCAAATAATCTCCCCACATCCCTCTCCTACTCCTTGAAGCTTCCCCTTAGGCAGAAAGCATTTCAATAAGTCCTTTGGTTCCAACCAAAGTGAGTTACCTAAATTAAAGGTAACAATTTATCTTAAATTATTTTCATTTATTTTGCTTCTCCAACCCCCAAAATCTTTTTATTTCCTTTCTTTTGTAACAACACCAGTATCCAAAATATACTAGGATGTTGTTATAAGAAGGATTCAAACTACACATACACACAACTCCATCTAATGGATGATGAACATAATGTTTCTGTGGATGGAAAACTAACGCCTCACGAAACGATGATTGTTCAAATACATCTTACCGCCTCTCATGGTGGCCATTATGATGGCACTGTAATTAAATATGATATTAATGATATATATTCTGTAATTCCATTTTATTTCATACCATTATTCGTTTCATGTTGTATATACATACGATAATTTCATTTGAGGAAGTGCGGACTACCGCCCCCTTAAAATGATATGACTCGTTCATACCACACATGGAACATATAAAGGATGGTGTTAATGAACTTAAGTAACATATATAAAATATTATATTATACTGGAATAGTAATATACCTATGTATCATTTGGATTCGATTCTTTTAAAATAAAAATTAAATGGAAGTAGCGTTCGTGCGTACGTACGGACTACCGTCTCCACGAACGCGATGAGATTCATTCTCCATCGTATCCATTCAAATCTTATTCTCATTTTAGGGTTAAAAATAATATTAATATCATTCTGGTTATGAATAAGATATAATCTATCCATTACAAACATGTCTTACGTAACCAAACATTTAAGAAGAACGAATCGATTATCACCCGAAACGACGATAATACTAAGATATTATTAACAAATCAATGTTAAAAGATCATATATGATATCATATTAATATATATGATTCTTGTATAATTTAATAACAATTATTTCACCATTATACAGGAGGTTAACCTACCCCAACCAAGGAAAATTACAAGGTAAGGGTTATTTCACAATCTCTTCATTATCCGAGGTTGTTTATACGTAATAATCTACTGGGATCTCTTTATCATCCACATCCATGTTTTCTTCAAAATGTATTTCAAAAAATATTTATTATTTACAAGAATATGGGTTAAAGTCATTTATACCCTTGTTTGACTTTTTATAAGAGGTTTATAAAGGAATCTTTCCGTCGTTTTCAAAACAAGGTCCTTTTTAACCTTTTCGACGGAATTAAGATAAGAATGTTTTTTTTAACTTATACGGCGGATGCGGTTATTTTCCGCCGTTATAAAATCGTCAAAGCTTCCCTTATAAGCTTATAAGAATATTTTCAAGAAAATGTTTTATTTTATATGTCTCTTAAATGATTTCAAAAATATAAAGAGATATTTCTCTAAAAAGTGTTTTGATTTCATCTATGTCAACATCCTTTGACGGATTTTACACTTATTTGAAGTTGATTTATTATGATACAAAACTTCTATATTGTATCGAAGGTTTTGTGATATATTTGACTGTGGATGTTCTATTTTTATACCATTCATAGTTTATGGTGAAATTATTGACATTTCGTATGCTAGTTTTAATACGAATGTTTATGTTATGTTTAAAACTTTTCATATGGGAATGCATTGGACTTAATATGTGACGGGTGGAGCCCGCTATAGCTCCTCGATGCATCGGTAGGTCTCATTAGACAAACTAGTGTCTTGGCACAAGGCCTTGGCAAAATCTTATTTGTAGTCTTGGCACGAGGCCTTGGCTATGTGGTTATGATAGTCTGGCATTATGCATTCCAACATTATGAAAGTGGTTATTGATTTTTGCATGTGATTATTCGATTAGTAATATATCCATGTGAATAAGTAAATGGCATTATTTCATTTTATTTATGCCATACTATATTAAATGTTCAAGTTTAAAAGGCTTTTGTTTTAGTTATACATTGCCTTAAAATGTTTATTCTTATTTATGAAAGTTTTCACTATATTGTTATCCTTACTGGGCATTTGAGCTCACCCCTTTTCTATGTTTTATTTTTCCCAGGATGTGAAGATGTAAGTTATGAATGACCTTCAGGGATATTATGAGGGGATTATAGTGTGGACTGTGGAAACATTATGTTGTTGTAGTAGTTTTTCATTTTATGATGTAATGTAAAACTTATGAATATATCTAGTGTTTCCAAGGCTACTAAACCAATCGGTCTTTCGAGATTTGATCTTTCTTGTGATCATGCCAATGTTATGTAATTAATGCACCGACTCTGGGTAACTGGGGTCGGGGCGTTACAGATGGTTTCCAAAAACTCCTACTAAAAAATTAAAATAAATCATTTAGAGGTGTTTTCAAAACCACCGTAAAAAACACCACTAAATGAAATTTTTTCCTATAGTAAAACTTGATCTAATATATCAATTGCATCTAGTTTATCATAAAATATATGGTGATCCCCAAGATCTTCATTTCATAAAAATTTCCCTTTTTCTTTTTATTTTTAGGATAAGGAATGAAGTTATCATAATATTTTATAACAACATTGTCTAGAACCAATAATCAAATATGGGGATATTTGATGTCTATATGATATTGGATCTACTAATGTTTTTGGGGTATCAAGTAATCCTATGAAATAATTTTTCCATTAATCTGAAAATTTGGACATAATATTACAAGATAAAGACAATAAACAAAGGATGGAAATTGATCCACTTACGACTAATATTGTAGTGTTAATAATTAAGATGGAAAAATTAAAGATCCCAAAAAAATGGTTACTAAAGGAAAAAAAAATCTCAAAGAAAATGATGACATTCAAACCAATGAATTATAATAAATATAATAAAAAATTAAGTGTTAGAAAATTGGTTCCACAGATAAATCACTCATCTTAAAGGAATCAATGGAGAATATGTAAATAAGTATGTATAAGATTCAACAAGAGTTATAAATCATTCTCAATGGTGTGAAATTATTTGACTTAAATTGTGCATCATTAAATAATTAAGTTCTAAAGTCCAAGCTAAATTAAATGGAAATTATAACTTGATTAATGACATGATAAATCTACTATAAGATGAAAATATAAAAGACCATATAATTTAAGGACGATCTAGATTCATCCAATAAGAAAGAACATCAATTAAAGGAGGAGGGTCAGTTTTTTAAAAAAATCTATATATTTAATTTTTGATCAACCTACTTTAGGAAATAATGAGATTAAGAACAAGTATACAAAATCATTAAAAGTAATGATGAGTTCTCAATGATTCAAAACCACAAAATATGGGAAAAATCAACCTTGGTTATAATAAATCCTCAGAAAAACCACAGATTAAGAATTATATGATTGATCTCAAGGAAAAGTTGGTGATAACCTTAAATATGGAATGATAAAATAGATAACATAATAGAAATATCTATGAACATTTATCAATAACTAGAAATAAAAAATAACTAAATTTTAAATAAAAAAGTTAAGGAGACATCTTATTTAATTATACTATACCTGAAAATATTGTTATCTTTTTTCATATACTATTATAATACATTGTAGCTATAAAATTGATATAATTTTTTTCAAAATATCATCATCGATCATAGAAAATAAGGTGTGGATTTTATTATAATAATTATTTTAATGATAAACTTTTCTATTGACAATTAAATAGGAGAGGTTTATCTATATAATGTATATGGAAAATTAACATGCATCTAAACAAATATCACTCCTATAATGGAATATATTTCAAGGTTTAGTTAATAAAGATTATAGAGTTGAAAGTGGAATGAATAAGAGTTCTAAATATCTTACTAAATAAAAGGTTTCATGGAAATTAATGAATAGTATTTTCAAAAGTGAATGTACAACCACTGTTAAAGAAATAAAAAGTTTTGTTAATGAAGTATTTGATTTAATTGTATAGATAAGGAAAACTAATGCATCATATAAATAGAATCGTATTATAATTGTAGTTTTGAAAATATAATAAAATTAAATGACGAGTATATAATCCTATTATAGTAAAAAAAGAGTGAGGAAAAATTACATATGTATTAGGATATGAATAAAAGATAAATCTATAGGAGAAGAAGGGTGGTAGATTTTATCAAAAAGGATTAATAATATTATATGTATTTCAAAGAGAAGAATAAATTAAAATAACTTGTTTATAATGATGAACCATCTTCATCAAATTAAGGATACTGAATAATCTCCTCTCCCCAATATATTTAAATGATATAACTATTATTTAAGTAAGGTAAAATTAATAGTGAGATAGAGTAAAATTTGCAGCTATAGTGAATGTGTTAATTAATATAGAACTATAAAACATTTATTATAATAATAAATATAATAATTCCACTATAATAATCCTTAAATACAATATGAGTAAAAAATATTTTTAAAACATGTGGTATCCAATAGAAGAAAATCCATGGGAAAATCAAGGGTTAATGATTGATGTGGAAATACAAAATATAATAAATTAGTTGAATCATCAAATAATTAATTCATTACCTGTTTATATTTTCATTATTTTTTATCATGTATTTTTTAAAATACTACATTATATTAAAGGAGAAACCACAATTCTGATGATTATTGCTGAAAATTTAGTTATGATTGTTGTATTAGAAAAATAGAATCTAAGTTCACTCTAAAGATAATTTTGAGACTAATAATTCTATTTTGAAGAAAAGAATTTTCCTTATTATCCTAATTTAAAAGCTAATAATTGTTATCTAATGATACCCCTTGGAAAAAAAAATTAGCGTGAATCACACACATTACACTTCATGTTTAATCACTAATGGTTTTATAGAAACATGATTTAGAAAATAAATGGATTTTATTATTTGGATAAAATGTTAAAATTTTATGTTCTTTATAGAAGTAAAATTAATGAATAACATATATGTTGCTAACTTTTCCACAAATTTTATAAACTACGTTCTGAATTTATAGACTATGAGGATTTGATGAAGGCTCTTTATATAGTATTTATTACACTCTATAAAAATTTATAAAGGTTAATTATATGTGTATATGTTAAGATAATTTAAAAATGAAAAATATTTTTCAAACTATGAGTTAATGTACATGGTGTTAAAGCTAAAGTGGGGACTAAAAGGGAAATAAATATCTCAAAGGATGAGATGGTTTGTAACAAAGTTCCCATTAGAAATAAAATGAAATAATAAATACCCCGATAGTGAATAATATATTAATTTGATTGTGTTTTATTACTATGTATCAATTATCTCTTCCTATATCATAATGATCCATATCATTGGAATGATAAATCTAATTTATTTGACATCAATAAGACCAGTGGAGGAATTACTTGATGTTTATGCTAATTTGAAATGCCCTTTGAATGGTGGAACCCTTTTTTACTAGGATAAAAGATTTTAAAAAGCATATTTTTTGGTCAAAATGGGAGATAAAAAATCTTGAATCTAGGAGAAGTGGTATAACAATGTTTAGTGTTGTTTTACATGATATGAATTGATGAAAGTGTTTCTAAAAAAATTCAAAATCTACGGATTGTTAAAACCCAATTATTATTTTTGTTATATGTAGTTGTAATTGTTTCCATCCATTAAAAACATTTGTTAAGAAGTATGAAAAGGTGATAATGTATACAAAAATTGTACATATATTATATATTCTTATAAATAGATGTAAAATTATAAGTTAGATAAGAGGACATGGTACTTGGTGGTAAGAAATTGACCATGTGTAGGACATGGAGGTATAAGAGAGCATATATTAAATTCATCATAATTATTATAGAAGCTTTATATAAAATAAATTTCTTGAGTTTTCATGAGAACAGTAAATATGACTAATATATTGAATTATCATGTTCTGAAATTGATGAAAAATTTGTATTTTAAATAATTCATTATGTCCTTTTTATGAATTTGATGAAGTTAGGGAAACATTGAAGCAATTTCGAGCATCTTAGAAACTACAGTGACAAAGTTGTAATGAATCAGATTTTCTGTGTACTATTTTTGGATATTTTATGGATTATTTTTGAGACTGGGGACTAAGATAATGTGTATTTCTAAGGATAAGTGTGTCTGAAATAAATATCCAGAATATATTAAATTTATTAAATAACATGTGTGTGTCATTTTCTTGAAAAGTCGAATAAATTCTAACAGGGGGATTGGATCATAAATCTAAGGAACGATTTAGTTCATAACATTAGTTTTACCCTAGGCATGAAATAACCTTCATTGTCACAGGTTGTTTGTAGAAATGTCCTCACAGGCACAAGAGAAAATAATATAATTAAATTAATTCTTTTTGTTGATTTTTCACTAAAGAGTCTTTAAATAGACTGTTATGATTGAATTCCAAGGTTAGCCACAAAACCCTAGAATCATTAGAGAGCCATTGGAGAAAGAATTAGAGGATTTCTGTCAGAAAAATAGTGACTGGATCATGGATCGACGATCGATGTGCAACAGATTCAAAGGATCTTGCAAATGATCACGACACAACCCCGGTATTCATCCACAATCAATCTGAATTCAGGTAGGGCATTGGTTATTTTAGTTTTCCTTCCCTATTATTATTTTCTATGATGAACTCAAATAAATTGAATAATGGATTGAATTTTGTATCATTCATTTTGTGGGAATGGATAGTTTAACCAGGGTTTTGGGATAATTTATTTGTGATTGAATTGTTGATTCTTCGAATATCGTTTTAACCGAAATTGACTGAGTTCGACATGAACATTGATCATTGTCTCCTCATATAGATTTATCTTTTTATTTTCTCCCAAAATTCTTCATTCATTTTAGGTGTTCTTCATTTGTCCTACATCTCGACATATCCTGAAAGAAGGATTTTTGCACACCTGTTTCTTGGTGCAATGATCCAAAATTAAAGATCTGGTATTAATGTGATGCAATGGAGGTGTGCTGATGGTAGTGGCAGTGGATTACATAACGTAGATGTCCAATTTCACATTCTTCAACCCACAAAAAATAACGAGGTATAGATCCATTTCATGAAGGGATTTGATGGAGGAATATGTTTTTCAATGATAATGAGGTTTGGATGAGATGGTACCTTGATTTTACAAGTAAGGCACAACCATATTGGTGGCTGGAGCACCAGAGAATATGTGCATATTCCATATTTTGAATTATAAAAAACCCTACATTACGTGACATGTAATTAGATCTATACACCATGTGTGACCCACTATGTAGCATCTTGGGTTTTGGGAGATACTTTTGTATCACACGAAATGTTACTAGGTCACAAGGCATGTGACCTCTCCCTATAAACTCGGTGTGTGCCTCATAGGGTACACAGACACGGGTCGGGGTTCACGAGTTGGAGCAAGTCATGTACTACCTTACATGGACATGGCCCAGACCGGTATATATGGGCTAAGTTGTGTACTGGTATATGACAATAAGTACACATGATAAATTCTTGTACTAGAACATGGGTAGAGTACTTGAGAAGATGACACGACATGTACTTATACATGGACATAGCTTGAGACATGGGCCATTTACATAAGCAGGACCCGAGTTCAAGGGACATAGCATGCACCCCTTCTACTTGTTGTTTACTTTCATAGACATGGTTTGGATATCTTGTCCTCTGTATCTTGGAGAATTTTGATTAGGGTTAATTCCCCTTATCTATTCCATGAGGTTTAGTATGAAATCATCTCTTACTTTTAGGACTCTGATCCCTTTAGTAAGACTTCTTAGATAGTATTTTTGGAATCCCTCCGAGAGGCCCCGAGTAAGATCGTGTTTTTTTATTCGCTCCCTAGGTGGATTTCGTAGTATCATCCTAACCAACACTACATGATCATCAATCCTATACTTTTCAGTTTAATATCTATTGAGTTGTTGGTATCATCCCTTCGTCTTGGATGTGATCTCCATCTATGTATTGTATCTCTTTAGACCTTCAACATGTACTTTTAATGGTGTGTTCTGATTAGCACTACTTCTCATACAAACTCTATTAGTTTTATCACATTCTAGAGTGTTTTCTCCCAGATATGTGCTATGTAAAATCATCAAACTGAAATCATAGTATTCTATACTATGATTGTGGGTTACCTTTAGACTGTGTGGATTTGTTGACTATATTTGATTATTCTTGTTATATTTATTGAAGACATATACCTATGTAGAGATGACTGCATTTATTTTGTTGTATGATTTCTTGTTTTTAGGTGTCCTACTTAGTTTTTTTGCACTCACCCCTTCATGGACTATTCCCACACGTTTCGTGTCTTATGTAGATGATCGGCCATTTGATAGAGTCCTAGAAATAGTAGGACCCAACGGTGCTTAGTGAGACTGGACATAATAGTGTTTTTTTCCTATATCTTTTCTATAAAATCCCTCAATAGTTGCTTTATAGTTGAATTTATGCTTTAGAATCCTTGTAGTGTGTTTGTATTTGGTCATGTTTAATTTCCTTTACTTCTGTTGTAATCTATTTGTGGAATTTGGATTTATGCATGCACGGTTGTTTAGTTATTATATTTCATCATGGTATAATATTAGATGTGTGTGTGTGTGTGTGTGTGTTTGAGTGTATAAGTACATAGGCTAAGTCCTCCTAGGTTATTAATATGCCTACTAGGTACTAGTGATCATCCCCTGGCCTATTGGAGTTGGTTATGGGGAGTCATGGCATGGGCCCCTTTGGGACAGGTCAAGACATAGTTGTATTAGAGGGGAGAATTATATTTTAGGACTAGATTCTATGATATTGGTATGGGGAAACCCTATTAAGTGTTTTAAGTTCATCTTTTAGTCTAGGGACTCCAATGTTGGGGTGGAGTCCGACGTATCTATACATCAGGACTCTAATAACCAACTTTTCTACTTGGTACATGAGAAAATTGGTTTCATGGATAACAATGGTACATGAATAATATAGGAATGGTTTGTTGTTTAATTGTCCTTCTTAAGTCCACTCTCCAGATATACTCATTGACCCTGGTACATCATGTTTAATTTTAAAATTCCTCTACAATGTATTCCAGCTAGGATTTAGCATCATCATCATGAAGATGATCCCATCAATGATGAGTCATCGATATAAGGACTAGTTCATGAGTTGATTTCACTAATCGGTGCACTTTCTATCCCACCACCTATAGAGTGGAACATGGTACCTGCAATACCATCGGATGAGGTATATAGGTTGAGCGCACTTCATGAGTTCTAGTGATGAAGATCCCTCAGGTTATGAGGAATTCCTAACTAACATGCAGCTAAGGACTGGCTTGAGGTAGTGTCGCAAGTTTTCTCTCTGGTCAAGACACCATCAAGTCAGATAGTTGTCTAGGTAGCGATCCTTCTTCATGGATCAGTAAGGTGATGGTAGGGTTTGGTAACCCAGTCTTATGATGAGGTGACTCTTTCATGGGAAGAGTTTTAGAATCTTTTTGGAAAGGAGTTTTCACTAGCTATGTTGAAGGATGTACATATCCAAGATATTTTTCATCTTCATCACGGTAGAATGATGAAAGCTGAGTATTCAACGAGGTTTACCATCCTCTCTAGGTACTCGATGGATATGTATCGTAACCAGTTCTTTAGGGAATAGACATTCAAGTGAGGTATTCATAGAGACATATTGGAATGTGTCATCCCTCTATGAATTCGTATATATGTTGTAGTTAGAGAACTATCTTTGGTGGTTGAGAGTTTCTTGGTGAAGCACATACATCCCCTAGTTGCTGGTATTGGGAATATAGAAGTAAAGACCAAAGCAGAAGGACACTGATGTCAGTCATAAGGACCTAAACATGTGAGAAGTTATAGGAGGATATACAAGTACATACGATATATCGTTCAAAAATCACATGATCGGTCTAGTCATCCTAGGGATTGGTAGTGATACTCATGTTATGGAAGGGGACATCTTACATGAGATTTTACGACCCATCATACAGCTGATAGAGATACCATGGATGGGCAGTTAAGATAGAGAAATCGGTAGGATTAGGTAAGTTCACCAGGAAGAAAACATGGAATATCTGCTAGAAGAGAAGAATTATGTTGTCTACACTTTCACTAATTACCACCCCACCCCCATGTGGTCTATTCTAGGCTAAGGTAGAAAAAGGATAGCAACAGGGATAGTTGTGGGTTGTTGAAGCTTACAACCCACAGACTCTCGGAATGACTCGAGATATGATATGTCTATTTTCTACCATTGCTTTAGTATTGATAGATATTTTTTCTAGTCATTCATTTCTTTCCACCTACCTTGTACGATTCATAGAGATTTCAATAAATCCCTTAACTCGACCATTACACTTAGAGACTCCCATTGGAGAAGACTCAGTAATCACACACTTGTGTCAACTGTGTGACCTAAATCTTAGAGGTGATAGTTTCTTTTGCGATGTCCTTGTAGAGGTGATGATGGATTATTATGTCATACTAGGTCTGGAATGATTATCCATGGTTCATGCTCAGATTGAATATTTCATGAGGAGAAATTTTATGTGTCCGTAGTGATAGAAATATTAGTGAAAAGGAAACTCACGAAGTGAAATATGGAATCATGCATATGGGAGTGTAGCTGATTACCCATCAGTTGGCTAGCCTAACCATTGTTGTAGTGGATGTTATGGTTTAACTATTTCTTATAGTGCTGGTGGAGTATGAGGATATATTCCTTGAGTAATTTTTAGGTATACCTCTCCACCGAGAGATACACTTCTGCATTGACCTACACCCCAGGATGGTATTGATATTTGTGCTCAGATATCCGATGGCTTTCGTGGAGCTTTATGTGTTGAGGGTATATTTAAAAGACTTATCGAGAAAGGGGTTTTTTAGAAATAGTTTTTCACCCTAGGCATGCCTAGTTTTTAAATTTTGATTTATTTTAAAATTTTAATTATGATATAATCACCTTAAATGCTTATGGAACACTAATATAGTGCGTGTGTAAATACTATAAAAAACATGTAAATAATTTTAAAAACTCTAAAATTAATATTTTTTTGGTGAGTTAAAGTTTATCAAGATTTTTTTAGATAAATATTAGACAATATAAATTTTTTAAATATTTATATTATAATTCCATTTCTTTCAGTTCATTTGTAGAGTTAAATATATGTAAATTGTGCTTAAAATGAACTAATAATATTTTTTATTAATTATTTTTTATTAATTATTTATAAATCATAAAAATAATAAAAAATGAAAATTACAATTATAAAGTGTCTAAAATTTCATACATTTTCCATTTATGATCAAAATATTACCTTATATATAAAATCATAATCCTTTAATATTGAAAAATTCATTACCACAGTTAAGGTTAAAATTGGTTAACCAATAGATTAAACCAAAATACAAGGTTTAAAATAATATAAAAACTAGTAAAAAAATTATTGGAAGAGTTTATTAACAATATATCCTCATTATCTTTGAATCCATTTCATTTTGGAAACATTTTACTTAAGCTTTAAACATATTATATTATAATATTTAATTAATTTCCAGAAGTGAAATTAATGATATTTTATAATAAAAAATATTTTATTAAATGATTAAAAAATCATTAATATCCTATATTCAGAAAATATAATAGTTTGTAGTTGAAAATATAAACAATGGTCCATTAATTGGTCCCTTTTCCTTTTATTGAAACATTATTGACCACTAAAGTTTAAAAAACCTTGATATCACAGTAATTTTTAAAATGGTTAATAAGGGTAAAACCAAAGAGATAAGGTTAAAAAATGACCAAAAATTGTGAAAGATTTATTTTTTTGCGAGGATTTATACACATTCTCAATTTATATTCCAATTATTCCAATTTGGATTCATTTTTTGATGAATATTAATTTATAATAATTTAATAATTTATCAAATTCCATAGTATTCATTTTAATATAATTAATTTAGAATCCCAAATATATTTAATTATTATGATGATGATGTAACAACCATTATCCACCTTCTTTACATCCTACAGAAAGTGAAAACATCTCTTGTCCATATGTACAGGTTACAGTCTCCATGTAGTGGTGTAATTCATTTTTCCATCATCATATTGCATTGATGGTTATTATGATGGGTTTAATATTTATACATGATATATATAAAATAATTATTCTTATTTAAATATAATATGACATCTACCTTCTTACCTTTAAATCCATTGTAAAATGATAATGTCTCTCATGCGTACGTGTGGACAACCACCTCCATGGAGTGATGTGAGTTTTTATTCATTTATATTTTACTTGGAATGAAATAAGGGTATATTTCATGAATATATATGACATATATGATATCATAATTATTTTTTAATGGTTAATTATTATTTATGTTTCTTTCATTTCATCTATTAAAACACGGAAACAACCTTCATGCGTACACATAGCCTACCATCACAACAAATGGTGTAATTCATTTCTCTATATCTACCTATTATAGATAAATATATATATATATAATGAGTATATATTATATTGTTATTTTATTTACATTTTGAAGATAATTGAATCATGATCATAGTATAAGGACCTGAACTACCAAACCAAAATTATCATGAAAAATGAAATAGCTCACACTTAGAAATAATGATTTTAAAAAACAATTATTAATAAATGTGTGTTTAAATGTTATAATAGGATAATATATGATACAATATGTATGTACATGATTATAATATATAATTATAATTAATTTATATTTATTATATAGTAGGTTAGATTACTGTTGAAGAAATTCGAACTTGAGGTAATAGATTTCTACTCACATTTATTTCTGGGATTTATATGTCATATTTTTAAGATCTCATGTTTTCCTTGAGGTATAAATCTATTTAATTTCATCTTAATATCATGGTTTTGACCTAATTTGAATTCATGATGAGGTAAAATGAGTTTAGGAGTGTCAGAGGTCTATTGAGAGCCCAAAGCCCAAGATTTTCAAAAAAGCAGTTGGGTCACATAATTATAAGAAACTATGTGACCCAGACCGCTCAGTTTTTGTAACCTAGTTGGGGTTAGATATAGAGCATAAAGGGGTGCAATGTTTCTATTAACCATGTTAATAGGTCCGCACACCCATGTGTTAATATCTGTAGTTTTTAGTAGAGGCCTGCAACATGATTTGTGTATAGTTTAACAAATCATGCCCAAGAACCATGCCAGTTCCCTAGTAAGGTAGTGATGGGTGCACCATTGGTACACGGTTTAGCCAATCATGTGACCAAAACCTGTGGCCCAGTTAAAATGGGTGAAATTTCTATTTTTTCTTTAAATTTTATTAAAACCTAATTCTGTTTTCCTCCGTTCAATCCAGCAGACATCAGAGAAGTTTTTATCCTATTAAATATCACCAAAGCTAGGTTTGGCTCAAGATTCAATATCCGAACTCAGATTCAAATTGAAATCACCTTTTTTGATCTGAGTTGGGGAGTTATTCAATCATATTTAACCTATATTCATTTGTCATTTTATCTATAGAGTTATTTTGGTGAAAGATAATATTCCCTATTTCTATGGTTTTATTCGGTTCATCCTTTTTCTCCTGATATGGACCAAATAAAATTTTGATACTAGATGAGTGTTCTACCACAGGTACACAGTAGGTGTTATATACCTTTCCATTAATTTTTATGTTTTATATCCTTTTTTTTGGTACACATCGTAATTTCAATAATTTATCCTAAAATTAAATTAATATCTTAATTAAATTGTTTGTGATATATTTAGGTTTTGAACTAGAACCTTTACATCATTGGATGATGTTGGACCCACCCAAGACCACCCATGAGGTTTTTTATTGTATCTACCTACTTTTATAACTCCCTGTTGGGTGTATGTGAGATTTCTCATTCAGTGGGAGCCTTATTGAATTAATTGAGTATTAAATGATCAAGTAGAAGAAGGTTTATACCCTTTTTCCATGAGATGACATGTTGTGTAGTGATTTAAAATGATAAAATAAATTTTATGGAAAATATTGAAATGAGTTGGATGAACTCATGGATTGTTACTAGTTATTAAATGATTAATGAACTAATTGGTGTATTTATTTTTACATTATATTCCTTGTACATTTTTACTCCTTAGATATTTATTCCATTGGATGCCAAGGATATTTCTACTCTATGGATCCATATTGATTATCATAGTAGATTCCTTGGACATTTCTACTCCTAGGATCCAAATTCCATAGGATTCCATAGACATTTCTACTCCTTGGATATGGGTTTCTTGTAACACCTTGGACAAGATCCTTAGATTGGACTCAATTATTTACCAAGTTTCTATCGAGATGTTACATTGAAATGATGAGGATGTATTGGTCATTTATACCATGTATCCATCCATTTCAAGCCAAACACTTGATTACTCGGTGTAGGATACAATGGATGGTTATCTTGCTTACAGATAGACTTAGAATGGGTATTTCATTATAGTTGTTAGACTGGATAGTATCACAAATTCTTAACAATGATTTATAGTTTCCCTTATTTATGGGAGGCTGATTATTGTGCACAGGGAGCCATGTTTGGTAGGATAGGATCAAATATTTTTTTGACACATTACATCTATTACTATTATAATTATGATATAATTCACACAAATTCCTTTTTTATACACAAACTAGACATGTTATAGACACCTTTGATCGGGACGTTCGGAGTGTTGTCTCGCCCGTTGTCCGGGGCATCATTGGGTACCCAAAAAGACTTCATGGATTAATATAAGGTATAAGGCCCCATCCTTAAGCATTATGTAATGTTGAGTTAAGTAAATAATTTTAATTTGTTTCACATTAAGGATATTTTCATGTTTATAGATTTAGATAATTCGTCCATAACTCATACATAAAAAATCTTATACTATAAAGTAGACACTTTTGCTCGGTGTCCATTTTTTTCATAAAACAAGATCTTTTAAAAAGAAACATGGTTTAGGTTCATGTTTAAACATCATAACTTTTACTTGATCCCATCCTTAACTCTATTCTTCTTTAAGTCCTATAAATTACATTTCTAAACTTGGGATTAGTATAAAAAGCTCAGTAAGGGATACTCAAATAAAAAAACTTATAGTCTTGTGAAAAAATGTAACCCATGAATACTTTATCATAAAAAAATAATTTTCATTTTTAAAAAATAGTAATTACACTTCACTGAATATAAGATCATTACATACCTTTTTTATAATCAAAATATTACCTTAAAACCAAGATAAAAAATATACAACAGATATTGGTAACTTTTGAAATTATCATACATAAATAGAATAACCATACGGTCAACTTCTCCACATATCATTCTTCCAAATAGAATATTCATACGGCTCACTTACATACCCAATGCATTGGGGGTTATAACATAACCACCCATCCTTGGTTTATCACGGAACCACCCATATTTGATTTATCACCTAACCACCCATCTTTGGTTTATCACGTAACCACCCTTCAAATGTCCAAGTAGCATTATATAATCATAACACATAAAATTTTCAATTATCAACTTTTGACTCTTAACATTTCATTGAAATCATAAGATATCATTTCATGATATTTAAATAGTATATCCACTTTCAAAACCATTTTCAATACCCAAACAACTAGAAAATTAATAGGGTTTTACTTTTAAAAATATTATGTTTTATAGAAGAATACAAATATAAAATAATGGTTACGGTAGTAGATAATTCATTGTTTCCGCATACATTAAAAACATTCCTTTTGTTATTTAGTAAAATGCTTCATAGAAAAAGATTTCCTTCGAATACCATTGAATTTAATTAAAATTAAAATGATATAATTGTACATAGTATAAATTAAAGTGGTGTATATTATCAAAATATGCCTTAATGAATGGAGATTGAGATGAAGTCCCTTACCTTGATTCATACTTGTCTAGTACGTTCTTTGTTTTCCTCTTAATCGTGTAACATATTTTAGTTTATACCAAAAGGAATCCTTGGGAGGCTTTCTAACATATGGGAGACTTCTAGTATAAGGTTATGTATTGAATGAAGAAGTTTGTTCAGGGATTGGATGAACCAAAGTGTTATTGAAATGTGATTATTAGAAAAGATATGGTACCTTTTTATAGGAGATGGAAGGGGAACCCTTGAAAACTCTTAAATTAGTAAATTAATATAAATTAATATTTTCATTAAAATGGCTCCAACCTGAGATATGTCAAAGATAAGAAGAGAGTAGTTTTAAATCCTCTAATGTTATATTTTTTATACTTGTGTATATATTTTTAAACCTTAACGTTTTATTTTACCCTTAATTATTCTCTTTTAATATTAATTGTGGTAAAAAATAAGTATTACGATGTTATTAATTTTATTTATATGAGACAAATTTACCATAATTAGAAACTTAATGAACTTTTAGACCTTATCATATTCACTTTGAGATTTTAAAATATTTTTATGATTTTTAAATAATTTAATAAATTACTATTTTTATAGAACATTAATTATGTCATTTTTTATGCTCTTAATTTTATTGAATTTAACTAAAATATAAACAGATATATAACATAAAAAACAATTAAATAGTCTTATAACATGTCATATTCATCTATAAAAAATGTGGATGACATAAATTTGGTCAAATAATATTTATTTTAATATTCCTAATATCATTTATTCAATTCCTTCATTAATAAATCAATCACTGCATCATCATTCTGTCATAATTAAATTTAATTATATAATGTCTAAATATTATAAATAATATACTATTTTTATAATTATAATTACTATTTATAGCAAGATATATCACTTCTATAAACCCATATTATGTTTTTTAATAATAATATTTATGTTTATTACATTTTTTCCTTTACTATAAAATAAAAGATATAAGTGTCTTAATCACAAGCATGCCGCTTCCAAATGCCAAATCTTCATCCCAAGGGTATTCCTGGTCAGAAATATCTCATCAAATGGGATTAGGATATATTTTATTAATGTTTTATATTATTATAATATTACTTTTACCCTTATTTACCGGATTTACACTTTAACTCTCGTAAATAAAAATAATTACAATAATTACTATTCATCAAGTCCAAAAAATAAAAGGGAAATGTTTACATAATTTGAAAATTATGTATCTAAATATAGAATAAATTATTAAAATTTCAATTTAAATAAATTTTTAGTAATTAATTTAATATTAATTCCCTTTGTCAAAACGAGAAAATGAGTTTTTTAAAAGTAAAAACCATCAAGAGATTGGCCTGTATTTATTTAAAATTTCAATGTGAAATTACCTATAATGACCAAAATTGGTTTAAATGATAAAAACATTATATAATTACACTTTAAAACCAATTAAAATGAAAATATAACTATATAAAAAAATTAGATGAAAATTTTGTTTTGAATTAAAATGCAGTATTTTCCACTATTCATTAAAATATGAATTTTATTAGAAAAATACTAAAATTTCAACCAAAGTAAAATTTGATATCCAGATTCCAAAGAAGAAGTTTATTTTTTCAAATATAACATATAAAAGCGACAAAAAATAGATTTAAAAAGGTTTCCTCATCTAAAAGGCGGTAAAACCACCTTTAAAAAAATATTAATGTATTTATGCTTAAAATGGGATTTATTCTCATTTAAAGCATCTATAATTTATTTAATGAATTTATAAACATTTTAAAAACATACATAAAAATCAAATAGTTATTTCTTTTCATTTTAGGTAATATAATGGCTAGGCGATAACTACCATTTAAAATACTAGTAATAATGTATTATTTTTTAGTATGACCCAGTCTTGTGTGTAATATTTAGGATAAACCTATTGTTGCGTGTTGGGTATGCTATCAAAAAAGTATACCCTTTAATGTAAAATTAATATATTATTCATAAATATTAATAGATATGAAAAATTTTTATTCTATAATTACCTGTGATGTTACACTCTTACCCCCCTTTTGTAAATTGTGTCCCCACAATTTTATTCATTTAGAAAATAAGTGGGAGTATTTCTCAATCATAGAATTTTTAGATTATCATTATGTCTCTTCAACCATACAGTTTTTTCAAAAAACCTTAAACAATAAATACTCTGTTTTCTCTAAAAACTCTCTCTACAGTCAAGAATCATGAATGGCTGCTCCAAATAAGAAAGATTATCATCTATTTAAACTACTTCTGGACTCAAAACATGAGATGGATCTATAATATGTTTTCTTAACATTGAACCATGAAAAATATTGTGTACGTAGGATAAACTTGGAGTTAAATCCACTCTATATGCAATTGATACAACTTTATCCATGATTTCATAGGGTCTAATGAATTATAGACTCAACTTCCCCTTTTTACTAAAACAAAAAACACTTTTCCATAGAGAAACATTGAGAAAGACATGATCACCAACGTCAAATGAATGATCTAATCTATGGTTATTGGAATAAATCTTCTACGTACTTTGTGCTATCCTCATGTGTCTGTAAATAAACTGAACATTCACTGCCATTTTCTCTACCAATTTTGGTCCTATAAACATCTTTTCACCCACTTCATCTCAAAAATATGGAGTTTGACACCACTTTCCATATAATGCCTCAAATGGTGTTATCTGTATACTAGAATGAAAACTGTTATTACAAGAAAACTCATCCAAAGAAAGATGTTGATCCATACTTCCCTAGTAATCCATTGAACATGAATGTAGAATATACTCCAACATCTGAATTATTCATTCTAACATCCCATATGATTGAGGATGAAAAGTTGTACTATAGTTTAATTCAGTACCCAATGACTTCTAAAGTATTTTCCAAAAGTTATAAGTGATCATGGGATAAATATCAGATACAATGAAGATGGTAACTCCATGTAACCACTCTATATATTTAATATACAACTGTGAAATTTGATATAGAGATAGAGTATCTCAAAAGGGAAGAAAATGAAAAGATTTAGTCAATCGATCAATAATAACCCAAATCGCATTGTTTCCTTAAGATGTCTTTGGTAATCCCACTATGTAATACAGGGATATTTTTTCCCATTTCTACTCTAGAACTAGAAAAGTTTGATGAAACCCCTTTGGAAACTGTTGTTCTTCTTTCACCTACTGAAAAGTCAAACACTTTATTGTACAGTCATCAATTTCTCTTTTCATTTCATCCAACCTGTAGTACTCACTAAGATCTCTATACATCTTAGTAATACTAGTATGAACTAAAAAATGAGAACAATGAGCATCACAAAACAACTCTTTCTTCAACTGTGAATCACAAGGCAAACAAAATCTCTTCCCAAAAGTTAAAATACAGTCTTTATCAATGTTAAATTCTGGAAACACACCATTCTGAACCAATTATACCATTTTTTAAACTCACTATCTTCCTTCTGCACTTGTTTTATTCCTTTTGATAGTGATTACTTCTCTGACACCTAAAACAATATAGAGGAATTTCTTACCCGAACAACTTCAAAGTACAAATTCATTAAATCATTAACCAAATGATCGTGTTCCAAACGTTGAATGGTTAATGTAGCATTAATCTTTCGACTCAAAGCATCAACCACATTATTTTGTTTTACTAGATAGTAATGAATAATTTAATCATAATACGTGATTAATTAAATTAATCTCCTCTTTATCATGTTCAATTATTTCTAATTGAACATATGCTTCAAACTTTTGAGATCAATATACATTTCACACTTTACTCCATACAAATGATACCTCCAAATTTTTAATGAAAAAACAATAGCAACTAATTCCAAATCATGTGTGTGGTAATTTAAATCATGAGGTTTCTACTGATGTGAAGCTTATGAAATTACATGATCATTCAACATTATAAAACAACCAAGTCATTTCAATGAAGCATCACTGTAGATAACAAATTCACTATTCCTAGAAGGTAGGGTCAAAACTAGATCATTTACCAATCATCTTTTTAGTTCATGAAAATAGTCATCACATTCTATTTTTTTAGATAAACATAACTCCCTTACATGTTAACTTAGTTAGTGGGATAGATAACGAAGAAAATTTTTCAATAAACCTTTGGTAACAACCCGTTAATCCAAGAAAACTGGGATTCTCGATGATATTGGTAGGTTTTGGCCACTCTTCAACAAATTTTTTTAAGAAGGGTAAATACTTATGCCCAATTTAGAAACAATATGAACATGGAATGAATTTTTTTGCAAAAAAAATTCATTATTACTAAACATTCCATAATGTTTCTTTTATTTTATGGTTTTCAAAACAATCTTTAAGTTACTTTTCTATTCCTTCTGAATTTCAAAATATACCAAAATATCATCTATAAACACAACCACAAAATGACCCACAAATTGATAAAATAATCCATTCATGAGATTCATAAATACAAAAGGGGAATTAGATAACTCAAATGGTATAACTAAAAACCCATAATTCCTATATCCAGATTGGAATGTTGTCTTGGGAATTTCATCCTCCTTCACCTTTAGATAATGGAACCTGAACCTAAAATCAATCTTTGAAAAATTATGAGCTCCCTGGAGTTCAGAAAACAAATCATCAACATGAGTAAAAGGATACTTATTATTAATAGTGATGTTACTCTAGGCTTTGTAATCAATAATAAGTCTCATAGAACCACCTTTCTTTTTTCACAAATAAAATAGGAGCACCCAATGGTGAAGTGCTAGGACAAATGGAACCTTAATCAAAGAATTATTGAAACTATTTTTTCAATTACACATGTTCTACTTGATCCATTAAATATTTGTTTTAGAAATATTCTAAGAATCAAAAACTAAATCAAGGGTAAATACAACACCCTGATTAGAAACAATACTAGGCAATTCATCAGGAAAAACTTCTCTAAATTCATTCACTACTAGAATGTCACTAATCAAAAATATTTATTTCTTTTCAACAATATGATCTAAATAACTTTCACTGCCATCTTTAATCAACCAACCATCTTTTTAGTATGTTATCAAAGGCATGAAATCATTGAATAAAACATTCTTGACTTTAATATTTATTTTTCCATGATAAACTGAAAGTCAATCCATGCCCAAAATGATATCAAATTCCACTATAGGAATTTCAACAATATTTACAAAAAGAACCATCCTAGTATTGATAATAATAATATTCCTATAAATATTGGTTGATTTAATACTTCAACATAGGGTTTTTACTTAAAGTTCATTATCACATTCGTGCGGTAATATATCCAATTTACTCACAAAGATCATAGAAAATAAAGAATGTGATGATCTAGAGTGAAATATAGTATTGAAATACCTTGAAAAAACCTATAAAACACCTATATCCACTTCATTTTATGGTCCCACGTCATTTTTAGTAGTAGAAAAATATTTTTCCACACCCTTTTACTTTGGATCTTCCTGGTTTCCACCTTAGGAAATCATCTTTGGATATAAATTGGAATAATTCCCTAACTCATTGGAACAAAGACATCTTATCATTCTGTTTTCATTACCTACCTGATTATCTTCTTTACAATTAATAGCAATATAACCAGTCTTAGCACATCATAAGCACTTATTGGAATTTGAGAGATGTTCTTTAGGATTCTTTTTACAACAGTTATCATAAGTTGTAAATTTAGTTTTCTTACCTCTAGTCGTTTTTGATTAATTCTCTTCCATTGTATGCCAATTGGATCACTTCTTTTACTTATTCTCATGGAATTCATGATCATTATAAAACTCCATTTATACCTTATCATCACATGATACATGTTTCTCATAGATTTTTAACTCATAAGAAACTAATTCCCCTTGATATTTTAGCTTCAATCTTGAGTAAAACTAATTTATCTTACTATCAATATCCCAGATAAAATTTGGGATGTTCCATGACAAACTGGTGAAATCTTCTTCAGAGGAAGAAACATAATATCCCTCATTTTGTCTCAATTACTTGAATTTATTTTCCATCCTAAGCCAAACAACCTTAGGAAAATATTTCTCAAGTAAAATTTTCTTAAATTCATCTCATTCCATAGTGTCAATCTATTCACTTCCTATTATATTTTTAACCATTGACCACCACTAATCGGATTCTCCTTAAAAACGATAAAATACAAGACTAACCATTTGATTTTTTGAACACCCCATTACATCAAAAATATTTTCTTGTCATTTAATCCACTCGTCATCTGGCATAGGATAATATGACCCTTTGAATTATGGGAGACAATGCCTCATAAAATGCTCCACTACAGAGATATTCTTGCATAATTGATCTAGTCGATCTCATGCATGGACACCACTACCATTTTTTTACCTAAGTCAACTAATACATCACTGCAAAAAACTATTTTGTTTCGATTATCACCATATCAAGATACTGATTTGGAAGGTTAATTTACTCTGTATTCCTTCCAAGCAGAGTTGTCTTGTTTCCTATGTGGAAAACCATTCAGAACAAACATATCATAGAAAAAGAAACATGGAAATCATAAAATACTATATCATTTCAGTTTAACCATAAATTAAAAATCATGTATGCATATTATATTAACAATAAACTAACCTCTAATGTTATCTAAACAGAGCTTTGATACCAATAATAAGGCCCAATCCTTAAACATTAAAAAATATTGAGTTAAGTTAATAATTTGACATTATTTTACATTGAAGATCTTATCAAGTATAGATATTAAGATAATTAGGGCATAAATCATGCATAAAAACTCAAATATTACAAAGTATACACTTATACTCACTAACAATTTATTTCATAAAATTTGAACTTTAAAAAGAAACATGGTTTCGTTTCATGTGTAAACAACATAACTTTTCCTTGATCCCATCCTTGACTCAATTCTTCTTCATGTCATGTGAAAAACATTTCAAAACATGGAATGTGAATAAAAATCTTAGTAAGGGATACAAAAACAAGGAAAACTATTAGTCTTTCAAAAACATGTAAACCACGAATACTTTATCATGAAGTAATACTTTTCACCTTTAAGAAGTAATAATTACACTTCACTGAAATAAACTCATTGCTTACCCTTTTTTTAATCAAAATATTACATTAAAACCAATATAAAACAAATATAAAATATAAAGTCAACTTTGGAAATAATAATACATAAATGGAATAACCATACGGTCATGTTCCACACATATCATTCTTACAAATGGAATATCCATACAACCGATTAACATACCCAATGGATTAGAGGTTATATTGTAACCACCCATCCTTAGTTTATCACATAACCACCCATATTTAGTATATCACGTAACCACCCATATTTGGTTTATCACATAACCACCTTTCAAATGTTCACATACCATTATATAATCATAAAACATAAAAATTGTAATTATCATCATTTTACTCTTAACATTTCATTTTCAATAACATGAAATCATTTCAAGATATCGAAACAATAAATCCCATTTCAAAACCATTTTTAATAATAAAACACACAAAAATTAATAAAGGATTAATTTTAATAACATTAAGTCTTATAGAGGAATCCAAATATAAAATAATGGTTATGGTGGTAGAGAAGTCATTGTCTCCGTATATATTAAAAAACATTCCTTTTGAAAACCATTGTATTAAATTAACTTTCAAAAGAGATAATTATACACCATATAAAATAAGGTGGTTTATATTATCTAAATATGACTAAATGAAAGGATATCTTAATGAAGTCCCTTACCTTGAGTCCAACTTGTCTCATACGTTCTTTATTTTCCTCTTAATCGGGTAACTTCTTTTGGTTTATACCAAAAGGCTTACATGGAAGGCTTTCTGCCCTAAGGGAGGATTCAAGGATAAGGCTAGGGATTCTAGGAAGATGTTTTTTCAGTTGTTGGATGAACAAAAGAGTTCTTCAATTGTGAGTGTTAGTAAAGAGAGGGTATCTTTTTATAGGAGAGGGAAGGGGCACCCTTGGAAACTCTTAAATTATTAAATTGATATAAATTAATTTTTTAATTAAAATGGATCCAACATGAGATATTTTAAAGATAATCTGAGTAAAGTTATAAATCCTCTTATCCAATAATTTTTATAAATATATTTATTTTATTTTAAAATTCATCTTTTCATTTTACCCTTAATAATTCTCATTAAATTTTAATAGTGGTAAAAACATTTTAGTTATTAAGAGCCTATTAATTTTACTTATATGGGGTAAATTTAAAATAAATGGTAAATTAATAAACTTTAAGATCTTATCATAGTAAATTTATGATTTTAAAAGTGTTTTAGGATTTTTATATAATTTAATAAATTACTATTTCTATAAAACATCAAATATGTCAATTTTTACACCATTCACTTTATTGAATTTAACTAAAATTTGAACATAGGGATAATATTGAAAAAACCATTTAATAGTCTTAAAACATGTAATATTCACCTTGATAAATTGTTTATGACATAAATTATGTAAAATACTATTTATTTTAATATTTATAAAATAATTTATTTCATTCCATCATTAATAAAGCAATGACTCCATCATCATTATGTCATAATTAAATTTTATTATCTAATATCTAAAAATTATAAATAAAATACCATGATGTAGTAAATATTTTTAGATTTATAATTACTATTTATAGTCTAAGATTTAACTGATATTAACCCATATAAATATTATTTTAGTAAGAATATTTATGTTTATAACATATTTTCTTTTATTTTAAATTAAAAGATATTAGTGTCATAATCACACCTATATAACTTCAAAAAGGCAAATTTTCCACCCCATAGTTATTTTGGCTGAAAAAATATCATCCAATAGGATTATGACAAGTTTTAGTGTAGTCTTATATTATTATAATATTATTTTTACCCTTATTTGCCTGATTTACCCTTAAACCGTTGTAAATAAAAATAATTACTAAAGTTAGTATTCATCATGTATAAAAATAAAAGTGAACTATTTACATAATTTAGAAATTATGATTCTAAATATGTAATCCATTATTCCAAATTCAAAACAATGATGTTGTAGTAATTAATTGAAAATTAATTCTCATTGTCAAACAAGAAAATGGGTTTTTTTAAGTAAAAACCGTAAAAAGATTGGCATGTGTTTACATCAAATATCAATGTGAAATTAACTCCAATGAAAAAAATTATATAAAATGATAAAAAAAATCTGATTGAACTTGAAAACAAATTAGAAGTTAAATATAACTATATAAAAAATTAGATGAAAATGCAGTATTTTTCACTATTCATTAAAATATGAATTTTATCATAAAAATACTAACATAATTTGATATCCTGCTTCCAAATAAGGAGATTGTTTTTTGAAATATAATATATAAATGTGGAAAACCTTATTTAAAAGGGGATCACCATTAAAAATCATTAAAAATACCTTTTAAATAAATATTAGAGTATTTGTGATTAAAAGTGTATTTATTCTCATTTTACGCCTATAAAATTTATTTGATAAACATAAAAACATTTAACAAATATGTGTAAACATAATATTGTAAGTTCAGTTCATTCCCTTCAATACAACGACTATGCGATAACAACCATTTAAAATAATAGTATTAATAATGTATTATTTATCAGTATAACTCAGTCTTGTGTGCAACATAAGATTTCCGAGAAACCCATTGTTGCGCGTTGCGTATAATATTAGACAAAGAATCCCATTTAATGTATAATTAATAACTTATTAATAAATATTAATAGATATGAAAATGTTTTATTCTATAATTACATGGGTTGTCACATAGGGAATGAGGCAAGCACCCTCTTTATAATTCTTGATTATTCAGTGCGTAACGGCTGGGGAGCACAAGACTGATCTGTGATTGTGATGATATTTGGAGATAGTTCTTTTCATCTTTTTGGTACTTTCGTCACATGTATTTTATTATTTCCTTTTTTCCATGTACTGCCTACCATTTTTTTAGAGACATGTCATGTTCACTATAATGTATATAACACTTATTTTGTTTTGGTTATTTATTACTATTGTCTTAGTGATTTTATTATTATCCTACTAAGTTATTCATATACATATGCTATTGGTTTATATTATTATTCCACATTGATGCACTCTGATCATGAGGGTATAGTCTCTTTAAAGTACCACCTTAGACCTTCTCTACTCGTCAGCATCCTCTAGCATTCGAGGAGGTGTGCCTGAGGCCATGTGACCCAACGACATAGGGTGTTGTTCAATGGCACTAGGGTTGAGAAATAAAGTCGGTTTTCCTTAAAAGCATTATATCTATATATTGAGTTCATAAGGATAGGAAAATTAAATGAAAACATGTAATCTATATAAATAACCATAGGAGAAGAAAATTAATGAGTTCGTTGAGAATAAAATAATATAATATCATCATAAAAAACATAATCATAAATAATCCTAATGAGCAATGAGATTATAATATAAAACCCTCACCACATTGGTTTCTTTTTTAATCATAATCCCCATGAATTAATAAAATAAAATTTAAATTTAAATTTTATTTAAAGAAATATATTCATGATATAACTTGTTAAAGGGGTAGTATATACCCCACCCATAACATTGACTCTTTACTGAAAATGTGATTGGAATATTTGTTTTAACGTACAGGGCATGAAAAAAACATCCCACCATAATGAAAACTCAATGCATTGAAGCATTATTTATATGATTCGAATGATCCTTTCAAAGAAATTTTTTTCCTTAACATTTGGAAAAAATTTATATTTAAATGAGTTGATTTCATAAAGAAATAATTACTCATCAAAAGAAGTATTATATAGATCTTTTAAATATATTTTCATGTAAGATGAAATTATTTGATGTTATATATGTTTTACTAGTGTTATAATACAATGATATCATCCATATTATTTCTCTTGGTGGATTCTAGTTATGCTGATAAGTTTTTATGAAACAAATTTATTTTTTATGGGTTATGATATATGATAATTTATTTATAATGTTATAGAACACATGTTAATAAATTATGATTATGTGATGGATGGACCTAGAATTATATACCCCTTAAATTAATTGGATAAATATTAATGTTTTATGATCTAAAAGGGTACACAAGAGGTTTTTGAAACCAATAAGAGGGTAAATGGGGGTTATCTAAAACATTAAATAGGGTGCATGATTGGTTATCCGAAACCCAAAAGAGGTTCACGAGAGGTTATCTTAATCCTGAAGTAGGTGCATGCATAGTTGCACAAGCCTAACCTGTTATGAATGTATTGATGGGTATAATTGACATATTATTTTTATGATTACAATTATTTCCCACTTATGCCACAAACTTAGGTCTTATGTCAATGTTATGATGTCATGACTCATGTTCATTGATTACTTTAAGATTCTTGTATTATGAAATTCCATGATTTATGACATGACTCAAGGTAATGATCTATGGTATGTAGGGTTTCATTTTCAAAGTGTTAATATCATATTCTCAAACCCTTATGCTCATATTTTGATTAATTGATCATTGATATCTCCATAATTTACCCTTACTGGGTATCTAAGCTTACTATTTCATATGTTTCCTTTACATAGGTTATGATGAAAGGTTTTAAGTGGGATATGTCTAATAATAGTACTATGTGGGAAGAAATCTATAAGATATCTTGAATAGATTTCATGAAATAAGAATATTGTGTATCTAGTCTCTAAGGACACTAAGTATTTATGGTCCTCCGCGATGTATTTGTAAAATTTAATTAATATTCATCAATTAAAATGTAATATCTATGTTTGAAAAGAATGGATCTCTATAGTTGGTATCACAGGATGGTTGACATAATATTTTTAAATTACGGTAAGAAAACACTAGTGAGTAGCATAAGGATAATCCTAGGTATATGATAACATCCTAACGTTTTGGTAAGGAAGAGATTATATGATTTTCCTAAAAATAAATCTCTATCAGGATACTACAAGTTTAATGGTTTTGGAGTAGATAAATCTAGTGATAACAACCCTAAAAGGGTTGATTGTGTATATCTCATCCACCATTATGTGGCATTTTTAGTGTTCCCTTACTCCTCACCTAGTTTGAAACTCCAAAGAGATATGCTTAGGTTAATTCTCATTTTAATTACAAACAATTATAAAGGAATTGAATATATATGATCATGAATGACCTAGGATAACCCTATGGTGTATTAGATTAAAAAAAGTTTTCATGATTTAGATATCCAATTAATGATATTTTAGGATTTATCACAAGGATTTTTTTTCTCATAGAATAATATTTTTTTATTCAATGACTATACCTAGGAATAATTTTGTTAATTTTGATTGTAAAAACAAGGGAATGATTTTTCTCATGAGTAAGCAAGTGGAATGGAAGATGGAATGAGAAACCTTATGATTATGACTAATCAGTTATCTCATTAAATGATTAAAAATATCAACATGGTTGAGTTTCCTAACACACCTAATTTAAACTAATGGATTTTTAGGAATAATATTCAATGTAGAAGAATAAGTTTCTTATATGTAAATTATGTGGGAAGAAGTACATAGGAAAACGTCTCATAGGAAAAAAAATATTTTATGTGTGTGAAATAAGGGAATAGAGAAAGTAATTTCTGAGTAAAAATGAATAATTTGATAAAAGTATGTGAATTTCTTCATAAGGTATTTTTTATAGATCAATGTCCTATTTTTAGGGTACATGGGCATTATCTGAGTCAATTCCCTAATTCAAGAGATAAATCCTAGAATAAGGAATGATCTATGTTATATTTATCATTTAAGAGGAATGATTGATGTGCTTAGGTTTTTGGAATTCAATAATTATGTTGTATAATTATTTTTATAAATGGTATTCTAGTTATAAGAATCATGAAATATCTAAGGATCATTCTATAGTAGTTTTAATTTAAGAATTTCCAAGGATATTTTGAGTTGTAATGATGACCTAGAAAAGGGATTTATAGGTAAGGTGATATTTTATGGAAAAATAAAAGATTAAGGAAAATATAACCATTAATATGTGTATTATGTTGAGATAATAATGTTTAATTGAGATAAAGTGATGATTTGTATTGATAATGTAAATGAGATTTTATTGATGACATTGGAACTAATTAGTGATTTGATGAAAAATTGCTTTAGTTATATTTTATAGAGTTTATATTATCTTTGAATTTGTGGAATATATTTGATAGTCTATGATTTTATTTGAGGAATAAGGATTGCATTAATTTTTTGAATTATATATGTTTACAATAAAGTTTTATGGTGATTTTGGTTATTAACATGTTTTAAGAGAATCAGAGTATTTACATATTTGGAATATGACTTTAAAAGGGACATTATATTGTTTTAGGGATTAAAATTAACTGGATTCTGGAAATTTAGTGACCTTTTTTATAAATTTTTTTATTCTAATTTTGGTGAGACATATTTTGCAATATTTTTATTGTTTATTATTTATGGAATGGATGAAGTTGATTTTTGGGTGTTATTATTGATGATTTAATGATTAATGTATGATTTATCCATATTAGTTAATTGGTGCTAAAATTTTTGATTTTGGAAAATATAAAGATATAGAAAATATTACTTATAATTCTATTATGGATCATATGATCCGTTAAATATTAGTTTTAGTGCTTCTGTGATGAAAAAAATTATCATTATTTCTTTGAGTAAAATGAAGTTGAAATTAATCAAAGCACAACCAGAGGATGAAATCATGCTTATGAAATGGAAATAAATTTAGTATTTATATTTTCCCATTTTCCCTATCTTGATAGTAAATGAATATTTAAACTTTTGAAAAAGGATCTTGAAATAAAAAAATTATACTTTTGCATTCCTTTATGATGAATTGATTGTCTTTTCACCCCTCACAGATTTATGGTTTTTGGACATTAACTTTCACATGACCATGTCTACTATCACTATCTATTAGTAATTAGGCATTAGATTTATCCTCTATTTCAATATTTTAACTTAACACCAATTTTCATTTTAACTAGGAACCAAATTATATGTTATTTCAGGTAATATTTATGTTTCCCTCATTTCTTTTTAAAATGATTTTTATTAACCCTTTGCATGTTGTGGGTTTCAAAAAAGGTAAATTTAAATATTAAACCTTTGGTGACAAAGAAAAAATTGAGAGGTAATAATTTATTAGGGTAGGGGGTGTAATTTAAGACCCTAATTTTTTAAAATTACACCATTTTCGATATTGTATACAGTACACAACACCGAAGTTAAATGAATCATGAAATATATTTATTTAAAAGTTATAGTTATAACCTTTTTATTAAATTAAAAATTATAAATAAGACTAACCAAATTATGATATATATATATATATAAATTTACTACTCAAAAAAAATTGATTAATTCTTATGAAATAATCACTCAATTTTTAGTGAAGTCAATTTATTTTTTCAAAATTACATTTTATTCAAAAATGTTTTTTATTGATTTTTTTTAGAAAATCTTATAAATATTTTCTAGAAATTTTAGGTAATTTATTTAATGAAATTAAATTCTATTTTTAAATTATAATATAAAAAAAATTTAAGGTGGAATTTTGATATGTTTCTAAAAAGAGAAATTTTTTCGTGAATAGTGAAAATAATGTTTTTTGTATGTTTTTTTTATAAAAGGTCATTTATTTTCATTTAAATGTATCATTATGATTTAAATTTCAGATTAAATTAAATTATGACTCATTTATTTAGAAAAAATGTAATTAATTATATAGGAATTGTAATTATACTTTATTTTGGTATAATTTAGTTTTTTAGCAAAAAATACTTTTTTTTCTAAAAATAGTTTTTCATTGCATTTTAAGAATTAATATTAAAAGTAATTTATGTTACCTATAGAAAGTAAATTTTATGAAATTCTCTTTATTTTTGGATCCATAATTCCAAATTTATACTACGATTGTTTTTTGAGATTTTTCTGATGAAGTTACAATTTTGATGAATATTTAAAAATTCAATTTTTATAAAATGTGATATTGTTTATGATTTTTTTAATTTCTAAAGAAATCAAAGCATATATAAATCAAAAGAATGTTTACCAGAGTATAATGTATGGGATCATAATAAAATCATTTTCATGTATGAAAATAATATTAACAGGGTGTTCTTCGAACCAGGTAATGTATTGATTTACTTATATGTTGGCCAAGCCATCAACAACCGTATTTGATTCTCAATAAACATGAGTGATGATATAGTTGAGATTTATAAGAGAATGGGTGAAATACATCCAATGGGTAGTAATTGGCCAAGTAAGATGAATAATTCTGTTCAGAATAACTTGCATGATGGTCATCGAGTCGCTTTGATCCAAAGATTGTTCGAACCAAAGAGCTTTGCGAAGGTGATGGCATGAATTATGCTCATCATATCGACTTTATGGGATGAGGAAATGACACAACTACCCATAAAACAACCAAGTATCTGACCGAGATGATTCCTGAAGATATCACCACTTCTTGCAGGTCCCAGATTTCCATTGGAGGTGCCATCAATATTGATTTTGATCCATATAGGAAGAGGATTTTTCCAGAACACCTCCAGAGTGCGGAGAGGTTGACTGAAATTTCCATTAATCCAATGAAGTTGCAAGATTCTGAAGTCATACACAGTGATGTGTAAGTTTCCCTTTTTCATTAGAGTAGCTTCCTGTATGGTAGTGAGGATTCACACTCTACCTGCATTTTGATTGTATGAGTAATTCATATGAATAATTGCGTTCTGATCATACCAGATCACATGGTGGAGCTCAGAAACTGCCACTAGGAAAAGGTTATTGATTTGTTGAGATCCCTCCATTTCTGCACATTTCCTTAGTTAAACTTTTATGGAGTCTTAATTTAACCATCTACTGTCAAAAATAAAGAGAATATATTTCCATATAGCGTAAGTAGTGGCAGAAGAAAGGAATAGGTGGTTGGTATCTTCTCTATGTTGATTACAGAAATTGTATTTAGAGCAGACCTGAATACCAAAAGAATTATGGTAAATCTCTGTAGGAACTCTATTGTGAGGAAGACTCCATATGAGATTCAATTTAGAAGGTTTTATCCATGCATTATTGAAATGTTTTAACAAACTATAATCATTATCAGAGTTAGAGAAAAAAATATGATAGAAATTTTTGGAGTTTAGCAGACCATTCAAAGTAGGCTCCCAAATTAAGAAATCATTAGTGTGAATAAAAGAGTAATTTTCAATTATATTCATAATAGTATCAGGGAGTTGGTCAAGTTGAGAGTTTAAGGTTTGTCTAATAGAGAAGTTAATATTCTCAGTGGTCTGATTGGGAGATATCATAGAAATTAATGGCATGCTTGCACAATTATCCAACCATAATTTCATGGAGGAGTCCCTAGAGACCATCCATCTGTAATTATTCATGATTATGGAAAAAGATTTTTTGATAGAGGGCCAAATGTACGAGTTAATAAAATTCAAATTACCCTTCTTTAGTCTATCAAGGAATCTATTTTTGTGGAAGGTAATAGCTTCCGAAGTATTGTAAAAAAGGTTCCAAGTGAGCCTAGCTTGAAAGGATTCATTTAAGTATTTTAAAATTTTAATGCCTATTCCACATTTCTCGATGGGATTGCAGTAAGTTGACCAGGGAATAGTCACAACCTTTCTATCATGAATACTTCTAGTCTAGATGAAATTCTTAATATAGGTGTTCATTTTTTTGGGAATCCCAACATGCCATTTATAGACCATCATGGAGTAGACCATCTTGGAGACCATGGTGGATTTTACAAGACAAGTCCTACTAGCCATAGAGATAGATTTTCCTTTCTAAGAAGTTAGCTGGTTTAGAACTTCGTTGAAAATAGGCGCAATGTGGGAAGCCTTGGGTCTACCCCAAAAGATGGTAACATCATGATAAATGAAAGGGATTGTACCTTCTTTCAGACCAAGGTCAATGATAATATTACATTTTCTAATGGTTGGAAAGTGCTTTCCAAAGAATAACCAAGATTTATTCCAACTAATGATTTTACCAGAGACCACTTCATAGTGTGAGAGATCAGTTTTGAGGTTGATAATGTTTCTTTTGTCTCCTTTATGGAAAAGGATGATTTCATCCGCATACAAAAGATTTGTAGGATCATTTACATTCCTAGAGACATGGATGGGTGTCAGTTTATTCTGTTCCACTAGATAGGTGATCAGAAGACTAAGATAGTCCTCTAATATTGATAATATAATGGTAGAGAGGGGATCACCTTGATTGAAACATTTGGAGCATTTAAAGTAGACTTTGGGGGAGTTGTTGATCAAAATTGAGATAGAGGCTGAGTTGAAAAATGTTTTGATTGTAGTGATAAAAGTTTCACTGAATCCAAAACATTGAAGGAATTCAAAGATAAATCCCAATCCATGGTGTCAAATTCTTTTTTGTTGTCATGTTTAATGGAAATATTACCACCTCTATTAGCCTTGTTCAAGTTTTTTACACACTCAGAAGAAATATAGATGCAATCTTGAATGGATTGGGCCTTAATAAAACCAAATTGTTTCCAGGAGAAAAGTTTGTCGGTGATGGTTGAAAGTCTGTTAGCAATGATTTTAGTAATGATTTTGTAAAGAGTATTGATGAGAGAAATGGGTTGAAACAGATGAATCTCAGATGAATTTTCTACTTTTGAAATCAAGGTGAGAAACTGGGCATTAATAGAATGAGGAAGGACACCAATAGGGAAAAAGTATTTTACAAGTTTACAAACATCAATGTGAATCATATCCCAATAATGTTGGAAGAAACTATTATTGAAACCATATATACCTGAAGAACTATCTGGGTTTTGACTAAAGATAGTTTCCTTGATTTCAGGATCCAACGGAATATTGAGAAGGAAAGTTTTGTCTTCATTTCTGACCACCATCAGAATTATCTCAGGAAGGTGGTCCTTATTGATATCATACCCATTAAAAAAATTTCATAGTGGAATACTATATGATGAGTAATTTTATCTTCAATATCAATAAGCTTGTCTCCATATTTTAGAATGGTTAATGTCTAACAGGCCTTCCTGATTCTTTGAAGAAAGTTATAGAACTTCATATTTCTGTCCCCGTCTTCTAACCATTTGGCTTTAAATGTTTGTTTCCTAATATTTTATTTAATAGTGAGTAGATATTGGAGTTTAACTACAAGGTTTATTTATTGAGTTGAGTCAGTGTTGAGGTGAGAGTTGGTGTTTTTGTTTTGGATATCATTGAGTTCTTCCTCTAGAAGATGGATGTCATTATTAATTTGTTTGGCTTTGAAACTACACCCACTCTTGAGAGCTTATTTGAGATGTTTTACCTTGAAACTAACGGAAAATGCATCGTTATTGTGAGACATTGAAGACCAATAGTTTTGTATGAAAATAGAGCAATCAACATCAGAGAACCACACATTGTTAAGTATGAAGGGTAACTGAAGTTTCATGTTTTTGGTGGAGACATCGAGAAGAATGGGATGATGGTCAGAGTTCAGCATATGAAGGGTGGTGCTGGAGATAGTGTCCCATTTGTCTAAATCATGTACATTCGTGGAGGCTCTATCTTATTTGTAAGAAACCACTCTATTGTAGTGTTTTCTATACCAAGTGTATTTCATGCCAGTGAGATTAATTTCAATGAGATTATTTTCTTCAATCGAGGCTTTAAATTCTCTCATGTAAATAGTGGCATGAGAAGGTCCAATTTTTTCACTTGAGTTGAGAATCGCATTGAAGTCTCCATGGATAAACCAAGGGTCATTAATATTAGTGCCTAGGTAAGAAAAGTCATTCCAAAGAGTTCCCCTTTCTTGGTCTCTATTTTTATCATAGACAAAAGATCAGAAGAGGTGTATGCCATCAGTATTAAAATTGAAAGTAAAAAAAATTTGTTCAGAGACATTAAAGGTATTAACAATCTGTAAAGAGGATTTCGAAAAAATAAATAGTGATTCAGCATTGTTGGTATTTGAGATTGCGCTAGTAATGATATAATTATGTTGACACAAGTGAGAGTATTGTATATGATATATCCAAAACAAAAACATGATATAAAAACTTATTAAACTTTTTTAATGAATATGGTTTTATAATATATAAAAAATATTTTATAGAAAAAATTTAAAACCTATAAATTTTAATTTATTTCATAATAAATATGAAAATAATTTTCAATTTCAATGCAGTGCATATACAATAATGGAACTGTAAAATTTGATGTTATAAATATTATATTTGAGAAGGAATAATTACTTTCTATAATTTTTTTATAAATATGAATTATTATTTATTATTTTTATAGATATATATGAATTCTTAAGTTATATTTCAAGTGAATTATCCAAATACTTGATTAATTCGTACATAAGGCCGAAAAAGTTATAAAAACATAGTAGATTAGACGTCAGGACATATATGTGACTAGATATATATATTTAAAAAAATATAAATATTTATATTAAATTTTATTAAATTATTGTTATTATGGTAAATTTTTTTAAATTTTTAATGATGATATAATTACCTTAAATTCTTACACAACAATGGCATTTTGGTAGTGCAAACAGTAGAAGTTAATGTTTTAAAAAAAGTATAAAATTATTGTTTTTATGTTTAGATAAAGTGTCTCCGAAAATATTTTATATAAATATCACCTATTATATATTTTTGGAACAATTATATTTGAATTCCTCTACTTTAATAAAAATTCAAGGTCAAATTATGTAAATAGTTCACAAAATGATGTTAACATTATTTTATGTTAAACATATTTTATTAAATTATTTAAAAATAAAAAAAATTGAAACATGACTACTGGGATTATAAAGGGTCAAAAATGTAATCCATTTTCCTTTTATGAACCATTTTTTACCTAATAAGCAAAATTATAAACATTTATTATTTAAAATTTCATTACCATAGTTAAGGTTAAATTTTTTTAACCAAGAGATTAAACTAAAAGATAAGTTTTAAAATTATATAAAATCCTATACAAAATTTTTTAGAAGATTATAAGAACACAATATCTTTATTATATCTAAAAAATCATTTTGGAACCATTTTACATTAGTTAAAAACATGTTATATTACAAAATTTAATCTATTTCCAAAATTTATGTTAATGATATTTAATAGTAAACAATAATTTATTAAATGATATAAAATTCATATAAATATTATCTTTCTAAAATTGAATTATATATCATTTAAAATATAAACCATGGTCAATTTATTTAACACTTTTCCTTTTATAGTAACATTCTTAACCCCTAAATAGTAAAAAACATTGATGTCACGTTAGTTGTCAAAAGGGTTAATTGGGGATTAAAACTAAGGGATAAGGGTAAAAAATTACTAGAAATTGTAAGAAAACTTTTTAATAGGAGTATTTATACTTCTAATCATTTTATCTTTGAATTATATCAAATTTGATCTATTTTCTCATAAAATTAATTTACATTAATTTAATACTTTAGGTACTTTCAAGAGTGCCCCTCCCCTCACTTATAAAGGGGACCTCCTCTCCATCATTATTCATAATATTTTAACCTTTTATCTTGAAGAATAACTAACCTAATATCATCATATATTCGTTAAACATGTTCTAGAGCTTCTTTTTTTCCAAAAGATCATCATTTTGGGGATAAATGTGTAATCCAATAGAAGTTTCTCAACAAGGAGGTATTACTATTAATCAATTAATTTCAATTTTATTTCTTCTTATATCTCCTCTAAATCCATGGTATCCATTATAAAATAATTAATTTAGTATCTTCAATATATTGAATTTTTATTATGATGATGTAATAACCATTATCCACCATATTTCATGTTAGTTCTGATATGATGTTGGCAGATGGTCTAGAAGGGGTGAATAGACCATTATTTTTTTTTTGAGTTATTAAATATTAATTATATAATTTGATGGTCTAAAATTATTAAAAAAATTACAAAAAGAAAAATAATATTTTTTGTTTGAATATTGTATGTAAAAATTTATAGATAAACACAAAAGGAATTTTATTGTTCTTTAGATCTAAATGTTCTTACTCTACTCTCCACACCATAACCATTGGAGTATGAAACCCACTATGAATTAGAGATATACTTTTACATGGGATAAATATAAAAATATAATTTTACACTTAGAGGAATCCCAACCAAGGATATTGTGAAGAGAATCCCCAAACCTACCACATATATAATTTTATGAGAGAAAATAGGAACTAGGGATTTTGACCAGGTATATCCCCAACCGAACTATACTTCCTTTTGGTCAGGTAATCATAAACATGCAAGTTTCATGTGTGAAAATCTAACACCATTCGATCTTTATAAAAAAAATAATGAAAAACACACAACATGGGTTCTAAATAAATAATATGAATTTATAAATTCATTATAACTACATAAATATGTGAAATAAACAAGAATCAAATCGACTTAAGAAACACATTATAAGCAAAAGTATAATTTATTGTAGGATTTTTATTGGGATATGTCGACAAATTCATTTTGGGGAATTTCATGTCGGGGTTTTTTTTAGATAATTGAATTGTGAATGTAAGGGAATCAACATAAGAAATTAAAATAATAAAATAAACATAGGTTATCTATTATATCCCATCTCGAACCTCTGAGTCTAATATAGAATGCCACATGATCTCACGCACACCTCCCCGTACACAAGAGGTTTCTTACTAGCAGCGAGTCTCTCAAGTGAAACCTTTGAAAGATTATACCCTCTCTATCATTTCATAGGATCTATTTTAATTAATAAACAAAATAATAAACAATTAGATTAAATACAAAAACAAAATAATGGAATACATATAAGATCTCCCAATGTAGTAAGCATGTTCAGAGTATGAAGTAGTATAAAAAAACTAGATAAAAGTAAATAAAAAACTATCATCAGGGCACTCCAGTGTCTTTCCCAATCCTCTCTTGCACCATGTTCCACCACTCAACTATCTTTCATAGGGCCCATTCCCTTTTCTAGATCATGGGTCATGAAATCTATAAGTGCACTAAAATTCCCGAGTATGGTATGAGTACAATACTTGGCAGAACATCACCAATGTGTCCTTAAAAGGTGTGCTCAAGTATACCAGTGTATTCCATAATATTAATCAATGCGTAAAAAAATATAAACAGTCAAATAAAAACTAAGTGGTGGTGCGCTAAACAAGATTCCACAAACCCCCAACCATACCTAATTCGGCACTATGCCAAAAAATAATCATGGAATTTTTTTCAACGATCATGGTCTAGAACATGGTGTTGAGAACCCATCTCTCAATGGAATAGCACATGGCACTCAAAATCTATCTCCTAAAAAAAGTCAGTATTAACCAAACCAGTCACCATACAATTACATTATTGCTAGAAAATCTCACTGTATCATGTGTACTTCTAACTTAGTTCACCCTGGGGAATGGTTTTTGGAATATAGGCATTGATTGTTCCACTCACAAATCAAATAGGAATCAATAATACTACTCCCATGTCAACTAGGCATCAAGTACACTTCTCACAAATCAACTAGACAACAAGAAACCCGATACTTGGATTCCAATACCCTGAGTGATTCTTAAATACAAATCCATCATCATTATATCTTCGACCTTAAGTATGGAATACTGCAAAAAACTCAACTAGGCATAATGTATGCTTCAACATGGAATTCCATTGTATATCCACCCTATTCTCAGGTCCATAATTTCAAACAACGCAATTCGAGAATACTCCACCTGTAAGGGGTAAACATGTCATGATGGTCCACCATTTCCCAGCACCATGAATGGTTCATCCAAATCAAGGAAACATACATACAGGATACAACATATAATGACAAGCATGTCATGATATATCATCATGAGAAATAAAGGAGAAAAAATAACATCATTTGATAATTATCAAACATGAAAAAGACTACACTAATATCACTCATAGAATCACAACAGGTCTCATGGTCTACACACACCCACATGCGATCATAATCAAACATAATCTCAAACAAGTCAACACAACAATAAAATATTGAAAACATGAGTAAACAAGATACCAAGAGATTAGGAACTCCCTACCTCAAAAGTGAGAAAAACTATTCATGATTTTATTATTATCAAAGGTGACACATCAAAGTCCCAAGTTGTCGGCACATCGATTCTCGAGATATGTCAAGGGTTTCCTAGAACCAAAACAACTATTTTATTTCAAAAAGAAATATAATATAAAATATGATTATATCTTCTCTTTACTTGATAATTTTCGAATTACTAATTAAAATATCACATGTGATGGTATTTTATCTCTCTTGAATAATTCTCAAATTATCATTTAGATTATCACTTCTGAAGAAAATTACTTTTCCTAGACACTTTTATTATATCAATTAAAAAAACACATGTGTTACAAAATATAAGTCAATAATTTTTCTGTTGCATTTTCACAAATATTATCGATTGATAATTTTTTTTGTAGATTACAAGAAAATAATCCAACATTTTATCCCTTTAATAATTTTTTGATAAATTATTCACTAATAAACATTTCAATTATCATTTGTATAATTTTTTCAAAACATTCCTTCAATAAATAAAAGTAATTATTTTCTAGCAGTAATAATAATCAATCACTTAATAAATATATGCAATTATACTTATATAACATAATAACTATTTTATAATAATTTAATAGATAATCCTTTGAAAAAAAATGAATTTTCATATCCTCGATTATTTTTTTAAAGAAAATCCTTTGATATTTTTATTTTAAATGATCAATTTAAAATGCAAAAAACCAGATTGAACAGTACATTACTTATTTTAAATCAAAAATATTATTTATGTTCTTCTCATAGTTACAAATCCAGTGATACTGAGGGTGTGTCAATCTAATCAATAATGGATAAGTTATCGAAGAGATAATTTTGGATAAAAATAATAATAAAATAAAACAAACTGAATGAAGAACGGATGGGGGGTGCACACCGGCTAAGGGAGAAAGGTGAGCCCATAGATCCACTAAAAACTCAACTATAAACACTTCACTCGTTACATTTTTGAACTTTCATGGTGCGATTCCATGGTAGAATAACACCCTGGTATTTATAAAACCCTAAAATGTGTGTTCTTCATTTTGGTAATTTAATACTTGAATTTTAAACCATTATTCAATGAATATATCAATACGAAGTGAATAGATTCTTGGAAGGAATTTATTGTGATGGTTACTCAGTCAAAAGAGAGAAAAAATGAAGCTTCTAAAAAAAGCTTGGTGCATTAATGGAGGAAACCCCATGTTGGAGAAGATGATCATGTATTTCAATTATTTAGTTAAATAAATAAATAAATTATTTAATATATTTTTCAAATGAATTAAATTAATTAGATACCTGAAGACCTTTTAATATAAAAGTTACACCATATTTCGGACCCAATGGTGGTTTCTTATTTATCATACGATTCATCGTTTGAGAGATATTAATTATTTAATATTCAAAAAAATCAATAAATAATAAATTGAATATAAAAATATTATTTTCACAAGCGAGGCATCTAAACATCCAACTCTTACAAATGTTATATGCCATCTAGGGTAAACACAGCAACCCAGACATATTGGTGGTCTTGGATTTCCTATATAATGCACCTTTTGGGAGTTATTAAAATATTTTGAATAAAAAATTCATACTTGATAAAATATATTCAATATTTTTATTCAGTATTTACTGATATTTTTCAGGCCTTAAAATCTTTCACTAAATCAGTGTCTAACTCCAAAAATATTCTATTGAATATTTTATACTATTAACAAAGATTTTACCCTTCCATACAATATTTAACACATTTTATGTTATTTTCACTAATTTTTATTTGTTCCCTCATAATACATGAAGAATTTATCAAAAGAGGGATTTTATTCTTATTTTAAAAACTATGATATTACAATTCTCCCCCCTATCGTCTTCTTACCCCCGAGAAGTATCCCTAACGGTCTTTCTCAAACAACTCAGATCACTGGGCATGAACATCATACTCCCACTTTCACATATCCATAATAGGAGGAACATTAGGAACATTACTAAATCTTATCCAATATATGGGATCACATGTAGTTTATCTAAACCAGTCTATGTGATAAAATATTGTTTTCCTATAAGTATAATCTTAACCCAAGGTATACCCCTCCAAGCACAAACTCTTGTCTTCGTCCATGCACATTAGTCACATTCATTATATATATATATATAACACAACAGAATTCCCAGTTCAAAGAATGAAATCCTTCAAAGATATATCACACAACATGAAAAACTTAGAGAAGTCACACAAAACAAACTAGCATGAACTGGTATCACACATCAGGGCATTTAATTAACGAACTACTATGTAGTACATCAATAGGTATATATATGGAATGTGATCCCATGTGCCTATTTATAATGCATGAACATACGTGAAATCTCACAAATCACATATAACATCATGTGTGTCACCCATGGTGAATCAACAATAACAAGAGAACATATATTCCTCACCTTATGGAAACTCGAAGGTCCATTATTCAGTGATGGCCAGGCACCATTATAGTTCCCTTGCCCAAATCCCAACCATCCTAAATCCGTTCTACCCTACCTGAATCTAGGATAAAAGAAGAAACGAGTTAGTGAGTTATGACCCTCTAATACCATTTTGTAACATCTAGACTTGAACCAATGATTCTGAGCTTGAATGCTACTTTATCTCATGCATGCCTACCCATACACAAGAGTTTGTCGAATAGTAGTGAGTGTCTCAAGTGAAACCTTGGGGAGACTAAACCATTTATATCATTTCATAGGATCCATAATAATGAATAAACCAAATAATAAACAATTAGAGTAAACGTAGAAATAGAATAATGGCATATATATAAGAGCTTTCAATGTTGTAAGCTTGTTGAGAGTATAAAGTAGTAGACAAAAACAAGATAAAAGTAAAAAAACAACCATATGTAGGGTACTCTTGTTTTAGTCCAGATCTACTCCATCTCTATGCTCCCCTGATCAATTATACGCCATAGGGACCTTTCCCTTCACCAGATCTCAGTTCACAAAATCTACAAGGGCATCAAAATTTTTGAGTAGGGTATGAGTACAAGACTCAATGGGAGACATCCAATGTATCCTTACCTGGTGTGCACAAAAATATAAGTGTATTTCATAATAATAATAAATGAAAAACAAAAATATAAACATTCAAATAAAAACTGAGTAGTGGTGTGCTATCCAAGCTTCTATAAACCCTCAATCGCACCTACTTCGTCTCAGTGCCGAACAATAATCATGGAATTTTTTCAAGGAGAATGGACCAGCGCATGATGCTCGGAATCCATCTCTCAATGGGCAAGCACATGGAACTAAAAATATATCTCTTGGAAAATTTGGTATTAACCAATATAGTCACCATACTATTACATTGTTTCTTGAAAACATCTTGATATCTTGTGTACATGCTACTCGGTTCACCCTGATGCATGTTGTTCGAAACATAGGCATAGAGTGTTCCACTTGAAAATACACTAGGCATCGAGTGTACTACTCAAAAATCAACTAGACATTGAGAAACCTGGTAGTTGGCTTCTGGTGCCCTGAGCATATCTTCAAAACTACTCCATGATCATCATAACTTCGATCTCTAGTATGGAATACTACTCCAAAATCAAATAGGTATAAAGTATGATACAACATGGAATTCAATTTTATCTCGACCCTATGATCAGGTCCATCATTTCAAACAAAAAAAGTTGAGCATACTCTCCATCTAAGCGGTAAACATGTCATGATGGTCCACCTGTTCCAAGATCCAATAATGGTACCTCAAAAGCAAGGAAACATACATATAGGATATAAAACACAATGAATAAAATATCAAAATATATCATCATGGTAAATAAATTCCAAAACATAACATCATGTGATAATAATCAAACATGGAAAAGGGTATGATGATATCACTCATGGAATCCCAATAGGTCTCATGGGATAAAAACACACCCACATGCGATCACAATCAAACATAATCTCAAATAAGCCAACACATCAATACAATATAGAAAGACATGTGTAAATGAGAGCCCAATATATAAAGAACTTGCCACCAGAAATGTCATAAAAACTGCTTTACATTTTTATTATTTTCAATGGTGACAAGTTAAAGTCTCAAGTTGTCAGTGTGTTGATGATTGAGATATGACATCTGTTTCCAAGAACCAAACCAAGAATTTTATTTCCAAAAGAAATAAAAGATAAAATTTAATGATATCTTCTCTCTCCAAGATAATTTTTGAATTACTAATTAAAAAATCACATGTTATGATATTTTCTCTCCCTATAATAATTCAAAAATTATCATTTATATTATCACATATGGAGAAAATTATATTTCATAAATTATTTTAATTTATCAATTCAAAACAGTGCCTGTGTTAAAAAATATCCTAAAATAACTGCACTACTATAATTTCAAAAAAAACTATTGATTGATAACTTTTTTTAGATTGAACAAAATAATCCAATGTTTTATCCCTTTAATAAATTTTTTGATAAATTACTCACTGATAAAAATTTCAATTATCATTTAATTTGTTTTTCCAAAACCCCTTTTTATAAATCAAATTAATTATTTCCTAGAAGTTACAAAAATTTATCACATGATAAATCTATGATATTATCATTTTATAATTTAATAATTATCCTTTTATAATTTAATAGATAATCCTTTCTCAAAAAGAATATATCTATCCTCGATAATAATTTTTTTAAGGAAATACTTTGGTATTTTCATTTTAAATGATCGATTTAAAATGAAAAAAAACCAGATTGAATAGTACATTTCTATTTTCCAATAAAGAGTATGATTTAGGTTATTCTCATAAATATGAATCCAACGACATAGAGGTTGCTTAAATCTGATTAATAATAGAGAATTTATCAAATGGAGAATTTTGGATAAAAATAAAAAATATAAAACAAACCGAATGAAGAATGGATGGGGGTGCACCGGCTGAGGGAGGAAGGTGATCCCATAAATCCTCTAAAAAATCTATAAATGATTTACTCTTTACTAAGGATAATTTTTTGTTTTATTGTTGTGATTACATGGAAGAATAAAACCCAGGTATTTATAGAACCCTAAAATGCATGTTCTTCATTTCAGTAATTTAATACCTAATTTTTTAATCCATTATTCAATGAATATATCAATGTGGAGTTGGTAGATTCCCAATAGGAAGTTATTGCCATAGTTAATCGGTCAAAATATCAACAGAATGAACCTTCTAAAAAAGACTTGTTGCATTAATGGATGAAACACCATGTAGGGAAAGACGAACACATATTTCAATTATTTATTTATTTAAATAAATAAATTATTTAATATATTTATCAAATGAATTATATTAATTAGTGACCTGAAAACATTTTAAAATAAAATTTACACTATTATTATGGTAAACACCTTGTTCCAGACCCAACAGTGGTCTTAGATGTTTTATATGGTTCACTGTTTAAGTGATATTAATTATTTAATATTAAAAAAAATATATTAAATAATTAATTAAATATAAAAAGGTTGTTTTTGCGAGTGATGCATCCAAATGTCCGGCCCTTACTAATGTTATACCCCGCCTAGGGTAAACACTTTGTCCCAGACCTATCGAGGGTATCAGATTTTTCATATAATGCATCGTTATGGATTTATTCAATTATTTTGAATAAAAAGTGTGTTCTTGATCAAATATATTTAATATTTTTATTCAGTCTTTTCTAAAAAAAATTTAGGTCTCAGAATCTCTCATTAACTCATTGTCTGACTCTGAAAATATTCCATTGAATATTTCAATGTTTTAACTAAACCTTTACCCATCAACAAAATATTTATCCAATTTTAAGTTATTTTCAGTTTTTTTATTTTTTCCCGCATAAGATATTTATAATTTATCAAAAGAGGGATTTTATTCTTACTATAAAAATGATGATATTAAAATTATTCTACTATATTGACTTCTCATCCCTGAGAATTATTTCTACGGGTCTTGCTCGAACAACTCAGATCACTGAGCTTGAACATCATACTCCCGCTTTAACATATCCATAATAGGAGGAACACTATGAACATAACAAGATATTAACCAATCTATGTGATCACATGAAGTTTCTCTAAACCTATCTATGCGAGAAAACAATATTTTCTTATAAGTCAACCCTTAACCCAAGGTATACCCCTACTAGCACAAACTCTTATCTCCATCCTTGCACGTTAGTCACAGTAATTATATAAATGTAACACAAAAGAATTATTAGTACAACTAATTAATGCCTAAAAATATATATCGCGCACCATGAAAAACATATATATATCACGTAAAACAAACTATCCCAAACATATAGCACAAATAAAGGAATTTAATTAATGAACAACTATGCAACACGTCAATAAGAATATATATGGCATGTGAACCTACATGCCTATTCATGATGCATGAACATACAAAAAATCTCACTAATAATATGTAACATCATGTGTGTCACCCAAAACGAATGAACTGTAATAAAAGAACATAAATTCCCCATATTATGGAAACTTGAAGGTCCATTATTCTGTATTGTCCAGGTAGTGTCATAGTTCCCATACCTAGGTCCCAACTATCCTAACATCAGTCTAACCTCTCCCAAACCAAGATAAGAGATGAAAAAAGTTAGAGGGTCTTGATCCTCTAATACCATTTGGTAACATCTGGACTCGAACCACTGATTCCGAACCGGAATGCTACATAACCCCATGCGTGCCTCCTCGTAATAAAGAGTTTGATGGATAGCAGTGAGTGTCTCAAGTGAAATCTTGGGGAGACTAAACCCTATGTATTATGTTATAGGATCAATAATAATGAATATATTAAATAACAAACAATCAGAGTTATCATAGAAAAAAAATAATGGCATACATATAAGAGAACCCAATGTGGTAATCCTATTTAGAGTACACAGTATAAGAAAAAACAAGATAAAATTAAATAAACAACCATTTTTAGTGTTCTACGGTGTGTTTCCTAGTTCTCTCTGGATTTATACTCCACTCTGTAACTATCCTCCATAGGGCGCTTTCCCTTCACCGGATCTCTCATACTGAAATCTACTAGCACACTAAAATACCCGATTATGGTGTGAGTTAAGACTCACTAGGAAACCACTAATGCATCCTTAACAAGTGTGCTCAAGTATAAAAATTTATTCTATAATAATAATAAATCCATAATAAATATATACACATTCAAATAAAAATTGAGCGGTGGTGTGCTCACCAAGATGCCACAAACCCTCGGTCGTAACTACTTCAGCTCCATGTTGGAAAATAATCATGTAATTTTTTTCAAGGAGCATGGACTAGCACAAGGAACTTGAAATCCATCTCTCAATAGACTAGCACATGGAACTCAGAATCTATCTCTCAGACAAGTCATTTTAAAAAAACTAGTCACTGGAGTGCTACATTGTTGCTTGAGAACCTCATGATATCATGTGTACATTCGACATGGTTCACCATGTGGGCATGTTGTTTTGCATCTTAGAAATGATTTTTCCACTCAAAAATCAACTAAGAATCGAGCATATAGCTCTCAGATCAACTAGACATCGACTGCACTACTCACAAATCAACAAGACATCGAGTAACCCGATACATAGCTTCCAGTGTCCAGAGTGCATCTTCAACACTACTCCATGATCATCATATATTCAACCTCAAGTATAGAATACTGCTCGAAAATAAACTAGGCATCAAGTACACTTCAACATTTCATTGCATTGTATCTCCATCCCGTTCTTGGATCCATCATTGCAAACAATGCAAGTCATACATACTCCCCCTCTAAGGGGTAAACATGTCATGATGGTCCACTCGTTCCTTGAACTAAGAATGGAACCTCCAAAGCTGAGAAATATATACATAGGATATATCATACAATGAATATCATATCATAACATAATATCATGAGAAATAAAGTAAAAAACATAAAATCCTGTGATAATTATAAAACATGGAAAAGGCTATGCTAATATCACTCATGGAATCACAATAGGTCTCATGGGATACACAAACACCAACATGCGATCACAATCAAACATAATCTCAAATAAGACAACACATCAATCAAATATAGAAAAGATGTATTAACATGATACCAAGATATAATTAACTTTCTACCATAAAATTTAGAAAAACCTTGTTGTAGTTTTATTATTATCAAAGGTGACAATTTATAGTCTCATTTTTTTGGCACGTCAAGACTTGAGATATGTTAAGGGTTTCTGAGAACCAAAACAACTATTTTATTTCAAAAAGAAATAAAATATAAAATAAATTCATATCTTCTCTCTCCTAAAAATTTTTTAATTACTAATTCAAATTTCACATGTGATGATATTTTATCTCTCCTTAATAATTCTCAAATTACCATTTGTATTATCACATTGGATGACAATTATCTTTCATAGAAAATTTTAATATATAAATTCAAAAAAACTCATGTGTTAATAATTATCTTTCAATAATTTCACTGTTGTAATTTCATAAAAATTATTGATTGATAATTTTCTGTAGATTACAGAAAATAATCCAAAGTTTTATCCCTTTAGTAATTTTTTGATAAATTATTCACCAACAAACATTGTAATTATTGTTTAACAATTTTTTTCAAAACTCTCCTTTGTTAAAAAAATAATTATTGCCTAAAAGTTACACCAATTTATCACCTGATAAATCTATTGAATTATCTTTTTATAATTTTATAATTAACTTCTCATAATTTAATATATTCTTCTTTGATACAAACAATATTTCTATCCTCGATAATAATTTTTTAAAGAAAATATAGTGATATTTTTATTTTAAATGACCGATTTAATATGTGAAAAACTAGATTGAACAATACATTACTTATTTAAAATCAGAAATATGATTTAAGTTATTCTCATCGATATGAATCCAATGACATTGAGGGCATGTCAATCTAATCAATAATGTAGAAGTTATCGAAGAGAGAAGTTTGGATAAAAAATAATAAAACAAATTGAATGAATAACTGATGGGGGTTGTGCACTGGCAGAGGAAGGAAGGCGAGCCCATGGATCCCCGAAAACACATCCTATAAATGCTTCACTCTTTATTGAGTATCATATTTGGTCTTTCTTGGTGTGATTCTAATGCAGAATAACACCCAGGTATTTATAGAACTACAAAAAAGGTGTTCTTCATTTCGACAATTTAATGCCTGATTTTTAATCTATTAATAAATGAATATGTCAATCCAGAGTAGATAGATTACCTGAAGGAATTTAATGCCATGGTTATTTTCTTAAAAGTGAGAAGAAAAGAGGTTTTTAAAAAATCCTTGGTGTTTTAATAGTATAAACTGCATGTTGGGTAAGATGAAAACATATTTAAATTAATTAATTAATTAGTTAATTAACTTTTTTAATATATTTTTCAATTAAATTAAATTAATTAGCAACCTAATTGCCATTTAATTTAAATATTACAAACTCCCATGGGTAAAAACCATGTTCTCAACCCAATGGGGGTCTCATCTTTCTCTTACAATTCACTATTTGAGAGATATTAATTATTTAATATTCAAAAGAAATATCAAAAAAATATTTAAATATAAAAAATGTTATTTTCATAGGTGTGGAATCCAAATGTCTAATGCTTACCAATGTTATACCTTGTCTAGGGTAAAAACTATGTCCCAGACCCATAAATGGTCTCATATTTCTCACACGACACACCATTTATGATTTATTCAATTATTTTAAATAAAAAGTGTATGCCTACTAAAATATATTCAATATTTTTATTCAGACAATACTGACATTTTACAGGCCTCGTAATTTCTCACTAACTTAGTGTTTGATTCTAAAAATATTCCCTTGAATATTTAAAATTGTTAATAGGGATTTTAGCCTTCCACAAAATGTTTAACCCATTTTAAATTATTTTCACTGTTTTTTATTTTTTTCCTCATAAGACATTAATAATTTTTTCAAAGGAGAGATTTTATTCTTATAATTAAAATAATGATATTACCATTCTCCCCCACTATAGACTTCTCATCCCCGAGAAGTATCCCTAGCAGTCTTGCCCGAACAACTCAAATCACTAATATTGAACATCATACTCCCACATTCACATATGCATAATAGGAGGAACATTAGGAACATAACTAGATCTTAACCAGTCTATGTGATCACAAGATGTTTCTCTAAATCGTTTTATAAGAGAAAAAAAGGTTTTCCTAGGAGTCTACCATTATCTTAAGGTACACCCCTCCTAGCACTAACTCTTGTCTTCGTCCCTGCACATTATTCAAAATCATTACATATATATAACACAATATTATTCTTAGTTTAAATAATTAATTCCTATAAAGATATTCCACACAGCATGACAAACACAAATATATCAAAAAAATAAACTATCCCGAATAGATAGCATAGACCAAGGAATTTAATTAATGAACTACTATTCCCCACATCAATGGGTATATATATGGCATGTGAACCTATGTTCCTAGACATGATGCATGAACATATGTGAAATCTCACAAATCACAGATAACATCATGTGTGTCACCCAAGGTGAATCAACAGCAACAAGAGACCATAAATTCCTCACTTTATGGAAACTCAGAGGTCCTCTATTCAGTTATGGTCAGTCACTATCATAGTTCCCCTACTAGACTACCAACCACCCTAACTATGGACTATAATGTCACAAACTAAGATGAGAGAAGAAACAATTGAGTGAGTCCTGATCATCAGATACCATTTTGTAATATCCTAACTCAAACCACCATGTCCGAGCCAAAATTCTACATGGCCTCATGCACGCCTCCCCGTACGCAAGAGGTTGTCGACTAGTAGCGAGGGTCTTAAGTGAAACCATGTGGAGACTATACCCTCTCTATCATTTCATAAGATTTATAATAATGTATAAACCAAAATAATAAACAATTAGAGTAAATGAGGAAACAGAATAATGGCATACATAAAAGTGCTCCCAATGTAGTAAGAAAATTCAAAGTATCAATTAGTTAAAAAAACAAGATAAAATTAAATAAACAACAATATAAATGGTACCCCAATATCTATCTTAGTCCAATCCAGCTTCATGCACCACCTCTCAACTATATGCTATAGGGCCCTTTCCCTTCGTTGGATATAAGGTCACGAAATTTACATGCGCACCAAAATTCCCATGTAGGGTGTGAGTACAAGACCCATTGGAACACCACCAATGCGTCATTACCTAGTGTTCTTATGTATATAAGTGTATTAACTAATAATAATCAATGTGTAACAAAAATATAAACATTCACATAAAATCAATTGGTGGTGGAAATGTTGTGATGCCACAAACCCCCGAACGTACGTTCATCAGCTCTGGGATAGAAAATAATCATTTCTTTTTTTCAAGGAGCTTAGAACACCGCATGAATATCAAAATCCATCATTCAATGCACTTGAGCATGGTGCTCAGAATCTATATCTTGTAAAATTTAGTATTAACCAAACTAGTCACTCGACTAGTACAGTGTTTCTTGACAACCTCACGATATCTTGTGTACATGTGACTCGGTTAACCCAAGGTAATGTTGTTGGGAATCTAGGATTCAATTTTTCCACTTACAAATCAACTAGGTATCGAGCATACTACTAACAGATCAACTAGGTATTGAGTGAACTACTCAAAAATCAAATTTGATATTGAGAAACATGATATTTGGCTCCCAGTGACCTGAGTGCATCTTCAACACTACTCTATGATCTTTATATCTTCATCCTCAAGTATGGAATATTAATCAAAAATATTCTTGCCAAAAAGTATGCTTTAACATTGTATTACATTGTATCTCTGCCCTATTATCAGGTCCATCTTTGGAAAAAATGCAATTCGGGCATACTCCCCCTATAAGGGGTATACATGTCGTGATGATCCACCTATTCCAAGAACCATGAATGGTTCCTCCAAATAAAGGCAACATACAAATGTGATATAACAAACAATGACTAGCATAACATAATATATCATCACGATATATTAAGTAGCAAACATAACATCATGTTATAACAATAAAACATGGAAAAGGCTATGATAATATCACTCATGGAATCACAAAAGGTCTCATGGGATACACACAACCACACATGTGTTCAGAGTCAAACATAATCTCAAATAATCCAACACATCAATCAAATATGGAAAACATGTGTAAATGTGATCCCAAGAGATAAGGGAATTCCTACCTGAAAAGTCAAATAAACCTCTTCACGGTTTTATTGTTATTAAAGGTGGCACATCAATGTCTTAAGTTGTCGGCGGGTTTATGCTTGAGATATTTAAAGGGTTTCATAGAACCAAAACAACTATTTTATTTCATAAATAATTAAAATATACAATATGATGATATTTTCTCTGTCCTAGATAATTATTGAATTAAAAATTAAAATATCACATGTGATGATATTTTCTATCGTATGAATAATACCCAATTCATATTTAGATTATCACATGTGAGGACAATTATCTTTACTACATAATTTTAATTTATCAATTATAAAAATATACATGTGTTTAAAAATATCCTTCAATAATTTAACTATTGTAATTTCATAAAAACTATTGATTCATAATTTTTTGTAGATACACAAAATAATCCAATGTTTTATCCCATCAATAATTTTATGATAAATTATTCACTGATAAACATTGAAATTATCATTTAACTAAATTTTTTAAAACTCCCCTTTGATAAATCAAATTAATTATTTCTTAGAAGTTACTATAATTTGTTGATTGATAAATCTATGTAATTATCATTTAATAATTTAATAATTATATCCTTATAATTTATTAAATTATCATTTGATAAAATGATTTTTTATATCCTCGATAATAATTTTTTTAAATAATTTTTTTATATAATTATGCTAAATGATGGATTTAAAATGTGAAAAAATCAGATTGAACAATAAATTACTTCTTTCAAATAAAAAAAAGATGATTTAGGTTATTCTTGGTGATATGAATCCAATGAAACCGAGGGTGCGTCAATAAAATCAATAATGGAGGAGTTATATAAGAGATAATTTTGATTAAAAAAACAAACCCAATGAAGAATGGATGGGGGAGTACACTGGCTAAGGGAGGAAGGTGAGCCTACAGATCTTCTAAAACCCCTTTTATAAATGATTTAATTTTTACTGAGGATCATTTTTGGTCTTTCTTGATGTGATTACAATGTAGAATAACACCATGGTATTTATAGAACCCTAAAACACATGTTCTTCGTTTAAGTAATTTAATAACAAATTTTTAATCGGTTATTCAATGTATATATCCGTGTAGAGCTGATATATTCTTGGTAGGAAGTTATTTCCATGGTTATTTGTTCAAAATATTGAAGAAAAAAAACTTATAAAAAAAGGAATGGTGCATTAATGGAGGAAACCCCGTGTTGGAAAAGGTGAACACATATTTCAATTATTTAATTAATTAATCAATTAAATTATTTAACATATTCATCAAATGAATTAAATTAATTAGAGACCTAATGACCATTGTGTATAAAATTTACACCCTACATAGAGTAAACACCCCATTCCAGACCCAACAGTGGTGTCATATATGTCCTATGATTCATCATTTAAGATATATTAATTATTTAATATTCAAAAAATGGATTAAATAATTAATTAAATATAAAAGGTTATTTTCAAGAGCAAGGCATCCAAACATTTGATGCTTACAAATGTTAAACCCTAAATAGGGTAAAGACAACGTACCAGACCTATTGGTGGTCTTTTATTTTCTATAAGACACACCATTTTGGAGTTATTTAACTATTTTGAATAAAAAGTGTGTATTGATAAAATATATTTGATATTTTTATTCAGTCGTTACAATGATTTTGAGGGCCTCTAAATCTTGTAATAGCTCATTTTCTAACTCCAAAAATATTCCATTGAATATTTCAAAGTGTTAACTTATGTTTTACTCTTCATCCAATTTTTTACCCCATTTTATGTTACTTTCTTTTTTTTATTTTTTTCCTCATAAGATATTTATAATTAATCAAAAGATGGATTTTATTCTTATTATAAAAATCAGGATATTACAATTCTCCCCCTCTATCGACTTCCCATCCTCGAGAAGTATCCCTAATAGTCTTTCTCAAATAACTCATATCACTGAGCTTGAACATCATACTCCTGCTTTCACATATCCATAATAGGAGGAAATTTAGGAACATAACTAGATATTAACCGGGCTATGGGATCACATGATGTTTTTCTAATGTAGTCTATGGGAGAAAACAAGGATTTCCTTAGAGTATACCCATAACTGAATGTATATCCCTCCTAGCACTAACTATTGTCTATATCCCTACTTGTTAGTCATATTAATTATATATATATAAATAACAAAACATTATTATAAGTTCAAATAATTAATTCCTACAAAGACATATCATTCCACATGAAAAACACAGGTATATCACACAAAACAAACTATCATGAATAGATAGCATAAATCAAGGAATTTAATTAATGAACTACTATGCAACACATCAGTATGTATATATATGGAATATGAACCAATGTGCTTAGTCATGATCCATGAACATAGGTGAAATCTCACAAATCACATATAACATCATGTAAGTCACCCAATGTGAATCAATAGTAACAAGAGAACATAAATTCACCACTTTTTGGAAACACAGAGGTCTACTATTTAGTGTTCGCAAGGTGTTGTCATAGTTCCCCTGGCCGAGTCCCAACCATCCTAACTTTGGTTTACCCTTTCCTTAACCGATATAATAGAAGAAACAAGTCAGTGAGTCCTAATCCTCTAATACCATTTTGTGACACCCATACATGAACCACCAAGTCCGAGCTGGAATGCTACCTAACCTCTTGTGTGCCTCCCCTTACAAAAGAGGTAGCCGACTAATAGGGAGGGTCTCAAGTGAAACCTTGGGGAGACTATACCCTATCTATCATATAATAGGATCAATAATGATGAATAAACCAAATAATAAACAATTCGTGTAAACACATAAATAGTTAAATAGAATACATATAAGAGAACACAATGTGGTAAGCCTGTTTAGAGTATACAATAGTAGAAAAAACAAGATAAAATTAAGTAACAACCATCTTTAGGGTACTCTGGTGTTTTTCTCAGTTTTCTCTAGCTCCATGGTCTACCTCCCATGTGTCTGCCATAGGGCCCTTTCCCTTCACTGGATCTCAGATCACGAAATCTACAAGTGCATCAAAATACCGGAGTAGGGTGTGAGTACAAGACTCAATAGGACACAACCAATTCATCCTTACCTAGTGTTCTCAAGTATAATATTATATTCCATAATAATAATCAATGTGTAACAAAAATTTAAACATTCAAATAAAAACCATGGGGTGGTGTGCTAACCAAGCTTCCACAAACCCCCGACCATACCAGCTTCATATCCTTGCCCAAAAATAATCATAATTTTTTTTTCAAGGATCATGGACCAATGAAAAGCACTTAGAATCAATCTCTCTATAGTCTAGCATTGGTGCTTAGAATCTATCTACTGGAAATTTCAGTGTTAACCAAACTTATCACTATACAATACATTATTTCTTGAAAACATCATGATATCATTTGTACATGTGACTCAGTTCACCTTGGGGAATGTAGTTCGGAATCTAGGCATAGAGTGTGCCACTCATAAATAAACTAGGCATCGAGCATACTACTCAAAGATCAACTAGGTATCAAGTACACAACTCAAAAATCAACTAGACATCGTGCAACCTAATACTTAGCTTCCAGTGCCCTAATTTCATCTTCAACAGTACTCCATGATCATCATATCTTCGACCTCATGTATGGAATACATATATAAAATCAACTAGGGGTCAAGTATGCTTTTACATGGCATTCCATTGTATATCCACCCTATTATCGGGGCCATAATTGAAAATAATGCAGGTCAAAAGTACTCCCCCTCTAAGGGGTAAACAAGTCACGATGGTCCACCTGTTCAAAGCACCAAGAATGGTACCTCCAAAGAAACGAAACATACATACATGATATAACATAAAATTACTAGAATATCATAATATATCATCATGAGAAATAAATATGTAAATAAACATCATGGGGTAATAATAAAACATTGAAAAAACTATGCTAATATCACTCATGGAATCACAACAAGTCTCATGGGCCAAACACACACACACACCCATATGTGATCCTAATAAAACATAATAACAAATAATCCAAACATATAATCAAATATAGAAAACATGTGTAAACATGATCCCAAGAGATAAGGAAATTCCGACCTCAAAAGCCTGAAAAACCTCATCACTGTTTTATTATTGTCAAAGGTGACACATCAAAGTCTGAAGTTGTTGGTGCATTAGTGCTCGAGATATGTAAAGGGTTTCCTAGAACCAAAACAACTATTTTATTTCTAAAATAAATAAAATATAAAGTACGATGATATCTTCTCTCTCTTGGATAATTTTGGAATTAAAAATTAAAATACCACCAGTGATGATATTTAATCTCCCTTTAATAGTTCTCAAATTAGCATTTAGATTATCATATGTGATGGAAATTATCTTTCCTATATAATTTTAATTTATCAGTTCAAAAAAACACATGTGTTAAAAATACTCCTTCAATAATTGCATTGTTGTAATTTCATAAAAATTATCAATTGATAAATTTTTTTAGATTACACAAAATAATACAATGTTTTATAACTTATTAAATATTTGATAAATTATTCACTGATAAACATTTCAATTATTGTTTTACGATTTTTTTCAAAACTCTCATTTGATAAATCAAATTAATTATTGCCTAACAGTTAAAAACATTTATCACTTGATAAATCTATGTAATTATCCTTTTATAATTTAATAATTATATTTTGGTAATTTAATTAATTATCCTTTGTCAAAAAAAGTATTTCTATCGTCAACAATATTTTTTAAAAAGAAAATACTTTGATATTTTTATTTTAAATGATCAATTAAAAATAAAAATGCAATATTAAACAATAAATTTCTTCTTTCAAATCAAAAATATGAGTTAGGTTCTTCTCATCAATACGAATCCAATGACATTGTGGGCACTTCAATCTGATCAATAATGAAAAAGTTATCAAAGATATAATTTTGGATAAAAAAACTAAATAAAACAAACCGAATAAAGGAAGGATGGGGGGCACCCATTGAGGGAGGAAGACGAGCCCACAAATCCTCCAAAAACCCCTCTAGGAAGGCTTCACCCTTTACTGAGGTTTATTTTCGATATTTCATGGTGTGATTCCATGGTAGAATTACACTCGAGTATTTACAGAACCCTAAAATGCGTGTTCTTCATTTAGTTAATTTAATAGGATATTTTTAATCTATTATTCAATAAAAATATCAATGCAGAGCGAATACATTCCAAGAAGAAATTATTTCAATGGTTATTCGTTCAACAGAGAAAAAAAATCTTCTAAAATATCCTCAGTGTGTTAATGGTGGAAACCCCAAGTTGGGGAATATGAACACCTATTTCAATTATTTAATTAGTTAAATAAATAAATTATTTAATATATTTATCAAATTAATTCAATTAATTATAGACCTGATGACCTTTGTGTATAAAAGTTTAACTTTGCCTAGGGTAAGCACCTCGTTCTGTACCCAACGGTGGTATCTAATTTCTCATACGATTCACTATTAGAGAGATATTAATTATTTAATATTCAAATAATGGATTAAATAATTAATTTAATATAAAAAGGTTATTTTTTCTAACGAGACATCCAAATATCTGATTCATACAAATGTTATACCCCTCCTAGGGTAATCACAGTGTCCCAGACCTATCAGTGGTCTTGGATTTCATATATGATGCACTATTTTAAATTTATTCAATTACTTTGAATAAAAAGTGTGTGTTTGATAAAATCTATTTAATATTTTTTATTCATTCTTTATAGATATTTTGCAGGCCTCATAATCTCACACTAAATCAGTTTCTGATACCAAAAATATTGATTTGAATGTTTCAAAATTTTAACCGATATTTTACCCTTCTGTAAAATTTTAACCATTTTCAAGTTATTTTCACTAATTTTTATTTTTTTCCCTCATAATACATTTATAATTAATCCAAAGACGGATTTTATTCATATTATAAAAATCAGGATATTAAAATATCTAAGTAGGAGATTCACATTTGGGATTTATCATATAGTTGATTCATGTATCTGAATTCCAAAAAACTAAAAATATATTCTTTTTACAAGATTCAGAGCTAAAACGTACCTAGGTAATGAAGGAAACAATTTTATTTTCTTTTGAATTTTTTTTTTAAAAAAATTATTTTATTTATAAGGAATTAGTAATCACTATAAATGGATTTTTAAAACTTAAGTTACTGTTAAAAAAATCCAAATAATTTTATAAAAAATAAGAAATGAGATTAAAAATATGCATTGACTTAAAACCAAATTTAATACATGATAGTGATCTATAAACATATTGATATCTTATAATAAAATTTATATAATATTCTTATAATTAAAAAAATCACTTGATTTGGGGATCTTTAGCTCAAGATATAGTCGTAATATAGATGATAACCGATTTTGGAAAAAAGGCTACATTGATTCAAAATCGGCTACATAAATTCAGAATAGGCTAAGTAGACAAACAATTAGCTATGTGGTGAATAGTGATTTTCTAAATGGGAGTATTAAAAACATTCCTAAATGAAATTTTAAGGTCCCAAAAAACATATTTAGACTATGAACAAAAAATAAACCATTTAGAACTTTTTATGACCAATCAAAACATGAAATATAATGATAAATTAAGAAAATAATAAAATCATATGATCAAGATTATGTATACTTTAACCAATAAACAATTCAAAGTATTAATACAATTAATGGAAATAAAAAAGATAAATCTTTATAGTTATCAAAACATAAAGTGTTTCTAGGATCCACACAACATTCCCCATCATTTTAATAATTAAAAAATAATGTATAATTTCAAAAACATCTACCCCTTTTGAAATTATAAAAAAGATAAGGGTTTTAAAAGAAATGGATTATATGTTATAAGGTAATGAAAACAAGACAAATATAAATTTTGTATAAAATTTTAATAAACGTAAAATTTATAAAACATGTATTAAGTAACAACTATAAAACCATTCAATGTTAAACATAGAATTAAATGTAGTGAGAATAATTTTTGAGTGATCTATTTAAGAAAAAAATTGAGAAAGATTTTATAAGATAATATTTTGAGAAAACTAAAAGATTAAACAGTATGTTAACATTATATAGGATGTATGAGAGTTTTAAAAATAGTTATATAATAAAAAAATATGTATAGAAACTAAACAAGAGTAATCTTACAAAAGATATTCCAGATTTTACAGATTTCATGAAAATCTAAAAATTTAAACATAGAAAAAAATTCAAACTCTCCCTATATTTATGCCCAAAATAATAATTAAAATAGAGAAATCTCCCCCAAAAAGAACATAAAATTAAATATAATAAAATACCCCCTAGAACAACTACTTTATTTCAAAAAAAATTACCTGTATAAAATGATAAGAGAGAAAATTTTCATAATATTAAATACTCTCTGTATCAAACTAAAATAAAAATTTATTTAAGTAATTCATTAGATTTGAATAAAAATTTAATTTCTTGGGGTCATGTCCAATAACAATCATACACAAACATTTTTTGGTACCCATGATTTTTTTGACCAATTGGGTTAGTAACATAATTGTTCGGTACGTAAAAACATTTAAAATAATATTATATGGTACATTAGAAGATAAATTCTTATTAATAGAAATTATATTAATATTTAGTGATTGAGTGAAACTAATTGAACTTTAATTATTATAATTTCTTGAAATTATCATTTTAAACAAGTAACTATAAAAACATTCCCTTTATATTTTTTAACAAAAGAAGTATTTTACATCTTAGGAATGTGAGGATTATAACCCAAACTAGATTTACCTATATTTTTTCATCATATCTACAATCTTAACAATATTTTATTTCCATTGAAAAAATATAGATATAATTTCTTTCAAATTTACAATTTCATTATTTAAAGGGACATTTTCCATCTAAACAATTTCAAGATCATCACAGACTTTATCTTTTGTAGATGACGCATAATTTATCCAAGTGTATTTTTTCTCTTAAATCTTAGAAATATTATTACACATTTTATCCTTTACATTTTCAAACTCAGAAATATATTCTTTCATTTTTTCATTATCCAAAAAAATATTTTTATTTTCTTTAGAATCATTCCTGTGATCCATAGTCATATTTTCATACTTCTTAGAATGGTTTTCAATTTCCACTTGAAATTCATCACATAAATAAACTAATTATTTAACTTTATATTTTTTCAAATACAAACTATAATAAGATTCAGAATTAGGTTAATAATTATAATAATTACTATCCATATCCATTAAAAACTACCCAATATGATATATCATTTCATAAAAAGTATTAGCTACTTGAGGTTATTTTCCTATCAAAGCAAGGTTACTTGTCTCGTTTTCACATCCTGATTCTCCAATGGATTCTGATTCTTTAGTTCAACTCCAAATACCATGATAATAAAATTTCATTTTCATTCTATACTTGTTATCTTTAAATTATTTTTAAAATATGTACACTCATGTTTGGTATGGATAGGTTTCTTACATTCATAAAAACAATAGTCGAATTTCCTTTCCTACCCTTTATTTTTGAAATAATTATTGTATATCTAGATTTTTCTTCCATACTTTTGGTTGTATAATTTTTCTTTGGTATTATTTGAATGAATTTAGATACTTGACTTAGATCATCATACTTCTCTGAGCTAGAATTATCTGATGAATCACTAGAATAGTTAGAAGAAGCATAGTTATATTTGAAAGAAAATCCCTATGTTTTCATATAAATTGATCTCATTGTTCTTCAATTAAAAATAATATTTTAATAGATATCCAATCCATTAATCTAGAGAGTATTTGGAAAAATAATGTCTTTATTCAATGGCTACATTCATTAAAAACACTTCTTTGGTAAGGATTGGATTATCATTTCAATCATAACTTCATTATTCATAGTTTCACCAATTGTTACCATGTTATTGATGATATTTATGAATATTTTAAAAATATCATTCACACATTCATGTTCAGTCATTATAAATTCTTGAAATTTATCCCTATGAATTTGAAGCTTAGTTCTCCATAATTTTTCATTTCCTTAAAGACTGACTTTTAAATTCCTCAAAATGTTAGAAGAAATTTTACAAAAATAAATATAACTATAAACAATCTTAATAAGATATAAGTAAACATAATTCATGAACTTTTAATTTAAAACATATTTTATAACATTATTTCTAGATAAATTTTCATGTTTGACTTCGGGTATTTTATATCGTTTATCCATGATAGTCCAATATTCAGTAGCAATTTTTTTTTCAAAAATACCTTTATTTTACCTTTCTTATATCCATAGTCACTTCCATTGAAATATGGTGGAATCAAAGGATTCATGAATTCAATATTCAGATTTTTTATCAAAGAAATAGATTTAACAAATTATTGTTATGGATTAGGATACAAGTTAGATGAAATACAAATATAAAAAAAGTTAAAATAATCCATTAAAATACAATAGAGTATAACTGATGCTTCATAAAAGGGTATCACTTTGATACACAATTTTAGCTATCAGGAGAAATAATTGCAGGGCTAATATATCATTTATAAGGATATGCTTTGATACCAAGTGTTAGGTTAGATACATTGATGACAGATGTTGTGGAGTTGGGTGAATAGACCTTTATAAAAATAATAAGAGACGTTAAATAATAATTAATGAATTTTATGTAATAAAATTCTTTAAAAAATCTTAAAATAAAAATAATAGTGGATGTGTGAAGATTGTATGTATAAATTTAAAGATAATAACACAAGAAACTTTATAGTAGTTCTGATTTAAATGATCCTACTCCACTCTTTACACCCAAAAAAATGTAGTATGGATCCCACTATAAAAGAGAGAGAGAAAGAGAGAGATAATTTTATATTTGAGAAATATAAACCCAGACTTTTACAAGAAGATGAATCCTATCACAGGACTTTTTTAAGGAGTAGCCTCAAACCTACAACACACAACCTTTTACAAAAGTAGACAGAAACAGATGCATTCTACCAGGAGCATCCCTAACCTAAGTGAAATTCTATTTGGTCAGGTAAGAATAACCATGAAACTACATATTTGTAAGGTATCACAACTAAAGACAAATATTAATTGGCTTTATAAACTATTGTGTGATAAATTGAAGTGAAAACAACTCTACTAATCCCAAATGAAATAAATACAACAATTACAGGACCGGTGGAGAGTTTTAGAAAGAAATTTGTAGATTAAATTGTTGATGCAATACCTTTTAATGGATTTTAATGATGAAGTATAAGAATTCCAAAAAATGTATGGTATGTCTCTTAAAAGAGAATAAATTCAAATAATATACAATCCTCCCTTGATAGTTTGTAAGAAATGATGTAATCATTTTAGCTATATATTATTGGTTTGACATAAGAGTATAAACATAAGTGATTGTCTATTAGCTTTATCAACTGTTCTATCTGTTCCAAGCATCCTTGAGTGTTTTGAATACTAATATATTTTTACTACACACTCAATCAAATAGTTAGAATAATAAAATCAAAAAAGTTGAATTATCTGAAAGATTGAGAAATTATTGTTTCATACTAAACACAAAACTCACATCCATTATTCAAAACAATAAATACTAAATTAAAAAAAAATAAACCATTATCTAATATAAATTTTCACCATAATAATATTTTAATCGATGATCCTATGAAAATAGAAAGATTGAATTTGAAATATAAAATTGAAAAAAATCTATTTAAGATAATTAGTAAATATTCAAAGAATATAGAATAATTAATAATACCATATTAAAAATATTAAAAAAATGGTGTGAATTTAATATCAACTAATATTTATTTTGAAACAATAGAATAAAATAAATCAACATAAATTAATAAAAATGAATTTTTGAGTTTCAAGCTGTTTGTTTCTGGCATGTTTATATAACAACCTTCAATTTTCATAAAAACATGTTTAAAACAATTCAAAACACTTCACATGGGTTCTAAATAATTAATATGAATTTATATATTTCATTAGAACAATTTAAATATGTTAAATAAACATTGATATAATCGATATAAGAAATACAATTTAAAATAGAGTATAATTTATTGAATGATTTTCTTTGAGCTGCGTAAGAAAATTCACATAGGGGATTTTCTTGTAGGATTTTTTCTTATGTAAGAGAATTGGAAATTTAAGGGAATTGATTTAGGTGATTCACATAAGAAAACTATTATAGGTTATATATATAGGTGGTTCATGTAAGTTATTCATCATGTTGGTGATTCTTGTATCTAAATTCCTCAAAACGGAAAATATATTTACTTTACAATATTCATAACTAAAAGAAACATAGACAAAGGAAGAACCATCTTTTAGTCCATTTTAATTTTATTCATAATATTTATTTATATTTATAAATAATCTATAATCACCATAATTTTATTTTTTATAACTAATGTTTTATTTAAAAAAATAGGTTATAAAATTACTAGAAATAATACTGAAAATATACAACTTAAAACCTAAATTACAATATGAAAGAGATTGATTCAGAAGATGATATAATCTAATTAAATGAAGATAATATAATTAAATTTAAAAATATTACTTTATTTTCCATTCTTTATCTCATGATATAGTTAAATTATAGAGGATAACTGATTCTATAAAATTGGCTATGCGGATTCAAAATAGGCTATGTGAATTCAAAATTGGCTATGTGGATAAGAAATTGGGTACATGGGGAACAATGATTTTTTTGTTTGAGAATACTAAAAAACACACCTAAATTATATTTTATGGTCCAAAAAAAGCTTATTTATCCTAGGAACTTAAAATAAAACGTGTAAAACATGTTATGACCAATCAAAACCTTAAATCTAATGATAAATTAATCAATGAATTAAATGTTATGATAATGATTAATTAAGCTTCAATTAATACATAATTCAATGTAATAATAAATTTAAAGGAAATAAAAAAAATTAATCTTTTTAATTATCAAAACATAAATTGTTTCAATGATCCACTCAATATTTACATCCTATAAAAAGTGAAGTTATCACTCGTGTTTACGTACATCTATTTTTCTCCACATAGTAGTGTAATTAATTTTTACATAATTATCATTAATGGATGGTTATTATTATGGTTTTAATATTTATAAATGATATTTATTCATTAATTATGATTCTATAATTATAATACCATATACATCTCTTCTTATATTCCAATAGGTTTGTAAATGATAACGTTGTTTGTGTGTACGTGTGCACTACCACCTCCATGAAATGATCTTATTTGTTTTTCATTTAAATTTTTTATTGGATGGTAATAAGGATAGATTTAATAAATATATAATATATATTATATAATAATTATTTTATAAATTTTAATTATTTTTTACCATACTTTCTTTCCATCAATCAAAAAATGAAAATGATGTTCATGTGTATATACAACCTTCCGTCTCCAATAACAGTGTAATTAATTTTTCTATCTATATCTTTTATAAATAAATCTGTATATATAATGAATATATATTAAATTTATACCTATATTAACATACTTGATATGATTTAACCATAATCATATTATATGGACTAGAATTATCGAACTGAAATTCTCAAGAAAAATGAAAAAGTTACCACTCAAAAATAATGGTTTTAGTAAGGAATTATTAATAAATGAGTGTTAAAATTTTATAAGGTGATCATATATGACAATATAGTATTTAAATGAATCTTATGTATAATTATAATAAATTAAAACTTGTCATATGGGATGTTATAATTCCTTCTAAGTAAGTTTAACTTGAAGTAAAAGATTTCTAGTCTCAATTTTATTTTTGGGAGACATATGCCATATTCACATATAGATTCTTTTGTATGTTATATATAATGATCCCTTTACTAGTTATATAATAAATATAATTGTTTTTATTATATTCAAAGTTTCATTTTGTGTTATTATTTCATGGGTCTTGTTATTCAAAATTTACAAAATTTGTAAGGGTTTTTTGTTACAAGCTCATTGTTTATCGGTGTTTTTTATGATTAAGTTTCAAATGATGAAATTTTATGATATACCTCTAGAGAAAATAAATAATTTAATTATATTATGGTTATTTATATTGATGAAATTTTTTCATTTCATTTTCCTTTCTAAAATAAATCAAGAGGCTTAAATAATGAAATAATGGAAAACTAAATTTATTTCTCTCTTTAGTTGAAAATATTTTTTCATCCATATCCATGATTTATTTAAAATGTTTTAAATAATGTTTTTAATACTCTAATATAATATTTTTAAAGTTAATTTTACACATGAATAATTTTTTTTAAAATAAAATTAATCTTTTTATCATTTTTAGAATGAGGCTCTTTTGACTTTTTACTGAAAATGTGAAAGGAATATTAATTTTAATAGACATGTAATGAAAGGAATTATACACCATTATGGTTGCTCAATGATTTGAATATTACATTAAAATTTTCCAAGATGATTTAAAAAAAATATTTTACTTAATATTTGGGATGTTTTTTTATTTTCAATAATTGGTTTCAAAATGAAACATTTATTTTACTTAATAAATATCCCTAGAAATTTTAAAGGAATTTTCATACAAGATGAAAACATTTGATGTTGCATATGTTTTACTAGGGATAAGATCCAATGATACCGTCATTATTATTTCTCTATTTGATTTATGGTTATTATAATTATAGTTTTTTTGGAGGTTCTTTCTTTTAGATGGGTTATGACACATGATAATTGATTTTTGATCTTGAGGCATACATATGAATATATTACGATTATGTGATGGGTGGTCCTAAAATTATATATCCCTCTAATGAATTGGGTATATATTAATTTTCTATGATCTCAAATGGTACATTAGAGGTTATCCCAAGCCCGAATGAGGGTACACGAAAAGTTATCCTAAGCCGGAAAGAGGGTACATGAGATGTTATTCCAATCCCGAAGTAAGTACACATGCAGTTATCTCTATCCTAATATGTTATGAATGTATTAGTGGGAATCCTTAGTATAATATTTCTATGATTATCATCATGGCACACTTATTCCACAAACTTACATATTATTCTAATGTTATTATCTCAAGGATTGTTTTCTTTGATTCCTTTATGATTCAAGTCTTTTGAACTTTCAAGCATTATGATATGACATAAGATTATGATCTTTGACATGGACGGTGTAGTTTTAAAATTTTAATATCAGGTTATCATACCTTATGACCATATTATGCTAAAGTGAACATTTATATCTCCCTTGTTTACCCTTAATGAGCATATGATCTCTCCTTTTCTTATGCTTCCTTTCCCCAAGTTTTGAAGAATGGTTTTAAGTAGGGTGTTTCTAGGAAGAATACTATGTGAGATGATATTTCTAGGATATTTTGAAGATCTTTCCTGAAATAAGAATACTGTGTACATATTCTTCAAATCAACTAAATATGTATGGTCATTAGGTTTATATTTAAAAAATGTAATGAATATTCATATATTAATATGTAATATCTATGAATGAAAATTTTATTTTTCTATATTAGTGTTAGTAGGATAACCAATTATTATCTATTTAGAAACAATATACCCAAGGAATGAAATCCATTGTAACCAAAATTCACATTTTATAATTTTTCCATAAATATTCTTTTATTTTAAACCATGCTAAAATATCCTTAAATGTTTCTCATTATCCTTATAGATTTTAGAATAATCCAAAATGTAATTAATGTATACCACAAAAAATTATCTAATACTCATGGAAAATATTTTCATAATATCAATAAATTTAGTGGGTGTATTTTTTAACGAAAAATAAATAACACAAAACTCATAATGGATTTACCTAGTACAAAACACCATACTTATAATGTCTATTCCCTTCACAATTATCTTATAGTATTTTGACCTAAGGACAATTTTTTAAAAACAATGAGCACCCTAGAGCTATTTAAAAAAGTCATTTATATGAAGAAACTGATAATATTTATTAATAATAATGTAATTAAATGCTATATTACTAATGTGAAGCCTTATTGAACCAAATTGTTGTTTCACAAAAAAAATCAGATCACCCCCAGGTGATGTTCTAGGGAAGATGGAACCCTTATCAAACAATCCTTGTAACCGATTTTTCAAATATATTAGCTCTAAAGGATCCATTCGATAAGGATGTTTTGAAATTGGAATAACATCAGGAACTAAGTCAATCATCAATTTAACCACTCTATTTGTAATAAAACTAAGAAAATAATAAAGAAATACATTTCAAAATTCATTTACCATTAGAACACCATTAAGTTGAATAATTCTATTCTTTTTAATAACACATTCTAGTTACTTTCACCCCCATATTTAATTAATTTCTTATCTTCTTGATATGTTATCAAATATAAGAACACATAATTATAAATAAATTTAAGCTCAATTTGAGAATTCGATATGATTTCTTTCATTCTAAAATCTATATTATAATGAAAAACTAAAAACTAATGCATGCCCAGAATAACATCAAACTCCACTAATTTGATGCCCTAACACAAACCATTGGGAATGAGCTAGAGAGTTAGATGACCTGGTGCACACCTCCCTATATAAAATAGGTTTTCAACTAGAATTGATGTCATATGTTTTTCAGTGGGGATACTATTTACTCAGTATCATATCCCTGCACAAATAATAATAAATAAAATGTAATAATTCAGAGTAAACAATTATTAATTAAAATAGTGCTAGATGGAATACATGTAAAACAACAACTAAATGGGATCCCAATATAGAAATTAAAACTATATTAAATGTGAAAACATGTAAAAAAGATAAATATACATTAGTATCCTCTAGAGTATGACCTGGTATCACTCCCACCTCCATGCACCTCAACTCAACCATCTGTCATGGGCCTCTTTCCCATTCATGGGTCCCTATAAATGAATTCTTCATTTGAATCAAAATTCATGTACAAGGTGAATGTAATTAAACTCAGAAAGACACCACCAATGAATACTTATCTAAATTTCACCAGTATAATAAGTGTACTCTATGATAAAAATAAATTCAAAAGAAAGAAAAATAAACATAAAAATGTGTGATGAGAAGCCGTGTTCAAAACAAGTTGTCATAAAGCCTCTACCATACCTGCTTCAACTTCATTTTAGAAATATTATCATGGTTCATAAAAATAAACATGAACTTGTCACATAGATATCGACATGTCAATATGTATCCTAAAGGAATCATGTATTCAGTTAGGTGATATTTCCAACTAGTGAATATGTACTCAATATCCACAAGGCATTTATTTTTGGGTAGGGAATAAGCATATCATGCTTTTACCCTATGTGTATTTCCACTGTCATATTTGTTGCATTTTGTGTGCACTCCCCCTATAGGGGTAAACATACCATGATAGTTCACATATCAAAAATACCCAGGACAGCCTCCAACATTAGAGTAACACGCCTAATAGGGTAAAGTATAATATGAAAAGAATATCTTGAAATCATGAGAAATATGGTATCATATTATAATAACATGTGATCAATATCAAGAATAGTGACAAGATACTCTTGAAATTATCTTGGAATCAAGGATTATATTTAGGTATCTTGGAAACACACGCACCCATATACAGTCATCATCAATGAAGAACAATGATTCAAGACAACACATGCAATATACCATGGAAAAAGTTTATAAGACAACCTAAAATGGTAGGAAAAAATCCTACCATAAGGTTATTAATGTCAATTTAAAGGTTTTTTTAAGAATAATCACCTGAATAAAGTCTGCACATTATTTGGTTCAAACAAGTCATAAATAATTCTTATAAATGATTCCAATTATTTTATTTTCAAAATAAACAAAATATAACACTTTATCTCTCTTATATAATTTATAAATTTTTGATATAATCCACATCATCTATTCTCAATTTTTTCTCAAAGAATAATTATAAAACCACATAAGATATTATTATATCTCTCATAAATAGTCTATAAAAAACATGGGGTAATTATTATTTTTAATTATTTGATAATTCTAGGTTATTATATCACAACTTTTACATGAAATAAGAATAAGAAAAAATAAAAATTCCAAAATGGAATTTATCCTTATTAATTGATGCAACCCAAAATGGAGGAGAGATTGTGTGTTCTTCCACAATAAGAAACAGAAAGAATAACTCAAATAATACATCATAGGTCATTAATGAAGGAGTTATAGGATTCTTGGTCTAAAGAGGATACCAAAATTTGACGGAAGAAAAGGTTTATGCATTTTTTAATAAATCATACCATGAAATAGTTTATCAATATTAGAAACCTCCAAATTAAATTCATTAATTAATTTTTCCTTTAATCATTCATTAATTATAAAGTGTTTAAATTCTTATATAATATGATTCATGAACTTTAAACGAGACAAATAATTGATTCCCATGATTTTGGTCTTCAAAAATCATCAAAACCGTGTTTTAGGTTTGTTCTACAAGAAGAAAATAAAAAACAAAGGTAAAAACTAATATTTCCTCAAAAATTGCCCTGCATAAGTGTATAATGGTTTTATCCTTAAGAAGCTCATAACTATTGCATATGAGTAAGGTGTTTCACCCTTATATATGACTTAAGTTCAAACTTACCCTTACATAGTTCTTGATTTACCTTACACATATTTTAGTAAAAAGGAGTTTCGATACTCATCACCTAAGGAACCCTTACGCATCCTTTAAAAACAAGGGCTTGTCCTTTTTCAGTGTATAGAAATAGAGCTCTACCCTTACCCAACTCATAGAAAAATAACTATACCCTTACAAAAGTTTGAAAAATGGAGGTTTACCATTACATAATTCTTAAAAACACTTCTTTTGTATAGGTATATACATTTACATTTACACATTACCTATACTATATATCATGGTATAAATTGAATTGGAAATTTTAAATTTTTCACAAAAATAAATTATAAAATAAAACAAAAGGGGGGTAGAAAATTTTAAAACTAAAAATGTTAAAATTATACCCTATAATGATTTAGTGGCCTTAAGAAGTTTCAATAGTAGTATTTCTCGAAGGGAACTCCATGTAAGTATAAAATCTCATGGACATAAATCTCTTTTAGGTTTTCTTCTGGGTAAGTATCACAGATCAGTAAGAAGTGAAAAACATTATCAACCAATGAAAAATCACCAAGATGGTGTCACAAATCCTCATTTTTTAGGTAACCCCATAAAAAAATCCATCATAACATCCTCTTACTTTTACATGGGCACATAAAATAATATTCTAAAACCACCAGGATGCCAGTGCTCAGCCATTATCCACTAAAAGGTAAGGCATTGTGAAACAAATCCAATAATGTCCCTCTTCATCCCTGACCACTAGAATTGTTTCCTAAATCCATTATACAACTTTTTCACACCATGATGTGCCACCCACATGGAGGAATGGATGTCTCTCATCATATATTTCCAGATAGAATCAGGGTCTATAACTCTCTCATGTACCATGATCACATCATCATTGTCCAATGACCACCTGAGTATCATCTCACCACCTACTAGCTATTCCCTCATCCAGAAACACTCAAGGTTATAATCCCTAACTATAAATCATCCAATATACAAGAAAAGGTTTGATCACCAAAGGGGAACAAGTCATTTAACCCTTATCATTATAAGTATTCATCCACTAATCAGTTAGTTAGCTCACCAGGTTCCACTGTTCCTATAATGGCTGCTCACCATACTCCTAAGCTATATGTGTCGTATGGATAAGAGAATTTGTGAATAAGTTACCTTTACCAAATAATTAATCCATATCAAAGTTGAACATATTTAGATACATTACCCAGTACCTCTACCTCAAATCCAGATCCTTTTCGGTGATGATATATTGAAGGATATTATGGTCAGTATAGATAAAAAACCTCTCACCAAAGAGATTATTTCAGTAATACTTCAGGTAATATAACATGTCTACTAGATACAAGTCATGAGTAGGATAACCATGTTCATGGGGTCCTAGATGAAGTTTCCTAGAGGCTTCTATCTTCTCCCTCTACATCAGTTATACCCCTGAACCAACACTTAATGCATCACTGTACACACTATATAAAATACCCAACTTAATAAGGATCAATATTTGACTTTTTTTCAACCTCCTATACTGTAAAAGATTTTCTTATTCACACTAATATAACCACTATAATTTAACTCCCATCTTCATCAATTTAGTAATAGGTGGGGATAGATTTGAGAAGTCCTAGATAAAAGTTTGGTAGTGCCCCACTAAACCTAGACATCTCCTGATCTTGAACACATTGTGGGGATGTGTTGAGAATACAATTTCTATAATTCCATTAATATACCTATCTTATACACCACACACCCCAATAATTTTACATCCTAAATCCATAAGTTACACTTCAATAGCTTGGCATAAATTTGATGAGTTCAACATGAACTTATGACTATCTCAAGATGTTTGGAATACTACTCTTGTTAATTGAGTATATAAGGATGTTTTAAATGAACAATATAGTGAAAGATTCAAGGTATGGGTTTATGATGTTGTCAATATGATACATGAACACTATTGGTGAATTCTTTAGTCCAAACAGCATCACTAAGTACTCATATATCCCATAAATACTCTAAAACATTGTCTTGGTGATTTCCTACTCTTAACCAAAGCCAGTGATATCTCAATCGAGGATCAATCTTGTAGAACTATTAGTCTCACCGTAACTAATAAAAAAGATCATAAATATTGGGAAATGATATTTTTTCCACTGTATCCTGATTCATCTTTCGATAATCTAAATATATTCAAATACTATCACCTTTCTTCTTATATAACAGGATAGGTTCACCCCACGGTGAAGTAATTTTCTTGATAAATCCCTTCTTATCCCAAGTCCTTGAGCTACACCTTGAGCTCCTTCATCTCGGTTAGTTCCATTCAATAAGGGGGTATCAAAATGGTCAAAATAGATGAAATGAGATCTATATAAAATTAAACAACTATATATAGGATAATTCTGATGAATTAAATTATAAATATATCATGATATCAATCCATTACTAGAGGAGAAGATAAAGGTGATTTCACTAATCCTGATTAAAGATCCAATCCAATAATCTGAATCGTGATCATGCCAGGTTGACTCCAGCCTGGACCAACTTTACCTACTCCTAGTTTCCATTCATCAATCATCATGTAATTATATCCCTTAGGAGAAGTAAATGATACCCATCTATGATAGAAATTAATATGAGATCAAAAGATAGTCATCTATTCCATACTATGAATCTTATTAATTATTCTTAACTTTAGAATAAAAAATTCATATATATTTCCATAAACAATAGTGAAATTATGATTGTCTGAACATTATTGAATATAGACTACTTTCGTTCCTAATAGTGTATCAAGGAAAAGTAACACAAAGGAAAATTTTACCAGTCAATCAAGTACAATAATAACTTGCACATAAATGAAAAAATGGTAATAACTGGTATTAAACAAATTATTAGACAATTTATAAGTGATGAGGCCCATAAATCATATAGTATATGGTCCCTCACCACCTTCAACTAGATTTTTATCCACTATATACACATGATTTAACTCAGCTTTGCAAACCTATACGTGATATGCATGATTAGTCTGAGTCATCATCATTGAGTTTATTATTGAGGATCCTTACTGATTCCCTGGGACATATATTATGTCTATACACCACCCATGTGATACATAAACCTCAAATAATTGAAGAAAGCTATATAATATGATCCATTTCCCAAAGTATCAACATAACCATTGATGTTTTGTACAGAATGTTTGATAATTTTGTATGTTCTTATAGTTGAAGCACTATAGAACTCCACCTAAATATGATGATGAATCCAAACTCTGCTTCACTTTTATACTAATATTATGTTTAACTTCTCTAGTCTTCCTATTAATTCTACCAAAATATTTAATCATGAAAAAATTATGAGGAATACCTACATGGGCACTAAAGGGTATAAGATGTTTCACTACTCGATCCTCCTATAATACCCTCCCAATAGTCAAGGCCTTCCGAAAAACACCGAGGTATGATTCTAGGTCAAAACTCTAGACTGTACACCTAATGATGGATCAAATAAATCAAGCTTCCTAGACATCTGAGCATAATTTCTTGATATTAGAGCATAAAAGTAAAGAATCATAGTAAAACAAGTAGATTAGGCATACAATATCATGAAATACTACTGTTTCTTTATGAACACTAAAGCCCAATCAGGATTCAATGTGTTGAGGAAGAACTCCCTGAAGAATAGGTTCTTAAATGTTTTCCAAGGGATACCCTCATGTTGGCCATTTGGTCCCATCATGACCCACCACCACCTGGAGGGTCCCTGAAGAATGAACACATTGAACTTCACCTTCTAATCCTTCATTTCCTCAATTGGTTCAAATACACCCTTAATGATGTCTATCCAATACATTTCATCATTTTTCTAGTTCCCTGAAAATATATGAGATGCGGGAGCTAGAAGACTCTGGAATACTTGATCATGGACCTCAGTGTCCCTCCTCCTTGGAAAGGAACAAGTGGTAGGACTTCTAGATGTGGTGGTCATACTACCTATACTATAGGAGCACAACTAGGGTCATCCTCCCAAGTGGGAGCATCTTGGTCAAAGTCAGTTGCCAGTACCATTAGACATATCTATGGTGGAATATTCTCTAACACAAAGGAAACCAATAGAACATTTAATACAAGTCTTAATCAATCTATTGGATCACACATAGGATTCACTAGGAATATACCCATAATCCTACGCATAACCCTCCCCAAACTAACCAAGTTATTCATCCCTACAAGTTAGACATAAATCACATATATACAATATAATAGAATGATTAGGTTCTACTAATTAATTCCAACATAGATATATCACAACAAGAATGAAAAAAATACATCACACAACATAGAAAACTATTATCCTTCACAGAAATCCCACATCAAGGAATTAAAAAACTAATATACAACATAATAAAAACTATATATGGAATGTGATCCTATTTTCCAATTCATGATGCATGAACACACCCAAAATACCATAAAGTATATAATAATGATCCTGTAAACTTTAAATAGGAGGTAAATTACACATTAGCTGGTCAAGTACATGTAAAATAACCTACCTGAGTCCTACACAACTATACCATCTCTACCATGTCCTAGGTTAGTGAAAAATATATGAAGAAAAGTATGTTGTAATACCATTTTTGTAACACCCTGACCCGAACCACCATATCTGAGTTTGGGAGTCACATGACCTTATGCATGACTCCCTATATAAAAAAGGTTGTTGACTATTAGTATGGGTCTAAATCTGTTATTGGGGAGACTATACCCTTAGTATAATATCATTTCACAAATAATAATAAATAAAATCGAATAACTCAAAGTAAAACATTTCTAAGGGAATTAGTTTTTTATGATATACATTTAGAAAAATAAAATAAAAAACAATCTTTAGAGGTTGAAATCCATCCCACTGAAAATGCACCAACATTTAAAAAGATAAATAAATTATATTATCCATCAAATTATATCCCAATATATCTCTTAGATCTATGCTTCTATGATCAATCATCTTCCATGGATCCCTTAACATTACCTGGATCCCTATAAAAAAAATTTACACACACATCGAAATGATCATATAGTGTGTGAGTAATAAAACCCACTAGGAGATCACTAATGCATCGTTAAGAAAAGTTCACATGTATAATATGTGTATCCCTTGATAATTATAAATGTTTAATCAATCAAAACCAATATAACAATACATACTGAGTGGTCATGCCCTAACTAAGAAGCCCCAAACAACCAGTAATACCTTCTTCAACACCATATTGGAAATTTCATCATGGGTCATAAAAACAAATCAATAACTAGATACATAATTGTAAACATGATACTCGGTATCCTCAATTCATCAATTCTCAAATCAAACCACAAGTATGACTAGTAAACATGTACTTTCTATCTGCAAGTCATCATGTACTAGAAAGCTTACATAGCATATAAAATGAATCAGGTTCTGAGATATGAAACACAAATATCGTTCTCCTACAATGTGTTTAGGTATAATGTTCTATTTTTTCATGTCATTATCACTCCCCCGCTATGGTTAATCAAACAATTAAGTCCTACCTATCACAAATATCATGGAAAAACTCTAATATCATGGTAACAAACTTAATAGGGAAAACATAATAAGACAAGCATATCATGACGACATGAGGAATATAGTAGCATCATATAACAATATATGATCAATATAAATCACGGTAGAAAGAAATCCTTAAATTATCATGGAAACAAGGATTATATTTGGGTATCATAACAACCCACACACCCACAAGTAATCACCATCAATCAAGAATAATTATACGTTCCAACACATGAATCATACCATGGAAAAAAGTGTATATGGTAGATCTAAATGGTAATAAACTTCCTACCTCATGGTTTTTAATATAAACATCAAGGTTTTACAAGGAATAATCAATCGAATCACATATTATTATTAATTGGTTCAAACTGCTCTCTAAGGATTCCTAGAACAAATTTTAATTATTTAATTTCTAAAATAAATAAAGACACCACATGCAATAACAATTTCTCTCATCGAGATAATTTTCCAATTATCAATTTAATTCATTTCATGTGTTATAAATTTAATACTAAAAGAATAATTATAAAACCACATGAAATAATATTACATATACCTTGACCAATATGAGATAAAACATATGGAAATTATTTATTATTATTCCTTGATAATTACAAGTCATTATTTCACAAATTTCATATGAAGTAAAGAGAAGAGAAAAAACAAACTACTAACAAGAATTTATCTCTCTTAAAACGTTGCACCCATGGAAAGGAGGATAGTGTGTGTGTGTGTGTACTTCTATTCTCGAAGCCTAAAATAATTACTCGAATAAGTCTTCAGAAATCTTGGAAGAATAACTTTTAGGAGTTAAGGGGATATCCAAAATTGAAGGAAGTAAAGGTTTAGGTATTTGTAAAGAAATCATACCACATTATTCTTTATCAACACTAGAAGCCCCCAATTAAATTCATTAAATAATTTGGAATTTAACCATTTCTTTATTGTGAAGTGTTTAAATTATCCTTTAATATGATTCGTAAATATTAAACAAGTCAAACAATTTACTTCCATGATTTTAGGAATTTAAAGTCATCAAAAACATGTTTAGGTCCGTTTGGAAGATGAAAATGAAAAATAGAGGTAAAAAAACTTTATTTTATGTAAAATGGCGCTACATAAGGGTAATATGGTTTGATCCTTATATTCCTTGTAACTGTCTTCTAAGGGTAAAGAGTCTCACCCTTACATAGGCCCTATGTTTCAAATTACCCTTTTGCTGCTCTGGGTTAATCTTATGTTACCTTAAGAAAATACGACTTACCAATACATATTACCTGAGGTACCCTAATGTATCCATTAAAAACATTCATTTACCCATATAAAACATATATAAATCAAGATATACCCTTAAAAAACTCATAAAAATATATTTACCCTTAATAAACATTGAAAACAGGGTGTTTCCATTATAGGATTCCCAAAAACACATCCTATGTATAGGTAGAGAAATTTACCTTTATGTAGGCCTTTTTATATATGTAAGGGTATAAATTAAATTAAAAATTGTTCGATTTTCATAAAAATTACTTATATAATACATAAAAGGGAGGGTTTAGAACATTTTAAAACTGATAATGTTATAACTAATGGAAAGATAGAAATATTTTTAGGAAAACCATTTGACATATGATAATAGAAAATTTCTCCGAAATATATATCTCTTTAAAATTTACAACCAGAGATTTCACCAAAAAAATTCATTATTTCTTGAGGTGATTTTTCCATTTCACTCGAATGATTTCTACAACTAAAAGAATGCATTCACTCAAAATCAAATGAGATATTGGAATAATTGGAATAAATAAGTAATGTATCTAACACCAATTCATTTGATGGTTCATGATTTTTTATGGTAGTATCAAATATCCATGCCTCACCCCTCTACTTATGATCTTGAAGATCTTGATCCTTTACACTTTTCTTCAGACACATGCTTTCATAGTGGCTAATCTCATTACAATTAAAACATTTTACTTCCAGTTTTTCATCATTGAAATGATTATTACCATTTCCTTATAATTTATAGTCACAAGATAGATATAAAATCTTTCACACTAGTAACACTTTATATATCTCATAATATATTCGTCAGATTTATTTTTTCTTCACTTAACTCAAGAATGAATTTTAATTTTCATAAATACATATTTCAGTAATATATTATAATCTTTTTATTTCCATTTGGATATCTTCATATATTTGTTGATATAAAAATAAAAAACTATATTTTTATGTTTTTAGTATACTGAAAAATATCATCATTACTTAAAACTCGTGATTATCTAAATCCCTTCAAAAACATGGTTCAAATCCAAAAGTAAAATATATCAACTTTTTTATGATCTAGAATAAAATTTCTTCATTCCTGGACAATATAATAAACATTTCTTCTTAGGTAGAAGTTTAATTATCCTCCTTTTATTTCAATTCCAATAATTTTTCGTCCATTATAAGTCAAACAACTTTAGGAAAATATTTATCAAGGAAAATATCCTTAAATATAGTCCACTCCATTACATCAATCTCATCATTGTTCCTTGGTATTATTAACCAATGTCCACTAGTGATAAATTTCAGTGATCTGTCTAATCTTCAAAGAGATAAAATGGTAGAGTTACCTTATGATGGTCTGAGCATCCCAAAAACTTAAAAAATATACTCCAAATCATTTATCTACTCGTGAACTACCACTAAGTCTAGAGATCGATCAAAAGCTGGAGGTTGTTGTTTTATGAAATGTTACATCATAGAAATGTTCCTCTTGAGAGAATATATTCATTATCTATAATTATAACCCCAATTAATAAATTGAACCAACTAATTTAATATATCCACAAACTATTCTATTCTAATTATAACCATTCCAAGTTTCTCATTTATAAATATATCATGATTTTATTCCATTACTAATTCATTTTTGTGTTTCTTCTATGAAAAACCATTATAAATAGAGATGTATTAGATGAGGAAACATGCAATTTATCAAAATGTATCTCATGATAATATAAACATAAATTTTAATCTCTTAAAACTTTATTTTAACATTATCATAACCTCTTAATATATCTAAACACTTTCTTTGATACCAATTATAACACCCATTGTCATAATAAACCCATAATTATATGATTTATAAAAATGGTATCAATTTCTAATATTTTTATGATCATTTATGTTTATATTTTTATAAAATAAATTAAACCATCACATATGAAATTTGGTAGTTCTTCATAGTGTTCATTTTTTCCACAAAAATAGGATTTTACATTTACACACTAGTTTCATTCACAACACATTTTCTTAGTTCAAGACATGTCACCCTTAACCTTGTTATATTACATACACATTATTAATTCCTATGGAAAAAATTTTAAATTGTCGTATAATAAAAACAAATTTTATTAAGATATATAAAAACAAACATGAATTTTTATTCCATTTGAAAAACAAAAAAATCCATAAAGAAGTATTCCATTTAAAAAACTATGAGAACAAAGAATCATTTCCTTACTCGTGGAAAGATAACTTTATTGACTGAATTTTTTCATAAATTTTTTAGAGAGTATAAAATTAAAATCATAACAATGATATTTTCTTAAGTAAATATGACAACCTGTGAAATGATTTTACTTAAAAAAACCTTTCACCTTTATAAGGTAAAAATATTTCATAGTCCCATTTACTTACCTTGTAAAATCAAAAAAAATCACTAAAACTCATAGAAAGAATTGAAAAAAATTTATTAATATTTCCAATTTAGACTTACAATAACCCTTATAACAACTCTTATATGAACCCTTACAAAACAATAACCTTCATGGTTAATTTAACATGTCTCTTCTTGATAATATATCTTTATCCAATGAATTAAAGGGATATATCATACCCAATCATCACCATATAAAATTTAGAAGTATAATAACATGAATAAAACACATAAAATCATTAATTTCAATAATAAAACCCATTAAATTTGGCATTATGTCCCATAAACAGAACAGTAATATCTCTCATTAAATGAGAAAAATATTCCTCTATTTGAAAACATTTAAAAGTAAATAATTCGAAAAAAACATTAATTATATCTTCTCTAAAACCCATAACAACTTTTAGTGGAATATTGATAATGATAAATGAATATTATGGTTGGAAAAAGGTGTTCATGCATTAAACATTAAGAAAACATTATCTTTTCACCTTTGTAAAGAAAGTAAAAAAATCATCCTATATGGTACAATTAGAAATTATTCCTTTTCAAACCTATTTAAAAAAACTAAAAATTATTTTAAAATGAACTTTTAAAATATTTTTATAATAAATAAGAATATTCTTGAAAAAAAATTAATAACATGGATATATAAGAGAATTATTTTGAAAGTGGAACTTCAAAAAAAATTTAAAGATTGTCCCTTAACTCATGTCTCGACATGTCACATACATATTTTACATTCCTGAACAATAAAATTAAATTAATTATTTAATTTCATAATAAATACATTCATGTTCATTACCTTATTATTTTTACATTTATTTTCATTATTTACATGTTTTATTTTGTTTCTAAATCAATTATGTTCATATTGGACGTTTTGGGATCGTACGGTCCAAAAAAAATAGTTTGTGTATTGACGGTGGTCAAAGGGGATATAGTTTTATAATATCCAAAATATTAAACATTTTATAATTAATTTATTTATACATTCAATATACTTATAAAACCATTCATACACAGTAATTTTGAAAAATTAAATGCATTGTTTCATGGAGGTGGTAGTATGCACACACACATGAGCGATGCTTACTTTTTTCTAATGAATGATAAGGAAAATAATAAGAAAATGTTTTAAAATTATAGTATCATTATAATATTATAAATTTTATGTTTTTTATTTAATTCATCTATATTTCCATCTATAAAAGAAAAAATGAAAATTTAATGGGATCTCTTTGTGGAGGTGTTTGTCTACAAGTACACATGACCGACGCTGCAATTTTCCAACAGATAGAAGGATAATAGGGATGATAATATATCATATTTATAGAGTTAAAATTATTTAATAAATATAATATATATCTATTAAATATATTTTTATAACCATCTATGTGAATTAGTGATGAAAAATTAAATACATAACTTCATGGAGGCGGTATCCTGCATATATGTAAGAGTAGAGTTTTAATTTCCTTTAGGATATCAATGAGGTAAAAAATAGTTTTTTCATAAACATAATGGATTTTAATTATATTAAATATAACGATTAAATTATAGTAAATATAATAATTTAATTATATTAGTACTGTTATAATATATTTTAAAAAGTTATAAAAAGAAATAAACATGAATGAATTTGGGTAAGACTTATACCTCCTCCTTGGATATCTACCTTTGGCTTACACATTAAGCCTTTCTGAATTGATATTTTTTAAAAATGAGAACCTATATGAGATGTTGAGGATATTTTTTAAGGTATTTTAGAAAATAAGGCATAATGTAGGGTTCTCAAAATACATGTAGTAGTGTGGAGATGAGGTTCAATTTTTTAAGTGAGAGGAGTAGAGCCCTTATAAATATTAAGAACTTTAAAAAAAATGAAATATTAATGAAAAGTGATTCCAATTTCGTAAAATTAAAATTATAGTATAGTTTATGGTAAAACTGAACTCAATAAATAAAATTTAGATACATTTTAGAGATATTTTATGCCTTACCACTCAGTTTAACCCCCCGTTTAACCCTTTTAACATTTACCGTGGTGATAATCATTAAACATGATTACTATTTATTATGACTAAAAATAAAATTGACCTAATTAAATTTTTTTAGAAAAATTATTCCAAATATAGAATCCATTTTCTAAAATTATATTTCCAAAATTTGTAAAAATAACATTAAATATAATTTTCCAAAGTGCAGTGAATTTTTTTTCAAAAACATTTCTTTTAAAATATAAATATTATTTTACACCAAAATAAAGTATAGTGTTTATTCACATGGATTTAATATTATTATTTTAATAAAAACTATAACAAAATTATTTAAATCTAATCTAAAATTGAAATTATACTAGTGAAAACATGATTAAAAGAGAAAATCCAAATAGTATTTTTATTAGAATAAAAACAGTTCTTAGATTTCTAAAATGTAAACAATATATTTATAAAGTAAATAATAATCTTTAAAATGAATTATATTACATATAAAATATATATTTGGACTATAAAAAAGTTTTCATAAGCATACAAATAATTTTTCTAAAATTATAAAATTTAACTTTTAAATAAAACCATGCAATACATGGAAAAAAATTTAGCTGTATAAAACTATTCATTTTTTTATTGAAAAATTATGTAAATTTATTTACAAAACTATGATGAATATGAATCCCTAAAAGTAATACATATAAATCATAAAATTTATTTATTTTTAGGAATTCTTAAGTTTTCACATGTAAAGACCCGTGTTTTTTTGTATTGTGAAATTGACTATAAATTTGAATTTTTTTCTTTATATGATCATGAGGGGTAAAATAGCCTTTTTACTAGAATATGATCTTTGATATTTTTTTGACCACACCTTTGGTCTTGGACTTTATTTACCCTAGTGCAGAAGTTTGGTAGAATTTTAAGCCATTCAAATTTTCATGGAGAAATTAATAATTAATAATTAATTAATTAAATATTAATTTATTTGCATGTGTTTTTTTGTGATATATTTTGATGAGAGTGTTATATTTAGATTACATATTTTTGGTTAATTTCAGAATGTGTGGTTTTCCTAGGTGAGTTATAAACTCATTTCATGTGTTAGGGCTGGGGTCGAGCCCCTTTTTCTTTTTCATTTCTTTTTCATTCTTTCCTTTTCTTCTTTTCTTTTTTCTCCTCCCCTTTATTTCCATGTATTAACCCTATGGTCACTATTTTTCCATGACATAGAAAGAAAGTTTAGAGGAATGGATATAGATATAGATATATGTAGAGTAAGAGAGGTGTCTCCGTGGAGCATAGGAGGAGGTCGATCGTCGTGCGATAGTGGTAGAATGCAGAAATAGGTGAAGATTCAAGGGATTCCACCCAAAGATAGGAAATTTTATGTTTTTTACATAAATACCCATATATTTACTGATTTATAGTCTTAATTCCCTATTATAACAATTAAAGACCCCCATGGGGTCGATCTATGCTGAACTGGGAGAAAACATGGTTTTAGGCCAATTGTAGGGGTTCCTGTTCAGGAAATCTATATCATAAGGCATGTAATTCTATAAACACACTCCATGTAATATTACTATTCTGTTAAGATGATATTTTAGAATTACTTTTTTTGTACATGGAGTACACACTGTTTACTTGGATTACACGCTATGTATTGGTACTTGTCCATGTAACTGAGTACATGGGATGATGTAGTTTTTTGGAAATACATGTCACGTTTTGGGTATACACATTGTGCAGTCGTGCTCGTATATGTAGCCATGTACATGGACAGAAGTCCTATTTAATGTTAGTTGGTTTTTTATGATACTTGTTTATACCCCATGTGGGGTACACTTCATGTAGATGTACATCACCAGGTAAGACAGATGGTTAGGCAGTGTGAGGTATGCATGCAGGTACCCTGTGTAGGGTAATTTCTGTGTATATATTTTACACACCATGTACTTGGGTTTTACATGATAAATATGGTTACAGTACACATCCAAATTATTATTTGAGATTACACATTGTTTACTTGGGTATACACATCATACACCTCTCCATTGCTTCCATTTTGATGATTTTTCATGTTTTCATTCCCTATAGTTAGATTTAGACATATGAATCGTCTATTTTTTTCAAGTAGATGGTGATGATGGAACACAAGGTCTAATTTAAGGGCCCTAAATAGTTTTTTAGGGAAATAGATCTATGATGGAGAGATTCTTCCTCCAGTAAATAGTTTATGTTATTTGTAGAGAATGATACTCGAGATGAGACCCACCTCAGTGTCCTATGAAAAATATTTTTAGACATGGAATTGGTTGGGAAATGTCCCCATATAGAGTATATAGATATATTATATAGTTTGAAGGACTGGTATGTGACTTTATAATATTGATCTGTTTGGTTTTTGGACCAATCTAGAGTGATACCTCGATCTAATATGGTCCATGAGCCATCTCCCTAGACCAATGTGTGTGCATATTTTCCCATGAAGGCATCTCCCCTATGAGGTCTACCTCTTTATTCATTTGAGTTCATGGTTTGTTATTGATTAGTGTATGAATGAGAATATCATGTAGGATTCCTCTTCATTATCACTCTTCTAGAGGATCCGATGAAGGATTCCTCCACTTTCTCACTCTTTATGAGGATCTCTTGTTGGATGCCTCCACTCTCTTTTTATTTTTTAGGATCTCATGTATGTTACATCTACAATCTTTCTATTTTAATGGATCTCTAGATGGATTCCTTTTATTACATGCTAAATTAGAGTATACTAAGAAGGATTACTCTACTTATGTATAGACCATAAGGATCCCAAGTTGGATGCATCTCTAGTGTTTTGACCCGAGGGGCCCAGTTGGTTCCCCAATGTTTGACAGACCGTGAGCTAGTATATTATGGTTTTGGGTATATATGGTAGATGTTATAACCCCAAAACCCCTAAAAAACATATAAGAATGAGGGGCACTGACAGTAATGATGGATTTAGGCATTCAACCAACCAAACTTTTTCAATTATTCATTCACCAGGTTAGTATTGGTGCCGCTAAAATTCTTGATGATCTTCCTCGAACACATCCTATGGGGCCATATATGTTGTGAAACATATGAAAGGTATTCTGAAAGGTACTTCCTAGGATCCATGTTATGTTTTTTACTTATTTGGATTATGTGCATGGAATTCCTCATCGTTTATTGATATTAATGGACATGTTCTTACATACTAATGATTGAAATTAGTGAACATATCATTCTATAGTTTTGATTGGGATTTATATATATAGAATTCCACACTAGACATGAAATTCCACATTGGACATGGAATTCCATATTGGAAATGTAATTCCATGGTTATGTTTGAAATGGGTGGACATGGAATTACACGTATGTTATTATTTCTTGTGATAACTTCATTCCAAGAATAGATATTCTAATATTCTTGAGATTGATGATGATCTCATTGAGTAATGCATGAGATACTCTTTATAGTTGGGTTGGATGCACTATTACTAAATTTTATTGACATTCTTATGAATGGGTTCATTTATCCATTTATTGGATTATTCTATCATGTCTTGATCATTAATATATTAGGATTTATTATCATCATAGATGGATTCAATGGTTACAGACCATGGGTCCTGATTTTTTTTGTGGTAATGTGCTCAAGGAAATTTTGTTATTGGATGAAGTAGATTTGGTCGATCAAGATCATGGAAATAAGGACCAAATTTAATTTAAAATATAAATTTTAATATGTTAAGGTTTAACTAGGTTGAGCATATTACAAGAGCATTAAATTTTGACATTAGATTATAGGTTCACCATTGGGGTGGAATATTGAGATTTATTCATATCCCCATGTAAATGAACATCAATTTCCGTGCAGACTTTATATATATTTTTAGGATGATAATAGATACATAGGGGATGGGGATGATTCCTTGGGTTTCATGATTGAGCAGAGTTGCTCATATGGATTCCTATGATCAGGCTGGAGTAGCAAGGTAGTGTCTTGGAGTCAATGTATGTGGTCTAGATTATATCTTACAATAGAGTCATGTACTTTTATTTCTATTCCTTTTTTATTTACTCTATTATATTTGATCAACCATGTGGGATATTAGTGTTGTATGTATGACATGGTTGTTTGGGCCTTTAATGCATTTCATTTTATTATTACAGCCTTATTATATTTATTGCTTTTGCACTCTAATTATTTACTACTATAGATGATGTTTGGTTATTTATATTGTTTTCTTACTCTAATATAAGGGCATATTCACCCCATAGACACACCCTAGGACCTCTCTTGTAGTTTAAAACCTCTAGTGTATAGGGAGGTGCCCTTGAGGACTATTGTCCAACTGGTCTAATTATTGTTTATAGGGTGAACGAGCTCAAGATGTGACAAAGTTGTATTATAGGTTGTTCCTTTCATGTTGTATTACTATTTTGGATATGGTAAATAGGAGTATTAGGGATGTGTCAGATCTTATGATGGAAATCATACTGGTGCATCAAGAATGCATATTCCAGTAGGAATCCCAAATTGCTAGGGATATGGGATTTTTGTTCTCGAAATGTGATGCTACAATTTTATATGTTTTTTACTTTGAGCTATGCACATATGAAGTTGATTTATGATTTATTATGGAATTATGTCCCTTTGACCATTGGTGAGAGGATGGTGATTGATTTTTTCTCTTGGATGAAAAAGGAAATATGTGACACATACATCATATTTGGGATATAGATTCCACATGTTCTAGGCCTGCTAGTGTGTGATTTTACTACTAAAAACAGAATATAAAGTGTCAATAAAAATCTAAATCGTGTCTTCCCATATATGTTCTTAGTGTTATTGTACTTATTGTGAAATATATATATATATACATATCATTCTTATGGTATGTTATGTGGATCTATGGTGAGAATTTCAATATTGAGGTTGATGAATCAGTCCTCAAGCATAGAAGGTACAATGGCCCTACACTAGTGCAGAAAACGTTATTTACGTCAGTTATTTTTCATTTTTTACATCGGGTTTTAGCCGATGTTAATACGGAAGACGTTATAAATAAAGTTTTTTACGTCAGTTATTTAAAAACCGACGTAACATACATAACATCGCGGTGTTTATCACGTCGGTTAATTAATAATCAACGTGAAAAAACCCGGGGGGGGGGGGGGGTTATAACGTCGGTTATTATATAACCGCCGTGATAAACCCTGGGGGGCTTTATCACGTCGGTTATACAATAACCGACGTCATAAACACGTGTGGGTGACTTTATCATGTCAGTTATTGAATAACCGACATGATAAACTCTGGGGCTATGGTTTATCACGTTGGTTATTAAATAACTGACGTGCTAAACCAGTCCCGGGAGGGGTTTATCATGTCAGTTAATCAATAACCGACGTGATAAACATATGTGGCATGGTTTATCACGTCGGTTATTAAATAACGGACGTGATAAACCAGTCCCGGGAGGGGTTTATCACGTCGGTTAATCAATAAACGACGTGATAAAGCATTTCACATGTCTTTTATCACGTCGGTTATTACATAACCGACGTGTTAAACCATGCCACAGATGTTTATCACGTCGGTTATGAAAAAAACCGACGTGATAAACGCTTCTCGATTTCTTTATCACGTCGATTATAAAATAACCGATGTGAAAACCAAAAAAAAAATTAAAAAAAATCCACTGCAGTCCTCTGATCTCCCCCAAAATCAACCAGAAACCAAATCAATAATTCGTACCACAAAAACAGAAGATCAAAACATGAACTAAAGAAAATTTAAGCATTTACATTGATAACAGATAAAACTTACCCACTTGATAGCCCCCACCCTCATGTATACACCTTGTACAGCCCTCCCCCACCCCATTGGAGCTCCCACCACACCCCTAGACTCCCCCCCCCCCCCCCCCCCGACCCCCTGGACAGCCCCAAACACCCCTCGACAACCCCCCCCCCCCACCCCACCCCACCCTTCTGAACAGCACCCCCTCACCCCACTGGACAGCCCCCACCACACCCCTGGACTGCCCCTCGACCCCCTGGACAGCCCCAAACACCCCTCGACAACCCCCCCCCCCCCCCCCCACCCTTCTGAACAGCACACCCGCACCGCCTCACCCCACTTGACAGCCCCCACCACACCCCTGGACTGCCCCCTGACCCCCTGGACATCCCTAAACACCCCTCGACAACACCCCCACCCTTCTGAACAGCACCCCTCACCCCTTCACCCCACTTGACAGCCCCCACCACACCCCTGGACTGCCCCCCGACCCCCTGGCCAGCTCCAAACACCCCGGGGCAACCCCCCACCCTCATGTATACCCCCCATACCCTGGACCGCCCTCCCCCACCCCATTGGATCCCCCCACCACACCCCTGGACTGCCTCCCCCCACCCTCCTGAACAGCACCCCCTCACCCCACTTGACAGCCCCCACCCCATTGGAGCCCCCACCACACCCATGGACTTCCCTGACCCCCTGGACAACCCCAAACACCCCTCTACAACCCCCACCCCCCCACCCTCCTGAAAAGCACCCCCTCACCCCTCTTGACAGCCCCCACCACACCCCTGGACTGCCCCCCGACCCCCTGTACAGCTCCAAACACCCCGGGACAACCCCCCCCCCCCCCCCCACACCCTGGACATCCCTCCCCCACCCCATTGGATCCCCCACCACACCTCTGGACTGCCCCCCAACCCCCTGGACAGCCCCAAACACCCCTCGACAACCCCCCACCCCCCCCCCACCCCCCCACCCCACCGGACAACCCTCCCAGACCCCTGGACACCCCCAACCCCACTGAACACCCCCCACACCCTTGAAACCCCTCCCCCCAGACCAGAATCCATACTAGAAAAACCATCATAAGTAGACCAAAACAAGAAGTAGAGTAAAATTAAACATTCACATATATAACTTTCAAAACTTACACTGTCAACTTCAAAAAAAAACTAAATCCAACATAAACGACTACCAAATACACAATTACAACGACAATATTCAAAATTACATTTTACATTACAAACAACTAAAATTTAATCAAACCTGTAAAATAATTTGACCACTCCACTTGTAGTTGTTTGATGTCTTCAGCATTATAGGGTTGAGGGTCATCAAAAAGCTACAAATGAAAAGGATAGTAGTTAACGTGTATAATGAGTAAATCAAATTGAAATATTATGGAAATGATTAAGAGGAAATCTTACAAGGTCAAAATTCACAACTGTCCCAGTTGTTATTATTTCATACATAAATCTTAACATATAATATCTGCATTCGATGACGCCTTGTTGTTCATGACAATTCTGTTTGAATGAGTGTAAATTCAATATATTATTTTAATGTAATAAATCAAAAAGTACAAATTATAAATGGATATTTACCTTTGCATTTACATATTTGATCTTCGCATTCCTTTTCTTCGCGTTTTTTTTGAAAGTAGACCCACACCCTGTTAGAAAATAATACTAATGGGGTAAATTTAAAATTCATTATAATATATAAAACTATTGAGAAATTGAAACTTACTTTTCCAATATATTCTTAAAACTTTCCCTCACATCATCATGGACAAAGAATATCCAATAAAGTACTTTCTCCGTTGGGCAAAAAACCCCTAACATCCAATGATCACTGATAAAATGAAATTTAATGTTAGTGTTTTTTTATGTTAAAAGATAATTAACTCTTTGAGAGAGATGTGTTTCATACCTCTCACAAAAAGGAATCATCCAACATTGTGTGACAACATTCTTTTCAAATATTTCAGCAATATAAAGCATTCTTTGTTCCTCATCCAATGCACATGCTTCAGGGGAAATCAATTGTGGGTCCATGAATGCATATACATATGTCAGCTCATTCCTCTCACAAATTTTATAAAGATACCTAATACAAAACAGACATAAGTATACATTTTTAATAAATATAATGCAGGGAAAATGTGTTAAGACTTACATGGAAAAAAATTGCACCACGTTGATGCCCATCTTATCTCCAGTAACAAGCTCCATGATATCAGTTTTCATAATCCCCACATTTATTTCACATCCACGAACATGAGCTTCCATTGGAAACTCATAATGATCCGCCAACAAATATGAATATCTTGACAATCTGTCAAGACTACTAGATTCTGTATCTGATGTCATAGTGATTTTTCTTTGTTGTTGTCTATACAGTATTTATTTACCTTTGAAGTATTCCTGTAAAAATAAATTGAAAAATATATTAGTTTTCAAATGATAAAACAACTTTAATAAATAAAATAAAATAAAAGATATAACATTCATACCTCTATGGTAATGAGTCGAAGAAGTCTGGATGGCCAAATTAAAAAATGTCTGATACTATGTCCAGTTGTCGCCACCTCATCTATAGGTAATGGTACCCGAGCTGATCTATCTATAATATCTTGTACAGTGACCCTCTGATTCTCTACCTCTAATTATTGATGATGATCTGTATCTCCTATACAATATACCAACCCATATGCTACTATATGCTGTTGAGAATCATCAACATACAACTCACAATAAGTAGGAAGTTGCGGTAGAGGAGTAGGATAAAAAATGGGGTCAGCAGGTTGAGGTGGGGAAGTGGGAGCTACTGGCAGAGGTAGAGGATAAATAATGGGGTCTGTAGGGGAGGTGGAGGAGTGGGAGCTGCAGTTTGAAATTTTCTTTGCATGTCTGCAAACATAGACTGCACTGACGCTCTAATCTTGTCCTCCATCATCGCATTAATATTATGAATTTCAGACTCCAAGGAATCAATTTTTTTCCTATAAACCCCATCAATGTTTGAAGTTGAAGAACGTGGCAACACTTTTCTTACTGATACACCTGCCAGATATCCTCTTACACGACCAGGATATTCAGGCCTTCCCAATGATACAGATAAAATATCTTCCCTCCCAGTAGCTGTAAATGTCCCCTGTGAACTCTGCTCCTCAAGAGAGTCTTGTATTAATTAATTGAACATTTCTGTAATGATTGAAATTATATGAAGAAAATGGTTAACTTAAATAAATAAAATATATATCTTACAATCCTCTCAGCTACGATTCTCGATTCATCCGAAAGATATTGTCTTTTTTCCCTTCCGAGCTCTCTTCCATTTTTCATGTCTAGATGGAGGGGATGGAGGGGCCACCTCTCCAGAGCTTGAAGACTCAGCTCTTAGTTATTGAAAATTTTCCTCGATCATTTGTTCTTCAAATAATGCATACCCTCCCCGAGATAAACTATGAGGGTATACATTTTTAGATTGGATCTCCGGATGATCTTTCCTTGTTTTCTATAAATTAAGAATAAGAAATCATTAAATAAACGTTAATAAGATCATTTATATAAGAAATCTTATAAAAGTTTACACTGCCCTTACCAAAAATGACTCTTTTCTTCTACTTTCAAAAAACTGTTTCCATGTGTCTTCATCTATAAAGGGATATATACGACATGGATTTTCATGACTCCTATGACCATAAATGAAATCAGATGAGAGGGTTGATTTGAAATCCCTCCATCTCTTGGAATCCAACGATAAGAATTACTTCCTGACTCCTCCAGTGTCAGGAATATCAAATGTCATCTGATAAAGAAGAGGTTAAACATATTATATATACTAGAAACATTTAAAGAATATTCAAACAATAGAAAATGTCATCTGATAAATAAGAGGTTAAACATATTATATATACTAGAAATATTTAAAGAATATTCAAACAATAGCAAAAAATCTTACCAAAATCGTCTCCCATAACTGAGAGATTATCACTTTATCCACACTTCTCTAGTCATCATACAGAATGCTTACTTTGCTCTTAGCCTGAGTTACTAAAAAACTCTTAAAATATTTTGCATTTGGACCTCTAGGAATATCATCATCATCAAAATCAACGACTATCCTCTGATCATGTGTACGGGCAACTAATAATTTTGGTAAATGTGTGAACCCATGTTTACCAACCTTTGAACTCTTTGTTCTAATAGGAGCATGTGAATGTTCCTCCCCAGAGGTATGACCAATATTCTCATCTCCAGAATCATGTGGTTGATCAACTGAATGATCTGCCATTATCCTTCAAATCAAAAAAACAAATGTTAGTTCAAAAATATAAAAATTCAAATATTTTAATACTACTGTAATCAGAAAATAGAAAGGTGTACTAAGTTACGTAATAGTAAACATTGGTAATATGGTAAGCATGTTAAATAATGGTAAAGATGGTAAAGATGGTAAACATGGTAAACATGGTAAACCTGGTAAACATGGTAAAGTAATTGTCACTGAACAAAAATAATAGATATATAGTTCATGTTATGGTAAACATGATAAAGTAAAATAAACAAACTTAAAACTAACAAAAACTTATACTTATTTTGTTTTAAAACTTGTTTTAATAAATAAAAAACTTACAACATCTAACATTTATGAAAAAAAATAAATGTAAACAAGAAATAAACATATGTTACCTGTAATTTTAGGAATGTACAAATGGATTGTTTTCCCAAATTCCTTTGTCGTGATTGTTCCTTACGGCACAAACCATGTCTTCAACATGCTCATCATTATGTTCTGTTAATCTTTCCATGGAAGTAGGGATCTCACATAAATCAGCATCTTCATCAACTTCATCCTCACCAACATATTGTTTTTTCCCTTGTAAAACAACAGCCCACTGCATATCTGATTGATCTACTACATAGAAAATTTGTTTTGCATGTGTTTCCATTATAAAATAATCAGCTGTGTCTTCCAATCTATTCAAATTAACAAGTGTCATTCCAAATTCATCATGTCTGACACTGTTGTTACCGATAAACCATTTACAGTTAAAAACAGGAACTTTAATTTTAAAGTAATCAACCTCCCATATGTCTTCAATCACTCCATAATATGCACTTGATACAGAAATTGGGTTTTTTTTCTTAGCACTCGAAAAATGCATTGCTTCTGCAAACACCAATACACCACTATTCTGAACTGCACTTCTGTTGTCCTGAGCTTTCGTATGAAATGTATAGCCATTAATGTCATAACCAGACCATGTTATCACATTTAAACATGGACCACCCACTATCCATTTTAATGTCTCTGATACATCTGATCTACCAAGAAAAGTATTTTTAATCCATGACAAAAAGTTTTGTTGTGCTCATTCAAAATCCACATTTCTTTCTTCTTTGGATGACATTGTTTCAACTCATTAATATGCAATGTGATATAAAGTTGAGCATCAGCTATGTTATTCAAGATGTATGATTCTAACTTCTTCATATGTTCAGCTGACAATGATTTGACTTTCAAGCCACGAATCCCCTTTCCCTCATTATTAACTCGTTCATAGAGAGATGGAGGCAAACCTATGTGTTGCACCGCAGCCAAGTAGCTCGTACAAAACTATGCTACCTCCTCAGAAATATACTTTTCAATAATGGAGGCTTCAGGTCGATATGGATTTTTAACATTCCCCTTTAATATTTTCATATACCTTTCAAAAGGATACATCCAACAAAGATATACAGGTCCACAAAGCATTATTTCTCGAACTAGATGAATCATTAAATGAACCATTATATCAAAAAAAGTCGGAGGAAAATACATATCCAATTGAAAAAGTATAAAAATATCATCCTTTTCCAAAATGTTCAAAGCATTCACATCAATTTCCTTGTTACAAATTGAATTAAAAAAATAACACAACTTCATCATAGTCTTTATGACATGAATGGGCAATATTCCACGCAATGCAACTGGTAGAATTTATTGCATCATGACATCACATTCATGTGATTTCATACCTATCAACTTCAAGTCCTTCAATGAGACAAAATTTTTTACATTTGAAGAATAACCTTGAGGCACTTTGATATCATGAAGACACTAACAAAAGCTAATTTTCTCCCTCTTCGATAATGTATGATAAGCTTGGGGAAGAAATGTTCGTCTTCCTTTAAGAGTGGGAGCTAACTCCAAATGTATTCCCATTGATAGTAAGTCTAATCTTGCATTCAATCCATCTTTAGTCTTTCCTTTAATATCTAACAATGTTCCAATCAAACAATCACATATATTCTTCTCCACGTGCATGAAATCAATATTATGTTTAACTTCATGATACCTCCAATATGGTAGCTCAAAAAATATTGACCTTTTCTTCCAAATATGTCTATCATTACCGGATTTTTGTGTCTTTCCCAATGTCACCTCAAGGTTTTTCACCCTCTCAAAATACAGATCTGGTGATAAAGGTTTTGGAGCAGTATCAAATTCTTGTGAGCCATTGAATGCCTTTTTTAGTCTTCTATAAGAGTGATCCATAGGCAAAAACTTTCAATGACCCATGTACACTGTTTTCCTCCCATGATGCAATTGACAATATGACGTCTGTTGTTCGCAAATTGGACATGCTTTATGCCCTTTAACACTGTATCCAGACAAATTTCCATACGCTGGGAAGTCATTTATAGTTTACAGAAGCACTGCATGCAGTTGAAAATATTCCATTTTATAAGAATCATACACCCTAATACCATCATCCCATAATAGTTTCAAATCATCAATCAACGGTGACAAGTAAACATCAATATCATTGCTGGGTTGCTTTGGACAAGAGATCATTATACTCAACATGACATATTTGCGCTTCATACAAACTTCAAGAGAGAGGTAGTAAATTACCAATAAAACAGGCCATGAACTATGTGTACTACTGAGGGTTTGGAATGGATTCATTCCATCTGTGCACAACCCTAATCTGAGATTTCTTATTTCATTTACAAATGTAGAGTACTGCGCATCAATTTTCTTCCATTGTGGACAATCAGCTGGATGACGTATTTTTCCATCACATACCCGCTCATCAGCATGCCATCTTAACCTTTTTGCATCATGTGAATTAGAAAAATAAACGTTTGAAACGATGAATTATAGGAAGATACCAAAATAACTTTGTAGGGAGCTTTGTAATCTCTACATCAGCCTGTGATTTCTCTTTCACCTTATACAATGATGTCCCACATTTAGGACACTCTGACAGAAATTCATATTCCTTCCTATATATAATGCAGTCATTCGGACATGCATGTATTTTCTTGTATCCCAATCCCATCGGGCATAATATTTTCTTTGTCCTTGTAATGTGAATCTGGAAGATCATTATCTTTTAGAAGAATGTCCTTCATCAATTGTAGCAGCTCTGTAAAACTTTTGTCACTCCATCCATGTTTCTCCTTTAGATTAATCAATCATAACACCGCCGACAGAACTGTAAAATCTGTACAACCAGTATATAATGGTTTTTCAGCATCACCATATAGACGCGCAACTGTCGGTTTTATCTCAATTTGTTCTGCTACAATATCACGAATCATTTCTTCAATTACATCAGAGTTACCATCTTGTGAATCATCATCATCAGTGACATTTCGTCCAGTTTCACCATGCCAAATCCAAGGGCTATAACTCGGATTAAAACCATGACATATCAGATGATCTTTTATCTCTCTACTTTTCAACTTCTTCATATTCAAACATTTCAGACATTGACAGAAAAACATGTCACTACTTGGAACATTTCATTTAGAAAATTCCAAAAATGCATCAACACCTTCCTCATATTCATTGCTCATTCGATGTGCCTTAATCCAACTTCGACTCATTATTAATTATAACAAATATCAAAAATATATATATTTTTAAGATAAGACAAATATAAGTTTATATGAAAAAAATCAAAATTTGAATGTAAAACAATTTTAAAATATAAAACAAATCTATGCATATTTAAAAAAATATGCTTGAATATTATTATTAAAAGAAAATATAGTTAGATATAACAGTTTTAAATTCCATTGAATAAAAGAAAACCATGGCGCCTACATGGTTGACAAAAAATTGGAGAAAATAGACTAAACCTGAGAATCAAATCATATTTAAAATAAAAACTCAGATAGAGAAAATCACAATGTAAATCCAAACACCCCTGGACACCCCCCAACCCTCTGGACAGCCCCCCACCCCCTGGACAACCCCCAAAACCCTCTGGACAGGCCTCCACCCCCTTGGAAAGCCCCTCACACCCACCCACCCCCCAGGACACCCCCCACACCTACCCACCCCCCAGGACACCCCCAACCCTCTGGACAGCCCCCCAAAACCCTAGACAGCCCCCCACCCCTCTAGACAACACCCCCACCCCTCCTGGACACCACCCCCACCCCCTACCCCCTTGGACACCCCGCTGGACACCGCCCAACCTTTTGGACAGCCCCCCACCCCCTGGAAAGCACCCCACCCCTCCAGACAGCACCCCCCACCCCTCCTGGACACCACCCCCACCCTCGACCCCCTTGGACACCCCCCAACCCTCTAGACAGCCCCCCACCCACCAGACAACCCCCAAAACCCTCTGGGCAGGCCTACACCCACTTGGACAGCCCCCCACACCCACCCACCCCCTTGGACACCCCCCGGAAACCCCCCAACCATCTGGACAGCCCCCCACCCACCGGACAACCCCCAAAACCCTCTGGGCAGGACTCCACCCCCTTGGACAGCCCCCCACACCCACCCACCCCCTTGGACACCCCCCGGACACCTCCCAACCCTCTAGACAGCCCCCCACCCCCCGTACAACCCCCCAAACAATGGTTTACATATAAAACTGGGGATGGTGAACAAAGAAAAACACATGCATTTAATATATACTTCAACATGAAATAGATGGAATTAAATATTATTAAATATGGCTACTTAAATGATCGTATGATAATTAAAAATAATCATTGATATTCAACTAGTCAAATGATCACAAGTTTCTCGATAACTAATATCATAATTTATTTTATCAAAAAAGTCACACAAAATAGTCCACAAACATGTTTCGCACCAACATCACAATTTAATAAAACAATTCCTCAATTTATAAAACATTCTGAAAATGTTTGACATCTTAAATCACCCCTTTACCTTTCAAAAACCCTTATTAGGTGAATAACATCGCCAAAATATTGCATTTACACCATTTTATCACTTTTTTTAACTCACTAAATCATTTTCAATTTTTATAAAACAATCCCAAGAGGAACAACCATGTTTTGCACACAAAAGACATTCCAAAACCCCCATTCAAGAAAAAAATCATACCAATACAAATCCAAAATATAAATTTCAGCTCAATACACATTTATTAAACCACCCCCATATTTTGATAATTTACCTCAAATAATGTCACAAAAAATACACATGAAAAACAAACTTTTTCATAAAACACCTTCAAGAAGTGTGACAAGGTTTTACACATAACACCCATTCAAAACCCCCCATTTGAGGCCCACATGACAATAAAGAATTAAAAAACCATAATTGGATTCCCCTTTCAAAATTAATGAATCACATTCATAGGTTATAAAATACACCAAAATATTAACCTAAGAGTCACACATTAAAATCACCCAATTTCAAGATAAAATGAATATATAAAATTAAAGACATATCCAAATCCATCAAAAAAAATTGGGACCACAAAAAATATACGATATAGGAAAAACGAATGAAAAAAAGCACACAAAAATATGGTGTTGCGAGTTGAAGGCTTATATGAAATGGGGGTTTTAGAATGCCTTTTGTCTTGCGAGTTGAAAGCACACAAAACAAGTTGAGATGATAGATCCTGGAAAAAAAGAACACAAAAACCGAATGATTTGAAAGCACACAAAACAAACGAAAAAAAGCACACAAAAATCGTAAAACATAAATATAGACTATACGGAAAAAAACGAACGAAATAAATTCGTGGAAGGCTTACTTGAGTGTTGTGAGTTGAGGTGATTGATCCAAGGAGAGTGAAGATGATAAACGTTGTAGGAAAAATGAGTTTAATGCAGCGAGATCGACAAGCCGATTAGGGTTTATCGTACGAGAGAGACGAGCCGCCGAACTGTCGAAAAAAAAATCGTAAATGACAATTCTCGGGGGTTGTTAATATTTTAAATGTTTTATAACGTCGGTTATTTGATAACCGACGTTATAAACTGTTTTTTTACATTTATAATGTCGGTTATTATAATAACTGATGTTATAAATGTATCAGATACGGCTTTTTTTACGTCAGTAACCGATGTAAAAAACACGTAGATATCTCGTTTTTTACGTCGGTTATAAAATAATCGACGTAAAAAAAAAACCCGCGCTTTGGTTTTTTACGTCGGTTATTTGATAACGGACGTAAAAACCGAACACGAGTGCTTTTTAACGTCGGTTATTAAAATAACCGACGTTAAAAATAAACTTACCACATTTGTTACGTCGGTTATAAAATAACCGACGTAAAAAACCACGTTTCACAGATTATCACATCGGTTATATATAAACGACGTAAAAAATGGTGACGTAAATAACGTTTTCTGCACTAGTGCTAGTAGGTTGTTCAGGTACATGAATCCCAAGTGCTATACCCTCATAGGGTGTTGTTACTTATGCTAGGTTATATAATGTGTTAGTAACAACCTATACGGTGTTTTCCCACATATCATGAAATGGAATTCTATATAACTAAACTATGTTTGTGCACCATTTTCACTCATAGGTCAACATTAATAGTTTCTTCCTTTATTTTAGACCACTTTTTGGTTGTATCCTTCTCATGTGTAGTTAACTAAATGTTTGAAATAACCTACAAGGAGTTTTCCTATCTATATTTATATGATATTTTACATAATCGACATTGGTTTATGGTTATCTAGACAGATAATTCATTGTGATGCTGGTATATGCCTAAATATTTATAGTAAACTAGAACCATGAGGGGTATTAACCTATATGAATTTTTAGTGGGGGTTAGTTCTAATCATTCATATGTTTATATCATGACCCTCTAGGGAGCAGTTCCCTATGAATATTCTTAGATACGATCATATCTAGGTAGGCTATGTCAAATGGTTTTTTTCCCTTATAGTTTGACACTATCCTTGCCTCTTTTATATAGTTTTTATGAACATTATTTTCCCTATGTTGGGATGGATTCATTGATAACACCCAATTTTATGTGACCTTAGTCAGAGATTGATCATTTTGGTATAGGTGGTCAGACCTAGTGACCCTAATATGAGACTTAATTGATAGGGCTTGGTGGGATACCTATAGACCCTTAGTTGTGGCTCAGACCCTTGTTGGTTGTCATTCATTTTATTCAAGGCAAACCTATGGGAGGGGTTATCTTGGGTGTACAATTTCTTTTTATCTAGTTATATTGGTTGTGCACTCATGTAGAAGCCTATGCATATAAGGTACTCCTTTTTTACGATATAGTCATGATGATGTGTTTGGATTTTTTAAAATAACCTAGGGTCATTTTGTATCAAGATTGTGTTCAACAAGTAGGATTGTTTGGGTTTCTTTCCTTACATATATGGGGTTATATGGATGATGCTTTTTTATTAGAAAATGACACCTTGTGATAGGTGATCATGGAACAAATCATTGCATATGTAAGGTGATTTATTTTAAAGGAGTGCCAAAGGTACTTTTGGTTAATGAGACTAACTTTTAATATAGAACTGTCAACATGGCCATGTGATGGATGACTCATGGGGGCATGATTCAGTTAATAATGGTATTTGTCAGCTACTTTTGGTAACATTTAAATCATATATTAGAGAGTGGCCATGTGTGATCCAAGGAACAATAGTTCATGTAATGTTACGAACATGGGTTCCCAGTGATTGTGATAAAATAATAAATTTCCATCTATGGTAGAGGATAAATCAAGAATAAATCAGGTTTTATGATGCAATTAACCTATGTCTAGACCTAGACACACATTGTGAGGAGATGTACTGTCAAAGGTTGGTTAAAATTAATTATATTTTTGGCTTATGGGAGTGTCACTTGGGAGAGAAATACCCACCTATCAATGGGATCTTAGTGTACTCCTAATATAGGTATGATCATTCACAATATCTTGACATTGTCATAAGTGCACTGGGATAGCATTGGTTGTTCATTGAGATTTTTTAAATATCTTCTATATTTTGGTGATAAAACCTATTGAGGTTATGCTCTACAAGTTGTATAAGGAAATAAATATGGAGGGGAGTACACCATTGGTCATTTGAGGGTGGTGAGCATCATTGTGAGTTCAATTTCAACATTTTATGTGGGAACCATTCTCGGGAAGCAAGAACAGTTGATGTTTTGGTATCATGGCTTGATGCTCTAGAATGATAAGTTTTGGCCATGCTAGTCAATACATTGAGTGATGTACGGAGTGTGGGCCTTGGATTTTAGAGCTCAGTTGTGAGGTGATGATAATGATTCTCATGTGGTGGGGTGTAACAGATCAGTCACAGTTTAACTTCTTCCATGGTGGAATAGTTATTGATATTGTGGGACAAGTTGTTTTATAGCAAAGAAAGTGTAGTTTTTTAGATTCTTGGAGTGAGGGCATGGTGGTATTTTTACCACAAAATGTTCTCAGGGACCAAAAAGGTTATGGTGGGAGATTGTGAAGACCAATGTTTTTTTGGACTGTGTAATTGAGAAAAATAAATATGAAATTTTTACTTCAGATGCTCGAGAGGGTTAAAATGGTATTTTAACTCAAGAAGTGGAACATGAAAACAAGTGAAGATTTATTGGATTCTGCGTAAATATAGTTCTTATAGTTTTTAAATAAATACATATATATTTATCAATTTCTATTTCAATGTCTATATTATGACTATTATGTTACACCATGGGGTTGAACTATGCTTAACCCGGAGAAAAATGGGGTTTCTAGCCAACTGGAGGGGTCCCCATTCATGAAATATCAATCACATGGTGTGTGATTCTATGAACACACACAATGTAAACTTATTCTTTGAGAAATATAAATTTTTATAAGTACACACCATGTACTAGTACATGGACATGTAGATGAGTGCATTTGAAGAAGTAGTTTTCAAAAATACACATCATGTATTAGGAATACACATCATGTAGTTGGGCTCGACCATATAGCTAAGTATATGGCTAGACATCCCTTATATGAGAACATGGCCATGTAGGGTACACAACTAGACCCCATTTGGGAAACACACCATGAAGAAGTACACAGCCAGGATTAGACACATGGCTAGGCTTTGTGTGGTACACAATAAGGTACCCTATGTAGGGTACACACTATGTACATGTTTTACACATTGTTTACTTTATTACATGCCAATTCTTGATAAAGTACACACCCAAGTGGGACATTAAGAGTACACATCATATACTCGGATATACATGTCGTGTACATCTCCCTTGCTACCCTTTGGATGTTTTCATGTTTGTACATCCCAAAATCCAAATTGGATATAAGAGAAGTCTATTTTGATCATTTTTTAGTAGATCACAATGATGGAACTCAAGGGTTTATTTGAGGACTCCTAAGAGGTTTATGGGGGTGACTAAGCTATGATTGAGAGGTTCTTCCCCCAATTAATGGTTTTTTTATCAATATAGAGTGCGACCTATGATGGGACCCACTTGAGTGTCATTTGAAAAAAAAATAGTGGAATTTTGAGGGGTTTTCCAAGGTCCCTGTCTAATGTATCTTGGGATATTCTCTATTTATAGGGACTAACACATGAGTTGATAAGAAAGATTAATTCAGCGTTCAAACTAACCTAGACTGAAACCATGATCTGAGATGGTTTATGAACCATCTCCCAAAATGATTCCTACATGACTTTTCCCTTGAGGACATATCCCCTCTTAGGACTCCCTATTTAGGACTTTGAGGTCGTGGGTTATTAGAGACCAGTGTGTGATTGAGGATCCTATGTAGGATGCCTTTATTTCTCATACTCCCAAAGGATCCTATGTAGGATTCCTCCACTTTATCACCCTTTTTGTATGGTCCCAGGTAGGATTCATATGATCTTATACTCTTTCTAAGGATTATGTGTAAGATTCTGCCACTAGTTTACTATTGCTAAGGATCTCAAGATAGATTTATTTTTCATACAATCTTATACAGAGGATCCCAATACGGATGTGTTATCTTTTTTGTGGACCTTTAGGGTCCCAATTAGGATACCTCTTTAGTTTTTTGACTCTAGGAACCTAGTGGGTGCCCAAATGTTTGACCAACCCTAAGCCCATGCATTATGGATTTAGGTAGTGATGGTAGACGGTGTCACCTTAAAACTAATACTAAACATGTAATTCCAATGGTAATTGGCGGTAGTGATGGGTTTAGGCATTCATCCAACCTCTCACTTTTAATTATTCATTCACTCGGTTGCTATTGGTGTAGCTATGATTCCAGATATGATTCTTAGATCTTGTCCCCTGAAGCCTGATATGATGTGAAACATATGATAGGGATGCCTATAGGTGATTATTGGGATCCATATTATAAGCCTTACTTGTTTGGATGATTTACAAGACATTCACCATTGTTTATTGAAATTAATGGACTTTTTGTTTCATAATTGGGGTTGAAATTAATGTACACGTCATTCCATAGTTATGATTGTGATTAATGGACATAACATTTCACGTTGGGCATGGTATTCCATGGTTATGTTTAAGATGGGTGGACATTGATTTCCATAGATAATAACATCGAGTGGACACACTTACCCCTAATCTTAAGTATTGTGATATTCTCAAGGATTGATGATGATCTCCCTGAATTATTCTTGAGATACTCCTTTGGATCATGGAGGATGTACTATTACTATATTGTCATGAATTTCCTAAAAATTGGTCCATCGATCCATTTATTGAATTAATATCTCATGACTTGATAATTAATATATCATTCTCAATTATCATTATACATGGACACCTTTTTTATATACCACAGGTCCCAACTTTATTTGTATGATGTAAAGTGATAAGATACATTTTAGTGCTGGACAAAGTAGGTATGATCAATTGAGATCATGAACCCAAGGATCAAATATGGGTTTATATATTAATTTTATTCATTTATGGTTCAGATAAATTGAGGATATTTCATAATAAAACACTTAAGATAGTATATTATAGGTACGCCATTTGGGGTGGCCTACTATGATTTATTTCTCACCCTCTAAATGTGCACATCGGTGTGTGTTAAAACCTTATGTTTGTTTTTAAGAAGAGAACAGATTACCTAGGGATAGGTCTAAGGCCCAGCGTTGCATTATTGAGTGGATTTTATTATATTTTTTCTTTTTGTTGGGCTATATAATCTCTAAAGTTTCTTGGATACCAGTTATGTGGTTCAACTTGGAGTTAGAAGTAGATCCATGTAATTTTTTTTCTGTACCTTTTTATTTACTCTTATATATGTGATCAACCTAGTGGGAAATTAGTACTATATATATGATATAATCATTTATTCCTTCACTAAATTCCATTTTATTATTATCGAATTTTTATATTTAGTTCTTCTAAACTCTAATTATTTACTTCTATGGATGATGTTTTGTTATTTCCATTGTTTTCTTACTCTAATATGATGGAATAATCTCCTCAAAGACACACCCTAGGCCCTCACTAGTATTCTTTAGCCTCTTGAATATGGGTAGTCATGCTTGAATTCTAGTGGCCAACCAGTCTAGTAACTATTTATATTGGTTTTCAGTTCAGGATGTGACATGACAATAGTTTTAAATGATTTTATACTTTAGTTTTTTCTTATACAACCTTATTTTTATTCTCCTTCCAAATTATTAAATTCTATGTATATTTTTTACAATATTTTTAGGTGTATTATTGAGGTGTTGATAAAACTATTTCTAGATTTTATTATGTAACAATTATTTCACAAGTTATTTTATTATTCATTTTTTGATAGTTCAGTATATCTCTTGTTTTTTTCAAATATTTTCAAAAATAGTTTCCCACAATAATTTGATTACTTTTTATTGGACACACATTTTGGGGTGATATGGTTCATGTTATATGATTTATCTCTCCTCACATACTTGTAGTTAGGTTCGGTCGAACAATGTTGGTTAGAAAAATAAATTTTATATCATATTTCAAGTTAACTTGTTTCTAATCCCAAATTATTATTTCCATTTTTTAGTTATGATATAGAAGTTGATAAATTGTATTTTTTTAAGAATATTATATATTATATATTTTATTTTAATATTTTCACCCACTATTTTTTGATAATTTGACATTACTATCATAAATTTATCTTTGGTGGTGTTTTTAGAGTGAATCGGGATGAATTATGTTGTAAGACTATTATTCAGAATTTTTTTTGAATGGGTTGGGATGGTATGTAGTTACATTTTAAGTTCCATCTAAAAATAATAACTATAAATTTATTAATACTTAATCACTTGTGATAATCAGTTTGAAAAAATGAATGGTTCTTCTTCTATTGATGTAATAACACATATATTATCGGAGAAACAATGCTAATCATGTGAAACATATAATTTTTCAATAATAAATCTGGGAATTTTTTTACTGAGGAATTTATGCTGAGTGATAAAAAATAAATAGTTTTTTTGTGAGTAGTTTTAAATGTAAAACTCATCATAGACAACGATCATGGGAAATTAACAAACCATTTTTATATTTTATAATGGATATATTACATAATAAAACCAATCATATTTTTTTATTCCATGGGATAACTTTATCATCTTAGGTTGTGATTGGTTTTTCAATTTTTTTCATTCTTTCAAAAATATTTTCATAAATATGTTAAAAAATATTTTGAATACCTGAGATCACTTTATTTGTTTTTTTATTAAAATATATTTTAAAAAAATTCCCATTTTCATAGTCATTTTGTATAATAATACTTAACATTCATGTGAGTCACTATATTTTATTTAAAAAAATAAAACCAAACAAATAATTAAGGGAGATTATTCATGTTCAACTATCTTTATGATTTTTTTTAGCCTTTCCATAAAATTAAAATTGGTTTCTTTATTTATCTCCTCACATATTTTAGGTTTATTTATATCAGAATGAATTTATCATTAAGAATTATAATAATTTGATACCATTAGAATCAATTTTATTTTTATAATGGTTTGTATGTGTAATGGAATTTTATGGATTTAAGTAAAGGAGTGTGCATTCAAACCGATTAAGGATCTGGAGAATGAATATTGGGTGGATGGGATTATGAAATCCTTCTTTATACATTTGGAACAACAATCTAAAATAGATTACAATAAATCATGGAAGAATCATACATCTTCTCTCTAAGAAAATATAATATTTATGCATGATTTCAATTTTTTGGGTATTCTATATGTTTTGGAGGAGTTCCTCATTGATCTCCCTCTTCCTTTCAATCTCTACAACAAGATTTCCTTAATGATAATTTTTTTAAAGTGGTGTTGTCTAAAATATGAGCAAAATTAATTTTTCTTCTAGAAATAATAATAATTATACAATTAACATCTACAATTTCTAAATGGAGTGGTTAATGTATCTATCAGTAAATCACCCATATGAACATTGATAAATTTCATCGATTTAAATATTGAATTTGTATTGTAAAAAAAAATATCATCCATTTGGGCAGTGGATACCTTAATACTATTTTAAATAAACCATGACATTCCTAAAATTTTTAATATATGAGTTTGAATATAAAATACTTATTGGAATATGAAAAATGAAAATAATATGTAAAAATAATTTTAAATTTAAAATATAAAGCTGAATTATTGGATGAGTTGGATAGAAGGATTATCAAAAGGGATGTGAATAAGAGAAAACTTCACAAAACAAGATAAATATTCTCAAAAGTGTCATAAAAAATCACACATTTGAGGTTTATATCATGTGTCTTATAACTTCTTTAGTGAGAGAATATTTCACATAAAACCAAAGTGATACTCACTTTTTGTGTTCATGTAAACTTATAAGATAAATCTCAAAATATATTACTACCAATTCAAAAACCCCTCAATTATTTATATGATGAGAAAACTGAAAGTAATTCCAAGTTGATAATTTAAAATCCTAGACTTCCCCCAATTGGGGGGAATTTAACTATATTCTGCATCATATAGTGAATTAATAAGATGCGCTATATTCGGGATAGTTTGTGATAGGTGGATGGTGGTGGATGCAATTTAGGATGGACATCAGTGGACCACCAGCATTCATAGGGCATCATCAGACCATAGTGGTTGCGATAGATTCTAGTGATGTAGATATATGGATGACAATGGGGTGATGCAATTGATGACCTTAAATGGTGTAGGTTGGATGGTATGATGGAGTTGAGGTATCCATTGGTGTGATTGCAAGGCAAGGGTCGTCAATGATGGTTATTGTGGGTGGTGCAATCCAACGGATTGACCATATGGATTATGACATCTTCGGTAGGTCTGGGACATTAAGCTATGTTTGGACTTTTCGGTCAGGGTCTTCTTGCCAGTAACAAGGTACTCTATTCCCCTATCTCTATAAAGGCCATGTAATGGGATACCATTACCCAGAAAATGAGAGTATTTTCTTATATTTAGTATAAAATGGGGGGTTCCCTTAACTATTTAAAAAGTTGAATAAAGGATAGGGAAAGTTAGTTAAGAGAAACTATATCACATACCCAATCATGTCTCATGAATCTAGATACATAAACATTCATGACATTCAAATATAAACATGAATTGACCTCATGTCCCACTCATAGAATTACATGCCTATATAACTAATGTATTTTCAAGAGGGTTGGTCAAACAAATTAATAAACCAATTATATTTTCAATGGAGGAATAAAATGAAAACTTTTTAGTCTTGAAAATTAATTAGAATAATAATTTCATTATAAAATATTGATTTTGATTATAAATATTAATTAAATAATTCCCTCCCTTACACAAGGATAAACATATATCAACCCAAAGTATTAAATAGTAATGATGTGAATAACTATTCCAATGTAAATATAATTTTTTTAAAGTATATTGATCCTATTACAAATAAAAATAGGGGTAATTTATGTTTTCATGTCATAGGAAGGAAAACATAGGGTAAAAATTTAACTAACCTTACATAATCAACCAAGGATATCAAAAAGTATTTCAATCAAACTAGTTTTCAAGTAATCTATTATTTAAAAAGAAGAATCCCAAGAACATTAATTTATAATGATTAATTGATATAAAAAATTAAAATCCTTGGTCACAAGTGTACCAAAAATTTAGTGGTGGTAAAAAATTTATTCATCATGGTATTTATGAATTTTTTTTGACAATAAGTTTTTAATATTATTTATATTATCCTTAATCCTGAATTAATATAGAAATATTATAATTTTGATTGAATGATAAAGTCCAAATGTGGAGGTTGGTACACACTACACTTTGATTTATATCCTATTTTATTTATTTATTTTCTTTTAATATTTTGTGGGTTTTCAATTAAAAATCCCATTATAATAATAAATTTTTGAGTTTTTGGTAATTTTTTTCTTTTTTGCGTGTTTTAAGAGAAACTGCATGACTAACTTTATACAGGGTCCATTTTAGTTCATTTTTTCAACAATATTTTTTCTATATAGGTAATGCATGCTGAGGTTCAAACCATGTGATATCAAAAAGAAATTGTGTATGAGATTTGGTTTGTAAGGGTATTAGTGAATGGATTTTGCACAATAGTATAAACCATGAAACAATCATGTACATGACTAAAGTTTCTAAAATAATGTCTTTAAAAGATGGTGCATAGTTTCCGAAATTGTGCATTTAGGCCATGGGGGTGTCTTGGTGAGTCCAGTGAAGGGTGCACATTTGATGCACGATTTGGTAAGTTGTGTGGCAAAACTGTGCAACATACCTAGAATTTTAAAAAAGTTGATTTTATTATTTAAACCATTACTAAAATAATATTCAAAGGGTATCACCCCTACTAATTCACATGAACATGTTTGAGGTATAATTTACGATACCCTCCAGTGCATCCCATTGAAATTTTGGCCTCCATCACCTTGATTTTAGGTGATTTATTGAGGTAAATAATCTTTTTTATTCTATTATTTCTACTTATTTTCTTTTCTTCCCTTCCTCTATTGATTTGGTTATCTATTAATTTAAACCTAGAGGTTGGGTGTAGATGTTAGATTTTGATTCTTGTTATCCTATGGTGTGTGGATTATTTCTTTGGTATTTTCCTTCTTGTATTTGAAGTTTCACTTCATCCACAGTCCATTTGAGGTTTGTTGTTCTATACCTGTACCTTTTTTATTAGAAATCATATATTATTGATCTTTCTAAAAAAATTCCATAAAGTGAAGGTTTTTTATGGTTTTGAATGTATATATAAATAAATTTTTATGCATATGATTTTTCTAAATGGATATTAAAGGAAATGGATGTATGCCATGTGTTTTCTAAATTGAAAAAAGGGGTTTTATGTGGATTTATATCATTAATAGAAGTTTTGGATTTTTTATTCTTTTGATATGATTGTGTATTGGCCTTTAAGTATTATTTATCTTATTTTTATTTTTCTTGTGGATTTTGGTGGTTTTATATTGTAGTTTCCTTCGGTTTTGATGGGTGGCTTGAAATTTATTATAAGGCAGGTTTCTTTGGAACTTGCTACGAATGTTGATATATAAATGTTCATGTGGACATGAATATATAAATGTATTTTTATGAATACATATTATATTAGGTGCTTAGGGTACAATTAAATCAAACACACACACACTACACACACAAGCCTGAAAGGTAGGTCATAGCCCCCACCAAGGGATAACCCACCCAAATACCCACTTTATTACATCATTTATATTTGTCCTGAAGACCCATCAGGCATATATCCTGTTACATGGCCTGTAGGCCCAAATGTTTTTGGCCCAAAGCCCATTTTATTAATTGAACTGCCACAATACCCACACAGTACCCACCACTGCTATAGTGCCCGAAGGCCCATTCCCTCTTGGATTTCAAAAATATTTTTAAAAGACAATAGAAATGTGTGTTCCCAATGTGGTATTTAGAGGTTGTTTAGAAATTTGAGAATGTAGTTTTTTAAAGAGGAATTTTTCTTATAAAATTATAACTAGTTTAAAATATTAAGTTCCTTTTTGATACTTTGAAATGGTTTTGATTAAAATAATGCACCACGCCATGGAAATCATCTTCTATCTGATTATGTTTAGATGATTATTTTTTATATAGAGTGGGGTGTCAAAAGGGTAGTTTTATGACGGTGGTTTGATCATATTATTTTGGATTGTGTTGATTACGATTGATTTGTTTTATGTATGTCCACCTTATCTCTAATTACTATATTCATGGGGATCGTAGGAGTCTTAGTGAGGGATAAGATATTTTTACTATCTATTTCCGATTTGGAAGACTAGATTTGTTATGGTATTAGAGGATATAATGGAGTTCTACTATTGTATATAGTTGATTGAATTCTGTTAACTATTGACTTATGAATGCATCAATATACCAACATATGGTTCTAACTCAAGTACATCTAAGGTAGTTGTAGCACCCCCGATTTCAAGTAAGAAATCATTTATGTTTTTTATGTATGTAAAGTGTTTGAGTGAAGTTTTGGAGGGGTTGTAAGTTTTTTGGATTGTTTTTGGGCTTTTATAATGTTGCATGTTTTGATCATGGTTAGTGGAAACCATGAAACTCCTTTGAGAAACCATGCAATCTAAAACACATGCTTATGGGTAGGCGTATGGTTAGGTGCACGATTTGGTCGGACCGTACATCCACCCATGAGAAACCATGTAAAGTGGCATATAGGGCTTACAGATGGTTAGAACATTTTTTTTATAGCCATGTGGTCCAACAATGTGAGTTTCTCCTTGAGGTAGAGGTGGACGCATGGTTAGCGCACGATTTTCCTAACTGTGTGACTAACCGTGAACGGTTTAAAATTGAGATAAAAAGTGGGTCTAACATGGATTTACCTATAAGCATCTCTTTTTCCTCCATTAAGACCCTAATTCAATTTAGATTCCTCCCAAAGGATTTAGAATCTCTCACCTTTGAAACAAAAGCAATCCTAAGGCAATTCTTTGTTCATTGAAGCCAGATTCCCTTGGTATGTCTTCGTTTGTGGTATTTCTTCATAGATCAAATTTCCTTCTCTCTATTGAAATCCTTGATCTAGTCCATTGGGGATATATATATATGATTATTGATAATAATCATGATGATATATAGCCATTTTTATATTAAGGAAGGATATATAATGTGGGATTTTTGAGATTCAACCTAGTTTTGTTGAAGATTTCGGGTCGTTCTTCATTTTCACCATAATTCCCGCAGTAGGTGGATTCACATTAGACTCCTATTATTAGAACATAAATTATTTATTTAAAATTCATTATTTTTCATGAAATTTATTATGAAATTGTTGGTAATTTCTTGATGAAAACCTTCTTTATTGATGGTTTATGAAATTGTGAAAATTGGTTGTGAAAGTGGTAAAATTATTTCGAAATAATTATTTCAATATGGTTTTTTGGTTTTGATGCATTGAAATGTTTTTTAAATAAAATGTTATTTGTATTTAATTTTTTATAAAATATTTTGTTTCCATGTTGTTGGTTTAAATGGTTATGTGTGAGTTTAATGGGTTGGATAATGGTTGTAAAGTACCACCATCAAAGGGATGGGTTATGGATGTGACGTTCCACCATCAATGGAAACACCAATATTTCATGGTAGTGTGGTTGAGTCTATGTATCTAGTTCTATGAAATAGAATGTTTTATGCCATGTGATTATAGATAATTGGTTGAATGACTTGTTTGGTTGCTTTCCTTGGAAATGTCTTTGAATTGGAAAAATGTTTTGGTAAGAAAAATATTTTTCATAGAAAGGTTTTTGGTTTTGATATAAATAGGTTTCAATTTTTTAATATAAATTTTTTTATATAAATATTTTGACATGATCTATCCTAGTGGTGTGAGTAGGGAATCTGTTTGGGAAAAGCCTATTGAGTTTCATTACTCAACCCTTCTTTGGAATTCTGGTGCTTTTTCATATGTTGTTTATCAGTATATAGGAAAAGTAAAGGTATCACATTAATTTATTTTTCATTCAGAATACTTTGGTTGTATTGTGGATTTGGAGCATGGATTGTGTTGTAAGTTGTAAAGTTAGGTCTTAGATTATTTATGTTTTGTTGGTTTTTTCTTCCTCTTTGTAGATGATATTGATATTGGGTTCTACTGGGTACTTTGATATAGTTGGTTTGATTTGTTATACATTGAGTGTTTTTACATTTTTATCATGCATCATATATTAGTTTTTGTACTAGTAATAATGGTTGTGGTTTTTTATTTTTTAAGTGAAAATATTCCTCCAATTATACTGAAGACATTGTCATTTATTTCTAGTCTTTTTCATCTTCGGGATGTCGCCTAAGGCCATGTTGCAATTACAAATCATCCCAAGCTAATTAGGAGGGGTGGGATGTTTAAAATGGTATCAATCATGGATAGTATATCATTCATTTTTTCATTTTGTATCATCTTTTTTTGTTCTTGACTTTAAAGCGGTATTGATTTTCGTTTTTGGAGTTGAAATTCATTCTGGTTTAGTCCTTGAGTTGGGATGGTAGAAAGGAGTAGGATTGTTCAGATTTTAAATGTAGAGAATAAAAACACATATCTAACCATTTTATGATTAACTTTATGTTACCAGGGAGTGGGTTACATAAGTTTTTTGGAGAAAATTATAGGATTTTTAATATCATTGTTATGGGTTTACCCAATGAGAGGAGCATGACATGCATTTTTGAAATTTATTCCCACCGAGATTACATATTGCATTTCGTGTAATTATTTATCATTTTGGGAAAATGTGTTGATTTTTAAAAAAATTTGAAATTGTATTTAATTTAATGATTTAAAAAATTTCTTACTTCATGTATTATGAAAATGGTTTGATTTTCAAAATAATAGTAGAATTTTAAAAAATTGGTTGAAGTGGGAAAGTGTGGATTTTTTGAAATAATTATTGGGATCCTTGTCATGTGGTATAATTTGATATTTTTAAGACATTAGTTTCTGGAGAGTGAGACTTATAGAAATTTGATTTCATTATAGAAAATATAACTTGTTAGGAATCATACAAACCCACTGGAAAAGGATACTAAGAAGATGCTTTCACCTGAGCCACAGGTGAACCAACAACTGGTTTAGAGTATATTCCATGATTTTACAAGCTGTGGATAGAGGGAAGCGAAGGGATGAATCTTGTGAATTGGATCATTACATTCAATTCCATAATCTGAATCCACCCATATTTTTTGGTGATTCAAAACCATAGAAGGAATACATGTGGTAGAAAACGATGAATACAATATTTCATTTCCTTGGCATACTAACAGAGATTAAAGTCAAGATGGTGATGTATATGTTGTAGGATCTTGTATTCAAGTGGTGGGATTTAGTAGTTCAGGATAAATCAGACAATGGCCTTTAATGGGAGGATTTTAAATAATTCTTTAATAAACAATTCTATCCACATACATTAAGGATCGCATGAATAATCGACATTTTTAGCTTAAATCATGGGATCCACTCAGTGATAGAGTATCCATACGACTTTATGAATTTCGTCTTCTTTGCAACTAACATTGCTACTACTGCATCCTTGAAGGCATGTATTTTTGAATCAAGGATGATGAATTAAATTCACACAAAGATTATCATGATCTATATAATGGATTATAAGGAGATGGTTAATAGAGATACGTCGAAAGATAGAGACATATTTGGAGATACGGGTGGAGGAATCATGTTGATACCCAGTAGAAATTCTGGGAACTCTAATATTTGGAACAAGAGGAAGAGGGGAACCTATTTACATGGTTGTCGTATGACTCAAAATTAGATGGATGGATCAGTAAATCTACCTCCAAAACCCAAGATCAATCCAGGTTTTTTGAAATGTGGTTAATTGGAACCTATAAAGTGATATTGTATGACACCACCTTGGGAATTTCACAATTGCAATCAGATGGGGAATCTCGAGTAATATTGTCACATTTATCCAAGGTCATGTGTTTGGGACACTTCTCATGTTTCGCAGACACCGTATGCTTCAATAGGATAAGGATAGAAGAATAATTTTTATCAAAATAACCAAGCGATCCATTGTGATTCCAAGAATAAGATTACTCCAAGGTAAGGGTAGTATCAACAAGTAAATAAATAACATATTATAGTCAGTAAGAAATTATATGGAATGGAGGTGGTTATTATGGATGATCAATTTTGAACATAGATGATGTGAGGTAGTTTTATTCTAAATTATACCCTTATGAAATATTTGTTTTATACAGATGCATCCCATAAATTTATTTCTTATCATGTTGTTGATTTTATGGGTTTAAATATTCAAATGATTCCTTTTATTTGGAAACATTAAACTCCTTCTGGTCAAAGATAATGTCAAGACTATGTGTGTAAAGAATGCTCTATAACTATTTATGGAGATGAATTTATATGGGATTTATCTTTGTGTGATGAATGTATATGGAATAATCCTGGGTATGGATTGGTTAACTATGTTCAAGGCTCACATCGACTAGTATACCTGATGGGTCAGTTTTACAACTGAGGATCACATCAAGCATCTCGTTAAAGGATAATGTAATGTGAAGGTATGTGAAATAGGATTGTTGGTGCCATAAGTTGTAATGACCTCATACCATTTGGAAACTATGAATTTGGCATCGGTGGAAGAGATCAAGAATAGTAGTTTTCTAAAAGTTTTTGATCAATTTCAGGATGTTTTTCATGAAAATTTCTATACTTTTTCACCCATAAGAGAAGTGGATCTTATGATTGATATCCCCTAAGTGAACAATCAGATCTCACATTCATATTATTAAATAGAATCAAAAGATTTAATGGAATTTAAATTTCAATTGGAAGTGATTTAAAGAAAATATTTTATTCACCTGAGCATGTCCCCATGGGTAGCACTAGTCTTATTCGTCCAAAAGAATGATGGGTTTTTTTAGTTGCATTTAGATTATCATAAGATTAAACAAGTTACGATAAATATCAAGTATCAACTTCCACACATTGATGATCTATTTGAACAATTGATGGGATCTCAGTGGTTTTCTATAATTGACATGCACTTTGGATATCAGCAATTGTTGTTTTGGAAAGAGGATATTACAAAGATAGATTTTAGGAGTAAATATGGCCATTATGATTATATAGTGATGCCTTTTTAATTAAAAATGCACAATATTTCTTTATAGAATTTATGAATTGGATATTTCAGAGCTATCTTGATTCTTTTTTTTATTATGTTTGTAGATTGCATATAGTTTTATTGAATGAAAAGGGTTGATCATGAACAACACATGGAGAAAAAGTTTGGAATCTTTATGGAGAATCAATTGCATTCCAAACAATCAAAGTGTGATTTTTTTGGATATAAGAGGTATGATTCCATGGCCGTGTAATCTTTGAAATAGGTGTTTTTAGGGATCCTGAAAAGACAAAGGATGTTATCTTGTGGAAACCGCCAAATAATGGCTTAGAGATACCCAATTTCCTTGGTATATATTGTTATTAGAGGTGATTTCTTTTTTATTTTTCATGACTAAATTCACCTCTGAAAAGTTCGACAAGAAAAAAAATTCCATTCTAATGGAATATAAAATGTCAAAATTCTTTTTAAGAGATAAAGGTTCACCTCACTTCTACACTGATCTTGATTTTTCCAGAATCAAGACAAGGTTACATGGTGTATTATGATGCTTTAGGATATGGGTGGGATGTGTTCTTGGGTATAAAGATCATGTTGTTGTGAATGAATCAATGAAATTATGGTTTCATGAGAATAACTACCCAAGGCATGATTTTGAGTTAGATTTCTTATTCCATGATTTGAATACATGGCATCATTACCTCTTCGGTGAGAAATTTATAGTGTTTATGAATCATAAGATCTTGAAACATATCTTCTCACAATTGTATTTGAATTTAAGTCAAATAAAATGGATGAAGTATCTCTAGATATTCAACATTGACTTGATGTATATACCGGGTAAAGGAAATTAAGGGGAATATGCATTAAAAACAATGTTTTAGGCTTAGTTGGAAAAATAACCTTCAGATGAGCTATAGTTGATGTTGGTTTTAGCTGACATGGTCTTGGAATTTGAACATTGAGGTGAAGTTATGGTTTTCATCCTAGTTCTATTCATTAATATTTTGGTTGATAAATTAAAAGAGGCACATACATCTGATTCAGAATGCATTTCTATGAGGTAAAAACATAATGGTGGGGGGACTATTTAGGTAGGGAATATAGATAAGACATAAATTTTGTGGTTTTGATATTGGATGGTAATACCTATGGCTTATCAGGAATAACTTCTTCATGATTGTCACCATTCGAAATGAGTTGTTCATCCTGGAATACAAAATATGTATAAGGAATTGAAATAAATTTTTTGGTGGGTCGGTATGAAAATAAGTTGGATAGGTTTTTTTAGATGCATAACTTTTCAGAAAGTTAGGGATAAGAATTAGTGACCAAGAAATATGTTACAGTATTTACTTATTTATATTTGGAAATGGGAGAATATAGCTATGGATTTTATAACAGATCTCCCATGAATGTTTTGGAAACACAATACCATATGATTGATAGTGGATTGCATCACAATTTCAGCCCATTTCATCCCTATTCAATAATCTGATATGGTGGATGACTTATAAAAAATCAATATATGGGAAGTGGTAAAGAGACATGACATACCAGTTTCAATAGTATCAAACAGAGATCTGAGGTTTATGTCTCCTTTCTGGAAATCCTTACAGTAATGCCTTTGGACTTAGTTGACAATTATCATGGTGTACCATCGTCATATGTATGGCTAATCCGAAAGGATGATGAAAACATTAGAATACATGTTTCAAGCTTGTGAAATGGATTTTGGTGGCTCATGTGAATATCATATAACATTAGTGTTATTATCTTATAACAATATTTATCGTGCCTTGATACATATGGATTCATTTGAGGCATTGTATGGTCATCCTTTTTGTTATCCACTTTGTTGGGTGGAAATAGGTTTCACTTCATTGGTTGGTTAAAGCCTTTTCCAGGAGACAATGGAGAAGATTCTGTTCATTAGAAAAACAATAGAGACGACTCAGAATAATCAGAAATCATCTTCAGACCTTCATCAACATCTATTTTCATTCAAGTTGAGTGATCATGTGTTCTTGAGTATATCACCAATATTTGGCATCATTTTTTTTGGAATACAAGTAAAGGTATCTCCTTGATAAATAGGCCATTTTTATATACATTACTGGGTCTTTGAGGTCACATATTGGTTGGATTTTTCCCATGGTTTAGTGCAGCGCATAATGTGTTTCATGTATCTCAGTTGAAAAATTATCATCCTAATCCTAACTTTATGATTATATGGTATTATGTTGACCTAGAGATAGATTTTTCATTGGTATATATGTCGATACATATTTTGGATAGGAAAGAAAAAGTATTTTGTGGGAAAAGCATTTGTATAGTGCGGATTTTGTGATAACATGGTCAGATTTAGAATGAAATGTGGGAATAAGAGAAAGAAATGGTTGAGATATGACTCAAACTCTTTCATGTAAAGAGATGTTTTCTACTTTCTAAGTACATAAATTCAAATTTTGGGGAGTACTTAGCACCCCTAGTTTCATGTAATTAACCATTTCTTTATGTTTTTTACGTATGTAAGGTGTTTGGGTGATGTTTTGGAGCATTTGGAAGACTTTTGGAATGTTTTTAGTATTTTATTATGGTTCATGGTTTGAGTATGATTAGTGGAAACCATTAAAATCCTACAAGAATCTATACAATGTGAAGTAGGGGATTCTGGGTAGGTTCATGGTTTGGACAGAACATGACACTGCCCAATAAAAACCATGTGAAGTGGGATATAGGGATTCTACATGGTTAGTGCATGATTTTTATAACATTGAAAGATAACCATGTAAGGTTCCCCTTAAGGCATAGGCTAGCACACATTTAGTTCATGGTTTTCCTAACTGTGGGAATAACCGTTCATGATTTAAAATGAGATCCTAAAAAGGGGATCTCAATCGAATTTACCTCTAAGGTTGTCATTTTTCCTCTATTTCAATCCTAATTAGATTTTTATTCCTCCCAATGGTTTTGGAGTCTCTTCCCTTCAATCCAAAAGTAATCTGATATCAATTCTTGGTTTGTTGAATTTCCATTCCCTTGGTAAGTCTATGCTTGTGGTAGTTTTTCATTGAAATACTTTCCATATCTCTCTTGAAATCCCAGATCTAGTCCGTTGGGGACAAATATATGATGTTTGATGCTAATCATAATGATATATGTTTTTTTTATGTTAGGGAAAGAGATATATGGTAGGGTTTTATAGATTCAACCCATTTTTGTTAAATATTTGGTATATTTCTTAATTCGCTTCATAATTATCAAGGTAGGTTGATTCACTATTGACTCCTCTTATTATAACTAGAAGGCTTGATTTCACATTGATGTTTTTTTCTTAAAAGTGATTGTGAGATTTTTGTGAATTTCTTTGTGAAAACCCTCTTTGGTGATGGTTTATGAAATTATGAAAATTATGTAGGAGTGTGGTGAATATATTTTGAAATGATTAATTTAAGATGGTTGTTTAGTTTTGATGCTTGGAAAACTATTTTTAATAAAATGATTGTTTTGTTGAAATGTTTTGGAAAAGAATTTTTTTGCATATTGTTGTCTTGAAACTGTTATGTGCGAGTTGAATGGGATGGATAATGGTGGTGAAGTACAACCATCAAAGGGATGGGTTATGGACTTAAATTTCCACCATCAATGGTAACACAAGTCTTGTGTAGTTGTGTGGTTCAGTGTGTGTATATGGTTGTGTGAAATAGAATGGGTTATACTAGTTGATTATTTAGAATTGGTTTAATTAATTGTTTGGTTTATTTCCTTGTAAATTTCTTGGAATTGGAAATAAATTGTATGAAATGTTTTTTATTATAAATGGTTTTGGATTTGATGTAAATTGTTTTCAATTGTTTTATATGAATGGTTTAATATAAATGTTCTTACATGTTCTATCATAGTAAAGTGAGTAGGGAAGTCAATTGGGGAAAACCTATTGAGTTTCATTACTTATCCCTGATTTTGCACATTGGTTCTATTGTAGATATTTTCTATCAGGATACAAGTAAAAATAGGTATCACATTTCGTTATTGGTTATTCATGATAGTTGGATTTTATTGATGAGTTTGATCATGGATTGTATTTGTAGAAATGGAGTTAGGTCTTAAGTTTTTTGTGTTTTATTGGTCGTATCTTCCGATTTGCAGTTTATATTGATATTGGATTATGCTGGGTACTTTTATATCCTTGTTTTGATTTGTTATAAATTTATTTTTCTTACATTGTTATCATCCATCATATAGTATTTTTGGAAATGGTATTCTTGGTTGTGGTTATTTTATTTTCAAAGGGAAAAATGTCCACCAATTATACAAAATCCCATTGCATTTATTGTGAGCCTTTGAAATGTTGGGTATATTGCCTAAGGCCTAGTATAAGTTCTATCTCGACTTAAGACAATGAGGAGGGGCGGGGTGTTATAATAGCCTCATGATATTTTTAGGAATTTACCATTATTATTTATCTTTTAAAATTTCGTTCTTAATATATCTAGTTTATTTATTATTACATTATATTATATCCCCTTATGATATAATTCACTAGTTCCATTTTTTATATTATGTTTCCTCTTTCATTTGACCTAATTCATTTATTTAGTTGATGTTTTCTTTGGTATGATTTATAGTCATTTTCAAAAAGTTTATTGATAGGTATATATTAAAAATATATTATTTGAGAAAGGTTTCTAAAAAGTTTTTTTAAATCATATTTTATGTTTTAAAGAATTTTTTTGTAAAATATCACGATTAGTTATTTTAAAAATATTAGAAATATATTTTATTTGAATATTTCAAACTAGAATTGATATAATATTTTAGAAAATGAAATTCATGGGCTATTTAGTAATTACATAATGAGGTGTTATGATCACACCCTACTTATGTAAATCAATATCTGTAGAACCGATATTGTTTTTAATGTTCTGGTTTATCTCTTGGTCACTCATAAAGTGAGTCTTTATGATGGATAGAGAGTGACAAAGAGGTCTTATGAATATCATGTCAGAATAGTGAAGTTTGTTTTCAGTTTTCAATTTTCATTTCAAATGTATCAACCAGATCATCCCCCTATACTTTGATCCAATACTTGTGACACTATTATTATATATTTTATTTGGATTTATTTATGTACTATTTATATCTTATCTAGTTTTTTTATATATTTTATTATCTTATTCATGTTATTCATGGATCTATAATATACGGGTTTCATGCTAGAATTCTGGATAGAATATTTGTGTCACTTGTTTTTTATTGGGATAAATCATTATCATTTGTTCTCATTTGATTCCATGACACTGGTTTTTAGCCCAAGAAGATTGGGAACACACCCCGGCCGAGTATGTCATGGGAAATCTCAGGTGCCTTATTTAAGGGTTTTCGTGGGATAGTTCAGGAAAAAATAGTATCATAACCTAGTTTTATAGATACCTAAGTTCTTGGATCACATTTTTATGTATAATGCTTTATATATGGGATATTAAGTTTGTTATATCTTGAGAGAAAGTGTAGTAATAGTCCTACTCATCTAAAACCTCAAGTTGGCTTGGATTTTCTCGTGGTAATTATTTAATTTTATGATTTATTTAGTTATTCCTGATCTATTTTGATTTTCAATGATGGTATTTCATATTATATTGATGTTTTATGGGTTATTCAGAGGTTTTCCATATTTTAGAGGTGAACAGGAAGGGAGAATCAGAGTGTCATGGTTACCCAAATTAGCCTGGAAAACCAAGTAGAGATCCTAAAAATGTATTTTTTTTATATCCAATGGAATTATTTATGGTCATTACACGGTACACCAAACCTTGTGGTCAATCCTTATACACTTACTAGATTCCCCAAATTTTTTTCTAACTTCCTTTGATCCAAATAATTTTATATTGTACATAAATGTTATTTGGGGTGATTTGAGGAGATTTATATGATATATTACTGATTTATATATTGGTTTCAATATATTTTATAATTTAGACTTTATTTTTCAAAGGTGAAAATTATTTTTCAAATTTTAAAAAGTTTTTTTGAAATTAAATGGGAATTTTTTAAGGTCGATGACCTGCATATCTTTAAAATAATGGATTTTTTTTTTGTTTTGAAATGTTTTTAGGTGGGAAATTAATGTTTTGAATTAATGTATGAGGTTAAAGTGGTTTTATAATAATGTTCTTAGATTTTGAAATTTAAAAGTGAATTTTTTAGATGGTTTAAGAGGGGATTTTTTATATTATGCTATGTGGTTTTGATTAATTATTTTAGGTTATTTTTTTAATTGAGAATTGAATCTGGTAGGGAATGATTTTCTTTAGTTATTTTTGATTGAATTCCATATATCCTTGTTATTTAGAGTATTCCTCCTTTTTTGAAGAATGGTATAGATTTGAGGGTGTCCTATTTAGTTGATGACACCACTAAGAACCACGATAGAGTGGTGGAGTCAGTTTCCAATCAGTTTTTGCATTTATTTTTAGGTGATTGAGGTTATTTATAGGATATGGGGTGGATTAAAATAATTAAAACAAGTTTTTATGTCTTCAAGAACTCCTGATTGTATGAGAGGGACAATTTTTTTGGGTTTGTGTGAAAGGTCTAGTTTGGATCAATGGAAGACAATTTTTTGGATTCAATTGTACGATGGGATGATGTGGGTATTCATTAAGACCATATTTCTTTAGCTGCTACTTTATTTGAATTTTACCAAGATAGGGTGGTAGAGCTCACAGGTCTTCCGAATAACCAATGTATAGTGATGAAACATATTTACCATTTTAATGAATTGATCCTATATTCTATAAAACTATCATGAACCAGATCTGGTCACCATCAAACTGGATCCTAACCCAGTCTATGGAATGGTTTGATGGGTATTCCCGATCCCCATGGGTTTGCACAAGTTCTCGGGTATCATAAATAAAATTTTAGGAATGATTTACCTAATTTTAGAATCACTAAATAGAAAACAATAGTGGATTAACTGAATCAAAAAATTTCCAACCAAACAATCATTAAACAAAATTTAGAATTGTAAAATGAGGTTTCTGAAAAATCCAATGGACTACCATAATGGAATAATTAAAAAATAGCATACCAAGAACCACCTCCTCGAAAGGGGGAATTTCCCTCAAGCCATCTCCATGACAGTGCATCAAGAAGGACCTCTAGAAATCAAAACCACTGGTTATAAAAGAATTCCTCAAACCAGCAACAAATATTACCAAGTCTACTCACACCCAAATCTATAAGTATGGTGTGATCCTAAGCTCAATAGGATTCCACCCAAATAGATTCCATGTGATAAAAATTTCAAGATGAAAATACTGCAAGTTTTTATAAAGAATATTTCTAGTAACACTTTCAAGAGATGATACATTGAAATGGAAATAGTTTTTGAGAGGGATACTTTAAATAATGTAAACATTTAAAAAAACACACATGCTACTATATTTTCTGGCCAATCACACTGTATACCAATGTTATGTACAATATATTCAATGAGCACTACTCTTGGGAATAGCCCTAGGTACTAGCTAGCTGTGGAGACCTAGGTACATCTTATCTCAGTGTAAAAGTATCAACAACAAGTATTTGTCTCAAGCACGAGCCACTTAGAGGGGAACCCCCAATGGCTATGTGGTCCCCAATCATCATAATTCTAGTTTAGTTACTGTTTTCATCATCAACCTTGCTATGTGAAACAAGGATGATACTACTCTGGATCACTAATATACTAGTCCTAGTCCTCCCACCTAGATACATGGGTTTCTATATTTTTTCTCAATCAAGTTCCACACGTCATAAAAAACTAATTTCAAATAAAAATTACATTTCTAAATTATTCACACACTAAATAGCCCACAAACATGTCACATAATTCCATTTTTACCTTCAAATTCATTTTAACATTATACATACACCAAAATATCCCACAGACATGTATCACACCTTTCTCACAATTTAATAAATTGTTCCAAACATTTATAAAACATTATCCATAAAATTTAACACCAAAAATCATAAATTTCTCTTTAAAGAACCCTTTTTAAGAACACACGCGAACCAAAATAGTACTTAAACATGTTTTTCACACTTTTTTGTAACTCAATAAACTATTTTATATTTTTATAAAACAACTTCAAGGATTATAAAAAGGTTTTTCAGACAAAATCCATTTGAAAACCCCATTTCAAGGCCAAGTGCACACCAATACCAAACAGAAATAAAATTGGAATCCCTAGAAACATTTAATAAACCACTTTTATATGTTTTAAAATGACCATAAATGATACCACAAGAGTTACACATGAAAAACACACATTTTCAAACCAAAATGAATCTTTAAAATCAAACACTCAACCAATTCCAAAAATAATGGTTTTTGCTCCACACACAACATATGAGGAAGATGATAAACAAGTAAGTCTTGAAAATATAACACATAAAAAAATGAATACACATGGAATTGCCTACCTTTGATTCTGAAATCTCAAATCATTGTGCGAAACATAAAACACACCTCTTCCCCACCACGAGGGAATGAAAAAAAACCCTAATCCACAATATTGATCGAAGAAACTCAAAATTAATCCTTAGGTATGAAACCCAAGTTTCGGGACAATTGGAACTTCAAGGATGGCAGAATAAACCCTATATAAATGTAATTAAAAAAAGATATAATACCTTACATGATGAAATCTTGAAGTTACACCACCAAAACCCCCTTCAAAAATGGGTTCCAAGGGAGATTGAGGGATCTTGAAGACCTCCCATTGATGTTAGGGTCAAATTGGTGAATAAGGGGTGTATTAGGTTTATTTATAAAAAGGAAAATTTTGAATAACATAAAAAAAATAATGTGATGGACACTATGCATGGTTTGTCAATAGGGTTTAGAAAACCGTGTAGCCAAACTGTGTGCCATGTTCTATCCACCCAAAACATTCTAATATTCTTCCAAATTTAAGGGAAACTTAGGGTAAACCAAAGTGGAAATATATTCCAATAATATAAGATAAATAATTCCCCAAAATTCCCAACTTTACACACCTGTCTCCCAAAAAAATAACCTAGAACTTGACCCAATCCAGAACGAAGGAAAAACTAAAAACTCGGGTGTCACAATTCTCCCCACCATAATGATTTCCATACACAGAAATCCAAAATAAAGAAACAAATAAAAAAACAAAACCCAATACTATCTCTAACATAAAAGGGGGGGTTCCCAATAAAAAGGAAACATTGACACTACTGGTAAGAAAAGTGGGCTATGAGAAAACTCGAGAGTCCAATATGGAATCCCCATGTAAGAGTAACCGACCCCCAAAGCCCAAAACATCTCTAGTTGATCAATAAAAGGGAATTATAACCTCAAAAACCAAAATATACACCGCTTTCTTAATAATAGAAAACATAATAGAACTGCATCCCAAGACAAAACACCTTAACCACTACACAACGAAGCTCAAGTAATTTACCTAAAAAACTATAAATTTCAATGATGTTACCATTTCCTTACTTCAATGAGACCATTGTGAATACTTCAATCCCAAAATTTACTCAAGGCTGATGTTTGTGGTTAATTATCTCAAAACGAGACTACCTATCTCCAAGCCAACACCAATGAAAAAAACTGAGTTACTAATATGGGGATACCTGAACAGAATCTCCACTATAATTGACAACTTAATTTCATATGACAGAACTAGGACACCAATGGGGGAGGCCTGAATGGACTCCCCACCCTTAGGGATATACTAACATTAGACTAATTCCAAAATAAACTACCTAAGACCCATGGTGGGTCTCCCCACTATAATAACCAACCATATTAACCAACTAGAACAGGGTGAAAAAATACCCCATAAGACCCAATCCCCACTTGGGGGAGGGGTCAATCAACGAAACCCAAACCAACAGGGACATTATTCAGATCACCACTCCCCCAAAAATTAATATCATCATATGAGTCAGACCATAAATAATATAAAAAAGATTATACAAGGTTATTCATACACGAACAACCATATAGAGAGTTTCACCCAAAAGGGTTCAAGCTCTGGGGGTTGAGAAAAAAAACCACCCTGGCACCTTATAACCAAGGAGTGAATTTTCCACTAACACGGATTAGAACCATAAGGGATAGGGTCCACACGTCCCTTTCCACCACACCAGACCACTTATAACAAAACCACCACATCGAAACCTCAAACTGTCTCCACATCCCACACCAGAAACATAAGTTAAACCAAGATCCCTTACACCCCTGGGGTTTCTTGACTATGTGACAAATTCACTCCATGACCTATGTCTAGAGATCATATGAATTAAGAATCTCCTACCTCACATTCAAGAACTAACACCCCCAAATAGAACTTCTTCCTCTAGTGACACAAGAAACAACCCCACTATCCAAAACCATAAGCAGAACACAACACTTCTCAGAAACCACTTACCTTTTTATGTAACCTTTGCCAATATATGGACTTAAAATATTCACATGCATCACCTCTTACAACCGAAAAAATAAATATTTGAAGTAAGAATACAAGGAAGACACTTCCCTCAGAACATGGAATTCATAGATCTTAGACAGAGAGAAACACTTTCGTTTAAGCCGAAGCCCTCAAAATGTTCGACAACAACCAACTTTTCTATTAAATGAAAGAACAACACAAAAAATTAATGTTGAAAATTACCCTAGATACTGGTATAAACATTATAAAGAGTGTGACCTTGATCCGAGCCCCATGTATAATATGATTATCAAAAGAAACCATAAGAGCCTCAAATGACTAGATTTTCCACCCTAGTGGCCTAACATGAATCATTTTCTCATTAGATACCAAAGAAATACCCAAAGTCCCTTAAATACTATAGCGAAGACCTCCAACTCTAGAACTCCAGACTTCTTTAACATTCCTCACTAGTATTCCCTTTCACCACATCCAAAAAGAACCTACAGACACAACGATGTCAAAATTCACCTTTAAAGACTCAAGAACATTAAGAGACTAAGGTTTATTTCAAGTTTCCACAACCACTCTCCTACTACAGAATATTCCACTTAACCAAAAAATAAGAGGGGATACACTCAATCTCCAAATCTCAAGAAGAAAGTTCTTATATTGATCAACTAGAGGATCTTCCAATGGAGAATCACCTGTGGCCGCACTTCCAACGTGCATTAACTCTTTTTTGGTGTGTACCCTAGCAAACAAGAAAACCCAAGGACCCAACCAAGCTAGTCTATTAGTCAAAACATACCATAAACCAAAACTCAACAGAAGAGGGGAACCACCACAAAGGATTCCCGAAACGTTTCTCATAAAAGACCACTAACCAAAACTTCAACCCAACTTACTAATAAAACACAAACCCAAAACATCATTCGAACAAGAGGGGTTCCTGATCTAAAAACATCCCACAATAACATTCACAAAAACACATAACACACCCCACCCAAAACATGGTTTATCAAAACATCAAATTTTCCTCAAAAATCATTTCATTGAATGTAAATGGGGATGGTGTTTAGTACATTCACCAATGGTATCTCATGGGCCTCACACATGCATGTTCTCATGCCACCATGGGCACCCATCTCATTCCATCTTGAGAACTCATCCACTTTTTCTTACACATAACCCATTCATGTTGTCACCCATGATAACACCAAGGATCAAAACAAAGTTCTCTACACCTCTCAAAACCAAAACATTTCATATCACTCAAAATAGAATGTCAAAACCCACTTTAAAATCATCCTTGTTTTTTAAACCATCGAGTTTGTGAATCCACATGTTCTGATTGTAAAAATACAATATCATCTTCCAAAAAGACCATTTCATTAAAATCCACCTTTTCAAAACCTCGTTCAAAACTATTCTGAAAACCCATTTTCAATCCCATTGAAAATCACACCATTCCAAATTTTAAATTCCATTTAAAATAGATTTCCAAAACCCTATTTAACATAAATTACACATTCCCACTAGTAAATTTCAGTAAACCACATGTTTAAATTATGAAAATAACCTTCCAATAAACTCAACACCATTTACTCAAGGCCATTTCCATTTTAAAATATAGTTTCCATAATTTTCAAAGAGGAGATTTTCATAACGATTTTACAAAACCCATAAAGTTTATGAATGAATCAAGGGGAAAGTAGTGAAAATGGATGACTCAGATGTATGGTTGGAAGATATACGCCAGTCACACCACTATCACGGATAGTGTTTTAGGAAAATTTCCCCAACTCCACATGGCTTTCCAGGACCTACGAGCTCACTAAGACCATTGTCCAAATTCCCATTTAATTTCCCAAATAACAAACAACCATAAAAACCAAAAGACTCAGATGAAACCAGACTTATCCTGGTAACTCAAGTGCTAAAATGAGGTGTGATGGACAAGAACCTTACTCATAACTAGAACATATAGTTCTGATAATCATAGCTCCATTCTACCCGGACTCTTTCCAAAAAGAACATAACCCAAAAGAGAGAACCTCCTTTGATACCATTTTTCCACAAACTGGATCTGTTCACCATCAAACTAGAACAAATCCCAGTCCATGATAACTCTCGAAGGGCATTGCCGATCCCCAGAAGCTGTCACAAGTTCTTGGGTATCATAAATAAAGTTTTGGGAATGATTTACTTGATTTTAGAATCACAAAACAACAAACAACAATAGATAAGCTAAATTTATAAATCTCCAACCAAACAAACATTAAAATAAATCAGAATTAAAAAACCTGGTTTGTAAAAAATCATAAGGACTACTATAGGAGAATAATTTCCAAATAACATTCCACGAACCACAACATGGAAAGGGGGAATCACCCTCAATCCATCTCCAAGAAACTGCATCAAGAAGGATTGCTAGCAACCTGATCTACTAGTTATAATATCTTTAACCAAACCTGAAGCAAACATTACCAAGTCTACTTACACCCAAAGGTATAATTAGGGTGTGATCCTAATCCAAGTAGGATTCCACCCAAAGAGATTCCATGTGATAAAAATTTTAAGATGAAAAGCTTGCAAGTTTTTATAAACAGGAATGCTAGAAATACTTTCAAAATATAAAAAATTAAAATGGAAACAATTTCAAGAGTGGTACTCTAAAGAATGTAAAAATTTAAAAAAAACACACATGCTACTATATTTTCCAGCCAATCACACTATATGTTGATGGTAAGTACAATATATTCAATGAGCACTAGTCACAAGAAAACCCCTAGGCACTAGCTAGCTGTGGGGCTCTAGGTACATTGTATCTTGGTATAAAAGTATCCATTACAAATTTCTATCTCATGCATGAGCCACTAGGAGGGGAAATGCCAACGTTATAGTGGAACTAATCATAATTATCATATTTTAGTTAGTGTTTTCATCACCAAACATTCCAAGTGAAACAGGGATAATACCACTCTAGATCGCTACCATACTAGTCTTAGTCCTCCCACCTAGATACCCAGGGTTCCCTATTTATGATCAATCAAGTTCCACAAATCATAAAATTCAAAATGAACATAAAAATTCTATTTCCAAATTATACACACACTAAAAATACAAAAAACATTTCACATAATCCCATTTTCACCTTAAAATTCATTTTAACATCATACTCACACCAAAATATCCAAAAAACACATCTCATATGTTTCTCTCATTTAATAAATCGTTCCAGCCATTTATAAAACATTACCCAAAAAGATTGATATCAAAAATCATCACATTATAGTTCAAAACCCCATTTTAAGAACATAAGCCCACCAAAATAGTACCTAAACACCTTTTTCAGAAATTGTGTAACTCAATAAACCATTTGAGATTTTTACAAAATAACTCCAAGGACTATAACGAGGTTTTTCACACAGAATCCCTTCAAAAAAAACCCTTTCAAGGCCAAGTGCACAACAATACCAAAACAAAATAGAATTGTAATCCCTAGAAACATTTAATTAACCACTTTAATATGTTATAAAATTATTTTAAATTATACCACATGAGTTACACATGAAAAATACACATTTTCAATCTAAAATACAACATTAAAATTAAACGCTCAACCAATTCCATCAATAATGGATTTCACACCACAAAAAACATCTGAGGAACATTCAAAACAAGTAATTCAAGAAAATTTAACTCATAACATAATTAATACACATGTAATCACATACCTTAGATGCCAAAATCCCAAATCATTGTGTGAAACATCAACCACACCACCACCACACCATAAGGGAAATAAAATAAACCCTAATCCACAATATTGATCCAAGAAACACAAAATTAAACTATAGGTATGAAACCCTAGTTGTTAGACATTTGTAACATCATGTATGATGGTAGAAACCCTATGTAAATTGATGAAAACACAGGTAGAATCACTTATTTGAAGAAATATTGAAGTTCCACCACCCAAAACCCCTTAAAAAATGGGTTCCAAGGGAGCTTTATGGAGCTTAGAGACCTCCCCTGGATGCTAAGGTTGAATTGGGTATGAAGGGGGCGGGATATGTTTATTTATGGAAGGTAAAAATTGGAATAAAATAAAAATTTTAATTTGATGGATACTTTTCATGGTTTGGACGCATGGTTCAGTAAATTGTGTGGCCAAATTGTGCACCCCGTGTGAAAGGTTTGGCTGCATGGTTTAGTAAACCATATGGACAAACCATGCACTATATTATGTCCACCAAAAACATTCTAATTTTTTTCAAAATTTAATGGGGATTTATGGGAAACCTAGGGGAAATATAAAACAAGAATATAAATGAAATAGTACCCCAAAATTTCAATCTTATCACACCCAACTCCCAAGAAAATGACCATGAACTCGACACAATCTGGAACAAAGGAAAAACTAAAAACCCAGGTGTGACAAAATTTCTGGTCAAGTGACTCCTTTAAGGATAAAATATTCATGAAGGGTCTCTATTTGGATCCCATTTCTATAGAGCTTTCATCTAGGATTACTTAATTTAATGATTTAGGGGACATAGATTTCATAGCGGAGTTGGTTTTTTTGGGAAAACCATAATAGGTGATATCCCTATCTCTTTAAATGGTGGTGAGTGTTCCATATATGGTTTGGATAAACGTATAGAGGAACCTATTATAAGATATTATTCCTCTATAATTTATTTTTCTTCAAGGAAGAAAAAATACCTCATGTGCTTCTAGTGTAGTCGATTCAGGCATTTTAATCCCTTCTGCTCAAATGTTCCAAATACTTTTCACCACACTGGCTGGTTGGGACACATTTAATAGTTTTTTTAAGAATAATTATTTCATAAGTAATAAATCCTTTATAAACTTTGAATCTTTATGACATATCCATTTTTTGGTTTTAAAGTTTCTCAAATTATTTTCTCTAGTATTGATCTTTGTCATGAATTTTAGTATGTTTTCTGTTTTGTTCCCACATTGAGAGTAACTATTCATTGATGAATCTATGAATGTAACTTCATTTTTTTTGGTTTCTTGAGTCTCCTTATAAATTAATTCAAGTATTACCTCCTTTTTGTTGTATTAATCTATCTTTCAAGTGGATTCCTGAATGGAGAGGAGATATAATATAGAATTTTTTTTCAGGTTTCTCTCATTATAGTGGTCAGGTGTGAGTTTTATATTTGTATATAGGATGTTGAGTGTGTATATTTGGCTATTTCTATGGATATATAAATTTTTTAGAGGGTCCTTTATATTTTCGGCAAAAACCATGGATTGTTTCCCTTTATATTAAAACTCTTTTACTTTCAAGGGAAACAAAGTGTTATGGTGGGGATATTTGTCACAACACACAATTTATTTCATTATTATATATATATATATATATAATATTTTAATCTTATCATTTGGTTTTGGGCTTAATTAGACTGAAAAGTTTTAATTTTGGAGTTTTTTGGAAATTTATTTCATCAATGCATGATTAGTGCACACTGTTAGGAAAAAATGTGTGAGAACCTTTTTACAGGAGTTTTTGTAGTTTATTTTTTTCATACATGTTTTTTCTTTCTAGGTTTCCCATGATTGGGTCCAAACGCATCAAAATAAAGGAGAAATAATGTAAGAACTTTTTTTTGAAAGGGTACTAGACCATGACTTGAACAAAGTTATTATAAGTTATGTGACAAGCGTGTGCAAGTCAGCAATTTCTAATATACAATTTTTTCATGGTTGAGGCATGGTTTCCTAAACCAAGTTGGTGTCCTGCTGAGTCTATGTAAGGGAACATGGTTGGTTTGTGGTTTGGTAAAATTTGTAGCCATGCCATGTGACTAGGCCTCAATTTTGAAAAATATTATTTCCATTTTCTACCCTCCACCAAAATACAACCCCAAAGGGTCTCTCCACCTCCCATTTTATACAATCAGGCTTGAGAGATCCTTTTTTATTCCCTCACTTGATTCCCCTATGAATTTTTTCCTCCTTCCCCTTGGTTTTGGGTGTTTTATGGGTAAACACTTTTTTCCCTTCTCCTCTTACTTCTTCTCTTGTTTTACCTTACTCTATTTCTTTGGTTCACTCTTAGAATTATCCAATAGGCTGGTGTTGATGTTATCTTGTGATTATTGTTGAACTAGGGTGTTTATATTGTTTATTATGTCTTTCAATTCTCATATTTGAAGTTTTTATTTATCTCCACTATATTTTAAGAATATGTTTTTGTGTCTTTGTGTTTTTATTCAACCCCATCCATTCTTGAGATTTATAAAATTATTTTCCCTAAAATTAAGTTTGTTTAATGATTTAGAATGGATTTAAAAAGAAATTATTAGAATATGAATTTTAAAATATATTTTGAATGAATTAATAATATTCCATATGTTTGATAAAATTATTAAAGATATTTTTTTTATGTATTTATGTCATTTAATTGGTGTTTGGTATTTTCTATGTTTCCATTTGATAATCTAATGTTTTTGAGATATTTGTTTCTTCTGTTTATATTTATTATTGATTTTATCAAGCTAACTTGTGGAATCATTTTCTTTTGATGGGTGGCTTGTAATGCGTTCTCCTTGTTGGTTTACTTGGTACTACCTATTGATATTGATATATATATTTCCATGTGGACGTGCACATATAAATGTATGTGTATGTATATATATATATATGTTTGTGTGAGTGTGTGTGTAGAGATATATATATACATATATTAGATTTCATAATATATTTTCATTAAATATTAACATTTCAAATTATCTATTGTCTTTCAAAAATACTTTTAAAAGATATTTAAAATTTGTGTTCTCAATGTGTGATTTGGAGGCCCTTTTAGAACTTTATGAATGTAGTTTTTGAAGAAGGGTGTTTTATTAGAAATTTTTTACTATTTTAAAATGATAAGGCTTTTTTTGTACTTTGAAATGATTTTCATTGAAAGTATAAATAAGCATAAAATAAATATCTTTCCAAATTATATTTAGATGATTATTTTTTCATTAGAGAGGGGTTTTAGATGGGTGAGATTAGGTATTTTTTATGAGCATATGTGTTTGGATTACGCTAATTATTATTGATGTGTTTTATGTATGGTTACCTAACCTCCCATTACTACCATCATGGGGATCCTAGTAATCTTAGTGAGGGTTGATTTACAGTTACTATAAAGGCTCGATTTAATAGAATAGATCCTCTATGGTATCAGTGACCATTATAGAGTTCCATCAGTGAGGCTAGTTGAGAACAGTAGGTTAGTTTTATGCTAGGGAATAAATTTATAGGCTGTTAGATGGTTCAAATGTGATTAAATCTATGGTTGCCTAAATATATTTTGAGAAATTTCCCATAATAATTCATACTCTATTATTTCCCACTTACTATATATAGTTTCCTTATATTTCTATTGTAGTCTATTTCATTATGATATGCTTCACTCATTCCATTATTATATTACGGTTTTTCTCTCGTTTGACCTGATTCATTTATTTGGTCTATGTTTCCCTTTATCATGATTTAAAGGTTTTTTCAAAAATAGATTCAAAGATATGTTTTAAATATATAATGGTTGATAAAGGCTTCTAAAATGTTTCATAATGTATACGTTGAGTTTTAAGAATGGTTTTTTTGGAAAATCGCATAATTGGTTTTTCTTGAAACATTAAAAACTTATATTATACATGTATTTAAAACTAAAACTGATAGTCTATTTCATGAAATAAAATTCATGAAGTCTATGTAATTTCCTATTAAGATGTCAGTTGCACATCCGACTTGTGTCAATCAGTGTCAATAAACCTGAGATTGTTTTTCTGGTTCAAGTTTAGCTCTTGGTCACTTATGGAGTGAGTTGGTATTATTATTAAAGGTTGAACACGAGCTCACATAGAGATCATATTGGTATATTAGAGTTTTTTTGGTTTCCAATTTTCATTTTGGATGTATTTTTTTTGTCATCCCTAGTACTTGGATCAAGTATTTGTATCGATGTTTTTGTATATTTCTATTTGGATTTGTTTATATACTTTGTATTGCTCATTTTTTTTATATGTCATGTCTTCTTATTTATATTTATTGTAGATCTTTATTATAAAGTGGTCATGTTATACTTCTGGGTGGAATATCGGTGTCACTTATTGTTAATTGGATAAAATCATTCCCATAAGTTCTCATTTTATGAAATGGCTCTAATTTCCATCTTAGGGTGATCAAGAATGTTCCCTAGGTATGTTGCGGGATGACTCTGTTGCCCATTTCAGAGGTTAGACCAGACTGGTTTGTGATATAGGGGGTGGGAAATGAAGTTGGACATGTGAATGATTTATATTATGATTTATAAAATCCAAGCCGCTTTCATAAGGGAAAAATGCCAATTATATCATGAAAACTGATAACACTGGGCATAATTCTATGAGGAAAATTATTATTATAATATATGATCACCTATTAAAATTTATAAAAAATTATATCCATGGTTTTTGTATCGAAAAACAAAATTATAAAAATTTAAATTAATAGTGAAAATTTAAAGAGAGTTATAGTAGAAAATAAATAAAAAATTGAAAAAACTATATTTTAATGCAATATGGATAATTGGGGGATTCATTCAGAATTATGTGACTAATCATGTTTAATTATGAAATGATGCTTAACATAAATTACTAAATTTCAGAAATACTTAATCATATTACAATTTAATTTCATGTTATTTAACATATCACATCCTTTTAAATACATTATTTATTAAAAGTTTTATGTTTATCAAATTCAAGTTTATATGTTATCACATTTACTTAAAGTACTATCATCGATGGATAAATTATGTTCAAAATTCCAGTAATGGATTTGACTTCACACATTGGTTCCTCACCCAATCATTATGTAAAATTACTCAACGGTCAAATGAATAATTTAATTTAAAATAAAAGTGAATAAATAATGAATTGAAAATATAATATTTAATTACTAAATGTCTAAAAAATATCTAATACATTCTTTGCGATTTTTTATGCTCATATTAAAGATAAGAAACAAATTTTAAATATGTAATTTGAAAAGGGAAGGACAATAAAATCATAGAAAAATGGTCATCAATATATGGATAATTGTTCTTATTATTCTAGTCTATTCACAATGTTGAGATAATATTTCTCCTAAATTTTGGAGATAATTTGAAAATAAATGATAATTTTATCTCCCTTCTATATTGTTTTTTCTCTATTTCATGAACACTTTGGAACCTCTAACACTATATAATGATGAACCTTCCTACTAGTATTTGACTGATTATTTAATCATATAATGTATTATTTTACAGTTTCTTAATTTTTTAATCCTTGAACTGTTGTTTATTTTATCTCAAATCACAATACATCTTTTTTTAATCATCATTTTCATAATTTAGATTTTTCCCTCTCACAAATATTTTTATTTTTTGAGGTTTTAATTATTTTTAATGTATTTTTTGGATATGGGTGAATTTACTAATGGATGAGATTGATAAATCCATTGGATACAATAGTGAGTAGTTAGATTATAACTCATATGGATGAGAAATGCAATAATAATGTTCATTAAAGACATGTAGAATATTTTTTAATTAAAACTTATGTATAATTGACTAAAGTACACAAATGATGCCTTAAATAGAATGTTCTAGGATTATTATTATGTAAAGTATAATGAAAATTATTCATATTTATAGTTAATATATTTAATAATTTGAGACATGATGTGTTTGGTGGACTTCAGTGGGAATTACTGTACAGTGAAGCCAAGGGTAGAATTTTTGTATACCCAAATAAGGAAGTAAAATTGGGTTATGTTGGTAACATGAATATTGTGCAAAAAGTATAATTGAATGAGGCACAAAACTATATATTTTATTTAAAATTGTTCGTTTATAAAGTATATTTTCATTGGGTTGAAATAGATCATACTAAAAGCAATAATTTATATAGGGAAGAAATGAGACCTGAGGAAGCTTCTCTATGTGATCTTATAGATTTGTATTGAATTTAGTAAGGTGAGATATGTCCAAACTATCCTAAATTATGTAATTAACAAAATTTTAAATTTACTTCTATTTTGAAACCAATATATAAGATATAATAAACTTTAATATCTTTTCTAGTTCTATAAAAATTTAAAAAAATAATTAAAATCATAGGCTGAAAATAATATTATAAAATAATTTCAGAATTTCAATAGTGTTAAAAACATCGAAAATTCAAGAAATGATTGAAATATCATGGAAGAATAACCAATTAATAATATTATCTAAATATATCATGAAATTCATAAAACACTTATTTTTAGTGGTATTCTCTCATTATATAAAAAATTACATAGAAATTAAAAAGAAAAAAACTAAAAAATAGAAATTATTACATTTTACCATACATGAGATTTTATTTGACCACAAAAAAAATTATTCAACAATTATCAGTAAAAACTCATAATATAACATGATAGTTAATCATTTTAAATGAAGTATAGTTGAATATAATTTTAACTTAATTATCATGTTAATATCGGAAACATATTTTTAACTCACTATTATTCAAGCTAGTTAATTGAGTAATTAAATATTAACAGAAATTATTTTTAAGACTAATAAAAATTAATTATAATGAAAATTATATCTTACTAATTTTATAAAGCATGTTCTTTTTACCTTCACCACATCATATACTCAATCATAACACACACATGGATCTCTTTTAATAATTTTTTAAAAAATTATTTTATGTATTGGTTTCAAACCTTTCAAAACTAATAATTTCTATAACCAATTACCTCTTGTGACTATTTTTTATAATCAACACTTGAATGGGTGGATTGCAGTTACATTTAGTTGTTATAAATAATATAATTAAAATATATATAATCTAAGAAAATGAAATTAAACACCCCTTGTGACTATTGTTATAGCCATTAAATTGAAATTAAAATGATCATATATTTTCATTTAATCAGGACCTATACATTTTTTATGTTTTTATGTGGACATACCCATTTCATTATTTTTTAAACCCAATTTTACAATTTTTAATCAAATGTTTTGAAATTTGTTTTCCAAAAACTCATACTAAATCATGATTTCCAAATCAGTTGGCATATTTAGGCTATAATTTTGAAAACAATTACTTGGAAAACCATCCTACTAACATAATTTATGAATTATAAATTTAATGGAATCATACTATCAAGATTAATCAATATTTATTTTATTTTTAAAATTATTAAATAATAATTATCAAAATAAATGATAACGTGTATTATAAATAAAACATGTTCCCTTGGTCAAAATGAGAAACAAAATATTAAGAAAGTTAATAAAAAACCACTCCCCCACACATTGGACAAATATTTTCCAAAATTTTTATTCTTATATCGGAAAAGATAGGAATAATATATATATTTAGTATATGAATGAGGAAAATTGAAAATAGTTAAAAGTAGAATGCACACTTTTTGTAGTATAGAGTCTTCTCTATAAATTTATTAGTGTTTTATTCCTATCAATTACTAAAATTATGTAACCATACATCTTCATAAATTCACTCCTTTAATTATGGTTTGATCAATCTTTCAATGAAATAGTCTTCTAATTATAAATTAAAATACTTTCCATTAACCAAAAATAGACATTTTTAAGTTTAATAATTTTTATAACCCATGAAGGATGTAATTTTAGCTCTTGAAAAGTCTTGAACGATCATTCTTTACATTTATCAAGAAAAATATTCAATGTAGAGTTAAATAACAAAACATGTTTCCATTTTTTGAACTCTGGGCATAACATTTGTGAATCATTAATTTCTTTAATAATTTCCCTGAAAATTATTTCATTTTTATAGGAGTCCTAATAATTTTACACTAACATAGTGAACTTTAATAATTTTTTTCCCTATTATATTTAAAATAATTGTTTAATTTTTTTGATATTTAAAACTTCATATTTAATTTCAATATATAAATTATAAGACTTTAAAAAATCAATAATTATTTTAACATAATAATTGGTGTATGATAAGTTATCCTATAAGAATATAAAATTTCTCCAGCCTTGTTTAAAAAATATTTTCTTAATAAGATAAATATTTTTTATAAAATTGCATTGATCACTTTCTTCAAAACTTTTCCTTATCCACTTGTTTGATGATGATAAATTTTCTTGGTTTGATAATATCAACTGTATATTTACATAAATATATGAATTTATAATGTTAAAAATAGATCAAATTGTCACTTATGATGGTCATTAACTCTCTAAACTGATAAAGTTTTCTTTTCCTCGCAAACTTCTCAAAATAGATTCAATATTATTTCGTAATTCACAATCATTGACCCACTCTTACACATAGTTTACTAAAATAAGAATACATTATTTCATAATATATAAGGTATATTTTAATAAAATTAAAATAATAGAATTAAAGTATTTCAATGTTAATAATTCTAAATTTTGGAATATAATATCGATAAAAAATATTTCTATTTTTTTGGAATCTATCATAATCACTCCCAAAGTGAATTTAATATTTGTATAAAATATTTCAAAATAATCAAAACTAAAATAACATCAATATTTTTCTCTCACTATTATAATTTCATCCATATGGTGATACATGATGATGATGGATAATCAATACAATTTCTTTTCTAGGAACACATATTAAAATTACTCTATTATATTCTTGATTGAATTAAACGGACTCATCCTAAAAATAGTACTTTTATTTATATATAAAATCATTCTTTAGATTTTAATAATTTTACTTAGGAAGAATAATTGTTGTAATATGATTTACTAAATTTGAAAAAAATGGACGTACTACAACATGAATCATAAATATTTTATTTTAAAAAAATTATAACAGGAGTAAAATTATCTAATTAAATACATTCTATGTTAGATATATCATATGTAATATATTTATAAAAACCTCTTGTATCTCTCATTCATAAAAAAACTCTAAAAAAATAAGAACCTTATGAATGAGTCTTGGTTTTACATATCTACCCATTAATAAATATCTTGAACTCATGATAGAAAAAAGTCTCGAAAATCATGATACATGAAATTATACTGAATGTGTAATGTGATCCATTGAAAATAAAAAGATAAAAAATATATTTACTAACTATAGTAGAGTCTTCAACCATAGAATACTACCATCAAGTTATTTTGTATTGTTTCTTACTTCACTTCTTATACTTATATAGTAGAAAGTATCTTCTTCCACTTATTTTCTATCTTTTAGAAAATCTATGTGTTTATTCACTCATTTATTATATAGTTATAAAAAATACATCACCGTTTTCTGTGAATAAAACTCATCATATCATGTATAAAAGACCCTATTCATTTTACCACACAAACAATTAAAAAATCTATTATAGATTTAAATTTCAATTTCAAATTCAAGTAAATAACATTCTTCACATAATATCAACTTGTTATCTTTATTCCCACTTCTTTATTCTATTTTTGTTTCAATTATTGGATTATTATAAGTGGATATAGGAATAACTCACAGTGGAATAGTTATATTCAAAATCTAGTCAAATAGTTATCCTTAAATGTAACTTCCTTCTTATTCCTTTATGGTGTAATTAACTTCATCATGGAATGAACCTTATTGATAACTCATAACAATATGAATATATGTTTCTATGGATATTACTCATCAAGAAATACTTATTTTCACTTCTTCAAATGTATATGGTTATATTGAAACATCTTCTTAATGGTGCAAACCAATTTTCTCCAACAACTAGAATCAAACTCCATTTGTAATATTTAAATAATGATAGATCATATTCAATATAATATAATTTAATAATATGAATTATCTATGACTTCCTAGAAATAACTATTCTAAAATAACTCCCTTGAAATTTTTCAGCTCCCCGTAAAATCATGGAGAAATAACATTTTTGACAAAGTGAAACATATTTTCTATCAATAATGAGAGTTAAATATTATTAAATTCATAATAAACTTGATACATATAAATATAAACATATTATATACTAAGAAATATTTTTCTATTTACTAAAACACTACATTGAACTTCTCAAACATCATACGTATGCAGCTTCAATATATTATGTATCACCAAAATTCTTATACATGACCAATATTATTATGTATTAACTTAATATCATATTATGTATGTATTTAAGATGATATAATTAGCCAAATTTCCACTTCCTTGGGAATTAAAATCTTATTCATGGTTCTGATCTTCTTACATAACCATTCCTCTGCCATTTTTCAGTATAAACATAGATAAATTTTTATGTCTTCTCTAAAAAAAATATATGTATCATCAGACTTTTTGAAATTTAATCTTTAATGAAAAAAAATATTATTAATAATGTTTTTTAATTTAATTAAATATTTAAATACTTAGGAATATTTTTAGATTTAACTTAAAAAATCATATGAATTAATCTTAACTGAGATATATTTCATACATGAAACTGTTTAACTCCAAAAACCTCTATAATAATTCCAAACAAATCCAAATAACTCTCAAACACCATTAATCATATAAAAACCATTTGGATCACTTTTAAAACTTTATGTGAGTTTGAATACAACTTATTTGTTGAAAAAAATACATTAAATATATACACTAAAACTTTTAAAATTATTCTTCAATTGATAGAATACCAAATTATAAATGAAAATTCTTGAACACCAAATCATGGAAACTATAAATTGGGTTTTTATAATCCCATAAAGGTATAAAAATTGACCAAAACATCTCTTGGGATCAACAATATACACCATAGGATATTTTTGGAAACCAAGGAACCTAAATCATATTCCAAATCAACAAAATTTGTAATGAATCATAATTTAATAATTCTAATTCTATCTGAGAAAACTCCTTATAGGAAAAAAGAACATTGAATAATAATACCATTATATATATATAATGGTTTTATCCAATTCATCATATATCTTGACTTTACAGATGTTGTTCTTCTTAATAAAAATATAAAAATAAACTTTTCTAAAACTTGATACCACTTGATATAAACATAGAATCAATATCATGTCCACTTAAAAAACCCATACTTGGAATATATATATATACATATATATAATTCATTCTTATATACTCATAAAAAACTATTAAAATAGGTCACAGATACTCACACACCCATATACTAACTTCAAAACATTACCCTTTTAATAACTCTCTCTAAATAAATGCACTTCCTAAATTGGATATCTCTTTATAATGAGTAAAACACACCTAAATTTATTCTCACAAAATAGTTCAATTCACCTTTATAAATAAAATTTGTAAATATATAAAGGAAAAAAATAAATATATTTATGTTCTCTTTATTCCCATTTGACAATAATAATCCAAAGAACAAGTGAGAGAGGGGGGAAAATTACCATACTTTATCCTTTAGAGGAATGAATTTAAACTATCTACATTAACCTTGACATATAAATAAATCCTTTAGTAGTGGTTTCATGAAAAAAAATTAATCCTTTTTTGAAAAAATATAACTTCAACACATTATTCTCTATAAGATCCTTTAGAAGTGATATTCGATATCAATGTTCATTGATCTTGAATGTCAAACAATATTTCTTAATAAATTGATAAAACATTGATTATCATAGCCCATAATAAATTTTGTTTTTACTTCCACCTTTGATAGCTTCCAACCGAGTCCTCATTCACATTAATTGTGTAATAAATTGAAATCTAGACACATATTCTACATCAGTGGTACTAAAGGCCACAAAAATTTTCTTATGTGTGCCAAAATTGATAATTTTCACCCAAAAGTAAAACTCTACCACACATTATCCTTTTATCATCAATATTTTTTATCAATATGTACATGTATACCCAAAATAATAAAGGTTTCCCCTACTGTTATATTTTATTCCATAGTCCATTGTGTCTTTGATGTATCTAAGAATCCTTTTTCTATCTATGAAATGAAACTCCTTTGGTGAAGTTTGAAACGTAACACATAAATTTACAACGTATAAAAAATATGGTCCTGAAAATTTCAAATAAATTAATCATAAAATAAGTTTCTTGAATTTATTTGGGTATACTTATTTACCTTTCTAGTTCTTTTATTGTTTTTTTCCTTTTAAAAAATTATTATATCCATTTTTTAACCCTCTATACTAAACTTCATTAAAAATTCCCAAGAATACTTCTCTTGAGAGATAAATATGTGATCTTCCTCTTGAGAGATATATAAACCAAAAAAATCTCTTTTCACCAAGAATAGAAATATCCAAAACCTTTTTTTTTAAAATAAGTCTCTTCATAAACATATTATTCATTTCTAGGAAAAATGATATCATATACATAAATAATGACAATATTTGATACATTATTTTCATCATTAATGAAGATATTTTGTTCCACTAGTCTTTTTTTGAATTTCAACCACTTCAAGAAAGTATATAAATTAGGATTACATTATCAAAGGTATTATATTAACTCATATATATCCTTATTTAACCATTGAAAATAACATTAATATTTACCAGGAAATAAACCATTAGGCCTCTTAATATACACTTCCTGTTCCAACTCTCCTTTGAGAAAGGAAGACTTTACATCAATTTTTAAAGTATTTTATTTCATTTGTGTTGTAATAGAAATAAATATCCTAAAGATATATAATCTAAAAATTTGTGTGAAATTATCATCAAAATATACTCCTTCAACATGTGAGTTCCGTTTTCACAGAAGTCTTTCCTTTATTCTTACAACTTATCTCTTTTCATTCAAGTTTTTTTGAAACATCCACTTTGTAATAATAACATTCTTGCTTTCAGGCATGGGTACTAACTCCCAAGTTTAATTATTATCAATTTTAATTAACTCTTCACTCATAACATCAACCCAATCTTTATAATCTAATGCCTCACTCACATCACTTGGTTTACCATGTGAAAATGTCGAGGAATGTATTGTTTTTCTCAAAGTTATTCTAGTATAAAGCTATCATCCTTATTATCTAATGTTATTTTGGACCACCAAATTTTTTTATCCTTGAATTCGATGATTAAAGCTAATAATAGTCATTATAACTGGTTGAATCATCCTCTTTATCCTATAATCCTTCTAAAATCGCATTATTTCCAAAAGTTTATTCCCATTTTTAATATAAATAGCTCCAAAATCATCACTTCTGATAATTTCTTCTTGATGTGAAACATTTTTATTTAGATAATCATAAAATTTAACAATAGTAGTATCAAAAATATTCCATATATCCTTATGGTAATATCTATATCATCTACTATATAGAGGGTAGCTAAAGATTAAGTCATCAACACCGCTCTTATGAAACTACCCAAGATTTTCACATTTCACATTGATGATTCAAGTGTTTCTAAACGAACATAAATATTCCTTAAATATTAAAATATTATAATACATATCATATGGTAACCTATAAAAATTTGGGTTGTACAAATAGTGATTTTGAATGTCAATCACAGCACTGATATCATGTCTCCAAAAATATCTAACAGTGTCATGTTATATCGATATGGTTCGAGTCATCTCCGCAAAACATATATTCTTCCATTTATAATTACCATATTGTTTTGGTATATATGATTCATTGAGTTCATAGTGAATACCATTTATATCAAGATAATCTTCAAACATTTGATTGGTATATTTTCACCATTTTGTTCTATATATTTTTCCTGGAGACAACACGATCATTTTCAGCAATATTTTTTAAACTCTTAAACATTTTCAGATCCATTGATTTATAATTCACAACGAAATATTAAATTTATATGAGTAAATTCATAAATAATATAAATAATATTCTTATCTCTAATTATTGATTTATTCCTCATAGGTCTAAAAATATTAGAATGGGTAATCTATAATAGATGGAATATTTGAATCTTGAAATTATTATGTAGAGATTTAACATTGTCGCCTTTATGAAAATTAGATCACATCAAATATCTCTCCCTATATATATTAATCTAAGGTACATCTAGTTTCTATTTTATGATTATGTAGCATGAATATTTTTCATCACCAAATTGAAACATGTTACTTTTGTTTATTTTAATCTTTTCAAAACACATCCAATTTTTAAAATATTTAACATGGATACATCCTTTCATAAAATAATTTCATCACTTTTATCACATTGATGAGATACAATTAACATGTTATGTTTTATCACAATAATATATAAAGTGTTCTTGTATTTCAACTTCTCATTATAATAGTTACACCAAATCCATTGATTTTAAGTGACCTATCATTTAAAAAGTTCATGGTGACATAATTTCACTTATAATACACCTTTAATAGCTTTAAATTTTCTATTATATGTGAATAACACCCACTATCAATAATCTATGGGTATCCTATTATAGATTCCTTAAGTACTACTTCAACAATAAAAAACTTTTCCATTCCATTGTTATTATTTTCAGACATTTGAGTATTATAATTTATACTCAATTGGGATGGTAGTATGGTGAGATAATATTAAGAAAAGTGACCTCTTGAGTCACATCGTCAATAAAACTCTTGTAATTCATGAAATTTATTCTTACCCTTTAGTCTATAATTTTTTTTTTCTTCTGAACATTTATCTATTGAGTGGGATGAATCTCCATCAAACATTTTCTCCCAGAACATATAAAATAATTGGTATATTGGTAATTAAATGAAACTTTTCATGAAATTTTCCTAAAGACTATATTCTTCCAATAGTATCCATAAAATTCCTAATTACATCTATAAATATATTATTTCATAGATGTTTAAACCTTCACTTATTCATTTATTTGGCCATCAATGTTGGATCCTTTTTTAAAACAAAAATTATTATAGACTCCAAAATATTTATTACTTCATATTGGATTATTTAAATCATTTCAGAACACCAATTATTGTAATTTTTATTTCAAGTATATGTTCCTAGATTTCTAGATTTATGAGAGTGTATTTTTTTGAAAATTAATTGGTTTACATTGCATGTGTCTTCAACTCATGCATTATTACAATATTTTAAAGATCAATTTTACACATTTAGTGTGATATTTTCTGGTCAACTTTATTATTTTCATTCTATGAATATTTAAGACCATTCATAACCTTCTTCTTTTTGTTTTTAAGAACTTCTTGAATAAAATTCTAAAAATTAGATTTGAACTTGTTCCACTTCTTTTCAAAGTTGATCAAATAAAATTGAATAGATTCAAACTTATTATCCTTAATTTTAAATTACAATTATATATTAACTCTTAATGTATTTTATTAATGAATAAAAATCTTTAAAATTTCAATCTCCTTCATTATCCTTAATTTTTTAGTCGCATGAAAATATTCTATAGTGCAAGATGAAAGATTGTGTTTTTAAAACTTTTGACTCCCTTATACAAATTTTAGTTATTTTAAATACATTTATTTAATTAAAATTTCAATATAAACTATATTTATATATCTTTATCACTCCCATAATCACTACTTTATTAGTTTTTAAACTCTTCCTCAACACTTTAGTAATCATTATTTTTCATCTACATTTACACTAAAATTCACAAATTCCTATTTATCTTTACTACAATAACAATATTAAAAAAATCATAATAAATTTCTATTTTCAAATTTAAATAAATTGTTAATATTTCCCTTTGAAGAGAAATTTTATTTATCCAATTTGTTTTTCATCTTAAAGGATATCCTCATATCTCATTCTCATCCATCCTTGGAATTTTTTTTGTGAAATTTCCAAATGGATCCACACATGAAACACTTATATAAAATCTTTCATTTTAACATTCCCTTTCTTATTCTCATAATTATAGATATAACAGAAAAAAAAATATCAATATTTTCATCAATAACTTCTTCTAAATCTTAACTACCAACTTCATATTCATCAATTTATTTATCACTAATCTCTTTATTAATTGATTTTAATGAAATTTTCTGATCAAACATATAATTATTCTTGAAAACACATACCTTTTATATTTCATATGAAATAAGGATATTCTTTAATTTGTCCAAAGGAAGTGTGCCTAGACCACGATCTTCAAACTTTAATCCTTTTTCATCAATCCTATCTATAAATATGCATTGTATCTTCTAAAAAACCATTGATTCCTATAATTATTCTCAAAAACTTCGGACAGTGTTCACTATTCCATTAACATTAGTAAATAAGTAATTTACTTCTTCATATTACATCATTTTTTTAATACTTCATCCTCCAAATGTATATTTTTTTCTTAATTCATCTTTTTATTTCCTTCATATATTAGTTTTAGTTTTTCCCATATTTCCTTTGTTGTATTAATCCCTTTTACATTCTGAAACACTTTCTCTAAAATATGTGATACAATGGGATTTCAAGAACTTCATTCATTCTCGAAATTCGTTCTATCATATTCTATCATAGTACCATCTTCATAAAGAAGAAAAAATACATCATTTACATCCTCCTATAAATCCAAACAAATTCATAAAAGTTAAGTAAGAATATGATATTTCTATATGTAATAATGTTTTACATTGAATGTGGGATCCCCATGTTATTCACTAGATTTATTTTTTTCTATATTTACAACATAAATTTAGTGAAAAATCTTCAAATAAAAAGTAAATCTTTCTATATAGATAATAGATACATAAATAATAAAATTGGGGCATTATCTACTTGAAAACAAATCTCAAGATTAATGGAAATCAATGTTAAGGGGGTGAATTAGTTATTACAATTAATTTTTTATGTTTTTTTATAAATTTGTTTCACCTGTTAAAGTTATTATTTTGATCATTTCTTGACACACACAATGACACTAAAAGATGGAACGATAAATTTTTACAAGGTTCACCTCTCATAGTAAGAAGGTTAAACTTTTATATGATCTTGATTCCCCTAATATCATACAATCCACTACATTCGTCATGTGGATTATAAATGAGAAAGGTTTGTCCTTCAAATATTGATACACAAAATTATCTTTATTATTTAAAGTACTCATTCAAAAATAGAAATATTTAAAAGAATTATTAAAAATAGGATGTTTTCCACCATATCAGACAGATATCAAGTTATTTTGTGTTTCTTCTTTCTTAAATTCTTATACTTTCACAACATCATGTATTTTATTCCTCTTATTTTCACTCTCCTGAATAATATATATGATTATTCACTCTTTTATGTTTGAATTGAAAAAATATTTTACTATTTTATTTGAAAAAAACTTTTCACAATATTCATGCAAGACCTAGTTCATTTTATCTCACACAGAATAATAACTTCTAGTTTGAATTTGAATTTAAAATTAAAATTAAAATCAATAAAATATTTCAAACTCTCTTAAAATATTTTTCTTCTTCATTATTATTATTTATTATTTATTTTCAATTATTGGATCCAACTAGGGGGATAAATGAATATTTCATGGGGAAATGATAGAAATTATGATGTGGTAAAACAATTATCATCAACTGTAACTTCCTTCTTTTTCATTAATAGTGAAACTAACTTCATCATAGTGAGAAAATTCTCAATAACTCAAACCAACATAATGAAAAGTTTCAATAATTATTCGTCAGGGTGTAAGACTGATTTTAACTTCTCCAAATCAATATGGCCACGATACAACATTTACTTCATGGTGTAAACCAACTTTAACCATCATCTTGAATCAAAAAATATCTTTTTGATATTTGAATAATAATATATATGTTTCAAAATCATCTGATTTAAAATTATAAATTCTAGTTGAATTTTTTGAAATAATTATTCTAAAAGTATTCCTTTGAAATTTCCAAACACACTGTAAACTATCATAGAAATAAAATCTTTGAATAAGTGAAAATTACATATCAATAGTGAGAATTTGATATTTTTACATATCAAAATAAGCTTGATAAATATAAATATAAACATCTTACATATTATATAAGATATTTTAATCTACCACACAACTACATTATGCTTTTTAAATATCTTATGTGTGCAGTTTCAATATATTATATATCACCAAACTTCTTATGTATGCCCATTCTTCTTATGCATCCACTTCACGACATCGTTTGTATATACATAATATTATTGACATAGGTAAATTTTAACTTCCTTAGGAACATACATATTATGAATATTTTAGATCTTATTATGAATAATTTCCTTTTCTATTTAATAGAAGTAAGTCAGAGAATGTGTAATTTATTCTCTAAAATATCATACGTATCATCCACCTTTGAAAAAAAAATAAACTTTAATACAGAAAAATCTTATTATTCATTCATTTCATTATTATTAAATATTTAAATACATTGGTATATTTTTATACTTAACTCAGGATAATCACATATATGATTTTATACATATCAATATTTTCAACCTGAAGCTGTTTAAGTCCAAAAACCACATGGAAAATTCCTAAAAAAATAAAATTACTTGTATGAATATTAATAATTATCATTTGCCTTCACATCACATTAAAAACATTATTTTATGCGAGTTTTAATATGATTTATATATTGGAAACAAAATACAACACATTAATTATATATAATCCACATTCTTCAATTTTACTTCTCTTTAAAAAATACCAAATACTGGAGGAAAATTCCTAATCACCATATCAAAACAACTTCAACTTGGGTCTCAAAAATCACTCGATGTTCTTGAAGTCAATAATATTATGTATTTCAATCAAAATTACATATAATGAAATCCATCATAGTTTGAGGAACAATATGGAGCATCAGGATGATAAGAATTTATTTAAAAGTAGTTTTGTACTTCTAAATGAAAATTTACTGATTTTTTATTATCCGTGTATTTTTTTGTGAAAGTTTCAATTATTATCCAAAATTTTTGCATTAAATAAACAAAATATTCATAATACAAGATTTAAAAGCATACATACATACATATATTTTATTTTTATTTAAATATGGATACTCAAACCTGACAGGAAGATGAAGGGAGGTCTCTTGGTAAAGCTTCTACCTAACCAAAAACATTTCAGTTGTATCTTGGTTAACCATAGAGTTTGATCTAATTCTAATTCCAATTTTTTTTGTTCACTGACAAACTCAAATATGTATTAATCTATCCAACACATCAAAAACATCAAAAAATCAAAAAAAAATCTCTTCACCTTTTATTCTTTCACTCCCTATATTTCATTTCCATTGATATTATACTATTTCTTTCACAAAAGAAGTGGTTTGTAATTTTTATAAATAATTATGGTTAAAACACATTGGTTCCTTCTTGGTTACTCTTCCATATTTTTACATTATTCAAAAAATGATGGAGTTTATTGGTTTTTCTATGGTTAATATTACATTTTTAAATGATCTTCAAATGATTATGAATTATGAAGATGATGATGAATACTATCAATGTGGTATTGGTGATTCATGATAAGATTTTGGAAGAAATTTAATTATTTTAAAATGGTCGCCACTCTTTCTTAGTGGCTATGCATCCCCATTCCTACTAATATGGGAGGGATTCATTAGACATAATATTCTTTTTTAGACAAGGTATTATCTCGGAGATTATAAAATTACTAGTTAATCCCATTAAATATGGTGCTCCAAATATTTGTCCCTTATGTCCCTATATTTCTTATATTTTTAAGGAATTTTATGTTTTAGGAAAATTATGGTATGGTATTTGGATTGTGAATAGATCTAAGAATTTCATTCTATTAGTTTTTTATAAATATATTCCCCTCTTTCCACATTATTTCTTTATAGATGCCACTTGGATGATGCAATCTATCAATCCCACCTTTCATTGGTTCAAAAGAGGGTTATTTTTTAGAGAAATAAGAATAATGGTGTTTAGGTTTTTTGAGCTGGGATATAAAAATTCTGTGATAATGATCAAACATTGAAGGGTTCTCAAACTTTAGTGAATTTGATCGATCGGAAACATAGTAAGTGTATCAAACCACATAATTTCATAATTGTAGAAGACTGAAATACTATGATTATTATAATATTTAAAGAATATTTTGAAAATGATAAAATTTATAATTGAATTTGTGGTGTAAAAATAATATTTAGGTGTATTATAATAATAATAGTGATATTGTTTTTATTTTTGATTGAAAAATGAAATGATGTAATTAATTTGTATATAAACATACAAATTTATGAATATATACCCATATATATGTGTGTTGTTTTAAGAATTAATATAAACTGAGTACTATTAAAAATGGTGGGATGATTTATTATTATTATTATTATTATTATTTTAATTGGTTGTGTTTTAAAAAAGGAAAAATAATATATATATATATATATATATATATATATATATATATATATATAATGTAAGTGGGGGTGGGTAATTAAAAGTGTAAATGTAAAAACTGTGAAGGGGGAAGTGTGCGGTTCAAATACTAGGTGAAGTAAGGGGGTATGGTGAGCATCCCTATATAAGTGGGATAGAAATAATAGTAAGCGGGGAAAATAATAAGAAAAACATATTAAAAATATAACGAAATAAACTATATGGCATGAAAAATTAAAGGGACAGGTGCACTTGGATTAAAATAATGAGATTGGTGAAAAATATATATAAACCTTTCATATATCTCTCTTCCCTCACTCTATATCTTTCTTAAATACCAAAAAACAATTTCTTCAATATCTACTCTCACATTGATCGGAATGATGTGTTGTTGGTTCCATTCAATCCATCTTGGCAAGAGAAAGGTAATCCCTATTTTTTCATAGACATAAAAATATTTTCCAAAAAATTGATTAAATATTAATTTTATGTATTATTTGTTGAAAATAGAGAATATCATGTTTAAATACCTTATTTATATTAACTTAGTAGTGTAATTACACCCTAAAGTATGAGTTCAGGGGATTTGACATGGGTCTTTCCATGACTCTACATTTCCTTGAAAAACCATGTATTCTTGGGTGTTCCAGGTTATATTTATATCAAAATTAATCATCCTTTATTAAATCTAGTGAATTATTATATATAAGCTATGGATTTTATTAATTTATTATTACATTTATAGGGGGTCCTTATAGATATTAATTATTTAATGTTTTGATATCAAGAATAGATTTGATCTTATTTGAAATTATATTAATGGTGATTTCATTTTATAAATTGGATGTTTACATTAAGACCATGTATTTTAAATTTTGTTTTTTTTCAATTAGAGTACCGATTATTATATTGGAAATTTTTTCAAACAGCATCATTATGATGTGATGTGGGATTAACAAAGGCTAAGTGACTTTGATGAATGTGTTTGAACAGCTGTCTGGATGAAAATATTAAAGGTAAATGATTTAATAAAGGGTGGGAAGCCTTATTAATGATTAAATCATCTAAAAAGTGTTGAGATTTTTAATTTCTATAAATATGTGATAAGAACCTATTAGATTATGATTTTAATATTTTTTTCAGATGAGTTTTGATAATTTGAATTGACTTGAGAATGTCCCATGAGTTTTTGGGTAGATTTCATGAAATTATAGAATAATTATTATAGAAATAGAATTGGGTATAATTTAAGAGAATTTATCTACATAAATTGAAATGGATAGTGTATAAGAGAATCCATCTCTTCATAGGGAATTTTCCATCATATAAAACATTTTGGAAAAATGCAAAAGTAAATTCATCTATGTGAAAGAGAAGTGTCTATAAAATAAGATAATTCATCAATATAAGTGATGTTAACCCCTATAAGATAATCCATTTATGGTAAATATTTTTGAGTAAGTTAAATTTTTTCATAGAAAAAATTTATATAACATATGATATTTCAATAATATGTGAGATATTTTACCTTGAAAAAATTTGAGTATTCGTGGAATATTTTTATTAAAAGTAAAATTGATTCAAATGATGCTACAAAGCCTATTTTTTTGTATTAAACATCATTATCAAACATGGATCATAATTAAATTTGAGATGAAGGAGGAACCATCTGAATAAGAATATGTTATTATTGAGATGTATTCCACACTACAAATCGGAGGTATATGTGCTAATCGAGTATGATACAGTGAAAATGGATTTTTTTTCAAAGAGTTAAATTTTATGGATTTCATGGTAAATAATAAAAATTAAACACTGAGACATTTGGGTAATTTATATAAGTATGTTCACTGATTTTTAAAATGGATAAAATCATTGAAATATCATGGTGTCTTGAACTGATATTTGTTATGAGAAAATACGTTGTTTTTGTTTCCTATTTAAAATCATTGAGGGAATCAAGGAATTGAATTTATAATGAATAGAAAATTATAAGTAATTAAAATAAATAAATTATACCAATAATCATGAACCTAGTAGTGGATGACGATCTTGAAGAAAATGAAAGATATTTTCTTTTAGTAGAATGAGGAAAAACTATTATCATGATTTATAGAGATTCCATAAATTAAGTGTTGAAAATAATATTAACATGATAATCTATGAATAGAAAGTACATATAAGGAAGAAATATTGTGTGTTATAATTTTTTGAGTAATCAAAAACCCAATAAACCTAAATACTGAGAATATTAGAAGATAGGAGTTTTAATTAAAGATTCAAAAGGTTTAAGAGGGATACATGCATCCCAGAGTATTCAGAAGGGTAAGGAAGAACCATATTACACAGAATCTATAGTGAGGTTAAAGAAAGGAAAATGTGTTTAAGCCGCTTCCAATGTTCTCAGAGCTATATATGGGGAGAATTTATAATCTAACCAATTTATGGAGGGAGATAAATTTACAAGAGGTGAAAAATCAATCTTCATCATATCGTGATTTTTTTTATTAGGTCATTATTGTAATGGAGAAAAGTAATCATGGGTTTTAATGAGTCACGTAGAGAATGAATTTTGACTGGAGTGTATAACCAATTACTGAAATATTGTAGTTAGGGTGTCTAAAAAACTTATATTGTAATTTTTAGGGTCTATAAAGATTATTCCAGGTTGGGGTGTCTAACCAAATTGATAAAGAGTGTGTCATTATGTACGAACTTGGTAAATACTTGTGTACAATATTCTAAACTATTATCTACATGTGTATAATTAAAGATGAGATAATTATTTTAGTGTGGATAAAGACCTTAGTTATTCATAATATTTTGGATAAAAATGGGTATCTAATAAAAATAAAAAGTGATTAATGATTCAACCTTCCACCAATGTTTGATCCAACCATCCCCTAGGAACTTCAAGTGGTATCAATTCCAAGATAACTATAAGTGATATATTAAATTGTTGAGGATTGATAATATAAATTATATGAATGGTAGGGGTGTCCCAACATTAAATGGTATTAACTGTAATAGTTAGTGAAATATGATACTACCATTCTACACATCACTTATCCCAAAAGTGAGATATGTTGTAATATTGGGATTTCCACTCACCCATGAGGATGATAATATTACACTTTTGAAAATAGAAACATGAAGAATGATGGTAAGACGGAAAAATGAAATTTTGAAGCCTCTTTCTGAATATTTATACACAAATTCCATGGGACTTTATAAAGCTAGTGAAATATGGGACAATTTGATTAACAATTTTGATGGTAAATATGGTGTTTAAGAAGAAAATATTTAGGTTTTTAGAAGAAATTTTGAAGATATAAAAATAAATGATTAATGTAATTTTGAAGACTACATCACTAGGGTCAATGAGAAAGTGATAAATATCTACAGTTTTGGTGAGAATATGGATGATTTTATCATTATAAAGAAGATTAATAGCAATTTCATGGAAAAAATTAATTATAGAGTTTAAAATTTTGAGTATAGGGAATTTCTATCCCTAAATTAACTTCATAATATTCTCATAGCATATGAAATGAGAAAGGAATCAGCTTTTAAGAAGAAGGAAAAAGATGTGATGTTTTTTGAGTTCATTAGAAAATTAAAATACATAAATTAGTAAGTTGAAAAATCAATATATTCTAATGAGGAGGATTATTGAGACATTATTAATATTATTTATCTTATTTTAAAGAGATTCGGACAAGTTAAGTGGAATGTAAAAGGTAAACAATTACCAATTTTTTGAAATTTGGATGGCATTGAAATCATTTCCAATGATTTTCTAAATAATAAATATGATGATTTTGATTTTTATAAAGAATAAAATAATCCCCAAAAATAAAAAATGGTTATGAAGAAGATGATACATCCCAACATTCAGAATATGAATTTGATAAGAAAGTATAAACAAGGAAATTCATCATCAAGTATATTTTTAAATGATAAGGTAAATTTTCTTTCCCATGTTGAAAAATGCAATGATTGATTAATTAGTAATTATGATGGAGAAGATAGGGGATATTTGGAAGGGATAATGAAAGAGAATTTGGAAGAAAATATTTTAATAGTACACAAACCAAGAAATAAAAGTAAAAACTAGAGATAAATATAATAATATAACTTCTAAAATGAATTATGGTGATAGAAATATATTATATTATGTTGATGGGAGTAAGTATAATATATTTAAAGTGTATGATCATGAAAAAATGTTATGTTATCCTGAAGAGAAACTAGCTCCAAAGTAGGGATAATTGTCTGAGAAATAAACTAACTATTTGGAAGCTCAAAATGAGGTGAAAATATTAGACAATACTTTACTAAATCCAAAAAATTGAAAGGATAATCTTCTTAAGAATGAGAAATAAATGAGTCAAATAGAAAAGGTAAACATGTTCCTAATATATCTCAAAATAGATCTATTATTTCTAAAAATGGAGAAATTTAAAATGAATCTAAATCTATTTGGACCACAAATAAATATGATAGACACTCTTCCCAATAAAATAAATAAATCTAATAAGATACATGTCCCTAAGAAAAATATGGGTCATGTTAAAGGAATATAACAACAATGAAAGTTTGGATATATTTATAAAATATAAATATTTCAAGGTTTTGGCTGGTATATAGAAGGTACAGACACAAATACTACACCTATTGGAAAAAAAATGAAATTACCAAGGTAGATTCAAGAACCAAGGTGGAGTTATACTGAGTAAAATGGGTCAAATACATAGAGAAATCATTCCCTGAAAAATAACACATCAAACCTATCCAACAAAAATGATATGAATTTATATAGAAATTTTATGGAAGATAGGGGATAGAAATTCATAAATATAAGATATACATGACCGGAATTCTAGGAGAATTTTCCTATTTGGATAAATGGAAGGAAGTTCAAAATTTTAAAATATGGAAAGTCAAAATTTTTTAAGGCTAGAAAGAAGAATTGTGAGAAATTCCAAGAGGATGATCATGACAACCAAGAATGCCTAACCATTTTACCTATTTAGGGTGAATTATCCAAAAAAGGAGAAAGTTAATTCAATTTCAACTGATAAAGGACATGGTATGGGTTTATATGAATATGTGAAATTTCATGAGAATTTATCTATATGGGGTGACTTGGAAACAAAAATGAATTTTTGTGAAAGGTGTGATATAGTTGGGAATGATATGAAGAATTGAATGACTATCCTTCTAGCTAATAAAGAATTGATAAATATTTTAGTGAATGAAAAATAAAATGAGGTTTATTTACATTCTAAGGTGAAAAAATTTTCTTTATAAAGTAGAATTAGTTCAATAAAATAAAATGATGAAATAACATGTTAAGTTTGTTTAAAAGAGAAGTAATGTTGAGTTTAGAAGAAAATAATGTCCTCGGTTGATATGAAACTCTCATCCCCAGTGTTACTTTTAAAAAACCAATAGGTCCATCTGTATTCCTTTTTAAATTTTTTCTAACATGTATAGAATTAAAGGAGAGGGATGATGATTTTACTTATGACCATTAAGAAGTTCTTTATAGTGTTTTTCAATTTTTATGAGTTGAATGAAATGAGTGCAACCCTAGAGAAGGAGAATATTTTAGGAAGAATGATTTAAAATCATCAATTCAAGAAAATATATAATTTATAAATATCCCATAAATGTATCACCTAGATATATTTAAAAAATAAAACTATGTTCAATAGTTTATATGACCTACAACATCTAGTCTAAATGAAACATGAGATATTATTATTGAAATATGACTATTATAAATTAGACACTAAATTGGTAGGTTCAAATAGGATTAAAATATTAATTATATATATATAAAGATACAACTAAATATAAATTTATTAATAAATTTTTAGGAAATAAGCACTCATTTTTTAATGACATTACATTCTTCAAAAAATATGTTTTCTTCAAAAGAGATTTTTATTGTTTTTTATGAGAAAATGTTATAATTAATTTCTATAAGTTTTAGAAAATAAAATCAATAAAATCAACTTAAGTTTATAAATATTCATATAAAAATTTACTTAGGTTTTATGTTGGGGATTTTTTTTGAAATTATTGATTTTTCAGTGAATAGTGAGAAATACAGATTTTTCAAATGTTTTTGTTTATTTTCATTAAATAAAGTAATTTAAGAGAACTATTTTATTTTTTGTTGAAATTAATTTTACATATATACCATTTTGTTTATAATAATTTAATTAATTTCATATTAATTAGTAATTTTCATGATTTTGGTATAAATCTATTTTTATGTTTAAAATACATTTTTTCTGAAAAATATTTTTAAGTGTATAATGTTTTTTCAATTTAATTAATTAAAATAACCCCTAATGAGGATTGATTTAAATTAAATTTATAGATTATATATATCTGTATATAATAATTTAAATTCATATAATGAATATTACTAGTCATAGAGTTAATATAAAATAATCTTTTCCTTGAAAATGCATTTTCCTAGAAAACCATATTTTAGCGTGTCTGGTAAAATTAATTTAAAATTATTTTTTATAGTTTTAGAAAATTTATTTTAAAAAATTAAATTAATTTTTAAAATAAACATTTCAATTTTATCTTAGATTTAATTTTTTAGAATTTTTTGAAAAGAATAATTTTTTGATAAATGGTGAAAAATAATTATTTTATTTATTATTTCATTTAAAAGAATTTAAAATCATAAATTATATTTTAAATGATTTTTAAAGTAAAATTTGTTTAAGTATATTATTATTAATCCAATTTATTTCATTTTAATCAATTTTATGTTGGATTTTGAAATAAAAACTATTTATACTTAAGAAAACCTTTCTTCAGAAAATAGTATTTTTGTCGCAGTTGTGTGTTCAATTTTAAATTAAATTCTGGAACATATATGGGTTTGATTTGTAAAAATAGATTAAATATTTTAAATAAACATAATTAATCTTAGTTATTGAGTGTTATTTAATTTTTTTTATAATGAAAAGTAAAAATAGTAAAAATTAATTATCATTGTTAAAGTAAAAACGGGTTTACCAGAGGTTAAACACATATATAAGGGTAATTTTTCAATTAAAATTTTATAATTCCTATTGTATGACTATATTTGAAACTTATAATATGCAAGTTTTGAATATATAGTCATTTATAAGATTTTTTTTGAGAATTATATTATCATTTTGGATTCTTTTAGGAAATTTTTATGTGGGTTCCCACCCCCTCATATAAAAACACACCCCTCTCCTCTCCTCTCCAAAATTCAAGATCCCTTTTTCAAAAAATAATTACAAAAATATATTACTTACATCCCTTACCATTACCTAGATTCTATATTTATATTAAAAAACTGTCATATTATGTCATTAGGTATAACCCTTAAAGGTTCTTCAATGAAGAGGTATTATTCTTAACCATGCATTTTCAATTTATTTCTACTTATCTTTAAAATATTATTAAACCATGATTAAATAATAATAAAATTATATTAAATATATTGTGATTTTTTTATTTTAATTTCATAATGTATATCCATCTCCTCTTTCATCAAATGGTTAATGATATTGTTGCTTGTGCGTATGTGTGGACTACCCCTCCAAGAAGTGATGTGATGTGTATCTCATTTTATTTTGACATGGATAATAATAAGGATATATTTAATGAATATATATGATATATATGATACAATAATTATTTTTTAGAGCTGAATTATTATTTATCTTTATTTATTTCCATCTTTCAAAAAAATGGAAGCAGTGTTAATGCATACGTACTGTCTACCATATCCATAAACAAGGTAATTCATTTTTTTATCAATAAATTTTATGGATTACTCTAAATATGTATATAATTATTATATATTATATTTATGTCATGATTTAAATTCTATTAATTATGTAAATATGATCAATTTACAAGGACCAAAACTACCAAACCAAAACATACATGAAAAACCAATTTGTTTTCACCCAGAATAGTGATATTAATAAAGAATTGTTAATAAACAACTGAAAAAATTGTATAAGTAAATAATATGTTGAATGATATTTATGATTATTTTTCTATGTTATATTTATAAAAAATTTAAATTTATGATACTGTAGGTTCAAACATGTATGAAGGGATTCGATACTTGAGATAAGCGGTTTTGTCACAGTTTTATTTCGATCAGACTCATGCCATATTCATCACTTAATTCTTTTTGTATGATGTATATAAAACCCAAGAATTTATTTTATGATTATTATCATGGAAATTATGGGATATATATATATATATATCTAAGTTTATTTCTTTCACAAGTCTTATGATTCAAAAGTTACCAAATTTGTAAGGGATTTATGTTACAATCTAATTGTTTATCAGGACGGTATATGATTATTTTTATAAAGATGAAATATTATGATATATATCTCAAGAAATTCAGAAATTTTATTATCATATGATTATTTATTTAAAATACATGTTTTACTAAAATTTTCCTCTTTATTTACATAATATCCCTAAATAATGTTTTTAAGGAAACAATATTTTTATTTGTCTTTTCGATCAAAAATAATTTCTCTTCCATGTCCATGATTTATAAAAATGTTTTAAATAATTTTTTTCTATTTTTAAATAAATTTTAATGTAATTTATATATTTTTTTAGTAATTAGTTTAAAATGAATATTATTTTCATTTCCATAACTAGTAACTTTCGACTTTTTACAAAACAAATTAAAGGAATATTTGTTTTAACATGTATGGCATGAATTGTACTTCCCACCATCATGAAATCTCAATTATTTAATGATTAATTTAAAATTTTCTGAATTTAATTTAATATAAAATGCTTCATTTAATATTTTGGAAATTTTTATAAGTGATTCCAAAATGGAAATAATATTTTTCCTAATAATTTTTAAGGATCTTTTTATGGAATTTATATTTATTGATGATAGAAACCTTTGGTTTTACTTATATTTTATTAGGGATATGATCAAATGGTTCTGTCATTATTCTTTATCTGAATTATTTTTTATTATAATGATTACATTTTTATGAAACCCATTCATTTTTCAGGTTTTATGCTATGATGAATTGACAAAATGTTTATGAAATTTTTTTTCACAGGTTGTGTTATGATGATATGATTAATGGTTTATGATCATTGGGAACATATATGAATGGTTTTCATAATGTGATGGGTGGGATATAATTATATATCCCTATAATACATTGGGTAAGGTTTTATATCTCATGATATAATTATGGGAAACAATTCAATTTTCTTGATCTATTATGGGAAACAAGTCGATGTGCTTGATAGTCTAGTTGAATTCCCTAAGACCTTCATATAATGTAATCTCTTAAGCATACAGACCAAGTAATATCTGAGCCTATTGTCCATGTAAGGGTTCCCCCTCATGCCTTGAAAGGTGGGTTATCAAAAATAAATAAAAATGAAGGCCTTCAGGCCATTCGGGGGTTGATCTATTATGATTTGATTAATTTTTAGTTAATCATGACATATGAAATGTATATCACCCAAAGAGTTTATGGAATGTATCCTCTTAAATGTATTCATTTCATTTGATATCTTACATTGCACATAAAATTATTTCATATAGTATAAATCATATAAAATCACATATATGACACAAAACAAACTCTATAATGAAGAATATATGAAATAATAGTCTTTTTATAGAAATTAAGGAACATATACAAATGAAATAATAACATGACCTTTGGAATAATAATATAACACCTATAAATACTAATTCGAACAATAAAATAGTAACCTAGCCTACTAAAATTATAAATAAAATTTAGGCATCTTATAAATAAAAATATGATATAATTATATCATGGTATAAGTAAGCAAACATTTTAAAAATGATAAATTAAGTGTTAGTATTGTTTATAAAACATAAATGTTTATTTATAATTTAATAATTTATATAATGATTTCAAATAAAATTTAATTTCATAAAATATAATCATAAATTAATATTTTGATCATCTTATGATTATAAGATAATTTTATGAGATCATAGTTAATTTTTCAAAGTGTTATAAAATCTACTATAATTATAAAATTGTTATTTTTTTAAGTAAATGATGATTTTAATTAAAAATTAAATTTCTCATATTTAGAAATTATTTTCATAAAATGGAGTTCATTTTTTAATTATAAATGTTGAAAATGGTTAAGGTGACTTTTTTGTATGTTTCTTAAATAGTCTATTTTTTGTGAATAGTGAAATACAACAATTTATTGTATAAGATAAATAAATGAATTATTGAGTCATAGATGATGTATGGATGATATAAGAACCATTGGTTCTAAATCACATGAACTTTGTACTTTATTTAGTCAAAATATTCATAACTATTTCTTATCTTGAGCCAAAATAATCAAATAACAACTTCAATAATCAAAAAACATCCCTCTCCTCCACTATAAATACAACCCCCACCACCATTTATCCTCACACCATCAAAGCCTTGAATATTGTCCCATTTAAACCCAAAAATCTTCCCAAACCTCTTTCCCATGTCTAGGATCCATTGGTATCAACAAAAGTCTAAAATGGATTTCTTTAAGGAGGTTTTGAAGGAGATGAATTCAACAGAAAAATTCTTTTTTCGTTCTCTTTGAATTTCTAATAATTTATTTTTTTCTTAATATATAATTTTCTCTTCTATAAAAAGTAACATTATAACTCAAATATATTATATATATTGTAATTTTATAATTTAAATGTAAAATCCACCATAATGTCTCTTCTCCTCTTCCTATGATTCTAAAAATGAAAACATCATCTATGTGGTGCCAATTTTACCGCCTTGGTTGATGGTGTGTTTTCATTTTACAGTTACACCATAATGGATGGTCATAAAAACATTTTTATGGTTACACCATATTATAATATATGTATTATATCTTATTTAATGTTCTATAACCATTATATATTAATAATAGTAATTAATAAAATAAAACTAGTTCATGATGATCGAAAAACTCCAAAATAATCATGAGTATCACTAAAGTTTTATCTAATAATTCATCCTCATACCATATAAAATAATGAAATATATAACCATTTAATATTATTTAATTTCATTAATAACATATAATTTCAATTCTAGATAACTATTATTATTTTATATTATTTTCTTTACTTGTATACAAGTAAACTGATCATGAAAACCAAGGAAATGAATGCACCCTAATGATAAAAGTGTATCTTATAACTCATAATAAGGGCCATAAATGATCATAATAAAAATATAATAATTCACATACATGTATAAAAGGTTCTTAATTAATTAATTAATGGATTTAATCATATTTTCATGGACATTAAGATCAAGTGAAAGAACCATTCGTACATAAGGTAAGGGACTTCGTCTCAATTTCAATTTCATTGAGACTTACTTGGTATTGTGAACCTAATCGTTTTTGTGTGGTGTATCTAATTCCACTTTGAGATATTTTTTCATTTTAAATTATATATATATTAAATAACCATATTCTGGTATCATGGATATGATTATTGTCTAATACATATACCATTTTGCATATGGGGTTTATTTTGAATATTGTTTTAACTGGGGAAATATTGATGAATCTGTATCCTCTACTCAATATAGATATTGATAAGGAATATTATTATTGAATTAAATATATGTGTAAAGAATGGTTTGGACTTTAAGTGATGGTTTGAGTCCATTATATCCCCTCAATACATTGATAGGTCTCATGATACAAAATATTTTGTGACAAACCTTTCGTGTTTGTTTCCAATACATAATCACTTGGGTATCTACCCACAAACATAAATCATCTTGATGTTATGATGGTTCATGTTCTGGATACATGAATTAAAATAATTATTCATTTTTTCATTATACATTAAGTTATCATTATAAATAGGATTTTCACTATAACAAAATCTATGGAATGATTTTCATTCTCAGTGCATTAATGGCGTGTGTTTCTCAGTTATTCACTTTGCCATATTGATTATTCCATATTGATTATGCCTAATTGACTAAGATAAAATTGTTTTTGATTCATGTTTCCACCATATTTAACACTTATAGATTATTTAATATCACCCTTTTATTTGTTTTCCTTCACCAGGTTTTGATGATGAAATCTTTGAATAAGTGAAACAAAAGTGGTTTATTTTCCTTTATTATATTCTATGTTTATTTTTCCAATGTAATAAGGGAACCGTGTATTTATCTAGTTTCATTAATACTAACAAACTGATCAATACTTAATGATGTGATCCCTTGTATATATTCCATTTTAATAAAATGAATATTGGCTCTAGGATAATAGGTTCAGGGATGTTATAGATGGTATCATAGAAAGTTTAGTAGAAACCTTGGGAAGTAGATTTAGACAGAATAGTTTAGGGAACATAACCCTAAGATAGACTTTGAGGATAAGAATATAACAAAATCCTAGAATTATGGTAAGGTAGAGATTGTGTGGGTATTTCTAGTAACATATCCATATTTGGATACTATAAGTAGGTTTGGTTCTTGTACTAATATACCTAGGGGTAACAACTCTAACAGGGTGTGTCAGGCCTGACTTGACATAACCCGATACATGAAAAATAGACCTTACTATGCACCTAGTTTGATACTCTTTGGGTATATGCTTATGATAATTCACATTATCTTTACAAACCATTATGAATGATTTAAAAGTAAATAGTTCCCTAAAGAACCATGTTTATGATTATGAGATTAGCTATGAAATTTATGTTACGTGTTTTTAAAGTATGAAATTATGCATTATGATTCATAACATTGTTTATTACACACCATTGTTTAGAAATGGTTCCAATTATAAGGAACAGAATCAATACCCATAGGCAATGTAGGGATTTCCCCACTGATAAAGTTAACAGAGATAGTGTTGTAGCTGACCAAATCATGTCTATATTGGGAAATCTTACTCAATTTATGATGAATAACCATAATAAACATATTTTGGATTGTTTCATGTAGTATAATCCCCCATATTTTAGTGGGGATACTAATACAGAGGTAAATGAGTAGTGGATCAAGTCCCTTAAAAATATGTTTCTAGCATTGTGATGTAATGAATATGAAAAGGTTTTACGGTCAGTATATTGGTTCATGGTTGATGCTGATCAATGGTGGTATTTAATACATAATGTAAAGGAGGAAGATAAAATTGAAGACAAAAAATAGAGAACATTTAAGTAAACATTCTTCTACAAATACTTCCCTCATGATAATCTAACTAAAATAAAGAGAAAAATCCTTATCTTAAAGTAAAGGGAATTAATGAGTGTTGCGTAGTATGAGGCTACCTTCAAAATACTAACTAGGTATGCTATAAATTACATACGTGATTTAGAATGCAAGATTGATCATTTCATTGAAGGTCTTAAACCAGCTCTCCAAAAGGAACTGGCTTCTCAAACATTTTCATCATACGATGAAATAGTATTATGTTCCATAAAAACAGATAAAGAATTTTCTACATCCTATGTGTTTAAGGGAATTAAAGATAAGAAGAGGTCTTATGATATCCATGGAAAGAGTGAATAATAAAATAAGAATAATTCAATGAATCAATTTTCGTTATGTGACAATTGTGGATTGTCTTTCAAAATATGATACAAGAATTTATTTAAAGAAGAAAGAAATTATGATTCCAAAAGAAGATGTAGAATCCCTTATCTTTTGAGAAGAAACTTCATAAACTAATTCTTTTCAAGATCCAACCCCAATAGATCTACTTAATAAAATTATTACATAGGAATAGAAAACAATATCTAGGGATGAGTAATGTTATCATCAAATTGAGAATGTTCCAATTGTACAAGAATACATTGATGTATTTTTTATGGAATTACATAGACACCCCCCAGAGAATGAATTTGAGCTAATCATTTATTTAATCATTGATTCAAGACCAATATCAAATACTACTTATAGATGGGCCATTGTGGAATTATTGGAGCTAAAGAAACAACTAGAGGATAGGAGTAGTAAGGAATTTATTTTCCCTAGTGTTTCTCCATATGGATCCCCTATTATCTTTATTAAGAAGAAATATGGATCCTTGAGGTTGTGAACTAACTATAGAGAAATCAATGTTATTACAATAAAGAACAAGTATCATATTCCATGCATTGATTATTTATTTGATCAACTTCATGGAATCAATATTTTTCAAATATTAGAATCTATTTTAGTTATCATCCATTTCATGTAAAGAAGGAATATATTACAAATATAGCATTTCAAACAAGGTATGGAAATTACATGTTTATATAAATTACCTTTGGAATGAATAATGAACCCTCTATTTTCATGGGTCTAATGAAAAGTGTATTCAAGTAATATATTGATAATTTTTTTGTCGTATTATATTGATGATATCTTGGTGTACTGCAAAATATATAAGGACCATGAGAACAACTTTCATATTGTTATGACGACTCTTAGAAGAAATAGTTATATGGGATGTTTAGAAAGTGTGAATTCTAGCTTTAGATAGATTCATTTCGTGGACATATTGTCTCTAGGGATAGAATCCCAATTGACCCTTCAAATACAAAGGCAATCCTAGAATGGCATGTTCCAACAAACATAACTGAGGTATATGGTTTCATTACTCTAGAAGGTTATTATTAGTATTTAATTTAGAATTTTTCCAAATAGGATAACCCATTATCCAAGATCACATGTAAATGTGTTATGTTTTTATGGAAAAAAATGTACATAATATTTTTTATAATTGAAGGGAATATTTTTAAATTCTCCAATCATTTCTCTTCGATTAGAAAATGATGGGTTTGTGATATATAATGATGCATCGAAGAATGGACTAGGTTTTGTCCTTATGAAAAATGATAATGTTATTCCATATGAATCATGAAATTTGAAGACACGTGAAAAAAATTATCCAACTCATGGTCTTGAGATAGAAGTAGTAATAATTCCTTTGATGACCTAGAGACACTATATATATGGTGAAAGATATGAGATATATACGGATAAAAAGAGTTTAAAATATATATTTACACAGAAAGAACTCAACATGAGTCAAAGACGATGGATATAATTACTCAAAGATTATTATTTCCCAATACATAATCATCCAGGAAAATCAAACAAGGTAGCAGATTCATTAATAAGGAAAGATCAAGGACATCATACCCAAATATGGATTAAGGAAGATATTATATTCATGGATTTAGTAAATATGTATACGAGGATTGTTCAGAAAAAGGAAACATAAATCCTTTTTCAAATTATTTCTAAAGAATATTTACTAGAGATGATATACATCTCTCAATATGATTATGAGAATTTTTAAAAGAAATTTGATGGTGTTTAGGATGGAATAATAGAAAACATCTTGTATGAGGATAGAATTATGAAATTTGTAAAGAGGTTATGTGTTCCATAAATACCTAATCTAAAATGAAACTATTAGATGATCCTCATAGCTCAAATTTCACTATACACCCTATTAGTACCAAGATGTATAAGGATCTTAAGGAACACATTTGGTGGGATAATAATAAGTAGGAAATTGTTGATGATGTGTAAATATGCCTAGTTTATCAACAAGTAAAGGCCAAGATACAACATCCTAGATTAGTCATGCAACCTTTACCAATTCCTCCGTGGAAGTGGGATAAAATCCTGATAGACATGGTCATAGGACTACCAAGGACACCTAGAAAGAATGATGCAATTTTGGTAATTGTTGATCGACTTACCAAATCAGCACATTTCTTTTATATCAGGGAAGATTTTCCACTAGACATCCTAACAAGACTACATTAATGAAGTTTTAATAATTCATGGTCCACTATTTGAATTATTTTTAATCATGAACTATGATTTACATCGAAATTGTGGAATATTATTCAAAAGGCTTTGGATACTGAGCATCATATGAGTACTTCTTATCACCCTCAAACTAATGGTCATTCTACAAGGACTATTCAAACATTGGAAGAATGTTTTAGATCTTTCTCACTTAAATTTCAAGGTATGAGGGATCAATATTTACCTTTGGTGGAATTTTCCTACAATAATAGTTTCCATTATATTATTCAAATGGCTTCATATAAAGAATTATATAGAAATATATGTCAAACTCCAAATTTTTGGGATGATATTTGTGAGAAGAAACTTATAGTCCCAAAACTTATTAAAGATACAATGATAAATGTAATGACAATTCATGTTCATATTAAGGCAACATAAATTAGGAAAAATATTTATGCTGATATCTGAAGAAAGGAATTGGAATTCCAAGTGAAAGATCACATCTTTCTGAAAGTATATCTATAGAAGGGTGTCTTATGGTTCGGTGAGAAATATTAATTGATCCCTAGGTACAGCGAACAATTTAAATTCTTGAAAGAATTGGATCTATAAAATACAAATTAGAAATTCCACCATGTAACACCCCGCCCCTACCTAATTTTCTTGAGGACGCGATGAGGGTTACTTGGTCTTAATTGACGTTCCCAAGGCGCCAAAGGCTAGAAATAAATGTCGAGGGCTCCTGAGAACAAATTGGGGAATGATTTTCCCTTAAGACAAAACCAACCAAACAATCCACAACTATATGATGCATGTCAACACAACAACTAACCTAATACATTACCAAAGACAACCCGATAAACCATAATGATCTCACATGTCAAAACAACCCCAAAACGACATCAGAGTACTATGCGGAAGACCAAAAAAGAAGACACCACGAGCCATGACACCACCATAGCTCCACACCATGCTCCAAGCTCCAAGCTCCACCAATATATCACACCACACTACTAAAAGAGGTTGATGTCTTACCTTTGCCCACATAATGATACACAACATCTGCAAAGACACCACAGTGCCAAAGCAGGGGGTGAGTACTAAAACTCAGTAGCATTTCCCCAAATGACTACCCTACACATGCCACTAGGATAAAACTATTAGAACATTATATAAAACAGTTTATATAAAATGAATCACAAGTTCATCCATTTTCAAAAGCCAAACATGTCCTTACCAATCCATCACATCCAACCCAAACAACCAAGGGAAAGCCAACCAAACAAGCCACAATCATCCAAACATTTACACATTAGCACAACAATTCCATCTTGCAAAGAAATGCACAACAAGCAACCAAAACGGTGAGAATTCCACCTAACCCGTTCACCCATTCACACCAAAACAATCAAAATGGTGGGACTTCCGCCCAACCCATTCACCAATTCAAAACAAGCGGTACTTCCTGACCACTACTCATATGGTGGTTCTTCCGACCACTATCCATCCCCTTTTTATAGTGAGACTTCCCGCCCACTTCCATACAACATTACAATCAAACCAAACCAAGCATAAATCCACCAAGGTCACAACAACATGCAATCAATCAATTCCATTGCATATCAATCCACTTCAATAAATCACCCATTTATTGAAAACCATTTTCCATGCCAAACAACATTTCAATAAAACAACCCTTTTATTGAAAACCATTTCTATCAATCATTTTCACAAATCAACCATATCATCCCATTTTAAAAAACTTCATTTTAAAATCCACAAGAATATCATTTCACCGTAAAACACCCTTTTTCCCAAAAATCCCCAAAACATCACCCAAGATATTTACAACCAAGTTCGTATAACAATTCACAATTAATTTTCAGCACAAAAATTAATTGTAACAAGGAACCACTAGTTCTAACCATGTGGAGTTGAGAGAGAAACCACCTATCTTTAGGGTTCCTGAGAAATCGACCTAGAAGCCACCGCACCTCAAATCCGGCAAACGTACCATCGAAACCTCTCTAGATCACTTTTCCTAACATCCACAAGCCTTAATGTTAACATCCAAGGCAACCCCAACCCTAGATCTACACACAACAAGTGTATATCTAGAAAACCACAAAAGAGAGGGAAGTATATCTAAAGGAAAACACAAGAGAAACAAGAGGAGAGACTTACCTGGGAGAAACCACCTTCAAACCACCTTGAAACCCATTTGAAATGCTTCCAAAACGAGTGGGAGAGCACCCTTAACCCTTGAGAACCCAAAATTACGAGTGAGGCTCGAGTGGGAAGAAGAGAGGAGTAAAATGAGGCAATCCCAAGTGAGCCCAGGTTTTAAAACCCAAACTTTAAGTGGCCGCACAGTTAGCCTGCATGGTTTGGAAAACCATGCGCTAACCATGCACACGCCACTGCCTCGAGAGCCAGAATCCACATGGTTTCCTCGCATGGTTTGGCCAACCATGCGCAGGCCGTGTGAAGCCTACTGTCTCGAGAACAAGGGTCTGCACAGTTTCCTGGGGAATCTGCATTGTTTCCACTAACCGTGCACAAACTGTGCACCCCTTTAAAAGCCTCCAAACTTATTCAAAACCATTTCAAACTCTCCCAACCTCCTCCCATCTCATCCCATGTACTTTAAAAGATTAAAAAAGCATAAGAAAAGGCCACATATCTCAAACCGGGGGTACTAAATTCTCCCCACCATTGGACTTTCTGTCCTCGAAATGTAGTGAACTCGCCCTTTTCCAAAAGAGCTCAGGCCACTGCTCGATCATCTCTTTCTCCCGCTCCCAAGTCTCCTCTTGAATCTGACCATGTTTCCACAAAAACCAAAATAAACCAATTCTTTTAGCATGCAAGACATTCTCTTTCCTATCCACAACCCACACTGGCATGTGCTCCAACGAAGCATCTGGTTCTAGATCAACATGATTCCAACGAATCACATGGTCACGATATGGCTGATACTTTTTCAATTGTGACACATGAAACACATTGTGCACCGCACTGAACCTGGGTGGAAAAGCCAAATGATATTCCACCTCACCAAACCGCTCAAGAACCTCAAAAGGTCAAATATACCTCGGAGATAGCTTCGCCTGCTTCCCAAACAGACGATGTCCCATCCTAGGAGAGATCCTCAAGAACACATGATCACTCACCTCGAACGACAACATCCATCGACGATGATCCGCATACGATTTCTAAAGACTCTGAGCCGTCTCCATTTTCTTCCTGATCAACTTGATATTCTCCGTAGTATCTTGTACAAGGCTCGGTCCAACCATCGTGGACTCGCCCGTTTCCACCCAATATAGTAGAGAATGACATGGCTGCCCATACAATGCTTCAAACGGAGCCATCAGTATGGATTCCTGATAATTTTTATTGTATGAGAAATCAACCAATAAAAAGTGCTCCTCCCACGAGCCACCAAAATCCATGAAACATGCCTGCAACATATCCTCTAGAGTTTGTATCATCCTCTCAGATTGTCCATCCGTCTGAGGGTGATACACTGTGTTTATAGTCAACTGTGTCCCAAGGGCTTGCTGTAGGGATTTCCTGAAACGAGATGTAAACCTCGAATCTCTATCGTATACAATCGAAACTAGAACACCATGCCTCTTTACCACCTCCCGGATATAGATTTTGGACAGATCCTCCACCGTATGAGATTCACGAATCGGGATGAAATGGGCCAACTTCATTAGCCGGTCCACTATCACCCAAATGGCATCGTGCTTTCTGACCGTTCTTGGGATACCTATGAAAAAATCCATCGCTATCTACTCCCAATTACAAACATGGATTGGTAAAGACTGCAACATTCTTGCTGGCCTCTAATGCTCTGCCTTGACCTATTTACAAGTCAAGCATTTCGAAACAAACTCTGCCACACTTCATTTCATACTAGCCAATCAGAACTGAGATTTCAATGCTTTATACATTTTCTGAATTCTAGGATGAACAACCCACCTGAAATAATGATACACCCTAAGAAGATCCTCCTAACACGCAACTGGTACAACCATCCGATTCTGAAAACACAAAATTGAATCTGTATTCAGTTGCCAACCCTCAATGGTCTCCCCACCATTAAGTCTAGAACCCGTGGTCACATACTCAGAATCGGATATCTGTGCCACTCTAACCAGGCCAACCATGTCAGAAATAAACAAAACTGAAAATAATACCGCTCTATCACCCTGGTCCTCACATTCCAACCGCATATCGACTATAACTGACATCAACTACCAGTGGTCCGATGCCTGTTTCCCAATTTGATCATATAATTTTCTACATAATGCATCCTCCATCGAATTTCCCTTACCCGGTGTGTACATAAAGTCAAAATCAAACATATGGAGATATTCCATCCATCTCCTTTGCCTCAAGTTCAAATCCCTTTTGTGAGAAAATATGTTTCAAGCTCTTGTGATCTGTATATACCGTGAATTTCCCACTAAGGAGATAATGACGCCATACTTTCAAAGCATGGACCACTGCTGCCAAATCCAAATCATGAGTTGGGTAGTTCTTCTCATGCACTCTCAACTACTGTGATCTATACACCACCACATGATTCCCTTTCATGAGAACGCACACCAACCCTGATCCTGATGCATCGCAATACACCGCGTACCATTTTCCTGGTTCTGGCAATACCAAGATTGGTGCTGATGTAGGACGACCCTTTAACTATTCAAAACAATGCTAGCACAGTTCATTCCACTGGAATGGTTCATTCTTTCTTGTCAATGTTGTCATCGGCAAAGCCAGACATGAAAAACCACGAACAAAATGCCAATAATACCCAGCAGGACCAAGGAAAATCTGTATCTCAAACACATTATTTGGCAGTTGCCATGAGATAACAGCCTCTATCTTTTCTAGATCCACTGAAACACCCCTTTCCGAAATCACATGGCCAAGAAAACAAACTTCCTATATCCATAAGTCACACTTTGACAATTTGGCATACAACCGATGATCTCTCAAGATCCCCAGCACTATCGCCAAGTACTGCTCATGCTCCCCCCTTGTCTTTGAATACACCATAATATCATCCACAAACACCACCACAAATAAATCCATATATCTTTGAAATATCTGATTCATCAATGCCATAAACACGGCTGGCGCATTCGTTAGACCAAAGGGCATAACCACATATTCATAATGGCCATATCTACTTCTGAAAGTTGTTTTAGGAATATCATCCTTCCTCACCCGCAATTGATGATATCCTGACCTCAGGTTGATCTTGGAGAACCACTAGGCTCCCCTCAACTGGTCGAACAAATCATCAATTCATGGATGTGGATATATATTCTTTATCGTGGCTTGGTAAAGTCTATGATAATCAACAAAAAGCCTCAAGGTTCCATCAGCCTTTTTTACAAACAACACTGGCGCTGCCCATAGAGACATGCTAGGCCGGATAAACCCTTTGTTTTCTAACTCTTCCAACTGGACTTTCAATTCCTGCAATTCTTCTAGTGCCATCCGATAAGAAAGAAGTGAGATAGTACTAGTCCCTGGGAGGAGATCAATTGTAAATTCCACTTCTCTTACAGGAGGTAACATAGATAATTCTTCAGGAAAAACATCCATGAACCGATACACCACTGCCAGAGGAACACTCTTCTCAATACTGTTTACTGATTTCAACGACAACACTGCCAACTGATTCGATAACGTACCCACTACTGTGGCCAACAAACTCGTTGCACCCTGAATTTCATGCCTCTATCCTCTAAAGATATGTCTAACACCATCATGTGTCATAAAATCCACTATCCGCGCATCACAATGGATGTGGGCCTTAAACTCCACCAGCCAATCCATTCCCAGGATTACATCATACCCATCCATCTCAAGCATTAAGAAATTCCACACAATTTCAACCTCGCCCACAATGATACAACATTCTCTACACAAGAAGGCTCGACACTCTCTTCGACCCATAGGAGTTTGAAGTTTCAAAATCGAGGGCTTTGTATCTACCCTTATACCTAGAAAATCAACCACACGTGCAATAATAAAAGAGTTTAAAGAACCTGTATCAAACAACAATTGCATCAAGGTAGAATTTAAAATAATAGTACCTTGCATCGTGGATGGTCATGACTGATCATCCACCACAACTTTTTCATCTCCAAACACATGCTTGCTAGCCACACTCTGCTCTTTATTGCATTGTTAAGGCGTTGTGGTATTCCGAGAATCACCATGACCCAATTTACTCTGCTTCCGAGGGGTATACCGCTGCCCCCATCCCGTCGAAGCATACGATGTCTGCGATCCCTGAGGAGTGTCACGTGCACCCGACCTTGGAGAATTCTGACAATAATTTTGCAGATGCCCCATCTGCTTACAATTTTGACATGCTCGAGGTTGATCTGTACAATCCCGCTTGATGTGGCTTGTGGAACCACACTGAAAACATCCCGACATGCTATGGAGATTTAGATAAAGATTTATTGATCCTTCTGTCAGATTATATGCCATATTCCCGCCCTGGGAATAAGTGTCCCTCTTCCGCTTGAACCCAGCGTTAGAGTTCCCACTATTCCCCATGGGTACCACCATGCTTCCTCCACCCGGAGATCCCAACAGATCCTGCTCAGCCACCGAGGCTCTATTCACCATCTCTATGTAATCATCTATACACAACACCATTATCTTTGAACAGATTTATTGCCTTAATATTTCTTCAAAGATACTTGCCTTCAACTAAGTGTTACCCTCCACCTCAGGTGAAAACTGCACTAAGTTCATAAATTTAGCTGTATACTCCGTCACGGTCATAAGCTCTTTCTTCAAACTGAAGAAATCAGTCGTACGTTGAATTCTGAATGTATGTTGGTAGAATTGTTTATTAAACAATTCCTCAGTGCCTTCCCACATCATACCTTGGTCAGTCCCATCTTGGACTACCAACTCCCACCACTGAAGGGCAAGATTTTCTAACATATATGTAGCCAACTTCACTTTTAACTCTTCCGATGTTCCCAAGAACTCGAAGATCTTCTTCATTCTATTCAACCATGCTTCTACCCTCTCTAGCTCTGAATCACCCCTGAATATGGGTGGATTCTTATTTTGAAACTGAACCGCATGATCGACATGCCTTGTTTCATCCATTTTGTTTCCACTTTCCACAGCTTGGAAATATTGCACTATGCTTTGAAATAACTACCGGTTCACCTAAGGCTCAGGTGCTACCACATTCTCAGAAGCCTCCTCTGGTTGGTTTTTACGATTCCTACACGGTGCCATTTCTATAAACAAAAAACAAACAACCATGATTCTCAATTCTGTAGACATCACGAAATCAAATTTTAAATCAAATTACACAATATTATCACAACAAGGCTTTCCACCCTTTTTCACATGTGCCATGTTTCACCATTTTGAAAACCAAACCATTTTCAAAATACCAATTTATTCACATTAAAATTTCACACATTCATATAACATCAGAAATCATGATACCTCAATGAAATATGCATCCTAGAGGGAATTAATTTCTACCTTGCATGCCATGCTCATCTCATTGGCTACACCCACGAAAATGAGATTTCCAATGCCTATAAGTGTCTCCAAAACACTTATGTACCCAACTGCCTGGTAACTTGAATTTCAGCATAAAAGGGTTAGCTACATCATTTTATGCTATACATTCCAAGTTCTGACATTCTTAAGCCTTGCTACCATCCTGACTCAAGGAATGTACCAAAATGAATGTCAACACAAAATTCGAAGATCAACTTCAAAGGACTGAACAAACTGATACCACTTGTAACACCCTGCCCCTACCTTATTGGCTTGAGGAGGCGGTGAGGGTTACTTGGCCTTAAGAGACGTTCCCAAGGTGCCAAAGGCTAGCAATAAATATTGAGGGATCTAAGAACAAATTGGGGAACGATTTTCCTTAATATAAAACCAACCAAACAATCCACAACTATATGATTCATGTCAACAAAACAACAAACCTCATACAATACCAAAGACAACCAGATAAACCATAACGATCTAACATGTCAACACAACCCAAAAATGACATCAGTGTACTATGCGGAAGACCAAACAAGAAGACACCACGAGCCATGACACCACCATAGCTCCACACCAAGATCCAAGCTCCATGCTCCACCAAGACATCACACCACACCACTAAAGGAGGTTGATGCCTTACCTTTTCCCATGTCACAGTACACAACATCTGCAAAGACACCACAGTTCCAAAGAAGGGGGTGAGTACTAAAACTCAGTAGGATTTCCCTAAATGACTTCCCTACACACTCTACTAGGATAAAAATGTTAGCACATTATATAAAATAGTTTATATAAAATGAATCCCAAGTGAAACCATTTTCATAATCCAAACATGTCCTTACCAAGACATCACATCCAACCCAAGCAACCAAGGGAAATCCAACCAAACAAACCACAATCATACCAACATTTACACATTAGCACAACAATTCCACCTTGCAAAGAAATTCACAACAAGCAACCAAAATGGTGGGACTTCAGCCCAACCCGTTCACCCATTCACACCAAAACAATCAAAATGGTTGGACTTCTGCCCAACCCATTCACCCATTCACAACTAGTGGTACATCCCGACCACTACTCATATGGTGGTTCTTCTAACCACTATCCATCCCCTTTTTATAGTGAGACTTCCCAACCACTTCCATACAACATTTCAATCAAACCAAGCCAAGCATAAATCCACCAAGGTCACAACAACATGCAATCAACCAATTCCATTTCATATCAATCCACTTCAATATATCACCCATTAATTGAAAACCATTTTCCATGCCAAACAACATTTCAATAAAACAACCCTTTTATTTAAAACTCTTTCCATCAATAATTTTAAAAAATCAACCATATCATCCCATTTTAAAAATCTTCATTTTAAAATCAACTAGAATAACATTTCACCGTAAAACTCCCTTTTTCCCAAAAATCCCCAAAACATCACCCAAGGGATTTCCAACCAATTTTTTATAACAATTCACAATTAATTTTCAACACAACAATTAATTGTAACAAAGAACCCCTAGTTCTAAACAAGTGGAGTCAAGAGAGAATCCACATACCTTTAGGGTTCTTGAGAAATCGACCCACAAGCCATTGCACCTCAAATCTGAAGAACACACCATTGAAACCACTCTAGATCACTTTCCTTAACATCCACAATCCATAATATTAACATCCAAGGAAACCCCAACCCTAGATCTACACACAACAATTATAGATCTAGAAAACCATGAAAGAGAGGGAAGTAGATCTAGAGGAAAAAACAAGAGAAACAAGAGGAGAGACTTACACGGGAGAAACCACCTTCACACTTCCTTGAAACCCCTTTGAAACGCATCCGAAACGAGTGGGAGAGCACCCTTAACCCCTGAGAAAACAAAATCTCAAGTGAGGCTCGAGTGGGAGGAAGAGAGGAGTGAAATGAGGCAATCTCGAGTGAGCCTGGGTTTTAAAACCCTAACATTAAGTGGCCGCACGGTTAGCCCGCACTGTTTGGAAAACTGTGCACTAACCGTGCGCACGCCATTGCCTCAAGAGCCAGAGTCCACATGGTTTCCTCACACAGTTTGGAAAACCGTGCGCAGGCCGTGCGAGGCCTACTGTCTCGAGAACAAGGGTCTTCACGGTTTCTTGGGGAATCTGCACAGTTTCCACTAACTGTGGTCAAACCATGCACCCCTTTAAAAGCCTCCAAACTTATTCCAAACCATTCCAAACTCTTCCAACCTCCTCCCAACTCATCCCATGTACCCTAAACGCATAAAAATCATAAACAAAGGCCACATACCTTAAACCGGGGGTACTACACACCAAGCCTCTCCAAAGTGCATGATATGTACCATATATAATGGTTATAGAAGTACATGCCAGACCCAATGCATGTAATCGCCTATGAAAAAATAAAATTGGAACCAAATTTGTCTTACTGTGAAGAGCCTATCGAGATTCTAGACACAAGAGTGAATGTTTTGAAAAATCAGATGACTCGACCAGTAAAGGTTCTTTAGAGAAGCCATAAAATGGAAGAAGCAATGTGGGAACCTGAGGATGTTATGCAGAATAACCCCCCCTAATTTTTTTAGAAGGTAATATTCATGAAAATTTCAAGGAAAATATTTCTGTAGGAGGGAAGAATGTAACACCCTAAGATTTTATGATATGTATCCTATTAAAAAAATTCAACTCATTCGATATCTTAAATTGCACTCAAAAATTGTTTCATATAGTATAAATACTATAAAATCAAATAGATAACATAGAACAAACTCTATAATGAATACTGAATGAAATATGAGTTTTTTTCTAGAAATTTAGGAAAATATACCAATGAAATAGTAAATTAACCTTTGGAATAGTATTATGACACTTATGAATAGTAATTTAGACAATAGAATAGGAACCTTAACTACAAATTTATAAATAAAATTTAGACATCTTGAAAATGAAAATATGATATAATTATATCATGGTATACGTAAATAAATATTTTGAAATGGTAAAATAACTATTGGTAATTTTATAAAACCTAAATTTTTATTTAAATTTTTATAATTAATATAATGATTTCAATGAAATTTCACTTTTATAAAATAGAATTATAAATAAATATTTTTTTCTTATGATTATAAGATAATTTTATTTAACCACAATTTATTTTTTAAAGTGTTATAAAATCGGATATAATTTTAAAATTGTTATTTTTCGGCTAAATGGTGATTTTAATTAAAAATTAAATTTCTCATATTAAAAAATAGTTTAATAAAATGGAGTTCAATTTTAAATTATAAACATCCAAAAATGGTTAGGGTGAATTTTTTGGTATTTTTCTAAAATAGTTGAATTTTTTTGAATAATGAAATGTGGTAATTTTTAGTATAAGCTAAATACATGAATTATTGAGTTATATATGATTTCTGTATGATGTTGGAACCATTTTTTTGAACTCACATACACTAATTATTTTATTTATTCACAAGAATCCTCACTATTGCTTGTATTGATACAAAATAACAAAATAATGATCATTATAATAATAAAACACCCTTCTCCTATACTATAAATACAATTTTTTCCCCTCACACCACCAAAACCTTGAATATTGTCAAATTTATGTCCACAACTCGTATAAAAACTATACACCATTTCCATGATCCTTTGTTCCCATGAAAAGACAAAAATCAATTACCTTAAAGAGGTTCTCAAGGAGTGGAATTCAAGAGGTAAATCCTTTTTTCATCCTCTTTTAATTTATTTTAATTTCTTTTCTTCATATTCTATACATAACTCATTTGTCCAAATTAATATTATAAAAACAATATATTTTATATACCATAATTTTGTATTTTCAATTTAATAACCACCATCAATTATCTTCTCCTCTTCTTTTTATTCTAAAAATGAAAACATAGTTCATGAGGTGTCGATTTACCGCCTTCGTGGATGAGGTTCTTTTGTTTTTCAATTCCACCTTCATGTTTGGTCACAAACCCATTTTTATGGTTAAAAAAGATTATAATATATGTATAATATCTTATATAATGTTATTTGACCAGTATATATGAATAATATTAATTAATAAAACAAATCTAGTTCATGATGATCAAACAAATGCCAAAATAATCACGATTATCACTAACATTTTATGTAGTGATTCATCCCCATACCATATAAATAATGAAATATGTAACCATTTAATATTCTATAAGTTTATTAATAACATATAATTTCAATTATAGATAAATATTCTCATTTTACATGATTTTCTATACATGTATACAAGTAAACTGATTGTGAAAACCGAGGAAACAAATACTCTCGAATGATAAAATTGTATCTGATACCTCATCAAATAATATACAAATAAAATTAATAAAATTATAATAAATAAAATAAATTTATAAAAGGTTATTAATTTATTTATTTATTTATTTATTATCTTGGACGTTCAGATCAATTGTAGAACACATTCGAACATCAGGTAAGGGACTTCATATCAATTTCAATTTCATTGATACTTACTTGGTATTTTGAACCTAATTTTTTTTATGTGTATTTACTACCCCTTTGAGATCAGTTTTAATATTAAATTATATTTATATTAAATATATATATTCATTTATCATGGATATGGTTATTTTCATAGTTGTATACCATTTTATATACAGTGTTTATTTTGAATGTCGTTTTAACTTGGGAAATATTGATGAATATGTATCCTCTACTCAATATGGATATTGATCAAGCATATTTTTCTTGAAATAAATCTATGTATAAAGAATAAATTTTAATTTCATGGATGAGTGTTGCCTCTTAAATCCCCTTGATGCATCAAAATGTCTCATAATACAAAATAGATGGTGACAAACCCTTCATGTTTGTTTCCAAAACATAATCCGAAGGGTATCTACCCACAGACATAAACCATATTGAAAGTATGATGATTTATGTTTTAGATACATGACATCTAAAAATTAATCATTTTTTCATTCATCATTCAGTTATAATTATCAATTGGATTTTCACTATGACAATATTTATTCATTCCCGGTGTATTGATGGTGTGTGTTTTTCGGTATTTTACTATTCCATATTTATTATGCCTAATTGATTATGATTCACATATTGTTGATTCATGTTTCCTCTATATATAACCCTTTATAAGTATTGGAGGTCACCCTTATATTTCGTTTCCTTCCCCATGTTTTGAAGATAAAATCTTTGAATAAGTGACAAGGAAGCCATTTAATTTTTCAATGTAATATGGTAACCAAGAATGTATATAGTTTCTTCAAAAATAATAAACTAATCGATCCTTAGTGATGTGATACCTTATATCAATGTCATTCTAATAAAATAATAACCAACTCTGGGCTACTGGGTTCAAGGTTGTTACAAAAAAATTCTATACTTATAATGGTACCACACGTATATAGAATGAAATTATAGATCATGGTTGATTTGTGATTATTTATCACACTTATGATTCATGTATTAAGAAATTATAATAATTTATTCCATGAATCATGCTTACGATCCATGATATATTGGTTATAAAATTTTAAAGTTATATTTATAATCCCATGGCCTTATTCATGTGTTATGCTTTTATAAGATCATCGATTGATATCTCCCATGTTTATCTTTACAGAGCATTGGACCTCAACCTTTTTTATGTTTCCTTTCCTCATTTTATGAAGAGATTATTTAATTAGAGTTTGTCTATTAAGATAAAAATATGGTTAGATATTTGTAGGAGATTTTGAAGATCTTTCAAGAAATAAGAATATTGTTTATATGGTAACTAAAGACACTAAACCTTTTCAGTCCTCAAGCGAGTACGTTTTAAATGTTTTGAATATTCATCTAAAAAGATTCAATAATTATGTATGAAAATCCCAGGTCATTATTTTGTTATCATAGTCCATGTTTAGTCATTCTTTGGATATTTGGGTTAGTAAACATTATTGAAAACTCTGGTGATAATTCTATGCATAGGATAACAACCAAAAGTTTTGGTTAGTAAGAGATTATATGGTTTCCCAAAAGATATATTAGTGTTTGGATTTACAGGGGGTGTGGATTTTTCACAGATTCATTTAGATATAATGACCCCAAAAATAGTTGGATAAGTATATCGCATCCATCATTCAATTGTACTGTGAGTGTGCCCTTACAGTGCACCTAGTTTGGCACTCTCAGGGGATATTCTTGGCCTAATTCATATTTTATTTACAAAACCTTATAAAGGATTTGAATAAATAATGACCATGGACAACATATCTTACACCTAATGTTTCATACACTGAAAATAAGTTGTCATTATTTAGATATCTTATACATGATTTTTTATGATAATGTGGTTTCCAATTATGATTATTGTTGTCCACACTATGGTTTTTGGTTTTAGACAATTGTTGAAAACATTAAGATTCTTGTTAATGGTTAATATGATGGAAAATAGAGTGATTTTTCTCATTATAAACTAAATGAAATGAGAACTAGAAGGTAAAAAATTTTGATCATTCCAAATAAAATATCATGATATATGATTAACAATGTGAACTTTAGTGAGATTCCTAATGCATCAAATAAGAGCAAGTTGTAATTTTATAAATTTTTGTGTGGTAATGAATATATATGAAATAAGGATAAATTTCAATCGTTTCAAAAATGTTGAAAGAGCAACCTAAGAAAATGTATCTACTGAATAGAAAAATGTAGTATTTGTGGAAAAATGGAATAGAACAAATAAATACCAAGGAGTTCAATGTATTATGTGTGAGGAATATCGGAATTATCTGATTCAAAGACCTAATCCAAGAGTTAACTCCAGAATAAGGAAGGACCTATGTTGTGCTAATTATGTAATTATAAAATAATTGAAGTATTTATGTATTAGGATTTGCAAAATTTTTTTAGAAATGTTATAATAATGATATTTTTTTTATTAAAATCATAAAACATATAAGTATTTTTCTACAGTCATTTTTCATTATGGATTTGAAAGAATATGTTAAATGGTACTGATGACCTAGAAAATTGATATAAAGTTAAAGTTATAATTTTTATAAAAAACGTGATTAGAGAGAAAGGTAACCCTTAGTATGTTCCTGGTGTTGATGTAATATTTTTTAGTTTGGATAAATAGATGATTGGCATTGATAATGTAACTAAAATAGTATTAATGACCTTGAAAAGGATTAAATATTTTTTGACAATGTAATTTATGATGCAGTTTTCTGAATTTTCGGATTCTTGGAATATATTTAATAACTTGTTATATTATTTCAAGAATATGGATGTAGTTAATTTTTGAGGCATTTAACTTTTCATTGATTTTTTATAGGGATTCAGGTTATTAAATTTTTCCAAGAGAATATATGATTGTGGTATTCACATGTTTGGTATGTGAAATTATAAGTGATATTATATTGTTTAAGAATAAGTGTTAAGGTTCACAATCAAAAAAACATGTGACCAAATATTTCAAATTTTTGGGTTTTGAATTTATTCAGAAGTATTTTGGAATATTCTTTATGTTAACTACCTATGGGATGAATTAAGTTTAACTCTGGGATTTTTTATTGAGGTTTTAGAGATTAATATTATATATTTATCTGGATTGGATAACATGTGCTAACCATTTTGGTTTAGATGATAACTAGAGATATAAGTAATGACCTATCATTATTTCATGGATATTATGATCTATTAAATGTTAATTTTAATACTTTATGAATGAAAATTTCATCTCAGATATTCATTTCAGGGAGTCAGAAATGAAGTGCAAATTGATCAAACCACAAGCAAATGATGAAATTATTTTTATAAAATAAAGAAGATATCAAGTAAGTGTCTTATATGGTGTCATATATTTTTATAGTAAAATAATCCTTCAACTATAGTAAAAATATCCTAAAATAAAAATTTAATATATTTACCTTCATTTATATTGAATCAATGGTCATTTTACCTGTAATAGATTTAAGACTTTGTGGTCATTAGGTTTCTCCTAACCATGTTCTATATCACTCTCTATTAGCCCTTGGGAGTTAGTTTTCTCCTATGTGTCCAAATTTTCACTTACCAATAGTTTTTTCCTATTTTGAAACACAGTTATGTGTTATTCTAGATGATCTTTGTACATTCCTTTTCTCTCTTATCAATAAGAAGTTTTATAAACCCTTTTTATGATGTGGGATTCCAATAAAGGTATTTCTATATTGAAAAACCTTTTATTGTTGAGATCAAGTCCAAATTTTTAGGATGAAATTTATTGAATGGGTTCGAATGTAACACTTTGATATTTTTGAAAAACAAAACTATCTTTGATAGTGTATACGACACGCAACATCGAACCTAAAAAAGCATAAAATATTATTATTTAAATATGATCATTATAACCTAGCCATTAAATTTGAAAGTAATGATAGGATTAACTAATTTATAAAATATATATAAATATTCTACTTGATGTAAATTTATTATTAAATTCTTCATAAATAAGCACTTAATTTTGAATGAAGACATTATATTCTTTTAAAAAATACATTTTCATGAAAAATGTTTTTTATTTATTTTATGAGTAAATAATATAATTATTTTTATAAAAAATTTATAAAATCTATTAGATAAAATTAAATTCATTTTTTAAATAATTGTATCAAAGTTTACATGGTGTGAAATATTTGAATTTTTTGGAAATGATTCATTTTTCAATGAATAGTGGGAATTGCCGATTTTTCAAATACTGTCATTTATTTTCATTAAATCAAGTATTTTAAAAGCTCAATTATATATTTTACATGGTATTAAATTTAAATATATTAAATTTTATTTATAATAATCTAATAAATTTCTTTTGAATCATTAATTTTCATGATTTTGTTATTTGTCTATTTTAATGCTTAAAACATATTTTTTTGAAAACTGATTTTATGTGCATAATATTTTACTGATTTAATTAATTAAAGTAAACCCTAAAAAGTAATTATTTAAATGATATATATATATATATTATATCTTTATATATGATTTGAAATTAATATAATTAAGATTACTACACATATAGTTAATGTAAAGTCATCTTTTTCCATGAAAAATGCATTTTCCTGGTAAACAAATTTCATCACGCTTTTTTAAATTATTTTAAAATTAATTTTATATAATTTTATAAAATTTATTTTAAATTTTTAAATTAATTTTTGAAATAAAAATTTTAAAATTATCTTATAGTAATTTTTTGATAATTTTTTGAAAAGATTAATTTTTTGATAAATACTAAAAAACACTCGTTTTTATATACTTTTTCATTTAAAAGAATTTTCAAAGTCCCATTTTGGTATAAATAATTTTAAAATTAAAATTAATTATATTATATTATTATTAATCCAATTTATTTAATTGGAATAAATTTTATGTTGTATTTGGATATAAAAACTTTTTGTAATTATGGAAACTTTTCTTTGGAAAGATGCATTTTTTCCATGCTTGTAGATTTAATTGTAAATTAAATTATGATACATATATGAATTTAATTTTTAAAAATGGATTTAATATTTTTAATTACAATAATAAATATTATTTAATAAGTTCAAAATAATTTTTTTCATAATAAATAATAAAAATAGTAAAAATTAATTATCGTTGTTAAGGATAAAACAAGGTTACCGGTGGTTAAACCAAAAGATAAGGGTAATTTTTCCAATTAAGATTTTATAAATCCTATTCTATGGCCATATTTAGACCTTATCATTTAAAAAATTACAATATATGTTCATTTAAATTAATTTTTCCTGATAATCACTTTCTCATTTGGGATTCTTTTAAAAAAATTCCAAGTGGGTTCCCTCCCCTGCTTATAAAAAGAGACCCCCCCTCCTCTCCTCTCTACACTTCAAGATCATTTTAGTTATAAAAATATTTTCCCATGTCCATTTCTCACATCTATAACCATGAACTATAGTCCCTTTTTTGATCAAAAAAACATCCCTAAAAGGCATTAGGTATAAACATAAAGAGGATCTCCAAATATGATGTATAATTATTAACCATGCATTTTCGTCTTATTTTTTATTCTACATCCTTCAAATATTCTTAAAAATTTCTCAAATAATAACACAATTATCTTATATATAATGATATTTTATTATATTAATTTCATAACCAATATTCATCTCTTCTTCCATCAAATTGGAAACAAAATTATAGATTGTGTGTACGGCGAACTACCACTTCGTGAATCGATGTAATTCATTTTCCATCAGAGCTTCTCACTAATGGATATAATGATGGATTTAATATATATATATATTTTTTAAATAATTATACTTCTATAATTATAATATCATATCTACCTTTTTACATTTCAATCCATTGAAGAATGATAACTCCACTCGTGCGTACGGGTGGACTACCACATCCATGAAGTGATGTGGTATGTTTTTCATTTTATTCTGACATCGGTCATAATAATGTTATATTAAAATAATATATATGATATATATGATATAAAAATGATTTTATACTGGTGAATTATTATTTACCTTTATTTTTTTCTATCTTTTAAAAAAATGGAAACAGTGTTTATGTGACAGTACGACCAACCAACTCCATAAACAGTGTAATTCGTTTTTTATCTCTAACATTAATGGATTACATTAAAAACATATTTTAATTCCCCCTACCTCAAAATATGACCCTTCTAAGCTAGATGTGATGGAAGAGAAATAATAGCCACTGATTCCCACCTATAGTAGGCCCCGGGTGGTGATTAAAACCAATGGTACAAGGATCTCACAAAATGGGAGGAATTACCCTTTTTATAGTAACGAAGGTTGGGAGATATGATGTATAAACCTAAAATAAACTCCAATATATATATATATATAATAAATCCAAAAATTTCCCACATGCATGTTTAAAATAAAACTTCAATATATATAAATAAATTCCAAGGTAAGTACCAAAAGTAAATCTAAGAAGTGGAACAACAATTGTACTAAGGTCTAAGCTAGAAACTCCCAGCATAGTCCATATAGTCCCCCATGAAACCTAAAATCATTTTTATATACATAGGGTGAGCATAGAATTATACTCCGTAGGAAAAACTTAATTCTATCATACCCATGTGGGAGAATCAAACTAATGCGCCTATGAGAATGAAGTAGAAACCAAAAGAACCACACAAGGAATACTAGCCATCTCAACCTCACCAATGAACACACACCAAATAACACAAGTCAAGTAAATTAATATAGTAATCACAATGATAATTAGGTACCTCGCACCACTTCCCACTAGTTAACTGCTCATACCCTAATGGAAAACGTCTTGGCTCTTCCACACTCTTCCACAATCCCCATGTCACAACCTGCCTACACTCATTTGCGCCTCAGATCTAGTCTCGTAACCTAGGAAAACGGAGTTCACCAAATCCCAGCCAAAGACACCTGGGCCACTACTATACCACATCCCGCCCATAGACACCTAGGTCACAACCACACCTCATTCTAAAAAAACCAAGTAAATCCCACCACATCTGTAACGACCCGAAATTTTTAAATAAATTTTGTTTCCTAATTTTATGTGTTATTGTTATACTCAACAAAAATGTTTTATTTGATAAACATGATTATAATTAAAATGAGATCAGTGGGTTTTGACTATTATATAACCATCGGTCAACATGACCGCTGTGAACAAAATGTTTTGATTATTGTCTCTAAATATAAGTAATCTTGGTTAATTATTATAGAAAGAAGATTTGATGGCATCACCTAGTAGTCTTGGACCGATCGAAGCCCATCTAACAGAGCTTGGGAAGGAGGTAGCACCACTGGGCTTTGCTCTGGATCAAATCCAAGCCGAACTTCATCATGTGAAGCTGGAACGAAATCGCCTTCGTGAGAAGTTCAAACTGATAGAAATTACTACTCGGGCAATGTTGACTGAGCCGCCCCAAGCTTCTATCACCCTAGCACACCTTACTCTTAGGTCCTATGCTGGTATTATAAGGGGTTACGTAACGAGACCGTAACTACCTTGTGTAATCCTTGTTTTAAATAAAAATTGGGATTTCTTCTTATGATGAAGTTTATGAATTTTGAAATGACCGGATAAATATAGTATGCATATTTTTGATGAATTTTAGAAAAAGGATATTTTAAATATGTTTATGTAAACCCTAAATAATTAAAAATGTGTAATGATTTTAAAAAAATGGTCTTCTGCAATTATGTTCAGTACTAAATTTAGAGTCTAATAAGATCAACTTGATTTTTGATGAATAGTAAATTATGAATAGTGATTTTATGATTAGGATTAGTAATATGACCAAATGGATTAGTAATCTCACTTAAAGAAAGTTTTAAAATAATCTAGGCACCTTGATTAAGTAATGTGATTCAATAAAATAGTTAAATAACGGTTTCATTAATTATTATTCAAGTATTAGTTTTTTCGGGTGAATAGTGTTTTTTAATTAAAAATTTAATTAAAGATAATTAGAAAATTATTTTTATAAAAATGACTTTATTTTTGAACTCAGAGCATCGATATTATGTTATGGTAATTTTTGGGGTTTTTTCTGAAAAAAAATGAATTTTCGATGAATAGTGTTTTTATTTAAAAATTAAATTAAAAATATTTAGAAAATTATTTTTATAAAATGGATTTCATTTTTGAAATCAGAGCATTGATATTTGGTTAATGTGAAATTTTGGGATTTTTCTGAGAAAGTTGAATTTTCAGTGAATAGTAAAAATACAGTTTTTCGGTATGTTTAATGACATCATAATGGTGTCATGATGATGTCATGAGATCTTTTGAGGGTTGGCCGGCCAAGGGTGATGAATTTTTGTTTTGGGGGCCCCATGTGGCCTAACTCCATGATAAATGACAAGGGATAGCACATGGGTTTGAGAAAAGCACATGTGAGGTGTCCCTTGGCCATTAATGCCTTGTCCCCTCACTTTCCCTATAAATACCAAGCCCTCCTCTCATCCATTCGACTCCCCACTCATTCCCAACGAATTTATGGTCTCATTACCTCCCAAGGAGTCCTCCCAAGGTGCCCCCAAGCCCTCATGGTCCCAACCTTTGAGGTTTAAGAGTTACATTTTAAGGTAAGGGATCTGACCTCTCTCTTTCTTTTCAAGTAATCTCTTTTATGTCTTTTCTTTTATACTCCATGTTCTTATGTTGGAGGATGTTATTTTATATTCATCCTACTGCCTATTTCATGTTCACATGATGAGAGACCCCCCCTTGCTCTCATCAATTCGTTTTAAGAATGTTTAAGTGGCGCCGTTAGGCTGCCGAATTTTTAAGGGATTCTTTCACCTTCCTCGTTTTCAAGTTCTATTTTCATTCAAGTCTTTCATGTTCCTTTTTATTTTGTTGGGGTATGATCTCTAAATTATCATACTGATCTTTTATGATCTTATGATTAGAGACCCCATTTGATCGCTTCAATTCAGTATTTTGAAGTTTTAAGTGGCGCCGTTAGGCTGTCGAATTTTTAAGTGGTTCTTCACCCTTCTCATTTTGAAGTTCTACTTTCATGTCAATTATTTCAAGTTCCTTTTTGTTATTTTGGGGTATGATCTCTATATATATCATACTGGACTCTTATGTTCATATGATGAGAGACCCCATTTGATCGCTTCAATTCAGTATTTTGATGTTTTTAGTGGCGCCGTTAGGCTGCCGAATTTTTAAGTGGTTCTTCACCCTTCTCGTTTTGAAGTTCTACTTTCATGTCAATTATTTCAAGTTCCTTTTTGTTATATTGGGGTATGATCTCTATATATATCATACTGGACTCTTATGTTCATATGATGAGAGACCCCATTTGATATCTTCAATTCAGTATTTTGATGTTTTAAGTGGCGCCGTTAGGCTGCCGAATTTTTAAGTGGTTCTTCGCCCATCTCGTTTTGAAGTTCTACTTTCATGTCAAATCTTTCAAGCTCCTTTTTAATTATGTTGGGGCATTGTCTATATATTTATCATACTGAACTCTTATGTTCACATGATGAGAGACCCTCTTTGATCTTTTCAAATCATTTTTGTTGAAGTTTAAGTAACGCCATTGGGCTGCCGAACTTTCATAAGAGAAATCTAATTTTTGTCTTCCTTCCATGTTTTTCATTTCAAATGGTATGTCCTTGAAATTTCATTACCATGATCTTGTATCCTTGTTATTCTGTCCATATACTGTTTTATGGGTCATTTATGAATGTTTGACCCATTTTCCCTCTCTTTTTAATGTCTTCTAAAACCTCGTAACATAGCCGTTATGCTGCAGAATTTCCGTCTCAAAATGTCTCTCTCTTTTTCTAAAGTTCTTTTACATTATTGAGTGAATACTCAAAGATCATTCTTCTAAAGGGGTATTCACATATATACCAAAATGTTCTATTTTAAATTCTGGGATTTACATACATGAGACCCACCTTCCTTTTCTGTGGGTTTTAAAGTGATATAAAGATCATGTCTTTAAAGCAGTTTTTAAAAAAGTTATGATTATGAAATGAAACCCATTTCCTTTATGCTATATGGGTTATTTATGAAATGTTTGATGATGATATATGTGGCTCACATGATGATAAAGGCAAATTAAGGGTGCGCCCTGATAGCGCTCCAATGCATTGGGTAATGATGTAACCACTAGAGATTACAATTTTCACGATACCTTGGTGAATAACCTTGGTAATTTTAAAATGACACCTTGGGGATGGACCTTGGTGATATGTTCATGATTGTCTATGTTAAATGATGTAGCCACATCTTCAAGTTATGAAAAAGTTTTATTTTTATTATGATATGCCTCATGATTTCATTTTCATGCATTAAAGTTCTTTTCATGACTTTATTGATGTATCTCAAGTTCATATGTAAAATGTTTCACTTGTTTCCCTTGCTGGGCCTTCTGCTCACCCTTCCTTTTGATGTATGTCCCCAGGTTATGAGATGCAGTAATGAGCCTAGGGTGAACATGAGGAGAAGCCTTTCAAGTGTTTAAGAAGAATGTTTTTTTTTTGTTTCATGTTTTATGTTCCTTGTTTCCAAGACACTAATCCTTAAAGATCCTCAGTTCCGTGTAATGGAATGAAAAGTTATGTTATAAAAAGACGGGATGCTATAGTTGGTATCAAAGGATGGTTTAGTTATTTGTGGAAATTAGGATATGAAAACTCTAGGAGGAACCCTATAGAAAAGTTTAATATAGGAAATCTTCCTGGTATTTTGGTGAGTATTGAGTAAGGGGTTGCCAAGCAAATACATCCCTGTCTGGATATGAGCAGGTAGAGGTGGCTCTGGAACAGATGTACATAGGGGTAAAACCCGAAAACACCGCTTTGAGCTAGACTCAAACGGGAACTGGTACACGACAACGGGCCTTGCTGCACTCTTGGTTACGACACTCCCGGGGGATATGCTTTGGTAAATTCATAAGCTTGGTATGAACCATTGTTAAAGGAACAAAGATAAAATAAAATAAAGGTTCACATAAGAATATATGACCATTCATAACCTAGATGGGAACCTAGGAGATCACAAGTTAGGGTATACCTTTCATATACAAGTTATCCTTATATGCTTTCAGTTCCTTTTCATGATTATTAGCTAAGTACTTAAGCCCCTAATTATGCTTTCTCTTCTTAGTTAATGGTGGGAAATGGAAGAACATGTTCCGACAACCAATGTGATAGGAATGCGACGATTTTCGTATTAATATGACAGGGATGATTAGGGGATTAAAATATGATTATTATTTTGGAAGACGTTCATTATTTTGGGAACCATATTTGATTGAGGTAAATAGATTACTACGGTATTTTCATTGAGGAGTAAGGTTGACTTATATTTTGAAGAATCGATGAATTTAAGGTGAACTTATAGTAATTTAGGTTACTTATGGGAATGACTAACCTATCTTGGGTAAAATATGTTTAGGTTAGCTACTTTTTATAAGATGTTAGGAGTGGTTGATGTTGTCTGGAGATGAACAATGAAGTTGTTTTGGAAGACTATGTTATCAAATCCTTATTGTATTTGGGTTTCAATCTTAGTTTGGTTTGTTTTGAGGAATTTTAAGAACCATTATTTATGGAATGGTCTATGATGAACTTTGGGTAGTACCATGGAACTTTGATGATTTAAAAGTAGTTTCCATTCCTATGAGATTCTTTCTTTTTGAAGAGTTGTTTTAGATTAACCTTTCTGTTTTTGGGATATTGTTTAAAGATAGAAGAAATAGATAGTTAATCTTTTGTAGATTATGTGATTCTATAAAAGATGATTCTTGTGCTTTTATGAGACCAAGTGTTTTTGAATTCTCATCATTTGGAGAAACGATTAGTGTTGGTAGGGACTTGTTAAAGGATGAAAGTCTACTTGAAGGTAGGTATATTTTCTTATGTTTTTGTTCTATGTAGTAAATGAAATCCTCAAAATTATGAAAAGAAACGTAAAACAAAAATGTTGTTGGTTTACGTTTCGTACTAGGTAATCAAAGACCGTTTACACACATCATAAGTTTGGGATTTTCTCATGGTTAACTTTCTCCTAATCATGTTCTCTATCACTCTCCCTCAGAACTTGACCCTTTGTTTTTTCCTCCATGTCCATGTTTTCCTACATGGAACCCTAGTGTGGGTTAACTCGGGTGACCATTGTACTTCCCTTTCTTTATTTTAAAGTAATAGTTTTACTGACTCCTTTTCCGATGTGGGACTTTCAATGAAATTTCAAAACCCAATTTTAAAATTGCGAGGACGCAATTTCTTAAGGGGGGAAGATTGTAACGACCCGAAATTTTTAAATAAATTTTGTTTCCTAATTTTATGTGTTATTGTTATACTCAACAAAAATGTTTTATTTGATAAACATGATTATAATTAAAATGAGATCAGTGGGTTTTGACTATTATATAACCATCGGTCAACATGACCGCTGTGAACAAAATGTTTTGATTATTGTCTCTAAATATAAGTAATCTTGGTTAATTATTATAGAAAGAAGATTTGATGGCATCACCTAGTAGTCTTGGACCGATCGAAGCCCATCTAACAGAGCTTGGGAAGGAGGTAGCACCACTGGGCTTTGCTCTGGATCAAATCCAAGCCGAACTTCATCATGTGAAGCTGGAACGAAATCGCCTTCGTGAGAAGTTCAAACTGATAGAAATTACTACTCGGGCAATGTTGACTGAGCCGCCCCAAGCTTCTATCACCCTAGCACACCTTACTCTTAGGTCCTATGCTGGTATTATAAGGGGTTACGTAACGAGACCGTAACTACCTTGTGTAATCCTTGTTTTAAATAAAAATTGGGATTTCTTCTTATGATGAAGTTTATGAATTTTGAAATGACCGGATAAATATAGTATGCATATTTTTGATGAATTTTAGAAAAAGGATATTTTAAATATGTTTATGTAAACCCTAAATAATTAAAAATGTGTAATGATTTTAAAAAAATGGTCTTCTGCAATTATGTTCAGTACTAAATTTAGAGTCTAATAAGATCAACTTGATTTTTGATGAATAGTAAATTATGAATAGTGATTTTATGATTAGGATTAGTAATATGACCAAATGGATTAGTAATCTCACTTAAAGAAAGTTTTAAAATAATCTAGGCACCTTGATTAAGTAATGTGATTCAATAAAATAGTTAAATAACGGTTTCATTAATTATTATTCAAGTATTAGTTTTTTCGGGTGAATAGTGTTTTTTAATTAAAAATTTAATTAAAGATAATTAGAAAATTATTTTTATAAAAATGACTTTATTTTTGAACTCAGAGCATCGATATTATGTTATGGTAATTTTTGGGGTTTTTTCTGAAAAAAAATGAATTTTCGATGAATAGTGTTTTTATTTAAAAATTAAATTAAAAATATTTAGAAAATTATTTTTATAAAATGGATTTCATTTTTGAAATCAGAGCATTGATATTTGGTTAATGTGAAATTTTGGGATTTTTCTGAGAAAGTTGAATTTTCAGTGAATAGTAAAAATACAGTTTTTCGGTATGTTTAATGACATCATAATGGTGTCATGATGATGTCATGAGATCTTTTGAGGGTTGGCCGGCCAAGGGTGATGAATTTTTGTTTTGGGGGCCCCATGTGGCCTAACTCCATGATAAATGACAAGGGATAGCACATGGGTTTGAGAAAAGCACATGTGAGGTGTCCCTTGGCCATTAATGCCTTGTCCCCTCACTTTCCCTATAAATACCAAGCCCTCCTCTCATCCATTCGACTCCCCACTCATTCCCAACGAATTTATGGTCTCATTACCTCCCAAGGAGTCCTCCCAAGGTGCCCCCAAGCCCTCATGGTCCCAACCTTTGAGGTTTAAGAGTTACATTTTAAGGTAAGGGATCCGACCTCTCTCTTTCTTTTCAAGTAATCTCTTTTATGTCTTTTCTTTTATACTCCATGTTCTTATGTTGGAGGATGTTCTTTTATATTCATCCTACTGCCTATTTCATGTTCACATGATGAGAGACCCCCCCTTGCTCTCATCAATTCGTTTTAAGAATGTTTAAGTGGCGCCGTTAGGCTGCCGAATTTTTAAGGGATTCTTTCACCTTCCTCGTTTTCAAGTTCTATTTTCATTCAAGTCTTTCATGTTCCTTTTTATTTTGTTGGGGTATGATCTCTAAATTATCATACTGATCTTTTATGATCTTATGATTAGAGACCCCATTTGATCGCTTCAATTCAGTATTTTGAAGTTTTAAGTGGCGCCGTTAGGCTGTCGAATTTTTAAGTGGTTCTTCACCCTTCTCATTTTGAAGTTCTACTTTCATGTCAATTATTTCAAGTTCCTTTTTGTTATTTTGGGGTATGATCTCTATATATATCATACTGGACTCTTATGTTCATATGATGAGAGACCCCATTTGATCGCTTCAATTCAGTATTTTGATGTTTTTAGTGGCGCCGTTAGGCTGCCGAATTTTTAAGTGGTTCTTCACCCTTCTCGTTTTGAAGTTCTACTTTCATGTCAATTATTTCAAGTTCCTTTTTGTTATATTGGGGTATGATCTCTATATATATCATACTGGACTCTTATGTTCATATGATGAGAGACCCCATTTGATATCTTCAATTCAGTATTTTGATGTTTTAAGTGGCGCCGTTAGGCTGCCGAATTTTTAAGTGGTTCTTCGCCCATCTCGTTTTGAAGTTCTACTTTCATGTCAAATCTTTCAAGCTCCTTTTTAATTATGTTGGGGCATTGTCTATATATTTATCATACTGAACTCTTATGTTCACATGATGAGAGACCCTCTTTGATCTTTTCAAATCATTTTTGTTGAAGTTTAAGTAACGCCATTGGGCTGCCGAACTTTCATAAGAGAAATCTAATTTTTGTCTTCCTTCCATGTTTTTCATTTCAAATGGTATGTCCTTGAAATTTCATTACCATGATCTTGTATCCTTGTTATTCTGTCCATATACTGTTTTATGGGTCATTTATGAATGTTTGACCCATTTTCCCTCTCTTTTTAATGTCTTCTAAAACCTCGTAACATAGCCGTTATGCTACAGAATTTCCGTCTCAAAATGTCTCTCTCTTTTTCTAAAGTTCTTTTACATTATTGAGTGAATACTCAAAGATCATTCTTCTAAAGGGGTATTCACATATATACCAAAATGTTCTATTTTAAATTCTGGGATTTACATACATGAGACCCACCTTCCTTTTCTGTGGGTTTTAAAGTGATATAAAGATCATGTCTTTAAAGCAGTTTTTAAAAAAGTTATGATTATGAAATGAAACCCATTTCCTTTATGCTATATGGGTTATTTATGAAATGTTTGATGATGATATATGTGGCTCACATGATGATAAAGGCAAATTAAGGGTGTGCCCTGATAGCGCTCCAATGCATTGGGTAATGATGTAACCACTAGAGATTACAATTTTCACGATACCTTGGTGAATAACCTTGGTAATTTTAAAATGACACCTTGGGGATGGACCTTGGTGATATGTTCATGATTGTCTATGTTAAATGATGTAGCCACATCTTCAAGTTATGAAAAAGTTTTATTTTTATTATGATATGCCTCATGATTTCATTTTCATGCATTAAAGTTCTTTTCATGACTTTATTGATGTATCTCAAGTTCATATGTAAAATGTTTCACTTGTTTCCCTTGCTGGGCCTTCTGCTCACCCTTCCTTTTGATGTATGTCCCCAGGTTATGAGATGCAGTAATGAGCCTAGGGTGAACATGAGGAGAAGCCTTTCAAGTGTTTAAGAAGAATGTTTTTTTTTGTTTCATGTTTTATGTTCCTTGTTTCCAAGACACTAATCCTTAAAGATCCTCAGTTCCGTGTAATGGAATGAAAAGTTATGTTATAAAAAGACGGGATGCTATAGTTGGTATCAAAGGATGGTTTAGTTATTTGTGGAAATTAGGATATGAAAACTCTAGGAGGAACCCTATAGAAAAGTTTAATATAGGAAATCTTCCTGGTATTTTGGTGAGTATTGAGTAAGGGGTTGCCAAGCAAATACATCCCTGTCTGGATATGAGCAGGTAGAGGTGGCTCTGGCACAGATGTACATAGGGGTAAAACCCGAAAACACCGCTTTGAGCTAGACTCAAACGGGAACTGGTACACGACAACGGGCCTTGCTGCACTCTTGGTTACGACACTCCCGGGGGATATGCTTTGGTAAATTCATAAGCTTGGTATGAACCATTGTTAAAGGAACAAAGATAAAATAAAATAAAGGTTCACATAAGAATATATGACCATTCATAACCTAGATGGGAACCTAGGAGATCACAAGTTAGGGTATACCTTTCATATACAAGTTATCCTTATATGCTTTCAGTTCCTTTTCATGATTATTAGCTAAGTACTTAAGCCCCTAATTATGCTTTCTCTTCTTAGTTAATGGTGGGAAATGGAAGAACATGTTCCGACAACCAATGTGATAGGAATGCGACGATTTTCGTATTAATATGACAGGGATGATTAGGGGATTAAAATATGATTATTATTTTGGAAGACGTTCATTATTTTGGGAACCATATTTGATTGAGGTAAATAGATTACTACGGTATTTTCATTGAGGAGTAAGGTTGACTTATATTTTGAAGAATCGATGAATTTAAGGTGAACTTATAGTAATTTAGGTTACTTATGGGAATGACTAACCTATCTTGGGTAAAATATGTTTAGGTTAGCTACTTTTTATAAGATGTTAGGAGTGGTTGATGTTGTCTGGAGATGAACAATGAAGTTGTTTTGGAAGACTATGTTATCAAATCCTTATTGTATTTGGGTTTCAATCTTAGTTTGGTTTGTTTTGAGGAATTTTAAGAACCATTATTTATGGAATGGTCTATGATTAACTTTGGGTAGTACCATGGAACTTTGATGATTTAAAAGTAGTTTCCATTCCTATGAGATTCTTTCTTTTTGAAGAGTTGTTTTAGATTAACCTTTCTGTTTTTGGGATATTGTTTAAAGATAGAAGAAATAGATAGTTAATCTTTTGTAGATTATGTGATTCTATAAAAGATGATTCTTGTGCTTTTATGAGACCAAGTGTTTTTGAATTCTCATCATTTGGAGAAACGATTAGTGTTGGTAGGGACTTGTTAAAGGATGAAAGTCTACTTGAAGGTAGGTATATTTTCTTATGTTTTTGTTCTATGTAGTAAATGAAATCCTCAAAATTATGAAAAGAAACGTAAAACAAAAATGTTGTTGGTTTACGTTTCGTACTAGGTAATCAAAGACCGTTTACACACATCATAAGTTTGGGATTTTCTCATGGTTAACTTTCTCCTAATCATGTTCTCTATCACTCTCCCTCAGAACTTGACCCTTTGTTTTTTCCTCCATGTCCATGTTTTCCTACATGGAACCCTAGTGTGGGTTAACTCGGGTGACCATTGTACTTCCCTTTCTTTATTTTAAAGTAATAGTTTTACTGACTCCTTTTCCGATGTGGGACTTTCAATGAAATTTCAAAACCCAATTTTAAAATTGCGAGGACGCAATTTCTTAAGGGGGGAAGATTGTAACGACCCGAAATTTTTAAATAAATTTTGTTTCCTAATTTTATGTGTTATTGTTATACTCAACAAAAATGTTTTATTTGATAAACATGATTATAATTAAAATGAGATCAGTGGGTTTTGACTATTATATAACCATCGGTCAACATGACCGCTGTGAACAAAATGTTTTGATTATTGTCTCTAAATATAAGTAATCTTGGTTAATTATTATAGAAAGAAGATTTGATGGCATCACCTAGTAGTCTTGGACCGATCGAAGCCCATCTAACAGAGCTTGGGAAGGAGGTAGCACCACTGGGCTTTGCTCTGGATCAAATCCAAGCCGAACTTCATCATGTGAAGCTGGAACGAAATCGCCTTCGTGAGAAGTTCAAACTGATAGAAATTACTACTCGGGCAATGTTGACTGAGCCGCCCCAAGCTTCTATCACCCTAGCACACCTTACTCTTAGGTCCTATGCTGGTATTATAAGGGGTTACGTAACGAGACCGTAACTACCTTGTGTAATCCTTGTTTTAAATAAAAATTGGGATTTCTTCTTATGATGAAGTTTATGAATTTTGAAATGACCGGATAAATATAGTATGCATATTTTTGATGAATTTTAGAAAAAGGATATTTTAAATATGTTTATGTAAACCCTAAATAATTAAAAATGTGTAATGATTTTAAAAAAATGGTCTTCTGCAATTATGTTCAGTACTAAATTTAGAGTCTAATAAGATCAACTTGATTTTTGATGAATAGTAAATTATGAATAGTGATTTTATGATTAGGATTAGTAATATGACCAAATGGATTAGTAATCTCACTTAAAGAAAGTTTTAAAATAATCTAGGCACCTTGATTAAGTAATGTGATTCAATAAAATAGTTAAATAACGGTTTCATTAATTATTATTCAAGTATTAGTTTTTTCGGGTGAATAGTGTTTTTTAATTAAAAATTTAATTAAAGATAATTAGAAAATTATTTTTATAAAAATGACTTTATTTTTGAACTCAGAGCATCGATATTATGTTATGGTAATTTTTGGGGTTTTTTCTGAAAAAAAATGAATTTTCGATGAATAGTGTTTTTATTTAAAAATTAAATTAAAAATATTTAGAAAATTATTTTTATAAAATGGATTTCATTTTTGAAATCAGAGCATTGATATTTGGTTAATGTGAAATTTTGGGATTTTTCTGAGAAAGTTGAATTTTCAGTGAATAGTAAAAATACAGTTTTTCGGTATGTTTAATGACATCATAATGGTGTCATGATGATGTCATGAGATCTTTTGAGGGTTGGCCGGCCAAGGGTGATGAATTTTTGTTTTGGGGGCCCCATGTGGCCTAACTCCATGATAAATGACAAGGGATAGCACATGGGTTTGAGAAAAGCACATGTGAGGTGTCCCTTGGCCATTAATGCCTTGTCCCCTCACTTTCCCTATAAATACCAAGCCCTCCTCTCATCCATTCGACTCCCCACTCATTCCCAACGAATTTATGGTCTCATTACCTCCCAAGGAGTCCTCCCAAGGTGCCCCCAAGCCCTCATGGTCCCAACCTTTGAGGTTTAAGAGTTACATTTTAAGGTAAGGGATCCGACCTCTCTCTTTCTTTTCAAGTAATCTCTTTTATGTCTTTTCTTTTATACTCCATGTTCTTATGTTGGAGGATGTTCTTTTATATTCATCCTACTGCCTATTTCATGTTCACATGATGAGAGACCCCCCCTTGCTCTCATCAATTCGTTTTAAGAATGTTTAAGTGGCGCCGTTAGGCTGCCGAATTTTTAAGGGATTCTTTCACCTTCCTCGTTTTCAAGTTCTATTTTCATTCAAGTCTTTCATGTTCCTTTTTATTTTGTTGGGGTATGATCTCTAAATTATCATACTGATCTTTTATGATCTTATGATTAGAGACCCCATTTGATCGCTTCAATTCAGTATTTTGAAGTTTTAAGTGGCGCCGTTAGGCTGTCGAATTTTTAAGTGGTTCTTCACCCTTCTCATTTTGAAGTTCTACTTTCATGTCAATTATTTCAAGTTCCTTTTTGTTATTTTGGGGTATGATCTCTATATATATCATACTGGACTCTTATGTTCATATGATGAGAGACCCCATTTGATCGCTTCAATTCAGTATTTTGATGTTTTTAGTGGCGCCGTTAGGCTGCCGAATTTTTAAGTGGTTCTTCACCCTTCTCGTTTTGAAGTTCTACTTTCATGTCAATTATTTCAAGTTCCTTTTTGTTATATTGGGGTATGATCTCTATATATATCATACTGGACTCTTATGTTCATATGATGAGAGACCCCATTTGATATCTTCAATTCAGTATTTTGATTTTTTAAGTGGCGCCGTTAGGCTGCCGAATTTTTAAGTGGTTCTTCGCCCATCTCGTTTTGAAGTTCTACTTTCATGTAAAATCTTTCAAGCTCCTTTTTAATTATGTTGGGGCATTGTCTATATATTTATCATACTGAACTCTTATGTTCACATGATGAGATACCCTCTTTGATCTTTTCAAATCATTTTTGTTGAAGTTTAAGTAACGCCATTGGGCTGCCGAACTTTCATAAGAGAAATCTAATTTTTGTCTTCCTTCCATGTTTTTCATTTCAAATGGTATGTCCTTGAAATTTCATTACCATGATCTTGTATCCTTGTTATTCTGTCCATATACTGTTTTATGGGTCATTTATGAATGTTTGACCCATTTTCCCTCTCTTTTTAATGTCTTCTAAAACCTCGTAACATAGCCGTTATGCTGCAGAATTTCCGTCTCAAAATGTCTCTCTCTTTTTCTAAAGTTCTTTTACATTATTGAGTGAATACTCAAAGATAATTCTTCTAAAGGGGTATTCACATATATACCAAAATGTTCTATTTTAAATTCTGGGATTTACATACATGAGACCCACCTTCCTTTTCTGTGGGTTTTAAAGTGATATAAAGATCATGTCTTTAAAGCAGTTTTTAAAAAAGTTATGATTATGAAATGAAACCCATTTCCTTTATGCTATATGGGTTATTTATGAAATGTTTGATGATGATATATGTGGCTCACATGATGATAAAGGCAAATTAAGGGTGCGCCCTGATAGCGCTCCAATGCATTGGGTAATGATGTAACCACTAGAGATTACAATTTTCACGATACCTTGGTGAATAACCTTGGTAATTTTAAAATGACACCTTGGGGATGGACCTTGGTGATATGTTCATGATTGTCTATGTTAAATGATGTAGCCACATCTTCAAGTTATGAAAAAGTTTTATTTTTATTATTATATGCCTCATGATTTCATTTTCATGCATTAAAGTTCTTTTCATGACTTTATTGATGTATCTCAAGTTCATATGTAAAATGTTTCACTTGTTTCCCTTGCTGGGCCTTCTGCTCACCCTTCCTTTTGATGTATGTCCCCAGGTTATGAGATGCAGTAATGAGCCTAGGGTGAACATGAGGAGAAGCCTTTCAAGTGTTTAAGAAGAATGTTTTTTTTTGTTTCATGTTTTATGTTCCTTGTTTCCAAGACACTAATCCTTAAAGATCCTCAGTTCCGTGTAATGGAATGAAAAGTTATGTTATAAAAAGACGGGATGCTATAGTTGGTATCAAAGGATGGTTTAGTTATTTGTGGAAATTAGGATATGAAAACTCTAGGAGGAACCCTATAGAAAAGTTTAATATAGGAAATCTTCCTGGTATTTTGGTGAGTATTGAGTAAGGGGTTGCCAAGCAAATACATCCCTGTCTGGATATGAGCAGGTAGAGGTGGCTCTGGCACAGATGTACATAGGGGTAAAACCCGAAAACACCGCTTTGAGCTAGACTCAAACGGGAACTGGTACACGACAACGGGTCTTGCTGCACTCTTGGTTACGACACTCCCGGGGGATATGCTTTGGTAAATTCATAAGCTTGGTATGAACCATTGTTAAAGGAACAAAGATAAAATAAAATAAAGGTTCACATAAGAATATATGACCATTCATAACCTAGATGGGAACCTAGGAGATCACAAGTTAGGGTATACCTTTCATATACAAGTTATCCTTATATGCTTTCAGTTCCTTTTCATGATTATTAGCTAAGTACTTAAGCCCCTAATTATGCTTTCTCTTCTTAGTTAATGGTGGGAAATGGAAGAACATGTTCCGACAACCAATGTGATAGGAATGCGACGATTTTCGTATTAATATGACAGGGATGATTAGGGGATTAAAATATGATTATTATTTTGGAAGACGTTCATTATTTTGGGAACCATATTTGATTGAGGTAAATAGATTACTACGGTATTTTCATTGAGGAGTAAGGTTGACTTATATTTTGAAGAATCGATGAATTTAAGGTGAACTTATAGTAATTTAGGTTACTTATGGGAATGACTAACCTATCTTGGGTAAAATATGTTTAGGTTAGCTACTTTTTATAAGATGTTAGGAGTGGTTGATGTTGTCTGGAGATGAACAATGAAGTTGTTTTGGAAGACTATGTTATCAAATCCTTATTGTATTTGGGTTTCAATCTTAGTTTGGTTTGTTTTGAGGAATTTTAAGAACCATTATTTATGGAATGGTCTATGATGAACTTTGGGTAGTACCATGGAACTTTGATGATTTAAAAGTAGTTTCCATTCCTATGAGATTCTTTCTTTTTGAAGAGTTGTTTTAGATTAACCTTTCTGTTTTTGGGATATTGTTTAAAGATAGAAGAAATAGATAGTTAATCTTTTGTAGATTATGTGATTCTATAAAAGATGATTCTTGTGCTTTTATGAGACCAAGTGTTTTTGAATTCTCATCATTTGGAGAAACGATTAGTGTTGGTAGGGACTTGTTAAAGGATGAAAGTCTACTTGAAGGTAGGTATATTTTCTTATGTTTTTGTTCTATGTAGTAAATGAAATCCTCAAAATTATGAAAAGAAACGTAAAACAAAAATGTTGTTGGTTTACGTTTCGTACTAGGTAATCAAAGACCGTTTACACACATCATAAGTTTGGGATTTTCTCATGGTTAACTTTCTCCTAATCATGTTCTCTATCACTCTCCCTCAGAACTTGACCCTTTGTTTTTTCCTCCATGTCCATGTTTTCCTACATGGAACCCTAGTGTGGGTTAACTCGGGTGACCATTGTACTTCCCTTTCTTTATTTTAAAGTAATAGTTTTACTGACTCCTTTTCCGATGTGGGACTTTCAATGAAATTTCAAAACCCAATTTTAAAATTGCGAGGACGCAATTTCTTAAGGGGGGAAGATTGTAACGACCCGAAATTTTTAAATAAATTTTGTTTCCTAATTTTATGTGTTATTGTTATACTCAACAAAAATGTTTTATTTGATAAACATGATTATAATTAAAATGAGATCAGTGGGTTTTGACTATTATATAACCATCGGTCAACATGACCGCTGTGAACAAAATGTTTTGATTATTGTCTCTAAATATAAGTAATCTTGGTTAATTATTATAGAAAGAAGATTTGATGGCATCACCTAGTAGTCTTGGACCGATCGAAGCCCATCTAACAGAGCTTGGGAAGGAGGTAGCACCACTGGGCTTTGCTCTGGATCAAATCCAAGCCGAACTTCATCATGTGAAGCTGGAACGAAATCGCCTTCGTGAGAAGTTCAAACTGATAGAAATTACTACTCGGGCAATGTTGACTGAGCCGCCCCAAGCTTCTATCACCCTAGCACACCTTACTCTTAGGTCCTATGCTGGTATTATAAGGGGTTACGTAACGAGACCGTAACTACCTTGTGTAATCCTTGTTTTAAATAAAAATTGGGATTTCTTCTTATGATGAAGTTTATGAATTTTGAAATGACCGGATAAATATAGTATGCATATTTTTGATGAATTTTAGAAAAAGGATATTTTAAATATGTTTATGTAAACCCTAAATAATTAAAAATGTGTAATGATTTTAAAAAAATGGTCTTCTGCAATTATGTTCAGTACTAAATTTAGAGTCTAATAAGATCAACTTGATTTTTGATGAATAGTAAATTATGAATAGTGATTTTATGATTAGGATTAGTAATATGACCAAATGGATTAGTAATCTCACTTAAAGAAAGTTTTAAAATAATCTAGGCACCTTGATTAAGTAATGTGATTCAATAAAATAGTTAAATAACGGTTTCATTAATTATTATTCAAGTATTAGTTTTTTCGGGTGAATAGTGTTTTTTAATTAAAAATTTAATTAAAGATAATTAGAAAATTATTTTTATAAAAATGACTTTATTTTTGAACTCAGAGCATCGATATTATGTTATGGTAATTTTTGGGGTTTTTTCTGAAAAAAATGAATTTTCGATGAATAGTGTTTTTATTTAAAAATTAAATTAAAAATATTTAGAAAATTATTTTTATAAAATGGATTTCATTTTTGAAATCAGAGCATTGATATTTGGTTAATGTGAAATTTTGGGATTTTTCTGAGAAAGTTGAATTTTCAGTGAATAGTAAAAATACAGTTTTTCGGTATGTTTAATGACATCATAATGGTGTCATGATGATGTCATGAGATCTTTTGAGGGTTGGCCGGCCAAGGGTGATGAATTTTTGTTTTGGGGGCCCCATGTGGCCTAACTCCATGATAAATGACAAGGGATAGCACATGGGTTTGAGAAAAGCACATGTGAGGTGTCCCTTGGCCATTAATGCCTTGTCCCCTCACTTTCCCTATAAATACCAAGCCCTCCTCTCATCCATTCGACTCCCCACTCATTCCCAACGAATTTATGGTCTCATTACCTCCCAAGGAGTCCTCCCAAGGTGCCCCCAAGCCCTCATGGTCCCAACCTTTGAGGTTTAAGAGTTACATTTTAAGGTAAGGGATCCGACCTCTCTCTTTCTTTTCAAGTAATCTCTTTTATGTCTTTTCTTTTATACTCCATGTTCTTATGTTGGAGGATGTTCTTTTATATTCATCCTACTGCCTATTTCATGTTCACATGATGAGAGACCCCCCCCCCCCCTTGCTCTCATCAATTCGTTTTAAGAATGTTTAAGTGGCGCCGTTAGGCTGCCGAATTTTTAAGGGATTCTTTCACCTTCCTCGTTTTCAAGTTCTATTTTCATTCAAGTCTTTCATGTTCCTTTTTATTTTGTTGGGGTATGATCTCTAAATTATCATACTGATCTTTTATGATCTTATGATTAGAGACCCCATTTGATCGCTTCAATTCAGTATTTTGAAGTTTTAAGTGGCGCCGTTAGGCTGTCGAATTTTTAAGTGGTTCTTCACCCTTCTCATTTTGAAGTTCTACTTTCATGTCAATTATTTCAAGTTCCTTTTTGTTATTTTGGGGTATGATCTCTATATATATCATACTGGACTCTTATGTTCATATGATGAGAGACCCCATTTGATCGCTTCAATTCAGTATTTTGATGTTTTTAGTGGCGCCGTTAGGCTGCCGAATTTTTAAGTGGTTCTTCACCCTTCTCGTTTTGAAGTTCTACTTTCATGTCAATTATTTCAAGTTCCTTTTTGTTATATTGGGGTATGATCTCTATATATATCATACTGGACTCTTATGTTCATATGATGAGAGACCCCATTTGATATCTTCAATTCAGTATTTTGATGTTTTAAGTGGCGCCGTTAGGCTGCCGAATTTTTAAGTGGTTCTTCGCCCATCTCGTTTTGAAGTTCTACTTTCATGTCAAATCTTTCAAGCTCCTTTTTAATTATGTTGGGGCATTTTCTATATATTTATCATACTGAACTCTTATGTTCACATGATGAGAGACCCTCTTTGATCTTTTCAAATCATTTTTGTTGAAGTTTAAGTAACGCCATTGGGCTGCCGAACTTTCATAAGAGAAATCTAATTTTTGTCTTCCTTCCATGTTTTTCATTTCAAATGGTATGTCCTTGAAATTTCATTACCATGATCTTGTATCCTTGTTATTCTGTCCATATACTGTTTTATGGGTCATTTATGAATGTTTGACCCATTTTCCCTCTCTTTTTAATGTCTTCTAAAACCTCGTAACATAGCCGTTATGCTGCAGAATTTCCGTCTCAAAATGTCTCTCTCTTTTTCTAAAGTTCTTTTACATTATTGAGTGAATACTCAAAGATCATTCTTCTAAAGGGGTATTCACATATATACCAAAATGTTCTATTTTAAATTCTGGGATTTACATACATGAGACCCACCTTCCTTTTCTGTGGGTTTTAAAGTGATATAAAGATCATGTCTTTAAAGCAGTTTTTAAAAAAGTTATGATTATGAAATGAAACCCATTTCCTTTATGCTATATGGGTTATTTATGAAATGTTTGATGATGATATATGTGGCTCACATGATGATAAAGGCAAATTAAGGGTGCGCCCTGATAGCGCTCCAATGCATTGGGTAATGATGTAACCACTAGAGATTACAATTTTCACGATACCTTGGTGAATAACCTTGGTAATTTTAAAATGACACCTTGGGGATGGACCTTGGTGATATGTTCATGATTGTCTATGTTAAATGATGTAGCCACATCTTCAAGTTATGAAAAAGTTTTATTTTTATTATGATATGCCTCATGATTTCATTTTCATGCATTAAAGTTCTTTTCATGACTTTATTGATGTATCTCAAGTTCATATGTAAAATGTTTCACTTGTTTCCCTTGCTGGGCCTTCTGCTCACCCTTCCTTTTGATGTATGTCCCCAGGTTATGAGATGCAGTAATGAGCCTAGGGTGAACATGAGGAGAAGCCTTTCAAGTGTTTAAGAAGAATGTTTTTTTTTGTTTCATGTTTTATGTTCCTTGTTTCCAAGACACTAAACCTTAAAGATCCTCAGTTCCGTGTAATGGAATGAAAAGTTATGTTATAAAAAGACGGGATGCTATAACATCATACCATATAAACAGTTGGGAAATCACACCTCTACCAGAGGCACCTGGGTCTCACAACAACCCCAGAACCTACTTGAAGAGTCTTGAGCTACCAATTCCTAGAAGGGGGCATAGGGAAGAGACAATAACCAGCCATCCATTCTCCTATTAGGATGTTGGGAAAGGACACCCTCCCCCATGACAATAGGGGTGTTTGGAATATAGTTCTTAACTGAGGTGGGGTGCATATAGAAATCACAAGAAATTGCAACTATATATATAGGTATAAAACACTCAGCCCAACCTATGGGTTTTTTCAAAAAACAACCAACCCAAAAAACCGCCTTTGTTGATACCTATAAATGAAAAAACCACACAATAATACACAATTCAATTTGTAACCCAATCCATCTTATTTAACCAATTATCACTCTTTATTAAGAATTGCATTTATCCATTCCATCCCTAATCAAGAAACTACGAATCACAACACACCATCATGAACACAGGCAAATCCAAATAGAGGAAGAATAAAAATGATAAAATAATGAACATCACATTAAGACACAACATACAACATGTTATTAATATAGAAGAACCTAAACCAACCACTGCCATCATTATTATTCAAATTCATTCTTACCAAACCAACATCTCAACAAAACAAACCCCCAACTCACATCCAAACTCCATAACACATCTCATGAGAACCAAAACTAAAATCCTCACTGTATAACAACACCACACCCATCAAACCTAGAAGAATAAACATAGCACAACCCAAATGTATATATCCTCTACTTAAACACTACCCATCCTTTCCAAAATCAATCAATATCTCATACTGAGATTCCATTACACCACTATGGCCACCCCAATGCACACAGTCATGCTCTCAACCCCAGCACCATGCAACCACTCTAGGCAGAATACAAAACAAAAATACATGTAACACACAACCACACCATACAAGTAAATAAATATTCAGATTTAGAAAACAATCATTCATTAATTTAACATTGATAATTTAGGGGTTATCAGAGAACAATTTAGATCTTGGGGAAACCATTTATTTAATTTAATATACATGGTTAATCAATTTCATATTTACATCCATTCAACTCATGATCTTGAACAATCCATCACAAGTCATCCTGAGTGAAAAAACAAAGACCTCCAATGGCCATGATTTTTAGTCGGTATATAGGCCATACAGATCACAATATCAATAAATAATAAAATTAAAGCATGCATGACAGTTCCCCAACCTCTATTTGTTGGTTTAATGTTGGTTCAATTATCTTTATTAAATTTGGATTCAAATGGCTTTACCTGGGAAAAATTTTTACACCCACCCCACATGATACAAAAATAAGAGGGATGAAGTGATCCATACCTCGATGAATAGATGACCAGCAACTCCTCTTTGCACCCAAGACAGGGGGTGCACAAGACTCTAGGAAATATTCTCTTGGGAAACGTGATTTGAATTCCACAGTACAAATCACGATTACTAGGGGAAGAAATGTTTTAGGGATTCTTGGTATTAAAGGTCAAGGGAAACATACCAATAAGAAAGGGACTCATCATTAGAAAGGCTAGATCCTATATCAATGGAAGAAACAACTTCAAAATCCATTAAAGTCATATCACGATCAAGACCACTCATTTTGACTATCTAAAATCCTACTGATAATTAATAATTTAATTATATATTTTATATCCTTTTAAATGTCTTACAAAAATTTAATGTAGTTTTAAACTTATTTTATATAAAAACCTTCAAGGGGTGAAATCGGAAAAACTATGAAAAACTAGAATTTTGACAAAATATAGAAAAGACTCACTGGTGGATGACCTACTATTGGAAAAATAAGCATTAGGTGACCTATTATTGGATGAATCACCATTGGACGAGTCACCATTGAATGACTCGCCGTTGGATGAGTCACCATTGGATGATTCCCCGTTGGACGAGTCACCGCTGGCAACTTACCATTGCGAGTCACCATTGGATGAGTCACTTTTGTGAGTCATTGTTTCATGTAACTGCTGGACGAGTGACCATGTAAATTCACCATTGGATGAGTCACCATCATGAGTCACCACTATAGACCTACCATCAGAAACTCACCATTGGTGACCTACTGTTGTGAGTCATTGTCTTGACTCACTATCGTGACCTACTATCACCACCTACCAATCCTGACTCTCTGTCAGTGACCTATTATTCCTGACTCACATTGGAAAATAGGAAAATTGTGAAACTCTTTAAATGAGCTACAGTGACCTCCCAAAACACCTCAAACAATAGATTTTCACAAAGGAATGAACTAGGGAGGTCCGAGCCATTGCACTAGATACCACTCAAACTATTCTCTCCCTTGAGAATTCAAACCCAAACTCAAAAGTAAAATAGGTGTCAAAACAACCACACTAGGAGATATCTCTCAAGGATCTCGCTACACTTGAAACACTGATATTGACATCAAAGTTCATTGAAAAACCACCCTATGTTGTTCGAAAGCTAGAGTGAAACCTCAAAATCTAAGAACACCTCCTCCGACATCGACTACCCCAACCGACCATAAGAAACACCATACAAGAACCAAAAGCCCCAATTTCTGGACACATGAATCAAGGAATTCCTTCCTCCATGTCATGAAACTATGTGATTTGGGACGCATTGACTAACCCACATGGGTTTAATCGCATCTCAATTAATGATTCTTGATTTGGAATTTGGTCCTCCCTTTTCCACATAGAAGGACATTATCACTCACTATGTAATAAAGGAACAACTCATCTCATAACAAACAATGTTCAAACATCCCATTACAAGGAAAACATAACAAGGAAGAACTCAAAAAAACTCTAGGTACTGGGCACACATCTAGGTTTCTCACTCCCAAGTGCTCTCTTCCAGGACTCCATGCATCTAAAACACATGAACCAAAGGAATGATCCATCAATGCAACACCTTATCTCAAATATCCCGGATCTCTATTAGCCACTCCGTGAACGCCACATCGTCTTTGACATCCAACACTCCCCCATTCAATGACCTGGAATTCATTATGAAGATACTGAAAAATATGAGAGACATGAAATACATTGTGGATCCTTTACAACTATGGTGGCAGTTCAAACTAGCATTCCACCTCACCAACTTGTCCTAGAACTTAGAAGGGTCCAAGGAACCAGGGAGAAATATTAATCCCTCGGTCAGACCTCTATTTCCCACACCAAGGGGAATCCTTTAGGAACATGTATTCCCCAACCTCAAACTCCATGGGCCTCCTCCTGCAATCAGAATACAACTACTGTTGGTCATCTACTTCTTTAATTCTCTCTTGGACAAGCTGATCCTTCTCTGTCATGCTCTGCACTACCTCAAGACCATGAACATTTGTCTCCCCAACCTCTGTCCAGCATAAAAAAATGAAACGGTCTTCTATACAAGGATTTGAATGGATCCATTACAATGGAAGAGTGATAGCTATTATTATAAGTGAAATTTACCAACGGAACGTATCACTCCCACAATCCATCAAAGTCCAAGATGCATGCCCACAATATGTCCTCCAACATTTGGATGGTTTTCTCAATCTTCCCATATCTATGAGGGTGGAAAGTAGTAATGAGGTGTAACTGAGTGCCAAAAGCATGTTTAAATCCTCTCTAAAATCATGAGTTAAAATGTGTTTCCAAATCCAAAATAGTGGATCTTAAAACTCCACACAATTGCACCACCTCATCCACATAATTCTAGGACAACGCATCCACTGCACCCAACTCTTTAATTTCTATGACGTAAACTAATTTCACCAGCTAATCCACTAATACCTCGATGGAATCACAACCTCCCAGAGACATGGGTAATCCTTTGATGAAATCCATCAATATTTAATCCAATTTTTACTTTGGGACATCTAGGGCCTGAAAAAAACCACTAGGAACAGGGTGATCAGCCTTCACCTACTATCAAACTAAGCACTTCACCACAAACTCCACTACTGCATGTTTCATCCTGGGACACCAAAACCGCATCCTCAAGCTGTGGTACATATTGGAAACTCTAGGGTGCACCTCCAAGGGTGAGATATGAAACTCACAGAAGACTCCCTTTCACATCAGCACTTGAAAAAACCACCTTCCATAGAATGACAACTGATTCTGACCATCCTCGGACCACCACTCTAGAGCATCACCATGATCAATGTGATCATGCGTCACCTTTTCATTTAAGTCTCCCCACTAATACCTCTCTACCTACTGAATCAGAGAAGATTGAACCTTCATTTGGAAAATAAAGCTTCTACCACCATCCATTTATGCATCTTGGTGCAAGAAAATTAACTCCTCCATCACCTTCCATGAATCTACGGATTCACAAACAACCCCCTTCTATGACATCCTTCTCAAAACATCATCCTTGAAATTTTCCTTCAATTATGTGTATGAGATATCAAAATCACATCCTTAAAGAAACATCATCCATCTCCACTATCTCATGTTTATATCTCACTAGGAAAAGATTTACCTCAAGATCTTTTGATCCGTGAAGACCACAAAGTTCACCCCATTGAGATAATATAACATAAACTTCATTGAAAACTAACACTGCTAGCTCCAAATCATGGGTGGAATAATTATTTTCATGGGAACATAACTACCTAGACTGTTAATAGATCACTCACTACTATTGAATTAACATGCATCCCAAACCCAAATGGAAAGCATCACAAAACACCTTGAACAACATCCCTTCCTCTAGAAATTGGGGCACGATAGCACTGAACAACTTCCCCTTTTTATCTTCGAATTCAACCAACCACTTCATGCCCCACTCAAAATCATAGTCCTTTCTAGTTAGAGTTTTCAACAGAGCTGAAACTCATCATAAATCGGGTATAAATATCCATTAATAGCCTTCCAGGCTGAGAAAAATATGCACCTCTACAAAATTCTTGGGTGCTTCCCAAGAAAAAATTGCCTATAACTTTGATGGTCCCACTGGTATACCATGTTGAGACACCATATGTAGAAGGAAATGTACCCCTCATGTCCAAAAATTTCACTTGGACAACTTTTCATAGAGCTAGTGGTGTTAAAGAATATCTAAGATAGTACTGAGATGCTTGATATTATACTCCTATGAAATTGAGTATATTAGGATTTAATATATGAATACAATGAAGAATTGGTCTAGGAAACCATGAAAGATAGTATTCATAAGCCTCGTGAACATGGCTGGTGTGTTCGTAACATTGAAAGAGATGACCACAAACTCAAATTTCCCATACATGTACCTGAAAGTAGTCTGTAGAATCTCTAACTTATTCAACCTCATCTAGTGACATCCATACTATAGATAGATCTTAAAAAACCAACTTTCTCTTTAGCTGGTTGAAAATATCATATATCTTTGGGAGAGGGTAATGGTTCTTGACCGTCACCCAATTCAACCTCTGGTAGTCTATTCACAACGTCGTACCGCCATCTTCCTTCTTCACAAACAAGACTATAGCACCCAAAGGTGACACATTAGTCCTGATAAATCCATTATCTATCAGGTCATAAATCTGAATCTATAGCTCCCACTACTGAGAAGGTTACAGATAATAAGAAGCCTTCGAAATCGGACAAGCATAGACTTGTAAGTCTATCCCAAACTCAATGTCGTGTAAGGGGGTGGGGTCTCAACCTCCTCAGGGAAAAAAATAATAATTCCCGAACAACTATGGTAATATCCACCATCTCAGCATCCACTAATCCCACTGAATGCTCGGCTAACAATGATAGTAGAGGCTCAACACGCCAACATCTCATCTGAAAACTCTTCTCACCAATGATGCCCACATACTGGTCATCCATGTCTAAAAACTTGAATCACCTCTAGAAGTTGTTGATAACATCATGCACAAACATCTACCATCAAATTACAAGGATGATATCATATAGATTCATGTGTAGAAATAAAAGAACCCCGCAGGACTGATGTGGTCCCATTATCAGTCTACATACCCGGAACACATCAAACAGGACGGTCTGACCTCTGACTGGAGTACTCAACAGCAGGTTAATGGTAAGACTCTCTACATCTAGTCCTATAGAATGTCCTATACTTGGTGAAACAAAGGAGTGTGAATATTTGGAATCAGACAAAGCACAAGAAATGGTAATGAAAAAAATAATCTTATCATGAACGATATATAGCCATGATGGAACTATTGCCTATACATCATGAAATAGACCAGGAAATCTCCTCTACTATTCTTCTAATGACTACCTCTCCAACCACACCTATTTTGAGTTCTCTAAGGAACACCCTAAGTTTGGCCTCCACCTGATTTGTCTCCCCTCAGGGGTGCAGGAGCTTGTTGTCCCTGCTGCTCAAATGGAATAGCCATAAACTTTTGCTGAGGTGGGCAATAAACCTTCCCACCTCCACCATAATAACCTTGAATGACCACTAATAACTAACTCTGAATTTTCCTGCAGGATCCAAAAACAAAACACTGAGATCCCAAGATCATGGGAAAATCACAAGGACGTGATGGAAGAAATGGGAACTTCTGTGGTCTACTCCGTAGTAGCTGAAACCCCAAAAGCCCTAGCACCTAAGACCTACCGGTGGTAGCCTTTCCCTTCGAATAACTCTATTGGATCCCCTCTCGTGGTATACCTCCTAATGAGTGTATCCACTCAACTACCACCACCTTCTTCTAGACCTCCAAGTACATCCATAAAGTTAAGGGAGTAATTATGTACTAGAGAGAAGGAAAAAGTACCTCCTCTAAACATCTTGCATGAGAATCCCCATCTAAAAAGAGATCCACATAAAAATGAAGGAGATCCTTGAACTGGATCCCCATCTCCTGTACCCACATACTCCTCTGCTGGAATAAGAGTAAATCCTTCCATTTTTCAACCCTCACGATGGATGAAAGAAATTCCACTCGAAAATAATAAAAATATACCCACAGAACATCATCATACTTCCTCACCCCCTGGTACAGCTTCCACCACTGACGTGCAAATCCCCTCATCTGTCTTACTACCAAGGAAACCAAGTACTCTATCGAAGCACATGTCAAGAAGAAGGTGATCACAAGATCCTAGAGAAAACCCTCCATATCCATGTCGTAAAAACCACCATCATACTTTCCTATAGTGTGCCACTATAAATTATATAGCATATTCTTCCATTAATCCTCCTCCTCTACTCGGTCAACCCTTATTCAATCAACTTGGTTAGCCTACTGAGCCTCTACTTCCTACACTGCACATGGACAATTACCAGGTGTGATAGCTAAAAAAAGTAAACAAGGAACTCCAATTCCTAAGTAGTATGGAATTTTTCTTTGAAATTCATATTAACTCATTATTTATTTAAATTTTACAAACCAAACAATTAAAATATGAACAAAAGTCATTATGATGCATGTACCTTTCCTATCATCTTTACCTTGCAAATGGTGTATCCCCAATTGGTCGTTCTGTAGACTCTGATTCTTGAATCGGATCATAGGGGGCCCAAAAATCCAGTGTCCTAGCCAGCCTTACATGGACGATGTCACACACCAAGAACACATAACACTATTTCCCTACCAACTAATGAAATCCTCAATATACCTAACTCAAAACTCCATCATATCTCTCAACCTTGCTCGAATACCATTATATCATGACCCCTCCCTCCAAAGTTGTACCTCCTAAGAAGGCAGTGAAGGATGAGAGATAATGACCCCCAATTCCCACCTCAAATAGGCCCAAGGGTGGAAAATACCATCAAGGGTAAAAGTATCACACAAAATGAGAGGAATTTATATTTTTATAGTAACCATGATCGGGATATAATATGAATAATCCTAAAATAAACTCCAAGATATATATATATATATATATATAATAAATCCAAAACCATCCCACATGCATGATTAAAAATAAACTACTACTAATATAAATAAAATCCAAGGTAATTACCAAGACTAAATTTAAGTATTTATAGAACAATTATCCCAAGTTCTGAACTAGTAATGCCCAAAATGGTTTATATAGTCTCCTTGGAAACTTGAAAGCAGTTTTATATACATAGGGTGAGCATACAAGTATACTCAGTAGGAAAAACCAAAGTATCTCGTGCACAAGTGGGAAAAGCATACTAATGACCATTTGAGAAAGTAGTATAAACAAACAACAACTAACAAATAATACTTTCCATCCTAGACTTACTAAGACATGATCTCCAAATAATGAAAGACAAATAATGTAATATAGTAATAACATCGATGATTGGGTACCCTACACCACTTCCCACTAATTAACTACTCATACCCTAACAGAAAATGTCCTGGTGTTTCTACACTCTTCCACAAGCCCCATGTCACAACCCACCCGCACACACATGGGCCTCAAATATAGTCCTGAAACCTATGAAAATAAAGCTCACCACATCCCACCCGTAGACACCTAGGTCACTACCATAACACATCCCACCAGAAAACACCTGTGAAATAACCACACCTGATCCCAAAAACACCTTGGAAAGAACACCACATCTCATACCATGAACACCTGGGAAAGCACACCTCACCCACAGACACATGGGCCTCCCAACTACACCATAACCTTCTTAAATTGTCTTGGGCTACCAATTCATAGAAGAGGGAGTGGGGAAGATCCATGAACCATCCATCCATCCTACTACCGGGATGTTGGGAAAGCACAACCTCCCTCATGACAATGGGGGTGTTCAGCACTAGTGATCAACTAGTGTGGGGTGTGTATAGAAATCACAAGAAAGTAAAACTATATATAAAGGTATCAAACCGTCATAAAAAACTATGGTTTTTTAAAAAAAATAACCATTCCACAAAACCGCCTTTGTTGCTACCTCTAAATGCACAACAACACAACAAGGCACAATTTAATTTATAACCCCTTCCATCTTATTTATACAATTACAATTATTTATTAATAATTATATTTATCCATTACATCCCTACCTAGCCAACTACCAAGCACAACACACCAACCAGCACATAGCCAAAGCAAAACAGAGGAAAAAGAACCATGATGAAAAAATGCACATCACATTAAGACACATCTTACAACATGTTAACAATGGAGAAACACTCATACCAACCACTTCCATCATAATTCTTTAAATTCATTCATCCTAAACCATCATCTCAAAAAAGAAAACCCCCAACACACATACGAACTCAAAAAAACATCTCATCACAACCAAACTTGATAGCCTTACTATATAACAATACCACACACATAACACCTAGAAATATAGACATAGAAAAAACCAAACCCCCAACCCACTACTCAAAAATTGACTATTTATTTCATAATCAATCAATATCTCAACTTGAGATTTCATTAAACCACCCAAATCACCCCATACACACATTTGTGCTCTCAACCCTTGGACCACAAAACCATACATGGCAGAATACAAAAAAAACCACACACTGCACACAACCACAACATACAAGGAATGGTGTATTCAGATTTAGGAAAAAATCATTCTTTAATTCTTCTTCAATTATTTAGGGGTTATCATAGAACAAGTTCAATCATGGGGAATTCATTTATTTAACTAAATATACATGGTTAATGAATTGCATACATACAACCATTCAACAAATGATCAACAAAAACCTGTTACAAGTCATCATGTGTGCACAAATAAAGACCACCAATGGACATTATTTTCGGTCGGGATATATCCCATACATATCACAATATCAATAAACAATAAAACATAAGCATGCATAACTTTTCTTCAGCCCATGTTTATTGGTTTATAGTCGATTCAATTATATTTATTAAATTTGGATTCATCTTATTTCACATGGGAAACATTAATATATCCACCTCGCATGATACACAAAAAATATAGATGAAGGGATCCCTACCTCAAAGAACAGATGACCCGAAAATCCTTCTTTTTACCCAAAATAGGGGGTGCACAAGGCTCTGTGAAAAATCCTCTTGGGAAACATGATCCAAAGGACACAATACAACTCATGATCTCTAAGGGAAAAAATTTTATGGGGACACTTGGTAGTAAGGGTAAAGGGAAATGTACCAGGAATAAAGGGTCTCATCTTTAGAAAGGATAGATCCTATATCAATGGAAGGAATGGTTTCAAAATCCATTAACGTTGGATAACGATCAAGACCACATGTTTTGACTTTCTAAAAGCCTCCTGATCATTAATAATTCAAATATATATTTTATATCTTTTGAAATTTCATAAAAAACATAAATATGGTTTTAAACTTATTTTACATCAAGTAAAACATTAAAGGCACAAATCTAGATAAATTGGGAAAAACAAGAATTTTGAAAAACTATGGAAATGACTCATTAGTGGATGAACTACTGTTGGACGGGTAACTATTAAACAACTCACCATTGGATGACCCACCATTGGAAGATTCACCATTGGATGAGTCACTGTTGGATGAGTCACCATCACAAGTCACCGCTGGGGACCTTCCATTGCGAGTAACCACTGGACAAGTCATTGTTGTGAGTCATCACTCGATGAGTCACCAATGTGAGTCCCCACTAGATGAGTCACCCCTGAGTGTCACCACTAGCAACCTACCATCTACGACACACCATTGGTGACCTACCATTGCAAGTCACCATCACAACCTACCATCTCCACCTACTAGTCTTGACTCACCCTTAGCATCCTACCTTTACTTATATCACCACTAGAAAATTATAAAAATGGAAAACACTTTAAATAAGCTACTGTGACCTCCCAGAACACCTCAAACACTGAATTTTTACAATGTAATGGACCGAGGAGGTTCGGGCCACTACACATATATAATTAATATTTATGATATTTATATCATTATTAACAATGTATATATGATGGACCCATGATCAAATTACAAGTGTTAAAACTACCAAAACAAAACATACATGAAAAAAGTATTTATCACTCAGAATAGTGATTTTAAAAAAGAATTTTTAATAAACATGTGATAACATGGTATAATAAAATAATACATGGTATGATATATAAGAATATGTTTATGAATTATATTTATAATAAATCTATATTTATTATGTAGTAGGTATGAATATGTGAAAAAGAATTCGATATTTAAAGTAAGCGATTTTTATCTTGCTTTAATTTTAGTGGGACACATACTATATTCACCACTTGTTTATTTTGTTTTGTGTATACATATTAATCTAATGTATTTATTTCATAGGGATTATGATTTAAAAAGTTACCAAAGTGTTAAGGGGTTTATGTTATAATCTGATTGTTTATCAGTATTACTTATGATTATGATTCTGATAAAGAAATATTATGATCAATATTTCAAGAAACTCATGAATTTTCTTATGACATGGTTTTTTATAGAAAATACATTTTTTCCTTACATTTTCCTCTCTTTATGTAATCAAAATACCAAAAGAATGCTTTTAAGTAATTACTGATTTTATTTCTCTCTATTGTAAAAAATATTTTCGCTTCCATGTCCATGTTTTCTAGAAATGTTTTAAATAATTGTATTATTATTCTTAAATGATTGTATAAAGTAATTTTTACCCTATATTTATTTTTTACAATATAGTTTAAAATTAATATTCTCATTTTTTCTGAATAATATACTTTTGAATTCTTACGAGAAATGTGAAAGGAACCTTTGTTTTAATGTGTATGGAATGAACAGTATTTCCCACCATCATGATATCTCAATGAATTAAATACTACTTTTAAATTTTACAATGTTATTTTAAAAGAAAATATTTTATTTAATATTTGGAAAAAAATTAGATGTAATTTCAAATTGGATAGTATATTTTCTTCAATAAAAAATTTATGATATTTTTATTGAATTTATATTCATCAGTGGAAAAAACCTTTGGTGTGGATTATGTTTTACTATAGATATTATCCAATGGTACCATCATTATTCATTATATGGATGGTTTAGGATAATGATAATGAGATGCTTATAAAACCCTTTCATTTTCCATGGGTTATTCTATAATGAATTGATGAAATTTTTATGTAACCTTTTTTATTTTCACAGGTTATATTATGATGATATGATGAATATTTTATGATCTTGTGGAAAACATATGCATGGTTTTCATTATTTAGTGTGTAGGACAAGAATTATATATCTCTCTACTAAATTGCATAAATTTTTCTATCTCATGAGATAATTAGGGAAAACATGTCAATGTTCTTGATATGTTATGGTAAACAAGTCGATGTGTTTGATCCAATATGGGAAATATGTGTTAATGATTGATCTATTGTGATTTTATGGTATTAGTAGTTAACCTTGAAATTTGAAATTATTTCTATAATTATGTTGGTTACACACTTATATGACATGAAATTATGGTTCATGATTGATTTATTATGATTTCTCACTCTTATGACTCATGTATTTTGAAATGATAATTATTTATGCCATGACACGTGCTATCAATACATGATAGACTATGTATAAACTTTTTAACTTATATTCATGATCTAATACCCTTAGGGTTATCTTATACATTCATATGATAATTGATTGATATCTCCCTTATTTTCCATTATTGTGTATCTAAGCTAACACTTTATTATTTCTCTATCCCTTGGTTGTGAAGAAAGGTTTTAAGTAGGGTACATCTATGAAGAGTACTCAATATGAAGATATTTATGGGATATGTTGAATATATTTTATGAAATAAGAATATTTTGTATCTAGTATCCAAATACAATGAACTTTTAGGGTTCTTGGGAATGTATTTGTGAAATGTACTGAGTATTCATCTAAAAAGATATAATATTTAGGTATGCAAAGTCTGGATCATTATACTAAAATTATGAAAATTGAGGTATTTTATTCACACTTAAAACTGTATTTATTGAATTCATCAAATATATTTATTAAAATGGAGTTTTGAATGATACAATTTGTAGAATAAATGGGTTTTTATTTGTATTTCATTTTAACTTTTTTATGAATTTGTTGCAACATATACATATTGCATACTTTTCTTGATAAAACTATTTGTTATAACCCTTGAGATGATTTTTTTGAGTGAATCTGAGATGATATCACATGCATGATTACATATGGGTATCATTGAAAAACATGGTTATGAACTCTTTTTTTCTTCTAAAAATCGTTTTTCCATATAGATTTATATTTTTCTAACTGAAGGCACATTGCTAAAGAAGTGGCAATGAACCAACATAGGTTGACCTGACCTATCACTTGAGCTAGCATGCCACAAGTCTTAAAGTTTATTTTTGGTCACTTTGGTTTATAAATAATCACATAACATGACAATTAGTCACATGGGAATAGTTTTAGCCTTGGTAATATGGCATACACATTCATATAAGGGAACATCCAACCTAACATCATCATACCCAATAGTATATAAAAACGTTTAGAGATACATAGAAATGATGAAAATGGATACCATAGACAACATCATAACATCATGTACATAACATGTCATAAAAAGACACATATATATGGTATCTCAAGTAAAAATATAAAAAAAACGGGAGAAAAACTAAAAATGGCCTACACATACATCCCCAAAGTACCAAAATTCCAAAAATTACTCCTCATAAGCTAACATGGTGAGACCACATCTCCTCTAAAAAACAATGATCATTGGAAATCAAGAAGTTCCACCAATATACATAGTTCCCTTTTCTTCACCTGTGTCCTGAAAAACAAAATCTACATACAATCTATGTTATATATAGTGTGTGAGGCCTAATGTCTATTAAGATACCTCCAGGAATCTATTTAGGACTTTTAAATCATGAAAACCAAAAAACATGTTTGAAAATTACTTTTACAAAATTATTTAAATTTGAAACATTATTATTTAAACCAATCATTAACAATATCTTTGGTTTCCCTTGAATATTTTTTTCTCTAAAACCTTTATCAACATGGATCAAATAAAGGAATAATTATACATGGAAAAACATGATCAAAATACCCAACAAGGCTTAATAAGGGTAAGTATAAACATCGTCATCATATGACCGAATGAATGAAAAGTGGGAATGACACGTGATATAACATCAAACAAGGCACTAACACAGTGCATGAAAGCATAAAGATCAACCCAACATGAGTAATTTTCACTAAGGGATATAACCATAATAGACTAATGTGAGTTAGGTTAAATCAATGTTTGTTATCCCACTAAACAAGGTGGAAGCTTCCATGGTATTCCATAGGCTCAACTCTAAGAGATCTCTCAGTCTTTTGGATAATCAATTGGAATAACTCATAGTCTTCCTACTAAAGGATCTCACAGTTCCTTTAATAGAAAATATAAGATCATTCCATCTTCCCTCCAAAGGCTCTCACGGTCCCTTAGACAACCCCTTCTTACACCATAAGTATCTGATGTTCTACTCAATTCCAAACATTCCAATATAAAAAATTTTACACATAAGACACAGATTTTTCAATCCCTTCTAATAAAAAAACATTCACATATTTATAAAAAACCTTCCTCAAAGTGAAATAATTTCTAAAATCCCTTTATAAATACATTTTAAACTGTAAAATAATTTTTGAGTCATTGTATCTAATACTTGGAGTGAACTCAAGACAACCCCATTTGGAAAACTCACTTTAAACATCTAATTTCCAAATAAGACCAAGTAACACAACAAACTTGATAATAATATCATTCCAAAATCATTTAAATGGAAATTAAACAAACAAAAATCAAAATAATTTTAGAATTTAAAGGGTTTAAAACGCTCTTAAATAGAGACACATACCTCAGAAATGGTTATAACCTCATGACCTCCAATGACAACCATTATATTTAGGAATAATCAGTCCTCACACACCAAAGACGTAAAAAATTGACCAAAACCCTCATTAAATACCTTATTTTCGTCCAACCCATCAACTTGGGTTCCACACTACCATTTAAGTGGATGACAACCAATGCGAAGGGGTAAAGGATAACGAAAACTTGGATATTGGGACTTAAATCAAGTTAAAGCAACAAGGATCCAAGAATAATTCACCAAAATTGAGGGTAAGAAGATATAAAACCAAGGGAGATGAGGTTCACATGAATGGGTATGGAAAAAAAGTCCCAAGGTTTATAATAATTCAAGGTAAATTTAGTAAAAAGTGGAATTTTAATGAGCTTAACAACTCGCACGGTTTGGTTGCACAGTTAGGAAAACTATGTGCCAACCATATTGGTGCTCCTACCAACCCAAAATAAAAGTACACAATTTCTCCTCGGCTTTGTAGGATTTGAAAAACTATGACCAAAGTGTATAAAAGCGAACTATACTCCAAATATACACCCTTTCGTGGTTATACCAATGGTTAGACAAACCATGTATTAACTGTATGCCTTTTTATATTTACCCTATAAATAATTTTTTGACTCCAAAAACATAGGAACTCCACAAACAAACCAACTGGTAAATAAAAAATAAAAATAAACATACCAGTGACCTGGAAGGGGACACAAACACCCCCACTATGACACATTCTTCCCCCAAGTTTTCCTCAGTCATTTTCAGAAGATATCATGTGAGGACATTGCTCCATCCCCAAATCTTCTCACTCCCACATCTCATGGATATCACTATTATAATTCCAAATCACACTGACCAAAGGGGTATATTTACCATGGATAACCTTGTTTCAATAATCTAAAATATAGATAAGTTACTCCACAATAGTTGTATCATTCTCAATCACTAAATCTTACCAATCTAACACATGATATAGTTTTGTATGGTATCTATTTAACTATGAAACATGAAAGATGTAATGTATCAAGGTTATCCATAATGGAAAATCAAACTGATAGGTTACCTTCTCAAGATTCTTCACAACTTGAAAAGGTTGGACATGACATCGTGTCTGCTTTCCCTTCCATCATAAACAATGGTGTCCCAGTGAAATAGATACCTAAAAAAAACTCGATCACTAACCTAGAATTCCAAAGGAAGACAACATCAATTTTTATATTCCTTATGTAAAATCTGAGATTTTACTAAACTTTTCTGATCATTCATATTGTCTCTATCATCTTGCAAATGATACTCGGTCCCAATAAATAACACTTGACCACCTCATCACAACACAACAAAGAATGCCAAAATAAAACACCAAACATGGTCATCCTAATTGAATCATGAAAACTATTAATGTATGAAAAATCACGCAACAATAGGTAATTTTCCCATGACCCTATAAAATCAATCACACATTCTTGAAACATATCCTTGAGAGTCTAGATGGTCCTATCATACAAACCATTTGTATGTGGTTGATACGTGGTGCTCAACCTCATCTCAGTTTCCAAGGCATCTGGGATTCCCATCCAAATTCAAGAAGTGAAATGAGTATCCTAGCCAAAAATATTCACCAAGAGAAATCCCTGAATCCTAAAAACCACTTGAGCATAAATTAATCTAAGGTCCTCTACCTTCATTGGATCCTTTATGGGAATAAATTGGTCTGATTTCATGAGATAATCAATAATAATTTATATTTAATCCTTCCCACACTGAGTATGAGATAGACCATTAAAAAAATCTATCAAGATATCATCCCATTTTCACACTAGGATAGGGAAAATCTACAAAAAACTGGATGGTCTTTGATGCTCATCTTTAACTATTTGGTAGGACAAAACAACTTGAAAAATGTATGTAACTTCATATCTCATCATGGTCCACAAATATTGACCCATAAAGATATAAAACATCTAGGTTTCCCTTGGGTACACAGACCAACCATAATGATGCACCTCACACATCACATTTTTCCTCAAGTTCATAGGAACCACCAATAATTTATTGAAAAATAGAGAACTACAAAAATACTAAGACAAATCACATGAGTTCTCCCTATTATTTTGAAAGCTTCTAATCTACTAAAACTTGGGGTCAAATACTTGATCACTCCTAACTCAATCTATGAGACATAGTATAGACTCTGCATTGACTAAAAACAAAATTTATTCATCCTTTTACACATCTAGACTCAGATTAGAAAACAAACTCATCAATCCCCACTAATTTTGTAATTTTGGAATAGCTTGTACTAGAGGTATCCTACTCAATGTTTCAGTTACTATGGTTCCCTTAATAATTGTATAATAAATACAAAAATAAAATGTTTTAAGATATTCTACATAGTGTATTTTTATGAGGTCAATTCCCCCAAGGTAAAGATATACTTCAAGATTTTATGATCTAAATAGACTATAAAATGTTCCCTAAAGAGGTAATATCACTGCGTATTTAGTGCATGCATCATAGATTCTAATTCTAAGTCGTGGGTGGGGAAATTTTGATCATGTGGGAATATCTGTTATGGGACATAAGACATAATATAGTTATCCTATAACATCACAAATCCCAAACCCAAACCAAAATCATCAATATAAAATGTAAAAACTCTACTTGGATTAGGAATAATTAAAACTAGAATGGATGTCCAACAGACTTGCAACAACATAAAAGAACACTTACACTTCACATACCATTTTAATATCACCCCTTTCCTAGTAAAATACATCAAGGGAGAACTTAACTTGGATAATTTTTGAACAAGGCATCTACAATACCCATCCTAGTATAAAAACCATATGATCTCAACCAAATTAGTAGGATTCTCCCAATTATTGACTTCTCAATCTTTCTCAGGATCCACTAAAACTCATCAATTAGAAATCACATGGCCCAATAACATTACTTTAGGGATACAGAAAAGATACTTATATATCATCGTATTTAAATTTTCCTCTCTCAAAACTTCTTAAATAACCCCTATATGGTTATAATGATCCTCCTATGTCATGGAATACACCATGACTTCATCAACAAACACGACCATGAAGGAGTCAAAAAAGTGGTGAAATTTTTTGATCATGAACACCATAAATACCATAGGAGAATTGGTAAACCCAAATTCCATAACCAAATACTAAAAATGCCCATACTAGCTTCAAAAATAAATCTTTGGGATATCCTTTTCTAGGACCATTAACTGGTTGTACCCAGATCTCAAATAAATCTCGTAAAACCAATAAGATCCTCTAATCTGATCAAATATAGCATCAATTCTGGAAAATAGGTATTTAGTCCACATGATCACCTAATTGACCTTATTATAATCTATAAAATGTTTGAGGCTTCCATCTACTTTATTTTTAAACATAACTGATGAGTCCGACAATGATACACTAGAATGCATAAATCTATTAACCTCAAGGTTATTTAGATGAACATTATTCCTTTTCAACATGGCCAGATCTATCTGGTAATATAGAAATGAGATGGAATTCATCTCAGGGTGACTATCGATGGTAAACTCAACCTCTCATTGGTGAAGAAAACCCGAAAAAATCCTCCATAAATACATCATGACACCTATCCACGGCTATTGTAATTTCACTTACCTAAATTTTCTCTAAGGCATCAAAGAACAACCAAGAAAAATGGCTTGGTATCAGACCCAAATTTATGTAAATTGGTTTTAACCTCCTCAATTATGGATCCCACTCACCCTTAAAGATGTGAATGTTCCCATCATGGGTAAGTAACAAAACCCTATAGAGATATCAATCAATATGTGCCTTGAATTTGATCTACTAGTATTTGTAGTTTATAAGGTTGAAAATGTCTAGGTCTAAAATAATGAAATCCAAAATGACTTCTACATCAAACAAAAAAATATAACACTCTGGGAACTTGAAACCTTGCTCCTTATTCATACTCAACAGGGTAAGAAAATCCATAACCAAATTCATCAAATATTCTTTTATACTAAATCATAAAGAAATTTTAGTGTGATAAAATAATGGGATATTCCTCAATAAAAATATTATAGATTACATGTAAGAATCAATCAACTCCATATATCTCATGGTTTCTAGCACAAAATCAACTTCCATAGGTACAACCATCTATGCATGAAGACATGAAGAATCTAGCCCAACCTGATCCTTATCCACCTAGTGAGAATCTCCCTTATCCAAGGGAAAGATACTCCATCCGTGGTAGCATCAAACTACACTTGATTACCTTTTACGAGAGTGGGGCCTACACCACTCCTCCATTGAAAAAACTAAATGAAGTGTTGAATATGACATGGACATCCACATGGTGGTAGGTCCTTAGAGTCTCTTGGATGTTCAGTGCGGTGTGACCACCCTTCCCACATAGATAAAGCACAATCATCTTATGTCTAATAGAATCTGTTGGATCCATAATCTATGACTACTAAGAACTCTTTCTACTACCCCTATGAGGCTCTTCCCACTTCTACTTTTGAATTGATGAGGAGCTCTGGATTCCACCCACTGAAGGAACACCACTAGGACCTATTTTTTTAGTCAAATCTACTTAAACCATAGATTACTTGTAAACTACCTCTTATTAGGTTGGTAAATAGATAAAATGAGTATAGAACTATTTTTTGGCTTCAATACCACTTCCAAACACCGATCCTTGAGGTAGTCGTTCACGAAAAGAACCAAATAGACATGGACCAACTCATTAAACCAAGTAGCATACTCCATCATCAAATGGTCCCCCTGATCCAACTCCAAAATTCATGGTACATCACGTCCCTCAAGTTATTTGTATATAAATATAGATTAAGGCTAGTTTAAATGTGTCCCACATGAGATCTTCGTGATTCCTTGTTTGCACCATTAATTCCCTCAACTTTTTGCCCATTCCTTTTAGCACATAAGTGGTGAATCCGACCTTTGAGGTCTCATGGGTCTTTAAAAACTAAAAGATTCAATCAATTCAATATAAAAACTCATCGAGATCATTGGGTTCCATGTTTTCTTGGAAAACCAATGGATTCTATCATGTCACAGTCCACTATTTGTGTTTACTCCTGACCACCAACCTAACCCTAGGAATGGATTCTCCGAATCACCTACCACACTAGAGTTGTATCAACTAGAGGGATTTAGTATAGCTCATTCCTCACAATACCATCTCTATGCCTGGATGAGGTTTTTATGGGAGGCATATTCTATAAGAAACAAATCACAAGCTTGATCAAAACATTATTTAATCCTAAACAACCTCAAATAAACAAAAATAAACCCTTATCGTGGGTCTCAATAAGTAACACTAATATCAATATCCACTCCATATGAAAAAGGAGAAAAAACATAATAAAATTAGAATTCCCCAATATGAATGGTTTGGCCACATGCTTAGGCAGTATTTTCATTATTTATGCGGGTGTCTCTTAAAGAAGACAGAAAATGTTTCACTGGCTATGTATGGTTACTACAAACTATGCACATAAACTATACACCTCCTACAAACTTTTTCTATTCCACCCCAAAACCCAAATTAACCCATGGGATTATTCCATGACTCAAAATAAGTAGGTAAATATATTTAAAACCCATTTAACAACCCATAATTAGACTCAAAACATAAAAAAAACAAATCACCCATGGAAACTTGTGGCTCAATATGATGATGAGATATCTAGACACTCCACCACTCTTACCTCTTGAGTATTGATAGTCCTAGATCTATCCTACCACTGATCCGCAAATAGAAACACCTATGAAACCATTTTTTAATGAACTACCCTATTACGACCCGGACTATCACCCGAGTCGATGTGCCACAAGGCCTGATGTGTGCTCCTGATCACCATGGGCATGAGATAAGAACCAAACATAATAATTAATCCTATGGGAACAAGTTTTCCCATGGTAATCCAATATGACCCATTCATAAAAGGAGATGGTCACCCCAACATCATCAAATCCAAATGTAAATAAAAAACATCCATAGAAACACAATAATGATGAAATTGGATAACATTAACTACATCATAACATCATATACATAACATTTCATAACTAGAAACATATATATATTATCTCAATAAAAAATCTAAAAAACCAAAATATGAGAAATGACCCAATATAGACTACACATACATCTTAAAAGTTCCAAAATTACAAAACATATCCTCATGAGCTACCCTAGTGAGACCACTTCCCCTCCAATAAAACCCTAGACACTAATAATCAAGAAGATCCACCAATGTACATAGTGTCCTTGAATTTTATTTGTCCTAAAAATGAAATCTACATACACTCAAAGTTATCTATAGGGTGTGAGGTGAAAATCACACTAGGATACCACAATAGATCTATTTAATCCCTTTAAAATGTGTAAATTGAGAAACTATTTTAAAAACTCATTTTCCAAAACCATTTCACTTTGAAACACTAATCTTTCAATCAATCCTTTTGAATCCCATTGGTTTTCCTTGATTCACATCTTGTTTTAATTATCAACATGGCTCAAATAAATGAATAATACCATAATTACAGAACATGCCGAAAATATCCAATAATGAATAACAAGGGTATGTATAAACATCATCATCATATAACCAAATGAATGAAAAATGGTAATAAAACAAGATATCAAATAAAACAAGGCACTAACATAATACATAAAATCATAAAGATAAAACTAGGATAAGTGATGTTTACTAAAGGATAAAACTATAATGGTATAATTTGAGTGAGACTAAATCAATGTTTTCTGGATTGATAAAAAAGGTGGAATATCTCACTGTCTTCCATAGGCCCAACTTCAATAGCTCCTCAGTCTCTTTTCCAATCAAGTGGAATCTCTCTTGGTTTTCTAACCAAAGTCTGTCACAGTCCCTTAGTAAACAAATAAAAGCTCTCTGGTCTTCCCACCAAAGGCTCTCATGATCCCTTAGACAAACCCTTTACATGCCCAAGGTATCCCAAGTGTAACTCAATGCCAAACATGGAAATATAAAAAGTTTGATGCATTATAATCCATTTCACAAGCCCTTTTAAAAAACATGACTATTTTTAGAGAACTCCTTCCTCAAGGTGAATTCATTTCTAAAATCCAATTATAAAACCATTTTAATCCATAAAATCATTTTGAACCTTTTTTGGAATACTTTGAGTTCATTCATGCCACCCTCATTTGGAAAACTCACTTTAAACATTTAGTTTCCAAATTAATCCATGGAACACATAAAACATGGCATGAATAGTATTGAAAAAAAATTAAATTGAAAATAAACACACACAAACAAAAGTAAATTTATAATTTGAAGTTAATACATGGAAAACTCTTTTAAAAGAGACACATATCTCAGAAATGTTTCCAACCTCTTTTCTTACAAAAATAACTACCCGAATTAAGAAGAATAAGTTCTCTCAAACCTAACAAAAAATATATAAAGCCAAAAAACCATATTAAAAACCCCAGTTTTTTCAAACCCACTATCTAGGGTTCTACACTTCCATGGAAATTAATGAAAAAAAAGGGGTAGGGGGAAAGGATGAAGCAAACTATAATATTGTAACTTACCTAAATCAAATGCACCAAGTATCCAAAGGGAATCCACCAAAGTATAGGGGAACAATCTTTAATGGTAAGGTAGATGGGATCCACATGAATGGGGGAGAAAAATAATTTCCAAGGTTTGAAATTTATCAATGGAAATTTTGTAAAACACCCCAAATTTTTAATGGTCTAGAAGACTAGCTAGGTTTGGCTGCACAGTTAGGTAAACTATGTGTCAACCATCCGGGTGCTCCCGCCTCCCCAAAATTGAGTCACATAGTTTCTCCTTGGATTTTTATGGTTTGAAAAATCATGATAAAACCATGAAAACACATATTATCACCTATATATCCTCCCTTTTGACAGTTGGCTGCATAGTTAGACAAACTGTGCTCCAACCATCTTCCTTGGTTTTCCCCAAAAACAATTTTTTTGACCCCCGATGCCTGGGAACTCCAAAAAAATAAATTGATAAATATATATATATATATATATATACCAAAGAACATATGGGTGTTACATAAATAATTTTGAGTAATATCTATCTCAAATTTAATAATCTATTGTTTAGATTTACAAAATAGAGAATAAAATGGTTTCAAAATAAGTCAAGTGAAAAGTCTTCTTTATTATCTTTATATTTATTTTCAATTACATGGAGAATAATGAGATTTATCTCACGTATCTACATTTTAGGGTTTATTCTATTGATAATAAACATAAATGATTAGAATTTTTTCTCTTGTTTATTAATTTTTATTTATATTCAACTAGAGAAGTAAATATTTTTTTTGAAAAATTTGTCAAAATATCCTAGTGTGATGTAATGTAGGATTTAAAAAGGCTAAGTGAAGATGATTAAGGTGTGTAAAAATATTTTTAGATAAAGTGAAGGAATGATGTGATTTAAAAGGATTCAATCATGAAGATTTATGAAATCCCCTAAATAATGTTTATTTTTCAAGTTGTGAATAATGGGTGATAGGAACCTCTTAGATGATGGTTTTGATATCGTTTGAGATGATTTTTGATTATTATAATTGTTATGACAATAGCATAAGAAGTTTTTAGGTTTATGTTTTTGGAATTATTGTTCTATAAATAAAATTTACTAGAATATAATAGAATCATCTATATAAAGTGAATTGGAAAACATGTAATATGAAGAGTGAATTGGTCAATGTGTAAGAAATTTTTTAAAATGGTGAAGTTAATTTATCTCTGTGAAATTTGAAGTGGATAATACATAAGATAATTCAATATCTTATAAGTGAATTATGATATGTATGATATAATTGGTCTATATGTAAAATTTTCATTCATTATAATTTTATCAAAGGGAAAAGTAATACGTTGTATGAAATTTCAACATGGCATATGATATTTTACATTGAGAAAATTTTAATATTCCTAAATGAAATATTTTAAGTAAAAAATAAAATTAATTCAAATTATGATAAAAAGTAGATCTTTATATATTAAACATCATGATCAAACATGGATTATTATTTAAGATGTGATGATTGACTAACTAGTTGAGGAAGAAGATATTGTTGTGGAGATGTGTTCCACACTGCAAACAAGAGGTCTTAATGTACAATGGTTATGTATTGATACACATAGAGTTTTTTAAAAAATTATATGTCATAGATTTCATAGAGAATAATAAAAAGGAAACAGTGAAATATTTGGGTGATTTAAATAAGTATAAAAACTATGTTTTCAAATGAATAAAATCATGGAAATCTTGAGGATGCATTACCAAAAATTAAAGATTATAAGATAGGAAATTTTTTTGTTACTATTTAAAGCAGTAAGATAATCAAGGAGTGGATTTTTCAATAATTAAGTTATTATGAGGGAATCATTGAGATAATTTTTTTTGAAAATAATGAAACTACAAATAGATGAGGAGATCGAGAAAATTAAAAGATAATATATTTAATTAAAATGAGAAAACAATTGTTGTCATGATTTATGGAGTTTCCAAAAATAAAATTTTTAAAGGAATATTCACATGATATTTTATGAATATAAAATATACCGGTGCAATAAAAAAAATATAGAATAATTTTTGAGTGTTGAGAAACCTGATACACTAGAGTATTGAGAACAAAATAAGATAAGAGTATGAAGTTGGGTGTTTAATTGTGTAAGAAGAATACCTACATCCCTAAGTATTCATAAGGCTGGGGAAGAACCATATTACATAAAATCAAGAGTGAGATTCAATAAATTCATACCTCTTTAAGTGACTGTCGAAGTTATTGAAGCATTACATGAATAGACTGGTCGATCTAGGTTGTTTGTGGAGTGAAATCAATTTAAAATAGGTGAAAAATATTACTAGATAATATCCAGAGATTTATTTCATTGGATAATTATTTTAATTGAGAAATATGATTGGGGTGTCTAACCAGTCACGTGGGGAAGGAATTGTGGCTAGGGTGTATAACTAGTTGTTGGATGATTTTTGTCGATATTTCTAACCAACTATTGTATAACTTCTTGTGTAAATAGTTAGCAGTATGTTTTGGGGACTCTAATCAGCATGGTAAGAAGTAGGTATTTAAGGTTAACCTTGAAAATACCCATGGAAAATATTCTATTCTTTTATCTGTATGTATATCAGTAAGTGGGAGATAAATATTTGAGTGTAAATCAATACCTTAACTAGTCTTATAGGTTGGGATAAAAAGGATTAGCTCATAAAAATAAAAAGACATCATTGATTCACCCCTCCCCTTCTCAATGATCCAACTAGTCTTTTGGCACTTTAGTTTACATGAATTATATGTTATATATTTGTATATGATTTATGTGTATGATTTTTATTTACTAATCCTTGAATTTAAAGCATGTTTTTATAAAACTTAAAGGGGTTTTTACTAATAACTCAATCTCTTGTTGTTCTAAAGCATTTCAAAATGAAAATTGGATTTCAAAACATTTTTCTAAAATAAATTTCTGATAATATTTCCAAAAAAATAAAGTAAAGGCTTATTTGGGTGTGTGTGTATATGGGATGTGCATATGTTTTAGATATGTGTTGATTCATGATTAAGAATTGAAAAATGTTTCCTCACTAAAATTAACTATCTTTATGGGGATCCAAGGAATAATAGTGAGAGATTCAGAGATGATTTTTATCTAGTTGTGTTGAGAATGACTAAATCACTATTGGTATAGGATATGACTTAGGATATGGGGGAGTAAAACTGGAGAGAGTAGGTTAGAGAATCTAGGATTTTATAGGTTAGTAATTCATCGATAGGCTAACATAGGATTCCACCCAAGTACATCTACAATCCTTTCACAGGGTGTCTAGAAATTTCCCATGACTCTATATATTTTACTAATTTCTTCCTTTACTACTTTCTTATGTTTTTTATATTTAATTTCTATTCATTTATGTTCCATTATAATATATTCTAGTTATATCTATTTTATGTAATTATTTTTATGTATTTATCGATCATGTATTAATCATTACTTCTCCTCATAAAAATGTACTATTTCCTTACCTAACTTATTATGTTATTTAAATTTTTCACTTTATTGTTCTTGTTTAATGTATGTAGTTGATAATTTAATTATTTATTTTCAAGTATTCTTTATTGTGGTTTTAATGTTTCTTTAAAAAAAAGAGGGGATTTCAAAGTAATTTTTAAAGTGTATTATCTAGTAATGAATTTATATAGGAAATTCTAGGTTTTGAAAAGTAAATAGGAAAAAAATTATATGTTTTAAATTTATAAAGTCATAAAAAATTTCAAATAAAATATTTCGTACTAGAATTTATGGTTTGATTATCCAAAGGAAATACATGGAATCTCTAGTGATATACAACTGGGAAATTTATTCGCACACACAACCTATACCACTAAATGTCCTTAGACCCAAGTTATTTTTCATAATTAGGTTTAGGATCGCTAGGATATTCTTTCTTGTACACCTCTCTAACTTAGTCACTATTAGTGTGGGTATTTTCATGATGTGAATAGTGACCTTGGAATCACATAGTGATTTTTGTTGAGTATTTTGGATTAATTTTTTATTCTATATTATTTATATATTTTCTAAGTAGGCCTTTGAGGTACTTTGGATCCAATTTTAATTTTTTCCATTTTATTAAGTTAGATTTTTATTTATGGTTAAGACTCCTTTGGTTTCATTTTAAATTTTGAAACTAGTTATTTGGTTTTGTGTTAAATTCCAACAAATGGAAACCCCATGGTGTAATTTTGATAGATTCCACTGTTTATTTATTTCCAATTATGTGGGAATAATTGTTACCATTATGATTGATTATAATTCCCTAGTACTAGTTTCGAAACCATGGGGATAAAGAACACCATTTAGGACTTTCTACAAGCTGGTATGGTTGGAAATTCATGGGAATCCCAAGATTGTTTGTGAAAAAGTGGTATCAAATCCTAGTTTCATTTATATTATTTGAGGATTCGTGATAGACATGAGTTACGACTTTCAAAGATCAATGGGATTGATATGAAAGAGTGTATGTCCAATACATTATTATCGAACCTTGATCTTCCAAGGGATTTCAAGAATCAATAATTTTATTTTTGGGTTTCATTTATCCTTCTAGTATAGGTACACCTCCAACTTAAAGGATGTTGCAAGAGGAACTCATTAACTTCATGGGCTTGATGCACTGGCTACAAACTATGAACATTGTCCATGTATCTAGGGGTAATATTCTATTGTGATTATTCTATATGTTAATATTTTATTATTATTATATATATTTTACTTTTATTAAAATTGATGATGTTTATATGATCTCAAGGTAAATTTTCCTTAATTCTATATTTTTAATACCAAACCACTTAGAAATGAATCTATAAACATTATGTGATTTTGATGAAAGAAATATTTTCCTCAATCTTGTTTAGGGTGTTTAAAAATGATTGTTAATTTTCTTTAAACTATTATAAGGTAATTAAGTCTCTAAAGGTGAGATTTTAATAGGAGTTTCAAAAAATTGAGGAATATTTAAAATTTGAACTGGTGTGATTGTCTGGTTTTGGGATTTAAAATGATTCAAACTTGTGAAAAACATTTTCACTAATCCAAAAAATCATTATATGTTTAGTCTACTTTTTCTAAATGATTTTTAACGTAAAATCATTATTGTTGTAGGTCAATCACTTTATTTTTTTGGTTTGAGTTCATGCCATTTTTGGAATTTTTTAGGAAATTATTAGATTAAATATTACTTATTTAAATTTAATTCTCACCCAATAAGTTGCTAAGATTAGGGAAAACGAATAATTTTTCTGGAATCTAATTTTCAAGGGGTTATCAGCTTGTTCTCAGGGAGGTCTAATGTTTACAACTTACATGTGTTTTGAAGTGGTTAGTTTTATTTTGTTATCATTATCTTCATGGGTACGTAAATAAATAAGAATTTCAATGTTTTTAGTTACAAACATAAATATTTTAAATGATTTATTTCAAAAAAAATGTTTTGGTTAAATCAAACATGATGAAAATGGATTTTAAATATTTCAGAAAAATGTTTTTGGAAAAAATGTTTTATTTTAGTTTATTATTTAAAAAATGGAATTCAAATATTTAAAAGTGTCTTTGATTTTCATCTTTAGAGATATTGATTTTGGTATTGTAAGGTAACTTTTAGATCATATTTTTTCAAGATATGTTTTATGGTTTATGCCCTACTTGGTTTTAAAATGAGTAAAAACTCTTAAATCAAAGGAATGAGTCTTATACTTCATGATTTTATGTTTTCATTCATGTTGGGAGGTCATTATGTATTGGGAATGGTTTAAATTTTTAATAATATCTTGTTTTATGAAATATATTGGAATAATGATAACCTGGTTATTTGAATTGATTTCATTGTAAGTTGATTTCTCTCTACATAAAAGATTCTGTCTATTTGGTAATCATTCACTGATACAGGATTTTATAGTGGGGAGAATACCATCACTATATGAAGTTATAAGGATGATTTTATGGTTTTTATTGTGATGTTTTTGAGTATAATAAATATACATTATTATTATTATTTTAATTGGTTGTGTTTAACAAAAAGAAAGTATATACATATAATGAATTTAATTGTGGTCTAGGGGAATTTACAGGGCAATGAGAAAACAAATATTAAGTGGTAAGTGGGAGGCTCAATGCCTATGTGAAGAAAGGGGATGTAAGGGCCTCCCCATAAGTGGTATTACAATAAAATTTAAATGAAAAAAGGATTAGAAAAATAAAATATGTGGTGTGAAATAAATGGAGGGTGTAGTACACTAGGCTCGCATCAACGTGATGGTTGAAAGAAATATACCCCTCACCTCTCTCTCTCTCTCTCCCATCCAACCCACATAACATTATTTAAACTATGTACCATCAGTGGTATTGGATATGTATTTATGAGAGGATGATAATACCTAAATTTTTTTCTTATGAATTAAAATATTTTTCTCGGATTTGATTAAATCAAAATTCCATGTTCTATTTGTTGAATATAGATTTTATTTTGATTAAATGTTTAATTGACATCATCTTATTAGTGGAATGATAGTTTGAATTATGAGTACAAAGTATTTGAGGTGGGTGATTCCATGCCTTTGACTTTCCTTGAAAAAATATGTATTCTTAGGTGTCCCATGTTATATTTCTTTCAAAATTAAGTATATTTTATTTAATATGGTTAATTATTATATAGAATCTACTAGTCTAAAGAATTTATTATTTATTTTAAAATGGGTCCTTATGGAAATTAGTTTTTTATGTTTTAATATCAAGAATAAATATACCTCATGTTTAGAAAGATGATTATGGTGATTTTATTTTAGAAATTTGGAACATAATTAGCTTATATGTTTGATATTTGTATGTGATTCATGTGTATGATTTTACATTTATTGATTCATGAATTAAAATAATATTTTTAAATAAAATAAATTATTTTTTATTAATAACATTATATCTTGTTGTTCTAGGGAATATTAAAATGTAAATTGGATTTAAAAATAGTTTCATAAAAGGATTTGCAAATAATATTTCAGAAAAATTAAATTAAATACCCATTTTCACCTGGAAATGGAACTTGTAAATGAAAATATATTTGGAAAATGTATTATAATGGTATTTTGAATGGTTTTTACTAGTTTTAAAAGATGCAGGGCTATTTGGATACTTAGATAAATGGTTTTTTAATAAATGATCTGCACACTCATGGAATCTATGTATTATCTTGGTATTTATGTGATTGAGGAATTTATGTGATTCCTGATGTTAAAATCTATTTTAAATAATGGATCCATGTTAGTTAGTGTGTAGAGGTGGGGTGAGGATATGTTATTGATATGTATTGATTCATGATTAAGAATTATTAAATGTTTCCTCACCCATATTTTCTTAATTTTTGAGTATTATGGGAATATTATTGAGATATTGAGAGGGGATTTATATCATGTGATGATTATACTGAATCGATCCCCATTGGTATAGGATGAGCCATTGTCCATAGGGGAGTTCCACCTGTGCGGATAGGTTAAATCAGTATAGAGGTTATAGACTAGGAATGAATCAATATAATGTTAGAGGATTCCATCCCAGTACATCAAGGATCTTATCATGGGGTGTTTAGGGATTTCCCATGATTATTAATATTTTACTAAGTTATCACTTTTTTTATTTATACTTTCAATTATATTTAATTTTTATTCATTTCTATTTCATTGTGACATTTTGTAGTTATCACTATTTTACAATATGGTTCTAATGTATGTATCCATCATGTATGAACCATTACTGATTCTCTTAGTCATTTACTATTTCTTTACCTAACATATTATGTTATTTAAATTTGACAATTTAATGTTACTATATTATGTATCTAGTTGATAATTCTAATATTTGTTTTTGAGTATTCTCTATTGTGGTTTTAAAGTTTATTTTAAAAAAGGGTTATTTCAAAGGTAATTTTTAAAGTGGATTATCTAAAGAAGATTTAATGTTTTCTTAAAGAACATTGTAGGTTTTTAAAAGATTGTTGGAAAACATTTATATGGTTATCTTTCCTATAATGTTAAAAACCATATTTTCATATAGAATATTTCAAACAAGCATGTGTGGTATATTTAGCTAAAGGAACTACATTGAATCTCTTGTGATATCCTACTAGGTTGTTTATGTTCACACCAAACCTATACCACTTGGTGTCAGTAGATATAAGTTCTTTTAGATTCTTAGGTTTAGGATAATAGTGATTTTCTATATTGTGGAATTATCATCCTTAGTCACTCTCAAGGAGGGTCTTTCTAGGATGTGGTTTGTGACCATGGGGTTACATGAAAAATATTGTTAGGTATTTGGATTCTTGTTTTATTTTGTATTTTTTATGTATTTTAAATGTTTTCCTTTTTTTTAATTTAGATCTTATTTAGTTTTTTTTTTATTGAGATAGATTTTTATTTATGGGTACATATCTTTATTTGATATACTTATTTATGGTTATTCAATTTTTTGGTTTTGTTTTAACCTTTGAAACTATTTGTTTGATTTTTTATGGAAGTTCAATATATAGACGCTCCATTCTGTAATTTTTATATATTTCACTTCTTGTTTATTTCCATTTTTTGGGATAAATTGTTCCCATTATGAGTGGTTTTATTCCCTGACATTGGTTTCTAGACTGTGGGGATTGGGAATTCCTTTTAGGAAATGGCACCAACCAGATTGGGTATTGGTTAAATGGTTCCCTTGGTTGGATCTAGAAAAAAAATCAGATACTAGTTTCATTTTTGTTATTATAGGATTCATAGTAGATAAAAGCTAGGACAATCAAATATCAAGGGTATATAAGAAGAAATTTTTATCCTACACTTTTAGTAATGAACCTTGGGTCTCCTGGGGATGATAAGAATGTGTAATTTCAGTATTGGGTTTCGTTTATCCTTCTTATATTGGTACAATTCCAACTTTAAATAAGTTGGAATAGGAACCCATGAACCGCATAGGAAGGGTACATGGAATGAAGACTGTGAACACACTCCACGTTACTGGGGGAGGTGATGTTCTATTTTACTTTTCCTTTTTAAATATTTTCATAATATTATCTATTGATCTAATATGTTGAATTTTATTAATATAGATAATGTTTATATGATTTAACGTTATATTTACTTCGGTTTTTTATTTCTAAAACTAAAAATTTTTGTAAATAAATTTACAAATGTTATGTGATTTTGATAAAAGAAATAGTTTCTTCTATATTGTGTGTGGGTTTTAAAATTGATTGTTAACATTTATTTAAATTATTTTAAGGTGATATAGGTTCTAAATGGAGAATTTTAAGGGGATGTAAAAATGTTGAGGAAAATTTAGAATTCAAAGTGGTGTGATAGTCATGTTTTGGTATTTAAGAAGTGTTAGAATAGTGAAAAACATTTTCAATAATCCATAAAAATATTTATACATTTGGTTCTACATTGTGAAATAGTTTTTAACTTACAATCACTATTGTTAAAGGTGAATAAGAACTTTTTCTTGGTTTTTGGACATGGAATTTTTGGTATTTTTTAGGATGTCATTATATTAAATGGGATTTATGTCCATTTAATTTTTATTAAATAAGTTTCAAAGATCAAGATAAATGACTTATTTCTATATTAGATACTTTTTGAAGGGGTTACTAGTTCATTTTATGTATGAGTATGTTTTAATCATGGAGGTTTAATGTTACAAATATGTGTGAATTTTGAATTGATTTGTTTTATTTAATTTTATTTCTTTTCAAGAATGAAATAAATAAATAAAAATTATCATTATTTAAGTTAAAAATATAAAACTTTTAAAATTTGTGTTCATAAAAAAATTGTATTGGAAAAATCAATCATGAAGAAAATGGATTTTGAATATTTCATAAAAAATTTTGTAGGAAAAATGTTTTCATTAAAAAAATTTAAATAGATTTTGAATATTTAAAAAGGGATTTTATTTTCATCTTTGAAGATATTAGTTTTTGGTCTTGTAAGATAATTGATAAATCTTATGTTTTTATGTAACCTTTTAGGGGTTAGGTCTCACTTGGTTTTAAAATGATTAAAATATTTTAATTTAAAATAATGTGACTTATGTTTCATGATTTTTAGTTTCTTATTAATTTTTAGGGGAATGTATGTGTTGGTAATGGTTTCTGTTGTTAAGAATATGTTATTTCACGAAATATATTGTAAATAGGAAAATTTTCTTATTTGAATTGATTTATTTATAAATTTACTTATCAATACCTATATTATTTTGAACTTTATTTATTTTTTAATGATATGAGTTTTTATGGTGGAGAAAATTCCACCAGTCTATAAAGTTCTAATGATGATTTTGTGGTGTTTATTATTGTGGTTTATGTATGTGAAATTTTACCTTGATGAATAAGTGGGTTTTTCATAGGATGTATTTGGTACTTTTTGAAGATGAAAATTATTTATGGTGTAGAGGCTATAAAAAAACCACATCATTATGTGTTGGCTGAAAATATGTATAACCTATTCACAATAAGAACCTACTTTTCTGGGTGAACCTGTGAGATCCAATTATAATGGAACTGGGGATATAAAATCCTACAAATAGGGGGATCCTATTTTCATACTACGACATTGAATTTTAAGGAAAACTATAATAAAATTTTAGATACTTTTTCTAGTGATCATGAATATTTTTAGTGGATTAAATACAATATAAATAGTGAATTGGTGGGTCATTCTCCACCTGTTGAGGTTTCTTCCACTCATGAGATCTCTATTGAGAAGGATTCTCATGATAATGTGAAAACACCTTACACCACTATCTCACCTAGGAAAGATGCTTCAAAGTTCATGATAAAGACATTTGAGGTCATATTCCCACTACTAAGACATTTAGTCTTCCCTCTGAACCACCTAAGAACTGATATCAAGAAATGAATGAGGTTGATGCTAATTCTCATTGTAAAAAAGGTATTTCTAAGTCATACCATAAATTTAGCTCTCGGGGAATGGTTAGAGGAAAAAATAGAATTACTATAAATCCCAATTTTTCTATTACAATGTGAAAATACTCTCAAAATGATAATCTTTTTTTGGAACTGTATTGGGATGAACAACTATTGCACTATCTCATCCCGGAAGCACTTTATTAATGACCACAATCTATTCCTGATTGGGATTTAAGAACCAATGATCTATTTTGAAGATTTTAATATTTATAATTTGAATTATATGGGATAAAAATTTGTTACCCATGATATTAAAAATTCTATTGTTGAGACTCTCTATTTCTGATAAAAACAATCTACATATCTGTATATATTGTATTTGTAATTAATAGGTCTCTAGTTACTTGGATTTCATTAGTTTAAAGTGTTTAATATTTTATATATGTAAATAGTTATTACATTGACATAAGGGGGTGTTGTAATGAACTTATTGAAATCTCCACTAGTGACTCTAATAACTAGGTGATTATTAGAAACTTTAACTCTATTATTAATCTATCTGAGAAGATGGGGAATTTATTTCATAAAATTTTCTTATAGGATTTACATAAATGTATTTATCTATATTTTATTACTAATATCAGAACTATGGGATTGTAATTTACATTGTTTATACATACTTTTAATGGGTAAAAATACTATCAATGTTGACAAAGTGTTTGGCTCTCTAATGGGTGAGGGTAGTTGTGTTAGTGTCTCCTTCCAATTTTTGGTAAGAGTACACTCTGATCATTCCCATATCATGTGTCAAGTTATTGTGATGAAAGAATAATATCCCCAATTCCATTTAGGTTTAATAATGATTGGATTGATTTTTATTATTTTCAAAATATTATATCTCAATAATGGAATTAGTAGGTTAGGGAGGTATTGGCCAGACATTAGTTGTTATGCTCAAGAGAATCAAGCAGCATCTTAATTTTTGAAGTGAAGGAAAATTCACATGTGTAGATGAGAAAATCAGTTGGGTAGAGCGGTAATTTTTTATTTTATCAATTTATTCCCTCCCTTAATTATACTCCCATATAGGGTGAGAGTAAAAAATAGGCTAGGCTTGAACAACACATTATACTTAAGGAGATAATTCTTAAAGACCAAAAACTTTTTCAATGGTTAAAGGATGGAGGCAAAAACTCTAAAGGTTTTCAACTTATACATCTGAGATAAAAAAAATAAGGGGATTACCTCTCTAAAAATTAATTATGAAATCATCCACCAATAGTAAGATATTAGACAATCTCTTGTTTATTATTTTACTCAACTCATTGATGATGATACTCAGGCTAGGATTGAGTCTGAAATTGATGATTCCATTAAATTTTAACCCTCTTACATGAAAGATAACTTTTTTCCTTCCACCCAACAAAATATGAGGTCAAACATGATCTATTTTATATTAATTTGGATAGTCCAACTGGACTTGAAGGCATAACCAATAAATTAATTATACATTACAAGGATATTATTAAATAATATTTTTTACAAAAAAAATGATATAATTCTTCTCTAATAAATTAATGCTTGTGGTTATCAACCCTCAATCCACAAATCTGATTCCTAAGAGTAATCATGCCTTTGATATCAAATATTATAGACCTATTATGGTATGAAATACCCTTCCCATAGTCATAATAAAATTTTAGGCTTTATGACTTAGAACCTTGGCTAATATAATGGTCTCCCATAATCAATTTAGAATCATACATGGAAAGGAGATTCAATAATTTCTTTATAATACTCCTGAATGTGTGAAACTTTAACAAAAAAACTACAAGCATGGTAACTTATCTATTTAGATGGATGTCTCAAAGGACATAGACAAAATCTGGTGGTACATCATCATGGTAATTTTTAATAGGTTTGGGATTTCGGATATGTTATGTATAACCATGTTCCCTCAAATTAAAATCACTAGGATATCTATTATGGTGAATGGGTGACCACATGGTTACTTTAAATTATCAAGAGGGTTGAGGTAGGGTGATCCTATATCATACCTTATCTTTGTAATGGTTCAAGATAACTTGAGTAAATTACTTCTCAAATCCATTTCATATGGCTCAATATCCCCGATCAAGGATTTATGGAACCTAATAGATCGTACTCAACTTTTATTTATAGATGGGATTCTTCTTTTTTGTAAAGGGAATGACCGCTCTCTTCAGTCTATCAAGAAGATTTTTTTTGTATTATGAGAGTATTTCTAGGTAATTGAATAGATAAAATAAATATTATGTATTATTTGGGAAGGCCTTTAGAATAACTAAAAATAGGCATGTTCAAAGGATTTTATATGTAAATGATGTCTTGTTCCCTTTTACTTACCTTGGGGTTCCTCTCTTTCAGGGTAAGGTCAAAGATAATTATCTTGAAAACGTTTACATCAAAACCACATCGCAACATGTTGATTGGTAAGGTAAAACACTTTTACAGGCTGGTATGATATTCTTGGATAACTCAACCATCAATTACATGTTTCTTCACGTCTTTCACATTTATAAAGGGCCTTTTAGAATCATTAAAGAAGCTATCAAAACAAATAAAGAATTTTATTGGGAATAGGTCTATTCATGGAAACAATATTATCACTCTGGCTTGGAATAATTCCACCAAATCTCAGGACTTTTGTGGTCTTGGAATAAAGTGTCTTAGAATTTTCAATGAATCTCTCATTGTAATATTTATCTGGAACCTTCTTGGTAAAGTGAATGATGATACTATTTTTCACTACATTAGGATTGATGATAGATTCGTCAAAGGGAACAAGTTATATCTTGAGTCTAGTATGCGGGCTTCCATCAGAGATACCTATGAGGAAATTATACTTTCTACACATTGGTTCCTATACAGAGACTCTAGCCTTAATTTCTAGAATACTAAATTTGTTGATTTTTTCACACTGGATTATATAGTTTTCATCATGTGTTTACAAATATATATTTTGGTGAGGAATTCAATAGTTGGGATGAGATTGCTTCATAAATATCTATGGTACTGATATTAGGGATCCAGAATTATATCTTTCTTGATCATGACTTAAAGGTGTAGCTCACTGTACACCTAGGATATATCAATTCTAGAATGTATTACTCTTATCAATGTACTAATGCATACATTATTTCAAAATGGTTTATACACTTCAGAAAAAGAAACATTAAACCTAAGAATTTCATTTTTATCTGAATAAATCCCGTAAAATTATCTTGCCACTGATGTCTCCCTTTGTAAAGAAGGATTTCTGAACTCATCATCCTTCTCTTTCCACCTCTCCAGGACATATATCCTCACTCAACTTTTCATTGACTGTTATTATTTATTTAAATTAATAATTTTAACTTGTATTGGTTTCATGTGATGCCACCATTTTAGGATTTGAACTTGTTTTGAAGGAATGTTTCTAATTAGAAAATGAATTAACAAACTTTTAGTCATCTTATGAATATCATTATATATTGTTTCTATTTTATTTAGACTTCTAAAAATATTCTTAGATTTGATGGTAAAATTACCACCATCATGGTGATTCTTTTAGGTATTCTTAATGATTTTTAAATCACTAAAAAGTTTCAATTTGGTTATATGTATAATTCTATCATGAATCTAGTTATCAAAAAATTATTGGGGTGAGCATATTACCAAGGAAGCCGATGAAATATTCTTATGTCAAATGGATTCTTCCACAACTTATCGGGATTAATATTGATAGAGTGGAAATGGGTACTCTTAGGGCTCTAGGATATGAAGAAATATTCAGAACATTTTAAGGCTTCTGTAAAGGTTCCTTCTACCAATTTCTCAGGAACTTCATCGCTTATAAAGGGGTGATACTAGATATCATTCATGAAATTGATTATACCAAATAGAACAATTTTCACTACCTTTGGATCGAAAGAAACACAATGATAGTTTTTCAATACTTTGAAAATTATATGCTCATGATTACTTATCCCATTCTTCCAACCTAGATAATGTTTTTAAGGTCACTAGAGGGGATACATGTTAGTATCTCCCACATATGTCTGGAAGGTAATATGGTAGAAAATGTTATCACAAAGAAAGTGGTTGAGGAAAAAGTTTCATACTAGTCTTTCACTCCAATGGGTTTTTTTATATATTTAAATAAATCCAATGTGGTTGGTGACATTTATACTCGTACTATGTGCTCTACTTTATGGCCACAAAATATTTTTTATTAATTTAATTGGTGTGGGTCCTTGACCCAAACATGAAATTCTTATGATTATTATTGTTGTTGTTTTTGTTGTTATTATTGTTTTTGTTTTTGTTGTTATTTTAATAGGTTATATTTAAAAAAGAAATATATATATATATATATATATATATATATATATATATATATATAATGAATGTAAGTGGGGGTGCGGGAATTTTCATCACAAAGGGAAAAAATTTGAAGGGGAGTGAGAGGATAAATTCCCAAGTGAAGTGAGGGGGATGTGAGTAAATCCACATAAGCGGGATTGGAAAAAAGGAAAATGGGTACAAAATCAGAATCAAAATTGATTAAAAATAAATAAAAAAAATATATGGTCTAGAAAAATTGAGATATAAGTGCATTGGGATTGTGGTAGCATGAGGGGTGAAAAAAATATACCCCTCACTTCTCTCTCACACACACATCCCCCCCCCCCCCACCTCTCTTATATTATTTAAATTTATTTCTTCAATATCTCTTCTGATATTGATCAGAATGATGAACCATTAGAGACATTGGATCCTTCTATATAAGAGGAAGGTAAGACCTAAATGTTTTTTCATGGGAATCAAGCTATTTTTCCAATATTTGATAAAATCAAAATTTCACATTTTATTCATTGAATATGGAGTTTATTATGAATATATATTTGATTGAAATCATCTTAGTGGTGGAATAACACCCCAACGTATGATTTCAATGAATTTAAGGTAAGAATTTACATTCTATTAACTTTTCTTGATGAACCTTTTATGATTGGGTGTTCTATGTTATATTTATTTAAAAGTTAAACAAAATTTATTATCTCTAAAAAAGTATTCTATAGAAGCTGCTAATTTTAAGAATTTATTATTGATTTTAAAATGATTCATTATGGAAATTAGTTCTTTTATGTGTACATATCAAGAATAAATGTACCTCATGTTTGAAATGAATTTTATGATGGTTTTATTTAAAAAAAATTGCGTCTTTACATTACTTGTATGTAAAATATTTGGTTGTGATTGATGTGTATGATTTTCCATTTTTTGATCAATGAATTTAAATAATGTGTTTATATAAAGTAAAGAAGTTTTAATAAGAACATGATCCCTTTATATTCCAAGGCATTTTAAACTTAACATTTTATTTCAAAATATTTCTATAAAAATAATTTCTAAAAATATTTTAGGAAATTAAAATTAAACGCTCATTTAACATTGTGAAATAGAACTTATAAAACAAAATTGATTTAGGAAATTGTTTTTAAGGCTGTTATGAAAGGTTGTTACTAGTTTTAAAATCCCAAGGTCTGATTGTCTCATTTGATAAATGGTGTTTTAATAAATGAGTCACACTCTCATGGTATCCCTATATTATCATGGTATTTATATTATTTGGGAATTGATATGATTCATGAGGTTGATATCCATATTAAAGAAGGGATTTACATTAGGCAGTGTATAGAGGTGGTATGTGGATATTTTATTTAGATGTATTGACTCTTGATTAAGAAGTTATAAATGTATCCTCAGCTATAATGATTATCTTAATGGGGATCCAAGACCTCTTAGTGGTAGACTGAGAGATGATTTCTAGCTAGTCCTGATGAGATTGAATAGAATCAACTGGGTATATAATACACATTAGTCTATAGGGATGTGCTACCGGTGATGCTAGGTTATAGAAACTAAAAGGTTCTATACTTAGAATGCATGTATAGGTCCGTAGATGATTCCACATGAGTATATCTTGGATATTATCATAGAGTGTCTAGTAATTTCCCATGATTGTGTATATTTTACAATGTTCTCTCTTCTTCTTCTTTCTACTTTTAGTTGTATTTAATTTTTATTCATTTATGTTTCAATATGTCCTTTTATAGTTATAACTCTTTTATTTTATGGTTCCAATGTATTTATCGATCATGCATTACTCATTAATTCTTCTATTAGATTTATACCATTTCATTACATGTCTTATTTTGTGATTTAAATTTTACAATTTTTTCTTTTTTTATGTGTCTGGTTAATAATTCTCCTAGTTATTTAGAGTATTATATAGTGTTTTTAATGGTTTTTTTAAATAAAATTGATTTCAAATGTAATTTTTAATGTGTATTATATTGTAATGTTTCCAGGCTTCCTTAAAGTAAATTCCAGGTTTTGGAAATAAAATTTTAAAATGTTCATTTTTCATTATTTCCTAAAATGAAGAAAAACTATATTTTTAAATAGAATATTTCAAACAAAAATTTAATGTGTTTTTAGATAAAGGAAATCCATGGACTCTATGGTGATATCCTACTAGGTTTTGGATTCACACACCTTTCCAATATAACTCAATGTCGGTAGATGCAATTTCATTTAAAGGTTTAGGTCAATGTTTAGGATCATTGGTAAGTTCCATATTGAGGAAAATTATTCCTTAGTATCTATTGTGTTGGGACTTATTGGGATTATTATGGTGAATTTGGGGGCACATGGAGATCATTATTTAGTATTTTTGATTACTTATTTATTCTGTGTTTTATTTTGTATTAACTAAGTCGACCATTATTGTAATTTGGATCCCATTTATGGATATTGAACTTTATTAAGGTTTATGATTATTTATGGTTACACGTCATTTTATTTTGATTCAAATTTTGAAACCGATTATTTGGCTATATATGGAATTAAAACATTTGGATACTCCCTTTTAGAATTTTGATATATTTTTCTTGTTATTTATTTTCATTTATTTGGGTGAAATCATTCCCATCGTGAGTGGTTTTAATTCCCCACCACTAGTTTTCATCTCATGGGGATCAAAAACACCCTTTAATAATTACCTAGATCTGGCTTGGGTTTTGTTTAAGAGGTGAATAGATTTGGTTTGTAATGAAATGTTGTAATATACTTGTTTCATTTATGTTATTTCAAGAGTCATTGTAAACAAAAGATATGACTTTCAGAGATCAAGGGGTGGATATGATGTGTCTAGCCAGTACTTTTAGTATTGAACTATCCATTTCTAGGGGATGTCATGAATCTGTAATTTTAAATTTTTTTTAATTTATCCTTCCTATATGGGTATAATTCAATCATTAAAGAAATTTTAAAAGGAACCTGTGACCCACATGGGTAGGGTGCATAGGCTGAAAAAGATGCATAGATTTCATGTATCTGGGGTGGTGATACTCTGTTGTGCTATTCCTTTTTCAATATTTTCATCATAATATCTATTAAACTTATTGATTTAATTTCAATGATATTAATAATATTTATATGATTTCCAGTTACATTTAACTTTGTGTATGATTTTTAATACTATAATTCTTGGAACTGACTTTGCAAATGTTTCCTGGTTTTGATAAAATAAATAGCGTTCTTTATATTACGTGGGGATTTTAAAATTTATGGTTTATTTTTATTCAAATTATTATAAGGTAATCAAGGGTATAAATGGGGTATTTTGGTGGGAACATCAAAACGATGAAATTAAATTAGATTTCAAACTACTGTGTTGGTCATATCGTGAAATTTTAAAAGTTTTATAATGGTGTAAAATGTTTACACTGATCTAAAAAATTTATTATATACTTGGTTCTACTTTTATAAATGGTTTATTAATAGAAACCATTATTATTAGTGGCGAATCACCTTAAGAACTGAGTTTACATATATGGAATTTTTGGGATTTTTTAGGAAGTCAATAAATGAAATGGGACTTAAATCATGTTAATTATCACCAAATAAGTTTCATAACTCAGGATAAATTAATTATTTTCATGAAAGATAAATTTTCAAAGTGTTTCAATACCATTTTATGCACTGGTATATTTTAAATCAGTGTGGTAGAATGTTTCAACATTACATGAATTTTAAAGTGATTAGTTTTATTTATTGAATTCCTATTCATGGGTTCAATAAATAAATAAGAATTATCTTCTGTTTAGTTAAAATCCTAAAACATCTAAAATATGTGTTTTGAAAAAACAATTATTGGATGAATAAAATGTGAATTAAAGGGATTTTGAATATTATAGAAAAAAAATTCATAAAAATGTTTCCTTTTATTTTGTTGTTTAGAAAATATATTTATAATATTTAAGAAAGGGATTTTATTTTTATCTTTGGGGATATTAATTAGGTTCTTGTAAGGTAAGTTCCAAATATTATGGTCTTAAGGGATGTTTTATTGGTTTTGGTTTTAATATGACTAAAATATTTTAATTCAAAGGAATGTGACTTATGCTTCATGAATTGTAGTTTTTATTTGGGTTGGGATGTCATTATTTGTTGGGAATGGTCTCTGTTTTTAAGAGTATGTTTCTTTATGAAACCTGTTATAATTATTATAATTTGGTTACTATAATTGATTTCTCTGGACCTGTAAGATTATTTCAATTTTTTTATTTTAATGATATGGGTTTTTATGGTAGTGATAATCCTACTGATGTATCATGTTCTAATAATGATTTTATGGTTTTTTATTATGTAAAATTTTCTCATGTTGTATAAGTGGTTTCTTTCATAGGATGTCTTTAGTAATTTTTGGGGATGGAAATTTTTTATGGCGGGGAGTTTGTAACAAACTAATTTTGTCAAGGTTTCGTAAAATTTTTGGAACCATGATTGCATTAAAATTTAAATAACATTTTCAAATTATATAATTGATTACTAAAGTTATGATTTTAAAATTGTAATTGGGTGTATTTAAATAATAGCAATGTTATTATTTTTTATTTTTTCAAAAAATTGAAATGTGGTAATCTATTTATATATAAACAAACATATTTAGTCATATATATATATATATAGTATTAATAATTATTATAAATTTTGTAATAATTATAATAGTGGGATGAATTATTATTATTATTATTATTATTATTATTATTATTATTATTATTTATTCAAATTGGTTTTTTTTAAATGGAAATATATATTTAATGAACATATGTGTGGGCGTGGGGTATTTAAAATGAAAAGTGAAAAAATATTAAAGGGGAAGTTATGGGATCAATACCCAGGTGAAGTAAGGGGGATGTAAAGGCCTCTATAAGTACCCGGCATTAAACATTACATAATCTAGTAAATTTATTTATAATTCACTTCATTACATTCTAAAAGATATTTTTGTTTTATAGTTTTAGAAAATCAGGACATAATTCATACATATAATCCCACAATTATACAATGTGGGTACTACTAAAACAGTATCTATTTATTCCAAAATATTAATGTTTTTGACAAAAACATGAAATATTTTCATGAAAAGTCTTCACAACATTCATCTTGGCTTATACTTTTCTCTCACCCAACCTTAAATTTTATGAAAAAAAAATTTAAAACATAGGATGAGAAAAAAAGACCAGTAATGAACATAAAAATAAGGATAAAATACATTATTCCATGAATACTTATAAACCTAAGAAATCGTTTTCACGAAGATGTACTTCTCGCCCAATAAGTATCATATAGTTACTTTGTGAAAGTATGTGATTTCCATAAAAAATATAAAACATAAATAATATAATAAATGTACCTTGGGGAATTAATTATTTCATATTGTAACCATCGCAGGCACCATATGATTCTTAACCCTCACAGGTACCTTACGTTGTAACCATCACAGCTACCTAACAATGTAACCCTCACGGCTACATAATGGTGTAACCATCGCAGTTACACTTGGAGTAATCATACAGACAGCCTCCAGCATAAACATACCCAATGCATTGAAGGGAGATATAGGACCCACCCTTCATCATAAAAAAACCGAAGAACCAAAAAATAATCATAAAATAATAATACTTGGATAAAAACATTCCTATTGAATTTTGTAAAAATATAAATTTAAAAGAGGGTTTTAAAGAAAAGTACCACACATATATCAAATATTTGTAATGAAAATTTATAAAAAAAAAATAATGGAATATGGGTATACACTGTAAATACACATAATATAGCATAATATAATCAAAAATATTTTCCAAAAAAGTATTTTTATCACATAATCTATTAAGTAGAAGGTTATCCTGATGAATAGAAATTGGGTTAATAATTCCCTTACCTCGGAATTCGTCTTACTTAAAATATGTTAAAACCTTTTATATAATGTTTTAAATGTTTTTATTAATATATTAAATAACAATATTCATATTTATAATGACATATATGATATTTTTATACCATATTTCCCCCAATTTATTAATAAGGTTTTGTTTTTTTCATTGTTTCAGGTGCATTTATTTCATGGCTTCCATGGTTAGTTCATTATTGATTTTTTTTTTAAATGTAAAAAACCCAGAAGTGAAATTAAATTGTGTTAATATGTTTATATAATTTTAAAGGATACCATCTATCATTTTTTCTGATATTATGATGAATCTTTAGATAAAACATGATGAAACTGATTTAATTTATTTGGGTTGTTTTTATGACTATCATGAACTTATATCATTTTATTCAATATCATGTTTATATATTGGTTTTATAACATTAAATAACTTATAATATGTATAATATAATATTATTTAACCATAATAATGATTTTATGACCATACTTGAAGGTGATAAGGAAAAATGAAAGTTTATCGTCTATGACGACAGTAGATCGACACATCACAGATTATGTTATCATTTTTAGAATAAAAGGGAAAATAGAAGAAGTGTGATGATGAATTTTTCCCTAAACATTATAAAATTAAATTATATACATATGATACTGAATTTCTCATTCCATTAGGATTAGGGTAGGTGAAGATATAAAAATAAATTAAAAGAAAATGAAAGGGGATTTTACCTATTGAATTATCCTCCTTGAGGACCTCCTTAAGGCCCTTGGTTTTGGAATTTTGGTGGGAAAAGAAGGTGTTGGAAATTAGAAATAGTCTTGGTAATTTAATTGTGAATAAATTAAAACAAGCTACATAGACTTGATGTATGAGGATAATTGGTGATGAGCGGTGGTATTTATGGTGGAGGTGAGGGGTGTTTTCTCATTATTATATTCATTAGTTTATTATTTTGGCTCAAGACTATGAATAGTTTGATCATCATCACTATATATATTAAAATAAATAAGTAGTATTAGATATTATTGTTCTTACAATAGTGATGAATCAAGGAATAGTGTATTTAAATTATAATGTATATATACTGTAAATTACCATATTTTACTATTCAGTAAAAATTCAACTATTTTAGAAATATCCAAAAAAATCACTATAAAAATTCTTCAATGTTTAGAAATAAAAAATAAAATACATTTTTTGAAAATATTTTTATAAATATTAGTAATTTAATTTTTAATTAAAATCATATTTTATTCTAAAAATACCAATTTTAAAATAGTAACTAATTTTATAACACTATGAAAAATTAATTAAGGTCGCATAAAATTATATCATAACCAGAAGAAAAAATATATTTATTTATGAATCTATTTTATGAAAATATATTTTCTTTTAAATCATTATATTAATTATAAAATTTTAATTAAATATTTATGACTTATAAAATTACCAACACTTAGTTTATCATTTCCAAAATATTTATTTACTTAATACATGATATAAATATATCATGATTACACTAATAAATATATAAATTTTATTTATACTCTCAAAGGTGAGGTTACTATTCTATTAGTTAGATTACTATTCCTAATAGTCCGGTTAATATTAATAAGGTCAAGTTACTATTCAATTAGTTTGAATTCCTTAATTTCTAAAAATACCACTTGTTTCATTATACCTTTATAATGAATTTTACTATTTAATTCCAGAATGATAAAAAATATGTTATAAGAACCTGGGTTATTATAGCATTCCCATAAGTATTATGGAAAAAAGGTAAATAGGGAATATTAGAAAAGTAGGTTAAAAATGAAAGAAAATAGATGGTGTGAAATAAATAGAGGGGTAGTAGCAATGGGCTCATAATAGTGCGAGGGATGAAAAAAAATACCCCTCACCCCACTCTCACTCTCCCATAACCCTCTCTATATATCTCTTAATTTCTTCAAAATTATTACTCTGATATATCCTCTAGTACGGATTAGAATAATTCTTTATTGGTGGAATTGGATGCATCTTAATGAGAGGAAGTTAGGACCTAAAATATTTTTCATATGTATCAACCAATTTTTCCCAGATTTGAATAAATCTAAGTTTCATGTTTTATTTTTCAAAGATTCAGTTTATTATTGTTAATTATTCAATTGACATCCTCTTAGGGGTCGAATGACACCCCATCTAATTATTTCAACATATTTGAGGTATGTGTTTCCAGGCATTTTCCTTCCCTTAACAAATTATATATTCTTTAGTGTTCTGTGTTATATTTATTTGAGAATAAATCATGATTTTTAACTATAGTGAATTAATATATAAAAGTTATTGATTTCAAGAATTTATTGTTTATTTTAAATGGGGTCCTTATGGAAATTAGTTCTTCTATATTTACATATCAATAATAAATGTGCCTCATTCTTTAAAATATTCTTAAAAATACATTCTTCTTTAAATTGGGAGTTTACTTGAATTTTATGTATGATATTTGTCTGTGATTCATGTGTACAATTTCCATTTACTAGTCATTGAATTTAGATCTTTTGTTTATATAAATTAAATGATTTTTAAAAAAAAACTTTATATATTTTTATTCCAAAGATTTTTTAATTGATGAATGAATTTAAAATTTATTTTACAAAAGTAATTTCAAATACGATTTCATGAAAAGAAAATTAAAGGAAATTTTGGCTCCAAAAAATGGAACATCTGAATGAAAATAAAATTTTAAAATGGTTTCTAGGGGTGCTTTAAAATGTTATTTATATGTTTAAAATCTTTATGCTCAGTTGGATCCTTTGGTAAATAATTTGTTTAATAAATGAGCTTCACCCTCATAAAAGCTTTATATTATCATGGTATTTATATTCTTGAGGAATTATTTTTGATTCAGGGTATTTTAATTCATATTAAATGGGTTCTTCACATTACATGGTGTGGTGGTGGGATGAGAATAGGTTATTGAGATGTGTTGAATCGTGATTAACAATTGATAAATGTTTCCTTATATCCACTCACTATCTTCTTGGGGATCATAGGAATAATAGTGAATGATTGATAAATTATTTCTATCTAGTCAAAATGAGATTGATTAAATCTCCATTGGTATAGGATGTGCCTTAGGCAATGGGTGAGTTCTATTAATGAGGCTAGGTTAGAGAAACTGGGATGTTATATACTAGTCGGCCAAACCATTTTTATTGTATTTTCTGTAAAGCCACTTTAAGGATGAGTGGGAACCATACATACCTTAAAACAAAAACCACAGACCACCTATACCAAAATTCAAAAACCATCCAACTGCAGATTTCAAAATTCAAAATGAAACACCCAAATGAAATTCAATATCAGAGAAACCTCCATAAGCTTGGAGCCTCAAGCCGCCACCTGCTACCCATCAGAACCGCATCATCCATCATGTCGTTGTTCCCATTGAAATCACCATCATCAAGAACCATTCTTGAAAAGTCCCATCATATCCAACATCATCATCAGAACCACCGTCAATATTGCTTTCCTCTCGACGCCGTCCGAAGCCACACCAGTCGCTGGAGACCATCGGAGCTCGTCGAAACCATCGTAAAAACCCTTCACTATGTCGTTGCGAATGAAAAACAGCCAAACCAAACAAATCGGATCTGCAAGAAGTTGATTTGTGAACCCCCAATACATTCCTAGATCCCCATTGATAGAGACAAAGCATCCTTCAACAATTACAGGACATGCTCGCCGCTTTCATACCCGTAGAACAACTCAATAGCCGAGAGGTTCAATAACCACGAAACATGTAATATACTAGTAGTTCATCAATAAACCTATAGATAATTCCATCCAAGTATATTTAGGATCACCTCAAAATGGGTCTAGGAATTTCTTATGATCATTTGTATTTTACAAAGTCTTCTATACCACTTTCTGCATTTAATCATATTTAATTTTTATTTATTTTTATTCTATCATGACATGTTCCAGTTATCTAAATTTTTTTATGGTTCTAATGTATTTATTATTCAAATTGTACACTTTGTTTTCAATGTTTTATGTATCTTGTCCAAAATTAAATTACTTATTTTTTATTATTATCTAGTGTGATTTTAATGTTGATTTAAAAAATGATATTTAAATTGAAAATTTTAAAATATATTATCTAGTAAAGATTTAGATTTTTATTAAAAAAATTCCATGTTTTCATAATAAAATTTTAAAATGATCATATGATTGTCTTTTCTAAAATGATAAAAAAAATAATTTTAAATAGAATATTTAAAATATCATTTTTGGTTTGTTTAGAAAAACTAAATGCATGGACTCTATAGTGATATCATATTGGGTTGTTTATGAATATTCTCTATATACATCACTCGATGTCAATAGACAAGTGTTATTTTATAGGTTTGGGTTCTGGATCATTGGGATATTTTATCATGAAGACTTATTTTCCTTAATCTTTATCATGTTAATTCTTTTAAATATGTGGATGGTGACCTTGGGGACACATGGAGATCAATGTTGGATATTTTGGATCCATATTTTATTATTTATTATTTATTTATTGGACAATTCATCCATTGTTTTACTTTTACCCTGTTTAGTTTTGTTGTATTTTATTAATTTGGATATTTATTTATGGTTACACCTAATTATGTTTCATTTAAAATTTTGAAACATCTTATTTGGTTTTTCATAGAAGTCCAATAAATGGATTCTTAGAACTGAAATGTCAATAAATTATTCTTCTTGTTTATTTACACTTATTTGGGTTAAATTTCCCCCATCATGAGTGGGTTTGAAGCCCTGGCACTAGTTCCCATCCCATGGGTATCAAAAATTCCCTTCAGGGCTTTCGATGAGTCGGTTCAGGTGCCAATTCTGGGTCATCCTTGGTTGGTTCTTGATATAAAGGCATAAGAAGCCACTAATTATATTTGGGTGCAGAATATTATGGATAAAAAAAATTTTGCATGGGAAACCCGAAGGGATATTGTTAATAATAGAATTAGTGTTTATTCAAATATAGTTGAATTCTTTATTTAGGGGATATCTTTAGGCACTATTAGGGTTCCATTTTGGGTCATGGTGGAGGATTCAATGGGATTTAATGTTTCATTTCGGTCTTTTGGGGATCTATTTTCTATTGTAGGGGGGAGAAGTTTGCATAGAGGATGAAACTCCAGTAGAATAGAAACTATATTGTGAGTCATCTGAAATGATATAAGGAGGATAAAAAATTTCTATGTCACTTACATAAGATAGAGTAGATTATTATGTTTTTCATGTATTTGAAAATATATTCAATGGGATACATAGTTAACCACTCAAAGAACATAGATTCTTCATCCTATGGAAAACATAAATTGGTTGATGAGGAGGTTTCTTTGCTTCCTAAACACAATAAGTCTAGGTCGTGAATGGAATTTTTGAAGGTATAAAAACATTTTATTTATTTATTTGAGGATTCCTTAAATAAAATATCATGATTTGAAATAATTAATTTAATTATTTTTTCTATAAGTGATAATGATCCTTGCTAAGAAAATCAAGTTAACTTGGAAGCTTTAACTGAAGATGATATTTAAAACTTGGAGCCTATTTTCCTCTTAAACATAGATAGAGAGGTGTATAAAATGGTAAATTTAATTTGATCTAGAAATGATAAAGAATATATTATTAATTCAAGTATGGTTTCTATTAATTTATCTAATAAACATAATGGCATAAAAATACGAAGAGTGTGATGATGGCCATGTATTCGCTCGATGCTCCCAGTGCTCTCAGCACTTCTCTTTCCTCCCCAACTATCAAGGTTTTCTTATCCCATTCAGTAGTGATACTACTCCTTACACCGCATGGACTTTACTTCCCTTCTCTGACTCGATTTCTTCTTCCCCCAAGGATAATATTTCATTTTGTAAACCATTTCCTCACATGGATTCCTCTTCTCAATCTGGTCCCATTTTCTCCTTCCCCTCCTTGACTAAAGCTTCTCGATGATATGGGTATCATTATCCTGTCAACATACCTCTTTCTTCCTAACCATTTTCATTGGACCTCCATGATTGGGTATGGGTGCCGATGTTTTAGGTAGTTTGGGTTGGTTTATAAGGAGGGGTTTGGTGCTCTTCCTCTCCATTTCCCTTGCTAGAAAATCCATCAAGCTCAACCCCATCTTGGTCAGTCTTGATGAGGGTTTTGGTAAACTTGTTATGCTGTTGGAGAGGGACTAGCGGCAGTTTCAGGTCTTGTTCTTTTTTATCATTGAATTTTTCTTCTATATTGTGTGTTCACTTCTATTAATTGTGGGTTTTCTATTTATCTTTGAAGGATTAAATTTGGAGTAACTTGTTGTGATTCTTCATTTGTAGTTGGTTGATGTGTTGTTGTGTTCCTTATTTGGGGATATAGTGGTTTTATGGCATATTGTTTTCTATTTTGATGGAAACAAGTTTTTTCGATGGTAGGGATTAGTTTCTTCATGCAGTCTTGGCGATGGTGATGATAATAAATCTTGTACTGGGCGGCCATGACGTGTTGGTGAAAAAGGTGATGTGATGGTTGTGGTGATTCAATGTTTTATGTCATGGTCTTTCCATGAAATCATTAATGAAAATTTTCTTGGTGGGATCACATGATTTGCGGGGATTTTTATTGACACGTCATTTCAATGGCATGCTTTCCTTTTTTTACATCTACTTTTTGAATTTTGAATCTGGGAACAATTTGAACATTGGAATGTGTGTTTTGGTTGTTGTTTTTTAAATTTGGAATCTTTTATCAGTTAGCCTGCTAGAGTGTTGATTTTGGACATTATGAGGGTTCCCACATTAACCCTAAAAGTGATTTTTATGAAAATAATAAAAAATGATTTAGAGGCTGATAAACATAAGTCTTAGATTTTGAAAAAAATAAACCTTTTTATTTAAGGACATAATGATGAATGGATTAATTTGGACTAATGTTTATAGTGATGGGAGGAAATTTTTATAATAGTTGAGAACTCATTAATATCTAATCTATAATGGAACATTGGATATCATTATTAAGGGTTAATGGGTTTTTTCAATAACAATCGGTTTTAATTCTGTAGAAATTAATTTATTGAGGAAAATATCACGGGTTTTTAATTTTTTATAATATTCTTCCTTGATTTTCTCCACTATTTTTCTTAAACATGACATAAAAATGTTTTCCTCTACCACAAGTTAGGGTTCTATATTATTTTCATAATATCAAAATAATATTTATGTATATATCCATGTTCTTAAATAAACTCACACACACATGTATATATATTTGTGTTTGTGTAAACATGTAGGTTTAATGTGTTTTTATGTATATATGTGTGTGTGGGTTTACACACACAATTATATGTTTAGATATAAATGTTTAATATATATATATAAATTCTATTTCATATATATATATATATATGTATGAATTTATTTTAGAATTGAGACTTTATATGTGTTCCATTATATACTTTATATATGTACAAAATGTGGAATTTATATGTTTTATTTTTTATACTTTCTATATATGTTTATTATAATTTATAGTAATATTATTTAAATGTATAATTTAAATAATTTATATATGTAAAAATAACACATTATATACATACCTTTTGTGCATCTCTTTTTAGTGAAATATGAATATTATTGAAAAAAATATGGTGATTATGAATCAAAAATGGATTGAATCAAATTGTATGATAGAAGATTATGAGGATTCGGTTAAGGTGCTCATAAAGATTATATCAAAGCATGAAAATGACACTTCTCACATTTTTTTTCTATGTTTACATTTTTTTTATTCTTGAAAAATTTATCCAAATGAGTTTGAAGAACACTTGATCTTTCATAGAATAAATCATAGTTGTAAATTTTATACTAAATGTGAGGAAAGACTCTATGTAGCAAGTGGTGTGGATAAAAATATAATTTATTGATCATTTGATATTATCATGGCTCTATAAGATGGCATATATCATATTGAGGAAATAAAAATGGAGGTTGAAGATGAACTTCTTATTTAACAAAAACCGTTTGAGAAGTTAAAGAACCATTAAAAGATGGAATTGTATATCAATGATACTAAATATATGATATTATCATCCATACTAAAGATATATAATTTAAAATATGGGAACATATGGAGTGATCCCAAATTTATAGAAACAATAATGGATATGTTATTAGAAGTTAATTATCTATCCTTCTTAAGTGTATGACACTAAATTATTGTCATTTTTAATGGTTATGGCCTATGAAAGAGTATATACCAATCAAAATCATTTTATATTGTTTCAAAAGGATTATAAATTGCTTAAAATTTAGCATAAGTGTAGAGACCCAAAGCTTTATGTACATGGGAATTACATTACTTTTGAGAAATACTTAATACATAACAAAAACCAACACTCAAGGACTGTAATAGTTTAGTGCCTTTGGATACTCAGAACATATTCTTCAAATCATGGTGAAAGATCTTCAACATCTCCCATAAAGATATTCCCCTTTTTTTTCTTACCTAAAACCTTTCTTCATATCCTGGGGAAATGAAAACATAAAAAGGGTGGGCTCAAATGTTCAGTAAGGGTAAACATCGAGAACATAAAAAAATCCATAGAAATTTGAATGTAAAAACATGAGCATAAAATCTAAACATCAAAATCTTAAGCAATGACATAAAACATTGCAGTACAAAAGGAATAAATCATAAAAGAACATTAATCACGATTAAATAGCATGGGAATAAAACTTGTAATTGTGACAAAACATTAAGCACATGATATGATTTTTATAGTAGCCAAGTTATTGCTGCCAAGACCACCTTAGTGGACAAAGTCCCTTACTGGACTGGGTTTACTTGTCGTTCTAGCCCTGTATTACTAAACCAGATTTACTTTCCATTCCTGCCATGTCTATGTCATGAGATATAAATCTTTACCCAATGCATTGGAGGGAGATATAGGTCCCACCCATATCATAATGAAATCATTCTTACGTGTTCCACAACATAAACATAAATTAGTCATCATAACCCAAAGAATAAAATGGGTTTCATAAACATCATCCCATCATAACATAATCCATATAAAACAAATGGATATCATTTCATCATAAGAAAAATGAAACCATGTAAATCATAGAGACATTATACTTGGAATATAATCATACTAAATAATGTCATCTTAGATGGAAAATAGTTTTGACAAAACACATGAAATGAATTCTTGAGGAAAATATCCTTTCTTCTTCAAAATCATTTTCTTTCCGCAAAATTCCATGCAATTTTAAAAGAAAAGGATTTTTTTGAAAATAATCATGAAATATTGTAGAGTATGATTCTTGAAAATAAGGCATTATGAAACTGTAAAAATCCATTCATGACATATAAGTTATAAAAACATTCTCCTCATACTTTTGTCGTAAAATTCAAAAAGTTCTTTGTATGGTAAACAAAAGAAAGATTCCTTCCATAAAATGTGGTAAAAGTAAAAAATGGATACAAATGAATTTAAACATACATGAAACTATTTTTAGAAAATAGGGTCATGAATGATAAATATAACCTGAGTAAATACTTACGAATAAACAATCTCAGATAAAACCAATATTGGAAAAGTTATCCCTTACCTTAGGTCTGATATGCTTCATACATATTTGAACATCCTGTATAATGATTTAAATAATGTAATTGACTTATTATAGAATCATATTAATTGTTATGATAACATATATGGTTCACTTATGACTTTATATTACCCGTTCTTTTGTAAATTCCATGTTAAAGCAGCGTTTTGGGTAAAATCGTTTTATTTATCGTACATGTTTGGACTTCTTGTTCTTGATATTATTATTATTACTTATATCATGATTTAATTACTTCAAGAATATAAATAATTATTTATATATCATATATATTCAGTAAATATATATAATTATATATATATATATATATGTATATAATAGATAGATAAATGAAATGAAATACACCATTCATGGAGACGGTAGGCCGTACGTACGCATGAACGCTGTTTTCCTTTCCTTATTGACTTGAATCGAAGTGAGTATATGACATATATATATATATATATATATATATATCTAGTAGCTTTATCATGTCATATATTTCATTATTATTCATTTTATATACTTTATAATCATTCTTGAATGGTTAACATGGAGAATGAATCTAATCGCGTCGTGGAGACGGTAATCCGTACGTACGCACGAGCGATGATATCATTCTCATAATTATTGAATTGAATTTGAGTGGATGATATAATATCTCAGAATAAGTATGATGTTATAATAACAATATATAGATATTTTGTACACCATTGTACCCATCCAAGTAAGGTGGTGGTGGAAAAACAGATTACAACACGACGTCGAGACGGTATTCCGTACGTACGCACGCGCGGTGATTTCATTTTCTATAGGATGGATAGAATATGAAATAGGGTTGTTTCATATTTATAATAACATATAATTATATTAGTGATACTGATGTTATTACTTTATAATGAAACAACTAAATAAGAAGAAGTTGAAGAAGAAAGAAACTTGAAAGAATCAGTAGAAGAGATTACCTCTTCTTCGACGCACCTCTTTTATGCTTCCTCTTAAGGCACTAGAGATGGTCTTTTGAGGAGACCAGAACCTCTATAATGTTTCTATGGAAGTTTAGAAAGTAAATGGGTAGGGTTTGGCCGAGCATGAAAACTAAAAATTGTGTAAAGAGAAGAGGGAGGAGGTTCCCTTTTATAAGGGGGGAGAGGGGAACCTTAGGAAAAACTTAAAATATTATATTATAATAAAGTCATATTCAGATTATAATAGCTCAAAATTGATTTATTTAGAAGAGAAAGTGGGTATGGGTCGAAATAATCTCTACCAATAGGTTTTATACAAGTTTAGGTTACTATTTTATCCTTATCATTTAGATTTAACACTACATACAATAATTTAACTTTTACTGTGTCTTCTTGTTTTCATACACTATATGGTTAATAAACTTACTATAACAAGCCAAAAGAACCCCAAGTGGTTCATTATTAATATATATAACCTTATATAAGTCATTTGGCTGAACCTTATATTTTTAAGAATAAAATAACTATTAATAATATACTATTTGTTTTGAAAACTATTTTATGTCAATTCTGACACTATTTGGTAATTGATTTTTGGGAAAATCATAACAGCATGATTAGTTCGAAAAAATTTAATTTAATAAATAATAACATGTCATATTATCCTAAAGAATTAGTATAATTTATAAAAAGTCTCCAATTACATTTATTTGGGTATTTATAACATCAATTATGTTAATATTTCATTAATGAGGTAATTACTGCATCATCATTGTGTCATAAATAAATTAAATTATTTAATGTCTAAAAATTATAAATAAAATATCATTATCTATTAAATCTTTTTATATTTCTAATGAATATTTACAGTCGAATTTATCTTATGTATAACCCTATATTAAAAATGTGTTAGTTATTAAACATTGATTTTAACTCTTTTAACTCTTCTTTAAATAAAATAATAATAAATGTCTTAATCTAATCCAAGTGGACCAAAATGGCCATATTTAAATACTAAGGTTTTTTTTGGTCGAATTAAACTTATCCAATAGAATTATGACAAGTGTTAGGGTAATAATAATATCATTTTTACCGTTAATTACACTATTTACTTTTAACCGTGGTAAATAAAAGTAAAAAGTTACTATTCACCAAAAATTATTTTTATCTTATTGAACCACATTTTACTCATTGATATTAACCATGTCTCTCGGATTTTCGAAATTCAACTCACAGAAGTGGTAAAATTAAGTTTTATGTACAATTGAAAATGCTCATAGAGGTCGGTAAAAGACAGTGAAAAGTTCAATAAAATTTTTATATAAATAAAATTATTATAAAATGACTTCAATAAATTACATATTGAACTTATATAAGTATTATGTATCTATTTTGACCTAAAATAAATTTAAATTAAATAAATTATTATTTAAATAAAAATTTGGTTTTAACCAATAACTCAGTGTCTTCACTATTCATCAAAAATTTAAAGTTTTCAGAAAAATACCAAAATTTCACCCTATGCTAATTTCGATATTCCGAATCCAAAAATGAAGTCCATTTTGAAAGATAAAATTTATAAAATTTCCAAAATTTGGTATTACTATTCATAACAACTAGTTTATATAATATTTTAATAACATATCGTTGTTCACTGAAACTCGGTATTGCGTACAACACACGCTATCGTGGAAGGTCGCGATTGCGTGCAAAGAAAGCCAAGTCAGGGATGCGTGTCATGAAAGATTCCATTTTTGTTGTGTATAATACAATCCAGCCATATTTAATTTATACATTGAATATATATATATATATACACTCAATGTTGCGTAGAATAACTTCTATAAAACGAACTTGAAATTTTGAGTAACATGATCCAAGAATAGTGTTGCATATACTGCAAGCTAATACGGTGTTGCGTATAGCGCAAGATAATCTTGGTGTAGTATACAACACAAGACATCAAATAAATTAAAAAGAATACTTCTCATAAAATCTCATGTTGTTACATTCTACCCCCCTTAAAATGAATTTCGCCCTCGAAATTCGTCGAGGTTATAAATGGTTTACTACTTGAAAGTTTCTTTAATAGAAACCCACATCGTAAAAAGGACTACCAAAACATAACTTTGAAAACTAAATTATGAAACGTAATGGTTGTCCAAATTAAATAATCACTGGGTTTCCACATATGAGAACATAGGTGAAAATATGGATATGGAAGAGAAATATAACCATCAAGTTCTAATAGAGAGTGGTAGAGAACATGGCTGTGAAAAATCAAATCAATCACAAAGCCATAAATTTTTTATGATCTAAGGTACCATATGATCCATCAGATATAAGATAAATAAGACAACATTTTTTGTTTTCAATATCCTTTCCCTAAAGTTGAAAATTTTGAATTAGAAGAAATACTTACTTTATTTTGGTACAATCTTAATGTTGTTTGTACCTTGAACAATTTCCACTTCATCTCTTTAAGAAATGAAGTTTAATTTGACTTCCGTTAAGTGTTAGCAAATCACGTGATAGAATGATAGGTCATTCCATCTGTCTCAAACAAAAGGATAGCAAAAGTTATTAAATATACAAAAGTCCATCTATTTAATCATTTATGGTTCCTAAAATGGACTTATACTTCATATATCATACCGCTTAATATAATAAAACTAGTTTCTACTAACCAGGGACTTCCTGTAGGCCATTGGTAGGCGATAAAGGCCTGTATCACTTCGGTTGTGTGTTCGATTCTCACAGCCTTGTCCGACGTGACAGGTTGTTGCCCGTCCTACAGGTTTTCCTTTTTATAAAACTACATTATTATAACATTCCATCAATAATATCAAAAAAAGTTATATTCTTAAACAATACTAACTTATGTCCAACATAATTCATTCCAATATTTAGGCTTATCCAAAATATTTCTATCCAAGCTCATAGTATAAAGAAAAAAATTACTAGAAATGTCATCTTCCGAGCATGTGAAAACAATCATTTTCCCTCATATATCATACGATTTATCTTTTTGGTCAAATAACAAACATGTGAATACCTTAATCATGTATTCTCTTGAAAAATGAATACCCATTGTACCTTAGTGAAAACATGAATGCTATCAAAATTTAACACTTTCCACATACCAAAATCCCAAAATTTCTATATACTCAAACCATGATATAACTTTGTCTTTATATCAGTCATGAGCTCAATTCATTTTTTCTTTATCAATTCATTATGTGTATATCATCTTCTTTCCAAAAATATTTCAATCACTTTTCATGGTCATCGGTACCATAAAATTATTAAAAACCACAATGATCCAATACATTGATATTCCAATATTCCATGATACTTTAAATTAGATTCCATAACATTATCTCAGAATCCCGTTACATAAACACTTATTCATTCCACCACATCGTTTTCATACTCAACATCACAAATAGTGATCGCATGTGACTTCCAGTTATCCTTTTCCTTAAGAGGTTGCTCACGTCGATCATCATTAACCCTTGGATTAGATCATTGATTAACATAATGCCCCATTTCCATGCACATGAAGCATTGAAGTGTTGGTGGTGCGTTCTCTATAGTTTTTTCTTTATTCACATCATTAGCAACCCTTTTTTCATTACTTCGACACTCAGATGCTCGATGAACTTCTTTTCCACACTTAAAACATTTTCTAGTCCCTTTAATACAATCTCCACCATACTTCTTTCCACACTTTTAGAATAAAGAAACATTAATCTTTTTTCACCATTATTCTGATATTTCTCCTTAAAATTCATCTTTCTTTTCTTGTCAAAACCATGAGATGGATATGTAACACCAACTTCCATTTCTACCTTGTTAGAACAACGCACAATTTCTTCATAGCTACTGAATTCTCTTATAACTAATGCCCCTCTAAGACTTGGTTTTAAGCCACTGAAGAATCGATCAACTTTACATTCAGGTTTGATGATAAATCCAGATGCATACCTTGAAAGCCTTGTAAAATTTGATTCGTATATACCAACAGATTCATCATCCATTTTCTTAAGCTCAAGGAAATCCTTTTCCACCTTTGTTCGAAGAATACGAGGGAAGTACTTATTTAAAAATAAGTTCTTGAACTCATCTCATTCTATGGATTCAATTTCATCTCGGGGCCTCGTATTCTTAATTAGAGTCCACTATTGATCTGCTTCACCTTATAAATTGTAAATAGACAGAATGATTTTTTCATGTTCCGAACAGCGAAGAATGGAAAATATCTTTTCAATGGAAATGTTCCATTGTTCAGTAACTTGTGGATCAAAAGACCCACTGAAAGAAGGTGGGTGTTGCCTCATGAAGGACTCAATTGAATATTGTTCCCTTCTCTGCTCATTTGAAAGTCCTGAATGATTCATATCTTGTTTAAGTATAGCAATATAATTTTGGACTCCATCTCCCTTAAAATTGGTTTGTTCAGGAGGAAAATCATTGCATTGTCCATTACATTGATCAACATGGTTCCTTTGGGTTCCAACCATCATCTAAAACCCAAAAAGAATAGTGTGAGGGGAAAAAATCATGCTAGGGAAAAAACATAATAAAGGGGAGTACCTTCAATATATAACATCTTAGGGTTAATTCTAAGATCGTTACCATAATTCTAGGACTATAACCTATACTTATACTTAACATTAGGGACATCCCTAGACATACCTTAGAAATATCTCTAGGGATCTCACTAAAGTTTTCGCATCCTAGTTTCCAAAGGTTAACTAAACCTTTCCTCTGATACCAACTGTAGATACCCAAAGCTTGAATTACATGGGAATTACATTACTTTTTCGGAATACATAATACATAACAAAAACCAACACTCAAGGACCGTAATATTTTAGTGTCTTTGGAAACTCGGAACATATTCTTCTAATCATGGTGCAATATCTTCAACATCTCCCATAAAGATCTTCCCCTTTTGTTTTCTTACCTAAAACCTTTCTTTATATCCTGGGGAAAAGAAAACATAAAAAGGGTGAGCTCAAATGCTCAGTAAGGGTAAACATAGAGAACATAAAACAATTCATAGACATTTGAATGTAAAAACATGAGCATAAAATCTAAAACGCCAAATCATTAGCAATGACATAAATTATTGTAGTACATAAGGAATAGATCATAAAATAACATTAATAATGATAAAATAGCATGGTAATAAAACTTGTAATTGTGATAAAACATTAATCACATGATATGATTTCCATAGTAGCCAAGACATTGCTGCCAAGACCATCTTAGTGGACAAAGTCCTTTACTGGAACGGGTTTACTTGTCGTTCCAGCCCTGTATTGCTGAACCAGATTTAATTTTCATTCCAGCCATGTCTATCTCATGAGATATAAATATTTACCCAATTCATTGGAGGGAGTTATAGGTATCACATATCTCATAATGAAATCATTCTTACGTGTGCCACACATAAACATAAATCATTCATCATAACCCAAAGAATAAAATGGGTTTCATAAACATCATCCCATCATAAAATAATTCATATAAAACAAATGGATATCATTTCATCATAAGAAAAATGAAACCATGCAAATCATAGAGAAATTATACTTGAAACATAATCATACTAAATAATGACATATTATATAGAAAATAGTTTTGACAAAACACTTAAAATGAATTCTTGAGGAAAATATCCTTTCTTCTTCAAAATCATTTTATTTTCACAAAATGCCATGAAATTTTAAAAGAAAAGGATTTTTTGGAAAATCATCATGAAATCTTGTAGAGTAATATTATTTAAAATAAGGCGTTATGAAACCGTAAAAATCCATTCATGCCGTATAAGTTAAAAAAACATTCTCCTCGTACTTTTGTCAGAAAAGTCAAAATGTTCCTTGTATGGTAAACAAAAGAAATATTCCTTCCATAACATGTGGTAAAAGTCAAAAATGGGTAAAAATGACTTTAAACATACATGAAACCATTTTTATAATATTGGGACATGAATGATAAATATAACCCGAGTAAATACTTACGAATAAACAATCTCAGGTATAAACGAGATAGGAAAAGTTATCTCTTGCATTAGGTCTGATATGATTTGTACATATTCAAACCTCCTGTATAATGATTTAAATAATGTCATTGAATTATTAAAGAATCATATTCATTGTTATGATATCATATATGGTTCAATTATGACTTTATATTACCCGTTCTTTTCTAAATTCCATTTTATTACTGCGTTTTGGGTAAAATCGTTTTATTTATCCTACGTGTTTGGACTTAATGTTCTTGATATTATTATTACTTATATCATGATTTAATTACCTCCAGAATGTAAATAACTATTTATATATCATATATATTCAGTATATATATATATAATTATATATATATAATAGATAGATAAATGAAATGAAATACACCGTTCATGGAGACGGTAGGTTGTACGTACGCATGAACGTTGTTTTCCCTTCCTTATTGAATTGAATCAAAGTAAGTATATGAAATATATATATATATATATATATATATATATATAGTAGCTTTATAATGTCATATACTTCATTATTATTCATTATATATACTTTATAATCATTCTTGAATGGTTAACATGGAGAATGAATCTCATCACGTCGTGTAGACGGTAATCCGTACGTACGCACAAGCGATGATATCGTTCCCATAATTATTTAATTGAATTGGAGTAAATGATATAATATCTCAGAATCATTATTGTATTATAATAACTATATATAGTTATTCATTACACCATTATACCCATCCAAGTAAGGTGGTGGTGGAAAAACATATTACACCACGACGTGGAGACGATATTCCGTACGTACGCACAAGCGATGATTTCATTTTTCGTAGGATGGATAGAATGTGAAATAGGGTTGTTTCATATTTATAATAACATATCAGTATATTTCTAACACTGATGTAATTACTTTATAATGAAACAACTAAAGATGAAGAAGTTGAAGAAGAAATAAATCTGAAAGAATCGGTAGAAGAGATTACATCTTCTTCGACGCACCTCTCTTATGCTTCCTCTTAAGGCACTAGAGTTGGTCTTTTGAGGAGAACAGAACCTCTATAATGTTTCTAGAGAAGTTAATAAGGGAAATGGGGTGGGTTTGGCCGAGTTTGAAAACTCAAAATTTTGTAAAGAGAAGAGGGAGGAGGTGTCGTTTTATAAGGGAGGAGAGGGGCAACTTATGAAAAACTTAAAATATTATTTTATAATAAAGTAATATTCGGTTTATAATAGCTCCAAATTAATTTATTTAAAAGATAAAGTGGGGATGGGTCGCAATACTCTCAACCAATAGGTTTTAGACAAGTTTAGGTTACTATTTTATCCTTATCATTTAGATTTAACTCTAAGTTAAATAATTTAACTTTTATCGTGTCTTCTTGTTTTCTTACACTATATGGATAATAAACTTTCTATAACAAGCCAAAAGAACCCCAAGTGGATCATTATTAATATATATAACCCTATATAAATCATTTGGCTTAACCTTAGATTTTTAGGAATAAAATTACAATTAATACTATAATATTTGTTTAAGAACTATTTTATGTCAATTCTGACACAATTTGGTAATTGATTTTTGTGAAAATCATAACAGAATTATTAGTTCAAAAACATTAATTTAATCAATAATAACATGTCATATTAACCTAAAAAATTACTGGAATTTATAAAAAGTCTCAAATTACATTTATTTGGGTATTTATAACATCAATTATGTTAATATTTTATTAATAAGGTAATTATTGCATCATCATTGTGTCATAAATAAATTAAATTATTTAATGTCTAAAAATTATAAATAAAATACCATTATGTAGGAATTATTTTTGGATTTATAATAAATATTTATAGTCGAATTTATTTTATGTATAACCCTATATTAAAAATGTTTTAGTTATTAAACATTGATTTTAACTCTTTTAACTCTTCTTTAAATAAAATAATAATAAATGTCCTCATCTAATCCAAGTGGACCTAAATGGTCATGTTTTAATCCTAAGGTTGTTTTTGGTCGAATTAAACTTATCCAATAGAATTAGGACATGTGTTAGGGTCATAATAATATCATTTTTATCATTAATTGCCCTATTTACTTTTAACCATGGTAAGTAAAACTAAAAAGTTACTATTCCCCAATAATTATTTTTATCTTATTGAACCCCATTTTACTCCTTGATATTAAAAATGTCTCTCGGATTTTCAAAATTCAACTCACATAAGCTGTAAAATTAAATTTTATGTACAATTGCAAATGCTTCAAGGAGGTGGGTAAAAGATGGTGAAAAGTTCAATAAAATTTATATATACCTAAAATTATAATAAAATGACTCCAATAAATTGAATTGAACTTATATAAGTATTATGTATCTATTTTGACCTAAAATAAATTTAAATAAAATAAATGGTTATTTAAATAAAAATTAGGTTTTAACCAATAACTCAGTATTTTCACTATTAATCAAAAATTGAATGTTTTCAGAAAAGTATAAAAATTTCACCCTAGGATAATATTGATATTCTGAATCCAAAATTGAAGTCCATTATGAAAGATAAAATTTATAAAATTTCAAAAATTGGATATTACTATTCATAACGGCACGTTTATATAATATTTTAATAACATATCATTGTTTAGTGAAACTCGGTATTTCGTACAACACACGCTATTGTGGAAGGTCGAGATTGCGTGAAAAGCAAGCCAAGTCAGGGATGCGTGTAGTGCAAGATTCCATTGTTGTTGTGTATAATAGAATCCTGCCATATTACATTTATACATTGAATATATATATATATACACTCAATGTTGTATAGAATAACTTCTATCAAACGAACTTGAAATTTTGTGTAACATGATCCAATAATAGTGTTGCGTATACTGCAAGCTAATACGGTGTTGCGTATAGTAAAAGATAAACTTGGGGTAGCATACAACACAAGATATCAAATAAATTAAAAAAAATACTTCTCATAAAATCTCGGGGTGTTATAATAAGTGTGATGTATATTAATATAAGAAAGATGAATTATGTTCTTTGAAACTCGTAATGTAGTTTCCAATCACTCAATGGTTAATAAAGTTACATAGTATTAAAGATACTACAATTAAATTTATTTTGCATGCAAATAAAATATTTCAATATGGAAACTGTCATCACCCACTAAACACTCTTAAGTGGATGAAAATTGATCATGAGTATCCTGAATTTAGAAAATATTTGAGAAACTTCTATCTTGTGCTATCTATAGATGACATAAATCATTTTGGTGTCAAAAAGTAACACAAATAGTATATGGTTGGTTATATAAGTAAATTATAACTCTCTATCATGGTTATACATGAAGTGAAATTACATTTTTTCTAAGATTATTTTAGGAATAAAGCAACCTAGTAATGATATTTATTCTTATTTAGTTTCTTTGATTGATGATCTAAAATTAATATGGGACATGAGTGTTATGATGTATGATACACATAGAAATAAAGAGTTAACCTTGAGAGACATGTTATTTAGGATGATAAATAAATTTTCTACTTAGGAAATTATTTTAGGATAAAACACAAAAAGATTATAAGGGTCTGCCATTTTTTCAATAAGGTACACACTTGGTTACATTAAAACATTATATAGGTTCAATGTTTTTTAGAAATTATAAATTTTTACCCCAATTAAATAAGTTACACACTTGGGAAAAAACATTTAATGTTATGTCAGAAGAAGGTGAAAGTGGGGAATATTTAGATAATGAAAAATATATCTTCACCATTTTTGGTACAAAATTTTCAAAAATCATAAGAAAATGGGTTGAAAAAACATAAATTTTCATTGAATTTATATTTTTGAAATATTTTTTCATCTATAATTTTATTAATGTAATTAATATTGAAAAAAAGTGATAATATCATTTAATAAATAATTATATTCACTAGAAAAAAATATGGCATTAACTCTAAGAAATACATGATTGATATGGTTATATGTGAAGATTTGGATCTAGTGAAGGTGAAAGATGGACTTTTCTTCTTTTAGAACCTCACACTCTTTGCATGAATGAGATATTCCAATTTTAAAAATTTTAAAATGGTGTAACAATTTGAAAAAAAAAATTATCATATATAAATAATACCATACCAATGAATGAAATTATTTTAGAGGTATTAAAATCACATGATTAATATGTTTTGATGAAATATTTAATTCATGTGGCTATATGTTTCATTCAACCTGAAAATTTCTAACACATAATAACCGATATTTTCTTCCTTTTAAAATCTATATCTAGATAATTTATATACTAAAAAAGATTCCATCTAAATTAAGGTAATTGTTTTTATATTATATGAATTGAAGATATTATTTCCCCTTATATTCTTTGATATAATGGTTCACATAGAGATAGAGATATATGACTATGTGGTATTTTATTTTATGGATGGATTTATTGAATGGTATTTTGATATTTTGTAATGCTAAATTAAAAATAAAAGTTACTCAGTAGTTTTTATTATGGAGAGGTTTATTTTTGAAGAGTCAATTAAATTTAATACTAAATACCTATTTGAGGTGGATAATATTTGATTCTCAAAATATCATCATATTAAATGCCTTGTGAGTGAATAAATTTTAAAATGATATATTTTGATAATCACCATGACATATTGGGCGTAATCTTACCTATATATTTTATATAAAAGTAATGATATTGTTCCATATGTTGAAACTCATAAATAAATTTGTGGTAATTTTCTTCCATCAAGGGATGAATTTTGGATATCAGATATATATAATTAATATTTTATAATGTGGTTTCAAGAACATATTTTTGAGATATTATCTAATAATATGAATTTGGGTTTTGGAAGACTTATATGGATTAAAAAAGGAATGAGAGTACATGTATAATAGTATAATATTTATGCAATTAATAATTGTATTTTCTATACAAAAAAACAAGATGAAAAATAATAGATTTACTCTTGCGGTGGTAGTGATTCATTTATCTAGTAAAAAGGACATAAATTTAATTTATATAAATTTTTTATAATTTTTATATAATTAAAAAATATATGAGTTGGTTTTATAACATTTCATATGCTAATTTTTTTAATAAAATGAGTTAATAATAGGATTTTAGTTAAATTCGGGGAATTAAGACTCCTGAAAAATAATTTTAATAAATAATATTACAAGGATGAACCCTTAATAATGGAATCATATATTGTAAATGTATTTTATGAACTAAATAATATTAACAAAAATTGGTATTTTGTTCTATTTCTTAATAAAACAACTATAGAATCAAAAGAAAATTTCAATGAGGATGATCCTTTCAATAAGGATATTATAATCATTGCATGGTAGTCCCAATATTGATGGTGTCTTTTATTTAAGATGGGATTAAAAGGAGGGAATTTGGATACATGATAGAAGGTCTAAATCCCTTTAACCTTTAAAGAAAATAATAATAGTGTAATAAATAGTTTTAATGTCTTCGATTAGTTTTTTATATACAATATGTTTTATATATATATATATATTATTATTCAAAAAGATGTTTATATATTTTAAATTATTTATCTAAATATTCATACAAATAATGGATTATGAACCTACATATTCAACTAATCTAAAGTAACAATATTGTAATGATTTCAAAAATAAGAAACTAAAAAAATGGTAAGTGATATAATAAATGTGACAAAAAACCCAAAGGTGAGAAAAGGATGAAGGTGTGAAATGGAATAAAGGTGAAAAATAGGGGAAAGGGGATGAGTGTGAAATAATTTTAGTCTCCATGTCACTTATAAGGTGTTCAGGGTGAAAGAATACATAACTATATGTATTAAGAAGATTTTGTCACTTATAAGTCATGAATATGTAAATAGAAAAACCAGTGAAAGTATTTTTGAATTTTTTAGTCCTTATATAACTTATACACATTAAAAATCAATATAATGAGAAGAAAATAAATCAAGAGAACATGGAGTAGCTGCAATGTTTGAAAATAATATAATAGATAAAAGACCCTTTTTAATACCTAAAATGTAGAAGTAAAACTCTATACCCTAATTGTATAAAATATAAATTCAATTTTCCCATAAATTATTTATTTTAAATTTTATAGGATTCACTAGATAGTATTTATAACCAATTTGGGTTGTTTTATGATATATTATATTGATTCAATGCATAAATATCTGAAAATCAATCACACCAGGTGTAATTTATGAATTCACAACATGCTATATTTAATTTTTTATAAACAATATTTTTATTTTATGATTTAAAAATAATAATTTTTTATGACATTATGGTGATTATTTATCAAAAAAATCATGGTATGAAAACATTTAGTTTACAGAATAAACCATTGGATTTTTATAACTAGATAATTATAAAAATTCATATAATAAAATTTACTATAAAAATATGTTTCATAAAAAATTATATAAGTTTCTAAATATTTTTTAAAGTTTAAAATTAATAAATTACTTTGATTATTGTTATTATATTTTTTAATTTATGAAGTATGTTATACGCTATCAAAAAACTCACATCCCTGAAGAGGTATTTACAAGAATAAATAAAATTTTATTAAAAATATTTAATAACAATTTATATATCTATAATTTTCAAGGACAATGAGGACTATAGAAAGAAAATACATTCATATATGGAAATAGATTTGTTTAGGAATAATTGGGCAGGTAAAATGGTGTTAGAATTAAAAAAACATTCTGAAGAGGTTGTTACATGTAATGTATGTACTTTTTTATAATGAAATTTCATTTCATGTATTTTTCTATTAATAATGTCTCAATATTTATAATTTATTTTCTTTCTCTTCATCTACCCATCTACATTCCTTTCTGGTTCATGTCCTAATTTCATACATTATATTAATAATAAACATGATACAATAATTGGATTAAGTATTTAAATAAACTTTTTATTAGTTAACTAGTATTGAATCTTCGAGTGTTTTTTACCTAAGTTCATACTTATCCATCATCTTTTATTGATCAAATTTATGAAAACATCAATGAGAACCATATATTCTATGCCTTTACATATAAATGAAATGTAAGATAAATAGAACATTTTTTCATTTGTTTAGAAGAAAAGGTTGGAATTATGACATTAGGGAGAGGAGGATTGGGAATATCAAAGGGAATTTTCCCAAAAAAAATATAGTGGATTCATATAAAATGGTGTATCAAACTTTTAACTCTTTTTATTTCTATGATCAAGAATATTTAAAAAGATTCAATTATCATGAAACTTTAGGACAATGGTCGTTGATTCAGTTATTACATGCAATAAAAAATCACACATTAATTCTGTATGTAATGTGACTAAATGATTCAAAGTTCATTTTTAAGTTCTCTAAATTTTCCTTAAATTTTTAAAATTGAGTAAACAAAATTTTAATGTCAAAAAAAATTAGGATAAAAATCAATAATTAATTTATAACCTGTATAAACAACATCACATTAAACCAATTCTTTATTTTTTTTATAATTAATAAAAAATATTTTATTACTATTAAAAGTTTTTAAAATTCAACAAACATACATAATGTAGGCATAGACAAGCACCTCCATATTTTAATGATCATAAATATTATTTACCTTATTATTAATGATATTTATTCTTTTATAATGAAACTATTTTAGTGAAAAAAAAGTGAAAAAATGGCTAAGTAAATAGTTTATTATAACTCCTTACCATGTGAAGGTCAAGTGACCATAGCACCTTACAGCATGATATTTTTCACCTTGTTGTGTGTATGAATACTAATTACCATGAGATTGGTGAAAAAAATATATCTATGTCTCAACCATACCACATGAAGGAAATCACATTGCCACAAGAGGGAAAGCACCTTACCCTAGGAAGGAAAGCACTTTATTGCAATAAGGAAATCACCTTTGTGCTAGAAGGAATGAACCTTAATGAAAGAGGGAAATAACCATAATGTTAGAAGTAAACTATCTCGCCACATGAAGAAATCAAGTTATCATGCCATGGTATGTGTAAATTCTCATAATGTGATATAATGATGGTATGTTTATTAGGTACTGACCTCATGAATAATAAGATTAATGCATAAAGTCATTAAATTTTTGCATGTGTGAGTGACATGACCACCTGAACCAATGAGATAACTTCATGAAGATATAAACCTACAACATCACCTCACCTCATCATGTGATTGGGATAATTATCCAAGATCTCAACTAATTTTACTTCATGTGAAGATAGACCACCGTGTCTCACTAAAAAGTGGATCTTTTCAAATCTCTAAAAACTAGTTTAGACGCATTAAATGGAGCATAAGATCATTTAATGAAGAATTATTATTCTTTAATAGTTATTTATGATGAAGTTATCTTTTTAAAGTCTCATCAGATCATGAATATGATGATGATCATGAACTACCAAGAACATATGAATCCAATAGAATAATAGATGATTTCTTCGAAAAATATTTCTATGACACTCTATTTTCCATGACTTAGTAAAAAATTAAAGCTCCTTCCAAACAAGAACTCAAGGACTGAGAATAATCAAAGCATCACAGATTGAGCTACATCACACTTTCTATCTACCTATCACGTGCTCTTTCCATTTTATGATTCACTTTTGATCAATGTATTGTCATACTCTATTTATTTATACACACTATATTTTGTGATAAAACTGAAGAATACTTGATATTCTCTCAATATGTTTTATTTTTTATTCCCATGAATAACTATGGAATTTGTTATTTGTGGATTATACTATTTTCTATCCCATATAGAATAGTGGAAGATTATTTGTGCTTAGACATTAATGTGTGTTATTGATTGTAAAACATGATACATTTTGTGGATCTATTTATTGTTATAATAAACTACTTCATAGTAGGTGATATTCATGTGTATGGGATTAGGTATTTAATTGAGATTGAACCCATTTTTTTATTCTAAGGTCTGTTTTTTAGTATTATATTTCTATATTTCAAAGTTAAAACTGTATCTGCTATTAAAATCTAAAACAAAACATTACATTGATAGTTAGTATTAACTTGTGTTTATATAAAGAGTGTTATTAAGTAATATATTTTCAAAATTTAAAGTGACTTAAAAAATTGATATATCTAAGCCCTAATCCTGCTTTAAGAAATTATTTGAAAGACCAAACTTATATAATATTGGTGTTTTGATTTACTGACCATTTTTAATTAAATTGGTAGTTTATTTTTAAATTTTTTTAATAAAATTTTTTATTGGGAACTAAATTCACCCCCTCTTGAGTTCCTCACTTTGACCAAAATTTGGTATCAGGGGTTCTTTTAAAATATCTTTTTAACTATTATTTAGTTATATTTTAGAAATCTTTCATTTTTATTTTTTCAAAATTTAATTATTTTTGGATAATAATAGAAAATAAGGAACTACCATTATTCATCCTTCTTATTATAATGGAACTAACTATGCTCATGGAAAGAATAAAATGACAATTCATATAGAGAGTATGGGTTTTGATATTTGTGCAGTAATTGAGGTTAAATATGAGAATCCTCAAACTTCAATTTTTACTTAGAGTGTTTATACTAAATAAATATTTGATAATAATTTTAAAGATATGAATGATTTATACAGTGATTTGGGTGAATATGAATTTAATAGAATATCTAGGCCTGCTACCGCCATTAAAATTTTGGATACACTAGCTATTTCTCATAAAAGAACATCTAATGTTAAATAAATTCACTTAAATAATTACACTATTAAATATGATACATTTAAGATAAATTCTAATGAGTCTATCTTTGAAATTTATCTAAGGTTTAATGAGATAGTGAAAATTATGTATACACTGGGAAACAAAAATCACAAACAAAGATTAATTCATTCAAATTATCAAGTTCTTACCAGAAATATGGTGGGGAATATCCATATCAATAAGAAAATCATGTGACACTAGTATACATCCAATAAAGGAACTTATTGGAAATATAATGATGTACGATGAAGAAATGAATGTGAGGAAAGAAGAAATGGATGAACCTAAGAGGAGATGTGTAGCCTTCAAAACCATTGCTTCAAAATAAAAATAGAGCATCAAAACATAAAGATCAAGTTATGAGGAGTCACCAACATATAGTGATGAATAAATGGCCCACTTATCCTAAATATTCATGAATTTCTATAAAATGAATATGTTATTTAGAAAACCCAATTATAAAGGAATGTATGACAATAGTAGTAATTTGATACAGGATTGGAAGAAGGATAATACTACCAATGAAATAATAATCTATGAATGCAAGAGAAAAGGTCATGTCAAAGATGACAATCCAAAGATAATATTTATAAAGAAATGTGATGATAAGAATAAGAGGTATAAGAAAGCTATGAAAAAACATAGAGTGCTTCATAATACAACTAAGGTGAATCAGATTTAGATAGAAAAGACAACCGTGATAGAGACAATATGTTTTGTTTGTCAAACACATCTCAGGTGTCTAATATTTTTCCTACATCTCTTATTCATATTTTTAACATATTTAGAGATGAAAACATGTATAATAAATAAATATTTGAATAATATAATATACCAGAAGAAACCATTAATAAACTCAAAGATAAATATAAGAATTTAAAGAAGAATCATGCTCTAGCTGCTAGTTTTAAAAATAATATCACTATAGGGTAGGATAAAAATGTTCAGTTGCAAAAAAATAATAAGTTAAAATTATACGATGAGAAATTAAATAAATATCTAAAAATATTTAAAAATGGAGGAATTACCTTGACTCAGATGATTGGAAAGACGACTACTCCTAAATATACTTTTGTAATAAGCTATCATCCTAGACTAAGAAGGATTATTAAAAATAATTTTATTCCTAGTTATAGTTCTATGGATTTTGTTACTTGTTTTTATTCTTCTAGACCAAACAAAGTTTTTATTTCAAAAATTCTAAAATATACTTATAGGAAAACTATTTAAAAGTTATGGATTCCTAAGGATTATATTACTAACATTTCTGGACCCAACAATATTTGGGTACCAAAGTCATTTTTTGTCGAAATTTATTTTGTAGGAAACCTACTTGAATATTTTTGATACCAGCCTATGGTATTTAGACATCGTCTATTCTAGAAACATGACTAGGGAATATATGAGTTTCAAGAATCTAATAAAATTTGATTGTGTGCATGTCACATTATATGGTAATTCTAATGGGAAGATAATTTTTCTTGGCCAAATTAGTAATTCTAATATCGTTTTAATTTATAATGTTTTATTTTTGGATTTATTGAAATACAATCTCCTTAAAATTTCTCAATTATGTGATGGTGGTTTTTATGTTAAGTTTGAGAATAATATCTACTATGTTTTTTATTATAAAAATGATTTAATTTTTACTTCATTAATAAATAATAATGTTTATTATATTAATTTATATTCATTGTTTTCTCAAAACATTTCATACATATGTTCTTTTCAAAAATAATATTGGATTTGGAATTGGAGTCTAGGTCATTTAAATATTCATTCACTTAGAAAGATAACTACAAAAGGGTTAGTCAAGAATCTACCTAAAATAAAATTCCCATATGATAATGTCTGTAAACAATTTCTAAATGGGAAATAGCAAAAAATATATTTCCAATCAAAGAAATAAGTTTCAAATTCTCAACCCCTAGAGTTGGTTCACATGAAGTTATTTGGACGTTTTAGAGTTTCTATCTTAAATGGGAATCAATGTGTTAATGTTCTCATATATTAATTTTCTAGATATACATGGGTATTCTTTATATCTCATAAAAGTGAATCTTGTTACTATTTTGTCAATAAAGGTAAATCTATAGAAAATCTTAGTGGACATAGAATTAAAACCATAAGAGGTGATCGTTTTCGTGATTTAGAAAATCAATATTTTGAATCATTATGCTCACAACATAGCTATAATAATAAATTTTCTAGTCCTGGTACCTTGCAACATAATGGTGTAGTAGAAAAGAGAAATAGAACCCTTCAAGAGATTTCCCAGACCATGCTCAATTAATATGACTTACCTATATATTTTTGGGCAGAGGATATGAATGTATCTTGATAAATAATCAATAGAGTTTTAATTATAAATCTCTCAATGAAAATTCATTATGAATTATTGAATAGAATAAAACCAAAAGATAATTACATTAATTTTTTGGGTTTAATGTATTTATTCTTAATACAAAGCATAATATTGAAAAAAATTCTTCCAAGAGTAAGAAAAAAAATTTACATGAATATTCAACATCTAGTAAATAATACAGGATGTTTAAAAAAAGAATAATAATTCTAGATGAATAATGTGATGAAACCGTTCCACATGAACATAATAACCCTTGAGAAAAATTTAAAGATGTTCTATCAAATCTGAATATAAACACCAAAACTTATGACAGTTTTTTCAAACAAGAAGAAAAACCGTCCAATTATGAGGAACAACCTAAATCTGAACCTCTAGAGGGTAATGATATATCTAGTAATTATTTTACTATAACTTATAGGAATCATAAATACCATCCTTTAGATGTTGTAGTTGGATACCTTAATAGAGTAACACAAACTAGAGGTTCTCTTAGAAATCAAGTTTAAACATCAAGAATTCTTTTCACTATATGAACCTAATAACATCAATGATGCAATTAATGAAGAATTCTGTGTGATGGAAGTGCAAGAAGAACTTATTATATTTGAAATAAATAACTTTTGGGTACTAGTAGATAGACCTAAATACTACCGAACTATTGGAAATAAATGGGGTTTTAAAGACAAAGTTGATGAATCAGGCACTATAGTTTGAAATAAATCTAGTTTGGTTGCACAATGGTACAATAGAGTAGAAGGCATTGAATTTGCGAAAACTTTTTCACAAATAGCTAGAAATAATTCCATTATAATTTTTTTCTTATGAAATAGAATTATGTTTCAAACTATATCGAATGGATTTCAAGAGATCATTCTTAAATTGTTATATTGTTTTGGCTATTTTTGTTAAACAACCCCTGGATTTCAAAATCCTCATTTTTTAAATCATGTTTAATATTAAAAAAAGATTTATATGGTTTAAAATAGACTCTTAGATCTTGGTATGATAGGATCATCTCTTTTCTAATGTCTAAAAGCTTCATTAAAGGTGTAGTTGATCCTACTTTATTTTTTAAAAAAATTCAATGGATGTTTTAGTTATACAAATTTATCTTAATGATATAATTTTTAGATCTTCTAAAAATTCTTTATGTACAGAATTTTCAAAAATCATACAAGTTGAATTTGAAATGAGTTTAATGGGTGAACTTAAATTCTTTCTTGGTTTTATATTTTTAAAAAATAAGGAATGAATTATTTTAAATAAAAAAAATAACACTAAATAAATTATAAATATTTCGTATGAATATTACTAAAGTTAGGGATACTCCCATGAGTTCTAACTGAATGTTGGATCTTGATGAATTTGGGAAAGTAGTTAATCAAACCAGTTACAGATGTATCATTGGAAGCTTACTATAATTAATTTCTAGCCAAAAAAATATTATGTTTATTGTCTGTATTGGTGATCATTTTCAAGAAAACCCAAAATAATTAAATCTCTTAATTATGAAATGAATTTTTAAATACCTAAAAAATAAAACCAACTTGGGACTATTTTACTCCATATAATAAGCATTTGATTCAGTTAATTATTCATATGCTAATTTTGGTGGTTGTAAGTGAGATAGATAAATCACTTCTAGAACATGTCACTTTTTAGGAAACTCTATGGTATCATGGTGTAGTAAGAAGCAGAACATAGTGACATTATCCACTATTGAAGTTGAATACATAGCTACAGACAGTTGTCGTGCATAGATTTTTTGGATGAAACACACCTTACTTGGTTATGGATATCAATTCAAACATGTCCCTATAAATTGTGATAATACTAGTGTGATAAATATTTCTAAGAATCCAATATGTCATTCTAGAATAAATAATATTGATATAAGACATCATTTTCTAAGAGATCGTTATCATAAAGGTGATATAACTCTTGAATTCATAAGTACAGAACGCCATCTTGCTTATATTTAAAAAAAATTAGATTTTGAGAGACTCAACTATATCATACATAAATTAGTAATAAAAACTTATTTTTATATTCTTTGATGTTAATTTGAATGTGAAGACCTTTTAACTTTTGTTTTCAAAGTTTTTTTTAATTTGTGAAGTTTATTTCACATGTTTAGTAGGGTGATGGTAAATTGTATTTGTTAATTTGGTTACCATGGAAACTGTAAACATGTGTTATTGTATTTTCTCAAATGGTAATTATTCTTAAGGAAAATAGATTAAATATGAACTTGTTATTAATTTATTAGTACTCTGGATAATACATCCATCGTGTGTTACAATTATCATACCTACCATTATTATGATATTTTTCTATCTACAGTAACAATACATACTATGTCTATTTTTTACTTTGAATTTTTTGGAAAAATATTTTAGTGGTATTTTTTTAGAATAGTATTATATTAATCCCTAAATGATTTAAATTAAGAATTGAAATATGAATCTGAACCGGTACCTTTATTTTACTTTATATCTACTCTATCACATTAGGATCTTTTGATCAGATCATTTTTTTATTTTCTTGAACCTCTATCCCAATCATCTCAAATATCTCTATTCTTCCTATCATTTTCAAACCTTCAAAGATATTGTATTGAACAATAATTTCAAGGAAGAAGTGTTTTTTAGAATATTATTTTCCACTTTACTCACCTCCTTCAAAGAATTTAAAGAGAAAGAAAGATGTCTTGAGTGTTTCAATAGATCTAATGAACCCATATTTTGTTAATCATCTAGTTTATATGGATAAAGACGTCAACGCTCTATGGTTAAATTTAAGTATATAGTTAGAATGTAATGGGATTCAAAAACAATGTTTGGATGAATTGTTTAAGGGTAATAGTTGACCTTTCTATATGAAACTTGTTGAAGAGTTTTATGAAAATCTTGAATTCCTTCCAAGAGAAAAGAATGAAAATGTAAAATCAAGGATTAATTTTGAGGTTTTTAAATTCTCATTGAAGCTTTGAGAAAAAAAATTAGGTCATACTGCACAAGGGTGGGTATGAGGATTATCAAAGTATGTATCATATCAATCATCCAAATTCTGAGTTTGAGAATGTCATGTATGAACTCAATGGGGATGGAACTCCCAGAAGACCCGCTGCTATCAAGATAAGTGGTGAATGCAGAATTCTAGTTAGGTTTATTCAACATGTTATTTGTCTGAGAAAAGGCGATTTTAGTTTTTTAAGGCATTAAGATTTATTTTTTCTATTTTTAATAAAAAATGGTATTCAGATTAATTTTTGTGGATTTTTTATGAGGCATATGGATAAGCTATGTAAGTGAACATCAAGGTTTATCACCTTACCATATACAAGATTTATTTTTACTCTACAAAAATTCCAAGGATTGGTTTCTTAAGAATACTATAAAGTAACTAAATCTGATATATTCTGTCTTACAAAAAATATTTTTAAGTAGATGAAAGTTAACTAGAACCATTGGAAACAAGAATGGGTAGCTAACCCAGAGAAATTATTAGAGAAATTTAATCCAGTAAAGTATCCAGTTATACCAATGGATCTTGTAGATCCAGGTCTTGAACCTGATGAAATTGTTAAATATTTTATTGACTTTTTTTATCATGATAATAAAGAAGAGTAAGAGGAATTTAGTAAATAATAAGAAGTTGAAGAAGATGAAAAAGAGGGATAATAGGAAAAATAAGAATAAATAGAGGTTTTTGATCATAATGAATAAAATTATTTAGTATTAAAATATGAGCCAATATTGGATAAATTTGTCGATTATGATATTGATGAGTATACATCATAGGTATATCTTATTATTGGGAGTACCCATAGACAACCATTACCTAATGCACCTTCTCAGGGGGTGCAATCCCCTATATATTTTGGATTGGGCCTAAATTATCTGAGTTTAAATGATGAAGATCTTGGAGGCAATCTACTTGGACATGGTATACCATCTACTCTTTCTGTTAAAAGAACTGTGGATGGATATTTGATTGATGAAGTTGATATTTAGGATAGGATTAAAACTACTCATTTTTTTATCATGAGGACATTTTTGAGGATTCGGGCAATGATGTAGTGGATGTTTCTGCCAGAATTAAGGGCCAGATTTTGGGACATAGTTTGATAGAGAGTTTACCTAATGTAGATGGTAGTAATTTGGCGAGTGAATTATCTCCTTCTACTTATAGACCTTCTATTTCATTCTCTTCATATGTAACTAAGTATGGAATTGTTGTATTCAAACAAGATATGTTGGGGATATTGCAACTTGATGTTAATAACATTCAGAATTCTTTAAACAATGTGAGATAACATGATCTTTATAAAGATATTATGAGGGTATTAAATCATCTCTAGTCTAGATTTAATTTCATAATAGAGATGATTTAAAATGATAGTAGAGATATGATAGCTCAAATGGGTGATTTACAAGCTAATATTTTAGATATGATGATTCATTTAGTCTAGAGATTCTTTAATTCAGTGTTTCAGTTGACTCAGGTGTCTTTTCCTCCGCCAATTGATGAAGATAAAATCATACAGTCCATTCAGGATGAACTGCAAGATTTGTATATAGAATTTAATAAAACTCGTGAATCTATGTATGATGGGTTTCAGAATCATACTACTAAGATCCTAACATTGGTTCATGAGGATGTCAAACAAGAAATCTAGGATAGGGAAATATTCAAAAGAGAAATTGATTATTATCTCAAAAGGATCTTTACAAATTGGTATTTCAAACTAATGTTTAGAGACCTTTCTTTGGATTTAAAAATTGCTCCACTGACTCAATATTTTAAGTCGATGGTTGAGAAGCTTAAAGCTATGAACCCTATTTTGGAAGCCTCCATGTATTATCAAAATGATTTCCTTCAAACCATGGAGAATGGTTATTGAGATATTAATAATTATACCTAATTTATGGAACCCTACCATTATACCTCTCATACTAATTTTCTTGCTCCTTGAGTTTTTCCTTGGTCACAACCTAGTACCACTCTACAATCTATCCTTTTGGCCTCACTCATGCCCATACCATTTAGTATCTTAAACCAATTTTTATGTCTGTGGTTATTAGATAACCTATATCTAATTTTTCACCTGCCTATACATTTACATCTACCTCTACTTCTAAAGGAAAATATCTTATCCTTCCTACAAGGATGAGAGATAAGTCGTAGTCAGATTCTGATTAGGTGTTAGGATATATATATTTTTTACTTTGATTTTAATATTATATTATAATATCTCTTTTTATATATTACTAATATTATCTCATTGTTTCTTTTATTTTTTCTGAATTTCTTTTCGATAATCTCAGAAGAGAGATAATTCTAATCAATCAATTAAAATTCCTATAATAAATAATGTGAAAATTGGTATATTTATGAGAGAATTATGTACTTTGATAATTACTTACCATTAATTTAATGTGGAAACCCTATACATAATTTTGAAAATTTATTACAGTTATTTTAATCCATTGAGAATACTTCTTTGATGCATTCCATTCATTTCAATTTACATATCATGATTTTTTATCATAAAAAAGGGTGAGATTGTTGGATTAGACCATCACCTCCTTATTTTAATGATCTTAAATCATTTCTTTCTTATTATTAATAATCTTTATGTTTTCCAAAATAAACTATTTTACTGGAAAAAAGTAAAAAATGGATAAGTATAGAGTTCATCGTGACACCTTACCATGTGAAGGTCAGGTGACTATATCACCTTACCGCACGATATGTATTGCATTACAATATGTACAAAAAAAAATATTACCATGATATAGATGAATTAAATCAATCCATGACTTGACTCTACTACAAGAAGGAAATCACCTAATTGTAAGAAGCAGAGAACCTTACTGTAAGAAGGAAAAAACAATACCATAAGAAGAAAGTTACCTTACCACAAGAAGGAAACTACCATACCGCATGAAGAAATAATGTTATCGTGTAAATTTATATTTAGATTTTCACAAAGTGATATACTAATAATATGTTTATAATTTAGTGAATGAAAAAATAACAAGCTTTTATCATAAATTCATCAACTTACTACATGTGAAAGTGAGCTGATATCATGAAGCAATGAGTTAAAAATGGGAAGTGATGAACCTACCACATCACCTCGCCACATCAGCTGATTGGGATAAGTTTACAATAGCTTATCTAATCGTACATAAAGTAAAGACAACCTACCATGTATGACTTTGTAGTGGAGCATTTTAAATCACCCACATATATGTTTGACATGTTAAATGGAGAATGATAGAATTTAATAGATGATTATTATTATTCAATAGCTATTTCTTATCAATATCTCTGTTTAAAGTCTCAATTGATTGTGAAGAGGTTGATGATCATCCACTGTTAAGAACATATGAAATTTAGATAATAATAGAGGATTTATTCAAAAACATTTTCTATTACATTTTGTTTTTTTAGACATACTGAAAAACTTATTCAAGATCCTTCCAAAAACAAACTCAAGGAATCAGAACAATCAAAGCATCACAGATTGAGCTGCATCACACATTCTATCTATCTGTCTCTTAATCTTTCAATTTTATGCTTCACTTTTGAGTAGTGTTTTTTTTTACTCTGTTTATTTTTTTCACACTATATATTGTGTTAAAACTGGATAATACTTTATATTATCTCAATCTATTTTCTTTTTAATTTTCATGAATAGTTATGGAAGAGGTCATGCATGGCCTGTACTATTTTTCCATCCCATATAGAACTGTATATGAGGCTTTACGTATGGAGAATCAAGTGTGTTGTTGATTTTAAAACCAAATATAGGTTGGGGATCTATTAATTCTTATAATAAACTACTTGGTACTATGTAATTTCCAAGTAGAGGGGTTTAAGTATCATCTTGAGATCAAACTCGCTGTTTTATTTTGCTACGTTTTTTAAGTTTTTTTCTACATTTCAATGATAAAATTGTATTTGTTATTAAAATATGAAGAAAAACTTTACTTTGATAGTTAGTATTAACCTGTGTTTATATGAAGTGTTTTATTAAGTAATATTGTTTCAAAAGTTAATGTGATATCAGATTTTTTTAATTTATCCTTAATCCCATTTGGAGAAATTATTTGAAAGATAAAACTTATAGAATTCTACTTTTTTGGTTAATTGGGAATTTTTAATTAATTTGGGTGGTTTAGTTTTAAATTTTTTTAATGGAAATATTTATTGGGAACACAATTCAAGCCCCTATTAAGTAACACTCTCTAACCAACACATATTATATTAATATCTCCGGATAAAATCTTTCATTATTAGGAAACTTTAGGAAAAATATCATTGATTCATTCCTGGACCATAAGTAAAAAATACAGATCAATTTGATGTGTGATGTTATTGGAATAATTAAAAGTGAATTTTTATGTTCTATAAACATTCCTCAATAGATTAAAGTTATGAAAACAACATTTTAATGCTATAAAAATTTCATACAGTGATCATTGATTTATTTGAGGCCTTCAAGAAAAAACGACACATTAACTTGATGTATGATTTTTATGGAATGATAGTAACTATGTGTTTACTCTTAAAATTATTTATAATTCTATAAACATAATTTTAAAGTTAATAAATCATGAAATGGGTTCAAATTATCATGAAATTTTAGGACAACATTCATTGATTTATTTTTTGAACTATAGGAAACTATCAAAAACAAATATGATGTGTAATGTGACTGGAATGATTAAAAGTGCATTGTTAAGTACTATCATCATTCCTCAAATGATAAAAACTAATAGAACGATGTTAATATTTCATAAAAATTTAGGAACAAAATCAATGATTCATTTATGAACAATAATAAAAAACCTCACATTAAACTGAAGTGTTATTTTTCCAGATTTATAAAAAGTGGGTTTTTACTATTAAAATTATTTCTCATTGTAAAACATGTTCTTGATATTAATAACCTATAAAAATCTTATATTATACTGAGACTAAAATAAAATGATCTATGGTTCATGTATAACTTGTAGAAAAATATCACAAATAAATTTAATGTGTGACATGACTAAAATTATTAAAATTGAATTTTTAAGTTCTATAAACATTCCCCTCATGATAAAATTGAGTGAACAACATCAAAATGATGTAAAAATTTACAAAAATGAACATTTATTAATTAGTGATTTATAGGAAAAACCTATGATAAACTAACGTGTGAATTTTTGGGAATTATACAAAGTGGGTTTTACCATAAAAAATCATTCAAGTTCAGAGAACATGTTCTTGGAATTAATTACTCATAAAAAATATTGTATTATCATGAAACTTTAGGAAAATATTCTTTGATTATGAACTATAGTAAAAACCCACACATTAATTAGATGTAAATTGTGATCATAATGATTAAATGTTCATTTTTAAGTCCTAAAAATATTCCCTAATGATCAAACCCGATTGAATGATATATAAAGTTCATAAAAATTTAAGACAATGATCATCAATTTATATGTAAATTATAGGAAAAATAATTGTTCAACCAAAATATTATTTTTATAGAATGATAAAAAGTGTTATTTTACAATTGGTAATATTTATCATTCTATAAATATATGTCAAATGATCGAAACTGAGTAAACAAACTTAAATTGTCATAAAAAAAATAATGATAATGGTTTTCACTAATCTTTCATCTAGAAAATACTATGTCAGTTAATCATGTGATATGACATTAATATTCTAATGTTTTTTTCTTAATTAAATATCTTTTCTATTTCAAAAATGTTTGTCAAATAATAAAAACTAAACCAACTAGTTTACAATATCATGGAAATTTATGACATCAATTTTTAATTTAGGTATGAATTTTTAAAATAAATTTCATGTCAATTTGATTTTTAATCAATTTCAAAGTTTCTTTTTTCAACTATGACTGGTATTTATTTTAATTTTTATGTACTAATTTGTGATATGTTATATATATATTATGTTATCGTTTTTTAATTTTATATCATATATATTAAAGGTTTTTACATTGAATTATTAGAAATTATCACATGATATATAACATTACAATTGTCGGTTAGAGAGAGTATCTCAAGAGGTAGTGAATTGAGTATCCAATAAAAATTTATGTTTAAATTGGATTATTTTGAAATCCCCCAAATACTTAAATACAAACCTTTTTATAAAAATATTTAGTATGATATAGCTTTCAATCTATCTAAATGATTTTCTAGAGATTGACTAGGTCTCGAATGAATAAAATTCAATATTATTGGATCCTTTGAAATTACATTACTTGATCAAAATACTATATGAACACGAATTAAGATAATCTATCAAAGTATATATTTTATTTATAGTAAAAACAATTTTTAGTTTTAGAGAAAAAATAAAGTAAAAAAATAAATCACAAAACGGAAAGAATGAATACAAGAGGTTCAGTATCAAGAAGAGACATAGTCCTCTCCACTTGGTGATCACCCGCCACCAAAAATTTTATATAAAATAAACAAGCTAATGCAGAACCTAGATCAGGATTATACAGTAATTTACAACTATCCAGGTCACACAAGAATTCTTCTATAGTAATAGATGGGATAAAAAGTAATCAGGACACACAGGGGAATCTATAACTCTTATCAATAGATAAAATAAAAATGGGAGTTTGAGAAGATATCAGGCATCTTCCACTTCAGAACAAAATACACGGTGTGTATGTGTGTGTGATAAAATAGAGTATGCACACACAATTCTCAAAATATAATAAATGATAATAGAAAATATCAATCTAAAAGTGGAAAGTTTAGAAGTGCTCAGTTTGTTGAAATGATGCTTATGACCCTTGATTTGACTTGGTAGTGAAGCTTGAGTCGAGTAATTTTTGAAAACATTTGGGAAAAGAGAGTGTTGTATACTCTTGTTCTTCAACTGGAGGAAGGCAGCAAATGTGAACATGTGCCTTGGCTTCCAATTGAATATTATTGTAGGATAGATCTTCTTTACAATTAGTTTCCTCTATATGTATGTTTAGTAGTTGTGATTTCTTATTAATAGTTAACTTATTTCATCTCTTGTTTTTGAAATTCTTTCTTTTTTAAATAAGGGAGTGTGTTACACTTTTATCAGCACTAGTACTAGGGAGATTATCTAGATCAGCTGCTTCCTCATACTGTACATTCTGACACTATCTTCAATTCTTCCTATCAATCATTTAAGAGATAATTGTTAGAATAATAAATGAAATTAACTTCAATAAATATATCCATTAGAAAAGTATCAAAATAAGTAAAGTAATAAAATTCGTAGTAATGGCTTAGTATGGAGGTGTGTGGTTCTAGAGGCATCACACTGGCGTTATGACACCAACGGTGTGAAATTGGTGGTGTGATAGTGGTTGTGTCTTATAATTTTCCAAATTTTCACTATGTTGGTTTAGTCTCAACTAGCGGTGTTTGGTCTGACAGTATGAGGTATGCCGGTTTGAGGCCTGACGGTATCTCAGACATAGCCAAAAATTCTGTGTTAGTGGTATGACACCAACAATGTCTCATCTGGATAAAGGTAAGTCTAGTTGTATGTTATACATATCAAAATTTGCACTTTGGTGTCATGATAACTTGATGGTACGTCGACTAACGGTGTCTCAAACTTAGTTATTTTTCAGTCCAACAGTATGTTATTCTGGCAGTGTGAGATCCTAGCAGTATATCATCCTTAGTGAAACTTTTATGCTAATGGTGAGTCACGGTTAATGGTGTCTGTCTCAATGGTGTCTCGTCCTTAGTAAACTTCAGAACCTACCTCAGAATAGGATATTTGTACAGAAAAAATGAAACTCATAAAGATCATTAGAGCCATGATTTTGTGATCATTAAAACTAGGAGGTCAAAAATCTCCCCCTTTTTATGATCACAAATCATAGCATCAAATAGTATTATTAATCTAAATACAGGTCATCAAAAGGTAAGATCAAAAGTTTAAACATGATATCCAAGATAGTATAAATCATAACATAGCATTACTAGTAAATAAAGATGCTATAAAAGAAAAAAAATAAGAAAAGAGTATATATCAAAGGTAAGAATCATAAATACGAAGATTAAAAATAGATAGTATCAATGATAACATATGAATAATACTGTAATGAGTCATAAATTCTTTAAGTTTTTTCAATATTCTATAAGAATTATCACCCTTTTTGGATTATCAAAAGGGTAAATATTATCAAAGAAAAGATAGAAAATGCAGTAAAAAATAGAAAGAAAAAAATAATAGGCATTGAAATTAGTGATCAAAAATGTATTACAAAGAAAGTCCCCTCAAAGAATACAGTATGAACCAATTAATGAAAAAGGTTTAAGGTGAGGCTGAGGGGCCTAGATGATCATTTTATTTAGTCTTGTCTTTCTCTTTCCCCTTACCCAAGGTAGTAGGATCAACCAGAGGAAGAGTAGATGGAGAACTAGGAGAATGACTGGTGATATCCCAAAGAGGATGATCTTCCAAAATAGAAACTAGCCAGAGATGGCACATATCTTGTACAGGGTCCATAGGAAAAGGCAGAAAGCTAGATGGTAGAGGTATAGGGGAACCACTAGTAACACCATGTCTCAAAGAGAACTAAGGAGTAATTGGAATGGTAGCCTGATCCACAACTGCTTGACCTTGAACATGAAGAAAGGGATTCATGAGATTTAGGAAATCTAATATAATTTGGCCACCCATTTTCATTGAACTAAATAATTAACCCTTCTCTTCCATTAACCTTTTCAAAATAGGGGTCATCTCAATAAGCATTCTTCCTTTTTATTTGAAATCTTGAGTCACAGGAGGCATCCTTAAATTTTCAGCCAAGAATTTGAAATTCACATCCTTTTCATTCAAGGTATAAATTTGAGAGAGATAGAACTTTATGGACTTAGTTATAGTCTCTCTGACATCATTCATGTATCGGTTATAGATGGAAACTAACTAGAGAACATGATCAGAGTAATACTGAATTCTACTCGAGGACTCTTAGGGAAGATTAGTGACACTACCAGAAACATTGGCTACAGAAACTCTTAGCTCATCTATGACAACTATCCTTACCTAATAGATATCAAATTCTGAAGGAGGATGAGAATCAACCATAGAAGTATCTAAATAATTATCCTCAAGAATCTTTAGAATACCTTCAATAGAAGCTTTAAAATCAGATCTTATTTTTTGAATCAAGGACTTGAGGGATTCCAGTTCACCACTTATCTGCTTATTTAATTTCTATTTCCTTGAAATGGGATGCATTATAATTGGTTGTATGTGGCTAATATCCAACTCAAACAAATAACAAGCATAATTTTCACTTAATTTGGTCGGGAGAGGAGACTAATTCTTTAAACAATTATGAAACTCAGAAAGTAGCTTTTCATCAAAAACATTCAAGTCATTTTGAGAGAATACATCCACTGGAATAACAGAAGGAGACGAAGTAGGTTTAGGTATAGGAGGTCTTACAGAGACAAAATTTCTAAAAAATCTTAAAATACCACTTGAGCTATCAAAGATCCCTTATGATCACCGTCAACATGAACCTCTAGACCACCATGCTCTCATGAACTCCTTACAACACTAGAAAACATTCCCCACTCTTCATCTATTGGATAAACCAATTGATCTAAAATAAAAACTAAGATTGATGTAGTGGTAGGAGGTACCAAACTAGTAAGTACAATTGACACTTCAAGATTCTTTAGACCATCTGAAATCTTTGCATCCAAGGAGTGTTCAACACTGCCGGATACATCTTCTATCAGTTTAACAATAGAAGGTTCTACTATCCTTTGAGAAACATCCTTTTGACCATTCACAAGAGGTTCTACTTCTATATTTCTTTAAAATAAATGCTCATCAGTATCTAAAACATCTAATTGAACATAACTTACTTTATTAGAATAAGGTATCTCCATTCTATCTTACTCAATAACATGTTGTTCTATAGCAACAATCACACTCAACAATTCCTACATAGCATAATTTGAAACTGTTTGACCAGTGGAAATAGACCTTGCCTCAACCTCATCAAAATCTATTGTTTCGTGAAATATTTCACCATATGAGGATTTCTCTACCACAATAAATTCATCCTGAAGCTCTAGAGGAATCTCCACTTCATTCCTCATAATTCGGCCACTAGCACCATAAGGTTTCGATTTTCATTATCATCACTACCATCATATGCATTCTTATCATTTTCATTACCATATCCATTAATGTCTTCTTGTTCCTTTTCTTCCTCATCACCATTAGCTTCGATTGATTTTGAACTCCTGTATTGATCCTCTCTAGAGACCTCAGTCTCTTCTTCATCACTTTTAATCAATCTCTATCTTTTTGGAAGCCTCCTAAATGGGATTGGAGCTCCAAAATTAATGGGAGAAGCTTTGAGAGACAGATAAGGATCACTCCCCACACGGACTGATGGTTCCTTTTCCTCTTCTTCAGCAATAGATTCTCCTTTATCCTCATAATAATATTCAACAAATTCAACAAGATCCAAACCTGGATCATCTTAATCCCTTGGTCTGGTTGAATAATCAACTAGATTATATTCAGCATATAAAATCATTAAATCTCAAACCCACTATTTCTTCCCTGGTTTCCATCTAATATTTACCCTTGATCAAGTAGCACTTGTAATTCAGAAACCACCACATTCTATAACAGAATCTTCATCATCACATACCTATACCTTGGCCTCTAACATGGAACAAATGAACTTCAGTTGGATCAAAAAAGTAGATATTGAGGATTTCTTGGTCATCTCACACATATACACCATGAGAAATCTAAAAATATTGATCTTGTGACCTTCTATCATCAGAGATAGAAGATACACATTTTGGTACGTTAATGTTATGAAATCACCCTTCCTTGGGCATAGAATGTGCTACACAAACATAAAGCAAATCCTAAATTCTCTATCTAGCTCTGAGGCAATAAGCCTTCTGGTTTGGTCATCCCCTATTATCACAGAAATATCATCCTCATATATGACCAAATCACTGGATTCAAGAATGTTTTCTTGGTGGTGGTCATAAATTCCATCATGAGGTAATCCTAATCATTTATCCCATTTCATTGAAGAAAAATCGAATACATGTCCCCAAATGCTACTTATAATCCAATTAGAATAATCTTAATCAAACAAAAACTCAATATTCTAATAAAAATCATGAACCAGTATAGGGTAAAATGTTATTTTTTTTTTAAAGAACAATTATAACCACCCTTGTTCCTAAAGCACATTGAGTACAATATAATTACTATATAGTATCTACTTTGATTCAACTTCATTTTTTGGTACAATAGTTATATTGGCTTGCTCAGGATTAACTGGAGAAACTGTATAAGGTGAACTTGACTCTTTCTTCTGCTAATTAGAATATTTAGACTTAGAAGGTGAAGACTCAAAAGAACGCTTCATTTTTGGTATTCATATCGGTTCGGTAAACTCGGTTGAGAGCGGAGAAGGTTTGAAATGCAGGAGCCAAAGGGTTTCCCTAGTCTCGAGAGATATAGATGTGAGAGAATTGCATGGGGTTCAAGTTATGTTGGGAATAGATATAAATTCATTTTGATATCATTTGTAATTTTAGGTATTCTAAAATCAAATTAATACTTGAAATTGAAATTGAAATCTGAGGAAAAAACATGCATCAGGTTATAAGAAATAACATAAACTGGGAAATAAACTGGTGGTTAAAAAATATCTAGAAATAGAAAAAAAATACAAAGGCATGAAAAGCAACGAAATGACATAGAAATGTTGTAATAAATCAATTGTATGAGAATCCAATATTTTGATAATCCAACAATGTGAAATCTAACGACAAGACAATCCAACGTTATGATGATCCAATGGTATGAGAGGCCAATGTTGTGCTACCACAAAAACATGTCATCACAAAGGTATGTCAATGAAAATTATTCTTAATCAAAACTAATCATTCTTATCTCATGTCTTATATAATTCATTCTCATAAAATTCAATGTCTTAGTGAATATATCATCTAACTGATGATTTGTCTCATGAAACTCAAGAGTGATATATCTTTTTTGAATGTGATCTCTCAAAAATTTATCTCTTATATAAATATGTTTTTTTCCTAGAATGGTTAACATGATTCTTGGAAATGTTTATTGCACTTGTGTTGTCACAGTTTATGGGGAAATGTCTGAATTGATAACCATAGTCTAGTAGAGTGTGTTTAATCCACAAAATTTTTGTACAACAACTACCTAAAACTATGTAATCATCCTTAGTAATGGTCAATGCAATAGAATTTTTCTTTTTTACTACTCCATGAAACTAGAGACATGCCTAAAAAGTTACATGTTTGATAGGTTCGTTTTCTATCTAACTTTCATCCACTAAAATCAGAATTAGAATATCTTACTAAATAAATTTCTTTTCCCCTAAGGTAAAAAATCCTAAATTTTTTGTATACTTTATGTATTTAAAAATTCTTTTACCATAAACTAAGTGTGACTCTTTTGCGTTTTCTTGAAAATGAGCACACATGCACACACTAAACATAATGTATAGTCAACTAGTAGTCAAATAGAGAAGACCACCAATCATACCTCAATAAATGGTTTGATCAACTGGTTTCTCATCTTCATAAATATCCACTTTATAGGTGGTACTCATAAGAGTATCACTACTCTTAGTGTGACCCAAGTTATAACATTTTATAAGATATGTTGTATATTTACGTTGATTTACAATAATTCCTTCTTTGTTTTGAAAAATCTGAAATCCATGAAAGAATTTGAGTTCACCCATTAAACTCATTTCAAACTCATTTTGCATCATTTTTTTAAAATAAGTACATAAATAATTTTTTGAAGATCCAAATATAATTTCATCAACATTATTTTTACTACTAATACATCTTTGAAAATTTGTTTTATAAAAAGAGTTGGATCAGCTATTCCTTTTGAAAATCCATTGAAATTAGAAAATTTTTGAGCTTATCATACCAATATCTATGATCTTGTTTTAAACCATATGAATCATTAGTTAATTTAAAAAAATTGATTTGGAAAATAAGGATTTGGAAACCCCAGGATTTTTCCAAAAAACATCCTCAACTATAAAACCATTTAAGAATGCACTCCTGACATCCATTTGAAAAATCATGAAATATATATGTTCTATATAAGTTAGTAGGATTCTTATGGACTCACGTCTAGCTATATGTGAGAAGGTTTTATCATAATATATCCCTTATTCCTGACTATAACCTTGTGCAACATGTCTAGCCTTTTTTCTAACTATATTTCCTAACTCATCAACCTTATTCCTAAACACCCATTTATTTCCAATAGTCAAAGTGTCCTTGAGTCTTTCTTCAATTTCACAAAATTTGTTTCTATAAAAATGTTTTAATTCTTCTGTCATGGATATTACACGAAATTCATCATTAATAGATTCATTCATGTTCTTAGGTTCAAGATGAGACAAGAAATCTTGATGTTCAACATGATTTCTAACAGGATCTATAGTTTTTGTTCCTCTATTTTGATCACCAACGAGGACATATAAACGATGGTACATAAAATTTCTAACAGCTCTATTGAAGGAGGAACTAGTCACTTCTGGATTTCTAGGTTCAGATTCTAGAAGTTCTAGAAATTCTTCCAAACTAGAAGAGTTTTTTGCTTATTTTAGAGCAGATTCTAAAGGTTTGTAATTTTGAATCAAATAAGACAAATAATCCTCAATATTTTCTAAGGAGGTATTAGGCTCATGTGGATCAATTTCATTTATTTTGACATGGAATAATTCTTCCACATTTTGGGTCTTCTTATTGAAAACTCTATAGGCTTTTCTAGATATTGAATAACCAAGAAAAATCTTTCATCACTTTTGGAGGAAAATTTGGTCCAAATTATCCTTAATGTTAAGAATAAATACTTTGCAACCAAAAACTCTAAATTAATTAAACATAGGTTTTTTATTGTTCCATAACTTATAATGGGACTTTGTAAGGATAGGTCTCATCAAAACTCTATTGATGATGTATCAAGTTGTATTGATAGACTCTACCCAAAAATAGATAGGTAGATCATACTCATACAACATGGTCATGGCTATCGCTTGTAAGTTTCTATTTCGTCTTTCAACAACATCATATTTCTGGGGTGTTCTAGGTGCAGGGAAGTTTTGAGTGTAGCCGTTTTGTGAGAAAAAAGATTCAAAGTCTCTATTTTCAAAATCAAATCCATAATCACTTCTTAAGGTTTTAATCCAAAGCCCTCTATGATTTTCTACAAACTTAGAAAACATTGTGTAATAGGTATAGACTTTACTTTTGTGAGCTATAAAATATACTCAAGTATAACTAGAATAGTCATCTACTAGAATATAAACATAGTGCTTCCTATTAAGACTTGAAACTCTAGAATTTCTAAACAAATCCAAGTGAACCAACTCAACGGGTTGAGAATTTGAAACTTATTTCTTTAATTTAAAAGAAACTTTGTATTGTTTCCCTTTTTGACATGGGTTATAAACTGTATCAGTTTGGAACTCAAGCTTAGGTAGATCCCCAATTAACACTTTACTAGTTAGCTTCATAAGTGAGTGAATGTTGCAATGGACTAGTCACCTATTCCTAATCCATGATTCTTTATAAAAGGCTCTTAATCATGAAACATTTTGAGAAATCAAAGAATTTAAATCTACAACATAAACATTTTCATTTCGGAAAGTACTAAAAACTAAGATATTTTTACAATCAAAAACATTACAAGAATCATTCCCAAATTTGACATAATAATCATCATCACATATCTAAGAAATACTAAGCATATTATACTTTAAACCACCATCATATAAAACTTTATAAATTAAAACTTATTTTTTATTACTAATCTAGCTTATGCCAATGATTTCCCATTTTTCATTATCACCAAAGGTAACCTGTCAATCATCATCCTTTTTTGGGATCTTGAAACATGAATAATATCCAATCATATGTCATGAAGAACCACTTTACAAGTACTATAGACTTCTACTAGAGGACTTCAATCATTTTTTTCCAAAAAAAATTAAACACGAAATGATTTTGGTACCCAAATATGTTTGGACCTAGAAATATTAGAAATTGGATCTTTGGAAACCCACAATTTCGTGATGGGTTTCCTATAAAAAGATTACATACTCTTTGAAATAAATACCTTGTTAGGTCCTTTTGAAAAAATATTAGTAGTAGAGCATCCAGGTATGGACTTAGGAACAAAATTTATTAATATATTCTCCTATGAACAGGCTCATATCCTATTTTGGTAACATATTTTGGTGCTACTTGATTTCCAAATATTAGTGGGAGTGTGTCTCTACCATTTGTAAACATTTCAAGGTATTTCTTCAATTTCTCATTTGACAATTTATGTTCAGTGTTTTCTTTTAGCAGTTGAGAATTTCTTTCTTTTTCTATATAGATTTTATATTTTATATTTATAGATAAAGCATGTTGTATTTTGAGACTTTTATACTTATCCTTTAATACATTAAATGAATCCTATAATATGTTGCAGTTTTCAAATGATTCTTTATTTAACATATTTTTTTAAAAGGTTGGGGCTGAAGACTCAATTTATTATTTAATGCAAAGACCTCTTTAGTGTCGGTAGAGGGAGACCCATTACATAGCCTGATGGCCCAAGGCCAAGTGGCCTGAATACAAGGCTTGAAAGCCCATTTTTTTGCCCAAAGGACCCCTCGGTGAATAGTACTTCTCCAGTACCCGCACTACTACAATACCTACTACAGTACCCGTCGCCGCTATATTACCCTGGAATAGTGACTCCACCACTTTTGTGCTGCCACTACTACCGTACTTCTATAGTGCCCGAAAATTCATCCCTGCCCGGATTTGATCGACGGTCTTTAACATATTACCATCATGTTGTTTATTATCAAAATTATTAGACTCATTCATAGGGAAAATACAATAAATAGTAGGTAAATAAAGTACCTCATTGATTTTAGTCATGAAACACTTTTTTGATCTAACTTAACTTCGTGTGATGCATCAGAGTCCCTAGATCTATCCTCGGATGCACTTTAGGTTTCCTTCATGGCCTTTTTATCTCATGTACTTGTCCTCGCATTTCTTTTTGTACATTATCATTGGGAAGTAAGATTTTATGTGACCTATCATCTTACATTCATAGTATAAAACATCATTTGAATCATCATCCTTCTTCCAATATTTCTTTCAATATTTATTCCAATTTCTTTTATTATCATACTTTCCTTTATGGTATGATTTTCTGAAGAAAAAATATCTTCTTATATATCTTCTTAAATCTTTTTTTTAGGTGAGTCATCTCCTCATTACTATTAGAAGGAGATTCACTCTCACTAGAACTGGAATCTAATACTTTCTATTTCTCTTTTTTCCTTTTGTTGCCTAGGGGAAGTAGTCTTGAAATCTATGAATTTCCTTTATAATCCTCATATTATTTACATTTTTCCTTTAATTATTCTTTAGAAATCATAAGATTTCCAATCATCTCTGTAATGGCCCGGACCTCTCCGGTCCATTAATTTGTGAAAATCAATTGTTTGAGGTGTTTTGTGAGGTCATAGTGGCTCATTTTCAATAGTTTTCAAGTTTTCCAATTTTCCCAATGGTAGGTGGTGATTGTAGGTCGCAATGGTGACTCATGACGGTGATTCAAGACCAGTGAGTCAGAATGGTGACTCGCACTAGTTACTCACAATGGTGAGTCACAGACGGTAGGTCATGCTGGTAGGTTTCCATTGGTGAGTCGTCTGATGGTAACTCAACCAATGGTGAGTCATTCGACGGTGACTCGCCCGACGGTGAGTTGTTTAATGGTGACTCATACAACGATGACTCGCCCGATGGTGACACTTCCAACAATGACTCATATAATGGTGACTTTTCCAATAGTGACTCATCCACCAATAGCCTATACCGGTAGCTCACTGATTGGTGACTCACACTAGTAGCTCATCCTCTAATAGCTCACACCAGTGACTCATCCACTGGAGACTCCCAGTGATGACTCACCTAACGGTGTGACATTTTCAACAGTTTTTCAAAATTCCAATTTTCTCTCATTTTTCTAATTTATCCCTTATGACGTTTCCTTTGATTCTAGATGAGTTTAATACCATATTTAATGATTTTTTAGAACTATTTTGAATCGTATCTATCTTATAAAAACATGAAGCTTCCTATGACTCCCAAACTACATGTCTTGGTCAAGATCCTACTTTAATGGCTTTTAAAAATGGTTTCTACACTTGATTTAAGATCTGGCCTTTCTAATTTCGAGATCTTCCCTTCCTTACACACTCTTGTTTTCTCTTGGTTCACTACAAACCCTTCTTCCATGAGAAGTCGTGCATTTGTGTTGCACATTTTTTATCGCATTTTCCCTAGAGGGTTTTCCAGCCTACACACCCCCTGTTCTAGCACAATAAAGAAGTATTGATCATCTTTTCTTCAGGATAGGGATCCCTTCATCTCTCTTTATGTGTGTATTATGCAGGGTGGGAGTATGAATGTATCCCTTGTGAAAATAGAATAATACCAAATAAATAAAGATAATTGAATCTTTATAAGATCAACATGTGGGGCAATGAAAAGTGAATTCTGTTATTCTTTATTATCTGTTGATATTTTGAATTATATGGTCTATATGACTACAAAAAATAATGGTCATTGGGGGTCTTTGTTTGTGAACAAGATGATCTATGGAATGAATGATGTTTGTTCCTGGCTGAATGTTTCCACATGAAAACTGTTAAACACGTATACATGGATGATAAAGGGATTCCCGAGGATCAAACTATTTTTAATGATAACCCACGAATTAACAAGAGTAGATTGAATGAGGAATGCCTTGTTAAATCTGAATATGATTTTCCTTAGTCTATGTGGTGGTGTGATGTGTGTGGGTTTGTTTTGACTTGTGCTATAGTAATTTTGTGGGCTTATATATGTTATGTGGGGTGGGATAGGTGGTGTAATGGAATCTCAGGTTAAGGGATTGATTGATTGTGTAATGGATGGGCAGTTTGTGTAGAGGGGATGTCATCGTGTTGTGCTATATTGTGTTATTGGGTGTGATGGGTTCGGTGTGGTTATACACTAGGGCTTCCAATAATGGTTGTGATGAGTGTGTTTTACTTGTAATGAGTTGTGTTGTTGGGTGTGGCTATGAGTTAGGGGTTTTCTCTATTGATAGGATGGATTGGATGGAATGAATTTGAAGAATGATGATGACAGTGGTTGGTATGAGTAATTCTCTTAGAGTTTCTCCATGAGTATCATGCTCGATGTGTCACTATGTTTCTCAGGATCGGTTTTATTATGACATGAATGGGTGTTAAATGGATTGAAAATATGAAGTGAGTTAATTTATTGTGGTTCTTCTTCCCCTATATGAATTTTTTGTGTGCCTTGTTGTGTGCTATACATGTTAGTTTACCAGATAGTGATAGAAAAAATAAATACTTAATAATGATGAGAATTGGTAAATTTAGTTGGTTGGGGGTATGAATTGAGTTTGTGGATGGTTGTGAAGCAGCATTCATTTATCAACTTCGAAAGTGACTGTCATTAATGTTATCAAATTAATGTAGAGGTAGAAATAGTCGTAAATCATATAGGTTGGGCTTGAGTCATTGATACTAGACACACACACACACACACACACACACACACACTATACATTCTTGTGATTTCAATGCGCACCCCACCCTAGTTGAGCACCGTGTACTGAACACCCCCATTGTCATAGGGGAGGGTGTATTTCCCCAACATCCCAATGGGAGGATGGTTGGCTGGTAACCCACTCTTCCATGCTCTCTATTCCATGATGTGATAGTCTAAGATTCTTCGAGAAGGTTGCGGTTTTTGGGGCCTTGGTGAGTGCGGGTAAGTTGTGTGTTCCTATGATTCTTCGGGATGAGATGTGTTGGGATTTCCTAAGTGCTTTCTGGATGTGATGTGGTATGAGGCCTAGGTTTCTGTAGGAGGGGTGTGATGTGGTACGTGGCCCATGGGTCTATGGGTAGGATGAGATGTGGTATATGGACTAGAAGTGTGATGGACGGATGTGGTATGGTGTGTTCGGATGATTTGGAAGCATCAGAACGTTTTTCGTTAGGGTGTGAGAGAATTTAATTAGTGGGAATGTGGTGCAGGGTACCCTATAATCGATGTGCTTACTATATTACTTTAATGGACTTTCTTTATTTAGTGAGATTATCTTGGTGATGTGGGGATGGCTAGAATACCTTGTTAGGTGTTTTTGGTTATTCTCTTTTTTCACAAGAGCATTAGTATACTTCTCCCACTTGTACATGAGAAACTTTGGTTTTTCTAACTGAGTGTACTTGTATGCTCACCCTACATATAGAAAACTATTTTCAGGTTCTAGTAGGACAATGTGGACCATGCCGGGCATTACAAGAATGGACTTTGGGGACAGTTTTTGTTTCACTGCTTAGCTTTTCTTTTGTTACATGCCTTGGAATTTTAGAGTATTTGTAAGAGTTTTATTTTAAACATTCATGTGGGATGGATTTTGGATTTGTTTTATATATATGTCTGGGAGTTATTTTCATGTTAATACATGTAATCTCCTAATCTTGTTTACTATAATAGGGTAATTCCTCCCATTTTGTGAGATATATTTACCCTTGGTGCTTGTCACCACCCCGGGGCCTACTGATGGTGGGACTCTGTGAGTCATTATCTCTCTTTCTCCATTTCCGGTTTAAGAGGCAATCCTTTGAGGGAGGGTATCAGAGGATGATGGTTGAGATATTGGATGGTGTTTGGACTTAGGCACAGTGAGGATCACATGGGTTGGTCTGGAAACAGTGTTAGGTGACCTTGGTGCGTGACATAGGTATGGGAAGACTGGATAGTACATGGGATTTTAGGGCCCATCGTGGTCTCATGCAAGGAATTTGAACCCACCAAACGACCAAGTGAAGAAACAGCATTTGTAGGGTAGAGACCCAAGGAAAGTTAAATGCATCATAATTACTTGTTTTCTTATCTGAATTGCCTAGTTTTGGGTAATTTGAAATGGATAACGTAATGGGTTAAATGAGTTAAAAAGAATCTTATATAAAATTTCATACTACTCAGGATTAGAAATTACTTGTCCACCTTTTTTCAACAGTGGAACCATGTCATCACCCACATGTGGCTCGAGAAATTGAGGCTCAGTAGGCTGACCAGGTTGGTCTGTAAAGGATTGATCTAGTGGGGAAGGATGACCACTGGTAGAGAACGTTATGTTATTTCCAATGGAAGACTCTGGGAAAGTATGAAGGCATTGTTTCAGACATGGATACAGAGAACTTGATCTAGTAGCTTGATATCACCTTCAGTTTGATCCAGGGTCTGATAGAGTACTAGGTTCCTTTGGTAGTGAGCCAGATGCGAGGAGCTTTCATAAGTAATGAAAACTTTACATGGGGGATAGGAAGGAGGCTGAAGTTCTGTGGGTTTATTTTGAGAAGGAGTTCTAAGAAGAATTCATTTCATCAAACATGAAAACTAATAAGTGGTAGGAGTTACTCTCCCTCTAGTAGGGGAGTATTTCGGTACAAGAGTTTTGGATTATGTTCAAGGATCTCCTTCATTTTTTCCTAAACCTATTTTCAAATGAGGAGTCTCATACGAGACACATAGAGGAGTCACTTTGTCCTTCTATTCAGTATGCGGTCACCCCCTTTACATCACCAATGTACTTGCAGATTCAAAAGAAGGTGGAAGTGATCGATAAGATGCACTCATGAGGAGGTATTTAGCGAGAGGGGAGACAAAATGGTCCAATGAATGAGAGGGTTATTCGTAGTAGGTCTCAAGCATCGAGGTCTTCGAGGTTTCAACCGGCGGGGAGTCAACCTCAGTAGTTTCTGTTTCAACTTTCTGGTCCTCGTCCCTTTCTCATGTGCTTGGGTCACTATGTTTTTTCTATGGAGTATGTAGACATCTTCAGAATGATTGCCCAGTATCTGTTATAGCTTAGTTTAGTAGAGGTGGGAAGGTTTAGTGCTCTCCTCAGCAGTAGTTGACATTTAGGTCATTTCAGCAGGAGGAACAAAAGGATTATTCTCCATCGAGGGGAGACAGAGCAAGTAGAGGCTGAACATAGTGTGTTCCTCAGGGATCACGACCCAGGAATGGTCATGGATGTGGTTATCAATAAAGGGGAAGAGGATATGTCTGTGGTATGTAGCATGATGTAAAGGCAGCTATTCCAGTAGGTCTACTGATCGTCAGAGGTACGATCATCTTGTTTAGTACCCTTTATTGCTCTTTATTTGATTCAAGATCTTCACTCTCCTTTATTGAACCCAGTCTATCCCATTCCCTAATACTAAACATATAGAGTCTTATTGTTCCCCTGGTGTTCAGTATATCAGTCAGAGTTCAAACGAACTTGTTTGATGTGTGTCAGGGATATAGACTGATGATGGGACTTCATGAGTCCTATGAGGATTTCTTCTTGCTAAAGATGCAACCATACAATGCCATTCATGACACCAAATTGTTGTATTATGTGAATTACATTATTTAATGGTTCCATATAAGAGTTTTGTTTTCAGACATGGATGGTCAGTGTGTGGATTTTGTTGGCGAGCGAAGTTTATAGGTGGGCAGTCAGTGTGCATAGCCTCTTCATTCCTTGTTGGACAAGCAGTTAGTGGAATCAGGGGATTATAAGATGGTGGAGGTTCCCAATGTTTTTTGGGGAGTTCATGTATTTTTCCCCGATGAGGTTGTGACCCCCCCCCCCCTGACATGACGCTGAGTTCAATATTGACTTAAACCTGGTTCTGGTCTGATTTTGATGACTCCTTATAAGATGACACCTTTTTCGTTGCGGTATATGAGGATTTAGATTGATGACATGATGAAGAAGGACTTCATCTGGACTAGTATATCATTTTGGGATGCTCTGGTGTGGTTTGCAATGTTGGAAAATGGTGGTTTGAGATTGTTTGTAGACAACCAGAGGTTAAATCAGGTAAAGATCAAGGACGGTTACCTTCTTTTGAGGATAGACAGTATTTTTTACCAGCAGAGTGGGTTGAGTTGGTTTTTTAAGATTGATATATGGTCGGGATATCAAAAATTGAGGGTGAAGAAGAGAGATATCTTGAATACTTCTTTTAGGTGCATATATGGGCACTTTGAGATCATACTCTTGTCATTCGGTGTTACGAATGCACCAGTCGTGTTCATGGGGATTATGAACTCCGTATTCTGTGAGGTCTTATACTGGATCATCATCATATTCATCGATGAAATCTTGATGTACTCAAATTCAGATAAGGATCATACCGGGCATCTCAAGACTGTCTTGTAGGTCCTTCAATGCCACTAGCTCTATAGAAATTTGTCCAAGTGAATATTTTAACATGAGAGGTGAATTTACTTGGACTTGTGGTGTCTTAATGGGTCATAGTAGTGGAACAATAGATGGTAGAGGAAGATATTTCTTGGGTATCACATATGAATGTTGCAGACATTTAATGTTTTCTTGCTCTGGCAGGCTATTACCAGAGATTTTTACCTGATTTCTCTCAAGTGGAAGCTTCATTGACAGCTCAGACCAGAAAGTACCTATATTTTTAGTAGATAAAGTAGTTTCAAGAAATGTTTAGCTATCTAAATGGGAATTTGTTCAGTGATCTAGTTTCCAGAGGAGGGTTTGATGCTCGAGGTGTTTTGTGATGCTTCCCGTCTGGGATTGTGATGCATCTTGATGTTGTAGCGAGCAGTGATCTTTTATGGTTCTAGTAAGTTGCATCCCCATTAATGTAACTATTCCACCCTTGATCTGGAGCTAGCAGTGGTCATGTTTTCATATATGTTGTGGTGGAATTACCTTGTTTGGGATCACTTTGTGGTCTTCACAGATTATAAGAGTTTGAGGTATATCTTTTCCCAATGAGATCTGAACATGAGATAGTGGAGGTGGATGGAGTTTATTTAGGACTATTATTTTGAGATCTCCTATACCTACGAGAAATAGAATTTTGTGACAGATTCCTTGAGCAAGAAGTCGCAGAAGCAGGTAGTTTGGGAATCTACAGTCTTTTGGAAGGTGATGGAGGATTTAGCAGTCTTGCACATAGATGTAGAAATGAATGGTGGAAGAGGTTTTTTTTTAGATGACAGTGTTCTCTTCTCTGATAAAATAGGTGTTGGATCCTAAATGGGGAGACTCAGTGGAAAAGTTGATGTATGATCTCTTTGAACATGAGATTCTCTAGAAGGAAGGTCAATGGATTGTCCGAATCGAATTTCATTTCGTGGGTGGATATTTTTTTAGTGGTGATGCATGAGGGAGTCCTCTTTGAGTTTCATAGATCACCTTTAGTGGTGAACCCATGAGTTTTCAAGATGTATTGTGGCATGAGGGAGCATTTTTTTGGCCCATTATGAAATCGGTAGTAGTGGCATTTGTGGTGAAATGTTTAGTGTGACAACAGGTGAAGGATGAGTACTGTGTTCCTAGTGGTTTCTTGCAGCCTTTGGATGGTCCTGAGTGGAAGTGAGATGATTTCTAAATAGATTTTCTCATAGGGTTACCCCAAGGCCCATGTAGGCTATGATACTATATGGGTAGTATTAGATCAGATGATAAAATCAGCTCACTTCTTAGCGATCAAGGAGTCGGGCGTAGTGGATGCCTTAGAAAGGAGGTATGTGGATGAGGTGGTGGTGTTGTATAGAGTTCTAAGATCTATTATCTTAGATTGGGATGCATGTTTTACCTCACGAGTCTGGAAAGGATTGTATCATTCCTTTAGAACTCAATTACGCCGTAACAATCCCTTCTACCCCCAGATAGATGGGAAAACAGAACGGACTATCCAGATATTGGAAGACATGTTGCGAGCATGCATATTGGACTTTTCAGGATCTTGGGTATGATAATTTCCATTGGTAGAGTATTCTTTTTAAAAAAAATCACTCTTCCATTGGAATTAATCCATTTGATGCTTTGTATGGAAGATTGTGTCGTTCACCTTTGTGTTGGGTAGAGGTTTGAGAGACAACTATTCCTGGCCCTAAGGTTGTGCAGAGCACAATGGATAAGGTTCATCTTGTTCATTAGAGGATGAAGGTTTCACAGGACTGGAAGAATTTGTATGTTGATCTTGGGAGAAGGCCCTTCGAGTTCTTGGTTGGGGACCAAGTGTTCTTGAAGGTTTCCCCTCGACATGGGTAATGGAGGTTTGGTAAGAAGAGAAAGCTTTATCCCGGGTTTTTTGGACCCTTCGAGGTGTTGGTGTGAGTTGGAGAGGTTGTACACTAGTTAGTATTTCCACCATAGTAGGATAGGATGCATGACGTCTTCTACATCTCCCCACTTCATCAGTATCATCACAATGGTTGTAATGTCATTCATTGGGGATAGTCGGATATCGAAGACGATGTGACGTATGTGTACTGGCTAGTGGAGATCCAGGATCATCAGGAGAAGGTTTTACATGGAAGAACCATTCCTTTTGTTCACATGTTGTGGAGGCATGGTGGCCTGGATGAGAGTACTTGGGAGCAGGAAACACATATGAGGGCCCAGTACCCAGAGTTTTTTCTAGCCTTTTTGTGTTATGTTTTTCTTTGTAATGTGATGTTTGAACCTTGTTTATTATGAAATGAGTTTTTTCCTCATTTGGTAATGTGTGAGAAATCCATAACATGTGAAAATAGGAAGACGAGATTCCTAATCTAGATGCATTAATTACAATGTGATTGAAGCCATGCGGGTGAGTTCGTGCTTCCCTAAGCGGATAGTATCTTGATATGGAGGATGTGATTATCTAATTCATGTGTTTGGACTATGTGGTTGTTGTGATTGTGTGGTGTTTCTTCTGTTCAGTTGGGTTAGTAGATGTTGGTGGAGGTGTTTGAAATAGCACTATCGTGGGTGCCCTCAAATGATTAGTGTGATTTTGGGGTACTTAGGTGCAGCAAAGTGGCTGACCAAGGTCGTATCTCAAAGGAGGAAGTGAATTAAAACAACTTCTTAGAGGTATTCTAAAAATAAAATAAAAGAGAATAAAAACACTAATTGAATGGATGGGGGATGTTTATATTTTATAGATCTAGAAGAAGTTTTCTGGAAGAAGATTTCATTTTTTTGTTTTTAATTTTGAAATGATGTTTGATTAAAAAGACACAACAAGAATATGTTTTTTTAGAAAATATTTTAAAATGCGTAATTGATCTAACTCTAACTCTTCACTCTATTATTAATCATTATCATTTAAATTAAAATTCACTTAATTATGATCCCTTAATTTGTTAAATCCTGAACCCTGCGAGAATTAACTTTACCACGAAGATGAAGTGAATTTAACCCTAGGCTAACTTCGGAACATGCAATCGCAACACCCTGCTTTGATTGATGTTATAAGATTAGCTTATGGTCAGTGATAAATTAAGGCATATAACCACTCTGGAAATTAGGATTAATTGAGTTTAGGGATTGTATTTGAACTCTACAAATTGATCCCGTGTGGTCTTGTATTACCGATTAAGATTACGCTCTCACAATTCACACAAATCCCGACCTCACGCATTTTGTGTTTATTGTTCAATTGCTTGCTTAGTTTCATTTAAATTGAAAAATCAATTAATAGATCATATTTAGTTAATTACAGTAGATCATTGATTCAAAATAAATTAATGAAGAAGGTGAGAGGTAGATCGATTACTAAAAGACTACTCTTCCATGGGTGGCGTAATCATCGTAGAAGCGTTTTGCATGTGCAAAGGTTTATAATGGGCATAACCCAATAACGCTTCTACTCAAGAATTCCAAACAAATTAGGAAGATTAATAGAAGAAGAAATTTAAACAAAACAGAAGAAAAGAGAAGAAATAAAAGAACAAAGAAGTTTATTACACAAATGAAAACATTAAAAAATGAAGAAGAGAAGGAGTCTTTGATGAGGGGATCCATCTTCAAGAGATACCCCTCTTACAATGGTTGGAGAATTTGGGTGAAACAAATTCTCCTCTGCCTCTAATCTTTTAATTCACGTCCCAACCCCTCCAAATGAGAAAAACTCCAATTTATAGAGTGGAGGGGAGGCTAGGTTTAAAGAGGTTTCAAGTGTGAATGAGAAATCTCGGCCAAATATTTTAATACAACTTACACCACCCATTTGACCTTGGAAACGCGTGAACCAGCTCTCCTTACAGATGGATACTTTGTGGGAAAATTAATCCCCGAGCTCCTCTCAAAATATGGACTTAATCAAAGACCGGATGAAGAATATATGGCCCAAATACAGAACCCATGTCTATTCTACCAAGTCCAGCCCACCATTGGATTAATGTCCCATTTACTCCATCCAAATTCCATTTTTAGCTCTAGTGTCCTGAATGAAAGTTGTAGAAAATTAAGTTAGGAACACTGTTAAAAATTTCAAATTACAATAATAAATATAAAAATATTTATCTTTGAAATACTACAGTGCACTATAAAGGGTAAAACTAGAATTTTCACCAAATTTTCAAATGAATGATCAAATCCCAAATATTTTATAAATAAAAATATTTAGCACAATGTGGGGAAATTATATCATTTATTATCAATTAAATATTCAACAAAATAGTGTTTTATCAACTCCCCCACACTTACCCTTTTGCACTCCTAAGAAAAATCTCATATTAAGTAAACATCAATATCAAATCAAAACCAATTTTAAAACACATATCCTTGAGATCAATCAATTTCCCACCAAGAATCAAAATATATCATGCCTCATAAAAAACCTTATTTAAAGTTCTCCATTTATATCATTCAATATATTTCCACTTCATTTATCCTCCCATGCACAAAACACTTACCTCGCTTGAATTTTCTCTCATCACTCAAATATCAATTTTTTTGCAATGTCTTTCTCATCCAAACTCATACAAGGGTCACCATAGGCTTGATAGATTCCTAAATCGCTACCCGATGTGAGTCAAGGACATATGTTTATCATGAGGACTTTTCAGGGTTGTTCTGTGGCTTTCGGTTGGTAGGATTAAGATGTGAAAAACTCTGAGGCTGAATGAGGAGGGCTTGACTCTTTTGAAGCAAAATTGCATTAATCTAATTTTCACTTGAATATGGTCTTCTACTCAATCCCCATAGTATCAATTCAGCTCCATCATCATGAAAAGTCATGAAAAGTTTACACCATTCATTATTTCATCATCAAAAATGTCAATCTTCTCAAACATGATTTTCTTGAAAGCTCCAGATGGGCACAGATTTCCACCTCAATTAGAAGCTCCAGAAAAGGCACAGCTTCACTTGTCATGAAAGATCCAGAAAAGGAACAGCTTTCAATATAATGGATTTCTTTAGTAGAAAACACATCTCTTCAGAATTTAATTTTCCACCCAAAGTATCACAGAATGTGGTGGAAAAAGACAAGATAGCTTCCCCCACACTTAAGCTCAACTAGATTATGTAATTTCACTTCAAGAGTTGGTTGGATAGGGAAAATTGGCTTGTAATGTGGCTAAACTAATAGGTTGTGCATGGATTATAAGGGCTAAAAGGATTAAATATTCAAGGTAGGCAATTATAAAAAAGAATTCTTTGAAATAGGGGCTTTAATACCAAACAAATGCCTCAATAATTTAAACATATGTACCTCAAACCCTCATGTTTTGACAGGAATAGATCAAATTCTGGTTAAATCAAGCATGGTTTGGTTCTCTCAAGAAGTGAGGTGAATGTAAAGAATATGAAAATAATGGTTCAGAAGCCTCACAGGAAAGTGATTTCAAATATAAAGACAGTGATATGTGGCATGGGATTCAAAATTCAGTGTACTTTTCATGAAATTACTAAATATTTGAACTTGAAACAAAGTTATTTCAGCATTCATTTAAGCTTATTTTCAAGGGATAAATTGTTTCACTCATTGATATTCATTTTTAAAATTGTGATGAGAATCATTTCAGTTCAAAATTTTCAAAAACACAATGAAAATTGAAAAATAAACACACAAAATTTGAAAAAAACACACAATTTTTTTTTTGTTTTTTTTAAATCAGGAAAACAATTTAAATTACTAAACTAAAAGGTTCCCTCTCCCACACTTAAAATATTGCATTGTCCTAAATGTGAACCCATGAGATGATATATGCACATGAAATGCAGAATTTTTAAATAGGACAAATAATATAAAAGTGAAAGGGTTAAGAACAGCCTGATGTGATCAAGCGATGATGGGGTCATGCAATGTGATAAAATCCACTGCATCAGTAGGAAGTCCCTCAATGTATCTCTTCAAACATTTCCCATTGACTGTAAAGATCCTTACAGTGTCCTCTTGTGTGATCTCCACTGCACCATAAGGAAAAACATTAGATACAATATAAGGACCTAACCATATGGAATGCAACTTACCAGGCATCAGCTTCAGTCGTGAACTGTAGAGAAGGACTTTCTCTCCAACATGAAACTCCCTTTGTTGGATAATTTTGTCATGAGATGCTTTTGATCTTTCTTTGTAGATTCTTTAGTTCTCATATGATGACAGTCGAATCTCCTCAAGCTCTTGAATTTGCAACTTTCTTTGAATTCCAGCTTGGGCCAAATCCATGTTGCATTTCTTTAGAGCCCAATATGTCCGATGCTCGACTTCCACTGGGAGATGACATGCTTTCCCAAAAACAATCCTAAATGGGGACATACCAATGGGTGTCTTGTATGCTGTCCTATAAGCCCACAATGCATCATCCAAGCGCTTTCTCCAATCCTTCCTATTTGGATGCACGGTTTTCTCTAATATTGGTTTCAACTCACAATTTGAAACCTCAGCCTGGCCATTTGTTTGGGGGTGGTATGGTGTTGATGTTTTGTGTGTCACCCCATCCTTTATAAGGAGGGAAGAAAAATTCATATTGCAAAAGTGTGTCCCTTGGTCACTGATGATGGCCTTTGGTACTCCAAACCTGCAAAAAATCTGTGCTTTGACAAAGTGCACAACAACATGAGAATCGTCAGTCCTGGTGGCCTTGGACTCCACCCATTTACTCACATAATCAACAGAAACCAAAATATACAAAAATACAAATTAACTAGAAAAAGGACCCATAAAATCAATGCCCCATACATCAAAAATCTCACAGAATAGTATGGGTTGTTGGGGCATCTCATGTCTCCAAGAAATATTCCTAGTGTGTTGGCAACGAGAGCATGACTTACAAAACACATGGGCATCATGGAACAAGCTAGGCCAATATAATCCAGAGTCTAAAACCTTCCTAGCTCTCTTTTGGGGTCCAAAGTGTCCACCACAAGCAAGTGTATGACAGAAATGCAAAACAGACTCAAACTCATGATCGGGAACACACCTCCTAATGACTTGGTCACTACACATGCGCCAGAGTTAAGGATCATCCCACACATAATACCTAGACTCACTTTTTAATTTTTGGACTTGATATTTCTTTAAATTTGCAGGTATTTCAGAGGAAACAATGTAGTTCACTAAATCAGCATACCAAGGATGCGTACCTGAGATGGAATAAAGATGCTCATTGGGAAAAGTGTCCTGAAGTGGTACCTGGTCCAAGGTTTCATCCTCTAGTGTGTGAGTAAGCCTACTCATGTGGTCCGCCACCAAATTCTCTGATCCCTTCTTATCCTTTATCTCAAGGTCAAACTCTTGAAGAAGGAGCATCCAACGGATAAGTCGTGGCTTTGCATCTGGCTTCTTCAGGAGGTACCTCAAAGATGCATGGTCAGAAAAAACAACTACTTTAGAGCCCAATAAATATGAACGGAATTTATCTAAAGCAAATATGATAGCAAGAAACTCCTTTTCCATGGTTGTGTATTTTGATTGGGCTGAATCCAATGTCCTTGATGCATAGGCAATCACATGTGAACGTCCTTCCACCCTCTGAGATAAGACATCTCCAACCACGAAGTTGGAGGCGTCACACATAAGCTCAAATGGAAGGTCCCACCGCGGGGGCTGTATGATAGGTGGAGTGGTCAGACGTTGTTTTAGCTCATCAAATGAATTCCTGCAAGAAACATCAAAAACAAAATCATAATCCTTTTGAAGTAATCTTGACATATGAAGAGAAATCTTAATAAAATCTTTGATGAAGTGCCGATAAAACCCTCCATGCCCTAGGAAAGATCTAACATCACACACACATGTAGGATATGGTAGGGATGAAATAATGTCTATCTTAGATCTATCAACCTCTATCCCATGTTTTGACACTACATGCCCTAAGACAATGCCTTGCTCTACCATGAAATGACACTTTTCAAAGTTCAGGACCAGATTCTTCTGAATACAACGATTCAATACCTTTCCCAAACTCTATATACATTCATCAAATGAGGATCCATACACTGTAAAATCATCCATAAATACCTCCATGCAGGTCTCAATAAAATCAGAAAAAATACTCACCATGCATCTCTGGAAGGTACCTGGGGCATTGTAAAGTCCAAATGGCATCCTCCGGTAGGCAAATGTGCCAAAGGGACAGGTGAATGTAGTCTTCTCCTAATCCTATGGAGCTATAGGAACCTGAAAATATCCAGAAAATCCATCCAAGAAACAATAGTGTGTTTTCCCAGCTAGTCTCTCAAGCATTTGATCAATAAATGGGAGGGGGAAATGGTCCTTGCGAGTGGACTGATTTAGTTTCCTATAATCAATACACACACGCCAACTGTTTTTCACCCTCATTGGAACTAACTCATATTTCTCTTTTTTAACAATAGTAACACCACTCTTCTTAGGCACAACCTGAATAGGACTTACCCACTAAGAATCTGAAATGGGATAGATTATACCTGCCTCGAGTAATTTTTCAACCTCTTTTTTAACAACTTCCAGGAGGGTGGGATTGAGTCTCCTTTGTGGTTGTCTCACCGGTTTAGCCCCATCCTCCAAGAGAATCCTATGCATGAAAATGGAGGATCTAATACCTGATATGTCTGCCAATGTCCAACCAATTTCCCTAATGTTATCTCTCCAAAGATTCAAAAGTTTTTCTTCATGTTCAAAAGAGAGATTGTTAGCAATGATAACAGGTAATCTATCACCACTCAGCAAGTATTCATATTTAAGATTTGGGGGCAATGGCTTGAGTTCCAATGTAGGGGGGTGATGTATGGATGGATAAATTGATGCAACATACATATCTTCACAATGAACATTAGTATTAGAATATAAATCATCACAATTATAGAATAAAGCACCAAATCCATTAGCATACTCAATAGCCATGTCATAATCAGAGTTAACATGATCAAAATCAGAATATGATTCCATTTCAAAATCAAATCTTAGAGAGTCTTGTTCCTTAAAAACGGGTGTATAAGTACTCTTAGACATCAAACTAGAACCAATACACATAATCTACCTAAGCATAGGACAATCCAATTCCATGGGGTTTTTACTTGGTGGTTCAAAATGGGAGATAACAAAATCAGAATGGTCCTCTGAGGGGTACTTCATAGAATCCATAACATTAAATATCACAACTTCATCTCCAAATTCCATTGAAAGTGTACCCTCATTGACATTTATGATAGTTTTTGCAGTTTTGAGGAAGGGTCTACCTAAGATAATGGGGGCATGAGAACTTACCTGATCATTCTCCATGTTAAGCACATAGAAGTCTGCTGGAAAGATCATGTCTCTTACCCGGACAAGTATATCCTCAAGGACTCCTGCTGGATATTCCGTAGCTCTATTCGCCAATTGCACCACTACTCTTATTGGATTCAACTCACCAACCTGCAAGGAAGAGAATACAGAATGAGGCATCACATTTATTAAAGCTCCTAAATCAAAAAGAGCATCAGAGAAGTGAAACTCCCCTATGGTACATGGGATGGTGAGTGTCCCGGGATCCTTGCACTTTGTTGGCATTGCTAGAGTTGGTGTAATGAGTTCCGAGACATTCCTTCCAAGGTTGATCCTCTCATTTCCCTTGAGCCCTCTTCGATTGGTGCAGAGTTCTTTTAAGAATTTGGCATACCTTGGGATTTTCTTAATGGATTTAAGTAGAGGAATGTTGATCTCCACACGCTTGAATGTGTCCAAAACCTCCTTTTTCATTGCTTCTTCAGCCATCTTCTTGGTTTGAACAACCCTTTTTGGAAAAGGAAGGGGTTTATGAGGAACATCATCAATATTTTTCTTACCTTTATCTTTCTCCTTGGATTGCTCATCAGTTGGTATGGAATGCGGCTTCTCTGGAGTTAAGGTGAATCCTGGTGGAATGGTAGGTACAGATGTATCATTAATTTGCTTCCCACTTCTCAATGTGATGGCACTAACATTCCCATTTGTATTTGGAGTGGGTTGGGAAGGTAGATTTCCAGAATTCTTACTCACAAGTTCATGGAGGGTGGTGGCAATATGGCTCATTTGAGTCTTCAACTCCCTCAACTCTGAACCTTGACTCTTCAGCTCATTATGTTGATTAAGAACAATTTGCTTCAAAATATCATCAGTATTAGAATCTACCTTGGGTGTGGGATTCCCTTGGTGTTGGCTTGTTGATGTTTGAGCTTCAAATCTCCTTTGGGGTTGTTGGAAACCCTGCTGGTAAGGCAGAGGCTGGTGGAAGTTTGGTTGAAAAGGGGGCCTTTATTGTTGTCCAGAGCCATACCTCATGTCCGGTTGATCTTTCCACCCTTGCTTGTATGTTGGATCAAATGAATCAAACTTTTTTTGGGGATATGGTTGTTGTTGCTGCTGAAATGGTCTCCCTAAGAATACTGTTGTGCAATCCTCTGTCTCTTGTAGTTGTGGGCAACAGTCAGTTGGGTGGCTTGTCTCAATGCAAATGAAACAAGGCCTTGAAGGAGGGGGTAGATATGTATTTTGTGCCAAATCAATTTGCCTCACCATAGTTGTCAATTCTTCTAACTTGGTATCAATCAAATGACTCTCAAGAGAAGAAGGACTTACCTGATGTACTCCCCTGATATGTGGTGTACCTCGATCACCAAATTGTTGGGAGTTTTGGGCCATATTGTCAATCAATGCACGTGCGGCTGATGGTGTTTTGTCCACCAATGTTTCTCCAGCTGCAGCATCCACCATGCTCCTCTCCATGGGTGTGAATCCTTCATAGAAGTACTGAATGAGGAGTTGCTCACTAATTTGGTGATGCGGACAGCTTGCACACAACTTCTTGAATCGCTCCCAGTACGCATACATTGACTCCCCTTGTTCTTGCTTGATCCCCAATATCTCCTTTAGAATGGAAGTGGTCCTTGATGCTGGAAAAAATCTCTGTAAGAAAAGACGTTTCAAATCGTTCCAACAAGTTACATCTTCGGGTTGTAAATAATACATCCATTCTTTTGCAGCTCCATCAAGTAAGAATGGGAATGATCTTAATTTGATTTGATCTTCAGAAACATTTCTTGGTTTAAGGTTTGATAAAACCACATTAAATTCTTTCAAATGTTTATTGGTATCCTCACCAGAGAGGCCATGAAACCTTGGAAGTAAGTGAATTAACCCAAATTCCATTTCAAAGTCCGATTTGAGATTTGGGTATGCAATACAATTTGGTTTATAGTTAATATCAGGTGCAGCCAATTCTAGAATGGTTCTATTAAGTTCATTTCCATTGTTTTTAGCCATTGGTTCTTCTTTTATGTTTGAATTTGAATAACTTCCAATTCCAATGTTTACAGAAGAGAGGAATTCACCAACTGGTTGAATATTGAAACTTCCCGTAGATTGAGAATGTATGATTCGTGCCCTAAGGCTACGTTCAATCTCAGGGTCAAGATCTAAGAGATCTTCGGGATTAGTTCGTGTCATAGATCAAATAAAAATGAAAAGAAATAAAGTGGACCATAGTAAAATAAAAATGAGAAGTTTGAGTTGATGGTCCAAAAAGAAGTAGAAGAAAATAAAAGAAGAAGAAGAAAAATCATATTGGGTAAAGAAGGAAGAAAGAAGAGAGGAAGAGAATAAAATGTAAAATAAAATAAATACCTCTAATTGGTTGAAATAATTAATTTCCTCCCAGGAAATGGCGCAAATTTGAAATCGCACTGTCTTGGGTGCCCTCAAATGATTAGTGTGATTTTGGGGTACTTAGGTGCAGCAGCGTGGCTGACCAAGGTCGTCTCTCAAAAGAGGAAGTGAATTAAAACAACTTCTTAGAGGTATTATAAAAATAAAATAAAAGAGAATAAAAACACTAATTGAATTTATGGGGGTTGTTTATAGTTTATAGATTTAGAAGAAGTTTGCTGGAAGAAGATTGCATTTTTTTTGTTTTTAACTTTGAAATGATGTTTGATTAAAAAGACACAACAAGAAGATGTTTTTTTTAGAAAATATTTTAAAAGGAATAATAGATATAACTCTAACTATTCACTCTATTATTAATCATTATCATTTAAATTAACATTAACTTAATTATGATCCCTTAATTTGTTAAATCCCTAACCCTACGAGAATTAACTTTACCACAAAGATGAAGTGAATTTAACCCTAGGCTAACTTCGGAACATGCAATCGCAACACCCTACTTTGATTGATGTTCTAAGATTAGCTTATGGTCAATGATAAATTAAGGCACATAAACACTCTAGAAATGAGGATTAATTGAGTTTAGGGATTGTATTTGAACTCTACAAATTGATCCTGTGTGGTCTTGTATTACCGATTAAGATTACGCTCTCACAATTCACACAAATCCCGACCTCACGCGTTTTGTGTTTATTCTTCAATTGCTTGATTAGTTTCATTTAAATTGAAAACTCAATTAATAGATCATATTTAGTGAATTACAGTAGATATTTGATTCAAAATAAATTAATGAAGAAGGTGATAGGTATATTGATTACTAAAAGACTACTCTTCCATGGGTGGCGTAATCATCGTAGAAGCGTTTTTCATGTGCAAAGGTTTATAATGGGCATAACCCAATAACGCTTCTACTCAAGAATTACAAACCAATTAGGAATATTAATAGAAGAAGAAATTTAAACAAAACAGAAGAAAAGAGAAGAAATAAAAGAATAACAAAGAAGTTTATTACACAAATGAAAACATTACAAAATGAAGAAGAGAAGGAGGCTTCGATGAGGGGATCCTTGATTCAAGAGATACCCTCTTACAATGGTTGGAGAATTTGGGTGAAACAAATTCTAATCTTCCTCCAATCTCATAATTCACGTCCCAACCCCTCCAAATGAGAAAAAATCCAATTTATAGAGTGGAGGGGAGGCTAGGTTTAAAGAGGTTTCAAGTGTGAATGGGAAATCTCGGCCAAATATTTTAATACAACTTGAACCGCCCATTTGACCTAGGAAACGCGTGAACCAGCTCTCTTTACATGAGTATGATTTGTGGGAAAATGCATCCCCGAGCTCCTCTCAAAATATGGGCTTAATTAAAGACCGGATGAAGAAGATATGGCCCAAATACTGAACCCATGTCCATTCTGCCGAGTCCAACCCACCATTGGATTAATGTCCCATTTAATCCATCCAAATTCCCTTTTTATCTCTAGTGTCCTGAATGAAAGTTGTAGAAACGTAAGTTAGGAACACTGTTACAAAATTTCAAATTACAATAATAAATATAAAAATATTTATCTTTGAAATACTACAGTGCACTATAAAGGGTAAAACTGGAATTTTCACCAAATTTTCAAATGAATGATCAAATCCCAAATATTTTATAAATAAACATATTTAGCACAATGTGGGGAAATTATATCATTTATTATCAATAAAATATTCAACAAAATAGTGTTTTATCAGTTTTCATGGTTGTTGAAGCCTCACTCCAGCTTTCGAACAACACATAGTGGTTTATCATTTAACCTTGATGTCGGTAGCAGTGTTTCTAGTGTCGGAAGATCCTTGAGAGTTATCTTATTGGGTGCTTGTTCAAACCCCTATTTTCCTTCTGAGTTTTGTTTTAATTTCTCAAGGTCGATAATAGTTTGATAGGTATACGATGTAATTCCTCAGACCTCTCCAGCCCATTACTTTGTGAAAATCCAATGTTTGAGGTGTTCTGGGAGGCATAGTGGCTCATTTTAAATAGTGTTTCTATTTTCTAATTTTCAAAATGGTAGGTGCTGATGGTAGGTATCAACAGTGACTTGCGATGGTGGGTCAGGACCAGTGGGTCAGAACGGTGACTCGCACTGGTGACTCACAATGGTGAGTCGCTGACGGTAGGTCGCGACGGTAAGTCAAGAAGGTAGGTTTCCAGTGGTGATTTGTCTGAGGGTAACTCACCCAACGGTGAGTCGTTTGATAGTGACTCGCCCAACGGTGAGTCACCCAATGATGAATCGTCCGATGGTGACTCATCCAATGATGTCTCATCCACCGGTAGCTCATACTGGTATCTCACTAAATAGTGACTCACAACGATAGCTCATCTGCTGGTAGCTCACACCAGTGACACATCCATCAGTGACTCCAAGCGGTGAATCACCTAACGGTGACTCATTTTCAACAGTTTGTCAAAATTCCAGTTTTCATCCAGTTTTTCCTGTTTCGCCCCTTTAACATTTCCTTCGATGCTATATGAGTTTAATACCATATTTAATGGTTTTTAGAGCCATTTAAAATCTTATCTATCTTTTAAAAACCCAAAGATTCTTTTGACTTCCAAACCGTATGGTCTTGGTCAAGATCCAAATTTAATGGATTTTAAAAATGGATTCTCCCATTGATTTAGGATCTGTCCTTTCTAAAGCTGAGATATTCTCTTCTGTGTGCACTCTCATTTTATCTTAGTGTTCCCTGAACCCCTCTTCCCTGAAGAACCATGTGTTTTTGTTTCACTATTTTTTATCACGTTTTCCCTTGAGGTTTTTCCTACCTCTGCACCCCCTGTTATCACATAATAAGGAATTGTTGTTCATTTGTTCTTCTATGTAGATATCCCTTCATCTCTCTTTATTTGTGTATCATGTGTGGTGGGTGTCTTAATGTGTCCATTATGATGATAGTATAATACAAAATAAATAAAGATAATTGAATCGGTTTAAGAATAACATGTGGGTTCGGAAAAGTGACTTATGTTCTTATTTGTAATCTATTGATGCTGTGAACTATATGGGCTATATGCCTACAGAAAATCTAGGTTGTTGGGAGTTTTTGTTTACAGATGGGGTGGTATATGGAATGAATGATGTTTTTTCTTGTATGAATGTTTCAACATTAAAACTATTAACCACATATACATGGCTAATAAGCTAATTCCTTAGGATTAAACTATTTTCACCGATAATACCTGAATTAACAAGAGGAAGTTTAATGATACATGCCAGGTTAAATTTAAATATGCTTTTCCTTGGTCTATTCTATGGTGTTTTGGATGTGGTTTTTTTCTCACTTGTGTTGTAGTTGGGTTGTGGGATTATTTTTGTGATGTGGGGTGGAACATGTTGTGTAATGGAATCTCGTGTTGAGAGATTGATTGATTGTGGAATGTATGGGCAGTGTTGTGCAATGGGGTTGTGATCGGGTTGGGCTATATCGTGTTGCTGGGTGTGATGGGTGTGGTGTGGTTATGCAGTAGGGATGCTAAGAATTGTTTTGATGAGAGTTCTATTGTTGAAATGAGAAGTGTTGTAGGGTGTGGCTGTGAGTTGGGGGGTTTCTCTATTCAGAAGATGGATTGGGTGGAATGAATTTGATGAATAATGATGGAAGTGGTTGGTGTGGGTAATTCTCCCAGAGTTCCCCCATGAGTATCATGACCAAAGCATCACTATGTTTATCGGGATCGGTTTTGTTAGGACATGAATGGGTGTTAAACGGAGTGGAGATATGAAGTGGGTTAATTTATCGTGGTTCTTCTTCCCCTGGGTAACTGTTGTTGTGTTCCTTGTTGTGTGCTATACTTGGTAGTTTCCTGGATAGAGATGGAGAAAATAAATACTTAATAATGATGAGAATTGGTTTATTGAGTAGGATGAGGGTATGAATTGAGTTTCTAGATGGCTATGAAGCGACTTTCATTTATCAACCTTAAAAGGGACCATCGTTAATGTTGGTAAATGATTGTAGAGGTAGCAGTTTTCGTAAATCCCATAAGTTGGTCTTGAGTGCTTGATACTATATATATATATATACTATATGTTCTTTTCATTTATATGTGCATCACACTGTAGTTGAGCACCTTGTGATGAACACCCCCATTGTCACAGGGGAGGGTGTATTTCCCAAACATCTCAGTGGTTCTATGGATGGCAGGCCACTCGCATTTCTATGCTGCCTCTTCCAGGCAGTGATAGCCCAATATTCTTTGGTAAGGATATGGTTTGTAGGGCTCATGTGTGTGTGGGTGAGTTTTGTTTTCCCAGGTGTCTTCAGGATGAGATGTGTTGTGCTTTTCCAAGTGTTTTCTGGATTTGACGTGGTATTTGAAATAGGTGTCTGCTGGCGGGATGTGATGTAGTACGTGGACCAGGTGTCTACGGGTGGGATGTGATGTGGCACATGGCGCAGGTGTGTGCAATCATGATGTGGTGTGGTGTGCTCGAAAGAGGTGGAATTTCCAGGATGTTTTTGGTTAGGGTGTGGGAGCAGATAATAGGTGGGAAAGTGGTGTTGGGTACCCTATCATCAATGTGATTACTATATAACATCCCTGGACTTACGTTATTTGGTGATCATTTCTTGGTGAGGTGAGGATGGCTAGAATAACTTGTTAACTGTTGTTGGTTCTTTTGTTTTCTCATAAGAGCATTAGTATGCTCTCCCAATTGTACACAAGATTCTCTGGTTTTTTCTATTAAGTATACTTGTATGATCACCCTATGTATATAAAACAGTTTTCAAGTTTCCAAGAGGACTACATGGACCGTATTGTACATTACTAGCTCAGACTTTGGAGACAGTTTTTGTGTCGCTCCTTAGCTTTTCCCTTGGTACTTACCTTGTAATTTTATTGTATTTGTAATAGTTTTATTTTAAGAATGCATGTGCGATGGATTTTGGCTTTGTTTTATATATATGTCTTGGATTTTTTTGTGGATGATACATCTTATCTCCCGATCTTGTTTACTATAAAAAGGGTAATGCCTCTCATTTTGTGAGATTTGCATACCCTTGGTGTTGGTCGCAACCCCGGGTCCGACTGGAGGCTGGACTCATCGTAATATTCTCTGATTGAAACTGATGTGTCTCTCCATCTTTCTGGTACACATCTCAGTAATCTCATGATTTTTTCCTTATCGGATACATGTTTTCCAAGTGAGCTCATTGTATTGAAAATCTCATTAAACCTGAGATACATGTAATAAATGGGTCCATCAGGCATCATCATAAAATTTTCTTATTTAATAGTATAAGTATTAAAACTCATCTATTTAACATTTGAAGTTCACTCATGGGAAACAGAAAAAGTGTCCCATATTTTAAAATTAGTTTTGCATGCAAGAATTTCTATTGAATTAATCATATCCAAAACAACAATAAAGGGCATTCATAGTTTTACATTAATTATTATAAGCTATTTTAGTTGCATCATCCCAAGTACTTCTTGTAGTATCAGGTATAACATATTCATCTTCTATTGTAGACCAAATATTAAAACCTCATTCTTTCTATATGCATTCTCATTTAATTTTAACTAAGAATAATTTTTTACATTGAAAAAGGGAGGTATGTAGGTAGTAGAGTCTTCTAGTCGATTATCCATTTTAAAGAACAAAATTTAGAAATGGAAAAAATTTACGATCATTTTATATAACTCAAGTCCCAGCTGAGAAGAATTCTAAAATTTTAATATCATAGAAAGAAACCTCCGATACCAAATATTGGTTAGAGTATCTCAAGAGAGGGTGAATTGAGTACCCTGTAAAAATTCCTTTTTAGAATCGATTATTTTGAAATCCCCCAATTATATTAATATAACCCAGTTTTTCAAAATAAGTAGTATGATATAGGTTTCAATCTTTCTAAAGATTTATCTGAAGATTTATTATGTCTCGAATGAATTATATGCAATATTATTGGATCCTATGAAATCAGATTACTTGATCAAAATACTATATGAACAAAAATTAAGATAGACTATGAAATTATATTTTTTTTACAACTAAAATAATTTTAAATATTAAAGAGTAAATAAAGTAAAAAAAATAAAATACACAGCAGAACAAATGAATACAAGAGGACTAATCTCAAGTAGAGACTTTTTCCTCTCAACTTGGTGATCACCTTCCACTAATCAGTTTATATAAAATAAAAAATCTGATCCATAACCTAGATCAGGTTCATACAATATTTTACAACTATACAGTTGACACATGACCTCTTCCATAGTTATACGTCAGAGAAAAAGTAAACATACCACACAAGGACCTCTACCACTCTTATCCATGGGAAAAATAAAAAAGTGAGTTTGAGAAGATATCATGTATCTTCTATAATTGCACAGGAGATAGTGTGTGTGTCATAAAACAGATTATTCACACACATTGCTGAAGATATAATAAATACAAACAAAATAAAGCAATATAAAAGTGTAGAGTTTAGAAGTTCTCAGTTTATTGCAATGTATCTTATGACTCGAGATTTGATTGTATAGTGAAGCATGAGTCGAGTTCTTTTGAAAACATCTAAGAAAACCGAGTGTCACAGACTCTTTTTCTTAAATTGGAGGAAGGCCAAAAATGTGAACATGTAGCTTAGATTTCAGTAGAATGTTGTAGTAGAAGATCACTTCTTGTTTTCAATTAGGTTCATCTCTATGTATGTTCATTAGTCATGAGTTCTTGCTAATAGTTCACTTCTTACCTCTCTTATATCTGAAACTCTCTCTTTTTTACATGAGGGAGTGTGCTACACTTTTATCAACAATAGTAGTAGGGAGAATATCTTGATCAGCTTCTTCCTCATACTACACGTATTAACAATATCTTTAATTCTTTCTATCTAGAATTTAATAGAAAATTATTATAATAATAAATGGAATTAACTTCAATAGATATGTCTGTTAGAAAAGATTCAAAATATGTAAATTAAGAAAATTAGTAGCGGTGACTCAGTCTGGTGATGCGTTGTTCTGAGGGAATGATACATGTGGTGTGACACTAGCGGTGACATAGAATTTTCCAAATTTACAATATGTTGGTGGCATCTCAACTAGCGGTGTCTTGTCTGAAGATATGAGGTATGAAAGTATGAGGTATGATAGTATCTCAGAATTTTCCAAAAATTTATTGTTGATGTTATGACACTAATGGTGTCTCATCTGGCGGAAGGTTAGTCTGGCGGTATGTTAGACTTAGAAAAATTTGTGCTCCAATGACATGACATCTTGACTGTGTGTCAACTAACAATGTCTTAGACTTTGTCATTTTTTTAGTCTAACGGTATGATATTCTAGCGGTGTGATATCCTAGTGGTATCTCATCCTTAGTGAAATTTTTATGTTGGTAGAGAGTCACAGACAACAGTGTCTATCTCAATGGTGTCTCATTCTTTGTTAATTTCAGAACCTGTCTTAGAATAGGATATTCTTACAGAAAACATAAAACTCATTAAGTTCATTAAAATCATGAATTTGTAATCATTAAAACTATGAGTTTAACAAAAATTATAATTTTTTTATTTTTTATATACTATTACTGAAATAAATATAATTTTTTATAGACACGAACTTCTGTGGTATGAGTTTGGGTTGATCCTTTGAGAATGTCTCATATGAGTTTGATTGTTTTGTATAGGTTTTAATTGTTTGTGTTTGTATGTGTTGTATATCAATGTAATTGTTATTGAAACTCTTAAACTACTATAATATAAATCTTTTAGTTTTGAAATTATCTAATGTAAATATATTATCCATTATATGTAAACATTTAATTTCTATATTCTAAATTTTGTTTTTGGTTTAGTATTAGCTACTGTAGTTGGTTGATGTTTCTAGTGTAAACTGTTGTAATCAAATGGGATTTTATTAGTTCTAGGATTGGGCACTGAAAAATTCCTCCTTTTATTAGCACTAAATAATAACTTCCTACTTTTATTAGCACTAAATAATCATTGAGACTTTACCAATGAAAAATATAACTCTGATAAAAGTAACCCTTAATTAGGGATTTTTTAACACTGATAAAAGTCATTCTCTTTTAAAAGTGATGGAATTATCAGTGCTTAAAAATAACTGATAAGTCCTTTTTTAGCATTGATAATGGCCTTGTCTATAATAGTCGGTAATAAAAAAATTATATATTCTACAATTAATAATTATAAGAAGCATCCCCTCATGGAGAATCAATGCTACTCAAGAAATAAATAAATTTCATATGATCGCTATCAAACACATATATCTTTATACAGGTATCCAAAAAATATATTACATACATATTTCATAATCATACAATTCATTTATCCAAGACACCAATTAACTACAGAAAAAAATAAGACAGATGAACACATATCATGCCTTTACATAAATCCATTTTTTTATTATTTGTAGTATCTTAAGGTTGAGTGAAAACCTCGCAAACATCCATATCCAAATAAAAATGACAACAATATAAGTGAAAATAAGTGAAACCAAAAACATTCAACAAACATAAACATCAAAAATAAAACAAATGAACCAACAACATCATTTGGTATTAGAACCTGAAAATACATCCGTTAAAGTCACCCACTACCCATGATATTTGCAAGCTATGTCATTGATAAGTCAGATTGATACGATAGGTTTTATAATAAAACATCAATTAAGAATTTTATGACCAACACAAAGTCATCAACAATGAAAGGCATGGGGCAAAAGTTGAGACAAATGACATTGAGTTGATTGTAAAACCATTAGAGTGATTCTATTTTTAATCCCTTAAATCCCTGAGGATTACTCACCTTCTGCACTTTATGTGTATATTTTGGTGATAGGTATAGGAAAATGTGCAAGATTCGGAGAATTATATCTTTCCAAACTTATCATTGGAATGCTTTGACTTCTCCCGATATACCTTACCAAACATATCGTAGGAAAAATTTATTCTTCCAAAGAAACTGGATGGGAATGAAAAATTTTGGTTACCTTTCTCAACCTGGTCCCTGGATTTATCCTCCATAGTGAGCTCTAGACTTGAATGTTCCTCACTAAAAAATTAATTTCCAGACTGGCCTTGATCAACATTGCTCACGTAATGATCAAGAGTGCCCGGAATATCTTCATGATCTTTTTTCATTTCTTCATTCCCTCCATTCATTAACTGTAATGGCTTTGAATTTAGAGTACCATCATTTATAGGCCCATTCTTATGAGAAGTTAGCATTAATTTATCCTCAATATCATGATCTTGAGTTTCAAGGACGGATTTCCTAAATCACGTAGATTTACCCACTGATCAAGTCACCATCGGTTGGGGTAGAAAGTAATAGTCCTTTCATCCTCTATCATTCTTCCCAATATTTATAGGATAATATCCCACTACAACAATACTTTTCAACCCTTTTTTGATTTCTACTTCTCACTTCCTCTTCAGTGAAGGAAGAGTTCTGTGAGGTGGAGTCCTCACCTCTAAATTATTCAGCATCATTGGCATCCTCATCTTGTGAAATATCCTACACAAGACCCATTGTGGCGGTATTGGACCTATCAATTTTCATCTTTCTCCTAGACATTTCTATTTTACTACCCTCTTTTCCATGACCAAAACATCCTTTCATAGAGGCTTGAGTCTATTTCAAATATTATCATCAGGTGAGGGATCCTTGGAAGCATGTAAGGCTTTATTAAGCACAACTCCAGAAGATCTTACTTCCTTGAGGAACATACCATCATTGTCTTCACCCTCCCCCCTACAACGTAGGTCTTCACCTAACATTTTCTAGGAGAGACTACTGAATTCCCACTAGGAATCAAAAATAATATCATCTAATGCATATGGAGTGGTATCCATCATCCAAGCTACTACTCAGGCTCATGATTGGTCAACGGGCTTTGGTGATTCTCTCACAACACCAAATGTAGATCTCAGGGTCCAGAACCCTCATTAACCATCACAATAGGATTTCCATGTAAATCAGCCTCCATACCTTTAAACACATCATCTTGAAGCTCCATATTGGCCAGTCCAGTTGTGATTCTATCACCAGCTAGAAGATGAAGAATACTACCAATAAGACAAGACCCCATAGATCTATGACCTTCTAGAGAGGGAGCTAAACCCTGAACCTAATTACAGTTCTTGGGAGCTCTAGAATAAATGAGGTGATCCATGTGACAATCTTTTCCTACCTCAATCCCATATTTAGAGACCTTTGTAGAATCAATAAAGAGTTGACCCACCAAATCCAATCTCTCATCGTCAAAAAGATTCTACCCTCTTTTCTCCGACCACCAGCAAACAAAACTCATATTTCCTTGGCATTTATAGTTAACATAAAAATCAACTCATTATTTGAAAATAATATCTTGAAAATAACTATACACCACCTCAATTTAAATCCAAATAAACATTAGAGGAGGCTCTGAGATGTTGCCCACGATATAGATCTTGGGCAAGATGGGAAGACTAAGAGTGGATGTGTGATGATCCAAGCATAGAAACAAGAACTGGGGATTACATATTAGTATGAGAATCAAGGGATTTTGATAAGATAGGGGAAAACCTGGGAGTTGTATCCAGAGCGGAGTGGAGGGCAGGTCATTCTTTAGATAAAATTCGAAGGACCACCAGAACTGGTAAAACCAGAAAAAACCAAGCGAGTGTGATAAAATGATATTGAGGGAGAAATTGATTTCTCATGTTTGCTGAGATAATTTTAAAGGGATAGAAATGATAAGGGGAGAAATGGAGAGAAATTGATTTCTCTCCTTTTATTGTTTTTAAATCCACCCAAAATTGGGATGATTTAAAATGAAATTTTGTTACAGGGTTGTTAATATTTTAAAATTCCAATTTTATCCAAATTTTCTAAAAGTATAACAAAATAAATTCTTTTCATTTATTTTAAAAAGATTCACCAAAAATGATGGAGAAAAATCCAAATCATTTCTTTTCATTTACTAAGTTATTGATCCAAACACAAGGAGATAAATCAAAATCATTTCTTTTCTTTTCTTTTCTCTTATAAACTATCAAATATTTTCTTTTATTTTACTAAAATCTCCCCAAAAACAGTGTAACAGACAAGCATGATATAGGGATCAAGTAATGCAACAATAGCTCACTTTTTTAAACCACAGAAGTTTTTGAGATGCTGGTCGAAATATTCAGGAGAGGGTCTGCAATGACAAAAAATAGACCACCAACGACAGATCGATAAGGTTTGAGGCTTCAAAAAATACAGTCATTATGATTGAGATCTTTAGAATGCAATTTTTGAACCCTAGCACCATAGGGAAAATAAAAATACTGGTGAAAACAGAGAGTTAATTCCGATTAGTAAAAGGGATAAAGCAGTGAGAGGACTCAAAAAACATAGTGAAACCCTCCCCCATCGACCGGGGAGGGCCAAGGTCCCCATCATAGCCGAGATCATCTCCATGTTGATTCCATTAAAAGGGATTCCTCTGTATCTCTCTCATTCCTTTCATCCATGTGGATGAGTATACCCAATTTCACTCAACTAAATAAAGTACCCCACATGTCACTTATCTTGGTATGAGAATACACTTAATTAGTGTTTTTCACACATCAATGATATCATACTTTCCGCACAAGAAGAAAAATCTCATCTGCATTAATAAATACAAACCATATGATCACCAACATGCCTAACCAACCCTTGATTAGAACAGTCTCAAGACTGATGTAAGTAAGGATCTTATGAAGGTTCATATGTGAGTTTTAACTACATTTAATAAGTATTAATATTAAACATGCACTCTAAGTATATTAATGAAATTCTATATAGTATATTTAGTGGTTCATCTAGAATACAAAACTTGTTTTGTGCCTCAGGATTGAAATTCAATAACTCTATACAAGCCCCAACTCATGTTAATATTAGAATATCCTTACAAGCCATAAATCTCTATGATAACCATAAATTAAAGATAACTCAAATTTATACTTGGAGGGGTTAATTATAATTTTATTCTATGAAATATGTATCCCATATGAATGAATGATAAAATTGAGGTGCCTTTTGTATAAAATGTTTTTTGTATAAAATGTTACATTTTTATATTTTCTTAAACTCCATTAGGAATACTAACACAACCATACATAAGAATAAATTTTTTACATATCCCATATGAAAATACCCAAATGACATTATGTTTATACATATTATTGTTCTTGTTAAACATGTTACATCATATGTAATATGAGTCACATCTCTATGTTACGCCTTCAATATATTTAGTTAAATGTCTGATAAAGCCCTCCCACCAATCTTCTTTAATGTAATAACATCTATTAAAAAATATTTTTTGAGTTATGGTGAGATTAGGATTTATAATTCTTATGTTTAAAACTTAAACATTGTATTAAAACTTTAATTTTTCACAACATATAATTTTTTGATTTTAGTGATTTCCATTTTTTTGAATAATTAGAAATCTTCTAAGATTTATATAATCCTCATATTGGAACCTCTCCAAAAATATAGACTTTTTATTTTATATCATTCGGTGATATATATATATATATATATTTAACTCTTTACATAAATATCATCCTTTAACAATTTATCCAAAAAAACATTAAGATGTTAAAGAACCTTAAATTTTAATTATCCTAGTTTAATAATTTTATTAACATTTTAAACATCTCCAAGTTAAAATATAATCCCATTAGCCTCTTAGAAAATATATTTTCCAAAAATGTTTTTCTAAGATATACAAACATTCTGTGTAAATAAAATAACATTTATTTTTTTTGTGAGTATATTTAACAAATAAACTATTAATAACTATATTTCATATGATAATTTATGTTCGTACAACAATATCAATGAAAATAAATTCGTTTTTATCAAAATATACTATTTATGGGTGGTTCGAAATATTTCTCTCATATTTTAATAAATAACTTATGTAAAAAATTTATCATAGTCAATTATCCTTGTATCCTTTATTTTCAAACATTATTACATAACAGATAAAATTATAAATCAAGTGTAATAAGACGATCATCTAATTTATTGATACCAACCATTGTTTAGAAATACAATTTTATTACTATATAAGAGAATATGGTATGAAAATACATATAAAAGTATATAATTTCAAAATAATTCAAGATTGAAGTAATGTATTTCATTACATTTATCTATTGTATAACTCTTTCCAATTTATTTGAATTAAATTATTCCTTAATTTGTAACCCATGTACCTTTATAAAACGATTTTTTAATGTATAATCGGTATTATATACCCTTAAATAAAATAAAATAACTAATTCTATAACATTAATACTTGACATGGACTCTCTATGATTTTTCTTACACCCCTTCAGGTATTCTAAGAAATTCTATATCTAATGTGAATGCTTTCTATAATGGAAACATTTGACTTCCCAATACATCCTTTAGGTTTCAATGACATTAAATGATTATTTAAACCTCTAATTGTTTTGTTTTCCTTCTAGATTAAACTATTACCATTTTAAAGTTTATCATAATACCATGGAATTAACCTCCCATGGATTTCCCAGCTATCCTCTTCATATTGAGAAGTAAAAGTAAAAATTTATTGGTCTCATTAATATTATAATTCACTATGATTTTTTATAACCTTTCCTGGAAAAATTACCAAATATATTTTATAGATAGATCTAGATCTAAACTTAAAGGAAACTTTAGCCTCTCCAAGTCATTATAATACACAATCATATTGATAATATGAGTAGAGAAGGAAGTTCCTTCAATAGTTTTCATTTAAAAAAATGTCCTTAAACCATATATCTCTAATTTTTTACTTCTTCTTTATATAACCTCATTTAGTTATCTATTATCTTAAATGAATCCAAATTATCATATAGATTTTATCAATTTTGATTCCATGGATACAAGAACTAGAGTAGATATATCTGCTGAATCCTATTTATATCCAATTAAGCATCTTGATTCACTTATTGAAAAACTTCACCAGTTAGTTGATCATAAAGGAGTTGCTATAATATATGAAATTTTCCTTCTCACTTAAGAACCATTCTTAAGATTAGATACCAATATAGGAAGTTTATTCCATTATGCATCAAATTTTGTTAAATGGATCTCAATGATAAGTTTAATAATGATTCGCATTTTATCTATAATTGTTTTTATCAACTGAGTATCATGTTTTACAATCATTTTACAAGTATTTTTATTGAATGTAATCCTACTAAAAGGATAACCCATTTTAATATGCATCATATTGGGGGACAAGATTCATATTTAATTATGATTTAGTTAAGTTATAGAGTTCATATCCTTATATATATATATATATATAGGTAGATAATCTTTTCTATCATATTGTATATGACCCTTATATCGTTGATCTAAATACTCCTATATACTCTGTAAATTCGAATCAAAACACACATAGTTCAATGTCTTAGTTTAAAAATAAATGAAAAGATATTAGTCCATGGTGAATAAGGCATGTTTTTTATGAAAATAACACTACTAAAATATATTAGTCCTTGGTGAATGGGGAATTTTTTTAGTATTGATAAAGGTCCAGAATAAAATAAAATAATTAAATAAATTAAATTTTAAAATAATAATAATAATTTTATTAATTAAATAATTTTTGAAAAAAATGAAAAAATTAATATACATATATATAAATTATACTCAAATATCTCTACCATGTATTTGGAAAAACCAAATCCATAACTCCAAAATTTATTAATAAAATAAAATCGTACACAATAAAGGGGAAACAGGTCAACAATTCAATGTTCCCACAACCAAGTAATAGAAAATTTCAAGTCATTCTAGACCCCAGATTCTTAGGAAATCAACTTCTACCTTTACTATTTCCCCCTTGACACCATGTCTTGACACTTTCAGGGGTCACATGATCTTCATCCAATGACAATTCCGGAGCACTTTCTAGAAAAGTGCATAATCTGAATTACCAAGATAAATCCTGATATTTCATTTATGGGTTGGATCTGATTCTATCATAAAAATTGATATATTACAGATTATTTACTAAAAAATAATCATCAAAACAAAATACCTTTAGTTTCATTGATGAAAAGGTAACCTCAAGATGAGAGAAGTAACATTTAGCTGCTTCTTTACTGATTCCTACAACAGGACATTCTCTTTCTAGGTCTTTTGGGGATATAACATTCAATTTGTTTGTCCATGTAGTATAACATTCCTCATATGAGGCCTTTCTAAACTAAGCATAAGCATTCTTCACTATATCATTGAAATAAGGTGGAAATGAAAACTACACCTTCTGAATGTCAACATCGGTCATGTTAGGTGGGTGCTCAAACTACAAAGGGGGAAATTGTGAAAATTCACAACCGAGAGGGTCGACTTGCATAAGAGCCAAAGTATAAGGATCATCCTCTTATGATTTGGATTTTTTGAGAAAGAAAAATTGTAATATTTCATCATACACTAAGATCTTCTTACCTTTACTCCTTGACTCTTGCACCACCACATCTCCCTATTGGTCCTGATTCAAAGAAGCCACACCCTTTTCACTTACCTTAGTGGTTTCATTTCCACCCAATAATTTCATCCCATTTGCATCAATTTCACTGATTCCATGAGTTCTATAGGGTTTGTTGAGACTAAAAGATTTGGATATTTATATTACATTCAGATCTGATGTCCTTTTGGATAGCTTTATAGCATTTTTAGAGCTTGATGTTTTCCCATTATTGGGAAACATAAGAGAATCCATATTTAATTTTTTTTACCTTTATGGTTTCTCAATGAAAGAAACTATTCCTGTAGAATTTCAGGATCAAACACATCCTAGATAGAACCTTTATCCTACTCATCCATATAATTCATTTCATCACTTCCTTCCACTACATGATGATTAGTGTCCTCCCTTAATAGAGGTGATATTATTTTAATCTTGTTGGAATAACCTTCTTTCATATAGGAGGACACCACAATGTTCAGCTTGATAGTGGTTTCATATTTTATCATATAAACTCATTTTTTCCACTAAATGAGTCAATATCTTGTGATAAAGTCTCTTATGCAACCACATCAGACCAAAAAAATTTCTTGCATCTAGAACTGTACACATTATAAGGGGAAACCTACTAAAAATATGAATGCTTCATAGCCACCTCAGTACCGTGAGAAGGAACCTCTAGCAATGAAGCAAAAAGAGGAGTAAAGGAAGGATCACACATCATATGTGTTCCTTCATCAACCAGAGTAGCTACATCACCATTGAAGGTAGCCCCTATAACCACTATATTATTCATAACACCCTTAACCTATTCAACTCTAGATTGATTCATGGATTTTAACCTCTTCAACCTTTTGTTACATGATTTTTCTTCATATCCATGAGTAGTGCAGAAGTAGAATATGATAGTCCTCTTTCAACTCAATGAATCATGACCAATGTTATTAAAAATTTAACATAAGTGAGGAACATTTCCGTACTCAATTATGAGATGAAAGTCATCGTCATCCATTGCAAGAATGAAAATCTCAATAGAAGAAGAGCGGAGATCAACTTCAACCAAGAATCGAGAAAAATGACCACATCTGGCCATTTCAGTCTCATGATCCATCTTGATTGGAATTCCAATATATGAATCAATATCATATAAAATATTAGGATGCCTTAGAAACCAATTTAAACAAAAACCATAATCTACAGCTACACGAAAATATTCCCTACCTCCTAAGGATTGAAGTGTTTATCCCATTTCTTAATGTGAAGCAGACCTATCTTGAGGGAGAACGAACCAAATACCCAAGACCTCACCTTCATTCATTTGGAGTAGAATAGAATTTGGTAGAATCCTCAACCCAAAGAGATGAATTTTTAGTTGGAGAGGCCCCGAATTTTAGATAGATGGTGTTCAAGGTCCCCGATTCTCCATGACTTCAAACCTTGAGGAATAATAATGAAACCAATAATTAAATGATCACCAAGTTCTAAACGTTCCATGAAATCCACTAGATATACCGTTATGTGGGAAATTATAACTCTTCACAAGATAGATCCAAAAGAGGATCCCTTGAAGATAGAAAAAGAACAGCTCTACGCACCCTCATCACATGAAGACGAGGTAAGAACACTATCACAAGTAGATTTTCGAGCTTCCCCATTAGAATAGATAAAAATTTGAGAATCAAATTGAACATGAATAAGAAACAAAGCCAACATATTCATAGAGGACAATCATGTCATCGAGGATTTCCCAAATTGCCATCGCGATTTAGAGTGAGAAACTCTCACAAGCCCTCATCCTCTCATCCAAATACATAATTAGTAATGTATCTATATAAATTATAAATATTAATAATTATTATATATTCAATATATAGATTTGTAAAATGAAATACTTAAACAATTAAAAATTAAAAATGAGTAAATTAAGAAAAATATTAAACAAAATTATTAATTAAATAATTATTGATAAAAATGAATGTATTTAATATACATATATATAGATTATAAATATTAATAAATAGTATATATTAAATATAGATATAAAAAATGAATAAATATTAACAATTAAATAAAAAAATTAAAATGAAAAAATTAAATAATTAAAAAAATTAAAAATGAACAAATTGAAAAATTATTAAAAAATTATTAATGAAACAATTATTAATAAAAAATAAATAAGTTTGATATATATATATATATTAATTATAAATAGAAATATATATATATATTAAATATAAATTTAAATAAAATGAATAAAATTTAATAATTAAAAACATATTAATATCTTATTCTTTTTTATGTTTTTTGATCATTCAATTTAACATATATCAAATGTGTGTTACATTTATTTTACATACATATACATAATTAATGCATTGTTTTATACAATACACACACAAATATTTATGCAATTAATTAAATCTTATAAAGAAACACACACACATAATATTTATGTAATTTATTAAAGTTTTAGTATATTTTATAATTTCATTATAACATGATACATTTAATATATTATTCTTTTAATTGGTCAATTTTTTTATTTATTTTTAATATTATTATAGTTTGGTATTATTTTTTCATTTTTAATATTAATTGTTTTTCCTGAATTTAATCATTTTCTATTATTTATTTATATTTATTTATTTACTATGTTTTAGTATTTTCAATATGTATTCATATTTAATTAAATATATATATCCATATTTTTTAATAATTTATATTTATTTAATAAAATTTATCCATTTTTTCAATATTTTTTAAGTGTACTCATTTTTAATTATTCAATTCCACTCATTTTTAAAATGCATGTTGTAACATCTTGGATTTTTCATGTATTATTTTTATATATTATATGAATTGATTTTGAGATCAAGCACTGAGATGACATACGATTCTGGGGCTAGGGATGCCCTGAACAATTGTTTGAATAATATTAAAATATTATATAGCACGGGTGCACAATTTTCATTAAAAAGTGGAATAATTTATAAAATGTTGCCCGGATCCAAAATATGAGGGCACTATTGCATTTAATGTAGCATTTTTACCTTAGGGGAATTCTAACATCAACCGGAACGGGTTAGATGTGAAAAGTAATTTTTTGACATTTTAAAGAATAAAATAAAATAAGTTTTATTTTATTTAACATTACACGACGATGCAACAATGTTTCCTTTTTAATAATAATTTGTCATAGAATTCGGGGTTATCACCATAACCATGGAATTCCTATGAATCATGGAGAAAGAACTCTCTCCAACGAATGACGATAGATCAGAGATCAGATCATGGATCGTCACACCAATAGAGTTGGAGGATCTCGTCAATGACGACAAAGTAATCGCTCCTAGTGAATGAACAATCCAACTAGAGGTAGGGTGTTTATTTTCATCCTGATTCCCTATTCATGAATTCAATGTCAAATGTGGACCAACCCATGAATAGGCTAATCCGTGGTTTGGTCATTCTTGTAGGATGGGCTTAATTATGAGGTTTTAATGGGAGATAAATCTTTGTGATTATTTCTTCTTCATTCTTCATTCTAATAGGAACGAATTGAGGCTAACATGAACAAAGGTTGATGTTTGTTCCTCTAGTAATTATTGTGATTATTTTCTACCCATTCAGGGTGTTCCTCACTGTTGGACCCTCGTTGTCACGGCTCAAATTTCGGGGAGTCTCTGAAGATGGTCGGAACCCCAGATTGGTGGTAAGACGAAACTGCCACGTGGACCGGACTGGGCCACTGTCGATCGTGGAAGTTGACCGAGCTTCTGTAACATGCTCAACCACCTTGGTCGATGGACCAACCACCCGTTCTATCCATGAGATAGTGGACCCCCTTCTGAATTTTCAAACACTTGTAACTTTCTAACTGTGTGTCCATTTGACGTACCATATGCGGTTTTGGGCCCATTAAGATGAGATGAAACTTTTAAGATAACCTAAGTGGGGTTTTTTTTTTGAATTGTTCATATAACCTAATGTATTTATGAGTAGGTTCTCCTAGAATGAGCATGCTTTGAGTTGAATCTCGTGGATGACTATGACATAGAGATTAAGTATCTCAGGGATACCGGTTGACTCCTTAAGACCGTGTGTCTTATAGAGACTATGTGTCTCATTAAGAATGAGTGTATCATGGAGACTATGTGACTCCCAAATACTATGTGTCTTATAGAGACTATGCGTCTCATGGAGATTGTGTCACTCCCAAAGACTGTGTGTCTAACCGTGAATGAGTGTCTCATAGAGACTGTGTGTCTCATTAGAGAGAGTATATCTAGATATTCTTGATATTTGGTCCATTGGGGGTACATCTTTAGGGAGATTATTGTACTATCCCTTCATGGTATTTCCTTTGTGGTATTTTCTATGTGTTATTTTTTGTGTGGTATTTACTGTGTGGTATTTCCTTTGTGGTATCAGAGTGCCTTAATTAGTATTGTTTTACCCACATTTTCATGGTATTTTCCTACACGTGTAGTGTCTTGTGAAGATAGGTTTCCTTTTGATAATGTTCAGGGTGGACTAGGACCAAATAGGGATTTGTGGGTTCAGGCCGGCTGAAGTGTTCCTACGGCTTTGAGTAGCAGTCCCAATACCTTTTTCTCTGAGTTGAACTTTTTGGTTTATAGACATTTATTTTTATGGGATTATATTCTATCATAGTTTAATTTACAACACTTTACATTCCTTTCATACTCTATTGGTTGGTATATAGTGTATGCATGTATTTTTTTACTTATTGTTTTTACATTTTAGCATTCGTGGCTTGGAGAAGTGTGTGTGTGTGTGGGTGGGTGTGTGTGTAGGTACTTAGGAAAATGGATCTCATTTGTGGGATATTCCTTCTCAGTGATAGTCACATGCCCTTGTCCTATTGGAGGTGGTCTTGGGGTAGTCACGTCAGTGCCCCCTGTGGGATGGTTCATTAAAGAGTGGTATCAAAGGAGGTTGGTTCTACATTAGGACCAAGAGTTTTTGAGTTTGGTTTTGTAAAATAGTGTTAAGTGTTTCATGTTTATCTTTCAGGACAGGGAATCTAGTGCTAGTGCGATGATCAACGTATCCATACACTAGGACCCTAATTTTTTCATTTTGACTTAGTACATGAAAACAGTGGTTGTAGGGAAAAATAATTGTACATGTATCATATATGAATGGGTTGTGTTTTCCATGTCCTTCTTGAGTTATCTCCCTAGGTATACTCTATTGACCATAGTACATCATAGTTTATTACAAGATTCTACCATGTAGACAATCAGTTAGGATTACATCTCGTGATTTTTAGGATGATCCTCCTAGCAATGAGGCGTCAGTACATGGTCATGTTGAAGAGATAACACCTCTGGGTGGTTTTCCAATGATGCCACCACTTTTCGAGAAATAATTACTACTAGTATTACCAGATGAGGATTCACCCAACCTGAGTGCATTTCACAAGTTCTACAGGAAGTGACCCCCTAGGTTTCAGGGTGATCCAAACCCCCATGTAGCCAAGGATTTGATTGAGGAAGTTACACGTGTCTTCCCCCATGTGAGGATGTCTTCTGACCAGATATCAGTACTTTCCGTGAGTCTTTTCTAGGGCTCAGTAGGGTGATGGTGGAGCTCAAAGACCCAGACACATGATGAGATGACTCTCTCTTGGGAATAATTCATGCATCTATTCATAGAGGAGTTATTTATGGATACATTGTGATCAATGTGCATACAGTAGCAGGTAGAGGCAGAGAGTGGAAAAGGGTTGTCTACAGGGCGGTGGAATAGGAGTGGGTTGGACAGCAAGAGGTGGGAGGAGATTTGACATACTACCACCTCCATCCTAAGTGGTCCACAACAAGCTCGTAGATCTGGTGGATAGGGACGAGGATAATTTTAGGCGATAAGGGATTTTGACCCTCGGGCTCCAAGGATGATTAGAGGTTCGATCTATTTCTTTTCCACCTTAGATATAGTTTTGACAGACATAGTATCCAGTCATTCTTTTCTTTCCATAACCCTTTTTCGAGACTCAGAGATTCTGATAGAACCGTTAACTCGAACCTTAAACTTATATTGTCCTACTATTTTATGATTAAACACCGGTAATAATAGTGTGACATTACTTTGGGAGGTGAGAGTTTTTGTTGGGATCTCTTGGAAGCGATGTGGAGGCCTTAAGATTTCATTCTTCGTATGGACTGTTTATCCACAGTCCATGCTCAGATTGATTTTTTTTGGCATAGAGTACGGTGTTTGCACAGAGATGGGACCAGGTTTTACTTTTTCAGTGAAAAGTAAACCCAAGTTTCATAGGATGGACTCACAATATAAGGCTTCATAGGATCACTCATTAGTGGGCTATCCCAACCCTTAGTGTAGTGGATGTTTTGAGGCCATAGTTTCATATAGTGGTGGTAGAGTATACATACATCCTTCTGGAGGATGTTCTAGGATTACCTCCCCATAGGAAGGTAGAATTCTAAAATGATCTATACCCCAAAATGACACCAATATCTACAACTAAATATTGAATAGATCATGTAGATCTTTGTGAGCTGATGGTGCAGTTGGAGGAATAGCAGATGAAGAGCTTCGTGAGACCTAGATTTTCACCCTGGGCAGCCCCAGTTTTGTTTTCCAAGAAGGCAGATGGGATCTTAAGGCTGTCTGTGGACTTATAATTCCTAATCCAAGTGACGATTAACAATATTTATCCACTACTGAGGATCAATTATCTCTTAGATCAATTGAAAGGGGAAAGGTGGTTCTCAAAGATTGACATCAGATTTGACTATCACCTGCTACTAGTACAAGATGAGGATATAGCGAAGATGGAATTCAGATATTGTTATAGCCACTATGAGTACTTGGTGACACATTTTGGCATGAAGAACACCACAGCAGTGTTCATGAGACTCGTGAATAGGATCTACCAGCCTTACATAGACCAGTTCATGGTGGTCTTCATTGATGACATCCTAGTGTACTCGGCGTCCGAGGAGGAGCGTGCGAGAAACTTGAGGATGGTCCTAGACACACTCTGAGAGAAACATCTTTTTAAAAATCTCTTGAAGTCTTGGTTCTAGATTTTAGAGGACTATTATCTGGGACACATCATTTTAGAGGCCGGATTTTTAGTGGATACAACAAAGATTGAGGTGGTTCTTTCTAGAGAGCAACCCAAGAGTGTTACTGAGGGGTGGAGTTTCCTTGGATTGACTGGGTAATATAAATGGTTTATACTTGAAAATTCTAGAGTATCATAATCCTTGACAGTTTTAACATGAAAGGGGTAGTTTTTCGCATGGACAGAGAAGTGAAAAGATAGATTTCATTAGTTGAGACAGATATTGAAAAGTGCTCCCATGTTGAGATTTCTATATGAGGGTTCCGAGTACATAGTGTTCTGCGATGCATCAGGAAATGAGATTGGTTGGGTCCTGATGTTGGGGAAAGTAGTGATTGCCTATAGTTTATGCTAGTTAGGACCACATGAGCAGAACTACATGACCCATAATCTTGATTTAGTAGTGCTAGTCGTTACGTTGAAGATGTGACGACACTACCATATGGGCGAGGAGTTTATCATCTACTCTGAACACAAGATACTTAATTATATCTTCTCTTAGAAGGATCTGAACATGAGACAGAGGTGATGACTAGAGTTCCTCCCATATTATGACTTAGATATTGTCTATATACTTGGTATGGGGAACTTGGATGCATATGCTCTCCGTGGGAGATCCAGGTCAAAGTTTTTGAATGAGATATTAGGGTTGTTAGCCTCATTGCAGATATCCTTTGGGGATGGAAATTGAGTATATTACCTCTAATCAATGGTTTTCACCCCTACAATCATGCAGTGATTCAGGGAGGCCCAACTTGAGGATAATTACTATGAGTCTCTACATGTTTAGATGTCCACAGAACATTCCCCAGATTGATATTCAAAATGTGGTGAGAAAATCATTCCTTTCAGAGGATTTAAAGTAAAACCAGTGGTTTTATAGGAAGAGGTATTGAGGGAGTTTCATCCACTTTGGTGGTACATCCAGGTGTGGAGAAGATGGACAAGGATATTCAGTGTCAGTTATGGTGTCCAAGAATTTATAAGGGAGTTATAGAGATTGTTTCTCAATTCCTCACCTTCCAACAAGTAAAGGTTGAGCACCAAGTTCAAGAGTGTTTTAATAAACCCCAAGAGATTCCATAATAAAATTTGGATGGGATATTGATGAACTTCGTGATACTTTTACCATGTATATTAATGGGACACAATACCATCTGGGTGATCGTTGACTGAATCCCCAAGTCGGACCACTTCCTAGCTATTCAGGAGAAGAGTTCGGTAGAGAGCATGGGACTCCTCTACATGCATAATATAGTTCAACTCCATAGAGTTATATTGATGATAGTATAATATAATGATTTTTGTTTTATATCTCGGTTGTGGAAGGGATTACATGAGGTGTTTGGGGCTCAGTTACGCTTGAGCACAATGTTTCACCCATAGAAAGATGGCCAAACTGAGCAGATCATTCAGGTTCTAGAGGACATGCTACATGCTTGCATACTAGATTTTGGTCATAGTTTGGATGATCACCTACCTCTAGTGGATTTTTCATACAACAACAATTACTATTCCACCATCGGTATGAAACTATTCAAGGCCTTGTAGGGGTGACCCTACAGGTCACCACATTGCTAGACGGGCCTAAGAGAGTCAGCAATTAGGATCCCATAGTTGGTGTATGAGATTACAGATAATGTAAAGATCATATAGGATTGGATGACGACTACACATAGCTCTCATAAGTCTAATACTAACAGGTGATATAGGCCTTTTGAGTTTGAGGTAGGAGGCCACGTGTTCCTTTAGGTATCACCTCAACACGAATTATGGATATTTGGATGGGGTGAAAATCTATCTCCAAGGTTCCTCAGACCATTCCTGATACTACATAGAGTTGGTGAGGTGGCATAACACTTGGCTATACCTCCATAGTTAGATTAGGTACATGAATTTTTCCATGTGTCACAGCTAAGGAGGTACGTGCATAACCCATCACATTTCATTGACTGGGGTAAATTGGACATCATCTACGGGGTGAAATTTACTGATTACCTGGTGGAGATTGATGATTGAAAGAAGAGGATCCTTCTTGTGTGTTTGATAACTCTGGTGTGTGTTTGGTGGAATCACGTGAATATTTATGAAAGAACGGGTAAGTGGGAGGCCCATATTCGTGTTCAGTATCCTCTTTTGTTTGAGTAGCCCTTTTTTTGCTTTCGTGTAAGTAAAGCCCCACGGGGGGGAGAATGTAACATCTTATATTTTTATTGTATTATTTTTTGATATTATGTAGATTGATTTCAAGACTATGTACTGAGACGGTGTGCGATTTCAAGGCCCAGGGTTCCCGGAATAATTGTTTGATAATATAAAAAAATTATATATCACGCACCCACAGTTTCCCTAAAAAAGTGGAATAATTCATAAACATGTGCCCAAATCATAAATATGAGGTCTCCATTGTGTTTAGAGTAGCAAATTTACTTTAGGTAAGGCCTAATATCGAACGACATGGGTCAGTTGTGAAAAGTAATTTTTGGACTTTTTAAAGAATAAAATAAATTATGTTTTATTTTATATATTATTACTCAACAATGCAACGATGATTCCTTTTTAAAAATCCATTGTCATAGAATTCAAGGCTATCTCTATAACCTTGGAATTCTTCTCAGTCATGGAGAAATAATCATCTCTAATGAATGATGATAGATTATATATCAGATTGTGGACCTTCGCGCCAATAAAGCTGGATTATCTCATCAACGACAACAAAGAAACCGCATCATGTCAAAGACCGATCCAACTCGAGGTAGGGTATTTGTTTTCTTCAGGATTACCCATTCTTGAATTCAATGATGAACACAAACCAACCAATAAATTTGTTGATCTATTGTTTGGTCATTCTTACAGGATGGGATTAATATTGGGGTTTTAATGGGAGATAAATCTTTGTGATTATTTCTACTTCGTTCTTCATTCTAATGGGAATAAATTGAGGCTAACAAAAATGAAGTCCAAGGTTAATTATTCTCGGAATTACTCTGATTCTTCTTTCCCCATTCATGGTATTCTTCATCATTTAACCCTCGTGGTTGTTTCTCGAATTTCCGGGAGGCTCTGAAAGTAGTCGGACCCATGGATTGGTGGTAAGATGAAACTAAGGCCTGATAAAAGTAAATTGAGACCTGAGGATCATGGAGGAGTTTTTGTTTTAGATTTTCAACCACCTAAGGAGGTTTAAAGGCCCACAGAAGTAGTGGGGGTGGTGAGCGGCATCGTCGCATCATGGGATGCTATGATGACCATGTGGGAGCCGGTAGGCTCAGAGACCATGAGACGCGACAGTTCACTGTGTGGACCGGACCCAGAAATGGGCTGGGTTGAACAAGCAGGTCGGGCCAACAAAGTGGTTCAGGCCCAGTGGGTCGGGTCAGACCCCAGGCTGGTTTGGACCTGGGTCAGACCTGAGTGGATGGACAAGGATATAGTTGACCGTGAGGGCGGTCAACCACTGTGATTGGTGGACTAACCACCTAGTATGTTCATGAGCTAGTGGGCCGCTTCTTAATTTTCAAACACCCATAACTTTAAAACATTGTGTCTGTTTGATGAACTGTCTATAATGTTGGGACCCTTGTAGAAAGATTATCCTTTGGAGATACCTTAAGTGGGGTTTTGTTGAAGTGTGAATATGACCTAATGGACTGAGGATTAGGTTCTCCCAGAACAAGTGTTCTTTGAGCAGAATCCTATGGATGGATGTGACATAGAGACTGGGAGTCTCATGGAGACTGTGTGACTCCCAAGGAATGTGTGTCTTCTAAAGACTGTGTGTTTCATAGAGACTATGTGACTACCAAAGACTGTGTGCCTTATAGAGACTTTGCGTCTCATAGATACTATGTAACTCTCAAAGACTGTGTGTCTTACTGAGACTATGTGTCTCATAAAGACTGTATATCTCATGGGGATTGTGTGTCTCTTTAGAGAGAGTATATCTAGATATACTTGATATATTTTACATGGGTGTATATCTTTAAGGAGGTTATTTTACTATTCCTTCGTGGTATTTCCTTCATGGTGTTTCATTTTTGGTATTTCTTGTGTTGTATTTCCAATCCGGTATTTCCTTTGTGGTGTTTCCTTTATGGTCTTCCTTTTTGATTTTGAGGTTCCTTGCTGAGTATTGTTTTACTTATCCATTTACGGGATTTTCCCATGCGTGTCGTGTCTTGTTAGAATGAGCGACCTTTTAACAGAGTCTAGGGTGGACTAGGACTGGAAAATGCTTTGTGAGTTCAGGCAGGCCGAGGTGTGCCTACGGCTTCGAGCAACAGTCCCAATACCTTTGTCTACATGTTGGACTTTGTGGTTTACATTTTTTTTTGAGGGCTTGTATTCTGGTCTAGTTTACAATATTGCACCTTACTTTCCTGTCGTACTCTATTGGTTGGAATATAGCGTATGCATGCATTTATTTACTTAGTGTTTTTACATGTCAACATTTGTGGATTGCAGATGTGTGCATGTGTACAGGTACTAAGTAAAATGCCTCCCATTTTCGGGATATGACTTCTTGGGTCTAGTCACCAGAATGTGGCCTCTTGGTGGTGGACTTGGGGTAGTCACAACACGGGCCCCTCTCAGACGGGTCATGACACACATATTTAAGATTATATATTCAATAATAATGTTAAAAATATATTTGAAAATAAATATTTATAAATAAATATATTTATAAATGCATGTTTACTATATTTATAAATTTATAAATTTATAATTATTGTAAATAAGTAAATATTATTTTAATGAAAGTATTTATATAATAATAATTAAATAATTATATACATTTAAATGATTTTGGAATTAAAATAAATTTATTTAAGAAATGAATATACTATATTAATATTTAAATTTATTATATATATATATAGGTTGAGTTTGAAGCCTCTATTTATTTGGGAAAAGGGGATACATTACAAAGAGAAGTAGACAATATACAATGCGTGAATGTACTCGGAGAAACTCGAACTCGATACCTCCCTAAGACCAATAGGGGCAACTACCATCGACCTGCACCCTAAGGGGTATATAAATAATTATATAAATATATATATAATGATATAAATATATATATATATATAATGATATAAATATATAAAAATTACTTTTTTAAAAGTATTCATATATTTATAAATAAATAGTTATATATTTAAATAATTATAAATTTATAATAAATATATTTAAATAATGAATATATTTACTAAATTTATATTTTTATTTATTTATTAAATATATATATATATAAGTATATAAATATATATAATGATATATAAATATATTTATAATTATAAAATTATAATAAATATATTTAAATAATTAATATATTGACTATATTTATACCTATATATATTTATTAAAAATATATATATTTATATATATATATATAATTATATAAATATATATAATGATATAAATATATATATAATTACAGATAAATAATTGTAAATATATTTATAAATGTATAAATACAAAATATAATTTTTAAAAAAAATTATTTATGTAATTATAAATCAATAATTATATATTTAAATAATTATAAAATTATAATAAGAAAATATATAATTATATAAATATATTTACAAAAAAATTATTTGTAATTTGGTTTATAAATCCTTTATCACTGCTAAAGTTTTAGCAGTGATAAAGGTTCCTTTTATCAGCGCTTGTCAGATAAGCACTGATAAAATAAATATTTACTAGTGGTTTTTGTAAGTGTTGATAAAAGTGTCCCTTGTCTATTTAAAAGAACTCCAACTACTATTGATGCATTCGTAATTATCAAGCTCTCATAGAACTCCCCTACTGCTAGCACTCCTCCTCAATGTTTTCTCAGATGAATCAAGGCTAGAATCCAAGGTATGATATTTTTCATTTTCTTCTCTCATTGATAGCTTGTTTGAGTTCTGAAATTTGTGTTTTTTCACTATTCTCATCCATGAATAACCGTACTTCTTCACTATACAACAATGATTACTTATTCTTCTTAACTTTGGTATGTTCTTTAATGGGTGTCAAACCATACCACAGAGGGCTTACCATTTCTCACAGCCAAATTGGAAGTCCAACTGAGTGAAAAATTCAACATGATGCATTCTCGCTACCCATTTTGACATCACATGACCTTTATTTAGTCTGATTTACATTTACACCTCACCATCGTTTTTTACTTATCTTAGGTTCATTTTGATAGTGGTTATCCTAAAAAAATTAATTTGGTTCATTGGATTGCATTATTCCCATGTTCCTTGTAGTATAACAATTGAATTGTGTGTGGTATTTTGAGTGAATTTCTAATTTTATATACTATACATTGTGGTATTTTGATGTCCCTTAAATATTCATGCACTATATTCCCTCTTATATCACACATTAACAAATTCATAGTTGCCTTAGGAATGCTAATCAGGTCTATTGAACAACATATTTTACATATGGGAAGTAGTATATTTTTTCCAGCATGTCCTTTATTATTTGATCTCTAGTGTGACTCTATAATTAATTTCATATCCCAACACACATGGGACCATTCTCTAAATTTAGTTTGTACATTAAGATAATTGTAAAATACTTCACCATAATATCCAATTTCTTGGATAACTATAGATTCATATAAATATGGTTTTAAAAAATGAAACTATATATTTTTATAACAAGGTATATAATAATGTCTTAGGTGAACCATGAATGATTTACGAATTTTTCCTCCTATATTCCAATATATTTATTTTCCTTTCTCTCAAACATTTAAAATTATCTCTTTATCTTGGTCTAATGAGTAGTGGGAAAATATTTATTACGAGATGTTTTCTTAAATTTCATCAACTCTATCAATACTACTTCACCCAAAAACACTATACTCATAGTAAATAAAAATCATTTATATTGTTATTCAAATAAATGGTATACAATTATAATAACTTTCTCATACTCTAATAAATAAATCATTAAAAATATCATATCCATTGAGTTAATACACTAATCCACAATAAATTGATATAAGGATCCACTAAATAAAACTATTTTTTTTCATGTTGATTTCAATGTAAAATTGTTTATTATTGGGTGAATTTTTATATTCCACATGATTTAGTGTTGAAATACTTAATTTAATGATCATAAAATCATGATTCTAATGATATTAGTGAATTTCATATTTCTCTGCAAGAATCTTGTATTCTAAGATAGGTGATGAAATTGACCCAGCACGTGTCATCACTAGTCACCATTTTAGTTAAGACACCGCTAAAGTTAAGTCATTGTCAAGACTGAATCACTACTAAGCTAACACACCTCTAGACATGTCACAACCAATAACTTTTTTTGATAAAGTTTGAGATGCCATCAGCCAGACACCATTATCCTAAGACACCGTCAACATGGAAATATCTCTAAGTCCCAGACACCATTAGATTACACACCCTTATAGTATAAAATTAGTAATGTATGATCTACTGCTAGAATATCTCACCATCAGGATATCATGTCGCCAGATCGTAAAGTTGGATATGTCTGAGACACCACCAAATGAGATACCACCAGCTGAGACATTGTCATCCACACACCACTAGACATGAAAGTTGTAAAAGTTAGAAACAGTACCAAAACAAGACATCATCAGTGACATGCCTCCAGAACAAGACATTTCCAGACACTGAGACACCGCCAGAATAATCCACCACCACTATCATCCTTACGTTATTTCATTTAAACTATTCTAATGGATATATTTTTGAAGTTAATACTTTTTTTAATTATTTTCTATTAAATTCTCAACATAACACATTGAAGAGTATGTCAGATGTGTTGTACGAGGAAGAAAAATATCTGGATGTATGTGGATATTCATTCTGCTGCTGCTATTAAGAATGGAGATAGACCCCCTCACGTGAAAGAGATGCAATAGAAGTGTGAAGCAAACAATTATAAATCTAAGAGTGTGTTCTTACTGAACACACATATATCTGAAGAGATGATCTTCTATATCCTAAGATACATGTAATTTAGAATGTTGGATCTCATACACACCAACTTCTTTACACTAGTCAAGAAAACAATTCTGTGCTACTCTTTTCTTATAAACTATTCAAGAGAAATCTACTCAAGATTCACTAAAAAACAAATCAATATTGATGATCTAAATTTCAACAGAATGAGAATTTCTAAACTCAATACTCTAATATTGCTCTATTCTATTTCTCTTTATTAAATTTTGAGCAATGTGTGTGCATACTCTATTTTTATCACATGAAAATTGTCTCTTATTATGAACAGGAAGATACATGATATCTTATTTTCTATCTTTATTTATACTCCCACATATAATTATGGTAAAGGCCTTTGTGTGTTCTATTTGTTTTTACTCCCACAAATAACTGTGGAAATGGATGTGTGTGACCCAGATAGTTTGTAATCTTTTGTAAACCCAAATCAAGGTTTTGGATCAGCTTGTTTATTTTATATAAACTGCTTGGTGGTAGGTGATCACCAATTGGAGATGACTAAGTCTCTACTTGATTATTAACCTCTTGTTTTAATCTTTTTGTTGTGTGTTTTTGTTTATTTTCTTTCCACTTTTAAACTAAAACTATTTTAACCCAAAAAACTAATACTTTTATCTTTAATCTTTATTAGTGTTTTTATAATATTTTAATTACGTAAATATATTTCAAAGTAATAAGTAATATTTTTTATTTTTTATCCAAGAACTAATCAATATTTAAGAAACATTTTGAAAGATTGTAACTTATAACGATCTTCTATATTGATTAACTAGGACATTTTAAATTAATTGGGGGATTTCAAATTAGTTCATTTTCAAGAAGAAATTGTATTGGGTACTGAATTCACCCCCACTTGAGATACTCAGTCTGACCAACATTTGGTATCAATATGATATTGGTTTTGTTATTATAGTTTTAAAATATTTTTAATTATGATTTTAGATCATATTTAAAGGTCTCAAATTTATGATATATATACATTTAGTTATTTAAATGGATTATCGACCATAATATTTTTCTACAAATATTTATTTAATGGAAATAATTATGCTCAATGGAAAATTAATATTATAATGCATATAGAAATAATGGTTTTTTATATTTGGTTTATAATTGAAGATGAATATGTTATTCTTAAAACTACTTGTAATGATTGAGATGATGAATCAAAGTTATCTTGCACTAATAATTGTAAAGTAGTGAATGCCCTATAATGTGCACTAGGAGATGACGAGTTCAATATAATTTTTTCATGAAAAAATTCTTATCAAATTTGGGAAACATTGTCTATTTCCCATGAGGGAACATCAAATTTCAATGAAATGAGGCATAATACGTATAATATCAAATAAGATAAATTTAAAATATAGCATGGTGAACATATTTTTGATATTTACCTTAGGTTCAATGAAATTTTGAATACCATGAGCTCACTTGGAAAATCAATATTTGACAGAGACTAGATTATAAGATTGATAATATGTCTACCAGAAATATGGAGAGGCACATATATTTTCATTAAAGAGTCATGTAATATTATAAAGATGCTCATCATGGAGATTATTTGAAAGCTTGTGATTTATGAGGAATAACTAAAGGTAAATCTTGAGAAGATGAATAGCGTAAAAAATATCAATAGCCTTCTAGACTACTGCATTAAAACAGAAAGAAAAAGATAAATAAAAGGAAAATGTTCAAGTGACTAATTTAAGTGACAGTGAATCCCCTCCTAACAGTAATAAAGAGATGAATCACCTATCCAGAAGGTTTAAGAAGTTTTATATAAAAAATCACAAAATTAAACTATAAAGGAATGTATGCCAATAAAGGAATCTGGAAGAAATAATGGAAGATAATGTTCCAAAAGAAGTTTTCTTCTAGGAATGTTAGAGGAAATGAAAAATAAAATAAGATTTTACAAAGCTCAAATAAAAGAATAAATATGATGGAAAGGATAGAAGATACAAGAAGGATATGAAAGCTACCTGTATTACTTGGAGAATAGTTCCAGTGATTCATATTCTTTACATAAGGAGAAACCTAATCAAGAAAACATGTGTTTCATGACTAAAGTCAGTGAGGTACTTACTTTACCCATTGTTTCTAATATTCTTCTTATGCAAAATTCTAAGGATTCTGACAATGAACATAATGATGATGAAAATATTTCAAATAAGGAATTATTTGAATATTGAAACATTCTTGAAGATACCTTTAATGAACTAAAGTAAAAGTATAAAATTATCAAAAGATAACATGCTTTGAAAGCTAATAGAAATTCTAAAATTTCTATTGAAAAAGAGAAAAATGATCAACTACTCAACTAGAATACAGAACTCAAACATTTAAATGATCAATTAAATAAATACCTAGAAAAGATTACAAATGGTATAGAAAATAATACTAAAAATATAGGTAACAAAATTGCACCTAAAATTTTCACCGGAATTGTATATCAACCTAGACATAGGAAAATAACAAGAATTACTTTTAAACCTGTATCTAAACCAAAACGTTCTTCTAAAAATTATTTCTGTAAGGGACCTAGTAAAGTATTTATTTATAAAAGACATAAATCTATATATAAGAAACCCATCAATAAATTTTGGGTCCCCAAAGAATTGATTATTAACTTTTTTGACCCAAATAGATTTGGTTACCAAAGTCATTGCTTGCATAAATTTTGTTTTGTAGGATATCAGTTTGAAGACCTCCTATAAAAGTATATGGTACACGGATAGTGGTTTTTCAAGGAATATGAAAGTAGATTATTCATGATTCAAGAGCCTTATTAAGGTTGATGGTTCTCATGTCACCTATGGTGACATTACAAAAGGAAAAATCATCACCCTAGGCCAAATCAATAACAACAATTCGGTTTTAATTTCTAAAGTTTTATATGTTGATGGTTTAAATTATAACCTACTTAGTATTTATCAGTTATTTGATTATGTATTTTATGTAAAATTTGAGAATGATGATTGTGATTTTTTTTATTCTAAAAATTCATTAATTTTTACTACTTTGAGAAAGGATAATGTCTATGCTATTAATTTAAATTTTTATTTTCCAAATATGTTTCATTATTAAGTTCCTTTCTCAAAGAGTCTTGGATTTGGTATAGGAGAATAGGTCATTGAAAAATTAACTCACTTAGGAAGATAACTAGGAAAGGGTTTGTTAGGGATCTACCTATGCTTCAGTTTCCAACTGATAAATTTTGTAACCCCTATATAAAAGGGAAGCAACACAAATTTTCTTTTAAATTAGAGAAAGATGTGTCAACCTTTCAACCTCTTGATTTGGTTCATATAGATTTATTTGGACTATCTAGAGTTTCTATTTTAAATTGGAAATACTATGTTTATGTTCTTGTAGATTATTTCTCTAGGTATAATTGGGTATACTTTTTATCTCACAAAACTGAAGCTTTCTCTTACTTTACCAAGTATGCTATGTCTGTGGAAAATCTTAGTGAACTAAAAATTAAAACCATAAGATGTGATCATGGTAATGAGTTTTAAAATCAATCTTTTGAATCTTTTTCTCACATAATTGATACAATCATAAATTCTCTACTCATAAGACCCCATAGAAGAATGGAGTTGCAGAGAGGAGAGATAGAACATTACAAGAGAAGGATGAGACCATGTTATATGAGTACGAACTACCTATGTATTTTTGGGCAGAAGCTATTAATATATCCTGCTATATCATAAATAGATTCTTTATCATACCTATCCTTAATAATACCCTTTATGAAATTTGGAACAATTGGAAAATTGTGGTTAATTAATTTAAAGTTTTTGGTTGAAAATTATTTATTCTTAACAATAAGGATAATCTTGACAAATTTCCTTCCAAAAGGGATGAAGGAATATTTATGGGTTATTCAATCTCTAGAAAATCCTATAGAGTTTTAAATAATAAGTCCAAAACCATGGAAGATTCAATCCATGTAAATTTTTATGAAACTAATACACAAGAATCTAAGACCCCCATAGAAATCCTTGATGATGATTTATCTTCTCTAAACATAAATTCCAAACCCATAGATTCTATTGTTAAACAGTTTGAAAAATCATCAAGTTATGAATAATTTCTAAAACATCCTAAACGTGAATCTGAAGAACCTAAAGTAATCAGTCACTCTTTTTCTAAATCTGTTAGAACTATTAATTACCATCCTTTAGATATTTTTGTAGGAGACCAAAATAGAAGAACACAAACTAAATATTTTCTTAGAAATCAGGTTAATCATCATTATTTATTGTCTCAACTTAAACCTAAGAACATCAATGAATCCATTAATTATGAATTCTGGGTAATAACTATGAAAGAATAATTAAATAAGTTTTAAAGAAACAAAGTGTGGGAACTTGTAGATATAACCAAGGACCCCTTTACTATTATCACTGAATGGGTGTTTATAAACAAGGTTTATGAGTCAAACATTATAGTGAGTAACAATACTAGACTTATTGCACAAGGTTATAGTTAAGAATAATTGATAGAATATGTGGAAACCTTTTCACCTATATCCATACTTGAGTACATAAGAATCCTACATTCTTATTCAAAACATTTAGATTTTTAGCTTTATCAAAAATATGTTAAGAGTGAATTTCTAAATGGTTTTATAGTTGAAGATATTTTTTTGAACAACACCCTGGTTTTCAAAATATTCATTTTCCAAATCAAGTTTTTAAATTAAGAAAATATTTATATGGTTTAAAATAGTATCCTAGTGCTTTGTATGATAGGTTCAGTAATTTTATTATTTCAAAGGATTTTCAAAATGTATTTTTGACCCTAATATATTCATAAAACAAATTTCAAAAGTTATTTTAGTAGTGAAAATCTAGGTTGATGATATTATTTTTTGATCTTTAAGAAATTCTATTTGTACTGATTTTTATAAAACGATGCAAAATGAATTTGAAATGAGTTTAATGAGAGAACGCAAATTATTTCTTGGATTTCATAACTTTTAAAAAAAGAAGGAATTATCTTAAATAAAAGTAAACATACAAAATATCTTCTAAAAGGTTTTAACTTGGGTAGCACCAAGAGTCGTGATAGTCCTATTAGTACCTCCCATAAATTGGATCTTAATGAAGTTGGGAAACCAGTAGATAAAACATGTTATAGAGGTATGATTAGTGGTCTTCTCTATTTGACTGCTAGATAACCAGATATTATGTTTAGTGTGTGCATATGTGCTTGTTTTCAAGAAATCCCAAAAGAGTCACACTTTGTTGTTGTTAAAATAATTTTCAAATACCTCTAGTATATAACCGGTTTAGGATTTATTTAACCAAGAGGACAATCATTTTGGTTAGTAATTTATTCTAATGCTGATTTTAGTGGATGAAAGTTATATAGAAAAATAACCTCTATAACATGTCACTTTTTAGGAAAGTCTCTAGTTTCGTAGTGTAATAAAAAGAAAAATTCTACTGCATTTCATTTTACTAAATCTGAATACATAGATACTGGTAGTCACTGTACATAAATTTTGTGGATGAAACATGATTTACTAAACTATGGATATCATTTTTGACATGTCCCCATAAATTATGTCAACACAAGTGCTATTAACATTTCTAAGAATGCTATTTCTCACTCTAAAAAAAGAACATTGATATAAGACATCACTTTTTGAGAGATCATTTTCAAAAAGGTGACATCAATTTTGAGTTTATTTGCACCAAACATCAGTTAGCTAGTATATTTACAAAGCCTTTGGATTCTGAGAGAATAAACTATATCAAACATGAGTTAGGAATGATTAATTTTGGTTAATTTTAACTTTTGGGTGACAAACTGTTTGGTGAAACTCCATTGGGTGACACACCATTGGGAGACACACCATTGGATAATCATGCCTTTTCAAATTTCACTACTTTTAATATTTCGAACCACCAGTTTAAATTGTTTCAATGACCTGATATGTACATTTTCATGATACAGAATTTGATTTCAAAATTTCATTATTATTTCAATTTTAATTTTTTTTATATACATAAATTAAAAATGATATGAAAACAAATATATGCATATTTCAAACACACCTTGAGACCAGCGTGATACTTTTGATCCCCAAGTGACCTCTCTTCTTCCAACCTTAAAACTTGCACCTTTTCTCTTACCCATCAAATGAGAAAATTTAATTTATCTGCCTGACAAAGATTAACCACCCTTATAAGTCTTCTCCAGATGAGTCAAGGACAAATAAGTAGAAAAATTGAAATCAAAGTGTACCATCTACTGTCAAAACTTTGTATCTCGAGCTTTCTAACAGAGTTCTAGTAGATGAAAGGGAAGTTGAATCAAAATGGATGTTGTTAATCATGTCTCAAGTTCTAAAATTTATTCAAGACCAAGGTTATTTTAATTGGATTTCTTTGAATGAATGACCATTTTATCCTAATCTCATTCATTATTTTTTTTCAAGATATCGAGTTTGGATTCAATTATGAGCAAGAATATTGGATGAGAGCACAAATTAAATGTGACATAAGGATATTCCCCTCAAAAAGTGATCCAAATTCTTGGGAGTTACTCATTAAGGAATTTATGATGATTATTAAGGATCTATTCCCCTACACTCTAACTTCTTTATGTATGAATATTCCTTAATAGAACTGATAGGCAATGGTATCGCACATAGGCCAGTGGATGTTGAACTCGATGGGGAGTATAGGATGCTCTTAAAATTAATTCAACATTGATTTTCCCTATGAAAGGTGATTTTTCCACCTTGAGCTATCAAGTTTTGTAATTTTTATGTCTTATTAAAAGAGGACAGAAAACCATTTTTTATAAATATCTCATGGTTCATAAATTAGAAATGATAAAACCCTATTCAAGGACTAATTTCTTGATATATTCAAATATTATTTCATCCATGCAAAAGGGAAGAGGCTTTGTCTTAGAAGATTTGGATATAGTTGTTAACTATGGTGGATTCTAAATTTTAGGGGCTATCTATTTTAGAATGATAATAAATTGGAACCCCTGTAAGAGATATTGGGTTAGAGATAATGAGAAGATGTATGAAAAATTTAACCTAGTGCATCATCCTACCAGACCAAGGGATATTGTTGACCCAGGATTGGAACCTAATGAATTTGTGGATTAATATAATGAATAAGAAGCTGTTACAAAAGAAGAAGTTTAAAAAGAACCATTTTTTATGATGAAATTGATCTAGAACTATCTATCAAATCTCCCACATTACTTTTGGTTTTCCAAGACCTCTTAATAGTCGGCCTAAGAGCGAAAATCTTGCAAAAAGTGATGAAAATAAAACATACATTTTTTGTGGGGATTAGTTTAAGAGTAGTTTGGAAACTGATTATGATGATGTGGATGATGATGAGGATGAGGAAAACAAAGATAAGAATGGAAATTAAAGTGATGTTTAGGATAATGATTTTGAACTTAGTGGTTCACCTAGAAAAATTATAAGGAAAGATGCAGAGATGCCTTCATATTTTCTTGATTCTCTGGGTGAATCTTTAGAGAAACCATACTTGACTGATAAAGTGAACCCATATCTTAAAAAGAAACATGAATTTGTTGAAAGGGATCAATCCCTATATATAGAGATCTTTCATGAAATTAAATATATTGATAGAGTTCAAATGATTTAGGTTGGTGATGAACACATAGTTGATGATTCTGTTATGGTTGAGTAGATGAGTTTTATTATTATTGTGGAACAAAATGTAGCTGAATAAGTGAAAAATAGATTATTATATAAGAATATGATAATGAAAAATTAGTTGGTATAGATGATCATGATCCTCCTGTGGATAGGAATTTGGAAGGTAAAACTTTTTTTAAAAAAAAGGATGTCCAGGTGAAAGAAGTTCTCGTTAGTGAACAGACTATTGTTGTCTAGAGTATAGAAATAGGTTCAATTGTACCTGATATTGTGGTATTTTCTACCACTACACCTGTTGTTGTAGTCGTTTTAAGACAATGGGTTGATACCATATTGGAACAGTGGGATGAATTATCAAGTGAAGTAAAGTGTCCACCCAAGGATTGTGGAACTGAGGTTTGACATTAAAGAGATCGTAAGTGATCTATGATTGATCAAATAGAATTTGGTGGTTTATTAGAAAGGTTTTCCTCTGTTCAACCTTCTGCTCATAAACATGCCTCTATTTCTCCTCCTATTTTTATAGTGGATATAGTCACAAGAAGTGACTTTAATGCCTTTGGTGAAAAGCTAATTTCATAATTCAATAAGATGTTGAGAGGTCAATCTCCTCTTCTAACCAAACATATTAAAAATGATGCACAATATTTGTTTGAATTGGTGATTCAACACATTAATCCTAAGATTCAACATCACATTAAACAATTTGAGAAACAAAATACATTAAGTACTGAACTAGAATATATAAAGTATTTTATTGTAGAACTGAAATAGTTTTCTCTACCTATTTGGATGGTATTATTAAAAGTATGGAAGATAACTCTTAAGATACCTCCACAAAACTACCTATATTTGATATTGATCTGATCTAAACAATGTTCATAGAGGAAGTTACAACTATGTATAGTGGACCATCATGTAGAAAACCTGTGATTCCTTAGGAAATTCTGAGGAAGTTTGAACAAATTACTCAACATGATCATATGATTATTAGATCGTATGCCAAGGATATGAATTCTAACCAAGAAAAAATCACCAAGTCCATCATGTTCTATCTCTCAATGATATATACAAAGTAAGAAATGGATGAAAATTTCATGTTTTTTGCTAAGAATGTGCAGATCCCCCTGTGACTCAAGAATTCAAGGAGAAAGATCACCATTTGAATGAAATGAATCTTATGTTGAGTTAGTTTATGGAAGAGAATCGAGACTTGTTAAGTGCAATGGAAATAGGTGGACAAATTATTATGAATTTCATCAATTTTATGAAGCCATTACTTCATGTTCGTGGAACTATAGTTGTTTCACATGAAGAAATTATTATAACTCATCAACTATATTTCATACTAAGAGTGACTAGATATCCTTTTTCCCATTTTATTTCCCAGTTCCAACCTTTTCCCATGCCTCCTACACAAGCTATAAAGAAACTCATGCTAGTTATTATTAGGAAAGATCGTCATCCTCAAGATATCAATGGATTTCTAACTAGTGTTCCAATTACTTTTCCAATAATACCTTTAAATTTTTTTGCTTTAGATCTATAGAGAGCCAAATACAAGGGAAAAACACAACTAGATCCTTCTACCCAACATTAAGAGTGTTGAAGTAAACATGTTTTTGATGGGATTCATGTTTTTTAATAACTTTTTGGTTCCTACTTTATGCATTACCTTTAATCCAATTTATTTCAATCTTTCTCTATTATTTTTATTACTGTATTTATAGTTTTAATATTCTAATGTTTACCTTTTTTATAATCCCAAAGGGGGATAACAATATGAAATTCCCTTTTATAGAACGCACCTTCAAATGACATATGACATTTATTCTTGATCTCTTTTTTCTTATTTCAATGATGTTTCCTTTGATAATTTTTGTTTTTTGTATTTTTTCCTTTGATACTTGATAATTATATTCTTTTTCTTATTATTAATATTTGATACCATATGTAGATACAGTTAATACTCAATCATGATTTATATTGTGATCTATCCTTTGATATCATGTTTTATATTTTTTTTGATACCTTTTATGCCATGATTTTTTATCATAAAAAGGGGGAGATTATTTACCACCATATTTTAATGATCACAAAATCATGGTTATAATGATATTAGTGAATTATGTATTTCTCTATAATAATATTTTATTCTGATATAGGTGATGAAATTGACCAAGTATGAGTCACTTCCAGTCACCATTATAGTCAAGACACCGCTAAGGTTGAGTCACTGTCAAGACTAACTCACTGTCGAGCTAACACACTGCCAGACATGTCACTTCCAAGATACAATTTGGAAAAAATTTGTATCACCATCATCCAAATTTCATTATCCTACGACACCATAAGCAAGAAAAAATCACTAAGTCTGAGACACCGTTAGACGGCACACCACTAGAGTATAAAATTGGTAATGTATGAGATAACGCCAGAAGATCTCACCATCAGGTTGTCATGCCGCTAGAGAATAAAGTTGGCTTAGTCTGAGACACTACTAGATGACATAATTCTAGATGAGTCGTCATCATCCACATACCTCCAAACATGGAAGTTGGAAAAGTTTGAGACACCACCAGAGTAAGACACCATTGGTGACATACCACTAGAACATGACATTGCCAGACCCTGAGACACCACCATATTAATCCACCACCACTATATTCTTCACTTTATTTCTATAAAACTATTCTAACAAATATATTATTGAAGTTAATGCAGAATTATATTTTTAATTATTTTCTCTTAAATTCTCATAAAAACTCATTGATGTGGATATCAGATGTGGTGTATGAGGAAACAAAATATCACGATGCATGTGAATATTCTTCATGATGCTACTATTAAAAAATAAAGAAAACCCCCTCATGTGTAAGAGATGCAATAGAAGTATCAATCATACTGTTATCAAGATGATATATTATGATTACTCAACACACATAGAGATGAAGAGTTGAACCACTACATCCTGAGAAACACACGACTAAGGAAGATGAAACTCGTACACAACAAATGCTTTCCTCCAGTCAACAATACGAGTCAGAAACACTTTTTTCTTCTAAAATTTTCAAAATAACTTGACTCAAGATGCACTAAAAATCAAATCAAGAGTCATGAGATAAATTTCAGGAGACCGATCAATTGAAAACTCTATAATCTATGATTTTTTTGTTATATTATTCTTTATTTCATTTTGGAAATTTGTGTGTATACTCTATTTTTATCACATTCACAATAACTACTATGCTGAACTAGTAGATACCTGATATCTTTTTTCTCTATTTATTTATACTCCCACATATAATTGGGGTATAGGTCCTTGTGTGGAATGTTTGTTTTTAATCTAGTGTATAAATATGGAAGTGGTTTTGTGTTACCTGGAGAGTTTGTAAACTATTATAAAACCCGATCCAAGTTGTGGATAAGCTTGTTTATTTTTTATAAAATACTTGGTGGAAGGTGGTCACTAAGTGGAGATGACTAAGTCTCTACATGAGACTAAACCTCTTATTTAAATCTTTCCAATATCTGTTTTATAATTTTATTTCCACTTTTAGAACTGAAACTATTTTAAGAAAACAAAAACTAATACTTTTATGGTTAATCTTTAATAGTGTTATTATAAAATATCAATTGAGTATACTTTCTTCAAAGGAATAAGTAATATTGTAAATTTCTTATATGATAACTAATCAATCTTTAAGAAACCTTTGGAAATATTATAATTTATAGTGATATTCCATATTGATTAATTGGGTATTTTTAAATTAATTAGGGTATTTCAAATTAATCCATTTTAAACATCAATTTTTATTGGGTACTCAATTCACCCCCTCTTGAGATACACACTCAAACCAATATTTAGGTTGTTTTTTGTGATATCGGATATATTAAGTACTAACTGAAAAGTGGAATCAATGAATAGTTTTTAATGACTGAGGATTAAAAATAATCAAGAAATTATGGAAGTTAATTTTGATTCTCATATTTGTATAGTATTTTAAAAAAGATTCTACATATGTTGTTCTGGAATGGGTTCATAATTCGTGATAATTCAAGATAATGATTGTGAAGTTAGATCATACATAAGTTATTATGAATTTTATATTGATTATAAATATATTCAAATTGAATTAATGGGATTAATAAGAATTTATACATGGTTGATTGTTTTTCGGATGCTTAAATGGTTCAAAACTATTCTAAAAATTAATTTAAATTATAAAAAATTGTCATTTAACAAAAATATTTTCATTTAATTATAGTATATTAATTGCAGAAATTGATATTATTATAGTTTATTTTTTGAAATATTTATATAATATAGAATATGATAATATTCTTGATAAATTAGTATGTGAGTATCTATAAACCTGTTAGTTATTCATTAATGGCTAAGGTGAGGGTGATGTGACATTTGTGTTATTGTTTTTTCCTATTTATTATTTTTAAAAAGTTAGGTTTTACTAATGTATTGTGGCACCCATTATGTGGGTCTTTCCTAAGGGAACCAATTATGTTAATACTTCCCCATATTTCAAATTCACTACCTAAGAAAAATGGCTATGTTACCCCCTTTTCACAATTTGGATGCAATAAGTTCATGTGATGGTTATCCCTAAGGGATAGTCTTGGATTTTAGGGGTTTAAGGTCGAATCTCATGGTATCTGTGATGTGTTAATTTACATAGGGAAAAAATAATTTTTTCTCCTCCTATGATTCAAATGTTAACCTCTTAGTAGTGAAATGATTTGAATATTAAGGAAAAAATATGTCATAAATTTATCGTATAATTAGTATAATTTATTTTTCTGAAATGAAGTATCTGCATTTTATTATCAAGGTGTCATAGTTAGTAAACAATGATTTGAATTACATGTGTATTTTTATTGTTACTACTTTCAACATAAACTCAAATATATGAATTTTTGTATATTTTAGGGGCCCTGTTAGTATTTAAATGTTTATTTTTATACTAACACCCTAAACATGACCCTCAGTGGATATAGAGCTCTTATATTTGAGATTCATGTTATGGAAAAGGACTAGTAACATAGATTAGAGTCAGTGCAGCTCAGTGGGGATGAAGTTGATGTTATCATGGTAGTGTCAGGGACCTTTTATCATTTTGGGATGAGTTTTAAAATTTTAAATAAAGATATTTTAATTTAAAATGATTAAAGGATACAACTATCATCATCACCAACTTCATCTCCAAAAAAGTTATTATTGTATTTTTTGCTTGAGACTCATCCCTATATCTTCTATGATGCTTGAACTACATTGAGAGGTAGTCATCAAAAAAGATCATTGGTACTCGGTATGGGATGACTACTGTTCAGAGTAGTTAAAGAAACATAGGTGAATGTTCAGAAGAGATGGATGATGAGTCTCAAGCAAAAAATGCAATAATAACAGTTTAGGAGATGACGTTGAAGGGTAAAATAGGTCTTTATAATTTTCACCATGGGATTAATTTAGAGGGTAATAACTAAAATTGTGGAGTAATTATTTTCTTAAATTCAATTACCTATTTCCTTCAAAATGGATGCACACTAATCGTTTGACAAAATAGTATGAATATGGAATTAAAGAGTTTATCAAGTTAGTAATAGATCATGCATATGATCCTTCTCAAGTCCTCTTTCTGTATTTACATTATTGTTATTCAAGAAAAATTAAATGTTTGACTACTCATGAAGAAAATGTTTGTTGCACATGATAATATTAAAAGTTCCAAGGAATAACAAATTACTAATTATGAAATCATAAAATTATTAGGGGATCAAAAACATATTGATAGAACAAAAACAACGAAGAAAAATTATAGTGTTGGATAAAATTATCAAGAAAAGATGTTGAGTGGGGTCAAAATGAGGATGAATATTCCTATTGATATTTATTCATGGCACCACATCCAACCAATGAAAATGGAAACCATTAAGAAATATATAGTGGTAATGTTAAAATATACATTCTATATTTTACTAAAAATTTATATATTGAAACTTTGATTTAATTTTAATTATTAATTGCAGAGTTCATTTATTTTAGAATATTTATGTAAGATATTTTTCATAATGTCTGATGGAAAATTTCATAGAGGATTTTAAACACTTCTTACCATGTTACATGTTAAGTATGCTGATTGGAAAGTAAAGCCCCACCAACCAGTTAGATATGCACACATTATAAAGTAGGAAACATGGACTGCTTTCATCAATTGTCATAATGATAAATCATTTTAGGTAAATTGTAGTTGATAATATATTATTTGAAATCTTTTATTTTATCCAATTTTATTCAAAAAAATTAATTTATTAAACAATAAAAGAGTAATGTAAATAACGAATGTGCATCAAAACCAATGTACCCATATCACCAAGCAAGGATGGGGTACACTTCATTATAGAAGAAATTGGTATGTATTTTAAATCTAAAATAAAAAATTTATGTGATATTAAACAACATATGAGATTTTTTCAAAATTTATATTGATGAATCAAAATCTGTAGCCACTTCTATCCCATTTCATGTGCTATGGAATGAGGCTTGCATAAATAAGGAGGGTAAAATAGTTTATGAAAACATAAAAAAGTAAGGGAAACATGTGTAATTATAACATAATAGTAATTTCATATGCTTTATAATAGTATTTCATAAAAATATCTATTTACGTTTATATTTTATTATATGGTTTAGACATAAGAATCAGAAGCGACCGTATCAGAAGAAAAAATACTTTTAGTAGCTTTGAAGAGGACAGAACAATATGGCCGCATTAGAGGATTAGGTGTCGGACTGTCTCCTCCAACATATATAGAGAAGATAAAACCACATGAAGATACATATAATATGGTGAAACAACTTAATACATAAATAGACTCACTTCATGATATTATTGTCCGTTCTGGTTTGGTGGACCAATGTATGATAATGGATTAAAGAAAACTAGTAGTTGAACAACAATCCACACATGAACCAAAAGACCTAACTACATTTAAGGCTATTCATTCCTCCAACCATATACCTTACCTAAGGTAATCAATTTTTTTATTAATTTTTATCCTAAATGTGAATCAAACAACTTGTGATAAATTTATATTACTAAAATTCTACAGGCTATAGTTGTATGTGATTTGTATCTTTAAATACCCACATAATGCCTTGTTGCAAGGGGTATCATGTATTATATCCTAGAAAACAAGATACAAGATAAGACCTCCCAAAATATTACATGAGAGTGGGAGATGATGTAGCTCATGAGATGACTTCTGATTTTCCTATTCCCATTGATGATCAGGATATTACAATGTTCAATGGTTCAATTGGAACTTTCATAGCATGGTCGTCTAATCTTATAAAGATACATGAGTTATGTGTTTTACAAATTTTTTCAAATGAAAAACACATAACAGTTGATGAAAAAGGGTTTGATGTGAAGTATGATATTACAGATTGATAAAGCTATGGGGAGACGGAAGGTTGGATCAAGATAATCTAGTGAATAAACCAATAAATCAAAATGAACATCCAAGAGTACCTTCTCCCCACCAGTTCTAGAGAAACATTTTTTATCCTTACAACTTCATGAAGATAACTGCATTTAAATATATAAATATGCCTTACATTCCATATAAAAAATAAATATGTGTAACTTTCATGAAAAATGTAATTAGTCATGATACTATAAATGATATTCTTAAACATGAATGGTTGGTAGTCTCAGTTGCGAGTATATACATAAGGTACATTTTCACAATATGTATTTCCAAATAGCGAGCTAGTATATTAATTAAAGTTAATAACTTTTTTTATTTTTATATGGATTTATATTAATAATAGAGACATGGAAAACCATGTGAAGAAAGATTTGGATTCATTAGTCCCTATATCATTTCTATGGGAAAACTAATGATCTACTCAAAGTGTTTGAGGAAAAAATAATAGACAATAGACACTTTTTGATGCCTACAATGCAGAAGTAAAACTCTATAATCTATTCACATAAATTATATTTTTAATTTTTTCATAACTTATTTTGTTTAGGCAGTACTGGATGCTGATTGCTGTCAATATGGATACCCCAAATATTTATTTTTTAGATCCAATGCATGGATATCCAACAAACCGACCACAAATGATGTTTATTTAGAATTTGTAATACACTAAAATAAATATTTTATAGATAAACATTGAATTATATGATTCAATCTGTATTTTAACAAGAATTTTTTATGATAGAGAGGTCACTAAATATAGGCTAAATCATGGTATGAAGTCAGTGTCTGAACAGAGAATGACCACTGATGTGGCTCTATTTTTACATAGTTTTTCCACATCTTTTTACTTAATTTTTAATGATTTAATTAATTATTTAATCACATTATACTAAATAATTGTACTTTTGTATTTTTATAGTTAACTTTGTTAATTAATCAATTTTTATAATTAATTATGTATTTTTAGTCATCAAAATAATAATTTTAATCTTACTTAACTTTTCTAATTTAATTATTTCTTAAATAGTCTTATTAAGTTGAATCTTCTTGAGTTTTTAATAAGTTAATATCTATGTTAAACAATTATTTAATCAACGTAATTATATTTAATTAAGTTAGTATTTATTTTAATTATTTTCCTTTTAACTTAGTTTCATTTAAATATTTTAACATTATTAATTAATATGTTTAGTCATCCTTCTAATCATTTATGTATATAATTTGTGTTTTAAATTAAATTAAGTTGTTCGAATTTTATTTTATGTGATCAATTAGTTGTTCAATTAATTAATCTAGTGTTATATAACATTAAATATTTAATCTTGTATATATTGATAAATTATTAAGTCACTAAATATTGATTTTAGTCTACTAGTGATGTAGGCAAGAACTTGTGGTGACTTATTTGGGTCACCGATGCTAATCTTTAGTATTTGCTGCTACTCTGTAATTAACTTGTATAGTTATCTTAATTTCAGTCTTTTATAATCTTAGTTTATTAATCATCTAGGTTTTAATTTAAGTGTTGTCTAATTAATAATCTTAGTTGTTGTTTTATAATTATAAAGATTTATAAAAATCCTGTTTTAATTAATGATGTTAATCTATTTAGTAAATAATTATTTTCAATCCATGTTTTAAATTACTTATGTTTTAATTTTTTTAGTTCAATTTGTTTTTTTTAAGGTCACTATTAGTAGTCTACCTGTGACCCTTTTTTTGTAACGGTAACCTTTCATTTCCCTTACCGGTAACCTCATCTTTTAATTCTAACGGCGAGCTTATTATTTTATTTTATAATGGCAATCTTTTTTATTTTTATTTTGTAGTAGTGACCCTTATTTTTCTAATATATCAGTACCATTATTTTTTTCTGTTTTCGTGTAACGGTGACCCTCGCTCCCCTGTTTCAGTTCCTTTTTCTCACCATTCTATTCACGCACATCCATTTCACCACACTATTTTCCACTCCTTTTCAGTGCCCTGTCGCTGCACCTCACCGTTTCATCCCACCATCTCACTATTTCCCTGCAATACCCACCACTCTTCACACCGTTTTCACCATCTCTACCGAATGGATCCACAATGACTCAATACCATAGAATACAAGCAACCCAGAATACATACCCGGACCCGAATATTTTAGTTCCAAACTCAAATCAACACAGAAAAGTTTCCACAAAATCAATTTTCATGTAGTTCGTTTCTGTTGAATGATTACCGCTGGACCAGGAACCCTCGTGTTCCACTTTGGTGTACCAAAACCTCCTGTTCAACGATGTTAATGCTTAGAATCGAATTGGTTGGATCCAAATTTTGGATTCATGTTTCTTCCATGGAAGCTGAACAGGAGGATGGCCACAACACTGGATTTTGAGGTTTCGTTGTCGCTACGAGGAAGTGGAGAGAGTTTTTGCGCTGAGGAAGTAATTTGAGCCCGATTCTACACTCACCGTTGCTGGATGCCGCTGGAGTCGAGGGAAGTCAGATGGTCGTGGGTGTTTGGTGGTGAATCCAATGTTAAAAGGAAGATTTGAAGCCAGCAGACATGCACACAGCTGAGAAGGTGTTGCGCCTTGTATCATGTAGAAGAAGAGGTCGTCGGGGTCAGGAGGAAGAAATGTGTCGCTGATATAGGGTAGCTGTGTCGCTGCCACAGGCCGTCGTTGCTGGAAGGAGGAAGAGTTGGGACACTGCTTTTGGAGTTGCCGAGCCACCGTGGAGCTAAGGAGGAGGTCACCACAACTTTTGGAAGAAAAATTGAAACCATTTATCCCCTGCTGTGTGCCAATAATTGGGGGCAAAGGAGATAAGCTCAATTTAAAAAAAAATAACAAACAAATAAGCAAATAAAAAGTATAATAATAAAAAAGTCTATAAAGTAATGTTCAATAATTAATTAAATTTGGATATTAAAATAATTAAATTAACTAATTAATCTAATTTGTAATAAAATTTAACTTTTTATAAAATAAATTAATTGTTATTAGTGTAATTTGAGAAGTTAATTAAGTTATGTTAACTAATTATTAATAATATTTATATTAATAAAATGAATTAATGAATAATAATAAATTAAAATCATAATAATTTCATTTAATTAAATATCAAATAATAAATCAATAACTAGAATAATAATAATTAATTAATATGAAATAATTATTATCATTTAAATTATTTATTAATTAACTTTAGTTTTCTTTAAATAAATATTATAGCATTAGAAAACTTTTAAAAAAAATAACAACTATAAAATATTAATTATCTTTCTTCATGTATTAGTTGTTTTATTTTGTTTTTAACATGTGCAGGTTCAAACCAAAGTCGAAAACCTGTCCAAGTGCTTCAAACTAACTCATCTATAGTTAGTTGTGAGAGAAAAAACTAGCGCGACGTGCCAGTTGCGAAAAAATGATCATGTAGTTTATTTGTGAAGGGATTTAAAAGTCGGTGGAAGATGTTTGGTGACATGTAATAGAATACAGAGTGCTAATTAAAGTAGAGAAAGCAGCAGAATTGACGAGAGGATTCAAAAGGAGAGGGATTATTCTCTTTCCACTTCACATCATTTCTAGAGAAATAACTCTTGGGAGTTAGCAGAGCAGCACTGGAGACGATCTGGAGGCCTTGCAGCCCAAGTGCAGAGTAGTATTAGGGGAGTTCTTCTTCCTTCGTGTTGGAATTCTTGTACTCTGTTCCTGTATGCCTTTATTTCCTATATTGATAATGAACAAATTGATTGGCTAAATCTTCGATCTCGGGGAATTACTACTTCTACTTGTAACTTTTCTTCATTTTTACTTAATACATTAATGTGTTCAATATCAATCGGAGAGATTGATGCTGAGTTCATTCTGTTGGAACCACTTTGTGTATAAGGTTGTATTTGTTGTCAATAGTTGTCAATGAAGATCAAAATGAAGGACATCAAGAAGTACTCCAATGAAATGGAGGAATGGAGAGTCAGACGATTGTTGTACTGATCGTAAGTTCAAAGAACATGTGTCAAAGGTGATACATTGTTTACAACAATGAAGAATGTGAGGTGTAATCCATCCAGGATGATTAAAGAAGAATGGGGTTTTTGGATGAATTCCATGCAATTCCTCCTTATTGCATGAGAAACATGGGTTTTGATGAAGACCATGCAATTACTCATGATTGCATGAGAACCATGCAAGAGACTTCTTGATGAATAGAATCACATGGTTTGCATGAAGTAGATCATGACAGTTGATGAAGAAGACAATGTTCCAATGATTGGAATTCTAAGAAGGTCGTGCAATGATTGGAATTCTGCGATAGCCATGCACATCACATTGTCATAGAAGATGATGATGCTGAAGCTATGCCTTCAAAGAATACATATCACAATAGTGGAGTTTGTGATAAAAGCAAAAGAGTTGCTGAAGGATTCATATCACCAAGAAGAAGTGTTGTTGAGGTGATCGTGCTTGTTGACAAAGCAAACAGACGACATAAAAATTTTCTTACAAAGGAGATTCCATGGTGGCATGTCGAGTTTGAGGACTGTGGATAATGATCCATGTTTTATTCAAGGAACATCCACAAAGGAATGGATGATCTGGAGGCAGAAAAAAAGAGAAAATACAAGGTGGCACCGTTTTCCAGTGTTTGCCAAATTTTTGGGGTCCAAAATCTGGAAGTTGCTAAGCATCGCGAAAAGTGGTTTTCCATGAAGATAATAATTAAATATGGAAAAGGCATGAATTTAATGAAGATGGGATGCATGGATTGGATTTTGCGAAGACCAGAAGAATGGAGGTGGTGATTCTTCGTGATTACGTCAAGCTTCGCGAACGGCAGAGGCTGGAGAGCTTCGCAGCGATGAAGGGCTTTGCAAGGGAGCTTCACGGCGATGAAGGGCTTTGCGAGGGAGCTTCGCGGCGAAGGTGCGAATTAATTGAAGGGATGCTCTGCGATTTCGACGAGCTCCGCGAATGGAAAATTTCCGTAGTGCTTCACGATTTTGAGAGAATTCTGGCGGGAACTTCAGAGCTTCGCGATTTGAGCTGACGTGGCATTGACTCCGCACGGAAAGTTCGACGGTCGGTGGAAATGCCTATAAATATAGGTCGACCCCCTCAAGAGAAGGAGAGAGAGCTCTCAACAAAAATCCTTTGCTCTCGATTCGCAAAGTTCACTCGTGAAGGCAGTGTGCTTCACGAAAGAGGATCTTCGCGATGGCTATTCTAGCTCCGCGAAAGTCGTGCGCCCCGCATTGGCTCAGTGAGCTTCGCGAAGAGGCAGGAGCTCTACGATAGCCAAACATTGCGAAGTCCGGAGCATCGCGAGAGTGCTTCGCGATTGAGCTTTGCGAAAAGGCAAGGACTCCGCGAAGGCTTGTTTGAGATTTGCAAAATTGGGAGCCTTGCGAAGTAGGGTACTTTGTGAAGGCCCTTTCCAAAGGTTGTTTGCCCAGTGGATAGGGAAAAAAGGGGTATTCATCAGTGGATGAAGTTTGGACTTCAACAGAGAATCATTTATTGAGAAATCACACAAGTGATTGTAATTCAGGCAAATGAAGACAAGGGGATCTAGTGCATTTAGTCATTGCACTAAAGTAAAAGGTTGAATACAAAAGAGCATCAACTCAGGACTCGGATGCAAGCAAAGTCTCATGCTGAACAGGAGACAAAGACTTCAATGATAATCTATTGAAGAGACATTCATGTCTATAAACTGAGTGAGACTTCACCAACGGCAGTGAGCCAGGGGGAGTCAACGAGAGTGACCCGAGGGAATCAGTGAGCTATCCTTGAACCTTTGTAAAGGCAGTGAGCCTGGGACAGAGTGACTGTGCCCAAACAATTGTAATCTACAGCTAGTGAAGCATAGTGGATTCAGGTACGACCGACAACCTGTCGGCGTATGCTCCCTGGACATATCCCTTAGTGGTGAACCAAGTAAAAATAGATGTTTCATCTCTCTGCATGTGAATGTATCATTGCTGCTCATATCCTTCATACAGGTTTAAGTAGTTCCTACCAATGTGGGAACAAGATCCACAACTTTAAGAAGAAAAAGTTGACACCATGATTCACCCCTCCCCTCTCAGGGTGTCCCGGGGTCCTACAAGTGGTATCAGAGGGAGGTTGACATATGTTGTATATTCTCTAGTAATTCTATTCAGAAGAGGATTTGACTTTCTTTCCTAAAGTCAACAATGAAGAGCAGTCTTGATGAAGATTCAGTCATTTATGAGCAGAGGTCTACATCTAGCAAGACCCTGACAAACAGGAAAAAGAAAGAGAAGAAGCAGATAAAGAAGTCCCTCATGACCAAAGAAGATATTGTGTCTTGTTCTCCATGCCATTCCAATTATGAAGAAACATTAGGCTTGGAAAGTATCAAGCAGGTGGCTCAGGATTCTTCCAGAGTAAAGGATGACACCCCTAATTCAAGCTTTCAGGAAAAACTCAAAACATATCTGCATGATATTCCTGAAGAAAGGGTTGCGATTATTTGTAGCCTATTCCAATCTATGCAGGTTGAGATCACTCGATTAGAAAGGGAAGCTGATAATATGGAAAAGGGGTTGGAAAGAAAAGTTCTATAAATTATGAAGCTCACCAAACAGGTGAAAGTCTTTGAAGAAAAAGAGGAAGTCAATAAGACTCTAAAAGAAAGGATCCATGCACTTGAAGCTGAGCTAAAGAAGATCAATGAAGTCAAGAGTTTTGGTTTGGAAGAAACTTCCCTGAAATTCAATGAACTTGACTCTTTGTTACAAAACAAAGTTAAGATGCATGAGGATGAGGTTTAAAGATTGAAGAAGACTTATGAAGAGAAGATGATCATGATTGAAGATCATAAGATCATCCTTAATAATGAAAGTCAAAAATTGGAAGCCCAATTGACAAATCTTGAGAAGACACATATTGATACTCCACAAAAGAATGAGACAGGAGATGCTGGTACTCAATGTTCATTAGAGGCTACTAAAGCTGAAGTACCTCAAACATGTGACAAGAAGATTATGACAACTCTTGAGTGTCAACCTCAAGAATTAGTCGTTGCTGGTACTCAATGCTCACTGGAGGATTCTATTGTCAAAAGACCTCCAACATGTGATAAGAAGATCATGACTTCACTCATTGATCTATCACAAGCAACTGAGAAAGTGAAGGTACCATCCAAACCATCTTGTACTCATGTTTATAAATACATTCCTACAATCAGTGCAGGTTGGAAGAAAAGTTCTAAGCAAGTATGGATGAGGAAATGTGAGAGGAATAAACCTACCACCATGGCTAGGGTGGATGAGAAGCAAAATTAGGAAGTTGGTTCCTCAAATAGAGCACAAAAGATTAAGAAGATGGCCCAACAACCTCATACAGAAGAAACAAAGGAGAATAGATTTGTGGGCCAATGTTGGTGCTACAACAGATTTGGGCACTGTGCACTGGATTGTTTTTACAATCCCTTACATGGAAAAGCACAGGGAAAGCCTATATCAAAGGGAAGGAATCCATAGAAGAAGAAGAAACATCCGCAGATCCAAAATCATCTGTTCACCGCAAACAGATTTGGAATTTTTTATAACATCTGTGATGTATGCAATGGTAGAGGTCACGTGGAAAGTACATGCCCACATCAATATGCTTTCACTGTTGATAAGAAAAGAATACCTCTGATGCCGGAAAAGAATGAAGCAGCTACCTTGGGAAGAAATCAGAAGAATGTTATGAACACATAATTTCCCAGGAAGATCTCAAGTAGGGAAGCTGAGAAGACCCAGGATTTTAGATCCATGAAATTGAAGGTTCATTCATCCAAAAGAAACACTAAGTGGGATGAAACTCAGATGAACCCATGTGGAAGACCCAAACCAGCTGAAACAGTTCCAAATGACATATTGGTCATCTGGCCAAAAGATTTGAAAATAATGAGGAAACTTGAAGATGAAAAGGCCAAGGCTGGTGACAAAGGAAAAGGAAAACTTTCACATGATGAAGACACAGTGCATGAGAGATTGCAAAAAAAGAGAAATACACGTTTCAAAGAAGTTCTGTGTGAGAGATGCAAGAAATATGGTCACATTGCAAAAGGATGCCTAACCTTAATACCAAAACAAGAAGCATTCTTTAAGAGGAGTAAGAATGTATCATTCATGGTGGCTGTTAAGAAGAACAATTCTCCACACAAAGCAGAAGAGAATGTGAAAAGAGCCATGACACATCAACACATATCAGAACATATGTTCAAATGCGCAGGCATGAAGACTGGAGTGAACAGAGGAACTTGGTTGAGAAAAGAACCTCAACCATGCAGGTCTTGTTGATGAAGCAAGGAGGAACCACCTTATTCCCGTAATCATTTGTGTATTGTATTTGTGCTAATAATGCAGGGAATTGAAGGTGAAGCATGCTCTCAGGGGGAGAACCTGAGAAGTAGTGATTGTTGTCAACTCTTGATAGCCAAGCTAAACAAGATTCCATCCTTAGTAGATTATTCAATTGATATTCAAAGATTATGATGATGAAGGATCACTCTTGATGAAGATGATGAGGAGTGTTTCCCTTGAGGGGGAGAAAAATGAAGAAGCTTCCACAATCACTGTATCAATCAATATCAACTCCAGCTGGACTCAAAAGTAGTTACTCTGTGAATTTCTTGAAGAACATGTCAATGGAGAAGGTATGCCATTTCTCAATCTCTATCCCTTGGTTACTCAGATCAAAGATCATTCTACAAAGGTGGAGTAATTGAATTGATCAGTGACATAAGAAGAATGGATGTGCCCCAAGGTCACTTATCCTACAGATAGCACTTGAATGTTTTTGATCAGTTTACTGATGTAAGTGCAGGAATTTCAGGTTGATCGTTCCCTATCGCATTTTATTTCTTATGCCTGAAATAAAAGTGGTAAACCCTTGAATACAAAATACATGAGTTCTCATCTCATGTTGGTATCATGATCTGTGAATAATGGACAGCCTTGTTGACTTAATCAAATCCTCTTGTTTTCTACATCGATCATTGCTCAAGTAGACTTAGAGTGAAATGATTAATGAAACATTGCTTAAGTATGGATTGATACCCTCTCTACTAGGTGCTTTGTATTTCTTGTCAATAAGGGGGAGAGAAAGTGAAATGAAAGTTTGAAAAGAAAGGTTTATTGAAGAGAAGATTCTCATTTTGACATTGACGAATTCATTTCAGAATATGTACAAGGTATTGAAAAAAAAATACCAAGGGGGAGATTGTTGGAACCACTTTGTGTATAAGGTTGTATTTGTTGTCAATAGTTGTTAATGAAGATCAAAATGAAGGAGATCAAGAAGTACTCCAATGAAATGGAGGAATGGAGAGTCAGACGATTGTTGTACTGATCGTAAGTTCAAAGAACATGTGTCAAAGGTGATACATTGTTTACAACAATGAAGAATGTGAGGTGTAATCCATCTGAGGATGATTAAAGAAGAATGGGGTTTTTGGATGAAGTCCATGCAATTCCTCCTTATTGCATGAGAACTATGGGTTTTGATGAAGACCATGCAATTACTCATGATTGCATGAGAACCATGCAAGAGACTTCTTGATGAATAGAATCACGTGGTTTTCATGAAGTAGATCATGACAGTTGATGAAGAATACAATGTTCTAATGATGGGAATTCTAAGAAGGTCGTGCAATGATTGGAATTCTGCGAAATCCATGCACATCACATTGTCATAGAAGATGATGATGCTGAAGCTATGCCTTCAAAGAATACATATCACAATAGTGGAGTTTCTGATAAAAGCAGAAGAGTTGCTGAAGGATTCATATCACCAAGAAGAAGTGTTGTTGAGGTGATCGTGCTTGTTGACAAAGCAAACAGACGACATAAAAATTTGTTGACAAAGGAGATTCCATGGTGGCATGTCGAGTTCAAGGAATGTGGATAATGATCCATGTTTTATTCAAGGAACATCGACAAAGGAATGGATGATCTGGAGGTGGACAAAAAGAGCAGATACAAGGTGGCGCCGTTTTCCAGTGTTTGCCAAATTTTTGGGGTCCAAAATCTGGAAGTTGCTGAGCATCGTGAAAAGTGGTTTTCCATGAAGATAATAATTAAATATAGAAAAGGCATTAATTTCACGAAGATGGGATGCATGGATTGGATTTTTCAAAGACCAGAAGAATGGAGGTGGTGATTCTTCACGATTACGTCAAGCTTCGCGAACGGCAGAGGCTGGAGAGCTTCGCAGCGATGAAGGGCTTTGCAAGGGAGCTTCGCGGCGATGAAGGGCTTTGCAAGGGAGATTCGCGGTGAAGGTGCGAAGTAATTGACGGGATGCTCCGCGATTACGACGAGCTCCATGAATGGAAAATTGCCGTAGTGCTTCACGATTTTGAGAGAATTCTGGTGGGAACTTCAGAGCTTCGCGATTTGAGCAGACATGGCATTGACTTCGCGCGGAAAGTTCAAGGGTCGGTGGAATTGCCTATAAATACAGGTCGACCCCCTCAAGAGAAGGTGAGAGAGATCTCAATGAAAATTCTTTGCTCTCGGTTCGCAAAGTTCGCTCGCGAAGGCAGTGTGCTTCGCGAAAGAGGAGCTTCGTAACAGCTATTCTAGCTCTGCGAAAGTCGTGCGCCCCGCGTTGGCTCAGTGAGCTTCGTGAAGAGGCAGGAGCGCTGTGATAGCCAAGCATTGTGAAGGCCGGAGCATCGCGAGAGTGCTTCGTGATTGAGCTTTGTGAAAACGTAGGGACTCCGCGAAGGCTTATTTGAGCTTTACAAAATTGGGAGCCTTGCGAAGTGGGGTACTTTGTGAAGGCCCTTTCCAAAGGTTGTTCACCCAGTGGATAGGGGAAAAAGGGGTATTCATTAGTGGATGAAATTTGGACTTCAAAAGAGAATCATTTATTGAGAAATCACACAAGTGATTGTAATTTTGGAAAACGAATACAAGGGGATCTAGTGCATTCAGTCATTGCACTAAAGTAAAAGGTTGAATACAAAAGAGCATCAACTCAGGACTATGATGCAAGAAAAGTCTCATGGTGAACAAGAGACAAAGACTTCAATTCTAATCTATTGAAGAGACCTTCATGTCTATAAACTGAGTGAGACTTCACCAATGGTAGTGATCCAGGGGGAGTCAATGAGAGTGACCTGGGGGAAGCAGTGAGCTATCCATGAACCTTTGTAAAGGCAGTGAGCCTGGGACAGAGTGACTGTGCCCGAACAATTGTAATCTACAGCTAGTGAAGCATAGTGGACTTAGGTACGACCGACAACCTGTCGGCGTATGCTCCTTAGACGTATCCCTTAGTGGTGAACCAAGTAAAAATAGTTGTGTCATCTCTCTGCATGTCAATGTATTATTGCTGGTCATATCCTTCATACAAGTTTAAGTAGTTCCTACCAATGTGGGAACAAGATCCACAACTTTAAGAAGAAAAAGTTGACACCCTGATTCACCCCTCCCCTCTCAGGGTGTCCCGGGGTCCTACAAGTGGTATCGGAGGGAGGCTGATGTATGTTGGATATTCTCCAGTAATTCTATTCAGAAGAGGATTTGACTTTCTTTCCTAAAGTCAATAATGAAGAGCAGTCTTGATGAAGATTCAGTCATTTCTGAGCAGAGGTCTACATCTAGCAAGACCCTGACAAACGGGAAAAAAAAGAGAAGAAGCAGATAAAGAAGTCCCTCATGACCAAAGAAGATATTGTGTCTTGTTCTCCATGCCATTTCAATTATGAAGAAACATTAGGCTTGGAAAGTATCAAGCAGGTGGCTCAGGATTCTTCCAGAGGAAAGGATGACACCCCTAATTCAAGCTTTCAGGAAAAACTCAAAACATATCTGCATGATATTCCTGAAGAAAGGGTTGTGATTATTTTTATCCTATTCCAATCTATGCAGGTTGAGATCACTCGATTATAAAGGGAAGCTGACAATATGGAAAAGGGGTTGGAAAGAAAAGTTCTGGAAAGTATGTAGCTCACCAAACAGGTGAAAGTCTTTGAAGAAAAAGAGGATGTCAATAAGACTCTAAAATAAAGGATCCATGTACTTGAAGCTGAGCTGAAGAAGAGAAATGAAGTCAAGAGTTTTTGTTTGGAAGAAACTTCCATGAAATTCAGGGAACTTGACTCTTTGTTACAAAACAAATTTAAGATGCATGAGGATGAGGTTGAAAGATTGAAGAAGACTTGTGAAGAGAATATGATCATGATTAAAGATCAGAAGATCATCCTCAATAATGAAAGTCAAAAATTGGAAGCCCAATTGACAAATCTTGAGAAGACACATATTGATACTCCAAAAAAGAATGAAACAGGAGATGCTGGTACTCAATGTTCATTGGAGGCTACTAAAGTTGAAGTACCTCTAACATGTGACAAGAAGATTATGACAACTCTTGAGTGTCAACCTCAAGAATCAGTCGCTGCTGGTACTCAATGCTCACTAGAGGATTATATTGTCAAAAGACCTCCAACATGTGATAAGAAGATCATGACTTCACTCATTGATCTATCACAAGCAACTGAGAAAGTGAAGGTACCATCCAAACCATCTTGTACTCATGTTTATAAATACGTTCCTACAATAAGTGCGGGTTGGAAGAAAAGTTCTAAGCAAGTATGCATGAGGAAAGGTGAGAGGAATAAACCTACCACCATGGCTAGGGTGGATGAGAAGAAAAAGTAGGAAGTTGGTTCCTCAAATAGAGCACAAAAGATTAAGAAGATGGCCCAACAACCTCATACAGAAGAAACAAAGAAGAAAAGATTTGTGGGCCAATGTTGGTGCTGCAACAGATTTGGGCACTGTGCACTGGATTGTTTTTACAATCCCTTACATGGAAAAGCACAGGGAAAGCCTATATCAAAGGGACGGAATCCAGAGAATAAGAAGCAACATCCACAGATCCAGAAGCATCTTTTCACCGCAAACAGATTTGGAATTTTTGATAACATCTGTGATGTATGCAACGGTAGAGGTCACATGGCAAGTACATGCCCACATCAATATGCTTTCACTGTTGATAAGAAAAGAATACCTCTGATGCTAGAAAAGAATGAAGCAGCTACCTTGGGAAGAAATCATAAGAATGTTGTGAACACATAATTTCCCAGGAAGATCTCAAGCAGGGAAGCTGAGAAGACCTAGGATTTTAGATCCATGAAATTGAAGGGTCATTCATCCAAAATAAACACTAAGTGGGATGAAACTCAGATGAACCCATGTGGAAGACCCAAACCAGCTGAAACAGTTCCAAATGACATATTGGTCATCTGGCCAGAAGATTTGAAAAGAATGAGGAAACTTGAAGATGAAAAGGCCAAGGCTGGTGACAAAGGAAAAGGAAAACTTTCACATGATGAAGACACAGTGCATGAGAGATTGAAAACAAAGAGAAACACACGTTTCAAAGAAGTTCTGTGTGAGAGATGCAATAAATCTGGTCACATTGCAAAAGGATGCCTAGCCTTAATACCAGAACAAGAAGCATTCCTTAAGAGGAGTAAGAATGTATCATTCATGATGGCTGTTAACCAGAACAATTCTCCACACAAAGCAGAAGATAATGTGAAAAGAGCCATGCCACATCAACACATATCAGAACATATGTTCAAATACCCAGGCATGAAGACTGGAGTGAACAGAGGAACTTGGTTGAGAAAAGAACCTCAACCATGCAGGTCTTGTTGATGAAGCAAGGAGGAACCACCTTATTCCCGTAATCATTTGTGTATTGTATTTGTGCTAATAATTCAGGGAATTGAAGGTGAAGCATGCTCTCAGGGGGAGAACCTGAGAAGTAGTGAATGCTGTCAACTCTTGACAGTCAAGCTAAAGAAGATTCCATCCTTAGTAGATTCTTCAATTGATATTCAAAGATTATGATGATGAAGGATCACTCTTGATGAAGATGACGAGGAGTGATTCCCTTGAGGGGGAGAAAAATGAAGAAGCTTCCACAATCAATGTGTCAATCAATATCAACTCCAGCTGGACTCAAAAGCAGTTACTCTGTGAATTTCTTGAAGAACATGTCAATGGAGAAGTTATGACATTTCTCAATCTCTATCACTTGGTTACTTAGATCAAAGATCATTCTACAAAGGGGTAGTAACTGAATTGATCAGTGACATAAGAAGAATGGATGTGCCCCAAGGTCACTTATCCTGCAGATAGCACTTGAATGTTTTTGATCAGTTTGCTGATGTAAGTGCAGGAATTTCCGGTTGATCATTCCCTATCACATTTTATTTCTTATGCTTGAAATAAAAGTGGTAAACCCTTGAAGACAAAATACATGAGTTCTCATCTCATGTTGGTATCATGATCTGTGAATAATGGACAGCCTTGTTGACTTAATCAAATCCTCTTGTTTTCTACATCGAGCATTGCTCAAGTAGACTTAGAGTGAAATGATTAATGAAACATTTCTTAAGTATGGATTGATACCCTCTCTACCAGGTGCTTTGTATTTCTTGTCAATAAGGGGGCGATAAAGTGAAATGAAAGTTTGAAAAGAAAATTTGATTGAAGAGAAGATTCTCATTTTGACATTGACGAATTCATTTCAGAATATGTATAAGGTATTGACAAAAAAATACAAAGGGGGGGATTGTTGGAACCACTTTGTGTATAAGGTTGTATTTGTTGTCAATAGTTGTCAATGAAGATCAAAATGAAGGAGATCAAGAAGTACTCCAATGAAATGGAGGAATGGAGAGTCGAACGATTGTTGTACTGATCGTAAGTTCAAAGAACATGTGTCAAAGGTGATACATTGTTTACAACAATGAAGAATGTGAGGTGTAATCCATCTGAGGATGATTAAAGAAGAATGGGGTTTTTGGATGAAGTCCATGCAATTCCTCCTTATTGCATGAGAACTATGGGTTTTGATGAAGACCATGCAATTACTCATGATTGCATGAGAACCATGCAAGAGACTTCTTGATGAATAGAATCACATGGTTTGCATGAAGTAGATCATGAAGGTTGATGAAGAAGACAATGTGCCAATGATTGGAATTCTAAGAAGGTCGTGCAATGATTGGAATTCTGCGATAGCCATGCACATCACATTGTCATAGAAGATGATGATGCTGAAGCTATGCCTTCAAAGAATACATATCACAATAGTGGATTTTGTGATAAAAGCGGAAGAGTTGCTGAAGGATTCATATCACCAAGAAGAAGTGTTGTTGAGGTGATCGTTCTTGTTGACAAAGCAAACAGACGACATAAAAATTTGTTGACAAAGGAGATTCCATGGTGGCATGTTGAGTTCGAGGAATGTGGATAATGATCCATGTTTTATTCAAGGAACATCGACAAAGGAATAGATGATCTAGAGGTGGACAAAAAGAGCAGATACAAGGTGGCGCCGTTTTCCAGTGTTTGCCAAATTTTTGGGGTCCAAAATCTGGAAGTTGCTGAGCATCGTGAAAAGTGGTTTTCCATGAAGATAATAATTAAATATAGAAAAGTCATGAATTTCGCGAAGATGGGATTCATGGATTGGATTTCGCAAAGACCAGAAGAATGGAGGCGGTGATTCTTCACGATTACGTCAAGCTTCGCGAACGGCAGAGGCTGGAGAGCTTCGCAGCGATGAAGGGATTTGCAAAGGAGCTTCGCGGCGATGAAGGGCTTTGCAAGGGAGCTTCGCGGCGAAGGTGCGAAGTAATTGACGGGATGCTCCGAGATTACGACGAGCTCCACGAATGGAAAATTGTCGTAGTGCTTCACGATTTTGAGAGAATTCTGGTGGGAACTTCAGAGCTTCGCGATTTGAGATGACGTGGCATTGACTTCGCACGGAAAGTTCAAGGGTCGGTGGAATTGCCTATAAATACAGGTCGACCCCCTCAAGAGAAGGTGAGAGAGATATCAATGAAAATTCTTTGCTCTCGGTTCGCAAAGTTCACTCGCGAAGGCAGTGTGCTTCGCGAAAGAGGAGCTTCGTAACAGCTATTCTAGATCCGCGAAAGTCGTGCGCCCCGCGTTGGCTCAGTGAGATTCGTGAAGAGGCAGGAGCACCGTGATAGCCAAGCATTGCGAAGGCCGGAGCATCGCGAGAGTGCTTCGCGATTGAGCTTCGCGAAAACATAGGGACTCCGGGAAGGCTTATTTGGGCTTTGCAAAATTGGGAGCCTTGCGAAGTAGGGTACTTTGTGAAGGCCCTTTACAAAGGTTGTTCACCCAGTGGATAGGGGAAAAAGGGTATTCATCAGTGGATGAAATTTGGACTTCAAAAGAGAATCATTTATTGAGAAATCACACAAGTGATTGTAATTCTGGAAAACGAATACAAGGGGATCTAGTGCATTCAGTCATTGCACTAAAGTAAAAGGTTGAATACAAAAGAGCATCAACTCAGGACTCTGATGCAAGCAAAGTCTCATGGTGAACAAGAGACAAAGACTTCAATGCTAATCTATTGAAGAGACCTTCATGTCTATAAACTGAGTGAGACTTCACCAATGGTAGTGAGCCAGGGGGAGTCAACGAGAGTGACCCGAGGGAAGCAGTGAGCTATCCCTGAACCTTTGTAAAGGCAGTGAGCCTGGGACAGAGTGACTGTGCCCGAACAATTGTAATCTACAGCTAGTGAAGCATAGTGGACTCAGGTACGACCGACAACCTGTCGGCGTATGCTCCTTGGACGTAGCCCTTAGTGGTGAACCAAGTAAAAATAGTTGTGTCATCTCTCTGCATGTCAATGTATCATTGCTGGTCATATCCGTCATATAGGTTTAAGTAGTTCCTACCAACGTGGGAACAAGATCCACAACTTTAAGAAGAAAAAGTTGGCACCCTGATTCACCCCTCCCCTCTCAGGGTGTCCCGGGGTCCTACACATTCAATGGATTTTCACCACTTGAACTTAATTTTCAAAACTCCGCAATCAAATCGGTGAGATTGATCGTGGACACATCTTTAGAAAAATAATAAATTCACAATTACGTTGAGACTTACGGTGATTTCGGCTATTTTCATTATTTTTTTGAAGATTTCACAGTTGATTTGTTTTGGAGTGGCAAACTCTGAAATCAATCAGCCTGTGTGACTTAACTCTTGGTGAGGGAGAAATTCATTCTCTTTTTTTGTGGTGCAATGAACTAAAATTTAAGTGAATTGGAATACTTTTAAAACTAGTAGAATTGAGACTTTTCTCCGGTCATTTTACTTGATTTTTCACTATAAGAATTATATATATATATTTCTTACTATTTTTAGCATTTTTCTGGTTTCATTATAGTTTAGAAAAAAAACTCAAAAAGAATGTAGTGTTTCATTAGTGCACAATATAATAATGATTTTTCAATAAAATAGATAATCTATTCCACTACTGACAACAGTGGGATTTTTTTTGAATGTTTTTAGAAGAATAGTGGTAAAATTTTCCTTCTTTGTGGGTTCGACCCTGCTTTCCACATATACTGTAGTTAGTAGGAATATAAATATTAAATTTTGACAGGCTTAAATGATAGGCCTAGGTCAAGTTTTTGGCGCCATTTCCGGGGAAGGCACAAGCCATTATTTTTCTAAAAAATTAAAAAAAAATTATAAAAAATACCAAAAAATTAAAAAAAATAAAACTATAAAAAATAAGCTCTATTTACTACTGAATTGTTACTGTTTTCTGTATTGATGAACTTCTGTTTGTTCTACTGTTGTGCTATTTTTAACTGTTATTACACTTTTCATGAGATCAAGAGAATTCATTGTTACATTAGAGTCTTCAAACTCTGAACTAGAAAAACATTTAACTGCTCCTTAAAAAAATTGAAGTGGAGAATCTAGATATTAGAGTTGATCGGAACATGAATGTGCAACAACCCATAGTTCCAGCTTTTCAGTTACATAAACATAGGGAATTTTAAATTCTAACTCTATCAAGTAACCCATCATGTATTAGGTTGACTCCTTGGTCTAGGAACTATGAAATTAAGCAGTCTCACCTTTCTCAACTTCCTTCATTCAGTGGTCTTCCAGGAGAGGATTCACTTGAGTTCATTAGAGAGTTTTATAGTTCTGTACAACAATTACCTCTGATAGATCTTTGTGAGGAGGAGTTGAGATTGAGGATGTTTTCATTTTGACTGAAGTGGAGGGCTAAGACTTGGTTTCATAACTTAGATAATGAACTTTTTGAGACCTGGGAAGATGTGTTTACTGCCTTTTTGTCCAAATTCTATCCTAGGAACACCACCTCTGAGATTAGGTACAAAATTACAGGGTTTCTTCTGGATGAGGGAGAGTTATTTCATTAGGCATGGGATAAGTTTAGAAGTCTCCTTAGACAAAGTCCCAATCACCATTTTTCTCCCCATCTACTCATGGAATCCTTCTATAATGCTCTCACCCCTTACAACCAAAATTTAGTTGATCAGTTCTATGGGGGTGACTTTTCTAACTCCGCTGCAGATGAGATAAAACTTTTGTATGACAAGCTTGATAAAAAATCTCAGCACAACTACTCTTGGAAGAGGGTCGTCCATAGAGGTGAAGACAATCCTCAGGATGCTGTTGTTAGTGGTAGGGTATTAAGGGAGCAATGTAATCATTGTGGGATTTTCAGTCACACACATACATGTTGTCCTAATTTTGATCTCCCTGTCCAGTTTGATGAGAGTGCCAAATTTTTGTATTTTATAACTAGGAACCAAGGGATAAATGATCAATACTCCAATCAGTACACTTCTAGTTATCAAAATCACCCAAAATTGTTCTGGAAAGAACAAGGGTTAATAAGACAGACCACTACCCCTAACTACCAATCGCACTCTAAAATTTTTAACTCAGATCAATATGGGGGCGAATCTTCTAATTCTCAAGGGGAGTTAAAGGGGATGTTGCAACAAGTTTTGGGAGAAATTAGTTCATTTTGGAAGGAAACAGATGGTAAGATTCACAATTTAGAACATAAAATAATTCAAATGGCTAAGTATCAAGGTGATAAGGAAAAGTGGAAGCTGCCAAACACTTCAATAATTAATCCAAGAGATAATATCATGGCTCTAACCACTTGATCTGGCCTTCAAACCCAAGAACAAGTAAAGCTTCACTCTAGGAAAACTAAAACTGATGAAAAAACTGAATCTAGAAAAAAAATATGCTTGAAATAGAATCTGGGAATTTGGAAATCTTTATTCAACCTAAACAGAATGTTGAATTTACATCTAAAAAAGTTCAAGAACTGAGGAAAATGAAGTGGGAATTAATTAAAGAAGAAAAAAAACAATGGAATTGAGGGGAAGGAGAATAATCAACATGTTCTTAAAAATTATACCCCTCACATTCCCTTCCCAGAAAGAGTGAAGAAGAAGAATGAACCTGATTATTTGAGGTTTCTTAAAATGATTCAAAACATTAGTATCGACGTGCCATTTATAGAAGCCTTAGATAAAATCCCTTCATATGTTCCTTTTACCATAATTTTTCTAAAAAACAAAAATGATTGGAAGAATTTGGATAAAGTTAATCTCAATGAGGAATGTAGTTCCATCTTGTTGAAGAATTTTCCTCCAAAATTGAAGGATCTTGGTAGCTTTATTATTCAATTCAAAATTGGATCAATTGAGAAACTTAATTGTTTTTGAGACTTAGGGGCAAGCATCAATCTTATGCCTTACTCCCTGTTTAATAAGTTTGGGTCTTAGGGACTGGCAACCAACTTCTGTTTGTCTTCAACTTGCTGATAGGTCACTTACACACCCTTCAGGGAGGGTGGATGATCTATTGGTGAGTGTAGGAAAACTGACACTACCCACATACTTCCTTATCTTAGATATGGAGTGTGATGAAAAAGTCCCAATCATCTTAGGGAGACCTTTCTTTACTACAGCTGGTGTTGTCATAGATGTTTCCCCTGCCTATTGAAACATTTCTTCAAGCCTCTATTCCTATCCCACTCCTTCCTTTGGATGAGAAAAATCTTTCCTTAGAACCCATTATAGAGAGTGAGTCACATTCTTGTCTTGAACTGTCTCAGCCCGTTTTTTAATGTTTTTCTTATGAAGTCAACTGTCTAAGGGTTTCTGAAGTTGGAAAAAGTTCTGGTCTGAGTCCTGATGAAAAACTAAATTGCACCCATTATGATCAAGTGTATTTTCTGGGAACATTCTTTCTTGATCAGTTTAATGTTGTTTGTGATGACTTCCAACCTGAACGTGAAAGATTCACATCATTTGAGTCATCTGTGGACATTGGGTACCACCTGTTGGAACCCGAATATGACTCATTCTTCTAAGAGTTTTTTGAGTTATCTTTTGTGAAAGCTTTGTTGGGAATATTTGATAAAAATACAGAAGAGTTTGTTGATTGTTTTTCTTCTGATTCTGGGTTAGATCTGACCTCTATGTGTGGGGGAAGCCATGTCAGTGTTACTGGTCAAAATTTTTATTTTCTTAAGATGATGTTGAACATTTTTAAAGCTGAGGAAGTGCTCTTTAGATCCCAAAATGGGCTGGAAAGTATATTAGCAAATGTTTCATTGAATGTACTTTTGTGAATATTGTTTGGAATTGTAGATAAGAATGTAATGGTTGATCCTATTTTTGAATCTATAGATAATAGAGTAGTTCACATAATTAATAATTCATTTCCATTAAATGATCATGGATAGAAATATCTAGGGAAATTGTGTCTGGCTGGGGACTTTTAACCAAGTGTTTCGTGAGAGGCAAACCATGGTTTTTGTTGAGTTAATAAATAAAAAATGTGACTAAATAAAGTCTAACTAAATACTTTAAAATCACGGCTTCATGAGATTCAACCCATGCTCTTTCATTGTTTTCATTTTTTTTTCTACTTTTTAGTGTTGAATAAAGTGCTGCTTTGTTGTCTTTAGTATGCTTTGTCTTTGCTGGTTAATTTTTATTGGTTTTCATGCGTTGTATTTTTAGGATGCTTCTTGTGTCAATAATGGAGTTGAATTCCCATGATCATTTTTGGAAAAGAACATAGTCCGGGAAGTGCTTTAACTTTATGCATTTATTTCTTCTCCTGTTTTTGCTAAACTAAATTCTGCTCAATAAAAAATTCTACTTGTTTAAGAAATTCTGCTACATATTTTCTGAAAATATGATGCATATATTGCATAAAAAAACTTTTGCTGCATGTCACTATGTTGTGCTTAAAAATTCTGCTTGTTCCTATAGTTGTAAACTGAAATTCATTGTTTAAAATCCATTCACTACAAAAATAAAGTGTGGGAGTACATGTTTGCTGGTAGTTGTGTTTTTCATTGGAACCAATTAGTCTATAGGGTGTTTATCATTCATCTTTCAGTTATATTGAACATCCATTTGAATCATACTTTGTGCCTTGGGCCTACGGGTCATGTACGAGTTCCCCTTCAACCCGTAAAAGGGGGATTATCTATAAAAAAAATAAAAAAAAAGAAGGCCTTTGGGCTATTCGGGCTTACACCAAATTAATTTTGCACCCACGCCTTATATGGAACTTTAGAGCTATATTGAAAATCCTTGTCCCTGGACATAAATGTTAATGTATAAAATTGCTAATAAACCTGCTGATTATTTATTCATTGTGGAAAAAAATTGAACATTAATGAGACCATTTATACATGTCATAAATCTGCTAAATTGAAAATCTGTTTTGAAGCTTTAATGTTTAATTGTTGTTCTTCATATTTAGAAGTCAAATTTGGGGGACAAAGTTGGGTTTTAAGTGTGGGGGAGGGGTCAATTCTTCAATGTTCTAAATTGCGTTTTAATGAAAGCCCCTCAATTCCCAATTCAATTCAAAATTTCTTGTAAAAAATGGTAAAGTTTTTCAAAATTCTTGCATAATTTTAGGTTTTACACTTTACTCCATTGGGTATTGTCCTAGGACAAGTTCTTTTCTAGTAGTTAAGAACTTATTAGAGTCTGAAATTGATGAGGTTGGTTGATTGTTGAGTGATCTTACTTAGTGATTTGTTGGAAATATGGTTTAGGAACTACGTATGAAAGTGATATGGGTACCCTTTTAATGGAGTTATCATCATAACCATTGGAACTGGAAGTTTGTTTCTGATTCTAGGAGCATCATTCATCTTTTAATTATTAAAATTAATTGCTTAAACGAGCCAATGTAAATGGATTCTATATAAATCTTTTGGAACAAGAGTAATTTGGGCATCTGGGATCCCACGGTGTGTCTCTGAGACCCTAGATGCGGGGTGCATTTCTGTTGACATTAAGCTCTTTGTTCACTTTGAATAAGTGTATAGCACAATGCTTAGAACAATGAAACATGTCTTCGAATAAATAAATAAAGTGTATAGGGTCATAAATGAGCTCATTAGGGTGACGGTAATGATGAACGCCAAATGAAGAAGGGGTCAATTGGTTTATATGAGATTCATTTAGGTTGTATTATTAAGGTGATTCAAAAAAAATTAATTATTTTTGGAACCTAGGATTCAGTTAAAGTACAAAGTTCCTTGGTTAAGGTCTTAATTCCATTGATATTCTACCTCATGTCACTCTTGAAATTAGAACCTGAGATTGAATTGAAGTGAGTCATTAAGTTGTATCACATATGAGGCATGACATCTTCATTGCTTGATGATTCATAGCTTCCATAATTACCCTCGAGTATTTGTTATAGGAAAGATTCATATGAGTAATTCATTTTCTTATAGCTTCCTATTATGTATTGTCCTCTGTTTTGAGTGTTGGACATGTTACATTTTGAGAAAAATCATTAATAACATACTTTTGTATTTCAAAGATAATAAAACATGGGGTTTTTTAGGACAAACAATGCTTAAGTGTGGGGGAATTTGACGTGGCTCTATTTTTACATAGTTTTTCCACAACTTTTTATTTAATTTTTAATGATTTAATTAATTATTTAATCACTTTATACTAAATATTTGTACATTAGTATTTTTATAGTTAACATTGTTAATTAATCAATTTTTATAATTAATTATGTATTTTTAGTCATCAAAATAATAATTTTAATCTTACTTTACTTTTCAAATTTAATTATTTCGTAATTAGTCTTGTTAAGTGGATTCTGCTTGACTTTTTATCAAGTTAATGTTAAACAATTATTTAATCAACGTAATTCTATTTAATTATGTTTTTCGTTATTTTAATAATTTATCTTTTAACTTAGTTTCATTTAAATATTTTAACTTTATTAATTAATATGTATAGTCATCCTGCTAATCATTTAAGTAAATAATTTGTGTTTAAAATTAAATTAAGTAGTTCCCTTTGAATTTTATGTGATCAATTATTTTGTTTAATTAATTAATCTGGTGTTATATAACATTAAATATTTAATCATGTTTATATAGATAAATTATTAAGTCACTAAATATTGATTTTAGTCTACCAGTGAGGTAGACGAGAACTTGCGGCGACTTATTTGGGTCACCGATGCTAATCTTTATTATTCGCTGATACTCTGTAATTAACTTGTATAGTTATTTTAATTTAAGTCTTTTATAATAGTAGTTTATTAATCATCCATTTTTAATTTAAGTGTTATCTAATTAATAATCATAGTTTTTTTTATAATTCTAAAGTTTAATAAAGATCCTATTTTAATTAATGATGTTTATCTATTTTGTAATTAATTATTTTCAATCCTTTTTTTAAATAACATAAGTTTTAATTTTTTTAGTTCAATTTGTTTTTTTAAGGTCACCTTTAGTAGTCTACCGGTGACCCCTTTTTTTAATGGTAACCTTTCATTTCCCTTACTGGTAACCTCTTCTTTTAATTCTTACGGTTAGCTTATTATTTTATTTTATAACGGTAATTTGTTTTATTTTTATTTTGTAGCGGTGACCCTTATTTTTCTAATCTATCGGTAACCCTATTTTGTTTTTCTGTTTTCGCATAATGGTGACCCTCACTCCCCTATTTCAATTCCTTTTTCTCACCGTTCTGTTCATGCACATCAATTGAACTACACTACTTTCCCCTCCTTTTCATAGCCCTATCGCAGCACCTCACCATTTCATCCATCCATCTCATTGTTTCCCTGAAAAACCCACCATTCTTCAAGCCGTTTTCACCATCTCCACCGAATAGATCCACAATGACTCAATACCACAGAATCAAAGCAACCTAGAATACAGACCCAGACTAGAATATTTTAGTTCCAAACTCAAATGAACATAGAACATTTTCCACAAACTCAGTTTTCATGTAGTTCTTTTATGTTGAATGTTTACCGCTGGACTAAGAACCCTCGTGTGCCACTTTGGGGCACCAAAACCTCATGTTCACTAATGATAAAGCTTGGAATAAAATTGGCTGGATGCAAATTTTGGATTAATGTTTCTACCATGGAAGTCGAACTGGAGGATGGCCTCACCACCGGATTTGGAGGGTTCGGTGTCACCGCGACGAAGAGGAGACAGTTGTTGCGCTGCGGAAGTAATTTGATCCCGATTCTTCACCCGCCGCCGCTGGATGCCACTGGATTGGAGGGAAGCTGGACCGCCGTGGGTGTTTGCTGGTGAATCAAACGATAAGAGGAAGATTTGAATCCATCAGACCGGCACACATCTGAGAAGGCACCACGCCTTATTTCTTGGAGAAAAAGAGGCAGCCAGGGTCATGAGGAAGAACTGTGCCGCAGATATTGGGGAGTTGCGCAACCGCCACAGGCCACCGTTACTGGAAGGAGGAAGAGTCGGGATGCTGCTGTTGGAGTTTCCGAGCTGCCGTGGAGCTGAGGAGGAGGCCACCGCAACTTTTGGGAGAAAAATTGAAACCCTTTTTGCCCTACTCTGCACCGATAATTGGGGGAAAAAGAGATATGATCAATTTAAAAATAATAATAACAAACAAATATGCAAATAAAAAGTATAACAATAAACATGTCTATAAATTAATGTTCAATAATTAATTAAATTTAAATATGAAATGAATTAAATTAATTAATTAAACGAATTTGTAATTTAATTTAACTTTTTCTAAAATAATGTAATTGTTTTTAGTCAAAATTTAGAAGTTAATTAAGTTTTGTTAACTAATTATTAATAATATTTATATTAATAAAATGAATTAATAAATAATAATAAATAAAACACATTATAATTTTGTTTAATTAAATACATAATAACAAATAAATAACTAGAATACTAATAATTAATTAATATGAAATAATGATTATCATTTTAATTTTTTGTTAATTAACTTTAGTTTACTTTTAATAAATATAATCGCATTACTAAACTTTTTATAAAAATTAACAACTATAAAATATTAATTAACTTTCTTCATGCTTTAATTGTTTTATTTTGTTTTTAATATGTGCAGGTTCAAACCAAAGTCGAAAACACATCCAAGTGCTTCAAACTAACTCATCGAGAGTTAGTTGCGAGAGAAAAAACTAGCGCGACATGCCAGTCGCGAAAAAATGCATGTTGTGCGGTTTATTTGGGAAGGGCTTTCAATGTCAGTGGAAGATGTTCGGTGACAAGCAGCAGAAGACAACATGCTTCTTAAATCAGAGCTAGCAGTAGACTTTTCGAGAGTATTCTAATGGAGGAGGCTTATTCAATTTCCACGATCACGTCATTCTGAGAGCAAAGACTCCTGGGAGTTAGTAGAGCAGCATTGGAGACGAGCTAGATGCCTTGGATCCTGAGTGCAGAGCAGTATTTGGGGATTTCTTCTTCCTTCGTGTCGGAATTCTTGTACTCTGTTCTAGTATGCCTTCATTTCGTATATTGATAATGAACAAATTAATTGGCTAAATCTTCAAGGTCGGGGAATTACTACTTCTACTGGTTACTTTTATTCCTTTTTACTTAATAAATTAATGAGTTCAGTATCAATCGGCGAGATTGATGATGAGTTCATTCAATTGCTTTTCACCACTAGAACATAATTTTGAAAACTCCACAATCAAATTGGTGAGATTGATCGTGGACACATATTTAGGAAAACAGTAATTTCACAAATTACGTCGGGACTTATGGCGAGTTCATCCTGTTGTCATTATTTTTTCAAACTTTTCACAGTTGATTAGTTTTGGAGTGGTGAACTCCGAAATCAATCAGCCTATGCGACTTAACTCTTGGAGAGGGAGATAAGTCATTCTCTTTTTTTTGGTGGTGAAATGCAGTAACTTTTAAGTGAATTAGAATACTTTTAAAACCAGTAGAATGGAGACTTTCCCCCCGGCATTTTACTTGATTGTCCACTATTAGCATTTTATATCTTTGTTTCTTAATGTTTTTATCTTGTTTCTTCTTTTATTATAGTTTAGAACAAAAACTCAAAAATATTGTAGTGTTTCATTGGAGCACAATATAAAAATGTTTTGTCAAAAAAAATAGAAAATCTATTCCACTGATGACAAAAGTGGGATTTTTTTAATGTTTTTAAAACAATAGTGGTCAAATTTGCCTCACCTGTGAGTTCGACCCTGCTTTCCACATATACTGTAGTTAGTAGGAATATAAATATTATACTTTCACTGACTTAAATGACAGTTCTATGTCAACCATGTATTACAACAATTGAAAAAAAAATAAGGTATATATAGAAATATTTGACTATCAAAACATATTTCAAAACAATTTATTTAATTTGGTCAAGGTTTCTGTAGTGTCCAAAGCAAGATAATAGAAATGATTGTGGACATTCTATTTGGAAATTTATGATAGAGGTCATAAATCATGAAAATACCATCATACCACAACAAGTTATTTCTAAATGTAATTACAATTTAATTAAATAAATATATTAATGATTTTTTTGTCTACATTATAACAGTTTTATTACGATTTTTTGACAACTTCTTTAATGAAAAGAAGAATTAAATTTGTTTAGAGATGAGTGGACAATGTACATGTTTTTAGAATGTTTTCTGACAATAAATTTAGGTGATTACCTGCTATATTTTTTATCTAGTATGATCTATGACCTTAGAAATATATTTGTGGCATGAAACATTAATGTTAGAATGTTTATATTTTATTTTGATCTATTTATCAAGGATAAGTATAATGAAGGAAATAATTTTTTTTAAAATGGTTGATCTACAAACAATAAATTTTTTTGGAAATGGTGGAGGTGGAGGCATAGTTTGAGTCGGAGACCGAGGTGGAGGATGAGGTTGAGGTAGAGACTAAGGTAGAGCAAGAGATGAAGCTCTGTCTTGCAAATAATAAAGTTGTTGGGAGATATAGTATAATGAGTATCATACCAAAGTTTTGTTTGAGAAAAATTGTTGAAATGTGTGCACAAAAGGTGTCACTTAAGATAAGATCCATTGTGAAAGTGTTTCAGGTGGGTTATTGGTTTTTTCGCCACTTATTTATGTGATTATATACAGGAATTTAAGAGGATGATTTTTTTTTCAGAAATAAAACAAACACTACTTAATTTTTAAAACTAGTTATCATAGGATAAAATTTATATTATAAAATCCTAAGTAATATCAAATATTACTAAAGTGTGAAGGAAACCCCTCACCCATAAAAAACTAAACAACAATAAGAAAATAGATGCATTTGATTAACCATGAATTCTTTACATTAAAAAGAAATGATATTTGAAATGGATCCAATGGTAACTTGAGAGTCATACAATTCCAATCCAATCATAAAATCGGTATATAATCCAAATAAAATGTTTGAATAAATATGTGTGTAATCAACCCCAAAGTCAAATAGGTGTATGATATAACTATTGGAGGACAACCAAAATTGATAGATCCTAGTCATTGAGGAGGGATGGTGTCCAAAGAAACATGACATCAACTGAAAAGAACCCTCCTCATGTAGAAATCCACAAAAATGAAAAATCTTATTTAATGGAACTGTGAAGCACTAAAAATCCATATGAATAAACCTTTAAAAATAATCTATTAGATTGATCCGAAACCTCTTCAAAAATAAATAAATACACGATTTCATCAACTGAATCTTGAATTTTTAGAAAATTAAAATACAATGGTTTATCTTTAGTGGATGGTGGAATTATTTGGGAAATTCGATCATCAATTAGATGCATGATGTGATATCACAATATCTTGTGAAATACATACATGTAAAATTCATTATTTTTAATCACATTCATTATATAAAATGATCCCTATTCCTAAGATCATTAATAAAAAATTCATCTTCATTCTCAATAAAAAATACATGAGAATAGGGATATTTCTATTTTAATGAATATATAATTATAATGTTATGTTAGAGTTTATCATCACCCAGAATATTGAAAAAGATATACTAATCTATATCCTAATTCAAGAATACTTAATTGATGCACTAGATTTTAGTGTCATTTAGATTCTATGAAGGGATATATTAATGTTTAATATTTTAAACAAGGTAAATAATTTATAATGGATTTTAGTGTCTTATAGAAATATATAATGGGTCACACTGATTTTTTTCGATGAATGTACATAAAAGATTTATCATGAAGCTTGTACACTCTATGATGGAGAAAGGGTAAGATAGATTTTATTATATTCCATAGAAACTCATATGTAAATATTTATTGTATTTTAATCAATGAATGTTGATAGGTATACACTAATTTTTAATGTTTTCTAGGAATAAATGAATTCATCGATAAGGAATATTCACTCATGTTCTATGATCATGAAATCAAAAAGGATGATTCACCAATGATGATGTACTTTTCTTTTTATTATTCAATGCATTCAACATTATGGGTTATCGAACTGCAATATTGTTAAGTGAAACAAATTGTTGAATGCACTTTAGGATAAAAATACATGATGAAATCAACCATACCTCAAATCAATACATGGTGTACCAGGCATAACTCAAATTGTGTGGTTTCAATTTAAAATTGAAATTTTATTAATGTATTGTTTTATATTTATGTTTAATTTATTTGTTTTTATTAATACTAACATAATATTTGTTTTATTATATAGGTGGATTATTTTTCTCATGTTTAGGTGGTTTGTTTGAAGCCGCTTGTGCTCACGAGAGGTTGGACTTTGAGGCTAAAATGAGATAACAATAAGAAAATGGGTCGACAATGCATACAACCATCATGAAAAGGTGAATTTCTACAACTTAATTAGTTAATTTTTCACCATATTTTCTACTATTTTTAAGTTAATTCCCTTATCATTTTTATCTAATATATATTTTCATAGAACATTTTGGAAGTCATGTTTTTCCTTCAATCATCTGCAACAAATAGAAAAGATAGAACTTGGTGCTTTTGGGTGAGGCGTTTCAGGCAGCATGGGGTTTCTTCTTTCATCCAAATGGAACATTTCATTATATTATGTCCCGGTGTATATGGTTGGAAGGAAAACACACATTACATACTCAATCAACCACACCTCAATCCAACACGTGGTGTGACCAGTATAACTTGAACAATATTTTTTTAGTTTATAATTTATATTTTAGTTATAAACACACATCACATACTAAACACTGAGAAAACACATTCATATAGTTTCGATAATTTATGAAAAATATCCATAAGTCATTTGGGACATGTAAATATCATCCACACCTCAACTTGATGCTCATTGTGACTGGTATGACTACAAGTGTGTATTTTTAATTAAAAATGACATTAATTTTATTAAAAAAGACATATGACTTACTCTAAACGAAGAAAACACAATATTTTTATTGATACATTAGGAAAATGATCCATAATTCATTATGGAGGTGTGTGAATTAGTCGTACCTCAATACTATACATGTTGTTGCTTGTATGACTCATAGTACCCGTTATCAATTTAAAAATGTCATTTTAGTTCAAAATTTTTCATTCACTAGAAATAAAAAAATGCTTAAATTCTATTGATAATTTAGGAAAAAAATTCATAAGTAATTTTTGATGTGTAAGAATTCTTCTCACATAAAATCCACACACAATGTGATTAGTATGGCTCAATGTGCATGTTTCCAGTTTAAAATGACATTTTATTTAAAAACAAAAGTGGCATACTCAAGACTAGAAAAACACATTCATATTATTTTGATACTTTAGTAAAATTGTTCATAAGTCATTTTAGATGTTTATGAATCATCCTCACCTAAATCCGACATAGTTTATGACTGATATGACTCCATGTGGGTATTTTTATTTAAAATCGACATTAGTTTTAGTAAAAAAGATAACTGACATACTCAAAACCAAGAAAACGTATTCAGATTCATTTGATACTATAGAAAAAATATCCATAAGTCATTTTTTATGTGTAGTAATTAGCTGAACCTCATTCTGATACACGATTTTCCGGGTATGATGCAAAGTCTCCTTTATCAATTTAAAATTGATATTTTAGTTCATAAAGTGTCACTCACTAAAAAATAAGAAACCAAACTCATGTTGTCTAAATAATTTAGGAAAATTATTCAAAATTAATTTATTACATGTAGGAATTAGTCACACATCTATCCCACAAACGATGTGATTAGTATGACTAAAAGTGAATGTTTTCTATTTAAAATGACTTTTTAGTAAGAAACACAAGTGGCATACTCAATACAGATTAAACACATTAATATTATTTTGATACTTTAGTAAAAGTATAAATAAGTAATTTGGGATGTTTAGGTTTCATCCACACTGCAATATGATGCATAGTGTGACCAATATGACTCAAAGTGCATCTTTTTATTTAAAATTGACATTAATTTTAGTGAAAAAGACAACTGACAAACTCAAAACAGGGAAAAACATTTGGATTATTTTGATAATTAATGAAAATAATCCATAAGTCATTTTTATGTGTATAAATCATCCAAAAATAAATCAGATATACAATGTGCCTGATATGACTCAAAGTATCTGTGATAAATTTAAAATTAACATTTTAGTTCGAAAAGTGTCACTCACCGAAAACAAAGAAAACATGATCATATTGTCTTGAAAATTTAGGAAAATGAATCATAATTAATTTGTGATGTGTAGGAATCCATATCACATAAAAACCACACATGATGTGACCTGTATGGATCATGGTGTCTGATTCCAGTTTAAAATTAAATTAAAAAAAAAACACAGGTGACGTACTTAAAAACCAAGGAAACACATTTAGATTGTTATGATACTTTGGGAAAAGAACCATAATTTGTTTTTGATATGTAGGAATCATCCACACTTCAATATGACACATGGTTTTAAAGGTATTACATTAACTGTGTCTTTTAAATATACAAGTGTTGTTTTAGTTTAAAACAAAAATCACATCACCAAAATCAATAAAATGAGCTTAGATTTTTTTCTTGTCATTATGTATCTATTGCTGAATTAACTTCCTTATCATTTTTATTGTATACTTTTATAGTTAATTTTCATATAGATAATGTTTTAAGATGAACAATAAATGGTGTGACGTGCAAGAATCAACCACAACACAATCTGATACATAATGTTCCTGGTATATGAAAAAAAGTTTATTTAAAAATTAACCCTTTTTGTTTAATTTATTTCATTATATTATTACTAACATAAGATTTTGTTTCTTATATATGCGTATTCTTTTTCTCAAGTAGGGGTGGTGTTTTCTTTTATACAGGTGCGCCCTTTTTCTCTATAATAGTGTTTTTTCCTGTATTTGTGTTGTAAATTTTATTTCATTTAAATTATATAGTTATATCTAATTTTTCTAATTTATGGTATTGTTTCTGGTGTTACAGTGTTCTATTATAGTACAGTGTTGTATGCTCTATTTTTGGTGTTGTAGTTTATTGTAACATCACAATGTAGTATTCCCTTTTATCACCACTACCTAATTTGTTGATAAATGGTGTCATTTATCATTGATACTGAAAGAATTGATAAAGGGTATTTTATTAGTTATTTTTTAACCATGATAAAGGAACCATTTATCAGTTCTTTTATAGAACTAAAAAAATCCCAGGTATTCTAACCACACTATGGTAGTTAGTGCTTTTTTAGCATTGATAAAGGCCCATTCTAGCACTGTTAAAGGCCTCTTTTGTATTAATGTAAGTCACAAAAAGAAGTTTAATGTCATATAAATAAAGTTTATATCATATATTTTATGGTTTTGAGATAAAAAACAAGTTTTTGAAATTTAAAATCATGTTACCAAGATGAATGGTGTTACTTTTAATGTTTCCAAGAAGGACTAATGTTATTACTTTTAAGGTTATGTAAGTAAGACCATTGTGCCATGTAGTTTAAGTTACCAAAAAATGGATGAGTGTGGGACATAAAAATAAATGTATTTTCATAGTTTTTATGGATATATAATAAAATTCATTGCATAAGGATTCCATTGGTGTGGTATCTCATATATTAGAATCTATTTCCCCGCGGAGATAAATATCTGGAGGTTTAAGGGAAATCTTAGAAAAAAAATTCCACCATAATATCCATACAAGAATATATGGATGAAATACATACCATTGGTTCTTAAAAATAAGGGAATACTTGTATTAAAGGATACATGATTATAAGGTATTTGAGGATCCATTATAGGAAGAGGGATTCCATGAGATATATCTATTTTAGGATGTAAGGTTCCCATTATCAAATGGAAATAATATTTTAAGGGTAACATGAATGTATAAAATGAACCAAAAATAGATATATGAATATAGAGGTATAGGTTTAATAAAATATATATCTTTGGGATGTTGGGAACCCTTTGGTGAGTTTGGAATTTTTTGAAAATATTTATACACTTAGCCCAAGGTGTTTTTCTGACAATATTGTGATATTTTTGTATTCCCTTGAGTGAGTTGGAATTGTTGAAAATGTGGTCAAAGTGTGTTTAGGTGTTGTTTAAATATGGGGATCAATTTAATTTTTTTTAATTGTTGAAAATGATAAATAGAAGCCTAATGGCTATTTCAGAGCTTATATTGAGCTACAATGGCCATATTAATGTAGGATGCCATGTGATATCCCTTGGAGAAGTTCATGGGATGATCCATGAAGAATGGAAGTTATGGGAACCCAAAATGAAGGTATATTTTATACTAAATATTGAAGATGATAAGAATTATATAAATATTTATAAGTTCCCATGTATTGCATTTTTCATATGATCTGATTCGGATATGAATATGTTATACATAAGAAAATCTAGTTATCTATAGAAATTCACCTATGTGAATAATCTATATATGCATTTCTCTGTCATAATGAAATTCAGGTAGTAGGATAAAATTCAACATACCCATTTACCTAATGTAAAGAAATTTGGATATGTGGTGGTCTGTATATGTAAATTCCAGTGTAAGTGAATCTAGTGATGTATGTGAATTTTGATATGTAAAGAGTCCACACATGTTAATCTTGTGTAAGGGAAATCAATAAAGAGTGAACATGGATATATTTTGAATTAGGAAAATTCGGTCATATAAGGGTCCATGTAAGCAATTTTTTCAATATAAAGGAATTGGGAGAGATATGTATCTGAATCTAGTAATTTAAGATAATTTTCCAATGTGTTGGATTTCATGTAGGAAAATTTTGGAAACATGTGAGATTTATGTAAAATTTTAGAGGATTTATCTCTACAAACTTTTTGAGATAAAAATGACTAATGGAATAACGTTAGGTGATGAAAAAACTATTAATTAATTCTTTCAACATCATGGAACTACAAATGGGAACCATGATCCAATACAAAAATGAATAAAGGAAGTTTCAGGTGATGCATAGTGAATTAAATGAAAATATATTCACATCATAGATGAATGGGATTTGACTGTAGAGAACTTGGGAACAACTGAGGAGTTATTAATGTATTAGTTTATTCAATATAGGATTTTTAATGATATGAGATTTAAGGGAGATCACAGATTTGGTGGATTTGTAAATTTTCCATGAAAATCACTATTTAACAAGGGAACTGACATAGTGGAGGGTATTTTAGATGGGGACAGTCCAAATTAGAATATTCTAACATGGAATATGGTTTAATGGTTCATTACTACTTTGACAATGATGGGAAATGATTTTAGTCTTTGATTCTCACCAAGATCAGTGGGAGATTGTAGATATTTAAATGGTGGATTAAATGGAATTAAATCCATGCTATAAAAGTGAAATAAGATGGTCCACAATGCAATTATATTTTGACTAAAAGTTTGCTGAAATCATGGATAAGATTATGAGTGATTTTAAAGACCCATAATATTTCTGAAAATTTCAAGATAATTCCCTACATTTTGGAGGAATTTTCAGAAACCAGAAATAAGAACTTTCCATATTCAAAAATATAAAATATATGATTATAGCTTCTACAAAATGTAGAATATAATGAAAGATAAAAAATTAATCTACCAATATTCATTGATACATACTTGAGAATAGTAGAAGAGAGCTCTATTATTTTTCATCAACACATTATAAAGAAGAGGAAGAATAGTTTATCAATGTTGCGTATTTGAATAAAATAATCCTACATGAAAATAAAGAAGGGAGTTAATGTAACATATAAATGTAAGGAACAATTTGAGGAATTTTTTTGGAAGGAGGAGTTCTAGGTATATTATAAAAATAAGAAGCTACAAAGATGAAGCCCATAGAAGTACTATGAAAAAGGAATAGGGAGATCAAAAAAGCATCTATATACATTTTAGGATGTAGTAAAATAAAGTTATGATATTGAAGAGACCCACATATCTATATACTATGTATAGAGATCCTCCCTAGAGTAGTGAGTGAAGGAGGAGGAAGAAGGAACTACGCTAGTAGTGAGTCTTGGGAGATGGTGATTCAATCCAAAACAATAGTAATAGGTGTGACCCTAGGTGAGGAGTGACCTAGCCTAAACCACACTAAATAGTAATACACTTTTAGTGATTTGTTTCTTCGACAGATTATCAATATCATGATCCTTATATTATCCTAGTGAGGTGGAACCATGTAAAAAACTTCATGTAAAATTTATTTTCTTCATGCACACAAAAAGAGGTTTAAAAATCTAATGAATATCCAGTAAAAAGTGATAGTCAAGTGATTATAATCAAATAAAATTCTAAAGAAAAGTGAATAAAAAATGACCCTTGTGGTTGAGTGGTCAACATTAATTAGGTAAGAGAAAAAAAGGAATTTTTTTTAAATTGGTTAAGCATTACATGACCTAATTTACCCCATGGTATATCTCACTCTAATACAATTTACGGACTAATAATAGGTATCACAAAGAAAGGTTTATTTTATTGTATTTTTTTCTTTAACATGATCTGAATCTTTTGAAAAATGGAATATCATGTGAAATCTTCTATGTATTATATAAGTCAATTTAAAACCTAGCCAAGGGAGTTTATTTCATTAATGGAATATTCTATTGGAGTTCCATGAGAAGTTGAAGAAGAATGAATTGTTCTCTTATGTTGGCTTGGAGTTATCTTTGAAATAGATTAAAAGAAAATTGAGAGTGATTCCTTAATCGAAAATGTATTAAAGGACTAAATTAGATAATATATATCCAATAGTATTTATCTTTGAAAATTTTCAAATGAAATATGGATGCTACTGGAAGGTTCATTTGATAATAAACAAATTTCAAATGAAAACTGCTTTATGTATAAAGGCGATAGGAAAAATAATAAAATGAATTCGTCTCAAAATATGAGTTCTCCTACTAAGGTATATTCCAAAAATAATGTTTAATCTGATTATAACACTAGATTGGAGAAATAATGTTGTGTTTCAATCTTAATAATGGATTTGAAAGGAAGAATTAGTTCTCATAGTGAAAAGGTAACAACATATGGTTTCCATGATAGAAGTTGTCCAGGAAATGAATAATAAAATATACCACCCTTACAAGAGAAGTTATATCAATGGTATACCAAACATGAAATTTATTATGCAATGATTTAAGATCTTTCCTTGGATAATAAGAGGAAAAAGAGAGAAGAAGTTGACTTAATTATCAATATATATAAAATAAGAACAAATATAACGGAACAAAAAGACATTATTTAAGATAATTTATAAGAGATAAAAAATAAAATAACCATAGAGAAGATGTTTAAGGCAAGAATTATTCATCTAAAAACATAAATTTGACAAATAAAACTATCTAATATGTATGTTGTTTCATGTTTGAAAGAAATGGTTTTCAACATGAAGAATAAATTTGATAGAATTAGGGAACTTTGAGAGAGGATAAATACCTCAAATGAAAAGATGAAAATACCACCAATGGTATCCTAAATAATAAGAAGAAATATAGATTTAAAATCATGAAGAAAATAAAATTTTCATTCAAGATCTATAAGAGAGTATCCACAAAATAAGGAAGTTCCAAAATGATATTATAGTTGATGATTTGGGTACATTATGAGAGTTCATTTCTTGAAGCCCAAAATACCAAATGTGAAAGAACTCTGGTAGTACCAATACATTATTCAATGGATAACCAAATGAGGTATGATTTTCATTGAAGATGTTTTATTTGGTCTAAAATTCATCACATGGAAGGGTATTGCAGTTGTAAGAATGCATGGAAGGGAAATGATCCCATAATGGGACACTCTCATCCTATGACATATAAAGAAAGAATTTATCCAAGAAAAGACTTGTTAAGTCAGAAAACACGTTCAATTTGTGGAATAGTAAGAATAAACCTCAATGATAAGTGTATCAAGAACCAAAATAATTCCACTAATAATAGTTCTCTTGGAAGGAAAGAAACCAAAATCTATAAAATTATATGTTGGAGTAATTCTAGCTAGGAAATAGATAGAAGTAAATAAGAACAACCTAGAAAGGAGTCTAAAATGTCACTCATGACCATAAAATAAAATATATTCCCATGTGGCATTACAAAAACCAATAAAATAAAATATTTTAAGCATCAAGGAAGAGTTATTTAAAGGGTAATAAATCAAGAGTAAAGATAAACTAGAAATACAACACATGAAAAAATTTCTTACAGTGTAATTAATTTCATACTTGTGGAAAAGCCCAAGCCAAAAGAAAATGGAAATGATCACATCTATAAAGGGAAGCATGTGAGTGGATTCACACAAGGTATAACCTTTGGAAAGATATTAATTAGGCTGACTACTATACATTATTAAGATGAAGTTGAAGAGATGATGCCATTCCTTTCCCTAAAACTAAAAAATAGAGAAAGAATAGTGTAAAAAATGGGTTGCTCCAACATGACTATCCCCATTATTAAGAATGAGGAAGTTTTAGGTACCCCTATCCTCATGAATTAAATTTTTTATAACTATTTTTGAGGTGGTATAGTCTAATGGGGGAGATACTATTCATGGGGTAGTTGTTCTGGAAAAGCACATGTGATAGTGATGAATGATAAAACTATCAAGAAATAAAAGGTGAATTCAACAAGGGAATTCATTTAGAATTTCAATGCCTTTTTTAATATCAATCATGAATAGAATTCAAGGATGAATTTGATCCATCCATATAGGTTTAATAACATGTTTTCACTCAAAAAATTTACTTGGAAATTTGTCGCTGGAAGACAAATTCAAATTTGAAATAAATAATATTCTCATTGAAATGTAGTATTTTTGTTTTTGAAAGATCCTGAAATAAATCTAATATAGGTTTCTTGACCGTATATATGTTTGAAAATGGTATCAGGACCAATTTGAGTGAATTCTAGTGGAATTAAATCCTAAAATTAGTGGTATAAGACCACTGAAGTAAAGGGATTAACCTGAATAGCAAAAAATTCATTATCATTTTTCAAGATTATTTTTTTAAATGCTTATAATTTTGTATAAAATGTCTCCCTATATAAGATACCTATTTTTTTGACTTGGATATGTTTTATCAATAAGTGGAAACCCCATATTAAATAATAATAATTGGTGACATAAGATGAACACTCTAGGGGAGATGAATATGATGTTTAAATGGTGTTAAGCCCCATTTTTATAAGATAGAGCCCGTGAATATATAAAGGATTGGAATTTTTTTGGGAAAGTTAAAAATTGAAGCTATTAATTTTTTTTAAATCATGAGTAACATGGAAAATGTTGGTATTTTTCATAGAAACTATTGTTTCCTACATCGATATTATGCTCATTGGGATTAGATAATTGGTTAGCAACCCAAATACAAGTGGTAAATTCAATTATTGTTTTTTTGGTCAAGTATAGATATATGAAAAGTTATGGAACTGAGAAGTCCAATCATAAATTTCAAGTTCGTATTGGTACAAATAAAACAAGGTTTTCCTATAAGTAAATCAACTATTATATCATAAAGATAATTGAAAAAATGGGAGACTACAAGTTTAAGTGGATCGATAAAGGGGGTGGGGGAAGATTATAAAAAACCTCCCCTATCCTAAATGGGAGAATTGAATACAATGAAGAACCTCTCTTGGATAAATTTTGTGTCGATATTTATTGGAGTTTCTTCGCACACATTAAAGGGAAGAAAAAAATTTATAAATAATAACTAGTGAAAAGGGGGGATATCAATCTATCTCTACTAAAAGATGTAAGAAAATGACAGACCCATTTAAAGGGGGAGTTTGAGGTAAAAATGTAAAACCCCATTATGAAGGTGGATTATATCCTTGAACTCTATAAGGGGGATAAAAAAATGATAAAGTATTATTCAAAACCATTTGTATTTCATTGGAAAAGTGGGAGATTATGTATCTTGGAGAGCCTTATAAAAAAAGCTTAGGTTAAGTGCATACAACTTTTCAACAAATCCACCACTCACTAATGGATGTTTAAAAATCTTACACTTTTATTTTAATGAAATGACACTCCAAAATACATCTTTTATTTCATCAAAAGTGGGTGGGGTGATGTATCTTGGAGTGTCTTTTCAATAAATTACAAAAGTGGAGACTGTTGGACACCCTTTAGTGAGTGTTGGATATGTTGGCAGGCTGTATGGACTCAGAACAATGTGTTTTTTGATAATATTTTGAGATTTATGGATGACGCTATGTGACTTTGAATTTTTGAAAAGGTGGTCAGGGTGTGGTTTGGAGTCATTAAAAATATATATTCATTGATAAATATGTTGTAATTATTGAAAAATATATGTAATGTTTGGAGGGTTGTGTGGGAGGTTAGAATGGATCTATAATGATCATATGAACAAATGAGGCCTTGTGATATCCCTTAGAGATTTTCATGGGATGTTCCATGAAAGATGGAAGTCATTGGAACCAAAGATGGAGTTAGTTTAGACCAAATCTAGAAGATGAGTATAATTAGGAAAATCTACCTAAGTACCCATGTATGGAATTTTCCATGTGATCAAATTCAGTTATATAGTGTTTTTACATAAGATAATCAATCAGTATATAAAAATTTATTTATGTGAAGATCCCTTGTATATTTTTCTCTGGCGTAAGGAAATACGAGTAGTATAGAAAAATTATGCATACTATTTCCCCTATTATAAGAAAATTTTTCTATCTGATGGTATGCATATGAAAATGTTTGTGTAAGATAATATAAATACTTACCCAAATTTGGCTATGTGAAATTCCACGTCTGTAAATCATGTTTTAGGGAAATTGTTAAGGAATGAACCACACATGTGAATCTACTGACGTTAGGGAATTTTACTATATTTTGGTCTAAGAATGAAAAATTGACTTTATAAGGGAATTAAGAGACCCACGTATCTAAATCTAGTGATGTAAGATAATTTTACTATATATGGTTTTTCACATTAGAGAATACTGACGACGTGTGAGATTTATATAGAATTACAGGGGATTTATCACTACATTCTTTTAGAGAAAATGACCATCCATGAAATCACGTTAGGTCATATAAGAACTATAAATATGCGAGCCCGAGCTTCCAGACTTAGCCCTTATAAATGTTGTCTATTTTTTCTACTAAATGAGAAATAATATTCAGAAATCATTAAATAAAATAGAGGGAATTTCACCGGTCTAGGTTCTAGATAATTAGATACGTGATTTTTACATTTATTAGATTTTCAAAAGAAAAGCCAACCACGCTTCCATAGTGCGAAAATGATGACACCCTACTTTAGACTCCAAAAGCGACCTATGGAAATTGTTCAAAAACAAGATATGAGCGTTAAATTTCCCAGTAAGTGGTTTAAAACCCTTCAATAAATCCATATAAAATATTCTTTTAAAAATGATTTTTCAAATACATTTAGAAATACCCTTTTAAAATCTTATTTCAAGTTAATTATAGATTGAGGATATTAGACCATTTTAGAAAATACTTACATTCAAATTTTTTTTAAACAAAATCCAATGTTTCACTAAAAAAAATATGCAAGCTTCTGAAAATAAAACACTATTTTGAGGCACTCGAAATGTTGAAGTCTATCTTGTGCCTTCCCACTTAGAGAAGGATGAGTTCACTCCCCAATTCCCTTCAATATTTACTACGTTCAAGCACCATATTTTTAGAAAAAATCTTAATCTTGATTTATATATATATATGTTTTCACTGGAGATTTTAATTCTGAAAACAAGCCACTGTATTAAAAACCACATTGACACTTATATTTACATATGAATAAATATTAACCATCATGAAAATTCACTTATTCAAAATGGATTTTTTTGATCCATAATCTTTGCATAATTACCTGGAATACTAATTGCTAACCATGTACATAATCATTACATTCATAAACCCGTAAAAATATATTTTAATGTAACTTTGATAAATATATAATTTTTTCAATTCTTATATATATATATATGTGAATACATATATATTTTCTGTATGTATATATATTAATGCTAGAGGTGTCATCATAATTCATCGATGTATGGCCATATGTCACTGATCATAAAAGACATGAATATAACATGCTTCTCGTTTTTTTTCAGAATATGAAATTTTCAACATTTAATTTTGAAACATATATATATATATCACAAATATAATACTTGCATAATAAATGTCGACGCTTAAATATGAGGCAATATTAAAGTTAAAATCAATTATTAACATAATCATGAATTAAAATTCATAAAAAGAAATTGAATTCCAACAATAGTCAAATATATATATGTATATATATATATGCACACACAGACACACAAATAACACACATATATATATCCTTATGTATTTGAAAATAACATAGTATCATATTTTTACATGTTTTTATTTATGCATTCAAAACATGTAACAATTTAATATGTTGATGCATATATATATATAATTGAAGTTTAATTTTCAATATTCATCATCATGGAATAAGTACATGTTTGAACAAAACATCACTTAATGAAAAATTCATTTGTAGAACTAATATGATATCAAATTAAAAACATTCATAATAACATATGTTGTGGTAGATTCATTAAAACATCATAATATATTAATTTAATGAAAAATATCAAATCATAGAAAATAATTAATCCCACTACATGACAGAGAATTAAACCATGAGTTAATAAGTAAATTTAGTTCTTTACGATTATATTCTAAAATATTATATATATATATATATAATCTCCCTTTCATTACAAATTATGAAATTAATTATACTATGTCGGATGGATATACATATATATTATGTCTTACCAATAAACATAGTTTGAAAAAAAAATTAAAACCTACCCGTATAAAACCATAACAATAATAATAAAACCCAAACCAAGGGTTCTATTAAAATAGGATGGAATAACAAAACCAAAAATTTTAAAAAGTGGAGTAAATTATCTTATTCATTTGAAAATCCAGATTTGATCGCAATTTAAAAGAATATCACCCATACTAAATAAGTTTGAAAATAAAATCATAATGTTGAATGTTTTTAAATAAATAAAACCCTTACATGATTGTCAAAATGTTAGTGATCCACTTATACTGCCTTGAACACACGCACAAGGTTGTACATAGGTTTTTCCCATTTGCAATTGCACAATGTAATAAGGCCTTTATAGCCATTATCCCTACTGTGTATATGGTGAATCACACATATCTTTCACTGTAAGTTGAGTGTACAATTTTAAACAGAAAGCTCGGTGTTCATATTCAATATAGCCATCCAAAAACAACACACAAAAAAATTACCCAAACAATATAAAATTTCTACTAGATAGATTGGAGATTTGAAATAACGGAATAAGACCAAACATATTCTATTTACTATCTAAAAGCGAGATACCAACACTAAAGATACACAATAGGGATATCTAAAAATATCAATAGACAACATCATGCAACCACAGAAATGAAAAGAAAAACGACATAAGCAGACCAAAATAAATCGAACAACCAAATGGTAAGAACTAGAGTTTATACAAAATAAAATTGGGATCCTAAAAAGAAAAACCTACCTCAATAGGTTGAAGAAGATCTGAAAAGAAAACCCTAACTAGTCGATGTCACTACAATTTTCCTCAATATCTATATATCTTCCCTTGTGGGAGGTTGATCCTTGAACCCTAACCTTGACTCGACTCCTCGACTCTCCGTCTCTCGAATCCATTAGCTCCTCCTCTTGTGCATGACCCTCATAGACACCTCCAGGTTTTCTGATCAGTGCATCTTGTTCGACTCTCCCCAGATGCGGATGCCCCTGTGAAAACTGGTGGTCAGAAACTACCCTTCAAACCCAATTTGTGGATCCCCTAAACACCACTTTTTTATTCTCTTATTATTATTATTATTATTATTATTATTATATCATCATCATTATTTATTTATTTTATTTAAAAGACTTTATTTGTATTAGGATTGTTATAATATATGTATAATAATGTATGTTTAACTTTAATATCGATGTACTTATAATATTATGAAAATATTGAAATTTAAAACTAATAATTTTAATTTTATATATATTTATTTATATATATAATATTTTCAATAATCGAAATTTATAATTTTTTTTAAATTTTAAAAATAAAATACCGTAATAACTGAATAAATTAAACTTATTAATCAAATTTTTGATAATTTATATGTTTATAAAAAAAGTAGATTTTATTTATGAAAATAATAACAATAAGACATATTTAAATTCAAAACTACTTACTTTATAATTGTATTAATATATTTTCATTTATCATTTAAACAAAATTATAATTGATACCATTTTATATAATTGCAAGGAAATATATATATTTTTATTTTGGTTTATTTAATATAATAATAATACATTTTTCATAAAAAAATATATAATTTATAAACCAACAAAATAATACAATGTAATATTATTTCCAAAATTATGTTTATGTATTATTTAAATCAGGACTCTCTTTTTACAACTTTCCTTAGTTTTAGAATTTTTTTTATTAAATCCATTATTTTCCAGTTTGAAATTATAAAATATTAAATAACTATTTAAAATATTTATTTGAATTTCTGGGTTGTTACATTATTCCCCCTCAATAGAATTATGTCCTCACAACTCGTTTTTTTAGATTAAAAAAGAATTCTGAATTTATGTGTTCAGAATTAAGAATTGTTAGGACCTATAACTCTAAAATTTTCCACTTATACGAAAATATATAATCGCCAAAGTGGTATACACCGTTCTTCCAATACCAATTTTAAAGACCTGAGCCCACGCTTCTAGACTCACTTCATATAAATCATTTTTTTTATTCAACCAAAAGAAACATAATAAATGCATAAGATACAATACAACATATGACCTTTCACTGGTATAGGTTCTATAGGATTAGATATAAACTTCTTACCTTTATCATAGTTGCAAGAAAAATAAAATAAAATAAAAATCTAACTATGCTTCCATAGCATGAAAATGATGACGCCCTACTTCGGACTCTAAAGTGACCTTTGAAAATAATTCAAGAAGAAGGGATGAGCATTAAATTGCCTAGTAAGGGATGTAAAACCCTTCAATAAATCCTTATAAAATATTATTTTGAAAATAATTATGTAAATATATTTAGAAATTCCCTTTTTAAAATATTATTTTAAATTAATTATGACTTGAAGATACTATATCATTATAGAAAATACTTACATTTTAAATTTTCTTAAACATAACCCATTGTTTTTCTAAAAACAATACACGTGTTTATGAAAAAAACACTATTATGAGGCCACTCGAAACATTGAAGCTTGTCTTAGGCTTACCCACTTAGCTTAGGATAGATATACTCCCCAATTCCCTTCCATATTTACAACATTCAAGCACCATCTTTTCTGAAAACATTTTAAGATTACTTTACTTATATATATGTTTTCACTAAATTTTTTAATTTTGAAAACAAGTAACTACATTAAAACACACATTCACACTTATATTTACATATAATTAAATATTAACCATCTTGAAAATTCACTTATTCCCAAATAAATATCATGATCCTTAGTCTTTACATAATTACACCGAATATGAATTTCTAACCATGTACTTAATCATTTCATTCATAAACCCATAAAAATCTATTTGAAGTTAACTTCGATAAATGTATAATTTTTTCAATTATTATAAATATATGTGAATTCATATATGTGAATACATGTATATTTTCATATGCATATATATTAATGTTCGAGGTTTCATCAGAATTCATCGATGTATGGCTATATGTCAATGACCATATATGACATGCATATAACATGCTTCTCATTTTTTTTTCAGAATATGAAATTGTCAACTTTTAATTTCCAAACATATATATATCTTAATATAATACTTGAATAATAAATTTTTATGCTTAAATATGATACAATTTTGAAATTAAAATTAAATATTAACATAATCATGAATTAAAATTTATAAAAAGAACATGAATTTACCATAATAGTAATATATATATGTATATGTATATATATATTTTCATATACACAAAGATATATATATATATATATATCCTTATGGATTTAAAGATATATTTGTATCATATTTTTACATGTTTCACTTTGTGCATTCAAAACATGTAACAATTTAATATGTAGATGAATATATATATATATAATTGACATTTAATTAACAACATTCATCATCATTTAATAAATACAAGTTTGAACAAAACATGGATAAATGAGTAAATTCATCAGCAGAACTAATATGATATAAAAAGGAAAACATTTATAATAACATTTATTATAATAAATTTATTAAAACATCATTATATATTCATTTTTGGCAACATATTAAATCATAGAAAACAATTAATCCCACTATATAACCAAGAATTAAAACATGATTTAATAATTTATACGAGTTATTTAGGATTATATAATGAAATATAATCTATATATAATCTATCTTTCATTGCACATTCTTAAAATAATTATACGATGTTGGATGGATATACATATATATGTATTTATACATATATATGAATAATTATTACCTATAAAAATAGTTTGAAAAAAATTAAAACATACCCTTAAAAAATCATAACAATAAGAATAAAACCTAAACCAATGGGTCCCTTATAATAGGATGGAATAAAAAACCATATAATTGAAAAGCATAGTATATTATCTTGTTCTTTTGAAAATCCAGATTTGAACACAATTAAAAAGAATATCACCAACACTAAATAAGTTGGAAAATAAAATCATAACGTTGAAATATTTTAAATGAATAAAACCCTTAATTGATTGAAAAAATGTTGGTGATCCACTTATGTTGCCTTGAACACATGCACCAGGCTACAAATAGGTTTTTTCCCATTGGCAATTGCAAAAACGAATGAGGCCTTTATAACCATTATACCTATTGTGTATATAGTGACTCACACATAGCTTGCACTAAAATCTAAGTGTATTGTTTTAAACACCAAGTTGGGTGTACATATTCAATATACCCATCTAAAAATAGCCCAACAAAAATCACCCAAACAATATAAAATTATACTATATTGATAGAAGATTTGAAACAGTGGAATAAGACCAAACATATTCTATTTAATATTTAAAAGCAAGACATACTAGCACAAAAGATATACAATAGGGACATCCAAAACTATCATGGGACAAAAAAATTCATCTATAGAAAGAAAAATAAAAATTACATAAATGGACCACAGTAAATCCGAAAACCAAATGAAAAGAACCAGATTTTATCCAAAAGAAAATCGGCATCCTACACAGTGAAACCTACCTCAATAGGTTGGAGAAGATCTGAAGCCGAAACCCAAACTCATCGACGGTGCCCCAATTTTCCTCGATATCTCCAGATCTTCCCTTGTGTGCAGCCAATCCTTGAACCCCAACCTCAAATCGACTCCTTGGATCTCCTTCTCTCAAATAAATCAGCAACTCTACCTGCATGTGACCCTCATGGACACCTCCAAGTTTTTTGATCAGTGCCTCCTGCTCGACTCTTCCCAAACGCGGATGACCCCCCTGTGAAAACCAGAGGTCGACGAATCCCCTTGAAACCCTATACGCGGATCCCCTAAACACCCCTTTTTTATTCACATTATTATTATTTTTATTATATAATAATAATTATTTATTATATTTATTTAATTGAATTTACTTATATTTGGATTACCATAATATTTGTATAATATTGTAAGTTTAACTTTCATATTAAAGTAGTTATAAGTTTATGAATATATTCTAATTTAAAACAAATAATTATAATAATATATATATTTATATATATAATATTTTCAAAGATAGAAAATTATATAAAAAAATTAAATGTTTAAAATAAATTACCTCAATAAAAAAATAAATTACCATCATTAATCAATGTTTTTGATAATTTATAAGTTTATAAAACTATAGATGTTATTTTGGAAAATAATAACAATAATCCAATTTTAAATTCAAAACTAATTAAATTATAATTTTATTAATTTACTTTCTTTTGCATTTAATCAAAATTATAATTGATACGATTTTATATAACTACACAGAAATATATATATATATGTATATTAATTTTGTTTATTTAATATAATAATAATATAGGTTTTATAAAAAAATATATAATTTATAAACAAACAAAATAATACAAAGTATTATCATTTCCAAATTTGTTTTTATGTATTATTTAAATAAAAACTCAGTTTTTACCACATTCATTAGTTTTGGAAAAGTTTTTTTTCTTCAATCCATTCTTTGTTAGTGTTAAAATATAAAATATTAAATAATTATATAAAATTACTATTTGAATTTCTAGGATGTTACGTTATTCCCCCACCAACAGAATTGCTTCCCCACAATTTGTTTTGTCAGACTAAAAAAATAATTCCGAATTTTCATCTTCAAAATTAAGAAACACTAGGAACACTAACTCTACAATTTACCGCTTAGATGAGAACATCTAGTCTCTAATGTGGTTTAGACATATCCTCTGATACCAATTATAAATACAAGAGCCCGAGTTTCCAGACGTATCCCTTATAAATTTTTTGTATTTTTTTCAACCAAAAGAATCATAATGAATAATCAATATTCAATAACACATATGACTTTTCACGGGTCTAGGTTCTGGAGTATTAGATAAAAACTTCTTGCATTTTACATAGTTGGAACAAAAAAATAATAAAAAATCCAACTATGCTTTCATAGTGAGAAAACGATGATGCCCTACTTTGGAATCCAAAGTGACCTGTCAAAATAATATAAAAACATGGTATGGGAGTTATGTTTCATTGTAAGGTGTTTAAAAACCTTTGATAAATCATTATAAAATATTATTTTGAAAATTATTTTGTAACTAAATTTATAAATACCATTTTTAATATATTATTTAAAATTACTTGTGGATTGAATATACTAGATCATTTTAGAAAATACTTACATTTAAAATTTTCTTAAACATAATCCAGTATTTTTCATAAAATAATATGCAAGATTCTAAAAACAAAACACTATTATGAGGCCACTCGAAATAATGAAGGATTTCTTGGGCCTAACCACTTAGAGAAAATGGGTTCAATATCTAATTCCCTTACATATTTACAATGTTCAAGCATAGGCTTTTCTGAAAGAAAAAAATTTAGATTGCTTTACATATATATATTTTTTCGCAAGAGTTTTTTATTTTGAGAACAATTCATTCCATTAAAATACACATTCAAGCCTATTTTTACAAATAAATAAATATAAATCATCATGAAAAATCACTTATTCAAAACTAAATTTATTGATCCATACCATTTTCATAATTATATGGAATACTAATTGCTAACCATGTACTTTATCAGTTCATTTATAAAACCTTAAACATCCATTTGAAGTTAAATTTTATAAATTTATAATTCATTCAATGCTTATACATATATGAGAAAACATATATATTTTCATATGCATATATATTAATGTTTGAGGTGTCATCAGAATTCATCGATGTATGCCCACATGTCAATGATCACATATGGCATGAATATAACCGGTTTCTCGTTTTTTTATAATATGAAATTGTCCACTTTAAATTTCCTAACATATATATATATATATATATATATATTAAATATAAAATGTGCATAATAAATGTTGATGCTTAAATATGAGATAATTTAGAACTTAAAATTTATTATTAACAAAACCATGAATTAAAATTCCTAAAAAGAACATGAATTCCCATAATAGTCAAATATATATATAAATTCCCATCCACATATATATATATATAAATATATAAATCTTTATGGATTTGAAAATAACATCATCCCATATTTTTACATGTTCTGCATTGCACATTTAAAACATGTAACGATTTAATAAGTTGATATATGTATGTATATATATGTGTATAATTGACATTTAATTTATAACATTCATCATCACAGAGTAAATACATGTTTGAACAAAACATAAATAAATAAGGAATTTCATTGGAAGAACTAATATGATATCAAATTGAAAATATTGATAACAACATCTTTTTTGATAGATTCATTAAAACATTATAATATATTCATTTAATTCAAAATATTAAATCATAGAAAATAATTAAGCCCACAACCTAACCATGAATTAAAACATGATCTAATAATTTAAATGAGTTCTTTACGATTATAGTCTAAAACCAGAAATTATTTAAATTAGAGTAAATTATATCATTCTTTTGAAAATATTAATTGAAAACAGTGAAAAAGAATATTACCCACAATAAATAAGTTTGAAAATAAAATCATAAAGTTGAAAGGTTTTAAATAAAGAAAACTAGTACTTGATTGGAGAAATGTTGGTGATCCACTAATGTCGCCTTGATCACACGCACCGGGCTACAAATATGTTTTTTCGCATTCAAAATTGCACAAAGGAATAAGGCCTTTATAGCCATTATCCTTACTGTATATAAAGCGACTCAAACATAACTTCCACTGCAATATTAGTGTATAGTTTTAAACACTAATCTGGGTATTCATATTAAGTATACCCATTCAAAAACTGTACAAAAAAATGACACAAACAATATAAAAACTCAACTATGTAGATATAAGATTTTAAATAGTGGAATAAGACCAAAAAAATCTGTTTAATATATAAAAGCAAGAAATACCATCATAAAAGATAAACAATTGGGACATCCAAAACTATCACGGGAAAAAATCATTCATCCACAGAAATGAAAAGAAAAATGAAATAAGTGGACCCCAATAAATTGGGAAACTAATCAATAAGAACTAGTGTTTATCAAAATGAAAATCAGGATCCTACAAAGAAAATAACACCTCCATAGTTTGGAGAAGATCTGAAAACAAAACCCTAACTCACCGATGTCACTATACTTTTTCTCGACATCTCCAGATCATCCCTTGTGGGAGACCGATCCTTGAACCCCAACCACAGCTCGACTCCTTAGATCTTCCTCTCTTGAATCCATCGGCTCCTCTGCTTGTGCACGACCCTCACAGACATGTCCATGTTTTCTGATTAGTGCCTCCTTCTCAACTCTCCCCAGACATAGACGGCCCCCCTATAAAAACCAGCAGTCGAAGAGTCCCCTTAAAACCCTATACACAAATCCCCTAAACACCCCTTTTTATTCGATTTTTTATTATTATTATATCATCATTATTATCAATTTAATTTATTTAAAAAATTTATTTATATTATGATCATCATAATAAATGTATAATATTGTAAATTTAACTTTAGTATTAAATTAGTTTTATGTTTAGAAAAAATATTCTAATTTAAAACTAATAATTATAATTATATATATTTTTATAGATATCATATTTTAAGAGATCAAAATTTATAAAAAAAAACAAAATAATAAATGTTTAAAATACATTAGCTTAATAATGGAATAAATTAAAATTATTAATAAATGTTTTGATCATTTATATGTTTATTAAACAATAGATTCTATTTAAGAAAATAATAACAATAAGCCAAATTTAAATTCAAAACTAAATATTTTATATTTGTATTAATATAATTTCTTTTTCGTTTAAAAAAATCATATTTGATATCATTTTTTATAATTGCACAGATATATTTATATATATAGTTAATATAATAATAATACATTTTTCATAAAAGTATATAATTTATAAACCAATAAAATAATACAAAGTATTATAGTTTCCAAAATTGTTTTTATATATTTTTTACATCTAAACAATTTTTTTTTCAACTTACCAAAGTTTTAAAAAAGTTATTTATTAAATCCATTCTTTGTAAATTTTAAATTATGAAATATTAAATAATTATTTAAAATTACTATTTGAATTTCTGGACTGCTATATTATTCCCCCTCAACATAATTGTGTCCTCCCAATTCATTTCATCAGACTAAAAAAAGAATTCGGAATTTTTGTCTTCAGAATTAAGATACACAAGGACCACTAAATCTAAACTTTACCACTTATATGATAACATCATGTCCCTAATGTTTTCTAGACCATTCCACTAATACAAATTATAAAGACCCAAGCCCGAGTTACTGTACTCAGCACTTATAAACGCTGTGTATTTTTTTCAACCAAAATAAACATAATAAATAAACAAAATTCAATACAACAGAGGACCATTCACTAGTCTTGGTTCTGAAATATTAGATACAAACTTCTTACATTTATCAGAGTTGCAAAAAAATCTAACTACGCTTCCACAATGTGAAAATGATGATTCCCTACTCTGAACTCTAAATTGACCTATAAAATAATTCTAAAACAAGGGATGAGTGTTATGTTTCCCAATAAGGGGTTTGAAAACCATTGATAAATCCTTATAAAATATTCTTTGGAAAATAATTTTGAAAATATATTGAGAAATACTCTTTTAAAAATATTATTTGAAATTACTTACCGATTGAAGATACTAGATCATTTTATAAAATACATACGTTCAAAATTTTCTTAAACATAATCCAGGGTTTTTCTGAAAACAATACGAAAGATTTTAAAAAACACTATTATGAGGCCACTTGAAATGTTGAAGGTTGTCTTAGACCTACCCACTTAGAAAATGATGGGTTCACTCTTTAATTACCTTATATATTTACAACTTTCAAGCATCGAATTTTCGGAAAACATTTTAAGATTTCTTTACGTATATATATTTATTCACTAGAGTTTTTTATTTTTAAAACAAGTCAATGCATTAAAATACACATTCACTATTATATTTACATATAAAAAAAAATTAACCATCATGAAAATTAACTTATTCACAACTAAATTTCTTGATCCATACTCTTTTCATAATTACAAGTAATACTAATTGCTAACCATGTACATAATCATTTCATTCATAAAACCATAAACATCCATTTTAAGGTAACTTTGAAAATTGTATAATTTTTTCAATGCTTATACATATATGTGAATACATATATATTTTCATATGAATATATATTATTGTTTTAGGTTTCATTAGAATTCATCGATGTATAGTCATATGTGAATGACCATATATGACATGCATATAACAAGCTTCTTGTTTTTTTTCAAAATATGAAATTGTAATTTCCAAACATATATATATATATATATATTAAATATAATAATTTCATAATAAATGTTGATGATTAATTATGAGAAAATCTTGAACATAAAATTATTTATTAATATAATAATGAATTAAAATTCATAAAAATAAATTGAATTCCCATAATAGTAAAATATATATATATATATGCACACACACACAGACACCTATAAATCGTTATGAATTTGAAAATAACTTTATCCCAAATATTTAAATTCTCCGCTTTGCGCATTCAAAACATGTTATAATTTAATATGTTTATGTATATATATATTAGGAATTTAATTTACAACATTCATCATCGTTGAATAAATAGATGTTTGAACACAACATTGATAAATGAAGAAATTCATTCGCAGAACTGTTATGATATCAAATTAAAAATATTGATAATAACCTTTTTGTGGAAGATTCATTAAAACATCATAATATATTCATTTAATGAAAAATATAAAATTGTAGAATATAATTAATCCCACTACAAAACCAAGAATTAAAACATGATTTAATAATTTAAATGAGTTCTTTACAATTATAGTTTGAAATATTATATATAAATATATACAATATCTCTTTAATTAGAAATTTGGAAAATAATTATAGGATACTGGATGGATATATATATATAAATATTTTTGTGTGTGTCTATTTATATATATATATGTTTACGTCTTACCAATAAACATAGTTTGTCAAAATTAAAACCCACCCTTATAAAACCATAAAAAAAAGAATAAAACCCAAACTGATGGTTATCTTAAAATAGGATGGCATAACAATACTAGAAAATATAAAAAAAAGAGTAAATTCTCTTATTCTTTTCAAAATCCAGATTTGAACACAATGAAAAAAGAATACCACCCACACTAAAGAAGTTTTAAAATAAGATCATAACATTGAATGTTTTTAAATAAAGAAAACCCTTACTTGATTGCAGAAATATTGGGGATCCACTTATGCTGCCTCGAACACATACACCAAGATGTAAATTGGTTTTTTACGATTTTCAATTTCACAAAGGAATAAAGCCTTTATATCCATTATCCCTATTGAGTATATAGCGACTCACACATAGCTTATACTAAATGATGTGTGTATAGTTTTAAACACCATGTTGGGTGTTTATATTAAAAATACCAATCTGAAAATAGCTCAACAAAAATGACACACACAATATAAAAAATCAACTAGATAGATAACATATTAAAAATAGTGGAATATGACCAAACATATTATGTTTAATATCTAAAAGCAAGACATACGAGAATAAAAGATACACAATAAGGACATCCAAAAATATCATGGGAAAAAATCATTCATCCACAAAAATGAAAAGGAAAATGAAATTAGTGGACACCAATAAATCAGACAACCAAATCATAAGAACCAGAGTTTTTTGAAAAGAAAATTGGGATCCTACAAAGAAAAAAAACCCTCAATAGGATGTAGAAGATATGAAAACAAAACCATATCTCACCGACATCACTCTAATTTCCTCAACATCTCCAGATCTTCCCTTGTGGGCGACTGATCCTTAAACCCCGACCTCGACTCAACACCTTGGATCTCCCTCTATTGAAGCCATTGGCTCCTCTACCTGTGCGCGATAATCACAGACACCTCCAGGTTTTCCGATTAGTGATTCCTGCTCGACTCTCCCCAAACACGGATGACCCTCGTGAAAACCAGCTGACGATGACTCCCCTTGAATCTCTATATACGGATCCACTAAATGCCCCTTTTTATTCTCTTATTACTATTATTATTATTATTATTATTATATAATAATAATTATTTATTTATGTTCTTTAAAAGAATTTAATTATATTAGGATTATCAAAATATATATATAATTTTGTATGTTTATCTTTAATATTAAAGTAGTTATAATTTTATAAAAATATTATAATTGAAGACTAATAATTATATTTATATATATATATATATATATCATATTTTGGAACACCAAAATTTTTAAAAAATAAATTTATAAATGTTTAAAATACACCAAGTTAATAACGGAATAAAATACAATTATTAATCACATTTTTTATTTTTTATATGTTTTTTTAAAAAATAGATGTTATTTATAATAATAATAATAATCCAAATTAAAATTCAAAATGAATTACTTTATAATTGTATTAATATAATTTCTTTTTCAATTAAAAAAAATTATAGCTGATGTCATTTTATATAAATTTAAGGAAATATATATATATGTATATAAATTAATTTTTGTTTATTTAATATAATAATAATAAAATTTTCAAAAAATATATATATTTTATAAAACAACCAAATAGTACAAATTATTATTGTTTCCAAATTTTTTTAATATATTATTTAAATCAAAAATTTTTTTTTACAACTTACCTTAGTTTTAAAAAAGTTTTTTAATTAAATCCATTCTTTTTCAGTTTTAAATTATTAATTATTAAATAATTATTTAAAATTACTACTTGTATTTTTGTGATGTTACATTATTCCCCCCTCAATAGAATCGCATCCTCATAATTCATTTCATCAGACTAAAAAAAGAATTCGGAATTTTTCATCATTGGAATTAAGAAACACTAGGACCAAAACTCTAAACTTTACTCCTTAGATGAAAATGTAAAAATCTCCAAAATTGTCTAGACCATTTCTATTAAACCAATTATAAAGACCTGAGCTCGTGCTTTTGGAATCATCCCTTATAAATGATGTGTATATTTTTCAAACCAAAACTAACATAATAAATACAAAACATTCAATACAAGAAAGAAAATTTCACCGGTCTAGGCTTTGGAGGATTAGATACAAAATTCCTACATTTTTCAGAGTTTCAACAAAAATAAAATAAAACAAAAGGCAAACTATGATTCCACAAAAAAAACGACGACGCCCTATATTGGACTCCAAAGTGACCCATAAAAATAATTCAAAAATTAAGGGAAGAGCATTACATTTCCCAGTAAGGGGTTTAAAAACCTTCAATAAATCCTTATAAAATATTATTTTGATAATAATTTTGTAAATATATTTAGAAACACCATTTTTAAAGTATTATTTGACATTACTTATGGCATGAAGATACTATATCATTTTAGAAAATACTTATGTTCGAAATTTTCTTAAACATAATCCAGTGTTTTTCTAAAAACAATACACAAGATTCTGAAAACAAATCACTATTCTACAACCACTTGAAATGTTGAAGGTTTTCTTGGGCCTACCCACTTATTAAGGGTTGATTTCACTCCATAATTCCATTCTATATTTACAATGTTCAAGAACTGGTTTTTATGAAAACATTTTAAGCTTGATTTTCTTATATATATGTTTTCGCTGGCATTTTTAATTTTGAAAACAAGTAACTACATTAAAATACACATTCACAATTATATTTACATATAAATTAATATTAACCATATTGGAAATTTACTTATTCATAACTAAATTTCTTTATCCATACTCTTTTAATAAATATACGGAATAGAAATTGTTAACCATGTACTTAATCATTTCATTCATAAACCCATAAACATTCATATGAAGATAACATTGGTAAATATATAATTTGATCAATGATTATATATATATGTGGATACATATATATTTTCATATTCATATATATAAATGTTTGAGGTGTCATCAGAATTCATCGATGTATGTTCATATATCAATGATCATATATGACATGCATTTAACACGTTTCTTGTATTTTTTCAGAATACAAAATTTTCAAATTTTAATTTCCAGAAATATATATATCTTAAATATTATAATTTCATAGAAAATGTTGATGCTTAAATATGAGGCAATATTGAACTTAATTATTAACATAATCATGAATTAAAATTCCTTAAAAGAACTTGAATTCCACTAATAGTCAAATATATGTATATATATATATATTCGTACACACACACAGATATATATATATATATATATATATATATAAATCCTTATGTATTTAAAAATAACATTATCACATATTTTTACAAGTTTTACTTTGTGCATACAAAACATGTGACAATTTAATATGTTGATGTATATATATATATAATTGACATTTAATCTAAAATATTCATCACCACGGATTAAATACATGTTTGAACAAAAAATTGATAAATGAGAAAATTCATTGGCAGAACTAATGTGATATCAAATTACTAACCTTGATAATAACATCTGTTTCGTAAGATTTATTAAAACATAAAAATATATTAATTTAATGAAAAATATCAAATCAAAGAAAATAATTAATCCCACTAAATGACCATGAATTAAAAAATGAGTTAATAATTTAAATTAGTTCTTTACAATTATAATATAAAATATTATATATATATATATAATCTCCCTTTCATTACAAATTCTGAAAATAATTATACGATGCTACATGGATATACATACATATGAATATATATATATTTGTATGTAAGTATGTATGTATGTATGTATATGTCTTACCAATAAACATAGTTTTAAAAAAATTAAAACATACCCTTATAAAATGATAAAAAAATAATAAAACCCAAACCAAGGGTTCTCTTAAAGTAGGATGGCATAACAAAACCAGATGATATGAAAAGAAGAGTAAATTATCTTATTATTTTGATAATTTACATTTGAATAAAATTTAAAAGAATATCACTCACACTAAATATGTTTGAAAATAAAATCATAACATTGAAAGGTTTTAAATAGAGAAAACCCTTACTTGATCTCCTAAATGTCGGTAATCCACTTATGTTGCCTTGAACACACGCATCAGGATGCAAATAGGTTTTTTTTCATTTTGAATTGCACAAAGGAATAAGTCTTTTATAGCTATTATCCCTACTATGTATACATAGACTCACAAACAACTTTCACTACAAGCTAAGTGTATAGTTATAAACATCAAGATGGGTGTAAATATTCAAAATACCCATCTGAACATAGCACAACAAAAATGACACAAAAATATAAAAATTCTATTAGATAGAAACAAGATTTGAAAAAGTTGAATAAGACCAAACATATTCTATATAACATCTAAACCAAGACATAATAGCACAAAATATACACAATAGGGATATCCAAAACTATTATGGGACAAAATCATTCATCCACATAAATGTAATGAAAAATGACATAATTTGAAAACAGTAAATCAGACAATAAAATGACAAGAACCAGAGATTATCCAAAAGAAAACTAGGATTGTATAATGAAAAACCTACCTTGATAGGTTAGAGAATATATGGAAACAAAAACTTAACTCACCTACATCAGTCTGATTTTCCTCGACATCTGCAAATCTTCCTTTATGGGCAGTTGATCATTGAACCCAAACCTCAACTCGACTCCTCGTCTTTCCCTCTCTCGAATCCATTGGTTCCTCCATCTTTTCATGACCTTCACGGACACCTCTTTGTTTTCTGATAACTGTCTCCTACTTGACTATCCTCAGACGCGGATGCCCCCCCCATGAATACAAGTGGTCGACAACTCTCCTTGAAACCCTATATATTGATCCCCTAAACACCACTATTTTATTCTTTATTATTATTATTATTATATAATTATTATTATTTACATAATTTCATTATAAGAATATTTTTATATTAAGATTATCATAATATCTGTATAATACTGTATTTTTGAAATTAATATTAAAGTATGTATTAGTTTATAAAAAAATTATAATTTTAAAATAATAATTAAAATTATATATATTTCTATATATATCATATTTTCAAAGATTAAAATTTAGAAAAAAATAAATATGTTTAAAATACATTAACTTAATAATGGAATAAATTACAATTATTAATCAATGTTTTGATTATTTATATGTTTATAAAATAATAGATTTTATTTATTAAAATAATAACAATAAGAAAATTTAAAATAAAAAACTAATTACTTTTTAATTTTATTAATATAATTTCTTTTTCATTTAAAAAAAATTCTAATTGATATCATTTTATATTTTGAAGGAAATATATATATATAAATATATATTATAATAATAATACATTTTTCATAAAAAAATGTATAATTCATTAACCAAAAAAACGATACAAAGTATTATTGTTTCTGAAATTGTTTTATGTATTATTTAAATCAAAACTCTTCTTTTTAAAACTTATCTTTGTTTTAGAAATTTTTTTATTAAATATATTATTTTTCAGTTTTAAATTATAAAATATTACATAATTATTTAAAATTTTTATTCAAATTTCTCTATTGTTACAAGAACTGTTAGTGAATGCTTTCAATATCAATGAACTTTAAATGAGAATCATGATCCAAGCTATAAAAATGAATTTGTGTGACATGTTTAGTGAATTAAATGAAAATATACTCACACTGCAAATGAAATAGATCCAACCATGAAGCATATGGGTATGACTAGGGAGTTATAAAGGTATTATTTTATTGAAGAAGAAATTTTTAATTACGTGAGATTTATGGGATATAGAGGATCTGATGGATCAAGATTTTATCTATAAAAATTTCTTTATAAAAGGGAAGTTGTAATGTGGAGGGTCATTTTGGATATATACACACCAAATAAAGATATGATGACTCTGATGATGGTTAAACTATTCATTAATGCTACAATAATCAGGATCCATTATTTTATGCCATGATTCTCTCTATGTTCATTGGAAGATTGCAGTGATTTAAACAGTGGATTCAATGGAATAAAATATATGCTGAAAAAGATAAAAAATGTGGTCCACGAAGCCGATATATTTTTACTTCAATTTAATAAAAAAATATATAAGATTATGGGTGGTTTTTTGGAAAAAATGGTGATGAAAATGGGAAATTAGATTCCATTCATTATAGAGGAATTTTAGGTACCTAACAAGTAATCAATTTCCAGATTCAAAAATATTCCAGATGTGATTTTTTATATTTTAAGAAGGTGAATATAAAGAAGTAGAAAAATCTACTCTAATAATATTTATTGATACATCCATTTGAGGAGTAGAGGAGTATTTTATGAATTTTCATTAACAAAATTTAAATAAGTATAAAAGGAGTTTGACTATTCTATTTGTTTGAAGAAAATAATCTTTCATATTAAAGAATAAGGGAGTTTCTATATTATAGTAATGTAAATAATAGTTCCATGAATTATACTTTAAGGAATATTTCTATTAATATTCTTGAACAAATAAGTTGTGAAGAGGGATTTCACATTAGATATTTGAAGAAGTAGCAAAGAGATCAATAGAAAATCTACACACATTCAAGGATAAAATGAAAGTAAATAATGTTATTGAATGGAGACACTTGCCCATAAACTATGTGTAAAGAACCTACCCCAAATAAGTGAGTTAATTATGAGGAATAAAGTTGTGATCCTGCATTGAGCCTTGGGAGATAGTGATCCAACCAAAAATAATTTTAATGGGAGGGACCCTAGGTGAGGAGTGACCCAACATAAATCCTAATGAAGAGTAGTGTGATTTTAGTGATTTGGTGCACCCAAAAATTGCCAATATAATTCTATTTAGAGTACCCAATGAGGGTGAATCAAGTAAAATATTCATGTCTCATATACTTACTACATGCATACCAAATGTTGTTTAAAAAATCTAATGAATATTAGGTAAAAAGGGTTTGTCAAGTGATTGTAATTAGAATAATATCTAACGAAAATATCATTATATGTGACCCTCAAGGTTGAGAGGTCAACATCTTCTAGTCCAATGAGATTCAAAATAAAATATCATTTAAATTGGTCAAGTATTGCATACCCTAATTCACGACCCCCTCAGGGTATATCTCACTCCAAGACCCTTTAGGGACAAACAATTAGTATTAGAGTCAAGGTTTCTTTTATGGATTTTTTTATATGAATTTATATAGAGTTATTAAAAATTGAATCCATATAGAAATCTCTTATGTTTGATGTAAATCACTTTAAAACATTAAAAAATGAGGTCATTCTATTAATGGGAGATTATCTTGGAGTTCCTTCAAATGATTTGGAAGAGGGAATTTTTCAATTAATCCAATATGGAGATATATTTGAAACAAATAAAATAAATGTTGATATTAATGCCTTAGTAAAAAATGTATTAAAGGATTCTCAAATAGAATATATGTCTAGGAATTTTAATCATTGAAAATTTTAAATGGAAATATGGTTGTTGTTGGAAGATTAATTTGACAATCAAAAAAGGATAGATAAAAATTACCTTATGTATAAAGGGAAGAATAAATATAATAAAAGTAATTAATCTCCAAATATTAGATCTATGGGTATGGTAAATTAAAAAAATAATTTCTCATATGATTTTAAAACTAGTTTTTAGAAATAATGTGGTATTTTAGACTCTATAATGGAGATAAAAAGAAGAAATTATTCTAATGGTGAAATGGAAACAATATCCACTTTCCATGTTTGAATGTGTCTATATAATGACAAAGAGGATATCTCAACCATACAAAAGAAGGTAACTAAATGGGAATTCATTAATGAAGTTTATTATATTATGATTGACGATCTTACCTTTCATAAAAAGAGGAAAAATAGAGAAGAATAGGCATTGAATATTAGCATAAATAAAATGGGAACAAAATTAATGAACAAAGAAACATTCTTGAAGATATTTAGGAAGATAACATAAATAAAATAACCATGTAGAATGAGTTTAAGGAAATATTCATTACACTAAAAACTCATCTTGAAGAAAAAAGACTATTAAGGATAGATGTTGCTTTAATTTTTAAATAAATGGTTGCTGAATTAAAGAAAAAATATGAGAGAATAAGATAACATAAGGAGAGGATAAACAACACAAATGAGAAGATGTAAATACATCCAAAGTAATCCAAAAAAAGAAAAGTAAATATATATATTAAATCTAGAATGAAATTTAATTTCCCTACAAGAACTATAAGCGATGATCCAAAAAATGAGGTAGCACTAACATGATATTATTGTGGTTGATTTGGGCACATTATGAGTTCATTATTTGAATCCCAAAAGCCCAAATGTGAAAGAATAAATCTAGAAGTACCAACACATTATTCAAGGGATGACCAAATGAGCCATTATTATCATGGTATATGTTTTTTTTGTTCTAAACTTGGTCACATGGATATGTAATGTAGTCGGATGAATGAATGGAAGGGAAATGATTTCATAAGGAGACACTTCACCCTTATGACATATAAAGAAAGAGCTTATCTATGAAAAAGGCATGCTAAGCTTGAAAATGGGATCAATGTTTTAGAGAAAAAGAATTATCCTCAATGATAATAGCATCAAAAATAAAAATCAGTATACCCACAATACCTATCTTGGAAGGAATGAAATAAAATATAAAAACAAAATCCAAGAGTTGTTTCTGTCATGAAAGAGGTGGAAGTAAAGAAGAACCTGCCTAGAAAAAAGGCTTCTAAGATAGAACTCATGGAAATCAAGGAAGTGATATTACCAATTGGTCTTATAAAAACCAACAAAATTTAATATTTGTTGCAAGGATGAATATTTCTTCAATGGAGAAGAATACAGAGTGAAGATACACAAAAAATGAAACACATGAAGAAGTTTGTTTGTGTAAAATAAATTTATCAATTGTTGAAAATCCCAAGACAAGAAAGTATGAAAATTCTCACATCTATGAAAATAAGTGTGTGAATGTATTTAAATAATAGAGAACCTTTGGAAATAGGTTGAAGAGTCTAGCTTCTATAAATAATGAAAATTAAGTTAAAGGGATGATGAAATCCTTCCCCCATAATCTAAAAAGGGGATATGTAAAAGTGAAAAAAAGGTCGGTCTAACATGAACAACCCCATTTCTCAATATGAGGATGTTTTAGGTACCCCTATCCTTATGTAATAATTGTTTTCTATCTGTTTTGGAGGTGATGTAGTCTTATGGGGAATATAAAATTTATGTTTTAGTTGGCATAGAAAATAATCTGTTGTGGAGCTAAATGATAAAATTATATGGAATTAAAAATTTCATGAACCAAGGGAAATCAGGGAGTATTTCAAACCCTTATTTGGTATCCATAAAAAAAATCTAATCCTAAATATGAACCATACATATGTCTTGATTAATAATTTTTCACTCTTAAAATTCACTTAGAAGTTTCCTACAAGAAAAATGAAAAATATGAAATTGAAAATCTACTCATATAATTGAAGTAGTGCAGCTTTTGAAATAACATTAAAAGAAGTTGAATGAGGTTTCATGACCTCAACTGGTTTTTAAAATGGTTTTAATCCTAATTTGAGTAAATTATATTGGTATCATTTTCTGAAATAAGTGGTAAAATACCACTAAAATGTATAGGATTGACCTAAGAATTTATATTTTTCATGATTATTTTTTTTATATGCTTAAAATTTGGTATCATCTATCTTTGTGTATAGGAAACCCATTTCTACTAGCCTAGATATGTTTTTCCAATAAGTGGAACCATCATATTGAGCAACAATAATTGGTGTCATAAAATGAATACTTAGGTAGGGGTGAAGATGATATTTAAAGGTTGTTAACCCTCATTTTTACAAGATAGAGCCTATGAAGATCTAATGGTTTGGAATGTTTTTGGAAAATTTAAAATTCGAAGCAACTAAAATTTTAATGAAACCATACATGGAATAGAAAACATTGGTATTGTTAAGAGAAACAATTGTTTCCTACACTAATATTATGATAATTTGGTTTAGATAATTCATTGACTACCTAAATGCTATTTGGTAAATTAACCCACTATTTTTCTTGATCAATTTTAGTTGTGTGAAAAGTTATGGAACTGCGTAGTCCAACCAAAAAATTGATGTTCAAATTTGAGAAAAGAGTACAAGGTTTCCCTATAAGTGAATAAATAATTTTTTCTTCAATAAAATTTAAAAAATGGGAGACTACAAGTTTACGTGTAGAGATAAAGGGGATTATGATAAGAGTAGAAGAATCCCCCCATTATCAAAGGTAGAATTGAATCCCAAGAGAAACCCCTCTTGGATAAAGGTGGAGTTTAGATTTATTTGAGTTTCTTCCCCAACATTAATTGGGGAAAATCTTAATAATGTCAATGTAATGATAAAGGGGGGTTAAATCTTTCCCTATCTAAAGTTGGTAGAAAAAACAACCCAATTTAAAGGGGTTGTTTGATATGAAAATAGAGAACCCAATTTTGATGTGGGGTCAGATATAAACACACTCTACGGGTGGGATATAGGATCAAGACTCCCTAGAATCCATTTTTATTTTATTAAAAAATGGATAGATGATGTATCTTATAGAGTCTTACCAATAAAACACCTTAGGTCGAGCCCATACAACTTTTCAACAAATCCAACACTCACCAAAGGGTGTTTGATAACCCCCCTGTATATTTTATTGAAAATAGTATAAAGACCCATCCTTGAACATTTTATAATATTGAATTAAATGAATAATTCACTTTGAAGATCTTTTCAGGTTTAGAGTTTTAGGGAATTGGGACATAACTATGACATCTCAAAATATTACAAAGTAGGCACTTCGACCCAGAATCAATTTTTTTCATAAAATAAAAACTCTTTAAAAAAAGTCATGTATAATTCCATGTTAATGGTAGCATGGCTTTTCATTGATCCCATCCTTGACCCTATTCATCTTTAAGTCCTGTGAAAAACCTTTCAAAACATGGGGTGAACATAAAAGGCTCAATAAGGGTTATAAAATAGTGAATGAAAACATTTTTTCATAAATACATACAAAACATGAACTCTTTTACTTACCTCATGAAATTATAAGATTTATGAAAGAAACATAGAAATCATAAATCATAAAGGTAATGTGCGACATCCATACCATACTTACATTGTAGTTATCACAGCTACATAGGGAGTTACTTTGGAATGCCCATCATAGTATATTACCTAAATCTCTTAGGATAAACATTCACATTTACCTATGTCATGTTACCCAATGCATTGGAGATCTATCTCGAGCTCACCCGCCCTAGGTTTGTCATGGAACCAGCCGTATACGTAAATAATGCCCAAGAACCATAACATGATCATAACACATAACCTAAGCATAAAGGAAAGATAACATTTACACGTTGTAATAATAAAATATCATTTCAAGATATTGAAATAATAAATCCATTCTCAAAATAACTTTCAACACCAAAATACGTTAAAAAGAGTATTTGTTATTTATTTTTCCTTTTAAAAACATTCCGGCTTGTTAAGGAAGCCAAAGATCAAATAATATTTGTGGCGACAGAAAGGTCATTGTCACCGCTTACGTTAAAAAACATTCCTTTTCTTCATTTAGTAAAATTCTTCGTATAAAAATATTCCCTTTGAATAAAATAAAATGTCAACGGGGTTTATACACCGTAAAAAATAAAGTCGTGTATAAGAAATGCCTCAATGAAAGGAGATTGAGACAAAGTCTCATACCTCGTGTCCGACTTGACTCGATCATTCTTTAATATCCTGAAAAATAAACTAAATTTAATTTATACTTACTTAAGAACCTTTTTAATGGTTATTTTCCTTTTATATAACATATTACCATGTTATAAACATTTTGTAATCATTTAAGTTAATATCATTGCATTTTGTCAATATTTGGTACTAGAGTCAAAATGGACTTCTTATAATTACATGTTGTTCATGTGGTAAAAGGTTCCTTATATCGAGAATGATATTCATTATTTGAGTATCATATATATCATATATATCCAGCATATACATGTTTTTATAATAGTACATAACATTTAGAGGTAAGAAATGAAATGCACCGTTCATGGAGTCGGTAAGCAGTACGTATGCATGAATGCTACATTATTTTCTATTTATTATTTTAATAAAAATAAAACATAATGATAAATATGTATATTATAATTCCATTATAATATCCTATATAATATCATTAACTCTATCCTTTATAAATCCCACATAATGCTTTAACGAGTCAAATCACTTTAAGGGGGCGGTAGTCCGCACTTCCTCAAATGAGATTATCATATTTACCCACTGTGGAAACCATAAAGGTGTGATATAATTGGGAGGTAAAGAAGAATAAGGAAATAATAAACATAATATATATCATATATAAATATAGTTCCATCATAATGTCCACCATGAGAGGCGGTAAGATGTAATTGAACAATCATCGTTTCGTGAGGCGTTTGTTTACCATCCGTAGAAACATTATGTTTTCATCCATTAGATTGAGGTGTGTGTAAGTTTAGTTCGAATACTTTTCATAAAAACATCCTAGTATATTGAGGATACTGGTGTTGTTACAAAATAAAGGAAATAAAAATATTTTAGGTGTTGGAGAATTAAAATAAAAGAAAATAATTTAAGAGAAACTATTACCTTTAATTTGGGAAACTCTCTTTGGTTTGAACCAAAGGACTTATTGAAATGCCTTCTTCCTCAGTTAAGGATTCTAGGAGGAGTATAGTGATTTAGGGAGATTAATTGTTCAGAGTTTGGACGGGCTAAAATGCTTGAGAGGTGTGAAGAATTTCATAGAAATGGTCTCCTTTTATAAGGGAGAGGAGGGGCTATTTAGGAAAGTGTGAAAACATTATTTTATTATATAATGATATTCGGTTTCTAATGGTCCAAAAATAATTAAGGTCAAATATAAGATGAATCATATTTGAAGTAAAATCATCCAATCGGAATTGGACATGTTTTGGATAATATTTTAATCATTATAATCTTATTTATTTTAATCATTTATTAATGATGTAAATATTGCATCATTAATGTGTCATAAATAATTTAATTAATTCGATGTCTAAAAATTATAAAAAAATACTATCATATAGGAAATCGTTTTATCCTTCAAATGAATATTTATAGTCGAAAATATAGCTTGTATAACCCCATGTAAAAATTAATTTACTAAAAGATATTTGTTTATTTCATTTTGGCCTTTACCTTAAGTTAATTAAAATAAAGTGTCATAATCACTTTTAAGTGGCTCCATAGGGTCTCAAAATCGACCCAAGGATGCCCATGGTAGGCCATGACTCAAAAACTAGTATTAGGACACCTTTTATGGTAAATATATATTACTTTTTTTTACCCTTATTTACCTGATTTACCCCTTTACCCACGGTAAATAAAATATTTATTGAGGTAAATATTTGAAATGCCTAAAAATAAAAGTTACCTATTTACAAAATTTGAACCTCATGATTCCAAATATGGAATTCATTTCTCCAAATTCAAAATAAATAAGTGGAATAAATTAATTTAAAATTATTTCCCGCTGTCAAAACAAAAGGTGTGTTTTTAAGAAATATTAACTATCAAAAGATTGACAGTTGATTATATACAATTTAAATGTGAAATTGCTTGTAATGACCAAAATTAGATTAAATGGTATGAATAAAATCTATTTACACTTTAAAAACAATTAAAAAGGTAATCTAACCATATAAATACATTAAATTAAAAGGCAGTTTTGAATTAAAATACAGTATTTTTCACTATTCATTAAAAAATGAACTTTATCAGAAAAATGCCAAAAAATTACCCAAAGTAAAATTTGATGTCCCCATTATAAAGAAGGATTTTATTTGGTCAATTAGAATGTATTAAAGTAACCAAAACTATATTTAAAGAGGGTTCTCCATTAAAAGGTAATAAATCGGCCTTTTAATGTAAATTATGCTTAAAATTAGATTCATTCACATTTTAAGCCTCTAACTTTTTATTGGATCATGTAAATACATATAAAAAACATGTATAATCATATTTTAGTTAGTTTCATTCATTATTGCCAATACAATAGCTAGTAGTTAACTACAATTTAAAATAATAATATTATATTATTAGTTTGCAACGTAAGATTTCAAAGAAACCCGTTGTTGTGTATCGGGTACAATATCGAACATAGCAACCCCTTTTAAAGTAAAATTAATATTTAATTCACAAATATTAATAAATATGAAATATGTCTTATTCGTCATTTACCTGGTATGTTACATCCTTCCCCCCTTTTGGGAATTGCATCCTCGCAATTTTTATTCACTTATCAAAATAAGTGGGGGTATTTATCCCTCATTGCATTTTCAGATTCTCACGTTGCCTCTTCAACCATATGGTTTTTCCACAAATCCTTTACCTGGTGAATTACCTTATTCCACAACACTTGCTCTATTCGGTCAAGAATCAGGACTGGTTGTTCTTCATAAGAGAGATTCTCTTTCAACTGAACTACCTCTGGGCTCAAAACATGAGATAAATCTGGAATATACTTCCTCAACATCGAAACATGAAAAAAATTGTGTACCTGGGATAAAATTGGAGGTAAAGCCACTCTATACACAACTGATCCAACTTTCTCCAGAATTTCATAAGGTCCAATGAACCTCGGACTCAACATTCCTTTCTTACCAAAACACATCACACTTTTCAATGGGGAAACTTTGAGAAAGACATGATCACCTACCTCAAAAGAGAGATCCTTCCTCCGATTATTTGTATAACTTTTCTGTCTACTCTGAGCTGTTCTCATGTGCTTCTGAATCAACTAAACTTTCTCTGCCATCTCTTCTACCAATTCTAGTCCCATTAGCTTCCTTTCACCTGCTTCATCCCAAAAAGCTGGAGTTCGACAATTCTTTCCATATAATTCTTCAAATGGAGACATCTGTATACTAGAATGAAAACTGTTATTATATGAAAATTCAACCAAAGAAAGGTGTTGGTCCCAACTTCCCAGATAATCCATCGAGAAAGCACATAACATATCCTCCAAGGTCTGAATTATTCATTCTGACTGCCCATCTGATTGAGGATGAGAATCTATAATAAAGTTTAATTCAGTACCAAATGACTTCTGAAGGCCATTCCAAAAGTTAGAAGTAAACCTGGGATCATGATCAGATACAATAGAGAGGGGAACTCCATGAAACCTGACTATCTCTTTAACATACAACCGAGCAAGTTGATCTAGAGACAAAGTATCTTTAATAGGAAGGAAATGAGCAGATTTAGTCAATAATTCAACTATAACACATATTGCATTATTACCTCGAGATGTATTTAGTAATCACACAACAAAGTCCATGGATATATTTTCCCATTTCCACTCTGGCACTGGTAGAGGCTGAAGCATTCCTTTCGGTAACTGTCCTTATACTTTAACCTACTGACAAGTCAAACACTTCACAGTAAAATCAACAATATCTCTTTTCATTCCATCCCACCAGTAATACTCCCGAAGATCTCTATACATCTTAGTACTGCCAGGACGAACTGAAAACAGAGAACTATAAGCTTCACAGAACAACTCATTCTTTAACTGTTAATCACAAGGCACACATAATCTTTTTCCAAATCTCAAAACACAATCATTATCAATGTTAAAATCAAGCAACTTACCCTTCTAAAACCAACTCTACCTTTTTCTGCAACTCACTGTCTTCCTTCTGTGCTTTCTTTATTCTGTCTGATAGAGATGATCTCACTGACACCTGAAACAAAACAGAATAATTTCCTGCACTAACGACTTCTATTCCATAATTCATCAAATCAAAAACCAAAGGATCTTGTTCCAAACATAGCATAGTTAAATAAATGTTACTTTTTTGACTCAAAGTATCAGCCACTTTTTTTTCTTTTCCCAGATGGTAAATGATCGTCCAATAATAATCCTTGATTAATTCCAACCATATCCTCTGTATCATGTTCAATTATTTCTGAGTGAATATATACTTCAAACTTTTGTGATCAGTATATATTTCAAACTTCACTCCATACAAATGATGTCTCCAAATTTTAAAAGAAAAAACAACAACAGCTAATTCCAAATCATGTGTAGGTTAATTTAACTCTTGTGGTTTCAACTGACGTGAATCATAAGCAATTACTTGATCTTTTTGCATTAGGGAACAACCCAATCCTTTCAAAGAAGTTTCACTATAGATAACAAACTCACTATCTCTGGAAGGCAGTGCCAAAACTGGATCATTCACCAATCTTCTTTTCAATTCCTGAAAACAAGCATCACATTCTTTTTTCCAGATGAACTTAACACCTTTTCGAGTTAACTTAGTCATTGGACTAGATAATCATGCAAAATTTTCAAAATACCTCTATTAATAACCTTCCAAACCAAGAAAACTACGTATCTCGGTTATATTTTTGTGTCTTGTCCATTCTTCAACAACTTTTGTTTTAGAAGGATCAATAGTTATGCCATTTTTTGAAACAATATGACCAAGGAAAGAAATTTGTTATAACCAAAACTCACACTTTCTGAATTTACCAAATAATTTCTTTTCATTTAAGGTTTGCAAGACAAACCTTAAATGAAATTCATGTTCCTATTTACTTTTCAAATAAACCAAAATATCATCAATGAACACAACCACAAACTTATCCAAGAACTCATAGAAAATTCTATTCATAAGATCCACGAATACAGTAGGTGCATTGGTTAACCCAAAAGGCATAAATACAAATTCATAATGGCCATATCTAGTACAAAACGCGGTCTTTGGAACATCTTATTCCTTTACTTTCAACTGTTGGTACCCCGACCTCAAGTCAATATTCGAAAAATACTAAGTTCCCTAGAGCTGATCAAACAAATCATCAATATGAGGCAATAGATACTTATTCTTAACAGTGATGTCATTAAATTCTCTATAATCAATGCAAAGTATCATTGAACCATCATTAGTTTAAATAACCAATACTAGATCACCCCATGGTGATGTGCTAGGTTGAATGAAACCTTTACTTAATAACTCATGCAATTGCTTATTTAACTCAAAAAGTTCAATTTGAGCCATTCAATAAAGGGGTTTTGAAATTGGCTTAGCATCAGGAACTAAGTCAATAGTAAATTCAACTTCCTGATCAGGAATAATACCAGCCAACTCATCAGGAAAAACATCAAGGTACTCATTTACCACTGGCACATCATTAATCAGAACAGTCCCTTTGTTTTCAACAATATGTGCAAGGTAACATTCATTTCCATCTTTTACTAGTTTTTTGACTTCCTGATATGTTATCAAAAGCAAGGTTTCATTCTTGTACACAAACTTAAAATCATTCTGAAAAGAAACCTCTTTAGCTCTACAGTCAATCTTAGCATAAAAAACAGAAATCCATTCCATTCCCAATATAACATCAAACTCTACGAGAGGAAAAACAATAAGGTTTGTAGGTAGATTCTTTCCACACACAAGGACAAGAATGTTCTTATGTTTTCTTTTTGTCTCAAAATTTCCTCCAGGTGCTTTTAACATAAGTTCAGTATTCATATCATGAGATGGAATTCCCAATTTACTATAAAACTTCTTAGAAATGAAAGAGTGTGTAGACCCTGAATCAAACAACACATTGGAATAATCTGAACAAACAAAAAATGTACCTGATACTACTTCATTTGTTGGAACAACTTCTGTTGAAGTAGTTGCAAAGGATTTCACCACCCCTTTCTGCTTGTATACTAGCTTCTTTCCTTCGGTTGAGTTCATTGTCGGACACTCATTTTCATAATGACCCATTTCATTGCACTTAAAACATTTTACTAACTGTAAATCAGATTTTGTCTTACCATTACCCTGATCTTTTTCAGTTCCATTACGATCCTTATGCCCCATTTTACCACATCAGTCGCACTTACCAGAATTCAAAAGACATTCCCCAACATGCTTTTTACCACAATTTTCACAAACTGTAAACTTAAGTTTCTTGCCATCAGACTTTTTTGAAGAGTTCTTCCCTTTCTCATGCCACCTCTACCTCTTATTCTTTTATTTTTCAATGAATAACTGATCATTAACAAACTCCATTTCCACCTTCTCCGCACAACGAACAAGTTTTTCATAACTTTTTAACTCACGAGAATCAAAATCCCTTCGATAATTTGGATTTAATCCTGATTAAAAACGGTTGATTTTACTATCAAGATCTTGTATGAAATTTTGAGCATACCTTGCCAGTCGAGTGAATTTTTCTTCATAAGCAGCCACTGAGTCATCATCTTGCCTCAATTCCAGAAATTGTGTTTCCATCCTAAGATGAACCACCTTAGGGAATTATTTCTCAAGAAACATACATTTGAATTCACCCCAATCGAGAGCATCAATCCCCTCACTATCCCTAATATTTTTAACCATCGACCACCACTGATCAGCTTCACCTTCAAAATGGTAAACTGCAAGACTAACCTTTTGATGTTCTGAACAACCCATGACATCAAAAATCTTATCCAGTTCTTTAATCCACCCTTCAGTTAGCACAGGGTCACATGATCCTCTGAATGATGGGGGATGTTGCCTCATCAAATGCTCCACTACTGACATGTTCCTCTGTGGTTGATCTGGCTGATCTCATACATTGATTCCACCACCGTTTATCGCCTGATTCAACTGTGCCATCACTGCAACAAATTGTTCAGTTCTGATTCCGACCATCTCAGATTGCTGATTTGGATGGTTGTCTTCCTCTAGATGTCGTCCCAACATAGTTTCCCTGTTTCCTCTGCAGAAAACCATTCCGAATAAAGAAATATCTTAGGCAAAGCAACATGGTAATCTATAAATTCTATATGATTTCAATATTAACAAAAATTACGTTATGGACATTTATTTAACAACACCCTAACCCATAAAGTTATCTAAACCGACCTCTGATACCAACTATAAAGACACAACCTTAAACATTACATTATATTGAATTAAATGAATGATTCACATTGAGGACCTTTTCAGGTTTAGATTTTTAGGGAACTAGGACATAACTATTACATCTCAAAATATTAAAAAGTAGGCACTTCTACCCAGAATCCATTTTTTTCATAAAATAAAAACTCTTAAAAAAAGTCATGTCTAATTCCATGTTAAAGAGAGAATGGATTTTCCTTGATCCCATCCTTGACCCTATTCATCGTTATGTCATGTGAAAAACATTTCAAAACATGGGATGAGCATAAAAGGCTCAGTAAGGGTTATAAAACAGAGAATGAAAACATGTGTTCATAAATAAATACAAAACATGAAATCTTTTACTTACCTCATGAAATCATAAGATTTATGAAAGACACATAGAAATCATAAATCATAAAGGTAACTTTCATCATCCATACCATACTTACATTGTATCTATCACAGCTACATAAGGAGTTACTTTGGAATACCCATCACAATATATTCCCTAAATATCTTAGGAGAAACATTCACGTTTACCTCCATCATGTTACCCAATGCATTGGAGAGCTATCTTGGGCTCACCCGCCCTAGGTTTATCACGGAACCACCCGTATATGTAAATAATACCCAAGAACCATAACATGATCATAACACATAACATAAGCATAAAAGAAAGATAACATTTCCACATTGCAATAATAAAATATCATATCAAGATATTGAAAAAATAAATCCATTCTAAAAATTATTTTCAATACCAAAATACGTAAAAAAGAGTATTTGGTATTTATTTTTCCTTTTAAAAACATTCCGGCTTGTTAAGGAAGCCAAAGATCAAATAATACTCGCAGCGGCAGAAAGGTCATTGTCACTGCTTAGGTTAAAAAACATTCCTTTTTTTTCATTTAGTTAAATGCTTCATATAAAAATATTCCCTTTTAATAAAATGAAAAGTCAAAGGGGTTTATACACCGTAAAAAAATGTCGTGTATAAGAAATGCATCAATGAAAAGAGATTGAGACGATGTCCCTTACCTCGTGTCCGACTTAAATCGATCATTCTTTAATATCCTAAATAAAAAACTAAAGATAATTTATAATTGATTAAGAACCTTTTTAAAGTTTATTATTCCTTTTAAATAACATATTACCATGTTATAAACATTATGTAATCATTTAAGTTAATATCATTGTATATTGTCGATATTTGGTACTTGAGTCAAAAATGGACTTCTTATAATTACACGTTGTTCATGTGGTCAAAGGTTCATTATAAAAATAATGATATTAATTATTTGAGTATCATATATATCATATATATCCAGTATATACATGTTTTTATAATAGTACATAACATTTAGAGGTAAGAAATAAAATGCATCGTTCTTGGAGACGGTAAGCTGTACGTACGCATGAATGCTACTTTCATTTCTATTTATTTTTTTAAAGGAAAAAAACATAATGATACATAGGTATATTATAATTCCTGTATAATATCATATTTAATATCATTAACTCTATCCTTTATACATACCACATAAGGCATTAACGAGTCACATCACTTTAAGGGGGCGGTAGTCCGCACTTCCTCAAATGAGATTATCGTATTTACCCATTGTGTAAACCATAATGGTTTGATATAATTGGGAGGTACTGAAGCATAAGGAAATCATAAACATAATATATATCATATATAAATAAAGTTCCATCATAATGTCCACCATGAGAGGTGGTAATATGTAATTGAACAGTCATCGTTTCGTGAGGCGTTAGTTTGCCATCCACATAAACATTATGTTCTTCATCCATTAGATGGAGGTGTGTGTAAGTGTAGTTCAAATAATTTTCATAAAAATAACCTAGTATATTGAGGATACTGGTTTTGTTACAAAATAAAGGAAATAAAAAGAGTTTAGGGGTTGGAGAAGTAAAATAAAAGAAAACCATTTAAGAGAAACCATTACCTTTAATTTGGGTAACTCTCTTTTGTTTGAACCAAAGGACTTCATGATATTCCTTCTGCCTAAGTTAAGGCTTCTAGGAGGAGGAGAGGGATTTAAGGAGATTAAATGGTCAGAGTTTGGACCAGCCAAATGGATAGAGAGGTTTGAGGAATTGCATAGAAGTGGTTTTCTTTTTATAAGGGAGAGGAGGGGCTCTTTAGGAAAGTGTGAAAAAATTATTTTATTATATAATGGTATTCAGTTTCTAATGGTCCAAAAATCATTAAGGTCAAATATAAGATGACTCATATTCGAAATAAAATCATACAATCAGAATTCGACATGTTTTGGATAATATTTTAATCATTATAATCTTATTTATTATAATCATTTATTAATGAGGTAAATACCGCATCATTATTATGTCATAAATAATTTAATTTATTTGATGTCTAAAAATTATAAAAAAATATTAACATGTAATAAATCTGTTTATCTTTCCAATGAATATTTATAGTCGAAAATATAAAAAGTATAACCCCATTTAAAAAATTAATTTACTAAAAGATATTTGTTTATTTCATTTTGGCCATTACTTTAAGTTAATTGAAATAAAGTGTCATAATCACTTTTAAGTGGCTCCATGGGGTCCCAAAATAGACCCAAGGATGTCCATGGTCCGACATGACTCAACAAATAGTATTAGGACACCTGTTATGGTAAATAAATATTACTTTTTTTACCCTTATTTACCTAATTTACCCCTTTAACCATGGTAAATAAAATATTTACTGAGGTAAATATTTAAAATGCATAAAAATAAAAGTTACCTATTTACACATTTTGAACCTCTTGATTCCAAATATGAAATCCATTTCTCCAAATTCAAAACACATAAGTGGAAGATATTAATTTAAAATTAATTCCCGCTGTCAAAACAAAAGGCATGTTTTGAAGAAATATTAACTATCCAAAGATTGACAGTTGATTATATACAATTTAAATGTGAAATTGATTCTAATGACCAGAATTAGATTAAATGTTAAAAATATAATCTATTTAAACTTTAAAAACAACTAAAGGTATAATATAACCATATAAATAAATTAGATTAAAAGGCAGTTTTGAATTAAAATATAGTATTTTTCACTATTCATTAAAAATGAACTTTATCAGAAAAATACCAAAAAATTACCCAAAGTAAATTTTGATGTCCCCATTCTAAAGAAGGATTTTATTTGGTCAATTAGAATGTATTAAAGTAACAAATACTATATTAAAAGAGGGTTCGCCATTAAAAGGAGATAAATCGGCCTTTTAATGTAAATTATGCTTAAAGTTAGATTCATTCACATTTTAAGCCTCTAAATTTTTATTGGATAATGTAAATACATTTAAAAAAACATGTATAATAATATTTTAGTTAGTTTCATTCATTCCCTCCAATACAACGGCTAGGAGTTAACTACCATTTAAAATAATAATATTATATTATTAGTGTGCAATGTAAGATTCCAAAGAAACTCGTTGTTGCGTATCAGGTACGCTATCGAACATAGAAACCCCTTTAAATGTAAAATTAATATTTAATTCACAAATATTAATAAATATGAAATATTTTTATTCTTCATTTACTTGAGAAGTTACAAATAGTATCCAATATACATCTTTTATTTTATTGAAAAAGGGGAATAAGATGTTTCTTAGAGATTCTTGTCAATAAAATCCAAAGGGGGGTTATTGGAAAACCTTTATTGTGTATTGTATATCTTGAAAATATGGATGGGCTCATCCTAAGGTGTTTTTTTAAAATATGGGGAGATCTTTTCATGTCCCTAAGTGAGTTAAAATTATTAAAAAGTTATCTAAGTTGTGGGTTTGAGTTTTTGAAAGATGGAGATTCATTGATGTATATTTTGGAATTTTTTAAAAAATATGTCGAGGTCAAAGGGTTGTGTTGGAGATTAGAATGAATATATAATGATTACATGAAGGAAGGAGGCCATGAGAAAACCCTGGAGAGTTTCATGGGATGATCCATCAAGGATGGAAGTCATATAACCAAATATAGAGTCAGTTCAAACTAATTATGTAAGATGACTAGAATTACGGAAATCTACCTTAGTACCCACATATGGGATTTCCCACATAATAGATGTTGGATAAGAAAAGGTTCTATATAATATAATGTAGTGACTTATGAAAATTAATCTATATGAAGAGTCTATGTATGTGTTTCTTTGGTGTAAGGAAATTAGGGTGATGCAAGAAAATTAGCCACACCCATTTTCCTGAATTAAGTAAATCTGGATATGTGACAATTTTCATTTGAAAATTCTAGCATAAGAAAAATTGGTGATGTATAAAAATTTTAATACATAAAGAGTCCACATATGCGAATCATGTGTATGGGAAGTCGGTAAGGGGAAAACTATTTATGTGAATCTATTTTTGTAAGTAAATTTGGCTACATAAGGGTCCAAGGATGGAAATTTTTCTACGTAAAGAAATTGGGAGAACCACATATGGAAATCTAGTGATGTAATAGAATTTTTGTACATGCAGATTTAAATGTAAGAAAATTATGGTGATGTGTGGTTTTTTTAAATAACACAGGGTATTTATCAATTCATTCTTCTAGAGATGATGGGGAACTATGAAATCACTTTAAGTGATTCATGAACTTTACATGAATTCTTTAAACATTATAAAATGTCAAATGGGAACCATGATCGAATCCAAAAAATAAAAAAGTTTCGAGTAATTTAGAATGAACTAAATGAAAAAATATATTCACATAAAAAATGAAGAGGATCAAACCATGAATTAGATGGGCATGGATGACGAGTTATGAAGGTATTATTTTATTCTAGGTAGATTTTTAATGATGTGAGATTTATAAGAGATCTGATATCTAGTGGATCTAAAAGTTTCCTATGTAAATTTACATTAAATAAGGAAAGTGGTGACATGGAGGGTTTTTTTGATATATACATTCCAAACCATAAGATACTGACTCAAATGATGGTTGGATGGTTTATTAATGCTTTAATAATCACAGGCCATGATTTTATGACATAATTATTTCCAAGATTCGATGGGGATTATTATTATATAATAAATTTATTAAATGGAATTAAATAAAATCTAACCAAGATAAAGAATATGGTATACAAAGTTGTTTTATTTTGATTTTAATTATTTGAAATTGTGGAGAATATTTGGGGTGGTTTTGAATACCCGTAATGGAATTAAAAAGTGGTAATTAGATTCAATTCATTTTAAAGGAATTATTGTCACTAAAAAAGGAAATGGTTCCCATAATCAAAAATATGAAAAATGTGATTCAATCACCTATAAAAAGGAGAACATAATGAAGGAGAAAAAAGTACTCTTATAATGATTATTGATATATTCGTGAGAAGTGTATAATATATATCTATGAGTTTTTATTGAATCACTTGAAGGAAGAATAAGAGAAGTTTGATTGTGTTGTGTGTTTGAAGAAAATAATCATATATGTAAATGAAAAAGGGAATTGTAATGGGTCAAATTAAAGAAGAGATTTAAGTACTACACTAGATGGAAGAGTTATAGATATATTTTAGAAAGAATTATATACAAATATGGAGTTTATATCTGGTCTGTGAATAAGAAATAGGTAGATTAACAGAGAATATACATACATTCAAGGATATAATCAAATAAATTGGTTCTATTGAAGGAACCCACATGTCCATAAACTCTGTTTCGAGATCATACACTGGAGTAGTGAGTTAAAGATGTGGGAAAAGTAAGTGACTCAATAGTGATCCTTAAGAAACTGAGAGTTGACCCAAAAAAATTAATAGGGTGGTGACCCTAGGAAAAGAGTGACCCAAACTAAACCCCATTTACTATTATTTCACTTTTAGTGATTTGGTGCATCGATAAATTTTCAATAGAATGATCCATGGAGTAGTCAGATGATGGTAAACCATGTAAAAAATATATGTTCCCTATTTACTTTCTACATGCACAACAAAAGAGGTTAAAAAAAATATAATGAATATATGGTAAAAAGTGTGGGTCAAGTGATTTTAATCTAATTAGCATCCAAATACAGGAGAATAACTAGTGACCCTCAAGGATGATAGTTCTATACTCATTAGGTTAGTGAGACATAAAAGGAAAAAGTGTCTAAATTGGTTAGTCATTGCATACCCCAACCACACCCACTCTGGGTATATCTCACTAGAAAACCCTTTAGGGACTAAATGGAGGTCAAGACTAAGGTGAAATAATACCACTATGTTCAAAGAAGCCACTTAGGTTACCTTGCTGATTTTTGTGCCTTGAGTAAGCCATGGAGGCCAGGTGAAATTGGACTATGCTGATGAGAAATTAACACAAAATCCGTTCACCATACCTACTTTAAAACCTTCATTATTGGGGTTATTTTCACAATTATAGACTTATGACCTGAGAAAAGTGGTATTTTATAAGGTAACTATGTATAAAACACTCATATGACATATGTAACATCATTTTCTATCTCTTCCCTTTATTTTTTGATTCCAAAATATTTTTTAGGATTTCATGGAGCCTTATTAAACTAAAATTAAATTTTTAGTTTACCCTAGTAGTTTTCCTTTTTATTATATATTAATTTTAAAAGTCAAAGAGTCAGTTTATAGGTAAAATTTAGTATGGTATGAAAAATCTTCCATGTGCAGGGTATGGGTGGTGCACTACATGGGAAAGTGTGCATGCAGTGCACTGCTTGGAAGAGGACATTAGTGGCATATTGTTTGTTTAGATCAAACATATAAGACACCAAACATTAGGGGATATCATATAATATACTCGTATTAGGTAATGCACTATACCTAATGTAGGTTACCCACATGCTCTTTTTTCAAAAATATTAAAAAGTCATGGGAATTTTATAATTGTGCTTTAAAATTCTTAAACACAAAAAAAATATACATCCCCAAAAAATTAGATCCACTAAATATAAAAATGATCCAATTTTGAGGAAAACATTTGCCGGATTGAAAATTTTTATTTAGGGAAAGGCGTGGGATTTTTTTTGGAGATGGTAACACACTCTACTTGGAGATGGGAACATAATTTTTTGGGATACAAGCATTCTCTCTTGTCCTGAACTAAGGTAGTATGTTAGGAACCATGTGTATTCTTATAAATAAGAGGGTCACCATTATAAGGTATCCCTACTGACCGTAGGGAATCCTATTGATCACGCTCTCTCTTTTTTACAAAGGTTTAACAAGTACGCAAGCTCTATTTTAGATAAGTTATGTTGAAGCTCTATTATATCAAGGTTTCAATGAATAGAGATGATTATATGAGTTCGAGAAAATGGGTTTAGTGAAAAATTACATTAATTTTTTTAAATTTTTTAACTCAGTACTCAATTTTATACTTACTCACACACTTTTTAGTTATTTTATAGAACATAAACCACTTATTTTGATTTTTATTTTATAAAAATTACACCTTAGTCTTCAATACCTACTCTAATTTATATAAGATAATAATTGATTCAAAATATGGCCAATAATATTTATCTCAAGGAGGTTCACTATTTCATGCCTTATATTCATGATCATTCACATGACTTACCAAAGAATCTATAGAATTTTATAATATCAAACTACCTATTGTTGTATAGTTTTATATAATATAGGCAGATAAGGATAATATCTCAATTTATTGTGTATTTATTATAGTTTCACCTATCAAATCATAATATTTTTATATAGTATATAACGAGTACTCTAAAATACCCAAATTTGCATCAGAATCTAAGAAGCATAACTACGACTTAACTTATCACTAATCTCTCAATAACCAACTTAATGTATGGAACATGAGTTTGGAGATAATCCCAGAGAGTATATTCAAGACTTATTATATGTGGGCTTATTGGGTATGGAAAGTATCTTTCGAGTTTGAAGAAAAAATTAAAGTAGCAATGATATTTTAAGTTATCTAGATATCCAAGATATACATATATAAATTATATTACTTTAATCATGTCATTATTAGTAGTTAGATCCCTTAGATAAAAACATTGAATTTTTATCATCGCGATGCTCAAATTAGTTTACGATATGTGTACAAGATCAGCCAAGATCTAATATTAAGGTCTATTTTTGGGGAATTATTTTCACTAAAGGATTCTTAGGGGGTAGAAAATTAAATGATTCCCTTGATATCAACACTATTGAGGGAGTCTTATAATTAAATGTATATGGAGGCTCAGTGAAGAACAAAAATAAAGTTTTAATCCTGGATAAATATAATCATGAAGGAGCATGAAAAATTTCACAGCTTTAATTAGCCTATAAGGTGTCTAACTTTGTGTATGAGGGGAGATAATTGTAATTATTTTCACCATATGTAGAATTTTTATATGGTAAATTGGTTGAAAAATTATCCCCAAAGTAGAACCCACCTACATCTTATTACTTTTATATACATGTAGTTGAGCATGTATCTACAACTAGCTCAATATTTATATACAAGTGTGAAACTAAGCACTTTTATAATGGAAGCATAACTTGTACAAGGTAAAAAAAATTTCTAGAAATTATAGCATGTGATAATATTTATATATCCCGACTACGTGTGTATCAAAGGAAAACACAATTTCATTTTTTAGACTACTTCAGGTTTTGTGGGGCTGGATCAATGCTCATTTCCAAACATATGAATTTTAGAATGTGCTATAAATTCTCCAATTCAAATTCAATATAAACATTGAAAGTGTATCTAGTGTTTGTTCATTATTAGTAGATATCCAATACATTATCATGACCTTTTGAATATCTTCCCTATTTATCTTTATACCATATCGCGAATTCCGTACTAGTATTATTGTGGGAAATGGTTCAATGAGTTTTGAAGAATGATTATTAAAAGTAGCACTGAGAGGTTTAATATTAGAAAAAATTATTATATATAAAATAATTTATGAGGTGTATGAAACATAAAAAATTATATTCTAATTCTGATGCCTGCAGAGACAGACCTGAACACCATATAGAGAAGCAATAACGGAGAAACATATAATGGTGTCCCATCCATTATGGTGTATGATGACAAGAGAGAAAAAACAAACCAATATAACATTACTATAACAAGATTCCAACATTAAGTTATGAACTAATCACATAAAATCGTGAATTTTTTCATATATTTATACAATATTGAAGAATATGGATATTTGGGTTAGTGATTCCTCAATAATGAAAAATGGGAATGTGGAATACAAAATAAAAAAAGGTAAATTTGTACAATAGGAGTGAAAACCCATCAGAACCAATAAGCTATGTAACCCTCGTTATACAACTGAATTAATGATCCATCATGAATTGATATAGAGATAATATGATCCCAAAATATTAGCTTGATAGGATCCATAACTAAGAGTCAAGGGAAAATTAATAACTTAAAATATAAGGAACTAATCACCCTTACAATGATAGAGGATTTATACCTGTACATGCACTTAAATTACCTATATCCCAATGCTTTACACATCTGGGATAATCAATTCGTAGTAAATTCCCTTGAGACCCTATGATTTCCACAAGCATCGAGACCCTTCTACCATAGTACATTGGGTTAGTTTTCCAGAACTACCCCTTCCATTTCAAAATCCCTCAACACTTCACTTGTTAGGGAATTCAGTATGTCATTATCTGTGTTTGAATAGTAGAACACAAGCATTTTTCACCCTATTTATCCATGAATTTTCATTATAGTATATTTTTCCTGAAAGACTATTGAGTATATTTGGATAGCAGACGGTGATTAATTTCATTATAAGTAACATATTTACTTTGATTTGTGGGTTGATTGTTGTTCTTTGTGTAAGAATATTGGCCATTTGTTGGCAGCATATAGAAGAGGGGCCTCGAACCGAGTTCACCATGAGGAGGATTAAAGTATTGGTGGTAGTGATCAAAATTGCATGCATGATGCAAGAAGAAAGGAGTTGAATGGTGGTGTCTCCCTGGATTCTTCATAAATGGAAGCATCTAGTCATATGGTATTGGGAGAAGGTGAAATATTTGTTCCTGTATAGAAAGGGGTTCATCCAATAGATATGGAGCCAAAAGTTGAGGATGTTTTTAACATGTTCAAATATTATTTCTTATTCCAGAGGTGTGGACTGTGTTTGGTAAGGGGGTTAGAGGTATTGGGTGGATCTTGTCTTTCTATTTCTCCCAAGTAAACTTCATTTGTTAAGGCTGTTAGATCTAGAAAAGGGTTCATTTACAAGGAGGGGTTCCAAAGAGAAGGGACCAAGGCTCCTATCCTCAACTTGGATCATGAAGCAAGTACTCATTTAACAATGTAAAATGTTTAAGAGAACACCTGATTCTGGGATCACTGGTTTTAAGGGGGGCAGAGAATGAAGCTATTGGGTCAATTTCAAAGAAGGTATAGACAATGATTAAAATGGGTAATAATTTCAAAGGTTTAGATATAGAATGGTTGGAATTAGATCCACTAGACCCATCCTTGGTTGAGGTCTCTTTTTAAGGACAATTAATCAATGAGACAGAGGCAGGTGATGAGAACTCTAGCAGCTTATCAGATGGAAATGAGGAGGGATTTCATGGTAGAGTGTACCATAATCTAAGGATGAAGAAGGGGAGGAAAGAGTATAAGGACTAAGGAAGCTACATCCATATCAAGAAACATTAATCAAAAGAGTTTATAGACTATTCTTACCCACCTAAACCAATTAAGATGAGGTATGCTTAAAAATAAATATTTAAGGATAATGAATTAGAACTGAATGGGGAGCGGGTTCAGATGTTGAGTGCATCTCTATAGTGTAGAACCCAAATGTTCGAATGTTCTATCTCAACAGAATAAGAATATGGAGATTCAAATAAGACTCAAGATGCCTCGGTGGTGGTGGTTCACAATGATAACTCCATGAACAAATTTATTATCAATAAAGATGTCCATCAGTGGGAGGCATGAAAAGAGGATTCTACTAATGTCGAGACTTGGGAGCTCCTTCTTCACTCAGAGGAAGAATTTTTGTAGGAATCGTTGTAGATTAATGCCTCACTCGAGGAGGCTGACAAGATGGCTAGGTGACTGCTACTTGGGGACACCAATAAAGAGAAAAATAAATGGATCAGTAAGCAAAACCAAATTTTGGTAAGTGAAGTTAATGTAGGGAAAATAAAAACGGAATTGTACAATTAAACATGGGACAAGATAGCTTATTGGTTCGAAGAACTTATTAAGCATGATTAATCAATAGAGTTAAGTAGTATTATTTAAAAATTATTGAAGTATAATGTGTAAAATAGGTTTGAATTAGTTTTTAATGGTTCTTAAATGTAAAATGTAATTTTATGATTTGTTTTATGTACTCTTTAGGTTATTAATTTTTACCTAAATAGTGTTTGGAAAATAAAAACAGACAATTTTCAGTCATATCGCATGAAGTTCACTCAAGTTTTGTGTAAACTCTATCCACAATGCTCTAGGGTCATCACGTAAGGGTCCATGTGTGAGGGTATTTGCATCATGGTCCTTTTAATATCTTATGTATGGGTGAGTGTTTTGAGTTCGTTATGTGGTTTTGAGTACCCCACATTGAGTAAAATGGATTGGGTGGTCATTTTGATGGGTGTTTTAGTTGGTGGGTTCACTATTGTAAAACAAGAATGTATCCATAGTCCTAGCATTATCCATGGTGGTGCTTAGATGTTATGAATTCAAGAATTATAGAATATATAGAAATGGTAAGATAGATTCTCCCACACCATAGGGCTTAGGATTAGTGGGCCTAAACGATAATAGAATTGTCTCTACACTTTATTGTTTCCCATAGTAGAAATGAAAGGTATTTTAAATGGCTGAAGTATCCATTGAGATTTGGGATGGAAAATTTTGATTTTTGGTTTGATTTATAATATTATTTTTAACTTATTTTGTATCTAAAAAAATGATAATTATTTCTATTTCCTTTTATGATGATCAAATCTATTGAATCATACCTTTTGGAGGTTATTTATTAGATATTTTCTTAAACCCCAATATATCTCAATGAATCTCATGAACATGTATGGTTAAGTTAGGTGTATTCTCTATCACTCTCCTTCATCAATTAACATTAAATAATTTTTTATATTTAAATACATGATTTTATCTTTATTTTGTTTCCTAAATATTGGTTATTTTGGTTCAAAATAATGTTATTTTCATTTGTTAAACTTGTATTGAATTTATACCTTGTAATGTTATTTAAGAAAACATGGTTTTGGAATTGGTAAACATATCATGGACATGGCTTGGTGTGAATTCATGATATGCACTGGAAAGGGAAATATTGATTTGGATTTGGCTGCCATTCCATATGGGGCACATTGGATTGTTTCTTTACCATGTGACAGATTAGGTTGGAGGACTAGGGTTTGTCTCTTGATTTTGATTCTATTATGGGATTTTCTATTTGATGGGGGATTCATGCATGGGTTTAAGTTCATGGAATGGGTGTGTGATTTATAACATGGATTGTTTTGAAGAATCAATATATTTCAAAGGAAAAGTGAATTTTTTTAAGTTACATTCCAGATATCCATGGATTATTTATTTTATTATGCTTCAATAATATTTTACATAAATTATAATATGAATTGTTCTTTTTGAAGTGGTGTGAGAAGGGAATATTTTATGGATTGCCTATTTATTCGTTATAATTTCCCACTATAAATGCACTTTTATCATAAATAGTCATTATTAGTTATGATATAGGTAAGGGGTGATCCCCTTACAATTTAGTAGGATGTGTTAATGTTGCAGAATATATTGCAGTTGTGAGCTTTGTGGTATACATCAGGTGAAACATGGGAGTGTTCCATGGGGTCACTTTATCTTTATTTTTGGATTATATAGTTATATATCCTTGTAATAATGTATCTTATAACCCTTTTATTGTTGTATAAGGATATTTTTTTTATTTAATTTTAGTGTTGTGTTGATACACACATCATATATAATTATTTTCATAGAGATATCTCTTGTAGGTTGTTTTTTATGTAAGGGGAAATCATTACCTATGATTTAGTAGTTTTCTTGGAATATATTTACAGACATTGGTGTCTAGGGGAAGTCACCTATGTCCAAGATCACCTCAGTCATACCCAATCCAATGGGTTGGGGTCGAGATGTTCCAAATGGTATCATTTTAGTATGGTTTTTCACTTGGGATGGTCGGGGTGAAGATATGATGAATTGGGAATTTAAATTTAGAGTATAAAAAGGTAAAGATATCCACTTTATGATATAATTCAAGTTACCTGGGTGTTTTGTGTACAAAATGTGTTTTTATGAACTTTATGTTGTGTTGTAACCACATCATAATGGGTTTAGCCGATGATAGATTGGTATCGTGTTTTTATAATGAGACTTCCCAAAAATATTTTAGCATTCACTTGGTGTTTTATTGGTTATGAATTAGGAATCAGTACGTGATGATTTTTTTTAGAGAAATGGTTGGTTATTATTGTGGATTAATCATAGAGTTTCTTTGGAATGCTTTCTTGAACATGGTAAATAAGCTTTGTCATGGTGTTGTGTGACAATTTTTACTAGAAATGATTTATGTTTCTACCCTCTTATCTTTTATTGTATAAAAAGACATGATTTTAGTTTGAAACTAGAATTTAAAGTGGTAAGAACCTTTATTAAAACTAATTGATTGAATGGTAATCAAAATCCCTACTATTTTAATATTATGTCAACAATTTTAGATAAGTACTAAAAAATAATTAAATGATTAATTTCTTATTACATATTGATTTTCCATGTATATATTGTTAAATACCCTTTAACATGATGTAGAAAATTGTTGTTGAATCTAATTGAATATTTTCATGATATGTCATTCCTTGACTTAAACATCATTATTTGAAATTATGCTATATATAAAATATTATTTGACAATGATCATGATCTAACAATGATTTATTATTGTTTTGTTTATGTTCAAGATAAATTAAAAAGGTTAGAACATGTTGTTACTCTATGAAAAGAACAAAATTAGATAATCATGTGTAATATAATAAATATCATATCATTATGAATATGAAAAATATGATATCTTGTTAAATAAATATTTTATTTTGGGATTGGTAAAATGGATAGTTTATAGGTTATGAAAGAATTTTGAAATTTATAACATCTTAACCATGGTTGTTTGATTAGGGTATTCAATGAGGATGTTGGTGTTGTAATAAAATATTTTTGAGAAGATGCATAAACTTGAGCTTAATAACATAAAATGTGGTCATAAAGGTATATGTAATTAATAGTTGTTTCTTATTATCTAGAAATAAATGAATACATTATATATTTTTTGCAAAAAATTTATAATTATCTTCTATATTAAATTGGTTTATTGATATCATGTGGGAATAAGTGACTCTTTCATTAATATGAAATCTGGTGTGAAATTTTATAAACTGTTGATTATTTGTATTTATGTGATATAAGTGTTAAGGACCATATTATTTATTTGATAATGCTCATTTGATTTTCTTAATAGGGCCACATTTTATTGATAAATATAATTTTAAATTAAAGAATATCATTGAAAGGTTTTGTTATAAAAATGTTTTCTGGATTTAAAATTGGTTCTAAAAAATTATTTTCTAGTATGTTTTATGAATGTTTTATGGATTTTTGATTTGATGAAAGGGTTAAATTGTTCTCATTAAATTATCTATGGGGGAAATAATTTCTAAAAGTAAACCTTTTATTATTTTCAATTATAAAATTGTTTTGCATTTATAAAGTTTTTTTATAATGGTAGAATTTTTTCATGACGGGTTTTTAAGGTACTTGACATGTTCATTTCCTAGAGTGTGAAAAAATAATTATTTCCAAAATTAAAATATATTGAAGTGGATAACCTAGGTTGTGTCCATATAAGAGCGCACAATAATCACATTTGTAACTTGAAATTTGAGAAAGAAGATAAGGTGGTTTTGAAATTATTTTATTTTAAAAAGAAAATAATGAAACAAAAGAAATAAATTAATAAAAATATTTGAAAAAATTGAAAAAGAAAGTGATTGAAAATAGTGATATGAGAAGGCTGATCTGGTCGGATCTTTTTTCTAATTAAAATGCTATCATAGTTCCAATTTATCCAATCCTCTTCTACTAAGTTGATTAAAGTGATATTCCATGATCATTTCCTCTCACTCCCTTGGTAAATGGTGATAATCAGAGTAATATTTTCCAAGATCTCAGTTCAATATACTCTCCTTACTATGTTTGGAAGTGTTTCAGTGAATACCCTCAAATGACTTAGGCAATTCCTGATCAGGTCTTGTTTATCCCAAACAATCAATAATATCCACTACCTCTCACACACGAACTGACGATCACCAATTAATTAACCAAAAAGTCTTAATATATTTTATCATATATAAAATATAACCTAGTGGAGGAAGAAAATGATCACTTACCAAAGAAATAACTACAACATAATAAAAAATAAAATTCTACAGTACTTCATAATAAAAAACATTGTTATAAATTGAAACCAACTTTGAAAAAGAGATAAAGGATTTTATACCATTAAGTGAAATAACTCAAGCATTAAAAAGGGAAAACTCTCCTTCCCAAATCACTAATAATATTACTCCTTTATTTCAAGGGTATCCCTGAAGAATAAGGGAGAATAAGTCATTAAAAATCTAAAAAAACAAAAGAGGGAAAAAGAAGATTAAAAAATATCTATTCCAAAATATATCCACCGAATGTTTGATTCTATTATTCCCAAAAGAATTATTAATATCACTAATATGTATTATTATAAGTTGTTATAAATTAATTTTTATATAGAATCCTAAATTTCAAAGAATTTGAACACATTTAGAGAGAGTTATAATCTAATTACTCTAGTACACTTTTTTGTGTCTGAGTAGACTCTTCAACTTTCTCCAATTGAACGCAGGTAAAGGTGGTGTTAATGATAGAATTTATACATGTTATTTAATTATAGAATGAGTATTCAAGTTATATTTCCAATAAATCTAAAATAACATCATTTTTAGGTTTTTAGGATGAGATATCCATTAATTACTGATGTGCGGTCGATTCTGTTATCCAAAAATATTTTTCCACTTTATTGATTTTTATGGGAAATTTTATTTCAAATTAGATATGGGTCCAAAAGACAAATTTTAATTACACTAACAAAAGAATCATGAATAAAACTAATAAACCAAATTGGATCAAAATTTTAAAATTTATGATCAAAATACCAATGTGATAGAAAGCTGTTAAATTACCATAATTATGCAATTTTGACAATTAGGCCCATAATTTAGCAAAAATACTAAAATGATGAAAATAAAATATAATTTATTAATTGGAAGAGATTAAATCATTTAAAAACATGTAAATATTTATTAAAATATTATCTCTATCAATTACCCTACACTTAGTACTTGGAAAATGCATCATCAAAATCAAATCAAAGTAAATTCAAAACACATACCCATGAGATCCACCAATCCCACACCAAGAAGAAAAAGATATAATACGTACTAAAATACCATTATCTCAAGTTCTAAATTCGTATATTTCAATATATTTCTACTTCATTTATCCTATAATGCACACAAAACACATACCTTAAATTAATTTTATCTCATCTCACAAATTAAAATTTTCAACAATGTTTTTTCTCATCCAAACTCATTCAAGGGTCACCATTGGCTTGATAAATTATCAAATATTCACCCAATGTTAGTCAAGGATTTGTTTTTATCATGAATTATTTTTAGGGGTGTTCTATGTCTTTTATTTGGTTGGATTTATATGACAAAAAAATCAAAGTCTAAATGAGGATGGCTTGGCACTTTTTGAATCAAAATTTCAAGATTCTAATTTTCAATCAAGTATGGTCTCCTACTCACTACACATAGTAAACAATCCGCTCTATCATCATGAAAAATCAAAAAAAGTGCACCAAATTAAACATCTTCTCAAAAAATGTTATTCTACTCAAACATAATTTTTCTTGAAAGCTCTAGATAGGAACAACTTTCATTCTCAATTGGATGCTCCAGAAAGGCACATTTCTCTTATCATGAAATCTATAGAAAATGAATATCTTTAAACGTAATAAATTTTTAGAGAAAAAATGTGTCTTAATAATTTTATTTTCCACCCAAAGTTTCATCATGTTATGTATCACACCACATGTCAACTTTCTCCCACACTTAAGTTCAACTAGATCATGAAATTTTACTTTAAGTGCATGTTAGATAAAGAAAATTGGAATGTAATGTGACTAAAATAATAGAATTTTTGTAGATTATAAGGTTTAAAAGGATTAAATGTACAAATTAGGCAAGAATAAAAATGATTCTTTTGAAAAGGAACTTAAAAACAAAGAAATTACTCAATCATTTAAAACATAAGAACCTGAAACCCTCAAATTTTGATAGGAATAAATCAAATTATGGTTAAAGAAAACATGGTTTTGTTCTATCAATAAGTGATGTGAATGACATAATATTTAAAAAGGTCTTATAATCCTCACTATAATGTGATTTCAAGTATAAAGATAGTGATATGTGGCATGAGATTCAAAAACCAGAGTACTTTTCAAGAAATTCCAAAATATTTGAACTTGAAACCAAGTCATTTTAAACCATAATTTAAGTTCAATTTCAGGTAGTAAATTGGTTCAATTTTTTTCATGGGTTTAAAAAATATAAAATATAATCATTTAATCTCCTATATTTCAAAAACACAAAAAATTATAAAAAATAAACACACACAAATATGAAAAAGACCCAATTTTTTGTGAAAAGGAGAAAAAATTAAAATCCTAAACATTAAAGGTTCTATCCCCCGCACTTAAATGATGTAATTTATAAATGAATTAATTTTAATATAACATAAAATAATATCTATAATTGAATCACAAAATGAAATTGTGTTTTAAGGAGAGTTGTGACATGAGTTATTTGTAGTGCAATATTGACTTAAGCTTCTATGTGCTGCACACTAAAAACCTATAAGAAAAAGGACAAAAAGAAAAAAATTATTTGAAGAAAATAAAATAGAAATATAAAGAGAATAGAAATATATATCTTGAATTAATCCCACAACTAGGCCTTGGGTTTTTATTGCCTCTATATTGGAAGTTCTAGTGGGTGTTCCACAATATGATGGTTGGTGGGGTTTATCTAAGATGAACCACCAACACTTTTTCTTTCTAGTATTCCCTTATTCATTTTTATTAATAAATTCATGGATATAGTATGCTAAATACACCCCCATGAAAATGAGATGAATCTTTTATGTTGAGGTTAAGAAAAATAATGAGTCCTCCTGTTTCTTGGTTTCCACTTGTACAACCTCTTCTTCATTCTTCAGTGCTTGCTCAAGGTTTTTTGCATCATTGGAATAATAAAAATTAAAGTCATAGTGTAATTCTATTTGAAAAAAATTTAAATCATAAAGAATAAATATCAAATTAATCGATTTTAATGCGAGTAGAAGGTGTCTTGTTTTCCTTAGGTAAATCCACTTTGATCCCCTCTTGAACTTCCTCCAATAAGTGTTCAATAAGTTTAGGGAGATCTATATGTTCCTCTTCAAATGCATAAAACTTTTCTTCTTCTTCCTCCTCTAATGAAATAAAAAAGTTATATGTATCTGAAAATTTAAAACAATTACATGTGTTACTGAATTTTGATTCAACAAAATTATAAGAAAATGAGTTCATGAAAATATATTATTTCGAAGTTTAATCATCTTCAATTTCCTCTTTAGTTGGAGGTACCTCTTGTAGTTTAATTTCACTATATAGAGATATTTAGTAGGGATACTCCATATTCTCTTCAAATTACACCACTGTAGTGGTTTCATAATATTTAAATGGTGGGTTATCTTCTATTTTTATGAAATATGGGGATAAAGTAGTTTCTCACACTCTCTATAAGTCATATAGATCATTTTGATCTCTTGTATATACTTATGTGGGAGAATATTCTTCATTAATATCCTCCAAAATTTATTGAGTTGGGATAAATGGAAATTATTTTAATTTCATCAATGCCTATATGGGTTATTAAACTTGAAAGAGAAGTGGGTTTACTTATTTCACCTCTTTTTCTTGTTTTGGTTGTTGTTCCAGCTCTATCTACTGGTCTTGGTATGAATATACATATTCAGATATCCACTATATTTCTCACTCTAGGGTTTTCATTGTTTGACTAATCCTTTCCAATCAAGATTTAATATCCTTGTGAATTTTTTCTTATTATTGTTTCACTTGTGAATAATAAATCCAAGTATAATAATATAATTTTTAATACATCATGGATTAAGATATTTTTTAGATTTTTTTAATGAAAGAAAATAAAATATGTGCAAAATTATAGAATTATATTTTTATCACTACCACTCTAGAAACAGTTCCATGTTTTGACATGTGCCTGTTGTGGGGTGTGGAAAAAAATTATTTACTAAGTTAAAATTTAGTAAAGTGGATAGACTAGGTTGTCTTCATAGATGAGTGTACAATAATCATGTTTTTCACAAGAAATTTGAGAAATAAGTGGAGGTTGGTATTGAAATAGTTTGATTTTAAAAAGAAATAAAGCAATAAAACAAAAGAAATAAATTAATAAATATTTTGAAAATAAATTGAAAATTTAAGTTATTAAAAATAGTGATATGAGAAGGGTGGTTAGGATGGGTCAGTTTTTTAATTGCAATGCTATCATAGTTCTAATTTATCCAATAGTCTTCTGCTAAGCTGATTAAAGTTAAATTCCAAGATCACTCCCACTCACTACATTGGTCAATAGTGATAGTGGGAGTAAACCGTGAAAAGATATCAAATAAATATATTATTATTCCTATGTGTGAAATAATTATATCTAACACCCTTAATTGACTTAGAAAATTATTTATTGGGTTATGTTTATCCTAAACAATCAAGAATATCCACTATCTCTCCCACATTTATTCACAATCATCGAGTACTTCACTTCCAAGTCATGATCTATTCCATAAAATATAAACTAGTACATAGTAGAGGGATAAAATTATCATTAACTAGAGAAATAACAAAAATTGGATCTAAAACCTATTATGATCATACATGATAATAAAAACCGTTATTTGAAATTGAAACCAACTTTTCAAAATAGATAAATGATTTTATACCAGTAATTGTAATAAATCCAAATTTAAAAAAGCAAAAAAATATCCATCCTTAATAAATAATAATATTACCACTCAATGTGAAGGTTATCCATGAATAAAGATAAATAATAAGTCACTACAAAACTAAAAAGAATGAAAATAGGGAAAAGGAAAAATAGAAAATTTCTATTCCACAATCCATCAACCAAAGGTTTTTTTCTGTTCTTCCCAAATGACTTTAGAAGATCACTATAATGAATTATTATAAGCTTTTTATAAATTAATTGGGATATATAATACCAATGTTTCAAGGAATTTAGACACATTTATATAAATTCATTTCTTAATTACTCATGTAAACTTTTTCTAGATGAGTATACTCTTCAACCTCCTCCACATGAACGAATGAAATGGAATCCTTAATGAGTGAATTTATACATAGTATTTAATGGGATCATGATTATTATATTTTTATCTCCAATACATCTAGAATAACTTCATTTAGAGGTCTGTAGTATGATACATGTATCAATTACTAAGTTGGCATCCATTTTGTCAGCCAGAAATATTTTTCCACTAGATTGATTTTTCTAGGACACTTTATTTCTAATTGGTTTTGAGTTTAGAAGAAAAATTTGAATCCCACTAAAAAATGAATCCTAAAAAATAATCACTCATATTTTAACAAAATTGTAAAAGTTATTTTCAAAATAAAAAAGTAATACAAAAATTGTAAATTTCCAGAATTTATCAATTTTTACAATGATGCCCAAAATTCACCAAAAATACTCAAATGATGAAAATCAGATCAAATTTATTAATTTTAAGGGATTAAGTCTTTTAATAATATATTAATAATTGTCTAAATATTATATCTATTATTATTTTATAAAATATATTTTATGAAAGGTTTTACCAGTGATATAATTTTAAAAAGGACTCTAAGAATATCTTTAAAAAGGTTTTTTCACAACGAAATGTTTAATAAAAACCGTTTAATTATTTTGGTAACATGATAACATTTCATGAAAATTTATAAGGGAAGTTATAATGTGGTGAATAGAAGGGTGGAAACCTTATGATTACTGGCTAGAATGGCCTGTAGTGATTTATTATTCATGGGAATGGTGTGAATGCATATTTACTTGGTATAATTATAATTTTGGTTGTGGTTATTTTCTAGTTATGATTGTTAACCTTGATATTCTGGTGTTTCTTCTCTGTTATTGAAATTTTTGTGACTGTTTTATTACTAGTTCTTTCATACTATTTGTACTTTTTGTGATATTAATGTTAGTTATTTTTGTTCTATGATAGAAATGATAACTTTGAAGGGGGAATTAGGGATTTTTTTTGGAAATGAGGTCTCATGGGATGATAATCATGAGACATCATGGGTAACAAGATATTATGTTATCTATATTTGACATTGTGATCAATTACCCTTGACATAATCTATATTTGGTGGGATTTTTTGTCTTAGAAGTGTCATTGTTGTGATATGGAGAAGTCAGTATTTTCTATCATTAAATTTCATATTAATTGCTATAATTGGTGAATCATCTTCAAATTTTCTAAAGGAGTTGATTATATTTTAAATAGTGTAGGGGAATAAATAAAGTAGGAATAGATGATACAATTTAGAACCATATCTTATTTATTTCCAACAAATATTTGGAATCTGATAGTCAAGTTGGTGGGGATTTAGAAATAGGTTCAACTTCCATTTCGAGAACTAACTTGGGTAAAAAAATTAGTATGGTGAATTAGTTAGTCTTAGTTTTTGGATTAGTAACATCCTTTGAATTTTTTTGGGGTATGGGTGAGTATATGGTCATGTCCCAAGATTTAGTAATGTGAAAGGTGTTTTCTTGGCACAATTAAATGGTTTCATCCACAAACACATTAAAAACTCTTATCCTTTAGGCATATTTGGTTATTTTTAGTTCCTTATTAAGTTATTATCAGGAAAAATATCATCAAGAAATTCTATATCTTAGTCTAACAATTCCGGATCAACTGTTTAGTGGATTCCTTGAACTCATAATCCTTTGGGTGGTAGGTTAGTGAAAGGTTGAATCCCTAATAATTCATCACTTGAATTACTAACTTGAACTTGGTTTATTTGGACTTGGATAGAATTTTTGTTTTATATCAGGTGTCTCTCATTATAGTATTTGGTTACCAATATAAACTATAAAAATAACTTTACTATTTCTATTTAAACATTAGGGAGATAGAGACACTAATATGTTCATTTGAAGGAAATAATCCCTTCCCCATAAGAGTATGACATATGATGGATCATTGTGAAAAAGTAGAAATAATTAAAATTGGTGGTTTGACAAAAATGGGATGAATATGATTACCTTATGAATGTTCACTGGGAAATTTCAAAGTGTTCCTCACTAAACATTTTACTATAATTAGTCTGAATAGATTTATTTTTTCTTATAAGGATGGAGGATTTTGGGTACCAGTAGCTTCTCTGTAATAAAAACATCAAGAAACTTGATTAGAGATGAAGTAGAATTGGAAACCCTACCAATGGATAACTTACATTCTATGTTTGTAGTTTAGTTATAAGTTAAAAAAATGGATGTACTGGGTACTTTCCTAGTCCCAAAATAGAACAAATTTGAGACATATGTAGAGAGCCCACAACAATAGCTCATGTGTTGTAGACATGCTTATATATTGTCTATACAAATTAACATGAGTGAAAGGAGTTATTTATTGAACTCAGTCATTATAATTCAATAAAATATATATTTTTAAATGATATTTTTATGTCTATAGTGTTTACCATTACATAAAGTGTTACCTTTACACCCAATATATAAAATCATATTTTAGAGCCTCTTAGTATTGAAATTTCATCAAGAATTGAAGTGAGAATGTTGACCATAGAAATTACATTGATGTATTTGGTAGAATATTTCATAGCTATTATAGATGTTTTGAAACCTCTGGTTGATTCCATGTTTGTTGATACAAATATTCCTATGGTTGAGGATAAATCTCCTGAGGCTCAAGTAGAATCGCCGATAGAGAGGCATAAATTTCTATGATTTATTATTCTAAATATTACTATAACCCATAATGATATTTTTCTAAGTGAATTATAAAATTCAATAATGAAACATTTATATGACCTTAATTAAAATTCTATAGTAGGTTTTTTAGAGTTCACCAGGGTAGTAGAAACAGAAAAAATATTCTAAAAGTAAAAAATAAACATTACTAAATATCATTAATAAAATAATGCAAATACTTTTTATCCGATTTTGTAATGACACAGACCTGAACAGCCACCCGATAAGTGATAAACGGGTCGGGTGTTACTACCTTACGCGCACCTCCCCAAATACAAAAGGTTGCCGACTAGAAGCGATGGTCTTATTGGTATAGTGGGGAGGCTATACCCTCTCAGAGGAAAATAATGATATTGGTCTGAGTATAATAATAAAGATACAGTGGGAAGAATGACTCAATAGACTCAAACCAAACCCGTAGAGTGGAAGCACAATAAATAATGATAAACAAAAAATATAATAAATATAACAACAGTAGTGGAAAGTAACACAAAATCATGTGGATCACTTGTAACTACTATTGAAAAAAACATGTATCCAAATGAGGTCATACATATTTATATATATAAAGGGTGTCAATGGATATCCAACTATAGCTACAAAACAAGTAAGCATGCTGATACATGATAGAAATAAAAACAAAGTAAACTCTATCTAGGAAAGAACTCAAGGTCCTTTTCATCTCAATGAAATAGAAAATGCAGCCTAGCTCTTGAAGGTGGCAACTTTCCTACACATAAATCCATAGTCTACATGAGTCTCGAAGGGCTCGTGTAGGGTGTGAGATGAATCTCAGTACGATACCACCCATCAGTGAGTACTTTATATATGTGTTTAATAAGGCATGCAATTATAAGGAAAACAGTAAACAATATGATACACGAATAATCCTAAACTCCAATAGTGCTCAAAAGACACCATGAAGTACCACATACTTTGGCCAACACCAGAATCTCTGTCATGTAACCTGACACCATGTGCCACCTGACACCGCGTGTCTCAAGTACTGACGTCCCGAAGGCACGACCTAAGAAATAGTAACTCGGAGGATCAACGATGCATGTCCTCAAATAAGTAACCGGAGGGATAATGATGTCTACCCTCAAATAAAGTAATCAGAGGGATTGTGATGTCTTCCCTCAAATAAAGTAACCAGAGGTACAGTGGTTTCTTCCCTCAAATAATGTAACCCGAGGGACAGTGATGTCTACCCTAAGATAACGGTGAGCCTCTTTCCCCAACCCGATAGCCTAAATGTTATCCCTTTAAGGCTCTTCACCTTACATGTGGCTTCCTATGGCAAGCACCCCCAACCAGTAGTACCTAAACCGCAACTAACGAGGGCCTCTACCAACATGAGTGGTCCATACCACCTCATCATGAAGTCTCTCTTTGTGCACACTACTCAAAGTTCCTGGTGAGCAGTAATAACCATTATTATACCCAAGCCACAACATATCTAACACCTTGTGTCCCTACGACAATGCCACTCAAGTTTGACAGTCTCTCCATTCAAGTAACATGGGTCATTCCCAACCTGACAGTCGTTCTGCCTCAAGCCGACATCCATGACGCCCAATCCTGCAGTTAAAACCACCCAATGTAACCCAGGCCAAGCCCAACCTGTGATCTACATCACCCAAGAATATCTGGGACATGCCCAACAGAACCAAAAAAGTTCCAACATATGAAATTCATAAATTACATATATACACATTTAAACAAAACACATAAACAGGAAAAAAATCTAATCAATTGAAATACACGAACCAAGTTTTATCCCATACCAGCACTAAGGTCCTTAACGTCTCAAACAATTCATATCAAGGTTTAATAAACTAAACTAAACCATTTTAAACAAATCAATTCAGTTATAACCATTTTGGAATTCCCCGGCCAAAATGCCCTGATGAGCAATGACCACTCACCCGGCCCCGCTCAAGCAATGTAGGTAACAGAGCATATCCAAAGGTATCCCTTAGGTCAATGAACAATTATACAGGCAATAACATGTAAATTAAGAAATCGTTAAAAATACCCAATAAAACGCTTTATGTCGTGCCACCCAAAGGTTTGTGAAAGCACAAAATAAGGTATTCACCACCTAACTAAGACTCTTAGACATAGGCATGTCCGATATCGAGCTCCAATTCGACGTTGATCTTTGTAGATCTATGTTTCTGTCAAATCCTAGCAATTCCACTTGGATGGAAACTATAATGCGTGAGGCAAATAATCAAGAACAGAACAAGGTGCATGGGTTTACCCTCACTGTTGTGATCCCACATCCACCTACAGATTGAAGAACGGATGTTGGATGAAGCATATAGGGAAAGAGATGATCTTCTGGTTTTCAGAGCAGAACTGCTCCGAAGTTGAAGAAGAAGAAGGATTTTTATGAAACAAGACGCGACAATATTTCACTTAAACGAATAAAAAAATTGAATGGTGTGTATTCTAGGACTACACGCCTTATAGTGGCCTTTTCCATACTCTGACTTAAACAGGGTAGCCACAGGGCTTTGACGCTCTACACAGGAAGACACATAGCTTTAACCTAGCCGGTATGCAGAAGAGAGGATACAAGGCGTGTCGAGTAACACTACAGTCCGTGTAGTAGGAAGTTTCTACATGGTCATCACACAACATGTACTCATAGAGAACACAACCGATACTTGCCTAACCCGTACACAATGTGTACTTGAAAGTACATAGCCTGTAGTCTGTAAATATCCAGAACTTCTCATGTTTTCCCAGTTTTCTCCGAAACAGGTCAAAAATTCAAATAGGGTCGGGATTCTGACCTGTTCTAAAAACCCGGGTTCTTACAGATTTTCAAGGACATATGTTATAATTATAAGTGTTTTGACACTATTTTTTATTAATATAATATCCCTTATCTTTAACTCAAAAGTTATCTAGGTTTGTTTTCAAAAAATATAGGTATGCATGTTCATGACCATGCAGTCATGGTCTCTATGCCATGATGCCTAGAATTTCTTCTTATAAAAAAATTATCACCTAAATAAAAAATTTTCAATTAATTAATTTTGGTATTAGTGGTTTCATTTAGGGATCCAATTAATTAAATTTATTAATGTTATCAAACCATTGTGATAGTAAAAGTTAAGTGATTTGATGCTACAAAAAATAGTGTTGTGTACAAAAAAATTTCTTTATCAATTTTTAATATATTTTCTTATTGATATATATAATTATTGTTTATGGAACCAATTAAATTTTAGATGAATCAGATTGATAAAAATGAAAATGTATATCCAACATCACAAGTTTTAGGTATGTTCTAGGAATCCCTTACTCAAGATCAAGCTACTCAAACATCATCTTCGTTAAAGTATATGGTTAATGTATATTCATATTAATGAATGAAATTTCAATATTACATTAAAGTTAAAATGATTAGTGTGAAATCACACCCAGAGGTTACCTCAATCAATCAAAATATATAGTTAAATGTGTAGAGGAAAATTTAAACCAAATTACCTAAACACACCAATGTAATATAGCTATGTTGTTGCATCATCTTCACTACGTGTTCATCACCTTGGGATTCCATGAATTTGATTACTTCATGATCTATACTAGAATGAAATAGATAATTTTTTAATTATAGTGAGTTTATAATCTATCATCATAAATTATTACATCATAATATATAGAACATTTTATAGAGCTTGATGATTCTGAACATCTTGATAGATCTCTCCTTGTAAAGGGGGTAATGAATATCAAGACTGAGCTGATGAAGGGATTACTCTTCCAAATTATCTCAATTAGAAATTATTAATAGTTAAAAAATAATTGGTGAGACATTTGAGACTCATTGAAAGGTCCAAAAAGGTGACGAGGTCACCCTATGAAAGGTGAATGAATTGTGTCACTACGCAAAAGCAGAAGTTACAATGTTGACCGAACTTCAAAAATACATTAAGTGATCAGAGTGACAAATAACCCGAATCTAAGAATAAATCGAATTTTATTTATTATAGTATTTATATCAACCAATATTTTCATTATTTTTTTTGTAATTATTAGTTAAAACCTCTAAAATATATATGTTTCTCCCTCTATGATCAATTAGTGAAATGATCTTTTCTTAAAATATTTTCTTTCACTTTATAAAGTTGTATATTAGGAAATTATTACTATAATGATAAATTAGCTACCCAAACTCTTCATGGAAACATAATTTGTTTCAAATATAGTTAAATCTTGATCACTTATAAAAGTACAAATACGTGTATTATCAAATAATTGAATTTATTTGAAAGTGAAAGGGTGGGACATGTGCACTCAAGCGAGTATAAAAGAGTTTTATATGTAGCACATATACCATCACCATAGTCTAAGGTTATATTATTATATAAAATATGAATGTTATTTGAGTTTCTCCCAAATATTTACTCTTATAAAGTTATAAGTGGGTTTTATATGTAGCACATATTCCATTACCATGATCCAAGGATTTCTATTTAAATATGAAAATTTTAGAGACTAAAGATAAGTGAAATCATGTTTTGGATTTATTATGAGTGTATAAATGTTAAATAAGGGTTAAAATACCCTAAAATTATATCATTTTTTTATAAGTTATGAGAACTAATGTATATGACGAACATAAATGGGATCTAATATTTTTATAGATCCATAGACCTATCGGGCATAGTCACGACTTAGGGTTTAGAGTCAGCCCCTAAAATAGTTTATATATTTTATCTTATATTCTCTAACTTTTATCTAATCTTTGAAATGACTTTACTTTGAGAGAAAAAATTTTCTTTTCATTATGTTTCACTTTACTAGTTTTCAACCTAATAAAATTTTTGTATTTTATTTTTTATTCTATGCTCAAAAGTTTACCGAATCCGTCGAATTATTATACTTAAAGAGAGAAAAACATAAAATTTTCCTTACTCTCCCATTATAGGTTTTCAATATGATAAGCTTTATTCCTCTTTTAATTTTTATAGTTTAGGGTCCGAGATTTTCGATGAAAAATTAAATGTGTAAGTTTTATGGTTTCTTATATTTGATCTAAAGGGTGGATAATAGTTTGAGGTCATAAATTATTGACCAAAGTTAGGCCACCTACATAGAAAAAAATGGTATAATAAACCTAAAGTGAAAGATAAACATGATTCCAAATTAGTAAACCATAAGGGGGAAACTTTTTTTTAGTTTAATATATTTCTTATTATACCATAACTTGTGTCTAAACATTAAGGCCATAGTTTTTTTACCAAATTCTAGATCTTAGTTTAAGGTCATAGATCTCAGACCATAGTGAGTGGTTTCTTACCTAACATGATCTTGGTTGACCTGAAGTGAATATAGAATCAAATTAAATTTAAAAAAACCTATACTTTACCATCATGATGATGATGCTTGAATTTAAATCTTGTACAACTTTGACTAAAGGGAAATTTTTTATTCATCCATGGTGAAATTGACCCAACATGAAGTAAGAGTACATTATCAATGCAAGGTGACTTAGTTTTGACTAAATATGGATTAAATATTATTGTTTAAGGTGATACTACTTGAATTAAAGTGTTATGTAGTTTATTCTTATGTGACCTAGAGAAAATATATAGAAGGTATTATTCACTTGAAAAAACAAAATTACCCAAAAATGAATTAGGATGGACACAGGTATGAATGAACAAATGCTAGTCTATTTTATATATGATTTACATGTTGTTTTATTTTCATAATTCATAAACCAAATGACGACATAAGATATAAAAACATTTTCAATACTCTAAACACATCAATATTGAATTATGTAAATTCTAACTTGAAATATTTGAATTGGGAATAATATAATTATAATAAATAGCCTATGATGATCACTAACTATGCTTAAACAATTGGAATATTACTATACCATTAAACAAATATATCACGGATGATTGTTTCCTGTGTTTTAATGATGAGTTAAACGATAATATTGTTGAAGGTTTGGGGTGTTAAAGAATATTTTCATTATGATAAATATATTTCCTCGGATATGTATTAACAGGATGTGTATGTGGTGTATGCATCTTCACAAGGAAAAAGGGGACCCCCTTTGACAAGATTCACTCGTTACCAGTATCCATGGATGTTTTGTAAAAATTAAAATAATGAATATATAAAATATGTTATATGGAATAGATGTCTTTGAAGATATTTATAATTTTCCAATTTTAGGTCAATCAAATGAATCTAACATTAAGTTTTTAAAAGGATATTAGATTGGATGTGAGGTTTTGGTTGGGCCTATAATAAGATATTTAAGCATTACTATGTATCGAATGATAATAGAAACAAGACATAAATAGTTTTAGGATGAGGTCCCATCCTTGTGGTGTATTGATATAGATAACCATATATGAATTAGTGTAATAAAATAATAGGTAAAACTCAATGATGGAGGAATTAAATGAGGTATGATCATGTTGTTAGGCCTATGATAGGAGATCCATGCATCACTTTATATACTATTGTAATAAGAGCCAAGCCAAGAGTAGTTTTGGAAATGGATTTTTACATGATAAAACTAAAAACAATTAAATGGAAATTAATATTGTAGAGTATAATAAGAGAAAATGGGATGAGATTGGGGAGAACTAATATAAGGTTGAAACAATATAATCAATATGAATTTGAGGGACCCAAAAATAATATAGTAATGGGGGACTATAATTGGTGACAAATTTATAGATATGATTAATATAGGAGATACATGTGTCATTATATATACTATGATAAAAAGAATCAAGAGAAAAATTGTTTTGGAGATAAATAATTTTCCTAGAGTGTGAGAGAGGGAATAATTCTGGAACATATGAAGCATTACATAACCAATATGATTTTATGGAAACCTAATGCCAAAAAAATACCAACATGAATTAATGGATATTAAGATTTAAAGGTATGATGTTATAAAATGAGTTGAAGTATAAAATGTATATTGACCTAGGATAGAAAATATTGATGTCATTAAATTGTATGCCAACACAAGACTTGTGGATAAAACTCCATGAGTTAGAAGACCCATGCACTAGGATGGTTTTAATATGGGATAAAATTAAAGGTGGATTTGTGTCTATGATTGGGATAGAATATCTATGTCTCTATACATATCCTATGGTAATTGGAATCAAGACACACATAGTTTTATTAAAGGGGAATCTTTATATCATTGGATAAGTGAACCTCAACATTGTAGAAAGAAAAATACATTTTAACCATCAAATATAATAATAAATAAGGATATTATTTAGATCATGATATTACATAAGAATATTAATATTACTTGAGGTCATGAAGAGTATAACACTCCAAAAAAAATTAATGGCCTTATAGGTTGGATCTTGTGTCATGTATTTTAAGTTCATGCAACAAGGACCATACATTGTATAATTTAAGGTCATATGGTGAAAAACATGGGCCATATAGTTTAGGTATGTGTGATAAGGAACATGTATAATGTAGTTTAAATCCATACATTAAGGAATATAAAATATATTGTTTATGTTCATATAGTAAAAACTGTACACCATAAAATTTAAGGTCATGTGGAACATACCTTATGTCATGTAATTTAGGGATGTGTGATAAGATTCAATGAAACCAATGTTAATTTATCATGAAAATTAATTTTTCAGAAACCTTGAATTAGTGTGAGGTGTAAAACCCTCTCCATACTAAGTAATCAAATAATAATTATTTTGAAAGTATAACTTGTGTGTGATCTAGGGTTATATCTAGTTTGTAACAATTTTTAAAGGGTTGTTTTCTGGTATCATTGGGGTTCTCAATGCTAATAAAAATTATCCTTAACTGAATGGTTATAGGAAAAATTTCTTTTTGAATACTTATGCTACACAATTTTGGTTAACCTCTAGGTTATGTATTATTCATAAAATCATCCCATTGTTTTCCTATAACTCATAAAATTGAATTTGTGATTGTTTATCTCTAATCATTTTATCCAACATGATTGTTAGAAGTTAGAGAAATTAAACCAAAATAAGAAAATTAGCTTTAGTTCCATACACTAGCAATTATGTGGTATCTTGTGTCAAGGTATATGTGGTGTAGTAATCCCATAAAACATTGTGGAGACTATCTGGATATAAATTCTTATCTCTATCCACCATCATTAATATTATATTTGATAAAGTATTTTTAATTTCCTCTATTTATCCATTAATATCAATGTATTAGTGATAATAATTGTCAAACTAAATGTTATATTTTGAATATAACTTCTTTACCTAAAATATAAAAAAATTTATTCCATAATTCACGAGGGTAGTATTATGAACTCTAAATGAAGTTTTGATTTTAGAACTTAAAAAATTAATCACATTTTTTTATAATATTATTTAAGGGTATAAATTTAAGCCATTTTGAAAATAATTCAATGGAAGTTTTAATGAATTTTAAAAACCTAATGGTTTTCAAAGTGTATGGACCCATGTCATTTATTCCCCAAAAAAAATAGCCACAAGTTTTTTATAACATGTAACACCTCCAACGGTTGTTGAATGAAGTTGGAATGAACCTAAAATGCATGAAATTACTTTATCAATTTAATGTAATCTTTAAACATATAAGGACAAAAGTACCCGTGTATCCTAATTTAGTGAGATATATTATTTTTTATTTAATGTGAAATGCATGTACATACATTAACTTCTTATCTAACTGCAAGGGTCTATTATCTTTCAATTCACCTAAGAAGGACCCCATACAAAGGTAATTTTTATGGGTAAATTTTGGGAGATTAGGTTTTCGTAGAGGATAAAATTTCATAATTGTAAGAGAATTATTTCGTTATTACCTTGATCTTGAGGAAGAACTCTATTATGAAGATAATCAAATTTCAAAGACATCTGATTGAATTATTTATTATTTGTTGGAGATGAGGACCCAAATGAAGTCAAGTTTGTGTAAATCTCATTTATTTATTTAATTTCTTTTCTAAAATAGGATTGGACACCCTTTTATGTGTGATTAGGCTGATTATTTCATCTTTATCTAGGTTGGTGAGTATTGTGAGTATGTCATCTAAGGCAACTATTTGATTATTGTATAGGCACATGATATAAAATTACAGTAGTTTTGAGGAAGACAGAGTCGTATATTCTCATGTGTGATTAAGAAAAAGCCATAAAATCCTCCTTATTAATCATACATTATCAATTTATATGTTTTCTAACCAATTCTAAGTCACCTTTGATATTTAGTTGAAAATTTAGTATTTTCATGGCCAATTATAGGCTCGTGGTGAGGGTTTATTATTTCACTTCATTTTTTGTATGTCCTTATAAAAGGAAGAAATAATTAGAAAAGAGCGTATTTATTAGAGAAAAATATACATCTTCCTAACTAACTCTATTGAGTTTTGATTATTCAATCCCATTCATGTCTGGGATTTAGAAGGTACCATCAAAGAAAAATTATTATATTTTGGATGTTTTTTTAATTGAGAAGACCTCTTTATTGAGAAATTCTTTATCTATATATAATTATTATTGGGGTTGGTATGTTTCCCAAAAATAATCCAATGCGTGTACTTTGGTTATATTCTAGGAGATAACACATATGTCAAATTTTTAGATAATGATATACCATCATCCTAACAATCCTATCAAAATAGGAAGACCAATGATGTACTTCAAAGGATCTACTCAAGAGATATGGTTAACTTCATAATGATATAGATACCGATGAATCTAATGTATTACAAATATCAAGGTGGGTTAATTTTTATCAATGATAGCATACCTACTCTCATCTGTATGTATTTTTCAATTAGGGAAATAAATTCTATTTATTATGCTCACATATTTTTTTTGAATAAATAAGTAGACCAATGGATCATTCTAATGTTTCTATATAAAGAATGAGTGGATTTACTTTTATAGAAGACATTAAAATGGTAGGTTTCATAAAATACTTCATGAGGCTAATAAAAAAACATTGAAATTCTTCATCCCTCTAGTAAGTTACACCCTTCTTCATCTTCTTCATATAAGGTAAAAAATTTCTAATAAGGTTTTCCATAAAAAATTGAATTAGGTGATACATCCTAGGATCCCTCATAATTATTGAATTTTTTGAGGAGTAAATCAAATTAATGCCTTTGTGTTTTCTAAATATACCTCAATACAATGATTTCATACCTCAAATATCGAAAATTTTGTAGAGATCACCCATAATGAACATTTTAGTGGGATCACCTTTATATTATGTAATCAAATTAGAAAAACATCACCTTAAGATCATCAAAGTGATCTAGTCACAAGAAACGATAAACATAACACTCAACAATCTTACAAATAAGAGGCCTGAATATTTAGTATATCACTCATTATTAAGTATCTCAAAAATTATTTAATTGGAAGGAGTTATCCTATAGGTGTACACTCATTATAGTTCCCTTGAAGTAGTGGACTACACATTTTTAAGATACATTCAAATTTAGTTATAGACAGAATACTCATTCATGAATTATAAGTCCTAAAATCTGGTTGTTTCATCAATTAGTAGATATGTGATCAAAAAAGGAAAGTCATACTTTAAGAAATAATGGTTTAGATTCTTGAAGTAGATAAAAAATTTAATATTTCTATTTAATTTCATAAAAAATGAGAACATTAGATAACTATTTAGGGTATTAAACCTCTTATATAAAACATTCCACAATTATCCTATCCATATTAGCTTATACTATGGAATTATAAGATGGATGATTTCTTATTCCGGTGTGTCTATAATTATATGATTAATTAATAGACCTAGGTGATGAATGCATACCTAGGGATTGAATCCGGTAATTTATATGTATATCCTTATGAAGTCACACCAATATTTCACAATGAAGGAAAGTCGCTGTTCTTTTTACACATGAATCATGGATATGCTGATTAACATTGGATGTGAGTCTTTATCCATACCCAAATTTAAATTCTTAATATCATAAATAATGGTAGAGACCCTTTACTCAATGGTATGTGGGGTATATCCTAGATCTTTTATATTGTAATTATTATGAGTAAAATAATAATCAACCTCTTGAGATTTGTATTACTGTATAGAAATATCCTCATACTTGTTATAAGTTCACTCATTAAAAGTGAAAAAATTTCCTTATAACACGATGATACCATGTGAATGGTGATGGAGGTTCCTAATACTTATGTTTTATAAAATTTATGTATCCCTATTTAATGAAAATTTCTCAACTGTATTGAACAATTATTTGTTATACTTATTTTATGATAGATATGCATAAATTTGGTATCAATATATAGGGTTCACATAAGATTGTTTTCTCATTTTGATGGAGATCATTTAATAGACATATATTTTAGTCTCTCATAAGAGAACAAGTTTATATCATGATTTATCCCTTTATCCTTAAGTATTATATGATTTGAAAAATATATAATTTTTTATTCAATATGATGGTTAGGGAGTAAGAAAATCTTCTTAAAATTATTCCATGGGATCATTATTGATAATTACATCCCATTATGGATGGTGACCTATTTTGTCTCTTCCAACAAGGGTATCCTTCCATTCTTATTATACTATACGACATCAATATATCAAGATTAATAAGATCCAATAGGGAGATATTTCTATATAGTTTTTTAACTTGTCTTTCACTAAAATATTTCATCTATTAATGGTTTGAAGAGGGAACTATTATATATATATATATATATATACATATGAAGTCATAGCCTTCCCAAAAAGTTAGTGAAATAATTTTCTTGATGAATGAAAATGAATTAATATTTATATGTGAGATCAAAAAATTGGGTTTACAAATTGATATTCCCCAAGGTCTTTATTCACTTTTAACATAAACACAAATCATTAAATCATATGAATCAATATTTTCATTTTTTAATCCCAAAATATAGAAGCTTTGTGTAGGAATGTGGTTGATTAATGAAACAATGTTGACTAGATCTCTATAAATTATAAATTTTTTAATACATAAAAACACATAGAAGGTTATTATGTGTCCATTTATGGTGGTTTATTAATCTTTTATTATAAAGGATATAATTTCATAGCACTTAGGGGATCCAGTTTTGGTAATAATTGTTTTAGAAGCGGTAAAATTATTATTAAAACTCCATGGATTTAAAAAATACTCAAAAATGATTTCTTTGAGTTCTTTATATAGAGGGGAACTCATAAAATTGATATTCATGATCAAATAATGGAAATATGATTTAACATTTAATAATTTTGGGCCAATGGATTGTATTTATTGACTTATACTTGATTCTGAGGTCGGGGTATTAAAGGATAAGATGGTTGGGAGGATGATGTTTTTAAACTAAAATTGAAAGAATTTTTAGTATTTTGGGGCATAATGATAAGATTTAATCGTTTTATATGTTTAATTAGTTGTCTATTTTTCAATTATTCAATCTAATAGACTTTCCAAAACCATGAAATCAATGGAGGGTCTAGGGTTGGAATGATTCTATATTTGATATATTTTAATTTTATATCTCCCAGTTTCAACAACATTGATTATATAATTATAGATAAAACCTTGACTTCTAGTCATGCCTCAAGTATGTTATCCTCTACCCTGAATACTAACACAAGGGTTATCATAAGGTCCCATTTTATAAAACTCTTCTTACTCAGCAAACATATATATCAAAAAAATGAAGGTAATAAAGGGGAATTGGTTTTCTTAATCAAAATAGGGATTCATTCGATGGGGGGTTTCCTATCCTTATAATGATATTGGTTTGAAATCGTATAGAGTTTATATAGGTTTTGGAACTCTTGGGAACTCTACCTATTATTATTTGTTACAAAAAAATAGATTATACTTTTTCTTAAAAGGCTATGAAATCAAATATTAATAAATTATAGTTAAAGAGAAAATTATATTCATAACTGATTGATTCAGTCATTCCCTAATGATTTCAAACAAATTATTCACTAACCATTGGGTCATCTAACTATCAAACATTTTCACACTTTTTTATCACCTTCTTCAATTCCTGTTTCTATTTATTAGAAATGGATGACACCCATGTCATATGATCCATTAAGATATTACAATACTAATTAAAATTCATTAATCATATTTTCAAGTATGTATTTGAAAAAAAATGACTATATAAACAAATATTTAATGATATGGGTAATAATTAACACTATAAATCATCCCTATTTTATCAAACTTATTGATTTTTAGAAATGATATCAAGATATATTTTCATCCAGAAATGAATTACCCTAGAACATGATCACTTCAAAAATAATAAATTATATTCTTTTTTTGATTGAAATCATAATTCATTTTATTTTTTTTATATATTAAGTGTTTGTACTAGAGTGGATGCTTGGTTTTTTCTATTTTATAGGAATCAGTACCATTTTAAACATGATTAGTTTAATAGTTAGAGCATGTATTACCGTTATCTTGATTGTGATAATAGCCACTTCTGATTTTCCTGACTTCCTTGTTTATGATAGTGGTGATTGAAGAGGTTTTGAATTATTATACCGAATGAAATATTCTATATATTGTATTATTATCGTAAACTCTTGAAACCAATTAAGTTTCCAATTTTTCTCATAGGTTCCCCAAAAAAATTATAATATCTCTTAAGGATGTTATATTTCCCTAAAATAGGTTAGAAGCTTCCATCTGAAAATTATATTTGAAAATATATTATTCTATCATTTATTACAGTTTTATAGGTCACAAATGTATAATTTTCTCAATATAAAACTAAATCAAAAAAGAAATTTCTGAAACAGATCCTACCAACTATTGAAGGACATGGCTACTATATTGTTGTACCAGAAAAATATAGGAACACTTAAAATATAAAAAAAAATCATCTAAACATTGTTACCTTATATTTTTCTAAGGTTCCCAACATTGTTCTGCCTGGAGAAGCTAAATAAGTAATATGTTTTTCTATGTCTCATGTGCTATTGAATTTTGAGAATTTTGGAATGCTAAATATTTGTGCATGAGTAAAGTATACCCACTCATGATATGTATTCATTTACAGTTACACTAGTACACTTTGATTTTTAAGTGTTTAATAGTGGAATATCATCGCTTATGACTTTTTGGTTTATGCCAACTTCTTCCTAGAATGATTTTGTTAAACCTAATATTGATGGAAAACCAATAGTGAAAACTCATAGTAGTTAATTAGTGTTATAATTAACCAAATTTTCAAATATGGTATTAGGTTAGTTGGGCAGTTTGATTATGATTTTGTGTGTTGAGAAATATTTTTCTATCAAGGATGGTTAGCTGAAGGAGGTTCAACATTAGACTAAAAATCATGCCTGATAGGTTTCATTCTCATGAGAATATCATTATTAATTTTATAGTTTTTTATATTTTTAGTTTAACTATGTGATCTTTTCCTCATGATAGAAAACCTCAACATTTTTTATAGTGATAAAATTGGAATTGTTAATAGTGATAATATTTTTTATGTGAATCCTAAAATATAGACTAATCCTTAATATATATTTGATAAGTACTGGGACATAATGATTTTAGATCATCGTTAATGGATCTGATCATAATCATCCATCTCTATTGATTTAATAGAATAATTTATTATAATGTACTAGACTTTCCATTCTATTAATTTTTGGAAAATATAGTAGTTGGGTTGTATGGGGAAATTAAAGAGTTATTGGGAGAAGTAAGGGAGGATTTTTGAGATTTTTTAGAGTTAAAGGGGATGTTTTAGGGGATGATGGAAAATTTTGATAGTAGTTCCTTTCTGGAAGTAGTTCATTCTCACAGTGACCTCCTGGTAGTGGCACCCTCGTGGTGGATCCATGGAAATGACTCCATAGTTATGACGCCCTGGAGGTGGAACCCTGGTGGTGGATCCCTAGCGGGGACTCCCTGGAAGTGACTCCTAAGAGTTGGCACCCTGACGGTGACTCCCTGACATTAACTCCCTAGTGGTAACTCCATGGTGGTGCCTCCTTGTAAGTGGAACCCTAGAGGTAACTCCCGGTGGTGAATCCTTGGTGGTGGAGTACTGGAAGTGACTCCATAGTGGTGAATCCCTGGTAGTGCATCCCTGGAAGTGAAACCCTGCTGATGTCTCCTTGGTAGTGACTCCCTGGCGGTGAATCCCTAGCAGTGTCACCTTGTTGGTGAAAATTGGTTTAATGCTGTAATTAGTGGGTTTTAAATCTATTTCAAAGTGGAATAATTAGATATTTAATTTCTAAAAATTATGGAGACGTTTTAGATGTACAAATTCATGACATTCATGAGATCTTCCTCTAATGGTAAACTAAACCTTATAAAATAACACTAGTTTCTAATCTAATCCATCTAAATAGAAGATCCTTCCTTCTCCCTTTCTGGTCATTCTTTCTCTTGAGATGATAGGTTCCAAAGAATTTTTTCCTTAGATTCATGGATCCATATTACTAGAATTGGTTCGAGATATCCCCGTATGTGGTTTCCTCATGTAAGTGTACCCCCTATTTTTAGTGTAGCATGTTTGTGTAAAGAGTCTATCTTCTAGGGAGGGGTTCCCGAATTTATCCTTTCTATGTATCATAAGAGATGAGTTACTCTTGTTATCTCTTTGGAAGATTGTTTGATCTGGATTAACAAAGATAATTAACTAGGTTAAATGAAATGGAAAGGGGTAGGATAATGATTCACATACTATTATATATTTTTTATTATGATATTGATATTTTCTATGTTTTTTGTATAACTGAATACCATGGATATAGATATCCCATTTTTAATAATTTTTATATGTGTTGTTATGACCATGTTGTGTGATTTTTAGGGACACCATCATAAATTAATGGTTATAGATATATATTCAATTAAGGAAATGGATGATCTGAGATCTTATGGCTTCTATGATAACACCATCAAATAATTAAGTGTAATTGAATGAAATAACCTATGTTTAAAAAAAATTATGTTATGTGTTGTGATATGTTTTTGTATATGGTTTTGTGTTATGGCTTGGTTATGATGATGTAATGCATGGGCATTGGATTTATTGTGATGTGTATGGGGGAAGTGGATATGATATGAAGTGGGGCTACAATGGTGGTGGTGGTATAGTTGTGCAATGAGGTTGTGATGGTGTTTGTGGTACTATCATGAAATAGGGCTGTAATGGTGGTGGTACTACAGTTGTGTAGAAGGGCTGTGTTGGTGGTTAGTTACGCTAGTTTACCAACTATTAATGGAACTAAATGCATGATAATGATCTCAAATGGTAATGTTTAACGAATGATTTTATGAAGGATTGTGTGGTTTAAAAAATGGTTAATGTTTATATAAGAAATAATGGGTTTGAAATATGAAACAAGGTGATTATATTAATTAAAATAGGTTGATAAAAAAACTTTGAAATTGGATTTAATTGAAAATGGTTTGTGGTTCTTCGATTGTTTTTAGGTTTTTATGAATTTAGAGGTAACAACAAAGTGAGGGAAAGTTGTAAGATGTTTTATGCCTTGGTTGTGAACCCATAGTATGGGGATTGTGTGTTGTGAATATATATGTATATACATTTTATATTCCTTTTGATTTATATATGTTTCCCAAAAACATCGAGCACCATGTGTCAACACCAAATGTTTTAGTGGTGTTTTTAGCAATATCATGATGGGAGGATGGATAGATGGATACACACTATTCCCTGATCCCTCTTTTTGGAATTGGTGATATGAATGGGATGTGATGGATATAAGTCAAGAATGTGTTGTTTATACATGTGATGTGAAGAGATTTTATATCCTAGGAGTCTTGAGGAAAGATGTGATGAGATGAATTATGATGGGGGTTGTGCATGGTAGGAGGGGGAACGAGGTTGATGTCCTTTATGTTCATTACACCCTACTACACTAGTTATGATATTTTATGAGATTTGATAGCCTAGGTGTCTTAATGAGATATGCATTGAGATAGAACAAGTTCTATCAGGCAAGATGTGGTGTTATGTGATGTTATTTAGAAGAGGTGGGAGCGCCAAGACGTGCAATGTTGCGGTGTGAGAGCAGAAAACCAGTGGGAAAGTGGTGTGGGGAACCCTATCATCAATATTCTTTATATTATATTATTATGCGTGGATATGTTACTTGGTGACTGATCCATGGGGAGGATGGGTTTGGTTAGTATACTTGTATATGTGTTTTCTTATTCTACTGTTTGCACATGGGTGGATTAGTACACTTTTTCCACATGTGCGCAATAGAATTTGGTTTTTCTACTAAGAATATTTGTATGATCAACCTACATATATAAAACTAATTTTTCGGTTTCTATAAGGTCTACGTGGACCATGCTGGACATTACTAGCTCAGACCTTTTGGATTTGTTGGTGTGTCATTGCCTTAACTTTTATTTGGGTTTTCCTTTTGGAGTATTTTATCTATATCTATTGTACTTATACATGAATTATGGGATAATTTTGGAGTTATCTATATTATATCATGGAGTTTTTTGTGGTGGGTTCATTCTATATCTCAATATTGTTTTCATATAGAGGGTAACGCCTTCCATATTGTGATATTTTTATACCCTCGGTGCTAGTCTCCATCCTTGGGCCTGCTGGAGGTGGGACTTGGGGGTAATTATCTCTATTTGTTCATTGCTAGCCTAGGAGGGGAACCTTTAGAGGGAGGGGCTTGTGACAGAGTGGTATCATAGATGGTGGTTGAGAGATATGATGGAGTTTGAAGTTTGAAATTATGAGGATTTCATGGGTTGGTAGGGAAAAATGTAATATGATCTTTGTGAATGACATAGGATAGTTAAATCTGGCTAGGATACATGATTTTAGGCCTTCCTTGGGGATCTGATGCAAGTAATTTGATCTTACTAAACAAAAATGTGAGGTGGCACTACTTGTGGGGTAGAGGCGTAGGAAAGGTACATGCATCATGATTGATTTCTCTAATGATTGAACAATGTTATTTAAAAAATATAAGGAAATTAATTAAATAAATCATGAAATTTTATTTGTGATTCTCTGACTGTGTCCATACTATGGTTGCTAATGAACTATTTTTATTTTCTGAGTTAATCTTTTGTCGTGAAATAAAATAGTAAAATGGTTATTAATGAGCCTCATAATTTTGTTTGAAACCTTTTTTCAGATTTAATGTGTTGTTTCCTTGAATATTATGAAATTATTCTTAACGAATTGAATTTTTTCATTTATTATAATGTATAACATGCCATAAAGATTTCATAATGGTTAGAATTGTTAGATAAGTAGTGTAGTTCATTTTGTTGTAAAAAATGTATATTTTTAAAAACCCTTATAAATCAAGTAACCTTGAGTAGATTTCACAATAACAAGATAAAATAAATTATTTTGAAACAATTCTTAGAATTATTATAGTTTCTATGTGATTTAATATGTCATTTGATGATTTCCATTTTTAATTTATCTTGATCATGTGCTATCAACATGTTGTAAAACATGGTTTTGAAAATTGAAATTATGAAACTTCAGAAAAATGGCCATATTAATTATTAACAATTCAATTCAATTGTAAACCTTAAAAATAATAATTTTCTCCTTATTTTTTCATGATTTCAGTTTTACTATTTTAATATAATCATATCTTGTAAGCATGTGTTAGGTTGAAAAATCTTATGACATATGATTCTATATTTTTTTTGAAAAGTATGAGCATGCCTTGTTGTAACATGTTTATACTTGAGAAAATTTAAATTATTAAAATTATTATTATATAAATAATAAAAGTTTTTATGTTCTAAAATAACCTTTCCTCACTTGTTAATTCATCCGTAGTTTTTTATGGGAATCATGCCTAAAGTTGAAAACGTTTGTGTAGTAACTAGAGAATTCTAGAATGTGAGTCTTGAGAAGGTATCGTGTTTAATATGTTATATTTAAATATGTGTGTAGAAATATTGTATCCTTATTTCTATATATAAGATTGTTTTTATAATCAATGAAATTATTGAAGAATTTTTAGTTCAAGAATGATAAATCATGATACATCGTAATAAAACATGTGCCTTTTTAATTTTATTTTCATAAATATTGTTTTATTTGTTGATTATGATAACATGTTGTGTATTTGATATAGTATTTGAATTGAACACAAGAATCTTTAATGTTTTGGTTTTTAAATGAATTTGAAAGTGTGTTTCCTTAATGACAAGATGAACCTAGAATTTCTTATTTAATAATATTAAACATGACATGTGAGATAACACATGTGCAATTTTATATTTTACTTGAAAACATGTCAGAGCTATTTAAATTTAAGTCATGTTGTTTTACCAGAAATGTCTTGGAAATATTGAGTGTTTTTTTGGTTTCATAGTTATCGTTTCATTGATGTGTTGAAATCAATTATATATGGAAAACAAACCAGTTTCCATGGAAAAATTTAAAATTTTGTGGGAATATCAATGCTAAATGATGAGGTTAAGTAATGTAATCTCATGAATAATTGTGGAATATAGAGTGAATTGATGTTATGTGTAGTTTCTCTTTTGCGTTTACTTGTGTTATGTGTGAAAAAAAATCAAGAAAAAAAAAGATGGGAAAAAACATTATCCCTAATCGAGACACGTTATAATTTAACATGATTAAAACTGTGTGTGTGTGATTCAGTGGAGCCCAAAAAGGATAATATCATCACGTGGGAGAGGGTATTACTTGATTTATGTTCTTGGTGTTCTGATATGTGATGATATTGGCGATTGTTGGTTGGGGAAATGTATAGTATGAGATGATGTAGGTGGTTATGTGAAAAGGGTGGTTTCTTGAGGATGGTAAAGTGGTGAGGTGATGTGGTTTTGTGAAATGTATGGTAAATTTTTTAATTGGATGGTATGTTTGGATTGTGGTTGTGTTTTTCTTAGGTGGTAATGTGTGGTGAATGAGACGTGGGGTTTTTTTGGTGGTATAGATTGTATTGTTTTGTGATGTGTTTTTATTTATGGAATCCCACGCCTCTTGTAAAAATGTTAACCACTTAAAGTCATTATTAAAAGAAAAAATGTTGTTTAGAAAATATTGAAGGTGTAATTGCTTACCATACCTATATCTATTTTTAATGGAAGTGATTGGAATGTTTGAAAATATCTGGTTGGTTGGGTTTTTTGTGTTAGATCTTCTATTAATGAGATGTATTACGACATCAAAAATATAAAGATAGGGAAATTTGTTTCACATAAAGATGAATTATATTACATCATGTTTTAAAAATATGTTAGTGAGTTAGAACCACCTAAATCAGACACTATCATGGTGTGATATATGGCTTCATTTGATTTTTAGGCTTGTGTAAACTCTATCTATGTTTAATTGAGACTTATATTGGTTTTGAAATCCTATGTCAAATATTTATTTATTGATTTCTTGAAAAATGTTCTGGAGTTGAAATATTGATTTGAAGTATAATTTTGATGAAATGAAAAGGGTTTGAGACATATTATGAATTAAGTTGGATGATTTTAATTTATAGGAATGGGTTTTTTTAAATCCCATTTAATGTTTGTTTTTGAAATGAAATGTATGGAATTTTGAAATAATCACTCTTTTAAAGTCTTTGAAAATATTGGGTGGATAAAAATGACTAAAAATGAAAAGTTATTTGATGATGTTTTTCTATAGAAAAAATGGCTTTAATGAAGTGTGATTATGAGAGGTATGTACTTGTTTAAAACTGTTAATGATTCATTGAGTTGAAAAGAATGTTTTTCTCATAATTGGTTAATATGTATTTCTTCATGTGTTTGTTATGACAATCTATGTGGCCTTGTTATGTTTGAGAGGTATCTCCCCCAAAATATTAACTTAATTAATTGTGTAATTGTACACTTCTTTTCCATAGTGGTTTTTTGTGTTCCAAATATATCAAGATTCTTGAAAGGTACCTTGTAGGTTGGTTGTTCGAATTACCATATCCCTTTCCCTATAGGTTGGTAATGAATTCACGAGGGAGATAATTGTTTGAGAGGTATCCAATGTGACAACCCAGACCTTCTGACCCATTAATTAATGGAAAATTTGGTGGTTGAGATATAAGGGGAAATTCTATAGGTGTTGGGTGAAGTAAGGGAGTATTTCTGTGGTGTTTTGGAAGAAGGGGGGGGGGAGTTTTAGGGGATGATGAAAAATTTTGGTGGTAGGTCATTTTTGGTGGTAGGTCATTCTATAAATAACTCCTTAACGATGGAACCCAGGTGATGGCTCCCTAGTGATGCCTCCCTGGCGGGGAATCCCTTGTGATGACTCCCTAGTAGTGACTCCTTAGTGGTGTAACCCTCATGATAGATCCATAGAGGTGACTCCCTAGTGGTGACTCCTGGGTGGTGGCACCCTGGCTGTGAATCTATGACGTTGACTCCCTAGCGGTGGCACCATAGTGGTGAATCCCTAATAACAACTCCCTAGCAGTGACTCCCTAGTGGTTAATACTTGGCATTGACTTTGTGAAATTGGCACAATGGAAACGAATCCCTTGCGGTGACTCCCTAGATGTGGAACCATGGCAGTGACTCCCTGGTGGTGGCACCCTAGTAGTGGAACCCTGGAAGTGACACCTTGGTGATAGCACCCTTGTGGTGGCTCCCTGGCAGTGTCTCCCAAGTGGTTACTCCTTGACAATTCCACCCTAGCGGTTAATCCTTGGAGGTGACTCCCAGGTGGTGAATCCATGGTGGTGGCAACCTGGTGGTGGCACCCCGACAGTGACTCCCTAGTGTTGACTCCCTAGTGGTGGCTCCCTAGCAATGTCAACCTATAATGTTCATAGTTTTTCTATAATTTAATGATTTTCCATTTTGATAGCTTTATTATGAAAAATGGGTTTATTTATTTAATTAATGATTTATAAACCCATTTCAAAGGAGATTAATCATTTCTTCAACTTCTAAAAAGTATGGAGACCTTTTAAATCATTAAAAAATGTGGTTTTTATGAAATCCTACTCTAATGGTAATTTAAAACATATAAAATTATTCTGGTTTCATATCTAATATTTATAACACAAATATCCTTCCTTATATAATTATAAGATTAATTTCTCTTCAGATGATAGGTTTCAAAGGATTTTTTCCTTAGAGTCATGGAGCCTTGTTACTGATGTTGGTTCGAGTTCTCCCTATAGGCGGTTTCTTCATATATGTGTTCCCCCTATTTTTGGTGCAGTGACTGTGTAAATATTATTTAATCTAGGTATGGGGTCCCTGGTTTCTCCTTTTTGTGTATCAAGTGATATGGGTTACTCTTATTATCTCTTGAGAAGATAGTTTTATCTGGTTTAACAAATATACTTAAATGAGATAAATGAAATTGAAAGGGTAAGGGTAATGCTTTACATTATTTTATATCTTTTGTTATAATGAAATTGGGATTATCTATATTTGTTGTATAATTAAATACCATGGCTTTCGGTATCCCCAGTTTTTGTGGTTTTCTTATATTTTGTGATGCCCATGTTGTGTGATTTTTTGTGACACCACTGAAAATAAATGGTTAGCCACATATATTCAGTGAATGAAATAGATTCCCTTGGATCTTATGTCTTCTGTGATAACATCTTCAAATAATGAAGTGGAATTTAATGAAATATTGTATGCCTAATCTGGAAAATATTGTGGTATGTGTTGTGATATGTTTGAGGATACAGTTGTGTGTTTTGTCTTGGATGTGATTATGTGATGCATGGGTAGTTGATTTATTTTGATGTGTGTGGGAGAAGTTGACATGATATGTATCAAGGTTGCGATGCTGGTGTGGTTGTGTAGAAGGTCTTCAATTTTGGTTATGGTACAGTTGTGTAGTGGGGCTGTAATAGTGGTTGTGGTGCAGTTGTGCGGCAGGGCTTTAATGGGGGTTGGTTATGCTAGTTTACCAAGTATAAATAGAATTAAATTCATGATAATTTTATCAAATGAGAATGTTTAATAAATTATTTGATGAAGGGAAGCGTGTTTTAAAAAAAATGTTAATGTTCATATAAGAACTAATGAGATAGAAATATGAAACAAGGTAATTATTTTTATTGAAATGGGTTGATAGAGGATTATCTAGAAATTTGGTTTAATTGAAAATGGTTTATGTATCACAGCTTTTTTTGGGGGTTTTATGCATTTATATGTAGCAACAAAGTGAGGTAAAGTTAATAGATATTTTATTCCTAGTTTCTATACCCATAGGATTGGGATTGTGTGACGTGAATATATATAAACACCCACACACACACACACACTATTTATTCCTTGTGATTTCTATACACCACCCACCCATGTTAAGCACCATGTGCAGACACCAAATGTTTTGGGGGTGTTTTATCCAACATCCCAATGGGAGGATGAATGGATGGCTACCGGATCTTCCCCGCTCCCACTTCCAGGTGTTGGTGATATGAATGTGGTATGATATCTAGAAGTCAAAAGTGCCACTATCTACATGTGATGTGATGAGATGTGATGTCCCATGTGTCTTATAGTAAGATGTGACGAGATGGTTTAAAGTGGGGGTCATTCATGGTATGAGGAGGTCATGAGGTGTATATACTTCATTTTCATGATACCCTACTACACTAATTATGAGATGTGATGATATGTGATGGCCTAGGTTTCTTTGAGATATATGTAATGAGATAGCCCATGTGTCTTTGGGAAATATGTGAAGTTATTTTGAAGAGGTGGGAGCACCGGGATGTATGATGTTGGTGTGTGAGAGCAGAAAATCATTAGGAAAGTGATGTAGTGTACCCTATCATTGATATGATTCATATTATATTATTATACTTGGATGCGATACTTGGTGAGTGAACCATGGTAAGAATGGGTTTGGTTAGTTTGTCTATATAAGTGTTGTTTGGTTCTAATACTTTCGTAAAAGTGCATTAGTACGCTTCTTCCAAATGTGCATGAAAGACTTTAGTTTTCTGACTAAGTATATCTATATACTCACCCTACACATATACAAAATATTTTAAGGTTTCCAAGGAGACTATGTGGACCATGATGGATATTAATAGGTCAGACCTTTGGGAGTTGTTGTTGTGTCGCTGCCTTATCTTTTAATTCGGTTTTCCTTTTATAATATTTTATTTGTATCTTTTTTACATATACATGCATTGTGGGGTGATTTTGGGTTTATTTAAATTATTTCATGGCTGTTTATATGGTTCATTCATTCTATCTCCGGATATTTCTTTCTTATATAGGGTAATTCCTCCCATATTTTGATATTTGTATACCCTCAGTGTCGGTAACCAACTCAGAGCCTAATACAGATGTTACTCAGGGGTCATTATCACCCTTTCTTTATTTCCAAACTAGGAGGGGTACCTTTTGAGAGAGGGGGTCATGAAATATATGTATTTTCTTTCCTTATCTTTTTTTCTATATTATTCATCATTTTAGGATTAAATGAGAGATTATTCATAACAAGTAATTTTCTAAGAATTTCCTCTAACAACTGTTGAGTGTGATCCAAGTGAAGGGTTTGAATTTTTAATTTCTTATAAATATTATTCTAGCCTTTTTAATACTAATTTAATTATTGGAGTTTCATTAATGTGTAACGTATCTTTCTTATCAACCAATGATACCAAGATTGATTGGGCGGTAAAAATGACCCCAAACCTATGGGCAAGGGATACTCCTTGGATATTGCTACTATAGCTATGAATCTTTTTAGCTCTTGGTATCATATTATAATGAGTGACATATTTTGGGTTTATTTTTATAGTTTTGTATGAGAGTCATATATCATAGAGTATGGTTAAATTTTTTTAGGATTTAACCAACTCAAATACAATTATTTTTTTTACTTTTTTAGAGGCCCAATGAAGGATATTTTCAATTTTTTATACGAAATATTGTTCCTTCATTTACATATATAAAAATCATGGTTCCACAATTCTAGTCAAAAAGAATTTTAAAACATCATATTGGAAACTCGAATTATAGTGACCACAATAACAAATATTTTGCGAGGTTGTTCTTGTGGGCTTATAAGAGGGGGAAATGAAATGATATCAGTTCTCTCTAAAATTTGATGTCTACATGAGAGGAATCTTCCTTGATGTTCCTTGAGGCTATTTTGTAGGGTCTATTGGATTATTCACATTGTTTATTAATTTTGGGATTTCATGTGAGTGGGAAAGTAGTGAGGTAAAATTAATGAAACTAATCATCTAAAATCTTGAGGTAATCATCATATCCATAACAAGGAATACATATACTTCTAAACAAATTTAATGTCACCCATAGACTATGATGATAATATGGAATGAATTATTCTTCTAGGATCTCAAGAGTAAGATACAAAAATGTAGAACATGGCTAAAACAAGAATGGAATTAGTTTTCATAGCCAATTACTTCTGTATAATATTGTTATCTTATTTATCCCTGATGAGTGGATAATTAATTTTTTCGAACCATTGGGGTTACATTCCATCCTCATCATTAATAATGATATATTTTTTTAAATTACTTTCAACCCCATAAAATTTTATTAAATTTATAATGGAAACTAATGATGATTATTTTCGTGGATTTCCCATTAATTGGAATGGTGTATCTCTAACTAATGAATTAGTATTTGACATATTTGGATTTAGATTTATATGCATCACTTAAAAATAGAGTAATTTTGAAATTATAGTGTCTTGCATAGGAAATCCATGTCTATTTGATGAAGTTTCATGGGGAGGACCTCCATGGTGGGTTTATCTTTTTTCATGGAGAGGACATCAATGATAGATATCATGAGAAGGAACTACCTGAATGTTTATTTATTGATTTTCAACATAAGGAGGAGCTTCATATCATTTAATTATTTCATTTAAGGGATTAAATCTATGGTTGGTACCATGGGATGAGTCTTTATGGTCTTTTGAGTTTGGATTTCCATTTTGGGGGCCTCCATGGTTGTTATCTTCTTGGTTGTTAGTACATGGAGGATCTCCATGTCAGCTAATTTTTTTTATCTTAGGGAAAACCTTAAATTTAATTAATTAATTATTTCCATAGGAAGTTTTTATATGCCTTTTGAATATATTTTTATGGGGAGTATCTCCAATAAGGATACCATGGGAAGGATATGAATGGTTACATGACTTTTGGATTAGCATAATGAAGATCTTTGTGGGTTTTAAAAATATTTCCACGAGGATGACCTCTACATTAGATATCTTAGGGAGAAATTCCATGGTTATTAATTGTGTTATTATAGTTATGATCTCCATAATGATTTCCATTCCCCCTAAATGGGTAAGGATTACTTAATGGGATTATCAATATTTAGCCTAAATATATTTAAGGATTCTTATTGATGGTAACCTAGAATTTTTTTCATATTATTGTCAATATTTCAGGACATATTTTGGGGATGACTATAGTGGTTGGGGAAGTGACCTTCTTATGAGTTAATGGATTGGTTACCAATGAAGGACTCTCTTTTTTGGGTTACCAAGTCTAGATAACATAGATCATATATTTTTTAGGGTTTTTATGGGATATTGGGGTAACTTTATGATGATAATGACCATGGTTGACAGGATCCCTCATAGGTAGCTCCCTGGTAGTTATATTGATTTGAGAGATTTTCTCATTAGAATATTTTTGATAAGGAAAATGTTCACATTTTATTTCCCGAGATAGAGACTCTTGAAATGGTTTGATGTCTTGATCAGTGTTGCCCACCCCCTTTTAGAATATTAACATTGTGCTAAACTCTATGCTATCAACCCCATTATAAGTTCATTATTTTTTCCAGGGTCTAGAATATACCATTCTAGAGGAAATATTATTCCATTGAGTTCATTATTTGGAATTAAAAATTTCAGTTATGTGACCATGTATGTTTTCTTGGAGCTAAGGTAGCTGCAACAACGACATATATTCACTATTTTATCATTTTGTGGTTTATAATAACCATGATTTCCATCCAATTTCCCCCAATATGATTGAAGATGTATATTAATTATTGTTTACTAACCTTATGTTTCATTTAAATTCTCATTGAAATTCAAAAATAAACAACACATCATTATAGTATCATAAATAAGGATACATGGTTAATTAATCTCATTCAATGGTAAAGGATTTAACATAAATTTTATAAATTTTATGTTTTTAATATATTCATCTATGCACAAAATTTAGTTTCAGTTTCTTAGGTTGTGCATATCAAAATTGAGAAAATGATTGGTTGAATTATCCCATAAAGGTGACTTTTGTTTTTTATGGGGTTCTCTTATAGATTTAATAATATTAATGAAATCCATCCCAGATACAATACTAGTCATCTATTTGATAAAAGTAATTGATTGAAATTTAAACATTTACAAGAACACTGCATGTGTACTATTATTATCATCATCATCATCATCAACATCATCTCTCTTATCATATACAAATTTTTAGAAATTTTTAATTAATATATACTTTACATCCATATATAACGTATCTCTAGAGTTTAATGTAAAATAGGGAATAATGAGGTTTTATAAATAGGTAGAAGGTTACATTGTGGAGAGATTTTACCCACTGAGGAATTATTATATATCCTCTAAGGTGGACTCAAAACCCATATAGTTTGATGTCATATTTTATGGCCATATAATGTGATGTTACATCTGGGTGAATAAGGATTGAAATTTTAGGGCCAGTAAGAAGGTATAATGTTCCATTTAATACCATATAAGAAAGGTATATATTATTCCTATTATGTTTACGGGATAACAAATAAGGTTATTATTCTTATGTTCGTGTAGCCAATACCAATGGGGTGTATTTTAAGGTCATAAAAATAAGATCAATGTTGTGACTATTAATTCTATACAACATAGACCAATGTTATGCCTTTTAAGATTATGAAAATAGGACCATTATTCCATATAGTCTAAGGTATACAACTAGAACCACTAGGTGAAGGAAAAATAGAAATGGTTTGGTTCAAGATTTATGTATAAATGGATATTTGATGTTTGTATCAATAAATGAACCTGGTGAAGTCATGATGCTTGCACTGGAATGGTATCCCATCTATAAGCACCTCATTTCCATAGAACAAGAATACAGTTAGGAATAATGAACCCATTGGAAAAAATAAATAATGGTAGTATCCATGGAGTTTAACATTGTGGGGATTCCAAGAAAGAAAAAGTCTACTCCAATAGCCTTATTGAAACAACATGTGAAAGATATATCAATGGTACCTGAAGAAGATGAATCCTCATTATCAAATTGATACATGATTTATAAGACTCTTATTATCCTTAGTTTGAAGAGAAATAACATTATTAAGATCAATATATGGATACAAGGTTACCATTATCAATGGAATGAACAATTATAAGTGACACATAAATTTGGAAAATAATCTATTCCTGAAAAAAGTCTTATAGAGGTACATGGGTAGGTGAAGACATATTTTAATGGGATAAACTTGAATGAAATGATTCTATTATGTTTAAATAAGACATTTGGGTAAAATAGTAGTGCATCTTAATGGTATATGTCCCAAGATAGTGTTTATACTAGGGTAATCCATAGGGGTTAGGAGAAATTAGCTTATACTATATGGTGATTGGTGTCAGATACCATTGCACTGCATACAATACAACCAAACATATAGAGGTACTTCTCCTTGTTCTAGACATAAGATCTGGGTGAAGTGATATTTCACCAGGGTTCTATGTATGAAACTCTTAAATAACTCAACTAACCATATTTATCATCTCTTTCTCTTAGGTTTTTATTTGAAAATCACTCATGGGATATCATGGATTATTAGAATTCTAAAATTGGAGAGATGAATTAATCTTATATTCCCCCTTATCATAGGTGTCAATTTTTAATTTCATGGGGATGATTTATATAAAAAACTACTATAGACACCTAGAATTCAGTAGGGAATGTGTGATCTGCAATGTGGAGGGAAAGGGCATTGAGCTATTTGGCCACGAGTACAGGTAGTGTGCTATTTGGGAGAGTTCATGGTTGACACATTATTTTGGAGGAGTGTGTGTATACGGTGCACTAATTTAATAGAGATCACTTAATCTACTTCAATTAGGGCATGCACCATTCATATATTAGGGTTCCCTATTGTTCCTTTTTCTAATAACATTAAATTCTTTCTTGGGTATTGTGTATTTATTCTTGGCAATTATTAAGTGAAATTAGTCATAGTATACACCATTATACCATGGTTTTGGATATTTCCAATATGTTTCATATATAAATATTGATTAAATATATTATGTGTTTTTTATTGATAAGAAATTTAACTTAACCATTATAGATGTTTTTAATACCAATTAAGATGAAATTCATGGCCTAAAATCTTAGAGATTTTTTTGTAGAGGGATATTTAAGAGATCAAAAAATTAAAAAATTGATGGAATTCCCTATAGTTTTCAGATTAGAGGATATGAACTATTACATATTTTTGATTTTGGGAACGATTTTTTATCAAGTTTAAATAATATGTATATAATTAAATATATGGATTAACTCAGAGATATGGGGATAAAGAGAAATACCTTCATCATATTAGTTTAATGATTTACACTGATTCATTTAATGTAATGCCTTTCTGAGTCAATTTATTCATGACCTTATCTTAAATTTGTGAGTAGAGAGGTAATAATAGGTAGTGAACCTTGGACATAGTAGTTTTTTGATCCAAAAAAAATATTCAATTTTTAGTGCATTATTTAATTCTTGGTATATTGTCACATCATAGTTTGATGCCCCTCGATCATATCCCTTTTAGGTGAACCATGTAAAATATTAATATCCTTATGATTTATTTTTAATTACTTGGATGTTTTGATTGGGATGATGTAGATGAAATTTTTTTAAATATTTATAACATTAGAACAATATCTATTTAGAAATAAAAGATGGTCACCCCAATTTTCCCCTTCTTGGGGTGATTAAGACCTTGTTGGTTGTAATAATTGGTATCAGAGAAGAAAGGTTTTATCTAGAGCATCTATTCAAATTTTTCTAAATATAGATAATTTTGTAAATTCTTACAGAGTTCTAATATTTGATAAATGAAATTATTAAATATAAAATTATTATATGATATATCAGCTTTAAATTATTAGGATGGATATATTCTTAGTTTAAATACTCAGAATTCATATAACCGATGCCACAGAGATATTACTAAATGAAACTAAAAAATCTACTCAATGATGATATAAAGGTATAAAATTTCTTATCTTTTGGTCTATTGTTAGGGAGATTACCTTGATAGTGTGGGGGGTTTAGGGTAATAAATAATTTCAAAATGTAAGAATTGATAATGATATTTTTCTTTTAATATGTGGAACACTCATTTATGTCTTACTTACTTTCAGTCTACGAGCATAAAAATAATAAATCACATAGATTATTTTACTTGGTTGACCCTAATTAGCTTAGTCAAAAGATAATTCAAGTGATTATGTGTTGATGAACCAAAAATACTAGAGCATAGTTATTCTATTGAGTTTAAAAATAATATTAGTCTCAATGAAACTCCAAACTCACTGTTTAAATACATGAAAAATCTAAATTCCTTTCATAAAAAGGATAAAATCATTGATCCTTCTGTGATGTACTTATTTTTTCACTAGAAAATAATGTGAATTAATACCTAGAATTTTTTATCTATTCATCATAATATGATTATGTTCTAGTGATTTAAAAATATTATAATTACATTATCTTTATTTACTTTAACTATTCCAGAAATTCAGGTAAAATTTTATGAATTTCTTCCCTAATAGTTTAGAAAAATATATTTGGAATTTTGTCTTAATAACTATTTTAAATTGTTGTGTGCATTTGTAGTCAATAAAAACTGTCTGATTTTATCCAATGGTCAGAATAATTCAAAGATTCCTATTCCAATATAGGATAATTCCATGTGACTATTCCAGTTAAATGTAGTGATTAAGGACCATTAATGTTACATTAAATCCCTCAAAACATGATTACAAAACTTTATATACAACTTATAGTTTTCACTATAACTGCTCAACTGTGCCAAGACCCTTGTTTCCATGGAATAAACATCTTCTTTTTTCCTTCACTATATTCTAGCATCATCTAATATGGAATAGATTGTGATTTCAAAAAACTTCTACGGCATATACTTCTTCTCTAAAATGTGGCTTCCTATAGCTGAACCTATCTAAAAAATCTAGCACAACTTCAACGCACCCAATATCTCTACATGATCTCTTCATGATCATCTTAACTTTCCTTCAAACACTCATGTATACCTATGACATGATCCCCTTTATAATGGAATAATATCTTATATTATTTGATATCACTAAAATTTCTATCTTTATTGTATTTATACCCTCCACGACACCAGTGGTAGAAGAGGCATGAGAATCTTCTCTTCACCATGGGCTATGGCATAACATGTCCTCCACATAGAAGAAACCACAAATTTCTCAGGGGAACTAAATTTTACCCAATATTTATATGGATGACCTTTAAATCATGGCCATTTCATCTACATCATTTCATATAAGAACCTTGTCTAACATAGTACCTTCCATTAAAAATCCATTATTTATACGAACAGATGCCTCTCAATAGATCATTAGAGTCTGACCGAAGTTAGTTATATCATATATCCTCCTATATCATCTCAAATGTAAGAGGTTAATCGCCCCTACTCATGGTTTCCCTTTTAGCACAACCTACCTTCACACACATCTATACATGCATGCACAGGTTATAACATAAACACCATTATTGGTCTCATCAACTATGTGGTGCCTGAGCTCAACCATCATCTTGTCTGGAAGTAGATAAAGTGTTGGATTTAAGTGGTATTGTCCATACTTTTCACATCTTGTAACCTTTACTATAGTGAAACAAGATCTCTATAGTGTGGGAACCTATAAATTTCAAATAGAAAAACCATTATGTTGCATCCCATGGTCACCTCCATATCATTTCTTATTGACTTGTGGTGTAGGATTTCTTTTACTAAAAATACATAATGAAAGATAGGGTCTATGACAAAGAGTATTCTCTCAATTTCTTTTTTGCTTCCAGCAATGCCAAAACATATGGATTTAGTGAATCCATAAATACCATCAAACCATCATCAATAATTCATAACTCCAACACTTAGGTAATTATAAGAAAACAAAAGTGTAATAAACATACAAAGGTATTTTTTCCAAAAATCCTCTCCCTTTGGGTTTTTTTGGCAATTATATAATAATAAAATGGTGATCATATATATTTTATCATGTTAAATAATTTCTGAACCAAACACACACAAACAACTTTCTGCTACTCTTACATTCAAAGAGTTCATGAATGATTCATAAATCATAAAATCGAATCCCTTTCTAGTCAGGGATCAATGTGAGAAATAATAGTTACATGAAATATTCTCATTTGATTACATCTCATTTCAATACAAACATCAAACCTTTAATCCTCAAACCATCAAATCCAAAATCTATGAGTTTTTTTTTCATTTATGGATTCTCTATTATCAAACTTATCCCTAAGTAATTTCTTCCCTATAATGTTCTAAATATACTTTTCCACCATTTTCAACAAACCTAAGGAGCACTTCCTTGATAATTCACAAGTGATATTTATATAGACAGTAATAGTATTAAGGAAACAGAACATACCATTATAAAATTAAAATGTTCATGAGGAGTGGGAGATATATATCAAATTATATCTAAGGTGATGGATTAATTTGTACTCCAAATACCAACTGATGTTGTTTGAAAACCACCTTGGGTAATTCCTTTCTCATGATATTCTCTACTTGATTTTCGGTAGGCACATACTTCAACTTCACAGCCTATTATTCCACTTTATCCTTTAAGAAATAGTAGTTATTCTCAATGTGATTCATCCTTTAGTGTTAAATGGTTTTTTATCATTTTTATAACCCTTAAGCTGTCACAAAAGAGTTAACACATCAATTCCATTATCATCAAGATTTTGTTGCATCCATAACAGCTATGTACAATCGTGAGTCGTTGTAAAATATTCAACCTCTGTAGTGCTTAATGAAATGTAGTCTTAATTTTGTTTTACATTTCTAATAAATAAAATAGATTCCAATGTAGATAACACGTATACAAGTTTATTTTCATTCATCAACTAAACCTTCTCAATCATCATTTGTATACCCCACTAATTTCTACTATGAATTTCTAAAATAATATAGCCCAAAACACACTATTTAGTTGATATAATGTAGTATCCCCCTGATAAACATCCTGTGAATTTACATTATACACCTCTAATATCAGAAAGCATGAAATGTGGAAAACACAATGTTTGGATGATTTTTTATCAATTAATATATCGATAGTTTTCATATAGAGGGTTACATAAACTTCCATACCTTCACCATCCTTTGAAAATTACATATGGATATCTAATAAAGTATCCATCAGTCTAAAATCATCCATTTGAAACCCACCAAGCACATCCATGGAATATTTTCTTATGAAATATCAAATTCGAACCACATAATTTTTGAAAACTACTTCCATTAACATTCAACCTAGTCCCTAAAGATGAAATCCTCAACATAAATTATTTCTACGATATGATTCCCTTACTTATTTTTGATTATAGGTTATCATCAACCCCCCTATATGATAACTGATCTTCCTTAGGTACTAATCTAGTTGAATGTATCAAGATCTCAATGCTTGGTTCTACCCATACAAATATTTCTTTAGTCAACAAACTTTTCTCTCATCATCATGAATAAAAAAATTCATTCAGATACTTTATGTTGACTCCCTCTTCAAGGAAACCATTCAATAACCCTTGTTTGATTTACATTTGATTAAATTTTAAACCCTTTTTCACAGTAATAGCTAAAAAAAATTTTATGGTCTTAGGCCATGCCACTAATTTTTTCATAAATATCATTTATATCAATTTGAGAATATCCTTTTCACAATTAAAATTATTTTTTCATAATCATAATTCTATATTACTTGATTTTTATGTGGAAATTTAAATTGGTTATGATTACATTATTATTTTTAGGCCTTGAGACAACATCCCAAGTCTTGTTTTTATCAAGCTAATCATTCACATATTTGATCCAACTTGAATCCATGGTAGTTTCATTAAATGTTTTCAGTTAATCGAGCTATAAAAATAAATAATCCTACTAAGATTTCAACTTTATTATCCTAACCGGATCTGTTCATTCATCCATAATGTTGTTATCAATGATTTGTGATCTATTGAACCAGTTGCTTAAACCTGTTGTTCTTAATACATTTCCATCATTATCAGAGTTCATTTCACACCTTTGAAATCCAGCTAATCCAAACTTATCTTCATAACTATCCTCCTAAAATATTGGATTAATTTTATGTTAATTAAACATGTTTGAAGATAAAATATTTTTGTTTATTTGCTATATTATTTTCACTTTCATACATAAAAACTTCATGGATTTGAACCATTTTATATATCCATTTTTTATAGAACTGTTATTAATTTTATCATCGATATATATCCAAGAAATATTGACTTATCCCTACATGTTTTTAACTTTATACTATTCTCTTTATTCAAAATGAAACGTTTACTTCAAAAAGCCTAGAAGTATTTCAGTGTGAGACTCCTTACATACCAAATTTTTAATGGGTCTTATCTTTATTTTGACACATTAGTTCCTGATTTGAGAAATAGACCACTATTAGAACCGTTTATTTCTAAAAGTTATCTACTGGGGATTTTTTAATATGTGTAGTCTTATCCATGTTATTTATGATGTAATTTATCCTCTCTAAGAATCCATAATATTGAGAATTTCTCACAGCTGACACCAAGTGAAAAATCTCATGATTTTATAGATATTACCCCACTTGGTTATTTATGTATTTTGTTCCATTTTCAGTGAAAAGCTTTTTAATTTTTACACCGATCATTTTTTTAACTTATCTTTAGTATCGAGTTATGCACTTATGCACTCTTGTTTTATGAGTAATCACTATCAACTAAGAAATTAGGCTGAAATCATAAACAAATAACACATAACACATTTTATCTACAGATTCTTTAGGAGTTATTTTCATGAAAACTTCTACATGAAAAAGATCCAATACTCCTAAATATTTTAATTTTTCATCTGGTACGTCTCCCTAATAGTCTTAACCCTTTGATAAGAATCACATTTATGTGTAGTATCACATGTTAGCTTAGTAAAATCACAAGTTCCATAATTATCTACTAGATTTTCCAATAATCTTTGTCTGAAATACCCACAAATCTGATTTTATGGCCTATTTCAACTTCCTTATACAATATGAACTAATTTCCATCACCAATAAGACAAATATTTCCCCCCATATGTATTCCTTATTAAACAAGTGAACCATATCCATCTTTAATGATGTACCACTTCATTCAAAATTCCATAACAAGTATTGTCTCACACAAATGTATCACACTTAGAAAACTATGGCTATTCCCTTATACTAATAACACATATGTATTTCTATGATAATTTCCACAAACCATTGACTTTCTAAAGCAAACGATTTTTATTCCCTCTTAATTATTGAATCAAATCACTCCATCTTTTTTATACTATATTCATGTGATAAGATATTTATTTTTGGCATTTTGTAAGGTACTTTCATAGTCTATAACCCATAAACCATACATTTTCATTTCTAAAAAATAAATATAAAAAATATTGGTCTTCCCATACTTTTTTTCTTCTTCCATGACCAATGTGGAACTTCCCTGGAAGATTGATTGTAACATCACAAGTATGTAAAAAAATTTGTATTTTCATATCTATGTCTATCTATTAATTAGATAGTATTTTATAGGCTTAAAATGAGAACAAGTCGAATCTTAAGCATAGAATACTCTAATATATTTTAAAAGATCGTTTACCGCCTTTTGATGGAAAACATTTTTCAAATAAAACTTTTGACAATTTCATAAGATATATTTTTCAAAATAAACTTATTCTTTAGGATTGGGAAATTTAAATGTACTTTGGATAAATTTTTGGTATTTTTCTGACAATGTTCATTTTTTAATGAATAGAGAAAAATACTGCGTTTTACTTCGAAACTGCTTTTTCATCTAATTTAAATATATAAATAGATTATCCTTTTAATTTGTTTTAAAGTTTAATTTGAATATATTTTTAACATTTAATCCAATTTCGGTCATTGTAATTAATTTTACTTTAGAATTGGGTAGAAACATGTGTCAATTTTTGATAGATATTGTTTCTAAAAAACCCGCTATTTGTTATGACAACAAGAATTATTTTTAAATTAATTACTTCAATTCCTGTGTTTTTAATTTGGTAAAATGGATTCAATATTTGGAATCAGAAGGTCTAAATTATTTAATTAATACACTTTTGTTTTTGGACATTATGAATAGTAACGACGGTAATTATCTTTAATTATCATGATTAATTAGTAATCAGGTAGTTAAGGGTAATAAAATAATATCATAATAATATAAAATGATCCCAACATGTGACCTAATTATATTATTCGTGTCATGGCCGACCATGGGATGCCTTGTTCCCACTTAGGGACCCCATGGAATTACTTTTTTGTGATAGTGACATTTTATCATTTTATTTTTAAAGAGAGGAAAATATAACAAAAGTACGTAACACCTAATTAAAACAATTTTAATTTTCTCTAAATAAATTATCTCTTATACTATAAATAGCCATTAGAAAGATAAAATTATTTCCAACATCATGGTATTTTTTTTAATAATTTTTAGATATTAAATAAATAAATTTATTTATGATACCATGATGATGTAGTGATTACCTCATTAATGAACAATTTAAATAAAATGAAAATATAATGTAAAATCTAAGACTTAAATTTGTAAAATGCCGATTTGATGAGTATATTTCTAACCCTTATCATCTTATCCTCTAAATATATCATTTTGGGACCTTTCAAATTCGAAAATCAATTTATAATAATGTAACATTTCAATACTTTCCAAGAGTGACCCTCCTCCCTCTTATAAAAGGCTCCCACCTCTACCCCCCTTACCTACACCAATAAAGCCATTGGCTTGACCAAACTCTGCTCATTGTATCTCTCAACATCCCTATATTCATCATTGAAGCCATACCTTAGGCAGAAATCTCTTCAAGAAACCATTTTGGTTCAAACCAAGCGAAGTTACCCAATTTAAAGGTAATGTCTTCTCTTATGTCCTTTTGTTTTATTTTGCTTCTACAACCCCCTAAACCATTTTAATTTATTTATTTTGTAACAAAACCAGTATATTAAATATACTAGGATGTTTTTATGAGAAGGATTTTATTTAAACTTACACACACTCCCGTCTAATGGTTAAAGAACATACTGTTTCTGTGGGTGGTGAATTACTGCCTCACGAAACGATGATTGTTCAATCTTCTTTTAACACCTCTCATGGTGGAAATTAAGATGTCACTATATGATATATTATATATATTATTTTTATGTTTTTATTTATTATTATTTATTTTTCATTTATGGCATACCTTTATGGTTTCCATTATGGGTAAACGTGATAATTTCATTTTAAGAAGTGCGGACTACCGCCACCTCAAAGTGATTTGAATCATTAATGCCATATGTGTGAAGTATAAAGGATGGATAAAATGATATTATATATTATATTATACTGGAATTAAAATATACCTTTATATCATTATGATTTCATTTCATTAAATATGAAACAGAAATGAAAGTAGCGTAATGCGTATGTACGGCTTACAGTCTCCATGAACGGTGCCTTTCATTTCTTACCTCTAAATGTTATGTAATATTATAAATGCATATATATACTGGATATATATGATTTATATGATATATACATCTTGAATATAAATCTTGAGATAATGGATATTTTACCACATGAACAACTTGTAATTATAAGAAGTTTATTTTTCACTCAAGTACCAAGGATCGACAAAACAACCGTTATTAACTTAAATGATTACATAATGTTCAAAAAATGGTAATAAGTGATATAAAAGAATAATGAACTTGAAAAAGGTTATTAATCATGTAGAAATTAACTCTATTTTATTATTTAGGAGATTAAAGAATGATCGAGTCAAGTCGGACATGAGGTAAGGGACTTCATCTCAATCTCATATCATTGAGGCATATTTGGATTTATACACAACATTCTTTTGTACGATGTATAAAACCCTTTGAATTTTACTTTTATTCAAAAGGAATATTTTTATAAGAATTATTTTACTAAATGACAAAAGTTAATGTATTTGTCTTACGTTTACGGCGACAATGACTTCTCCACCACCATGACCATTATTTGGGTTTCGGCTTCCTCTATAAGACATTACTTTTTTTAAATGAAATATAAATACCATGTTTTAATTTTCATTTATTTTGGTATTGAAAATGGTCTTGATAATGTTTTGATTATATCAATGTGTTTTTGATATCTTGTTATTGAAATGTGGAAAAGTTATGTTTCCTTTATTCATGTTTTATGTGATATGATTGTGTTATGGTTCTTGGTCATTATTTATGAAGACGTGTGGTTCCGTGATAATCTAAGGGTGGTGGGCCCGTGATAGCTCTCCAATGCATTGGGAAACATGAAGGGGTTAAACTCTAAGGTTTCTCCGAAGAGGTTTAGGGAATATACTGTAATGGGTATTCTAAATGTAACCATGAGGGTTACTCCCTATGAAAGAATGTTATGAATGCCTCAAGTTACCTTTATGTCTTATGTTTTCTATGAGTTATTCATAAATCTTATGATTTCATGAGGTATGTTAAAGTGCTTATATTCTAAGAATAAAGTATGATTTTATTTATTCTTATGTATACATGGAATAATGTTTACTTTCTTTCTTTTTATTTCCCTTACAGAGCTTTTTATGCTCATCCCATGTTTTTGAAATGTTTTTCACAGGTCAAGGGAAAGGTACATGATGTGATGATAGTGTCGAGAAAGTTTCTAGATAGAATCCATGTTTTATTTTAAATATGTTTCCTTGATGGGAGAAAATGAATACTGTATTTTATGTAACCACCTTGTTTAATTGTGGAATGAAATGCATGATTTATGATATAACTCTCTATAACTCTAAACCTAAAAAGATTCTCAATGTTTATTCTTGGAGTAACTCAAGGTTATGTAAGGATTAAGGTTGGGGCCTTATAGTTGGTATCAGAGGTAAGTTTAGATAACTATAGGAGTTATAATTCTATGAAATGATTATCCAAAAAAATTATTGTCAAATTGAAATTATATAGCATTTGAATATTACCATCTTGCTTCATCTAATACATATTTGTTCAGAATGGTTTTCTACAGAGGAAATAGGGAATCAGTGCTAGGAAGGCATACAGATGGAAATGACCTTCCAAATCAGCATCCTGATATGGTCAGAATTGGAACTAAACAGTTTGTTGCAGTAATGGCGCAGTTGAATCAAGCGATAAATGGTAGTGGTATCCATGCATGAGATCAGCCAGATCAACTGCAGAGGAATATGTCAGTGGTGGAACATTTCATGAGGCAACATCACCCATCATTCAGAGGATCATTTGAACCTGTGCTAGCAGAAGGGTGGATTAAAGCATTGGAGAATATTTTTGATGTCATGGGGTGTTCAAACAATAAAAAGGATAGTCTTGTTGTTTACCATTTGGAGGGTGAAGCAGATCAGTGGTGGTCGATGGTTAAAAATATCATGGATGCGGGTGTGATTGATGCTCTTGACTGGGATGAATTCAAAGGTATGTTTCATGAGAAATATTTTCCTAATGCTGTTCGAATTAGGATGGAAAAACAATTCTTGGAATTGAGGCAAGATGACGACTCAGTGGCTGCTTATGAAGAGAAGTTCACTCGATTGGCAAGGTATGCTCCAAATTTTATCTGTGACCTTGATAGTAAAATCAATCGTTTTTACTCAGGATTAAATCAAAAATATTGAAGGGAATTAGATTCTCATGAGTCCAAAAGTTATGAAAAGCTTGTTCAATGTGATGAGAAGGTGGAAATAGAGTTTTCTGATGATCAAGTGTTCTATAACAACCAACAAAAGAAGAGATCTAGGTGGAAAGAGAAAGGGAATAATCCTTCAAAAAGGTCTGATGGTAAGAAAACTATGTTTTCAGTTTGTGATAAATGTGGTAAAAAGAATCCTGTGGAATGTCTTGAATTCTGGAAAGTGCTACCGATGTGGTAAGATGGGATATAAGGCTCGTGATTGCACTAGAAAAGATCAGGGTGATGGTAAGACCAAATTTGATTTATAGTTGGTGAAATGTTTCAAGTGTAATGAGATGGGTCATTATTCAAATGAGTTTTCAACAAAGAGCTCGAATGATGGGAAGTAGGCAGACTACATGCAGAAAGGTGTGGTGAAATCATTTGAAACTACTTCAGAAGATGTTGGGCCATCAAATGAAGTGGTATCAGGTACTTTGTTTGTTTTTTCAGATTATGCCAATGTGTTATTTGATTCAGGGAATACACATTCTTTCATCTCTAAAAAAGTTTCTAGTAAATTGGGAATCCCATCTCAAGAAATGACTCATGAACTTGTCGTAAAAACACCTGGGGGAAATATTGAGGAAATTTTTTTATAAGATTCTTCCTATCCTTATCCATGGAATGAACCTAATTGCAAACCAGATTGTTTTACCTCTAGTAGAGTTTAATGTTATCCTGGGTATGGATTGTCTCTCTATTTACCATGCTAAGATTTATTGTAGAGCTAAAGAAGATTATTGTCAGAACTTATTTCAGATTGTGTACAAGAATGAACCATTACTGTTGATAACATATCAAGAGGCTAAGAAACTTGTAAAAGATGGAAATGAATGTTACTTTGAACATATTGTTGAAAACAAAGGAACCATTCAGATGAATGATGTGCTAGTGGCAAATGAGTATCCTGATGTTTTCCAAAAGAGTTTCCTGGAATAATACCATATCGGGATGTTGAATTTACTGTTGACTTAGTTTCTAATGCTAAGCCAATTTCAAAACCCCCTTATCGAATTGCTCAAATTTAACTTTAAGAGTTGAAGAAGAAATTGAAAGATTTATTAGAGAAATATTTCATTCGACCAAGCACATCACCATGGGGTGCTCCTGTCTTATTTGTTAAAAATAAAGATGGTTCAATGAGACTTTTCCTTGATTATAGAGCCTTGAATAACATCACTGTTAAGAAAAAATATCCTTCGCCTCATATTGATAATTTATTTGATCATCTTCAGGGAGTTCATTATTTTTTAAAGATTGACTTGAGATTGGTGTACCATCAGTTAAAGGTAAAGGAATCATATATTCTTAAGACTGCATTTCATACAAGATATGGCCATTATGAATTTTTAGTAATTCCTTTTGGGTTAACCAATTCACCTGCTGTATTCATGCACCTTATGAATAGAATTTTCCATGAGTTCTTGGATAAGTTTGTGGTTGTTTTAATTGATGATATTTTGGTGTTTTCTAAAAGAAAAGAGGAGCATGAAAGTCATTTAAGGGTTATTTTTCAAACCATAAAAGAAAACAAATTTTATGGGAAATTCAGCAAGTGTGAATTTTGGTTGCAAAAAATTTCTTTCCTTGTTCAAATTGTTTCTAATGATGGAATAACTGTTGATCCTGCAAAAACAAAGGTTGTTGAAGAATTGCCAAGACCCAAAAATGTAACCGAGATTCATATTTTTCATGGTTTGGAAGGCTATTACCGAAGGTTTGTTAAAAAAATATCAAATTTATCTAGTCCAATGACTAAGTTAACTCGAAAAGGTGTTAAGTCCATCTAGACAAAAGAATGTGATGATTGTTTTCAGAAATTGAAAAGAATATTGGTGAATGCTCCAGTTTCGGCACTACCTTCCAGGAATGGTGAGTTTGTTATCTATATTGACGCTTCATTGAAAGGACTTGGTTGCGTCCTACTACAGAATGATCAGGTAATTTCTTATGATTCACATCAGTTTAAAACTCATGAGATAAATTACTCTACACTTTATTTGGAATTAGCTTCTTTTGTTTTCACTATAAAAATTTTGAGGCATAATTTGTTTGGAGTAAAATGTGAAATATATACTGATCAGAAAAGTATAAAGTATATATTCACTCAGAAAAAATTTAACATGAGACAAAGGAGATGTCTAGAATTAATCAAGGATTATGATTTTACAATTGATTACCATCCGAGAAAAGAAAGTAAAGTGGTTGTTGCTTTGAGTCGAAAAAAGTAATGCTTCATTAACCATGTTACGTTTGGAACGTGATCCTTTGGTTATGTATTTGATGAACTTTGTCATAGTAGTTGTTGGGGTAGGATGTTCTTCTATTTTGTTTCAAGTATCAGTGAAATATTCTCTAAGAAACAAAATTAAGCAAGCTCATATGCAAGACAATGAGTTGCTTAAAAAGGTAGAGCTGGTTCAGAACGACATGTTACCTGAATTCAACATTGATAATGATTGTTTTTTGATATTTGGAGAGAGATTGTGTGTGCCTTGTGATTCATAGTTGAAGAAAGAGTTATTATGTTAAGCTCACAGTTCTCTGTTTTTTGTTCATCCTGGCAGTACTAAGATGTATAGATATCTTCATGAGTATTACTGGTGGGATGGAATGAAAAGAGATATTGCTGATTTTACTGTGAAGTGCTTGACATTTCAATAGGTTAAAGCAAAGTGGAAGTTACCGAAAGTGATGCTTCATCCTTTACTAGTGCCAGAGTGGAAATGGGAGAATATATCCATGGACTTCGTTGTGGGATTGCCAAAGACACCTCGGGGTAATAATGCAATCTGTCTTATAGTTGATCGCTTGACTAAATCTACTCATTTCCTTGCTATATGAGATACATTTTCCTGAGATCAAATTTCTCATTTGTATCTTAAAAATATAGTCAGGTTACATGAAGTTCTTATCTCCATTATATCTGACCATGATCCCAGGTTTACTTCTATATTTTGGAAAGGCCTTTAGAAGTCGTTGGGTACTGAATTAAATTTTAGCACAACATTTCATCCTCAATCAGATGGAAAGTCAGAATGAACAATTTAGACATTGGAGGATATGCTACGTGCTTTTTTGATGGATTATTAGGGAATTTGGGACCGACATCTTTCTTTGGTTGATTTTTCTTATAATAACAGTTTTCTTTTTAGTATACAGATGGCACCATTTGAGGCATTATATGGGAAGCGGTGTCAAACTCCAGCTTTTTGGGATGAAGTGGGTGAAAGGATGTTGATGGGACTAGAATTCGAAGAAGAGTTGGCAGAAAAAGTTCAGCTGATACAGAAACACATGAGAATAACTTAGAGCAGGCATAAAAGTCATGCGAACAATAGGAGGAAGGATCTCTCTTTGGAGGTAGGTGATCATTTCTTCCTCAAAGTTTCACCATGGAAAAGTGTGATTCAATTTGGTAAGAAAGGAAATCTGAGTCCAAGGTTCATTGGACCATATGAAATTCTAGAGAGAGTTGGATTGGTTGCATACTGAGTGGATTTACCTCCCATTTTATCTCAAGTACATAGTGTTTTTCATGTTTCAATGTTAAGAAAGTACATGCCAGATCCATCTCATGTTTTGAGTCCAAAGGTAGTTCAGCTAGAAGAGAATCTATCTTATGAGGAACAACTGGTCCAGATTCTTGACCACCGGGATAAAGTATTGTAGAATAAGGTGATTCATCAAGTAATGGTTTTGTGGGAAAACCACATGATTGAAGAGGCAACATGGGAGTCTGAAAATGCAATGAGGGATAAATACCCCCACTTATTCGATAAGTAAATAAATTTCGGGGACACAATTTTCTAAAGGGGGAAGGATGTAACATTCCAAGTCACTATGTAATTATGTATTTTCATATCTATGTATATTTGTGAATTAGATAGTGTTTTAGAGGATTAAATGATAATAAATCCAATCTTAATCATATAATACTCTAATATTTTTTTAAAGATTGTTTTACCGCCTTTTGATGGAAAATATTTTTAAAATAAAACTTTTGAAAAATTTATATGCTCTATTTGTTAAAATAAACTTATTCTTTAGGATTGGTACATTGAAATGTACTTTGGATAAATTTTTGGCATTTTTCTGACAATGTTCATTTTTTAATGAGTAGAGAAAAATACTGCATTTTACTTCAAAACTTCTTTTTCATCTAATTTTATTATATTGATAGATTGTCCTTTTAATTTGTTTTAAAGTTTAATTAGAATATATTTTTACCATTTAATCCAATTTTGGTCATTTTAATTAACTTCACTTTGCAATTGGGCATAAACAAGTGTCAAACGTTTGATAGATATTGTTTCTAAAAAACCTTCTATTTCTTTTTACAACGGGAATTATTTTTGAATTAATTACTGCAATTTCTGTGTTTTGAATATGGTAAAATTGATTCCATATTTGGAATCAGAAGGTCCAAATTATGTAATTAAGACTCTTCTGTTTTTGAACATTATGAATAGTAACTATGGTAATTATCTTTAATTATCATGATTAATTAGTAATCAAGTAGTCAAGGGTAATAAAATAATATCATAATAACATAAAATGACCCCATCATGTGTTCTAAGAAATTTGGTTGTGTCATCGCCGACCATGGGATGCCTTGTTCCAACTTAGGGACCCCATGGAATCACTTTTCTGTGATAGTGACATTTTATCATTTAATTTTTAAAGAAAGGAAAATATAACAAAAGTGTGTAACACCTAAGTAAAACAACTTTAATTTTGTCTAAATTAGTGATATCTTAGACTATAAATAGTCATTGTAAATCTAAAAAGATTTCCTAAAACATGGTATTTGTTTTATAATTTTTAGACATTAAATAAATAAATTTATTTATGGCACCATGATGATGTAGTGATTACTTCATTAATGAACGATTTAAATAAAATAAAAATATAATGAAAAATCTAAGACTTACACTTGTATAAAACCTATTGGATGGGTGTATTTTGATCCCTTATCACCTTATCCTCTCAATATATCATTGTGGGACCTTTAAAATCCCAAAATAATTTTATAATAAAGTAAAGTTTCAATACTTTCCAAGAGTTCCCCTCCCCCCTCTTATAAAAGCCCCCCTACCCCCTAACCCACACCTCTCGAGCCATTGGATCGACCAAACTTTGCTTATTTTATCTCTCCACATCCCTATCTTCATCATAGAAGCCTTACCGTAGGCAGAAAGCTCTTCAAGAAACCCTTTTGGTTCAAACCAAGGGGAGTTACCCGATTTAAAGATAATGTCTTCTCTTATGTCCTTTTGTATTATTTTTCTTCTCCAACACCCTAAACCCTTTTTATTCCTATCTTTTGTATCAATGCTAGTATCTCTAATATACTAGGATGTTGTTATGAGAAGGATTTTATTTACACTTACACACACTCCCGTATAATGGTTAAAGAACATACTGTTTCTATGTGTGGAAAATATAACGACCCATACTTTACATACATTATTAGTACTTTAAAATTGAAGTACACTTATTACAAAATATAACAAAACCATGAAAGGACCGTATAGGTATAGTGTCTTTAGAAACTAGGAAACATAAACAACTGGTTCATAAAGTGTCTACACTGTCTCCCATTTATTTCATCATATCTATAGTCCCTTTTGGAATATCTTACTTAATAACCTTATTCCTGACCTGGGGAAAGAAAACATACAAAAGGGTGAGCTCAAATGCTCAGTAAGGGTAAACAAAAGAAATATCAGTCACATCATATTCATAAGAACATAACATTTTAAAATCTTACCCTGCAAAAGAGATCATAATTTCATAACATGGGATAAATCATGGTAGTGAAATGTATTCACAATAATCATAACTTAAAACATGAATCTTTGTGGCATACACACATAATCATAGATAATCATTTCTTATTAGTCAAGACTCATTTCCAAGACTATCTTAGTGGACAAAGTCCATTTATGAACCGAGTTCACTCCTTGTTTTAGTCCTGTTTCACTGAACCGATTTAACCTGCCGTTCCAGCCATGTCTATCTCATGAGATATAAAATCTTTACCCAATGTATTGGAGGGAGATATAGGTCCCAACCATCTCATAATGATACCATTCTTATGTGTGCCACAAAATCACAAACCATACATCATAGCATAACCCATGTAATAAATATGGGAATCTTAAACATCGTGACATCATAAAACAAATCATATAAGATAAAGGAATTCATAAAAACATTTCCATCACAACATAATCAAATACATGTAATAATATGGATAGAAACATAACCCTATATTATCTTATATGGAAAATAATTTTGATAAAACTCTTGAACTCCATTCTTGAGGAAAATATCCTTTCTACTTCAAAAACATTTTCCTTTCTTAACATGTCATACAATTTTAAACTAAAAGAATTTGATTAAAAATAAACTTGAAAACTTGTGAAGGAAGCTTCTTGGAAATAATGTTTTAAAAATCCATTCATGCCGTATAAGTTAAAAAAACATTCCTCTTGTACTTTTGTCGGAAAAGTCAAAAAGTACCTCGTACGAAAAACGAAAAAAGATTCCTTTCATATCTTTTACTAAAAACTCACCGAAGGGTAAAATTGGATATAAAATATTGTAGAAGGATATAAATATTACATATGGAGGAAACATGGATGTTGATGATAAAATACACCCTAGTAAATACCAAAGTATAAACAATCTCGGATAAAAATGAGATTGTGATATTTTCCCTTACCTTAGGTCCAATTTGCTTTGTAAGTGTCTGAACCTCCTGTATAATGATTTAAATAATGTCATTGACTTATTCCAGAATCATAATCATTGTTATGATATCATATATGGTCATATTCTTATCTTATTATTAGTAATATTTCATTGCTACTTGTTATTCGGGTGTTTATTACTTTTTGTTCTTATGCATGTTTTTTCAAATAAATTATTATTATTATTTTTTGGTTATAGATACCTCATTTGAAGAATGGTATTAGTGTAATATATATCATATTCATTCATTCAATTCATTTATATAATCATTATGCAATGAAGATCATGTAGAACGAGTCGCATCACATCGTGGAGACGGTATTCCGTACGTACGCACACGTGGTGATTTTGTTTTCCGTAGGATGGATAGATGGTGAAATAGGGTTGTTTAATACTTATAATAACATATCAGTATATGAGTGATACTGATATTATTACTTCATAATGAAACAACTAAATAAGAAGAAGTGGAAGAAAAAATAAATTTGAAAGAATCGTTAACGGACATTACCTCTTCTTTGAAGCGCCTCTTTGAGACCTCCTTTTAGGGCACTAAAATTGGTCTTTGAAGAAGACCAGGACCTATAGGATGTTTCTAGGGAAGTGGAGAGGAGAAAGTGTCAGGTGTTGGCCGAGCGTGAAGGCTCAAAGTGGTGTGAGGAAGAGGGGGATGAGGTGCCCTTTTATAAGGGAGGAGAGGGGCACCTTTGGAAAAACTAAAAATATTATTTTATTATAAAGTACTATTCAGTCTTAAATAGCTCCAAATTTATTTATTTCTAAGCTAAGGTGGTGATGGGTCGAAATACTCTCATAAAATAGAATTTGGACAAGTTTAGGTTACTATTTTAACCTTATCATTTAGATTTAACTTTAAGTTAGATAATTTTACTTTTACCATGTCTTTTTGTGTTCTTACACTATAAGGTTAATAAACATTCTATAAAAAGCCAAAAGAACCCAAAGTTCTTTATTATTAATATATATAACCTTGTATAAGTCATTTGGATGAACCTTATATTTTTAGGAATAAAATAAAAATTAATAATATAATATTTGTTTTAAAAACTATTTTATGCCAATTTTGACACTATTTAGTAATTGATTTTTGTGAAACTTATAACAGAATGATTAGTTCGAATAAAGTTAATTAAATCAATGATAACATTTAATATTAACCTATAAAATTAGTTTAATTCATAAAAAGTCTCAAATTACATTTATTTGGGTATTTATAACATCAATTATGTAAATATTTCATTAATAAGATAATTACTACATCATCGTTGTGTCATAAATAAATTAAATATTTAATGTCTAAAAATTACAAATAAAATACCATTAATTAGGAATTCTTTTTATATTTCTAATGAAAATTTATAGTTGAAATTATCTTATGTATAAACCTATATTAAAAATTATTTAGTTATTAAACTTTGATTTTAACTATTTTAACCCTTCTTTAAATAAATTAATAATAAATGTCCTAATCTAATCCAAGTGGACCTAAATGGTCATAGTTTATTCCTAAGGTTGTTTTTTGTCGAATTACACTTATCCAATAGAATTAGGACATGTGTTAGGGTAATAATAATATCATTTTTACCCTTAATTACCCTATTTACTTTTAACCGTGGTAAATAAAAGTAAAAAGTTACTATTCACCAAAAATTATTTTCATCTCATTGAACCACATTTCACTTACTGACATCAACAGTGTCTCTTGGATTTTTGAAATTCCACTCACAGAAGTGGTAAAATTAAGTTTTATGTAAATTTGCAAAATCTCCTAGGAGGTGGGTAAAAGACGGTGAAAAGTTCAATAAAATTTTTATATATCTAAAATTATTATAAAATGACTCCAATGAATTGCATTGAAATTATATAGTTATTATGTATCAATTTTTCACTAAAATAAATTTAATTAAAATAAATAAATATTTAAATAAAAAGTCGGTTTTTAAATAGTAACCTAGTGTTTTCACTATTCATCAAAAATTGAAATTTTTTAGAAAAATACCAAAATTTTACCCTAGGATAATTTCGATATTCCGAATCCAAAAATGAAGTACATTTTGAAAAATAAAATTCATAAAATTTCAAAAAGTGGTTATTACTATTCATAACGGCTACTTTTAATAATATTTTAATAGCATATCGTTGTTTAGTGAAACTCGGTATTGCGTACGACGCAAGCTATCGATGAAGGTTGTGATTGAGTGTAAAGCAAGCCAAGCAAGTGTTGTGTGTAGTGAAAGATTTCTTTGATGATTTATATAACATAAAAACAAAATATTTCTCATAAAAGTCTCAGGTGTTACAGCGAATTACTGCCTTACGAAATGATGATTTTTTAATCTCCTCTTAACACCTCTCATGGTGTCCATTAAGATGTCACTCTATTTATATATGATATATATTATGTTTATGGTTCCTTATGATTCTGTATTTTTCATTTATGACATACCTTTATGGTTTCCATTATGGGTAAACGTGATAATTTTATTTTAGGAAGTGCAGACTACCGCCCCCTCAAAGTGATTGGAATCGTTAATGCCATATGTGGGATATATAAAGGATGGATTTAATGATATTATATATGTTATTATACTGGAATTATAATATACCTTTATATAATTGTTATTTTATTCCATTAAATATGAAATTTAAATGAAAGTAGCGTTCATGCGTACGTACGGCTTACCATCTCCATGAATGGTGCATTTCATTTATTACCTCTTAATATTATGTAATATTATAAATGCATGTATATAATGGATATATATGATATATATGATATCTAAATCATGAATATAAATATGTAGATAATGGATATTTTACCACAGGAACAACTAGTAATTAAAAGTAATTTATTTTTGACTCAAGTACCAAGGATCGACAAAATGACCGTTATTAACTTAAATGATTACAAAATTTTCATATCATGGTAATAAGTGATATAAAAGAATAATGAACTTGAAAAAGGTTCTTAAGCATGTAGAAATTAACTCTAGTTTATTATTCAGGAGATTAAAGAACGATCAAGCCAATTCGGACACTAGGTAAGGGACTTTGTCCTAATCTTCTTTCATTGAGGCATATTTTGTTTTATACACAACTTTCTTTTATACGGTGTATCAAACCATTTGAATTTAACTTTTATTAAATAGGAATATTTTTATATGAAGCTTTTGGAAAACGAAAAAACAGAATGTTTTTGTCTTATTATGCGGCGACAATGACTTCTCCATCGCCATGACAATTATTTGAGTTTCAGCTTCCTCTACAAGCCATAACTTTTATAAAATAAATAAAAAATAAATACCATGTATTAATTTTCTTTTATTTTGGTATTGAAAATGGTTTTGATAATGTTTTGATTATATCAATGTGTTTTTGATATCTTGTTATTGAAATGTGGAAATGTTATGTTTTCTTTTATGTGTGTTTTATGTGATACAATTAGGTTATGGTTCTTGGGCATTGTTTATGAAGAAGTTTGGTTCTATGATAAACTAAGGGAAGGTTAGCCCGTGATAGCTCCCCAATGCATTGGGTAACATGAAGGGGTTAAAATCTAAGGTTTATTCGAAGAGATTTAGGGAATATACTGTAATGGGTATTCCAAATGTAACCATGATGGTTACTCCCTACAAAAGAATGTTATAAATGCCTCAAGTTACCATTATGTATTATGTTTTCTATGATTTATTCATAAATCTTATGATTTCATGAGGTATGTTAAAGTGTTTATATTCTATGAATAAAGTATGATTTCATTGATTCTTATGTATACATGGACTAATGTATACTTTCTGTACTTCTATATCCCTTACTGTGATTTTTATGCTCATCCCAAGTTTTTGAAATGTTTTTCACAGGTCAAGGGAAAGGTATATGATGTGATGATAGTGTCGAGGAAGTGTCAAGAAAGAATCCATGTTTTATTTTAAATATGATTCCTTGATGGGAGAAAATGAATACTGTCTTTTATGTAACCACCTTGTTTAAATGTGGAATGCAATGCATGAGTTATGATCTAATTATCTAAAACTCTAAACCTAAAAAGATCCTCAATGTGCATTCTTGTAAAAACTCAAGATTAATTAATGTTTAAGGCTGGGGCCTTATATTGATACACCTTCTTCTCCCTTGGTTCAATGATTTCATCTTGATCATGAAAAATTGAGAATCTATATTTGTTTTTCAATGTGATTTTAAATGTTACCAGGTAATTTTTCCAAACTTTATGTGTCCCTTGAGTACTTTTTTTAACCCTTGTGTCACAACATGTTTTTTTACCGTAATATTCACACTAAAAGAAACAACCATTAAAAGTATAAGAAGATGATGGAAAACTACTTTATTGTATTAGGTGTTGATACTATGTGAAAACCACTTTTTTTGAAAGGAGAAAACATATTAAATGTATCCCAATATACCACAAAAGAAAATTATTTTTTTCTATCACTTTTCTATCCTTTTCCAGGGTATTTGTATCCTTTTGAGCTTCAACCATATCTACTTTCCTTCAGAGTGTTGGTGAATATGGTTTCACATGAGCTATAACTATCTTTACTTACGATCATACTCTACAATATCTTTCGATTTGCCTTTAAAGAACTTCACATATTTGATAGGAATATATTATTTAGTTGTCACACCTAAAAATTCAATGGATTCAATTGAGGCTATTGTCTTTGAATAACCTGATACCATGCCAAATGTAAAGAGACATTCTTTGTACTCAAACTTTCCCCATTAAACTATGACTTATTATTCAAGTTATATAGTCTGTTTAACCCTTTATTTAATTTTATTGGTCTATACATATATAATATGGACATGTTCTTCCAGGTTTATCTTGATAAATATTATCTCTTCAGAGTTTGTATAAATTTTAAATTTTAGTTTTTCAAACTTTTCTTTTAGTTTTGACTTCTCTTCCTCTTATTTTCTTATAAACCTCTTTGAGTCATGAATAATATGGCTTTCATTGTTGGTTTTATCCCTTATTTTTTTTATTTAATCAAGTGATGTATCAATATTGGTCTAAAGATCAACTCATCAGTAGATTTAATCCTTTTCAATATCTATATCATAATTTTATAGTCTGTTAAGAACAACCACTAAAGAATCTACATCGAGGTCCTTGAAAACCTTAAATTACTCCACTTTGGACTCATTTGAACATTCATATTCATGAGATAGCTAATTTTTTCACCATAATAATTATCATTATAGTTTTCTCATACATTTATTACCTTTGAAGGGATTCTTAAAAAATTATTCATCATCATCATCTTGAATATTTTTGAAACACATAGAAGTGATATGGCCTACCATAACACATCAAAAGCAAGCTAGTGGAATATTTCCTTTGAATTTTCCTTTCCCCTCTCAAGTTTGGATGAAAGGAAATACATCAACTCATAGACCTCATATTCATATAGAAATTTATTAGTAAAAAGTTTATTCATTTCATTGAATGCAACCTCCCCTGAGTTATCCTTCAACCTTGCCACATTTTCATTATTTCTCATTTCTTATGTGATAATTGTACTATGAGGGCTATCCAGAGATGCTTCTTATGTGTACTTATCTTAACTTTTAATTGAACCTTATAGGTAGTCTCTTAAATATTATTTTTACAATATTGACTTCAATAATTATTTCTTTAATACCACACATGTCTTCAATAAGATCATTTATACAATCAAAGAACACATTAATAGTTTTTGTCTGACTCATCCTAACGTTTTCAAATTTATTCAATAACACTTGCATATTTCAATCTCAAACATTAGAATATATTTAATAAATATTCAAGAGATTTTCCCACATAGGATGAGCGGTTTTATAGAATATTACCTTTGTGTATATAGGTTTATCCAAATCTCCCCTTAATACATTGATTATGTTTGAATACACATCCAATTTCTTGTGGTCAGTTTCTCATAAATATGAACATTACATGTTTTATATTCTAACATGAATAAAAATAGTAAACACTTTAATTCCTAAAGACATCAAGTAGAGTTTCATCCGGTTTTTTCATAACTAGAAATTTTTTCTTTTGAAATGTGGTATTCCATTGTGATTAATAATTTCCACCACTTTGATGCTTTTTAGAGCGAGAGAAATACCACAAAAACCTACCATTGATACCAATTATTGGTCCCTAGTTAAGGATATTACCAAGAGTTTATGGGGGTGTGAATCATGGTAATCAAAAATTTAAAAATTCATCCCTTGACAATGATATTATTATCTTGATATGAGGAAAACCTTTTTCTCTCTCCATTACTTTCTCTATAAGAGTGATGAAAATAATAAATCACATAAAGGATTTTACTTGTTTCACCCTAGTCTGTCTTTTCCAAGGAGTATGTGATTGATGATGTGTTGATGATCTTAAAACAATAGAGAGAACTATTTCTATTGAGTTTACACAAATGAGTGGTTTTTTTGAACCTTTAAACCCACTATTCAAATAAATGATAACGTTCACTCTCTCTCATTATAAGGAGGAACTCACTGCTACTTTCTTGATGTAATTATTATTCTTCTCTAGAAAAGAATGTGAATAAACCCATAGAATGGTGTCTCTATTCAGTATAATCTGGTGATATTATCATGAGTTAAAGATCATATAATTTTTCTTCTTTATTCACATTAAATCTTCCAGAAATTTTGTAATTATATTTTTTATTTCTTACCTATGTTCTTACCAAAATATATTTATAATTCTATCTCTACAATTTTGTTGAACTATTGTGTGTAGTTGTGGAAAACAAAAACTGGTTTATATAATCTAATGGATGGAATATATAAAAGATTAATCATTTATCATAGGTTCATTCCATGTTTCAATTAAACATAAATATAGTGATTAGGGGCCATTAAATGTTTATCAAATCCCTCAAAACCTGATTATAAACCTTTCTTCCCAACTTATAGATTTTACAGTAACCACTTGGCTATGGTGTTATCCCCATTTCTACAACGTACACTTTTTATTTTCTATATTCACTATGGTATAAAAACATTTATTGAAACACTAATTATGATATCAAAAAATATCTATGGTTCATCTTTTTTTCCTTTAACATAGTTTCCTATAGTGGACCAGATCCACAAAATCTGTCACAACTATAATGTTCAAATGATCTTCTAAACTTTTCATCGAACATATATTACTACACATGGTGTGATACTCTCTATTATGGAATAAGAAACTATAGGATTTGATATCACCAAAATCTCCATATCTATGTGATTCACACCCTCCATGATTCAAGTTGTAGCTACGTTGTGGGAATCTTATCTTCAAAATATTCTCTGGAATATCTTGTCCTCTGTAGGGAAGTAACCTCGAATCTCCATGGGAATTTAAGTATACCCAATATTTCTATTAATGACCTATATATAATGGTCCATTAATCTATGTTGTTTCCTATAAGAAACCTACCCGGAATTTGAATTTCCATTGTAAAATCTGTGCTTAATAAGTATTAATGCCTCTCAATATCTCATTCATGTTGGATTGGTAGTGATTCTTGCATAAAACCTATCGTATTTACCCTTTCATGGGAGGCTAAACACTCCTATTCCAGATTCCCCTAGTTTTGTGTCCAACCTTCACACAAAACTATGTCTACATGTAGGATTTCTCAAATATACACTTATATCATCCCAATCAATTATATTGTACATGAGATTAACCTTCATCTTGTTCATAGGATTCCAGGTTTTTGGACTTTAGTGGGCTTGTCCATATTTTTTATATACTCTAACCTTTAATATGGTGAAAAAGGGCCTTTAGGATTTGGAAACCTGTAGATTTTCAATGAAAAAACCTCAGTGTATCCTTCCATGGTCACCCTAAAAACATATCCTGCTAACTTGTATTGTAGTATTCCTTTTCAAAAAACATTGAATATGATATATAGGGTCTGTGGTGTATATTTTTTCTCCTATAAAGATTTATACTACTATAAAAAAATAATTATGGATTCATTGAATCCATAATAATCATCCAAGCATTATTGCTTCTTTACAGCTCCAACACTTAGTAAATTTTCAATAAACACAAGCATAAAAAACATCCAAAGGTATTTTTTCCACACTATATAATTTTCAATAAAATCAAATATACATGGAAGTTATGAAACACACATTAAAAAATTTAGTATGGGAAAAGTTATATAATATATAAAAATGGGGTAAAAAAGTGAATGAGTGAAAACTTCTAGTGTTGCATAAAGAGTTTAATGATTTAAAAATATACCATAATGATAATATAGATGGATTTTTAAAAGGAATCGTTGAGGTTATTGAATCTAAATGATATCATGGAAAATAAATAACGGATTTTAAAATCATAAAGAAGATACTAAGAATAATTTCACCTTATTATAATATAAAGTTCATGAGTCTTTAGGGATGAGATCTTGAGGAGCTGTCACTTAGTTATTTACAAATTATCTTGGTGGTCTATGATACGATAGTGAAAAAAAGGTTTGAAAATTCATACTTTTATGGGGATTCATTTTAATGAAATATAAAAATTTGGAGTTAAACTAGGATAAATTTCAAAAATATATGAGTAATGAATTTCTATCACTCATTCATGAAAATTTAAAATGATTCAAATGTAAATTTGAAGGGAAAATACTAGTATCATTATTTAAGTGTGGATAAATATTCTTTAAATCATTGATATTCCAAATAATATAAGATAAAGAGGAATATGAGATTTATTTATCATAAAATAGTTAAAAAAATTCCCCAATAAGGAATATTAAATCTAGAAATATGCCTTTAATGAAGTTTCAATGGAAGTACTATATGAGTAAAGAGGAAGAAATGATGAAATTTATATTTAGGAGGAACTAAGAAAAATCAAATATAATTAGTAGAAGATTCAATAAAATAATTGATAGAAAATAAAAAAACTAAAAAAAATGTTGATCTAAAAGTTAAACTTGAAGAACCAATTAATGAGTTGTATATTCAATGAAATAAGTATATGAATATCAATGGAATACTGAAATAATTCTATATATATAATGATCAACTTGAATCGGAAATTACTCAATTAGATAAGGTAATTGAATAATAATCTACAAGATAAGTAATTTAAAATGAAGTACTGTATTTTAAGCTTCAAATTGAGGAATAAGATAATGTAATTAATAAAATTGATACATATAATTAACAGTTTGTAATGAAGATTGAATCACTTTTAGAAGAATTGTTAAATTTTAATAATAAATTAGAAGATAAGTTGAAATAATAAAATTCTAAGAAGAAATTGTATTTTTTAATATTTTTGTATGATTATGTTAATGAAAGGTTTGAAAATGCATAAGAAATGTTGAAATTTCATGAATGATTAAATACCCAATTCTTTGGATTTGATCAAAATTTTATATAAAGGTGAGTCATCTATGATTTTAATATTAAATGGAAAGAAAAAAAATGAAAAAAAACTCTTAATAATTTAGAGTATTTTAATAGTTTTAAAGCGACTTGTAGGCTATGGAAAAGTGGGGTTAATGGAAATTATAGTTATTTAAATATAAATTCTGTGGTTACTTAGGTTACATTATGACCAACTGTTATGAATATAGAAATTATTTTTGAGGTGTGGTAACTTGGATAAAGAAACTAAGGATGAGAACATATCCTATATAAGAAAGGAAGAATTATTTTTACTTGTATATTTTTCATCATTATAAATTTTCTATAAGAGCATTTAATTGTAGGCCAACGAGAGAATGAATTAATTATATGAAATAATCATGGATAATTGAATGGAAATCCATGAACACCATACCACTTAATAATAAATTCTATCTAAAGAAGTGGAAGATTTCATTACTACTAATTTAGTGAGAAATCATGAGAGACTTGTTCATGTATCAAATCAAAATAGAATTTGTTTTAAATAAATGTTCTATAATGAGATTAATATCTTATCATAAAGTAGAATTTAATATTTCAAGAACAAAAATGCACGGATACATTATGATGGTTTCATCCTATGTGAAGGAAAATTAATTTCTTTTAAAAATAATATAAAATAGTTAAAAAATAAAAAATTTGGAGGGGTAAAATAGTTTTTTGGGAAATTATGGTATGTTAAATATCAAGGAAAATGATAAGAAAATGTTATATAGAGAAGAGTTAAAAAATAGATATGTACTTTTTAGGTATATTCCATGAAACAATATCTTATGTGTTAGTCAACTTTGTAACTCGGTACTTGAAATTACATTAAATTATAAGTGATACTTGATTGAAGGAATGTATTTTCCTGTATTGATATAGATATATAAGACCAATGGGAATATATATTAAGTTGATAGTAGATAATTCATGTATTTTATTTTGATAGAAGAGGATATTAATTTATGGAATCATTTTTTAATAATAGGTTGGGGTTGAGACCCCTTTTTTATTTGGAAATAAATTCCTCATTTTAACTAGGTTATGAGGTAACACTTACATGACCCAATGGCTCATAGGCCAATTACAATATTTCATGAAGCCCCATTGACCTAAAGGCCTATAGATGGCCTTAAGGCCCTGAGTGAGTAGTCTTCAACATGCCATGTTTTTAGTCTTACATCACACCCCCAAAGGCCTATACGCAGCCTTAAGGTTCTGATTTATGTTTCTAATATAAAAAGGGATAGGTAAAAATCTAGTGATTCATGCATGAGAGTGAATATTATTGAAATATCATCAATTCAATGAAGAAAAAAGTTTCGAATCTAATTTTTTTGATTTACATTGACGTATATGGTTCCATGTCATATGAAGGAACAAAAATAAATAGGTATTTTATCATTTTTAAGGATAAATATAGTAGCATGAAATATATGTTTTTAAAAAATAAGAAATGTATGAGGTGACCTAATATATCAAAATATACCAATGTGGAGTTGAAAGTAAAAGTGTAATTATAATTAAAACATTATTATTAGATAATGTGATGTGGTAACTATCATGGTCCTCACAACAACAAAAATACGAACCTAAGATAAATTAATTATAGTTTTTATGATATTTTCCCAAGATAATTAATATATACATTATATCCATAATTTGACCATGTGGGTTTAATTTTTATTGGAAAAAATAGAGAAATTTTGTGTGCATTTTAATGTTAATAAAATAGCATTTGGAATCAGTTTTTAAAGTGTGGAAACGCCTTAGATATTCCCCCAACCAATCCATCTAAATCACAACACATTAAAATATAACTTTCATTATCTCTCGCTAACTAGATGAAACATCATCTAATTATCATCACTAAGTATGTTTTTCTTAAGCAAGGATATGAAATAATCAAATTTTTTTCTATTACTTAGAAAAGTGAGCATAAACATCTAATCACTCTATAATCAATACCAATTCCCTATATTGTATATAAAATGAATAATATATAGTGGTATTGTGTGTGAACATTGATAAGAAAATAATTAAAGAGAATATAATCATAATAAACAATATAAATCTCATATTTTAAATTATAAAAATGTTTTAGTAAGATCAAGAAAAAATATAATTTATCATTAAATGAAATAATTCATATATCAGAGTTGTAGGGGAAGACACATTGGCTCAACCACTATCATTATAATGTGATATCATTAGATTAATCACAAGTAGTTAAAGAGGAATAAAAAATATATCAAAACCATCCAAATATTATCTACCATTATTTACAATCCCTTTAAAAGGGACCAGATTAATGTTTACGAATTTTTAATGTTGGGATGATTTTCTTGCACTTTGACCAATTTTCTCTCCTCATGTGGTTGGAATATACTCCCTCTAAATACTCAACCAAATTTTATATTCCCTAAACACTATCAAATTACATCTTCTTCACTTGGATCAGATTCCACCTATGAGTTTGAAATCTGTTTCCCCTAATTCTTAGAGTATTAAAGAATGATTTATTCATTTAATCTCTTTGTAACTCAGATGGGTTCCACTTGGACTAAATATGATCTATGCTGTCATAGTTCTTTGGGTTTAATTTAAGAAGATCAAAGTGAAATATTTTTAAACACATGACATGAACGTATCATACCTACCTAAGAATAACTAAATTTATCAAAGGGATAACCCTTATGTTAAGGTTGAAATTACTATTAAAATTTGGAATGCTCACTATTATGTTTGGGGAAAAGGAACCTTGTGTTTATAATGATCACCCTAATGTTTAAGAAAAACACTCCTTACACTTATTAGGGTGCCTTGAAACCTTTTCAATTTCCTTTTTCCTACTCAGATCTACTATTATGAAATTCAATGTTACTCTTACAAAATTCATAAATTAGCTAAATTTTAACTTGTAGTTTCTAAATGACTCTTACATTCTATTTTTTTAATGTTTACCTGACTTCGTATTCATCAATAATTTTCTAATTTTCCATATTCATGGTTCTAATTACCCTTACATGATACAAAATTAATCACATGTGTCAAAGTGTTCAATTTTATGCATGGGTCTCTTTTTTAATTTCAAATCACATTTGGAAGTTACTTCCCCTTACATTCAAGATTTATTCAAAAATAGTAGAGACCACAAATTCAATATATTATTGTTTGAATTAATTCAAAAATAATATAATCGATCCAGAATCATAGATATATATATTTTTTAAATATTCTATAAAGGTCAATAGAATTTCAAGTTAAGGTTTTTTATTCATAATAAAAGGGATATAAAATTTAAAATTTTAAAAACATAATAAGAAAAATTTTCAAAAATAGTTTCTTGATCATTTCCACACACTTAAACAATATATTTTTATTAGTTTTATAGGGTTCCCATTTTATCTTAAGAAAAATACTAGTTATAGTATTGTAAACAATGGAATTTTATGGGATTAAAATTTTAGAAAGTAGAACTTTCACTAAGTACTCTTTGATAAGACCCTTATTCTATTAATAATTTTTCTGTTTCCTTGATAATTTCTATATGAAATTAAAAAATATTATCTTACCCATCTTTATCAATGATCAAAATTCCCCCAAAACAATTTATCCCCATTGTCAACTAGAACATATTAGATTTTTCCAAGTCATGTTTTATACAAAAAAATTATTATATGAGGGTAGTTAAAAATTAAAATAAACTATCCTAATACATAAGGCATCCCACCAGACTGAGGTTAATAGTAAATCCATGAAATAAATGATTGGGTATCTAGTACTCTGTTTACTCTGACTTTTATTCAATGGAAAACTCAAACACAGATATTCTTTAAAAATTTATGAAGTTTTATATACTAGTTATCATGTCATTGATTTAATATATTTATTACGATCTATATAAATATATTTTAGGTAGGGTCTATGAGGATTTAGTCATTCAAAATGGATAGGTTACCTAAGGAAAAGTTCAAAATTTCTGTTTCCTCAGGTTCTGATTTTGATTCCACTTAATTTTTTTCTTTACAAATATTTCACCCAATTATAAAAAAATCATATTTGGTTCCCACAATGAATGTTTTCTCTGATAATGGGAAATTGAAATTTATGGTCAAATTTTCAATTTTATTTTTAAGGCCACAAACACTTAAAAATTAATAAAATTTAAGAAAACTATCTATAACCAATGATAATTTGTCCCCCAAACTTATTATTAAAACTACCACAAAGAAGTTAAACATGAAATTTTTAATTAAAATTAGAATTAATATGTTAGTATCCAAAGAATTGTAAAGGAAAGAGGCAACCTAGGGGTATTTATCCAAATTTAGTAGTGGTCATTCACCTTTAAGGGTTTATGTGATTCCACTCTATTGATCTCAATTAAACCAAATGGAAATTTATTTGTCAAATTTAATGGCCAAGTCCATTTAGACATAATAATATCTTGAAACATTTTCATCTTAGGGAATAATAATATCACTTTGTCACCAAATCAAAATACTTTTATTCGAAGGAGTTTATCATGGATAGATCAAGTCATTTTGTTATATAGTAATGTTTTATCATAAGCTTCCCTCCTTAACTCCACTAGTTCCATAATTTTAAATTTCCTCTGCTCACCATATTTACTCAATTCTATTTCCACTTATTTTATATCATAGTTGGTCTTTTGTTGTAGCTCAACATGAATTTTATATCTATTACAATAAACTATTTGATAAGGAGACATGCCAAGGGGGTCTTGAATGTTGTTATGTATGTCCAAAGTTTATCCTATATCATATCTCTCTAATATTTTTGGTTGGTTTATACTTTATTCTCAATGATTCTCTGTACTTTATTAGTGGATAATTCATCCTCCCATTTTTTAGGGGTGGCAGGAAGTATAAGTTTTTTATTTAACTCTATACTTACTCATGAGTGATCCTATTAGAAAATTTCAAAAATGGGTTCCTTTTCCACACACAAACCTCTATTTTATTTATTTATTTTTTTCCTCCAGTCCTATCTATTATTTATTGGTTATTTCTTTCAAAAAATTTGAAATTTGAGGTTTAGGGAAGGTCATATGGTTAACCCACACGACTAGTACTAACCATGAAGAGACGTTGCGATTAGCCTAAATTTTTGGATAAAATGGTTTCAAATGATTAGAATATATTTAGTAAAACTATGTGGACTAACCATGTAGCTTATAGGTGTTTCACTTGAGGGGTGCACAGTTGGTGCACAGTTTATTAAATTGTACGACCAAAACATGAAATTTTTTCATATCCAAAACAATATAAAAAAATTAAACTCAATACCCCTACCATCATCCCATATAATATTCCAATATTTCAATGAAAAATTTATATTTAAATAATTTTATTTTTTTCATAGCTTGTGTTTCATGGAACCATGAGTTTAAACAAACCATGTGACATTATGAAAATATTATATGTCTATTATCGTCTAGTCATTATATTGGGGGTATGAATAGAAATAACTAAATTATGAAAAATACATTGTCTACAAATTTGTAAAATAAATTACTAGTTATTGAATTATTAGAATTAAAAACAAAAAATTATTTTAAAATAAAAGTGACATTTTTCTGATTTTTTTAGGCGCAAAATTGATTTTATATTGATACATTTAATCAATCTCTACTGGTGAATGATTTTAATGAGATTCTCATATTATGTACTCTTTCATATGTTTTATATATTCAAAAAATATTTCTATATTCATAGGATAATAATAACTTCAGATTTATACATAAAAAAATATTTTCCCTAAAAATTACATTTTTTCACATTTTCTGCACTCACTTTAAAATTAATTTGTGTAATTTATAGGTATTTAATTATATAAAATGAATTAAAAAATTTTAATCATGAGGATCAATTTTTATAATTAATACCCTTTTATTTTTTTTTCAATAAAAATAGTAAACATGGTAAAATTTATCACCTCAGTAAGGGTAAATTAGGTTAATCATAGTTAAAACTAAGTGATAAGGCCATAATTATTCATCTTAATTCTTATTAGATGGATAAAATTTGAACCTTAAATCGTTATTTATGAAATTGAGTTATTTAATGGACAATATATTATGAAAATCACTTATATATTATTTAAACCAAAGGAATTGACAAAATATCACTCTCTTAGTTTTAAATATCATTTATGTGTTCAAAAAAGAAAAAAACCATTTTTTAATGAATATTAATATAAATTATGTTCTTTATGAAATAATATCCATGATAGGAATTTATTTATATTTTTTTGGAATTAAATAATTAACATAAATACTTACACAACAATGATGCAATAATTATTAAATTTATCAAAAAAACAAATAAATTATATTAAAAATATTACAAGTATTATATTTGTGATAATTACGGTAATAAAATAATTTTATATATTACTATGACATGTTTGGGATGTGATAAAATAATTTTCCATAATTTTATGTGTTTTTGCGATGTTATTAAATCAAAGTAATGAATAGTGTCAAAAATTTACAAGAATAATATTTTATCAAAATGATATTTTATTAAATTATTTTTTAAATAAATTTATTTTAATAATACCAAGTGATAATGATATAGTCTAAAATGTAAAAAAAATTCCAATTATGGTCCAATTTTCATCTTGTATGTAAAAATTGCAACCTATTAATATTGAATTTTTTTTACTATGGTTAAAATTAAAATTTGCAAACTATGGGTTAATCAAAATGATACGGTTTAAAATTAAAAAAAAAGTATCTAAAATTGACTAGTTTGTGGTATTAAAACCTTATCATAGATTATATTTGAATTCATGACTATTAGGAATTATTTGTCTCTATAATAGTCTTATTATATTTTATATTTTAAAGAAATTCCAAGAGTGCCCTTCACATCAATTATAAAAGAACACCTCCTCTATCACTTCATTAAACCACATTGAGCCTTCTATATAGACCATAATCCAAAATATTATCTTCTAAACATCCATATTCATATTCTATAGGTGCTTATCTTCCAAAAAAACCACCCCTAGAGCCTTTCAGAGAAGATCAAAAGTAATTGATTTGAAGAAGAGGTAATCTCTCTAACTGATCAATTTATTTATATACTCTTTTTTGCCATATATAAATATATTATATATATCATAGAATAATAAAATAAGTATCCTAACTATTCATAAAATATATTATTATTATCAAAATACCATTATACACCCACTTTCCCATCAAATAGTAAGTGAAAGTATCGCTCGTGCGTATGTACGATTTACGTCTCCACATTGCAATGAAAATCATTTTTCATCACCATATTTAATAGATGGGAATTATGATTGTTTTAGTGTTTATATATGATATTTATGAAATAATTGTACTATTTAAATGATAATATCATGTCTAACTTCTTATCATCCAATCATTCCAGAAATGACAACGAAGCCCGTGCGTACGTATGGACTACCATCTCCACGATATAGTGTGACTCTTTTTTCATTTACATTTAAATTGAAAGGTAATAAGGATGAATTTTTAGAATATAAATGTTATATATGATATAATAATAATTCTTTAAAGGTGAATTATTACTTACCTTTATTTCATTCCATCAATTGAAAAATGGAAACAACGTTTATGCGTGCGTACGACCTATTATCTACATGAACAATATAATTGATTTTTCTATCACTAATTTTTATAAATGATTATAAATATGTATATAATTACATTATATATTATTTATAACATTAGTAAATTTATGTAAATTATGGGACTATGATCAATGTACAAGTATAGGGAATGTTGAACTAAAACTGGCTTAGAAAATGAAGTAATTATCACCCAAAATAGTGATTTTACTAACAAATTATTTATAAACGAGTGATTAGATGTTATAAATAAATAATAAATGGTATTATAGATATATTTTTATGCAATAAATTTATAATAAATCCATATTTAAAGGAAGTTTTAATGTTTATCATGAAATGTGAGACATGAGGTAATGAATTTTTGTCTCACTTGTATTTCTGCAGGACATATGCCTTATACACTACTTGTTTAATTTTTGTGGAGTATATAATACCCATGAATGTATTTTATGAGTATTATAATGAATATTATGTTATTTAAATATCCATATAATTTTATTTATTTCATGGTAATCATGATTCAAATTATACCAAAGCGGTAAGGGATTATTTCACAATATCACCATTATTAGGGATTATTTATGTTTAAGATTATGATGGGGAATATTTATCTTAAAGGTTGTTATTATCTAAATAAAATTAATTTTTTTTAATATTTCTTCAAATTTTTTATAATCATTTTAGCCATGTTTTACTATTTAAAAAAAATTAAAGGAATCTTTTCATCCTCTTCTAAACAATGTAATTTGAGACTTTTCTGAAAAAATAAAGAACGAATGTTTTTTAAACTTATAAGAAATGAGAGTATTTTCCATACATTATGATAAATTATTTATTTTAATCTTAACTTTTATATTTATAAATTTATTTTCAAGTATAATGCTTTCCCTTATAATTTTACATATTAAAAAAAGAGTTATTTCAAAATGGAAAGGTTATGTTTCTCAAGAATTATTCCAAGTGATCTTCAAAAATCATTTTTCCATCCAAGTTGATATCATTGGATATTAATTATGATTTAATTTGGATCTTATACAAGGATACTATTCTTAATATTTCTATGGATGTTTTATATTTATGATGAAAATATTTATATGAAACTTGTTTCTTTTCCATTGATTATGCTATGATGAAATGTTTAAGAAAACCATGTATTGTCATGGATGATGATATAATGAATTATTTATGATCTATTGAGACACATATGTATAATATTAATTATTTGATGTGTGGGACCTATATCTCCCTCAAATTAATTGGGTAAAGAATGATATCTTATGAGATAAACATAATTGGAATAGGGAGTAAACCCAGTTTAGTAAGGGACCTTGTCCACCATGATAGTATTATGAGTGAAACATAAATAATACAATGGTTTGGGGAATGAATAAATTTATATATGTTATTATTTATAAGTATCCTTTTCTACTACGTAAATTATTTTTTATGATTGTGTATATTCCATAATTCCATGACTTATATCGATAATAAGCTCTCATGGCTTATGTTCTTTGATTCCTTTATGATTCATGTCTTATGAACTACCAATATTTATTCCATGAATCAATATATTTTATATATATGATATGGTTTTGAAATGTTATGATGATGTTCTCATACCATTATTTCTATTATATGTTTATATATTTTCCCTTTTTTACCCTTACCGAGCATCTGATCTTACCCTTTCTTATGATTCCTTTACCCAGGTTATGAAGACTGGTTTTATGTAGTGCATGTATATAAATAGTATTAAATAGGAAGATATTTTTGAGGGAAATTTAAAATATTTCACTAAATAATAATATTTTATACCTAGTATAAAAATGCAATGAACTATTACAATCTGCAGGTGTTTGTTTGTGTAATGTAATGAATATACATATAAAATATATAATATATATGTATGAAAAGCCTCAATCATTATAGTTTTTATCAGATTAATGGTTTAGTTAAACATTATAAAACAGGATGAAATAATTTTAGGTATATTCCTAGGGGATATTTATATGTTTATTCCAATGGATGTATCCAAGTAATAATTTAAGGATGTGTAAATGTATAAGAAAATGTCATAGAATATTGCTAATGGATAGAGTAAGTGGTTTCTATGAAATTAAATCCTCATATAGATACTGCAAGTGGATGTTTCTCTATAATAGAGGTACCTAGGTATAATAACTCTAAAAAGGATACATTAAGCATGACTCGATCATCACCAAGTGTATGAAAATGGTCCTTGTTACCCACCTAGTTTGACACTCCCTGGGGATATGATTTGAAAATTCACAAAACTATTTATGAATCATATTGATGAATTTAAATAGATGAAGACTTTTATTAACCAAGGATAAACATTAGGTTTCATATATTAAATTGTATGTGTCATGATTTATACAAACTATAAGTGATTTTTATTTATCAATTGGTTCCCCATTATGACCATTGTTACTCACACTATGATTTTTGGTTTTAGTCAATGGTGGGATGAGAATGAATTTTGGGTGTGAAAGAGAAGGAAAATTTGTAAGTAATTATTGAAGAAAAATGAAAATTTTGGTTAGTACAGTATATGAGAATAATATTCTCCATAATATATCTTCTAGTGTTGAATGTTTTAAATGTGTAAAGTATGGGAATTATACAAATCTATATCCTAAGGGGAAACCTCAGGAAGAAAATCAACTAGTTTGTATAATTAATGGTTTTTATGTTTATGGTGAAGAGACTACAAATGAAATATGAAAGGAAGGAGCTATTAAGGAATAATATGAATAATTCTAGTTAATTATTTAAGAATGAAGTATAATGAGTGAAGTATTTATGTATTTAAATTCAAGAATTATGAAATATATCAGGATTGTTCATTATAGGTTTTTCATTAAGAATTTTCAATAATATTTTTTATGGTACTGATGGCCTAAAAAATTGATTTAATTGTAATGTGATATTTTTATCAAGGGAATATAACCTTGAATATATTCTTGATTTTGGGTAAATTGTGTTTATTTTTGATAAAGTGATGATTGATATGGATAATGTAAATCAGAGAGTATTGATGACTTCAAAACTAATAAATTATTTGTAGAAAAAGTGTTTATGTTATCATTGATGAATTTTTATCATTATTGGATTTATGAAATATATTCAATAATATATGGTTTTATTCAATATATAAGGAAGTATGTATGTTTTAAATAAGGTATTATGGTAATTTAGGTTATTACCTTGTTTTAAGAGAATACATGATGACAACATTCACATGTTTCGCATATGACTATTAAGAGATAATTCATGTTATTATGGGTATTAATGATAAGTTCATTTTTGTAAATTTATTGAACTTCTTTCTAAAGTTTTAGATTTCAATATTTTGGAAGGGTCATAAAGATATCCATTTATGAAATGGTTTATGTATAAATTTCGATGAAGTTTTTGAGATTAATGTATTAATTCGCCATATGAATATTTATCCTTATTATATAACCACTGATAAACATTTTTTTTACAACTAGATATAGAATAATTTACTTATCATTATATTATAGATGTTGTAATCTGTTAGTGATTCAAGCATAAAAAAATCCACCTTCATTTTTTTGAGTAAGAGATGAAGTGGAATTTGATCAAAGCAAAAACAGAGGATGAAATTGTGATTTAGATAAAAAGGAAATATAATCCTTATGTATATCATTCCCCATGAAACTATTGATCATATTTAGATAGTATCTTATCGATAGGTGCTTTTACTGAACCTCTCCTGGGTTCAATATCTGCTCTACACATCTCTCTTGAGGAATTACATACATGATACATCACATGTACTAATATAAAAGGTCTTTCCAATGGAGTAAATTTTTTAATGGAAAATAACCGATACAGATTTTGGATAATATAAATAATGTTATATGAAACAAGACCACTCACCTGTTTAATGTTTTAGGGAAAACCACCAATTTGAGAAAGCTAGGTTGGAACCTAAAGATGTGATGTGGTAGAGGTATCATCATTTGTTTGTATCCAAAAGTCAAATTTTGAGGATGAAATTTATTTTAAGGGGGGTATAAACTAACAATCCTATATTTTTATGAAATGTTTCTCTTTAAATAATTTTATTTCGTTGATAGCTTGTGTTGCATGAAACAACAAGTTTCAATTTACCACGTAATAGTATTAAAATATTATGTTTCCATTATTGCCTAACTATTAGATTAGAGTTTATGAATAGTAATAACTAAATTTTGAAAAATATAAATTCTACAAATTTATAAAATAAATTCATTATTTATGAAATGATAATAATTAAAAACATAAATTATTTTAAAATTAATGTGACATTTTTATGGAAGAAATATTATTTTATATATACATTGAATTTTATATAAATATAATAAATTAATAAATATTGGTGAATGATTTTAATTGAATTAATTTATTTTTTACTTGATAAAATGTTTTATACATTCAAAAAATATTTATCTAAGAATAGGATAAGCATAACTCCGGTTTTATACTTAAAATGTATTTTTCCTAGAAAGTAGTTTTGTCCCATTTTGTGAACATAATTAAAAAAATTATGAAATTTATATTTATTGAATTATATTAAATTAATAAAATATTTATAATCATTAGTTTCAAATTTGGTAATTAATCCCCTTTTATTTTTTCTCGATATAAATAATAATCATGGTAAACATTATCACCACCGTAAAGGATATATGGGGTTAATCTTGGTTAAAAATAAGTAATAAGACTATAATTATTCCTCCTAATTATTAATCAATGAATGAAATTTTAAACTTAACACATAAGGTTAAAATTTGAGTTATTTAATGGATATATTTATATTAAAATTACTTATATATTATTTAAACCAGAGAAAGTGATAAAATGTCACTCTCATAATTTTAAATATCATTTTCTGTTCACATAGAGATGAAAAATAGTTATGAAATAATATTAGTATTAATTTTTTTGATAATTAAATTAAATTAATTTTGGTAATTTATTTATTATTTTTAGGAATTAAATAATTACCTTAAATTCGTACACAACGCTGATGCAATAATTATTTAATTAATGAAAATTCTAAAAAATGATGTTAAAAATATTAAAAGTATCATAATTTAGGATAATTAAGGTTATCCACGAGTTTTATAGATTAATATGACATTTTGGGGATGTCTTAAAATAATTTTTTTTGAATTTTATGATTTTTGTGAGGTTATTAATGTCAAAGTAATGAATAGTGTCTAAATTGACAATAATGAAATTTTTTCAAAATAGTATTTCATTACATTGTTTAAAAATAATTAAAATCATGAAATAAAACCAATTTAATATTATGTGGTCTATAATATCATTAATTTTTTACTTATTATCCAATTTTCTTCTTATTAGTATAAATTACAACCTTTTAATATAGAAAAATTTGTTACCATAGTTAAAATTAAAATAGGATAACTAAGGGTTAATCAAAATGATAAGATTTAAAATTACACCAAAACTTATATAAAATATATTTTTTTATTGTATTATAACCATATACCAAATTATCTTAGAACTCAAGATAATTTTGAAGTATTTCGATGTAGAATAATTGTATTATATTTTATTTTTTAAAGAAATTCTAAAAGTGGCCTTCACCTCAATTATAAAAGGACACCTCATCCCTCACTTCATTACACCACATTGAGGCTTATAACATGACGATCCTATAAAAAATAATATTCTAAACTTTTTATAAATATTCTATATTATTTTTATTCCAAAAAGAAGAACCCTATACCTCTTTAGAAAGGATCAAAAGGTGTCATTTTTAAGAAGAGGTAGTCACTCTAACTGGTCACTTTATTTTTATACATTTATTTTAACCCTCTAAATCAATTAAATATATCATAAAATAAGAAATTATTTATGCTAAATATTCTTAAATTTAATTATTATTATTATAACACCACTATACACTCTCTTTCACATAAAATAGAAAATGAAAATATCGCTCGTGCGTATGTACAACTTACTATCTCCACGTAGCGATACAATTAATTTTTCATCACCATATTTTATACATGATAATTATGATATATTTAATGTATATATATGATATTTATTACCAAATTATACATTTTTAAAGATAATATCATTTCTAACAACTTCTTATACAATTTTTTGGAAAATGATAACGTCGTTCGTTGGAATGTATGGACTATCATCTCAACGATGTGACATGATTAATTTTTCCTTTTTATTTTAAAAGTATGGTAAAAAGCTTGTATTTATTCATATATATGATATATATTATAAAATAAAAAAAATAAATGTGGATTATTTCTTACCTTTATTTCATTCCATCTGTCAAAAAATGGAAACAATATTCATTCGTATGTACGACAAACTGTCTCCATGAATGTTGTAATTCATTTTCATATGGATAATTTTTATGAATGATAATAAATATTCACATAATAAACATATATCATTTTTATAAAATTATTAACATTCTGTAAATTATGGTACTATGGAAAATGTATAAGGATCTGGAGTACCGAACTGAAACATGCTTGGATAATAAAGCAATTATCATCCAGGACATTGATTTTAATAAATTGTTATTAATAAATTGGTGATAATATTTTATAAATAAATAATAATTGTCTTACATATATATATATACATATATATATGTGGTAATGGAATAAATTTACAATAAATCCATATTTAGTATACAGTAGGTTTTAATATAAATAAAGAATGGTGAGACATGAGGAAAGAGATTTTTGTCTCACTTTTCTTTTTGTGGGACACATGCCTTATACACTACTTGTTTTTTTTGTGTAGTATATATAATGACCATGAATTTATTTTATGAGTATTATCCCAAAAATTATGGTATTTACATATGCATATAATTTTATTTCTTTCACGGGTATTAATATTCAAATGATACCAAAGCGGTAAGGATTTATTTCACAATCTCGTAATTATTAAATATTTTTAATGTTTAAGTATAGGAAAAAGAATATTTCTCTTAAATCTTCATGTTCTATAAAAATATTATCAAAAAGTTTTTTACTATTATACTAAAAAATTATACACATTTTTACCAATTTTTTACTTTTAAAAAAATAGTTTGAACGAAATATTTTTATCGTTTTCCAAATGTGGTACTTTGAGAATTTTCCGCCAAAAAATATGAAATTACTGATTTTTAAACATATACATAATGATTGTATTTTCCCTCCATTATGACACCATAATTATTTGAACCTTACTTTATAATTGTTTAAGTTTATTTTCAAATAAAATGTTTTTCCTTGTAATTTTTCATATTAAAAGAAGAGTTATTTCAAAATGGAAAGGTTATTTTTCTCTAGGATTATTCCATGTGATCTTTAAAAATATTTTTTCAATACAAGATGAAATACTTTGATGTTACTTATTCTTTATTATTAATAAGATTCAAGTATACCATTATTATTATTTCTCTATATGGTTTATGTTTATGATGAAAAGATGTTTATGAAACCTGTTTCTTTTCCAGAGGTTATGCTATGATGAATTGTTTATGAAACCCATTGCTTTTCATGGGTTTTGATATGATGAATGATTTATTATAATATAGAACACATATGTATGATTTTAATTATGTTATGGGTTGTAACTATATCTCCCTCTAATTAATTAGGTAAATAATGATATCTTATGAGATAAATTAGATTGGAATGGGGAGTAAACATAATTCAGTAAGGGACCTTGTCCACCACGATAGTCTTAGGAGTGAACCTTGACTACTATGACGGTTTGGGGGGGGGTGAAATAATTATACAATAATAGTCTTAGAATATATCCTTGACCACTAAGGAAATTATTTTCAATGCTTATGTGTATTCCATAATTCCTTGATATATGCCAATGGAATTTTCTCATGGCTCATATTTTGTTATTCCTTTATGATTCATGTCTTATGAACTAGAAATATTTATTCCATGACTCAAGATTATGATCTTTGATATGTAGGTAATTTTTTAAAAATGTTATTCTTATGTTTTTATACCCTTATTTCCATGTTATGTATACATATTTTTCCTTTTTTACCCTTATTGAGCATATAAGTTCACCCTTTCTTATTTTTCTTTTCCCCAGGTTATGAATAAAGGTTTTAAGTAGGGTATGTATATAAAGAGTACTAAATGGGAATATATCTATGGGATAAATAAGAGATCCTTAAATAAATTAAAATATTTTATACCCAGTCGCCAAATAAACTAAACCATTACAATACTTATGTGGTTTTGTGTAATGTAATGAATATACATCTAGATGATGTAGTATCTATATATGAAAAGATTAAGTCATTATAACCCATACCCCTTTTACATGGATCCCCTACCCCTAACCCCATTAAATCATCACACACTCCATATATAAGGGCTCCCTCATGCATGCATTTTACCCATACAGTTATCATCCATTCATTATTGAATCTCTTATGGATCTTAAAGGTTGGGGTTTATATCCCTCTTCTTATTTTCCTCCCTCACTTTATTCTTATTATTTTTTCCCTCCTCCACCGCATGGTTTTCTTAGATTGATCCTAGTTTGTATGTGGTACTTTTATTTTGTGATTTTTTATTCCTATGACTCAAAAGGTCTTATTTTAGACTCATTCTAGTAATATTCTTTGATGATTATGACTTTCAGAACCTTTATGACTTGATTCAAACCATTTGAGGTAGGTTTCCTCTCGCATTTTCATTTTAAATTTAAGAACTTATATTGTTTCCATTTTTATCTATATTTTTGATATTAAATTATGATTGTAAATATATTTAATGATTATTTGAAGGAAAAATTAAGCTTCACTTGATTTTCCCTTCAATTCAAGGGTTTTTTCAAAAATTGGAAACTTGGTGAAAAATGTGATTTAAACAATATTGTGCACCCAAATGTTTAATAAAAACTTAATGGCATTCATAGATATTTTATTTTATTTTAATATGGGGTTTTCGGTCTTTAATATGATTTTTCAATTGGATTTTAATTTTTTTCTTTTTTATAAAATCCAAGTGTTGGTGATGTTGTTCTAATAGTTTCATTTTTTATAAAAGTTTGAGGTTTGTAATTAATCTTACTACCTAAATGGTTATGAAAATATAAATGGTAAAAATTTGTATATGTGTGTGTACACGCATTAAATTTGTAGTGTTTAAATTGGTGCAATGTGAAAACAGAAACACACAAACACACACATATATGTATGTATGTATAAATGTATACAAACATAATGATAGGGTAATTTTATGAATTAAAATATTAATACTTAACAAGAATTTAAAACAAAGACTTAATTGGATTGTCTAAAAGCTAATTATGAGGCCCATTTAGAACTTTCCAATTATATAGATTCATGGATAATAATATTTTGATAAAATAAACATGTTTTATTTAGTTATAAAGTATTTATAAAATTTTATTGATCAAGTAAATGGTGTTTTGTGGGATGTTTACATTTTATGGATATTTTAAATGAGTGTTTCACTTGTATGTATTCCATACTTAGCTTAATGGAAATTTTAATAACATATGTAAAACCTATGATATTTGGTGGGTATACTAGGAAAAGAACTCTAGGAATAGGTATGCCCTCCCTAAAGTTTGGGCTATACAAAAATAGTAACTAAACTACATGATGATAGTATGGATTTCTTATCTATTGGACTTTGTATTTAACCTACTAACTAGCTTATGTACAAAAACAATTATTGTGGTTCATTCACAAAGAGTATGAGAATCATAAGATGGGGCCTAACCTTAGTATCCTTTGGCTTCCCATAGTGATTGTTTGTTTACTTTTCAATCTTGCCTTATTGAATTAAGAAAAATTATCATGATTAAATAAATTATTTTTTAATTTGTTTTGAATAGGGTTTTCTCAAATTTATTATTAAAATGGATTTTCAACAAAATATATAATAATTTTTTGTCTTAGTTAAAATTTTTTATTCAAGAGACCATATTATTTTTAGTATGTTAATAGAATATTTTTCGTAAAAATACAATTGATGTGTTTCTTGTTTTTTTAAACTATTATTCATATAAAAACCTATTTTTTTTTAAAGATTATATATTAAATTTTTTTTCATGGGTGTGGTTTTATTTTGAATTCCTACTGGGATTTTGAACTCACACATACCTAACATTTCAAGTTCTACTTTAGCTTCTATCTATTAATGAAACTTTTTTAGTTCATGATGTATTTTGATTTTTAAAGCCACATAGATGTATATATTTGTTCTAATTTATGTTGTTTCTATCATAAATTCATCCATATAAGATTTACTACTTTATATAGATTAAGGGTTGTTATATATTCTGGTGGTTGAAGTAAAGGTATCTGGTGGCTTCTTTTTGTGTGTCTGGGCATTGTAGATGAGGGAAACCCAAGGTGAGCAAAGAGATTGTTTGTTTCATTTGTTTGGTCATTTTTATTTTCTATTTGATATTTATTTATTTTTTTCATATTTGATTTGGAATGGAAATATTAGATATAGACCGATCATTATCATTTTTCCATTGTTATTAAACTCTACTTATCGAGAAAAATCTTTCCCGAATGGTTTAATTTGATACATCAGTGCTTTATTCTACCTCGAGGAAATTGGGAATGCACCTAGGGTATGTCATAAACTGGTTAGGGTGTCTTATGAAGTACATTTCTATGTTAGTTTATGAACAAATGGTATCATAGAATTATTTATTATTTGGGCAGTAATGGTAGATTGAAGATAGGACCATCGAAGCTCGAGAGGTAGGTTGTGGGTGGGTTGATCACCACCACTTGTGAAGAATCATGTGTTACTATATGATATTGGTATTTGAATTTTTATTTTGAAGTTAAAAATTGATTATTTATTATGGAATTTGTTTCATGTTGATATCATTTTTAATTATGATGATATTATATGGATTTGTTAAAAACATTACATGTTTTGTGGGTGAAATGGGAGTTGAACTTGTTGTGACCGGTGAGCTTGTATGGCCAAGAAAACCTTGGTATTTATGAATATACTATTATTTATAACTACCTATGATGATGTTATGACCAAATCATATCCCACAAATCCATGTGGATAATTCATTCATGGTCACTATCCTTTTTGTAAATTTTTTGTTGAGATCCCTTTGATCCAAATTCTTTGGGGTTACATGTGAGTATTATTTGGATTTTTTAAAGAGACTTCAAAATGGAAATATAATTTTGAAACTTTTTAGAGTTGGTTTGTAAATTATAAAGATTAAGAGGATTATTGAAATTAGATCAAAGTTAAACTGGTATTTGGAAATATGATTTTAAGGTTTAAAGGTGGAGTTGTGTGTATTGAAGGGAGGTTTTTTTAACGAAATAAAGTGAATTTGGTGATTAAAATGGGTAAATGTTTTTAATTAGTATTTGGGGATTTTTAAATTTAATTAAAAGTATAATTTAAATAATTTTTAAACAAAAGTTCAGGATTATGAATATTATTTTTCAAAATAACTTTTTTATTTTGTTTAGTTTTATGACTTTGGGTAATGATTCAGAATTGTTTTGTTTGATCATTACTTTAAAAGTAATTTTTTTGGGTATTTGTTTATTTTTGAAAATTGTGCATGTTTTATGAGTAATTACATTTGGTTTAAATGTATTCTAAATAGTTTTTTGTAATGTTACTAATTCATGGGTTTTTAAATTATTTTTATCAAATTTCATGAAATTTCAACGTTATGAGTGTTAAATTTTAAAAAAATTATAAATTGGAAATTGTGATCTTTTTTAGTGGTCATGGATATTTTCATGGAATTTTTTTAGGTTATATCCAATTTCTAATTGGGTTTATTTGAGTTGGGATATGTTGATAATGTTTTTTCGTTCATCATTATTTTAAGTCTTCCACTCCGGAAAGTCCCTCATGTTAGTGTCCCACTAGGATTTAGTGCATTCTTTTTTAGTATTAAAATATAATTTTTTACTTAAACAATTAATATTGTTTTGTTTTTTTCTAATGTCTTTGAGGTATTTGGTGTGATCCAGGTTTGGGTGAGGATGGAAGAAATTTTAAGGTTGGGGTGTTTTTGGATTGATGATTATTAGGATATTTCGATGGTTTTGCATGTGTTAGAAGTTGTTTCAACTAGTTCAGTGGGTTATACATGCCTATTTGATACTTTATGTTAGTATTAATCTATGGATTGTGATAATTATGTGATAATATTTTACCTGGGTTTGTATAGGGTCGGTATGGGAAGGGAAAAAGCAAGGTGTTCTAGTTTAGGGTATATCCTAGAATATATTGGTTTGGCTTGTTATAGTCTCCATGGTTGGTGACTCAGATTCAAGACCATAGGTTAATATTTCGCTACTCCGAACCCATAGTGGAAGTATGTGTTGTTTTATTAAGGCATGTAAATGGTATGTAACCCCTCTTTCTATTTCATTATTTTATTTTCTATGAATGGTGATTGGATATTTGATGGTCTCTGTTTTGAGTTTTTCAAAATATTCCTTGGGTATTGATTTTCCTCGAGAGTGGGTTGATGGAATTGTGAGGCATCACCTTCTCTTCGCTACATTCCGTTCCTTGAAATTCTTGTTTTGTTTTTTTTTCTTCAATCGATTTTTGGAATTTGAGGAATTTTGAAAACTTATGTCCACATGGAGAAGAAAGAATTGTTTGATGAAATTTTGGATATGCCTTAGATTTAGTGTCTTGATTGGACCAATTTGTTTATGCTCATGAGATTTTTCTAATATTTATTCATTACAATGTTATTTATTAAGTGATACAACATATTAATTTCATTCTTATATGAAGGAGACATCCACTATGGATCACCGCTCCTTGGTCAATCCAAAATTGGTTAGGTGTGAGTGTGATTTTTGGTCCTTGGATGTTTGTAGGTTTTGATGAGTTATATTTTTAATGGAATTATAAATCATGGACTATTTGGTTTATTTATTTGATTAATTTTGGTGTGAATTTTGTGTCATTCTTGGTGGTATCCCTTCCTCATCTTGGATTTGAAGATTGTGTCATACTTTAAATTTGGATAATTTTGGGGGGCATAAAGTGTTTATGGTGGGGTAAATTATCACACACCAAACTATATTTTATTTATTTATTTATTTATCTCTGGTCTTTTCCTTGTTTTTTGGGTCATTACCTTTTATTTTTTGTAATTTTTGAGGCTTAAGGTAGGTTGTAAGGTTATCTCACATGGTTATTACTAACTGAACAAATCCCGTTCAAATGAACTATATTTATTGATAGAATGATTTGTAAATCTCAGTTCATGGTTAGTAAAACTATATAGACCAACCATGTAGCTTCCATATTTACCTCTTGAGGGATGAAGGGTTGTTAAATATTTTTTTAATACTTAAGATATAATTCTAGGAGTTTCCATGATCTAAAAAAAATATTTTAAACCCCATTTAAAAAAACTAATCTTAATACCACGCATGTATACCCCTCTCCCTTATACACAATATACCCCATTTCCCTCTGCCTAGTTTGTGATGCACCCCAGCCTAAATGGATCCATCATGCATGCCTCCCCCTTGAGATCTCAACCATTTCTCATTGAATCTCATCTAGATCTTGAAGGCTAGGGTTTATCTCCCTATTATCCTCCTCATCCATCTCTTTATTCTTATTATTTATTCTCTCCTTCACTGCATAGGTTTCTTTTCTAAACCCTGGATTGTTGGGGGTGTTTTTATTTTTGTGGATTTTAGTTCCTCAAGATCATGAGGTCTGATGTGATACCAATCTAGTATGATTCCTCGAAGGTGATGACTTTCATATCCTTCGCGACTTAATTCCACCATTTTTTGGTTGGTGTTCTCTTACATTTATAAATAAATTTATGAACCGATATTTATTTCGTTTTTAATCCCCTTTTTTATATCAAATGATTTTAATAAATACTTTTAAGGATTATTTGAATAAAAATATCAAGTTTCACTTGATTTTCCCATAAATTCAATGGTTTTTACAAAATTGGAAGCTTAGTGAAAATATAATTTAAATAATCTTACACACCTATTTTTTTTTTTAAAAAATGCCTTTCTAGATAATTAATGTGATTTTAAAAAGGTGGTTTTGATCTTTAAAGTAACTTTTCAATTGGATTTTAAATTTTTTACTTTCTTGAAATTCTAAGTGATGGTAATGTACTTCAAATTTTTCATTTTTTTCTAAAATATTGCGGTTTGTAATAACTTTATTGCCCTAAATGATTATGAAAATATAAATTGGTAAAAATGTATATATTTGTGTGTGTACTAAATCACATTATATCATGGAAATTGGTGTAATTTGAAAAAATATGTGTGTGTATAGGAATAACAAGATTAGAATTCTATGAATTTAAATGTTGATGCTTAAATAGTTTTGCAAACCAAGTCTTATATGAATTTTCTAAAAGTTAATTATGAGGCTTTTTTGTAACTTTCAAAGTGGTTGGTTTCATGGAACACAATTTTATGGGTAAATTAAATATTTTTTATTTAAATCTAAAGGATTTATAAAATTATTTTGATGTATTATATGGCTTTTTGAGGGATTATTACATGTGTTGGGATATTTGTAAAGTTTGTTTCATTTTTATGTAAGTTGTACTTGGATTAATGGAATGGGGAATAGCACATGGAAAGCCTAGGTGATTAAGTGGGTACACTAGGAAAAGTACTCTAATAATTCAGAGTACGAGGATCCAATTACGAGGCCTAACCTTCGTCTTCAAGGACTATCTATGGTGCTTGTTTATTTACTCTCCAATCTTTCTTTATTCAATAAAAAATTCTGATCATGGTTAAATAATTTATTTTTTGAATTTTTTTAAAAAAGGGTTCTCTTGAATGCATTATAAAAGGAGGATTTCAATAGAATATTTAATAATGTTTTATCTAAGTTAATGGTTTTTATGTGATTTATTTTTTTAAGGAAGGTAAATAAAAAGCTTTTATAAAACCTAATCAATGTGTTAATTGTTTTCTTTTAAACTCTTGTTCATATAATAACATAATTTTTACTTATTTTTCAGACTATTCTGTAATGTATTATTTATTTAAATATTATACATGAGGTATGGTTTCATTTATAATTCCTACATGGTCTTCAATATCACAAAAATCTAACATTTTAAGTTCTTCTTTACCTTTTGTCTACTCTTGGAGATTTTTTATTTGACATTGTATGGTGATTTATAAAGTCACATAGAAATATGTTGTTGTTTAAATTTATTTTTCCCTATTTTTTACATTGAAAAAATAGTATTTTATTTCTTTATATAGACATTAGGTATCTATATATACTGATGGATGAAGCAAAGGAATCTTGTGATGAAATTTTATACTAATGTGCATTATAGGGGAGGGAGACCCGAGGTTAGTGGACGGATTGTTTGCTTAATGTTTTATTACATTAATTTTTTGATTCTTTTTTATTTATTTTTTCCATTTTTTGTAATGGATGTTAGACATACGTATGGGTTATTCCTATATTTCAACTATTATTTAACTCTCTTTATTTGGGAAAATTATCCCCACTTTGGTTCACTTTGATTCCATGGTTTACGAAGCCACCCTAAGGTGATTTAGAATTCACCTCAGGGATGTCTCTAGTCAGTTCGGGTGTTTAAGAGATGGAAAAACTGGGTTGGTTCATGACAACCTTGACTACTAATGATTTCTCAAGGCATTCTAATACTACAAAAAAATATTTTCTTATAAACTCTATAAAAACCCTCGAATCATCAGTCCTAATAGCTTAAGCTTAAATCCATTTGGAAACTTAAAATAATACCAACATAATATACATAAATCTAAAAGAAATATGAAATTTCCTCATGAATTCCATTCCACAGACATCAAATATTTCATAAACAATCAAATATTTTTAAGTAATTTCTTCTCTTTTGGAAATCCTTCTAGTGAACTGAATGTTTTTAAATGCTTTAAAAATATTTTGAGAATATTTAAAAATTATTGTCCTAGTTCCTATAATGAATTTCTAGTTGTACACTGAGGTCTAAAACAGACTCTAAATATAAGTCTATAAAAAAATTTATGTTTAAATTTTACCAATTTTTCTAGTATGCATCTATTAATCACTTGAACACAACACATCTTTCATAAGTATAGATCCTTCCATACATAGTACTTTTACTCAAACTTAAAATTATGTAATTTTTATTATATAATAAAAAGTGTACCTTTAAAGTTACCATGTAGTTAACCATGTCCACGTACCATGACACCACACTAGTGATATTATAGAGTTTTGAACTAGAGAGTGTATCACTCATTATTGTTTCTATAGGTTCTTCAACCTCATAAGTATGTGAAATTTTTCTCATGTGGTTTATATAATTGTTCTCACAATAATTCTTATCCTTAATTACCAAATTTAATTCTGATAGAAGAATCATTCACAACACTAGACATAGATATTAGTCATCTTTCTTCAATAGGTATCTAAAATATGAATGATCAGAATAAATTGTATCTTTATTTACCCAAAAATATTATCAAACACTATCTAGTGAAAAAATTTTCATTAAAAACTCCTTCTTGGTAGTTTTTCACTAAATCTTTACTGAATCCAAAGTGTGAAAAGTGGTTGGAGGAATTTCATAACACATCCAATGGTAAATCCTAATATAGTGGTTTAATGATAGGGTTTTTGGTTAGTCTCTCTATCAACAGGTTAAAATCATTTCTACCTATTATTTAAAAAAACAATATTCTTTTCATGAAGATTATTTAGAGGTAATTTAGTTTTACTAAAATATCTAATAATCCTGATATAAAACTCAACATATCCTAGAAATTACATAAATTTTTTTAAAGTGGTGGTGGTATGGAAATGTACAAATGACATCAACCTTTATTTATCAACTTCAATCCCTTATTTGGAAATAATGTGGACTAAGACGTTACCTTTCACTTCCACAAAGTGAAATTTTAAAAAAAGTAGAGTAATTTTTCCTCATTTATTTTTTAAAACATTTTCTAGATTCTCAATAAAAAATTAAATATTAGTTTCAGAAGATATAAATTCATTAATAAATACCTCGATACATATTTTAACAATGTCTGAAAAAATAATTATGATGCAACATTAGAATATACCATGAGAATTTTATAAACCAAATTGTATCCTTCAATATGAAAATGTATCATATGTACAAGTTAATGAAGTTTTTTATTAATATTTCATTTTTAAGGGAACTATAAAATAATAATAGAATATATTAAGAAAATATTAATGAACCTTCCTAGCTAATCCCTCTAGCTTCTGATCTATAAAAGGAACAGAAAACTAATCTTTTCGGGTCACATGGTTCAATTTTTGATAATAAATATAAACCCTCCAAATTTTTTGAATCATATTGAGAATTAATTCATTATTTTTATTCTATATAATAGTGATCCATATCTTTTTATGCATATTATAGATAGGTCTCTCCCACTGGGAATCTAAAATTTGTTTTATGATACCAGCTTATAAAAGTCTTTCAATCACTTTTTTATATCCTTACATTATGGTTGGGTTTATCCTTCTTTAGGGATACCTCATAGGTTTTAAATCATTCTCAAGAAAACTATGATGCATAAAAACATTGGGATCATTTTAAAAAATATCCCTTAGTGTATATCATATTGACTTAACATTCTATTTTAATATGATTAATAGTTTGTGTCCTTGATTAGGTTCCATGTTGTCTGAAATTATCTGAAAAATAGTTTCATCTTCCATAAGATAGAAATATTTTAGATTTGATTGAAGTAATTCAAATTCTATATTAGTTAGATATTCTAGTAATGGTGTCATATCAATGTCACCAAAATATACAAACTACATGTGTGAATGGGACAAGTCATTGACATATCTAAGTCGATTATAAAAAATTATTCATTTAGATCCTCTTAGAAATATTCACCATACATACTTTGTTCAAGATTTAATTAAATTTTAATGTAATTTTATAAAAAAGGATTTGTGAATTTATAGCTACTCCTAAATTTATTATTTCAACTATAATTTAAATATATTTATCTAATCAGAACTGGTATTAAGAATGATAAAGAGTAAAAAAAAATGTTCTTCTTGAGAGAATTTCATAGATCTCAGAATACAAAAATTAACAATATATTCTACAAATTATGTAGAATTTTTTCCTTTATAAAAATGTATTATTGTATTTTTAGTTTTGAGGAAGGTATCCCTAATATTATAGGGGAATAAACAACACCTATTTCTTCTCCCATATTCAGGATGTAATAGCTAGAAGGGAAAATAGACCTTTTACCTTTACCACTACGACCTCCAAAACATCCATAGATTATGTTGTAGCTCAGCCATTTAACCATACAACCACTTAGGTTTGATTGATATCTACCATCTATTTTGAAGAATTAATTGATCATGGCATGGTATTTATTGATTCTCTCAAATCACATAACACATTTGTTAAAGTGAACTTCCTTATAGTGTAGGGAAAAGTAAAAGTTCTTGGATCCTGACATTTTCTAGGTAATTAATGAAAAAAATACGTATTTAAAATCTCCCTTTCATCTTTATGAGATCTCCTCTTCTTGTTACATATTTCCTTAAGAAATTTTTCATAAATTATAATATCATTGATTACTTCCATTAGAGGGATATTGACCTAAAACTTCTAGAATTTTTATGAAACGTCTTGCAACAGAGCCTCTTCACTAGATTTCTTTGATAGATTCATCCTTATAGTTAAGGATATAAAGGGTTAAGGTAAATCCTATATAATGTCCTGTCTTATTTACTTCTTCACTACATGTGTCTCAGAAGGTGTATCCACTTGTTTCACTATAGGTTCTGGTTCCTCTTACTTGGTTTTTTTACTACCAGATTAAACATATTGTGGAATTTCATCACTTCCCTTCAACTTCTCAAAAAATTGAACATTCTTTTCTTTTTGGGTTATGAACAGATTAGGCTATAAGATTACTAGAAAATTTATTCATCAAGGTTTTCAGAGTGGTGGGTATCTTTCCATACATACTTTTAATCTCATTATATTTAGATCTATGATTTATCAAGGTAGATTTATATGTGTATTGGTGATCCATAAAATTTATCATCATGTCCTTAATAAAATGATCTTAAATCTTTCCTTGTGGTTTAGTGATTGTAAATGGTTGAGATTTGTTCTTTTTTAATGATGCTAGATGATATTTTTATTGAAACATATATTATAATGATGTCATTATAGGATATTAATTTCTATCTCTATATTGGATTGTAGAGTATTAATTGAATCGTTGATTACTTGGTTGTTTTAATTTCCTCTAATACATGGAATTACATATCTCTATTTCATTCACTTTAAGATATCAACCTATGATGTGTTACAATTAATGGGATGGTTGATAGATTCAAGGGTGTATAGATTGTTCTTCATTAACTATATTCAATGCTACATATCTCACAAGAGAGTTTATATATTAAACTATAGTTTTAATTCAAGGATAGTTAGAACTCTTTACCTAGTGTACACCTCTATAAGTTGTTCAAGTACTAAAATTTTTGCAGTTATAATAGATATTCTCTATCAAATTATTTTATTTAGCTAGATATTTTTATATCAAGGATCCCCCTAAAGAATCATCTAGTATCTTATGGTCATTTTCCGAAATTCCATGCTAGAATAACACCAAGAATTGGTGATCATTAAGGGGATTGTGTGGGAAACTAACAGATAGCTTCTTGAAACTCTCCCAATAAACATAAAAATCCACTCTAAAATCTTATCTTATTCCATATATCTTCTTATTTATCTATATGATTATTTTAAGTCAGGAAAAATTTATGGAGGAAGAAAATTTGTAGATCATCACATTTTTTAACCACTCCAGGTTTCATGTTGTATATCCATTCATTGATTAAACACTTTTAGGATAATGGTAATTCGTTCCAACTAATATAGGATTCTAAAATCCTATTTATTTTTAAGTATTATACACAAATACAACCTTATTAATACGATTTTTCTAATATTCTCCGACCAATCTAAGAAACTTATGTAGTTTTTTAATCATTCTATGCTTAAAATCAAAATCCAATTGACTATTTGGTAGTAACAATTGAATATGTTGATAATTGAAATTAGGTGCATTCAATTATCTGAGCGTTTAATTTAATTGGGAAAAAAATTCATCCATGTTATAACTACCTAAGAATGATCTATATAAAGTATAAAAGGAAAGGAAAATTTTGAATGGAATGGTTAAAAACTCATCATCCACTTACTTAGAAATTATTAGATTTTAAACTATTTCTATAACATTCATCTAAACCTATGGATAAAATCTAAATCGGTGCTTGAAAATAGATCTTCAAATGTATTAAAACCATTTCTAAAAATATAAAAACATAAAAAAGTAAACGATAAAATTATTCTCTCCTTGAAAATGGTGCATGGTTTTTATGACATCTGTCATGGGCCTCATAAGAAAAAAAATGAACACTAGCTAAATTCAATATAATGTGACTCCAGTTTAATCTAGAGAAGCTGTATTTCTAGTGTATTCCTAATGTATGTGTTTGTATTTGATTTTTATTTGAAAATTGACAACCCATGTGTGTGTATTTTAATGTGAACAAAAGAGTGTTTAGAATCAATTTTTAAATAGTGGTATCATATCATATATTCCATCAGATAAAATTCTATATCAAAATTAATTGAAAGGGAAATCCCATTCTCTATCACTAAGAAACTAAAACCTGAACTTAACTCCCCCACTCTATATATTCAACTTAAATAGGGATGTTCAATGACCACTACACTCCTTTATCTTACCTAGCCAAGTGATCAAATTTTTTTAATCAATCCTAGATAAATTACCCCATCCCTTTAATATGTGATAAATGAAAAAGATATGGGGGTCTTGTGTGTGAAAATTGTGAATAAGATAAATATGAATAATACAATCATAAAAAGTATTGGAAATATATTTCTCTATATAACATTCCCTTATAGTAAGATCAAACAAAATAGAATTATTAATTTAATTCTAGAATTCATATAATATAGATTTTGGGGAAGTCTCCTTGGTTCTACCACTACTGTTTTTCTTTTGAATTACTAGATTAATCACAAATAGTGAAAAAGAAAGAAAAAATATAGAAAAACTATTTGAATCCTTAATATAGTAGGTTTCTTCACCTCAAATATGTAAAAAAAAATATATATGAATCTATATAGTCAGGATAGTCTATGTAAAAATTATTTAATGTAATATCCCTATATGGATGGAATGAAATCCATTTGAATGATTTGATAAATATTGTGTTCCCGTAACACCATAAGATTTATTATATTTCACTTAAATGAGGCACCACCTATGAGTTCACGTCCGTTTTTCCCACTTTTTCCAAGAAACATTAATGAATTATTTCATTAATCTATTTTTTCCTCATATGGTCCTCACATAGACTAGTGATGGTCTCCATAATCAAGGATCCTTGAGTTTTATCTAAGTGAAACTGGGGAAAATTATTTTTTTGATCTTGACCTTAACATATCATCCCTGTCTAAAAAGAACCAAATATCACAAACGGAGGACCCTTACATTTGGGTAGAAATAGCCCTTAGGTTTTGAATGATCACCCTTAAATTTATTAAAAAAATGATCCCTATATTTGGAATTATCACCCTTATATTTAGGAAAAACGACACTTAAATTTATTAAGGTTCTATAGGAATTTTTAAATTTCTCTTTCTCCACTCAACTCGCTTCAAGATTACACTTCTCCTTGCTTCTATCTCTTTCCTAAAAAATACCAGGGACAAACATTTAGTGTAGTCTTGTTCAAATAAGTTCAAAAATAATATAATAAATGAAAAATCATAGATATCAAGCATGTTTTCAATATACACCAAAGATCAAAAAAATTTCAAGTAAAATTAATTTATAAAAAATTAAAGATAAATAATGGTGAACATTTCATAGAATCCTAAATAAAATTTCTAAAATAACCTTGATCACAATATTGCATAATTATCCTCTATTATAGTTTATAATTACTTAGAGAAGTATAAAGTCAAAATTAATGTGTCATTAGTGAGAACTTCATGAAAAAAATTTATATTAAAGATAAAATACATGGTGAAAATATGGAAAAGAAACTTCTCACTGAGAGTAGCATCTCATGAAATTATTGGAAGGAAGTGGTCAAATTTGTGGTATACACATAAAATTAGGATTTTTATGTATTTAATAAATAATGGAACTATATGATATATAAAACAAAATAAAACCAACATTAATGTATTTTAGAGTATTTAGAACCAAGTATTACCCCATGAAAAACGTAGATATACAAGGAAAATATTTATGTAGTGGATAAAGGTATATTTATTATTTATTTAACCAAGTGTAAATTATACAAGTGTATTAATAGTATTCTCAATAAAGTTATTAGAGTAATGATATTAAAGTTATTAAATTAAAAATAGAAAATAAATTTAGAAGTTCAAACAATAAGGTAATATGAAAATAAGAGGATGTTCATGAATAAATTTATAGATAAACTTATTGTAATTTCCCTTATATTTTATATATATTGATTTGAAATAAATTTTAAGTGTTCAATATCTTTATTTACATGCAGTTCTGATTCAAAATGTACCATGATATATTAAAACATTTAAAATGTGGTTATTTGATTAGTGGGTATAAATATGATTAAAAACTCTAAATTTTATATATTATTTTTTTCATTAAATAATATGTATTGATTAATCCCTAATAAATAATCATTAAAATTTTAATAAAATTATTCCATAATTAAAAGACATGTTCTATTGAATAAATTTATTTTTCTAGGTGTTATGAAATTTTTTATAAACAAATATATTGATCACTATTAAAAATTTATTTTAATGAAAAATATTGGTAAAATTAGAATTATAATTTTACATACATTAGTTATCAAATAGTTATTAATGTATAAAATGTAATCATTTGGCGGTAAAATGATTTATTTTTAGAAAAATATTTTTATGTGCGCAATGTGTTTTTTTATTGATAAATTAAATAAATACTTATTGATTAATGATAATAATGAAATGTATAGATTATATATTTAATAAAGTATTTTATATTCATCTAATAGTTTTTATAAGGTATGTTATAAAAGAAAATTTAGTTTTATGGTTAAAAATCAATATTTCTAAAAAACAATTTTTGAGGATTTTATTCATTTACTCTAAAATTAATATATTCCATTTGTAGAAATTTAATTTGATAAAATTGAATAAATATTTTAAATTATAGTGTCTAAATTTTTTAATGAGGAGAATTTCATTTTGGTCATAATAAATAGTAAAAATAATAATAATTGGTTATCATGGTTAGGGTTAAAATGAGTTTACTGAGGGGTTAAAATAAGAGATGAGGGTAAACATGTAAAGACCCATGATTTCTAGACTATAAAATGGGTATAAATTTTATGTTTTTTCTTTTGGATCCTCATTGGGGTAAAATTTCATTTTCCCCTTAGAATATTATATTGGACAATTTTTATGACCACTCTTTTGGTCTTAGAATAGGGTTTTTTACCATAGAATAGAAGTTTGGTGGAAATCTGATACATTCAAATTTTTAGGGAATAATCTGTATTTAATATTTTATTAATTGAATTTTATTTTAATTTTTCATGTTCTGATAGTGAAATCCTTTCAACAGAGTATCATATTGAGATTATGACTCTATGATTGAGTCCATAATGAGGCTTCCTTTTAAGCGAGGTATAAACTCACATTGGTCATCGGTCCCGAGCCTCGACCCCCTTTTTTTCTTTTCATTTTTTCCCTTTTCCCCCTTTTTCCTTTTATTTTCTCTTTTATTCCCTTTTTATTCTCACTTACACTCCTCAGGATCCAATGTCATGCAATTGATAGAGAGGGAGATAGAGTGGGATAGAGTAACAGAGAGGGAGAAGTCGCCACAAAGCTCGAGAGGAGTTATATCATTATGCAGTAGCTTTGGAGTGTGCAAATAGATGAATCTTCGGTGGATTCCACCCAAAGGTTCGTTTTTTTAAATTTTTACCATAAATATATTCATATTTTCTACTTTCTAGTTTTAAGGACCTAATATAATTTTTGGGTACCCCTTGAGTTAAATATATAACTATTCAAAGAAAATTAGGGGGGTGGGCTGATTATAGGGAAATCTAATTCAAAAATCATAATCACATGGTGTGTGTTTCCATAAATATACACCATGTGTTCTTCGTGTTTGGGGAAGAAAAAGTTTTTAGAACGAAATATCATGTACATGGAGTACATTCCATATAGTTGTATATAGCCATGCAGTTGAGTACATGGGTAAGAGGATTTTTTGGCACTATATGTTACATACTCAGAGTACATTCATTATAGCCATACATAGACAAGTAGTTGGGTTCAGGGTAAGACACCCCATGTAAGGGGGAAATGGTCATATAGTAGTGCAAGGCTAGACCTAGGTGTTCCCTGGTCATATAGTTGTATATAGATAGACCCCATGTATTCCTTATTCATGTTAATGTACATGAAATGACCCTGAGTATACCCAGGCCATGTGGCAGTACATGTCTGGGAATGTGATGTTGTAGTACACACTGAGTACTTGAGGTGTAGATCATGTGAAAACACTTTATTACCATTTTGAGGGTTATTTTTTCTTTTGTGCCCTAGATCTACAATTAGAAAAAATAAAAGTCCACTTTGAGTCTTTTTTAGGTAAATCACAATGGTGGAGCTCATGGGGAATTTGGTGGAATTCTAAGAGGTGTTGTGGGGTGAGAAATATTAGATAGATAGGTTCTTCCTCCAGTATAAGGATGCAGCTATATCCTGAGTTTGATTAATAATATAAGACTCAAATAAGGGTTGTGAGAATGGTTGGAGGATATGGAATGGTTTCACCAAGGTCCTCAGTTGGTGTAACTTGGCATAGTCCTTGGTAAGTAGGATTGGGATGTGACATGAGGAGTTAGATGGATTGGGTGTTCAGGATAAACTAGAGTGGGACCTTGAAACTGAGTTAGGCCATGATCCATCTCTCTAGACTTACACTTTTGTGGATTTTCCCTTGAGGCCATATCCCATGGGATGTTTTCCATTTTAGGAATGGGAGGCCATTAGATGTTAGAGATGGGGTTTCATGATGTCCAACCCCTGAGAGATGGGCATCATCTTAAGAGACTAGTTCTAGCTAGAGGTTCCCATGAGTGATGATTCTGACTATGTTATATACATGAGGATCCTAAGATGGATTATTCCTCTTTTATCCTATTTATGAGGGCCCTGATAAGGATTCCTCTGCTTGATCTGACCTAGAGAAACCCATGAGGGATTCCTCCACCTTCATATTGACCCCTAGGATCCCAAGAAAAATGCATCTTCCTATGTACCATTTCTAAGGATTACATAGAGGGATTTCAATGCCTTAATTTTGAATTAGAGGATCCCCATAGGGATTCCTCCATTTGCATGTTTACCATGAGGATACTGAGTGAGATACCTCTCATATATTTTCCCTTGGGGACCCCAGTGGGTGTCCTCGTGGTTGATCGACCCCGAGCGAGTGTGTAATGGTCATAGGTTGAGATGGTAACAGGTGTGACCTTAAAACCCATACCATACACATGATCCTAAGTGGCTGTGGAAATTGTAATGGGTAGGCATTTGGATAAACCCACTCTTTTATTTATGATCTCCAACAAGTTACTATTGATGCAGGTAGGATTTCAATATATTCCTCCCACATAATTAGTGTGTCACCCAAGATGCTGAGCATGAAAAAATCTAGGTGCTCTTATAGGTTGTTAGGTGTTCACATTTCTCTCAATAATTGGATACTTATGACATCCCTGAGGATTGATGATGATCTCTTCAATTATTTCCCATGATACTCTATAAAATCAGGTGGATGCACCAGGATTTCATTTCCCATAATAGTCTATGAATAAGATATTGATCTAGTGATTGAAGGATGTCGAGTTATCATCTCGGATATAGATGGTATTACTTATATGTTACCAAAGGTTAATCCCCTTAAAAATTCATTCTAGTTTTTAGAGTTTTAAGTGCATATGGATTGGGACCCAGTAAAATGACATTGGATTGAAATAAAGAATGCCAAGACACTATCGGACTTCCACTAATTACTCATGGATTGAGTATTATTCCTAGGATCCCTAAGATCCTAATATATTAATTGCATAAAAATTTATAATTGATACTTATAATTATTCTTTATATTTAATGAAGTTGGGTATGGCTGAGCCCATGGATAGGACATATACCCCATTTAGTGACTAAGCTTACTCAGAGACATTTATAGCACTGGACGAAGAATGTATAGTTGATCAAGATCACTAAACTAAGGACCAATGATGGTTTTATTTTATTTTATTTTATTTTAATTTATTTTCTTCACTAGTTTAGGGATATTGCATGAGTATACAATTATAACAGATGGTTATAGGTTCACCATTGGGGTGGTTTACTAAGATTTATTTCTCACCCCATGTACATGAACCATAGTGTGAATGAAAATCATATATATTTTTTTTGGTTGAAAAATGATGGTAGATATATAGGGTGATGCCTAAGGTTTCATTATTGAGTGAATATTCTCATGTGGAGTCTTATAATCAGGTCGGTGTAACACAAGTTTCATGGAGGCCATAAATATGACACGACATAGAGTTAGAAATGAAGCCTAATTCATTTTTTCAGCGGTTTATTTTTTATTTGTGATCATCATAGATGGGTATCTATTATTGTATGTATGGAATGTCTATTCAGGATTTTAATTTATTACATTCATTATTACATCCTTGTTTATATTTATTTATTTAACACTCATATTATTTTCTATTATGGATGATGTAGGGTTATTTGTGTTGTTTCTTTACTTTGATATGAGGCCATAGTCTCTCCATGGACACACCCTAGTCCCTCACTACTTGTTGGAAACCTCTGGTATATGGGTATGCAACCTATAATACTCATGGAGAACCGATACAACTAATTTTCATAGAGAAAGTCAGATCGAGACATGAAAAGGTGGTATTATAGGGGTTACTTTCCTATTGTTTTACTCTTTGGGATATGGTAGATATAAGTTATAGGGATGTGTTAGACCTCATGATGAATATTATACTAGTGTGTCATTAACACTGGTACTAGTGGGATGTCCAAGTTATAGGGGATGTGGGATTGTTTTTTTTGATATACAATGTTATAATTGTATATGATTTCTATTTTGTGTGATACACATGTTGTTTTTATTTTATGAATTTTATGGGATTCTAGATCTTGGACCATTTGTAAGAGGAAAATGACTTAATTTTGACTCTTATCTTATAGAGGTAAGAGGTTTTTTCTCATGAATAATATTTTTCATGTAGGGTCCACATGTTATAGGCCTTCTAGTGTGTGATTTATATGCTGATGATGAGGCTAACTATTTAAAGTGTTAACAAAAACTTAAATTTGTTTTACCATATAGATCCTTGGTGTCACTCTACATAGTTGGACAACCTTATTTACATTATTCTATGATAGTCCATGTGTACTACACCATTATGTGTGTTGGTGATGGTGACGCTAATGTAGTTCCTTCTACAGAAGAGGTAAAACAACCCTTAGTGGGTTTTAATAAGTGTTTAGATCTTCATAGTGACTCTGATAGTTTAATAAGGGCATGTGATTCCCTAGAGAAGGACTTTTAAGAGAACTATTTTGACCTGGGAAACTAATAACCTTCTAGTAAACCCTTTTACAGTGTATCATTTCCTGGTGCAATTAACTAAAAATTCATAACAAGCTACATATTGTTTTCCTATCTCATTTACTAAGATATTTTACATAATAAAATTTCATTTATAACTATCAATTTAGATCATCAAATGTGATATTGATAATTAATTGAACGTTTTTACTGAACTAGAACCTTGAGAGGGTATCACTGTATATGGATACCTAGTGGGGGTCAATACATTATCCTTTTACATTGACATCGTGATCCTCCAGGGGGTAGTCCCTAATGGAAATTTCCCAGATATTATTAGTTACAGGTAAGATAATTCTTGGTAGGTTATTCCATTATAATCTTACCTTAAGTTAATAGTTTCCAATGGGGTTCATTTAAAATGGGTTTCCAATTAAAACTTATAGGGTGTTTTCCTCTATAACATGGAACTGAAACCCTATATAATTAAACTCATGTTAATATGTTTTAAACCACATAGTTATATGATATATTTACCTACCTTAAATTTTATGATCATATAGTGAGATTTTTGGAATGTTAAATATTGATTAATAGTTAATGTGGGGACAAGGATGTTGTAAGTGTATTGTAAATAAAATGGAATATGTTTTTTGTGTGAGAGACCTATAGGCTAGGTGGTCAAACCTAGTGACCTTGATTTGAGACCTAATAGGTATATCTAGGTGGAAGGCCTAGATTCCCATAGTTTTGAATCAAAATTTACCAATTCAATTACATGTGAAAATGAGGGTGACCCGTGAGAAGGGTTGTCCTATGTTTGGGGTGCCTTAGAGCTAGTGAGTGTGGTTGCAGGCTTGTGATGGGATCAATGTGTGTGACGTGTTACTATGTGTGTGAAAATATTAATTGAATACTTTGGTTTATATGTAATTACCATGGGTTATTGGGTAATGATAATGTCTTTGACAAAAAATATTGTTCAAGTGCCTGGACCTGTTGACTAGTGAGTGTGTTGTTACCAATGTTGTCAGAGCACGGGTGGATGCACATGACTGAAACGAAATTGGATGGTTGATAAATATGTGCATAAGGTCGACACACTTTTGATAATAGAATTTTTTATTAAATATTTTTTTTCAATAATTGATATAATTTCCTTACATTGAGCCCTATTTAATGTTTTAAAGGAAATATGTGTTTTGAGATTCAAATTTAAAATTACTTGAAAATTCAATTTTTTCCCTTTTAATTTTTCTTTAGTAATATAAATATAAAACTTTATGTGTAAATACTTTTGATATAAAAGTATTTGGTAGTATTATTTACTAATTATTATACATTTTTATTGATATCATGGAAGCTAGATCGTAAATTTAGAGGGATGAAAATAGACATTAATGTAGAGATGTGATGGATTCGACATATTAGACCTTGCTTCATTATTTGGGCCATAAATATTTATCCATGAATGGAATGGGATGAATATTTGTCAGATTTTATACTATTAAATTACATGAATTTAATTCAATTTTATTAAATTCTAGTTCTCATGAGAACTTCATCAAAAAGGTAGCTCAAGATAGAGAAAATTTTGGAGGCAGAATTTTTCATGTCACTTATTTAAATTTCAAACACTAAACCTCACAAACTCAATTTAAATGATATTTTAAATATTTTTAATGAATTTTAAAATACTTGCGAAGGTATGGAATAACATTTGGTTCTAGAAAACATCTATAACATCTTGTAAGAAGTAATTCTTTGTGAAAATATCTCTTCCAAGTAGGTGCTCCTTTTCTGCTTTTACTTTGTGTTTATTTTTATTTTGTGCTTGTAATATCATCAAAATTCAATAAAACTACTATTTTATTATCTTTTTATATTTTTATTTTTCTTCTTGGTTCTATAATATAATAGTGGATATGATATTGGGAGTTTACCTTTCAATCCTTTACTTATGTAAAATGTCTCTGTGATGACAAATCCACCCATGGAAGAGTAGTTTGCTTTTGCATTCAATATAATTACAATAAATTAATTTATTTTTTAACCCATGAACAAAATATAATTCATAAATTGTGATCGATTAATTTATTTTTAATTTATAAGTAACTCAATCAATTTTTACTTGACCACAAGGTCATACTTGTGTGGATCATGAAAGAGAAACTTTAATCAAAAAATCAAATTAACGAAGGATATAATTATAAGGTTCAATAAAAATAACCAAACTCAAATATATATCATTTATAGTGAGTTTATTCTTCCCTAATTATAAATTAAACATAAATTTTATTTTAGATCACAATCAATGTAGGGTGCTATGATTGGATGTCCTGAAGTTAACCTAGGGTTCATTTCTTCCAATCTTTTTCATCGTGTTAATCTCTGAAGGGATTGGGGGTTTACAAGATTATGAAATAACAATTAAATGAATTCTAATAAAATGGTATAATGATTAATTAATTTTTAATGGGTATACTAAATCAATTCCATTTTCTTATATTGGTGTTTTTACAGAAATTGTGTCCTTAATGGCTTCTTTTTTTGTTTTTTTCTTCAAAAATTACTCATCTAACCCCCAAAAATTGTTCCTTGTTTTCACTTATTTTATATTTTCTTTTTAGATATTATTAGGATTTTTTTACTAAGCTCATCCTTAATAGAACGACCTAGGTCATCCACTATGATAAACTTAGTAAAATCACAAATATTTTTGAGAGCGCATGTGACAATTCTCATCATCTTTAGACCAAGGATAAGCACCTGCGATGTTAGGAAAATGTAGTGTATTGGTAGTTCAACAAATAAATTATTTAATGGGTCAGGTTTACAATTTTTAATAGGATCTACTATGGATATCAATTCATGTTAAGACCCATGTACCGTGGATTACGATCAACTTAGGCTTGGTGACGTGTGGCTCACGAAATCATGAGTTGAGTGGTGTGAATGAGTGGTTTAAATGAGTGGTATGAAATTTTACACACTATATAATGGAAAATATAGGAACTATACTCACTGGTTTCATGTTATTCCCTTTAAAGTTTTAATTGGTGAGAGACCATGTTTGATTGGGGGACTGATGGTTTCAAAGAAATATTGTCGGTATGGTTGCCCAAAAATTGTGATGAAATGAGAAATGTCTCGTCATGATATAAGAGACATAAAAAAGGATTGTTTATAGTGTAATAACTTATATGGACTATTCTAGGTTAGGTTTTGACATTATGGTGAGCATGGATCGGGCAGAGTGACACACATATAGTGGTGGAACTAATATGTTTATGCTCGAGGAGTGGTATAAGGTAAGCCATATGTTAGGGAGTGAACTATTGTCCTTTTGAGGGTGATGAACCTTGTTATGAGTAGAAATTCAGTAATTATTATAGAATATATTCTTAGGAACCAAGAATTGGTGATGCTATAAGTTGGATCTTGGTTATGAGTCGTTTTTTCCATTACATTCATTATGTTTTGTTATGGAAAGTGTGTCGGTAATAGAGATGGTGTTTGGTTTGAGGTAATGATCAGGATACTCCTATAGTGTGGAGTACCAGATTAGTCATATTTATATGACCCTTGTGACATCTCAATATGGATGTGTGTGGTCAGGAACCATCTTGGCATTTTTCTTATGGTGGTAAGCAGTGACTTGACATTGAATGGTTGTACACATTATCCTTGGAGTTGTGATGAGAATCTTAGTTATCATTCTAGAGTAGGGTACAGATAGTTAATGATGAAATGATGAACACGAAGTGACATTTTGTTTGTATTATATGACCAATTTGACTTTTTAAGGTATATAATTTTTATGGTTAAGAGGTTGAAAAGATCCTTTTTTTAGAATGTGCAATGAGTAGAAATTTTATTTTTTTTATTTCCACTAATGAGAGGAAAAATGGTCTTTTACCCCTAGAAGATAATATTAGGTAATTTTTATGACAACTTCATTAGTCCTAAAATAGGTTATTTACCTTTTTAAAAGAGTATGGTGGAAATATGAACCATTAATATTTCTATAAAATAATTAGTATTTAATATTTAATTAATTAAATATTACAATATTCATGCACATTAGAACATTGATATCTTTTGAGTAGGGCACCAGATTGATATTTCAACTAAGCGTTTGAGTACTGAATGGGGGGATTTCCTCGGTGATTCATAAAACCACCTCAGGCATCATGGTTGGGGCATGGTGTAATACCATGATATTTTAAAATAAAACTATGTTTGATATAATATACAACATGCAACACCATGCTGAAACAAATCACACAATATTATTATTTACATATGACTATTATACCCTAGTCGATGTATTGTTGGGTATAAATAGTATTGAATAATTTATGAAATATACACAAATATATATATATATATAATGGTCCAACTCAATAAAAATATATTGATAATTTCTTAGGAAATAAGCACTCGTTTTTTGATAATGTTATTTTATTATAATTTTTTTCTTCCAAAATGTTTTTATTTATTTTTATGAGAAAATATTTGAATTAATTCATTTAAATTTTAGAAATTTTATTTATATAATTAATATTATATTTGAAATCATCATATCAAAATTAACTAGGGTGAAATTTTAGGTTTTTTATTAAATGTTTGATTTTTCATTGAATAAATAAATTTACCGATTTTTCAAATGCAGTCTTTTATTAAAAATTAATTTAAATGTTACCCTATATATTTTTTGGTATTGAAGTTAAATATGAACCATTTTATTATTAATAATTTAATTATTTATAGTTGAATAATATTTATTTCATATTTTGGTATAAGCTTATTTTTATGCTTAAAAACATGGTTTTATTAAAGAAAAATTAAGTGCAAAACGTTTGTCATTTTTGGATTATTTAAGGTAGAACATAATAAGGAATGATTTAATTGAAATTTATATATCATATATGCATATATATATCTAGTTATATTAATAAAAATTAATTTGATATTGATTTGTAGTCATATAATTAATGTAAGATCATTTATTGCTTGAAAAATGCTTTTTTTGAAAAAATGGTTTTCGACATGTTTTGTTGGTTTAATTTTAAATTTAATTTTTCCAATTAATATATTTGAATTTTATAAGACTTATTTTATATTTTCAATTATCATAACTAAAATTATGTAATAAGAGCAACTTAATTTTTTCCCTATTGAATAGTAAAAATAGTAAAAAAAACTTGTTACCATGGTGAAAAACTAAAATGGTAAAAGTGTTTTAAAATATAAATAAATGGAATTAATTTTTAAAAAATGTTTATTTATTAATGGTTGAGGTGTGGATCAACTTTATCACCCCTCCAATCCATTATTTATCAATTTTTAAGGCATTTGGATTAAGAGTTACTTCCCATTATTGAATAGTTTTGGGTATTTACAAAAAATGTCACTCCTCCTCAATTATAAATAGGCACCCTATCCCCTCACTTTTACACACCTATCAAGATATTTTTATCATCCTAACCCTAAAACAATATCTTCCCAACATCCTTATCTACATTCTAGAGTTATTGATATCTCCCCATCATCGTTATCATTTTTTGTTGAGATACTTCTTTTTTACTCCCTTTATGTCCACCTTAAATTATGTATTAGAAATTAAAATATAATAAAACCAGTATATACTATATAGTAATAATTTATTATGTTTATTAAATGATATTAATCTGTCTTATCTTCTTACAATTGGGAAATAAAACCATCATTCGTGTGTATGGCGGACAACCGCCTCACGGACCGATGGAATTTATTTTCTATCATCACCTATAAAGACTATTCTTGATGATGGATTTAATGTTTATATATTATATCAGTTAGATATTAATAATTATGAAAAGTTAATAAAAAAATTTCCTTCTTACCTTACCATCCATCGAAAAATGATAACATCGTTCGTGTGTATGGTGAACTACCACCTCGTGAAGCGATGTGATTCATTTTTTATTATCACATCTCATGGATGGTATATATAAGTATATTTAAAGAAATAATATTATATTTATTATATAATTATAATTATATATATATATATAATAACACTTACCATATTTCCATCATGATCATTAAAAAATGGAAATGTTACTCACGTGTACTACGACCTACCATCTCCATGATTGTAGCATAGTTCATTGATTTATAACCATATTTAATGGTTCGTTTTAAAAGTACAATTTATTTATAAAACTAATAATTATTACATGATTATTATTCTGTATATGATTTAATGATGTACCATTTGACAAAATTCAACACACCGATTTTATTTTGAATTTATGAACTGAACGACCTCACAACACCTGATATGGGCATAACTGATTAAGTAATTAAATTGAAAATGAAAATAAATAAATTAAATAGATTAAGAATAAGGAATTAAACCTGTAAAATTTTATTAATGAAACAAATAATTTATATAAGTTTATTATACTAGAGATAATTGATATAACCGACATGTTTAGAATCGAGGTAAGGAATTTCTAATCTCACATTCACTTCTATAAGACATATGGAATATTCACCACTTATTTATTTTTTGTGGTGTATATACTATTCATTTTAATTTTATATCAGGAATTTATTTATCTTCATGGTATTTAAAGATTCACTTTAGGTTACTTACATAAATGGGGTTATGATTCAAAAGTTACCCATGTAGTATGGGTTTATTTTTAAATCTCAACATTATTTAGGTTTGTTTTTGTTTAATTATACCATAGATAATTTTTCAATATTTATATATTAAACGAAATATACTTTCTCATCCAATTTTTATTCATCGATTTTTCAAGTAATAGTACTATTTTACTACCTTCGGTTGTTAAAATTATTGAGAAAATATTATGAAGAAAAGTTGACACTTTATCTCTCTTTGATTAAAAATCCTTTTTCTTCCATATAAATGTTTTCTAAAAATATTTCCAATAATATTTTAAAAATTATCCAAATGGTATATTAAGGAAATTTTTATTCATGTTTTTATTTTTTAAAAATTATTTGAAAATAATCTTGTTTTCATTTTCCATACAAGGTACTTTTAACCTTTTTACAATAGTGTGAAAAGAATATTTTGTATCTTATAATACATATACATAATTAACTACCATCATGAGCACTAAATTCCTTGAAATTTCCTTTATAAGGTTACATTTATATTTTTGAAGAAATTTTTTTCTATAATATTATGGTTATTTTATATTTTGAATAAATGATTTCAAACTAAAAAGGATATTTTCACTCAATAAATATTCTATGAAATATTATTAATATATTTTCATCTACGATGATAGCCTTTGATGTTATGCATTTATTCCAAATTAAGTATATACCTATCACACATATATACCTATCTTAATTTCCCTTACTCTTATGGGGTAATACATGCCTTGTATTCATATATTAAATGCCTTCTTTGTGAAGTTACATTTTACTCCGACATGAGAAAATTTTATGAAACCAATTTTATTTCTATGGGTAATTATTATGTTTATTCCTTATTATTGATTTCCATTTTTGGAAATATATAATCCTAAACATGCTATGATGGGTGAGACCAAATAGAACTCCAATGCATTGAGAAAATCATTAGTCTCATGAGGCATCATATATGAGAATAAAGAGCAAACATAATCCGTTTTGGGACTTTTTTCACGAGGTGATATTATCTAGGCAGTTATCCTTGAATCATTTTTATTTCATATTATTTGTTGCTTCCACATTTCCTATGATTCCATGATCCTATGATATGCTAGGAAAAACCCTCAAGGTGTCCCCACAGAATGTTTTGGGTTTGATTGTGTTTGTTGACAAATCCAGATGATCGCAAATGAGAATGGTTGGTGTTTTCTGAAGATAGATTTTTAAGGTGGTGTTATTTCCCAGTATTTGAGAAATATTTGGGCATCAAAATCAAGGGTTTGATGATAGAAGAGGAAGGATTTATTCATAGGATTTAATGGTATGAATAAAATTGAAGAAAATTGTCAAAGGATGAGAACTGCATTCCATAATTCATGCACTGCGTACAATGTTCTAGGAATGGTATGCAGAGCGGCAAGAATGGTAAGCTAAAGTGGTTTGTGAAATTGAAAATGGTTCATAGTGGAAGGCGGTGTGGTGCATTGATGGATTGAAATTGGCGAAGGAGATAGACTGCGTAGGAACAAATATAGTACGTGGACCTGATTGGAAAAATAGTTTGTGGGTGGCTTGTGGTTCACAGCGGCCGAAAAATCGATATGTGGTGAAAGATGGATTGATGATTTGGTAAATCTTAGATTAGTGGATTTTGAGAGTATATGTGTCTATATAAGAATCACTAATTCCACCAATTATTGTGGAGATCAAATATCATTATAGAACAACTTATTGATTTGGGATTTTAGAAAATTCTGAAGGAAGTTCACGAGTGAGAATTTCGTGAAATGTAAAGTGGTTCGCGTAGAAGAAATTCCGCCAAAGTTTCTTACGGAGAACTGTAATCCAAAAAGGACACAGTTTGCGGAGAAAGAAGTCGATGTATATAGCCGGTTAGTGAGGGAAGTCTGCGAAAAAAGAACAGTTCGCGGACATAAGGTGATTCACAGAGGCAGTCCATGAACAAAGAATCGTTCATGGACAGGAGGGGTTCCACAGAGGAGGTTCGCAGGATCGGTACATGGATGTGGTATGTGATAGCGATGGTGGAGGAATTCTGTGGAAAAGGGTGGTTCGCAGCAACAGAAGCAGTATACTGAGGAGGTTTTCTATGTACCAAACCTGGTACATAGTACATGGGAGGAGAAGGTGGTTCGTAATTTTCACATTTAGTCTTGCAAAAACATCAAATAATTTTATGAGAGTATTTTATGGTACCTAGTAGTACTCAAGAATGTGGAATTAATCAACATGTGAAAAGGGGACTTCAAAAGATCATCTACCAATAGTTGAGGATATTGTAATTAATGAAAATGAAGGGGCCTACATGTTCATAAACTATTCATGTCCTACAAGTCGATAAACCATGTGGTGGTTCCTTTCCAAGATAAGTGAGAGAAGGAAGAGGAAGATGGTGACCCTTTCCACTGGCAGTGAGCCACAGAAAGAGGCATAGGGTGTGAACCTTGGGAATGCAATGATCAGACCATAGACATTGTAAAGGCAGTGTGCCTGGGCATAGAAGACCATGATTAATCATTGTACTCATTATTAGTTGTGAGACTTAGTGAATATGGTACATCGGCACATCGATGTTCTATGCTCCTTGGACGTATCCCAGTGAAGCTAAACTAAGTAAAAATTGATGTGACCTATGCATGATTTCATAACTGGTTATATATTGCTACGAGAGGAAGAGAAAATTGAGTTTTGTCTAACAAAAAAACAATATCCAAAAGGGATAATGTTTTAATATTCTGTAGCCTGATTCACCCCCCTAGGTATTCGACCAGGTGGTCCTAACAATTGGTATCAGAGAAAAAGGTTGAAAGTTGGTGGTTCTCTCTCAAGAAAAATCAATGGATTTGGTCAATCATAAAGAAATTACGATATTTGACCGAAATAATTTTCAACTATAGAAGAATTGGATGCAGCACTACTTCTGATCAGTAGGGATGGATGTCTTCATAGCAGATATGAATGAAATATCAGCGGACATTAATAGTGTCCCTCTATCAGAATCTAAATGAAGGGAATTAGATGCTGATTCTAAAGGGATCAATGATTTGTGGGTCCCTATCAAATTCTATTTATATGAAGGTGATGTACTATAAAACATCACATGGAATGTGTGAAAAATTTTTAAACATTTATGAGGGTGACAAAAAATTCTAAGAAGAAAAGTTTCAGGTTTTATGGAACAAGTGTGAGGATCTCAGAATGAATCCCAAGGAGATCACTGATGCATTCTTTGATAGGATAAATATTATTGTGGAATACATGTGGGGTCTGGGAGAATTCATTAAAGATATAAATATTGGGAAATGTATCTTTAGGAAACTTCCACTGCGATTCAATTTGAAAGTTTTAGTGTTAGAAGAAAAATACTCAAAAGAGATGACATTAGATAACCAACACAATACCCTTGTAGCATATGAAATGAGAAACAATGATAAAGATGTAGTGGAAAAGGGGAAATCTAAGGAAGTTGCATTCAAGGCCATGAAGAATCTCTTTGTTGAAGATATTCTGGTGGAGGACAATATAGATGATGTCATGTCAATTCTCTCCTCCAATCTACAAAGGGAAAAGGGGATGTTCAAAGGTAAACTTCTATTTTAATGCTTTATATGCAGAAATATTGGGGATATTTCAGAAAGTTTCCTAAGAATTTTGATGATGAAAATGAATAAAATGATGAAATTCCACAAAATAAGTATTCATCAAATGAGAATGTGAAGAGAAGTACTTGGAGAATGTTCTTCAAAAAGAAGAATCCACTTTCAAAAGAAGATGAAAGTTCATAATAATCTCAGGTAGAAGAGTTGGAGGACTTCAAGGATAATAAAATAGATGATTTGGTTGTAGTTTTCAGAAATTCATTAAAAAGAGATGAAAGTGACAATAAAAAAAGGAAGAGTTGAAGGAAGAGTTGATCTTCAGGCTGAATTAGAATATTCCCTCAAGAAGGATGATATTTTCAGATCCAAAAAATTAAAGCTAATAAAAATTCATGATGAAAAACTCTTTATGAAGCCGCAGGTAGATGACAATTCTGAGCTAAATGCATAAATTAAAAAGTTAAGGTCTTCAATGCCAGAAAGCTCAGAAATGGTGGTTGTGTACGTACTCAAAATTGAAGAATATAAAATAGGAATTAATAGTTTGACTACAACTGGAAAATATCAAATCAATCATATTGGAAAACTAGAAGAGGAAGTAGTCAATCTACAAAGAACAATTGAAGATCAAGAGAAACTACTAACTCTCGATTCGGCATCGGGAATGAATATCATATAAGAAAAATATTAGATGTGATTTGAGCATAGTGGTCCATCATAACAGAAGAAACAATCAATTCTAAATGATAAGGCTGGTATGGGGATTGATCTAAAACAAAAAGCACCTAGTCCAAGAAATAATATTGATTTGGGTACAAAGAAAAATCCAAAGACTTAGAGAATCCAACTCATAACTAGTGATGCATCATTTCCACATAAGAATGTATCGCACATAAGATTCTATTGTTGTGATAATATGGGATACTCTCAAAATGTATGTTCCATATAAAATAAGTACCAAAGGGAACAAGACCAACATATGTACTCAGGAATGTGGGCTTCTTCTACATGTGAAAAAGGATTTTAACAGAGCATCTACCAATAGTTGAGGATGTAGGAATTCATGAAAATTAAGGGACATACATCTCCATAAACTGTGTTTGACCTACAAGTCGATCATCTGTGTGTGGATTCATTTTCAAGAGCAGTGAGCAAAAGAAGTGGAAGACAGTGACCCATTCTACCAGTAGTGGGCTAGAGAAAGAGGAAAAAAGGGTGACCCTTGGGAATGCAGTGAATAAACCCTAAACATTGTAGAGGTAGTGAGCATGGGCATAGAAGATCTAGACTAGACTTTGTACTCATTATTGGATGTGATCCTTTGAAAATTTGGTACATCGACACATAGCCATTGTATGATCCTAGGATGTATCCCACTGAGGGCGAACCAAGTAAAAAATGTTGTGTCATGTGCATGATTTCATATCTAGCTATATATTACTATGGGAGGAAGAGAGAATTGAGTTTTTTCTAAAAACGAAACAAGATCCAGAAGAGATAATTTTTTAATCTTCCATACCCTGATTCACCCCCTATGAGGGTATTCAAACTAGTAGACACAACAATTAGTATCCGTGAAAAAGGTATAAATTCAGTGGTGTTATCTTAAGAAAAAGAAATTAAGGTGGACAATCATAAAGTAATTCTGATATTTGACGAAAATGATTTTCAACTATGGAATAATGAGATGTAGAACTAATTCCGATTAGTAGGGATGAATGTCTTCACATCAGCTATGCATGGAATGTCAACTGAAATTAATAGTGGTTCTCTATTAGAATCTGAATGAAGGGAATTGGATGATGATGCTAAAGGGATCCGTGCTTTAGGGGACCCCCTATCGAAAGAAATTTATATGAAGGTGTTTTCCTGTAAAACATCACATGTAATGTTGGGAAAATTGTTAAACATTTATGAGGGAAGCAAAAAAGTCCGAGAAGAAAAGCTGCAGGTAATATGGAATAGGTATAAGGATCTCATAATGAATCCCAATGAGACTGTTGATGCATTCTTACATAGGATAAAAAATTTTGTGGAAGACATGTGGGGTCTTGGAGAAGCCAATGAATATATAAATATTGTGAAATGTATATTGAGGAAACTTCCACCGCTGTTCAATCTGGAAGTTTTAGTGTTAGAAGACAAAGACCAGATAGATATGACACTATAAATCCTACACAGTACCCTGGTAGCATATGAAATGAGAAATTATGATAATGTTATAGTGAAAAGGGGGAAGTATAAAGAAGTGGAATTCAGGGACATAAAGAATCTATTTTTTGTAGATAGTCTCGAGGAGGACAATATGGATGGAATCATGACATATCAATCCTCTAATATGAAAAGTGGAAAATAGAATTTTAAAGGTAAACTTCCATTTTAATGCTTTCGATGCAGGAAGATTGATCATTTTCTATCAATGTTTCCTAAGAATTTTGATGTTGAAAATAAAAAAAATGATGAAATTCCCCAAAAAAATATTAATCAAATGATAAAGGGAGTATAATTACTAGGAGAAATTTATTCAAAAAGAAGAATCTACTTTCAAGAGAGGATGAATGCCTAGAATAATCTGAGGTAGAAGAGATAAAGTACTGCAAGGATCATAAAATAGATGCTTTGGTTGTAGTTGTCATAAATTAATTAATTGGATAAGAAAGTGACAATGAAGAAGGTGAAATTTAAGGAATAATTGATCTTCCGGAAAAATTAGAAGCTTCCCATTAAGATATAGATATTTTGAGAGCCAAAAGAATAAAGCTGACAAAGTTTTTCGTGATGCCAACCTCTTTATGTATCAGTAGGTAGAAGATAATTCTGAACTAAATGAAAAAATTGAAATGCCAAGGTCTTCAATTACAGAAATCGTAAAATAGGTGGTTGAGTACAAACTCATAACTGAAGAACATAAAATAAAAATTGATATTTTGACTGAAAATGGAAAACATCAAATCAAATGTATCAAACAGCTTGAATAATAATAAGTCAATATGCGAGGAATAATTGAAGATCAAGAGAAACTTCTAACTCTCGGTTCGTCATCAGGAAATAAGATCATAAAAGCAATATATAAGATGAGATTTGAGTAGAGTGGTCCATCAGAATATAAGAAACAATCAATTTGGAATGATAAGGATGGTATGTGGCTGGATCTAAAACAAAAATCACCCACTCCAAGATTGAATATTGATTTGGGTATGAATTAGAATTGGAAGATTCAGAGAACCCAAGGCACAACTAGTGATGCATGATTGCCACCTAAGAATGTACCTCACATAAGATTCTATTGTTTTGGTAATATGAGACACTCTCAAAATGTATAATCCATAGAAAATAGGTACCAAAGTGAACAAGACCAACATAGATGGTTATATAGAGATAAAAATTCAAGGTCATCATTTGATTTTCATTGTTTTAGGTGTAACGGAATCAGACGTATGAAAATATATTTCACATCAATAATGTTGAGGAATGTTCCAATGCTGATTGAATCTTCTCAAAAGAAGCAACCCAATGTATCTTCAAGAGAGATAAAAATTTTAAATTGATCTATAGCTTTATAGGATAAAGCTGGTCTATCACAAACTGAGGAAGATCAATATACCATTCCATGTCAGATATGAATCCAAATACATGGGACAAAAAGAATAGGGTAGAACAAGCAGTGGTTGTAGAAATTGTGTTCAAAGAATTAGATCCATCTAGGATATGGATCATTGATAGTGGATACACTTCCCACATGATGAGAAATAAGGATCTAGTGATAGGAATTAGGTATGAGAAAGAAGGTATCATAATATTTTCTAATGATGATGGCTTGAAAATTATTGGTTTAGGAAAATCCAAGTTTTGATGAAAAGACATGACACAAGTAGATGTATTGGTTTTTTAGAGGCTTAGTCACAACTAACTTAATGTAAGTCAATTGTGTGAATCAGGGCATGACATATGTTTTTCCAAGAAATTATGTATCATCAATGAAAATGATGGTTCTATTATGTTTCAAATAAAGCGTATGAAAGGAAATCTCTACCTCATGAGTGGAGAAGAAGATATGTTCTTTCTATCCAATGATGAAGAAAACAAGTTATGACATAAGCATCTTGGCCACATAAATCATGGTTCCTTGAAATATCCGGTGAAATATGATGCATCTCAAAATCTCCCTAGATTATAATGTGATTGTACCCATACATGGGATGACTATCAACAAGGGTAGATCATTCAAAAGACATACACTTAAAAGGATAAACGGTCAAAAATATTGCTTGAGTTGGTTCATATTGATGTGTGTTGTCCAATTTTTCCATGGGATATTGATGGGAAAAGATATTAAGTTCTCCTCATTGATGAATACATCAGAATGACATGGGTATCAATAAACACCCACAAATATGAAGTGTTCAGTTTCATTACAAGATATCTATGAAAATGTGAAAGGATTATTGGTTAGAAAATATGGACGATTCGAACATATAATGGAACATTGTTCACAAATAGTCAAGTGAAGGATTATGTTGAGAAACATGGGATAATACATCAAGTTTCAATAGTAAGAACTCCACAATAGAATAGAGTAGTTGAGAGAAGAAATCAAATTGTGAACAATATAGCTAGAACAATGCTCATTAAGAAAGATGTTCTAGAGATGTTTTGGAAAGAGGTAGTGATGACAACATTATATACATACAATAGAGTTTTATTGTTCCCAAAAGAAAAGAAAACTCCATATGAGCTATGGTATGTAAAGAATCCAACATTTAAATACTTTCTAGTTTTCAGATGTTAGTGTTTCATCTCAATAATGATAAACATATGATGTGTGAATCTCGTAGATATGAAAGAATATTTATTGTCTACTCAAAGAAAAAAAAAGCATATAACTGCTTCAATAAGAGGTTAAGAAAGATAGTTAAAAGTCATGATCTGAATATAGTAGAGAATGAACATAATCTTTAGAAAATACATGATCAAACTCAGGAGGATAGTGATAAAGAGATGAGCAGATCAAGAGATGCTCCAGCACAGCTGGATGATTTAGAAGAAGACTAAGATGATGAGAATAAATCACTGTCAACCCAGAGACCTGTAAAATGGGATGAAATTTATAGGCATAACATAATTGGTGATCAGACAGCCCCAGTGCAAAGAAAGAGATTTAAGTCTCTTAAGAAAGCATCATACTTATCACAAGTGGAGCCTAAAAGCTTTAATGAAATAGCTGGAAATGAGAATTGGGTATATGAAATGAATGAAGATCTTGACCAAATTGAGATGAATCAAACATGGAATATTGTTTCAAGACTAAAAGATAAAAATGTCATAGGGAAAAAATGGTTTTTTCACAACAAAATGAATAAATATGGTTTTGGGATTTGAAACAAAGAACAACTTATGTGAAAATGGCACAACCAGATAGAGGGTATAGATATCGAGGAAAAATTTTCACTTGTTTCAAGGCTAGAGAAAATCAGATTATTCTTGTTCATAGAAGTTCCAAGAATGTTTTAGGTTTTTCGGATGGATGTCAACTCAGCATTTCAAAACAGATTTCTAGAAGAAGTTTACTTTCAGAAACCATATGGTTTTCTCATCCATGAAGATGAGAATAGTGTTTTTCGGATTAAGAAGGTATTAAATGGATTGAAGCAAGCACTAAGAGCATGGTATTCATGGCTTTATCAATTTCTAAAGAATCTCGGTTTTCAATATAGTGGTGTTGATTACAATCTGTATTTAAACACTGGAAATAGTCAAAGTATGATGGTGTTGGTTTATGTCAATGACATAATCTTTAGTGGATCAGATGAAGCACAATGTAGATAGTTTTCTAAATTCATGAAAAGCGAGTTCGAAATGTTGATGATTGGTGAGATGAATGTTTTCCTTAGCTTACTGGTGACAAAAGGAAGGAATGGAACATTTATTTCTCAATCTAAATATGCCCAGGATGTTTTGAGAAGGTTTGGAATGGATAATTCCAAAGAGATGAAGACTCTGGTTGCTACCTAGTAGAAACTATCATGAGATGATGAAGTATTGTCAGTTAGTATAACAGAATACATAAAAATCATTGGAAGTATGTTTTATCTAACAGCGACCCGGAATGATATTGTATTTTCCACATTCCAAGAAGCCAGGTATCAAATCAACCCCAAGGATATCCACATGAATGAAGTAAAATGAATTATTTGATATATCAAGGGTGTAGTGAATTTTGGCCTAATGTATGATGACAAATATCAGCCATAGTTATTGGGATATACAGATGCAAATTGGGATGGTTTATCAGATGATAAGAAATCAACATCAGGCGGTGCCTTTTATTTTGGAGGGATGTGTATTTCTTGGTTAAGTAAGAAACCAGATTTCATTTCATTGTGCACCCAAAAATCTGAATACATTGAGGTTACTAAAGCCTGAACACAACTATTATGGATGTAGCAACAACTTGATGATATGGGAATTGAGGTGAAATCTCTAATCAGAATCCATTGTGATAATTCATGTTCTATAAATCTTCTCAAAAATCATGTTTATAACTCAAGGAAAAAGCCCATTGAAATCAAATATCATTTTATCTAGGAGAAGGTGGAGAAAGGGCTTGTGATTTTGGAGTATGTTCCTACAGAACAAGATTTTGCGGACATTCTAACAAAGGCCTTACCCAAAGAAGCATTTGAAAGGCATCAGATAGATATGGGATTCTAGTCGACTTCCCGCACTTGAGAAAGTGTGGATGTGGGAGCCCCACTCCCTAATGTATGATGTTTCTTTCCCTAATATAATGATATGTGTTCTTCACCCTATTGCAGACAACCTTGAAGTGCCCTTCAAATTTTTTGACAAAGGGGGAGAAAGAGTGATTATTCCCGGGGAGAAAAGTCATAGGGAGAAGCTGTTACATGAAGAAGAGAGATAGAGGATAATTAAATCTAAAGATTCAAGAAGTGATCAATCAATGATTATATATCACAACGGCTGAGGTTCGTATTGAAATAAGTTCATTGGTATCAGTGTATTTGTATGGTATCAGCAATTGGTGATTATCAATGAAGTGATTCATTGATGAAATTTCCATTATAATCTAGTTTCTCTAGTAGATCATGGATCACGTGGGCTTATATTATTTGATAAGTAAATACTAGATCTCTATCATAATCACATGAATCAAATGATGGTTAAAGATGGAAGGATCATTAATGATATATCAAAATGAAAAGAATTTTTATGAGAATAGTTTTCAACAAACCCAATGGAGGATATTTTTGGGTAAAAAACCTTCACGGTGTCCCCTTAGAATGTTTTAGGTTGGATAGTGTTTGTTGACAAATCCATATGATCGTGCATGAGAATGGTTGGTGTTTGTCAAGACAAGTTTTTAAGGTGGTGCTTTTTCCCTGTGATTGTAAAATTTTTGGGCCTCAAAATCGGGAGTTTGATGTTGGAGAAGGAAGGATTTATTCATAGGAGTAAATTGTATGAATAATATTGATGAAAATTGGTAAAGGATGAGAACCTCATACCACAATTCATGGACCGCATACCATGTTCCTGGAATGGTACGTAGAGCGGCGGGAATGGTACGTCAGAGCGGTTTGAGAAACTAAAAACGCTTCACAGAGGAAGGTGGTGCAGTTCTAGGATGGATTGACATTAGTATAGGAGATTGAACAAATAGAAACAAAGACAGTATGCGGACTGTATAAGAAAAATAGTTTTTGGTTATCGGTGGCAGAAGGATCGGTATGCGGTGAAGGATGGATTGAAGATTTGGTAAATCTTAGACTTGAGTATTTTGTGGGAATCATTGCCTATATAATAATTTCTAATTCCACCGATTACTATGGAGATAGAATATAATTTTAGAATAAATTTTTGATCTAGGATTTCCGAAAAGTCAGAAGGAAGTTCATGAGGGATAATTCCATGAAATCAAAAGTGGTTCTCATGGAAGAAATTATGACAAAGGTTTTTGCAGAGAACTGTAATCCACAAAGGAAACGGTAGGTGGAGGAAGAAGGCATGGTATGTGGATGGTTAGGGAGGTAATTCCATGAACAAATTATAGTTCACAGATATAGGGTGATTCGTAGAGGCAGTCCGCAAACAAAGAATAGTTCACGGACATAAGGGTTTTTTTAGAGGAGGTTCGCAGGATTAGTGCCTGGAGGCGATATGTGATAGCGAAGGTGGAGGCACTCTGTGGATGAAGGGCAGTTCACAGTATCAGAATTAGTGCTTGAAGGATGTGTTCCGCATACCAAACCCGGTACATAGTATGTGGGAGGATCATGTGGTTCGCGATTTTCACAAGAAGGCTAGAAAAAACATCAAATCAGTTTGCAAAAGTATTTTTCGATACCTAGAAGTACTCAGGTAGGTGGAATTCATTAATGGATAAAAAAGTGACTTCAACAGAGTATATACCAATAGTCGAGGATGCGGTAATTCATGATAACAAAGGGACCTACATATCCATAAACTATGTTTGACCTATAAGTCAATAAACTATGTGTGGATTCATTTCCAAGAGCAGTGAGAAAATGAAGTGGAAGATGGTGAAACTTTCCACCAGCAGTGAGCCAGAGAAAGAGGCATAGGGAGTGACCCTTGGGAATGCAGTGAGCAGACCCCAAACAATGTGAAGGTAGTGAGCTTGGGCATAGAAGATCTAGCCCAAACTTTGTACTCATTATTGGATGTCAACCTTAGTGAATTTTTACATTGGCACATAGTCGTCGTATAGTCCATAGACATAGCCCAGTGAGGGTGAACCAAGTAAAAATTGTTGTTTACTATGCATGATTTCATATATAGTTATATATTGCTATAGGAGGAAGATAGAATTTATTTCTTTCTAAAAATAAAACAATATCCAAAAGGGAGAACGTTTTAATCTTCCATACCTAGATTCACCCCACCTCCTCTCAGGGTATTCGACTTAGTATTCCTAAGATGATACCGTTTTCTTTATGTTATGATCCCAAGTGATTAATCTTAATCCTTATCTTTTATTTTATCATGTAATACCTTTGAATCACATGTTATGATTACTTATCATGTTTGTTCCATACTAGGTTTTTAGCTCACCCCTTTAGTTTAATTATTCCCCAAATTATCCCATGCAGTTTTAGGAGATCAAAAGGATTGAGGAACTCATTATAGAGAATAAAAAAACCTTTATTTTAGTATCAATTTGATGTATTATGAACCTATTATTACAAAGACACTAGGAATCATGATATTTGGGTTGTAATTATTGTAATTTTATGTTAAAAATCATTGGATAGTATGTGAAAAGGCTTGGGTCTCTATATCAGGGCCCAATTTCTTTTTATTTTCCTTCTTTTATTTTTCTTTTTCCCCTTTCTCCTTTCTTCATCTTTATTCCCTTTTTCATATCATGTACACCCCATTGGGATCCAATATTACATGGATGGATGAGATAGAGGGAGAAGAATAGAGATAAAAATAGGGAGGTGTTTTTATGGATCTTGGAAAGAGCCAAATAATCATGTGGCAACTACATAGTGTGTAAACGAATGAAGCTTTGGTGGGTTTTTCTAAAGGTAAGTTAATTTAAAATATTACTATAAATCCATATATATTCAAAAATTTCTATTTTTAGGTCCCTAATATGATTTTTAGGGACCCCTTAGGGGTTAATCTATAGTTTTTTTTTTGGGAAAACAGGGGTTTTAGGCCAATCTAAAGTGTTTTCTATTTAGAAATCTTGATCACACTGCGTGTGGTTCAATGAACACACTATGCATGGTTACATAGACACACACGACGTGTTCTTCCAATTTAGGGAAGAATAAGTTTTTTAAACTACACATTGTGTACATGGAGTACAAGAACATGTATTCATACATGGAAAAGTGGTTGGTTACTTTGAAGGACACCATATATAAGGGGGACGTGGTCCTGTTGTAGTAGATGGCTAATCCTCTTGTGTTCCCTAACCATGTAGAAGTACATGGAAAGACCCCATATATGCCATGGCCATGTAGTAGTACAAGTAAAAACCCTAGGTGTGCAAATCCATGTAGAAGTATATTTCCAGGAAATAGATTATGAAGTATATTCCATGTACTTATGGTACACACCATGTACTACCTCTTTGTTATTATTTTTGAGGATTTTAGTGATTTTTCATCCCAGATCCAGAATTGGAAAAAATAAGATTCTATTTTGATCAATTTTTAACATAAAACATGATAGTGGAGACCTTGGGGTGTTTTGAGGACTTCAAAGTGGCATTTGGGGCAATTGAGATTTGATGGAGAGGTTCTTCCTTCAGTAAAAGGATGTATCTATCTCTTGAGAGTGTGACACGAGATGAGACTCAAATGATGGTGGATTGAATAGTTGGAGGATAAAGAATGGTTTCAACAAGTTCCTTATTATCTGTATCTTTGGATGGTCAATGGTTTGGGGGACTGGGATGCGACTCGAGGAGGTGTATAGGTTTGTTCTTTAGGCCATAATATACTAGGAGCCTAAAACTGAGTTGTCCCACGAGCCATCTACCTAGATCAATGCTTAAGTGGTTTTTCCCTTATGTCAATATCCCTTTGGAGGTTTTATATTATAGGTTTGGGAGGCCATGTGATGTTAGATATAGGGTTGTGGTATGTGTGGCCCTTGAGAAATGGGTGTCAGCCCAAGACAATAGTTTCAGCTAGAAGTTCCCTAGAGGGATGCTTATGGTTGTGTTCTAACCCTGAGGATCCTAAGAGGGATGCATCCAATTGTATCATGTTTCTAAGGGTCCCATGAGTGGTTCTTCCAGTTATGATCTAGACTAGAGGCTCCCATAAAGGATTCCTCCATCTTCATATTTATCCATAGGATCCCAAGTGGGATACCTTTTCCCATGTACCATTTTTAAGGATTAAAAATAATTATTCCTCTACCTTCGTGTTAACTTAGAGGATCTCAAGAGAAATAACTTTACTTATGTGTTGACCTAGAGGATCCTGAGTGAGATAACTCTACTATGTATTACTTAGGTGACCCAAGTGGTTGACCAACCCTGAGTGAATGTGTTATGGCCTTGGGTGAGATGGTAGTGAGTTTTACCTCAGAACATAAACCGAACATGTGGTCCTGGGGGGCTATGATAGTGGAGATGGGTATGCATTCAGCTAACCCCACTCTTTTATTTATTCTTTCACCTAGTTACTATTAATGCAACTATGATTTCCATATATTCCTCATAGTTCTAGGCTTATAGTTCTGATGTGATGTGTTGGAATGGTGGGGAAACCTAGTGGTACTTCTAGGGACCTGTCTTGTAAGCCATATATGAATTAATTCTACTATTGAAGGAATGACTAGTATCTCTACGATTCCTCTCCATAGACCCTTGGAAGCATGGTAAGATAAAGATCTAATATCTGGTGCCACCATTTACAAAATTCCTAGTCTCTATAAGATTTCTCCTTGTATCATAGAAACAGAGTAGGTTATTGAGTGTATCGTGAAACCCCCTCTAAGTAAGTGTGACACCCAAAATGCCTAGAATGCTATAATACAGGTGATTATAGAGGTTATCGCGTAGTCGAATTTACCCTAATCACTGGATGATTGTGTCATCCCAGAGGATTAATGATGATATCCTTTATTTACTTCAAGTATACTCACTAGTATTGGGTGGAGTTACCGTGATGGAATTTACTAGAGTTGTCTAGAAATAGGCTGTTGAACTAGTCATTTAATTATTTTGAGTTATTTTCTCATATCGGGAGAGTATTCCTTATATATTTTATAAGGTTCATCCCCTTAGTAATTCATTCTACTTTACATAGTATTTATTTCCTATGAAATAATACCTAAGAATCTGATATTGGATTGGAATAGAGAACACTAAGATGTTTTTTTGGGTTCTACCAATTACTCATGCCTTTAATAGTATGCCTTGGATGCCGAGTTCCATACACATAGAATGTAAAATTGATAACCATAATTATACTTTGTATTTATTGGGGGAGAGTATGGGTAACCCTAGGTCTAGAATACGTATCCCCCTATAGTGACATAACATACGCAATGAAATTTTTAGCACTGTCTGAAGCAGGTATAGTCGATCATGATCATGGAACCAAAGATTTGGGTGGGGGGGTTTCACTTGTGTCTTAGCTAGTTTGGTTATATTTCATAATCATGAAGATATACTGGTATGTTATAGGTTTACTATTGGGGGTGACTTAAGGGAGATTTATTTCTCACTCCATGTACATTCGCCTATGTGTGTATTCATAACTTATGTCTACTTTTATGTTGATCAATGATTCATGATGGATAAGGTGAGGCATGGGGTTTCATGATTGTTTGGATCTTCTCTTGTGGAGTCTTACGACCAGGCTGGTGTAGCTCAAGAGTTATGGATAATGGGTATGTGACACATAACTACGTTGGAAGTGGAGCCTAATTTATTTAATTTTTAGCTATTTATTTTGTATATGTGGTCAAACTAGTGCGAGATTAGTTGTTGTATATATGGAATGGTTGTTTAGGATTTTACCACATTTCATTCATTATTATATCCTTATTTATAGTAATTGCTTCTTCACTATTATTATTTACTGTTATCGATGATATTGGGTTTTTTATTATATTTATATTACTCTGATATAGGTAATAGTCTCCCCAAAAAGACACAATAAGATCTCACTACTAGTTGAAAGCCTCTGGCGTATGTGGAGGCGTGTTTGAGGACATGTAGTGAATAGATCTGGGCACTGTTCATTGAGTGAGTTGAAGTGGTACATGACAAAAAATTTCACCTAAAATTTCCTAATTATTATTTAATTAAGTGATATAGACCTTATCTTATATTACATTTTAATTCCTTTCTTTTTCGTTCCACTTTCATAGGAAAATAAGTTTATATTATTTAAATAATTTAAGTAATTCCTCGAATGGTGTAATATATTTTTCTATCTGTACATTTTATAGATAGTTATAAATATGTATATAATGAATATATGTAATATTTATATCCTAATTAATATTATATAAATGATGTAACAATGATCAAGATGAAAATGAAATAACTTCCAAATCAAAAATACATGAAAATTAAAGCAATTAACACCTAAAATGATATAGATTGTGAAATATTATTAATGAACTGGTGATAATATGATATAAGTAAACAATTTGTGGTATTATATGTTTTAATATGGTTCTAGTATATAATTATAATAAATTTAAATTTATTATATATGAAGTTAAAATAACATACAAAGCAAGATGGTCTGGAGGTAAGAGTTTTATCTTATGATCTCATTGTTTACAAGGATTTTTTATGCTTAAATTTATAATGATGAAATTATATGATCTATGTCTCAAAAATCCCATGTATTTTATTATACTAGTTTTATTAATAGATATTATAAGTATTCATTTAATTTTCATCTCTTTAAGCACTCAATAGTATGAAAGAATTTTCTTAAAGAAAACTAGCCTTGTTTCTTTATTCAGCAGGGAATATTTTTCTTCCATATCCATATATTATTTAAAATATTTTCCAGAAGGTTTTTACTATTATACAATGATTGATTAATCTAATTTTTACCAATTTTTAAATTTATTTAAAATGGTTTAAAATTTATCTTATTATCATTTTCCGAACAAGGTACCATTTATCAAAGACGTGAATGAAATATTTGTTTTAACATATACTACATTAATAGATTTTACTATGGTTAGGAATGATTTTATATTTAAATATTCCTTTACAATTTTCCTTAGTTCTTTTCATAGAAAATTGTTTCCTAATATTTTGTAAATTTTTATATTTTAAATATGTGATTTCAAAATGAAAAAGGTATTTTCTTCAAGAAATGTTTTGCGATCTTTTAATGGTACTTTAATATATGAAGACATCCATTGATGTTACTTATGATTCACTAGGGATATTACCCAATGAAACCATATTATTCTTTCATTGAATCGTTATTGATTATAATGATTAAATCTTAATGTAAATCATTTTCTTTTCTATGGGATAAGTTGTGAGGAAATGATAATTTTTTTACAACTTTGTGGCATATATATATGAATGGATAATGATTATTTTATGGGTTGTTCTGTTATATCCCTCAAATATATTGGGTAATTATTAGTATTGTAACATCCCAAAATAGATTCCACAAAAGTAGTTCTCCAAGTCGATTATCCATAAGGCCTCAATAACTCCTCTCCATATGTCAAAGGCTTCCAACTAGAAATTAGGGCCTATAGTGTACCTGTGGAGAGTGTATTCCCTCAAATTGAATTTAAAAATAACTAAATATAATCTAAGAAGTAAATTAAAAAAGTGGGGAAGTAGTAAATAAATTAAATGAATCATGTTGTAATAATAAAAAAAATCTATAATATCCTGAATAACGATGTCATACATACAACACTTTTCACCCATTTGGGCGACCATACATGATTGAGGACATAAAAGAAACTGAAATAATCTACAGGGATCTACTACAAACTCCATGGAATACAACATTCTATATCTCTAGGATGAAATCAATATGCTCCAAATCGATCATAAGAATTCACATGAGTGTCTCTTCTTGATCATGATATCTAGGCCTCAACACTACCCATCATGTAATATGTGGTCAACCTGATAAGTAGACATTAGGTCTTCATTAACACAGAGGTGCACATAAAGGGGTGAAAAATAATCTTAGTAGTCCACCCCAATGATAAACCTATAAATTCACTTTCATAATTGAATGCTCATTCAGTATACTCATCCTAGCAAAGAAACAATGAGAAATATAAATCAAATATATTAAGTGAAACCAGAGTCGATCCTTGGGTGCATGATCTTGGTCAACAGGGTAAGGTGATATAATGTATATCCATATTTATTTGTCTATATATATATTCCCATAAATATATACACACACACACATAAATATGTACATACATGAGTAAGGTGAAGGAGATAACATAACTCATTAGCAGTTGATCCTTGGGTCCATAATCCCAATCTTCTGGACATCCTATGAAAAGAGAATTGAGATAGATGTAATACCAATCAATAAATGTATAATTAATCAGATCTCTAGGTATATAATTCCAATTAGAAATACCTTATTCGTTAAATGTTGGAAATGTCTCTAAGTAAGAATGTCTCCATAGGGGGATACATGTCCTAACCCTGGGTTTATCCATACTAACCTCCAATCAATATAATAGAGGACACCATATACTAATGGAAAATCATACAAATGTGGAATTAAGAAAAATTCCAAAACAATCAATCCATGTGTAATCTATTCCGATGTCTAATTTGTAGGTCCTGGTTCATGAGAAACCACAATATTATAACTCAAATAAGCCCTAAGGGTATGACCCTCATGTGATATTTAAGGAATACTCTCCTGATCAGGTATATCAACATAAAATAATTCAATAAATAGATCAATAGCCTACTCCCAGACAAGTCTAGAGAGTATCTATAATGGTTTGTCCATCGATCCTAGGGAGTATCCTAGGCATTAAAAGAGGTGATCAAGTCCATACTTTGGGAGCTCATTAGTGTTCTGCTGCATGGGGAAAATGTTCCCACCAAACAAACTTTTGATCCTTTATGAATGCTAGAGTACTATCCATTCATAGAGAGACCCAATATAAGAGGGGATCCAAGGCACTATTTGTAACCTACCTCTATATCTCTATACATTGTGGAATCCTAGTGATAAATGGGACTTCCAGTAATAGTAATAGTTACATTGAATCTAGTAAATATCTAGAGACGTACCCCGGGAAGAATGTCTAGAAATCACAATAGAATAAGGATTAGAAGACAGATTCCATGTACTAAATCTGGATATCCTAAAATAGTAAGGATCAATAGTCGGATCCTATTAATCATAATAAAATAATATTCAAAATAAATGCATCAACACTTGTGTTGTTGGAAGTACATTTGGCACCCCAATATATGAATAAGATGGATCCTAGGAAGTACATATGGGTATCCCAAAGAAGAAATAAGTGTCATGAGAGGTTCATCTACCACCAACCAGGAATAACCACTAGTAATCATCACTGCATCATCAGTAAACAAGTGAATGCATAAGTAAAATATTGAGGGTGGATGAATATCCAAATCCACTACTACAACCACAATCTCATGGATTGCAAGTTCGTTATGGGTACCAGGGTGACACCCGCTACCAACACTACTAAAACCCACAACACACTAGCTCACAGTTAGTAAAACATTGGGGCACCCACTGGGCCCCTCATGTCAAGTCACAAAAAAATAATCATGCTTGAGATCCTTGGAGGTGGTACATGTTGGAAGAAGCATTCTACATGGTACCCTAAATAAAATTAAATAGGTAGAGAGATCATATGGGGGATTCCCTAGGTCAGCATGTATGTGAGGGTGTCCCATCGGGGACCCTCAGTAATTGTAAGATATATATTAATCTAACATGGGATCCACTAGGTCAAAAGATAAGAGGATATGTCCTATAAGAGATACTAAGAAATAACTAACTTGATGACCTCCTAGGCTAGAAGGGAACATATCGAAATGGAAAAATCCAAAAGGGGAAATATAAAAATTAATTAGTAAAGTAAGATAACTCATGTACCATCTTATATCAATGGGTATCACTCATATGAGACAACTTGATTCAATTACTTGAGGAAGAACCTCTTTATTTGGAGAAAATTATGAAACCCATCCTATGAGTCCTCAAATCACCTCAAGGGTTTCACCATAATGATATATGCAGAAATATAACAAAAATGGACTACTCATGTTTCCATTTCTGACTCATGGGAATGAATATATCATAAACCATTAAAGGGTAGCAAGAGGGTAGTACACGGTGTGTACACTCGGTACTCGATGTGTACTACCAAAGCCCCACCTGGGTGTGTACTCCAGCTGTAATTGGAATGTAAAAGCCTAATTACAAAGTGTTTAATTCATGTACATGATGTTTACCCTATATAGATTACATGAATATGGTCTGAACATGGTCTTTCCATGTATTTTTTCTAATCATTTATCTCTACATGGTGTGCGACCCACATGGGGTCTATTTGTGTACTTTACATGGCCATGTGTCCCTAAACGGGTTTTCTGGATGGGGACTCAACTATACGACTAAGTCCCAGTACAGAGATTGTATACCCCATACATGGAGTACACTTATAAAAAGATAATCATTCTCAAATGGTAAGAACACACAGTATGTGTTCTTGAACTACACCATATGTGGTCGGGATTTCAAAACCAGAAGCCCCTCAAATCGGACCGAAACCCTATTTTTCTCCCCAAAAGATATAGATCGACCATAATGGGGTCCTAAGTATTAATAAAATGGGTTTAAAACATGAAAATGTTAAATATATAGGTATTTATTTCATAACATTAAAACAACCTACCTTTGGATGGAATTCATCAAAGCTTCGCCCATTTCTGTGATCCACAGCTTCTGCATGATGAACCAGCTCCACCCGAGCTCCACAGAAGCACCTTTGCTTCTACCTCTATATTTTCCTATATCACTATACCTTTTTAATATTTTGTACTTGTGAATTATAATTCCTAGAATAATTAAAAATAATCCAGGGGGAAATAAAAAAAAATACGAAGAGGAAAATAATAAAAAGAAAAGAAAAAAAAGAAAAAGAAAAAGGGACTTGGCCTGGACATAGTGCCCAACATGACATTATAAATCACTTAAGAAAATATCCCCATTATTGAATCAATAGAAGAGATGGAATATCAATCAAATTATTTATTCAAAAGATACGTCAAAAAAAACCAGCACAAATAAATTATTATTTAATTAAACATATATTAAATATTAATTATTCCACACAAATTAGAATGGTTTGGAATTATAAAAAACTTAAATCCTAGGATGAAAACCATGTTATAACACTATAAAAGTTGTCAAGATAATTATCTGAGATCATATTATGGGGGGAAATTTCCATTTTTCCCCTTATAAGCATTTGAAAGAAAAAATTAAATTTTTTACTCAAAATTGCAGTCTAGAAAAACATGGGTTCTTGTAATGTTTATGAGATCAAAGGATACATGGGAGTTTATCTTATGACTAAACCAGGTATAAAGGTTTTTATAACAATATTAAGAATGGATGAATTCATCGGTGGGTAGGATTAATATAATATTTACATGATTATGAATATTCCACACTTTATACTACTCTCTTATGACATGTTTTTTTGTTATGATATATTCACATAGATCATGATATTTGTTTATTCTATGATTAATATATTATAAATTTATAACCTTTATGAAATTATTATTATATATGAATTGATGGATATGATTTTCAAATGTTAAGATCATATCTTTACACCCTTATGTTCATTTATACTTATATATGATCACTGATTGATATATCCCATGTTTACCATTACTGAGAATCAGAGAACACTGTTTATTATCTTTCATTTCCTAAGGTTATGGAGAAAGGATTTAATTAGGGTATGAAAAAGAAGTGTACTTTTTAGACGAACTTCGTGGGATATGTTTAAAATATTTCACAAAATAAGATAGTTATATATATTTCCTTCAAAGACAATAAACCTATAGGGTAATGAGGCATGTATTATTATGAGATGTATTGAAAACCCTTGTAAAATTATTTAATATTTATGTATGTTATTTTTTGGTCACCTTAGTTGGAATTAGATAAGGGTTTAGTTATTTTTGGAGATCATAATAAAAAGAAACTTTTTGAAAACCCTGGGGATAAAACTAAATATAGGATAACATCCTAAAGCTTTGGTAAAGTATATATTGTGGGGTTTTACTGGGAAATGCATCCATGTTTAGATACTATAGAGTGGATGTGAATATGGAATATATTCACCTAGGGGTAACAACTTTAATAGGGGTGTATCGGTTATTACCTTGATCATCCCTGGTGCATGGTGAGTAGACCTAATACTGCACACCTGGCTAGAAAATTGTTGAGGATATGCTTGGTTTAATTCACTTTTTATTTATTAACCATTATAAAGGATTTGAATAGATAATGACCATATACGACCTAGGTTAATACTAATGAAAATAAAGTGTCATGATTTAGACATCCTATGACTGATATTTCATGATTATATTATTTCTCATTATGATTATTTTTTCACACAATGATTTTTTTCTTTTAGTCAATGTATAAAAAAAGATGAATTATGTTAATGATGAATGTAATAGGAAATGAAATGATTGTTTCTCTAAGAAACTAACCATTATGGAATCTAGAATGAAAAATAATTTTGTTATACATACTCAAATTTCTAAAGTTTTGAATCATGTTGAGATTCTAAATGAGAATATGAGGGAAAATATATTGTTGAGTCCTTTATGAGGAAACTATCACATTATTTTAGTGGGTACACTGATTAACTAATTTATGGGCAATTTATTTGTACCTCTGAAAATATATTTTCTATTCTCTAGTTCTTGGAGTTTATAAATTTTATTTTGGTCATTTATCATTTGGAAGATCAATCATATCAATGGTTGATTCTTATGATGAACATGAGGAAACATAAACAAATTGACACTATGGAGTGGGATGAGTTTAGGAGGTTATTTTTCAATATTTTTTTCCTCATATTATTTCTATGAGAATAGAGATGGAATTCTTTTATCTAAAATAGAGGGATGATAAATCCATTTATACCTTTGGGGAAACTTTTACTATACTTTTGAGGTATGATTCTAGTATTATCCTCCAACTTGTAAGCTATATTGATCAAATTTTCAATAGATTAAAACCAAAACTATGAAGGGCGTTTTCAATAGCATACTAAACCACGTGTCATCTACTAGTTCCCCGATCCATTTCATTATGAGACCTCAAGTGTGAATCCATGCACACCATAGGCTTCCAACTAGCAGCAAGGGTCAAAAATGTTATGTTGGGAGACTATTCTCTCTTTTTCAAATAAATAAAAAAGGCGAAATCAATATAAAAATGACCAAAATAATAAAAAAATAATAATTAAAGACAATAATCACTAAAATAATCTCAAAATAGAGAGAATGACAATAAACCAAATAAGTTGATATGTTATGCCACATATGTGTCCAATATTGAAGGAAAAAAATAAATACAAACTAAAAACTCCTAACTCGGTCCTAAAATCATGTCTATCTCCCGCATCCATGACCCATACCAAATCCTATATTTTCCATATAATATAGGGATAAATCTCTTATCATATCTTGAAAACATGAAGTCTAATCATGTATCAATAGCTGCCCCATGTAGGGCATGATTAAAACTCATTAGGCTACCACCAACGGTGTTTAAATCAATATATAGTCTATAATAGTGTATGAAGTTGTGTAAATAATTAAAGAAAAAACGATGAATGTAAATAGGTTTCACATTTATTAATCAATAGTTAACCACATTGTCCCTCAGGTTCATGGTGACACTAAAGCCAATCATTCCTACTTCATCCTATACGGAAGTCTGAACCATACACAATAGGGATTTCACATTTTATTATTTCATGGTATATAATTATTCAAATAAATTATAATTTCATTTTAGTACCTTTTAGCATTAGTCTAAAGACCATTATCACAAATTCGTAAAGAGTTGGTCTGGTATCATTATAACTGGTACATAGAGCATCAATATAGCCCCTAAATATTGAGTACTTGGAGCATCAATCCAACACCAATTCACATGCATTCATTAGGGGAATAGATAATTAGTCTATCCACCCACAGATAATGAATATCAATCAAACACCCATGAATCATTTTTCACATATAAATATCAATTTTCAACATTAATGATCCTTTTTATTAAACATTATCAACATGTAAAACCATTTAATTTATCAATCAAAACCATTAACATTATTTCAAACCTTAATAATTTAACTCAATTACCATCAATAATCTCATAACTCATTAACCTTTGATGGTTAATCTAGAAAATCTTTTTAACAAGTTAACATTCTAACACATTCATAATTGGTTTAATTTCATAAACCATATAATTCCAATTTTTTATTCCATAATTATCATTTTAAGGAAATTAGAACACCACATGGGTTTCTGTCATGTCCAGACTCATAATATGCAATGGATTGAATAGTATTCGAGAAGGTTCTCTCAAATTTATAGTGATTTAATTAAATTTTCTGATTTAAAAGAAATTTCACAACAAGAAAAAACAATGATACAACTAAAAGCACAAGAAAATTATCAAGACTATGGGAATTAGCATATGTACTACCAACCTTAGGGCCATTTACATAAACAATCAAAGACACTATAATATTCAATATATGGACATGGATCTTATTTCCATTAATAGATCCATCCATAAAAAATCACAACTCTCATAAAGGAACATAATAATATCCATAGCAGATTAGGTCTCATATTTCGAAAAAGAGAAGGAGAGGAGGTCTAAGAATAATGGAAAATTGCTTAGACTTATCAGTGAATCTAGATCTTCAATGGGATTTAAATTGCCTAAAACTTGATCTCAAGTCAAAGGGGTTCACCCCTCAAGCCTTAGAAGGGAAATTAATTAGAGATTTAGGAATATTATGCAATTAAATGGGGTAATGGGACTTAATATGAGTTATATAGAAAAATTTCAGATATAAAACTTCATGGTGAATGGTTAGGGTGCATGATTAGTTAAGTTGTGTGCTAACCGTGCATAAGCTACTATCTCAATCCAACCCCTCACTTGGTTTTCTCGTAATGAAATAAAAATCTTATGCCAATTTTACTTTCCCCTATGTTAATCATAGCACAATTTACCTTTGGCATCCACATAGATTAGAAATACCATGGGTGAAACGTGTGGAGCTATTTTCCCTCCCACCACGAGTTGCACGATTTTCTGTATGGGGGGGGGGATATTTTTACTAACCATGATCAAACCATGAACCTATAGAAAAACTCCAAAGCATGTAAAAACCTCTTGAAACATAACACAACCATTATATATACTTAAAATACATAAATAATGGGTCATGTACTTGAAAAAAAATGAGAATGGAAGGTCCAAAGAAAGGATGGGATCCTACAATCTCCCCACCTTGTAATAGCTTATCCTCGACCTATACTCTTAAGAATCATTAATATTTTGAGGTAAAAATGTTAGGCAATTAGGGTCACATATCTGCTTCCCTCTCCCATATTTCCTCCTAAACAGATCCATGATACTACAACACTCGAACTAAAAATATAATCTTTCCTCACAAAACATTATTACTACATCCCACTATAAAAATCATATTCTCCTCAAAGGATAGATCAACCTCAAGCTCAAAAATGTCAATAGTTATCATGTGATAATGGTCAGGGTGGTATTTCCAAAGTTGTGACACATGAAAAACATCATGCATATCATTGTTACTCTATTAAATATCTAATATATACATCACTAGTTTGATATTGTCCACAATCTCAAATGGTCTGATAAAAATAGGTGTCAAATTTCCCTACTTCTAAATACAATGGTGACCCAATCTCGATGACACCTGAATGAAAACACGATCACCCATAGTAAACTTAAGAGGTCGATGACGTTGATTAGTATAAGACTTCAATCGACATTGTGTTTTATACATACATTTAAAAATAAACTAAACATATTCTTATGTATCCTACACGAGACTAGGTTCAAACAACTTTGACTCGCCTACCTCCATCCACCATAAAGTTGATCTGTATGGCCTACCATAGAGTGCCTCATATGGTTCCATCTGAATAGTATCTGGCTAAATTTTCCTATAGGAAAACTCAAACATCACTAAACTTTTCTCCCAAAACCTACCAAAATATCGGAGACATTCCCACAACATGTCCTCCAAAACTTAAATAGTACGTTCTAATTTCCCATCTGTCTGTGGGTGACAAGATGTACACAGAAACACTTGAGTACCATCACCTTCTACAAGCCTTTCCAGAAGTGTGATGTAAAACATGGATCATGATCTGATACTCTACTTCATGGAACCATATGGAATTGAACTATCTCCCTTACATATAAATGGCCCAATAGATCAATGTGGAAAGTTTCTCGAATTGGAAAGAAATTGACCACTTTTTTTCAATCGGTCCACAATCGCCGATATCGCAGCATTCTTATGAGGGGTCCTCATAATAGCTACCTCAAATTACATGGTGACATCATCCCATTTCCTCTCTATAATGTGAAAATCCTCTAAAATACTAACAGGTCACTAATTCTCAACCATAACATACAAACAGGTGTAGCATCATGTCACAAAACTACAATATCATTATTCATTCCCAACCACCAATATTATATACAAAGGTCACGATACATCTTTGTCAAATAGGGGTTCACCACCCACTTTTATGCATGAAAATCACACATCATCTTTTCCTTCATACAAGTAGTCAAAACGACATGACCCTAAACATAGATGATTTGATCCTCATCTATAGTTTAATTGGGAGGTGAATCCCCACATTCCAGGATTTCCCTCAAGTAAAAACTATCCAGATACTCATACTAAATTTCACGATCCAGATCAGAAGTGTAGGTTCTAGGAATAAGGACACATGGGGTTTTGGGTTATGGACCCACCACACTTCCTTTGTTCCACTATAATACCACTTTGTAACATCCTGACCTGAGTGCCACATACTGATGCCACATGCTAGTTTGTTATGTGAGCTCAAGCATGCCTCCCCATATTCCAGATGATTCTAAATAATATAAAGGTTATAATATGTTATGTGTTTAGAAAATACCCTCTTTTTAAAATAAATTCAACAATGAAAATGAATATACGAACAAAAAAAACAAAAAAAAAACAATAAAGAACAAGCATCACATGAAGAATTCCAAAATAGTGAAAATGATCATAAACCAAAGCAACAGATATGTCAGGAAACAAATATTTCCAGTTTTGAATGAAATCCAAAAATAAAGACATACTGAAAACTCCCAAGTGGGATTCGATATCATGTTTGGTTCCCTCATCAATGATCCTTCCCAAATCACAAATCATCCATCTAACAAAGGGATCTTACCCTTATGTTATCCTATAAACATGAATTCCACTTAGGTAACAATTGGAAACCTGAGTAGGGTATGAGTACAACTTTGTAGGCCACCACCAATGGTGTCTAAAGAAATATCTAGTCTATAATAGTTTATTTAGTTGTATAAAGAATAAAAGATAAAACAATGAAATTAAATAGGTTTCATAATTAGTGATATTTATTTAACCACATTAAACCTCGGGTTCATGATGACACCCAAGATAATCATACCTTCATTAGCCCATGCAGTAGTTTGAACAATACACCATAGGAATTCCAAACCTTATTCTTTCATTGGATTTAATTATTCAAATTAATTTCAATTTCATTTCTATACCTTAGAGTGTCAGTACAGGTACCATTATCATGTATTATTGGATTTCTAGTCCAACATCATTATCAAGGGAACTTAGAGTGTCATTCTAGCACCAGAATATCAGGTACATAGAGCATCAGTCCAACACCAATTCATATGAATACATTAGGGGCCTAGAGAAATAGTCTGGCTACCCATGTATGAGAAGATTCGGTTCAACACCCACATATAATTTATAACCTAAATATATCAGGTTTGAACATTAATAACCCCTTTTTTTTACCATTCTCAACATGTTTCACAATTTTATTTATCAATAAAAACCTTTAACATCATTTCAACACATAACCATTTAACCTAATTACAATGAATCATCTCATAACTCATTAAGCTTTCAAGGTTAATCCAAACAATATTTATAGAAAGTTAACATAAAAAAATTACAATTTATTTAATTTCATAAACCCTCTAATTCCCCTTTATTATTCCATAATTATCATTTCAAGGAAATAGGCACACCCCATTAGATTATATCATTCCTGGTCTCATAATCTCAAATGGATCCAATGGGATATGAGAACAGTCTCTAAAATTTATGGGGATTAAATTAAATTTTTTAATTTAAAATCAATTTCATAACATGATAGTGAAATGATACAACTACAAACACAATATCATTCTTAATACTATGAGTATTATCATATATGCCACCGACATTAGGGTTGTTGATGAATACAATGAACGGAAAAATGATCTTCAAGATTTGGGATTGAATATCCTTTGCATCAATAGTTCCAAACATAAAACATTAACAACTCCCATCAAGGAACATGGATCTATCCAAAATAGATTAGATATCAGGTTCCAAAAAAGAGAAGTAGAAGAGATCTAAGAAGAATGACCAAGATCAAGGACTTACTAGAAAATCTAGATCTCTAACGGGCTTTGAATCACCTACAAATTTCTCCCATTTCAAATGGGATTTCATAGGAAGCCATAAGAGGAAAAGGAATTTGATATTTAAGAATATTTGGAAATTAAAAGGGGTTCTATGACCTAATCAAAGTTATATCCATAAATATTGGATCTAAAAATTCACGGTGCATGGTTAGAGTACATGTTTAGTCAAACTGTGGGCTATGTGTGTAAATACCATTATCTCATGACAACCCCTCAAATGGTTGGCTCACATGGTTAGAAAAACTATGTTCCAACCATGTTTTTACCCTTTGTTCATAATCTCATAGTTTCCCCATGTCATCTGCATGGATTGTCTAAAACATGTTCCAATCATGTAAAGCTACTTTCCCTCCTTCCACAAGCCACACAGGTTCTTGGATGGGGTGAACGACTTATACTAATTGTGTTATAAATTCACTCTTCCAAAAAAGTCTCCAAATAATTCCAAGACCCATTCGAACCTTCAGAAACTTAACCTAATCATTATATATACTTAAAATAAAGAAGGGTCAAATACCTAAAAAAATGAGAATGGAAGGTCTTGATAAAGGTCAAGATTTTACATTATCCATAAGATAATTAAGTATCTATGAAGAAATAACATTATGTGTTATAAAGTTATAAATTGATATTAGAGTCACCCATCAGTCTCATTGTTTTGAAAAGAAAAGAAAGATGGAATTCAAAAAAAATCCAATAATCAAAACCATAGAGGGAAGAATATTAGTGTTTCTTTATTCCATAAGTGTGAAAAAAAACAGAGGAAATTATCTTAAGGGAACTTGTAAATGATTTAAGAATATAATTTAAGGTCATCAGGCTATTGAATTTCAAAGTGATGGAAAAAAATTACCTAATTTTGTGAATGAATATAATTCTCCATAGAATGCACCAACCGCACTCATGTGTTTTAAATGCAAGGAGTATGGGAATCATTCCAACATGTGCTAGAATATGAGGTTTAATGATGATGATCCATTTTTGCAACCTATTAAGCCCAGAGACATAGGTAAATCTCATGTGATCATTATCTTCAACGTGGGTTACGAGAATGAAGTGGTGGAAGATGAACATGTCATCCACTATAGAAATGTTACTGTTTTATTTGATTCTAGTTCTAACCACTATTTTATATTTAAAAATTTTATATGTATATCACATTACCACCTCAGTGATTAAATGTTAGATTATCAATGAAAACACATAATGGTATGATAATCGCATCAAAATTCTATTATTATTGTCCAAATGAAGTTTGTGGGAATATGATTCTTGAAAATCATTTCATTCTCCATCTAGTTGAATTTATTGTGATTTTGGGCATGGTTTTGATCTATATATATAGATAAAACATCAATTTTACAAGTAATTGAAGTCACATTTCATATTCTAAATAAAAATATAATTATTTATCAGTGTTAGGATGAATACAATCTTCCAAAAGAAATTATTTTTATTTATGGGTCTTGATTATTATTCATAAGGGGTAGTTAGTTTATGTATTTCTATAATAGTTCCCCAGTCTTCCTATAAATTTTTAAGTTGATTTTTAAATATAACTCATACCTGGTGTTGAACAAATTTCAAATACTCTATATAGAATGGACTCGATTGAGTTGTAGGAATTGAAGAAGCAACTATAGGAGAATCTTGATAAGGGTTTTTTTGGATAAGTGTGTCACCATGGTGTGAAACAATTATTTATGATAAGATGTGAAATGCCTGGATCGGTTGTGATCACTGAGAGGGGAGGGGTGAATCAGTGATAACCTTTTCTTTTTAAGAATTGTTCTCTTTGAATTATAAATTCAACCTCTGCAGCTGGTTAAGGCCTAGATCTACTATTTTAGGGGTGCAGTGATAATGAAAGCACATAACACAGAGATTTACAAGGTTCGGTACAAAGACCTACTCCTTGCCGTGTTGGTTACACCCCCCAACACGGATTCTTCAATATGCCAAAAGATGTTTACACAGTAATTGTTTATACCCCCCAATTACAAGTTGGTTAAACCCCCCATCTCCACAACATCATCTTCATCATGGATCCACTTCACTTCTTCAAAGGAGTTGTTCAAAACTTCAAGTAGCTTCAACAGTCTTCAAAAGATCTCGTTGGTCTTGCTCACCAAAAACCCAATCACTTAGAATGATCAGTTCTTTTGCAATCACACACTTAAGTGTGTACTCTTCTTCTCAAGGTTGGTCATATTCACTTGTGCACACACAAGGCTAAGCCTCGGGTCTTCCTCCTTGCACACACACGCCCAAGTGTGGTATATGCATCACCCAAACTCAAACACCAAAAGAGGCGCGCAAGGGGTGCGGCCTCACTTCTTCAATAGCCGCACAAGGTGTGCGGACGGCCTCTGTCACGCAGGGCGTGACACCCGTGGGCACGCAGGGTGTAACCAAGCGAGGGGCGCGCAAGTACACTGCCCGAGCTCTTCTTCCTGTCGCGCAAGAGGTAGCGCGCAGGGGACTTCTTCGGGGCCTCGAGTGGCTCCGGGATTCTCAGTCGTGCAAGAGGCTGCGCAGAGGTACTTCACGTAGCTCAGATGGCTTCGCGGGACTCTCGAGTTCTCAAAGAATCAGCAGCATCCTTTCAAGCGCCTCGGGTGATCCTTTTATAGGCGAGTAGTGTGAATGAAGTCCGCGGGATCCAATACTCGAATGCCCGAAATCATCAGCATTTTGAAAACTTCAAACAAATTAAAAATCATCCGCGTATCTCATTTTTTATTCTCTGTCCAACGTGAGTTTCCTTCTTCTTCGGTTTCCTTCACGTGCATGCGACTTAGAACACATGCATGGACTTCTGTTTAGGATAATCCATACAAAACATAAACCATCATGGCCTCGCACCTCCGGTTGCTTCGGCCAACCTCGAATTCTCTCCTTTGTTGCATGCAGAGTCATTTTAATGCATGGACATGTTCGGTGTGGCCAGACGAGCTCATTGGTGTCTTCGGCTTCTTCAGAGGTGGCCGGAATCTCAAAATCCATGCTCGGGGAGCCACTGGTTCAGTGGGGGACGTCGGGTGGCACGGGGTGTCCTTGGCTCAAGCTCGAGGAAGGAGATGCCTCGGAGCCGTCGGATCTGGCGTTGATTGAACTTGGACGGCCGAGATAAGATCTCGAGCGGCGAGATGCGATGAGCGGCGGAGATCGGCCGAGCGATCGAACGAGCGGCTCAGATTCAATCCGCAGCAAAAATCTTTGTCCCACATCGAAACGGGTCGCGGAATTCTCGAAGTTTATCAAAGTTCTGCTCCCATAAACGGCCAGTTGAATCTCCTCCCCTCTCGTTGCCGCCCCGCACCGAGTTCTCCCTGCGGGCGCGCTTTGCGCCCAGTTCTGCTCCCTGCGGGCGCGCTCCTACGCCCCTACCGCGCGGGCGTGACACCCCTGCGTGGCCTCAGGGATTATACACGGCCCCGACCTTCTGCCTCAGGGATATGCTGCCTTGGCCTGAGGGTTCCCCATGGGCGTGGTGACCTCGAGTCCCACATGAGCCTTGGGTGATGACCCTCGGCTGGCCTTCCTTGGTGGCTATTTTTTGCTACTTAAAAACACAAGTGCTTTGTTAAGAAAAACAAAGTGACAAGTGTAAATGCCAATTTCCATTAAATCCATCTTCTAAGACATTCCCCTCATCTATTCTTCTTCTTCATTAGAATTCCTCCAATTCTCTTCAACATTTATTCATCACTTTGGAATGGAATTCCCGAAGGTTCTTCATCTTCAACAGAACTCCTGAATCAAAGATTTCTTCAATGTGCTTCATTGATCTAATCAGAGATCAAGTTGGAACTTCTTCAGATTCACATGCACTAAGTGTTAGTGCATGGACTTCTTTACTCCACTTCATCCACTTAGAACTTGTGGATGGATCATCTTCATCTCTTCATGAATTGTTATGACAATGCATGGTCTTCAAACATTGTTGTGACATTGTATCCAGTTGATACAAGTTCTTGGAACTTTAAGAACAGCTCAACAATCGTCTGATTTAATGATGCATCTCCAACCATTAGTCTTCAAGCTCTACGTCATCAGTTGACACATAGTGACATGTTATTGACAACAAATGCAATCACTTGGGCACAACAATCTCCCCCTTTCTATTTGGTTGTCAATACTCCGAAGCACATCTTGAAGAATGTCACAATGTGTATGTGTTGATTATTTCTCACCCTTATTGGACAACAAATGCAAAGGGATGAATAGGAAGTCATTCCAAAAATGCATAACTGCTTGACTCAGCAACTAATGCTCCCCCTCAAGGGATGCACTCATCTCCTTCAATTCCCTGCATGTCAGTACAAAAACATATAAATTTAGGGAATAAGGAGGGACATTTCTCTTCCTCAAGTTAGAGGAGAAGGCTGAACATGATGTTTCAGCCTTAGTTCAACAAATCTTTCTGTAGGCATAGCTTTGGTGAAAATATCTTCCACCTGATCTTGAGTAGAAATGTAGTCGAGATTGATGTCTCCACTGGCGACCCTTTCATTGATGAAATGATATTTTATATCAATATGCTTGGATCTGGAGTGTTATATAGGATTCTTAGACAATCCAATTGCACTTTGATTATCACATAAGATCCTCAATGGTTTTTCAGCTTTAATTCTCAAATCTGCTAGCTGCACCTGCATCCAAATCATTTGTGTACATGCATGTGTAGTTGCCACATACTCTTCTTCGGTTGTGCTCAATGTTACAGAATTTTGTTTCTTGCTATACCAACTAACACATCCTTCTCCCAGAAAGAAGGCTCCACCAGATGTGAATCTTCTATCAGTGCAATCACCAGCCCAATCAGCATCAGTGAATCCCAAAAACTTTATGTTTGTACTGTGTTTGTATAAGGGTCCATAGTTGAGGGTTCCTTTCACATATCTCAAGATTCTTTTAGCGGCTGATAAGTGAGATTCTTTTGGGTCACATTGAAATCTTGCACACAAAGTCACTGCATATGTTATATCAGGCCTTGAGGCCGTGAGATAAAGGAGACTGCCAATAATTCTCCTGAACTCTTTCTGATCAACATTGTTTCCTTCTTCATCCTTGCATAGTTTGGTTCCAACAGAAATGGGTGTTGAGACTTCCTTTGAATTCTCCATTTAGAACCTTTTTACTAAGTCCCTTGCATACTTTTCTTGGGAAAGAAATATAGAGTTTTTCCTTTGTTCCACCTGAAATCCTAGAAAATATGTCATTTGACCAAGCATGGACATTTCAAAGGTTCTCTTCATCTGCTCAGCGAATTCTTCACATAGTCCTTCCTTGTCACCAGAAAAAATAATATCATCCACATAGATAATGACTATGAGAGTACCAGTGGTCATTTCTCTGACAGAGAGATTACTGTCAACTGTTCCTTTGACAAACTTCATGCTCTTAAGACAACCATCCAACTTGGAGTACCAGGCTCTGGGAGCCTGCTTTAACCCATACAATGCTTTCTTCAATCTGCATACCATGCTACCATCTTTGTCTAGCACAAATCCCTCTGGTTGTTCTATATACACTTCTTCTTCAAGATCTCTATTTAGGAATGCAGATTTCACATCCATCTGATAAACCTTGTACTGCTTGTGTGCTGCAACTGCTAAGAACATTCTGATAGTCTCCAGTCTTGCAACTGGTGCAAACGTTTCTTCAAAGTCGATTCCTTCCATTTGTGAATATCCTTTGCATACAAGTCTGGCCTTATTTCTTGAAACTTCCCCTTTCTCATTGAGTTTGTTTCTGAAAACCCACTTTGTCTCAATTACATTTTTATTTTTGGGCCTTAGCACAAGATCCCAAGTGGAGTTCTTTTCTATTTGATTGAGTTCCTCATGCATAGCTTGTATCCATTCCTCATGCTCAACTGCTTCAGCCACTGTGTGAGGTTCCACTTGAGAAACCAATGCAGTGTGATCTTCCAATCTCAATCTTCTCCTAGTTTTTACTGAGGACTGTGGGTTACCAAGGACATTTTCTGTGTCGACATGTTTCTTCAATTTATTGTATCTCCTTCTTCCATCTTCATTACCTTCCTCTTCATCACTGGTGTGTTCAGAGTTGATCTCACCAGCAGTTGGTATTGGATTAGTTAATTATTCATTCTTTTGTTCCATGGTTGAGTCATTCATTGAGTCATCATTATCCACAGTGTATGATTTGGTGTTGTTTTCAATTATTCTGACATCACTGCAGTCAATAATTTTGTTCAACCTCTTATTCCAGCATCTGTAGCCTTTTCCATCAGGTAGGTAGCCCATGAAGATTCCTTCTTCTGCTTTTTCCTCAAACTTTCCCAGATTAATGTTTTTAATCTTGATGATGCACGGACTGCCAAAGACTCTGAAGTACTTAACAGTTGGTTTTCTGTTAAACCACATTTCATAGGCTGTCATTTGTGTTTCTGGTCTTAGGAGACATCTATTTTGTATGTGTATAGCTGTGCATACTGCTTATCTCCAGAAAAACATAGAGATATTGTGCTCAGCCAACATAGTCCTCCCCATTTCAACTATTCTTCGATTCTTCCTTTCAGCCACTCCATTTTGTTGTGGAGTATATGGTGTACTGTATTGATGCTTGATTTCATGATTGACCAAATAGCTTTCAAAATTATCACAAGTGTATTCTTTTACATTATCTGATCTCACTTTCTTGATACAGATTCCAAGTTCTTTCTCAGCCTGCCTCCTGAAGTTTTTGAACATCATGATTGCTTCTGACTTGTGTTTCATGAACATGACGTTGGTCATCCGAGTGTAATCATCAATGAAGGTTATAAAATAGAGATCTCCTCTTGTAGACTTTTGTCTCATCGGTCCACATATGTCTATGTGAATGAGTTCAAGAGGCCCAGTAGATATGATATCTACTCCTTTGTGTGAACTATGGGTCAGTTTTCCCTTCTGACATGTGTCACAAATTTCATCTCTTTCTCTCTTTAATTTGGGTAGATCTCGTACAATATTGTACTTCAGAATTTTACTCATACTTCTTTGACCTAGATGGCCAAGTCTTTTGTGCCAAAGATTGTTTTCATCTTTAGAACTAAGATAACAAGAATTGATGGACTCACCAATTTGAAATAGGTTTCCAGTGGTTCTTCTTCCTTGAGTGATGATTTTTCCATCCTTTGAGCTCTTGATGATGCATGAATCCTTCTGGAACAACACCTCATGTCCATCATCACATAATTGGATTACACTCAGTAGGTTGTGCTTTAATCCTTCAACAAACAACACATCATTGGATTTTATATTTGTTGTTGCAATCATAGCCTTTCCAACTCCCTTGATTTTCAGAGAATGATCATTTCCAAACACCACGGTTCCTCCCTCATGACTTTCAATGTTACTTAGAATTTTTGTATCACTAGTCATGTGGGATGAGCATCCACTATCAAGAATCCATGACTTGGTTTTACTGTTGGCTTTTAGAGCCACTTCAGCAAAGCATGTGATTTCATCATTGGTTTCTTGAATGCATTTCCCTTTCATGTCTTTGACTTTTTGTTTAGGAAGAGTTGTCATACATTTATCATCTCTATGACCTTGTTGGTCACATCTTCCACAAGCTTCACTCAGGCAGTCAAATGTGTTCTGAATTGGAGGTTTTGATGCTTTTTGCAAAACACTCTGGGTTTCAGGATGTCTCCCCCTTGACTCATGCCTCATGCTTGGAAGAGACATGTTATACCAGCATGCATAGGCCTTATGTCCAAACACACCACAACACCAGCAGTAGCCTCTGAACCTTGACCTTCTTTGTTGATAAGAGTCATGTTGTAATTTTCTGTCCAAGATTTGAGTAGTCCTTCCTGAGGATTTCCTTTCTTCCATTGAAGATGATGTTACACAAGTTTGTTCATGCCGTGTTTGTCTCAATTTTATCTTTGAACCTGCATTGTTAGAAATAACAGATGTATTTAGAGATTTACTTAGTGGTAAATTGACCTGCCTCTTAGCACAAGCATAAGATGATTCTGCCTTGACCTCAACAGCCTTGTTGAAGTCTTCTCTCGTCTTTGTCAAGCTATTCTGTGCTTCAATCCACTTGGAATGTGTCACTGATTGCTCTTCTTCTTTGAGGTGAAGTTTCTCCTCAAGATATTTTGCTATCTTGTCCAGCTCAGCTACCTTCAGTTTGTGTCTCTTGATTTCATCAATGTACATTGTCTCTTTCTTCATACATTCTTCCAACTCCTCAGTCATCCTTTTGGTTTCCTTTTGTAACAATCTCTTCTCTTTCTTGAGTTCAGTGTTCTGTTCAAGGCAAGCCACTAGTTCATCTTTCAATATGTGTTCGAGCTCTGTTCGTTCACTTTCATCATCTTCACTGCTGCAGGTGCCAAACCCTTTTTCCACATGAGCCATAAAATTCGTTTCTTCTTCTGATTGACTGGCTGAACTGAAGTCTGATTCTTCCTCTTTGCTTACATAGCTTCTTCTTTCACCAGGAACGATCCTTTTCTTTCTTGCCCCAGATCTGTTTCCTTCTCTTGGGTATCTACTCCATTTCTTCTTTTGTGACTTATCATCTTCAATATATGGAGCACTAGATCTTTTCTTAGGACAGTTAACAGCAAAGTGTCCGATGTTATTGCAATTGAAACATCTCGATGGTGATTTCCCTTTTCCCCTGAATTTAGTTTTTCCAAACCTTTTAGAAAAAAGAGAAATAATCGTGTTGAGATCTTCATCCTTTTCTTCATTGTCAGAATCACTTGATTCTAGGACTTCGTCATCTTTTATCTTGAGTTGTCTCATGGCCTCAAAAGCCATATCATCCTTGATCTTCTTATTGAATACTGGGATCTTCCTCATTTCATATGCAATGAGAATTTTGTGTAGTTCATCAAGAGAGAGATCATCTCTGTCTTCTAATGCTGAGACTTTGGGGTCAAACCTGTTAGGAAAATTTCTCATTAGTTTTTTAACAATAGTGGAGTCCTCCAACTTTTCTCCAAAGCCCCGAATGTTACTGACAATTTCATTGACTCTTGTGAAATAATCATCAATATTTTCTTCTTATCCCATCTTGACATCTTCAAACTTGCTTCTCCAAATTTGTAATTTGGCTTCCTTGACTTTCATGTTGCCTTCATAACTACTTTCCAATTTGTCCCAAATTTCTTTAGCATTCTTGAGTCCCATGACTTTTGTGTATACCTTTTCTGAGAGTGACATAAGAATGGAATTTTGAGCTTTACCATAAACTTCCATATTTCTTTTCTCATCGAGTGTCATAGTAGCTTCATTACCAAGAGGAGGGAATCCAAATAAGGCTGCATTTCTAACATCAAGGCCGAGAGATAGAAGGTAGGGCAACATCCGATTTTTCCAGCTGTGATAATTCTTTCCATCGAATGTAGGGACACCCCTACTATTAACAGAATTTAGATTTTCCATTTTCTCAGAAGTAGATCCTAACAGAGGAAACCTCCCTCTGATACCACTTGAAATGCCTGGATCGGTTGTGATCACTGAGAGGGGAAGAGTGAATCAGTGATAACTTTTTCTTTTTAAGAATTGTTCCCTTTGAATTATCAATTCAACCTCTGCAGTTGGTTAAGGCCTAGATCTACTCTTTTAGGGGTGCAGTGATAATGAAAGCACAGAACACAGAGATTCACAAGGTTCGGTACAAAGACCTACTCCTTGTCGTGTTGGTTACACCCCCGAACACGGATTCTTCACTATGCCAAAAGATGTTTACACAGTAATTGGTTATACCCCCCAATTACAAGTTGGTTAAACCCCCGAACTCCACAGCATCATCTTCATCATGTCTCCACTTCACTTCTTCAAAGGTGTTGTTCAAAACTTCAAGTAGCTTCAACAGTCTTCAAGAGATCTCGCTGGTCTTGCTCACCAAAAACCCAATCACTTAGAATGATCAGTTCTTTTGAATTCACACACATAAGTGTGTACTCTTCTTCTCAAGGTTGGTCTTCTTCACTTGTGCACACACAAGGCTAAGCCTCGGGTCTTCATCCTTGCACACACACGCCCAAGTGTGGTATATGAATCACCCAAACTCAAACACCAAAAGAGGCGCACAAGGGGTGCGGCCTCACTTCTTCAATAGCCGCACAAGGTGTGCGGACGACCTCTATCGCACAGGGCGTGACACCCGTGGGCACGCAGGGTGTAACCAAGCGAGGGGCGCGCAAGTACACTGCCCGAGCTCTTCTTCCTGTCGCGCAAGAGGTAGCGCGCAGGGGACTTCTTCGGGGCCTCGAGTGGCTCCGGGATTCTCAGTCGCTCAAGAGGATGCGTAGAGGTACTTCGCGTAGCTCGGATGGCTTCACGGGACTCTTGAGTTCTCAAAGAATCAGCAGCAACCTTTCAAGCGCCTCGGGTGCTCCTTTTATAGGCGAGTAGTGCGAATGGAGTCCGCGGGATCCAATACTCGAATGCCCGAAATCATCGGCGTTTTGAAAACTTCAAACGCGTTAAAAATCATCCGCGTATCTCATTTTTTATTCTATGTCCAACGTGAGTTTCCTTATTCTTCGGTTTCCTTCACGTGAATGCGACTTAGAACGCATGCATGGACTTCTGTTTAGGATAATACATACAAAACATAAACCATCATGGCCCCGAACCTCCAGTTGCTTCGGCCAACCTCGAATTCTCTCCTTTGTTGCATGCAGAGTCATTTTAATGCATGGACAAGTTCGGTGTGTCCAGACGAGATCATTGGTGTCTTCAGCTTCTTCAGAGGTGGCCGGAATCTCAAAATCCATGCTCGGGGAGCCACTGGTTTAGCGGGGGACGTCGGGTGGCACGGGGTGTACTCGGCTCAAGCTCGAGGAAGGAGATGCCTCGGAGCCGTCGGATCTGGCGTTGATTGAACTTGGACGGCCGGGATAAGATCTCGAGCGACGAGATGCGATGAGCGGCGGAGATCGGCTGAGCGATCGAACGAGCGACTCAGATTCAATCCGCGGAAAAAATCTTTGTCCCACATCGAAACGGGCCGCAGAATTCTCGCGGTTTATCAAAGTTCCGCTCCCATAAACGGCCAGTTGAATCTCCTACCCTCTCGTTGCCGCCCCGCACCGAGTTCTCCCTGCGGGCGCGCTTTGCGCCCAGTTCTGCTCCCTGCGGGCGCGCTCCTGCGCCTCTGCCGTGCGGGCGTGACACCCCTGCGTGGCCTCGGGGCTTATACACGGCCCCGACCTTCTGCCTCAGGGATATGCTGCCTTGGCCTGAGGGTTCCCCATGGGCGTGGTGACCTCGAGTCCCACATGAGCCTTGGGTGATGACCCTCGACTGGCCTTCCTTGGTGGCTATTTTTTGATACTTAAAAACACAAGTGCTTTGTTAAGAAAAACAAAGTTACAAGTGTAAATGCCAATTTCCATTAAAGCCATCTTCTAAGACATTCCCCTCATCTATTCTTCTTCTTCATTAGAATTCCTCCAATTCTCTTCAACATTTATTCATCACTTTGGAATGGAATTCCCGAAGGTTCTTCATCTTCAACAGAACTCCTGAATCAAATATTTCTTCAATGTGCTTCATTGATCTAATCAGAGATCAAGTTGGAACTTCTTCAGATTCACATGCACTAAGTGTTAGTGCATGGACTTCTTTACTCCACTTCATCCACTTAGAACTTGTGGATGGATCATCTTCATCTCCTCATGCATTGTTATGACAATGCATGGTCTTCAAACATTGTTGTGACATTGTATCCAGTTGATACAAGTTCTTGGAACTTTAAGAACAGCTCAACAATCGTCTGATTTAATGATGCATCTCCAACCATTAGTCTTCAAGCTCTACGTCATCAGTTGACACATAGTGACATGTTATTGACAACAAATGCAATCACTTGGGCACAACAAGATGAAATATTGATCAGTGTGAATATTCATTGATTATTGAGAACATAACAAAACCGTGATAAAAAAATAAGTATCATATGCTGAATATTGATGATCTGTTTGATCAACTATGAGGAAGTCAATAACATTCCAAGATTGACCATCATTCAGGATACTATAAATTTAGGGTCAAAAGTGAATAGATACCTAATAAAACTTTTCATACTAGGTATGGGAACTATGAATTTATATAGATTCCATTAAGACTTATTAATGCCTCTATAATCGTTATGGATTAAATGAATAAATTATTTAGAGATTATCTCAATTAATTTTTGTAATTATTTATAGATGGTATTCTTATATACTCCAAGTGAAAGTAATAGTATGAAGATCACTTCTGGATTGAGTTAAATACCCTAAGGAAGAAGAAAATATATTCCAAATTGATCAAGTGTGAATTCTAGTTAAAAAAGTATCATTATTAGGGAATGGATCACTAGTGAGGCTATATTATTAGATCCTTCTAAGATAGAAGTCATTGAACATTGGCCTATACCAACCACTATGATTGGTATCATTAGTTTTCGTGGATGTGATGGATATTTTTTTCTACATTTTTAAAATATTATTATGGATGTATAATATACTCCCCAAGTTAACATGGAAGGGTTTCAAGTTCCTTTTGATTGATGTATGTGAAGAAAATTTCAAGGATCTAATGAGAATATTGGCCAGTACAAATGTACTCAAACTACTCTACTGTAGATAAGGGTTTGTGATTTTTAGTGATGAATCAAATAATGGACTAGTATTTGTTCTTATGTAGAATGAAATAGTGATAGATTACACCTCAGGTCAATTAATGTTTCATGATTATAATTACATGACTCATGACTTGGAGTTATATGGGGTAATTATTGCATTAAATATATAGATACATTATCTTTATAGATAAAGGTGTGCTATATATACTAATCATAAAGTATTCACATATAAAGAGTTGATTAAAGATTAAAGAAACTCAATACATTACCACTATGAGAATGAGAATAATGTTGCTGATTCTTTGAGTTAAAAATATAAAGCAAGATTACCTATGATAAGGATCACAAAAGAACTAATATTTATTTATCTTCAAAGGATATAACTTGAAATATTGAAGTAATGGGAGAAATATTATCTTACTTAAAAGATTTTTCAACCATCTATCCATATGGAGTTTAAATAGGAACAAAAAGAAGACATATAACTAAAAAATAAGTTGAGAAATATTATTAAGTTCTACATTGATTGCGATGGAATAATAAGGTTCTAGAATAGAGTATGTGTCTATATTATACATGAATTGAAGGTGTTTTTGGATCACTAAAAATGAATAGGCATCTACCAGTTATTATTTTTCAATTTTGTGGTGGTTTAAACCTCATCCAAATGTTTTCACAGTAGTATTTTAAAACCACTACAAATTTTGGCATCGACATTCAAATTGTGTCAGTTTCTAAAATTTAGTGGCAGTTTGTAGGAAGTGTCACAAAATGTTTTTTTACAGGTGGTTATTTCATTTTTAGTTACGTGTTTTTATCTCAAAAATTTTCAAGGAGTTATTAGAGGTTTGAGCGACTGGTAAATTGTTTTACCATATATAACAGTGGTTTAAACTTCCGCTATAAAGTGATGTTAAAAAAATGAATTTGCAGAAGCTGAAGCTCCTAAAAATAAAAAAATACCAATATAAAATTATAACCAATAATAAAATTATAAAATCAAAGTATGGTGAATCCACCCATTGGAATTCCATCCATATAAAAATAAATAATTTCAGATATAATAAGAAATGGAACAATTTTTACTATAATATATACATATATAACTTGAAAAAAAGTAAATATCAAGAGACATGAAAAAAGAAAAAAACACAAAAATGTACCCAATGTCTAAAAAAAGGAAAATATAACATAAGTAAAGAATTAATGTTAAAATATTCTTGTAACATAATCAATTTAATATGATAATGAATAAATATCATTGTAAAAGGAAAAAAATTATCAAAGAGTATATATAATATAATGAAACTCATAGGCAAGTAATATAACAATATAAATAAAGTAACAAAATAAGTAATCAACACACAAAAATAATGAATACATGTCAAATTTTATATATCATGGGAAATAACATAGGTTCTAGTGATAAAATCTTATACATACTCATGTTGAATTATCTTATGACATATTTATAAAGATACTAAATGTTTTTAGGTTTTTAGTTGTAGTTTTTCATCATCATAACATGTGGTCTCTATGTTCTATTATACGGTTGCTCAACCCCTTCATGAAATCACTATGTTCCACTACACTATTTCTCATCCCTTTATGTGGTCACACAAACAAGGTGTCATCTCACTCACTATAATCCATGTGATCTTTGAATCTACCATCATCTTTATCTAAAAATTACTATAGGATATCTCAAAAACATCAAAAAATAGATCAATGCCAATGTTGTGGTCTTTCAACTTCAATCACAAGATGTAGACATTATTTCTCCACCCACTAACACTTTTCAAGTATTCCATTTGAAGATTACCACATAAATCATTAAATATATGTTTTCCATAGAATATAGTAGAAACTCAGTCAAACTACAGACTTACATTGAAGGGATGATATGGATTTACAAATATACATACATAGATACAAACACACACACGCACACTTATTTTAATACTATAGAAGATGTATGTTGGTAATTCTACTCTTACATAAAATTTTTTTATTTTGATAATGGTTTTAGGTATATTTCTTTGGTTTATTTATGGAATACTATCATGATAGTAAGGCCTGATTCATTTGGTTATTCAATATGATTGTAAGGCATGAATGACACTATTATTTAATATTTTAGTTAATTAATTAATTTCAATAATATTATTGATTACCAATACTATATTTCTACTATATACACTTGGATTTATGATAAATGGGTTGGACTCAGTTAACGATCTTCAATTAGGTATGATATACTCATATCCGAAAATTTTCCCCTGGAATAAATATAAACCATGTTCTATAAGATCCATGTAATGGTAAAACATACCTATATAAGGACTTATAGAGATAAAATCAATGTATATAGGTGTTTTAAAAAATATGATGATCATTTCATAAGTAAATTGTTTCCAATGATTTATTTTTTTCAAAGGAATATTTTGGTTATTCATATCTCATGTGATTCTACCACTTTCAAAAGGTGGGTATCCTATAAATCTCTTTTGAGGGTGAATATAGAATATTTTTTTGATAAAAGGATCAGAGTTTCAATCATCTCAAAAGGGAGATTCTATCATAGTCAAAACACTCTTATGAATTTAAGATTATTCATGAAATCCTTCCCAATTATAATACAAGTTACCCTTATCATGAATGAAATCAGTTAATACTAATAATTTTTCAGAAACCTATGTGTATAAGTGGTTCATTAACATTATTATTTGTTGGTTATTCTATAGTTTAAAGTAACAAAACTCGACACTCAATTTTTTTTATCATCATAGGACATGAAATATTATGTGGTGTTAGAAGTAATCCCATGAAATGGGACTCCTGCATAACACTATAAGGGGATAATAAACCACATAGTTCATTGTTATTTCAAATTCACACCATTAATTTGAAGGTCAAGTGATAAGAACCATTATGGTAAATTTTATGGTAGTGAAGTTATAATGAATGATTTTCATGTTATGTTCATTTTTCTATAACCAATTATGCTCATTTTAATGTCATATAGAATAATCTATTGTGTTTTACACTTTAATGTCATATGAATATGTCCTTTATGAATGATTTTTTAGTGTTGGTGTAGTGTGGGACTTATGAAAGAGTGACCATTTCTGGTTTGGGCCAAAAATAATTTAGAGTCTCGTTATTATTTTTTGTTTATCAATTGGTAACTAGCTTGAGGTAAGTATGAATTGACCCTTGGGTGATGCGAATCAGTGGAGGAAATGTTGGGTATTACACTATATCAATAGCTAATTATAACACTGATCCATTAGTTTGACATAAGAATGACGAAAAAATTATTTATAAATATGAAAAATAATTTAGTGTTTCTAGGATGATCATATTTAGTCAAAAATGGTTTCATGGGATTCATAATAGTAGAGAAACTCATTATCAATGTAATATATAATTGATTGTATTTCTGGGATCCTAATGGTTTGATTGGGGAACTAGATATGTTCTCATTATCAATGGAATACATGATTGAAAGGTGGAAAATGAGTGGCCACAGTGAACCTATCACTTTTGTTGGGTGGAAGAGGAGGAAGGTCAGATGGAAGACATGAATATTCCAAACCATTAGCAATGCCACCCCTATAAGGAATACATGTAAAATTTTATATATCATGGTAAATACCATAGGTTCTAGTAATACAGTCCCCAACATACTCATGTGGAAGTATATTATGACCTATTGATGATGTTCCTATAAAATAAGCTCCTGAATTTCTCAAACCTAGCCCCAATGGGTATCAATCCCCATATCCTATGCTTTTTATTCGCAATAGGATACTTTTCAAAGTCTCATCAGGACTAGTATAAAAAAATTTCTTAATCTCCCACCTAAATACCATGGGATCCAATGAAACCAGCTAATGGAAGTAAGAAAACATATCATAAGTAATATTATAATACCCATAAATTATATTAAATCATATTCCCTAACCCACCTCCAATCACACATAGATAATAATACCATTAAATGAACAAAATATATGATTTAGAATCATTTAGAAATCAAATAGAAAACTAAAACATCATTTTGATTTAAAATTCTTAAAAAAGAACCTCATAGTAATTTTTTCAAACATATATACTACACACAAAATTTTTATACATGTGAAATACATATAAACCAGTGGAAAAATCATTTATGTCAAGCATGGAAAACATCAATACAATGTAAAATTATTTACTTTGACTATTTTTAAATATATATGTTGATAATAAATAAAAGGTGAGTTTTAGAAAACAAAACCATCCCTGGAATGTCAAATAAACAAAGTTTTATAGAAACACCAACCAAAAACAACAACATGGTTTCTCGATGACCATTTCATTATGTTATTGAGTCATTAATTTAGTTACACATCACCATCACCAAATACAAATTCAACCCTCATCACAACCTAATGAACTAATATTGACATCGTCTTAGTCACCATCTCCACTCCCTACTACCAAAACTTATATAACAATTTAATTGAAAATTAAACATTTTTTTACATTAAATTTAAAGTTAAATAGAATAAATATTTGTGTACTAAATGATTATGAAATTTTTTGATTTATCTGATCACTCAAATCATACATCGATGCAATATCACTTGGAACACATCCGGTCATCTTATGATATAAATCAACTAATTCTCTTTATAGAGCAACAACCTTCATATCCTACATCTAAATATTTCCCCCCAACAGTCGGATTGTGATCCAATATTCTTGAACTTTTCATTTCATTTCAATAAAATACCTTTGAGAATCTTTGGGTAGGGAGTAACTACAACCAAAAGTATATACAGTGGAAATATTCAGTGATATTCCAAATACCTCAGATGGTACTAGTCCCAAACCCAACTTAAGAACATGACTAGGATGCTCCTTCCAAACAACTAGTCCAATTAGATTATCTTGGGAGACTGAGAAGGACTGCGTGGGATTATAATCTGACAGTTATTTTAATTTTTAACTATAAATATAATATCAGTCATATTTAAAGTAATACTTATAAAAAATTTAAAACTAGTAATAAGTCATTATAAGTAAAAAGAAATTCGTACCCCTATTTCTTTGAAAGTATTGTTTATATATCTCCTATCATATTTCATATGAACATCCAACCAAAGTTTCATTCAGGGGGTTAATGTTCTAAATTAATTTACTACATTAAAAATGATAAGTAAAAAATATAATATATGGAATAGATAATGTTATCATAAAAATATTTAAACTAATGAAAATATTGTCATAGTAGATCTTTTTCATGAAAACACTTTGAACTAGTAGTGGAAGGGTTTATTTTTTAACCTCAACTTGATAAATTTTTTCATGAAACATCCTGAAATAAATAACATGTAATTTTATAGTAATATATAAAATATCATATCCTTGTCTGTAAAATGTGATTAATATAATAGAATATTTTTCAAAACCATGTTCTTCTCATGGTGGTATCTATCAAAAAACACCTTCCAATACTCTATATGTACCCCTTATATACCTTATCATAAGAAAATTTGTGTGGTCAATGACGTATCATTGAATTCATTCCATAATATCCATTTAAAATATTTTCATTTCTTACCCAAATTTTTCAGCATCCAATTTTGTGTGATTACATCATCAATGGTAAGCTAGAATAATATTTTTACAAAAAGATTCATTTTTTAAATATTATAATTTAATTAACTAATGGAATTTAATTGATCTATAATGTATTAAAATTACCTTTATCTAGGAATAAAATACATTATTTTTCCTAGATTGAGGCATATGCCTCCAATTAGAATATGTAATTAGAAGGGTAATCTACTCAGACTCCAACTAGCCTAGAATCTGGCCAAATAATCATGTATCATCATCTATGGGAACCCCATGATAATCAAATGGGACAACTATCTTCAATAAATTCAGATTAAAAACATCTAAACTGTTAATATTTTTCCTTGTAGCAATATTGATTCCATACTTTTTGAAAAAAGACAGTTATTAGTGTAAAAAATTATTATAAATCTATTCACATTAAAATATGTACCTATAACAATCTCCCTCTAATATACTATTTATTAAATAGTAGTAACCACTTGTTTACTCACTTTGGAGTCTCTGTGTGCTGGACCTACTGAATCTGGAGTCAATGTTCCAGATACTGATGGGATAGAGGAGGGTGTTCCAGACACTAATAAGAGGTAGACAAAGGGTGTTCCAAAAGATGATAGTGGACTCATAGAGGGTTTCTCAGATGATGTAGGGAGGGAGAATGTTGGATCACCTGGTGTCTGTGTGGTTGATATAATGTCATCTTGGAGTCATCTAGAATCAATTAAATGTTTCTTCCTTATAATTTCTATCATCTAAATAGTTATGAAAAACATTAGAACATATATTTTGAAAAAATCATGTAGAAAAAATAAAGAAATGATAACATATGAACAGTAGTGAAAAACAAAATATACATAAGTATGATAATTAATTAGTACACATACAAAAATATATAATAATATATATTTCAAAATTAAATAACTCATGCATTAAATTTAATTTAAAAATGATAATATTCACATGTTTTATTATTTTTACAGTATATATATATATGAATAAGATATTTGTAGTGGCCTAAAGTAAACTCTTAGCATGAGACACATCCATTCCAAGAACAAAATCCATTTTTAAATTCATTATATCCTAAAAAGAGCTTATAAAATGCTTCTAAAATCATAAGAAACCATTTGAAATCAACCACGAAATACAATCCATGCATTACAAGGGAATTACATATAAATTAATACCTTATGTCATTAGGAACCATCTAAAAGGGGGGAGTCATGGGAGATGGGGGGGGAAGGGGGTCAGGAGAGAATGGGGAGAATGGTGAGATGGGGGAGAAGGGGAGAAGGGGGAGATAGTGGGCTGGAAGAAAGGGTGAGGGTTTGGTCTTGGGGGGGCTCGGGGGAGAAGGGGGAGGGGGTGGTATGGTGGTGATGGATCGAAGGAGAAGAGGGTGATGGAAAGGGTGGGGACTTGGGATTGGTGGATAGAGAGGCTGGGGTTCAGTGAGGGATTGGGCAGAGGGGGGTCGAGGGCTCGAGATTGGGGGATATATGCATATATCCCATTGCAGAAATTAATATACACTCATGTGAATTTGTACACAGAGACACATGTATGTATATTTATGTATATGTGTTGAACCAATATATATATATATCAAAAAAAATTTAAATAATATAACTTCAAAAAACATTTTTTAGAATAAGAGATAACCCCACTTTTAAAACCAAAACACATCTTAAAACATTTAACGTATTAATTAACATTTGTACAGGAATTTACAAAACATTCGGTGTGCGAAATGAATTAAAGTAGGATTTTAAAAAACATTAAATTAGAGAAAAACCTTATAACTGAAGTGGAAATTAAGTGACACTTGATTTCCACATCGAATAAATTTTGAACATGATTATTATTGTAATTTAATATCCAAACAATGGATTAAAAATTCATGTAAGCAAGGTTTTAAAATTCAAAGACCCAAAACAAAGGGCCTCTTAAATAAAACTAGCCTCCATTGAAAATGGTGGCACTATCCCACCTCAACGAGGTCCAGGACACCTTAGAGAACAAAATGGGACCAAAAAATCTAGAAAAGCCTTATTAAAATTGACCCCAAATGAAATATGAACCAAAAAACATCCTGGAATCAATGGAAATTTATCACCTTCAATGGTTTTTGAAACGATTGAACTTAATCAGCGATAATAAAACTTAGAAAGTAAGATCAAAAAATGGAACACCCAAAATTTGGAAAGGGTTTGGCTAGGATGTGTGAGCAGTGATGGATAGGAATAAAAATAAATAATAAATGATATAAAGGGGAGACTATGATGGTTTGAGGTAGAGAGGGAGAAGGGGCTACGTAGAGGGTTCAGGGGATAGAGGTTGTAAAGGTGCGGGATCAAGCTCATGGGGGGGCTTGGGGGAGAAGTGTGGGTTAGTGACATGGGATCAGGTTTGGGGGAGAAGGAGGGTCAGCAGTGATGGATTGTGGGAGAAGGTGGGGCCCACGATAAGGGATTAGGCTCGGGAGGCTCAAGGAAATGGGTGGGGGTGGGGTTCGAAGGAAGAAGTGATTTTTTTAAAATGAAAAAAGTTTTAGAGGTAGTTTTTTAGAAACCAGTGCTAAATGTTTTACATGTTTTAGTGAGAGCTTAATAATCCACCATTAAATGATGAATTTGGAGTAGTGGACGAAGCTCACAGATCATCATTATTTATTCATCCTTGAAGTATGAAGATATATAGATACCTTAAGGAGCATTTCTGGTGAGACAAAATGAAGCGAGATATTTCAAAGTATGCATCTTAGTACATGGGATAACACCATGATAATTTTGAGAAGAAGAATTATAAAGGGATGTTACAATAATTACCCATACTTATATGAAAATTGAAAAATGACACCATGTATTTTTTTAAGATGTCCCAAGACATCTATAGGGAATAATTCTATTTGGGTTATAATCAATTGCCTTATAAAGTTAGAATATTTCATTAATATCAGATAATATTTCTCTCTTGATCAACTTACCTTGATAAACTTTAAGGAAGAAGAAATATTGCATGGAGTACCACATTATATTATGTCTAATCGAGATTCAAGGATAACACCAATGTTTTATAGTAGTATTCATCAAGATCTGGATATTGGGTTGTGTTTTATTGCTTCCTATAATCTGAAAAAAAAATAGTCAGTCAGAGAGAACCAATCAAACTTTAGATGATATTTAGGTTCGAAAGTATCAAATAACAACTGAGAAGGAGGGCTGAATCAGTTTTTCAGTTTTTATAAGTTTCAACACTTTTTCAAACATAACCACTGAAACCTTTTAAATTTCACATCCATATTATCTTTTTGTAAATACTCATGCATGAAAAAATTGGAAATTAGGTAAAGAAAATTAGATTTAAAAGGTTTATCCTTAGTGTGAGAACCAACATCCTTGTCATGGACACTCCCATGGGTCTATGGAAATTAAATTTAAAAAAGAAGTGAATACAACTTGTGCCAAATCCTGTTAGACACTCAGTATATCCCAACATGAATGATTATATGTACTCCCATCAGTTTACAAATATTATTACAATAAAATTGATCCAAAAAAGAGTAATGACTTTGTAAAATTTTATCAAAAAAAATTCCTAGGTATGATGAACTTGTGTCTGAAGGACTTCAGTTAGATTAACCCAGATTGATTGACTCAGTACGATCGAATCAATATAATCTTCCCTTTCTCAATATTCACTTCTCAGAGTCTACTAAAAAACTCAGTGTGATATTCCTCAGTCTGATCAACTCAATATGATCTTCTCAATATGATGTTTCTGAGTTTGGTTAACGAAACAAAAAATTTCCAATCAACAAATGTGATCTCATTCTGAAAGGAAATATTTCTAAAATTCCTCATCACTCTACCTTTTTTTTCACCCCTGAATAATTTATAAAGTGTGATTGAACAATGCCTCTATTTATAGGTGTCTTAGAAAATCCGAGTTGGGAAATTGAATGAATTTTCCCACTTTCTAAAATTTCAAAACTCTGAAATTACTCACATTTAAACTCCAACTTTGACTTCTCCAAACCATCTCATGATTTCTCTAAAATCAGCCTTCTCAAAAATACTAACTTTTATTCAGTCCAATTATCATTATTAGATTATGTCTGATTATATTTCTCAGCTTAAATATGATTATCTGTCTTAGATTCCTCCCAATTATCTTACTTAGATTCAATATAATTATCTTGGTCAGCTTCAGTGGGATTATCTTGGTCAACTTCAGTCTCATTATATTGCTCAACTTCAGTCTGATTATCTTGATCAGATTTAGTACAATTATCTAGCTCAGATTCAGAATGATTTTCTTGATCAGATTTAATCTGATTATCATACTCATCATTAGTATGATTATCCTTCTTGGATTCAGTATTATTATTTGTCTCATCTTCAGTGTGATTGTCTTGGTCATATTTAGAAAAATTATCTTGACCATCTTCAATATAATTATATTGATTATATTTAGTCTTATTATCTTTCTTCGCTTCAATATGATTTTCTTTCTTAGCTTCATTATAATTATCTTTCTCAGTTTCAGTTCAATATTCATTATCATAGTCAGTTTAATTTTCCTAATCAGATTCAGTCCGGTTTTTTAGGTCTAGGTTTCTGGAACCAATACAATATTTAGGATTCCTATATTTCTTAAAATGATTTTATCATGATATTTTTTATGATGTACAATAACTTGAATATTTTTAAATTATCTTCTAACTTTTTTATAAATTTTAAGAACTTTCTAAACCTTGACTTTACTTTCCTCAAACATCATTTTAGTAACATTTTGACTTCCTAACTCTGCAACTTCATATTTTCTAAAAAACACTAAGTCTGATGAATATAATCTTAATTTCAATGAATTGGAGATCAATGTTTCATATGATCAACTACTTTATATTTATAATGACTCCTAAGACTGGTGCTTCTCATTAATACATTCTTATTACATTTCTTCTTAGTATGATCTTTTATTTTCAGAAAATTTTGTCTAGAAAACAAATTTACTAAAGGAACAACTGTTCTCCCCCTTTATATTTGGGTTCAATCATTCAAAAAAATTCAACTGTATTACCAAACCACATTTAATTGGACTTGGTTATATTCTAAAAAACAAAAACTTTCTTATACAAAAATGTTAGTTTTGAACAAATATAAATACTTTTTTAAAAAAATTTATCACAATGGTACTTCAATCTCCCCATTTGAATTTGTTGATGATTATCATTAACAATTTTACTACTCTTATAAAATTTTCAAACTCAACTTTTATAAGAAAATAATGGTTTTAAACTATAATCAAAACATAGCCTTTCTTGAAAGAGAGTTTCCTGAAACCACATTGTTAGATAAAGTAATTTTTTTGAAGTAATTTCATCCCTCAATTACAAGACAATTTTGTGTACATATAAAGATAAACCCCCTCCCATCACTCTTATCTTTTCCTCTCTCAATTTTCTTTTTATCACTATTTTATTTTTCTCTCCACCATTTTATGATAACCACAACTTCAAATTCATTTAGAAAGATATGTAAAAACATTAATTAAATTGTTACTTTCTCTCTACTTTGTAAACATAATACAAATCATAGTGGGGTATTTCCTTATAAGGATTATGAAGTCATTAGAGGAGGCTGAATATAAAGTTGTAGCCTCTACTCAAAAAACCATTCTTTTCGAATTTCCTTTTTTAATATATGAGAAATTTGATACTTTTTTGAGATATATTCTAGCAAAACATCTATGGATGAAACTTTATCTTTTATAAAGTGAAAATTTTTATGAATTTGTTTTTATCATGAATGTTGGACATGATTTTTAGAAAGATAAATTGTACTCAAGATGTCATAAAGTAACTTAAATAGTTTAGAAACTTTTACTTTCAAGTCTTCCAGCTGAACATTCATCCATAAAATTTTAGTAAAAGCCTAAGAAGCTACAACATATTCAGATTCAGTTGTTCTTAAAGTTATTTAACTTTATTTATTATTATATTAACTCACACAACATTCACCCAAGAAAAATATTCCTCATGAGGTTGATTTTCTACCATTAAAATATTTATTTCAATCAGTATTAGTATAATCAAGAAACCTCATCTTATATTTATTTTTTTAAATAACCCATGTGAAGTTGGTCCTTTTACATATCTTATAATTATTTTTTTACTTACAACTAATGTGATCAAATTTTGAAGTTGTTTTTTTTACATATCTTAGAATTATTTTCTCTTCCAAAAGTCTTTCTGATATATACTTTTTCTGGACTCATCTTTACTCGTGCTCACAAAGATAGGAGTAGAATCTAATTTGGATACTTCTATGCCAAAATTTTGTAACAATTCCCCGACATACTTTTATTGAGATAGAAAAATGTTTTTTTCTTTTATAAAACTTTTAATACATGGAATAAAGTTAATTATCCCAACATTAAAATTTCAAAATTCTTCTTGATTTCTTCGATTTTCTTAAAAAAATTTTCTATATACCCATAAAAATTTATATCATCCACATAAAAGATTGAAATTAGAGTTTTAGAGTCAAAATAATTCACATGTATGTTGAAATAAACTTTTCCTATTGAAAAATTCAACATTTTTATACAATTTCCAAGCTTAGAATACCATGCATGTGGACCTTTTTTTATCCCATAAAAATATTTATTCAATTTAAAAACATCAATTTCATCCTCATCAAGTACAAACCAAAAATATTTTTCAATGTAAATTTTTTCTTCAATTTTTACATTGAGAATTGATGACTTTATATCCATCTGATATACTTTGTAATTCTGATGATCAACCACTTCTAAAAACATTCTGATTGTTTCCAACCATACAACGGGGAAAAGGTTTTATCAAAATCCACACCTTCCACCTATGAATAACCTTTAAAAAAAGCATGACGTTGTTTCTTTAAACTTATCCATGTTTATTCAACTTGTTTCTATAAACCCACTTTGTTCTGATAACATTTTTATTTTCTGTCCATGGAACAAGTTCTCATATTTCATTTTTCTTAATCCGATCCAACTATTCATTTTTTCCATCCTCCCATTATTTGTGTTTAATACCTTCTGAAACTGATTCTGGGTCCACTTTTGAGATAAGTGAAGTTTGATTTTCTAATATCAACTTTTGTCTAGTCTAAACTGGAGCCACCTTATTTCCAATAATTTTTTCATACTCAACATGTTTTTTAAGGTATGAAATTTCAATGTTTCTTTTCAAGCAATAATTTTATCATCACACGATTCTCTTAAATCTTTGTAAGGATGTTCTGACATACTTTCACTATCATTGGAAATATTTAGTTTATCCTTCTCTACATTCTCTAAAAAATTGTTAAGGAATTTTTATTTTTATTTACTTTCACATCATATGAGTCTACCAACCTTTGTAAACATTTGTTCCAACATTTGTAAATTCTTCTATTTAGTGAATAACCACTAAAAAAATCCTTCCTAGTATTTCTCCTCAATCATTACCAGATTTAAATTCTTTATTTTGTGTAAACGAGAACATCCAAAAACATTGAATTACTTCAATGATGGTTTTTTGTTATACAATATTTTAGAAGAGGTCATTTTAGTTTTTGGTCTCAACAAACATCTATTTTAAACATGTATAGTAGTACTAACAACATCTTTCCAATATAACTTTGAAATTTTGTATACTGTTAATATACTTCTTCTCATTTCCACCAAACTTTAATTTTTTCTTTAAAATACTCCATTTTTTTGTGGAGTATGAAGAAAACTATACTAATGTTTAAATACATTATTTATTAGACAAGTTTCAAAAGTATTTCTTGTAAATTTGGTTCCATTATATTTTCTTAACTTCATTAAATAAACCCCCATTTCATATAAACATTTTTCTAAGAAACATGATCATTTCTACGAGATCTAATTTATGTTTCATAAACATGATGTTTATTATCCAAGTAAAATAATCAATAAAAGTGATGAAGAATAAATATCCTTTTATTGATTGATGTATCATCGGTCTACATAAATCAAAATGAATAAGATCAAGTGGTTTGGTAGATTTAATCTCAACTCTCTTAAAACTTTTATTAGTTATCATCCCTTTTCAAAAAGTAACACAAACATCTTCATTTCTTCTCTTCAATTATAGAAAATAATATAAAACATCAACTTTAGAAGATTTCTTCATGTTTTTCTACCTAATGTGGAAAATTATTTTTTGCCAAAACTTATTTTCATCTCCAGCACTCAAGTAACAAGAGTTGTTAAACTCTCATATTTGGAAGAGTGCCCACTAATTTTTTCTCCTTTTATAATAACATTTCAATGATTCACACTTTTTATAACAAAAGAATATTTTCATAAGATCACTTATTTTCCATTATCAAAAATCTGACTTACACTAAGTATGTTATGTTATATCCTATCAAAAACTTAAAAATTCTTATAATTCAACTTTTCTACTTCAATCTCAGTCATTTTGATTCCTCTAATATTTATAGAACTAACATTACTAATGGTAAATTCTCCTCTATAATGAATTTCAACATGTATCAATATTTTTATATCACATTTCATTTGTAAAGAAAATCCATTATAATGTATCCATGGTTTGTTCCTTTTACATTATTTCAAATATTTCACAACAATAATGAATCTTTCCTCAATTTTCTTCTTTTCAGCTTCCTTATATTTACTACCATAAGAAACTTTCTCCAGAAGAAGTGTCATGCATATTTTTATCATGATGACTAGCCTGATCACATCTTCTAAAAACTTATTCACACATTCAAATTGATTTTACACTGGAAAGCTTATAACATCTTGACTTTTTCCTTTTCTAACTTCATATGGGTTAGGAAAGTTACACATCCTTATTCCACCATTCCTTTATTTTTGTAAAAACCTTCTTTAAGGAAGTGAAAATTTATTCCAAGAATTATAATCGTTGTACCCATAGATTCCACAACCCCATAAATAACCATAAAGTCATTATTTTCTACTGAATAATGGCCATTATCTATATAAACTTTATCATGGTTGATAACTTCATTTATGCTCTATTATACTCAAGATGTGGTCCATTTTTTTAGAGTTAGTTTTTAACTTTTTTAGGTGTGATAGTTCTCACAAATCCTTTATCTACCCAATATATCCCAAAACCTGTTTTAGAACATGAAATATTGGAATAATTAGATGAGACAATATTTTTTTGAGCTATTATTTCACATGATTCTTATTTTGAGCCTTATCAACAACTTTAGAAGTATAAAATTTTACTTTTGATGTTTTGTTGAAGTTATCATTAATCTTCCTCATGGAACTTTCACACTCAATAATTTCTTATTGAAACTTGTTGAATTATTCTTCCTTAGTTTATATATTCTTTCGGAGATCTTTAACCATCTTTCCATGTAAGAAAATTCTAAGTTTGTAACTTAATATCTCCTCGATTTATTCTTCCTTCTACTTGAGGACATCTTTTCTTCCTTTAGAAACTTCTCCACAATCATTCTTCATTACTATAATTTATTTCTTGAGGGTCTTGTTTTTTCAAGACATGCAAAAAGTTATTTTTTGATTTGATACTCTCTATGTAATTCTTTACTGCCCCTTCTTCACTATCAAGGGAATAGTTTTTTCTCTACTTTTTTAATGAAGGTTCTTAATTTTTCAGAATTTTTATCTTATGAATAATTTTTGTTAGTTGCATCTAATTCACCTTTCTTACTAAATATACTTCTCTTTTTCCTGGTAAACTTTTTTTTTAGATTTTTTGGTTGACTTTTCATTATTAGAACTTTTGTTACACTTCTTATATCAAGGTTTTTCATTTGAATCATCTCGATATTCTCCAAATTTCTTCTTGGAAAAATTCATTGAAAAGTTTCTGATTCAACCAAACTAAACACGTTTGAGGGGAAATTTGACTCCATATCTTCCTCTTCCAATTTGATAGTTCTTCGATATGAGAGAAATGATTTTCTATTCAAATCATCATCCTATTTATCATAGGATTGACAACGATCAACATCTTCAATATCTTTTATTTTCTTTGTTCTCCTGGCATCAAAATCCATTTAATCTTTCATCTTCTTTTTGAACATTAGATCTTTCCTCATTTCATAAGCAATAAAAAATTTATGAAATTCATTAAGAGATAAAACATCATTATCTTTAAAAGAAGAAATTTTGGAATCAAACATATTCAGAGAGTTTATCATAAGTTTATTCACAATTGTAGAATTCTCTAGGACACATCTATATCCTCTGATGTTGCAAACAATTTCATTTAATCTAGTGAATTATTCATCAATAGTTTTTTATTCTCTCATTATAATGTGTTCATGCTTACTATGCATATTTCTAGCTTTTATTCCGTCACTTCAGTATTCCCTTAGAAAATACTTTCAAGCCTTTCCCATATACACTTTGAAGTTTTGATAACCATCACATTTATATAAACATTGTCTGATAAGGATATAAGGATATCATTTGTATCTTTTCCATCAAATCTGATATTTCTATTACAATAAAATTTCATGGGGAATCCTTCTCAATATGTAGAAAACCTTTTTTAGCAGCATCAAAAACATCTAGAACCAGAGATAAGAGATAAGGGATCATCCTATTTTTTCATCCATAATATTTTTTCCAAATAATGTAATAATTCCTCTACTATTGACATAATTGATTTTATCTATGATAAAGATTAAACAAGGGAACCTTCCATTTGATACCAATTGAATTTCAAAAGGATCAAATAACAACTAAGAAGGGTGGATAAATTAGTTCTTCACTTTTTATATGTTTTAAAACTTTTTAAAACATAACCCCTATAAATTCTAAATGATAATATCCAGACCATCTTTCTGTAAATACTCATGCATGAAAAAATAGGAAAGTAAAAAACATGAGATTTATAATGTTTTTCCATAGCATGAGAATCTATATCCTTATCATATCCATTATCATGGGTCTATAGATATTCATTATTAAGAATAAGTGAATACAACTTGTGAAAACTCCCGTTAGGCCTTCTATCTCTTGATAGGAATGATTATATTGACTCCCTTCAATTTTAAAACTTGTTTACAAAAAATGAGTGAAAAAATAGTAAATAATTTGTTCAATATGCTCTAAAAAAGTTCCTAGCTCTGATGACCATGAGTCTGATGACCTTTATTCTAGTTAACCTGATCTGATTGAATCAAAATGATTGAATCAATACAACCATTCGTTTCTCAATTTTCACTTCTCAAAATCTGCTAAAAAACTCAATCCAATATCCCTCATTCTTATCATCTCAATATGATCTTCTCAATATGATTTTTCTCAGTATAATTAAAAAAATAATATTTTCCAGATCAACTAATGAGATATCTATCCAAAAGGAGCTCTTTCATAAATTTCTCAGTGTTCGTCCTTTTCCACACTCATGAAAAAATTACAAAGTGTGAATGAATTGTGCTTCTATTTATAGGTTAGCAATAAAAGAAAGGTTATGAAACTGGGAAACTTTTCCTGCTTACTCAAATTTCAAAACTCTGAAAATCACTCACATTTAAAATCTAACTTTGAATTCATCAATCCTTCTTAAGATTTCTTTAAAATATGTCTTCTCAAAAATACCAAATCTTCTTCATTATTATTATCATTATTATATACAGTCTTATTATCTAGATCAACTGTAGTATGATTATCTTGATCGGCTTCAGTCCAATTTTCTTTCTCAGCTTCTGTCTAATTATCCTGATAAGTTCCTATCTAATTATCTTTCATATATTTAGTTTGATTATATTAATCGATATTAGTATGATTATCTTGCCCATATTCTGTCTAATTATCATTCTCATCTTAAAAATTATTATCATCCCTAGATTTAGTCGATTATCTTTCCCATCTTTAGTCTAATTTTCATGATCATATTTAGTATGATTATCTTGATCATCTTCAGTCTGATTATCTTTCTCAGCTTTGGATTGATTATCTTGATAATCTTTGATATTATTATCTTTCTCACCTTCAGTTTGATTATATTTATCATCTTCAGTATGATTTTCCTTCTAAGTGTTAGTTCAATTTTCTTTATTTGTGTAAGTTCAATTTTCTATGTCTAGGTTTTTAGAATAGATATAATCTTTATATTTCCTCCATTATATTAATAGTTTTTATAATGATAGTTTTTATGATATATGAGAACTTCAAGATTGGTAAAATGTCACCTGAATTTGGTTATAAAGTTTAAGAACATTCTAACTCCTGACAACACTTTCATAAAACATCCTCTTCAAAATAATTATTTCTTCCTCACTATATAACTTCATATTGGAAATAAACGCTGAGTCCGAAGAATATGAACTTCATACAGATGGATTGGAGATCGATGTTGCATTAGATCAACTACGTCATCTTTATGATTACTCCTATGAATAGCTAGTGATACTCATTCAGACATTCTGAGTCCAGTATTTTTCATCCAAATCTTTTGTATTCAGAAATCTCTATCTGGAAAAAAACTTCCACAAATACAATTCTTTTTGTACCAATTATTTTTTGGTTTTAAACGTTCAAAATCATTAAAATTTATTACCAAACATCATTTTTATGGACTTTGTTTGATCCTAAAAAACAAAAACATTCTTATACAAAAAGGTTAGTGGTAAAAATATACAAAAACATTGTTAAAACAAATTATCACAAATGTTATTCAGATATTCTAAAATAATGATCTCTATATTTCAAAGTTAGTTTGTATTAAAACCATCCTCTTATCAAATTATCTTATAAAAATATCATTCAATCAAGAATTAATATAGATTATTATGAATATATCTATAGAAAGAAGTACATATATACAATTTTTTTGGGATGAAATTATAGAAATAAAGGTATCAGGACCTGATATTGTAGGTTAAATGGAAGAGAATGTTAGCTTAATCTAGCATCACATCATGGTAGCTTAGAGTTGAGAGAAGATTTATACAGATAATCATTGGTGAGATCTAGATTTCAAAGTTGGTGAGAAGGTATTCCTATGAATTTCTTAATAGAATAAGTTTATGATATTCAGAAATAATGGGAAACTAATCCCTAGGTATATTGGATCCTTTTAGTTTTTTGATCAAGTAGGTATGGTGGCTTATCTCTTATCACTTCCACTAAACCTGTCTTATGTTCATAATATGTTCTATCTATTTTGCGGAATTTCATACCTAATTATTTTTATATATTGAACTTAGGGGTTGTACTACTGATTTTTGATATTTTCTATGATGAATAATCAGTATAAATATTAGATCATAGAGATAAAGTTCTATGAAACAAGACTCCTCATCTAGTTAAAGTTATTTATAGGAATTAGAAATTTTAGGAAGTTATAAGGGAACCTGAGGGTGTGATGAAAAAGAAGCCTTCTATTTTTTTAAATGGAGTGTTAAAATTTTCACCCTTCTTAAGAAGAGCCTTGAGTATGGGTGGAACAAACAGGTTTTCTCAGACCTTGTTAGAAAGAAAAATCTTTTGGTGGACATGTTTCTGAAATAGGAGTGCATTTAAAGGTAAAATGCGAGAATCAAGTGGATCAAGGATGGGGATAGCAACACATCTTTGTTCTACGCCTACTTTAAGGAGAGGAAATGGCTGGAACAACTAATCATCTTGTTGGAGGATGTGTATTTTACTGATGACAATGACGTAGTGGGGGAGATGGCCAATAAGTACTTAAGGTATCTTCTGGCGGGGCCAAACATCAAGTGGGCTACGGGGTACTCAGGCGCCAACATGGACCTTTTTGACTCCATCCCGCACACATTTACAGAATAGGATAATGAAGGTCTAGGGGCCCTTCCTCTGAAGAAGGATATATTTGACAATGTGAAGAAGCTCAATCCGAATATCATGGCGGGCCCAAATGGCTTCTCTACTTCTTTTTACAGATCCTCATGAGAGGAGGTCAAGAGGGATATGATCGTCGTTGTTCAAGACATCTTCCAGGGGGTCTCAACCTCATATTGCTTGTGCTAATATAGTTTTTTTCATTCCCAAGTATAATAACCCCTCCTCGATCCACCAGTTTCAACCTGTGAGCATGTGTTACTTACCATATAATATTCTCTCCAGCTTCATTAACTCTTGAATTGAATCTAAGTTTCTACAGTGGGTCTCGTTGAAGTAGCACAATTTTGTGAAAGAGAAATGCATCGAGGGAAAGATAGTTATCATCTAGGAAATGATTAGCAATATTAACCACAAGTCTTGTGGGTCCAACACAGCCATCAAACTTGATATGGGAAAGGAATATAAATAGGTGGAATGGAGTTTCATCAACAATGTGTTGGCATGTATGGGTCTCTATTCTTTGAATATTTATATCCTCTTTCGCTGTTTCACCTCATCATGGTTGGAAATATCATTTTTGGTGAAGAAAATTGGTTATCTCAGGACAACCTAAGGCCTCCTTCTTGAGGACCCCATATCCCTAAGCCTGTTTTTTGGCCTAAGACGTGCTCAGCCATCTTATTCATCGTAGCCTGAATAGTGGTCTCATGCTTCCATATCATCGCAGATCGAACTTGACCTTAGTGTATCACATCATGTTTTCATATGAAACTATTATTTTTGAGAACGCATCAATCAGATCCTTGATGTGTTTGAATAGGCTCCTGGAGGATTATTGCATTTGGGGAGGCTATAACATTAACAGAGGAAAGAGTAATTTTTTCTTACCCTGCAAAGGCCCTCCCATCCGGGTTTCGATGATGGGTAATCTTCTGGATATGCAAAGAGGGGCCTTTCCCATGAGATACCTTGGGGATCCCCTGTCATCTGGACAAACTCGTATATGTGATTTTGATCCACTCATAAACAGGATCATGGATCAGGTTCTCAACTGGAAGAACAACCTTTTGTCCTTTGGAGGTAGAATTACTCTCATGAACAGTGTTTTTCTTACCACCCTGGTTCATTCCCTCTCATCCTTAAAGGTATCAAAGGGAGTTATCAATTTCATTGATAGGATCTTTATCAAGTTTATTTGGGACCCCAATGGTGAGGTAAAATTTCATTGGGTTTCTTGGAGTAGGATAGTGCGGTCAACTTATGATGGTGGGATCAACGTCCATAGCCTTAAGGGTACCCTCCGTGAAATGCATAAAAAAATTGAATGGGAGGTATTGGAACAACGTACCTTGTGGGGGTGCACCATTCATGAGAGTCCTTCGGGGGAATAGTTTTCCACCGACGTCAATACTTCTCCAATATGTACTGAGCATGGTCCCATCGTGAATGATCTACGGAGGCATGCGTGCTGGATCGTTGGGCATGGCGATGTCCTATTTCGGCACCACAACTGCAGTGGCATGATCATTGGATTCCTAGGATGACCAGCCACATACATCTCTTTTTGTGAAGCCATCTAGCACCTAGATTTTACCAGGTCCATTCTGAATAGGGATCAACATGAGATTTTTCTCCTCATCGAGATGTCGTCTTATCTGGATAGGTGTGTCTTCACCCCTTCATCCTCCATAATTTTTTACAATTAAGGATTACCATCGAACTATAAACTCGTAGGGAAGATATAACACATAGAATGAGATCCTTTAGACAAAGGGTATCCCCTCAAAATAAAAGTTCCTCGCCTGGATAATAAGAAATTGGGATCTTGTAAAGGATGAAAACATCATGTGGTGTGGTGTTCACCTGGCTACCAGATGCGTGTGCTGCCGAAGACATGTGGAGGAGAGCTTTGGCCACCTTTTCTTTGAGAGTGAATGGGAACGCGAGGTGTGGGATCACTTTGGTCAATTAATGGATATTTATGTATCATCAATGGAAGATCAATCATTCTTGGTTCGTTGGTATCATGGATAGGGTAACGACGGTGCAAAGAGGCGGGCTCGCTCGGTGATATTTCATGTTGGTTGTTGAAGTATGTGGAAGGAAAAGAACAAACAAATTTATGAGGTGGTGGAATCCTTGGGTCAAGAAATCATTTCTAAGACTACTAGCCTGATTATTGTCTTGTTCAGGGTGATAGGAAACTAGAGATATGCTCTGTATCTATGGTGGTTTTTCACAGGGACCTTCCTACCTCGGGTGGGTGGTGGTTCATCATCAGGTAAATAGATTCACTCGCATCCTCTGTTGGGCAGACTAAAACTCAACACCAATTACTCATGCATTTCAGGGGTTATCCAAGGAGGTGGGGAAGTCTATGATAGGGCAGGTTTGGTGTACTCAGCTTTTTTCATTCGGCTAGGGTAGGGAAAATCCCTTCAACTAGAGACTATGTCTATGCATATGGGCATAAAAATTTGTAGCCAGAGAGGCCTACATATTACTAAGGTTGAAACAGACTCAATTTTGTTGCATAATTATCTTTGCGGCATGGGGGTGATCCCTTGGTCAGTTTCTTATGCATTAAGGGACTACCGTTGAATCATAGGAGCTAACATTAGAGTGCTTCATACATAGCGGTAGGGCAACAGAGTTGCAGACTGCTTGGATTCAGTTATCCTCCCTGGACCAGGACGTTTATTTTTTCACAACCTAGATAGCCTAAAATCTATGGGTTTTAACATCATTTTAGGGGATTCCCTCAGTCTTAATTTCTTTTATCACCCTTAGTTGTTGTGTCCTCTGGCCCTGGACGGCCCTTTGGGCCTTGTTTTTCACTGCACCTTCTTTGAATAAAAATTTACTCTTCAAGGTCAAGTGTGTGAATATGATTAACAATATTATGAAATTTATATTTAAATTTTTTCCTTAATTCAAATTTAAATATTATTATCTATTAAATAAACATTAAATTTTTAATGAAATCATTTCATGATTAAAAGTCCAATTTTTCTGAGGAATTTTCTTTTCAAGGTGTTATGAATTTTTATATCAAAAGACATATTAATAAATATTAAAATGAGATTTTAATGAGATTTATGGTTAATTTATGAATAATATTTCATACATTATTTGTATATTGTTTTTGATTGGTTACAAAATCCTTTGAAGGTAAAAAGACATAATTTTTAGAAAATTATTTTTATGAGAGCAATGTGTTTTTATCTTAATAAATTAAAAAAAATCACGAGTAATTAATGATTCTAATTAAATTAATAGAATATATATTCAATAAAATATATTAACATTCATCTAATAGTTTTTACCAGGCAATTAATGGGGGTAAATTCAATTTTATGCTTAAAAATGCATTTTTATAAAAACAGTTTTCATTGAGTTTTACAATATTATTTTAAAATTATTTAATTACACTATAAAATTTAATTGTATAAAATGGATTAAATATTTCAAATTATAATTTTCAATTTTTTTTAATGATTCCACTTTCATTTCGGTCATAATTAATAGTAAAAATTGTAAAAATTAGTAATCATGATTAGGGTTACAATGGGTTTAACGTGGGTTAAACCAAGATAAATGGATAAAATGACCCTTAAAATATTATATGTTGAAGATATTTTGACCTTATATTATCTTCCCTTATATTTTTTTTTCATTTTGTTTCACTTTAATAAAAAATTACTTTATATTATTTAAATATTTTAAGTAATTCCATGTTTTTCCCTCCCCTCACTTATAAAAAGGAACCTCTTCTCCTCCCTTATTCACAATATTTGAGCACTACAGATCAGAAAATAGCTACCAATAAACATTACTATATTATTTACCTTTATTATTTAGATATTTTGCTTACCCCAATACCATTCTATGAATTCTCAAGGTGTAAGAAAAATGAGGTATCTCTAATAATAGGAAATCATCTTCCTTATTCTTTCAAAATTTGTTTATTATTATAATTGCTATAAATTTATTATATATATCATAAAATAATAAATCTAGTATCATAAATATATGTAGAATTTATTATTATTATGGTAAAATCATTTTCAATATCATTTTCATCAAATAGGGAATGAAATTATCGTTCGTGTATACATGTGGACTACCGCCACCGTATAATGACATGATACATTTTCCATCACCACCTAAAATTGGTAGTTATAATGATGAATTTAATAAATATATATGATATTTATGATTTAATTATTATTCTATAATTATATAATATTATTTATCATTCATTAATTCTATTTTTATACAACGAAAATAGTGTTTATTTGTACTTACGGACTACCATTGCCATGAATGATGTAATTCATTTTTCTATCTATATAGGGTTATAAATATGTATATAATGAATATATTTAATGTTTATATCATTGTTAACAATAATTATATTACATAAAAATTATCTATCTGCAAGGACCATAACTGCTGAATCGAAACATACTTGAAAAATGAAGGAATTAACACCCAAAATGACGAAGATGATGAAATATCATTAATGAATTGGTGATCAAATGATATAATAAAATAATTTATAGTATTAAATATGAATATGATTCTGGTATATAATTATAATAAATTTAAATTTATTATACAATAGGTTAAAAGTAATTATGAAGCCAGTCATATTTGAGGTAACAGTTAGATGAGACAATCTCACAATTTACCCGGATTATTTATGTTTCGGTTTATAATAATGAAATTATATGATATATATCTCATAAATATTATTTATTTTCCTATCCTATTTTTATATAAATTTATTACAAGTATTTTTTTATTTCATTCTCTCTCAGTGCTCAAAAGTTAAAAGAAAATTATGGAAAAAAGACTTTGTTTCTTTATTTGATCGGAAATATTTTTATTCCATCTCCATATTTGATTTAAAATATTTTCAAGAATGTTTTTAATATTATAAAATGATTTATTAAATTCATTTTTACTCATATTTTACTCTTTAAAAAAATGATTAAAAAATCTTCATGTCATTTTCCAAATGATATACTTTTTATAAAAGGTGTAAATGGTGTCTTTATTTTAACATTTACCACACAAACTTCATTTGAAAACATAATTAATACTATTTAACTTTAATATACCTTTACAAATTTTCATTGTTATTTTTAAAAAAAATTACTAATAATATAAATGTTTTCAGATTTTAAATGTGTGATTTCTAAATGAAAAGGGAATTTTCCTCAATAAATGTTCAGTGATATTTTAATTTCATTTTTATCTTTTAAAATATACATTGTTATTACTTATGATTGACTTGGTATATGATCAAATTATTTAATTCTTGTTCTTTAACTAGATGGTTATTCATTATGATTATTAAATCTTGATGAAACCCATTTTCCTTTCTATGGGTTAAGATATGAATAAATTATAAATATTTTAATGATCTTTTGGAATAAATATGAATGGATTATGATTATGTGATTCATGGGTCCATTATATCCCTCTAATGTATTGTTTATAATTTTAATTTTTATGAGATCATTAGGTAAATGGGCGGTTGTCCCAATATCAAAGCAGGTACACATGTGGTTATATCGAGCATAACATTTGAAGAATGTCTTTGCAGGTAGACTTGGAAAAATATTTCTATGATTATGAATATGTGACACATTATCATACTATCTTATGATATGTTATATTTCTTATTATATGATCACATGGATAATGATATTTTATTCTTCTATGATTTATATCTTATTAACATCCAGGTCCTTATTCCCTGATTATGATTTATGAATTACTTCATTTGATTTTCAAATGTTAAGCTCATATGTTCATACCCTTATACTCATGTTATGGTTACATATGATAAATAACTAATATCTACCATGTTTACCCTTAATTAAAATTTTATTTCACCCTTTCTTATGTTTCCATTCCCTTGGTTATGAATAAAGGTTTTATGTTGTGTATGACTAAGAAGTTTATTTTTTGGGAATCACATTGTGAGAGATGTTGAAGATATTTCACAAAATAATATGATTATATATCTAGTCTTCAAAGATAGTAAACCTTTATTGTTATAGGTAATGTATTGTTATGATATTTATTGAATATTCATCTAAAATTCTGTAATATTTATGTATGTAATGTTTGGGTCACCTCACTTAATATACATTGAATTAAGAAGACTTTGAGATTGAATCATAAGATAAAGGAGACATGGTGTGTTAGTAATGAACTAAAATGTGGGAAACAGTCTCTAAAATAAATTAATCCAATATAATTAGTAAAACAAATTCTATAAAAACTCAAATAATTATTTTTTTATAAAAGTATTTTGTTATAAAAAATATGTCCAACATAATTTAAATAATTGGAAATGTATGAGTCATGGATTAAATATATGAATAAAGAACTTAATTAGATTAAAAATAATAATAATTTGTATATTGTGAAGATTCTTAATGATCAAAAAAAATTTATGTTACAATTTTTGTTTTAAAAATGATTATATCCTTCGTAATGTTATTAAAAAAAGAAAATATAGTTTTTAAAGAATATTCTCAAATGGAAGGTATTTATAATGAGGAGACACTTTAACTAATGGGGGTGATTGAATGTATTTGTTTATTTGTTATGGTTTTATTTGAAAGGGGATTTAAAATATATCAAATATATGTGAAGGAAACATTCATAAATGATATGCTTGAAGAGGATGTCCACATTGAAAACCCAGTGGGTTTTTAACTTGGGGATAATGAGAACAATGTATAACTTGTTAAGAGATATTTATATAGATTAAATCATTCACCAACAGTATGATATGATCTATTATATTAACAATTGAATAAATTTATGTTTAATATAAGTATTATTCATCAAAAAATATATGTGAAAATATTTAATAAATAATAATTCATTATACTGAACTATGTTGATAATATTATATTTTTTAGAATCAAGAACGAATAAGTGAAAGATTTTACATGAATAGATGTGGTAAGAATTTGAAATGTCTATGATTAGATAAATCAATTATTTTCTATGGTTTCAAGTGATAAATATAGGTGATAAAAAATATTATTCACTTATAGTAACTTGAAAAAATATATTTTAGTGATATAGGTGTGTAACCAACTAATTCAGATGAAAGATAGGTTTTATGATCTTAGTGATGAATTTAAGATTCATATAATGATCTTTTTAATGATAAAAGTGACACTAGTCTTATAAAAATATAGTATAATATTTTTGTGCCAAATATATTGAAATCCATTCCCACTTTATCAAATAGAAATAAAAAATATGGTTTTTTCAAAGTATATCACATTGTAATGAATCAACTAGTGGATGATATTTTCTTCAAATCCATTTACTACACCGATGTTTGGGAGTCACCAGTTGAATCTTGGAGTTCAGCCACTTAACAAAGCTTAAGGATATTTTTTAAAATTCCCCTCTCCCAATATGTTTTTATTTCTAAATATGGTTATTTTTTTAAACTAGGATTTCAAAAAAATGGCCCATTGGTTATATTATCAAAGGGAGAAATAGTGTGTAGAATTTCACACTCATGTCAATGCGGATAATTCTACCCTTGAGGGGGTATATTGGAAAATGAGTCATAAAAAAGGGAGAGATATGATGCAAGGGAAAAATCATGTTTAATATAGGGAGATTAATTTTAGAAAAGTGGAATAATGATATGAGGTATAGAGAGATTAGATTAGTTTTCAGTCTTGGACTCTTGTTTTCTACACCAATAAAAACTCACATAGGCTTAGAGTGATATATGAGACAATATATTTCTTATTTGGTATAGTATTTATCAATAATAAATTTAGATATATGAAAATCATAATAATTTCCAACAAACCTAAAGGGGGATAATGTTAGAACCTCGGTTAATCAAAAGTGGTGAATGTTATAATTCATTGAAAGTAGGTTGTGTTTGTTGTTAATTAAACTTAATTTATAATATATGAATATGAAGAGGGCTTGAATAAGTGTGGATATGTTTTGAGGGCTTTGGAAACTAATTTGGTGAAGCAATAAAAAATCATTCCAAGTCATATAATAAATTATTATGGTTCCCTATTTATTTGTTTGAAAGAATTATTATTGGTGAAAAATAAATACTTCCATATAGTTTAATTAAAAAATCAATTTTTTTCATTATGAATCAAGGTGAACTTTTTTATTCAAGTGTTAAGGAAACTTTCCCATAATTTAATTTCATGAACTAGGAGAAGTTGTTTTTTAAAGGAATTGTGAGGTACTATTTAACATGTTATTTGAAAATATTTATAGTGCTTTGACTTTCGTTTTAGAAAATATGTTTTCAAAAAAAGTATTTCGATTTGATCATCATGTCTTAAAAGATGTAGAAATATCCAAAATTTATAGTTTTAAAGAAAATAAGGAACCAATACATGGTTTTATTGAAACAAATAAAGATAATTTATGGGATAGATTTCCTAAAATAAAAAGATATCAAAGTATTAGGGATAATATTGTTTATATTACATGTTTTTCAAAATATATTATTCTCGAAGAATGATATGAATTAGTGTAAACTATTACACCATGGTTTTGGATATTTTAACATATTTTATAGAATTAGATATTATTGAAATATATAATTATATGGATGATTAATTAGAGAACTAAATTGAATTTTATAAATGGTTTTAAATATTAATTAGGAGATTAAAAGTCAAATAACATCTTAATTATTTTATTATCACAGATTTCAAATATATTTAAGACTTAAAAATATAGGTAATTCATAGTAGAAGTCACAAAAGATGATACACATTATTGAACATCTATGATTTTGATAGATTGGTTGTGTCAGGGGTGAAGAACATGCACATAATTAATTATATGGATTAAATCATAAATATTAAGTTTAATAAAAACATTATATAAGATTGATGCATTGATTTGCTTTGATATTTTTTTATAATAAGTTGAAAGTTGATTTATTTATGACTTTATCTGGAATTAATGAGTAGATATATAAGAACAGGGAATAATACTTGGACTCAGTAGTTAACTGATCATAAAAATTATTTTATCTTTATATCATGTTATTGAATTCATGGTAAATTGACACATCGTTGTTATATGCTCACTATATATAATGATTTTAGGGAAAACTATTAAAATATTTGTGCCCTTAAGAATTATTTTTTATTATTTAGATGACATTCTTGGGATGATATTGATGATAAATTTTTATTTTTAATATAACCTGAAGAAAATATCCATTTATTGAGAAAAAAACATTCCCTAATCTCCCCCACAAAAAAAGTGATTAGTACCTTGGTGGTTTCAAAATTATTATATAACAATTTATACAACTAATTTTTTAAAATAAATACCAAAAATTAAATATAATTAAATATACATATATATAAATTCATCTTATACAAATAGAAAATGAAACCCTTTCCTGTAAATGATTTTATTCATATAAAAAAATCCACTCAAGGTCAAGTATGTCATAATAAGTAACCAACCCCTACCATTCTTGAATAGAGCATAACTAGACCTATTAAGGAAAATTACAACACAAAGTCCTACTATCTATATATCAATACCCAACTGATAATTTCATTCTAATATACTCTTAACACCTAATTTGTAAAAAGTATAACCGACATTTACAATTTAATTCATAACCCAAAAAAATTATAATCATATTTGATTGGAACTAAATATTATTTTATACCTAACAAGTAATTCCTTATATGCATAATATGAAATTTATAAGAATATAACACTTTAAACTAAATCATACATCTATTTATAATATAAAATCATCACCCCAAGTTATTGTGTGTAAGTAGAGTTGAAACAGATATAAAATCTCAGTGGAGAGATATATGAGTGAAATTGAATTTTGGAATTTTTATTTAGGGAAGTATTTTTAAAAAAAATTAGGTATTTTTATGAATCATTTTTTGAGGAATAAATATCTATAGAATATTATTAAAGTGAGTAATAATGTTTTTTTAAATGGAGGCTCAAGGTTGGGTACTGATAACAGTTTTAGGGTGTTTTGTGGTATACCATCGAGAGTTTAATGGGTTCAGAGTAGCCTAATTCAACTGATCCTATCACCAAAAGGCCATTAGTAGACTAAACCACCCATTTTGATTGGGGGGGGGGATTTTGGTTATTTATGGCTAGATTTTTCTTAGCATCCAGTCTCCTTCCTCCTCTTCCCATCCAACTGAATGAGTATGATCCCACCCTTATTTATTTTCTATGACCCTCTTTGGATTCTCCATCCTACACACTTATCACTTTTTATCCAATTGAGAATATTTATTTAGAAATTATTTATAAGAATAAAGGATATTGTAGTCACTAATTTGTTTCTCATTATTTCATTCTTATGGGATGTTTTCTTGAAAAAAATCTCTAATTTGGGAATTTTGGAATATTCTTGAATATCTATTGATTTCATATAAATTTAGTTATTCTAATGGATTATTTAACTTCTAATATTATAAATTAGTTGTTCCCAAACATATTAAAAGGTTTAATATTATTTTATTGTATGATGTTCTTTGAAGGAATGGTATTTGGGTTAGGGATACTTTAATTGGGGCATAGATGGTTCACTATTTTAGGATAAAAATAAGTAGGGAAAATTAAAATTTGAATAATAATTCCATGAATGGTTGGTTGTTTTTATGATTGCTCATAAATTATGTTTCTTGATGTTCTTTTAGGTTATTTATGAATAATGGACTTGAAATGGGTGTTCAATTATGAAATAATATATGAGGAATCTAGGATAGGCTCTTATGGTCTAGTTAGATGGTTCTATAAAGTGTAGACCTTGTGGTGTTTGGTTGAGTGGTAGATTCATTTTGTGGGTTGTTTTGGTATGGAAGTAAGCATGATCTATATAACATGAGATTTTTTATAAGAGGGAAATTATAGATTTAGCATGAGATTAATCATAAAAATTATTATAAGGACTACTAAAACCAATTAGTGTGGCCTTATTGTAAATTAATAATAATTTCATACTCTATTAATAGATATAAAAAATAGATTAGTGTATAGGGTATATAGGAATCGAGTATATGGGTTATGGAGTCAGCAAATTGGTGATTTCCTATTAGTAATATATTAAGTGATTTCCAAAGTGTGAAAATGATATAACCAACCTAAGGTGGGATTTATTAGTTGGTGATTTAGTATAATTTAAATCAATATATATGATGTGGGTATGATGGGTTGTGGAATATATGATTATTGATCATCCGTAATATGATCGTGAGGGTAGAAAGCTATTCCAAGGATGATTAAACCTCGAGTATAGTGATTTTGAATATGTGAAGAATTGGATGAATTATTAACTACTTTAGGGTATGGGAATTGGCTGCAAGATTTATTTTATTTGTTTTTAATTTTAATTATATCGAATATGATTTATTTCAACATATATAAATATATATGTACATATATAATGATGATCCCTTATAGTTAGGATTAAATGCAAGGGGGATGGTATTGGTGTCATGGATCTCTATAGTGTGAATTAAACCATATTATTTGGATACTAGCTATTAGGTTATATACTGAGACATCCTATAGTTTAGATCATTCTTGCGGGATCTATATATGTTAATCTATTCCCATGATTTAGATGCACCATAAATAGCATAACTATGTTACACCACAACCCTAAATCTTCTATTGTAATTTGGTATTTTATGAAACTACACAAGATTCAAATTCAGTTCCCAATGGATTTATATAATAGGAGAAGAACCCTGGGGTATGTATCATGACTGGTATAGTTTACTAGATTTGAATAAAATATGTATGGTTAAGAATCCTTGTGAATTAGTAATCACACATTGACTTGACTTGTTTCTTGCATATCGAGTATTAATAATTTTATTAATATACTACATACTAACTCACTTGTATACATTATAACATATCTTATGGGGCCCATTGGTTATTTATTATTTAGTTTTTTACTTAGACCCAACACATCTACCTCGATGTATGTGTATACATTATGTTTGGCATAAAAGTCTGGGAAAGGTGTAACAACCTCAACTACAATGATCTAGAGCCAGTGTCTATTTATTATATTGGAAAATGATACATGTTATATCATCCTAAATGACCGATCAGTTTAGTATCCATGAATAACCAGATACAAACTTGATTCTCATTTTACATTGAAAATAAATTATAAAACATAGTAAAAGTAAATATTTTATATCATTGAACTCATACAATGATTATTTTTATATATCCTTAGGAAAGGAAAACAAAATAAGGTTGAGATAAAATAATCAGTAAGAGTTATATACATTATAATCTATCATGGGTAAATATGGCATAATCAATATAGAAAGGTAAATAAATGAAAAGAAATTCCATTTAATCAATAACTTTACCACTAAATACATCCATGGATAATATCAAACAAAATAATCTCATGGATAAAAATAAATAAATTCTCATTGAAAGAAATTCTTAATGTTAGACATCATGATCTCATATATTACGATATCTTTACCATCAGGACCATTTCCCATGATAGTTTAATTGATGGGTGGGTATACAACAAAAACTCAATGAATAAGTCTTGCTAACTGTTTTTCCTAATGATACATGTCAATACATTAATGGGGTATCTATAATCAGGCCCCACCAATCACTACATGTCCAATGAATTCCTCGTATATTGAATGACCAATTTAATTCATAATAAATATTCCTTATCAATAAATGTCTATATTGAGTAATGAATATAGAATATCAAGATTTTCCCGAGTCAATCAAAGAACATTCATAATAAAACACTGTATAAAAAAAATGGTATACAGATTTGAAAATAATAATATATATGATATAAAAAATATGGATATTTAATAGATATATAATATAAGATGATAGAAAATAATAATAAATTTAATGATTCAAGAGAAATAAAATGGACACAAAATTAATCAAGAGATGAGAGATGACCATCAATTCATATGGAAAGTATATTTGGTAGTAAAATCAAGTTTTTTAAAGAATTAATGAAAATTAAAGTGAAACATTTCAAATAAGTTTTCAAAAAATAGTTTTCTTTGTAAAAAATTGACAAATTATAGAATAATTTAAATAATGTAAATTGATTATTATGGTGGGAAAATCTGTTAACGTTACATATGTTAAAAATAAATGTTTATTTTGATGTTTTTTAAATGAAATTGAAAAATGGTCATTTTTTAAAACATTATAAATATTAGTATCAAACCTTGTAAAAAGTCAAATATAACATAAACTATCCAAGATAGATTATTTGAGTAAATAACAAAAAACTTTTTAAAAACAATTATGAAAAATATAGACATGGAAAAAAATATACCCAATGAAAAAGATAAATAAGTTTAGTTTTATTAAAAATATTACTTTTATTAATTTATGTTCAAAATAGAGTAAAGGCTTGAATAAAATATGGAAACTCATTAAATATCCAAAGGGTAATAAAATATATAGAGTTTATGAAGCATAGATTATAATAATACTTCATTTTAAATAAATTTAATCCAAAAAATGATATTATAAAATAAATTCTTACCTATTTGGTTTTTCGTCATCCTACTCGGTATGTATATACTCACCTCTTTATAGAATTTGACTGTATATGTTGTGTCTTGTGTAGATGATAAATAGATATGTAGAGAGGTTGGTGGAGCTTAGTGATACTTGGGTGCATTAACCATGTGTGGTGGTAAAACTTGTAGATCATGAGTTTGGATCTCTTCAGTTTTTATTTATTATAGTTTTTTAAGGTTAGGCCATCATTATTGGTTGGGAATATATTTTTCCCCTTTATAATTTACCTTATATTTTTGTAATCTAATATATTCCCTAGAGGTTATTGCAGTAATATTTATACGCTATATGTTTTAGTATTTATTATATTCCTCAACAATTTATCATGGAAATGGTTGGGGGCATGTGTACAGGTACTTAAGACAAAGGTCTCCCATTTTATTTATGCCTTATTGTTACTTATCTCTATCCCCTAGCCTATTAGAGGTGGGCTTGGGGTTTTCACATCCATCTTGTCGCTTGATAGGAGGTCCTTGGTGGGTTAGTTAATGATAGAGAGGTATTAGAATAGTTTCCCTCAGGGAAGTATTGGAGTTTTACCCATAGATAATATTGGTTAAAAATGTAGAAGGATGGTGTCAGAGTGTCGAGTTTGAATTTTAGGTGAAAGAATCTAGTGTTGGCGTGGAAGATGTCATTTCCATTCACCCGGACAATGATTACCTAATTTTAGACTTGATATAATGATACATCGGTTAGATGAAAAATTAGTACATGCATCATATAGGATTGAGTCATTTTACTTTCCTTCTTGAGTTAGATCCCCATATATATATTATAATCTAACCATGGTACATCTTGATCACTCTCATGATGCATCCATGTGGATAACTATCTAGGTTACTGATACAATATTGTGATAATGATCCTTTGAGTTATAAGGGATTAGTTTAGAGGCCATCTCAGAAGGTGTTCCCTTCATGTAGGCAAGGATTATCACCCATACTTAGCAGGGAGAAGATATTACCATGGGGTAAGATGATGATGTGTGCATGCTTATCACACTACGTGAGTTCTAGTATCAGAGACCACTAAGGTTCTGTAGAGAACCTGATCCTCAGGTAGACGGGTATTGGCTTGAGTTAGTTATCTGAGTTTTTCGGCTAGTTCATACCTCGACCGATCAGATGATTTTTATAATAACCATACTTTTCTATAGAGCAAGAAGGTATTGGTGGAGTTCAATAATGGAGACTGGTGATAAGATGATACTCTCATGGTATGATTTATAGTATCTATTTTGTGATGAGTACCACCCATATTTCTTGCACTATGTACATATTCAGGATCTTCTTGATCTACAATAGTGTGGTATGATTGTTGCTATGTATGCTGTGAGTTTTACCAACTTCATTCATTACTCCCTCAATATAGTATGAAATTTTTTTAGGGGCATTGAAGTTTGAGTAGAGTTTCCATAGATACATTTATTTCAATGTAATCTCCCTATGTATACCTACTTATGTTGGAGTAATATAGTGGGTTCATGTTATAGAGAGCTTACTAGAGGGGGTGTGCCAAGTGCATGGAGTTGTAAATGTTTATAATAGGGATGAGTCATCTACAACAGCTCACAGACCCCAGCTGTTTGGACCTTGAAACATGATACCAGCCCACAATTGGACTTAGGCACATGGATTTATAATGTGGGGATCATGAAAAGGATCAAGTAATCCATGAGAGGTAAGATGATATGATTGTGATGGGTGAGGTCATATGGAATGTGATTTCTCAACCTAACATGTTGATGAGGATAAGAAGACATCGAATGGACCACTACAGAAGAGGTAGCATTGTGATATGGATCTATCATGTGTGTTTAAGGCATCTTACAGGGAGGTAGTGTTGGTAGAAGAGAAGGTGGAGCTCCAGAGGGAGGCACTATTGGTGGAGACTGATGCTACAAGATGATTCCTCCACCACCACCACCACCACTATATGACCCATACTATGCTCAGGGTGTAGGTGATTTGGGGTATGGTAAGTTGTATTCCATGGAGGGCTATGGAAAGGCTATGTAACAACATGATTCAATGTGGAATCTGTGTATTTTATACTCTTTTACCAATACTAGTAGACATAGGAAGAAGTTATTTCTTCATTATCATATCCCCTATTCAAGGGATAGAGCATCCAGTTGAGACTTTATCCTCGCATCTATGGACAGAGGTTCTTACAAGGAGTGATTCTATGATATTACATATATGTTGGTAGTGTTAGATGGAGTTTAGGTGTGAGAATTTTTAATGGGACTAATTAGTTTTCATGATGAAACATTATGACATCATCTTAGGTATGGATTGGTTTTTCTATGGTTCGGGATCAGATTAACAATCATCACAAATTCATTAGATGCATATAGGCATATTGGATGAGATTCTACTTTGCGAGTCAGAGAGATATTATGGATGAGTAAGTGGTCCTTGAATGTAGGAATGTGATGATTTTTTTTCATGTAAGATTTTATAGTATTCTAATATATATTTTCAAAGATATATGTGTAAATGGTGTGGAATTATGAGGCCTGGTGAGCCTGATTTTGATATTATAAAAATATTAAATATGTTAATATCACACATGCACTGTTTTCTGAAAAATGTGGAAGAAATCATAAATAGTATCATAGATCAGAAATCTAAGACATGTTTTTAGTCTAGAACATGGTTTTTACCCTAGGTATGACCTAAGGTTGGTTTATATAGGATTTTTGGTTGAGGCATCCATTGAAGGGTATGTTTAGTGGATTAATTAACTAATTCATTTAATGCTTATAAAATAAATCCTATCTATAAATACCATGTTATGGAAAATTCATAGGGTTAGATGTAAAACCTTGGGAGAGTAGAGGGGAGGACGATAGTGATGGCCTTTTTGGATCAGGATTGAGGATCAATGACAAACCAATTGAGAATATTCGTTAAATGAATGGCGAATGCAAAGAGATCTTCATCTTCATATCTAGAGGATGTTTTATTCAACAATTATTGTTTTGTTATCCATTTAAGGGGTTTTCTTTGTGGTTTTAACCCTTTTAATCTTCTATATGAATGAAACTTATTCATTTTCAAAATTAATTCATGGATCGATCTCTATTGGGTTGTCCAACATTTCATTTCTCTTCCTAGATCTAGGAATTTTTTATTTTTTAATTATCTTTGATTCTATTTGATTTGATAACCCCATTGTTTGGATTTCATCAATGATTGGAAAAAATACGATAAATCATGGCTCTCTTTGTTTTGTGTGCCTTTCTCCCTATATTCATGGCATTCGTTATTAGTAATCTATTAACCAGTGATTCAATGATGTTCGAGAATAATGAGCATTGTGTATTTGTTCTTTGGCACAAAAAATTTCTATCATGAGTATAGATTTAGATTTAGAATACATGAAAAAGGTTTAGAAATGATGAAAATAATCCAACTTTGGATTGGGTATCAGTGGTTTGTGAGTCAGATTGCACAGATATCTCTAAATAAGTAGTAATTGATGTTTCTGAGTAACTGGTGGCTGAAATCCATCCACCGGTGATGATGAAATCTGGTGTTTGTGTGGACAACATGTTTCCCACAACCCAGGATGTGTGGTCATGTTATTATTATTTTTAATAACAAAAAAATATAAATAATAATAATAATAATTAATGTTGTACATCCTTGAAGAGAATGTCATGCAATGTGTTTCTCCAACTGGCCTATAAATTTAAATATTTATTATGTTAATAATAATGGTGAAATTAATAATATTATTATTAAACAAATTTGGTGATTTATTGAATATAGGAATACCCCAAATAATTTTCCTATACGCATATCCTAGCTGAGAATAGGGGATATTCATTTCCCCTCCCTTTATAAATTTATATAATAATAATAGTAGTATTATAAATTGATAAATCCATGAGATAATGGGGGTGATCCTAATGGGGATTCACCGAAGAATGATTTCGGGTGAGTAAGTATGGCTATGTGAGCCCAATTCTATTGAATAAGGTTTAATAATAATTATAATAATATAAAATATTATTATTATTTATTTATTTGTGGAAACATGGATTCAGTCATAACACATTCATGTGATGTCAGATTGGGTATTCATTAGTTGAAATGAAACCATACTATTGAGGAGTTCAATTCAAGACCAATGATGGATATTTAATTTGGGCTTGTGGCTTGGGCTCATGAAGCACCATACGTACGTGTTACGATAAAAATGTGTGTTTTTACTAGGCATCTATTTTGGGAAAGTAAATAGCCTATCCCAAGTATTTTTACATCAGTATATCTATGTTGTTATCCTTTTATTCATTCATGGATTTTTAAATTGAAATATAGGTAGATTTTAATTTTATCCAAATGGACCGATGAAAATCCTCATGCATTCGTCAGACTTGTGGAAAAACCCAGATTTGGTCCCGTGAATAGTATATCCTCAACAGTTTTTCACATAGAACATGATGATGACCTTTTTTTGAATCAAATACATGATTCTAGGTGACGTAAGTGGGATTATTATTTCAACGATGCTTAAATATTATCTGTTGGGTGTGTTACCTCTCTCTGATCAGTGTGAGTGAGTTCCCTTGATTTGGAATGAGTTCCTCAGTCCACTCCTATGAGGGTTAGTGTGGAATATGGTCATGTATATTGGAAATAGATATCTCATTGATAGACTAGAGATGTTATCCTCCATGAGTCTCATATTTGATTCTCATTCCTATTTTTATCCCAATTTAGGGTTCTTATTATCACGTAACCAAAATACATAGGTGTGATCTCCTTTCAAGAAAGGCAATATAGTAGGGTTGTGGTATCCCCTAGAGGCCCTAGGTCTAATCCCTTTTCTATGTATCAAGATATTTTTAGTTCTATCATATTACCTATGTGGTGTTATTGGAATTGGTGCCAAAAACATTTACTCCGGCATCAATACCTTATCTAACAGGTTGGTCCATTCAGGTCGTGGTATCCCCTAGAGGCCCTAAGTGAGATCATCTATCTGTGTATCATTATATTTTGAGTTATAGTTTGTTCTTCCTATTGATAGTTTCAATGAGTGTGACCTCTTTAATGAGATCAAATAGTGTTATCTAGAACCATGGAGTGAGTTCTCTTGTAATCAGGCATGACTTTTAATCCTTGAACAATATTCCAGGATGATTCAGGGTTTGATTGACACCTTTGAGACTTGTTGTCTACAGTGATCATATCTATATCTGGTTGTTTTTTTATCTATTTATCACTTATCCTGATTGAAAAAAATTCATTATTATGAGATGACTCATATTTGATTATTTTTGTTTGGTGATTTCAGGTTTTCTTGTTGGTTATTGTTATACTCACCCCTATAAGATCTCTGCCTGCGCATGTGATGCCTTATATAAATGATAGACCTTTTGACATAGTCATTTGAGGACCTGGAATAGGTAGAACATGGTGATATATATAGAAAAAGTATATTACCAATTGTTTCATTTAACAGTAGTCACATCCTTCTAAGTAGGCTGGGGTTTATTTATAGTTTTGATGAGCTTGAATTTTACCCATTATTCTTTCAATACTTTTTTTATACTCTTATTATGGGATATATATGTATGCATACATTTGGTACCATTTATATTTTACCATTCAACATTGTATGGTTATTTGGTGATGTGTGCATATATAAATGTACATTAGGTTAATTCATCCCATGGGTGTGATATGCCTACTTGAAGTTGGTCTCCAACCCATGGCCTATTAATGTAGGGCTAGGGAAGCTTTGATCTTTTCCAGACAAGTGGGCCCCTATGGGTCGAGTCATGCCAGATTGGTATCAGAGTAGTCAGTTCTACATTAGGACTAAGTTTTTGAGATTGGTTTGGGAACTAGGAAAGTAGTGTTAAAGTGTTTTGAGTTCAACTCCCATTCCAATATGTCTAGTGTTGGTGTGATGGCTGGTGAATCTATTCACAATGACTTTCATAACCATATTATTTTATAATTTAATGTTGTTTCTGGTTATATTTAAAAACATTGTTACATGCATAATGTAGAATTTTTTTGTTTTTTTCATGTCTTTATTGATTCATATCCCCAGATATACTCTTTGACCACAAAACATATTGATAAATTTCAAGATTTCTCAACAATGACAACCACCTAGGATTACAATATAGTTTTGAAAAGACCACCAGTTGAGTGATGAGGGCTCAATTCAAGGACCCATTCGTGAGTTTTTTTCTACAGGTAGGAACAAATTAGTTACAACACCTGTTGAGTGGTACTTATATCCTTCAATGGATTCGATGGATGATCGATGATGTATTGGGCAATAATTGTCTCCATCAAGTTAGGATGATGATATGTTTAATCCTGATGTGTTATGCGAGTTCCAGTGGTAGAGACTGCTTAGTTTTTTTGGTGATTCAGATCCTCACGCAGTGGAAGATTGGCTTGAGGTGATGGTCTAGGTTTTACATGTTGTGTTGACCCAAGATCGATAGGATGGTTATGCTTGAAAGGAGTCTCTTATATGGTACAATAGTTGGCACTGGTGGTACAAAAAAACTTTGAACCTATGATGTGTGTCATTCATGATTTATAGAGTTCAATATCATCTCGGCCTTCATGGTGATCCATAACCCCCTCTCAGGTGGTAGATTATTGGATTGACCCTGTGTTGTGAGTGTAACGCTCAGTTAGGATCCCTCTCGATATTGGTACTAGTGGGGATAATTATCTATAGAGTCGATGGGAATTGGTTCAGCCATGTGTTGGTGATTTTTAACATGAATTTGGATGCATGAGGAAGAGGGACACATCTCCTGCCAATATAAATTATTATGACATGAACTAAAGCTATGTGGGTTAGTCTATACTACCAAAATCAAATAGTGTCGAGGTGTGGTAGATTAATTCCTTTGATTTGTGTGTTAGAGGTTTTTTTTGTGATAAGGTGTTAGATAAATCCTTATTTGAGGTGAAAAGGTGGCAAAATGGAAGGATGTATTTGGAAGATAGGAGCTTGTGACCCGGAGGTGTTAAGTGTGGTTCGAGGTACCAAAGACATCTTATCTTCTACACCTGAAGATTTAGTACATAGTTGCACAACAATTTTCCCTGGATGTATCCCCTGTTTGAGGTCCAACAATACCAGTGGAGTTCTTTTGATTAATATTTTTATTGGAGACTCCTATAGAGAGGGTTTCTAATTACACACATTTACAAACATTGTGACCTAACTCTGGGAGGAGAAAACCTCACATGGAACCTCTCCATGGTAGGAAGTGATGACCTGTGATGTTTTCCTTGTTATGGAATGGTTACCTACTATCGATGCTCAGATGGATATATGTAGTGGGGGTTGAATTGTGCCTAAGTTAGTGGTATATAGTTTTCCTTCTTTGGTGAGAAGGAATATCAGATAGAGAAGGATGAGATCACGCATAGGAGGATACATCCACTTTATCACTTGCATAATGTCATCCTTGGAGTAGCAGATGCTATGATATTTTAGTTCCTACAATGTGGGATAGGTATAAGGTAGTCTTCCATAAGTATATTCTAAGTTTTCCTCCTGAAAAATATTTTTTGTTCTATATGGAATTTTACTAGGGATGACATGATATTTTCTCTAGCATATAAGATGACCCCATGTAGCTGAAGGAGATAAGAGTGTGGTTGGAGGGTATTCAGAGTTAGGGATTCATTAGACGTAGTGTGATTTCCTATGAAGCATGATGTTTTTTCCTAGCAAGCGGATGGACAATTGAGGTTAGGTGTGTATTGACATCACCTAACACAGGTGAGTATTAGAGAGAAGTATCCATGCCCGATAAACGATGACTTATTCACCCAATGGTTAGAGTTGAAGTGGTTCAAGGAGTTTGAACTCAGGATAGGTTATCACTAGCTCTAGGTTTGATAGGAGGATGTAGCAAGTTTGGATTTATAGATATTTTATTGTTTCTTTGAGTTATTCTTGATACCCTTCAGTGTATTTAATTCTTCAACAATTTTCTGGGACTTATAAAATAGATCTGTAGCTCTTTTTGGATCGATTCCTGGTAGTCTCCTTCAGTGGAATCCTTGTATACATGGTTCCAGAGGTGGAGCACGTGATACAATTGAGGATGGTTTGGAACATCTCCAAGAGTAATAGCTTTTAAGAGATCTATCATAGAGTCAATTATGGGTTATGGAGATCCACATCTTAGGAAATGACTTCTTAGGAATGGGATTGATAGTGGAAATAGTAATGTTTGAGGCATTTCAAGCAAGAAATCCACTTAAGGGAGTATCCATAGTATCAGATGATCACAACAATGTTTCTTCATCAACTTTTGTTGAGGGAGGTAACAGAGCAGTTGAACACTTAAATTTATACCTTGAGGATGAGGATGAAGATGGAATAGTGTATCTCCATTCCATGCGTAATGACCCAAAATTTTGAATAATATTTGTTTCCTAATTTTGTGGATTATTTTATTTTATACTCAACAAAACTATATCCTTTAATTAATGAAGTGAGTATAATTTAAATTATACAATTGGGTTTCAACTATTATATGACCATTGGTAAATATGACCATTGGAAACTATACTCTTAATGTTATGATTATTGTTTATAATTACAAATGATCGTGGTTAATTAATATAGAAAAACGATTTGACGACCTCATCTAGTAGACTCGGGCCATACGAAGCCCATCTGTCAGAGCTTGGGAAGGAGGTTGTGTCGCTAGCCTTTTCTCTGGACCAAGCCCAATATGAGCTTCAACATCTGAAGCTTGAACGGAATAGCCTATAGTAGATGTTCAAGCTGATAGAAATCACCACTTGAGAAATTTTGTCTAAGCCCCACAAAGTTTCTATCACAATTGCACACATTACTCTTACGTCCTATGTAGGTGTTATAATGGGGTAATGTAACAAGGGCTTAGTTAATTTTTTTAATCCCTTACTATAAATTAAATTATTATTTCATCATTCCTCTTTTAGGAATATCTTTTATTAATAAATTATATGTTTAATTAATACAAATTTGATAAATTGATTTTAGAAGTAGAAATTGTACTTCTCAGAGATTCTTCATACATAGAGAATTATTATGGTAAAATAAACATCATTTTTGAATTTAAAATGTAAAAATTAACTGAGAATAATTTTTTTGATGTTTTCTAATAAGTATCAATTTGATGAATAGTGTTTTATGAATAATTTTTTCCTATGAATAGTAAAAAAAAATTTATTATTAAATAACATTTTCTATGAAATTATTTTCAAAAATCTGACATACATGGTTGTAATCTGGGTGGAAATAAGGTTCAATAAGATCAAAATAAATTTTTAGTGAATAGTAACTTTACCCTTTGAAATATTAATTTTACCCTTATTAATGGAAATTTTACCAATGGAATAGTAACATCACCTAAGGAGGTATAAATATGTTTTGTTCATCTTAAGTGGTAATATGATATAATTATATCATAGTATAAGTACATAAATGTTTTAGAAATTATTAGTCAAGTATTAGTATTTTATTTATTTAATTTAATTTTAAATGAAATTTAATTTTATAAAATGGAGTTCACTTTTGGATTCTACATGTTGAAAAATGGTTAGGGTGAATTTTGTAGATTTTTCTGAACTAGTTGAATTTTTAGTGAATAGTAAAAATACAGTTTTGAGTTTCGGTATGTTTAATGACATCATTAATGATGTAATCATGATGTAATAATACTGGTCAACTTGTTTACAGTAAGATATTTTATGAGGTGTCCCACGTTTCCAATACCATGGGCAAGCCCACGGTTTTTCAAATACCACTAATGAGGTTTCCCTTGCAAATTAATAAAATATTCCCTCAGTTTTTCAATAAATTCCAACCCATTCATTCATTAATTTCATTCCAAATTCATTATCAACTAAGATCTGGTTTATTTACCTCCCAATTAGTCCTCCCATGGTTCCCTTAAGCCCCTCAAGGCCCCAACCATTGATATTTTGAAGTTATTCTTCAAGGTAAGGGATCCTTTCATCCTCCTCTTTTAGTCATGACTTCCTTCATGTTATGTCTTCTAGTTTCCATTTTATTATGTGGGGGTATGTTATTATATATCCTTATTTATTTCCATTTTATGTAAAAATAATGAGTGAACCTTTCCTCTCTAATAAAATTATTTTTCTGAATTTATAAGTGACATCATTAGGCTGTCGAATTTTTGTAAAAGAAATCACACCTTCTCTTTTCTTTCTTGTTTCCTTTTCATGTGGTATGTCATTAAAACATCCATAACATGATCTTATTTTTATTTTATTATTTCCCTATACATTATTATGAGTTATATATGAGTGGTTAACCCTAGTCCCCTCTATTTTTAAAGTTTTCTAAAACCATGTTGTATAGTCGTTATGCTGCAGAATTTTCGTCTCAAAATCTCTATCTTTCTCAAGAAATTCTCTTGTTTTATTTATGTGAACACCCAAACCTATTTCATTTCCATTGGTATTAATAAAGAAATAAAAATGATATATTTTATTCTGTAATTTACATAAATAAAACCTTTATTTCCTTTCCATGGGTTATAAATGACATAATGATCTTGTTTTTAATCAGCTTTTAAAATGTCACAATTTTGATATGAAAACCATTTATTTTATTCTCTTTTGGTTATTTATGAAATTTATGATTATGGTCTATGTGGATCACAAGAAAATAAATATATATTAAGGGTGTTACCCGATAGTGCTCTAATGCATTGGTTAAAGAATGTAATATCTAGAGATGTCACGTTTAATGATACCTTGGTGAATAACCTTGGTAATTTTTATGACACCTTAGGGATGGACCTTGGTGATCTGTTCATGAATGTCTAGATTAAATGTTGTAACCACATTTCCAAGTTATGATTAAAGTTATTATTACTATTATATGACTCTTTATTTTTCTTTTATGATATCTCTCATGTTCTTATTAATATCTCTCAAGATCACTTGTAAACTGTTTCACTAGTTTTTCTTTATTGGGCCTTCTGCTCACCCTTTCCTTTGATGTATGTCTCTAAGTTATGAGATGCAGCAGTTGTACTTATAATAAACCTATGATGAATCCTTAAAAGTTTATTTGAATAATGTAAATGGTTTTAATGTATTATGTTCCTGATTTCCAAGACACTGGACTTTAAAGATCCCCTGTTTGTATAATGTAATGAAAAGTTATGTAATAAAAATGCATGATTCCATAATTGGTTTCAAAAGATAGTTTAGTTATTTGAGAAAATTTGGAAATGAAAACATAAGGAAGAACCCTATAGAAAACTTTAAATATAATAAATCTTCTTAGTATTTTGGTGAAATATTAAGTAAGTGGTTTCTGAACAAATAAATCCATGTTTGGATACGAACAAGTGGATGTGGATCTGGAATAGATATACATAAGAGTGAAAACTCCAACAAGGAGTTCGGGCTTGACCCAAGGTATCCAAGTACATGAAAACGGGACTTGTTTCACTCCTTTTTTGACACTCCTAGGGGATATGTTTGGTTAATCACATGCTTTTATGAATCATTATGAAGGATTTATAAAGAATTGTAATTGTTGTTAAAGAATAATATGTTTAAGAATAATGTTTTAAGACATAAAAATCATTTATAGGTAAAAGATTTGTAAATAAAATAATATTCTAACTAAGGTTTTATTATTTTTTAAAATTGAGGGGAATAGGAGGAACCATAAAAATAGTGACCGCAATGGACCATGCGCTGACATCCCTCTGATAGAAGCTGGGATGGAAAACTTTTATGAGAATGATAAACCAACTAACTCAAGTTATGGGAAATAACATGAATCAATATGAGAGATCGATATCACTATGAAGGGAACAACATTATGTTGAGTCCTTTATGTTCTAAAGACCACCAACCTTTAGTGGATCTACCAACCCATTGATTGATGAAAAGTGGATCAGCTCTATTGAGAAGATCTTTTCTGTGCTTCGTTGCTTGGAACAAGAGAAGGTCAACCTAGCTATTTACCACTTCGAGGGAGAAGATGATTAGTGGTGGGAACTAATTAAAAATGTGAGACCAAGAGTTTAAGTTGAATCTATACAGTAGGAAGAGTTCTGAGGGATCTTCTTCAATAAGTATTTCCCTTGTTCTATGAGAACAAAAATGGAGAAGGATTTTCTCGAGCTGAAGTAGAAGGAGAATGAATCTATTGGAAGATACGTGATGAACTTCACAAGACTTTCTGTTACACCTCAATATTTTTAGTGTATCATAATGGGAAGTTTATAGATTCTTTGGTGTACTAAGACCACATCTATGGAAGAATATAGCTAACCAAGACTATAATAGCTATGAGGAGATCATGCGGAGGCGATGAAATTCGAACTGGAGTTCTGTGATATGTAGTGGTCTCCTAAATCCAATGACAAGAAGAGATCAATGGATCCCAAGCTGAGGGAGGACCTTTAATTAGGGAAGAGGAGGCAAGAAATTGAAACGTCCCACATGTAATAAATATGGGAAGAAGCATTCAGGGAACTACCTACTCGAGAGTGGGAAGTGCTACAAGTGTGGAAGAGATGTCCATATTACACGGAATGGTCATAGTGAGGTGTAGCCTCAACTTCCCAACACTAAAAAAAAGGTAAGATGGTGAATGCCCTACCTGATGTCCAATGATATAAGTGTGGACAACTTGGGAGATTTTCTAATCACTGTCCAAATCCAAGGGCAGTGGAGGGGAACAACCATCAGCCTCTACAAAGGAAAAGGGAGAAAGGTTGTTCTTTTTCTATCATGATAACTGATGTTGAATCTCCAAATGATGTGGTGGTAGGTACTCTTATTGTTCTCTCAAATCTAGCAATTACTTTGTGTGATTCTGGTTCTACGCATTCCTTTATTTCCTCCATGTGTTCAAAGAATTTAGAATCAAACCCTGAATTGCTAAAAGTGGCGTTATCAATCAAGACTCCTGGTGAGATTATCTAAGCATCGTTAGTGTTTAGAAACTCTAATATTTAATTTAGTAAGAACAATCTAATAAAAAATATAGTGTTCATTCCCATGCTAGAATTCAACATTATACTAGGGATGGACTGGCTCTCAAAGTATAATGATAAGATCAAATGTAGAAGTAAGGAAATCTCAGTATTCTTGAATGGAAAACCTACAGTTATCTTCCAAGGAGAGATATCTCAATATGATCTATGTCTAGAAGAACCTCATGTATCATTCTTTAGAGAGTTGATCTATGAATAAGAACAAGAAAATTAGAGTATAAAGATATAAAATGTCCCCATCGTCCAAGAATACATTGATTTATTTCAAGAAGAGTTACTTGGACCTCCCCCATAAAGAGAGGTAGAGTTCACCATTAAACTCATACCAGGATCACATATGATATCAAAGACCACTATAGGATGGAAAATGTGGAGCTAGAGGAATTAAAGAAACAACTCTAAGATATTTTGGAGAAGGGGTTTATCTGACCAAGTGTGTCTCCTTAGGGAGCACATGTTCTCTTATGAAGAATAAGGATGGATTAATGTGGATATGCATTGATTATAGAGAATTGAATGAGATCATAGTGAATAATAAATACCCTCTTCCAAGAATTGATGAATTATTTGACCAACTTTGTGGGACTGAATTCTTCTCCAAGATTGATCTTCAATATGGTTATCATAAATTGAGGGTGAAGAAATAATAAATTCCAAAAACTGCCTTATGATCAAAATATGGGCATTATGAGTTGGTTTTTATGCCCTTCAGACTGACTAATGCACCTACTATTTGTAAGGATTTGATTAATAGAGTCTTTATTGACTACCTTGATAACTTTGTAGTAGTTTTTATTGATGATATTCTGATATATTCAAAAATTCATGAGGAGAATGAGGATTATCTAAGGGTTATTTTTCAAACACTATGGATGGAGAGGCCTTTTGGAAATTTCATCAAATTTGAATTTTGGTTACAAAAAGTATCTTTCTTGGGGAACATTGTAAACAATGAAGGAACCATTTTTTACCCTACAAAGACAACGGTTTTAGAGGAGTGGACTCAGCCTACAACAATAACTTAGATTCAAAGTTTCCTTAGATTAGCAGAATATTATAGAAGGTTTGTGAAAAACATTTCACAAATATCAAATCCATTAACCAAGTTAACTAAAAAAAGTTTCATGTTAATCTAGTCAAAGGAGAGTGAGGAAAGTTTCCAAGAGCTGAAGAAGAGATTGGTTACTGCACCCGTGTCAACTCTACCATCAAGTGGAGAAGGATTCATTATTTGTTGTGATTCATCTCTAAAAGATCTTGGGTGATTCCTCATGAAAAATTACATAGTCATTTTTTATGCATCTTGACAATTTAAGACTCATGAGAAAAACTATCCTACACATGCTCTTGAGCTGGTTGCGATCGTTTTTTCACTGAAGATATTGAGGCACTATCTTTATGGGGAGAAATGTAATATATACACAGACCATCAAAGTTTGAAGTATATTTTCACACAAAAGGAATTAAACCTGAGATAGGGGAGATGGTTGTAACTTCTTAAAGACTATGATTTTTCAATTCATTTTCATCCAGGAAGAGAAAACAAAGTTGCTAATGCGTTAAGTAGGAAAGACCCAGTTGTTCTTTCCATGATGAGGATTCAAAGAGATCCTTTGATAAATGACCTAGTAAAGTTGGAAATGGGAATTATAAGGGAAGGGACTTCATCAATCATATTACAAATGATTTCTCAATCGTAATTACTAGAGAAGATCATGAAAGCTCAAAAAGAAGATCCTTTGTTATCGAAAAAGTTTGAGGATGTGAAGGATGAGAATTTTCTTGAGTTCAATATTGATCAAGAAGGTGTAATGAAATTTTGTACAATACTATGTGTTCCATCTATTTTATAAATAAAGGAGTTGTTGGATGAAGCTCATATCTCTACATTCTCTATATATTCAGGATGCACAGAAATGTATAGGGGTCTTTGTGATCATTTTTTGTGGGATAATATAAAAAAGGGGTATTGATTACTATAGTTTAAGGTGCCTGGTATGTCAGCAAGTGAAGGTAGGGGAACAACTTCCTAAAGGGGTCTTGCAAACACTAACCATACCAGCATAGAAGTGGGATAATATCACTATAGACATTGTCACTTGTCTTCTGAGAACTTCCAAAGGAAACAATGTGATATGGGTTATTGTAGACCGTCTCACCAAGACTTCCCATTATATCTCTATTCAGGAAGATTTTTCTCTTGATAAACATTCCATGATTTACATAAAGGAAGTTGTAAGACTACATGGAGTTCCACTTTCTATCATATCTGATCATGATCCACGGTTCACATCCAAATTATAGAGAAGTCTTCAGCATGATTTATGTACCGAATTGAATTTCAGTACATCCTATCACCCCCAAACTGATGGTCAATCCGAAAGGACTATTCAAACACTTGAGGACATGCTAAGAACATGCTCAATGTAATTTAATGGTGGACGACACCAACATCTCCCATTATATGAGTTCTCTTACAATAAAAGATTCCACTTGAGCATTAAAATGGCGCCCTATAAAGCTCTATATGGGAAGAAATTTAGAACTTCTACTTGTTGGGATGAAGTTGGTGAGAAAAAGATTCTTGGGCTTGATCTTGTGCAAGAGATGGTAGAAAATGTTTTTGCCATCCAACAACAGATTAAGGCTTCTCAGAGTCGACCAAAGTGTTATGACAATAACCATCGGTGGGACTTGGAGTTTGATGTTGGTGAAAAAGTATTTCTTCAAATTTCACCTTGAAATAGAGTCCTGTGATTTGGGAAAAAAGGGAAGATCATCCTGAGGTACATTGACTGTAACACCCCAAGATTTCATAGTACATTATTTCTTCAAAGTAATTCAACAACTTTCACTACACGCAACACCGAGTTCTAGTGCACCATGACTTACCAAACAAGTCGTTCAAAAGCGGTTATGAATAGTATTAACTGAATTTTGAACTTTATATAATCCTTATAATTTTCTTATATATATTATGAGTTTCTTAGACATAATGTAAGAACAAATACATTTTTTTTCAAATAAAAGAAGTATTTTTCAAAAAATGCAATTTTACTGCCTTTTAATAGAGAAGCCTTTTTAAAACCAATATTTAAAACTTTTATATATTAAATATTACAAAATAAACTTCTTCTTTAGAATAGGGACATAAGAATTTAGTTTCAATAAGGTTTTTTTGTTTTTCTAATAACTTTCATATTTTGGTGAATAGTGAAAAATACTATATTTTAACTGAAAACAAATTTTTTAATCAAAATAATTTATATTGTTAAATTATAAATTTTAATGTTATGGAAGTATAAATATATTATATATTTACCATTTAATCTAATTATGGTCATTGTAAGTAATTTCACTTTGAAATTTGACAAAAACAAGTGTCAAACTTATGATAGTTATTAAAAATACGCCTTTTGGTTTTAATAGCGGGAATTAATTTTTAATTAATAATTGAAACTTTTATTCTTTGAATTTGGTAAAATAGACTTTATTTTTGGAGTCATAATATTAAAAATAGATTAGGGTGAAATTTTCGTACTTTTCTGATAACTTTCATATTTTGATGAATAGTGAAAATTACTAAATTTTAATTGAAAACAACTTTTTTAATCGAAATAATTAATAGTGATAAATTATGAATTTGAGTGATTTTAAAGTATAATTAGATTATAATTTTCCCATTTAATCAAATTTTGGTCATTGGACATAATTTTATATTTAAACTGGACATAAGAAAGTGTCAATCTTTTGATAGTTATTATTTGTTAAAAACACGCTTTTTGTTTCGACAATGGGAATTAATTTTAAATTAATTTCTGACACTTTTGTGTTTTGAATTTGGAAAAATGGATTCAATATTTGAAATCAGGATGTTCAAATTGTGAAAATAGGTAACTTATATATTTAGACATTTTGAATAATTACTTTGGTAAATGTTTTATTTACCATGGTTAAAGGGTAAATCCCATAAATAAGGGTAAACAAATAATATTATAATAATATTAATTTACCCTAAAACGTGTCCTAAACCTATTGGTTTATACATTTCTGACCATGGTAATCTTTGGGTCTATTTTGGGACCCCATGGACCCACTTTTAAGTGATAATGACACTTTATAATAATTAAGTCAAAGTAAATGCAAAAATGACATAAGCATATATCGTTTAGAAAACCAATTTTTATATAGGGTTATATATGTTGGATTTTCAACTATAAATATTAATTATAAATCTAAAAAGATTTCCTAAATAATGGTATTTTATTTATAATTTTTAAACATTGAATAATTTAATTTATTTATGACACAATAATGATGTAGTATTTTCCTTATTAATGAAAGAATCAAACAATTGGTATTATAAATGTTAAAATAAATATAATTTGAAAGTTTTGATGACATACACTAATTTTATTGGTTAATATGTCATGTTATTATTGATTAAATTATTTTTTATTGAATTAATAAAGTTTTTATGTCTTTAAAAAAAATCAATTATTGAATAGTGTCAAAATTGACATAAATGAGTTTTTAAAACAAATATTATATTATTAATTGATGTTCTATTCCTAAAAATATAAATCTTGGAAAAAGGACATATAAAATGATTGGTGTATCATTAATGTACCTCTTTTGGGTCTCTTGGATGTGTATAGTAATTTAATTAACTGTATAATATAAAAATACAAAGTGACATGGTAAATGTCAAACTAATTAACTAAGAGTTAAAACTAAAATATAAGTTTAATATAATGTCCCAAACCTGTCTAAAATCTATTGGTTGAAAGTATTTGGACCCATAACCACCTTATAATTTGAATAGTCCACTTTTGAGCCATTAGAAACCGACTATGAGTTTATTATATATTAATACTTTAAGTTTTTCCTAAAGAGCCCCTCCCCCCCTTATAAAAAGACACCACTTCTAACCAATTCCTCACACCTCTAAAGCATTTTGGATCATCCAAACTCTACCCAATTAATCTCCCTATATCCCTATTTTCCTCTTAGTGGCCTTACCTTAGGAATAAGGCACCTCAAGAGTCCTTTTCGGTTCAAACGAAAGGGAGTTAGCCAAATTAAAGGTAACATTTTCTCTTACATTCTTTTCTTTTATTTTACTTCTCCAACCCATAAACTATACTAATTATTTTATTTTTTAACAAAACAAGTATCCTAAATATACTAGGATATTTTTATGAAAAGTATTCTAACTACACATACAAACACCTCCATATAATGGGTGAAGAACATACTGTTTCTGTGGATGGAAACCAAACGCCTCACGAAATGATGACTGTTCAATTATCTCCTACCACCTCTCATGGTGGCCATTATGATGGAACTATAATTAAATATGATATTAATGATATTTATTTTATATATAAGACTTTTTAATTCCATTTTATACCATACCATCATTCGTTTCATGTTGTATATATATACGATTACTTCATTTGAGGAAGTGCGGACTACCGCCCCCTCAAATTGATATGACACATTAATACCATACATGAAATGTATAAAGGATGGTATTAATGAACATAAGTAACACATATAAGATATTATATTATAATGTAATAATAATATTACTATGTATTATTTGGTTTTGATTCCTTTTAAAATGAAAAATGGAATAGAAGTAGCGTTCGTGCGTACGTACGGACTACCGTCTCCACGAACGCGATGAGATTCATTCCCCATTGTATCCATTCAAGTATAATTCTCATTTTATGATTAAAAATAATTTTTAAGGAATTTATATCATTATGGATATGAATAAGATACAACCTATCCATAACAAACACGGCTTATGTAACAAAACATATAAAATAAAAATGGTAAGTAAAACACCCGAAACGACGATAGTACTAAGATATTATTAACAAAGAAATGTTAAAAGATCATATATGATATCATATTAATGTATATTATTCTTTTATAATTTAATAACAATAATTTAACTATTATACAGGAGGTTAACCTACCCTCTTCAGAGGTAAAGTACAAGGTAAGGGGTTTTCATCTCACTACTTATTCCCGTGAGATTTATGCCATATTTCCACCATTACCTTTTCTGTGGTGTATGTACTACCCATAATTGTATTATTTGTGTAATAAACTTTAATGTATGTGTATTTACATATTAATTGTATGATACCTCTTTCATGGGGTGTATGTTTTATATGTTACCAAATTGTTAAGGGTTAATTCCTCAATTTCATTATTATCCGAGATTGTTTATGTGAAAGTATTTACTGGGAAATTTTTATCATCCATGTCCATTTTTCATAAAAATGGTTTCAAAATGAATATTTTGAGGATTTGTGAAAGGTACTCTTTATCGAGATCATAATTTTTAATGTTTTAAAGATTTATCTTTCTAAAACATCTTAATTAATGTCCATGTTTTCAAAATGATTTTAAGAATTTATTTATATGGACATGAATGTTTTGAAATGATAATTATTTTCAAAGGTTTCAAAGTTGTATGAGACACTTTGATTAAAAAATGTATTTAAATGTATTCCTTTATAAATTTTGGGACTTTTATATGTTTTCATGAAAAGGGATATTTCAATTAATGAGTTTTATAAATCATTTCCATCTGTGTCAAATCTTTTAATAGATTTTAAACTTGTTTTGAAGTTGATTTATTATGATACAAAACATCCATATTTTTGTGATATGTTTGACTGTGGATGTGTTATTTTTATACCATACAAGGTTTATGGTTAAATTATTGAAATTTCATTTCCTAGTTCTTATATCAATGTTTATGTTATGTTTCATCCTTTCCATATGAGGAATGTATTGGACATAGTAAGTGATGGGTGGAGCCTGCTATAGCTCCTAGATGCATCGGTAGGTCTCATGAGACAACTAGACATGGAATTGGATGAGGCCTTTTCCCAAATTGATTTATTGTTTTGGCCGAGGCATTAATTATTTTTAGACGTCTTGGCTGAGGCCTTAACAAAATGTTTTAGAATTTTTGGAATTATACATTCCCTCATTATAGAAATAATATTGATGGTTCATGTGGTCATTCCACTAGTATAATACCAATGATTATGTTTTATTATGTCATTATTTACTCAGCTCATATTCTTTCCATAAAATTATTCTTGTTTATTATTGGTAAAGGAATGTGGTTTCAATTATTCACCATGCTTAATATTAATGTTATCTTATGCTGTATTGCTTACCCTTACTGAATGTTTGATCTCACCCCTTTCTTATGTTTCATTTTCCCAGGATATGAAGAAGTTATTTATGAGTTACTTGCAGGAATTATTTAGGAGGATTGGATGTTTCCAATAGAATAAATTTGTGGTGAATTTCTTTTCAAGTTGTAAATTTGAACTTAAGTATGAATATTGTTTCCAAGGCTACTAAACTAATTGGTCTTTTGAGACATGATATCCGTGTGATCATGCCATTTTTATGTAATAATGCACTGACTCTGGGTAACTGGGGTCAGGGCGTTACATTGACCCCTATGAAATCCTTGATCGCATAGGTTCATTGGCCTATCAAATTTCACTTCCTCCAAATCTAGCACAAGTTCATGATGTCTTCCATGTATCCCTCTGGAGGAACTACATATCCAACCCTTCACATTCACTAAATCCAAAGGTGGTAGAACTAGAACATGGCCTCTCTTATGAGGGGAAACCGATGGAGATATTGGATCTTAGGGACAAGGTTCTATGAAACAAGACTACCCAACTATTTAAGGTGTTGTGGAGGAACCAAAAAGGTGATAAAGACGTGTGGGAACCATATGAGTCTTTGAGATTAATGTACCCACACATTTTATCTTCTGAGGGTACGAGTTGAAATTACATGGAAGAAATTTCATAAGGGGGGAAGAATGTAATGACCCAAACTTTTGAATAATATTTTTCCCCTAATTTTGGGTGTTGTTTTATTTTATACCCAAAAAAATATATCCTTTAATTAATGAAGTGAGTATAATTAAAATGAGAACGTTGGGTTTCAACTGTTATATTACCATTGGTAAATATGACCATTGGAAACTATACTCTTAACATTATGATTATTGTTTATAAATACAAATGATCACGGTTAATTAATATATAAATAAGATTTAATGGCCTCATCCAGTAGACTGAGGCCATATGAATCCCATCTGTCAGAGCTTGGTAAGGAGGTTGTGTCAATAGGCATTGCTCTAAACCAAACCCAAGCTGAGATTCAATATGTGAAGCTTGAATAGAATCACCTACGGGAGAGGTTCATGTTGATAGAAATCACAACTCACACAATGTTGTCTGAGCCTCACCAAGATTCAATCACAATTAAACACCTTACTCTTAGGTCCAATGCAAGTGTTATACAGGGCTATGTAATGAGGCCTTAGTTACTTCTTATAATCCCTTGGTATAAATAAAATTTGTATTTAATCATTCCAATTTTAGGAATTTATTTTCTTAATAATGTATATGTCTAATTATGACAAATTTGATAAATTGATTTTAGAAGTAAAAAATATTACTTTTCAGATATTTTTCATACATAGAGAATTATTATGGTAAAATAAACATCATTTTTGAATTTCAAATTTCAAAATTAACCGAGGATGAATTTTTATAAGTTTTATATGAAGTTTCAATTTGATGAATTGAATTTAATGAATGGCTTTTTTATGAATAGTAAATAATATATTTTATTATTAAATAATTTTTTCTGAGAAATGAATTTCACAAATCTGACATACATGATAATAACTGGGGTGAAAAATGTGGTTTAATAAGAAGAAAATATTTTTTTGGTGAATAGTACCTTTACCCTTTGGAATAGTAATTTTACTCTTATGAATGATAATTTTACCAATGGAATAGTAACATCATCAAAGGAGGTATAAATATGTTTTGGTTATCTTAAGTGGTAATGTGATATAATTATATCATAATATAAGTACATAAATGTTTTAGAAATTATTACCCAATTATTTCTATTTTATTTATTTAATTTAATTTAATTTAAAATTAATTTTTAAAAAATAAATTTCACTTTTGGATTCTACATGTCAAAAAATGCATTGGGTGAATTTTGGATGTTTTTCTGAAACAGTTGAATTTTCAATGAATAGTAAAAATACAATTTTGAGTTTCGGTGTGTTTAATAACATCATTAATGATGTAGTAATGATTTTATAATTCAGGTAGACTTGTGTACATGAAGATATATTATGAGGTGTCCCAATTGGCCAATACCATGGTCAAATACCATGGGCAAGCCCATTGTTTTTAAATACCCCTGATGAGGTGTCCCTCAAAAATTAATAAAACATTCCATCACTTTTGCTATAAATACCAACCCATTCCTTAATTCCATTTATTCCAAATTCCTCTTCAATGAGGCTCTAGTCTTTCTAACTCCCATGGATTCTTCCCAAGGTTCCCTCAATCCCTCCATGGTCCCAATCATTGAGCTTTTGATGGTAATCTTCAAGGTAAGGGAACCTTTCACCTTCCTCTTTTAGTCATGACTTATTTTATGTTATGTCTTCTAGAATCATTTTATTATGTGAGGGTATGTTAATATGTATCCTTATTGTTTTCTATTTTATTTCCAAATTATGGGAGACCATTTCCATTCTCATCAAGTGATTTTTTTAATTTTAAGTGACGTCGTTTGGATGCCGAATTTTTATAAAAGAAATCACATCTTCTCTTTTCTTTCAAGTTTCCTTTTCATGTGATATGTCATTCAAACATCAATAACATGAACTTATTTACAATTAATTTTGTCCCTATACTATATTACGAGTTATTTATGAGTTTTTAACCCCAGTCCCCTCTCTTTTTAATGTTTTCTAAAACCATGTTTTATAGTTGTTATGATGCAGAATTTTTGTCTCAAAATCTCTCTCCCTCTTTCTCAAGAAATTATCTCATTTTATTTATGTGAATACCAAAACCAATTTCATTTACAAGGTTTTTGATCAAGAAATAAAAATTATATATTTTATTCTGGAATTGACATATATAAAACCCTTATTCCCTTTCCATGGTCTTTAAATGACATAATGATCTTGTTTTTAACCACATTTTAAAACATCGTGATTTTGATATAAAAACCTTTTCTTTTATTCTATTTGGGTTATTTATGAAATGTATGATTATGATATATGATGATAACATGTAAATAAATACATATTAAGTGTGTGCCCTGATAGTGCTCCAATGCATTGGGTAAATAATTTAATCTCTAAAGGTGACATGTTTTATGATACCTTGGTGAATAACCTTAGTAATTTTTATAACACTTTGGAGAGTGAACTTGTTGATACATTCATGAATGTATAAATTAAATGTTGTAGCCAAAATATCAAGTTATGATTCAAGTTATTATTTATATTATATGCCTCTTTATCATTCCTTTATGATATCCCTCATGTTCTTATTGATATCGCTCAAGATCACAAGTAAACTATTTCACTTCTTTTACTTACTGGGTCTTCTCCTCACCCTTTCCTTTGATGTATGTCTCTATATTATGAGATTCAGTAATTGTAGTTAGTATGATCCTATGATGAATCCTTACAAGTTGATTATAATAATGTTTTATGGTTTCATTTATTATGTTCCTGATTTCCAAGACACTGGACATTAAAGATCTTCTGTTTGTAAAATGTAATGAAAAGCTATGTATTAAAAAGGTGGGATGACATACCATGGATGTTATCCCTATTCTTCTTCAGTAAGAACACAAGTCAAAAACATAGGTATAACTATTGTGAGATCGTTCATGACCAAAATTATACTCAAAATATTCCTGATGTATTTTTTGAAGGTGGAGAGAAAGTCATCCTTGATCGAGGATGGATGATAAAACCAATCATGATGTGAGAGGAGTTTCTGAGTAGGTTTCATAATTTCCCCTTATCCATACATCCAAGAGTGGTGAGGATTTACCAGTTCTCTCAGGTATCAATTTGGGAGTCCAAGGATGTTATAGCGTGTTATTGATCATAGTAGAGAGTTTGGGATACCTATCCCTACAAGAGGTAGTCCAGATTTCTGAAATTTACTCAATAGTCATTTCATACTATGACCCTCACTTTACATCATGATTATGGGGAGGATAAAAGAGGCTTTTGAGACTTGATTTTGGTTGATTATAATGTTTATACCCAAGAATATTGGCTCAGTAAAATAGGTCATTTAGGTTCTGATGAACACGATTAGGGTTTCCATGTTGGTTTGGGGTCATATTTGGGAGGATCATCTACCATTGATAAAACACCATATGAGGATATGTATAGGAGACCCTAAATGTCAGTACATCATTTTTTAGAGCAAGTGGAGGAAATTCATGAGGCTTATAGTTGGTTCTAGTGATGGTTATAAAGGTGAAATTAATCTAGGGGAATATGAGAACTATTTAGACTCATCAGAAGTCCTTTAGAGAGACCCATTATAGATGGATTTTGAGTTTTATGATGAGATCATGTCTTCTAAGAGATGTCACCTCATCTAGGTTTGAAGATATATGGTCAAGGTGAAAGACTATCTCCATGGTTCTTAAACCCTTTTACTATTTACTACATTGGGTTAGGGAGGTGGCACACCATTTGACCCTATGACCATAGCTAGACCGAGTTCTTGATGTTTTCCATATGTCACAGCTAAGTAGAAATGTGCACGACTTGTTACATTATGTCGACAAGGATGAAATGTATAGTGAAGGAGGGGTTCCATTTGAAATGAGTTCAAGGAGCATTGTGGTGTTTTAGAACCAATAATAGAATACCCATTGCGGAAAATTATTTCCCCTTGGATATGTTCTTATTGATTGCATGGGAAAATCTAGGAAAGATCAGGGGAGTGAGAAACCCAATTGAGATCTCAGTAACCTCACTTGTGGAAGGATTTCACTTTTCAAGATAAAAGTAATTTAAGGTGAGGAGAGTGTGAAAAATCTGTTTTTTTTCATGTGAGAATTTGGAATTTTCTAAGAAGTATTTTTGGAGCTAGTTATGGAGGCAGCATGAAATTATGAGGCCCAATGAGCCCAATATTGATGTTATAAAAATATTAAATATATTAATATTATTCACACACAAATTTACTGAGAAAGTAGAATAACTTCTGAAAAATGTCATAGATCAGAAATCTGAGACCATTGTTGAGTACATAACATAGGGTTTACCCTAGGTGTGATCTGAGGTGGTTTTTCACAGGATGTTCAGTTGAGGCAGTCAGTGGGTACATTATGTGGATAAATTAATTGATTTGATTAATTTATTCACACAATACCCACACCCTAACTCCTCTATGTAAATACCATGTTCTACAAAATTCACATGGATATCCAAAAAAACACTATGAGAGTAGATAGGAGTTGGAGAGTGATCAACTTGGTGGATTAGGAATGAGGATCAATGAAAAACTGATTGAGGATAATCATGAGATGAACAATGAATACAGTGAGATCATCATCATTACCATAAGACGTTTTATTCTTGAATTATTGATCCATTCTCAAAGTAGGGATTTTTATTTATTTTATACTCATTAAAGTTTAATATGATTGTGAATTAATCATATTCTAAATTAATTCATGCATTTATATTCATTGGGATTTCCAATATTTGATTTATCTTCCTAGATCTATGAATTTAACATTTATTTTTCTTATTGATTCTTGTTGATTTTATATCCTCGTTTGTTGGATTCCATGAATGATGGCTAAATGAACATGGCCATCGATCGAGTTTCACTTTGTGTTATGCGAATTTCTCCCTCCATTATTGGCATTTGAAACTGGTAATCGATTGAATGGTGATTCAATAGTGTTAGAGAATACCAGTAATTGTGTGTTTGTTATTTGGAACAACAGATCATGGTAATGAATTTGGAATTTGGGTTTAGAGATAAGATTGAGGTGTTTCGATGATGTTGGGAACCCAAATTTGGATTAGTTATCAATGGTTTGTGATTTATATTTCAAATATTTTTACAGAGAGATAATGATTGATGTTTTCAAGTAATGGGTGGCCAAAATCTGGCCACCAGTAGTGATGATGTCTAATGTCAGTGCAGACAACAAGGTTACCATGACTTGGGAAGTGTGGGTGTGTTATTATTATTTTTAATAATAATAACATAATGATGATGATGATGATGAATGTGGTGTGTCCATGAATAGAGTGGCATGGGATGTGCTTCCATAACCAACTTATATATTTAAATATATATTATGTCAATAATAATAATAATATTAATAATATTAATATTAATATTAATCAATGTGTGTTGTGGCTTGAATAGAGGAAGGAAAAATATGGGTTTCTTATACATGCAACCCAAATGAGAATTGTGGGATATTCATTTCCCCCCCCCCCTTTATCAATTTACATATATTAATATAATAATAACAAATTGGTAAATCTAGGAGATGAAATGGGGGTGCACCTAAGGGGGTTTCACCCAAGAATGATTTAGGGTGGGGTACTATGGCTATGTGAACCCACTTCTATTGAATAATGATTAAAAAATAATAATAATAAAATAAATTATTATTATTATTATTATTATTATTATTATTTGTTTTGGAAACACTGATTTGGTTGCAACATATTTTTGAGGAATCAAATTGGACTTCCATCAGTGGAATTGTGACCCTGATATTTGAAGTGGTCAATTCAAGACCAATGATGAATATTTAATTTGTACTTATGGATTAGGCCCACGAAGCGATGTATGTACCGGTTATGACAAAAATGAATTTTTTATTAGGAATCTATTTTTTGAAAGTAAATATCCCATCCCTAGTATTTTTTCATGACGATCACAATGGTGTGATCTGTTTATCCATTCATGGGCATTTGCAGGGACATATTAGTAGATTTTCATTTTATACCGATGGTCTGATGACAAGACTCATACATTCATCAGACTTGTGGACATACTCATATTTGGGCCCATGAATAATATATCTTGAGTAGATATCCATATTGAACATGATTATGAACTTCATTTTAGTATCAGAGATAGAAAGCAAGGTGACATAATCAGGGTTCTTTTTTAGCGATGGTCAACCAGTATCAGTTGTGTGTGTTCCATCTCTCAGATCAGTGTGGGTGAGTTCCCTTATTCTAGGATGATTTCCTAAGTCCACTCCTATGAGGGTTAATGTGGAATCTAGTTTTTTTATTAGATGTAGAGATCCACATAGTGTAATAGAGTCAATATCCTCTGTGAGGCTTTCATTTGATCCTCTTTCATTTTTTTCCCTAGATAGGGTTATTAGTATCATGCGACTGACATACATGGGCATGATCCCATATCTAGAACTTTAATCCAATAGTGTTGTGGTGTCCCCTAGAGGAAATATGTGAGATTATATATCTGGGTATCGAGATATTTCAAATTCTTTTATGTTCCCTAGGTGAGGTTGCTGGAATTATTGTGACCAACATTTACCCAAGTGTCAATACCATATCTAACAGGTTAATCCATAAGGGACATGATATTCCCTAGAGTTCATAGGTGAGATCCCATATCTGTGTATTTTTATCATTTTAGTTCCTATATGTTCTTCCTAATGACAAGTTCCAATGATCATGACCTCTCAGATTAGTTCCATTAGTGTTATCTAAACCTGGGGAGTGAGTTCTCCCATAATCGAGAATGAACTAGAATCATTGATCAGAATCCTAGGCCGTTGCGTGATTTGGTTGAGACCTTTGTGAACTGTTTCCTACTTTGAGAATATCCATATCTTGGTTTTTTAATTTACGTATAACTTATCTAGATTGAAATATATTCATGGTTATGAGCTGACCCATATGAGATAATTTATGTTTGGTGATTTTGTGGTGTACCAATGGGTATTGTTATACTTACTCATGCATGGTATCTTCCCTCACATGTTATGTATTTTTTATATGATATACCTTTTGAAAGATTCCTAGGATGACCAGGATTAGGTGGATCATATTGAGATAGAAAGACTGAGGTTCTTACTGGGTGTTTCATTTGATAGTAGTCCCCTCCTTCTAAGTAGGATGTTAAATAATTCTATTTTTGGAGGGCTTGTATTTGGACTATTATGCTTTTAGTAATTCTGTAGTACTCTGATTTTGAGATATGTTTGTATGAATGATTTTTGTATCAGTTTTATTTTACCTTTCCGCATTATATGTGTATTTTTATGATTTTTATGTGAGTATATTTACATTAAGCTAATGAATCCCATATGTGTGATATTCCAACTTGGTTCAATAAACTATTCCCAGACCAATTTGAGGTAGTTTTAGGGTTGTAATAGCTTGGATCACTGCCATATAGGTTAGCCCTAATGGATTGGTTCATGAAGAGGATGCTTCAACCTATCACTCATCAGTTGGTGAGTTTATCCGTTGGCATAATAGTCTCTTTAGGCATCTAAATTCCTTTGGTAGTTGATTACTATATGAACATCTTCCTCAGGTATGTTTTGGGATGACCTCTATGGTAGGAGATGGATTTTTTACATTAACTTACATCCTAGTACCACATCGTTATCTTTTAGGGAATATTATCTAGCCCCTACCAAGCACCTAGAGTTGAGGGTGTAGTTATAGGACCTTTGAGAAAATAGTTTCATCATACCCATTGTGTCCCCCTGGGAAGATCTGGATTTTTTATTAAAAAAGGCGAACAAGTTCTTGAGGCTATGTGTTGATTGTCTTCACCGAAACCGAGTAATGGTAAAGAACATGTACCCATTTCCAAGGGTTTATAACTTCTTAGACCAATTATAAGGAATGAATTGGTTCTCAAAGATCAATCTCAGGTCCCGTTACCCCCAGTTGAGGGTTTGTAATGATGATATTCTAAAGACAGAATTATTATGTTGCTACAGATAATTTGAGTTCCAAGTGATGTCTTTCAGTGTGACAAATTTCCCTAAGGTGTTTATTGATCTTATGTATCATATCTCTCAACCATACCTGGATCGATTTGGGGTTTTATTCATTGATGGAATACTCATTTAATCTGAGTTAGAGGAGGATCAGGAATAACACTTGATGATGATATTATACTTACTCTGAGTGCACCATATTTATGGAAATCTCTCAAAGTAATAGTTTTGGATCCCTGAGTTTCAGTTTATGGGGATTAACATATCTGATCATGGTTTAGTTATGGACACAGAGAAGATTAATACAGTTATTTATCGATATCCACCCAATATTGTGTTGGAGGTGTGGAGTTTTCTTAGCTTGGTGGGGCACTATAAAAGATATAGGGAAGAATTATCCCAGATTTCATCCCCTTTGAATGCCCTGGAATGGAAAGGGAATCTTTTTATCAAGACCAAGTAGTGTCTATGATACTTTAAAGATATGAGGTTGATACAAGCTAGTTCTCCAATGTTGATACCACCGAAGGAGGGCATGGAGTAAATAGTGATTTTAATGCCTTTTGATCTAGTCTCAGTCTTATTTTCATGAATAGGTAGTTAGTGATTTCATATGGTTCAAGGAAATTGATACATGTTAAGAAGAAATACATGACTCATGACCTAGAGTTGGAAGTGGTATTATTTTCTTTGAAGATGTGGAGGCACTATCTTTTGGGCGAGCATTTTATTGTTTACTCATACCACTAGAGTCTCACAAATATCTTCACTCATAATGATATTAACCTAAATTAGAGGTGTTGTTTAGAGTTTCCATAGGACTATAACATTGAGATATTCTATGCTCTTGGGAAGGGAAACATGTTGGTAGATTACCTTAGTAGGAATTCTAATTTTCTATTGGTGGAGGAGGTGTCTATTCAATTGGATTCATTATGGAAAACCTTGATAGAGGATATGGGTTTAGTTTTTATCCAATAGATGGTGGTGAATTTTCCACTTCTTTATTGTGTGAGAGAGGATCAGTTTGGAGACACTGACAGTGAGGTTCTACATGAACATATATCCTCATGAGATGCACCAGATGGATTTCTTGAAGGAGTAGAGCACATCATCCTTTACCAAGCATGGACAGTGGTTCCAGTCACATTCTATGAGGATGTGATGAGGTAGTTTCACAATTATCACATTGAAGTACATCCTAGTGTGGAAAAGATGTAATAGGACCTTCAGTGTCAATTTTGGTAGTTTGGAATGAGGAAGAGATTTGCTATGTTTGTCACTTTTTGTCTCACTTGTCATAAGGTGAAGGATGAACACCAGGTTCTAGCAGGTTTGACATAGCCTCTTGTTATCCTAAAGTTTAAATGGGATGACACATCTATAGAGTTTGTGATGGGTATTCCACAGATAGTGAGAGGCCATGATACTATCTGGGTAATTTCTGACCGACTTACCAAGTTAGTGAACTTCCATTCCATATGACATTAGAGTTAAATTGAGATTTTGAGGTATTTTTATGTGTGGGAGATCATCCGGCTTCATGGGGAACCCTCTATGATCATCTCCGACTGTGATTATTGATTTATTTCATGGTTTTTCATAGGTATGTAGGAGGATTTTAGGACCTAGTTATGAATGGGTCCCACATTTCACCCCTAGAAGGATGGCCATATCGAGCGGACTATCTAGGTGTTGGAAGATATTCTAAGGTATTGTGTGTTTCACTTAGTATGAATCTAGGAGAATCAATTTACATTGGTAGAGTTTTCTTATAATAATATTTATCACTCTAATATCGGTCTGAAACCATTCGAGGACCTATATGGGAGATCATTTATGTTACCCTTATGTTGGACTAATATTAGAGAGGCATCTCTTTTTAGGATGGAGATGGTGCATGAAATGAAAAAGAAGGTTTAGGTGATCTGAGAGTGTATGAGGACATCCTAAAGAAGAAAAAAATCATACATTAATCAATTCCATAAGCCCTATAAGTTTTAACAAGGAGGCCATGTTTCCTTTAAAGTCTCCCCACAATGGGGGTTGGAGAGGTTTTTCTAGGGAGAAAATTTATCCACGAGGTTCATCGGGCCATTTGATATCATATAAAGGGTTGTCAAGGTGGTTTTCCACCAAGCCTCACCCTGGAAGTTGGACCAATTTCATGACGCCTTCCACATGTCGTAGCTTAGTAGATATGAGAACGACCCTATAATCAATATTGATTGGGATGAGCTGTTTATCAAGGATGGAGTCGCCTTTATAGAGTACCCGTTGGTGATTCAAGATCACCAATAGAGGATCTTGTGTGGATAAACCATCCCTTTGGTTCATGTTCTTTAGCAGCATGAGAGAATGATGGAGATCTCCTAGGAGTGCGGGGTTTAGATTTGCACTCAGTACCCCCACCTTTTTTATTTAACTTGTGATTTTCATGGAAACAATCCTTAAAATATGGGATAATGTAACGACTCTAGTTTTGATGATTTAGTCCATTGAGTAATTATATGAATATATCTGGATTTCTCCTCAGAGTTAGCATGGTGTTTGGGTGTCTCAAGACCTCATAATTACTAAATTAAAAATATTAATATACTTTAATGTATTTTTATGCCTCTTTTTTGTATAAATGATTTTCCTATTATTTGTAACCTCATATGAGAAATATAAGACCATTGTTAAATCTAGAATATGGGTTTCACCCTAGTTACAACATAAGGTAGGTCGGCGATGTAAATTACATGGGAGGTGACTATAGGAGGGTTCATTTAATAACATAAATAAATAAATTATTTATTTTAATTAAATTACATGATCTAATATTCTCTATATAAATACACCATTATGGAAAATCTATAGGGTTATCCATATAACTCTGGGAGATTATAAAGGTAGATATAATAATTCTTCACTGGTGGATAGGGAATGGAGTACACTGATGATCAGATCTAGGTAGATCCAGAGGAAAACAGTGAACGTAGTGGACCTTCTTCATATCTGGAAAACAAACTCTTCACAATGATCTATCCTTAATCAAGGTAGGTATTTTTAATTATGTATTTATTCCCTATTTGATTTTCCAAGCATGGATTTAATTATCAACATATTTTATCCATTATTTATTGATCTTCGAATGAGTCCTGTCACATTTTGGTTTTATTAATCTAATAAAACTCATTCTTTGAACTTTCTATCACCCTTGGATTCCCTGTTTACATTATAATTGGCTGAGAATGCTTGGACAAAGATGGATTTACTTTTTTTATATGAATTTCTTCCCACTATTCTCGCATTCTTTGATGTTGGCCCATAGGGTAATGGTTTAACATTATCGAGGTGGGTTTGAGTGTGATTAGACCCCAAAATTTTTGGTGGTTATGTAAATGTTAAATGATATGGTGATTTGATAATAGATACAAATTTTTTATGGTTAGTAGGTGATTCATCCATGGTTTTGGTATCTGGAGAGTGATAGGAGGCATGAAATCTCATCGATAATTGAACTGATTTCTGATATCTGCATATCGGAGTCCAGAGATAAATGGATGGAGATGACCCCCTTTGATTACATGTAGAAAAATAAAGTATTTTGTAGTGATGATGGTGGATTTGAGATTTTAGTGAAGGAACTAAGGTTTCCATGAAAAAAAAAACATCATGGTGTGCACTATGAAGAACACACCATGTACTCCCTTCATTGTGACAGAGAGGGTTTTGGGTAGAGATAAGGATTACATGCCATTTATGACCCAATACATACAGTGTAAACACATATTAGTAGATTGGAATGTACTCCAGGAGTACATAGAATTTGTAATGACCAAGAAAAAGATCATATATATGTACACAGTCCCAAACTAGTACTCACACACATCTAGGTACAACAGCATGACCTGAAGTACATGTTCATGGACAAATGTACACAGGAATAGTAAGATGTACACGAGCATGACTAAGAGAACATGGGAAAGCCCTATGCGGCCAAGACACATCATGTATCACCTATAAATTCCATTTAGTACTATATTTCCATCTATTCCATGTGCAAGAGATGACATGACTAGGTGTCCATTCGAGGACACACATCATGTGACCCTAGGTACACACTGTGTACTTTTCATAGGGAATTACATCTTGGGTATCTAATTATTATGGACTTGGATTTTGGCCCATGATTAGCCTATCCTGAGTAGCTTTCCATATATAATGTCATGGTAGAATTTATAGGGAATTTTAATATTTGACATGAGGTGTTTTGAGTGTGATGCTTCTTCAGGAAATGATTGACTGATAGTGATTATTGGGTGGGATCATCAAAGTGATTTCAGTATTAACAACCCCCTTTATCACAGCAAGATGTGGTTCCACCATATTCTTTTATCTACTAAGTCATACACCATATTATACTAGGAAGTGGGTATTATATCTACCAAGTGTTACCCCCTATCGTACTAGGGAATGGGTCCTTTATCTAATGAGTGGTACCCCCTGCTGCACCATGGTTTGAGTCCTCTATCTACTGAGTGGTACCCACAATCGCACCTAGGTGTGGGTACTCTATGCACTGAGTGGAACCCCCTATCACACCAAGGAGTTATTTCTTTATCTAATGAGTGGAATCCCGTAAAATTCTAGGTTGAGGGTACTCTATTTTAGATTTTCCCCTTCAACTGTGCAACACAGTGGCGAGGTGTGGGTCCTTCACATGGATTTACCAAACTAACATGCATGATATTGGGAATCAGAGACAGACCCTTGGAACCATAAGTAGGCTCATCATCCTTTGATAGGATGTGGAGATGGAGATCCCCTTTCTCTCTCATCTGGGTTCTTTTAGGAACATATATCTTGGTTTTTTGTTTCCATTTTACTTTTGTTTGAGCTAACTTCTATTATATCTGTTTGTTTCTCCCGTTTTGTTTTTTGAGGTGTCCGAATAGGTATGTATATACTCACCCCTATAATGAATTTTCATATACATGTCCTGAATTTTGAATACAATAGAAATATTGGTGAATAAATTTGTGGATCTAAGTGATACTTGGATGCATTAACCACTTTCAGTGGCCAAACTTAGAGATTAGGAGTCTTAAAATATTTATGTTTCCTTTATTCTTGTTTTTTTAGGTTGGGACTTAATTTCTTGGTTGGAATGTATTTTTACCATTTAACATTTTTCTTATAAAGGTGATTACATGAATAGTTTTACTCTATATGTTTCAGTCTTTATAATATATCTCTACACTTTTCTATAGAGACAATTGGTTGTAATCTATATGTTGGAGTCTTTATTATATTTCTCTACACTTTTTTATGGAGACAGTTGGGTGTGTACATATATGTACTATAGAAAAATCACTACCATTTAATTTATTCCTTATCAACACTTGTTTATATCCCCTAACCTCTTTGAGGTGATCTTGGGGTTTTAAAACCTATCTTTTTATTAGATAGGTGATCCCTGATGGTTCGAGTCATAAAAATTTTACCACAAAACATTGACTAGGTGAGTGGTCTTGTTTCATATCAATTTTTATCTATGATCTAGAATCTCAATAGGGTTTTCATCACATGATAGATCATTCTCCAGTACTGTGACCTTTGATTTTAGTACATACGAATGATCAAGTATGTACTTCCACATGAGAGATACATCGAAAACATCATGAACTTGAGAGAGATTCAATGGATGTTCAAAACAATAATCTACTATACCAATACAATCAATAATTTACATGGAAAAAATATATCTAAGGACAAGATTTACCTTCTTTCAAAATCATATAAAATTAATACCAGGAGATATTAATAGTAATACATTTTCACTAACTTCAAACACTAGATCTCATCGATGATTTTTGAAATAATTTTTTTGACTCTGTTATCTATATATGTTGTTGAATATATATAAAGTTGTCTATCATTTATTTAGATACATAATTACTTAGTAGATTTTTTTCTCCAACTTCATCCCAATATGTTGTAGTTTTTCAATTTCTTTCAAAGAGGGATTCATAAAGATCCATCCAAATGATTGAGTGAAATCATTATTGTGAGAAACATATACCAAAGAAAGGTGTTGATCCCAACCACATTTTAAATCCATAGAGAAATATCTCAACATTTATTCTTGAGTTTGAATGGTCCTCTCAAACTGAACATCTATCTATAGATTATAAGAAGTACAAAAACATAACTCTATATTCAAATCCTACTAAAGTATTATCAAGAGATTTGAGGTAAACTCAAATACCAATCAGATTCAATTGAGAGTGGTACTCCAAGAAATCTCATAACTTCCTTAATGAATAAATGATTAATCTGATCATGAGTGAAATCTTTTCTAATAGAAATAAAATGTGATGATTTCATAAGGTGATCAACTACATCCTAAAAAGAATTATTCTATTTTGATTTTTTTGGGAGTCTAACAATGAAATACATGGTAATGTTTTCTCATTTCCATTATTTTATAAGTAATAGTTATAATATACCCTTACACTTTTATCTGTTAGCCATAACTTTTTTACACCCTTGTCATTAGGATACATACTCTAAAATATCTCTTTTCATGTAATCCCACAATAAATACTCATTCATAAATCTATACATCTTTATACTTCTAGGATGAATAGAGAATGATGAACTATGGGCTACATCCAACATATACTTCTTTAAATATAGTATTGATGGAACACAAACTCAGTTTTTTATCCTTACCATTTTTTCATGATCATGGTGGAACTCAGGGATATTCCTCACCTTCTTCTATTATTTCAAATATTCTTTTTGTGCCTTATTAATACTCTCATGGATAGAAGGTTAAATTTTCATCTGAGAAAGATAATATATATCACATTTCCTTAAAATTCCAAGATATATATTTTTAAATACATAAATATTAGATCTCTTTCAATCCTCATAATGGAAAAACTAGCATGGTCTTTTCAACTTTGAGCATCAACCACCTTATTCACCTTTACAAGGTGGTGATTTATTGAGCAGCTATAATCTTTTATCAACACTAACCATATTCTTTGGATTATATTCAACTATTTATCTGTAAATATATAATTCAAGCTTTTATAATTTGTATATATGTAATTAATATCACCAAATATATAATGACTCTATATCATTAATGAAAACAACACTAATGTCAACTCAAAATCAGGAGTCGGGTAATTTTTATCATGAATTTTCAATTGGTGGGAGGCACAAGCTACCACTATATCACTCTGGATGAGGATGAATATCAGTACCTACTTTAATGCGTCATTATATATCAAAAAACTTATCTACCATAGGGTAGATTAAGTATAGGTGCACTGACCAACCTTCTCTTCATTTATTTGAAATTATAATCATGTTTATCTATCGATAATAAATTGTATTCTGTATGGATTAAACTGGAAAGTGGATTCGATAGTTTTGATAAATATATCAAAAAGATTCCTTAGTATCTAGTGAACCCAATAAAACTATGGATTTTAGTTACTGTGGTTGGTCAAGTCCATTTTTCAATAACTTTTTTCTTTTAAGGATCCATTGATATACCCCTAATTGAAATTATATGGCCTAATAATGAGACTTTTTTAGCTAAAATTCACACTTGGTAATTTTTTTGTATATCTTCTCCTTCCTTAAGGTCATAATAAATGTCCACAATGATCTTCATTCTCGTACTCTCTCTTCAAATATATAATAATATCAACTAAAAAGACTATCTAAAACTAATCAAGATAATCTCATAAGACTCTATTCATTAAATCCATGATGATGGTAGGAGAATTGGTAAGTCCAAATGGAATTAATATAAATTCACAGTGATCATACCACATAAAGAAGGTTGTCTATGGTATATCCTCTTTCTTGAATCTTAGTTGATAATATCCATAGTGAATATCATTCTTTCAAAAATATTGAGAACCTCATAACTAATTTAAAAATCATTAATATTTGGGAGAGGATACTTATTCTTGATTTTGATCATGCTAAGTTCCTAATAACTAATGAAAAGACACATTGACCCATATTTCTTATTAAATAATTGAACATGTTCACCCCATGGTGATGTACTATTCCAAATGAATCACTTATCTAGATTCTCTTGTAATTGCTTCTTCAATTTCTACAACTCAATCAGGGCCATTCTATGTGATGTCTTTGAAATAAGTGTTGCACCAGGTATGGGTTCTATATAAAACTAAACTTCCTGATTTAGGGGAATATTAGTAAACTATTTTAAAAATAAATCAACAAACTCTCATATAATAGGCGTATACTCAAAACTATGTTTTTCCACATCCATCTGAGATAAATATCATCCATGAATAGGTATATAAACCCATATGATGGAAGTAATTTCCATTGAAATTCAAGGTTCATCATCGTACTGATAGACTATCATATATTGATTTAGAATATAGAATTGAACTTACCTTCCTCAAAAATTGGTATGAGATCTATACTGGTAGATCCAATCCATGCCCAAAATTATATCAAATTTAACTAGAGAAAGAATTACAATATTTTCAAGAAGCACAATCCTAAAAACATCAATTAGAGAGGAGATATATATGTGAGATTTGATATTTTTACCATCAATAATTTTCACTTAAAAAACAATATATAATCATTTAGGTGGTGATATGATAGTCTTATAAAATTCATCAGTTATAAAATAGTGGGAGATAACTGAATCAAATAAAACATTTACACTTCAAGATTTGATGATAAGTGTTCCTTTCACCAAATTTCTAGGAACTTCCACTTCTTCTGTAGTAATTCTATATGCTTATATTTCTACCCTTGGATTATTATATGGTGACTTCACATGATTCATAGGGAACTGGTTAGAATAATTCCCCATATCTTTATATTTGTGTAACTCTATAATAGTGGTTTCATTATTTACCTTATATTCATTATCCAGATAACCATTATCTTCACACTTATAGAAAACAACTATGGTCTTCAAGAATTTTCTAGGATGTTTCTTTCCACAATTTTATCATGATAGAAAATGTTTTGTTCCATACTTCTTCTTTTATGTGTTCCCTTTTTCTTGGTGATCATATGACCTATTCTTCTATTGGTTTCCCTTAAAGTTATAAGATCTAAAAATTCATTTTCTACCTTAATGTAACTTGATAATTTATCATCATATGATAATTATTTTGAGAAAATATTTTCTTTTAGAGAATCAACTTAATCCTATAAAAAATATTCAATATTAATTTATGGACTATATATGTAGGTTATAGCATGTATGCATAAGCTTGTAATGGTTTCCTCATAATCTTCCACAAATTCTTTTTCATTATACTTTAAATCAAGGATCTTCCTTTCCATTTCAATATGAAATTCTTGGGGATGTACTTCATGAAGAATATCACTTTAATAGTTATTCATTCCATTATTTCTATTAATTCAACCTTTTTTTGTTTTGGTTCAATTACTACCATTGATCATAATATTTTCTCAAAAAATATACTACTGGAATAACCTTTTAATTTTCATTTCCTACCAATGATAGGAATATCTTTTTGAGGGATTTAATCCATTCCTCAACTACCATCAGATTTGTTTTAGCATTAAAATATGGAGTATTGTTTACATGTAGTGATAAAACATATGTGAGTTTCACTATAAAACAAAAGTTTTCTCTATAAGGGAAAGTTTATTCATTATAACTTGAGTCAGCTACACAAATATGGACATGATCTACTCGATTGCAGCACTAGTTGTATTAGATTTCTCAATAGGATAATTTTTATATTAACTATGAGTATTGATTCCATTTCTTCCATCAGGTGCCATTACTAAATAATGAAACACTCTGAGTTAGATCATAATCATCATGAATATTGAGACATAAAATAAAAATCACTCTAATGGTAAAATTTCTCAAATACTATATGTGGTTGAAATAATTCTCCTGATATCTATATTCTTTTAAAATATAGTTTCTATGATTTATACTAAACTTACACTAATAAGAACTTTTAAAACCCCAACTCAAGTAACCTAGAGCCAGTTTCTAGTTTATTTTATTGGAAAATGATATAATAGATCTCATTCTGAAGGACCAGTCAGTTTAGTAGTCCTAAAGAACCGGATAATAACATTCTTCCCATTTTACATTTTAAATAAAGTAAAAAACAGAGTGAAAGTAAATATTTTTTATTTTTGAACTCATTTAAATATTTCTTCTTAATAACACGGGGAAAGGAAAAAATAATAAGGGAGAGACCAGATACATAGTACTAGTTAAATTATTAGAATATATCATGAGTAAATAAGGAATAATCACTATAAAAATGTAAATTACTGAAATAATGTATCAATTATTCAATAACGTGAGAATGAAATGCATCAAAGGATAATATAAAATTAAATAATATCATGGATAATAATAACTAAATTATCAATAAAGAAAATTATTAATTTTGGATGAGATTATCTTAGATATCATGATATCTTTGATGATGAGACCTTATTCCAAGATAGTTTAATTGATGGGTAGGTATATTCCAAAAACCATTTTAATAAGGTTAGCTAACTAGTTTGTCTCATGAGACCTATCGATGCATCATGGGGCTATCTATTGACTAACTCCACCCTTCACTACATTTACAATTCATTCCTCATATATTGAATGATCAATTTAATTCATTATAAATATGAATTATCAAAAAAATACCTATTGAATATATAATATGGAACACTAATATTTTCCCCAGTCAATCAGATAACTTTCATAGTAAAACACCATATGTAGAAATGGTATATAGTTCAGGAAATAAGCATATACAGGATAAAAAAATATGGATATTTAATAGAAATATAAAATCCAATGAAATGTGATCACAATAAATTTAATGTTTCAAGAGAAATTTTATCATCGTAAAATTATTCCAGAGATGAGATATGACCATCAATTCATAAGGAATGTAGATTTTATAGTAAAATCCATTATTTTAAAGAAAAGAAGAAAATGAAATTGAAAATTTTAAAATATGTTTTCAAGAAGAGTTCTCTTTATAAAACAATTGAAATTTTTTATAATAATATAAATATAATAAAATGGTTATGGAAGTGGAAAAATCCATTAACAACATATACGTTAAAAAGAAACATTCATTTTGACTTTTTGAAAAATAAAGTTGAAAAAGACCCTTTCAGAAAACATTAGAAATATTATTTTAAAAACATGTAAAAAATCACTGATAACATAAAATATCCTTGATAAATTATTTGAGTAAATAAAAATTACTTTGGTAAAACAATTTTGAAAAATATGTACACGGAATAAAAATATAACCAATCAAAATGAGAAATAAGATCTGATTTTTATTTTAAATATTATTTTATAAATCAATTTCCAAAGAGATTAAAAGTTGGAAATTTTTTTTGAAACTCCTAACATATATATAGGATGGGAAAATATATTTATTTTATAAAGGATATATTATGACATTCCTTCAATGAAAATATGAGTAATCCCAGAAAATAAGATTGTAAAATAAATAATGACCACTTTATTAACATTTAAATTGTAACCCCTTGAAATAATAAAGATGAATTAAAAATTTAATCATCAGGAATAAATATACTTTCATCTTGAATACATAAAATGAATATTATATTCACTATATACAAATAAATAGGTACATGATACCAAATATGTTTTAAGAGAGTAGAAATTGAGATGAAATCCCTTACCTCACACTTTCCCTTAGTTGAAACATGATTTAACCTCTTATATAATGGTTTTTAACATGTTCTTAATTTATAATAGTACCATATTAATATTTATAATATCATATATGATCCTATTATAACAAGTTATCACTGTTCGTTAACAATATTTCTTTATCATCATTATTTTGGGTGTTAAGTGATTTATTTTCTCATGCATGTTTTGTCAAGGAAATTTTGGTCCTTGTACTTTGATTATGGTTCCATCATACCCATAATATTAATCATGAATAAATATAATGTATATTAATTATATATTTATTTCGATTCATCCATAAAAGGTATATATAGGAAAATTAATTACACCATTCTTGGAGACGGTATGTTGTACGTACGCATGAATGTTATTTTCGCTTTTCGATGGATGGAACAAAAAAATGTAAATAATAATTCAAAATTATAGAATCATTATTATAATATATATATATATATATATTCATCAAATCTATCCTTATTACCATCCATTTAATCATGAAAAAAATCACATCTCCTAATGGAGGTGGTAGTCCACACATATGTACGAGCGATGTTATTGTTTTCCAATGGATTGGAAGGTAATAATGCAAATAAGATATTATAATTACCAAAGAATAATTATGTTGTAAATATAATATTTATTCATTATATTCATTTTTAAAATCATTCTTGAAATATGTATAAGGAAAATGAGTCACATCGATTAGTGGAGACAGTAGGTTGAATATACGCACACGCGATACTTTTACATCCCATTTGATGGAAAAGAGGGTGAATAACGGTGGGTCTATAATAATAATAACAATTCAGTATATTTATTATATTAGAGTTTTTATTTTATGATGAATACCTCAAATTTAGATAAGATAAAATAATAAGTAAGAAAAGAAAGTTATTGGTTAAGGCGATTACCTTTTCTTTGAAAAAACTAATTTAGATCTCCTCTTAAGGAACCTAGGTTTGATATTTTTGGAATTCCAATTTAAAAAAAAACCAATATTTTATGATACATTTATCTATAAATAATTTTTTTTTAATTTTCTTTACACTCAACATTGTGTTTAGAGGAACCACAATATAATATTAAAAAATTATTTAATGTAATAGTTGTCACCTAGTCGTTGGATTGGAAGGTATGAATAAGAATAACTAAATTATAAAAAAAATGTTTTTTACACATGTATAAAATAAATTAATTTTTTATCAATTGATTATAAATAGAAATAGAAAAACATTTTAAACTAAAATAGATGTTTTTCTAAAAATTTGTATTTTATACATGCAATGTGTTCTTATTTTGATAAATTAAATTGATCACTATTGGTAAATTATTTTAATTAAATTTATATATTTTTTATTCAATAAAAACATTTAAAATTCATCTGATATTTGTTTATATTAATGTGATAAGAATATATATCCAATTTTATGCTTAAAATGTATTTTTCTAAAAATGGTTTTCGTCGCATTTTATGCACTTACATTAAAAGAAATTTCAATCACCTATAGAAATTGAATCCTAAAAAATTGATTTCATAATTTCAATAAGGATGGTAAAATTTAGTAATGATTTTCCTTTTATTTTTTTCATTATGAATAGTAATTATAGTAAATTTTTGTCACCCTGGTAAGGGTAAAAGGGTAAAATATGGTGAAAATTAAATATAAGTATTTATAATTTTTCTAAAACATGACACTATACTATTTTTTGAGTGGAATTATTCTATTTCCATAACATTATTGAATATATGTCCACACGGTTCCATATTTCTTTGAATATGACCTTTATATTAATTTAAGAAAATAATAAATACAAAATGTCACTCTCTTAACATTAATATCTTTAATTTTTTTCATAATGATAAAAAGAGGTTATGTTCGGTTTTAAATTTATATTTGAAATATGAATAAATTTTTTATCATAGTATTTTTTTTAATTTTTTGTGTTTGAGTAATTAGTTTACATGCCTATGCAGCACCAAAATAATATTTATTCAATTAATTGAATAATATAATAAATGATTTTAAAAATATTAAAAGTAATTAAATTTTCATGAATTATTATGTTAAAAAATTTTATAGATAAATATATAATAAGATTAATGTTTTAAAGGCTTATATTCAAATTCCATATTTTTCTTTATGGTTCTAAATTCAAATTAAATAAATAGTGTCAGAAATGACATTAATGATAATATGTGAAAATAATATTTTATTAAACTATTTAAAAATAATAATAAATTAAAGAGGAAAATTTGGATAGTATAGTGTCTAAAATTTCATTCCCTATCCATTTATGAGTCAATTGGTACCATATAGGTAAAATTATAACCCTTTAATATTGAAAAATTCATTACCATAGTTAAGGTAAAATTTGGTTAACCAAGGGGTTGAACCAAAATATAATGGTTAAAATGACACCAAACCCTGTATAATTATCATTGAATGATGTTATTTTGACATTATACCATTATTATTTAAATATTATCCATTTGGAATCATTTTTCTTGATAATAGATTAATTATATTTTATTCTTTTTAGTAATTCCAAGTGTGTACTTTCCCTCCATTATAAATGAACACCCATTCTCTCTTTTCATTACCCCACTTTAAACCATAAATATAAGAAAATAACTTATTTAATATAATCCTATATTCATTCAACACATCCTATATCTTCCTTTATTTCCATTATACCATCCTTTCAAGGATTAAGTTGTAATCCAAAATGGGTGTCTCAATGAACAGGTGTAACTCTTAACTGAGTGTTTTTAATTTCATTTATTATTATAGCTAATATAAACATATGGTATCCATTATAAAATAATTAATTTAGTATCTTAAATATAATTTATTATTATTATGATTATGTTACAACATTTTTCCACTGATTTTCCATCCTATGGAAAATCAAAACATCGCTCGTACAAACATATGACTTAGACTCTCCACATAGCAGTGTAATTTGTTTTTCATCACCATATTTCATGAATGGTTGTAATATAGTATTTAATTTTTATATATTATGTTAATGAGATAGTTATGATTCTTTAATTATAATATCTTATCTATCTTCTTATGTTTCCATCAGTTGGAAAATGACAACATCCCTCATTCGTACGTATGGACTACCACCTCCATGAAGTGATGTGATTCAATTTTCATTTTATTTTTAAATGAATGGTGATGATGATATATTTAATGAATATATATGATTTTTATCATATAATAATTTTTTTAAATTAAATTATTATATAACTTCCTTCTTTTCATCTGTTGAAAAATGGAAACAACGTCCATGCGTACATATGAATTACCGTCTCCATGAACGGTGTCATTCATTTTATATATATATTATTTTTATGGATGAATATATATATATATATATCTGTGTGTGTGTGTGTGTGTATGTGTGTAATTTATGATATTTATATCATGATTAACATTATGGATATGATGGAACCATGATCATTGTATAAATATCGGGACATCCATACTGAAACATGCATGAAAAATGAAGCAATTATCTCCAAGAAGAGTGATTAGAATAAAAAATTATTAATAAATGGGTGATAAGATGTCATAATTAAATCATATATAGATGATAGATATTATTATGGTTCTACAATAAATGTATAATAAATGTACATTTAATACATAGGAGGTTCGAACATCTATATAGAATGGAGAGACCTAAGGTAAGCGATTTATGTTTCATTCCAATTTTAATCAAGATTGTTTATGAATGAATTTTTATTGAGGATATTATATGATCCTTATCTGAAACATACATTTCATTTTATTATCCTATTTTTATTTTTGTACAATGTATGTTTTACTTTCATTTTTTTTCACTTTAAGCACTCATAAGATCAAAAGAATTTTCTTAAAGAAAACTAATTATGTTTTATTATTCAATCAAAAATATTTTTTCTTATATGTTTATGTTTTCTATAAAATTTTTAATTTTTTTTATATTATAATATTATTATTTAAATTCATTTTTTCCCATGTTTTACTTTAAAAAAATATTTCAAATGAATATTCTTATCATTTTCTGAACAAAGTACTTTCAGTTTTTTATCGAAAATGTGAAATGAATCTTTGTTTTAATATATTCAGTATAAATGGAATTTCCCTCCATTGTGATTGATCAATGATTTGAATATTTATGTATATGTTTTCATGTTTATTTTGAAAAAAAATTCCGTTAATATTTTAAAAATTATTATATGTTTAATAAGTGATTTCAAAATGAAAAGGGTATTTTCCTCAATAAATAATCTAGTGATCTTTTAAAGCATTTTTCATCTATAATAACATACTTTTATGTTAATTAAATTTTAATTGAGATATTATCTAATTAAACCATCCTTATTATTTTTTTAATCGTGTATGATTATGATTATGATGTGTTTATAAAACCTATTTTTTTTCTATTGGTTATGGTATGGTGAATTTATGAAATGTTTATGAAACCATTTTTCCTTACACGGGTTATTATACAATGATATCATGAATATTTAAAGATCTAAAACAAAAAATATTTATGTTTTTCATTATGTAATGGGTGGGCCTCAAATTATATATCCCTCCAATTCATTGGGTAATGTTTTATATCTCATGACATAACTATTAGAAACAAGTCAATGTGCTTGATCCACTATAGGAAACAAGTCATTGTGCTTGATCCACTATGACAAATATGTATTTATTCATGATTCTAATTAACCTTGACATATGAAATGGTTTTTATAATAATTATTTCTAACTCTTATTACACATTTATTTTTCAATGATAATTTTTTATGTTATGACTTATGTTTACAATCCATTATAGGGGTATAAAATTTGTAATTTATATTCATTATCTCATATCATTTTCCTTATATTATACTTTAATATGATCATTGGTTATTATCTCCCATAATTACTATTACTAAGTATCTGATCTCACCCTTTCTTATGTTTATTTTCACTAGGTTACAAATAAAAGTTTAAATAGGGTATGTCTATGAAGATTACTATGTGGGAAGATCTTTAGGGTAGATGTTAAATATCTTTCATGAGATAGGAATATTGTGTATATAGTGTCTATATGCACCTAACCTTTATAGTCATTAGGAATTTATTTGTGAAATATATTTAATATTCATCTAAACAGATTTAATATTTATGTATGAAAAGAATGGGTCTCTATAGGTGGTATCAAAGGATTGGTTTAGGTCAATATTTAGAGATTAGGGTTTTAATATTTTTTTGAAAACCATGTAAATAAGTATATGGATAGGATAACAAAATAATGTTTTGGTAATGGCCATAGGTAATCTAGGTTAAACCTAAGGTTCCATAAATTAAGAATAAGGTTTCATGATTTATACATATGATGAATGATTTTGCAGAATATATGCATGATCAATCTGATAAATGATGTTTGATGGTCACAAAAACCATTTTGGTTTTAGTAATGGATTAAAGATATAATGATGAAGTTAAAGTGGTAATAGTTATTCTCAAATATTTAACTACCATATTTTATATTAGTTATATTAATTTTTATATATCATGAAAATTATAAAGCAATTTTAATTTGAATCATCAACAATTATATATTGAGATATTGATGAAAACTTCTAATGGTATGATGGTTGCATCTCAAGTCTATAGTTCATCTATGATTTAAGTTTGTGGAAAATTGATTCTTGAAAATATTTTTATTCTCCTTTTAATTTAATTTCATCTAATTATATTAATATATTGGATTTATTTATAAAAATCACATGTCAATTTCAAATAAAGGTAAGACAGGTTTTATATTTCAAATGATCAAATACTCATTTATCGATGTGAGGATGAATACAAACTTCCAATATGAATTACATATAACTTGTGGATTTTAATTATTATCCATGATGTTTATTTATCTCTGATGGTGGAAGAGAAACAAAATACTGAGGATACATCTACTATATAAAATTTTGTTGATGGGCTTCCAGAATAGTTGCATATTCTTCCTCTAAATCATGATGTTGAGTTTTCAATTGAACTCATACCTAGTGCCACACCTATTATAAATAATCATTATATAATGTTCCTAATTTATTTTTATTAATTTAAGAATAAAATTTATGAAAATATTTATTAGGGATTCATGCACCCCAGTGCATCACCATGGTGTCAACCTATTCCTTTAGTTAAGAAGAAAGAATGGTCAATGTGTATTTTCCTTGATTATCTAGAACATAACAATATCACTATCAATAAAAAATATCTTATACCCTATATTGATGAGTTTTTTGATCAATTATAATGAAATAAATAAATTTACAAAATTGACTTTCATTATAGATATCCAAAATTGAGTGTTAATAAAGAGGATATATCCGAGATATCCTTTTGTAAAAGGTATTGGCATTATGAATTTACAGTTATTCCATTTGGACATACTAATTCAAATATTATCTTCATGGATTAAATTAATTGAGTATTTATATATTAACTTGATCAATTTTTGGTATTATTTATATATGATAATATTATATATTAAAAGAGTAAGTAATAACATGAATATCATTTGAGAATTGGGTTGAATACCCTGATGAAGGAGAAGTTGTATGAAAAATTCACCAAGTGTGAATTTTAGATTCAGAATTTTTTATTCTTATGTCATATAATCTCAAGTGAGTGTATATCGGTGGATCCTTCAAAGAGGGATGTCATCGAGAAATGGACTAGACCATCAAAGGTAACTGAAATCCATATTTTTCTGGGGTTGGTTGGATATTAATGATGTTATGTGAGAGATTTATCCTAACTATCTAATCTGATCACCACGTTGACTCAAAAGTGGGTTAAGTTCTTATAGAAAGATGGTTATGAAAATAATTTCAAGGAACTAAAGAGAAGTTTGGTTAGTGCACCTATGCTCACATTTACCTATGGTGAAGAAGGGTTTATAATTGATAGTGATTCATAAAACAAGAGACTAGGATGTTCCCTCATGAGGAATGATATGGTGATAGAATATTCATCATGCCAATTGAAAATACATGATTAGAATTAACCAAGTCATGATTTGATGTTGGTATTAGATTTTTTTGGACATGGAGGCATTATCTTTTTAGAGAAATGTGTGACATATATATAGATTAAAAAAGATTGAAGTATATTTTTAGATAGAAAGAGTTTAGTATGTGTTAGAGAGGAAGGTTGGAATTGATTATATATTATGACATATCAATAAATTACCACCCTAGGAAGGTGAACGAGGTGGCTAATGCTTTGATTCAAAATTACTATGCTAGTTTAGTCCTGATGAGGATTGAATGAGAACCAATACTTATGGATTTTTGTAAGATGGAAGTTGAAATCCTATGAAAAGGGGGCATATCTTATATTTCTCCTATTAAAGTTCAACCATATATCCATGTGAGGATTAAAAGGGTACATAGGGAAGATATATAACTATATAATAAAGTGATAAATGTTTTTGAGTTCAACCATGATGATGATGGAAAGATAAGTTTTGGAAATAGAGCATGCGTCTCATCAATACCAAAATTGAAGAAGGGACTATTAGATAAAGCATATAGTTCATCATTCTCAATATATTATCTTAGTATAAATATTTATGGAGATACGAAAGAATATTTCTAATGGGATAACATAAAAATGTAAATTTCATAGTATGTATATTGATTTATAGTATATCGGAAATTTAAGGATGAGAGACAAATTTATAATGGGATGTTATAACCATTAACCATACCTTAATAGAAGTGGGAAAATATTACCATGGATTTCATTGTATTAATCCACAATATATCTAAATGGAACAATTATATTTGGGTTTTAGTCAATAATTTGACAAACCAACCCAATTTTCCCTTAAACCAGGCACCCAACCCAATCTGTCACATACGCAAAGTACATTCCCGGTCCCCACGGGATGGCGAAAAGCACCCGAGCATAGAAAAAGATAGTAGAGGGGATGATTTCTCCCAACCTGATAAAATACATGGCATATATGTACTAATAAAAATGGAAAATGGAATATGATGAAGATATATATTCTAGAACTGTAAGTAAAATAGAAGAAATAGACAATTAAAAAAGTAGCTAAAACTATAAGATAAGTCCAACAACAAAGGACTAAAAACCAAAAAACTACTTCAAATGATGGCATGGATTAACTCCCACCATCTCACCTCCAGCTACCCAACTAGATTACATGAATCTCACTGCCTCACTACGGTGCCTTTTCCTTCCCTGCACTGGAAGAAAAACAAAGTTATATTGCACCGCCAAATTGGTTTGCATGCTGAGGGCTAATAATATTAGTAGAATCCCACCCAGGTGTTCCATAAATAGTATCTGTATAAAAATATTGGTATGATCATTTTAAGTAAAAACATGTCATGATATTTAGTAAAGTTGTTTTATAGAAAATAAGTTGAACATTTCCCTTTTTCTATAGTTCTAAACAAAATCACATATATCAATTTCAAAGAACATTATTTCATATCACCTTCTACAAGCATAAACATGAATATCAAGGCTAACTCAAAAATACAAGAAATACAAAATAGAAGCACATTAATCACAATACCAAGTTATACTACAGGTCTTGGCCACAGAAAACTTGTACCACAAAAATCAAGTCCACAAAAAATGATCCTAGAACAAAGGCCTCAGAATCAGAGGAATACCCATGAATAAACCCCAAAAAATGTCAATATTTGTCCCCTATAACAACAATCCTAGGAAATATAGGAAATCCATAAGACAAACCACCATGATAATCACATATAATGGATGATGGATTCAAGATAAAACTTTCACCTAAGTACCCAAGGTAACCTATGTGCTCAATTTCACAAAACAATTTCAATGCTTTGAAAACCATTCCAAACCATTTCACAATCCATTTATCAAAAACTAGGGAAAACCATTTCTCTTTTAAAACACTTTTTCAACACACACAAATAATCATGAAAATTTAATAAATGAATTTATAATTAAATATAAATCAAGATCATTATCATAGGCTAGAGACAAACCACCAACCTCAAATCTCGGGTCATACATGCCCGCAACAGGTTCCAAATTCAACAAAACCCAATAACAACGATGAAGTACCTAGAATAAAAACCCCACATCTTAGGATTGATCAAAATCTAAACACAAGAGGTCAACATAATGGAGGAACCCCATATACCTTGAGGATGAATTCCTTCCGCACCACAACCAACGAAGGAAAATGCCTCTAAAAAGAGATCTCACAATGAATCTAGTAGAAACCAAGAAGAAAAATCCAACATAGATCAATGGATCTGGTACCACAAATCTAGGGAGCTATTATGATCAAACACTATGAAGAACTGAAAAAGAAAAGTTACCTGTAGAGATGCATTGTAGATGCAATGAATATCCAAATCCAATCGGCTCAATTTGGAAAGGAAGGAACCTCTGAAAATCACATAGGGAGAGTTCTAGTTAAAGATACAAGAGTTTTGGGAGGAAAGAACAGAGAAAAACTTCCAAACACATGAATTAAAACTAGGAATAGTTTGGGTCATGATGTGTAGTCCATGATGGATAAGTTACACCAAAAAACCTGTCACCTCGGGTTAAAAACTGATATCTTTTCTAGTCACGTCATGTACTCCTCGATCATGATGTGTACCCCTTTCATATAATGATCTCCCCATTCACAACTTGTATCCAACAACTAGTACATGACATATTCCTTAGGTACATGACATGTACATCAGATACACAATGTGTACCTACTCTGTAGCGAATAGAAAATATTAAAAATGTATTCTAAGGACATTAAACCAAAAGGGAATTTATAGAAAGGGAAAAACTTACCCGATCAAGGTAACAAGATGTTACAAATAACCTTACAAAGTCAACACACTTCATTTCCATCAAATAATATTTTTCTATTGATCATATTTCTATGTTTTACGTTGAGTGGTCAAATTACATAGACTATCATAGTCTACTATGTCTAATCAGGATCCAAGGTTTTTTATAATGTTCTGGCAAAGCCTTCAGCATAAATTGGATGTAGAGTTAAGTTTCAGTACTTCTTATCATCCTCAAATAGATGGTTAGCCGGAGCGAACAATTAAAACCCTAGATGATATGCTGATATCTTGTTCTGTGGATTTCAAACGTGGTTAGGATCAACACTTTCCTCTAGTCAAGTTTTATTAAAATAATAGCTTTCCCTTGAGTATTAAGATAGTTCCTTGTGAATACCTATATGGAAATAAGTATAGATTTCCAATGTGTTCCGATGAAGTTGGAGAAATAAAACTATCGGTACCTGATCTAGATCAGGAATCATAAAATAAAGTTAGATCCACTCGATACTATATAATAAGAGCACATAATCAATAGAAAAGTTATACTAGAAATCATCAGTGAGATCTGTATTTTGAAGTTGATTAAAAGGTATTCCTTAAAATATCTCCTTGGAATAAGGTTATGACATTTAGAAATAATGGAAATTTTATCCCTATATATTTCATTCCCTTTGAAATTTTTGATCGTATTGGGGTATTATCTTATCATATCGAAGTTCTACCAAATATCTCTCATGTTTATGATGTGTTCTATGTATCTATCTTGAGAAAGTACATAACTGATCCTTCAAAATTACTGAAATCAAAGGTCGTATAGTTGGAGTGATAAATATATTATGAGGAAAAACTAGTTGAGATTTTGGATTGTATATAGAAATTTCAACAAATCAAGACCACTCACCTAGTCAATGTTTTGTGGTGAAACCATAAATCAGAGGAAGCTACTTGGGAACCCAAGGATGTGATGAAACAATGATATTATTATGTATTTGAATCAGAGTGATAATATATTGAGGGTGAAATTAATTTTTAAGAGGGTATAATGTAACACTGTGATAGTTTATGATATAGTTCTCTATAAATAAATTTTAATTTTTTGATACCTTTCTTTACATGCAATACCGAGTTTAAACGAAATATGCTATACTATTAAAATATTATTTAATGTGATAGTTATCGCCTAACCATTGGATTGAATGGTATAAATATAACTAACTAAATTATGAAAAATTTATTCTTCACATATGTATAGTATTAACTCATTTTTTATCAATTAATTATAAATGAAAATAAAAATCATTTTAAATTAAAAGATATATTTCTCTAAAAAACAATTTTTATGCATGTAATGTATTTTAATTTAAATAAATTAAAATTTTCACTATTATTAAATTATTTTAATGAAATTTATATATTATATATTCGATCAAATTTTTTACCATTCATTTGATATGTTTTCTAGGAATGAGAAAATATATCCAATTTTATGCATAAAATGCATTTTTTCTAAAAAAAATTGTCTTTATTGCATTTTGTGCACATATTTTAAAATGAATTTCAACCACTTAGAGAAATTTAATATTTAAAAATATATTTAATATTTTAAATCATGAGGATAACGTTTTTTAAAGAGTTCCCTTTATATTTTTGGTCAATATGAATAATAACCATAGAAAATTTTGGTCACATTAGTAAGCGTAAATATGGGTAAATAAGGCTTTAAATTTTATCTAACACTTGTCTTTATCTTATTTTGAGATTGCATTTCATCAATTTCCATAAAATTATTGAATATATGGCCACTTGGTTCCGTATTTTTTTAAATACATTCTTTATATTAATTTAAGAAAAGAATAAATACAAAATATATCTCTCTTGACTTTAATATATCTAAGTTGATTTTAAAAAGGATAAAAAGAGGTTATTTTCAATTTTAAAGGTCTATTTGAAATATGAAAACATTTATTTTATCATGGAAATTTATTTTTAATTTTTATTTATTGAATAATTATATTAAATTCTAATGTAATTCCAACACATCATTTATTAAATTAATAGAAAAATGTAATAAATGATTCTTAAAATATTAATGGTTTTAAAATTTGGGTCAATTATTGTGTTCCATGAATTTTTGAGATAAATATAACTTAATAGTGATTTATAAAAGGATTATATTTTAATTACATATTTATATTTATGTCTTTAAAGTCAAGTTAAATTAATAGTGCCAAGAATGACTTTAATGATATTACATAAAAATAGTATTTTATGAAATTATTTAAAATCATAAAAGTGTAACACCCTAAACCAAGAATCCAAGTGTTGGAAAATTATTTTATAACATAAGAATGATTACAATGAATCAAATCTCGAAGGACCGATCTGTTTAGCAATAATGGAAAGCTAGATTACATACATGATACCCGTAATACATTGGGAAATAGTTAATAAAAACATGATACATAATAAAAATAAATAAAATGTTCCCTTGAAAGATTATTCCAAAATTTATTCTTCAAAACTTGGGGAAAGAAAACATAATAATGGTGAGCTCAAATGATATGTAAGGGTATGAAAAGAGAAATCAATAAAGAATAAAAAGGAATAAGTTAACCTAGAAATGTAAATAACTGATAACAAATGACATTCAAACAAATAGATAAAGAATAATCAATTTGAAAAGGTATGAAACTGAAACACATGCCACTTAATCAATAAACTGAGAATATAATACATCCATAGATATATAGACACAAAATATCATGGATAAATAATAACTAAAACATCTATGAATAAAGATATTAATTATAGGATATCATGTTTAAGGCACATGAAAACCAATACCATCAAGACCTTTCACAAGACGATTAAAACAATAGATAGAAACCCATTTAATTTGGGTATATTATTCGTCTCATGGGAACCTATCGATGCATCGAGAGGATATATAAATTCCGGTCCCCAACCATAATTACCAATCCAAATAATTACTCATATCAATTAATCAAAATAAATAATAAGACTTATCAAATATCTATATATAATAAAGAATACTGATTTATTAATAATTCCCCAGTTAATCAAATAATTATCAAAGTGAACACCATATATAAAAATGAGATACGATTTAGAAAATACTAATTTACATTGTATAAGAATATGGATATTCAATTAAATTTATAATGAATAATTATTAGAATAAAGTGATTATTTCAATAGAAAGCTAACAATCACAAAAGTATGTGATATTTTAAAGATAATCATTAAGAACATTCTTTAGGATAACAATCTTTAAACATTCCAAAGTGTCTCATACCACATTGAAACATTCAAATTATAATAACCATATAAGAATAATATTAAATTAGAATTATAATATCATTATAGTAAGGATATTCATGATATAACATGTCAAAAGTCATTACATACAAAAAAACTAAATTGGTTCCTAATAACAAATAAGTCTCAATGGAATGTAAATTGTTATGAAATTCCCTTACCTTAACCTTAATTTTTGTGTGTGGTATTTATACTATTATATAGTAGTTTAAAATATGTTACTAACTCTAAAATAAAAATACTCATGTTTATAATATCATATATCATCTTCTTATAATATCGTATTACCCGTTTGTTAACAATCATTCATTATTATCACTATTTCGGGTATTAATTGTCTAGTTTTCTCAGGTATGTTTTGACTTGTTATTTTTTGTTCATATTACATAGATCATGATTTCATAATCTAAATAATTTAAACCGTGATGTAATTATCATATATATTCATTATATATTTATTCATAAAAATCCATAATATATAGAGATACTAAATGAAATGTATCGTTCATGGATACAGTAGGTCGTACATACACATAAATGCAACTTTCATTTCATTGTCATATTAAAATAATGAAACTTAATGGATATAAAAATATATTATGAATCCATTATAATACCTATTTCATATATGTAACATAGATTTATTAAAACCATCCTTTATTCATTCTCTATATGCAATAAACTTGTAACATTGCTTTGAGGAGGCGATAGTCCACACTTCCACAAACAATGTTATCATATTTACAAAAAATAGAAAGTATATAGGTATGTGTTATAAAATAATTAAATAATTATAATTAAATAATAAATATCATAAATATCATATATAAATATAGTGTCCATCATAATTTCCACCATGAGAGGTGGTAAAGGAAAAAATGAAAAATTATTGTTTCGTGAGGCGGTAGTTTGTCATACACATAAACAGTATGTCCATTTCCCATTAGATGGATTTTTCTTAATTATATGTCTGTAAATTATATTAAAAACATATAAATATATTTAGGATACTTTTTGGTTATATAATAATGTAATAATCATATTTTAGTGGGGGTATAATGGAAAGAAAACTAAGGAGCTTGAGAAAGATGTTACCTCTTAATCGGGTAACTCATTTTGGTTTGTACAAAAAGTCTTACATAGATGGATTTATTACCAAAGGTAGTTATATTATTAGGGTGTGGATTATTGTAGCTATTTTTCAGATATTTTTCAATCCAATGTGGCTTGAGAGGAGTGAAGAAGTTTGAGGAGAGAAGGCCTTTTATTGTGGAGGAGTGGCACTCTTGTAAATTTTGGGAAACAAAATTACCCCCACATTTTTCATATAGAAAGTAGATCTAATAATGTTAAAATAATGTTAAAAGGAGTTATAAGGTTTAAATAATTTTATACAACAGATCTTGGTCAATTATCTAGCTCATTTGAGCCCTTTTGTTAAAGGTTTTGTCCCTTGTTAAGCTTAATTTTACCTTAATCGTTGTAATAAATTTTAATTAGTTTTGCTAATCCTTTTGGTCAAAAACAAATTTAACCTTATTAGATATTATAAATTATGATGATTCAAAATATTTAATCCATTTTTCCAAATTAAAAACAAATAAGTGGTATAAATTAATTTACATTTTATCCCACAGATGGGATGAAAATACTGGTTTTGAAAGTAAAAACGTCTAATGCTTTGCTATGTTTTTATACACAATTTCAAATTAGTATTGATTAAAATGAACTATATTGGAATAATTGATAAAAATATGATATAATTAAAATTTTAAATAAATTTTAATTACAATTTATCTTTTTAAATAAATTATATGAATAAGCTTTTTTGAATTAAAATTCAATATTCTTCACTTATCATTAAAAAATGAGACTTCCGAGAAAAATACCAAAAAATAACCTTAACCTAACTTTTATGTTTCTATTTTAAATATGAATTTTATATTGACATATATAATCTATAAAGGTTCCAAAATTTGGATTTAAAATCTGTTCACTATTAAAATGTGGTGAAAATGCCTTTACAAAAAAATATAGGTTTTATGTGAAATATTGGATTTTCTTATATTGTGATTGTAAAATATATTGGATGATTATCAAAAATATTTTATTGGATATAATATATATATATATATATTACATTAATATCACTTTCTAATTTTAATAAATTTAATTTATTGGGATAAAATAGTTTTGTGATCATAAAAATAATTTCCTATAAAAACATTCCCTTAATATTAAATTGGTTATTATATCCATTTCTAATTAAGTTTCAACCAATGAATTCATTTTATATTCATTTAAATAGTATATTTTTATAATTTAGTAAATCATATTCATAATTTCTAATTTAATGGCTAGGTTATATCTTATTATAATAACATTTTAATAAAATATTATTTTTCGTTGAAACTCGGTCTTGTGTGTAACACAAGCCATTGAAGAAGCTTGCTGTCGTGTGTAACATACACTAACTAATTTTTGTGTAAATTGAATGATATAAAATATATTTAAATTATTTAAAATAATAAATGAATTACAAATAACTAGGATATTATATTCTCTTATGCAGTTGGTGTTATGTGTCATACACGCTATTAAGTACAATGTTATTACTCTATTATTTCGAGATGTTACATTCTCCCTACCTTAATTAAATTGTATCCTAACAATTTAAAATTTTATTGGTAATATATTGATTGATATTTCCTATGTGGAGATCCCACATCATGAGAAGGTTTCATGAATCATCCCCTAGAAAAGATAGAATGGGAAGTGAAAAGTTCACATTGACTAACATATAACTAGTTCTCTAAGTAAGAGAACATTATTGGAAAGTAGAAATACATACATGGAGGAAAAGAATAAATAATTATAGAGAGTTATTGAGGTCATAAATTACAAACAAGTGAATGATTAATGGAAATGTTAGGGCCTAAAATCTATACATCTATGATGATTTATAAGATCATTGGTTCAATATAAATTAAGGTATGAAGAAAACATTTTTATTTCAAAACCCTTTTACTAGAGTTTAGGAATTCATTAAATCTATAAGAATATAAGTAAATATACATTTATATAAACATAATAGTTTCCTTTTATTACACCATGAACTATTTCTACTTCATCTCTTAGCATATGATGCATCATATTGTAAAGTAATAAATTAATCCCTAAAATATCATCAAATAATAAACTTAAACCATTTTATAAATGGTTAAAATTTCCAAAATATTATAATACAACACTTTGAAAATAAGGTTACTGAATTTCAAAAATTAACATATCATTAGAATTTAATCAACATGAACCAGCTCTAAATTTTGACATTCCAAACATGTGAATAACTTCACCATGTATCCTCCTAAAATATGGTAATAAATTTAATCAACATAAAATTGTATTGTAAGCATATATTCTTCATTATTTCTTAAGTAAGACACGTGTTATTAGATATTTTCCTTAAATCTAAAAGTTTTGTAAACTCCATCAATGATATCATAGGCCACTTATCAGCAAGTCATTAATTAGTTCAAAGTTAGTCATCACTTATCAGAATCAATCATTTCATTATCATTATCTCAACATCATGAACATAATAAGGTTTTTCTTTCCATCGGCCATTTATTTTCCAAAAAAATATAATTTCTACTAAATATTTTTTCATGGTACCATTAAACATATGATCTCGGATCATTATTGAAATCTTATTGAAGTATAATCCTTATATATTTCATAATTAATAATTATAGAATCCGAATACATAAAAAAATTGATTATTCCACTTCATCTATAAGACATTAACAAGGATACCTCATCATATTACATAATACCTTGTTGGTTGGAGTGGATACTCAAGATGGGGGCGTGAATTGAGCTCCTATAAAATTTCTGTTAAAATTATTTCTCCTAAAATCCCCCAATTTAAAAACAAAGTTAAACTGTAGTGAATCTATACAGAGTGTAAATGTTCAATTAATTTCTCAAAGATTGATTAGGTCTAAGTTGACTTAATCTGAATATTAAATTAACTTTTGAAACTAAGTTACTGGATTACAATAAGTATAAACACTTGATAATTTAAACTATCAAAGAAGATATAAAATAGTTTTGTATTTCAAATTAATAGAAGTGGAATATGAAATAAAGATATATTATACTTATAGACTTAAATTAAAATGCACGGAAATGTTAACCAAGAGGTTCAGTCTCAAGCTGAGACTTAGTCCTCTCAATAATTTATATAGATTGATTCATACCCTGGATTGGGGGTAAACAACAGTACACTACTGTCCAGGTCCAAAGACCTCTACCACAGTTATACGTGGGAAAAACAAAAAAAAAGTACATAGGTTGTTCGCGTCTTACTCGACCTCTACCACTATCCACAGTCGGAAACAAAGGGTTATGAAGTTTGAGTGAGGATTTAAGAATCTTCCAGTTTAGCTTAGGAGACAACGTGTGTGTAAAATAAACAAGGTACACACACTACTCAAAATGTAAAGATAGAATCACTAAAGGAAGTAAGAAAGAGTTTAGAAAAGCTCTAGTGATTGGCAGTGCAGCTCTGGACTCGTTTGGTTGGTCAGAAAAACTTCTGAGTCCTTCTCTGGTTCCTGCTCAGAAAACAGAGTGTCGTTTTCTTCTTTGATTCTTGGTCCAGCTTAGCAGCCTGAGTGCATGAAATGTTTGTTGTAGTTTAATCAAGATGCATCTTGTGTTCTCCTTGAAAATGAGTAGCTACATGTATGTCCAGTGTTCTTGGAGTATATATTTTTCTTCTTTCACAAATGCACCACGTCTGAATGATATTCAGCTCTTTTTATTTTCACCAGTGTTCCTTCTTAGATCTTTAATGCTTGTTGTATGCACACTCAGTGTTCTCTACTTCTCTACATCTCAGCTAGGTCTTTATCTTCTCTTTTTGTAGCTTTCAGCTCTGGAAAAAAGGAATGATTAGTTTTTTCATGGGTACTAGGTGAGGTTCCCTGACATTACAATAGAATTCATTAAATATCATTGAATGCATTAAAGACATCAAATGTAACTGTTAGCTTTATAAATAAATAGTATTGAGAGTATATAGTTTTACTGGTTGGTCAATTAGTAGCTCGTGTTGGTAAATGTGTACGGTAGAATTTGTGTAGCATGTCCTTCCATCGGTAGCTCTTTGATCTTGCATCAGTTGCTCTATATACAAGTGACTTTGTTCCATCAGTTGCTATAGTTCCATCGGTAGCTCGATGTATCCGTGACTATACCTGTATCAGTAGACTTAGTATATCGGTAAATATCTATGAACTGGCTCTATCGGTAGACTTCTGTCTATCGGTAGCTCGTATCGGTATCTCTTAGTTTTCTGTATCGCTAGACTGAATTTGTCGGTAGACTTGCTTACCGGTGGACTTATGCATATCGGTAGACTTGTTCTGTCGGTATCTCGGTTTCTGTCAGTAGCTCTGTACATATTGGTAACCTTAGCTTATCAGTGACTCTATCTATCGGTAGACGAAGTCTATTGGTAGACTGAGTACCCGTAGCTCTTTATCAGTAGCTATGTGCAGATTAGTAGCTTACACTTATCTGTTTTTATGCAAAACACATCTGATTGGGTTAGAATTATTTCAAAACTTATATAAACATGGATAAACAAAGATTAACATATCTTAGGGATTATTTTAATATTATTATCATCTTGATCATAGATTAAAATAATTAATATATAGAAAAACATTATATTGAGATTATCAAAGTATATGAAAGCATAATTGGGATTATCAAAATAGATGAGGTCAACAATATCCCTCTTTTTGATAATAATAACTTATGATATTATCATTTTAAAAATAGTGAGCAGTTGTGACAGAGGACATGTCATTAAATGCAATTATCTCAGAGAAACAGTATGTTATAGAATATAAAAGATCAGAGGTGGAAGAAAATGTGATAGTATCAGAGAAAAAATTTAATGTAATGATAACAAAAGTAAAGTTTAGTGGCATCATAGAGTTAGAGAAAATGGTATCACAGAATGAAATGTAATAGTATAAGAGGAGTAAATCATTATAGCTGTTCCTTAGAAAAAATTTCTCCCCTTTAATTAATATCTCTCCCCCTGGGTGAATATGTCTTCCTCTTTGATACTTAGAGAGTATGTCTCCCCCTTTGTAAAAGCTTGGTAAAATATTTCTCCCCATTTTTGATAAAAAAAAAGTGGGAAACCTAAGAGAAGAGTAATAAAAATAAAAATGAGAAAAGAGATAAAAAAACCAGTTTCATTTCATGTTCCAAATAAGGTACAAAGAAATAGACAAAATACAATGGATTCCTATCAAAAAACCTAGCCACTGGTTCAATCCAAATCCTCAATGTGAGATTTTCCATTGGGAGCAGAAGCGGATTCAGGGGAAGTGGAAGCAGGTGAGGGCTTAGGAATTCCGGAAATGATCAAAGGTGGCTGAGCCATAGAAACTATTCTTGGTCTGTACTGAGGATTCCTTTGTGTGATCATAGTTGTGAGGCTTCAAATTTCTTGGGAAAGAGTCAACTGAACTGGAGAAGCAGTAGAGGTAGAGGCAGGAAAAGCAGGAGGGACAATTACTAGCCTAGCATCAACATGCAGAAAAGGCAGCAACAGATTTCCGAAATCCATAATTATTCCTCCTCCTCTCTCCATATTGGATATGAAGTCATCCTTATTATCCATAAACTTGTCCAATCTTGGAGTCAATTCCCTTATATTGCTAACTTGTTCTCTGAAAGCTTGATTGACCGGAGGCAGCTTCATATTTTCCAATAGAAGTTTGAAGTGATTTTTCAGTTGATTTTTGGTGAAAATATTAGTGAAATAAGAGTCCACCTTATCTTTCACTTCTTTCTGAGAGGAAGATGCTTCTCTCATATAGTCTTGGACTATATTCATTATTTCTCTATCTAAATCTCTTGTAAAGAGCACAAATCTGCTCAGCTCGGATGCGTCCACAGATCCAATGGTTGAAGCTGAACCAAGATCCTCCTTCATCACATCTCAAAAATGATTCAAATCCACTGAATGTTTAGATGCAAGAAAACCAATAGAGAAATATATAGTCTCTTTGAAGATTTTGGTCAACCCACTGATATGATTTTGAACTTGGGAATCCTCGGTTCTAATATGATCCTTCATAGAAGTTTTGAAACCATCAAACACTGAAACCATCTAGCTTACCAGACTCTTGATATAGGCTTAGTCCTTGTCTGCTTTCGATTTTGAGCTCACGTAAGATTACAAAGAGATACCCCATTTCTTTAAAGCTTCAAGATCTTCTTCAAGTGTAGAAACTTGAGCCTGGCAGTCTTTAACTTCTTCAACTATTTATGCCATGAAATTTGACAAATTACAACCTAGAGAAAGTTCAACTGATCTTTCCAACGTCCTCATCTCTTCAGAAAAACAAAGATTAATCTTAGTAACTGAGGCATTAAATGATTCTTTCATCTCATCCTTCATGGATTCTAGATCATCCCTTGTGATTATATCAGTGGGTGCAACTGCAGTGGGTACTCTTTCAGATGCTAAACTGACCACTGAGTCAGTCATGATTGATTGAACTGAAGAGACCAGAGAAACTTCATCTTCTTTACTTCTTCCACAAAACTGTCCTTAAGTTTTTTTTAAAGTATCTAGGTCAATCTTTCGGACAACATCTTCAGGAAAAAACTCAGATTCAATATTATAAACAATCTTTGGTCTATTGTGAGATGCCTCATTATCTGAATCTGGATAGTCTAAACCATAGACTACAAACCCTGGGTCTTCTACCCAATCTTCAATTCTCGCACCCACTTTAACACTTACAACATTGGTTTGATGCTACCCCTCAACAGGTGCATCCTCAATTAGGATAACAGCATTCTCAGCAGCATTCTCAGCAGGATTCTCAGCAGGTTTCTCAGCAGGTTTTTCATCCTGAGGAGAATCTTCCACTATCAATTCTTCCTCTGAAACATCAGGAGGGTCTTCTAGATTAGGTAAGGGTATGTCATCCTCATTTACATCTGTACCAGGCACTAAGGATTGTCCTATCACTGGACTCAGGCTTAAATCAGTTGACAGAGATGCTTCATTTTAATGAACATATTCTTCATTCTCTACAGCAGCTTCTTCCTTATCTGATTTATGTTGATCAAGATCATCAGGAGTTGGGCTAGGTGGTAAGTCAGGATCTCCTCCTTCATCAGCAGAGGATTCTTCCTCTTCTGAATCATCACTTTATTTTGTATCTTCTTCATCCGGTCCCAGACCTGGATCCCTCACATCCTTTGGTCTTGAAGGACAATCCACATGATTGAGTTTGTCATATACCTTCTGGTTATCATTGACCCATTCTCCTCTCCAAGGGTTCCAATTGATCCTCATGTATTTTCACATAGTATAGGTGATACAGAATTTATTCTTCACTACTATTATCTCATATTGAGACTCAGCTACCCCTTTTACTTTAATCATCATAGAGATCAATTTAGCAATGAATAGGGCATTTGTCTTTGATTTCAGTCTCGTCATATCTTTCATTTGGATCATCAGCAATCTGCACAAATTAGCCTTTACAAAATGTCTTAAGAGGTGTAGGAGATAGATATCCTGATATCTCAAATTGGAAAAGTCTCTTCTCCTTGGTATCAAGACATGTTGAATGAATTTGAACAGCAATCTGTTCTCTCCATCCATTTCTACAGCAACTTCTTGTCTTTGACTTCCATCACCAGTCAGCTCTTCCAAAGCAGTCTCATAGTCAAAAATGTCACTGGTAGGTGGCATGGCTCTCGAGACATATCCAAATACTCCTTCATGTGGAACTTTTAAGCACTCATCCAATTCAACAGATTAAAACGACATCTCCTTTCCATTCAAAAAAGAGGTTACTCGATTTTCATTCTCCAATTTCTCAAAGGTTACAAAATCGTAAAACTGTTTCACTAATTATGGAAATTAGGGACCATTGTTGTTTGAAAAACACTCTACCCATTTTTTATCTTCCAGTGCTTAGAGCACTAAGGATTTTCTAGGCAGTAACCATTCTACACACAGTTCCTTTTCAATCACAATAACTCGATTTTGCAGATGAGGATTTACTGGTCGTCTCCCCGACCTAGTTCTAGCAACACTACCACTACCACTTGCTTCTTGCTCGGTCTTCTCCTTCTTTGTTTTTGGCTCAACAGAGTCATCTCTGACGGTAGAAAGTTTTGTTTTTTCCATCACTGGTTCAAAGGATTTAAGGTTCACTAAGGATTCGAGAGCTAAGGTTTGAGGGTAAAGGTTCGAGGCTCGGTGGATTGAGAAGTAGCTCTGACTTTATTTTTATCATTTAGGAATCATAAAATAAATAAACAAAATGAAATAAAGTAAAAACGATTCAGATTCTGGTGGCAGACATAAGTTTTAAAACAGTGCAGTCATCGGTAGGGTCTATCAGTGAGGGTTACATCAGTGATAATTTCATATCGGTGAGAATATCACATTAGTGAGAATTTTACATTGGTGAGAATTTTACATCGTTGATAATTCTACATCGGTGAGAATTTTACATCGGTGAGATTAGCTACCGAAGAAGGTTAAACATACCTAACTCATGTCTAATGTAACTTATCCTATTTGAACTCAAAGGTTTAGTAAAGATGTCAGATAATTGATGTTCAGTACTTATAAACTCAAGAATTATATCACCATTTTGGTAATGATCTCTCAATAAATGGTTCCTTACATCAATGTGTTTGGTCCTAAAGTGAGACACAGGGTTCTTTGAGATATTTATTGCACTAGTGTTGTCAGAGTTTATTGAAACGTGCTTAAAGTCATATCCATAGTCCGAATGAGTGTGTTTCATCCATAGAATTTTTGAACAGTAACTACCAGCAGCTATGTACTCTGCTTCGGTAGTTGATAATGCTACAGAATTCTGATTTTTACTACACCAAGATACTAAGGATTTTCCCAATAAGTGACATGTTCCAGAAGTGCTTTTTCTATCCAACTTGCAACCAGAAAAATCAGCATCTAAATAACCCATTAACTCAAAGGGTTGTCCTTTTGGGTAAAACAAACCTAAGTTTACAGTATGTTTAAGATACTTAAAAATTCTTTTAACAGCATGTAAATGAGATTATTTTGGATTAGCTTGAAATATTGCACACATACACACACTAAACATAATATCTGGTCGACTAGAAGTATGGTAAAGTAAGCTTCCAATCATACCTCTGTAATTGGTTTGATCCACTGGTTTCCCAGTTTCATCTGCATCCAATTTAAAAGCAGTACTCATAGGAGTTTAACATTCCTTAATGCTATCCAAACCAAAACATTTTAATAGATCCTTTGTATATTTTCTTTGATTCAAAATAATACCATCTTTATTTTGGAAAACTTGAAATCCAAGAAAATATTTAAGTTCTCCCATTAAACTCATTTCAAACTCATTTTGCATACATTTTTAAAAATCAGTACATAAAGTGTGTTTGGTAGATCCAAAAATAATATCATCAACATAGATTTGTACTATTAAAACATCTTTAGAAATTCTTTTAATAAAAATAGTTGGATCCTCAATCCATTTAGTAAAAATTTTTGAAATAAGAAAATTACTATGTTTATCATACCATGCTCTTGGAGCTTGTTTTAGACCATATTAAGCTTTAGAATGTTTAAACACTTTATTTGAAAAATGAGGATTATTAAATCCATGTGGTTGATCAACAAAAACATCTTCAATTATAAAACCATTTAGAAAAGCACTTTTAACATCCATTTGATATAACTTGAAATTCAGATGAGCAGCATAGGAAAGTAAGATCTTAATGGCTTCTAATCTGGATAATAGTGCAAAGGATTTATCATAGTCTATACCTTCCTCTTGACTATTTCCTTGTGCAACTAGCTTAGCTTTGTTTCTAACTATGTTTCCAGACTCATCAACTTTGTTTCTAAAAACCCATTTAGTGCCTATTGTTAAAATGTCCTTAGGTCTGTCAACTAATTACCAGACATTGTTTCTTTCAAATTTATTTAACTCTTCCTGCATATCCATTACCCAAAACTCATCATTGATAGCATCATTGACATTTTTAGGTTTTAGCTATGAAAGAAAGGCTTGATGTTCAACCTGATTTATTATAAAATCTCTAGTTTGTGTCCCTCTATCAAGATTACCTACAACAGCATCCAAAGGATGATTCTTTAGATTCCTTGTTGATCTAGTAAAGGTAGGACTAGAAATTTCAGGTTCATCACCAAGTTCGGGTTCTATACCATCAGATTATGGAATATGTCCAGAACTGGAAGTTTTTACAGCATGTTCTTTAGATTTATCATTAAGGTCCAGAACACTCAAATATTCCTCAAGATTTTCAAGAGAGGTTTTAGGCTTATGTGGATCAGTTTCATCAAACGTGATGTGAATAGATTCTTCCACACATTTGGTTCTTTTATTAAAGACCCTATAGGATTTTCTAGTTAATGAATAACCAAGAAAAATTCCTTCATCACTCTTAGTAGAAAACTTTTCTAGATTATCCTTTGTATTAAGAATAAAAACTTTTCAGCCAAAGACTCTAAAGAAACTAACTTTAGGTTTTCTATTATTCCACAACTCATATGGGGTCTTCTTAAAAACTGGTCTAATTAAGACTCTATTAATAATATAACATGTTGTATTCACAGCTTCATCCCAAAAGTAAATTGGCAGGTCATATTCATTAAGCATCGTTCTAACTATTTCTTGAAGGGTTCTATTCTTTCTTTCTACCACACCATTCTTCTGAGGTGTTCTAGGAGAAAAAAAGTTGTGTCTATAGCCATTGTGTGAGGAATAAGATTATAACTCTTGATTTTCAAACTCACGTCCATGATCACTTCTCAGGGTTTTAATCTTAAGTCCACTAAGATTTTCTACAGATTTGGAGTATTTAACAAAGTAAGAACATGATTCACTTTTGTGAGCTAAGAAGTATACCCAAGTATATCTAGAAAAGTCATCTACTAGAACATAGACTTAGTGCTTCCCATTTTAACTAGAAACTCTTGAAGGTCCAAACAAGTCCATGTGAACCAACTCGAGAGGTTGAGAAGTTCAAACTTATTTCTTTGATTTAAAAGAAACTTTATGTTGCTTTCCCTTTTTATAGGGATTACAAACGTTTTCATTTGGGAATTCAAGTTTAGGTAGGTCTCTAACTAAGTTCTTCCTAGTTAATTTTCTAAGTGAATAGATGTTGCAGTGTCCTAATCTTCTGTGCCAAAGCCAAGATTCTCTATGAAAATCATTTAAATAAGTAACATTTTTCTTAGTTAAGAATTTAAATCAACTGCATAAACATTTTCATTTATTAAAGTAGAAAATAATAAAGCATTTTGAGAATTAAACACATTACAGGAATAATTTTCAAATTTCATATTAAATCCATCATCATATAGTTGAGAAATACTAAATAGGTTATACTTAAGTCCATCAACAAATAAAAATTTAGAAATTAAAACTGAATTAGAGTTACCAATCTGGCCTAGGCCGATGATTTTTCCTTTAGAATTATCACCAAAGGTGACTTGGCCTCCATCAACCTTTATTAAAAATTTGAAACATGAATAATCTCCAGATATATGTCTTGAACATCCATTGTCCAAGTACCGTACCTTCTTGTGAGAACTATTTAAGCATGTTTCCTACAAAAAATATTTAGAAAGGAAATTATTTTGGTACCTAGATATTCTTGGGTCCAGAAAGGTTAGCAATCAAAGATTTAGGTACCCATATTTGTCTTATGGGTCTCATATAATTTAGAAAATATATATATTTTAATAGATAAAATTTATTTGTTCTATAACCATATGAATAACTGATTGAAGCATATGGATTTACAGAACTTGAACTAGTAGTATTCTATCCAGATTTAGGAATAAATCTATTCTTAGTAATCTGTCTCTGTCCAGGTTTGTAGCCTATTTTAGTAGTGTATTTTGGTGCTACTTGCTTTCCTAGAATTTGAGTTAGTGTATCCTTTACATTTTTAAACTTCTCTAAGTCTTTTATAAGTTGCTCATTTGACATTTTCAGTTCTTTATTTTCTTTTAACTTTTGAGCATTCTTCTCTTTTTCGATAGTAAGTTCAGTTTTAACAGTAGTAGTGAGAGCATGTTGTTTCTTCAATGATTTGTATTTATCCTTAAGTTCATTGCATGTCTCTTCTAGTATATTGCGTTATTCAAATAATTCCTCGCTAGTCATGTTTTAAGAATCAGAATCAGAGTCTACATCATCTCCAGAATAATAGGAATTTAAAACAGGAGTATCTAAAGTCACCTCAGATGTGTTGGTCATGAAACACATGTTGGCATGATTCTTATAAGAATCAGAAACTTCATATTCACTTGTGATGTCCTCAGAAGCACTCCAGGTTGCTTTCATAGCTTTCTTGTACTTCTTGTCCTTATAATCATATTTCTTTTTTACTTTTAATTTTGGACAATCAGCCTTGATGTGTCTTTTCCTTTTACACTCATAGAAGACTATTTCATCATTCTTGTCATCTTTCTTCCAATCCTTCTTCCACTGTCCCTTTTTGTCATACTTTCCATTGTAGTTAGATTTTCTGAAGACTTTTTTCATCCTATAAAACTTCTTGAATCTCCTAGATATTTGAGTCATCTCTGCATCACTATCAGAGTTTGAATCTTCACTTGTTGAACTTTCAGTTTGTATTCACATTTTCTCCTTGTGTTTACTCTTACAGGCAGTAGACTTGAAAGCTACAGATTTTCTCTTAGGTTCGTCATATTCCAACATATTCACCTTGACTTCTTCCTCATATATCATTAATTTAACAATAATCTATTTTACTGGTAGTTATCCAATGTCACATGACTCTCTGATTGAAACAGAAGTTCCCCTCCATCGTTCTGGCAGACATCTCAGAATCCCATAATTTGTTCCTTAGCTAGAACATCTTTTCCATGTGAACTCATTGTATTGACTAACTAATTAAACCTGAGACACATATCAGAAATAGGTTCATCAGTTTTCATTTTAAAATTGTCATATTAAATATTATAAGTATTCAATAACATTTCTTTAACATTGGTTGTTCCTTCATGAGAAACACCCAAAGTAACCCATATTTCATAGGCAGTTTTTTCATGAAGAAATTCTATTAAACTCTTCATATTCTAAAGCACAGTACAGGGAATTCATATATTTATAGTTATTATTGTAAGAATTCTTTGTAGGTTTGACCCATGTTGTTCTTTTAGTTTCTGGAATTTTATATTGAGATTCTATAGTAGTCCAAATATCAAAACCCATACATTCTAAATAAATTTTTATTTTAAGTTTCCACTGAGCATTGTTTGTGCCATTGAAGAAAGGTGGCATGTTAGTTGAAGCCCCCTCTAGTCTATTAACCATTGGTAGATTTTAGAAAGTAGTTTTAAAGAGGTAAAATTTAGAACTAACAGAAATTTAAGATCTTTAAAGATGCAACTAAAATCACAGTTGAAAAACAGAGTATTTCAAAAATCCTTAAAAAAACAACCTCTGATACCAAATGTTGGTCGGAGTGGATACTCAAGGGGGGGGGGGGGGGGTGAATTTAGTTCCTATAAAAATTTCTGTAAAAATTATTTCTCTTAAAATCCCCCAATTTAAAAACAAAGTTAAACTGTAGTGAATCTATACAGAGTGTAAATGTTCAATCAGTTTCTCAAAGATTCATTAGGTCTCAGTTGACTTAATCTGAAGATTAAATTAACTTTTGAAACTAACTTACTGGTTTACAATAAGTATAAACACTTCCTAATTTAACTATCAAAGTAGCTTTAAAATAGTTTTGTATTTCAAAGTAATAGAAGCGGAATATGAAATAAATATATAGTATACTTATAGAATTAAATTATAATTCACAGCAAAGTTAACTAAGAGGTTCAGTCTCAAGCCGAGACTTAGTCCTCTCAATAATTTATATAAATTGATCTACACCCTGGATCGGGGGTAAACAATAGTACAGTACTATCTAGGTCCAAAGACCTCTACCACAGTTCTTCGTGAAAAAAAAACAACATCACACAGGCTTTTCAGGTCTTACTCGACCTCTACCACTATCCACAGTGGGAAAAAAAGGGTTATGAAGTTTGAGTGAGGATTTAAAAATCCTCCAGTTTAGCTTAGGAGATAGGGTGTGTTTAAAATAAATAGGGTACACAAACTTCTCAAAATGTAAAGATAGAGTCACTAAAGGAAGTAAGAAATAGTTTAGAAAAGCTCTAGTGATTGGCAGTGCAGCTCTGGACTCGTTTGGTTGGTCTAAAAAATGTCTGAGTCCTTCTATGGTTTCTGCTCAGAAAACAGAGTGTCATTTTCTTCTTTGATTCTTGGTCCATCTTAGCATCCTGAGTGCATGAAATGTTTATTTTAGTTCACTCAAGATGCATCTTTTGTTCTCCTTAAAAATGAGTAGCTTTGTGTATGTCCAGTGTTCTTGGATTATAGATTTTTCTTCTTTCACAAATGCACCATGTTTGAATGATATTCCACTCTTTTCTTTTTCACCAGTGTGCCTTCTTAGTTCTTTAATTCTTGTTGTATGCTCACTCAGTTTTCTATACTTCTTTGCATCTTATATAGGTCTTTATCTTCCCTTTTTGTAGCTTTCAGCTTCGGCAAAAAAGGAATGATTATGTTTTTGCATGGGTACTAGGTACGGTTCCCTGACATGACAACAGAATTCATTAAATATCATTGAATGCATTAAAGACATCCAATGTAACCGTTATCTTAATAATTAAATAGTATTGAGATTATAGAGTTTGATTGGTTGGTCAATTAGTTGCTCGTGTTGGTAAATGTATATGGTAGAATTTGTGTTGCAGGTCCTTCCATCAGTAACTCTTTGATCTTGCATTGATTGCTCTATATACCAGTGACTTCATGCCATCGGTTTCTCTAGTTCCATCAGTAGCTCGATGTATCGGTGACTGTAATTGTATCGGTAGACTTACTCTATCGGTAACTATCTGTGAACAGGCTTTATTGGTAGAATTTTGTCTATTGGTAGCTTGTATCGGTAGCTCTTAGTGTTCTATATCGGTAGACTGAATCTGTCGGTAGACTTGCTTACCGGTGGACTTATGCATATCGATAGACTTGTTCTCTCGGTAGATCGGTTTATGTCAATAGCTCTGTACATATCGGTAACCTTAGCTTATCGGTGACTCTTTCTATTGGTAAACTAAGTCTATCGGTATACTGAGTACCGATAGGTCTTTATCAGTAGCTATGTGAAGATCAGTAGCTTACACTTATATGTTTTTATGCAAAACACATCCGATTTGGTTAGAATTATTTCGGAACTTATATAAACATGGATAAACAAATATTAACATATCTCAGGGATTACTTTAATATTATTATCATCTTGATTACAGATTGAAAGAATTAATATATAGAAAAACATTAGATTGAGATTATCAAAGTATATGAAAGCATAATTGGGATTATCAAAATAGGTGAGGTCAACATACCTCTTTACTTTCACATTTCACCAGTAGTCTCCTCATAATCAGCAATATAACCATCAATCATGTCACCTTGTTGATTGTCTTTATGAGCTTATTACTTGGGACAGCAATTTTTATAATGACCATCCATTCCAAACTTAAAGAATTTAACCTTTGATGATCTCATAGGGAGGTCAATATTCTCATCCATTATGTTAACCAGACTATTTAACTTTCTTTGGAAATTACTTTCTTTGTTTTCTTGTTTTCCACAGCCCAAAAATATATTTTTTCCTCTCATACCTTCACTTGGGTGGTTTTTCCCACATTTTTAACATTGAGGAAACTGAATCTTTTTTCCTATACGGTCTCCATTACTCAAACTCTTAGAAAACTCCTTACTTCTCCTCCATGGTTAGTCTGAGAGTTGGTTAAGGTGAACTATTTTAATCATGTTCCATGAAAACTGATTGGGAATGATCACAACATCTTTCATTCCAGTGATCATTCTATTTAACTACTCATTAGAAATTTATTGGTCACGTTCTATTTTAACTCGGTTCCTTCTGGTTCCTTCCATTGATTAAAACAAAAAATCATAGTGTGAGAAACACTTATCAAAACAAAAAAAAACAAATAATCATGAAAAAATTACTTATAGGATTCCTAAATAATTGCTCCTACTTATTTAATCTATGATACCTTAGTTTTATCCTAATTTTTTCATAGTCATATTCTATTTTAATCATTTATCATTGTCTATTAATAAAATATAAATTATCCTAAGTGTATCCCTTAGGAGTGACAATCTAGGTGCATAGTAAGGCCCATTTTGTGTGTTGGGTTACATAGTCCCAACACACCTTGTTGGAGTTTTTACTCCTTAGTACATCTTTTCTAGTACCACATCCACTTGTCGTATCCATACAGGGATGTATTAATGGGAATACCCACATAATCTATACCTTACTAAAACTCTAGGATGCCCTTATATACATATCTTCAATTTCAATATTAGGGTTATGTTCCTTAATCTATGTTTTCTAAATATAGTTTCCAAGGTTGTTACAAAACTTCCTATGATACCAACTGTAATGCCCCAACACTAGAAGCCCAGTGTTGGTGCATTATTTTATTACATTTTCATGATTACAAGGAATCAAATCATGAAGGACCTGTCATTTTAGCAGTCTGGGAAATCCAGATTATATACATGATACCCATAATACATTAGGAAATAGGTAATAGAAAATGATACATAATAAAATAAAATAAACTGATTCTTTTATAGCTTAATCAAATATTTATTCTTCACAATCTGTGGAAAGGAAACATAATAAGGGAGAGCTCAAATTCCCGGTAAGGGTATGTAATGTAGAAGAAATAAAAAATCAATAGTAATAAATTAACATGGAATGTTAAATAACCAATAAAATGTGTCATTCAAATAACTCGATAAGTAATAATCAATATGGAAAGGTAAGAAACTGAATCACATGAAAATTAATCAATAAATTGATAATAGAATACATCCATAGATATGTCAATGAAAAATATCATGGTTAAATAATAAAATAAACATCAATGAAGAAAATTATTAATTATTGGACATAATTTCTAAGTTAAGTTAAATCCTATACTTTCAATACCATTCACAATATGGTGGAAACTACAGATAGAAACACATTTAATTTGGCCAACTTATATGTCTTGTGAGAACCTATCGATGCAGCGAGGGGCTATATAACGTCAGGGACATACCCTTCATTACCTTTCCAAATAATTACTCATATAAATTATTCAAAATAAATATTATGCACTATCAAATATCCAAATTTAATAAATAATATGGATTTACCAATAATTCCCTAGTTAATCAAATAACTATCAAAGTGAACACCGTCTGTAAAAATGATATATAGTTTAAAACACTAATATCCATTGTATGAGAATATGGATATTCAAGTAAATTTCCAATGAAAAATGATTAAAATAAAGTTTTTATATCATGATAATTTTAACAATAACAAAGGGAAGTGTGATTGTAAATATAATCATTAAGAACATTCATTACAAGAACAATCTTTAAACAGTCCAAAGTATCTCATACCACTTTGAAACATTTAAATCTTAATCCCCATGAAACAATAATATTATATAAGACTTATAATATCATTAGAGTAATTATATTCATGATATAACATGTAAAATGTAAGTATATACACTAAATAAAAGTGAATGTGTATATAATAAAAAATAAGTCTCAATGGAATGCAAATTGAGACGAAATTCCCTTACGTTAACCTTATTTTTATTCTGTGGTATCTATCCGAATGTACATTGGTTTAAAATGTGTTAATAACTTATAATATAACAATAATAATTTTTATAATATAATATATCATCTTGTTATAATATCATATTACCTGTTTTTTAACTATATTTCATTATTTTCACTATTTAGGGTGTTAATTGCCTAGTTTTCTCTAGTATGATTTGACTTGTTATTTGTTGTTACTATTACATAGATCGTGATTTCATCATATAAAAAGTTTATACCATGATTTAATTATCATATATATTTATTATAATTGTATTCATAATAATCCATAATATTTGGAGACAAGAAATGAAATGTAACGTTCATAGAGACAGTTGGTCGTACGTACGCATGAATGATACTTTCATTTCTTGTCATATTAAAAGAATGAGAATTAGTTAATATATATATATATATTATACGTCCATTATAATATATATTCCATATATTTTACATAGTTTTATTAAAACTATCCATTAATCATTCCATATCTAGCATGAACAAGTCATGTCGATTTGAGGAGGCGGTAGTCCACACTTTCACAGACGATGTTATCATGTTTACAAAAAATGAAAAGTATGTAGGTATGTGTTATAAAATAATTAAATAATCATAATTAAATAATAAATATCATATATATCATATATAAATATACTATCCATCACAATGGCCACCATGAGTGGTGTAAAAGAAAAAATGAGCAATCATCATTTAATGAGGCGGGAGTTCACCGTACACGCAAATATTATATTCGTAAACCATTAGATGGAAATGTATGTAATTTTAGGTATAACCATTATCATAAATATATATCCATATATTGGGTTTTTTTTATATAATCATGTAATAATGATATTTTTGGTGTTGGATAATGGAAATAAAACTAAAGAGCTTGAGAAAAGGTGTCACCTCTTAATCGGGTAACTCCTTTTGGTTTGTACCAAAAGGATTCCTTGGATGGATTTATAAAAAATGAGAGGATTAAAGGATTATGGGAGGAATTTTTAGGGGCTATTGTATCAGATCTTGGTCGATCTAAAGTGGATTTATAGGTGTGAGGAAGTGGGATGAGAGGAGGCCTTTAAGTGGAGGAGGAGTGGCACTCTTCTAAATTTTGGGAAAGAGAATTCTTCCCACGTTTTTTTCATGGAAAATGGCTCCCATAATGGTAACATTATGATAAAAGATATTATATGGTAGAAATATGTCCATAAAATGGATCTTGGGAAAGTTTTTAGGTCATTTGGGCCCGTATGTTAAGGTTTTAGTCCCAAGTAAAGCTTTATTTTACCTTATTCGTTGTAATTAATTTAAATTACTTTCACTAATATTTTTAGTAAAAAAGTAATTTGACCTTATTATACATTATAAATTTATAGTAATTTAAATAATTGATCTCTTTTTCTAAATTCCAATAACTTTATTGGAAGAAATTAATTTATATTTAATCATGTTGATGGGATGAGAATGCAGATTTTTAAATTAAAACCGTCAAAATGTTTTCTATGTTTTTATTAAAAATTTAAAAGTGAAATTGATTCCCCTAAATGGGATTAATTGAAATCAATATTATATAATTACACATTTAAAAAAAATTTAAAATATAGTTTAACATTATAAATAAATTAGATGAATAAGTAGTTTGGTATTAAAATTCAGTATTTTTCACTTTTCATTAAAAAATGAAACTTCACAAAAAAATATCAAAAAATCACCATCACATAATTTTTATGTTTATATTTAAAAAATTGAGTTTGTTTTTAAATATAAAATCTATAAAATTTTCAAAATTTAGATTTAAAATAGGCTCACCATTAAATGAAGGTAAAAATGCCTTAATTAAAAATATAAGTTTTTATGCGAAATATTAGGTTTGTTCTTATCTTATGATTGTAAAATTTATTGGAAAGACATAAAAAATATTTTATTGGGTATGTAATATATATATATATATATATTACATTGATATAATTCACTATCAATAATTAATTTAATTTATTAGCGTAAAATTACTTTGTGAACATAAAAATAGTTTCCTATAAAAGCATTCCCTTTATATTCAATTGTTTCTTATATCCATTTCAAATTAATTTAAAAACAATGAATTTTTTTATATTTTTATAAACCAAATATTTTTATATATTATTTAATAATATTAATAACCTAAAATTTATTGGCTAGGTTATATCTTATTATAATAATATTTTTATATTATATTTTTGTTTGGTGAAACTCGGTTTTGCGTGTAATGAAAGCTGTTGAAGAAGCTCGTTGTTTCATGTAACATATGATAACTAATTATTGATTAAATTTAAATCTATAAATATATTTATTTTATTTAAAATAGTAAATATATTAAAAATTATCAGGATATTATATTCCCTTACGCGTTTGGTGTTGTGTGTCATACACGCAGTCGAATACAATATTCTTACTCTTGAATATCGGGGTGTAACAAAAAATATTGAAATAGGAAAATTTGGATAATATATAGTTTATAATTTCATACCTTGTTCTTTTATGAGTCAATTTTCACCTTATAAGTAAAATCCCGACCCTTTAATATTGAAAAACTCGTTACCATGGTTAAGATAAAAATTGGTTAACTAAGGGGTTAAATCAACAGATAAGGTTTAAAATGACAAAAACCCATTCTAAATTTCATTTTATGATGGTTATTATACCTTATACGTTTTTTAAATAAATATATATCCATTTTTAAGCTTTTTTCTTGATAATTGCTTAATTTATTTTAATATTTTTTGTAATTCCATGTATTTCATTTACCTCCATTATAAAAGGACACCCCTTATCTCTTTTCATTACAAAACTTTGATCCATATATATTATAAAATAACTGATTTAATATCTTCCTATATTACATAAAAATATCCTATATCTTCTTTTCATTCCAATATACCGTCTATTCAGGACATCTGGTGTATTCCAAATGGGGTTTCTCAATAATAGATATAACTTTTAACCTAGTGTTTTCAATTTAATTTCTTACTATATCTCCTCTAAATATATGGAATCCATTATAAAATAATTAATTATATATAATAAATATAATTAATTAGGATTAGGATTATTTAACATCATTTTTTAACCACTTTTACATCCTATGAAAAATTAAAACATTGCTCATGCATACGTACGAATTATCGTCTCCGCATAGAGGAATAATCTGTTTTTAATCACCTAGTTTCAGGGGTGGTTATAATGATGAATTTAATATTTATATATGATATAAATAGAATAATTCTTATTCTTGGTTTATAATATATTATCTACCTTATTACCTTTCTATCCATTGTAAAACAGTAACATAACTCGTGCATACATGTGGATTACTGCCTCTACGAAGCGATGCAATTTATTTTTCCTTTTATATTGACATGGATGTTAATAAGGATATATTTAATGAATATATATATGATATATATGATATAAAAATTAATTTTTAAATTTAAATTATTATTTAACATTCTTTTATTTCATCCATAGAAAAATAGAAACATCGTTTATGCGTACAAATAGCCTACTGTCTCCATGAATGGTGTAATTTATTTATCTATACCAACTTTCATGGATGACTTAAAAATATATATATATATATATAATGAATATATATGATATTTATAAAATTATTAATATTATATATATGATTAAACTGTGATAAAATTTTAAGTATCAGGACTACCATACCAAAAAATGCATGAAAAACGAAACAATTATCACCCAAAATAGTGATTTAATAACAAACTGTTAAAAAACAAGTTATAAGATTTCTAAAGTAAATAATACAGGGTATGATATATATGATTATAGTTATTAAATACATTTAAAATAAAACATTATTTATTATATAATATTTTTTAGGTTTTATTAAGAGATGCAATATATGAGTTAAGTTATTTATGTTTCAATCATATTTTATTTAGGATTCTTTATGCTTGAATTTCCATTGAGGAAATTATATGATACTTATCAAATAAATCCATTTTAATTTATTATACTATGGTTATTTATATAAAATACATGCTTTTATTTCATTTTCCTCACTTTAATTACTCAATATATTTAAATAATATTTTTAAATAAAATCAATTATGTTTTACTATCCAATCAAAAATCCCTTTTCTTCTATGCCCATATTTTCTCTGAAATGTTTTCAATTTTTTTTAAATTTATCCAATGACTTTTTAAAGTCATTTTTACCAATTTATGTCTTCTAATAAAAAAATATCAAAGGAATATTCTTCTTGATTTCTTAACGATGTACTTTAGACTTTTTACTAAAAAATTGAAAGGAGTCTTTGTTATTACACAATCAGTGTGAATGGAATTTCCCACCATCCTGCTCAGTCAATGATTTGAATATTACATTAAAATTTTCCAATATTATTTTTAAATATAAATTTTTCCTTAATATTTTGGAAATTTATATATTTTAAGTATGTGATTTCAAAATGAAAAGCGTGTTTTCCTCAGGAAATATTCAAATGATCTTTTAAAATAATTTTCATCTACGATAACATCATTTGATGTTAATTATGTTTAACTTGGAAAATGATCCAATGATATCATACCTATTATTTATTTTTATGGTTATGATTATTATCCTAATATTTTTACAAACGTCATTTGTTTTCCATGGGTTATGCTATGATGAATGTATGAAATGCTTATAAAACCCATTTTCTTTGCACGAGTTATGGTATGAGGATAAAATGAATGTTTAAAAATCTTGTGTCATACATATTTATTGATTTAATTATATGATATGTGGTCTTGGAATTATATATCACTCCAATTATTTATGTAAATGTTTATATCTCTTGAGATAACTATTGGAAACAAGTTGATCTGATTGATCCCCTCTGGTAAACAAGTTGTGATGCTTGATCCGTTATGATATAGGAAATAGGTGTTAATGTTTTATTCCCTATGATATATTATTTTATAGTTAACTATAAAATATTAAATTTTTTATGTAATTATGATAGTGAATCACTTTTATAACATGATCTCATAGTTTATGATTTATTTCTAATGATTTATCACTCATATGATACATGCATTTTGTAATGATAAAGTTGTATAACATGAATAATGTTTATGATCCCTGATATATTAGGTATAAACTTTGTAAGTTATATCCATAATCTCATAACATTATTTTTATCTTATTCTTTCATATTATTGTGAACTGTTGTTTCCCCTATTTACCCTTACTGATTATATGAGCTCACACATTCTTATATTTTCTTTCCCATGTTATGAAGAAATGATTAAGTAAGGTATATCCAAGAAGAGTAATATGTGGGAAGATATTTATGGGATATTTTGAATATATTTTATGAAATAAGAATATTTTTTATCTTCTATCCAAAGACACTAAACATTGACTGTCGTCAGGCATGTATTTGTGAAATGTATTGAATGTTCATCAAAAAAGATGTAATATATCTATGTGAAATGTATGGGTCACTATAATCAACACCTATAGGACATGGATAGTAAATTAAATAATATAATTAAGTAGGGTTTGTTAAATATATGTTTCTAAAGAAGTTTTAAAGAAAAAAGTGAAGGGGTGTCCATTTATAAGTGAAGGGAATTGCACCTTTTAGGAATACATAAAATATTATAATATAACATGTGTCAAAATCATGTAATATGTAACATCCGAGGTAAATAAAGAATATGAAATTTTCATATTTATTAATATTTCTGAATAAAATGTTAATATTTCTTTAAAGTGAAAGCTATGTTTGATGGCATACCCAATACGCAACAATGAGTTTCGTTGAAATCTTATGTTACAGACTAATAATATAATAATTTTATTTTAAATAGTAGTTAATGCCCTACTGCTGTAATGGCGGGAATGAACAGAACTAACTACAAAATGATTATATATGTTTGTTAAATATTTTAACAATTACCCAATAAATTATAGAGGCTTAAAATGCGAATGAATCCAATTTTAGGCATAAATATTCTAATATTTTTTAAAAGGTCGATTAACCGCCTTTTAATGGGAAACCATTTTTAAAAATACGTTTTGTCAATTTTATATGTTATATTTGACAAAATAAAACACTTCTCTATAATTTGGACATCAAAATATACTTTGTGTATGTTTTTGTTATTTTTTCGATAAATTTCATTTTTTTAATGAATAATAAAAAATGTTGTATTTTAATTCAAAACCTCATTTTAATCTAATTTATTTATATGGTTATATTATCTTTTTAATTGGTTTTAAAGTGAAATTATAATATATTTTTACCATTTAATCCAATGGTGTGCATTGCAATTAATTTCACATTGAAATTGGACTTAAACAGGTGGAAATCTCTTGATATATATTGTTTCTTAAAAACACGTTATTTGATTTGAAAATGGGAATTAATTTTAAAATTAATTAATGCAACTTATATGTTTTGAATTATTTAAAATATACCTAATTTTTTAATCCGGAATATCTAAAATATCTTAGGGTGAATTTTTGGTATTTTCCTGAAAAACTTGAATTTTTTGTGAATAGTGAAACCACTAAGTGTTAGTTAAAAAACTGCTTTTTCATTTAAATGAAATTTTACCACTTCTATGAATTGAATTTAAAAAATCCGACATAAATGGATATAATTATTAAGAAAAATGCGGTTCAATGGGATGAAAATAATTTTTTGGTGAATAGTAACTTTTAAGTTTTATTAACTGCGTTCAAAGGTAATTAGTGTAATTAAAGGTAAAAATAATGTTATAATAATATGAAATTAACTTTACAATTGTCCTAGCCTTATTGGTTGAGTCATTTCCGACCACAGGATGCCTTGTTCCAACTTTGGGACTCCATGGAATCACTTTAGTGTGGTAGTGACCTTTTATTATATTATTTTTAAAGAAAGGAAAATATAACCAAAGTATGTATCTCTTAAGTAAAACGATTTTAGTTTTGTTTATATAAATGATCTCCTAGACTATAAATAGTCATTGGAAATATAAAATTATTTAATACATAATGGTATTTTTTTATAATTTTGAAACATTAAATAAATAAATTTATTTATAACACCATGATGATGCAGTGATTAACTCATAAATGAATGATTTTAATAAAATTAAAAGATAAGGTAAAATATAAGACATAAACTAGTATAAAACCTATTGGATGGGTGTATTTTTAACCCTTATCACCTTATCCTCGAAATATATCATTGTGAGACCTTTCAAATTCCGAAAATAATTTTATAATAAAGTAACATTTCAAGACCTTCCAAAAGTAACCCTCCTCCCTCTTATAAAAGACCCCCACCTCTACCCCCTTACCCACACCTCTCAATCCATTGGCTCTTTCAGCCCCTTATTATATTATCTCTCCGAATACCTCTCTTCATCCTAGAATCTTTACCTTAGGCAGAAACCTCTTCAAGAAACCCTTTTGGTTCAAACCAAGGGGAGTTGCCCGATTTAAAGGTAATGTCTTCTCTTATGTTTTTTCGTATTATTATGCTTCTCCAGCCCCTTAAAATCTCTTTATTACTTTATTTTGTAACATAACTTAAATATTAAATATACTAGGATGTTTTTATGAGAATTATTCGAGCTACACTTACACACACCTCCATCTAACGGGTGAAGAACATATTGTTTCTGTGGACAATGAACTACTACCTCACGAAACGATGATTGTTCAATTATCTCCTACCGCCTCTCACGGTAGCCATTAAGATGCCAATGTATTTATATATGATATATATTTTGTTTATGTTTTACTTATGATTCATTATTTTTCATTTATTCTATACCTTTATGGTTTCCATAATGGGTTAATGCGATAATTTCATTTTAGGAAGTGTGGACGGCCACCCGCTCAAAGTGATTTTTATCGTTAATGCCATATTTGGGATGTATAAAAGATGCAGTTAATGATATTATATTTGATATTATACTAGAATTTAACTATACCTTTATATATTAATGTTTTAATTCCATGAAATGCGAAATAGAAATGAATGTAGTGTTCATGCGTACGTAGGGATTACCATCTCCATGAATGGTGCATTTCATTTCTTTTCTTAAAATGTTATGTACTATTATAAATACATATATATACTGGATATATATTATATATATGAAATCTAAATCCTTAATTTCATTCTAGAGATAATCGATATTTTACTACATGAATAACTTGTAAATATAAGAAGTTCACTTTTGACTCAAGTACAAAATATCGACAAAACAACCGTTATTAACATAAATGATTACATAATGTTTATAAGATGGTAATAAGTGATATAAAAGAAATAATAAAAATGAAAAAGGTTCTTAAGAATATATAAATTAACTTAAGTTTATCATTCAGGAAGAACAGGGAACATACGAGCGAGTCAAGTCAGACATGTGGTAAGGGATTTCTTATCTCGCTTTTAATTATGTGAAAGTTCCATTGTTCGCCACTTATTTATTTCATGTGTTGTATTGTGTACTTACATTTGATATATATTATCATGATTCTATTTATATTCCTGGTATTATATAATTAATTCTGAGTTTTTTATCCTTTGGTCATACGACTCGATTTATTACAATGAGGTAAGGGTTTTTTATCTCACTTTTATTCCCATGAGATTCATGATATATTTGTCACTATCTCCTTTTAGTGGCATATGTACTTCCCATTATTCTACTCTTTTTTTAATATAATTTCGTTTATGGGTATATACATCAACATTGTATAGTCCTTCTTCATGGGGTGTACGTTTCGAAAGATACCCAAATTGGTAAGGGAACCTTTCACCCTCCTATTTTTAAAGGACTTATTTTTGTTAGGTCTTTTAATTTACATAATTTTATATTGAGATATGTTCTTATATATAATTATTACTTTAAATTTTATTTCCCAGTGATGATATACCCATTTTATCTCTCATCAACTCATTTTCTGAATTTTAACGTGACGCCGTTAGGCTGTCGAATTTCTGTAAGGGAACTTCTTTACCCATTTTCAATTCTTTGGGTTAATCCTCTGCATCTTGATTATGTCATGCTATGAATTTGTTTGAATTAATTATGATTGTTTTAAGCATAATATCCACTTATATTGGGTGTATTTATATTTTTCACACATAATTATGTCATGTATTTATCCTTAATCTAAGGATACTGTCTTTGTAAGGGACTTCGTCTCAATCTCATTTCGTTGAGGAATATTTTCATTTATACACAACTTTCTTTTATACGGTGTATAAAACCCTTTGGAATTTACATTTATTAAAAAGGAATCTTTTCTCTACGAATCATTTTACTAAGCAACAAAAAGTATGTTTTTTAACGTACGCGGTGACAACGACCTTTCCGCTGCCACGAGTATTATTTGATCCTTGGCTTCCTCAACAAGTCGTGATGTTTTAAAAGAAAATAAATACCATATAATATTTTACGTATTTTGGTTTTAAAAATGGTTTCGATAAATGATTCTTTTATGTCAATATATTTAAATGACATATTGTGACTGAAATGTGGAAATGTTATAATTCATTTAAATTGGTTTTATGTGTTATGATTTTACTATGGTATGCGGACATTTGATGGGTGGTTACATGATAATCCAAATGATGGGTGGTGCCGTGAATATCAGGATGGGTGGTTACGTTATAACCTCCAATTTATTAGGTATGGAAGTCGGTCGTGTGGCTATTCCATTTAGTGAAATGTGTGGAAGTCGACCGTATGGTTATTCCATTTAAGTATGTTTATGTCTGAAGTTACCTTTATATGTTATGTGTTATTTATAAGGGTTTTATGGAGATCTTTTGGTTACAAAAGGGTATGAAATGATCTTTTATTCAGTGATGAGAATTTACTACTTAATAAAGGTGAAAATTATTACGTATGGTGAAGTATTCGTGAATTACTTGTTGTTTTGAGAAACTAATAGTTTTTTTTCTTTTTGTATCCCTTATTGAGGTTTCTTTGCTCATCCCATGTTTTTGAAATGTTTTCCACTGGACTTAAAGATGAATAGGGTCAAGCATACGATCAAGGAAAGACATGCTATCTAAAACATGGTACTTGGCATCTTTCTTTTTAAGATTTTTTATTTTATGAAAAAATGGAAACAAAGTAGAAGTGTCAACTTTGTAATCTTTTGAGATGTAATAGTTATGTCCTAATTCTCTAAGACACTAAATATTAAAAGATCCTCAATGTGAATTATTCATTTAATTCAAGATTATGTACTGTTTTAAGGAAGAGCTTTTATAGTTGGTATCAGAGGGAGGTTTAGATAATTTTAGAAGTAAGGGTATTCTTTAAGCATAAGTGACATTACCATAAGGGTTAGGATTTCACAAAGAGTCATGGTTTCATTTAGATAAATTGAATGAGTTTAAGATAACATGAATAATTATATCTTAGTATTATATGATTATTTTACTGATATACTCACATTGACCTGTTTGGTTTTAATAAATGGATAAATCTAATAGGAACCAAAGTAACTGTGGATGTGAAGAAAAGTGTGACAGTTTTATGAACGATCAATTGAATGATATGGGAGCTACAATGAGAACTCTTGGGGTTATTCTCAACCAAATATCTGGATTCATGATTGACCACCTGAACCTTAGTGATTTTTATAAGGCATCATATATGTTTGAAATAAATCCCTATGGATGTTCAGGTAATAATCATAAAGGTAAGTGTGTCCAAAAACCTATGTGTAAAATATGTGGAAAGAAACATATTGGAAAATATTTCAAAGGGACAAAAAGATGCTATAGATGTGGAAATGAAGGTTATAAAGCAAGAACCTTCCATGGAAAAAAGAATCTTCTAGTTGACTCTAGGAAAGGGAAAGAAGTCCTTTTCAAGGGATAAATTGAATGTTTTAAATGTGGTGTGCATGGTAATTATGAAAACACATGTCCTACTAAGAAGCCTCCAGAATGGGATCACCAGGATCGTAGAAATATTTTTTTACCAATACCTAATGTCATTCCGATTGAGGATGAAGAAACTGACAATGACCAATGAAAGGTATGGATTATTTCTTAACATATGTTTTCCTATTATTGAAATCTTAGGATATGATTCATGATTTTGTTTTTAGGAAAGATTTATATCAGGATATGTTGGAAATTTATGGTTAATGGATCATGAAGAATGTTGAATGAGTAAAAAGTCAACATATAAGGGATTCAAGAGTTATGGTATATTTTAGGATGGTGAAATTCGTAAAAGTATTAAGGCTCTTTTGATGATGGGATTACATTAGAAGACTTTTTATAGTATGTGTAACCCTGGTGTTTGATATATGAAAATTTTATTCAAGAAATAATTATCTTTTCTTTTGTTGATATAGTTATAAAGAACCATTTGGGTTTATATGATCTTTTAATTTGAGGAAATTACCGGTTCATACATCTTGGGATGAAAAACGAAAGTTATTAGATAACCTTTGTAGTTAAAATATGTTATGGTTATTTTTGATGAATTTATCTCTTTTTGGGAATGTTATAAAATTATATAGTTTTCAAAAGGGACAACACACAGACCGTGTGAAAACCCATCGCGTCAGACGAAACTGCGGGAATCGAACCCCCAACTAAAGTGCGATTGTTATTAATCGCCTACCACTGGACTACGTGAAGTCCCTGGTTAGTATGACTTATTCTTTTTAGTTAGATGATTTTATGAATCAAGAATAATTTGTTTTTGGGTTATCTATGGAAATGATTAACCTATCATGGATGATATGTGATTAGGTTAATTACTTTTCCATATGATACTTTAAGATTAACTAATGTTATTTGGAGATAAATATTAAGATTTATCTTGTAAGACTATGTGATTAAATCCTTCAGAGATTTGGGTTTAAATATTAGTTTTGATTATTTGAAGAATTTTATGGATATATATTTATTGAATGGTCTTTGATGAACATTGGGTTTTGTTGGAAATTTTTTTGAGATTAAGAGTAGTTTTTCTTTTTGTGAAAGATTATCTTGTTTGAGTATTATCTGATCTTATTCAAACCATTTTGGTTTTGGTTAAGGTCTAAAGACATGGGAAATATATAGTTCATATTTTATGGATTATGTGATTCTCTAGAAGACGATTCTTGTGCTTTTGATGTGACCAAGTCTTTTTGAATGCTCATAGTTTGGAGACAAGATTAGTTTTGGTAGAAACTTATTAAAGGATGAAACTCTACATGAAGGTAAGTATATTTCCCTATGTTTTTATTCATTGTTGTAAGTAAATTATAAAAAATTAGGAAAATTAACGTAAAACAAAAATGTTGTTGGTTTACGTTTCCTACTGGTTAATCAAAGACCGTTTACACAAATCATAAGTTTTTGATTTTCTTGTGGTTAACTTTCTCCTAATCATGTTTTCAATCACACTCCATCAGAACTTGACCCTTTGTTTTCTCTTCAATATCCATGTTTTTCTACATGGAATCCTAGTATGGGTTAACTCGGTTGACCATTGTACTTCTATTTATTTCTTTTAAAGTGATAGTTTTACTGACGCTTTTTCGGATGTGGGACTTTCAATGATGTTTCCAAGCCCAATTTTAAAATTGCGTGGACGCAATTCCCAAAAGGGGGGAAGGATGTAACATCCCAGGTAAATAAAAAATATGACATTTTCATATTTCTCAATATTTTTTAATAAAATGTTAGTCTTACTTTAAATGGAATTCTATGTTCGATGGCATACCCAATACGCAACAACGTGTTTCTTTGAAATCTTATGTTGTACACTAATAATATAATAATATTCATTTAAATGGTAGTTAACGCATAACCGTTGTAAGGGAGGGAATGAAAAAAACTAACTACAAAATAATTATATATGTTTGTTATATATTTTAACAATTACCCAATAAATAATAGAGGCTTAAAATGAGAATGAATCCAATTTTAAGCGTAAATGTTCTAATAATCTTTAAAAGGCCGATTAACCACTTTTTGATGGAAAACCCTTTTTAAAAGTTCTTTTTTCTATTTTATATGTTATATTTGACAAAATAAAATCCTTCTTTAGAATTGGGACATAAAAATTTACTTTGTGTATGTTTTAGTTATTTTTCTGATAAAGTTCATTTTTTACAGAATAATGAAAAATGTTGTGTTTTAATTAGAAACCTCAATTTAATATAATTTATTTATTTAGTTAGATTATATTTTTAATTTATTTTAAAGTATAATTAGAATATATTTTTACCATTAAATTCAATGGTGGACATTGGAATTAATTTCTCTTTGAAATTGGACTTAAACTAGTGTCAATCTCTTGATATATATTGTTTCTTAAAAAACGCTATTTGATTTGACAATGTGAATTAATTATAAAATTAATTAATGAAACTTATATGTTTTGAATTTTTTTAAATAGACATCATTTTTGAATTTGGAATATCAAATATATCTTAGGGTGATTTTTTTGTATTTTTCTGAAAAACTTCAATTTTTGGTGAATAGTTAAACCACTAAGTGTTAGTTAAAAAACTGATTTTTTGTTTAAATGAAATTATAACACTTATATGAATTGAATTTCAAAAATCAAAAAAACATGGTTATCATTAGTAAGTAAAATGTGGGTCAGTTGGATAAAAATAATTTTTGGTGAATAGTAACTTTTAAGTTTTATTAACCGCGTTTAAAGGTAATTAGTGTAATTAAAGGTAAAATTAATGTTATAATAATATGAAATTAACTTTAAACTTGTCCTAACCTTATTGGTTGAGTTATTTCGGACCATGGGATGCTTTTTTCCATCTTTCGAACCCCATGGAATAACTTTAGTGTGATAGTGACCTTTTATTATATTATTTTTAAAGAAGGGAAGATATAACCAAAGTATGTATCATCTAAGTAAAAAAGATTTTAGTTTTGTTTGTATAAATTATTTATTAGACTATTAATAGTCATTGTAAATATAAAATGATTTCCTACATCATGGTATTTCTTTTATAATTTTTAGACACTAAATAAAGAAATTTATTTATGACACCATGATGATGTAGTGATTACCTCATTAATGAACGATTTAAATAAAATGAAAATATAAGATAAAATCTAAGACTTACACTTTTAAAAAACCTATTGGATGGGAGTATTTAGAACCATTATCACATTATTCTATAAATATTTCATTGTGGGACCTTTCAAATTCCAAAAATCATTTTATAATAATGTAACATTTCAAGACTTTCCAAAAGTAACCATCCTCCCTCTTATAAAAGACCCCCACCTCTATCCCCTTACCCACACCTCTCAATCCATTGGATCATCCAAACCCTTATCATATTATATCTCCACTTCCTTCTCTTCATCCTATAATCCTTACCTTAGGCAGAAAGCTCTTCAAGAAACCCTTTTGGTTCAAACCAAGGGGAGTTACCCGATTTAAAGGTAATGTCTACTCTTATGTTCTTTCGTTTTATTTTTCTGCTCTAACCCCTTAAACTATTTTAATTACTTTATTTTGTAACATACCCAGTATCTTGAATATACTAGGATTTTTTTATGATATGTATTCGAGCTACTCTTACACACACCTCCATCTAATGGGTGAAGAACATACTATTTCTTTGGATGGAAAACTATTGCCTCATGAAACGATGATTGGTCAATTATCTCCTACCGCCTCTCATGGAGGCTATTAAGATGTCACTATATTTATATATGATATATATTATGTTTATTTTTTCTTTATGATTCTGTATTTTTCATTTATGTCATACCTTTATGGTTTCCATAATTGGTAATCATGATAATTTCATTTTAGGAAGTGCAGACTACCGCCCCCTCAAAGTGATTTGAATCATTAATTCTGTATGTGGGATGTATAAAGGATGTAGTTAATGATATAATATATTATATTATACTGTAATCATAATATACCTTTATATCATAATGTTTTCATTCCATTAAATGCAAAATAGAAATGAATGCAGTGTTCATGCGTATGTACGACTTACAGTCTCCATGAACGGTGCATTTCTTTTCTTACCTTCAAATGTTATATACTGGTATAAATACATATATATACTATATATATATATATGATATATATGATATATAAATAATTAATATCATTCTCTAGATAATGGATATTTTACTACATGAACAACTTGTAAATATAAGAAGTTCACTTTTAACTCAAGTACCAAATAACGACAAAATGATCGTTATTAACATAAATGATTACATAATCTTTATAACATGGTTATAAGTGATATAAAAGAAATAATAAAATTGAAAAAGGTTCTTAATCAATTATAAATTAACTTATATTTATCATTTAGGAAGAACAAGTAACATACGAGCGAGTCAAGTCGGACATGTGGTAAGGGATTTCTTATCTCGCTTTTAATTTTATGAGATTTCCATTGTTCTCCACTTATTTATTGCATGTGTTGTATTGTGTACTCCCATTTAATATATATTATCATGATTATATTTATATTAATGGTATTCTATAATTAATTTGGTTTTTATTATCCTTTGGTCATACGACTCGATTTATTACAATGAGGTAAGGGGTTTTTATCTCACTTTTATTCCCGTGAGATTCATGATATATTTGTCACTATCTCCTTTGAGTGGTGTATGTACTACCCATTATTCTAATCTTTGTGTAATATAATTTCTTTTATGGGTATTTACATCAACATTGTATAGTCTTTCTTTCATGGGGTGTACGTTTCAAAAGTTACACAAATCGGTAAGGGAACCTTTCACCTTTCTATTTTAAAAAGACTTTTTTGTTAGGTATTTTAATTTATGTCTACATATGTTGGGATGTGTTCTTATATATCCTTATTACTCTAAATTGTATTTACAAGTGATTAGATACCCTTTTTATCTCTCATCAACTAATTTTCTGAATTTTAAAGTGACGATGTTAGGCTGTTGAAATTCAATAAGGGAACTTCTTAACCCATTTTCAATTCTTTGGGTTAAACCTCTACATCTTGATTATGTCTTTCTATGAATATGTGTGAATGAACTATGATTTTTCACACTTAATATCCACTTATATTGGGTGTATTTATATTTTTCAAACATAATTATGTCATTTATTTATTCTTAATCGAAGGATACCATTTTTGTACGGGACTTTGTCCCAATCTCTTTTCGTTGAGGCATATTTTTATTTATACACAACTTTCTTTTATATGGTGTACAAACCCCTTTGACTTTTACTTTTATTCAAAAGGAATATTTTCTATATGAATAATTTTACTAAATGGAAAAAATTATTTTTTTTAATGTACGTTGTGACAACGACCTTTCCACCGCCACGAGTATTATTTGATCTCTAGCTTCCGCAACAAGTCGTAATGTTTTAAAAGAAAATAAACACCATATAATATCTTACGTATTTTGGTATTGAAAATGGTTTTTATAAATGATTATTTTATGTCAATATATTTAAATGATATATTGTGACTAAAATGTTGAAATATTATCATTCATTTATATTGGTTTTATGTGTTATGATTTTATTATGGTACTTGGACATTTGACAGGTGGTTACATGATAAACCAAATGACGGGTGGTTCCGTGAATACCAGGACGGGTGGTTACGTTATAACCTCCAATGCATTGGGTATGGAAGTCGTCTGTATGGCTATTCCATTTAGTGACATGTGTGGAAGTTGACCGTATGGTTATTCCATTTAAGTATGTTTTTGTCCCATGTTACCTTTATATTTTATGTGTTCTTTATATGGGTTTTATGGTGATATTTTGGTTACAAAAGTGTATGTAATGATCCTTTATTCCGTGAAGAGTATTTACTACTTCATAAAGGTGAAAAGTATTATGTATAAAGAAGTATTCATGAATTAATTTTTGTTTTGAGAAACTAATAGTTTTCATTCTTTTTGTATCCATTACTTTTCTTTTTATACTCATCCCAAGTTTTTTAAATGTTTTCCATAGGACTTAAAGATGAATATGATTAAGGATGGGATCAAAGAAAGACATGCTATCTAAAACATGGAATTTGATATATTTATTTTTAAGAGTTTTTATTTTATGAAAAAAATTTGAAATTGCGTAGAAGTGTCTACATTGTAATCTTTTTAGATGTAATAGTTATATCCAATTTCTCTAAAACTCTAAACCTGAAAAGATCCTCAATGTGAATTATTCATTTAATTCAAGATTATGTAATGTTTTAAGGTCGGGTCCTTATACAATATGGTTATAAAATGACATGGAATCTAATATAACTAGAATATTGTATTAATATAATAATAAAATTAAATTTATACAGGTTCAGATATCATTTTAAAAATTATCTCATGGATTAATCCCTTGGTTAACCAATTTCAAACGTTAATCGTAGTAATGAAATTTTTAATATTAAAAGGTTGCAATTTTACTTATAAGGTAAAAATTGGATCATAAATGGAAAAGGGTTGAAATTTTCAACCATATATTATCCACCTTGTCCTAATTAAATATTTTAATTATTTTTAATGAAATATTATTTTCATAAAATGTCATTAATGTCATTTTTAATGCTATTTATTTAATTTGAATTTAAAGATGCAAAGACAAATATGTAGTTAAAATATAATACGTAAGAACATAAATAATATGTTATATTATATTTAAAATTATTTCAATACTATAATTCATCCAAATTTTATTACTTTTAATATTTTTAAAATTCTTAATTATTATTTTTCTATTACTTGAACAAATACTATGTCCACATTGTGTAAGCATTTAAGCTAATTATACCATTACTAAAAATTAAATAAAATTAAATCATGAAAAAATTAATTATATTGAAAATAAACTTTTATATTCATTCATATCATAATCTTATCTCTGTTTGTTGATATAAAATAAATTAAAATTCAAGAGAGTGGTATTTTGGAATTTTTATTACTTAAAATAATATATATGTCATTACCAAAGAAAAATAAAACAAAAATTTAATATATTATAATTTGGTATGTATATGGTCAAATTAATCCCATAAAATGAAATAAATTCATGTTTTTGATGGATTTTTAATGTTTTATCACTTTATTTTTAACCTTAATTACAAAATTTACCCTTCACTAAGATCATTAATTTTACCACAGTTATTATTCATAATACCTAAAAAATAAAACAATTTAAAAACATCATAATGAAAAAAATTTAATCCATTTTATGAAATTTAATTCTTATAATTTTAATAAATTAATTTGAGAATAAACCCTCAAAATACGCTGAAAAAAAAATTTCTAGAAAAATGTGTTTTTATGCATAAAAATTAATATATATCAAACTTATATAAAATTAAGATCCTAAAAAATTTATTATAATATTATAAATAAATTTTATCTTTAATAACTTTAATACTAAATCCAAAATATAATGGGACTTTTAAATTACATGATTTAAAGAAAACAAATGGCAGTTTTACAAATAACAGTATTTTTTAATATTCACTAATAATAAATCTTTTCAGTAAAATCCCAAATATTGAACATAAGCTAATAATGATATAATTTTTACATAATAATATTTAAATAGTTATTCATGGTTTATTTAAACTCAATGTTTCACATAAGGAAGTCTATTAATGAGTTGATATTTATTTAAAGAGAAAAATCTTGAGGAGTTACAAAAGGGTCCTTATACAAGTGATCAATTAGGAATTGTTTAATAAGGAAATGCAGATATTATCAAGGTGAGGCTGATGAATTTTATAGTATCATCTATTTATATTTTATTATATTCATATTTTATAGATTCCATGTATGTGACCTTCTTATCAAGAAATGGCTTTTTTATATATACTATGTATGATATTACAAAGGCCTTAATTTAATTTATCATGGTATTATGTTATTGTTATGGTTGGATTACCACTATTTTTAAATATTATATTTTTTATTATTATTTATATGTATTTTAATATTGTATGATTATGATATTGTGGGAATAGTCTCCCCATTATATGTATTGGGACTACGTAGTTAGTCAACATGTTTTTGGAAAATGGGGAGGTGTGCCTAAGGTCATGTGATGACCTGACATGGGCTAATGGATGATTTTTTTGTTGGGTGAATTAAAAATGGCATCAGAGTCCTATTTTTATTGTTTTTTATTTTAATTATTATAATGTAGAGATAATATGGTTACAATATGGGATGGAAGCAATTCTTATACATATCCAACACCTATATGGTGAAGGTCCAATTTTATAGGGGTATGGGATTGAATATTGATTTTAAATATTATAGTTTTGTGATTTAAATAATTTGTGATGTTTCTGAGTTTTGGTTTGTTGGTTTATTATTGGATTAACATAGCAATAGTGTGTATATACATTCATCATACTTGGTATGTAGGTTCACATATTGTGTGTGACTTAAAAAAAGTTTTTTTAAAAGTGGTTTTAAAAAAAATTATTAAAGTATTTTAGTTAACTAAAATTTTACTAATAAATTATTTGGTAATTTAATAAATAACTTAATAAGAGTATGTTAATTAGTTTAAACTAGTGAAGATGATTTATTTTATGTTTTGATATGATGATATTATCATCATATACATGTAGTATGATAAAAACCCTAGAGAAGTTAGTGTAGGAATTGGATTCCATAGGTATAGATTAATACATGTATTTGATGCATTTGTAAATGATAATTCCATAACAGGTTGATTAGGAATATGGATTTCTTTGGGTATGTATGATATCAAAATCACAAATAATGATTCTAAAGGTATATTAAACTATTATAACAATGGGATCCATAGTATACCTAGAATTTTTTATTAGATGTGAGTGTCTAGTAATGGTGAGAAATGACTCTTGATAAAATGATTCTAAGTGTGGTAGCAGGGCAATACAAGTGGATGTAATTGATATTTATAGGGTCTTATTGAGATTGATAATGTAGTGGATTGGATGGTTATGGGAATTATAATTATCGTGTATTTAATTTATTTAGTGTCCAGAGCATGTGTTATATATGATACAAGGTATGTGAGGGGGTATGCCATGAGTTTAATCTTATGATGACACCATTTTTGGAATAAATACCATTCCCTTATTTTTTTGTTCATAAGTAAATTCCATGTTGATGTTATAAATAGTGCATAATTGGGTTTTTAATACCTTTTAAAGTATTATTATTGCTTAATTATTATGGAATTGTCATATAATGTATATCATTATTCTTATAGAATGATGTTTGATCAATATTAATTTAGGAATATTTGAGTGGAGATGGTGTAGCTGTCTATGAGGGTTAGTCCCCCAATGGATTTTTTTAGTGTGTTGACTGTGTGTTTTTTAGGTGTTTGACAATGTTATTCTAAAAGGGTAAGTGATGGGTGCTAGTATCATTCATGAGTTCAAAGTACAATATTATCGAGTTTTTAAGGGTAACATGGAATATCAGGATGATAAGAACTATATTAATAATATTTATTTCATATTCATATGTAAAATTAACTTGAAGGATGTGCAATCAAAAATGGAAATATTAAAATTTGAAGCTGAAAAATATGTATTATGGAAAAATTTGGGGTTAAATGGTAAAGATTATGGAGTATTGTGAATAAAATTCCACTCTCTCTCTCTTATGAGATAATCTAGACATAAATAGTTGACCAAGGAAATTTTTTGGATTTTATAAAACATTATAATCTTGGGATATCTTTTATTGAGTATGATATGGAATTTTATAGGCAATTCTTATTTATATTAACATTATATAGGAATGAATTATTATGGTTTTTATTCTGAAAAGGTCATAAAAATAAAATATGAGTCCAAGTGGTACCTTTTTATTAACATCTATTTGAACATAGTTAAGTATCCATAGGCTATTCAATAGTAAGTTATCCTAAATATGGATATTTATAGAGTTGGGATGATGATTGTGAAAGAGAGGAAGTTGACTGATATATTCTAGAGAGGTGGAGTTAGCATTAGTCAATGGGGTATTTCCTTAAATATATCACCAAATAATAAGTAGCCTATAAATATTTTACAGTTTCTTTGGATGGGTAATATTCATATTCTATGTATTTACTGAGTTAAAATATTTATTATATCAATATAGGGAATTTTTTGTGGTATTATAGACTTCTTCATGGGAAGGTGTGGATTCAGTAGCGACTAGTGGTCATTGATTTTGAGGCATGTGTTAAAAACATATATCATTTTAGAGTTCAAATATTAATTAACTATTTATTTTTTATTTTTCTAGTGAGAGATGGATGTGGTGTGTCTGTAGAGGCTTTAGATCATGATGATTGATAGAATATGATGTTAGCAGTGGCAACAAGGAGCATCGTGATTTCCTTAAAACATGGAGTAAGGATCATGGGATAGGGTTATCTAAATTCATTAATATAGATGCTTGAATGACAATATTTAGGTGATATTGGGTTTTGGACATGTTAATGATATTTATATGATAATATTTCTAATCATATTGAATATAACACCCTATTTGTTTCTTGAAGGTGAGAACCTAATATAGATGAATCATAATAAACATCAAGGGTTGCATGAGGTGAGAAATTATAAAATATTAGTAGAGATATCAATTTAAATATTATAATGAAAGTGGATGATTTATATCAAGTTCATAAGAAAAAATTAGATCTTATATTTGATTTATGTTGTTCTATAGGAGTTTCTACATAAAATAACAAATGGGGTGTATCATTTGATGAAATGTCTAGGTCAAATTTGGGATATGAGAATGTTAGTACTCACTTAATATGTTTGAATGCATATTCATTAAATTGGGGTTATATATAATTAATATATACTTAATCATGATACAATGACTTCAATGTGGGTAGAGGCCATGTGGTAACCATTTATTTTAGCCTTTGTAGTATAAATTTGATGATTAGATATTCTACAGATATTCATTTGATTGGTCCATCATGATTTATTAAGGAATTAAAAATAGAAACAAAGTCTTTGAACCACTAATTTTTTTGATAAAGTTAGTGAAATAGTGTAACAAATAACACATATTATTCCCAGTTCATTTTTTAAAAAATTTATAAAAAAAATTGGATAAAGTGTGGTCCCTCACAAAAAGACAATGGTACTAAGGAGAGGAAAATTTTCAAATTTAAAATTGAAATTTAAAAAATTAGAATTTTAAATTTCAAATGAACTTTAAATAAATATTATAGGAATACCTATATACCATAATTACCACATTCATAGACATGTTACCCAACACATCTTTAATTACCAACCATCACCCCACCATCATTATATATCTTGAATGTGAGTTTCACATACTATTTCTAATGATCCACTTTCTCCAATATCCACCAAAATATAGTACACTATATGAGGTATACTCGAGTGGGAAATATATTTCTATAAAATCATAAAAAACAAAAAAAAAATCTTCCACATGATATAACATATAGTAGATAGGTGAGGAGCATCAAATCTATCACCAAATCTGCAACTAAGATCCCCCACCATAAATGAAATTGATTGAGAAACACCCTCAATCCCTAAATATAAAAAGTTCATGTACTGAATAATGAAAAAAATGAAAAACAATAAACTAACCATAGTCAATACTAATAGAATTAAAGAAGTAAAAAATGTAAATATATGAAATAAACATCCCTATAATATTTACCACCAAAGTAGAAATAACAATCCACTAAGAACCAAAAACAATATTCAATTATGAGAAATCCCACTAGGCCCCCCACTAATGCATCCTTAATTAGAATTCTTAACAGCCTTCAATATTTCCATTCCAGTTCAATATGGTATCCTACATGATATGTGGGGTAGAAATAGTAGAGATGTTGTACTAGTGATCTTGATCTCTCTAATGAATCCTAAGAGAAACCATAAACTAAGACACAAAATAACTTTAAAGGAAAGTATTGAATCCATCAATGAACTCATCCGCATAAATGATCTAATCCCATCTTGAACTCTATTATACAAGATTAATATGGGTTCCAAAATGGTTGGTTAGGTAGAAATGGAAGTGGTAGAAGTTGAAAAATAGATAATAGATATAAAAACCAATCATACACAAAAAGGAACAACAAATGAATCATGAAGAGAAAGGAGTGGGAGAATCCCTAAAAAGAAATACCTATAATGTAAAATATACAACTAAGTAATAATAATAACCTTTTAGGGTGATGGAAGCAGATAAACCTATTACTACTGGAGAATAGTGAAATCCTAGATGAGAAATAATTATATTTCATAATTAATCCTAGTTGAGGATTAAAAATGAAAGTTGTGTACATGTGAATAATTATAGTGGGATATAATTTCAGTTTTATTTTTCAGTAAAAAAGAAACTGGTTTTTATTATAGATTATAGAGATAGACCTTAGATAAAAGGATTTTTATATATACCAGGTGTATGGAAAACATGATTGTATCTAGTTGAGTCATGAGAATAAGAATTAGAATCAAAACCTAGTAAATAGAGTAGTTCTTGGGATATGTGAGAGGATACTTATTTCTGATGATAATAAATATGGTGGGGAGTCTATAACCCCTAGTATTATTAGGCATTCGAAGTGATATAGAAAACATCAAATCTCAATAAAGTGATATTCAGATAAAATTGAAACTTGGAATTAGGATTGAGGGAGATATTTTTCAGATTTTTTGGAATCATTAATAGGTAATTTTAGAGTTAGAAATACTGATATAAAATACATAGAGTGAAAATTTATGTGTATTATGGATGAAGTTTCAAGGGTGGGAAATAGAAATTACCACTGAGAGTTGGTGGGTAGGAAGTATCCTAGTGTAATTACTATGACCATAAGAAGGTGGGTGGAAGGTCACCAGGAACTCAGTGGACCACCATACTCCAAATGGTGGTCCAACTTACTCCAAAACGTATATAAACATCTATATATAATTAAATTAGTTTCTTTAGTAAACTCAAAAGTAGTTTTATGTTATTTTTACTACTATTTTTTACCATCTTTTGATCTAATGGAAAATGAAATTTTTTCCCATGCATACGTATGGACTACTGTCTCCATGAAGTGATGGGTTTAATTTTTAATCACTACCTCACATGGATGGTTATATTTATGTATTTAATGAATATATATTATATTTATGATATTATTATGATGTAAATATAAATTATTAGTTACATTCCTTTACTTCCATTCATTGAGAAAAGAAAGTATCACTTGGGTGTATGTACGAACGACAACCTCTATGAAGTGATGTAATTAATTTTTAATTATCTACATGAATGGATTTAAAAAAAGTGTATATAAAAAATAAATATGATATTTTTGAGATGATTAAGATTTCGGAGATAGTGAAACCATGACCAAGGAGAAAGGGCTGAAATATCCAAACTGAAACATGCATGAAAAACAAAATAGTTAACACCCTGAATATTAATTTTAGTATAGAATTATTAATAAATGGGTGATTTTAAATTATGAACAAATCATATATTATAATATAAGTATTTGTATATTCCTGATATAAATATATAGAAAATATAAATTTATTATATAGGATGATATATCTTCTATGAATCAAGTATATACTTAAGGTAAAGGTTTATGATGAAATATCATTATTAAGTAGGATTGTTCATGTTTAAATATCCATTAGGGAAAGTGTATAATATCTCTCTCATAAAACCCATCTATTTTATTCTCATTTATTTATTTATATGGGTTTCAATTATTATTTTATTTTCCCCTCTTTGGTACTCAAAAATACCAAAATAATTTTTTTAAGAAAAGGAGGCCTTATTTCTTCTTTTAAATTGGGAAAATATTTTTTTCCATGTCCATATTATTTAAAATGTTTTAAGAACATTACTTTTAATATCAAATGATTGTGTAAATTAATTTTAAACAATATTTAAATTTCTTTTCAAAGGATTAAAAATTAATCTTTTCAATTGTTTCTATAGGATTTATATTTTACTTCTTATAAAAATGTGAACAGAATATATTTTTTAAAAAATTTACTAAATAAAAATAATTTTCCATCATCAGGACCACTATTTGATATCAATATTTATTTAATTGTTTCCATGGATTTATGAATAAAATATTGTTCCAGTTTTCTAGAATTTTTAGTTTTAAAATGTTACCAAGTGAAAAGGATGTTTTCTATTGTTTTAAAATCATATTTCTAATGCTTTCATTAAAACAATATTTATGTAAACGTCATTTCAGGAATATTATGATTAACAGGGGATACTCTATAATGATATAATCCAATTTCTTTCACAGTATAGCTTATGATAATGATTTTTAAATGATGTTTTCATGAAACCTATTACTTTATCATAGTTCAATTAATTTATGATTAAATTATGAATGTTTTTATGATATTATGTCACACATGTGTATGGTTTTAATTATGTTATGCGTGGTCAAAGAATTACATATCCCTCTAACTCATTGGGTAAAAATTGGTATATTATAAGATACTATGAAAGGGAATTGGGAGTGGACCGAATCCGATATTTTACTATATTCATCGTGAATGAAAAGGGAATGGGGAGGGAACCCAATCTACTATAGGACTCTATCCACTATGTTATGATAGTTTTTCAACTGATCCTTAAATAATGAAACAATTTTCTATGATATTAATTATTCCACACATTATTATGATATGTTATTATACTTATGATATGATCTCATAGATCATGATTTATTATTGATGATTTCACAAACTTTTGGATATTTTCTTTTGTTATGACAATGTTTTAGGTCATGAATCCTGATTTATGATCTATAACTAATTAGGTATGAATTTCATAATTTACAATCAATATATCATACCCTTACTCTTATCTTATGATCACTTGTTATATACAATTGATGTCTCCCATGTTTATCCTTATTTAGAATATAATCTCTCCATTTAATAGATTTATATTTCCCCATGTTATGAAGATAGGTATTAAGTTGGATATATCCAAGAAGGGTACTGTGTGACAAAAAATGTGTGGGATATGTTAAATATATTTCATGAAATAAGTTTATTAGGTATCATGTCTCCAGATAAACTAAATCTTTATGGTTATGGAGTGTGTATTATTATGAGATGTATTTAATATTCATCTAAAATGATGTATGGAGTGCTCAGGTCACCTGAGCGGTTGCCTTCCTCAAATGAAATAGGAATGATTAATAGTTTAGTTCATCATGCCTCATGTGATGGGGATTGGTATGGTGAGGGTAACTGATGAGAATATATGGGTAATGACATGTGGTTCTGGTATAGGCATGTCCATTAGTGACTATCATCAGATTGTAATTAGGGTATGTGAGGTGTTGATAGTGAAAGTGACCGACTAAGTTCTAAGTCCTAGGTTGGTGTGAGACATGATATGATACCTCACCCGAAGTGATATAGTGGTGTTATGAAGCATGACATGAGATCTCACCTTGCGTGATAAGGTTATAGTGATCTATATAATATGAGATCTCACCCTGAGTTATAGAGTGGTGGTATGAGGAGTGATATGATACCTCACCCTAAGTGACAATGTGGTGGTAGGATATGTGATATGCTACCTCACCCTAGGTGATAGGGTAGTAGTATAAGGAAATATATGAAAACTCACCCTAAGTGATAGGGTGGTGGTATGGTGCATAATATTATACATTACCCTAAGTGATAGGGTGGTGGTATGAGATGTGATACAAGACCTCACTTTGAGTGTTATGTTGTTAATACGGGGTGTGATAAGAGATATTAACATGAGCGATAAGGTCCTGGTAAAGTACTTGGTTATGATATGTCACCTTGAGTGATAGGGTTTCGGTTTATGACATAATAAGATGCTTTATCTTGACTGATAGGGTTAATTTTTTGGAATTAGATGGAGACCTCGCCATTAGTGAAATGATGTGGGTGTGATAATTATTTATAAAAACGTTTCCCTAAGGGATAGGTTATGGGTCTAGATATGTGATATAACATGAATATATTAATGGTATTGACAAGACTAGGTATATATAGGTGTCACGATATCATGGTTAGATCACAATGAATCAACATGTATTCTTATATTTTGTGTGTTGTTTTATTTATTTTTCTTATGTATATTCGTGTATATGATTTAATATATTAGAGATGAATTCGTGATTTGGTAATAATTTTTATACTCACACCCTACATAGTCACTTGATTTCATGTACAAACTTTTCTTTTATGTATGTCTGATCATAGGTTTTATAATAGATTGGACAAACATTGCTCAATTGTGATTGGAGATATGGATGGAGGTGAGTCTCAGGGATGGTATTTGATCCTCTATATATTTATTTATTTATTTTATTTGTATATGTGATCGGATTGGTTTGTGATTTATGGTGATTTATGACTATATGATTGTATATCCATTTGTTATAGATTGGTTTTTATGTATATTTTGTTACTATGATTCCTTATATCTTTATTCCTTGACCTGGTTCCATAAACACATACTTTACATACTATATATGATACCATTTATAGATTCCTAGACATAACTATCCCATAATTTCATTACATAAAACAATTATTGTTTTACATTCATACCCAATACCTTTTAGTCTTAGAACATTCAAAAATTAGTAAAAAAATAAACTAACAAAACAAATATCTTTCTAAAAAAATGGACATTGTTTCACGAAATAAGAAACTACATGATCCATAATAATCCTTAAACATCTATCAAAAACTATACACACAATCTATCCTATTAGATATATCATGTGTTATAATTTTCTTTATAATCCGGGTAAATGGAAACAAAATAAGGGGTGTTCTCAAGGGATAAGTAAGGAAAAATATAAAACTAAGGAAATCATAGAAAAAACCTGCCATAAATATTATAGCAAGAATTAGTAATCAAAAAAATATTATAATCAACTAAAATTAATATCAGGATATATCCATGGATGGTAATGAAAATAAATAAATCATATGGATAATAATAACCATCTCTTTAGTGATGAAATAAATATTGTTGAATAGCTAATTCCATACTATTATCCAATGCATCATGATATTATGATCATGCCAGCATCACGTTATGTGTAGGCATACACAAAAATACCCAAACATGTTCATCTCATTAGATTTATCGACGTGTCTCTGTGATATATAATGTTGGGCCCCACCAGTCACATATTTAAGTTAAATTCATTCATCATATAAGCAAATGAATAAACAATTCAAAATCAACATTTCCAATAATCATCCATATTTGAATAAAAATATATATAATGCGAATACTTTTATAAATGTCAATAAAAGCGATAACATGATCATAAATCATCTAGAGAATGAGGTTGTGTGGTTAATCAATACGTGGTCAACTTTCCAGTAATCATCCATATTAGAATAACAACACACAGAATTCCAACACATTTCCCCATATAAATAAAATAAATAACATGATGATAATCTATCTCGAGAAAAGAAGGTGGATGGTCAAACAATATATATTCAACATTCAAATAATCATCCATATTAGAGTAAAAACATATTGAATGCCAATACTTTTCCTAATTCAATAAAATGTATAACATTCATTCCAAGTGAGCATAATCCAATCTTAATTATGAAGAATGAGATGTTCACATCGTATATAGGAATGTGTATATAGCTAAGTAAATAATTATAATAGTATTATCATAATTTTAACATCCCAACTAGGGTACCATGCACCAGTTCCCCAAGTTGGGCCACCACATGGCCTCAGGCACGTCTCCCCATACACCAGAGGCTTCTGATTAGCAGTGAGGGTCTGATATATCTATCATGGGGAGAGTATAACCTCTTTTATTAGAGTAATACACCAGAAAAAAACAAAAAGCAATAAATGAGTAACATATAACCAGAAACAGAACAATACCAAGATCACAATATTACAAAAACTAGAGACACAATATCAAACTAAACTCTATAATAGTCATGTTAATGTATATTTCAAGTGTCAAAATTAAAACCCAGAAGTAAATACACTGACATCTCCTTAGAATGTCCCAAACCATGTATGGTTCCCTCATCCATGATTCATCCCAAATCAGTTATCTAAAACAAGGCCATTTCCCTTTTCCAATCCAAAAAACACAATGTCTATTCTTGTACTAATCAGGTAACTCGAGTAGGGTGTGAGTACAACTCAGTAGGCCACCATAAATGGTGTCAAAATTAATATATAGTTAATAACATTTTATATAGTTTTATAAAGAAATAAGTAATATTTGAAAATAAATATTTATCACATTATCAATTATTCTGTTTTTAACAACATAAACCCCTAGGTTCTAGAGTACACCCGTACCTCGATACCTACTTTGGCTTGTGCCAGAGTTTGAACCAGTTCACATTATCAATTCAAAATTCATTAAAAAATGGTCTTTTTATCTATTTCATTTAAAATTTTAATATGTCTAATTATAACCATTGTCTAATGACAATAATTTGGGTCTAGGTAACCATGCCTAGGACCACATGGGATTAGGAAACATAAAACCATGTCCCACAAATATTTGTAACTATAGGCTTCAGAAGCAGTAGACCATGTCTCACGCACATTTATAAAATAGTTCTCATTATGGTATTGAAAATTAGTAGAACATGTTTGTAACACCCGAGACTTTTATGAGAAATATTTTGTTTTTATGTTATATAAATCATCAAAGGAATCTTTCACTACACAAAACACTTTCTTGGCTTGCTTTACATGCAATCGCGACCTTCCTCGATAGCTTGCATCGTATGCAATACCGAGTATCACTAAACAACGATATGCTATTAAAATATTATTAAAACTAGCCGTTATGAATAGTAACAACCACTTTTTGAAATTTTATGAATTTTATTTTTCAAAATGGACTTCATTTTTGGATTCGGAATATTAAAATTAGCCTAGGGTGAAATTTTGGTATTTTTCTAAAAACATTCAATTTTTGATGAATAGTGAAAACACTGGGTTACTATTTAAAAACCGACTTTTTATTTAAATAATTATTTATTTTAATTAAATATATTTTAGGGAAAAATTGATACATAATACCTATATAAGTTCAATACAATTCATTGGAGTCATTTTATAATAATTTTAGATATATAAAAAATTTATTGAACTTTTCACCATCTTTTACCCACCTCCTAGGAGAATTTGCAAATTTACATAAAACATAATTTTACCTCTTCTGTGAGTGGAATTTCAAAAATATGAGAGACACGGTTGATGTCAGTAAGTAAAATGTGGTTCAATGAGATGAAAATAATTTTTGGTGAATAGTAACTTTTTACTTTTATTTACCACGGTTAAAAGTAAATAGGGTAATTAAGGGTAAAAATGATATTATTATTACCCTAAAACATGTCATAATTCTATTGGATAAGTGTAATTCGACCAAAAACAACCTTATGAATAATATATGACCATTTAGGCCTACTTGGATTAGATTAGGACATTTATTATTAATTTATTTAAAGAAGGGTTAAAATAGTTAAAATCAAAGTATAATAACTAAATACTTTTTAATACAGGTTTATACATAAGATAATTTCGACTATAAATATAAATTAGAAATATAAAAAGATTTCCTATATAATATTATTTTATTTTTAATTTTTAGACATTAAATAATTTGATTTATTTATGACACAAAGATTATGCAGTAATTATCTTATTAATGAAATATTGACATAATTGATGTTATAAATACCCAAATAAATGTAATTTGAGACTTTTTATGAATTAAAATAATTTTATAGGTTAATATGAAATGTTATTATTGATTTAATTAACTTTTTTTGAACTAATCATTCTGTTATAAGTTTCACAAAAATCAATTACTAAATAGTGTCAAAATTGACACAAAATAGTTTTTAAAACAAATATTATATTATTAATTTTTATTTTATTCCTAAAAATATAAGGTTTGAATAAATGACTTAGATAAGGTTATCTATATTAATAATAAACAACTTGGGGTTTGTTTGGCTTGTTATAGTAAGTTTATTAACCTTATAGTGTAAGAACACAAAAAGACACGGTAAAAATAAAATTATCTAACTTAAAGGTAAATGTAAATGATAAGGTTTAACTAGTAACCTAAACTTATCCAAATATTATTGGATGAGATTATTTCGACTCATCCCCACCTTATCTTCGAAATAAATCAATTTGGAACTATTTAAGACCTAATAAGACTTTATAATAAAATAATATTTTTAGTTTTTCTAAAGGTGCCCCTCTCCTCCCTTATAAAAGGGCACCTCCTCCCCCTCTTCCTCAAACCACTTTGTGCCTTCAAGCTCGACCAGCCCTTTCCAATTTCTCCTCTACACTTCCCTAAAAACATCATAGAGGTCCTGGTCTTCTTCAAAGACCAATTTTAGTGCCCTAAAAGGAGGTCTCAAAGAGGCACTTCAAAGAAGAGGTAATGTCCGTTAACGATTCTTTCAAATTTATTTCTTGTTCCACTTCTTCTTCTTTAGTTGTTTCATTATGAAGTAGTAAACTAAGTATCACTAATATAATTATATGTTATTGTATGTATGAATCAACCCTATTTCACCATCTATCCATCCTATGGAAAACAAAATTACCGCGCATGCGTACGTACAAAATACCGTCTCCACGCCGTGGTGTAATCTATTTTCCACCACCACCTTACATGGATGGGTATAATGGTGTAAGGAATGAATATATATGATTATTTTAAAGTTATATTGATTCTGAAATAGTATACATACACTCCAACACAATTCCACGATCATGGGAACGATATCATCGCTCGTACGTACGTACGAAATACCGTCTCCACGATATGATGCGACTTGTTCTACATGATCTTCATTTAATAATGATTATATAAATGAATTTAATGAATGAATATGATATATATTACACTAATAACATTCTGGAAATGAGGTATCTGTAACCTAAAAATAAGAATAAGATTTTATTCGACAAAACACGCATAAGAACAAAAAGTAATAAACACCCGAATAACAAGTAGCAATGAAATATTACTAATAATAAGCTAAGAATATGACCATATATGATATCATAACAATTAGTATGATTCAAGAATAAGTCAATGACATTATTTAAATCATTATACAGGAGGTTCGGACACTTACGAAGCAAATCGGACCTAAGGTAAGGGAAAATATCACAATATCATTTTTATCCGAGATTGTTTATACTTTGGTATTTACTGGGGTGTATTTTATCATCCACATCCATGTTTCCTCAATATGTAATATTTATATCCTTCTACAATAGTTTATATCCAATTTTATCCCTTCAGTGAGTTTTTAGTAAAAGATATGAAAGGAATCTTTTGTCATTTTTCATACGAGGTACTTTTTGACTTTTCCGACAAAATTACGAGAAGAATGTTTTTCTAACTTATACAGCATGAATGGATTTTTAAAACATTATTTCCAAGAAGATTCCTTTACAAGTTTTAAATTATATTTTTAATCAACTTCTTTTAGTTTAAAATTGTATGACATGTTAAGAAAGGAAAATGTTTTTGAAGTAGAAAGGACATTTTCCTCAAGAATAGAGTTCAAGAGTTTTATCAAAATTATTTTCCATCTAAGATAATACAGGGTTCTGTTTCTATCCCTATTATTAAATGGATTTGATTATGTTGTGATGGAAATATTTTTATGAATTACTTTATCTTATATGATTTGTTTTATGATGTCACGATGTTTAAGATTCCCATTTTTATTACATGGGTTATGCTATGATGTATGGTTTATGATTTTGTGTCACACATAAGAATGGTATCATTATGATATGGGTGGGACCTATATTTCCCTCCAATGTATTGGGTAAAGATTTTATATCTCATGAGATACACATGGCTGGAACGGTAGGTTAAACCGGTTCAGTGAAACAGGACTGAAACGAGGAGTGAACTTGGTTCAGAAATGGACTTTGTCCACTAAGATAGTCTTGGCAATGAGTCTTGACTAATAAGAAATTATTATCTATGATTATGTGTGTATGACACAATGTTTCATGTTTTAAGTTATGATTATTGTTAATACATTTCACTACCATGATTTATCCCATGTTATGAAATTATGATCTCTTTTGCAGGGTAAGATTTCCAAAGTGTTATGTTCTTATGAATATGATGTGATTGATATTTCTTTTGTTTACCCTTAATGAGCATTTGAGCTCACCCTTTTTTAGGTTTTCTTTCCCCAGGTCAGGAATAAGGTTATTAAGTAAGATATGCCAAAAGGGACTATATATATGATGAAATAAATGAGAGACAATGTAGACGCTTTATTAACTTGTTGTTTATGTTTCCCTGTTTCTAAAGACACTATACCTATACGGTCCTTTCATGGTTTTGTTATATGTTGTAATAATTTTACTTCAATTTTGAAGTACTAACAATTTATGTAAAGTATGGGTCGTTATAGTTGGTATCAGAGGAATGGTATAGTCAACCTTTGGAAACTAGGATGTGAAAGCCATAGTAAGAACCCTTAGGATAAGTCTAACCATAGAACACAATCTTAGTGTTTTAGAAATGGCCATGAACAACCTCAGATAAGACCTTATGTGTGAAATTTTATTCTTAATTATGTAGTTTTCCTATTATAATTAGTGTTGCTCACACTATTATTCTTTGTTTTAGTCAGTGGCTGGAACCCGAAGGAACCGTGTTAATGCGGAATGCGACGGGCAATGCAATGATTGCCACTATGAGAAACCAAACGTTATGGGAAATGGAATGAAAAATCTTGTATCCATGATCAAACAAATTTCTCAAGCTATGAATCATGCAAGACTTCCAAACGAGCAAAGGAAGGAGCAATATTCTGTTGAATCGTTCTTGAGGCAGCGTCCACCCTCATTCAGCGGGTCTACTGATCCATTAGTTGCTGAGCAATGGATCATTACTACTGAAAAGATATTTTCAGTTCTTCAAAGTTCTAAACATGATAAAGTCATCTTAGTACTGTATTGTTTGGAAGGTTATGTTGATCAATGGTGGAATCTTATCAAGAATAAGAGGCCAAGAGATGAAATTGATTCCATGGAATGGGACGAGTTCAAGAAATTATTTTTCAATAAGTACTTCCCTCGTTTTCTCTAAACAAAGATGGAGAAGGAGTTTCTTGAACTAAATAAAAAGGATGATGAATCTGTTGGTACCTATGAAACAAATTTTACAAGACTTTCAAGGTACTCTTCTGGGATTATTATCCAACCTGAGAGTAAGATCTATCGATTCTTTAGTGGATTAAAACCAAGTCTTCTAAGGGCGTTAGCCATAAGGGACTTCAATAGCTAAGAGGAAATCGTTCGATGTGCTCTCAAAGTCGAGATTGAGATTGGAGTAACCCATCAGTCATATGGGTTTGATAATAAGATGAAAATGGAATTCAAAGGAAAATCTAAAGAGCACACTGAAAAGAAGATGAGTTTTCCCTTATGCTCAAAGTGTGGAAAGAAACATGGAGGGAGTTGTATTAAAGGGACAAGTAAATTTTTCAAATGTGGAAAGGAAGTTCATCGGGCATTTGAATGCCGCAATGATGGGAAGAAGATGTCTAGTGATGTGAACAATGAAAAGGCTATATAGAGTGCACCTCCTACACTTCAATGATACAAATTCAAGGAGAAGGGGAATTATGCCAATCAATGCCCAAATCCAAGGGTTGATGATGATGGTCGACGTCAACAAACTTTAAAGGCTAAAGACAAAGGAAAGTCACATGCAATTTCTATCAGCGATGTGGAGTATGATAACGATGTGGTGAAAGGTACACTTACCATCCACTCTAAAGTAGAAAATGTTTTATTCGATTCTAGATACACCCACTCTTTTATTTCTGAAGAATTTTATAAGGGTATCACCGTATTACCTCAACAATTAGATGTTGAGTTAGCTGTGACAACCCCTAATGGCACAACAGTCGCATCAAAAGTTTATAATTCTTCTCCGATTGATGTTTGTGGGAAAGTGCTTCCTGCAAATCTTGTGATCCTCCCTATAGTGAAATTTGATGTGATTCTTGGCATGGATTGGATTTCTTTATATGGAGCTCATATCAAGTGCCAAAGAAGGGAAGTCACATTTCATATTCTAGATCAATCTATGATCGTCTATCGATGCAAGGATGAACATAACCTTCCAGTGGAAATTTCTTCCATCTTTTGGGTCTTGATTCCACTAAATGAAGGTTATTTATCTCAAATGGTTGGTGAGAAACTCATGATTAAGAATATTCCCATTGTACGGGAGTTTGACGATGTCTTTCTGGAGGAATTACCGGGTCTTCCACCAAATCGTGAAGTTGAGTTTTCAATAGAACTCGTACCGGGTGCTTTACCTATTTCAAATACACCTTATAGAATGTCCCCAATTAAATTGCAGGAATTGATGAAGCAACTCCAAGAGAATCTTGATAAGGGATTCATACGCCCTAGCACGTCACCTTGGGGAGCACCTGTTTTGTTTGTTAAGAAGAAATATGGATCAATGAGACTCTGCATTGATTATCATGAACTTAAAAAGATCACTATCAAGAAAAAATATCATGTCCCGTGCATTGATGACTTAATTGACCAACTATGCAGAGCTCAATACTTTTCCAAGATTGATCTTCATTCAGGGTATCACCAATTAAGGGTCAAAAGGGAGGATATACCAAGGAAGGCTTTCCATACAAGGTATGGAAATTATGAATTTATAGTGATGCCATTTGGTCTTACTAATGCCCCTGCTATCTTCATGGATCTGATGAATAGAGTCTTTAGAGACTATCTTGATCAGTTTGTGGTAGTCTTTATAGATGATATTCTGTTATATTCAAAGAGCAAGGAAGAACATGAAGATCACTTGAGAATTATATTGAAGACCCTGAGAAAGGAGAAGCTTTATACCAAATTTACCAAGTGCGAATTTTGGCTTCAAAGAGTTTCATTTTTGGGTCACATAATCTCAAAAGAGGGGATATTTGTGGATACAGCAAAAACAGAGGTTATCGAAAGACGGTCGAGACCAACAAAAGTAACTGAGATCCGAAGTTTTCATGGTTTGGATGGATATTATCGTCGTTTTGTGAAAGGATTTTCACGATTATCTAATCCACTCACCAAGTTGACTCGGAAAGGAGTTAAGTTTGTTTGGATGGAGGAATGTGAAGAGAAGTTCAAGGAGTTGAAGAGAAGGTTAACTAGTGCACCTGTGCTCACACTGCCTTGTAGTGGAGAAAGGTTTGTGATCTACAGTGATGCATCCAAGAAGGGATTGTGGTGTGTTCTTATGCAAAATGATATGGTGATATCTTATGACTCACGACAGTTGGAAATCCATGAGCAAAATTACCCAACTCATGATTTGGAGTTAGCTGCAGTAATATTTGCATTAATATTTGGAGGTATTATCTTTATGGAGAAAGGTGCGACATTTACACTGATCATAAAAGTTTAAAGTATATTTTCACACAAAAGGAGCTGAATATGCGCCAAAGAAGATGGTTGGAGCTGATTAAGGATTACGACTGCTCAATCCATTACCACCCTGGGAAAGCAAACAAGGTGGCAGATGCATTAAGTCGACAAGACCATGCCAGTTTATCCATGATGAGGATAAAAAAAATCCAATATTTATGGATTTACAAAGGATGGATCTTGGAATTATAATGGAAGGGGAAAAATATTATCTTTCTCAAATGAATGTTCAACCATCTATACATGTGAAGATTAAAGAGGCACATAAAGAAGATGCTGAGTTACAAAAGAAGGTGAGAAATATTCCTGAATTCAACCTTGATTGTGATGGGATAATAAAGTTCGGGAATCGGGTTTGTGTTCCTCCCATCCCCGAATTAAAGAAGGAGCTGTTGGATGAGGCTCATAGTTCTTCGTTCTCTATTCATAGTGGAAGCACGAAGATATATAGGGACCTGAAAGAGTACTTCTGGTGGGATGTCATGAAAAGAGATGTTGCTGAATATGTCTCTCGATGCTTGGTTTGTCAGCCAGTTAAAGCTGAGAGACAAAAGTCTAAGGGGATGTTACAACTATAACCCATACCAGAATGGAAATGGGAAAACATCACTATGGACTTTGTCACAGGACTTCCTAAAACATCCAAAGGCAATAATGCTATCTGGGTCATAGTTGATCGTCTTACAAAGTCTGCACACTTCATTTCTATTAGAGAGGACTTCACTCTGGATCAGCTTGCCAGGATATATGTAAAGGAAGTGGTAAGATTGCATGGAGTACCACTTTCTATTATATCTGATTGGGGATCCGAGGTTTACCTCATAGTTCTGGAGAAGTCTTAAGCATACTATTGATACAGAGTTGAGTTTCAGCACTACTTATCATCCTCAGACTGACGGTCAGTCTGAGAGGACAATTCAAACTCTAGAAGATATGTTGAGAGCTTGCTCTATCGATTTCAAAGGTGGTTGGGATCAACACCTACCTTTGGTGGAATTTTCTTATAATAATAGATTTCACTCCAGTATTTATATGGATCCTTATGAAGCTCTCTATGGAAAGAAATGCAGGACTCCAACTTGCTGGGATGAAGTTGGCGAAAGAAAGCTATTAGGACCTGATCTTGTTGATGAGATGGCAGAAAAGGTCAGATCTATTCAACAACACATAAGAGCAGATCAGAGTCGACAAAAAAGTTATGCCAAAAACTGAAGAAAAGACTTAGAGTTTTAAGTGGGTGATAAAGTGTTCTTACGAATATCTCCCTGGAAGAGGGTCATGAGATTTGGAAAGAAGGGGAAGTTGAGCCCTTGATATATCGGTCCTTTTGAAATACTGGATCGTGTTGGGAAGGTAGCTTACCAATTGGTGCTTCCACCAAATCTTTATCATGTTCACGATGTGTTCCATGTATCTCTCCTGAGAAAGTACATATCTGATCCTTCACATGTACTCAGCTCAGAAGTTGTACCGCTGGAGCAAGATCTTTCTTATGAAGAACAGCCAATAGAGATTCTGGATCGTAGCGAAAAAGTCTTATGAAACAAGACCACTCACTTGGTGAAAGTTTTATGGAGGAACCACCAATTATAAGAATATACATGGGATCTTGAGGATATGATGAGGGAGAGGTATCCTCATCTGTTTGTTACAAAGTGACGTATTTTGGGGGCAAAATTCATTTTAAGGGGGGTAGAATGTAACACCCGAGAATTTTATGAGAAATATTTTGTTTTTATGTTATATAAATCATCAAAGGAATCTTTCACTACACACAACACTTTCTTGGATTTATTTACACGCAATCACAACCTCCCTCGATAGCTTGCGTCGTACGCAATACCGAGTTTCACTAAACAACGATATGCTATTAAAATATTATTAAAACTAGCCGTTATGACTAGTAATAACCACTTTTTGAAATTTTATGAATTTTATTTTTCAAAATGGACTTCATTTTTGGATTCGGAATATCAAAATTAGCCTAGGGTGAGATTTTGGTATTTTTCTGAAAACTTTCAATTTTTGATGAATAGTGAAAACACTGGGTTACTATTTAAAAACCGAATTTTTATTTAAATAATTATTTATTTTAATTAAATTTATTTTATGGAAAATTTGATACATAATACCTATATAAGTTCAATTCAATTCATTTGAGTCATTTTATAATAATTTTAGATATATAAAAATTTTATTGAACTTTTCAACGTCTTTTACCCACCTCCTAGGAGAATTTGCAAATTTACATAAAACGTAATTTTACCACTTCTGTGAGTGGAATTTCAAAACTCCGAGAGACACGGTTGATGTCAGTAATTAAAATGTGGTTCAATGAGATGAAAATAATTTTTGGTGAATTGTAAATTTTTACTTTTATTTACCACGTTTAAAAGTAAATAGGGTAATTAAGGGTAAAAATGATATTATTATTACCATAACACATGTCCTAATTCTATTGGATAAGTTTAATTCGACCAAAAACAACCTTAGTAATAAAATATGACCATTTAGGCCCACATGGATTAGATTAGGACATTTATTATTAATTTATTTAAAGAAGGGTTAAAATAGTTAAAATCAATGTTTAATAACTAATTAATTTTTAATATAGGTTTATACATAAGATAAATTCTACTATAAATATTAATTAGAAATATAAAAAGATTTCATACATAAATATATTTTATTTTTAATTTTTAGACATTATATAATTTAATTTATTGATGACACAAAGATGATGGAGGAATTATCTTATTATTGAAATATTGACATAATTGATGTTATAAATACCCAAATAAATGTAATTTGAGACTTTTTTATGAATTACAATAATTTTCAAGGTTAATATGAAATGTTATTATTGATTTAATTAACTTTTTTTGAACTAATGATTCTATTATAATTTTCACAAAAATCAATTTCTAAATAGTGTCAAAATTGACATAAAATAGTTTTTTAAAAAAATATTATATTATTAATTTTTATTTTATTCCTAAAAATCTAACATTCGGCCAAATGACTTAGATAAGGTTATATATATTAATAATAAACAACTTGTGGTTCTTTTGACTTGTTATAGTAAGTTTATTAACCTTATAATGTAAGAACACAAAAAGACACGGTAAAAGTAAAATTATCTATCTTAAAGTTAAATTTAAATGATAAGGTTAAAATAGTAACCTAAACTTGTCGAAATTATATTGGATAAGAGGATTTCGACCCATACCCACCTTATCTTCGACATAAATCAATTTGGATCTATTTAAGACCGAATAGGACTTTATAATAAAATCATATTTTTAGTTTTTCCAAAGGTGCCCCTCTCCTCCCTTATAAAAGGGCACCTCCTACCCCTCTTCATCACACCACTTTGAGCCTTCAAGATCGGCCAAACCCTACCACTTTCTCCTCTCCACTTCCCTAGAAGCATCCTAGAGGTATTGGTCTTCTTAAAAGACCAATTTTAGTGCCCTAAAAGGAGGTCACAAAGAGGCGCTTCAAAGAAGAGGTAATGTCCGTTAACGATTCTTTCAACTTTATTTCTTCTTACACTTCTTCTTCTTTAGTTGTTTCATTATGAAGTAATAACATCAGTATAACTCATATACTGATATGTTATAATAAGTATTAAAAAACCCTATTTCAGCATCTATTCATCCTACGGAAAACAAAATCACCGTGTGTGCGTACGTACGGAATACCGTCTCCACGCCGTGGTGTAATCTATTTTCCACCACCACCTTACTTGGATGGGTATAATGGTGTAAATAATGAATATATATGATTAATTTAATGTTATATTGATTATGAAATAGTATACATGTACTCCAATACAATTCCACGATCATGGGAACGATATCATCGCTCGTGCGTACGTACGGAATACCGTCTCCACGATGTGATGCGACTCGTTCTACATGATCTTCATTGCATAATGATTATTTAAATAAATTTAATGAATGAATATGATATATATTACACTAATATCATTCTGTAAATGAGGTATCTATAACCTAAAAATAATAATAAGAATTTATTCGACAAAACACACATAAGAACAAAAAGTAATAAACACCCGAATAACAAGTAGCAATGAAATATTACTAATAATAAGTTAAGAATATGACCATATATGATATCATAACAATGAGTATGATTCTGGAATAAGTCAATGGCATTCTTTAAATCATTATACAGGAGGTTCGGACACTTACGAAGTAAATCAGACCTAAGGTAAGAGAAAATATCACAATCTCAATTTTATCCAAGATTGTTTATACTTTGGTATTTACTGGGGTGTATTTTATCATCCACATCAATGTTTCCTCAATATGTAATATTTATATCCTTCTACAATAGTTTATATCCAATTTTACCCTTCGGTGAGTTTTTAGTAAAAGATATGAAAGGAATCTTTTGTCGTTTTTCGTACGAGGTACTTTTTGACTTTTCTAAAAAAAGTACGAGAAGAATGTTTTTTTAACTTATACGGCATGAATGGATTTTTAAAACATTATTTCCAAGAAGCTTCCTTTAAAAGTTTTCAAGTTTATTTTTAATCAACTTCTTTTAGTTTAAAATTGTATGACATGTTAAGAAAGGAAAATATGTTTGAAGTAGAAAGGATATTTTCCTCAAGAATGGAGTTCAAGAGTTTTATCAAAATTATTTTCCATCTAAGATAATATAGGGTTATATTTATATCCCTATTATTACATGGATTTGATTATGTAGTGATGGAAATATTTTTATGAATTCCTTTATCTTATATGATTTGTTTTATGATGTCACGATGTTTAAGATTCCCATTTTTATTACATGGGTTATGCTATGATGTATGGTTTATGATTTTGTGTCACACATAAGAATGGTATCATTATGAGATGGGTGGGACCTATATCTCCCTCCAATGCATTAGATAAATATTTTATATCTCATGATATAGACATGGCTGGAACGGCAGGTTAAACCAGTTCAGTGAAACAAAACTGAAACGAGGAGTGAACTAGGTTCAGAAATGGACTTTGTCCACTAAGATAGTCCTGGCAATGAGTCTTGACTAATAAGAAATGATTATCTATGACTATGTGTGTATGCCACAAAGTTTAATGTCTTAAGTGATGATTATTTTGAATACATTTCACTACCATGATTTATCCCATGTAATGAAATTATGATCTCTTTTGCAGGGTAAGATTTCCAAAATGTTATGTTCTTATGAATATGATGTGATTGATATTTCTTTTGTTTACCCTTAATGAGATTTTGAGCTCACCCTTTTGTATGTTTTCTTTCCCCAGGCCAGGAAGAATGTTGTTAAGTAAGATATGCCAAAAGGGATTATAGATATGATGAAATAAATTGGAGACAGTGTAGACACTTTTTGAACCAGTTGTTTATGTTTCCCAGTTTCTAAAGACACTATACATGTACGGTCCTTTCATTTTTTTGTTATATGTTGTAATAAGTGTACTTCAATTTTGAAGTACTAACAATGTATGTAATGTATGGGGCGTTATAATTTTCTATACACATGGGATTTGGAAGTAGCAGACCATGTCCCACACATATCACATATATTGTTATATCATGTCAATCGTGATTAATCAAAATCAATCCTCTTATCACAATTGATCATCACAATCTTCCAATAATTAATTAATAAAGTAATTGATCTAATTTCAATAATTAATTCATTCATTCATTCATCACATCGCCTTCATTTAATTAATTCAACAATTAATTAATCGTATATATCCCATTAATTAATTTACCAATTAATTAACCACACCACTTATGTTAATTAATTAAACAATCAATTAACCATATATGTTCTTTTAATTAAATCAAAAATTAATTAATCAATTAATAATACTAATATATCGTAATTAATTTCATAATTAATTATTGAAATCTCAATCTCAATATCTCATAATTAATTTCCCAATTAATTATCCCCAAATCCCCCAAATTAATAATTCCTTAATTAGTTAATTCTACCAATTAATTAAATCAATTAAGAGTTTTAATTTCTAATCAACTCTAGGAATTCTAAAATTTTAATACTTGTAATCAAAATCATGACTATTGGATTTGAATATTATACCACCTACCTTGATTCGTTGATGAATGATCACCCAATGGAAATCCCATAAAATTGAGTGGCACAACAGCGTTGAATGAGATCCAGATCTAAAATCTAAATCAAGATCAAATAAATAAAGATATCTATAACATAGATCTACATCTATAATCCTATATCTATATCCACAGTAATAGATCTAAATCTATTATAAAATAGTAATAACAACCACCAAAATAATAGGAGATGGAAGAAAGAAAGAATGAGAAACTATGTGGGATAGTATTATCTTACCAGGAGGGGTGAAAATGCTTGATCCATGCTTCGAATCATGATTAACATAGATTATTAAGGATTGAAATCTGTCTTAGAGTCTTTTAAAATGATATAAATGGATTTGGTCTGAGTTTGGGTCGAATAGGGTGACTGTCGGTGGTTCGGGATATTAAAAAACTAATTTTAGTATTGCATTAAAAGTCGAGCGTGGTTTGTAAGGAAGGGGCACATGGCTTCCCCTAACCATGCACTAAAACAGTGTGCCTATTTTGTAGGGGTTTTATGGTTACTCCTAACAGGTTTCAAAGTTTTAAACATCATAAGTCAACCAAGAAAATCCCCATTGTCTAGAGTTTCACGGTTTGCTGGGCTGGGGCATACGGTTAGGGAAAATCATGCACCAACCATGCACTACCCTATTTTTTCCATTTTTATCAAATTTCCACCCAAACACTCTCTATGGTAAACCCCAAATGAAAATTACTCAAGGAAAGGTAAAAGAGTATCTACAAAAGATCTTGAGACAACTCTACAATCGTTCAGGATTTTAAAATCTCCCCACCTTATAATACCTCATTCTCGAGATTCACTCCCAAACATCTCTAAGATTACGAGTAAAAAATATTGGGTCACTGATCTATCATATCTTCTTCCCTTTCCCATATTTACTTTTACACACACCCATGTGTCCGAAATATATGAACTGTTAGTACAGTCCTTCCCTATAACACTTTATCACTGTGATCCAACACACATATTTGATGCTCCTCAAAGGACACATTTATCTTAACCTCAACATAATACACCGAGATCACATGAGAAGTTTAGGGGTGATACCACCAAAGTTTTGATACATGTAAAACTTTAGGCATAGAACTATATTTTTGTGGGAGAGCTAATCGGTATTCCATTGCCCCAATTCTCTCCACGACCTCAAATGGTCCAATGAACTTGGGTGCCAACTTTACATGTCTCTATATCCTATGATGACCCAATCAAGGATATTCCAAAAGGAATAAATGATCACCCTATGTAAACTCTAGGGGTCATCGAGGTCTATCAGCATATGACTTATGGAAATTATGAGCCTTAACCATTCGTTTCTGAATCAATTGAACCTGTTTTGAAGTCTTCTGCATGAGACTATGTCCCAACAATTCTGACTCACCAACCTCCATCTAGTATAGAGGTGGTCTACATGACCTATCATGAAAATCTTCATATGGTTCCATATGTATCAAATCCTGATAGATGTTATTATAGGTGAACTCTACTAAATTCAGATGCTTCTCCCAATACCCACTGATGTCAAGAACACACGCTCGCATCATATTCCCAACCACCTATATAGTATGCTCTGTCTTCCCATATTTCCATTGGTGAAAATCTATACTTAATAAAACCTATGTACCAAGTTCATTCTATAATACATTATAGAAGCATGAAGTAAAGTGTGAGTCATGATCTAAAACTATAGTATGTGGGACCCCATGCAGATGGAATTTATCCCATATATAAAGTTCTCTAAACTGCACCACATAGAATGTCTCCGATATAGATAAGAAATGTGCTGCTTTAATCAGTAAATCCACAACAACCCAAATATCATCATTCCTATGAGGCATCCTCAAGAGACATACCACAAAGTCAATAGTAAAATCCTATTACTTCCACTCTATAATGGGAAACATTTATTGTAATCCTCCAAGTCGTTGATGCTTATCCTTCACCTACTGATAGTTGTAGCATCATTCCATGAACCCTACTATCTTTTTTTTTCATTCCCATCCCCCCAATTGTTTTTGAAGGTCATGGTATATATTGGTCACACCTAGATGTACCACCCACATTGAGGCATGAAATTCCCATATCAACTCCTATTGCATGATTTTAGGAACAAAAACCTGATTCCTGACATAGATGGTCTCATTCTCATCTATGATTCAATCAAAAGGTTAATCCCCACATTTAAGAATTTTCTTCAAGGTGAAGCACTCTAAATCATCATACTCACTATCTCTATTCTAGCTCAAAAGTGTAGACTCCACTGAAACTAATATGATTGTTATATACTCTTGACTCTCCCAAACCACTACATGAATCTCCTCTAGTAGAGTCATCATCTTACACTTAGCACTAGACTCTTCAACAACCTGAGTCTGAGTCTTTCTGTTTAAAGCATCAGAAACATTGTTTCCCTTCAAGGGCGCATATGCTAGTTCAAAATAAAATGACTGTATACACTTAACCCATATCCACTACTGAAGATTCAAATATTAATTTGAAAATATATACATCAAGCTCTTGTGATCTGTATCAATTGTAGACTTTTCATCAAACAGATAATGTCACCAACACATAAAATCATAAACCATTGTATCCAATTCAATTTCATATGTAGGGTAGTTCTGTTTATGTGACCTTAACTCTCATGAACCATACACCACAACTCAATCTTCATTCATCAACACTGCTCTAATTCCTATTCCATAAGTGACACAATACACTATATACTCCTCACTTGGCTCCGTTTGGATCAAGATCAGTGTTGATGTCAGCAGTTTCTTCAACTCCTGGAAATCATACTCACATACTTCCAAAGATTCGAACTTTATTACCTTTTTGCTCAAGCCCATAAGTGTTGTTGTCAACTGGGAAACATCCGGGATGAACCTCCAGTAATATCCAATTAACCCTAGAAAGCTATAGATATCAAAAATGTTCTTAGACTTCTCCCAAAATACAACTACATAAACATTTTATCAATCTACTGACATGCCTTTTTCTAAGATAATGTTACCCAAGAAGTGTACCTAATAAATCCAAAATTGGAACATAGAAAGCTTGGTTTATAGCGAATTATCTCTTGGTGTACTCTTGATGATGTAAAGGTATTGGGAATGATCTTTATTAGTCTTGGATTACACCAAAATTTCATCCAAAAACACCACCACAAACTAATCTAGGTGTTGATAGAAGATCATATTCATTATCTCCATAAACACTACAGGTTCATTCATCAACCCAAATGACATTACAATGAACTCATAAAGGCCATACCTACTTCTAAAATTTGTCCTTGGTATATAAAAAGTTTGAACTCTCAACTGATGATATCCTGATCTCAAGTCTATCTTGGAAAAGGCACAAGCTCCCCTCAACTGGTCAAATAGATCATCGATATGTGGGATAGGATATAATTTCATTACTTTCATCCAATTCAACTTCTAGTGATTGACATGTAACTGTAGAGTCCTGTCATCCTTCTTAGCAAACAAGACTGGTGAATCCCAAGGCAAAATACTCAGTCAGATAAATCCATTATCCTCCAACTCTTCCAGTTGAGTCTTGAGATCTTGAAACTCCATCGGTGCCATTAGATATGGTGGAATTGAAATTAGCTCAGCCCCTGACATGAGCTTAACCCCAAATTCCACATATCTCTCAGGTGGCAACCCTAAGAAGTCTTTAAGAAAGATATCTTGAAACCAATCCACTAAATGTGGAAATACATCATGTTTTACACCTTCATCATCCATAAATAAAGTATCATTACTACAAAACATGCCATTAACTATTCAATCCTTTATCAGTGCATTTATTTAACGCTAATAAAAGGCAACATTTATCAGTGCATTTTTTTAGCACTCATAAATGTTTTCCTTTATGAGTACTTTATGTTTAGAACTAATAAAGGACACCCTTTATTAGTGATTTATTTGTAATGTCCATAAAGGTCTGTTATCAACACTTTTTAGCACTGATAAAAGTATGAATAAAATAAAATAATTAAATAAGTAATAATAATAATGATTTTATTAAAATAATAATAAAAATTAATTAATTAAATAATTATTGATAAAAATGAATAAATTAATTATATTATTTAGAAATTATAAATTGTATATATTAAATATATAGATATATGTAAAATTAAAATTAAACAAATAAAAATTAAAAATAAGTAAATCGAGAAAAAAAGTAAACATTTTTTTAATGAAATAATTATTGATAATGTTAATAAATAGTATATGTTAAATATATGGATATATATATATGAATTTATATAAATATGATTTATATAATATAAAATATTATTTTTTCCTTTACATTAAACAGTAATATATTTAGTGAATAATGGTTTATAACCAAAAATTAATATGAATTAAAAATACTGACTAATTGCATCGAGTAATGGACATAATTGAAAGTCATTTTATTTTTCAATTTAACCTAGATCAAATGTATTTTATTGATTTCACATGTACATAATTAATTCATTATATATATATATATATGCAAACACACAAAATGTATTATATTGATTTCTCATGTACATAATTAATGTCATTTTAATATTTTCAATATGTCTTAATATTTATTTAAATATATATCCATTTTATAATTATTTATATTAATCAAAATTATCAAAAATTTTAAAATTGTACTCATTTATAATTAACCAGTTTTACTCATTTTTAACATGCATGCACTTAATATTAAATATTCATTAATAATATTAACAATACATTTGTAAAAAAATATTTATAAATTTATATTTATTATTTTTATAGATTTATAATTACAAATAAATAAATAATATTTACTTAAAAATTATTTTTATAATTATAAATAAATAATTATAAATTTATAATAAATTTATTTCAATAATGAATATATTTACTATATTTATATATATATAAATATATAAATATATATGGATATAAATATTTTTTAAAAATAATTATTTATATAATTATAAATAAATAATTACATATTCAATGAATTATAAAATTATTATTTTATAAAAATAATTATTATAAGTATTGTAATTATATATAATAATTATACTTTTTAAAAAACTATTTTTTTTAAAAAAGTTTTATAAGTATTTATCTGCACTTTTATCACTGATAAAAATATTGATTTATCAATTCTTATTAACTTAGAACTGATAAAAGGTATCTTTATCAGTGCTTTTTTGGAAGTGCTGATAAAAGTGTCATGATCTATTTAAAGAACCCTAACCATTGCGAATCAGTTTGCGATATCCAAAGATCTCCACAGAAGGGACCTAATTTCGGCGCTCCTTTTCGTTGAATCCAATCTTGAATCTAGGCTAGAATCAAGGCTCCAACTATTACAAGTCTTGAATCAATGGCTCGAGTGATTCAAGGGTTTAATTAAACCAAGGCTCAAATGAAATCTAGAATTTTCGATATCTCTAATTTACCTCAGTTATCCACTAAACCTTCTCATCCCACATCTCTATATCCCAACAAGTACTATTGCACTATCCTCTCATAAAACAACACAAAATTCATTGTTTTTTCTTTTGAATGAGGTCTGAGCTTATTGAATAAGACTATGTTGTTTAGATTAAAAAAGTAGAAAATATTTACGTTTGAAATCGATATCTATATTTAGTTTGATCTCTATGTTATTTTCTTGTTGGTTTCTATCCTATAAATGTCAAGGAAAAAAAATTCATATAATTTGACCCAATAATAGCTTACTCGGAAAGCTGGATGAAAAATTAATGAATAAAATATAATCTATTTTTTATCATTAGGTTATAAATTGGATACTTTCTCAATAGTTTGGCTTGGCCTTCCTCATTATTTGAAGTGTTGCACATCCTTCTTTCATATTACTGGTATGCTGCACACAAATATCAGTGAGAGAGAGTGAGTGCTTCTAGTGAATTTTTCTACCTAGAAGAAGAATAATAAATATTCTATAATCAAATAAGGGATATTATCCATTTTATTTTTGTGTTCATATTTTAATAGAAAGTAAATTTATTTTATTCTAAGGATTTACTTTGAAGATGATGTTTTTTAGAATTTTAATCTTTGAAATATATTAATTGTATACTTATTTTAACATTATTTAATTTTTCATAGGGGAATTTATTTTCATATGTGAAATTTTCATTCTAAGATTTTTTCTCACAAAATTTATTTTTCATTAAAATTATAATAGTTATCTTTGATTAGTTATTTATTTAGATTACGTTATTGAAATTGATTATTTTTTCATTATGTAAAGACTTTTTTTCAACAAAAATTACAATATCATGTAGATATATGTATATTATATAGATATATTTGTATGAAATTATTTTCAAGTTATTCAAATTTTAAATCATGTTGTATATTCAATTATGTATTTCTATTTTTAAAATATAATATAAAACAATAACAAAGTTTTTATTATTATTGTTAAGTGGATTTGATTTTATCAAAATATATGTTTAGATTTCAAATAAGAGGATTTTATATTTTATGCATCTAAAATAAATAAAATTTATTCTTATTTGATGTTTATTATTGATAGTAAGATTTAAATAATTAAAAAAATCATTTCATGTGTGGAAAGTGTATATGAAATCATGAATGTCATTTGTAATATAAGATATGGCCATCATCTTAACTCATGACATAACATGCATGCACTAGTTTTATTATTCATGTATATATGTGTTTTTTGAATGAATCATACCTTTATGCCATCATCTTATTATGAATGCAATAGTTTTGTTATTCATGTTTTTGTATGTATAATAGTATTCCAATACCTATATTCTAGGATATCTACCTCTTTGCAATCATAAAATTTTGAAAAATTCATCCATATAGTGGTCGGTGTTGTTAGTGGTTTGAAATATTCCATTTCAAATCACTTGGGAACCGTTTTTAATATTTTTATTGAGAAATTAATGTGTTATTATTTCCATGATTTCCCTAAAATCCAAGGAAAATGTTTCGACAATCATAGACATCTCGATATCGTACCTCATATGATCCACACAAAAAAATTGAATTGTGTTTTTCCCAATACTCAAATTTTATGTCTTAGACATATATGAGTACCAAAATCCTTTGATAATTATCCTTCTTGATGTAGAGAATGTGATCGACTCTACCTTTCTAAAAACCAAGCCTTCTTACGCATTGATCCAACCTTAAATACTAGGTTATCTGTGATTTCTTTATCTTATAAAAAAAATTATTTAACTATCACATATTTATCTCATTTTCATAAAAAATAAACCCATCCAGTTTCTCAATGCCTACTCCCCCCATAGTAACTCCATTTAAGAACATAAATTTGACATCCATTTGGTATAATTTTATCTACATTTTCACTGAAATAGCCCAAAAAATAAAAACAATTTACAATCAAGCTATAGAAGAGTAAATTTATCATAAATATAAATTTTTTTATCTAATAGTTCCCCTTACACACTATGAATTCTTTATTTTCATCCATTTTTTCATAGTCAATGAGTTTATTGTTGAACACCCACTTGGTTCTAATAAGATTTTTATCCTTCAGCCTTGAAACAATTTCCCATGTCACATTGTTCTAATTTGGATCAAGCTCCTCATGCATAGATTTTGTAAAATTTTCATCAATTTCATGCCTCTCCAAATGATTTAGGATCTACATGGGAAACAAATGAGTGTTTCTGTATATTCTTACTTCTTTGAGTTTTACCAAAACTATCTGATCACCAATGGAATTTTATTCATTGATTTCATCCTTGCTTATATTTCTTGTAGTTGTAAAAACCACTTCATTTTCCTCACCATCAATGTCTTATTTTGAGTCTACCTCAACCCCATGTGATCCCCCATATGCTACTCAATTCATCATTAATTTTCTTTAATGCTTCATGATTATTTTAATTATTATCAATATCCCCAATCTTATTAGTAAAAAATATCTATCAATTTTATCTTATCATCATAAAAACATCTCAACCCACCCTTTTTAAGTCATTAATTAATTTTATTATTATCAAATACGATCAATTTTCACTACCAAAAATCAATTTCTTCTTTCAACAATGTTTTTACAGTAAAATAATTATCCATAGAATTAATGTATTATTTTATGTTTATGGTTAATTTATTTCCTTTTAGTATTACTCATATAATAATTGTTTTTTGTACAAGTGGATTATTTTTTTCGAGTTGGGGTGTTTTGTTCTAAACTTCTCATTCTCGTGAGGGATTGGACTTCAAGCCTACAACCGAGATAATGAAAACAAGGAAATGCATCAATAATTCATACAACCATCAATAAAAGGTGAAATCTTATTACTTATTTAATAAATTTTGTCATCATTTTATCTGTTATTTGTAAGTTAATTTCCTTATCTTTTTTAGCTAATAATTATTCAATTTTTTTCATATAAATTTTTGGAATTTATATTTTTATTTTAACTTTTTACAAAAATACCCAAAAGTGATAAAATGGTTCTTTCTCCCAATATTACCATGTTTTCCATTTTTATTTCCTTTCTTTATCAAACTTCTAATATTGCATATTTATTTAATGTTGTTAGCTGAAAAATATTTCTTGTTATTGAAATCAATAAGAGTATATGAATATCATGTTCCGATTTTGGGGACTTCTCATAATATAATGGGCACATTATCTTCCTCTTCACTTATAACTTTCAATAACTAGAAAGGTTTTTCAGATAAGAACATTAATTCAATATGCTGTGTTGGAATTTCAACATAGAAAGACAATGGAAATGTGGAAAAACGGGTAGTTAGGATTTATTTTTGAGACATTGGTACATGTAGGAATCATCCATATCTCAATCCAACACACGATGTGACCGGTATGACTCTATGTTCTTATTTTTATTTAAAATTGGCATTAATTTTAGTAAAATGGAAAACTGACAAACTCAAAACTGAGAAAACATATTTTGACTGTTTTGATACTTTAGGGAACTGATCCATAATTCATTTTACATGTGTAGATATCATACACACCTCAATTAAATTTGCGGTGTGACCACTATGACTCAATGTGTCCATTTTCAGTTTAAAATAGATATTTTAGTTCAAAAAAATCCACTTATTGAAAATAGATAAAATGAACTAGTATTTTCTTGGTAATTTAGTACATAAATTCATAATTCATTTGTACCATTTAGAAATCAGTCTCATGTCAAATATATACATGATGTGATCGGTATGATTCAAAGTCTGTATTTCCAGTTTAAAATAACATTTTAGTAAAAAAACAACTGGTGCATTCAAAGACAATAAAACACATTTATATTGTTTTTATACTATATTAAAATGAAACATAATTAATTTGAGACTTTTAAGAATCATTCACTCCTCTGTCTGATGCACGGTGTAACTGGTATGGCATAAAGTGCATTTTTTATTTAAAATTGACATAAATTTTAAATAAGTGATTTTTGATGTATAGGAATCATCTACAACTCAAACCGATACACGATGTTCTCGGTATGACTCAATGTGTCTGTTATCTGTTTAAAAATGACAGTTTAGTTCCAAAAATTTTACTCACTAAAAATTGAGAAAAGAAATTATAATTTTCTTGATAATTTAGTACATCAATTAATAAGTCATTTTTGAAATGTATTAATTAGTCTCATGTAAAACTAATACATGATGTGATTGGTATGATTCAAAGTGCAGGTTTCTAGTTTAAAATGACATTTTAGTAAAAAAGACACAGGACATACTCAAAAACAATAAAACACATTTAGATTGTTTTTATTCTTAATTAAAATGATCAATAATTCATTTGGGATGTGTATAAATTAGGTACACCTCAATCCAATGTACGGTGTGACCGATATGAATCCAAGTGCGTATTTTTGTTTAAAATTGACAATAATTTTAGTAAAAAGGAAAACTAACTTACTCAAAACTAAGAAAAAACATTTATATAGTTTTTATACTTGTTTAAATGATCCATAAGTCATTTTTGACATGTAGGAATCCACATCACCTCAATTTGATGCATGATGTGTCTGGTATGACTCAATATTTCCATTATCAGTTTAAAATCATCATTTTGGTTGAAAAAGTGTAACACATTGAAAAACAAGAAAATGCACTTAGATTGTCTTTATAATTTAGGATAAATATTCATAAGTCATTTGTAATGTGTAAGAATTGGTATCATTTTAAATTGAAACACGATGTGACTAGTATGAGTCAAAGTGCATGTTTCTAATTTAAAATGACATTTTATTAAAAAAGACAAGTGATGTACTCATAACCGAGAAAAAACATTCATATTGTTTTGATACTTTAGTAAAATGATCTATAAGTCATTTCAGATGTGTAAGAAATAGCTTCACCTCAATCTGATTTGTGATGTGACCCATATAACTCCAAGTATGTCTTTTCAATATATAAGTATAATTTTTGTATAAATTGCGCATCACAACACCAAGATTGAGAAAATGAGCCTAGATTGTTTTCTCTACATTCTATATTCTATTACTTAATTAATTTCCTTATAATTTTTATCTTAAACTTATTTATTTTATTTTCAAAGATATAATGCTTAAAGATGAACAAGAAATGGTGTGACATGAAAGAATCAACCGCAATTGAATCTGATACAGAGAGATCCTTATATGACATGAAGTTTAGTTTAAAATTAACACTTTATGTTAATTTATTTCTTTATATTATTACTAACATAAGAATTTTTTCTTATACATGTGTTATTTTTGCTCCATCGGGGGTTATGATCAAAAGAAAAAGGAAGATTATTATTTTTCAATGTGTCTAATGATTTGTACTTATGTAATTGTATGAACCAGTGATTTAAATTTCTATACTATAGTGTTTTTTTTCTTGTATTTGTATTGTAAATTTAATATCATTTAATTATATATTTGTAATTTATTATTCTGATATTGTGGTGTTGTGGTGTTGCGGTGTACATTTATAGCACACTGCACTAGAACTACAACATGTTGTTAAAGCATAGTACATTATACCCCTTTATTATCACTTTTAAAAGAATTAATAAAGGTTTCATTTATTATTGCTTATATAAGAACTAATAAAGGAAACTTTTATCAGTGCTTTTATAAGGGATGAAAAAGGACCCATTTATCAGTTCTTTTAGAAGCACTGATAAATGACTAGGGGTTTTAATCTCTCTCTAGTAGTCGGTGCTTATCTAGAACTGATAAAATTCATTTGTATCAGCGTTAAAGGCCTTTCTTGTATTAGTGTAACAACCTAGGTTGTGAGATCTCCCAATTACTGGGTAATTAGCCCAACTCATCCTTCCTAGATATCCTACTCTCCACGGTGAATGTAATAGTCACCCTCAGGAGATATAAAAGTCACTGGTATGTGACTAGAAAGTCCATACCTAAAATTAGGTCGAATCCTGACATGTCAATAATATAGATATCCCAATGAAAAAGGTACTCTCTAATCTCAAAAGAACATCCCTTTCACAAACAGTTGTCTCTAGACCATACTCCCAATGGTGTATCTATCATTGTAACCCCTCTCATGATCTCCACTACCAGGATCAAACCATTAATAAGTTTTACAGATATAAAGTAATAAGAGGCACCAGTATCAAATAAAGAAATAGCTAATTTAGAAGCTACAATATTAGTACCTCCCACTGTCAATGGTCTAGCCTCGCAATCCACAAGTATAGGCTAAATGGAATTTAATTGTACTTCTGATCTTCCCTATGATGCATCCTGACTTCCCTGATCTTCACCACTCTACTAATATTGGTTATCTTTCCCAAGAACACCATGTCCACTACCTCTATTGCCTTGTCCATTTGAAATATAGTTACCATATGGATATAGTAAAAAAGATCCCCCCCCCCACACTCTGGTTCTTCTTAGCTCCTCCATCACTAATCGTTTATCGTAGGTTCCTATAAAACCTCTATAGAGGTCCCATCTTGTCATATCTTAGACACATCACTGGTGGAAGGGGATAATGTTTTCAAAAGTGTCTCATCCTACCACACTGGTGAAAAAACATATGAGTAAGGTCTCGTGTAATAGACACATCCCCCTTGATACTCTTCATTACACTACTCTGGGAGAAATTATCATAACAAAATTTCCCACATTTACAAGTCACACCTCATGATTGTGAAGAAGAAACCACTTATCCACCACTATAATCCATATTTAGGTTCCCCTCAGACATGAGATCCCAATTTACCACTTCTGAATAAATATTCAACTTAAAGATATTTACCTGGGACTTAATTTTACCTTTAAGACCATACTAAAATTGATTTTCAATAGTGGCCTCATCTGATGCCAATGCTGGAAAAAATAACTAAAAATATGTGAAGCATCCATAATATTCCTTCACAGACATATTCCCCTAAGTTGACCTTATGAACTCAGATTCTCTCTCTTGTCTTGTTGTGTCTATATAAAAGTTCTCTAGGAACCTATCTTGAAAGTACTTCCATTCCATAGCTTCCAACTATCCAATTAGAGCCTGAACATTCCTCTAGTTCTTCTCCTGGCCATGTAACATAAAATTATTCACCTTTACTCTCTTCTCAGTAAGAGTCTCCAAGTGGTCAAGTATAGTTTGTATAGACTCAATCCAAAACGCATCTCTTTGATATCTACCCTCTCTAGCAAAATTTAGAGGGTACTATAACTAAAACTCCCTCATCATATCATACACCTTTTCACAACCCACCCAAGATCTATTTCTTTGAATTTCATGAAGTGATTGAAGTTCTATCAAAACAACTCCCTAACTTTTTCAACTAGTACTATCAGTGCCTCAGGTTCCACTTCTAGGGGAGCATCTCGATTCATGTACTCCTATCATCCTCTCAACAAGAATCATCATGAATCCATATATCTACATTTCCAAACACACATATTAGTACGTAGTTCAAAAAATTAACAAGTTTATGTAAGATGAAAATATAATAATGTGTAACAAGTTATTCCCATAAACATCACCACATGGTCAAAACTGAGGCACTATCACTACCCTAAACCATCCTACACCTAGGTTCTGGTTAAAAAGGGTAAACACATTACCATTATTCACATTCCATTAGACACCCATTTATTCACATTTTAAATCATTTCATCACTTTCAATTTCATATTAAACACCATTTTTATTTCAATTTCACAAGCAATGAAAAATAGTTCAAGTTCAAAAACGTACCCATAACCCCTTTTATCATGCATGTCTAAACTAATGCATGTCACAATAACCCTGAGTGCCTAGAATAATACATGAAAAATAAACCCTCCCTCCATATTGGGCCATGAGTCACAACTCCAAAAATCTCATCAAATCTATAAAACAATAATCACATCACACAACAAGTGAATCACCCAAGGTGAAATAATATCCAATTGTAACAACACACATCAATAAAATCAATCCCACCCTAGGTACTTGGGTTTTCCCCCATACATGGGTTTGCAACTCCCAGGCATGAGCTCATATCCAAGTCCCAACTCTATCTAATCTATTTTATAACATTTCTAAATATTTATACAAAATAAAATAAAAGAAAACAATTTTGATACAACTTTGTAACGTCCTAGACCTGGTTCCATGCACTAGTGCCCTGCGTCGGACTACCACATGACCTTAGTCATGTAACCCTGTATGAAAAAGGATGATGACTAGTAGTGAGGGTCTGATATATCAATCATGGGGAGACTATACCCTATTTTATCAGAGTAATACACTTGCATAAAATAATAAATAATAACTAAATAACATATAACGAGAAACAAAACAGTACCAATATCACAAGATGACCAAAAATGGAGATACAATATCAAAATAAACATTAAATATGTAATTCTAATGTATGTGCCAAGTGTCAAAATAAAAACCCAAAAGTAAAGACACTGACAACTCCCAAGCAGTTCTGAAACCACATCTAGTTCCCCCAACCATAATTCTTCCCAAATCAACTATTTAAAATAGGTTCTTTTCCCTTTTACTGTTATGAAAGCACAAAGTTTATTCAGGTTCTGATCAGGAACCTCAAGTATGGTATGAGTAAAACTCGATAGTCCACCACTAATGATGTATAAAACAATACCCAGTCAATAATAGTGTATATATTTGTATAAAGATATAAGTATAATGTATAATTAAATAGTTATCATAATGTCAATTATTCTTTATTTAACCACATAAAACATTGGGTTCCCGACAAAACATGTACCTTGATTTCTGCTTTAGCTCGTGTTGGAATCTGAACTATTTCACATTACAAACTCACTAATCATTAAAAAATGGTATTTCATTATTTATTTTATATCAATTTGTAGCATGGATAATTGGTACCATATTCCAATACCAATAATTTAGGTATACGTCATCATTCCTAGGACCCCATGGTCTTGGAAAACAACAAACCATGTCCCACACATATTTATCACTAGGGGATTCAAAAGCAACAAACCATTTCCCGAAAACATTTATCAAGCAGTTCTCACTACGAGATTCAGAAGCAGTAGACCATATCTCACACATGTGGGAGATTGAATATCTATATATCACATAAATCATGATTAATCAACATTAATCCTCTTATCACAATTGTCCACTAGAATATTCCATTAATTAATTCATAAATTAATTAATCCATATTCATTAAAAAAATCAAGAATTGATTAACCATGTCACATTCCTTTGATTAACTCAATAATAAATTAATCATACCCATCCCATTGATTAATTCACCAGTTAATTAATCACACCACCTTCGTTAATTAATTCAACAATCAATTAACCATATAAATTCCATTAATTAGTTCTACAATTAATTGATAATTTCACAATCCCAATATCTCATAATTAATTCCACAATTAATTATCAAAATATCAATCTCAATATCTCATAATTAATTTCCTAATTAATTATCCCCAAATCCCACAATTCATAATTACTTTATTAATTAATTCACCCAATTAATTTATTCAATTAAGAGTTTCAATTTCTAAAAAACTCTAGAAATTATACAATCTGAATACACATAATCAAAATCAGAATTGTGGGGTTATAATATTAAACCACATACCGTAATTATTTAATGAATGATCACCCAATATAAATCCCCTAAAATTGAGTGGCACAATGACATTGAATGATATCCATATCTAAAACCTAAAATAATATCAAATAAATCAAGATCTCACTAAACTAGATCTAGATATATAATCCTATATCTATATCCACAATAATAGATCTAGATATATTAAAAAATAGTAATAAAACCCACCAAAATAATAGGATATGTAAGGAAGAAAGAATAAGAACCTAGATGGATAGGAGTATCTTATTTGGAGGGGTGAAGATCTTCAATATGGGCTTCAAATCAGGAAGAACAGAGGTCAGTAAGTCTTGTAATCTATCTAAGAGGCTTTGAAATTAATATAAATCAATATGGTCTATTTTTGGGTCAAATATGGTGAGGTTTTGGGGTTCAGGTGACTAAAAAACAAATTCTTGTGTGGAATTAAAAGATGAGCATGGTTTTTTGGGTGGTAGCGCACGGTTCCCCTTAATTGTGAACCTAAAAAGTGCACCTCTTTTGTAGGGGTTTCGTGGTTACTCCTTAGAGGGACCATGATTTGATAAAATGTGCACCAACTATGAAAACCCACACTATCTTGGGTTGCATGATTTTTTAGGCTAGGGAACACGGTTAGGGTCCGTTATGCGCTAACTGTGCATGACCCTATTTCTTCCATTTTTCTCAAATATCAACCCAAACACTCCCCAAGGTAAAACCCAAATGAAAAGTACTCAATGAAAAGAAAAAAGAGCACCTACAAACTATCCTAATACAACTCTACAAAAGGTTTTTATCTTAAAATAATACATTCATATAAATAAGGTGTATAGTTTCAAAATAACATATCCCCATTATAAGAGATGAAACTTGGAAGGATGTTTACATAGTTGAAAAACATCCTTTCAAAAGAATTATTATAATGGTATCATACAAGAATGGATTAAGAATCTAATTGTTTGATACTATGAATTGAAACCCTCATAATATAAACATGTATTAGAGGATAAATTTTGAAACATGAATCTTATTTGGATAAATCCTTTGATTATTATAAGGAGTATGGAAGTGAATACATAAAAGATTTTTTAGAAAACATTTTAAACATTAAGATAAAATATAAAGTTACAGGTCACTTCCAAAATTATTTTCCAAAATTTTAAGTTGAAAATATTTGGAAAACAATAAATTTAAAAAATATATTCAATAATAGGTTCTTGAAAATACATAAGGTTTATCTTATAGAAATTTTTAGATTAAGACAAAGCATATTAAAGTGAAAGTAAAACCCCATCTTATTACTTTGAAAATATATTCACTGAACACGCACATTATAGAAACAGTAATAATTTTTTTAATTAAAACATAATCTTATCAAATAGGATTACAAAATAAAATATAATAAAATATTTGGGTGGGATAACCAAAGCATGGAAGAACACAGTTCAAGATGAAATATTATAACTTAGTGAAATGAGATTTTAGGTTTCAATAACCCTTACAGGAAACATACTCGATAAAGCATGAAATATTTAAAAATGGTTTATATCACAAAAATATAAACAATTATAGATACCACATAATACAATAAAATTCTACAATTCAACCAATATATATGAAATAATTTCAAGATAATGATCATAACAAAATTAACAAAAATTGAGTTACGAAAAACTCCTACAATTTAGGTAACACTTGATTAAAAACATGTTTACATTGAATAACTTTATTTTTCTTAGTATATAACATGAGTTAAAATAACATAATTTATAAAACATACATGGGATAGTAAATAAATATAGCACCATACAAAGGAAAAATGGTGTATAATATGTAACATTTATCAAATAATTAGAATTTAGACCAAGAACCCCCTTATAACTTTGGTATCTATTGAATCAAAGGACAAGTAATTAATGAATATGATATGTATATTAAAACCCAATCAATTTAATTAATATGGAAAAATAAATTCATTAATAAATAATAAAACCACATAAAATAAATCGTGGTGTGTGATATCAAATTTTTCTCATGAATTTAAAAATGAGACAAAGAAACTCATACCTCTTATCATGAATTCCATGAATGAAATCTAACCTCATCTATCACAAACATATATATCTTAATAACTTAATTAATTACCTTAATAATGTCCATTTTCATTTATAATGATCATATATAGTCATTCTCTATATTAATTCTAGTTATCTATCACCTATTTTCAATATTGGGTATAACTAATTTTTATTGTTTTGAACTAGTTTCAATTAGGTGGTTAAACTGACCCAAACATGAACATAACATGATTAATGGATTATTATGTGATGGTTTAGTGGTAATATAATTATAAACAAATAATTATAATATTTAGTTTTTATTATTTTTATATATCATAATTTGAAGGAATTATAATGATAATTAATGTATTTCAAAATATTACATAATATAAAGAAAAAGATTTTCCTCTTAGTACAATTGTTTTAAATGGTTGAATTTATAATAATTTTTTATTGATCATATCATTAATAGGTTATAAAATTTATCATAAAAAACCTTATTTATATCATAATAATTATATTTATCCACTAAAACCTTTATTACTACCATCCATGAATGGATGTAATCAAAATAAAAACTGAAATCTCAATTATTTCATTGAGGTGGTAGTCCACACGTATATATGGATGGCAGTTTCATTTTCCATAAAATATGAGAAATATATAATAATTTTTATCATTTAACAATAAAAAATATATTATAAATATAATAATTATATATTAAATACCCAATTATTACCTTTCTTTTATGGCAGTGAATACAAATGTAACGTATTGCGTCATAAAGGCGATAGTTTGCACGACACATGAGTGACAGTTTCGTGTTTCTTAATAGAAAAGGGAAAGGTGGTTAGTTCTTGTACCATAATTATAATACCATATTAGTATAATAATTATTCTTATTTTATAATAATAATATGGTTTAATATAATTTGATAAAGGATAAGTTCACAAAAAGAAATAGAAAAAATAATGGAGCAGTTAGAAATTTATACCTCACTTGTTGGATTATCTCCTTCTTAAAGGCGGTTAATCTATTGAGGGAAGGCCTTTTGAGAATACATAAACCTATTTATGTTATCTTAGAATATTTATGAGAATATTGTGTATATTTCAAGATGAAATAATGGGGTTTAGTTGAGAGTTCAAGTGAGGATAGGAGAGCCCATTTTATAAGTGAAAAGATATGGCATTTTTATAAATACCCAAGTCTTTTCAATATTGGGCAGTCACTATCAAATAAAGTGGCTCCAAAATTGATAAATAACAGAGATAGTAAGATAAAATTTAGATCCAGTCCTCATAAAACCATTCCCAAACATGTTTTAAACATGTTTTTAATTCATTTCCAATAGATTTTTCACTTGTACCCTTTTAGCTTTTTCCGTGGTAACTAGTTTTTACCTTAGGTAACATGTCTTTTATGCCAAAAAATAAAATGGAAATTATTGCATAATTTATACCTATTGATTAAAAAATTAAAATCCATTTTATTTTATCAATTATCTAAAATTGATAAAAATTAATTTTAAAATACTAAATGTATAATGTATTAAAAACATTTTCTGGAAAAATATAACTTAAGTTATAAAATGAAAAAAATTGGTTTGTAAATTAAAACTAACATTTTAAAAATTATAAATTCACACTTGAAATAAATATTTTTTCTTATAACAATGTTTTATTAATTTCAAATTCATACTTATATACTAATAATGTCATAAACAATTTATCTGTAAAAACGGTATTTTGCAATATTGATATAAAATCATTCTTTTTTAGAAAAATCCCAAATATTCATCACAACAAAATATTACTATGATGTATCCAAAAATAATTTTTCTTTCTTAAAATTAAATTTTAGAAAGTTAACATTTATATAAAAGTATGAGATATAATGGAAAACTCTTTTTATAGGAAAAAATATTTTTTAGAATATTATCCATTCTCATTAATATTTCTAATTATTTACTAATTATATTAGTATAAACCATTTATTAATATCAAATATATTTTATCATCATTAATCAAAATTTTATTTAAATATAAATTTATATCATATAAATGGAAAATATTTATAAAAATACATTTTTAAGCATAAAACGACCATATCAATCTTTTTAGCTATACCAATTGAATTTCATTTTTATTAAAAGTATCATTTATTTTATTTCAATAAATATTTTATTAATAAATTAATACTATTTATTCCATTTAATTTAATATAAATGATTTAATTGTCTAAAGATATCACAAATTCATTTTAGTTTAGAGCTACCTGTAGAGAAAGCTATCGAAAAAATTGACTTATTTGATGGAAATCGTATATTAAAATTTCAAGATGTTACATTCTCCCACTAAATAAATTGCATCCTTTAAATATTAATTATCAATTACTAATGAAATTAGGTGGGGTTATTATTAATATATTTATCATTTGGGATATAACTTCTAATATGACATCTGCCTTACTCTCTTAGGCTATATCAAGTTACTTGTCTTTCTTCAACCGAAATTATCCATTAATGAAATCATATAGCCAAGTATGTATGTACCATAATCATATATTATACAAAACATAATTTTCCAAAAAACATTTGAATCTCCAAGACATTGAAACATAGTAAAACCATACATCCTTCTAGAAATTAATAACATATTTAACCCTTTAACGGTATAAAATCACACACCATCAAAAATCTTCCACAATCCTAAGAATGAATTAAAAATCACCAAATATATCATTAATCAATTATAAATCCCAAGGTTATTAATATTAAATGACTTACTTTTTTAAAATAAATCAACCCTTTATTATCTCAATATCAGGTATCCATTAAACCTAATAGTTATCAATACCATAATCATATGTTCTCCAATAGTTATCCCAAAAATATAACCATATCATAAAATCACATTTCAATGTTATTAAAACCATTTAATATAGATTCCCAAAATTTAAATTAAAACTACTTAAGAAAAATCCATATATTTCTCACATAATCCTCATAACTTTTCGAATATTCTAGAATATAATTATTAAATATCAATCACTAATTAGCTTATATAAGAGTATTAATATTAAATTTTTATTCATATATCAACCTCACTACCTTTGGTATGAAAATTAAACTCACATTTTTTCTATCATAACAATCATATACTCAAATTATCAACCATTTAAGTATGATCCCTTCTTCAGTTATAAGAAATAGTGGTTTCTAGATACATACCTTTCTCATATTCATATTTTTTATCCTATTTAAAGAAAATATTAAAACCAAAATTGTTATGATAATATTCAAAATATGAATAGTAAAACATCAATATGAATATTTCTTACCTTATGAAACATTTTTTTAATATATGATACTTTTGGATCAACATATGACTCCCGTTATTCAATCCTTTATTATCCATGGACATTTTTCTATTAGGTTCTCTAACCCAATAATTAACATCATTATAAAATCCTTAATAATGATTCATAAAGTTAATGTTATTAACTAAATAATATCTCCTAGGTGCATAAAATCATGTGTGTAGTTATGCTTATTTATCGTGCCCTAGGTGATGATCGAGTTCCTACCCAATCTACCATACTTTGGGTTATTGCCTCTAGGTACATCTCTGTTATATCCTAAATCCATGTGTAGTATCTAGATAGGGATTTAATTTCAAAAAAATAATATCATAAATACTTTGCCAAAACTTTAGGATCACATCCAATACATAGACTTATTATTAGGATTTTCACTAATTTTTTCTTATCCTAATCCCCAAAATATTTAATATTAGCTCAAATAACATAAAGGGTTATATATACCCTTTAAATTATGATCAAAGTTAACTTATCAAACCATTATGTAAACTCAATAAACACTGTAATCTCCAATGATATGTAAACCATAATCTAATACCATCTGTGACACCATGGACACACGTTCCTAGATCTGGTGCCATAAACACAAGCTTTACATACAGGCTATGATACTATCTATGTATTTCTATACATAATTATAAAATAATTTTATGATATAAAACAAATATTTATTTACATACATTCCCAATTAATTTTATGTTTATATATTTAGATAATTAGGAAAAAAATTTAAACTGAAAAAACTCATATCTTTCTCTACTAATTGATATTTTTTCTACTATATACAAAAATACTTAATCGATAATAATTCATTAAAAACTCCCAAAAATTATCCACACAATATATCCGATTATAAATATCATTTGTAATAATTTTCTTCATAACCTAGGGAAATAGAAACATAATAAGGGGTTATCTCAAATGTTCATTAAGGGAAAATGTACAATTAAGGAAATCATGGACTAAAATGGCATAAATATTATGACAAGAATATGTAATCATAATAATTTCATAATCAACTAAACTGAGGGCATGATATATCTATGGATATAAATTAAAATAAATAAATTTCATGGATAGAAATAACTATTTTTTAGTGATGAAATTTATAATGTCAACAAACTAATTCCACACCATAATCCAAGACATCATGATCTTATAAATCATGATATTGTTGTCAAGGTAGTATACTATTCTAGCTAAAAATGTAACAAAATACTCAAACATGTTTGTCTCCTGATACCTATTGATGCATTTAGGGTCTATATAATTTTGATCCCCATCCATCACTTGTGTAATTACAATGTATTCATCATATGAGAAAATAAATAAATAATTCATAATCAACCTTTCCTATAATCATACTTATTTGAATAATAATATATGAAATGAAAATACTTTCACGTATTCTAATAAAAGGGATAAAATGATTATAACCCATCGAGAGAAATAATTTTTATGGTTAAAAAATACATTTTTAACTTTTCAGTAATCATCCATATTGGAATAACAACATATGAAATGATAATACTTTTCCCCATGTCAATCGAATGTAAAACATGATCATAACGTATTAAAAGAAAGAAGGTGGATGATAAAACAATAAATAATAAATATTCTAATAATCATTCACAATAGAGTAATAATATATGTATCTCCAATACTTTTCCCCATGTTAATAAAACATATAACATTATTTTATGTTAATATCATCTAATATGAATTATGTTGAATTTGATGTTCACATCATGTAGATAAATGTGTATTTTGATAAGTCAATAATTATAATAACATTATAATAATACTTCAATAGATATAATATTGATAGTTATAAGATAACATAACCCCAGTGTAACTAAGGAAACATTAAAGGATGTTGATGTCGATGAAAAACGCCTTTAAAAAATGCTTCGAACAGTATCATGAAACAATAGATCAAGAAAAAAATTGGTATATACCATGACACACCAACCCCATTAGGGTAAATCTTTTTAATAAGATAAGAAAAATACAATTGAAAACATAAAAGTGTTTTTTGAAAACATTTTTAGCATTGACGTAAAAGATAGAGTTACTAGTCAATTCCAAAATTATTTTTCAAAAGGTGATGTGATTTTTTTTTTGAAAAACATTAATTTTTTTAAAAAATATTCAATAATTGGACCTTGAAAATTCATATGGATTATATTTCATAAATTTTTATAGGAAGAAAAAACATATACAAGTGAAAAGAAAAACTCTTTTATCTCTTTTAAAATACCATGGTTGAAGAACCAAATTATATAATCAGTAATAAAAACATCTTTGAATTAAGACATAATTTTTTCAAAGAGTATTATAAATTACCATATAATAAAATATTATTTTTTTTAGAACCTAATCATGTAATAGAACAATTCAAGTTAAAACATTATAACTTAGGGAAATGAGATTTCAGTTATCAGTATCCCTTAAGGGAAACAAACTCCATGAAGCATGAAATATTTGAAAAAGGTTTTATGTGGTAAAAATGTAAAAAATGAAATAATTACACATAACAAAATAAAAGGGTATTATGTACCCAACATATTTGAAATATTTCAAAATAATGATCAAAACACAATGAATGAAACTTTGGTTTCCAAAACCTCTTACGACATGGGTAACACTTGATTAAAAAAAATTGAATAAATGAACTTGATTAATATTCGTATATCCTGTGATTTATAAGAAAATAAATTATATAACACAAATGTTACATTAAGTTAGTATAAAACCATATAAGGAAAACATGGTGCGTAACATGTAACATGTCTCAAAAATAGGAATTGAGACTAAGAAAACCCTTACAACTTTGGTATATTTTGAATCAAAGGTTATATAATAAAATAAAATTATATTTATTTTCCAACCTCATTAATTTAATGAATATGCAAAAATAAATTCATTAAGTATTAATAATACCACATAAATGAATTGATGATGTTTAATATCAAACTTCTCTTCTGAATTTGAAAATGAGACAAAGAAATTGTTACCCTTTGTCCTGAATTCCAAGAACGTACTTTAACATTCTATATCAAAAAAATTCTATGTTAATCACTTAATTAATAACCTTTCTCATACAAATTTCCATTTATATTTTTTATATATATTCATTCTCTATATTAATTCTAGTTATTTATTACCTATTTTCAATATCGAGTGTAAGTAATCTTGATTGTTCTGAACTAGTTTCATAAAAAGGGTGTTGTTATTAAATAATTATAAATATTTCATCATTAAAACATCACTAAATGTATTTTAATATTTGTTTCATGACATATATAAAGGTATTATTTCATTATATGGTTTTTTTGGTTACAAACTATTAAGATGAAATCCATGAAGTTCATGTTTCAGTGATTCTTAATTAATGAAAGAATAATTATTAATTAATGAGTTAAATATCAATATAAACTTACCAGAACCAAAATAAAATCATTATATTAATATATATATATATATCATATAATACAATTAATTATGTTCTCATGGTCATCCACGATATAAATTCTTTGCATCTTTCAAGTAGGTGGTTAAACTGATGCAAACATGAGCATACTGTGATTAATGAATGATTATGTGGTGGTTGAATTATAATAACATTATAACAAAGTTATAATTAACATATTTAGTGTTTATTAGTGTGATATATAGTTATTTTAAGGAATTATAATAATGACTAATGTATTTTAAAATATTTCATAATATAAATAAGATGATTTTCTTTATAGTATGCTTATTTTCATTGATTGAATTAATGATGTTCGTTTGTTGATAATATCATTAATAGGTTCTCAATTTTATCATACCGTAAAATTAATTATATCATAAAAATCATATTTATCCATTAAATCCACTCATATTACCATCCATTAATGGATTTAATGAAAATAAAAATGTAAATCAATCATTCCACGGAGGTAGAAGTCTATACTTACACATGGATATTCATTTCATTTTTCATAGAATATGAGAAATGTATAATATTTTTTATCATATAATAAACTAAAATATGTTAAAAATATCATAATTATATATTAAATACCAAATTATTACCATCCTTTTAAGGCAATAAAGGAAAAAAACATTGTGTCTTGGAGGCGGTAGTCCACACAACACAGAGGTGACAACTTTGTTTTTCTTAATAGAAAATGGAAAGGTGGTTAATGATTTTATCATCATTATAATAACATAAAATTACAATAATTATAATTAATTTATCATTTTAATATGGTTTAATGTAATTTTATTAATAATAAGTGCACATAAAGAAAAATATAAAAAGAAAAGAGTGGTTGTAAATTTATACCTCACTTCATGAATTGTCTCCTTCGCAAAGGGGGTTAATCCTTTGAGGGATGGTATTTTTAGAATAGAAAAACATATTAAAGGTGTATAATAATTTTAAGGAGTGTATGGGTTATAATTTGGGATGAAATAATGGGGTTTTTTCATGAGTGGAAGTGAGGATAGCAGAGACCTTTTTATAAGTGAAAATGGGTTCATTTTTGTAAATATGAAAAACTTTTCAATAATTTTAAGTCACTATCAAGGAAAGGGGTTAAAAAATAGATAAATAATGGGGATAGGAACATATAAGGTAGATAAATTCCTCATAAACCCATTCCCAGAAAAGATATAAACATTTTTTGACTCATTTCCATTATATTTTTCCCTTTTACCCTTATAGTTTTTACCGTGGTAACTAGTTTTTACCTAGGGTAACTAGTCCCTTATGCTTAAAAATAAAATGGGCCTTATTAAATATTTAGAAACTATGGATTCCAAATCTTAAATATATTTTATTTTATTAACCTTATAATATTGATACAAATTATTTTTAAAATACTCAATGTATAATTTAATAAAACAATTGTAAAAAGATAACTTATGTTCTAAAATTTTAAATATGGTTTTGTAAATTCAAAATAATAGTTATAAAATTATAAATTACTCATAAAATGTGTATTTGTTATTATAATAAGGATTAATTAATTTAAAATTCTTATTTATATACTAATAATTTCATAAAATTCATGTTATTTGTAAAAATGGTATTTTGGATTATTCATCTAAAAATCATTCCTTTATGCAAAATACCAAAAACTAATTTTAAGAAAATATTAATAAGATGAATCAAAAAATAATGTTCATTTTTTAAAATTCAAATTATAAATTTTAGAAATTTAACTTTTAAATAAAAAGGTGATATATAATGAAAAACTATTTATATAGGAAAATAAATTTTTTGGAATATTAACCATTCTCGATAATATTTATTATTATTGAATAATTAAGTTAGTATTGACCAATTATTTATATCAAATATATTATATCAAAATTAATCACAATTTTTTTGATATATAAATTTATATCCCATATAAAGAAAATATTTAGAAAAATGAATTTTTGAGCATAAAATGATTGTATTAGTCATTTTAGTTATACTAGTTGAATATAATTTATATTAAAGGTTTCATTTATTTTATTTTTATAAATTTTTAACAAATAAATTAAACCTATTAATTATTAATAATTCAATATCTAGGTTTCAATAGTATAGACATATCACAATTTTATTTTAGTTTGGTGTTGCGTGTGGATAAAATTATCGAACACATTAACTTATTTAAAGGTAAACATATATTAAAATATTAGGGTGTTACACTATCCCCCACCCCCAAATAAATTGAATTCTATAAATTTTAATTATCACAAACTAATGAAAATATGTGAGGGAATTATTTAAAAATTTATCATTTGGGATATAACTCCTAGTATGACATCTAACATACTCTCTTAGGTTATGTCGAATTACTTATCTTTATTCAAATTAAATTATCCATTCATACATTCATATAACCAAGTATGTATATATACAAATAATATATTCTATATAACATGCATATCCCAAAACCATTTGAATATCTAATAAATTAAACTATAGAACAACCATACATCCTTCCAAAACTTAATACCATCTTTAAGAATTAAACGTTATAAAATCACACACCTACCAAAATATACCGCAATCCTAAAAATGAAATGAACATTACCTAAAATATCATGAATAAATTATCAATATCAAGGTTACCAATAATTTATAACTTAATTTGTTAAAATCAATCATTACTTTATTATCTCAACAACAAGTATACCTTAAACCTAATAGTTTTATGTACCTCAGTCTTGTGTTCTCAAATAATTATCCAAAAAATATAAACATGTAATAAAAGAAATTTTCAAGGTTACTAACACTATTTAATATATTCTTACAAATAAATAAAGTATGTTTACAAAAGAAAAATAATTATATATATCATATAATCCACATAAATTTTTGAATATACGAGAATATCATTGATAGATATTGATAACTAATGAGAATATCTAAGAGTATCAAGATTTAATTTATATTTATATATAAACCTTCATTACCTTAGGTAAGATAAGTAAACTCACATTTCTCCATCATAATAAGAATATACTCAAATTCTTAACTGTTTAAGTATTTTCACTTATTCAGTTATAAGACATAGTGGTATCTGTAAGTAAACCTTTTTTGGATTCATTATTTGGGATCTTGTTTCAATCATATAGAAAACCAAAATGGTTATGATAATATCCAAAATATGAATATAAAAACATCAATCTAAATATGACTTACCTTATGACACCTTTGTTTTTAAAATATGACACTTTTATATCAACCGATGACTCCCTCTTTTCAAACCTTGTTTATTCATGGTCATTTTTCTATTAGGTCCTCTAAACTAATAAGTTAAAATCATTATTAAATAATTTCTAATAGTTTATAAATATAATGGTATTTACCAAATCATATCCCTTAGGAGTGTCAAAATAGTTGTGCAGTTATTCCTATTTTTTTTTGTGTACCAGGTGGTGATCAAGTTACTACCCAATCTTCCATTCCAAGAGTTATTACCCCTAGGCACATATGTTCTAGACCCAGCATAAAATTATAGTATTTATATAGGTATTTAATCACTAAAATTTTTTATACTTTATACTTTACCAAAACTTCAAGATTTCATAATATGCATAGATATATTCATATGATTTTCACTAAAGTTTTCTTATCCTAATCCCCAAAATATTATTACCTCAACTAACATAAAAGTTCATCTATACCCATGTAATTATAATTAACCTAACTTACCAACCCTTAAATTAACCTCAACAAACATAATAATGTCTAAATCTATCTAAACCCTACTCTGATACCTACTGTGATACCTTGGACTTGCAGTCTCAGATCCATCACAAGGAACACATACTTTACATACTGGCTTCGACACTATCTATAGATTTCCAGACATAACAATCCCATAATTTCATGACATAAAAAAAATATTTCTTTAAATACATACCCAATTACTTTTTGGTTTATAGATTTATATAATTAAGAAAAACATAAATTAAAAAAACCTAGTCTTTTTTAACTAATGGATATTTTTTCCACTATATTAGAAACTAATTAATCTAAAAAAACTCTTCAACATGTCCTATAAATTCTCTGAAAAAATTATCTTATTCTATATATCATGTTTAATAATTTTCTTTATACCCTAGGGAAATGGAAAAATGGGAATGGGTGACCTCAAATGTTCAGTAAGAGAAAACATACAACTAAGGATATCATGGAATAAACATTGAAACAATATTACATCAGGAATAGGTAATCATCATAATAAAATAATCAAATAAAACTTAGAGAATAATATATCTATGGTAGTAAAATAATCACATGGATAACAATAAATGGTTCCTTATAGATGAAATTCATAATATCAAATAGTTAATTCTATACCATATGCCATGACATCATGATTATAGGCATCATGATCTTACTATCAAGGAAGTATCATTTTTGGGTATTAGTACACCCACATAACCAAACATGTTTGTATCATGAGGCCTAACAATGCATAGAGGGGATATATAATTTCAAGATAAACTTGACACTTGTTTAATTTAATACATTAATTATATGAGAAAATAAATAAACATTTCATAATGAACATCTCCAATAATCATACTTATTTGAAAAAAAATATATAGAATTCCAATACATTCCCCCATTTCAATAAAAATAATAATACGATCATAATTCATCTTTAGAAAGAATTTTTATGGTTAAACAATACATAAACATTTGTATGTAATCATCTGTATTGGAATAATAAAATATAAAATGTAAATTATATTGGTCATGTTAATAAAAGGGATAACATGATCATAAATTATCTATAGAAAGAAGTTGTATGGTCAAACAGTGCATAGTAAACATGTTTATAATCATCTATATTTAAGTAACAACATATGAAATGTGGATTCTTTTCCTAAGGTTAATAAAATGTATAACGTTCGATCTAGGTGAACATCATAAAATCTGAATTATGAAGAATGTGATGATCACACCATACAAGGAAATGAGTATATAGTTAAGTTAGTAATTAGAATAACTTGATCATAATTCATCTATAGAAATGATTTTGATTGTTTTAAATGTAAATATCCCAAGTGTAACAAAGGAAACTTAGAAGTGTGTTGATATAGATGAAAATCATCGTTTCAAAAGAATGATTTGAATGGTATCATGTAAGATGGGTTCAAGAATCAATGTGTTTGACACTATGATTTAGAAATCTCAAAATAAAAATAAAAATATTAGATGATAATTCATAAAACATGAAACACATTAGGTTATATATTTTGAATATGATAATGAATATGGAATTGAAAACAGAAGAGTTTTTAGAAAACATTTATAACGTTAATGTAAAAGATGAAGTTATGGGTCACTTCCAAAGTATTTTTCAGAAAGTGAAGTAAAAAATATTTAAAACCAATTACTTTTAATAAAAATATTCAGTAATATGTCCTTGAAAATATATAAACATTATTTTAGAGAAATATAGAGAGGAAAACAAAACATATGAAAGAAAATAGAAAACCCTTTTTAAAACTTTTAAAATACCTTTGGGGAAAATCTCATTACAAAAAGAGTAATAAAACCCTATTTGTATTAAAGATTCATTATATCAATGAAGATTATAAAATACCACATAAAAAATATTATTTTTGGATAAACTACGTATTAAAGAACATAGTTAAAGATAAAACATTATAACTTAGGGAAATGTGATATGATTTATCAATATCCAATACGAACAATATACTTCATGAAGAATGAAATATTTGAAAATTTATTTTTCTGGTAAAAATGTGAAAAATTATATAATACCACATAATAAAAATAAAATTTTATAATGTACTAAAAATATATGAAATAAGTTCAAGAGAACAATCATAACTCAATCAATGAAAATTGAGTTACCAAAATCTCTTGCTACTCGGCTAACACATGATTAAAAATATGTTTGAATAAAATTACATTATTTGGTAGAGTATATACTATTAGTTTCAATAAAATAAATTATATAATATACATGGGATATTAAATCAATAGAACACCATATAATGGAAACATGGTTCATAACATGTAACATGCCTCAAAGAATCGGAATTCAGACCTAGAAAAACCTTTCAACTTTGGTATTTTTTGAAACTAAGGCTATATAATATGGATCTAAATACCTCTTGAACTTAATGAATATGTAAAAATAAATTAATTAGGAAGTAATAACACACTATAAAAGAAATTATGGTGTGCAATATTAAACATATCTCATGAATTTGAAAATGAGATAAGGAAACCCTTACCTCTTGTCTTAAATTCCACAAACATACTTTAACATAATGTATCAAAAACATAGATATATTAATAATTAAATTAATAACCTTACTCATAACTATTTTTATTTATACTATTCATATATAGTGATTTTCAATATGAATTCTAATTAGTTAATACTTTTTTTAATATCAGGTGTAAGTAATCATGATTTTTTTGAACTAGTTTCATAAAAATGATTTTTTTATTCATTATTGATACAAATTTTATCATCAAAATATCACTAAAAGTACTATAATGGGTGTTATATGATATATATAAATTTTTAATTTCATTCTATTTTATTTTTTTTTAAAACCTAGAATATGAAATCGATGAGGATCATGTTTTGGTGATTCTTAATAAACAAAGGGTGATTTGTTAATTAATGAGCTAAATATCTATATAAACTTAACAAAAAACTACTATATACCTAATTATATCATATTATAGAAATAATTATGTTATCATAGTAATACATGATATAAATTCGTAGCATTGTTTAAGGTGGTCGTTAAACCAACACAAATATGAACATACCATGATTAATGGATGATTAGGTGGTGGTTTAATCATAGTATCTTTATAATAGAAGAATAATGATATTATTTAGTGTTTATTATTGTGATATATTTTAATTTTATGGAATTATAAGAATAATTAATATATTTAAAAATATTACATAATATAAATAAGAATATTTCCTTTTAGCACACATTTTTTAAATGACTGAATTAACGATGATTGTTTATTGATCATATCATTATTAGGTTCTCTAATATATCATAAAATTACTTCAATGATATCATAAAAATAATATTTATCTATTAAAAATATTCTTAGTATCATAAATGAACGGAGGTAAGGAAAATAAAAAAGGAAATTGAAAATTTCATGGAGGTGGTAGTCCACACATATGCATGGAACATGTTGCATCGTGGAGGCAGTAGTCCACACAACGCTTGGGTAATGATTTCATTTTTCTTAATAGAAAGGGGAAAGGGGGTTAATGATTGTACCATAATTATAATAACATAATAGTATAATAATGATACTAATATTTTAATTTTAATATTATTTATTGTAATTTTTGGAATAATAATTGCACATAATGAATTAGAAAAAGAAAGGATCATTTAGAAATATATACCTCACTTCATTGATTAACTCCTTGGAAAAGGGGTTTAAGCCTTGGAGGAATTGTATTTTGAGATAAAACATCAACTCTTGAAGTTGTATAAGAATGTATAGGAAATTATTGGGTATATTTTTGGTTGAAATAATTGGGTTTTTGTGTATGTTTATGTGAGGAGAGGAGAGCCCCTTTTAAAAGTGAAAAGGGATGGAATTTTTGTAAATACCAAAAACTTTTCAATAATGGGAATTCACTCTTAAGGAAATTGGATCAAAAATTTATAAATAATAAATAACGGAATATATAAGTTCTATCAAGCCCTCATACACCCATTCTCAAACATGTTTGAAACATTTATTTAACTCATTACAATTAGATTTTTCACTTTTATCCTTTTAGATTTTACTATGGTAACTTGTTTTTACTTAAGGTAACTTGTACTTTATGTCAAAAAATAAAATGGAAATTATTAAATAATTTATAACTAATTATTAAAAATTATAAATACATTTTATTTTATTAATTTTCTAAAATTGATAAAAAAATTATTTTAAAACACTTAATGTATAATGTATTAAAATCTATTTTTTCAAAAATATAAATTAATTTCTTAAATGTAAAATATGGTTTTGTAAATTAAAAATAATATTTTAAAAATTATAATTTCACTCATAAAATACATAAATGTTCTTATAAGAATATTTTATGAATTTAATGTTCATACTTATATACTTATAATGTCATAAAAGTCATGTTATTTGTAAAAACATTATTTTTCACTATTTATCGAAAATCATTTATTTAGAAAAATAAAAAAACATATTACGTAAATATAAATATGATGATTAAAAAATTAATGTTCATTTTTTTCAATTTAAATTCTAAATTTTATAAATTTAACCTCAAAATAAAAAGGCTGAGATATAATGAAAAGTTGATTTTATAGAAAAATAGCTTTTTAGAATATTAACCATTCTCATTAATATTTACTATTATTTATTAATTAAATTATTGTTAATCGATTATTCGTATAAAATATATTCTATCAAAATTAATCACAAGTTTCTTGAAATTTAACCACATATCTTATAAAAATGCAATATTTAGAAAAATAAATTTTTAAACATAACATGACTGTATTATTCATTTTAGCTATACTAGTTGAATTTAGTTTATATTAAAAGTATAATTTATGTTATCTATATAAATATGTCATAAATTGGTTACTCATATTTATTCCTTATAATTCAATGGCTATGTTTTAATTATATAAACATACCCCGATTCCATTTTTGTTTGGTGTTGTGTTCAGAACAACCTATCAAACACATTTACTTATTTGAAAACAATAATATATGAAAATTTTGGGGTGTTACATTCACCCCCCCACTGAGAAATAAATTGAATCCTTCCAATTTTAATTATCACATACTAATTAACTTAGGTGATGGTACTGTGAACATATTTATCATTTGGGATATAAATTCTAATATGACATCGACCTTACTCTCCCAAGCTATATAATGTTACATATATTTATTCAAAAAAATTTATGTATTAATAAAATAATATACTCAAGTATGTATATACCCTAAACATATATTCTATATAGAATAATTTTCCCAAAACCATTTGAATCTCCAAGACATTAAACTATATAAAAACAAAATATCTTACCATAAATTAACATTATCATTAACCCTTTAATGGTATAAAATCACAAACAACCAAAATATACTACAATCCCAAAAATTAAATGAACTTATCCAATAATATCATGAATCAACTATCAATCCCAAGGTTACTAGTACAGTCTAGCTTACTTTTGTCAAAATAAATCAACCCGTTGTTATCTCAAAATCAAGCATGCATTAAACCTAGGAGTTATCCATATCTCAATCATGTGTTATCCAATAGGTATCCCAATAATATAAACTTGTTATAAAATCAATTTTAATGTTCATTGACACCATTTAATATAAATTTAAAAACTGTTAAAGTATAACTACTAAAGGACAATCCTTAGATGTCTCACATAATCCACATAACATTTATAATATACCATAACATGATTGATAAATATAAATCATTAATGAGAATATATATGAGTATCAATATTTAATATCTATTAATATATTAACCTCACTACCATATGTGATACAAGTAAACTCACCTTTTTCCATAATAATAAGCATATACTAAAAACATTAACCATTTAATTATGCTCCCTTATACAGTTATAAGACATAGGGGATTCTAAATACATACCATTCCCAGATTCATTTTTTGATCCTGTTTCCACATAATACTAAAAAAAAGTGTTATGATAATATAAAAAATAAGAATACAAAATCATCAATCTGAATATGTATTACCTTATGACACCTTTGTTTTTAACATAGAATATTTTTTAACCAACCTATGACTCTCTTTATTCAATACTTGGTTATCCATTGTCATTTTTTTTTATTTTATCTAAATAAATTAGTAAACATCATTCCTAGATCTTTAATAATGGTTAATAAGTAGAATGTAGTTAACCAAAGAATATCCCCAAAGAGTTTCAAACTAGATATTGAGTTAGGCCTATTTATTATACACCTTGTGATGATTGAATTATTTCTCAATCTACCCTTTTGTGGTTATTACCCCCATGTACATTTGTGACAGACCATACATCCAAATGTAGTATCCATACCAAGATGTAATTACTATAAAATCCCCATACTCAAAGCTTTACCAAAAAATTAGGCTTTCATCCTATACATTGACTTATTCCTAGGATTTTTACTAAAGTTATCTTATACCAATATCCCAAATATTAAAAATTACCTCCACTAACATAAAGAGTTATATATACCCATGAAATTATGACCAACTATAACTTATAAACCCTTAAATTAACCTCAAAATAAATATTAATATCCATATTTATCTAAAATCAACTTTGATACAAAATTTGATTCCCCAAACCCACACTTATAAATCTAGTTCAATAAACACATACATTACATACTAGCTTTGATAGCTTCTTTAGATCCCTAGACATAACAATCCCATAATTTCATAATATAAAACAAATATTTCTTTATATATTGCTTAGATATTTAGGGTTTATATATTTAGATCATTATGAAAAAACATAAATTAACAAAACCCATTTCTCTCTCAACTAATGGGTATATTTTACATTATATATGAAACTACTTAATCAGTAATAAATATTTAACAGCTCCCATAAATTCTTCACATATGACATCCTATTGTATATATCATGTGTAATACTTTTATTCATAACCTAAATAAATATAAACCTAAGAATGGGTGAAATAAAATTGTCAGTAAATAAAAACAAGCTACTAATGAAATCATGGTATACACTTGACATAAATATTATGGCAGGTATAAGTAATCATCATAATGTCATAATCAACTGAAACTGAGGGAATAATATATCCACGAATTTTAATTAAAATTAATAAATTACATAGATAAAAATAACTAGTTTCTTATTGATTAAATGTATAATCTCATACACCTAATTCCATACCATTAGACAATACATCATGATATTAGACATCATGATCTTACTGTCATGGTAGTAGCCTGTTCTAGGTAGGCATCTACTAAAACACCCAAAAATGTTTGTATAATTATCATAATTACTGTTTATTAGTGTGATATATAATAATTTTAAGGAATTATAATAATAACTAATGTATTTTAAAATATTTCATAATATAAATAGGAGTATTTTCTTCATAATATTCTTATTTTCAATGATTTAATTAATGATGATCATTTGTTGATCTTATCAATAATAGTTTATCAAATTTATCATACAGTAAACAAAATTATATCATAAAAATAATATGTATCCATTAAATATACTCTTATTACCATCCATTAATGGATTTAATGAAAATAAAAATGTAAATCAATAATTCTACAGAGGTAGAAGTCTATACGTACACATGGATAGTGATTTCATTTTTCATAGAATAGAAGAAATGTATAATAGGTTTTATCATTTAATAATCTAAAATATGTTATAAGTATCATAATTATATATTAAATTCCCAATTAGTAACATCCTTTTTAGGTAGTGAGGGAAAAAAACTTTATGTCGTAGAGGCAGTAGTTCACACAACACAGAGGTGCAAACTTTCTTTTTCTTAATAGAAAATGGAAAGGTGGTTAATGATTTTATCATCATTATAATAACATAAAATTATAAAACTTATACTTATATTATCATTTTAATAAGGTTCAATGGAATTTGAGTAAGAATAAGTGCACACAAAGAAAAATATGAAAAGAAAATAGTGGTTATAAATTTATTCCTCACTTCATGAATTGTCTCCTTTGCAAAGGGGGTTAATCCTTAGAGGGATGGTATTTTTAGAATACCAAAATATATTAATGGTGTATAAGAATATTTAGGAATTTATTGGTTATAATTTGGGATGAAATAATAGGGTTGTTTCTTGATTGGAAGTGAGGATTGTAGAGACCTTTTTATAAGTGAAAAGGGATGCATTTTTGTAAATACCAAAAACATTTCAATAATTGGAAGTCACTGTCAAGGAAAGTGGTTCTGAAATTGATAAATAATGCGGAGAGGAATATATAAGCTAGATAAATTCCTCATAAACCCATTCCTACACATGTTATAAACATTTTTCAACTCATTACCATTATATTTTTCACATTTACCCTTACAGTTTTTACCATGGTAACTAGTTTTTACCAAGGGTAATTAGTCATTTATGCCTAAAAATAAAATGGGCCTTACTAAATATTTTGAAACTAATGATTCCAAATCTTAAATCTATTTTATTTTATTAACCTTCTAATATTGATACAAATTATTTTTAAAATACTAAATGTATAGTGTAATAAAAAATTGTAAAAATATAACGTAAGTTCTAAAATATTAAATATGGTTTTGTAAATTAAAAAAAATTATAAAATTATAAATTACTTCATTAAAGGTGTATTTGGTCTTATAAAAAGTATTAATTAATTTAAAAATCATACTTATATACTAATAATTTCATAAAATTCATGTTATTTGTAAAAATGGTATTTTGGATTATTCATCTAAAAATCATTCCTTTTAGAAAAATACCATAAAACAATCTTAAGAAAATATTAATATGATGAATACAAAAATAATTTTCATTTTTTTAAAATTAAATTATAAATTTTATAAATTTAACTTTTAAATAAAAAGGTGAGATAAAATGAAAAACTATTTTTATAGGAAAATAATTTTTTTAGAATATTAACCATTCTAATTAATATTTATTATTATTGAATAATTAAGTTAGTATTGAACAATTATTCATATCAAATATATTTTATCAAAATTAATCACAATTTTCTTCAAATATAAATTCATATCCCATATTAAGGAAATAATTAGAAAAATGAATTTTTAAGTATAAAATGATTGTATTAGTCATTTTAGTTATACCGGTTGAATTTAATTTATATTTATAATGCCCCGACCCCGGTAGTCCGGAGCTGGTGCTATGGTTATGGTGTGTAATTTATTTCATACAAATGAAACAAATAAGTTACACATCATAACACAGCAGGAGGAACATTCTAGGTTAGATCCTGGAGAATCAGAGACAACAGCTTTGCTTCTTTATCGCTGAGCTAAGAACAAAAATCCAAGACATGGAAAGGCTCTGCCAACCTATAAAAAATTTAACATAAAATGTAGGGTGAGCATTAAAATACTCAGTAATGGAGTTTTTGAAAATAAATAAATACAGCCTTTGAAAACTACTTTGAAAATACTTTTCCATACTTAAAATGTTTTATTAAAGACAAAGCAAAAGTCGATGTAACACAGTTAAAGAACTTCATACTTATACACTAGAACACTTAGCTGAAACCCACTTAATAGACAAGATAATAATTCTAATAAAAAGTCATGGGTTAGACTAAGTAAAGTGTTTATAAACAAGAAAGGTGTGCATGTACAACAAGGTGTAAACATCATTAGATTTGCACACAAGCGCATTATCTAAAAAAACACATCATGACATGATAAATGTAATGCAACATTTGTAATAAAATTCTAGAAAAGAAAACTGGTCATTCATCAAAATTGCCACATCATATGTCTTGTGTTTTTTTTAAATCTGATACTCATAGGTAAAGGTTCTATAACCAAGGATATTCCTCTAGTCGGAGTAATCACTTGGTTAGTCATAAGCTAAGAAATGTATGCTGAAGGACTCATGGTCTCTGTGTCAAGGCCTTGTGCCATGACCTAGGGGTAATAACCCTATATGACTATATCGAGAACTATCGATGCATCGAGGAGCTTACTTTTACCGGTCTCCAACCCGGAGGGCTTACTTTAACCAGTCCCCAACCTGGAGGGTTTTCTTTTTACCGGACCCCATCCCGGTAGTCCCATACATTTCTCACATGTTGTAAGGTCAGATATTCAAGGTATCCCATACCACTTTGAATATTTAATTTTCATTTCATATTACCCAAGGTTTCCCTTACCACTTTGGGTAATACCATTTTCATTTTTCATTACCCAAGGTGTCCCATACCACTTTGGGTAATTTAGTTCTTAGTTCATTATCATGTTGAGTCATATACATGAATAATATGAATAAGGTAACAATTATATAATTGGTTTACAAATACATGATACGCCAAATAAAATTGAAAATGTGGAATAAAAGCAGGCATGGTTCAGTAAGCATACTATGTGCATAGAACAATTATTTATGCACATAAAATGATGAATGTATGCGATTTTACCCAAGGGGTATTTAATGATGAGTCTCTAAAATTCCAGTACATGGAAATGAACTAATTGGCATTAACTATTGTTCTTCACAGGTCACTGTACTTTCAATAAATCTCCAACCACTAATAATCACTGCGGCATGCTTGGTATAAAAATAATAAACACTTGCAATATTTAAAATTACAATACTTGGAAATAAACCCCTTTAAATAAAATACTTGTCATTAATTATTGTTCTTCACTTGTCATAGAATCTGCAGTTAAACTCTGATCACCAATAATCACTGCAGCGAGTTCGGTATAAAAATAATAGAGGATTTCTACATATTAACATAACCCTTAAATCCCTATCCTTTAAATACAAGTTTAAAACATGAATAAGCATATCCTTTTAAAAAAACACAAATCATTTCAAGGGTGACATTAGTCAAGTTCATTGTTGTACCCTTAGACACAAAAATATAAAACAGCATAAGCAAGCACTAAAATCCTACATGCATAAAAATATAAATAACCATTTCCTGAAACTAGGGTTTCAGTTATTAATCTTAAAAAAACACATACATACATAGGGATATATACACAAAGTATATATATAGGTTTTCTCATAAATTAAACATGGTTCACTTAAAATAAGAAAACCTCTAACTACTTATCACTTATTCATTTTAAAAATCATAACCTTATGGGGGTTTAAATGTTCATGAAACTATAAATACATAAATATATAAAAACATTGTTTTTAATTATAACATAATTGTACTTAAACCAAAGACCAAGTTTGCATAAAAAATATTCTTCAAAGATAAGTATTCATTTATTTAAAATCAAAACCGATTTCCATTCCAATACATAACCTTATAGAAATATATATATATATATATATCTATGGCTTACATAAAATCATACATGTTAGGAATTGATTTCAGAAAGACCCTTTCAAAAGTATAATTCATAGTATAAAGATACCGAATACTCTTCGATAACCTAAAAATAATTGGGTTTGAGTTATATATATATTTATATATATTTTTATATATTTATATATATTCAAAACCATATGTACACTATACACTTAAACCTGAGTTTTTGGTTTGTAAAAAAAAAGATCGTTAAAACTAACGTAAAAAGGATACCCCTTTTTATATCATGATGGAAACAGCCTTGAAAATTCTTCAAAACCGAAGGGTTTGTGTTGTATATATATAAAATTATATCAATACACCTATTGTATCACACCAGTTACAAAATAATAACTCAAAATAAACAAAATATTTACATCATATTAGAGAAACACCCTTCCGAAGCCACACACCCTATTTTTGAAACAAATAGTGATACAATTATATAAAATATATATGTATATATATTCACATTGCATGTAACTGATACACTTGTAGGGTTTATACTAGGTTTTTCTATTATATAAAAGAAATGGGAGTACCCCTCAAGGTAAATTCCCGAGGAGTCCTCTGATTAAAAGAAAATGGTTAGCATGGAATATATATATATACCTTTAACTATAAGTTGTATATATACTCATGATTATTTAAAAATGAACCAAGGAGCATGGGTGGGTTTCTAAAAAAACACATAATCAGGGAACCCTTACCGCTTAATGAAGAAGCTCGCTGTAGAGGGAGGCTCGCTGGGTGGCTGGAGGTGGTCCAGTGAGGTAGGTTTCACGGCGGCGCGGGTTGGCTCCGGAGGTCTCCTCTTACACAGAGGTTTCATTGTTCTTAAAGGAAAATGATTCTGGGGGTTAGGCCGAGACTACGGAATCATAAGGAGGTGGGTGTGCAAGGTCAACCTAAACAATGGAGAGGGTGGCGTCTCGGGAAATCCAGAGCTGGTTCGCGGGACCCCGACGTGAGGTAGAAGACGACGAGTTCACGGAGGATGAAAAAAAAATAAAATGACGGATGGGATCTGTATTGGCGAGATCGGACGATCGAGGCGATCATGTGGCCAGCAAAGGCTTCGCCGAGAAGGAATAGTACACCTTAAAAAAGTTTACTTTTAAAAAAGTATATAACATTAAAATCTAATTTACACAATTCAACATATATTTTTAACTTAGGGATTCCAAATCTAAAAATCCCATTTTATATTATGTAAAAATACCTTACCATTTGATATAAATCTTATAAATTTCATACTAAACTTTTGTTAGGAATTTATATCTTTAGAAATCAAAAATCCAATTTATATCATACCCCATCATTTGATTCAAAAATAACTTTTTTCCTATTTCAAAATACGTAGTTTTAGAGATCCAATATATTTTTTTTCAATTATTACAGATACCCTTTTAAACATGTCATTCGACACATTTTAAAATACTAAGTTTTCCACCATATAGATATCATCAAAATAGATTCATTTTCAAGAATAATATTTTATTTTAATACTCAAAGAAATAATTATAATATTTTTTTTTACATATTAAAATATTTAAATACCATAATATTATAAAAGCGTTATAAAGACCAAATTTTTATAAAAATATGCACTTTATCCATTGAAACCCAACGGTCATATAACAGTCATATTCCCTTAGAGGTCCACTATAAAAAAGGGTTAGGGTGTTTTACAATTTCAAAACTCCTGACCCTAGGCAGATGGCTCTCCTCATACCACTGGTGCTGAGTGCGTGTGCGGTGGTTCTGGCTGTTATATTTTTCACACTGATGGACCCTAAAGACGACGACTATCCGATTACCCAAGTTGTCATTCTCAGTAGTCTTGTTGTGGCCGTGTTAGGTCTTGTGCACGGTACTTTCAATTAGATGGGTCTTGTTGCAATGTAACTTTTAAATTTATACCAGTTTACTGTATTCCTCATGTTTTATTTCGTTTCAAATTCATTATCAGCACACAAATCACAAAATAAAATAAAAAAAGAGTCATCATTAAAAAGCATAACATTGTTCACTTGGACCTATTCATAAAACCTGGGGCATCACAATATTAAAAGCTTAATTTATTTTATTTTTATAAATTTTTAATAAATAAATTACACCTATTAATTCTTAAAAATTCAATAGCTAGGTTTCAATGGTATATACATATCACAATTTCATTTTAGTTCAGTGTTTCATGTGGATCAAATTATCGAACACATTAACTTATTTAAAGGTAATTGTATTTTAAAATACTAGGTTGTTACATTATCCCCCCAAATAAATTGAATTATATCAATTTTAATTATCACTTACTAATGAAATTATGTGAGGGTATTATTTACAAATTTTTAATTTGGTATATAACTTCTTGTATGACATCTACCTTACTATCTTTGATTATGTCAAGTTACTTTTCTTTATTCAAATGAAATTATCCATTAATACAATCATATACCCATGTATGTATATATACTAATAATATATTCTATATAACATATATCTTCCAAAACCATTTTAATCTCTAATAAATTAAACTATAGAAAAACCACACATCCAAAATATACCATCTTTAAGGCTTAAACGGTATAAAATCGCACACCAGCCAAAATATACCACAATCCTAAAAATGAAATACACATTAATAAAAATACCATGAATAAATTATCAATCTCAAGGTTACCAAAACATTATTACTTAATTTTTCAAAATCAATAAACTCTTTATTATTACAACATCAAGGGTACATTAAACCTAATAGTTTTATGTACGACAATCATGTGTTCTCCAATAATTATCCAGAAAATATAAACTTGTAATAAAATAACTTTTCAAGGTAACTAACACTATTTAATATATTATTCCAGATCTTTAAAGTATGTTTACTAAAGAAAAATCATTATATATATCATATAATCCTTATAAATTTTAGAATATTCGTTAATATCATTGATAGATATTGATCACTAATGAGAATATCTAAGAGTATCAAGATTTAATTTCTATTTATATATAAAATTTCATTACCTTATATAAGATAAATAAACTCACATTTTTCCATCATAATAAGCATATACTCAAATTATGAACTATTTAAGTATTTTCCCTTATTCGGTTATAAGACATAGTGGTTTCTGGATGCATACCATTTTTGGATTCATTTTTTGTGATCTTGTTTCAACCATATACTAAAACCAAAATGGTTATGATAATATCTAAAATATGAATATAAAAACATAAATCTATATATGTCTTACCTTATGACATGTTTTTTTTAAAATGTGATACTTTTATATCAACCGATGAATCTCTCTTTTCAAGCCTTGTTTATCCATGGTCATTTTTCTATTATGTTCTCTAACCTAATAACATGAAATCATTATTAAATACGTCATAATGGTTTTTAAATAGAATGTGATTATCCAAATCATATCCCCTAGAAGTTTCAAAATAGGAGTGCAGTTATTCTTATTTTTTGTGCACCAAGTGGTAATTGAGTTACTACCCAATCTTCCATTCCTAGAGTTATTACCCCTAGGAACATATGTTCCAGATCCATCATACAATTATTGTATCTATATAGGTATTTAATTACTAAGAAAACTATATACACAATACTTTACCAAAACATCAGGATTTCATCTTATATATAGATGTAATCCTATAATTTCCACTATAGTTGTCTTATCCTAATCCCCAAATTATTATTAACTCAACTAACATAAAAGGTTATCTATACCCATGAAATTATCATTAACCTAACTTAAAAACCCTTAAATTATCCTCTAAAAACATAATAACGCTTACATCTATCTAAACCCTACTCTGATACCTACTATGATACCCTAGACTTCCAGTCTCAGATCCAGTTCCATAAACACATACTTTAGATACTGGCATTGACACCATCTATTGATTTAGAGACATAAATGTCCCATAATTTCATGAAATAAAATAATGTTTCTTTAAATATATTCCCAATTACTTTTTGGTTTATAGATTTTGATTATTAGGAAAAAATCTCAATTAAAAAAACCCATGTCTTTCTTAACTAATGGATATTTTTCCACTATATTAGAAACTAATTAATCCATAATAACTCTTCAACATATCCTACAAATTATCTACAAAATTTATCGTATTATACATATCATTTGTAAAAATTTTCTTTATACCCTGGGGAAATGGAAACATGAGAAGGGCTTAGCTCAAATGTTCAGTAAGAGAAAACATACAACTAAGGATATCATGGCATAAACATTGAAACAATATTACGTCAGGAATAAGTAATCATCTTAATAAAATAATCCACTAAAATTGAGATAATAATACATCTATGGTAGTAAAAAATCACATTGATAAAAATAAATGGTTCCTCATAAATGAAATTCATAATATCATATAGTTAATTCTATACCATATGCCAGTACGTCATGATCATAGGCATCATGATCTTGCTGTCGAGGATGTATCATTTTTTGGGTATGAATACACCAAAATAACCAAACATGTTTGTTTCATGAGACCTACCAATTCATAGAGGGGATATATAATTTCAAGATCCAGTTGACACTTGTTTAATTTAATACATTCATTATATGAGAAAATAAATAAACAATTCATAATCAACAGCTCCAATAATCATCTATATTTGAATAAAAATATATAGAATTCCAATAAATTACTCCATTTCAATAAAACTAATAATATGATCATAATTCATCATTAGAAAGAATTTGTATGGTTAAAAAATAAATATTCATCTTGTATGTAATCATCTGTATTGGAATAACAAAATATGGAATGCAAATTATATTCCTCGTGTTAATAAAAGGGATAACATGATCATAACATATCTAGAGAAAGAAGTTGGATGGTAAAACAATACATTGTAAACATGTTAATAATCATCTATATTTGAGTAACAACATATAAAATGATGATTCGTTTCCTAATGTTAATAAAATGTATATCTTTCTATCTAGGTGAACATCATAAAATCTTAATTATGTAAAATGTGATGTTCACACCATAAAAATAAATGAGTATACAGTTAAGTTATTAATTATAATAACATGATCATAATTCATCTATAGAAACAATGTGGATTTTTTTAAAAGTAAATATCCTATGTGTAACAAAGGAAACTTGAAAGTATATTGACATAGATGAAAAACATCCTTTCAAAAGAATGATTTGAATGGTATCATGTTAGAAGGGTTCAGGAATCAAACTATTTGATACAATGATTTTTGAAATCTCAAAATAAAAATATATATTAGATGATAAATCAGGAAACCTGAATCACATTTGGTAAAATCCTTTGAATATGATAATGAATATGGAATTGAAAACAAAAAAATAGTTTTTAGAAAACATTTATAATGTTGACATAAAAGATAATGTTATGGGTCACTTACATAGTATTTATCAAAAGTTAGAGTAAAAAATATTTAAAATCAATTATTTTATTAAAAATATTCAATAATAAGTCCTTTTAAATACATAAGGTTTATCTTAGATAAATATATAGAGTAATACAAAACATATGAATGAAAAAGGAAAGCACTTTTTAATACTTTTAAAATACCATTGTTGAAAATATAATTATAAAAAGAAGTAATAAAACCCTATTTGTATTAAATCTTCATTTAATCAATGAATATTATAAAATACTATAAAATAAAATTATTGTTGGATAACCTAGGTATTAAAGAACACAGTTCAAGATAAAACATTATAACTCAGGGAAATGTGATTTGATTTATCAATATCCCTTAAGAACAACATACTTTATAAAGTATGAAATATTTGAAAAGATATTTATGTGTTAAAAATGGGAAAAATTATATAATACTACATAATAAAAATAAAATGGTAGAATTTACCCAAAATATATGAAATAATTTCAAGAGAACAATCATGACTCAATGAATGAAAATTGAGTTACCAAAAACTCTTGTTACTTGGGTAACACTTGATTAAAAATATGTTTGAATAAAATTACATTATTTTTTAGAGTATATCATATTAGTTTCAATAAAATAAATTATAAATTACACATGGGGTATTAAATAAATATAACACCATATAATGGAAACATGGTGCATAATATGTAACATGCCTCAAAGAATCAGAATTCAAACCAAGAAAAAACATTTAACTTTTGAATTTTTTGAAAATAATTCCTTGTAATATGGATCTAAATACTGAATTAATTTAATTAATACGTATAAATACATTAATTAAGAAGTAATCACACACTATAAAGGAAATTTTCGTGTGCAATATCAAACTTATCTCATGAATTTGAAAATAAGATTGGGAAACACTTATCTCTTGTCTTGAATTCCACAAACATACTTTAACATCATGTATCAAAAACATAGATATATTAATAACTAAATTAATAACCTTACTCAAAAATATTTTCATTTATATTATTCATATACAGTCATTTTCAATATGAATTCTAGTTAGTTATTACTTATTTTCAATATCGGTTGTAAGTAATCTTGATTGTTTTGAACTAGTGTCATAAAAATGATATTAGTATTCATTATTGCTAAACATTTTATCATCAAAATATCACTAAAGGTACTATAATAGGTGTTACATGATATATAGTAATTTATAATTTTATTCTATGGTACTTTTTTTACAAACCTTGAATATGAAATTGATGAGGATCATGTTTTGGTGATTCTTAATAAACAAGTGGTGATTTTTTAAATAATGAGATAAATATCCATATAAACATAACAAACAAATCACTATAAAAATAATTATATTGTATTATAGAAATAATTATGTCCTCATAGTAATCCATGATATAAATTCGTAGCATTGTTTATGGCGGTCGTTAAACCAACCCAAACATGAACATACCATGATTAATGGATGATTATGTGGTGGTTTAATTATAATATCATTATAATAGAAGTATAATGACATTATTTAGTGTTTATTATTGTGATATATTTTAATTTTAAGGAATTATATGAATAATTAATTTATTTAAAAATATCACATAATATAAATAAAAGTATTTCCCTTTTAGTACGCATGTTTTAAATGACTTAATTAATGATGATAATTTGTTGATCATATCATTAATAGGTTCTCTAATTTATCATTAAATAAAAATAATGATATCATAAAAATAATACTTATCTGTTAAAAAAATTCTTAGTATCATCCATGAATGATGGTAAGGAAAAGAAAAAAGGAAGTTGATCATTCCATAGAGGCGGTAGTCCACACATATGCATGGATGATGATTTATTTTTCCATAGAATGAAAGAAATGTATAATATGTTTTATAATTTAAGAATATAAAATATGTTATAAATATAATACTTATATATAAAATTTCCTATTATTATGATCCTTTTAAGGTGGTAAAGAAAAATGAAACATGTTGCATCATGAAGGTGGTAGTCCACTCAAGGAATGGGTGACTGTTTCATTTTTCTTAATAGAAAAGTGAAAGATGGTTAATGCTCGTACCATAATTATAATAACATAATATTATAATAATGATAATAATATTTTAATTTTAATATTGTTTTTTGTAATTTTAGGACGAATAATTGCACATAAAAAAATAGTAAATGAAAGGACCATTTAGAAATTTATACCTCACTTCTTTGATTATCTCCTTTGAAAAGGGTTTAAGCCTTAGAGGAATTGTATTTTGAGAATAACATGAACTCTTGAAGTTGTATAAGAATTTTTAGGAAATTATTGGGTAGATTTTTGGTTGAAATAATTTGGTTTTTGAGTAGGTGTAAGTGAGGATAGAGGAGCCCCGTTCATAAGTAAAAAGGGATGTCATTTTTGTAAATACAAAAAAAATCAATAATGGGAATTCACTCTCAAGGAAGTTGGATCAAAAATTGATAAATTATAAATATGGAAATATATAAGGTCTATCAAGGCCTCATAAACCCATTCTCACAAATGTTTGAAATATTTCTTCAACTCATTACCATTAGATATTTCTCTTTTATCCATTTAGCTTTTACCATGGTAAATATTTTTTACCTAAGGTAACTTGTACATTATGTCAAAAAATAAAATGGACATTATTAAATAATTTATAAATAATGATTGAAAATTATAAATACATTTTATTGTATAAATTTTCTAAAAGTGGAAAAAAATTTAAAATACTAAATGTGTAATGTATTAAATACAATTTTTTCAAAAATATAAATTAATTTCTAAAATGTAAAATATGGTTTTGTAAATTAAAAAATATATTTTTAAAATTACTAGTTCACTCATAAAATACATAAATGTTCTTATAAGAATATTTCAGGACTTTCATGTTCATACTTATATACATATAATGTCATAAAAGTCATGTTATTTTTAAAAACATCATTTTTCACTATTTATCCAACAATCATTATTTTTTGAAAAATCAAAAAAAATAATATTAAGTAAATATAAATATTATTATTAAAAAATTAGTGTTCATTTTTTCAAATTTAAATTATAAATTTTATAAATTTAACTTATAAATAAAAAAGATGAGATATAATGAAAAGCTGATTTTATAGGAAAACAGGTTTTTTAGAATATTAACCATTCTCATTAATATTTACTATTATTTATTAATTATATTATTGTTAACCAATTATTCATATAAAATATATTTTATCAACATTAATCACAAGTTTCTTGAAATTGAACTGCATATCTTATAGAAATGCAATATTTAGATAAATTCATTTTTAAACATAACATGACCATATTAGTCATTTTAGCTATACCATTTGGATTTAATTTATATTAAACGTATACTTTATGTTATTTATATAAATATTTCATAATTGGTTACTCTTATTTATTCCTGATAATTCAACAGCTAAGTTTTAATGATCTAAACATACCACGGTTCCATTTTTGTTTGGTGTTGTGTTTGGAACCAACTATCAAACACATTTACTTATTTGAAAGTAATCATCTATGAAAATTTTGGGGTGTTACATTCACCCCCCCCCCCCACAAAAATATTTCATCCTTGAAATTTTAGTCACCACATACTAATTAAATTGGGCGAGGGTACTATGAACATATTTATCATTTGGGATATAAATTCTAATACAACATCTACCTTACTCTATTAATCTATATAATGTTACTTATATTTCTTCAAAAAAATTATATATTCATAAAATAATATACTCAAGGATTTATATACTCTAAACATATATTCTATATTTAATAAATTTTCCAACACCATTTGAATCTCCAAGACATTAAACCATATCAAAACTATATATCCTACCATAAATTAACATTATCATTAACCCTTTAATGGTATAAAATCACAAACCAACCAAAATATAAAAAAATCCCAAAAATTTAATGAACTTATCCAAAAATATCATGATTCAACTATCAATCCCATGGTTACCAATACAATCTAGATTAATTTTTTTAAATCAATCAACATATTTTTATCATAAAATCAAGCATGCATTAAACCTATGAGTTATCCATATCTCAATCATGTGTTCTCCAATAGCTATCCCAGTATTAGAAACTTGTTATAAAATCACGTTTCATGTTTGTTGACACCATTTAATATAGATTTCAAATTGTTAAAGTATAACTACTAAATAAAAATCCTTATATGTCTCAAATAATCCTCATAACATTTATAATATACCATAATATGATTGATAAATATCAATCATTAATGAGAATATCTGTGAGTATTAATATTTAATATCTATTAATATATTAACCTCACTACCTTATGTAATACAAGGAAACTCACTTTTTTCCATAATAATAAGCATATACTAAAACAATTAACCATTTAAGTATTCTCCCTTATTTAGTTATATGACATAGTGGATTCTAGATACATACCTTTCCCATATTCATTTTTTGATCTTGTTTCAACAAAATACTAAAACCAAAATGGCTATGATAATATCAAAAATATGAATATAAAAACATTAATCAGAATATGTATTACCTTATGACACCTTTTTTTAACATAGAATATATTTTAATCAACATATGACTCTGTTTATTCAATACCTGTTTATCCATTATTATTTTTCAATTAGTTTTTCTAAAGAAATTAGTTAACATCATTTTTATATCCTTCATAATGGTTCGTAAAGAGAATTTCATTAACAAAATAATATTCCATAAGAGTTTCAAACTAGATATGAAGTTAGGACTATTTATTATACACCATTTGATTATTGAATTATTACTCAATCCAACCTTTGGGTGTTATTACCCCTAGGTACATCTATGACAGGCCCTACATCCAACTATAATATCCATACTGAGATATAATTACTATAAAATTCACATACTCAAGGCTTTACGAAAACTTTAGGATTTCATCCTATACATTGAATTATTCCTAGTATTTTTACTGAAGTTATCTTATACCAATATCCAAAATATTAAATATTACCTCAACTAACATAAAGAGTTATCTATACCCCTAAAATTATAATCAACCATAACTTATCAACCCTTAAATTAACCTCAAAATAAATCTTAATATCCAAATTTACCTAAACAAAACTCTGATACCAAATTTGATTCCCCAAACCCATGCTTCTAAATCTTGTTCCATATACATATACTTTACATACTAGATTTGATAGCTTATGTACATCCCTAGACATTAAAATCCCATAATTGCATGATATAAAACAAATATTTCTTTATATATTCCTAAGATATTTTGGGTTTATATATTTATATCATTGGGAAAAACATAAATTAACAAAACCCATTTCTTTCTTAAATAATGGGTATATTTTACACTACATAAGAAACTACTTAATCAATAATAAATCTTTGACATATCCTATAAATTCTCCACATAAGCTATCTTATTGTACATATTATGTGTAATACTTTTATTCATAACCTAAATAAATGGAAACATAATAATGGGTGAAATAAAATGGTCAGTAAATAAAAACATGAAACTAATGAAATCATGGTATAAACATGACATAAATTTTATGACAGGTATAAGTAATCATCATAATTTTATAATCAACTGAAATTGAGGGAATAATATATCCATGGATTGTAATTAAAATAAGTAAATCACATGGATAAAAATGACTAGTTCCTTATTGATTAAATGTATAATATCGTACACCTAATTCCATACCATTAGACAATACGTCATGATATTAGACATCATGATCTTACTATCATGGAAATATAATGTTATGGGTAGGCATATACTAAAACACACAAAAAAGTTTGTCTCATGAGAACTACCAATGTATCAAGGGGATATATAATGTTAGGCCTAACCTGTCATGGTTTAAAGTCCAACACATTCATCAGATAATAAAATGAACGAACAATTTATAATCAACATTTCTAATAATCATCCATATTTTAATAACAAAATATAGAACATAAATACAATTTCTTAAGTAATAAATTGGATAACATAATCATAGCTAATAAAAAGAAAGAATTTTGATGGTTAAACAATATATAGTCCACTTTCTAGTAATCATCCTTATTGGAATAATAACATAAAGAATGATAATACTTTTCCTCATGTCAATAAAAGGAATAATGTGATCATAACCTATATCATGACCTAACCCATTGAGGCCTAGGACGGGAATACCCCAATACCACCTACAATAGTTCTGGGGATGGTGAATAGAACCAAGTAAGAATATTCCACACATGAGAGACAATATCCTAATGTACATACACACAGACACACATCTATAAGACCATACAATTTTGAAATGTAAAAAAATGAATCTAATGCATGCATACATAAATAATTCTATAATCAAAGTATGTCAATAATGTACTTAAATAGATAAAGGGTAAAAATGCATACCCATCCAAAAACTACAGAGTGTTTAACCTACTTAGAAGGAGGAGAAAAATATCAAATGAAACCACCCAAAAAAAAACCTCAGCCTGTCTAGCCCAAACTATGCCCCGCCTACTCCTTGTTCTCCCATGACACCATAAAAAAGAATATGCATCTACATAATACACAACACATGTTGTAAGAGACCATATAGGGTTGATTATAACTATACACGGTAGGAAGCCCTGATAACACTGAATATAAATAATCAAGAGTGTTTATCTCGTAACAAGAACATAGAAATCAATGAAAAAACCAAATATACTCAGGAAGGACACTATGCCTCCAGACCGTCTCAACCAAACTACCATCCATATGATTCTACTCAATGCTTCTAGGAAATGGTCATTTTGGGGGAACCCACTCCATAACCCATTTTATAACCAAAGACACTCATCCAGTTGGTCATGATCATTTCCCCAATCTAAGGAAACTCACTGGTCTCTGAAGATCTCGATACTCAGATAGGGGATCAAACCCAAGACTACTGGGGGACACCACAAACCCAATCTAGATCAACCTGCTATGTAAGAGATCAAATACCAATAATAACACTAACCCTAAAGAAATTCCCTTATATATGTAAGATCAATGCCCCATGCATTAGGGTTACACTAATTCCAAAAACCTCAAATAGGGTATAAGAAGGAATGATAGAGGACTGCACTCTAGTCTCATGGAGGGACACCAAAAACTCTATTTGAGAATCATCCTCCATAGGGGATCATAATTCAAGGATATGGATACAATGTTCTTTTGTAACTTTTAGGGGATATACCAATGGAACACACTCAAGTGATACTAGTCCAAAATGAAGAAGTGAATTTTTCCAAACACCATCAAAGGTGGTATATAGTGTGTACTAAGGGTACACAACATGTCTAGAAAAACCAAGGTCTTCCCATGTGATTCTATCTTACACAAAATATAAATATAGATATACATGGCATGTAAGGATACATGATGTTTAGAGGTATTTTGGCACACTACCTATGTCATCTGTTCATGCCCATATACTTTTGTTTATTTCCTTGTACCAACCCATGCACACCTGGTCGTGTTTGAGTACATTAATATTCTCATGTAATCCAACCATGTCTGCATACCCTGGCCTACAAATTCCCATGTATCCTCTAATATTTGCATTGATCTACCAACACAGGTCATATGACATGTGATAAGTGTCACAGAATGTGTGATCATTTCTTCTTTGGAGAAACCGTAGAACTGTAGCCAGGGGCCCACACAATGTATAATCTTAGATTCCACACTATATAACCCAAAAATTTACAAAACCCATAGGTTATCCCTTGAGTCATCCATCCATTATTCCACTACCATGATTCTATCTATTAATCACTAATTTTAGGTCATTTGACCCTCCTATCACCAATGATCTAAATCTGGTCTTCAAATCCACTCATCAAACTCCACTGTCAAGTCTTGCAATTTCGTCTACATGTAGATCCAGGAATAAAAATAATCGTACGTCTATTCTGATCAACCTGTAATCACCCTCCATCATCGTCGCTCCTCGATCTCACCCTTTTTTAGAACCACACCCAGAATAAAGAATCGTTGCATCGATGAACAACCACACAATGATCATACTCATTTAACTATGGTCCAAAGAAATTGATTGTGATGAATGTGCTAAGAAACAGAGGAGAAATCCATAAACCACAAACATGAGTAATGAACCTCATCATTATTATTTTTTTCCTCAATCCTTTGTTGAAGAAATAGATGAACAATGAGGGAATAATAAATGCACAAATAAATCTACCATAAATAAATCAATCGTTGATGTATGAATAAATTCTTGATTGATGAATTGATTCATGTTTAATCAACACAAATAAAAGGAATGTAATAAAAAAAATCAAACAACCTATTTGGGTTTTAGATAGATTGTTGATGAAGAACTATCATGTGTTTTCATCCTTAGTGAGATCCAAGATATTTGATGGTTCAATGATCCCTGATATTGATCTAATCTGATGTCGTAAACCAATGATCCTCCCACAGCTCCCCAAAAACGGCTCCTCACAATCCCTAGATTAGGAGTTTAACCTAATGTATTTAGTTATATCCATGTTTAAATAGAGGATTCTAGGTATATGTTTCAAAATAAATAAATAATTAGTTAAATAAAATAATTTCATTATTTGTGCTCATGATAGAACTTTACCAAAATGCTCAATGCTGACAAAGATTATGCCACACCTAGGGTAATGACCATGCTCTAAACTCAACATAAACCTTTTATTTCTGATCTGATTTTTGGTTTGGTAGTTATTCTACTTTCTTAGTAAAACTTCACTCATGTGATATAAACATGTTTAATATTTTTCAAATATAAATTCAAAGCTCATCGGGCCTTAGAATATCATGTTGTCTCATCTCCTAGCTCAAAAAATAATCAATATAATATTATAAAGTAATACATTGAAAAATACTAGTCGTTACATTCTCCCCACCTTTGGTATTTTTATCCCAAAAATCATAAAACCTACTCAAAAAGATGAGGGTATTGAGCTCACATATGGATCTACCACTCCCAAGTGCTCTCCTAAAGATTCACATGTTACCACAAAACATGAACCAGAGGAATTGATCATCCATGAAGGATCTTATCCCATCGATCCTAGATCGTTTTTAGGTACTCAGTAAAGGTATATCCATCCGCGATATCTATATCAACCCATTAAATAACATCTGATGAGTCATTAATTTATCTCCTTAGTTGTGACACATGAACGATTTCATGTACTTGGTCTAACCATGGTGGTAGAGATAAATGGTAGTCCACCTCACAACTCTATATAGTATCTGGAAAGGGCCAATGAATATCCGACATAGATTTCCGCCCTGGCCAAATATCCATAATCCACATTGAGTTAAGACCCTCATGAAAACATGGTCTACATCCATGAACTCTAAAGGTCTCCTTCATCATCCCACATAGAACTTCTGACAGCTTTATACAGTCCTCATATTCTCATATATAATCAACACCTTGTTTATAGTAGCTCACACTAACTCTGGTCCCATTTGTGCTGACTCACCTAGATAATTCCAATAGAGTGGTGTCTGGAATTTTCTCTCATAGAAGTCCTCAAGTGGGTTCATACCAAAGGTTAATGGTAGTTATTATTGTACACAAACTCCACCAAGGGTAACTGATCCTATGAACTATGGTAAAAATTCAACATGCAAGCCCATAGAATTTTCTCCAATACCTAAATATTATGCTTAGTCTATCCATTAGTCTTGGGGTCAGTCACCATGCTCAAGTGTAATCAATTCTAAAAGGCCTCCTAAAATCCTCTCCATAATTGCAACATGAAGTGAGCATCGTGGTCTAAAACAATCATTGAGTTAACTCAATGGATCTAAACTACCTCCTTCATGTACATGTATCCTAATCATTCTATTTGACTCTTCTCTCAAATAGGAAATAAGTGGACCAACTTGGTGAGTCAGTCTATGATCACCTAGATGGAATCATGTCCTATGGACATATGTGGAATCCCCATCATAAAGATAATGGATGTCCCATCCCACTTACACTATAGAACCTAAGGGGTTTAAGCTAAATCCATTGGAACTTGGTTCTTACCCTTCACCTGCTGACAACTGATGCACTAAAATAAAAAACTTGTAACACATATCTACAAGCATGGCCACTAAAAATGACATCATAGGTCTTGGTACATCTTCTCAGGACCTGGATATACTTCAAAATGGGATTTACAAAACTCCCTCATTAACTCCTCCCACAACATCAATGGTACCATCATATATCCTTTGAAATGGATAATATGCTCCCCACCATTAGAAAATCCATCAGGAGTACATCAAGTGGATAACTGGGTACATAAGGTATCACAGTCAGTGTCTCCATAATAATAATCCATAACATGATATAAAAGTAATGGGGTAATAAACATTGATTGAATATATGAAGAACCATCTATGTCCACTAATGACAACATTAATTAGGATAAATACTCTGATGCCTCAATAAAAAACTATGAACAATATCTCATATTGAGAGTGTCTACCACCACATTCCGATTCCCAAGAGTATATAAAATTTCAAAGTCATAGTCTTGGAAGAACTATATCCATAATCTCTATATCATGTTATGATTCTTCTAATAGAATATATACTTGAGGATCTTCTGCTCAGAGTATATGATAAACCAGTCACACATAAGGTAGCGTCTCAGCATATTTAGGTTTCATACAATATCCTATAGCTCAAGATTGTGCGTCATGTAGTTCTTCTTGGGTGGTATCAACTTCCTAGACCCATAGGAAATCATTTCATGCCTCTGTATCTAAACAAAACCAAGTCTGGTCCCTGAGTCATCACAAAACACTATGTACTAGACACTCCTCTAGAAATATCAATATGGGAGGTGCTTGTAAAACTCTTCATTAACTCCTATAAATAATAATATAACCTTTCCACCTACATGAATGTTTTCCTCTTTGTGTCAAATATACTAAAGATACTACAACTTTGGAGAAATTGGGTACAGAACTCTAATAGTAACTTAACAACCCAAGTAAAATTATCACCTTAGTAACACTCTTGGGTGGATCCCAAGATAGAACAGCCTCAAGATTCATTGGATCCACTGCCACTACTACCTCTAAGATGAAATTCTGAAGTAAGTGGACCTCTTGAATCCATAACTAACACTTTCAGAGCTTCCCATAATGAAACTTCTCCTGGAGTGTGTCTAGGACCATCCTCATGTATCTCACACTCTCCTACTCCGAAGTTGAGTAATCTAGGATTTCATTGATGAAGACCACCAAAAACCGGTCTAAGAAAGGCTAAAATATCTGGTTCATGAGTTTGATGAACATTGTTGGGGAATTTTTCACAATTAAAGGCATCACCAAGTACTCATAGTGACCATAGAAACATCTGAATATCATCTTCGGTATATCCTTATACCATACTCACAAATAGTGATAGCCTGATCTAAGGTAAATCTTAGATAATAATCACACCGCTCTCAACTAATCGAAGAGTTCATCAATCCTATATAGTGGATATTTACTCTTCACGGTCACCTAGTTCAAGAATCGATAATCCAAAAATATCCACAAGATCCCTTTTACCTTTTTGGAGAACGACATCGGGGCTACCCAGGGGGAAACACTAGGTCTCACAAATAACTTCTTCTACAAGTCCTAAAAATATACCCTTATCTCATGAAGCATTGTAAGAACCATCTGATATACTGGTGTAGACATTGGGGTCATCCTAGTTTATAATTAAATGAATAATACTAACTCTTTATGGGGAGGTAATCCTGACACATCCCCGTACTCCACTGCTATTTTAGGAATCGGGTAGCCCATATAATCAACTTATCCAAGAGTCATGCAAGACAATTTGTGAGTAATAAGCTGCACTCACTTATTCCTAAGCCTATCCTACTTCTATATAGTTTCATTTTCACTCATAAATGAAAACCTCATCCTATTACCATAGACACACTGCATCCTATTCCTAAAATAGATAATTTGGTTATAAACTATGGATAGGAATTCCATACCTAAGATGATATCATAAGGTATCATCACTCCTATAAAGAGATTCAATACAAAGATCTTACCTCTAAATGTCATATTCCACTATCGAAAGAAGTGTGAAATCGCTTAGTCACCTCTTTCTGGAGTCTACAAGCACAAGGGTCTAGCAAAAGGCTCAAACAGAATATCTAAGTCTCAAACCAAAGAAGTGGAAAGAAATGAATGACTTTCACCAGTGTCTATTAGTACTACAACTAAGGTAGAAAATATAGAGATCATACCTCATATCATCCATAGAGCCTCATGGTCATAGTCCTCCATAGCCTTTATTTATCTTTGTCCCTAACCACTACCTCTCTGATAATGGAATGGACCACCTGGGGTGGTGGTGGAAATAGGTTAAACCTATGACCACCTCATAGTGATCTACTTTCCTCTCGTCTAGGTTTTCCACCCTACGGAACTTCTTTTTCATGCCTCTGTCTCTTCATGGAAAGTCTCTCAACCCACACTCGATCAACTATATGACGGTCCAGACAATCTCATGCAATATGTCTCTAACCATCATATGAGAAGCACCACCTCCCCCTCACCTGACTCAAGACATACTGATATCCATTCACCACTAATCCTTTATCGAGGGATCATCTCTTAAAGTGTATGATGCACCTAGATCCCTGAGACTATCATCGGCCAACTCCTGGTGAGGTCCTAGATTCATGGTTCCCACTACTAGCACCCACTTTTGGAATCTGATCTACTTGGAATTTTTTCACTACTAAGGACCTCTCAAGAACTCCATCATATTTGGTAATGAAAAGAGATATCACTAAAGCTCTGGTATCTCGATGTAAGCCCTAATCAAATTTTTGTGCTCTGAGGAATGAATATCACACCATATTCATGGAGTACCATGAGGGATCATTAAACCTCACTGACTACTCTACCACATTCATACTTCCATATTATTGATATAGAAGATACTGGATGCACACTGATCAAAATGTGGTTAGATAAAACTCCTCCCTGAAGAGATGCTCAAAGTTTATCTAGGATAGAGTTATCTCATCATGTGACTAAGTCACCAAACTCCACCATCACCCAATGGATACCTAAAGAAGAATCACTATGATTACTTCCATCTGAACTGTTGGCATACTCACAATGAGTAAAACTTGAGTTCCAATATAAATCTAGTCCTCATCCACCTGGGGGTCTAGATTACCCTGAAACCTAGGATTTCACTACCTCTGGAACTCATGTAGGGCACTCTTCCTTTGTGAATCCTCATTCAGAACTTCCAGCACTAAATATTTTTCAATAGGTGGTGTTATATCTGGTAAACCACTCTAAGTTACTATTTTCTATACAGGCCCTTATACTGAAGCCTCTTCACTCATAGGATCATCTTCATGATCACGTATTGGAATCCTGGATGACTATATTTGTGGAGGCATCCTCGAATAAACAATATGTAAAATGATCAAAGAGTATATCTTAGGAGATGAATCAAGATAAGATACATTTATCAATGATTCTCCAACAACCATTTTTGACATGTACTAAGTCAAAAAGAAAGTTGTTAGAGCCTTGGTGAATGAATAGATCAACCACCGCACCAACACCGGGTTCCCTAGCCTAAAATCTAAAATCAAAACACTTTCACACCATTACCAAAAATCCCAAGCCAATCTCACATAATATATTCCTAAGGTAAAATTTACTCCCTTGATACCAATTTTTCACAACCTGACCCACTGAGGATTGACCCACAACTACCTAAATCCTACCTTCAATAGACCATGGGTTCGTAACTAGCACCAAGTAGGCATATCCCACACATGAGAGGAATTATCTTAATGATCTTATAAAAACTCTCACATCCCCATGACTATACAATGATGGAATTTTAAAAAACTGAAATTAATCCAAGAATTCATCTATAAGTCCAAAATCAGAGTATATCAATAATGTACTGAAAGAGATTAATTATCCAAATACAAGACTAAAAAACTATAGAGAGTCAATTGTACTCAGAAGGAGGGGACCACTATCAAATGAAACCACCTAAAAATACTTCAGTCTTTCTAGCCCAAACTATGCTCCACCTTCTCTCTTTTCACCCAAGACACCATCAAAATGTTCATCATCTGCATAATACACAACACATGTGGGAAAATCATATATAGGGGTGAGTATAAAAATACCCAATAGGACACCCTAAAAACACTAAATAAAAATCATCAATAGTATTAATCTCATAACATGAACAAATATTTCAAAGGAAAAACTAGATATAATCAGGAAGGACACTATACATCTAGGCGGTCTCAACCAAACTGCTATCCATAGGATTCTAGTTGATGTTTATAGGAAATGATCATTTTGGGAGAACCCACTCCGTAATCCATGATATCATCTGAGTCACTAATCCAAGTGGTCATGATCATTATCCCCCACCCAATGAAACTCACTGGTCATTGAATATCTCAATACATAGACATGGGATCACACCCAGGACAACTGGGGGACACCACAAACCCAATATGGATCAACCCATTATGTAAGGAATTATATGAAAATGATACCATGAAACCTATAGAAATGGAATTCTAGATGGAGGATCATCACCCCACACATAGGGATCATACTAATTCCACAATCCCCACTTAGGGTATAAGAATGAATCATAGAGGATCAAACTCAGGTCTCCTGAAGAAACACTACAAACTCTATCTGATACTCATCCTCCAAAGGGGATCAAAATCCATAGTTTTGGAAACAATTACACATCTTACCCTTGATGGGATGGACCAATAGATCACACTCAACTGATACTAGTCCAAACTAAAGAAACAATGGGATCCAAGCACTTTAGAAGGGGGTACACGGTGTGTACTGGGGATACATGGTGTATCTAGCCAACCCATGGTTTGTCTGTGTTCTTCCATCACACATGGAATGTAGATCTCTATATACACGACATTTAAGTAAGGATAAATGGTGTGTAGAGGTCTTCTCTCACCCTACACATTCCATTTGTTTGTCCCCATGTACTTCTGGTCATACATGTGCACCAACCTATGTACATATGGTCGTACCCCTGTGCCTCAGCCTTCACGTGAATTGGTATCCTCCAAGGCACATGTCGAGTCGCCGTATCAGGTCACGTAGTGTGCCACAGGTTTCATATAGTATTTGATCTTTTTTTCTCTATAGAAACTCGAGTGCCACAACCAAGGCCCCACATGGCATGTGATCCCGGATGACACACCGTGTAACCCAAAAAATTACAAAACTCACAATTTCTCCTCTATGTCATCCAATAATGTTGAATCCATCATTTTTCCAATTGAGAATCATGAATTTGAGGGTTTTTTATTATTCCATTACCGGAGATCTAAATTTGGGATTTGAATCTACATGGGAAAAACCAACATCAAGCCATGACATCACTACCACACATCGAACCATGAATAATGGGAATCATCGGTCCTTTATAATATAATTTTTATCATCCTAAATTGTCTTTACTCCTTGATCACACCCTCTACCATGAATTTCACTTGTGGTATTGATCTATTTCACTAAATAATAGTCTCACAATGATCATATACCTAGTATTCATCAAACCACGAGCCAAATAAATTACTTGGGATAAACATGTGAATAAATGGTGGAAAAATACATAAACCAAACACATGATGAATGAACCTAGATCATTTTTCATTTCATACTTGATCCATTTTTGAAGAATTAGATGAAAGAAGAGTGAATAATCTATGAAAAAATAAATCTACCATAAATAAATCACCTGTTGATGCACGATTCAATTTTTGTTCATAGAATTGATCCACATTTGACCATGATAAATAAATGGGATGGAATTAGAAAAATCAAACATCCTACCTAGAGTTTGGATCAATATTTGATGAATAATGGTCTTGTATTGTCATCATTGGTGAGATCCATTATCTTAAATGGCGCAATGATCCTCGATCTCAATCTGAATTGATGTTTTACACCAACGATCCACAAACAGCTCCCCTTCAATGCATCCCCTCAGGCAGATCTTCTCAATCTCTAAGTTAAGTGTTTAAACCTAGTTATTTAAGCATATCCATGTTTAAATACAGGATTCAAGTTTGTTTCATCAAAATAAAGAAATAAATAAATTAAATTTATTTATTTTATTATTTGTGCCTACAATAACACTTTACCAAAGCTCTCGATGTGGAAAAAGATGATGACATGCCTAGGGTAAAGCCCTTGTTCAAAACACAATGGTGGCCTCAGATGGCCAATATGAGCCTCTGTTCAAGATTTATTCCACTTTTTCAGGAAATCTAAATATGTGTGATATTAATATTTTTAATATTTTTAAAATATAAATTTTGGGCTCACTAGCCTCAGAATCTCACAATGTCTCAATGTCTAGTTTTGAATATAATCTATATAATATTATGAAGTGATACATGGAAAAATCAGAGTCATTACAACCTATCTAGATAAATAAGGTGGACGGTTAAACAATAGATAGTCAACGTACCAATAATCATGCATATTAGAGTTACAACATATGGAATAATAAAAAATTTATCCATATCAATAAAAGGGATAACATTTTTTCTAGGTGAACATTATCTAATCTAAATTATGAAAAATGTTACATTCACACCATTGATAGAGATGAGTATATGGATAATCCAATACATGGAATAATATGATCATAAGACATATAGATAAATAATGTGGATGGTTTCAAAAGAACATATCCCTAGTTTAATAAAGAAAACTTATAAGTATGTTTTTGTAAATTAAAACATCATTGTAAAAAATTATTTGAATGGTATCATACAAGAAGTGATCCAGAATCAAATTATATGATACAATGAGTTCAAAATCCAAATATATAAATATATATTATAGGATAAATTATGAAACATGAACCCTATGAGGTTAAATCCTTTGAATATGATAAGAAATACGGAATTAAAAATATAAAATATTTTTTAGAAAACATTTTTGACATTGATGTAAAAGATGAAGTTACGAGTCACTTCTAAAATATTTTTCAAAAGGTTGTGTTAAAACTCTATGAAAATAATTATTTTTAAAAAATGAATCTTTAATAATAGGTCCTCGAAAATAAATAAGTTTTATCTTGGATAAATGTGGAGATAAATACAAATCATATTAAAGAGAAAGGAAAACCCCTTTTTAATACTTTGATAATACCTTTTTTGAAAACCCACATCGTAAAAAGGTTAACAAAAACATCTTTGTATTATAACATGATTTACCGAAAAAGGATTATAAAATTATATATAATAAAATATTTGGGTTTTATAGCCCAAGTATATAATAACATAGTACAATATGAAACATTATAACTCAATGAAATGAAATTTGAGTTATCAATATCCCTTATAGGAAACATATTCCATGAACCATGAAGTATTTGAAAAGGGGATTATGCGGTAAAATTCTAAAAAATGACAGAATACCAAATAATAAAATAAATGGTATAATGTACCTGACTTATATTAAATAAGTTCAATAGAACAATCATAACTCAATGAATAAAAATTGAGTAACCAAAAATTCTTATGACTTAGGTAACACTTGATTCAAAATAAGTTTGAAGAAAACAAATTTCTTTGTCTTGGTATATCCAATGAGTTACAAGAAAATAAATTATATGTCATAAATGGTATATTCAATCAATATTACACTATAGAAATGAAACATGTTGTATAACATGTAACGTTTCTCAAATAATCAAAATTGAGACCAATAAGATCCTTACAATTATGGTATATTTTAAGTCGAAGGCCATATAATGAAAGAAAATGATATGGATATTAAAACCACATGAATTTCATGAATATATAAAAATATATTCATTAGTTAGTAATGAATCAACATAAAATAAATCATGGTGTGCAATATCAAACTTGTCTCATGAATTTAAAAATGAAACAAAGAAACCCTTACCCCTTATCTTGAATTCCAATAACATTATTTAACTTAATATATCACAAACATAGCTATATTAATCAATTAATTAAGAACAATATTAATATAAATTTTCATTTATACTATTCATATATATGAATTATATATATTAACTCTAGTTAGTTGTTACCTATTATCATTTTCAAGAGTAAGTAATCTTGATGTTTTTGAACTAGTTTCATTAAAATGACATTTTTATTCATTAGTACTGAAAATTGCATCATTAAAAGTTCAAAAAAAGTTTCTATAATAGTTGTTACATGATATATAGAAAGGTATAATTTTATTCTATGGAAGTTTTGGTAACAAAGCATGAAGATGAAATTAACAGCTATCTTGTTTCAGTGATTCTTAATGAATGTAGGGTGACTTCCTAATTAATGAATTACATATCCATATAACCATACCAAAAACAAAACAAAATACTTATATTGATATTTATAGCATATTATACTTGTAATTAATTTCCCATATTCATCCTTGATATAAACTCATAACATTTTTAAGAAGGTGGTTAAATCGACCCAAACATGATCATATGATGATTAAGGGATAATTATGTGGTGGTTTAGTTGTAATATAATTATACTGAAAGAATAATGATTTTATTTAGTGTTTATTAGTGTGATATATCATAATTGGAAGGAATTATAAGAAAATTAATATATTTTTAAAAAATCATAATATAAATAAAAATATTTTCCTCTTATTACGCTTGTTTTAAACAATTGAATTAATGATGATCATTTTTTGATCATATAAATAATAGGATCTTTGATTTATCATATCATAACCTTGATGATATAATAAATATATTATTCTCCCATTAAACCCATTATTAGGACCATCCATTATTGGTGTTAATGAAAATAAAAATGAAAATCAATTGTTCCACGGTGGAAGTAGTCCACACATACTCATGGATGATGATTTCATTTCCCATAGAATGAGAGAAATGTATATCATTTAATTATATAAAATAGGATATAAATATCATAATTATATATTAAATTTACAATTATGATTGTCCTTATAAGGTAGTGAATGAAAACAAAACACCTTGCATCATGGAGGTGGTAGTCCACACTACACACAGGTGACAGATTCAATTTCTTAATAGAAAAGGGAATGGTGGTTAATACTTGTAACATCGTTATAATAACTTACCAGTATAATAATGATAATTTTTCATTTTAATATGGTATAATATAATTTTTGGAATAATAATAATTTCATATAAATAAATAGAAAAAAATAAATTGTTAGAAATTTATACATCACTTCTTGGATTATCTCCATTGAAAAGGGGGTTGTGCCTTTGAGGGATAGTATTTAAAGAAGAAAATAACCACTTGAAGGTCAATAGGAATATACATTATAGTATTTATTATCATTTTATATGAACTAATGGGTTTTTTCTATGATTGGAAGTGAGGAGATGAGATTTATTTTATAAGTTAAAAGGGATGTCCTTTTTGAAAATACCAAAAACAATTCAATAATGGGAAGTAGTTATGAAGGAAAGTTGATCCAAAATTTATAAATAAAGGATAAAATAATATATAATGTGTAAAAATTATTCATACATCTATTTAAAACATGTTTTAAGCATGTTTTCAACTCATTACCATTAGATTTTTCACTTTTACCCTTTCAGCTATTACCACAGTTACTAGTTCTTACATAATGTAACTTGTCCATTATGCCAAGAAATAAAATTTTCCAACATAAATAATTTAAACATACTAATTCAAAATTTAATGTAAATCTTATTATATTTATTTTATGAATGTGATAAAAATTAATTTTAAAATACTAAATACATGTTGTATTAAAAATATTTTTTGGGAAAATATAAATTATGTTCTAAAATGTAAAATATGGATTTGTAAATCAATACCATTTTTTAATTATAAATTCCATCACAAAATAAATATTTAGACTTATAAAAATGTTTCATGAATTACCAATTCATACTTATATACTAATGATGTCATAAAAGTTATTTTATTTGTAAAAACAGTATTTTAGGTTATTCATCTAAAACCCATTTTTTTTAAAAAATCCAAAAAAATAATCTCTAGAAAATATTAATATGATGATTTAAAAAATAATGTTATTTGTTTCAAATTAAAATTCAAAATTTTAGAAATTTAACTTTTAAATATAAAAAGGTGAGATATAATTAAAAACTACTTTTATAGGCTAATAAATTTTTTAGAATATTAACCATCCTCACTTGTATTTCATATTATTTACTAATTTAATTATTATTAACAAAATATTCATATAAAATATATTTTAACAATAATAATCAAAAATTTATTGAAATATAAATTCATATCTCATTGAAAGGGAATATTTATAAAAATAAATTTCTAAGAATAAAATGATCATATAAGTCATTTTAGTTATACCAATTGAATTCCATTTATATTAAAAATATCATTTATTTTCATGCTATAAATATTTAATAAAATTTTTACTTTTATTGATTCCTAATAATTTAATAGCTAATTTTTAATGGTCTAAACATATCATGATTTTGTGTTAGTTTGGTGTGAATGTTGAGAAAGCTATTAAACTCATTGACTTATTCAAAGGTAATCATATATTAAAATTTTAGGGTTTTATAGTTATGGTTAGTGTTTAGATAAAGTTCAACATATGAACTCTAATAAATATATTTTGGATGATGTTTGTATATTTATTGACTATTGATAGTTGTGATATAGATAGTATATTCTTCCCAATGATGATCACAAACTCTCATCGATAGTCGATAGCCTCTTACATGTAGGGAGGTGTGTTTGGGGTATTTTGGTGCTCCTTCTTAGGTTGGAATTTGGGTTTTTAGGATGAGGTGTTAAAAATGGTATCAAATCCTTTTTTTCAATTTATGGGATTGGTATATTGGGAAGGATAGTATTGATGTTTGATATAGACCTCAGTCTAGTGTTTCATGAATACTTATTCAGTCGAAATTCCAAGTTACTAGGATTATGGAGTTATAGTTTCTGATTTTATCTATTAAGATTGTAATATTTATTCAATTATGATGTATTTATTTTATATCATGATTTTTATGTTCAAAATTATCGAATAAAAACTAGGAAGAGGGGTTGAATCAATTGTTAGCTTTTATATAAATTTCAATACTTTTAAAACTTAACAACTGAAGCCTGTTAAAGTTTATAATCTTATCAGCTTTTAGTTAATACCCATGAATGAGAAAGTATGAACCAAAGTAAAGCACATGATATTTACAAGTTTTGGCCTTGGTATGAGAACCTACATCTTTTCCATATCTACTCACATGGGACTATAGAAATTCACTAATTTGAAGAAGTGAATACAACTTATGTCAAATCCCATTAGAAACCTTTTATATATAGATAGGAATAATTATAATGACTCCTAAAAATTTAAAATATTTTATTATAAACAATTTGATCCATAAAATAAAAGACTACAAAAAAATTCCACATAACTCTATTTGGAACCTCAGTCTGATGAACCTGGGTCTGATTGCCTCATTTTGATTGTCTTATTATGATGAAACATTTTCTCAAACTTCACATATCAAATTCTATTGAACTAATCTATTTGATCCTCCTCGATCTGATCTTCCTTATTCCATTAAGAATGCTTTCAACTGTCTGATCTTCTAATGAGATCTTTTTCTGGAAATATAACTCTGACACAAATTATATAGTGCTCCATCATTTCCACTCATGTGAAAGGTTGAAAATTAAAAATGTATTGTGCTTATATTTATAGGAATCCCATAATGGAAAAGTATGGAAACTGAAAATCTTTTCTCACTTAATCAAATTAAAAAACATAGAGATCTATGCATATTTTAATTTCAACTTTGACCAGTTCAACTCTTCACTAATATTCTGTAATCTTATTAAGTCTTATTTGTAATCAGTCTTCTTATACTTCCTTACTTTTCTTCTGTATGATAAAACATCATCTCCTCGTTATGATAACACTTAATCATCTCATTATGATAGAAATTCCTAAGATCATTCTAAATTGGATTTCCTCATCAGAGTTAGTATGATTTAATTTACTCCTCGGAGTCAGTCCAATTGAATTTCCTCCTTAGAGTCAATTCGAATGAGTTTCCTTCTCAGATTCAGTCTGATTAACTTTACTCCACGGATTTAGTCTGATTGAATTTCCTCCTTAGATTCGATATTATTGACTTTTCTCCCCATAGTCAGTCTAGTGGAACATCCTCATCTTCTGCCTAATGGAGTCATCATAATAATGTAATTCTCATTATGATGGAAAATCCACTCTGCAACTTTTATGTTCTTCAAACCTCATCAGTTGTAACTCATTCAGACTTCTAAAAAATTGTATGTTTGGTACATCTAGATTTGATGAAACTATTTTCTTGATTCCTAGAACTGATAAAATATTAATGATCCCTATTTTTCTTCAAAATAATTAATCATGAGAGTTTTCATGATTTATAAGAAATTCAAGATTGTAAAATAACTGTCTGACTTAGGGTTAGAAATTTTAAGAACATTCTAACTCCTAACGTCACTATCTTCAATTCAACCTTATCAGTGAAATCTGGACTTTCTAATTCAACAACTTATTTCTAACAAACATAATTTCTGGTAGATCTGGAAATTCATTCTAATAGATCTGAGTCTAATGGTTCTTCTGATCAACAACTTTACATAACTTCATCTTCTAGATTCCTTACAACTTCTAAATTCGGTACTACTTAGTCTAAAAACCAAGGTCTGGAAACCTGTTTCTAGAAACCTATTTCTTGAAACCTATGTCCTAAAAACAACTTTCTAAACTATAAATTTTTTTATCCCCCTTTGTGTTTAGATTTTAACATTCAGAAACATTAAGTTGTCTTACAAAAACTCATTTCAATGGACCTAGTTTGATCCTAAAGAACAAAAACATTCTTTTACAAAAAGGTTAGTTGTTAAAAAATAAAATAAAAATTTAAAACAAATCATCATAAAGGTTCTTCAATCTCCCATTTTGAATTCTTGACAACACTTATTAATAACTTTTTCAACTCTCAAATTTTTTTACAACTCAAGGTATTCAATTTTTATCATAACAATGAATTTCTCAAAAGATAGTGTCATGATACCACACTACCGGATAAATTAATGTTTTTGTAGGAATTCTATCCCTTGGTGATAAGAAAGTTTTCCAGCTATTTTAAAATAAACTCCCACTCACTTGTATCTTTTACTCACTTTATTTCTCTCCCATTTTATGATAACCATTGCTTCAGATTCATAAAATAAAGCCAAGTAAAAACTCCTTATAAAGTAAAAAAGTTGTTACTTTATATCCCCTTTGACAATATAATTCAAATCACATTGGGGTAACATTATTATGGGGACTATAAAGTCATTAGAGAATTTTGAACATGAAGTTTAAATATCAATTCAAAAAACCTTTCTTTTGGAATTTCTTTTGTCGAGATATAAGTGATTTGATACTTTATTGTGATATACTCAAACAAAACATATCTAGTAGTAACATTCTATTTTTTAAGTGAAAATTTATATCAATTTTTTTTATCTTGAATGTTGAACAATATTTTTAGGAAGATCAATTGTACTCTAATTGTTTCAAAGTTTGTTAAATGCTTTAGAAAATTTTAATTTAAAATATTCTTGATGAACTTATATCCACAACATTTGTGAACAAGCCAGAGTAGCCACAACATATTTTTATCTGATTATTCTCAAAGTTACTAAACATTATTTCTTACTATTCCAACATACACAAAATTCACCCAAGAAAAATGTTCCTCTTGAGGTTGATTTTCTATCATTTTAATCTCCATCCCAAGCAGTATTATTATAACCATGAAACTTCATCTCATGATTTATTTTGGATAATAACCCTTGTGAATTTTTTTCTTTTTAATATCTTAGAATTATCTTTTCTTCCAACATATGTGTTTATTTTAGATTACTTTTATACCTGGAAAACAAAGTCACAACATAAAAAATATCAGACTTTGAGATCATAAGGTAACGTATACTTCCTATCATCTTTTTAAAGTCTTTCTAATTCACACTTTTTCTAGACTCATATATAATCATATTTATCCCCACTATGATAGAAGTAGAAATTTCCTTATATTATTCAATTCCAAACTTTTTTAAAAATTCCCTAGTATACTTTTCATGAGATAAGAAAATTTATTATTATTATTTTTTGAACTTGTAAACTGAGGAAGAATGTTAATTATCCTAAAATTGACATCTCAAAATTATTTTTTATTTCATCAAAAAATGTTTTACAATCATATTCTATATCCTCAATAAAAATTATATCATCCATATAAACAATTAATATTAGAGTTATAGAGTCAAAATCATTCGCATATAAGATATATCAACTTTTCCTTCAGAAAAATTCAACATTCTCAATTAATTTTCAAGATTATAATACCATGAACATGGATCTTATTTCATCCCATAAAAGGATTTATTCAATTTACAAAAAAAATTCATCTTCATCAATTAAAACATTACAAGGTTGTTTAATGAAAAAATATTCTTTAATTTATCCACTTTGAAATGATGACTTTACATACAAATGATGTAATTTTTAATTCTAGTCAGAATCCACTGCTAAAAACATTATAATAGTTTACATCTTCGAAACAGTGGAAAAGGTATCATCAAAACCTACACCTTCCACCTATGCATAACCTTTATAAACATTCCTTCATTATTTTATTGAAACTTATCCATGTTCATTCAACTTGTTTCTGTAAACTCATTTTGTTCTGATAACATTTTTACCTTTTGGACATGGAACAAGTTCCCATGATTCATTTTTCTCAATTTTATCTTACTCTTAATTCATAGAATTCACCCATTCTTTGTGTATAATAGCTTCTACAACTAATTCTGATTCAACTTTTTAAATGAGTGAAAATTTATTTTCTAATCTCAACTTCCTTCTAGTCTGAATTAGTGCCTTATAATTCCGAATAAATTTTTCATTATCAACATTTTTTTAATGTAGTAAACTTTATTGTTCCTCTCCACGCTTCACTTTTCTTATCACATGATTCATCTGGATCCTCATGCGCATTACTTTTCTCACTTTCATTTTCTTTGGAAACATACAGTTTTTCTTCCACAACATTCTCAAATTTTTTTTAAATAAGTTGGATTCTCAATAACGTTCACATAAAATGATTCCACCAGATTTTTTAATCATTTGTTCCAACATTTATAACTTCTTCCATTATGTGAATAAGCAATAAAAATTCCTTCTTTATATTTGACATCAAAATTTCTTAGATCCTAATTTTTTATTTTAATTAAACATGGACTTCTAAATAATTTTAATTATTTAAATAAATGTTTTTTTGTTATACCACATTTCAAAAGAATTCATGTTGAAATATGGTATCAAAAAACAAATGTTTTGAATATCTATAGTAGTATTAACAGATTATTTCTACTATAACTTTTAAAGTTTTTATTATGAAAACACACTTCTCCCCATTTCCACCAAACTTATATTATTTCATTCTACTACTCCATTTTTTTGGAGTGTAGGGAGAACTATACTAATGTTTGTTAATGTAACATCCCAAGTAAGTAATGAATAATAGATATTTTTATCTATGTCTTTTAATGATTAAGATAGTGTTGTAGAGGCTTAAAATGAAAATAAATACAATCTTATGCATGGAATACACTAATATTCTTAAAAGATTGTTTTACTGCCTGTTGATGGCAAACCATTTTTCAATCTATATTTTGACAATTTTATAAACTATGTTTGTCAAAATAAACTTATCCTTTATGATTGGGGCATCAAAATTTACCTTGTGTGAATTTCTGGTATTTTTCTAACAATGTTCATTTTTTAATGAATAGTGAAAAATACTGCATTTTACATCAAAACTGCTTTTTAATCTAATTTATTTATATGATTAGATTATGTTTTTAATTGGTTTTGAAGTGAAATTAGAATATATTTTTACCATTTAATCCAATGGTGTTCATTGGAATCAATTTCACTTTGAAATTAGACTTAAACTGGTGTCAATCTTTTGATACTTATTGTTTTGTAAAAACACGCTATTTGCTCTGGCAGCGGAAATTAATTATTAAATTAATTAATGTGACTTATATGATTTTAATTTTGAATTCGGAATATCAAATATAGCTTAGGGTGAATTTTTGGTAATTTTCTGAAAAACATCAATTTTTGATGAATAGTGAAACCACTAAGTGGTAATCAAGCAAACTGATTTTTCAGTTAAATGAAAGTTTACCACTAATGTGTATTGAATTTTGAAAATCCAACATACATGGTTGTCATTAAGAAGTAAAATGTGGTTCAATGAGATTAAAATAATTTTTTGGTGAATAGTAACTTATTAAGTTCTTAATCGCGATTAGTGGTAATTAGTGTAGTTTAAGGTATAAATAATGCTTTAATAAAATGAAATGACCTAGACACATGTCCCAACCTCATTGGTTGTGTCATGGCCGACCATGAAATGCCATGGGTCAACTTGGGGACCCCATGGATCCACTTTTGTTGGGAAATGGCATAAATTACTTTTTATTTAATGTTAAAGTGAAAATGACACAAACATAATATGTTTTACGAAAACAACTTTTAATTGGGGTTATACAAGTCCAAATTTTGATTATAAATAGTAATTGGAAATCTAAAAAGATTTACTATATCATAGTATTTTTTTTATAATTTTTAGACATTAAATAAATTAAATTATTTATGACATAATAATGATGCAGCGATGACATCATTATTTGACAATTTAAATAAAATGGAAAGATAATGTAAAATCTATGAACTACACATGGCCAAAACCAATTGGATTAGTGGATTTAGAACCCTTATCACCTTATACACGAATTATATCAATGTGGGACCTTTTAAAACCGAAACACATTTTCAAATAAAGTAATATTTCTTTACTTTCCAAAAGTGCCCCTCCTCTCCTCTTATAAAAGGCCCCCACCTCTACCTCATTTCACACACTTCTCAAGCCTTTGGATCAGCCAACCCCTGACCAATTACTCTCTCCACATCCCTCTCCTCATCCTAGAGGATTCCCTTTGGGCATAATCCTTTCAAAGGAAGACTTTAGGCTCAAATCAAAAGGGAGTTACACTTTTTAAGGTAATTCATTCTCTCATGCTCATTTGTTTTATTTTGTTTCTCCAACCCCCTAAACTCTTTTTATTTACTTATTTTGTAACAACACCAGTATCTTAAATATACTAGGATGTTGTTATAAGATTTATTTGAGCTACACTCCCACACAACTACATCAAATGGTTAAAGAACATACGGTTTCCGTGGATGGCGAAATTCTGCCTCCCGAAACGATGATTGTTCAATACTCATTTAACACCTTCAAAGGTGGCAATTATGATGTAACTATTTTTATATATGATATATAATATGTTTATGTTTTCCTTATGCTTCTGTTCTTTTTTCATTTTGGGCATACCTTTATGGTTCCCATTATGGGTAAACACGATATCTTCACTTTAGGAAGTGCGGACTACCGCCCCCTAAAAGTGATTTGATTCGTTAATACCATATGTGGGATGTGTAAAGGATAAAGTTAATGATATTATATATTTTATTATACTGGAATTATAATATACTCTTATATCATTATGATTCCATTCCAGAAAATACGAAATAGAAATGGAAGTAGCGTTCATGCGTACGTACGGCTTACCGTCTCCATGAACGGTGCATTTCATTTCTTACCTCTAAATGTGATGTAATATTATAAATACATGTATATGCTGAATATATATGATATATATGTTATCCAAAACATTAATTTCATTCTGGATATAATGAAACTTTGACCAAATTAACAACATGTAAGTGTAAGAGGTCTATTTTTGACTTAAGAACCAAATACCGACAAAATAAACATTATTAACTTAAATGAGTACATGATGTTCATAACATGGTATAAAAGGAATAATGAACTTGAAAAAGGTTCATAAGCAAGTAGATATTAACTCAAGTTTATTATTCAGGACATTAAAGAACGATCGAGTCAAGTCGGATACGAGGTATGGGACTTCGTCTCAATCTCCTTTCATTGAGGCATATTTTATTTTATACACAACTTTCTTTTATACGGTGTATAAACCCCTTTGACTTCTACGTTTATTCAAAAGGAATCTTTTTTATACGAAGCGTTTACTAAACGACAAAATGGAATGTTTTGTCGTACGTATGCGGCGACAACGACTTCTCCGCCGTGGTGACCGTTATTTGAGTTTCGGCTTCCTCTACAAGCCATACTTTTTAAAAAAAAAATAAATACCATGTTTTACTTTGGTATTGAAAATGGCTTTCATAATGTTTTTATTATATCAATGTGTTGTATTGATATCTCGTGATTGAAATGTGGAAATGTTATGTTTCCTTTATGCATGTTTTATGTGATATGATTATGTTATGGTTCTTGGGAATTATTATGAATACGGGTGGTTCCGTGATAAACTAAGGGCGGGTGAGCCAGTTATAGCTCTCCAATGCATTGGGTAACGCGAAGGAGTGAAACGTTAAGGTTTCTCCGAATAAATTTTAGGTAATATACTGTGATGGGTATTCCAAACGTAACCAAGAGGGTTACTCCCTACGTAAGAATGTTATGAATGCCTCAAGTTACCTTTATGTCTTATGATTTCTATGATTTATTCATGATTTTATAAGGTATGTTAAAGTGCCTATGTTTTATGGGTAAAGTATGATTTCATTCTTATGTATATATGAACTCATGTTTCCTTTCCATGTTTTTTTTATATAACCCATACTGATTTTTTATGCTCATCCCAAGTTTTTGAAATGTTTTTCACAGGTCAAGGGAAAGGTACATGATAAGATGATAGAGTCAAGGATGTGTCAATAAATAATCCATGTTTTATTTTAAATGTGTTTCCATTGATGGAAATGAAGAATATTATCTTTATGTAACCACTTTGTTTATATGTGGAATGTAAAGCATGTTTTATGATCTAATTCTCTAAAACTCTAAACCCGAAAAGATCCTCAATGTGTAATCTTGTAATAACTCAAGATTAAGTAAGGTTTAAGGCTGGGGCCTTATAGTTGGTATCATAGGACGGTTTAGATAACTTTAGGAGTTATAATTCTATTAAATGATTATCCAAAAATAATTTTTTTTCGAAATGATATAGCATTTAAAGATTACCATGTTGCTTCATCTAAGACATGTTTGTTCAGAATGGTTTTCCGCAGAGGAAACAGGGAAGCAGTGCTAGGAAGGCATACAGAAGGAAATAACCTTCCGAATCAGCATCCAGAAATGGTCGGAATTGGAACTGAACAGTTTGTTGCAGTAATGTCACAGTTGACTCAAGCGATAAATGGAGGTGGTATCCATGCACGAGATCAGCCAGATCAACCACAGAGGAATATGTCAGTGGTGGAACATTTCATGAGGCAACATCCACCATCATTCAGAGGATCATCTGGCCTTGTGCTAGCCGAAGGGTGGATTAAAGCACTGGAGAAGATTTTTGATGTCATGGGGTGTTCAGACAATCAAAAGGTTAGTCTTGCTATTTACCGTTTGGAGGGTGAAGCAGATCAGTGGTGGTCTATGGTTAAAAATATCAGGGACGCCGATGAGATTGATGCTCTTGACTGGGATGAATTCAAAGGTATGTTTCTTGATAAGTATTTTCCTAAGGCTGTTCGACTTAGGATGGAAAAGCAATTCTTGGAATTGAGGCAAGAGGAAGACTCAGTGGCTGCCTTTGAAGAAAGGTTCACTCGATTGGAAAGGTATGCTCCAAATTTTATCCGGGACCTTGATAGTAAAATCAATCGTTTCTACTCAGGATTAAAGCCAAAGTATCGAAGGGCATTAGTTTCTCGTGAGTTTAAAAGTTATGAAAAGCTTGTTCGATGTGCTGAGAAGGTGGAAATGGAGTTTGCCGATGACCAAGTTTTCTATAACAACCAGCAGAAGAAGAGACCGAGGTGGTAGGAGAAAGGTAAGAATTCTTCAAAAAAGTCTGATGGTAAGAGAACTAAGTTTCCAGTTTGTGATAAATGTGGCAAAAGGCATGCTGGGGAATGTCTTCTGAATTCTGGGAAGTGCTACCAATGTGGTAAGATGGGATATAAGGCTTGTGATTGCACTGAAAAGGATCAAGGTGAATGTAAGAACAAATTTGATTTACAGTTAGTGAAATGTTATAAGTGCAATGAGATGGGTCACTATGCAAACGAGTGTCCGACAAGGAGCTTGAGTGATGGGAAGCAGTTAGACTATAAGCAGAAAGGGGTGGTGAAATCCTTTGCAACTACTTCAGCAGATGTTGGGCCATCAAATTAAGTTGTATCAGGTACTTTGTTTGTTTTTTCAGATTATGCCAGTGTGTTGTTTGATTCAGGGTCTACACATTCTTTCATCTCTGAAACCTTTTCTAGTAAAATGGGAATACCATCTCAAGAAATGACTCCTGAACTTTTGGTAAAAACACCCGGGGGAAGTGTCGAGGCAAAAAGAATTTATAAGAATCTTCCTATCCTTATCTGTGGAAAGAACCTACTTGCAAACCTTATTGTTCTACCTCTAGTAGAATTTGATGTTATCCTGGGTATGGATTGGCTCTCAATTTACCATGCTAAGATTGGCTGTAGAGCTGAAGAAGTTTCTTTTCAGAAAGACTTTCAGTTTGTTTACAAGAATGAACCCTTAATTTTGATAACATATCAAGAGGCCGAGAAACTTGTAAAAGATGGAAATTAATGTTACCTAGCACACGTCGTTGAAAATAAAGGAACTGTTCAGATTAAGGACGTGCCAGTGGTAAATGAGTATCCTGATGTTTTTCCGGATGAGTTGCTTGGAATAATACCAGATCGAGAAGTTGAGTTTACTGTTGACTTAGTTCCTGATGCTAAGACAATTTCAAAACCCCCTTATCGAATGACACAAATTGAACTTTTAGAGTTGAAGGAGCAATTGCAAGATTTATTAGAGAAAGGTTTCATTAGACCTAGCACATCACCATGGGGTGCTCCTGTTTTATTTGTTAAAAAGAAAGATGGTTCTATGAGACTTTGCATTGATTATAGAGCCTTGAATAATATCACTGTTAAGAACAAATATCCTTTGCCTCATATCGATGATTTGTTTGATCAGCTCCAGGGAGCTTAGTTTTTTTCAAAGATTGACTTGAGATCGGGGTACCATAAGCTGAAGGTAAAGGAGGCAGATATTCCGAAGACCGCGTTCCGTACGAGATATGGCCATTATGAATTTGTAGTAATGCCTTTTGGGCTAACCAATGTACCTGCTGTATTCATGGACTTAATGAATAGAATTTTCCATGAGTTCTTGGATAAGTTTGTGGTGGTTTGCATTGATGATATTTTGGTGTTTTCTAGAAGTAAATAGGAGCATGAAAAACATTTAAGGGTTATCTTGCAAACCTTAAAAGAAAAGAAACTGTATGGGAAATTCAGCAAGTGTGAGTTTTGGTTGCAACAAATTTCTTTCCTTGATCACATTGTTTCTAAAGATGGAATAACTGTTGATCCTGCAAAAACAAAAGTTGTGGAAGAATGGCCAAGACCCACAAATGTAACCGAGATTCTTAGCTTCCTTGGTTTGGTGGGCTATTACCGAAGGTTTGTTAGAAATTTTCCACGGTTATCTAGTCCAATGACTAAGCTAACTCGGAAGGGTGTTAAGTTTATCTGGACAAAAGAATGTGATGATTGTTTTCAGGAATTGAAAAGAAGATTGGTGAATGCTCCAGTTTTGGCACTACCTTCCAAGAATGGTGAGTTTGTTATATACAGTGATGCTTCATTGAAAGGACTTGGTTGCGTCCTAATGCAGAATGATCAGGTAATTGCTTATGCTTCACGACAGTTGAAAACTCATGAGGTAAATTACCCTACACATGATTTGGAATTAGCTGCTGTTGTTTTTGCTTTAAAAATTTGGAGGCATCATTTGTATGGAGTAAAGTGTGAAATATATACCGATCACAAAAGTTTAAAGTATATATTCACTCAGAAAGAGCTAAACATGAGACAAAGGAGATGGCTGGAATTAATCAAGGATTATGATTGTACAATTCATTACCATCCGGGAAAAGAAAATAAAGTGGCTGATGCTTTGAGTCGAAAAAGTAATGCTTCATTAACAATGTTGTGGTTGGAACGTGATCCTTTGGTTAACGATTTGATGAAATTTGGAATAGAAGTTGTTGGTGCAGGAAGTCCTTCTGTTTTGTTTCAGGTATCAGTGAGATCATCTCTATCAGATAGAATCAAGCAAGCACAGAAGCAAGACAGTGAGTTGCAGAAAAGGGTAGAGCTGGTTCAGAAAGGTAAGTTTCCTGAATTCAACATTGATAATGATTGCGTTTTGAGATTTGGGAAGATATTGTGTGTGCCTTGTGATTCACAGTTGAAGAGAAAGTTGTTATGTGAAGCTCATAGTTCTCCGTTTTCAGTTCATCCGGGCAGTACTAAGATGTATAGAGATCTGCGGGAGTATTACTGGTGGGATGGAATGAAAAGAGATATTGCTGATTTTACTGTGAAGTGTTTGACTGGTCAGCAGGTTAAAGCAGAGCGGCAGTTACCGAAAGGGATGCTTCAGCCTTTACCAGTGCCAGAGTGGAAATGGGAAAATATATCCATGGACTTTGTTGTTAGATTACCAAAGACATCTCGAGGTAATAATGCAATCTGGGTTATTGTTGATCGCTTGACCAAATCTGCTCATTTCCTTGCTATACGAGATACTTTCTCTCTTGATCAACTTTCCCGTTTGTATCTTAAAGAGATAGTCAGGTTACATGGAGTTCCTCTCTCCATTGTATCAGATCGTGATCCCAGGTTTACTTCTAACTTTTGGAAAGGCCTTCAGAAGTCGTTGGGTACTGAATTAAATTTTAGTACAGCTTTTCATCCTCAATTAGATGGCCAGTCAGAACGAACAATTCAGACCTTGGAGGATATGCTATGAGCTTGTTCTATGGATTATCAGGGAAGTTGGGACCAACATCTTTCTTTGGTTGAATTTTCATATAATAACAGTTTCCATTCCAGTATACAGATGGCACCATTTCAGGCATTATATGGGAAGCGGTGTCGAACTCCAGCTTTCTGGGATGAAGTGGGTGAAAGGAAGTTGATGGGACCAGAATTGGTAGAAGAGATGGCAGAAAAAGTTCAGCTGATTCAGAAACACATGAGAACAGCTCAGAGCAGGCAGAAGAGTTATGCGGATAACCGGAGGAAGGATCTATCTTTCGAGGTAGGTGATCATGTTTTTCTCAAGGTTTCTCCTTGGAAAAGTGTGATGAGATTTGGTAAGAAAGGAAAGTTGAGTCCAAGGTTCATTGGACCATACGAAATTCTGGAGAGAGTTGGATCAGTTGCATACCGAGTGGCTTTACCTCCGAGTTTATCTCAGGTACACAATGTTTTTCACGTTTCGATGTTGAGAAAGTATATGCCAGATCCATCTCATGTTTTGAGTCCAGAGGTAGTTCAGCTGGAAGAGAACCTATCTTATGAGGAACAATCGGTCCAGATTCTTGACCATAGGGAGCAAGTGTTACGGAATAAGGTGATTAAGCAGGTAAAGGTTTTGTGGAAAAACCACATGATTGAAGAGGCAACATGGGAATCTGAAAATGCAATGAGGGATAAGTACCCCCATTTATTCGATAAGTAAATAAATTGCGGGGACGCAATTTTCTAAAGGGGGGAAGGATGTAACATCCCAAGTAAGTAATGAATAATAGATATTTTTATCTATGTCTTTTAATGATTAAGATAGTGTTGTAGAGGCTTAAAATGAAAATAAATACAATCTTATGCATGGAATACACTAATATTCTTAAAAGATTGTTTTAGTGCCTTTTGATGGAAAACCATTTTTGAATCTATATTTTGACAATTTTATAAACTATTTTTGTCAAAATAAACTTATCCTTTATGATTGGGACATCAAAATTTACCTTGTGTGAATTTTTGGTATTTTTCTGACAATGTTCATTTTTTAATGAATAGTGAAAAATACTGCATTTTACATCAAAACTGCTTTTTAATCTAATTTATTTATATGATTAGATTATGTTTTTAATTGGTTTTGAAGTGAAATTAGAATATATTTTTACCATTTAATCCAATGGTGTTCATTGGAATCAATTTCACTTTGAAATTAGACTTAAACTGGTGTCAATCTTTTGATACTTATTGTTTTGTAAAAACACGCTATTTGCTCTGGAAGCGGAAATTAATTATTAAATTAATTAATGTGACTTATATGATTTGAATTTTGAATTTGGAATATCAAATATAGCTTAGGGTGAATTTTTGGTAATTTTCTGAAAAACTTCAATTTTTGATGAATAGTGAAACCACTAAGTGGTAATCAAGCAAACTGATTTTTCAGTTAAATGAAAGTTTACCACTAATGTGTATTGAATTTTGAAAATCCGACATACATGGTTGTCATTAAGAAGTAAAATGTGGTTCAATGAGATTAAAATAATTTTTTGGTGAATAGTAACTTATTAAGTTCTTAATCGCGATTAGTGGTAATTAGTGTAGTTTAAGGTATAAATAATGCTTTAATAAAATGAAATGACCTAGACACATGTCCCAACCTCATTGGTTGTGTCAGGGCCGACCATGACATGCCATGGGTCAACTTGGGGACCCCATGGATCCACTTTTGTTGGGAAATGACATAAATTACTTTTTATTTAATGTTAAAGTGAAAATGACACAAACATAATATGTTTTACGAAAACAATTTTTAAGTGGGGTTATACAAGTCCACATTTTGATTATAAATAGTCATTGGAAAGCTAAAAAGATTTCCTATATCATAGTATTTTTTTATAATTTTTAGACATTAAATAAATTAAATTATTTATGACATAATAATGATGCAGCGATGACATCATTATTTGACAATTTAAATAAAATGGAAAGATAATATAAAATCTATGAACTAAACATGGCCAAAACCAATTGGATGAGTGGATTTCTAACCCTTATCACCTTATACACGAAATATATCAATGTGGGACCTTTTAAAACTGAGAAACATTTTCAAATAAAGTAATATTTCTTTACTTTCCAAAAGTGCCCCTCCTCTCCTCTTATAAAAGGCCCCCACCTCTACCTCATTTCACACACTTCTCAAGCCTTTGGATCGGCCAACCCCAGCCCAATTACTCTCTCGACATCTCTCTCCTCATCCTAGAGGATTCCATTTGGGCAGAATCCTTTCAAAGGAAGCCTTTAGGCTCAAATCAAAAGGGAGTTACACTTTTTAAGGTAATTCATTCTCTCATGTTCATTTGTTTTATTTTGTTTCTCCAACCCCCTAAACTCTTTTTATTTACTTCTTTTGTAACAACAACAGTATCTTTAATATACTAGGATGTTGTTATAAGATTTATTTGAGCTACACTCCCACACAACTACATAAAATGGTTAAAGAACATACGGTTTCCGTGGATGGCGAAATTCTGCCTCCCGAAACGATGATTGTTCAATACTCATTTAACACCTTCAAAGGTGGCCATTATGATGTCACTATTTTTATATATGATATATAATATGTTTATGTTTTCCTTATGCTTCTGTTTTTTTTCATTTTGGGCATACCTTTATGGTTCCCATTATGGGTAAACACGATATCTTCACTTTAGGAAGTGCGGACTACCGCCCCCTAAAAGTGATTTGATTCATTAATACCATATGTGGGATGTGTAAAGGATAAAGTTAATGATATTATATATTTTATTATACTGGAATTATAATATAATCTTATATAATTATGATTCCATTCCAGAAAATACGAAATAGAAATGGAAGTAGCGTTCATGCGTACGTACGGCTTACTGTCTCCATGAACGGTGCATTTCATTTCTTACCTCTAAATGTGATGTAATATTATAAATAAATGTATATGCTGAATATATATGATATATATGTTATCCAAAACATTAATATCATTCTGGATATAATGAAACTTTGACCAAATTAACAACATGTAAGTGTAAGAGGTCTATTTTTGACTTAAGAACCAAATACCGACAAATTGAACATTATTAACTTAAATGAGTACATGATGTTCATAACATGGTATAAAAGGAATAATGAACTTGAAAAAGGTTCATAAGCAAGTAGAGATTAACTCAAGTTTATTATTCAGGACATTAAAGAATGATCGAGTCAAGTCGGATACGAGGTATGGGACTTCGTCTCAATCTCCTTTCATTGAGGCATATTTTATTTTATACACAACTTTCTTTTATACGGTGTATAAACCCCTTTGACTTCTACGTTTATTCAAAAGGAATCTTTTTTATACGAAGCGTTTACTAAACAAAAAAAGGGAATGTTTTGTCGTACGTATGCGGCGACAACGACTTCTCCGCCATCGTGACCGTTATTTGAGTTTCGGATTCCTCTACAAGCCATACTTTTTAAAAAAAAAATACCATGTTTTACTTTGGTATTGAAAATGGATTTCATAATGTTTTTATTATATCAATGTGTTGTATTGATATCTTGTGATTGAAATGTGGAAATGTTATGTTTCCTTTATGCATGTTTTATGTGATATGATTATGTTATGGTTCTTGGGCATTATTATAAAGACGGGTGGTTCCGTGATAAACTAAGGGCGGGTGAGCCCGTTATAGCTCTCCAATGCATTGGGTAACGCGAAGGAGTGAAACGTTTAGGTTTCTCCAAAGAGATTTTAGGTAATATACTGTGATGGGTATTCCAAACGTAACCAAGAGGGTTACTCCCTACGTAAGAATGTTATGAATGACTCCAGTTACCTTTATGTCTTATGATTTCTATGATTTATTCATAATTTTATGAGGTATGTTAAAGTGCCTATGTTTTATGGGTAAAGTATGATTTCATTCTTATGTATATATGAACTCATGTTTCCTTTCCATGTTTTTTTATATAACCCATACTGAGTTTTTATGCTCATCCCAAGTTTTTGAAATGTTTTTCACAGGTCAAGGGAAAGGTACATGATAAGATGATAGAGTCAAGGATGTGTCAATAAATAATCCATGTTTTATTTTAAATGTGTTTCCATTGATGGGAATGAAGAATATTATCTTTATGTAACCACTTTGTTTATATGTGGAATGTAAAGCATGTTTTATGATCTAATTCTCTAAAACTCTAAACCCGAAAAGATCCTCAATGTGTAATCTTGTAATAACTCAAGATTAAGTAAGGTTTAAGGCTGGGGCCTTATAGATAACATGAATTCTCATATAAGTTTAAAAATTATTTCTTGTGAATTTAGTACAATTATTAGTTCTCATTTTCTTTATATAAACCCATATTTCATTTCCATCTTTTTTCTGAAAAGACCTGAATATTTCCATAGCCTCTGACTTGTGTTTCATAAACATGATGTTTTTTATCTGAGAGAAATCATCAATAAAAGTGATAAATTATAAATATAATTTTATTTATTAAAGTTTCATTGGCCCGTATAAATAAGAATAAATAATTTCAAGAGGTATGGTAGACAGAATCTCAAATTTATTATAAATTTTATTAGTCATCTTTCCTTTTAGAAAAGTAATAGCAGAAACATATTCCTCTTTTATTTTTAGTTATAGAAAATTCCATATTGCAATAACATTAGAAATATTTTTCATGTTTTTCTACCCAAGGTGGACAATTCTGTGGTGCCATAACTTTTTCTCATCTTCAACACTTAAGTAACAAGAGTTATTATATTATCAAATTTAGAAGAGATTCTCACTAGTCCTTTATACTTTTGTAATAACTTTTCCATTTTCACACTTTTAATTAACTGAGAATATTTTCTGAAGATCGCTTATTTTTTATCATCATAGAGTTTAATTACACTAATTAAGTTATTTTTTAGCCTATTAATAAATAATATTTCTTTATATTTCAAATTTTATACTTCAATCTCAGCCATTTTGATTCCTCTAATTTTTAAAGAACTATCATTCCCAAAAATAACAGTACCTCCTTCATGATTTTCAACATGTTACAGGATTTTTAAATCACCTATCATGTGTAAAGAACAACCACTATCAATGGTTTTTTATTTTTACTTGCTTTCAAATCATCCTAAATAAAAAAGTATCTTTATTCAACTTTCTTCTTTCCTGCTTATTTTTCATTTATTTCAAACAAAACTTTTCCTGGAAGAGTAGTCATAAATTAATTCGAAATATAAACCATTTGATCACATCTTCTATAAAATTATTCTAGACATTCAAACTGATTCTTCATTGGAACATTTTTAATTTATTAATAATTCTCTTTTTCAACTTTCATTAAATTAGAAAAGTTACTCATTCTACATTCACTATTTATTCCACTATGCTCAAAACTTATTTGGGGTAGAAATAAGTTATTCAAAAAATTATAATACCTATGACCATAGATTCCACCAAACCAAAAAAATAATAAAATCTTTATTTTCTTTTGACGTAATATCTTTCTCTGTATAAACACTGTTGAGGTTGATCACTTATTCATGCTCAAACAATATCTGGATGTGGAAAATCGTTCCTCTTGAGTGAGTTTTCATCTTTTTTAGATGAAATGGGTTTCTCACATTCTTTTTCCACCTAATATTTCACAACACTTTTCCAAAACCCAAAAATTTAGAGAAATCATATAAAACATGTGTTTGGGTGGGTGCGGATTTTACTTGATTCTTGATTTCTTCTCTCTCAACAACTTTATAATTATTATATTTTACTTATAAATATTTGTTAAAAATTTCATTCATATTTCAATTGGTATTTTTTTACTAAAAAAGTTTTTATTGATACTTTTTATCTTCGTATTCCTTGGAATCCAACTTTTCATTGAGATCATTATCCATGTTTCCCTATTCAATAATGATAATTTTGTAATTTAAGATCTCCAGAATGTATTCTTACTCCTACTTAATGACATATTTTCTTCTTTTAGTGGTTTCTTCAAAATATTTCTTTATTACTCAGATTTCTTTCTTAAGAGTTTTGTTTTTATAAAGAAATGAAATATGTTTTTTCTGATTTAATACTCTCTATATGATTCTTAATAACCTTCTTCACTATCAGAATAATATTTTGTTTTCTCAACTTTTTCAAAAAAGGTTATGAATTTTTCTAAACTTTAATCTTTCAAATAATTGTATTCAGTTATGCCTGATTCAAATTTCTTATACAAAATAATTATTTTGTTTCTTGTAAACTTATTCTTGTGTTTTTTGGATTAATTTTATTCTTTAGAACTTCTGTTATGCTTCTTTCATCGAGGTGTTTCATAAGAATCGTCTTGATACTCACCCACTTTCTTCTTAGGGAAATTCATTGAAAAGTTTCTAATTCCACTACACTTAAAAAATTTGAGAGGAAGTTTTTCTCCATACTTTTCTCTTATTATTATTTATTTTTTAGGGATAAGAGACATTATTTTATCACTCAACCCATCATCATCTTTATCTTCAGAATCAAAACGATTTACATATTCATCATCATGAGTTTTCCTTTTTCTCATAGCTTCAAAATGCATTTCATCTTTCATATTATTTTTAAACATTGGATATTTCCTCATTTCATAAACAATAAGAAATTTATGCAATTCAGTAGAAGATAAAACATCCTTATCTTTTAAAGAGGAAATTTTATAATCAAAAGTGTCTTGAAAGTTTCTCAAAAGTTTCTTCAAAATTATAGAATCTACAAGGAAATCTTTGAATCCTTTGATGTTGAAAAAAAATTCATTTACTCTGGTGAATTATTCATCAATTGTTTCTTCATCTCTCATTCTTATGTCTTCATACCTACTAGTCCATATTTTTAATTTTTCTTCCTTCACATTATTATTCCCTTAGAAAATAATTTTCATCTTTTCCCACATACTCTTTGATGTTTTGAGACCAATCACCTTCATATTAACATTTTAAGATAGATACATTAGAATATAATTTCTAACTTTTCCATCAACTCTAATATTTCTCTTTTCGGAAAAATTCATCGAGGCATCTTTTTCAATAGGTGGGAACCCTATTATAGCATCATTAACAATACTTAGGCCAAGAGATTAATGATAAGAAATCGTCATATTATCCATCCATAATATTTTTCCTTCAAATTTTGTAATCCCTTTACTGTTGAAAGAATTGAGATTATATATGATAAGGATTCAACAAGTAAACCTCCCTCTGATACCAATTGAATTTCCAAAGGATTGAATAACAACTAGATAGGTGGGGTTGAATCAGTTATTCACTTTTTTATAAGTTTCAATACTTTTAAAAATAACCCCTTACAACCTTTTAAATTTTATATCATTATTTTCTTTTAGTAGACACTCATACATGAAAAAGTAGAAAAGAAGGTAAAGAACATAATATTTATAATTTTTAACCTGAGTGTGAGAACCTACATCCTTGACATAGCCACTCTCATGGGAATATGGAATTTCACTAATTTGAATAATTGAATACAACTTGTTTAAACATCTATATCTCAATTGGAATGATTATACTGTCTCCTATTAGTTTATAATGCTTTCTTAAAAACAATTTTACCCATAAAAGAAAAGATCACAAAAAAATTTACTTCAAAAAAATCTATCCAAAACCCCAGTCTGTTGACCATGGGTCTAATTACCTCAGTCATGTTTACTCGTTATGATGAACCCTTTTCTCAATCTCCGCTTCTCAAAATCTTCTCAAATTCTCTATCTGATCTTCCTCAGTCTGATATTCCTCAGTTTAGTAAGAATACTTTCAACTACCAGATCTTCTAACGAGATCACTTTCTAGAAAGATAACACTGACATGAATTCTATAGCACTATACCTTTCTCTAATAATGTTAAAGTTTTAAAATTATGAATGTATTGTTCTTATATTTATAGGTATCCCATAATTTAAAAGATAGGAAACTGAAAAACTTTTCTTACTTACTTAAATTCAAAAACTCTGAGATATATGCCTATTTTAATTTCATGTTTTACCAATTCAAATCTTTAAAAATATTCTAGAATCTTCTTGATTCTTACCAGTAATCAGTATTCTCATACATACTATATTTTATTCAATATTATTTAACTTCTTATCCCATTAAAATAGAACTTCTTCAAATCATTATGATAGAACAACTTAATCTTATTGTGAATTGACATTCCTCATCCGAGTTAGTCTGATTGAATTTCCCCATCAGAATCAGTCTGATTGACATTTCCCTTCAGATTCAATACAATTGACTTTCCTTCTTAGAGTCAATCTAATTGGATTTCCTATTTAAAGTTAGTCTAAATAACATTCCTCATTAGAGTCAGCCCGATGTAACTTCCTCATCTTTAGTCTGATAGAATACTTATAATCATGTAATTCTCATTATGATGGAAACATCACTCTAAAACTTTGAAAATATTCAACCTCATCTAATATAACTCATTTAGACTTCATAAAACTTCTGATTCTGATACTTCTAGATCTGATGCAAAGTTTTTCTTGATTATGGTAACTGATAAAATATTTACAATTCCTCTATTTCTTCAAAATCTTTAATCAAGACATTTCTCATTATTTTTGAGAAATTCAAGATTATAAAATCATCATCTAACTTAAGGTTATAATGATTAAGAAATTTATAACTCTTGAAATCATTGTATTTATTACACATCTTCAGAAAAATTTGGACTTTCTAAATCAAAAACTTATTTCTGACAAACATCATGTCTGGTAGATCTTGAAAATCATGCTAATGGATCTGATTCTCATGGTGTGTCTGATCAAAAACGTTACAAAACTTACATATTCCATCTTCCATGCACCTTTTTCATCCAGTACTACTCAATTTTGAAACCTATTTCTTGAAACCTATGGCCAGAAAACAACTTTCTCAAATATAAGAACTGTTATCCCCATTTGTGTTTGGATTAAAACATTCAAAAAGTTTAAACTTTCTTTCAAAAACACATTCTGATATACTAAGACTAATCCTGAAAGACAAAAAAATTCTTAAAAAAATTAGTTGTTAACAAATACAAAGCTTCATTAGAACAAATCATCACAAATTTTATTTAATTTTTTATATTACTATTGAATCGGAATTTCTAAAGGTGTGTTTACATGCATAATACTTGGAATTTGTATTATTATAGATAGTTTAATTCCTTTATAAGCTTATAAAATGGTTTTTAAATGGGAAATGGTTTAGGAAAACCTATTTCTAAAATAAAAAAGGTCTTAATTTGGAAATTGTTTTGAAAAGTGTTTTAATTAGCTAATGTTCCCATAACAACTAAATCATATTTTCCTTAAATAATCTATTATTTTGTATTAATTAATTAAAACTAGTGGTGATGGATTTTTGTATTCTATTTGATCATGATGAGGTATTATCTATGTTCATGTGATGTATGGTAACCCTTGGTTTGTTGATTTAAGATTTGGATATATTGGTGATGGATCGATATAAATAGGGTATTCCCAAGATGTGGTCCAAAACAGGCTTGAGTTGCCTTGATGAGTTAGATACCCTTGAGAGGATAGAGAAAAGCATATAAGGTGCTCTGGTTTTTTGATATGTAAAACTCTTATAGTGATATGGTATTGTGGTTATGATCACAAGGTTAGATTGGGAGGATACCTAGCCTTTTGGATTGAGATGTGGTTTCCTGTTGGGATAATGAGGGGTGATCCGAGATATTTTGGTCTAGGATGAGTACAAAATGGTTATATGCTTTTAATTTTAGAACAATTACTTGGTGGAAGGGGATCATACATTCAGCCTTGGAATAGGTGAGATGTGTTGATTTAAGTGGGAAAGAGATAATATAATTGCTTCTAGGATTATAAGATACATAAAAGGGCTTTGAATAAAATTGATTAGGTGAATGAACCTAGGTTTGATGACATGTGATTCAAAGAAACATGAGTCTAATGTTATGATTGGGAAATATAGGAGTGTATACCTTCTTAGGTTTAATTAAGATCAAGATTCATAATGAGTGAGAACCAATGAGAGGTTTATTTCAAGAGAATACTATTTCCTTATGAAATGATAGTTGGTGCTATGTGGACCATCAATAAGAAGGATTTATTTGAGTGGTAAAATTTACATTGATAACTTTTGGTTCCTCCTTTATTATTAAATCAATGGATGGGTTGTGTATGGGTCCTTTTACAGTTGTAGTGGTTGCAAGAACTAGGATATTCCTTATATTTTAGATAGTGGTGAGTTCCTTTTTTCATAAGTGGATTTTATAATTCTTGGTACTTTTATATAATGTGGTAAAGTATTGCAAATGGGTTGTGAATAGGAGTGAGAGATAAATTTTTTAACTCTAATTAAGGGAATATGACATATTGTTTTGGAAATATGACAAATAGAAGGGTATATTTGAGGTTTTTTCTATGAATGGAAGGTTATTCTTTAGAGCCAAAGATGTATGTAATGTCACTTAAGTAGAGACTTTTTTGGGTGATTTAGTGCTTAAGATGTGGTATAAAAGATATAATATGGTGGTACATCTCAATCACCTTTTCGAGGATGTGACCATCATTTATAAATAGATTTTATAAATGTTGAGTGTGGTGTTTATAGTGATCCTAGATTTTGTAATGAGTGATGTTACTGGATGGGGCTTAGGTATGAGTAGTTCAGTTATGCCTAGTCATTTAATTTAGTAATGTACAAGATAGAGCGGGATATGAAGATCAAATATTTTAATTCAGTAGGTTGATGAAAAAGAAACTCCCATGGTTGGGAGAATATTATTGATTTCTAATGAATGAACCTCACATGGTATGGTCTATGGGTATATTTGACCCAATAAGTTGGTGGTTGAGATTTTAAAAAAGATACTAGTGTGATGGAAGACCAAATCCATCTAGTTCCTATTAAATACTATATTTGGTATTTATTTGTGGTTTTTGAGCATATTTAGTGTGTTTTTAAATAACTCAGTGTTTCATTTGATGTTTTTTCAAATAGAGACTCAGATAGAAAATTTTCTTGGTTCCCATGGAGAGGAAAAAAATATTTATTTCCAAGGATTGAAGATTTAGCCAGTAATCACATTGAGTGTCGAATTTGGACATTTGTGGGGGTGTTTGAGAGTTTTCACCATTCCTCTCAAAGTTAAGGTATCATGAACCATTTGAGGTGATGACCTCCATACTGTAGGTCAATTGGTGGAAGGGATTATGTATTGGAAGACCAATTAGTGTTTCAATATGTAATTGGTTATGGTATTGTTGATTTGGATTCTAGTTCATCATATAGAATATGATTGTAGTGTATCAAGGATTTAATTGGGTATTTATAAAGGATATTGATTATATATTTGTTCATTGTATAAGTATTTTTATTTCACATAATTCAGTATAAAATTGGTAATGAGGAGAGGGATCATATTCTGATTAATGAATTAGAAGTTGGGAGCCTTTATTGGGTGATTCTTGAGAACAATATGTCCCATTGTGGGATGTTTTTAACAAACCTCGTCATTACAAGTTAGTAATTTGTTATTAAATTTGAATTTTTGAGACTTGGATATCGGGTGAGTTTAAATTTTTTAATTTAGATTGATTTATGGGTTATTATTCTTGGATAAGGAGATGTTTTTGGATGTTTTTGGGGGGTTTGGGAGGGGTATCTAGTGATTGGTAAAGGTTGGTAACTAGTTGGTGTTGTAACCAAGTGTTATAGATGCCACTCGATACATGGTTGTGGTGGATCGAGTACCTAGTGATTCCTCTATTGTGTTGTAATTATCCACCATCGATTACTTACTAGAGGACACCAGGCACCAATTGGTTTGTCTAGGTAGGTTATCTCACTATTGAGGCCATTAGATGCTTTGTAGGAGTGTACCAAGTACCTCGTACCAATCTGTATTGTTTTTAAATTAAGGGGCATGGCCATATTTTCATTGTCATACCCTCCCATTATTTATAAGAAAGGGGGATTTGTGGTGGTCCATTTTTTCAATTCTTTCCCTTTCCTCCTACCATGGATCCCACTTGATGAGGGGTGTCTTTGATATTGTTTCCATGACATTCTTTAAATATGATCTCTCTCTTATCCCTCTATTCTTTAACATTTTGTTTTACCTCTGACTCATATGGATTTTTGGGTTAGGGATGGGATGAAAATTCCACCATATCATGGTGGAATCATCCCAAACCAAGTTTCTTTTACATGTAGTGGATAAAGGATGTTGAGGGGTGATGGATTCATTCCTTTACCTAGTGAGTTTTTATGGATCTTTTCTAATTTATTTTGAAATTGTAAATAAATTATATTTTGGTGGTTATGTATTTTCCTCATAGATGTGTTGGGGATATTCAATATACTTTATGTGAATCATTGGTCATGGTTTTAGGGTCATGGGGTTTCTTTCTAATTTTTTATTGGTTATTCCATATTATTTTAAAATTTTAAATTAATTGTAAAATGATAGAATTAATGGTATGGGCCTTATGGTGTGAGATATAGTCTCTAGAGTTGACATGGCTTGGAATAGTTTTATCCAAGGATGGACAAAGCATGTCTAAAGGAGTGTAACTCCATATTCAAGTTTGGCGGTCCCTATAATACTTAATCCAATTTCTATTTATTTAAAATTGTGCATGCCTGTATAGAGGTTTGGTCATATTAATTTGGGTATATACCAAGAATGATCAAGTGGATAATTAGGTTCCATATAGCCTCCTAAAGTTGGATCAAGTGATCTATTTTAGTTCAATTACTTGGGATGTTCTTTGCGAATTTATTACAAAGGGGTTCAGATACTAGTTGAGTACATAATAGGATCAGGAAGTTTATTTGATCTTAGGATGAGTTTGGATAGCCGAGGATGGTTTTCCAAGGGCTATTATATTGATCATTGTGGGATTAATCTCATGGGTGAGTAGTAAGATGGTTTTTTTCTCACATATGGTTTAGAACACGCCTTATATGGTGAGTAGTGGTTTTATCTTTTGTTAAAGTGAAATGAGTCCTCTGGTTTATGATGTAGAGTGTTGGGGAGGGGTTTTCTTAAGATGATGGGTTGGTAAATAATATTATTAGAGTAACTATATGGGTACCTAATCATGGGTTATAAGATATATGTTCTTATGGGTTGGTAATGAGTTTCTAAGAGGCTCTGAGTTTTTTTATATTAGGATGAACCTTAGGGATTTAGACCTAAAATGTGATGTGGGAATATAGAAAGAAAGTAAAAATGATATATGGAGTTTAGGGTCTAGTAGGGCCTACTAGCTATGGTTGAACATGGGGTGACATATTTAGGTTGATGTCAATAATTAGGGACCAAGTGGGATTTAATTAATTGAGTGATTTCCTTCCTCAAATGATATGGGTCTGTCGAAGGGTTCGATGGGACATGCCTTATGTGATGGGGTCTGGTATGGTTAAGGTAGCCTATAAGAAAATTTGGGTAATGAGACATGGTTCATATATATGAAATTACATAGGTGAATAGCATCAGGTTTTGATATGGGTATTTAATAGGTCGATGGTGTGATGGACCAGCTAAGAGATAGGGCTTGGGTTGGAGTTAGAAGTGATATAATACCTTATATTTAGTGATAAGTTGGTGTTATAAGTCTTATTATGAGACCATTCCCTAAGTGGTAGTTTTTTGGTATGAGGTTTGACATAATACCTCACCCTTTGTGATATAGTGGCGGTACGAGGCATGTTATGAGACCTAACCCTTATTTATTGGGTGGAGGTGAGATATATGATAGGACACCTCACCCTAAATTATATGGTTAATATATGAGGTATGATGTGAAACATCACCCTGAGTGATAGAGTTTTGGTATGATGAATGATATGATACCTCACACTGAGTGATAAGTGTTAGACTTCTAATATTATGTCCACACATCCAATGTAATTTAGGTTTTGATGATCTCAAATACCCTTCATACTTTACTGATAATTTTTATAAGTGGGTTCATTGGGTTTTATTTGTATTTTAAGAATTTTACCTACTAATTTCATTAAATCTGTATTTTGGACACTTTGCCTGTAATTTTCCTGACTTTTTAAAAATTAGATACATAAAGCATTTGGATGCCTGGAGAAACAGATACGTGAGAATTTGGATATGTAAATCACCTATGTGATGGATTTTTCTACATAAATCCTCTATGTCATAGAGTTTCCTACATGTTAATCTCTTACATTGATGAGATTTGCTGCATGAGAAATCAAATACATAGATCAATTGTCTATGTAAATCAGTTATGTGATGAAATTGGCTATGTGACTTAGATATGTGGTGAAATCGGCTATGTCATTCTAAATGGCCATGTCATATTTGGCTATGTATGTAAAAATTCCTACATGAATCAATTTGGATACATGAAGCTTATTCAGATACATGGAAAAAATGGTTACATGATTCAAAAAAACTATATGAAGAAGGATTACATGTATTTGACTATGTAGATATTTCGGATACATGGATTCAAGTATTAAATTCATCTACATGATGGTTTTCAATTGGATATGTCCTGATAAAATCAATATTTATTACCGTTGAAGCACTTGAGTGATCTTTTAATGTTGTTGTACAATATTTAAATTATGGGTTACCTATTTACTGTAAAAACTATTATAATAAAAGGAAAGTACCAAGAAAGGAAACAAGTATAAGGATAATTTATTTGTCTCTAGTATTGTCGAGGTATTTATAATAAAATGACATGTCTCTGATCCCATATTTTATAGATCCTGTGTCGTACGTTTAATTAAAAAGTTTTTCATTCACATAAAATATATATCATGAGCAATTAATTGAAAAATAAAGAGATATACAAAGTATAACATAATCATAATAAATATTAAATAACTCCCTTTAATAAATCTCATCAATGTTACTCTAGTTTATAAGAGAAGAAGAAGAATATTATTGATATACAACAATTAATTATTGCTCATTATTGATGTTGTTTTAGAAGACTGTCTTCAATTTTTATTCTTTTCTAATCATCTCTCCTGGAGATTTATTGCTTCTGTCAGTTGTATATTACAACTCTGTGCTTCTCTTGTAAACTCTATGTTTTATCATCTCTCATTGTAAATGTTTCTGGTAAAATAAACTAAAGGTTTTTGTCTATAAATCCTTATTGGAACATGGTTGAAAGATCTTATGCTTTTGTAACAAGTGTTGAACACTTTCACTCAGTCATGAAGTCCCTAGAAAAAGGACTAGTAGTCCCATGAAAAAGTACTCATCTGGTGAAAAGCACCATACTCATAGAGAGTAGTGTTAGTGGAGTAGACTATGGGAATTCTATTCCCTAAACCACTATAAATTTTTATGTCTTCTCTTTTACTTATGATTTTATTTTCCAATACATGTATGTGATAAGTAAAGAGTATAAGTTAGTTATGTATAAGATAGTGTGTTTTTCTAGGTGAAGAAAATTTTGAGAACTCAATTCACCCCCCACCCCACCTCTTAAATATTTTTCAAACCATTCATCACAAAAAATGGTAATAGAGCTTGTGACTCTTCATTTTTTACTTGTTAAGGGTTGACGTGTAAATATCTATTTGTGTATGGCTACAATTAGTGATAAAAAATAAGGTATGTCTATGGTAATACCTCCCTACTTTAATGTTGAGAATTATAGTTGTTAGAATTTAAAAATGATTATCTATTTAAAAAACCTTAGTATGAAGGTTGATCTTAACCATAAAGCCCTCTAAAATTCTAAAAACATAACTAGAAGCATGGTATCTAATACTGAATCCATTTATGATTTAAAATCTAAATCTATGAATGTTATTATTTGTTGACTATGTCTAGATGATTTCAATAGAGTATAGCAATTCCAAACATCACACAAAATTTGGACAACCATTTTAGTTTATTATGAAGGTACAGATTATTTGAGAGACCTCAGATTTGATACTACCAAAATTATGTTTGATGTGTTCATAACAATGGAAGGATAGATCATAAACCAATTAAACAGAGGGATTATAAAGAGTTTAAATAATATTTCTTCTTTAGGAACACCAATTACTGATCCAAAGAAATTTTTGAAAGTGATTATAGTTGTACCACCTAAGTGGAGTGGGATTTCAAATACTATTATATAATCTACAAAGGTCAATAATTTTAAAATAAAATATCTTATTGGCGCTCTTATGATGTTTGAGTAAGATATAGAAGCTGGAGATAGATATAATAGATTAGTGAAGAAGGAAAATGACTCATTAAAAGCTTCAAATTCAAAATATGATAATGAGTGAAAAGAAATTAAAGTGGTTGAGTTATCTGATGAAGATACTTCAAAAAGTTATTGTTCAGACAGTTAACTTGATCACTTTTCTAGAAAATTCAGAAAATTTTAAAATTAGATAATAGGTTTTAATAAATCATTCAATAAGTACAAGAAGTCTAATGGAAATTCTAAATTAGGGAGGTGTTATTAATGATATAATATTGAACATATAAATCAAGATTATCCATAGCTACAAGACAAAAATAAATTATAGAAAAATTATTTCAAGAAGGTTGATTATAAGAAAAAATATAAGAAATCCATGAAAGAAACTTGGAGTGCTTCAGAAGATTATAGTAATGTTTCATCTTCATAATCAAATTATGAACATTCTAATATGAAGGAAAATATGCTCTTTATAGATAACACTGATGAGGTACATTCATATCACTCTTCAAATAAAAATTTGAAACTGAAAATTAAAAAATCTCATATAATGAGTTAAATGAATATTGTACCATGTTAAAAACTAAGTATGGATCCTTGAAAAATAAAAAAAAAGATAATTAAAAATCAATAGTTATATGGTCAATTAAAAAGATCACTTAAACAAATAAATTTGAAAATTAAAAAACCAAGCTAGAAAATTATGTTGCATCATGTATTGAACATGGAAATAAGATTAAAATTTTTCAAAAAGAAGTTCAAGATTTCAAAGATACTACCAGTGTTTAAACAAAAAGTGAAAATTATTTAAATAAAATCCTTTAAAATAGTAAAACTCATAAAAATAAATTTTAAATATGAATCAAAGATGATAGTCCAAAAATTATAAATTTTATTATGTGCGAAATTATAAAAACAAGAATCACTCTAAAGTAACTTGTTTTAATTTTAAAAATTTAGTATGTTAAGATAAATATTTTAGTTTTAAAACCCCAAAATTTTGGGGAGTTAAAAATACACTCATTCCAAGAATTTTTCAAAATTTTGTGCTATAATTTCTGGATAGGAAAAATAGATTTTGGTCCCCAAACCTATAGTTTCTAAAATTTATGGACCTAAGAAAATAGGATTACCAAAATAATTCTTGTTCAATTTATCTTTGTAGTGAAAAAGGTATAAGATCCTCAATGATAAATGGTACATGGATAGTTAATGTTTAAGGAATATGAGTGGGTATTTCATTAATTTTTCCTCATTATTGAAAGCTGGTGGAGGCTATATCACTTTTAGGGACATTGCTAACGGAAAAATTATGGTAGTTATATTAGTTTTAAATCCAAGCTCGGTCCTCATAAATAAAGTTCTTTATGTGGAAGGATTAAATCATAACCTGATAAGTATCTCTCAAATTTGTGATAAATATTATTTTGTTGATTTTTCAAATAATGACAATTAATTTTTTATAGATAAAACTCTTAAATTTAAGGCACCTATAATAGATAATATCTACACAATATATCTTAATTGTTTGAGTAGACAAATAATAAACTATTTAATTTATGAAACAGATGAATATTTGATATGTAATAAAATATTGGAAAATTGATATGTTTATTCTTTGGGAAAATTCTCCAAAAGGAATTTAATATGAGAGTTACCTCAACTTAAATTGACTAAATATAATAAATGTGACTCATTCCAAATGGGCAAGCAACACAAGTCATATTTTAAACTAATTAAAGTGGTTTCTACTTCTAGTCCCCTAGAACTAATTCACATGGAATTTTTGGGTCCATTTAGAGTTGAAAGCCTAAGAGGGAAATATTTTTTTATGTTTTATTTGATGATTCCTCTATATTTACTTGGATTTTCTTTTTAAGTGTTAAAAGTAATCTTGTTCTGTGTTTAAAATTTTTTACAATCTAGTTCAAAAATAAAAATATCCCAAAATTATTGATTCAAGAAGTGACTATAAAGGATAATTTGAAATACATGAGTTCAATACCTATTTTTTAAAACATGGTATCAAAAAACCTTTTTCTACCCCTGGGAAACCTCAAAAAATGGTTTTGTTGGGAGTAGAAATTGTAATTTGTAAGAAATTTCAACACAAATATCATATGAGGATAACCTACCTACTCATTTTTGGGTTAAAGATGAAAATATAGAATGTTATGCCATAAAAATTCTTCTAATAAGATTTACCTTAGATAAAATACCATATGAGATATGGAATAATATAAAACCTAAAGTTTCATACATCAAAGTATTTGAATGGAAGGTTTATATTCTAAAAACCAAGAATAATCCTAGTAAATTTGATCGAAGATCTAATAAATGAATCTTTTAAGGATATTCTACTACATCCATGGTATATAAATTTTTCAATAAAAGTTAAAATATTGTTGAAGAATTAACTCATATAAAATTTGATTAAAGTGCTCTGTTTGATCAAAAAATGATTCAAGTTGATAAAATAAATTATTCCTTTGAAATAATATGACTTAAACCTCTCTTAGAAAGTAAAAAGGAATGAAGAATTGGAACTTGATATTCTAGAACCAAATCCTGAAAAGATGGATACCATTGAACTGAAATGTGTTCTTCCTAGATAAGATAGAACCCTTAATAAGTGTCCCTTATAAATAGTAATAGGAAGCTTAAATAAAAGAATTAAAACTATAAAGAGTGTAAAAAACCTTGTAGAGTTTTCAATATTTTTATCTCAGATAGAACCTAAGCCTGTAGAAGAATCCATAGCATATGAGAGTTAGGTTGTAGCAATGTATGAAGAATTAAACCAGTTCAAGATGAATATGGTTTAGGAATCAGTTGATAGACCATCTGACTATCCTGTTATAGGGGAAATTAAGGTTTTAGGAATAAATAGGATGATCATTTTTTGATCACTAGGAATAAGGATATGCTTGCAGCTAAAGTCTATAATCAAGAATAAGGTATAGATAATAAGGAGAAATTTTCACCTATAGCTAGATTATAGTCCATGGGGATTCTCTTATCCTATGCGTCACATATAAATTTTAAATTACATCAAATTGATATAAAATATTCTTTTCTAAATGGTTTTCTTATATAGAAATTTTATTTTGAACAACCCCCTACTCTTAAAAATACCTATTTTCCAAATTCAGTTTTTAAACATACATAATTTCTTTATATACTTAATCAGGAACCTAGATACTGGTCTGAGAAATTATGTTCTTTTCTTATTATCAAATTTTTTTCAGTGAGAAAGTCATATCCTACTTTATTTAAGAAAACTTCATCATCGTATATTTTTTTAGTATAAAAATATGTTGATGATGTGATTTTTAGTTCTAAAAATAAAAAATTATGTAATTATTTTTCAAAACTCATGAAAAAAAGAATTATAAATGTGCATGATGTGTGTGTTAAATTATTTACAAGGTTTTTTTATTTATCAAAAATAATTTTTTATTGTGTTGAATCAAATAAAATACATACTTGACTTACTTAAAAGGCTTGGTCTTAAAATTAGTAAGGTACAAAGAACTACTATGAGTTCTAATGAAATGTAATACTTGGATGAAACTGGAAAACTAGTTAGAAAAATATTTATAGTAGAATAATTGTAGTTTTATAGTATTTAAATGCTGGTGGACTAGATATTATGTTTTCAGTATGTCTTTATGACATATTCCAAGAATATCCTAAAGAATCTTATTTAAAAGATTCGAAAATAATTCTATGGTATTTAAAATGAACAATTTCTCTTTCCTTGATTTTTACAAAAAAAATTACAATTTTAATTTAATTTTATTCTTATATTCTGACTTTGGTGGTTGTAGACTAGATAAGAAAATTACCTCAAGAATCTACCATTTTATTGGAAAATCCTGGGTATTGTGGTCTTGTAAGAGACAATACTCTATTACATTATCTACTATTAAAGCAGAATATATTATTGTTGGTAGTTGTTGTGCACATTTATTTTGTATGAAACAGGCCTTGATGAATTATGGATTTAATTATAATCAAGTTTCAATTAAATGTGATAACACTAGTGTTGTCAACATTTCTTAGAATGTTATAAATCATTCGAGAACAAATAATATAGAATTTAGGCGTCATTTGTTGAGAGTTCGCACTTAAAAAGTTGATATTACTCTTGATTTTATCTCTGTTGAGAATTGGTTAGAATATAATATTACTAAACCCCTTGAATGTGAGTATTTTAATTTTATTAATAGATAATTGGGTTTGTTCAAATTCAAATGAATTTTAATTTATTATATATCCTTGATATTAATTTTTTCTTTATTTATTAATATTTATTTAAATTCTTTATAAATATTTTATTAGTCTATTTTATTATATTTTATTAAGTGTTACATGTTTAGGAAATAAAATTTATTTCTTTTATATTTTAATATATTTTATTTCATAAATTAGTTAGAATCAACCTAAAAACTCATTCGAGTATGTAAGTGTTTTGGAAATCAGGTTCATGACCTAACTCTTACTCGACACTCGACCCATTTTCCATTGGCATATGTATAGTCATCCCAAATTCAAAACAACTCCTTGAAAATAAAATCTTTTGATCCTTCCTCAACTTCTAACTAACCTTTTCAACCATGGGAAAGTCTAAGTACATGGATGAAGGAATTTCTTGTTTTTATAATAAATCCAAAGGAAGTGAAACTTAAATGGTACTTAGGAAATCCATTGATATGGAATGGATGAGTTGACTGAAATGTTACTAAAGAAATCACTTCACTCTCAAAGCTAGTAGTTTGTGTTTGATGAAAAGAATTCAAGATTTTTGTTTGAGGAAGAAGTTCACGAGTTCTGGATTAATATACAGTTTTAGTTTAATCAAACAGAGGATGTTGTTTCTCTAAATATCAAAGGGAAAGACGTTGTCGTTTCATTTATAAATTTTTTTGATATGTTCCATTGTCACCACGATGTGGAGTATAATTTTAGTCAAGCTTTGGTGGATACAAGTTCCTTCGTACCATCAGATGAATTTAGGTTTTTGTAAAGTACCTCTACTTTTGAAAAGAAACTGACAGAATATTTTCCTGTAGTGTGGAAAGTGTTGTGCCAGTTTGTAAAAACTAGGATAACCTAAAGAGATGGTGAAATGGATAATGTTCTTTTACAGGATATGTATTTTTTGTATAAACTGATAAATAAACTAAAATATAATTTTCCAAGTTATATGATGTGTGTCATGAATCATTTTGAAAAAGAAAAGTTAAGATCAACTATTATCCTTATGTAAGGTTGATAACCTTGGTTTTGAAGAATAAATAGGTAGATCATAATGAAGGGGATGCACTAAAGGGTCAAAAAATAACTCTTTTATGATATTTTGTTGAATATAGTTGGTTAGTTTTGGGATTCTAATTCAAATTCATTGAATCCAATAGGTTATAAAGGAGTGGCTTAGGGGGAGACACCACAAACCTCACTACCTAGGGATGCACCACCTATTGAGACAGTGCATAATAGGGAGGTGGAGGAGTTAGTAACTACCAAAACTAATCCTTTAATTACAGTTGTAAGTCATGATATGGTTGAGTAGTTTTAGAGTCAAGTGGTAGAGGCTATTCAGATCCATGAAGTTTTAGATGTTTAATTTTCTGTAGTTGGTCAGCATGTGGATCTTGTTGTTGAAACAAGTGTTTCTACACCTAAATAATGGACATTTGAGACTATTCCTATAGTTTATGATGCTCAAGAAATGTCATAGGCTAGGTTAGAAGCTCTAGAAGTGGATCTTATTCTTCCAAGATTACTTGTTTTTGAAAAAGGTCGGATGATGTGGTTATGGGATCTACAGAGCATTACAATACACCGACCGATACATCACCACCTCCAGTTGTTCAAGAGGATATTCCCTCAATCAGTAAGATCTTATATAGCTAAAATAAGGAATATTTTTCTTATTTTGTAATAATTTAGTTTGATAATATTATATTATATTATTATTATTTGAAGTTGGAGTTCATTTCATGTGAAGATGATATCATATAACTCAATGATTCGTATCTTTCTAAATATGATTTATATAAACCGGTTGGATTGTTAGCTTCCAAGATAGAACTGATAAATAATATTTAGTTTGTTTTTATAATTCATCTTGCAGCTAATTATAAGCTAACTTATAAGGAACCATAATAGGTGAAATATATGGTGAAAGGTTTGAATGATGTTTTCCCTACCATGTCTAAGTTTAATGAGCATGGTACTATGGTTGTACCTCAAAAAGATGTCTTTTAGAATCTTTTATTTGTACGGTAATGTGTATCTCATGAAGTACTTAATTAGTTGAATTATTTTAGTAATAATCTGAAGGAAACTTTGTACACGTTACAAAGTGTGATGATAATCCAATTTGAGTTTATCAGGAAATTTCAGCTCGCTGCTACAGCTACCCATTTAAAACAATCACCTGTTTTGGATTTTCAGAGTGGATTTGATAAAAAATATCATTAAATGATATGTCATTTTAGTTTCAATTTATTTAGTGTGATATTATTACACCTTTTCTGATGTAATAATTGAATAAATATATTTTGGGTGAGTTTCAAGACACTAATAAGTTTTAAGTAATCTTGGTGTTAGAGTAGACATGTGCTTGAATGGCCATGTTGGTCATCATAAATAATCTCTTGGTAATTTGGTAGAAGAAATCATGGGAGTTTCTAATAATATAAGAAATTTGATTTCATGATTCATTATTCCAATCAATGAAAATACTCAAATTATTTTCAAGATTTTGAAATAGATATGTATTGAAATTATAGATCTAAATTGTGAATATTTATAGGAGGAGTCAATTTTAGAATCAAATGAATCACTCGTAGTTCCATTTTTATTTATAAGGAAGGATTTGGTTGTTTACAAACCACTAAGGTCATATCCTTTTACAACACTACTTTCCCTTGATCCTTTGATATCAGTTTGAGTTGAACCCTAACCTACTTCTATAAGTACTCAAATTTTATAATCTTCTATTATAGCCTTGAAATAATTTGTTAAAAGCTTTATATATCAAGTGGATATTATAGATAGGAAGACTCAATTAGTTCATGGAAGGATAATTAGCATGAAAAGTTTACTAGAATGGCTTTTGAAGAATCTTTTAGTTGAAATTACATAAACTCTAAAAGTTTCAGAAATAAATGTTTTTCTTAGCCTTATTACTATCAATTCTTTTTTGAGTTTCACATTAGGAAAACTTGAACCATTAAAAAGACTTCTCAGAAGTGGTTTTTCATTAGTTATTTAGAGCAAAACCCTGTACTCTATCATTCTCATTGAATCATGTAAGTCATAAATTATTCCAAGGATCAACATGTGTTCTTAAACCTTATATAATATGAGAATAAGAAGACATCTTAGTTATTATCCTCTTACAACATATAGAGGTACTTGAAAAACAATTTATGTTGTGTATAATCCATACTCTATGTGTCAAAAATAGAAAGAAAAGTTAGATATGGATTTTGTTTTTGAGTGTTCTAAGGAAAGACCCTCTTCATATGATCTAGTAAATAAAGTACCTTTTCAATCTATTGGATCCTATGATTTCATTGTACTTCAAGAAAATATTGAAAATATCCTCAGTGGTCATGTTTTGTTTCAAAACTCAATAGTTGTTGTTAGATCACATAGTGGAGTTATTCCAGAAGTTGGGAACGAAATAATGTCATCTATAATGACAAATCCAAATTGCTCCAGAATATAACCGACCTTCAAGATACCACCGCCTAAACCACCTACTCAGTTTAAACCAATTCATAAACCCATGTCTTTTGACTAATTTATTGTATTTGTTTTTTGGGTTTTTTGAGTGGATTTATATTATATATGATGATAATTAATGAAATGCTTATTTATTTTTTTCTTATGTTTTTTCTTAGAGACTATTTTAACTAAATTTTATTCATTTATAATCTTTATCTTGGTGATTTTTTTCATTTGATTTTATTTATTAGTGACTGTTTTTATATAATGTTATTTATTCATTTCTTATCTTTTTTTGAATCATTAATTTCATTTGATGTTTCTAATATCTTTACTTTGTTAACTGAATCCATATGTATCAAAATTCAATATTCAGTTTTAGCATAGTAATAAAATCCTTCATTGATCTAAAAGTGCTACATTAAATGGGTTTCCCTCTCTTTTCCCTTCCTTTTTAATCACACAAAAAGGGGGATAAGTTTTCACATTTTAAAAAAATGGGGATAGGATTTCTCTAAAGTTTGGGAAGTGTAAAATTAATGGGGAGAAATCAAGGATAAACACTGCATTTTAAAATCAATATATATATATATATATCATGTGGTTTGTTTAAAATCCTAATTAACCCTTTTAAAATTTCATGTTTAATATAAAACTAGTTTTTTATCATCAAAAAGGAGGAGATTGTTTGACTACTAATGTTGTGCCAACATATCCCATGTACTTTAGGTTTTGATTATCTCAATTACCCTTTATACTTTACTGAAGATTTTGTTTTTAAGTGTGTTCATTAGGTTTTATTTTTATTTCAAGTGTTTTAGCTGTTAATTTCATAAAATTTTCATTCTAGACACTTTGGTTGAAACTTTCCTAAGTCTAGAAAAATAAGCTACATAAGGCATTTGTCTACATGGAGAAATAGCTACATGAAAAATTGGCTATATAAATCACCTATGTGAAGGATTTGCCTATGTAAATCAAATACATCCCTGAATAACCTATGTGATAATTTTCTATGCTGATGAGATCATCTGCATGAAAAATAAACTATGTAAATAAGTTATGTGGAGAAATTGGCTACATGAATCGAACAAGTGGCGAAATCAACTACATCGTTCTAAAAGGCTATGTCGTATTTAGCTATGTATGTAAAAATCATACGTAAATTAATTTGGATACATGGATCTCATTGAGATTTTTAGAAAAATTGGATATGTGATTCAAAATTTCTATGTGAAGATGGCTTACATGACTTCAGATATATAGATATTTTAGCTACAACGATTCAAATATGAAATTTGGCTCCTTGATGATATGAAATTAGCTACATCACGTTGCAATATGTATTTATTACTATTGCATCATTTGAGTATGCTTTTAATTTTTTCATGCAATCTTTAAATTTTTTATTAACACTTTATGGTAAAAAATGTTATAATAAGAGTAAATTACCATGAAAGGAAACAAGTATAATGATAGTTTATTTTTCTCTACTATTGCCAAAGTATTTTCAAGAAAAGGACATGTCTCTAATCCTGGATTTTTTGGAATATGTGATGTAAATTTAAGTGAGATGTTTTTCATGCACTTTAAATATATATCATGAGATTTTAAGTGAAAAAGAAAGAGATATACAGAGAAGAATCAGATCATATGAAATATTCAATTACACTCTTTTAGAAGTCTCTTTAATGATAATTTATATTATATGAGAAGAAGAATAATATTCATGACTTATAGTTGTGAATTATTGATCATTATTGTTGTCATTTTAGATTACTCTCCTTGAGCTTAATTTTTTTCTAATCATCTCTCCTGGATATTTATTCCTATTGTCATTTCTATTTTAAAACTATTTGATGGTCCTCTAAACTCTTTGTTTTCTCATCTCTTGTTGTGAAGGTTCTTGGTAAAAGAACCTGAATGTTTTTTTTAAATCCTTGATGTATCCTGGTTGAATGATCCTTCTTTTTTACAAAAAGTTTTGACTAATTACTTGTGACCATTTGATCCCTAGAAAATGAGATGGCATTCCCCAACAAAAGAATTTGTCTAGTGAAAATCATCATACTAGTGGTGGATAGAGTTCATGGAGTGGACTATGGGACCTTTATTTCATGAACCACTATAAATATATGTGTATGTTCTTTTCCTTCTAATTTTATTTTCCACTTTATGTATATGATGTGGAAATAATATAAATTATTCATATCTTAGGGATGTTGGTTTTCTAAATGAAGAAATTTTTAAAGACTCAATTCACCGCCTCCCCCCCCCCCACACACACACTTGCATCTTTTAAAAACCTTTCTGGACAATATTAAGGTGGTTATAAAATACATTGTACAATAATTTACTCTGAGTGATAGGGTATTAATATGAGGGATGATATGAGACCTCAACCCGAGTGATAGGATGATGGTAAGGTACTTGGATTTGATACCTCACACTAAGTGTTAAAGTATTAGTATGAGATGTGATATGTTACCTCACATGGATTGATAAAGTATGGGACTTGTTTATGAGACCTCACTTTTAGTGAAAGGGTAATGATATGAGACTCCATTGTAAAAATATTTACCTGAGGTATAGGGTATGGGTTTGGCTATAATGTATTAGATGAAAATAATACTGACATCGGTCGAACAAAGTATGGTCGGGTGTCATAGTGGCATAGTTAGCACATGGTTACCAGATATGTATGAATTTATGTTATGTGTTTTTTTATTTATTTTCCTCATGCATAAATGTGTATATGAAAGCTTATATTAGGGTCACATTGGTTATCCCATATTAGCTTTAGGATTACCCCTGAACTAAGCACTTGAGATAGCCCACAATATACCCATGTGGCATCCCCGATCCCCATGGGCACACAAAAATCATTGGGGATGATTTTTTTCAATATAAAAATAAGAATCACGGATTCTAATAAGAATATTGGTGTGGAAAACCTATAAATCAGAGTCACATACAAATAAATATAACCATAAAGAAACAAAATCAAGAAAAATAGGGAATATCCAATATAAACATCCAACGACTCAAAAATAAAAAGAATAGAAATAAGGCCCAGATACAGAATATCAAATTGGTTGATACCGCTAAAATGAAAAAGAGAAACCAAAATACACAACATCATCTTTGTATAACCTCCAAGGTCACTATTCACCGAAAGTACCATACCGCTCCAAGAGTGATCAAGAACCATAACCTAAACTTACAAAATAGATTAGGTATAAGGATTTCAGGTAGAACAAGTAGGTTTTGAACATAAATAACTAAGTAGGTAAGTACCAAAAATTCTATACATTTCCATTCCTAAAAAATATCATAAATGTTAGTTTGAAAATACAAGTAGAAATTAGGTTCTAACCATTTTGAAGAAACAACTACAAGATTTTCTTGAAACCATTCTTTAAAACCAAAAACATGTTATTAAAGAATCCATTAGAAAAATATTCATATATCATTCTTTTTTTAAATACCATTTTTGAATCCAAACTATTTGAAATTAGTTTCTATATTTGAAGAAAACACCCAACTCACATTTTAGTAATTCATTGAGAATAAAAAGGGAGAAATCACTGCATAAGTAAATCGTTTTTATAAAAGTGGTAACATGGTACAATAATAATTTCAGATGCATAGCGCAAGGGAACCATAAAGTATTAGAATAGTAAATAAACCAAAAAAATGGTAGGAATCAGTATGATATACATAGTCATGGGAAATTAATAACCATCTCATGTGGAGATGTTGGACGTAATTGTTTCAGAATCATATGATAGCCTAAAGATTAAGTCTCAAAGTCCATAACCAACCTGGCTTCCCTCAACTAGCCTCATTGGTGGCCTAACCCTCCAGGGCCTTTCCATAACATGGGGTCCTAGTCCATCTAATTAGGAATAGATATAAAATTCTCTCAACCCTCAATAAGATTCCTAGGATACCATGACGATAATATAAGGGAAGGTGTGGTAGTCAATGCACATGAATTATCTCAATCACGAATCAATACAAGATAACATGAATGATAATCCCACCTCCCATAACCATCCATGTTAAACCATTCCTTATAATAGATGAGGCCACTATAAGGCTACTCACATTTCAAGGAAAACGATTTAATGATTCCAACTAGGCCTTCACATTAAAAACTAATAATATATTTCTCAAAGGTGTTAAATAGGATTAAAAACATGATTTAGGAAATAAAATCTTAAATCCCATTCCAATAAAAACATTTAAATTTCAAGAACACCACTTTAGTAAATGAGGTTTTAGAAGGAAAAACTTATAAACCTTCTTTGGGAAATATTTAGGAACCAAGAATAAATTTAAAACCCAAGATTTAAAATATAATTTAAGAACCAAGAATACTATTTGAAGAAACCAAGTTTTCAAAGAAGGTATTCCATGGAACTTACATTTATATACATGTACAGATATATATATGTATGCATATATTTACATATAGATATGTAAATATCACACTGATATATATATGAACATCTATAGGAAAGGAAAGGGTGAAATAATTACAAATCAAATTCCACATCAAAGAATTATAATTTTTTAGGTAAAAACATTAAATCCATAAAATTTAAATAATCCAAGTGAACCATAAATCACCTGTAAGAACCAAGTAAAATAAGTTTATTAAAGTACACCCATTATTTAAAACATAAAAAACATTTTAAAGGGTATCTTGGTCATTTTACCAAACACCTAACAAGAATAAACTTTAAATACATGGCATGTGCATTTGGAAATGTTGTAATAAACACTTTTTAAATAAAATATATATCTTGAAAGACTTAAAAATTAATTTATAAATATAATAACATGTGTAATTCAACTTAACAATTACTTTATAAAGGTTCAAGTAACTCACGGCATGTTCAGAAAAGGAAGCAGATGGAAACATGTACCTAAAAAGTGTAAGAACATGATAGAATCATTATAAATGGGAAGAAAAAGGTCTAAGAGGCCAACCACACACCCTAAAATTGAAAAACTAATCACACATGATTATACCCTCACTCTAGGGTTCGTCCAATAAGGAACCAAGCCAATCAAGAAAACAAAAATAAGATAAACAAGATGGGTGAGGAAGAAGAACACTTACCTAGGAAGAAACCACCAAAAAACCAAAGGGTTAAAGCCTTAAAATCAAAGGGGAGAGAGATATGAGTAACTCCCCTGGTATTCCTAGGTTTATCCAGGTAATATAGATAGGGAAAAAGGGGGATTATGGGTCTTAAATTAATACGGGTATTTTAGGAAATTTTATTTTTATAAAAATTAGGCAAGTCTCATGGTTAGGTCGCGTGGTTTAATAAAATATGTTCCAATGATGTGCTCTCCACTGGGTAGAAAAACCCTCCTTTGCATGGTTTAATCACATGGTTTGAAAATTGTCTTCCAAATTTACAAATTAATTCTATTAAAATTTCCAACACACTCTCACTCTTGCCACATGGCTTCCTCTAGCAGTGTGTAAGTCGTGTGTTAGCTCTGAGATACCCCAATTTATTGAATGGTTTACCCTAAGCCTCTTATGGTTTTGGATCAAATGTGTGCTACCCATGTGGAACAAAACATTTAAGAAAAAAATAAGCTAAAAATTCACTCTGTGTTTAGGTGGTCACATGGTTTCCCCTAAATTATGCACAAAGATAAAAACATTCAAAAACATAAAAATTCAAAAACTCCTCAAGTATTTGAGATGAATATCAATGGTGAGATCAATAACCATGAAATAAATAAAATAATAATAAATATAAAATCCTATGTGTGACATTGGTGGTTCCCTGTTAGGTTTTATTATCACATCAAACATATGAACTCAGGTGTGCATACAATCCTCATGTTTATTACGTAGATCTGATCACAAGTTGTATAGGGGAACAGGTCCATTTTTCTTATAAATTATTAGAGACAAGTATAAAGGTAAGCAAAAGTACTGGAAATAGATGATCCTTATATAATTTTTTATTTCATTGTTTTGTAAATTTTATTGACCCAATAAGATATCTATGGGGGTGTATGACTCTATGACTACATATCCCCAAGTGTTAAATCATAAATTTTTTTATTCTTTTATGGTCAACAATTACCTATAATTTTATATATGTACTCCGATATGAGGATTGTTTGATATTTGGTAATTTAATTGTTATTTATAATTATAATATAGTTACTATAAAATCCCCAATGTTGATAATAGATTCTAAATGCTGGTTGATAGCCTTTGGCATATATGAGGTATGCCCGAAGTCACGTAGTGCTCCTTCCTATGTTGATGGTTGTGCTATTGGTCTAAGGTATTACACAAACTGTTAAAAAATAAAACTTTTTTTATTTTAGACTTATTTTACCAATATCTATTGAACAAAAACAATTTATTTTAGGAGATACATCATTTCCAAATATAATTGAACCCTACTTATACATCTCAAAACTCTTCAAAAACATCATATCTCCTATCATGTGAAGTTAATATCCATTTTAAAATATCCATGGTCATTAATTTTATGAATTATGTAGTAAATTTTTAATAACACACACCATTGCATTTCCTTTATTATTATTCTAAAACACTTTAGAGTCTTTCTTAATATTCATATATGTTAATAGAATAATAAGAAAAGTATCCACATAGTGAATTGATTGGTCACAACTTACTAATAGTTAATTTAGTAACCGAAATTAGTTATGTTATTTTAATTATAATGTTTAATCTTAGTTTAGAACTTATTTTATTAAAGAAGGTTATTGTACCCTCAACTCCAAACTTCCATGTCTTATAGAATCACTTAAATCTATTCCATTTAACCATAAATTCATTAACATGTAACCAAAACAAACATATAACCAATAGTATTTACAAAAATAAATTTCTTTCTATAACCTTTTAATTTTATATTCTCAAATACTCATTGTATTCCACTTGTTTAGAAGCCATTATAAGATCTGTTCATTGAATTAGAATTATGAGATATTCTATACTTAAAACAAACTTTTTTAGATAATTTTATCAAAAAATTAAAGTCATTGTTTATAGTATATTTTGAATTTAAATTAATATTTCTAGATAAAATTGATTTATATACATTGTTTTTTATTGATAATACTTTATTTCCTTTCTATTTAGTTAATATTAAACCCTACTATTCTTAATTTTAAGACTTTTAAATTCTATATAGTGATGTTATTAATGATTAAAATTATCACAAAATATCTTGGTTATACATAAGCCTTCTCTGTTCCATTTAAACATTTACTAAAATCTCACATAAACATTTCAAAATCTAACATGTAGTTTTTTAAATTAATTTTATCCTCAAAAACAATTTTTTTAATAAATATTATGTTCTTTTACATTTATATTTATATTATATTATAATTTATAATTTATATTATTCAACTAATTCATAATTTTAACTTTATTCACCAATGAAAACTCACTTTATCCTCTCTCATCTTGATTTTATGTTTGAGGTACATTTACCAACTTTTTATTCAATTTATTTGATTTTAAAATCTTTATTTAAAAATTTAATAAATTTCACATGAGAATAAATTCTATATATATTTATATATACTCACCTTTCCTATATGAATAATCATTATTTAATTTAGTGATCAATAATTTTTCTCTATGACCACTAACTGACGAATCATATTCACTTTTATTATGATCACTCTTATCTTTATCCGTTTTAGATAAAATATTTCTTCTCTTAATTTAGGAAGAAATAATTTATTTCTCTTCATAATTAACCTTATATTTATTATATCTTGATTTGTTATTCCTTTGATAACTCCCAAATTACTCATAATAATTATAATCTTAAACATAATTCAGGTTAAGACAATTAGTGGAAAAGTGAAAAAGTACTTAAAATTTAAAACTTTTAATGGAACATTATCATGATATTTTCCATTTATTTTTTAACATTATTTAAGATAAATAAAATGATTTTTTCAAACATAATTTGAATATCATCATAAAAAAATAAGTTCTTTATATTCCTTAGCCTCCTTTAGAGGATTATCATTATTTAAGTCCTTTAATGAAATTTATTTCTCATGCTTTCTTCTCTTTATGAAAAAATAACATTTTCATATCTCAAATTCTATTAACATTCTATGTAATTCATCTAATAGAAATGAATGAAAATAACGAGCTTCATGTGATGAAACATTAACATCAAACCTATGTGGTAAGATATAAATTATCTTCTTAATAAATATGGAATATTCTATATTTTATAAAAAAACATATTTTAAAGATCAAAATTTCATTCACGATTATAAATAAGTCATCCACTATTCCTCTTTCATATATTGAAAAAACATTGAATCAACGATGTAAAATTTAAAGATTTTCTTTCTTCACTCTAACATTCCCTTCATAAATATTTTATAGCTTTTCCCAAACACCAGTCAATATCTTAATCCCATAAATTTTCTGAATTACATTGTGGAAAATTAGTATAGGATAAATTTATTTCATAACTATCATTATTAATATTCCTCAAATCATGTAGATTCATTGCAGAGACTTTTATAAAGAATATAAACCATCAATTATAATATCTATGATATCCATATGAAATAAAGAAGGTATGGAAGTATTATTGCCTTATAGAAATTATAATTCTTCCCATAAAATGTGGGAATACGTTTTTATTCAACAAATTTATATGATCCGTTATGGAAATGAAATTTAGAATATAAAACTTGTATTCAGTATCATATGAAACACTACAGTAGTAGTAACATAACATCTAAATGAAAAATAATTGAGGAGGCCATATTTTAATAGATCATACAATATTCACAAAAATGGGTGTGTATCAATAATTTTATTTTCACATTAATTATTTTAAGAACCATTTTTAAATCTTCATTAATCAATTATATTATCTATATACGACTATTAAACTATTGATTAGAAGGTAGTAAATAAAATGAATAGAAATTATACTATTATTTATAAGGATTACCAATCAAACATGAATCATTTCATCATTGGCATGACATAGAAACACCTTTGGACTAACAATTCAATAAGAAAATCAAAAGAATATAAATGAGTATAGTATAAAATTTCAATAATTATAATGAAATATATTTAATTTTTTAAGTAATCCCATACAAATTTAAAATCAATAAGAAGTCAGTAAACATGGGAAATATTCTCCAATAACTTCTTATCATTGAAATTTTTTCCCTTTCAATAAGTATTCTATTCTAAAATACGCAACTATGAAATATATTTTTATTGAATTAAAAACCACTATAAAATTATTATAATATTTTTAAATTTTTTAATAATAACTCTTAAATATTTAAAGTATAATAATTAACATGAAATAAAAGTTATAATCCATCACAAGTTGGTAAATTGATGTTAAAATTTTAAAGATCTTACATTTCCTAGGTTGATTAACTTATCTCTCAATACCTTTCAATGCATGAGATAATTTTCTCACACATATTATTCTTTATTATATATATTATTAAAATATATAAAGGAATTTAAAAATAATTTATAATTCATTTTATTAGGTGTAATATCCCGACCTTTACATTCAGGTGTGTTATTTGGTTTGTGTTGTTTTCCTTTAGTTTTAGAAGTAATGGAGGTTATTTATAACATGCTTAGTTTTAATATGTTATTAAGAACCACCATTTGGTTTTAATTTATTAGTCCTTTAAGTGGAAATTAAATAATTTTCAATTTTTATTTTACCCTTATACATAGCATGGGGTGTACATAAGGGTAAATGCCTTCTACATATACGAGGTTGGTTATTGGGTGTTTCATAAAGGTATCCTTAGATTTATAAGGGTTGTGTTAGGGTGAAATAGCCACTATATAAGGGTATGATAAATTTTTATCCACTATGTAACGTTCATATGGGAAAACTTATACTCGCGTAAAGGTATGTTGGTGTTTCTATACATTGTGTAATGATAAGCCCTTATTTACAAAGGATGAGTAAGGGTAACGTTGACACTATGTGAAGGTAACTAATTATATATAAAAGTTTCATAATGTTTAAATAGTTCCCTAATGTGGTAAATATGAGCTACATAAGGGTAAAACCAATTCACACTTACAAAGTGACCTATTTGGGAAAACCTATTTTTAAAACATTGTTTTTATTTCTTCTTCCCCAGCACACCTCTCAAATGCTTTTTTATTATTTTAAAATCCTAAAATCATTGAAATTTAATTATTATTATTTTTTAAAGGTTTTAAATCCAATTTTAAAATATTTTAAACCTTCCTCATTCAATATTCGATTAAAAATGAAAATAAAATAGTGATTTTAATTTCTCGTTTTAATGTTGTGAAGCAAAACACCTCCTATTTTTTAAAAATACCCAAATATTTAAAAATTGGACATTTTTATTCCTATTCAGGTTAGTTTTAGGTTTCATGTTTCTGTAGAAGGAGATCCAATTATTTTTTTTTCATTTCATATTCTTCATTACTTCAAAAACAGTGGAAGGGAGTTAGAGGTTGTTTTTCCCTTGGACATTGTTCATAGACCATCTATTTTTACTATAAGTTCATCTTCCTCACTATTTATTGGATCCTATGTGGGTATTGTTGATACCGATTCTAATGTAGGTTTCTTAATCATCTTCATTTAGAGTTGAATCTTTGATTTCATGTGATTTCACCTTAATTTTCTAATGCCTTTAATTATTTCTGCCTAAATCTAGTAGAAATATCGATGTTCTATTATTTCATGAGATTTTGATAAAAGTGGAAAAACTGGTTTTGACATGATTTTATGTGGAAAATATTTTGATGGATTTATATTTTCTTTTTGGAAATTTATATTCCCAGTTGTTTCATGATAATTTTTCTTGAGATGTTTATGATGGTGATTTTCTAAAATAAAGAGGAAAACGTGGTTTTCTAAATTGTGGGTGCAATTGACCCTTTTTTAATGAATGATTTGAAAACTAGTTTTTATCAAAGTTAAATGATTTATAAATTATTTTATAAATGGACAAGAATTTTTTAAATGGATTGGTGATCTGAGGGAAATGGTGAAAGGCCTGGTTGGAACTTTGAATGATTTATTAGAAAAATGAAAACCCATAAAGAATGCTTCTTTATGTGTAATTGAATTTATGGATATTAGAATAAATGTAATGATATATCCCTTATTACAATGATGAATTGAATTGAATAAATTGAATTGATATTATTGATAAAGGGGAATGTTCTTATATGGAATTTGGAGGTGTGAGAAAGATTTATTATTAGTTTTGAACATGTGATATTATGATACTATTTATGGTATGATATTACATTTGAACTACTCACTTCCATTTAAATTTCATGGTATGACATAGGTTTTTAGATGGGAAGTCTAGGTACACATGTTCACAAGTTTATTATTATACTCTGACTAGTGTCCCTAGGTAGGACATAGATCAAGCTAAGGGATCACCCCTCAGTTAGGCCAGAATAGGGTAAGATTGGGTGTTTGGGTGAGGTTGATTGATATGTTGATTGATTATCAGTGTGTGGACTTTTCTTTATCGATAACCATTTTGAATTTGTTTTAGACTATTTCCCTTTATCACTTTCGGTTTTCATGAATGTGTTTTATGAATATTTTCTATGGTATGACTATTTGGAAAATAATTACATGATATCCTGTTTTCGTTATTATACCTTTAAATACAAATTTAAACTAAAATTTATAAATTTCATTAAATGAGGAAAATAGTCATAGTTCTTTTTCAAAAATGTATGATTTTTTGAAAATGGTAGTTTTTAAGAAAAATGATTGAAACATGATTTATTAAAATAAATATTATAAAACCTAATTTGTATCCTTATTTTCAAACCTTCATGATATAGATTCTCTTTTAGAGTGTTGTGATTTGGGTTTTCTAGTGGAGAACTACTAAGAATATAGCTCATGCATATATATTACAGGTTTAATAGGTTTATCATCACAGTATATATTCATATATATTTGTGTTTGAGATTTGATTGAGTTGCATGTGGTGTTGCCATAGTTTCACATGGAGATGTTGGTGGTTTTTTATCTTTCACATTATTGTTAATTATATCAGCCATCAGCCTTGTTATCTAGTGGTTTGTATCTTCTACCTTTGGATATGTCAATGTATGATTTTTTGGGATTTTCATTCCATTTTTATCTATTTTTTATTGCGGTTTCAGGAATAAATAATTCCCATTTCATTATTTCTGATGTATGGGTGATTTTCACTAGCCTATGGGGATCAGAAACACCTATGAGGTTAGTGTAAAATTGATTCGGGTGTCGGTTAAGATGGTATCTCACGTCAGCTCATTATAAATGGTATCAAAGGAGGTTTTTCCTCATTATTCTAGTATTTCTAGTAGTTAATAGGTAGGAATATCAGAACTCAAGTAGTAAATCATGGGAGGTTTCTTGATCAAAACCCATCTTAGATTATTCTTGGGTTATTAGGGTTTATGAGATGAATATATTTCTAGTTTAATCTTAGTTCTAAGACATTTTTGAGACATTTTGGATTTTATTTGAGTACTTAATTATGGAATTTTGAGTTCATGAATTATTTTGAGAAGCTTGTTCTTTAGAGGGAATTTAGATGGCAACACACTACTGTGAACGTCTAGGAAAACTATGTGTAGACCATGCAATCAGATCTGGTTGAATCTTAATATATTTTTTGGATTAGCACATAGTCTTCCAAATAATGTGTCTAAACTAAGTGTGGATGATATTTCTTAGACTTTTAATGTTCTATTTCTACTAGTGTTTTGGGTTTTTTAATAGAACATTTTAAATAAAAACCCTATGTTATTTTAAAAGAGTTAAGATTTTCTTGGGGTATTGAAAATTTTTTAAATTCAAAGTGATGCTTGGTTTCTGGTGTTTCTAGAATATTTTGAATTTAAAATGATGAAATATTTTTACAAAAAAAAACTTACTAGAGTTCTTTTTTTCCAAATTTTTCATTTGGTGTTAAAAAAAAATTATTTGAAATATTTTAAATAGTTATGTCTGAAATGTTTTGAAGATTAATTTTTAAAATATTTCAACAATAAGACCCCTTTCATTTAAAAATTTTCAATGGTGTTAAAATTTTTGTTTAAATAATGGAAATTCGTTTTGAAATGGATTTTGGTAAAACCCTCTTGGTTTAAATATGTGAACTTATTTCGCAAATAATTTATGACTTCGGTTGGTTGGTTTGGATTTTGTTTAGTGTTGTATTATGATTTATGTAAAATGTGTGTTAAGGCCATTTTATTTTTTATGTTCTATTTGTTGATACTTCACTTATGATATTTTTTATAGGTTTAATCTTATTATTTTTAGATAATTCCCCCCATTCAATTATAATGGAAACTTTATTTCATCAAGATTCTCTTGGAATGATTGTTTTTTCAACACCAGACTCAGGTCCCTAAGTCCTTCCTCTAATACCCCGACATGAGGATTACGTATATGGGTTTCAAAGCCTAAATCCTCCTCACATATTTGAAAAATGGTATTATCAGGAAGTATTGATGTGAATGAATAGGATTGAGGATATCTTATAATAGCTTTAACTTTTAGAATATCTCAACGTTATGTTTTTGACTTTCTTACTCGAGAGTCATGGGTTGGATGTGGTGTAAGTATGTTAATCAAGATAAGACACTTAAGGGCCATTATTGTATAGATTTCAAGGTACATTTCACTTAGTATTGTTTCCCTAATTTAGTGATGATATTGAAGGAAATAAAATTATTTATACTCTATAAATAAGATAAAATGGAGGAGTTAGATTTTTATTTTATTGAGTTTTTATCCTATACACCTCATCTAACCATAGATGAATCTCTAATGGCATGGTTTTTCTGATAAGTCCTTTATCCATATTTATCACAGGTTGTGTTCCTTATTATCCATGACATCTGTGATATTTTTTTGACGCATTCTTTCAAGGTTTAAGAAAATTTTATAGGAGAACAAGAGGCATTGGGAATTTCTAAAATTCCTATATGTGATAAAGAAAGATCAATAAAGGGAAAAGGAAAGTGTGCCATGTCATAACCCTTAGTTGATGGCATAAAAATTCCACTGTGTTTATTCTATTTGTATTCATCTATAAATAAAAACTTCGTTTGCTACCATTGTGGAAAGGTGGTTCAAATTAATCATACTTGTAAGAATCCTTCTAAAATATGTTGTTCTAGTGGTAATATGGGTCATATATAGAGGTTCTATTAGGTTTTTTCTATATCTCAACATGGTTAGGAATCATCAACTCCTAATGGAATTTTGGTATGGCTATAAGATTCATAAAAACTGGGCTCTAGCCAAAGGCATTGGAGTGAATCCTTTCACACAGTGTCTGAGAATCCAGTGGAAGTTGATGCTAGTCAAACTTTATTCTTCCCAAATAGGATTAAGACCACTGAGTGGGGGGTGAATTAGTTGTTCCATTTTATTTTATAAGAATGTTTCTTCAATTATTTAGTTATCTTTATTTACCTATGAAACATTTTGAAGTTACAATCCACTCAAATATAAATTCTCAACCTTACCTTTCATATAAAACAAATATAAATAGAAGGAAACACATAGTATTTAAAAGTTTTGGTAAAAATAGTTACTCCTTCCCATTTTGGATAGTCCCACCAACTTGGGTTCTTTCACTATCTTCTTTTTGGAATAAAAATGAAAAGGTAGTAAAAAATTATATAGTCCCAGTATCAAATTTCCAACTATATTTAGTTATACCCCCAACTATATTTTCCATATCCACTTACCACAATTGGTTATATGCCCCAACAAAACAAACAAGCCTTTTCAAATACTGGTAAGTATCCATAGTTACAAGATTCACTTTCCTTCTTCTTTTCTCATCCACTTCAAAAATTTCGTCACTTTCTTCATAAGTAATATGAATCAATATTTTCTTATGTAATTTCTTCAAGAACTTCAAAAAATATCTAAGGAACTCTTTGTACATTAAACTTATTTTGTATCATTAACAAAATCTAAATATGATCAATCATTCCAGCAACATTGTTCAGAAAACTTCCTTGGAAAAATTCAATGTGATCAGCCTCCATCTAGTAACTTTATTCCAATGGTATTCTTATGATCTAATTTGTAGGATTATTATTTTATCCTACAACATTCAACTACATAATGAACTCAATTGTTTTCTCACAATTCCACTATCTGATGGAACTCAGTCTGATGGTGCTTGCTTCGATGGATCTGGTTCTGATGGAACTTACTCTGATAGAATCGCTCCCACAGATCTTTCTCATCTTCAACCTGACAAAAAAAATCTGGTTAGAATCTCAATACCTCTCCCACTAATGTTAGAGCTTCATATTTGAGCACACATGAATATTACTCCATCTTCTAAAAGTAAAATGTACTTTTCTCGCTATTTATAGTCATCCCATAATGGTAAATTTGGGAAAACTAATTCCACTTCCACTCAATGAAATTCATAATTCCTAAATTTCACATTCATTTAAGTCTTCATATTTTAATTATTCAACTCTTCTCAATACTTCTGTGAGCTTATCAAATATTCTCAAATATTCCTAAGAATTCAAGCTTCTTAAAAATTTATAAACAATTCATTAGTTTGATTAACTTGAGTCCAATCATTCTTTTTTTTTTGTAACTCCAACTGATGTTTCATCCTTGGTCTCAGTCTGATAGAATATTTTATAAAAAATTCATCCAACGGAATTTATTATGAAAATTTCCTCAGATATATTTTTATTTCACAACTTCTAATTATGTATTATTTTTTCTTGAACTAATTGAAAAACAATATCGACAAATAATTTCTCACTCTGAAGAGTTGGGTCATATGAAAAATGGTTGACTTTTTTGAATAACTTAGTCACACACTCTAAAAAATCTATATGTTTCTAGCCACTTTATTAGTCACCCTGCACTACTCACATTTTCAATTTTATATTCATTATGATAGAATGATTCATACATTTTCTCAGACTGATTGTATGTTACTGATTACCATCATGAAATCCCCCTCTAGTTGTGCTTGGGTAAATGTATCTTTGTTATATTCTTGTCTGATGGATTTATATCTTTCTCAAACCAATGGAATAGTGGTATATCATGACTAATGGATTAGTTTTAGTTCCCATCTAATGATTCTCATATTCTTCCTTATCAGAGAATATTCTTCTTTCTAAAAAAACTCAATACTATGTATCAGAATCATAATTCGTCTAATGTACCAATTTATGTAGCTCCTTAAAAACACATCTTATCCCCATTTACTTTATAATGATTACATCACAAGTTTCTCGGGAAAGTTATGATAGTTTAGAAAAAATCAAGCATCAAAGCATCATCAAATTTAGTATCGAATGTAGACTCTGATAAAAATTCTCATTGCGATCAAAAATTGCATTCAATACTCAATAAAATTTCCATTGGATTCTAAATTTCTATCAAATTTCCTATCTAATGGATCATAACCAATGTCTCACACTGGTGGATTGAGTCTGATGGTCAGATTCTAATCATGAATCCAATTGGAAAACATTGACAAAAAAACATTCTTCAGCCAACTTTTCAGCAACCTCTCACAAACAACATTTGGATTCAGACTTTCATCTTTTATTCTTTTGTATATATTTACCCCAAATAAAACCAAAACACAACTTGGTCTTAAAAATATCTCCCTTTATGTTTAATTTCAATAGCCACTTCAAATTTGAAAAGAATACTCACTTAAAACAATTTCCTCATGCTCTACACTACATATCTTCTACCACTAAACTATTGCTCCCCTATCATGTCTTATCCCCTTTAATATATCTTCTCCCTCTTATTGAAAATAAAAATCAAATGGTCTGTCACACCTCGACCTAGAACCTTGTGGTCGTAGTTAGTTTACTTATATTCAAGTCTTTTTTCATCTTAAAAATTGATTATATTAAAAATAAAAATGAAAGAAAATAAAATTATTTAAATATAATAATAATGATAATATTATTATTATGGATAATAATATTATTGTGGACAATAATATTATTCATATTAAGTTAATTATTATAAATTTTATTATTATTGTCATTATTATTATTATGACATTATTTTTATAATTATAATTATGTTGGTTTTATTATTATTATTATTAGGTTTGTTATAACTTTTTTAGGGTTTTTTTATTTACCTCCTTTCCCTCCCCTCTCTCATCATGCCTCATCCACCTTCCCTTCTCTTTCCCCTTCGTGCCACATCCTACTCAAGTTCCCCCCAGCATGCACACTTTCGAAAAACCCTCCCCCCAGTGTCCTGCTCCCCTTCCCGCACCTCACCCTTCTGGCCAACCTCCCCCTTCCAGCGTGTGACTCCACCACACCGGTGCCCTCCGCTCATGCCCCCCTTTATTGGTTGGCTCTCCTATAGCGATCGAAATTCCTAAAACCTCCCTCCTCCAGCGACTATGACCCCTCCAGCAGCCGCACCTACCCCTCTAATGGTCACCCCTCCAAGTAAACCCCTCCCTTGATCTAGGGTATTTCTTTCGATTTCATGGGGTTCAGTTAGGGTTACGGTTTAATATTGTATTTTTTAGGTAAATTTTTCCTTTCTGGGGTTTCTTGTGGTGTGATTGATGTGTGATGGTTATTTCTCACCATTTTATGAATGATTCTATGTTCGAGTTAGGTGGTTCAGTGTCCTGTAATTTTTATATGATTTAATTTCTTTATTTAATTAATATTTTCATGTTTTATAGTTAAATTTTTTGATGAAAAATGTGTTTTGTAAATGTTTTAACATGAATGTGTAATGAAATTGGATTTTCTTTTAGAAATGGTCATGTTTTCATATGGGTCTTGTTGTGGGAAATCATGGAAGTGTTGAATTAATTTTTTAAGGTGTGAGAAGTGTGGTTTGGTATTGCTTTAACATGTACATGGGTTAGAAGTGATTTTTTATTCAAAATAAATGATTATGTATCAATTGTATTGTATTATAATGTTTCTTGAAAAGAGTTTTATGCCTTGTTTGGAAAGTATGAAATGTAGTTTCAAAGGAACTTTAGGTGTGTATAAGTTCGTAATGAGTTTTTATTGGAAAATGGGGTAGTGTTGGACTATAGGCCTTGTTGTGTATTTTTCATACGATTTGAAAATTATTTAAATGATGAAAGGGTTGTTTTGAAAATGATCTTGTTTTATGTTTGCTTTTAAAAATGGGGCTTGGTTCGTGGTATTGGTTGATCAATGGTGTGTTTTTCTTGTGTTTTGTAAAAAGGGGAATCTATGAATTGTGAAAGTGATGATAAATTCATTAAAAATGGGTTTTGCTGTGAGTAAAAATTAAAATGGTTTGTGTTATGAAAAATTTTGAATGTCAGATGTGTTTTATAAATTATGAAAAATGGTTATTCAATTATACAAGTGGTGTCAATCATGTTTTGAAGTAGTTTTGGTGTGCATTTGGTTTCAAAAAAAGGTTTTGGGTTTTCCAACTGGTAGTATATGTTGTGAGTTGCATTGTTTGGCTCGAGAAGTGTGATGATGATGTGTTGTGTGATATGGTGGACATAATTCAGCACAAGGAAATCCCGTGTAACTAGGTGGATGGACTAGGACTATATTTATAGTGATTTGGAATAGGCAAAGGCTTGGTTTCACTTAATGGGATTAACAATGACAAATCAACTAAACATGGATGATGATTAGAGACCGTTAGGTTATTGGGGTATCCTCTACTAGTGGATCAAGAATTATAACTTTGTTTTTCATGGTTTTTATACCACATTTTCAATGATATATGAGGTTCCTAGAATCCCACATGAGCTAGTTTGACCCTGGGGATCTACTCATGGTGTCTACCTATCATGATTCTTATGAAGAATGGTGCCTTCCGTCAGCATACAGAGGACCTCTTGTGTGTGGGTGTGTTTTCATTTACAAATTCCCTTTCTCTTTTAATCATGTAATTTTGAAATGGTTTCCCTTTAAAGTGTTACATTCTAAAGTGTTTACTCATTAAATGATTTTCCTAAAAATTTTCTAAAATATTTTACTTAAATGGTCATTTTAGATTATCATTAAAATGTTTGGAATGGAATCCTTTTATCTGGGTGGAATCCTACTGGGATTTGGGTCACATCCTATATACACCCTTGGGTGTATGTAGATCTTGTTTCATGTTTGTTCTAGGTAAAGGCAAGACATTTAGTGTTTGCAGATCGAGTTTCTAGTGGCTCTTGTTGTGGATCTCAATGGTGATGTCTTGAGGATGTGGTTCCTCTCTTTGCACGGAGGTTTGGTATAGATCTTTGGTCCCCTTTTGTTGTTGTTATTTTTGGGTTTTGTCTAAAATTTGTAAACCATTAAATCTAGTTATTTTTAAGGGCTGGTTCGGTTGTGTAATTTTGGTTTTGGTTCATTTTAATTGTTAGTTTATTCATAACTTCTTATTTGGGTAAATCATTCCCAAACATTTATTTTACACTCGGGCACTTGTGCAATCCCATGGGGATCAGAAACACCCTTAGGGCCTTACCACATACTGGGTCGAGTGTTGGGTCGGATGGAGACTTGACATGGTTCATAACAAAATGGTATCATGGGAGGTCACACTCTTTTAGGTCATGTTCCTTGGGGAAGAGTCTAGGTAGAACAGAGCTAGGATTTTCAGGACTTGACATTCCAATTTTTCATAGGGTTCCTAGTCATCACACCTCGTGATGGTAATCATGTCACCAGGGGAATTCAGCATTCATCTTAATATTTTAGTCCTTGTGGTATTTCATTGTTTGGGAAATGAAATGGAAGTTGGTTCAACGGTCTCAGTGAACTCACATGGCCTGGAAATCCATGTGGAGCCAGGGCCGTTGTCCTAAAACATTCTCTATGTTGGTGATGTGACTGGAATATGGCCACCAATCATATGTCTAAGTCACCCATTAGCACTAGTTTCCTCTTTCATCGTTACATGTCTCTTTGTTTTGGAATTTTAGAAATTTAATTTTAAAAGTAAATATGATCATCTTGGGAAAGGGGGAAAACGAGTTTTAAAAATAACTTTAAGGTGGATCTTATAAAATTGGACATTCATGAAATTATTTTTATGTAAAAATGAGAATGATTTCAATGAGATTGAATTTTCTTTATAAAATTTTGGGATTTATGGAAAAACTAGTTGTCGGAAAATGGGGTACTAGTTTCAAAATGGTTTTGGAAACATGTTTTAAATAAGAAAAAATGAGTTCTAAGGAAATGGTTACTGATAAAATAGGGTTTTGTGAAATTGGATGTGTTTTGAAGCAGGTGAAGTGTTTTGGAAATTGATGGGTGGGTTTGGAAAATATGTTTTATTTGAAATAATAAAGATGAGGATGTGGGTTGAATGTTTGTTTTGAAAAATGGAAAGAAATTGTGTTCCAACCTTCGGTATTTTCATGGGTGACCATATGCATGGGTTATATACGAGAGGTGAATTGGTTCTCAGTTATCATGAGAACATGCATATGTGAGGCCCATGAGATACCATTGGTGAATGTGCAACCCACCAATCCGGTTTGATAATCCACAGTTTTTTGTGTGGATTATTTTGTTATGGGAATGTTGATTGTGAGGCATTTAGAACCTGAGAATCCCTTCTCCACTACTGGAAAAATACCCTATACCAACGGTTTGGAACCATTGGTATAGGCCCTCAAACCGTTGGTATAGGCTATACCAACAGTTTGGAGGACCGTTGGCAAGTAAGCCATGACAATAGGTATATACCAACGGTTTTGAAAACCGTTGGTATAAGTAATATGAAAACCTATAACAACGGTTCTTAAAACCTTTGGTATATGTATTTCAAAAAAAAATCGGTGGGATTTGATCCCAGGACCTCTAGTTTATAATTGAATGACTTAACCACTAACCTAACATGACTTCTGTGAAAATAATTTCATAAATATATATATGTATTGTTATAATAATTTTAAATTTTGATTTATATAAGGTTCTCGGTAAGAATATTCGATTAAAAATCGAAGGACCTATACCAACGGTTTTGGACAAACCGTTGGTATAGGTCCATATAAGTGACCTATACCAACGGTTTTGGCCAAACTGTTGGTATATGTCCAAATTAATGAACTATACCAACGGTTTGGCCAAAACCGTTGGTAAAAGTCATATTTCCAGTATTGATGGTCTACTTTTGTTTCAGGTTTCAGTTTTTGTTGGTGTCTATTTGTGGGATAATGGTTAGTGGTTTGTACTGAAAAACATTTTGGGATGCCTTTGAGCGGGTTCCCTTTTTGTGCATTTGGTGTTGCTTACGGTATGTTTTGGCCAATGGACTAGTTTGATTGTGTCCTTCGGTTTCCTTGTCGGCCAGTATAAGCCCCCATAATGAGTTAATGCATGAATAAAGTTTTTTCACGGGTGATTCTCTATTGATAGATCCTCTAGTTGATCAAAACAAGAAGTTTCTTATTAAGTCTAGGGTTGAATCTATCTCTCTTCTTCCAGATAATTGGGTCATCTCGCAGCGAGAGAGTGGACATGAGAGGAGTTGGATAAAGTTTTAGATTCCTTGATTTTTTTGGTGACCAAAGGTAATTTTGATATCATTATGTCTGAAGGTCCTGTTTGGAAGCGGTGAAATAAATTCTAGTAAGGAAAGATGGAAGCAATCTGGATCTCTCGGTTTTGGGTTTTTTTCAAAGGGCCATTGGGTCATTCATTGGTTTCATCTAGTAAATGGTTCATTCTAAGCCACTATTATGGAAAATCTAGTTGTAAGAGGCTTCTAAGGATGCTTGTATAAATCTCTAGCTTTTGGGACAGGGTTTAAGGTCCGTCACCTTGTAATGTTTCCAAGGATTGTAAGGTTCATGTTTAGTGATATCCTACAGCATGGGCTCTCTTTGAAATGAAAGGGTGGATTTCATAGAATCTTCTGAGAGTCCCTATTTTAATTGGAGTGCATCTTCCCCTTGGAGAGCTCCAAATTTATTTGTTCAGATGGGAGTGTTTCTATACATTTTTTTTCTTCTAAAGATTCATGATCAAGGTGAAGAAGTGATGCATGTGCATACTCTAATCCCTTGTCTCAGTGAAGTGTTGTGTTAAAGTAAGATGGGCTGAAAGGGGTTTTGTGTTCCATTAGTGCTATTTGGAACACAGTGTGGTGGATTCTGGCACCAAAAGGAGTTTCGATCGGGGTTTTTGGTGCCTAACTACGAGGTAGGATATGCTTCATTCAATAAAACTTCATCCTTAAGTCCCAAACTGAATATGGCATGTATTCAAGAACCCTTGGGGTGTAAGGGACCTTGGTTTAACATTTGTCTACAATATTAGTAATGGAAACATTTTATGCATCCTAGGTAGTTGTTTCTTTCCAAGTAGTCCCACTTGGTGGAAAGAGACATGGGGACCATATTCCTCCATGTTGTAATATATTGAATGGTAGAGGTCCTCCATGGTTACAAGGAGACTCGGTCGTCTTGTTTTCTTGAACCTCAATTCTTATACCCTTGTTGATGTGAACCTCTGTTTGGTGATCCTTGTAAGGCCAGCCTTACAGATCAACCTCTATTCTGGGTTAGGCTCATCTAAGGATGGTGATCCCCCACAGAAGTAGTTAATCTTGTGGTGTTTTCTATTTGGTTTAGATTTCTTTTCATCAGACCTTTTTGGTGGGGAGTTTGATCTGTGTTGGGTGTTCTTGTCATTCTATATTGGTTGGTGTGGGAAGTTCTCAAGTAGGCCCATGTAGGTATCCCATGTTGTCCTACGCAAGTTAGGTGGGTAGGCCAGTTCTTATAGTGGGTAGACACATCATGGGTCTCACTATAATTCCTCTGGCATGAATCGGTATTAGACTATCTCTTTTTGTAGGGAGTCCATCCCCCCCCTGTGTCGGTACTTCGGCTTCATCTTGGATGTTAGTTTGTTCTTATGGTGGGGATTCCATCCGGGTCTCCCCGTATTAGTAATTCGGTAATGTTCTTGGTTTCGACCTGGCGATAGGTAGTCTCATTTGGATATATCTACCCCAAGACCATTTCTTGAATAAAAAATTGGGGTCAAATCACACCCAACGGTGTTGTGAAGTAAGGTTGTGGTAGCCTCGTCCGAGTTTGTCGCTTGTTTCTGGTAAAATATGTGAGCCTCTTTGGGAATGTTTAATTTGTTTTGTCTCGTGATGTTGAATGGTGCATTGTGAGAGTTCCTATAATTTGACTATCAAATGGATGTGTCTTGGTTTTTGGGGTGGGAAACAGTTGGTGGGGAGTCCATTTTGGATATCCCAAGTTCAATTTGTAAGCCTTTATCTTTATTGGTAGTGTTCTTGCCTCATATCGCTTATTGTTCATTGGGAATCCCCTTAGACTATGAAGGAGTATTAATTTCTAAATTATGGTTAAGTATGGGGGTGTAAAGCATTATGGTGGGGAGAATTTTCACACCCTCACCCAGGACCTTGTGGCTGTAGTTAGTTTACTTATATTTGAGTTTTTTTAAGCTTAAAAATTGATTAAATTAAAAATAAAAATGAAACAAAATAAAATAAAAAATGATTTAAAAATAATAATATTATTATTATTAAAATTATGGATATTATTATTATTATTATTAGGTTTATTATTATAAAGTTTATTATTATTATCAATATTATTATTATGAGGTTATTATTATTATTATTAGGTTGTCATTATTATTATTATTATTATTATTATTATTATTAGGTTGGTGTTAACTTTTTAGGGGTTTTTTTGTTTTCCTCCTTCACCTCCCCTCTCCCATCGCACCTCATCCCCTTTCCCTTCCCTTTCCCTATCGTGCCCCACCCTACTCGGGTTCCCCCCCTTTCCTACATGCACACTACCACAAAACCCTCCCCTCGGTGCCCTTCTCCCCTTCTGGTGCCTCACCCTCTTGGCCGACCTCCCCCTTCTAGTGCATGACTCCACCTATTCGGCACCCTTCGCTCGCCCCCCACCCCCTTCATTATCCGACCCTCCTACAAAGACTGAAACTCTAGTGGCCTCCCTCCTCCGGCAACCGCAACCCCACCAGCCCCTCTTCTGTTAGCCGCACCTCCTCTCTCTGGCAACTACACCTCTGGGTAATCCCCTCCCTCATTCTAGGGGACTTCTTTCAATTTCATGGGGTTTAGTTAGGGTTAGGGTTTAATATTTTTGTATTTAGGTAAATTTTTTCTTCTCTAGGGTTTCTTGTGGTGAAATTGAGGTGTAGTGGTGATTTCTAACATTTTTCATAAAATTATTGGTTCGAGGTAGGTGGTTTCATGCCATAGTATTTTTAGATGATTTAATTTGTTTATTTAATTAGTTTTTTCATGTTCTATAGTTAATTTTTTTGATGTGAAATGTGTTTTGGAAATGTTTTGAAATACATGTGTGATGAAATTGTATTTTCTTTTAGAAATGTTTATGTTTTTCAGATAGGTCTTATTGTGTAAATTCCAGGAAGTGTTAAATTAATTTTTTAAGGTTCGAAAAGTATTTTTTGTTAATTATTTAACATTTATATGGGTTAGAAGTGATTTTTTTTTCAAAATAAATGGTTATATATAGAGCGTATCATATTTTAATGTTTCGTGAAAAGAGTTTTATGCCTTGTTTGGAAAGTGAGAAATGTAGTTTAAAAGGCACTTGAGGTTTGAATATGTTTGTAATGAGTTTCTATTTAAAAATGGGGTAGTATTGGTATATAGTCCTTGTTGGGTTTTTTTATATGATTTGAAAATCGTTTAAATGATAAAAGGATTATTTTGAAGATGATCTTGGTTTATGATTTATTATGAAAATGTGGATTGGTTCGTGGAATTTGTTGGTCAATGGTGTATTTTCCTTGTGTTCTATAAAAAGGGGAATCTATGAATTATGAATGGGATGATAAATCCATTAAAAAGGGGCTTTGGTGTGAGTAAAAATGGAAATGGTTTGTGTTATGAAAAATAGTGGATATCAAAAGTGTTTTCTAAATTATTAAACATGGTTATTAAATTTTACAAGTGGTTTGGATCATGTTTTGAAGTAATTTTGGTGTGTGTTTGGTTTCAAAAAAAAGGTTTTGGGTTGTCCGAGTAGTGGTATATGTTGTGTGTCACATTATTTGGATCAAGAATTGTGGTGATGATTTGTTGTGTTATATGGTAAACATAATTGACCACAAGGGAATCCTGGGTAACAGGGTGGATGGACTAAGACTAGCTTGCTAGTGATTAAAAAGTGTTCAAGGCTTGGTTTCACTTAGCGAGATTGATGATGAAAACTCTAACTAAAAATGTATTATTATTGGATACCACTAGGTTATGGGGGTGTCCTCTACAATTGGCCCATGCATGAGAACACTGTTGGTCGTGGTTTTTATAACACATTTTCACTAAGATTCAAGGTTTCTAGAATCCCAATGAGCTATTTTGACCCTAGGGATCTACACATGATTCTCTACCTATCGTGATGCTTATGTAGAATGATGCCATCCATCGACATATAGAGGACCTCATGTGTGTGTGTTGGTGCTGAAATATGGTCCCAAGAGGGTTAAAGAGTGGTTAAAGCAGATGGGAAGAAATTTTCCCCATCAATAGGCATAGAAATCATCCAAGGGGCCTACCTCAAAAAGCTTCATCATTAATCCCCCTCACCATCAAAAATGGTGTGAATCTAGTAGAACTGACTACTTCATGACCGTTGTAGAGTGCCCTCACAATAGCCTCTACGAGCTGATAGATATGTTCATGACCACCGTAGAGCCCCGTGATGGAAGCCTCTTTGAAGTACGATGAGCATCACAATCACTACAGAGAAACATGATGAAATCCTTCACAATTACGATGGATCTATCTCTGACCACAAAGTCCAATTTCCTCTACGGAATTCTCTCGGATCATCACGATGTTGGGTGCCTATAAATAGGTGTCTCACCCCCATCTCCAAGGATCAATACCCTGACCTTTCTCCTTATGATCTCTCATTTCTTGAATACCCCTATGCTCTGTAAACCATCTAGAAATTGTACCAACCTAGGTACCTCATCATTGTGAACCCACTTCCACTTTTCACTTTTTTTCTCCGATTCAAGTGGATATGCCCTTCGCATAGCCTGAAAACCATCTTGAAGGTAGGAGTCCCTTTTGGGAACTTGGGTATTTGTAGAGCATTCAGCCTTCGCGAAGCACCCTCCAATCACATGTTGATTCCATGTCTCATCTGCATCATCATGCTTTATGAATATCCTCCCTTCATAGAGAGCCTATTCACCATGCTTCACAGATCACCTTCCTTCATGAAGCACCATAGATTCTTGAATCTACTCTCTGTGAAGCCTTCTTCTTAAAGAATCCTTCTTCCGTGCAGTCCTCTAGACCTATATGAAGCGATTTCACGGTTCCACGAGTGGTGTTTCAAAGATAATTTCACTACCTCATGCTTCTCCGCATAGGCACACTAAAGGTTATTGAGTCTTTGCATAGACACACTAACATGATCCCCTTGAGTGACCACTCCTCAACCTCACTCATGTCGAGCATTGATTATGCCTTACCTCCCCTAAGTGTGGGTCGTTACAAGTTATGTAAGTCCAAGGGATGAGGAGTGAGTCCTCATTGTCTGAGCGGTAGGATGTTAAACTCCCAAGAAACCCATGTCCCTGACACACAATGTTAAACTAGGAGTTGTCGCATGTGTGGCAGGCCTGAGTGGACGAGAGAGAGGATGGAACTAGGAGCCTTTCACTCCCCTCCTTTTTAATCTACCTTCTCTTTTCCCTTTGTACTTTTTCTCCCTACACTCCTCAAGAAGTCTCCACATAATCCCTAACACACACCTTGATAGGGTGTTCCTTGTATGAGGACCATATCCTCTCTGTACGTCAGAACACCCTCCCAGGGCTTCCCTCTGGGAGTAAGTCCCAATCTCTATCTCCCTAGGTCATCTTAGTGCATAAGCCCCACACAATATCTCTCATGGCTGCACCTCTTATGATATGATCATCAGGTATGGTGGTACATCTAGTTTCTCACACCAAGTATGAGTCATGTGGGGTTAGAGTAAGCATCAACCATGACATCCTCTTATGGACTTCTAACTATGTGTGAGACCCATACCCCCCTTTTCTCATAATCTATGTGGACTTTGATCTCTGCCTCTTTGGCAGGGTATGCAGGAAACCTCTTTGAGGTACAAGTTCATCACTCATCTTTCCTAACCATTTCATGTCGATTCACTATTCATCACACATGATATTAAACTGAATCTCTCAAAATACATGGTTTCAATATCTGTCTTCTGTACGGGGTATGTAGGATGCCTCCTTGAGGTCCAATCCCAACCAACTGTAAACTCTAGTGCTCCCTCTAATGGATACACCCCCTAAGGTGACATCATCCCTCTTTGGGACACATCTCCTGGGTCCCCCTCCTGGAGGTGTTCTGATCCCTCTGGGTAGCTAACCATGCATAATCCCCACAATCAATCCATACTCCTCCAACCAAGAGTATCCCTCTTGCGATGGGCTACTAACCATTCATAATCCCTAGCATGTCTCTGGGTTTCATTCCTTTATGTACACCCCGATTCTATTCCCCATCCTAAACTACGTGAACTTTGATTCCCTACCACGGGGATACATAAAAATCCTCCATGAGGTTCAATACCATAACTCACATCCCATCCTAGTCTCTCCCTAGAGCCCTTGTGTTTCTGGAAGATCATGCCTCAACCGAAGGTTCCACTTCCTTTGGATCTATCCATGCATCCTTTCTCAAGAGATTCCTCCTTAGGTGTCTCATCGCCCCATTCCAAAACTATGTGGAATTTGATTCTCAACCTCTGGGATACATAGTAAACCTCCCTAAGGTTCAGTCCCAACTCCATTATCTTCATGTTGGTATCATCCCATTCATCCAATCCACTTCATTAAATCACCCATCATCCATCATAATTCTTATCATGGCCACTATATCCCAATCGGATAATGCCATTCATATGGGTATCTAATCATGAATAAGCCATGGATATCTACTCCATCACCCCACCCTTTTCACAGTGGGGTCACGTCATCCATATGGTTCATCTCAATGCGTAAGCCCCATTCATCCATCTGATTGTGGCTTCTAGCAGCACGTGGTTTGTCTCATTTTCTAAGCCCCATTCATTCACATGATTAAGGCTTCTACCATCACATTGGTCATCTCAGTGCACAAGCCCCATTCATCTATATGATTTCTACTTCTAGCAGCACATGGTTTGTCTCATTTTGTAAGCCCCATTCATCCATTTGATTGCTTCTCTTAGCCGCACCTCGGGTATCTTAGTGCGTAATCCCCATTCATCTATATGATAGATGCTCCTAGAAGCACTCGGGCAGTCTCAACTTGTAATACTCAAATCACCCCTTCCAAATGTGTGGTTTTTGATCCATTTTTTCTATATAGGGCATGTAGGAATCCTCCGTGAGGTTCAATCCTATACAATGGTAATCCTTAGTGTCCCCCTCTATGGGAACCATCTTCTTTGATCTTCCTTATGTGGTGTCTAGATCGGATTTCATGGTGTGAAAACTTCCATTTTCAGGGACATGCCATCTTGAGTCTGTTCTAATTTGGTGTTCTAATTCATCCATCCAGTAAACCTTCTAGGTGAGCCCTCATAGGGATGTACCTATCTGATCCACTTTTGTAAGTGTTTCGATCAGTCCAATCTGTCTCCTCCAGATGTTAAACTTGTGTCATACCACGTGTTAAATATGGTAATCTGTGGAAAACCTTAGATCCATTCCTCTGGCATAAGATACCCTACAATCAATGTGGGAAGCCTCAGTTTTACATGACCTTTAGAAGACCTCTAACGAGGAAGAATACATGTGCTACAATGTTCCAGTGTCAAGACATGCCACAGATGTCTCAGCATGACTACTCTACTGGCTAAAGGTTGCTACCCTGACTTGACCCTTTGGAATGTCTTGGTGAAAGTAGCATAATTAACCAGCATCTAAAAAGACATGGAATCAGTAACGAGTTTCATTAATAATATCTTAATCTATGAGGGAGACCCAGACTAGGAAATGAATTCCGAGGAGGAATCCATGGAAGGAGAAACTAACATCCCATCATCCCATTTTGATAAAGGAGAAAATGTCCCCAAAGAGGTGATGGATTTCTCCCACCTTTGGAAAGTGTGAATGTAGGGTACCATGCAATCATCAGTGAGCGTCAACACATGCACAGTGTCATCACTTAGTGGAAATCATTAGAAATAGAAATAGTAAACCCAACATGAAGCACTTCTCCTAAAAATGGATATTAGTAGAGTTCTAGACATAAGGATATGAGAATGTCACCAGATTTTGATATTTGGTGCCAGGTCCTGCCAAGAAAATAGTGGGCATGGTGTGGAACTCAATAGAATTTTGGGTAGTTAATTGCTGGGCATTTCGGTCTGTGGAATTATCAATGTGGATCTTTCTCTCTGACCATGGAAGGATGAATTACACTGGGGAACTGAGATTTTCATTCCTCGTATTTGTATTCATGGTTGAATCTTCCTGCACTGTAGGACCCAAGCTATAGTTATAGGGAACCAATTTCCCCCCACCCATAGATGCAGGGGCTGGAGGAATGATGTTGTGACTTTTCAACATGGATCCACCTCTACCACAATATCTTCCATGGATATAACTATTGGGAACCCACACCCCTTCTCACCCTCGGAGTTCATTCAGGGGAGGGTGATCAACACTCTTGTTTTGTGATATGAACAGGAGGGGCCATCCTAATGAGGGATATGGACCACCAAGATCTGGAAGATTTTGTGCCTCATCATCACCACCCCCAAAGACCGCACAAGGAGCCACTTCTCCCCACTCCTACATCCAAACATTTCGGGAGTCTCTCCTTGGAATGATCATATGATTCACTCCCTTACGCAGACGAGGTAAGGGATGTTCGAATCATCCTGGCTACTTTATCCAGGAGGCTGCTAAGAAGGGATCCCACCAGGTTGAATCAACACTACCATTCGGTACCATAGACCAAGGAGCGGGCAGTCTACACCCCTACCCACTCAACCCTAGTTCAGATGACCCAGTGTCAACTTTCGACACAGGCTCAAGAGGACGCCCGTTAGGGGGAGTCATCTTACAATACTTTCACAGCTTTAGTGTACCATGCCACCACATATGCATATTATCGATCCTCTATTATTACAGAGCAGGGTCACCTCTATGCCAAATTGGGATTGAGGCCCCAACCACCCCTTGGTCGGTCTGGGTTGACTCTTTTGGTCACTGGAGTGAGTATAAGTCCCCTCCTCATATGACCAATTCCTCAAGTACTCCATTAATTGTCAAGTGGGTGTTCTCTAAGGTAATGAATCTCTCTTTGACTCTTTTAAAGATCACTACCTAGATGTCAACTACTATAGGATCAAGGAAAAGCAGGTTCATGATAATGAAGTTGAGCACACTTCCACTATGGTTGATCCCTGGATAGACTTGGATGATGCCTATATCCTCTCAATTCACTGATTGGAGGCCATGAACCCAAACATGGGACAATGATTTTTCATCTTTGGGACAAGGTAAAAATGCATTCCCAGGTTCAATAAATGTAAAAATATCAATTCTTACTCCAACACAAATCAGGATCGAGTGATCCCAGAACCCCTTAACCATATAAGGTATTGGAATGTTCATCTCATAGCAATAGCAATACGCCATACTTGCTTATTTTTTCAGTTTGGGTTAAACCAAAAAAATTTGATGCACCACTATTACATTGATATTATCAAGTGTGGCCCATTGGGTCGAAGGCCTAATGGAATCAGATTTATAGATTTAATTTCCATGGTTTCAGTAGTGTGGGAGTCTCTCGATGAAGTTTCTGTCATCGCTTAGGCTAGTGCTAGCATTCCGTTAGGGTCATCCATCTCAGAATAGTTTCCCTTACTGATGATCCTATCATTGTATATGATAAATAGGATTTTTAATATGCTCCCCTACATTTGAGGAAGGTGTCTCCACCACTATCAATGATTTGGTGCAGGTGGATCTTGGTACCGAGGAAGACCTGAGACCAACACTGGTCAACGCATCCATGTCTTTGGAAGAGCAGCAACAGTATGTGGATTTCTTGAAATGGCATCAAGATGTATTTTCCTTGAGCAATGATGAAATTATAGGGAAAGATCCTCAAATTTCCATTCACCATCTTAGCCTTCCATTAAGTCAGTGTGGGTTCAACCAGAACCCCAAAAAGATTCACCCTTCTCACAGTGCCATGGTTTAGGCTAAGGTTGAAAAGATTATCAAATCCAACTTCATCAAGGAGGTTAAATGCAACATATGGTTATCCAACATCATGCCTGTTAGGAAGAACAATGGATAAATTATAGTCTGCATCGACTTCTGAGACCTCAATCCTTCTTGTATAAAGGGAAAATTTCCCCTTCCTGTGATAGAGTTGTTCATCAATTCTACCACTGGGTTCCAAGATCTCTCCTTCATGGATAGGTATTCTGGATATAAGTATATATGAATGGATCCCAATTATTAAGATTCTACCACCTTTAAAGCACCACAAGGTACATTTTGATACCAGGTAATGCCTTTCGGCCTAAAGAATGCAGGAGCAACCTATCACGTACCATACACTGCATATTGAAGATGATGCTAGGGACACTGGTGGAATGCTCTGTGGATGATTCAGTGGTCAAGTCTCATTAGTTTTAGTAACATATGAGATTCCTTGAGAATGATTTTGGCCTCCTATGATCCTGCCATCTGAAGATAAACCCATTGAAGTGTGCCTTTGAAGTCATCTCTGGGAAGTTCCTCATCTTTTTCATCAGATATAGAGGCATCGATATTGATCCAGAGAAGATCAAGGATATCACTTAGATGGATCATCCATGAAACCTTCTAGATCTCTATGTTTTTTAAGGACACTTAGCCTACATATGCAGATTCGTTGAGAATATGGCTAGAAAGTGTAATCCCTTTTCCTGAATCATGAAGAAAGGCGTTGTATACCAGTGGGATGAAGAGTGGCAGACCGCCTTATAAGAGATCAAGTAGTACCTACGGTAGCCTTTAGTTATGATGTCCCCCATTTTTGGAAAGCTGATGGTCCTTTATGTGACTACCCTCGGAATGATCCCTTAGTTACCTTCTCTCCCAGAAGAAAAAAAAGAGACATAGAATAGTTTATATTATCTCAACCGCATGCTCTTCGATGCGGAGGCTAGATATTACTCTATTGAGAAGAGATGTATTGTATTGGTTTTGTAGTGCAGAAGTTTTGATATTATCTTCATCACCCTAAGATATATTTGGTGTCCTAGGTAGACTTTTTGAAGTATATTCTGAACAAACCCATGTTGAAAGGTTGTCTAGCCTACTATGTAGTGATCCTTTAGCAATTCAACATTAGGTTCATTCCATAGAAAGTTATTATGGGTTAGGAATTAGAAGACTTAATTACTGCCCATCCAGAACATATATAGAAATCTATAGAACTTTACATACCTGATGAGTCCATCCTCTCAGTGGATCAAGTCATTCCATTTTGGTAGATTCACTTCGATGTTGCTTCTTGAATCCCAATGGGCAGAAGGCTTAATGACCCCAGACTCAATAGTGTGGGCTTGGGTGTCATCTTTATCACACTTATACAAGTTGTCTTTCCCTGTTAGTTCTTATTTTCATAAGGATGTACCAAAAACGAGGTAGAGTATAAGTCTCTCATCACTATTCTTGAGTTGGTCCTCGATATTGAAGTTCCTCACCTACATGTGAAGGTGGACTCTAAGCTGGTCATCAAACAGATTAACACTGAATATGTCATTAGAAATCCAGATCTCATACCCTTATTAGATCATGCCCTCAAACTAATTGCCTAGTTCCATTTTCAAACTAAGTTCATTCATGTTCCTCAATCTAAAAATGTTCGATTCAATGCCTTGTCCAGCCCTGTTGCTTCTCTCACAGGGCCTGACCAGGACGATTTAATCATCCATGTGGTGCATCGATTATTTATCACTCTCATCACCTCGGATGATGATGGCTAGCAGGTGATCCATCTCGTCACTGGTGCCTCCACATCAAGACCACTACGTCGCCCTACCATAGTAGAAGATACCCCTGATTGGATGAATCCTTTTGTCAAGTACCTATAACACAGAAATATCCAGAAAGATAGAGCTGAATGTCTGTGTGCAGTACAATTTACCCTCCATAGTGGTCCCAACTTTGATAAGATACTCTACAGATGTGGTTTCTATAGCATTATTCTTAGTTGTGATCAAGTATATGAGGTTATCTAGGTTATGTTGGAGGATCATGCCGGTTCTCGCGGAGCTCATCAGGCAGGGTCAAAGCGTTCCCACCAGATCTGAAGGCTTGGCTACTTCTATCCCACCATGATCCATGAATGTCTCAAATTATCTGATTGGTTCCACACATTTCAGATCCCTTATAATTTTGTGCATTAGACACCAGAGCCTTTCCATACTACCAAGTACTCTTGGTCCTTTTAGGTTTGGGGACTCAACGTTGTGGGGTCGTATCTACTAGCAATGACTCTCCAATGCAGGTTCATCCTGACTGCCATGGATTTCTTTTCCAATTGGGTAGAGGTTACCCGACTAAATGAATTCAGGCCTATTATATTATTTATTTTTTGAACTCCAACATCATCTATCAATTCGCAGTCCCTCACTTCATTCTCACTGGTAACGGTACCAATTTCTGAGGAACTGAGTTGAAGAAATGGTATGCCAAGTACAGTATCTAGTACAACCATACTTCCTGCTGTGATGTGAAGGAAAATGGGTAGATTGAGGGGTTCAAAAAAATCCTCTCTAGCATTTTTCATAATATAGTTGGTTAGAATAATAATAGTTGTCCAGACAATCTCCCCAATGCTCTCTAGGATTACTAAATGATAACTCATAATTCCACCTAGGTGACCCCATATTCCCTAGTCTATAGAACAAAGGTAGTCCTACCCATCTAGATTTAGTTATCATCACTCCGCATATCTGCCTATGATCAGAACACATCAAACAAAGAGGAGGAAATCTGTCTAGCTAAACTAAAAGCGCGTGATGAGAATAGGCTATGTGATTTTAACAATATGAAGAGGCACCGAAATAAGATCATCATAATTTTCAATAAGAAATAACATCTATGCTATTTCCTTCATGGTGACGTGGTTCTAGCTCGGAGGACGCTGATGATACCTTCTAAGAAGCCACAAAATTTGGAGCCCAAATGGGAGGAACCTTATATCATCCACAAGGTTTACCCCAATGATGTGTAGTCTCTAGTAACCATGGATGGTGAGAGTATTACTCTTCCCATAAATACCAGATTCCTAAAGTAGTATTTCTTTTGAGAATACCTTCATCCTAACCATATAATGTTAAAATGTCCAATCTATCCAATTCAAAATATGTTAAACTACTCAGCATTCATTATACATGACGCTAAATTGAAAATGATAAACATACCTCATGGTCTAAGCTTTACAACCTTAAACTAAGAACCCCTTCATCATTACCGCATGATGTTAAACTACAAGGAATTCCAGGAACTACATGTGGCTCGATTCCTACCCGAACAAGATACATAGAAATTCACAGACGCTTTGTCTTCCGATCTATCCCAGTAAATCTTTCCCCCACTGAGATTTCCCATCTAGGTTTAGTTCTCTTAAAGGATTTTATATGGTGTGGTCTAGACATATTTTTTCCTCATTCATATTGAGTTTACAATGGTTTCACCATGTACCCCTCCCCCCAGAGTGTTCTTTGTTACCCTACATCCTTACTGCATGACATTAAACTGCATGGAATTTCAGAACTACGTGCTGCTTGATTCCTACCCTTATAGGATATGTAAGAATGCCCAGACATTTTGTCTTTAGGTCCAACCCCAGGTACTATAAATTATTCCCTCTTTCTAAACTCTCATCCTAGGTTTGCTGGGAGCACATGGTGTGGTGTGGACTTCTTTTTTCCTCATTCACGTTGGGCTTACAACTACCTCATCACATATCCCCTTAAAGGATATCCCCTTTCCCCATTCATCCTTACTGCATTATGTTAAACTGCATGGAATTTTAGAACTACGTGTGTCTTGATTCCCATACACATGGGATATGTAGGAATGCCCAGATGTTTCATCTCCAGGTCCATCCCCAGGTATTGAAAATTTGGCCTTTTCTCTGGGCCCCTTGGTCTTGGCCTGGGTCCCCTCTTGAGAGTGTATGGTGTGGTGTGAGGATTATTTTGTCCAAATTAACTTCTAGTTTACTTTATTGCTCCATGCACACCCCTTTATCAAGATCATCCCCTTTCAATTTCATCCTTAACACATAATGTTAATTTATACGACATATCAAGAACTACGTGTGCCTTGATTCCCATCCGCATGGGATATGTAGGAATGCTCGGACGCTTTTTCTTCAGGTCTAGTCCTAGGTTGATCAATCCATTTTTTCCCTTTTCCTTACTCATCATTTAAGGTCATCTACTTTTGGTTGAATCCATCAGCCACTGTTTTGCTGCATCAACATGCTCAGATACATTGTGGTATGGTACTTAGTGTTTAATATTATGAATGGGCATACCCTTATCCTCTCCGCCACACTTCACATGTTCCCTTCATTTGGGTTTTCAACATTTTTCACATCCAAAAAGACCCCCTTGTGGCCTGGTCTCATGCCACCATGGCTCACCTACCATTCTGGGCCAATAAAATAGAGGATCTCAAAAATAGTTGATAAAATTCCCACGTTGTGAATATGGTTAGAGGTAGATGTTCAATTGTTTTTCCCATTCCAAGTCACACAATATGGATACTATGTTGCAAAAATGGTCAACAGTAATCCTTAATCGTTATATCCAACTCAATCACATCCCAAATGTTGGTATCTTGATTCACATTCCTTCTCGCATCCTTATTTCCAGATAGAATTCCAACACCCTTGGTGTAATTTCTTCTTGAACCTTTACATGTTGAGTAGGTGAACCAAAGTCATGGGGTCAACATTTTCCACAAACCTCCATTACCTTGTTGTGTGTTTTCGTGTTTTTTAATAATATTTTATGCTCTTTGTTTCCTATACCGAGCATATCTCATCTGGTATTAGGGGTTTTAATAAGGTTTCTACCAGCATGGGGAAGTCACAACCCAAAAAAGTACAAACTCTATGACCTTAAACTAGGATTTCAAGTCCCAAAGTCTAGGAATGTTGACTTTAAATTGTGTGTGTGTTCTCTTGAGAACTTGTTATTTGGTGTAGGGCACTTTGTTACTCATTCATATTGGGTTGTTTTTTGACACCACATTCCATTTATCATTCTCATGGTTTGATCTCTATGACCATAAACTAAGATCTCCTTTATCCTTACTACATGACATTAAACTGTACGAACATATCCCATGAATATGGCATTAAATTTTGGTTTGAGTTCTATAACCATAAACTAATATATCTTCCATCCTTACCACATAACATTAACTGCACAGACATGCCCCATGCACATGAAATTTAAATGGGCATCTACGGTCCGAGCTCTATGGCCTAAAACTAATATCTTTCTAATCATTATTGTATGATGCTACACTAAATACTTATCTTCATCATCTGTATGATGTGAAACTGCAAGCCATCTTAGAACCTCATTAGAGAGGTCTCATCTAGAAGTAGGTTTTATTTTGATTTAGAATGATACTCTCACCTAATGCTCTTTCATCACAGTGGTCTAATTTCAAGAGTGTTGGACTCCATTCAATCATCTCATCACTCCATCCCCGCACTTTTCATGCCCTCTATTTTAATCTTCATCCTCCTCCATATCTAAGGGAACACCCTAATGGCCTAGTATTATGCCACTTCATCTCACCCAATATCCTAGGAAAACGTTCTAGAAGACAGCAGATGACATTTTGAGTTTGAACCCATGTTGCGAACATGGTCAATAGTTGGCCCCCCTTTGTTTGTCCCCATTTTAGGCTAACACAGTTTGGATACTATGTTGAAAACATGGTTAAAGGTTATCCTCTATCATCATACCACACTCATTATGTTCCAAATTTTGGGTATCTTGATTCACATTTCTCATTTTCCTTGGTTAAAATTGATTCCAACTCCTCTGGAATTATCCCACTCATGTACTAGAGCACGTTGGGAATGGCAGTTTGGCATCAATAATAACCCTACTCTCTAATTCATACCCCTCTCTCATTCTGAAACTTCAGGTGGTCAATTGGACCCTGAGTGTTCCATGATTGGGTGTAACTCCTACACCCAATGTGAGTAATCACATGGTCATCCCTTATTTATCACACCATACATGGACCACATGAGCTTGGGGCCGATTATTAGTTGTTTCTCTATTGTCAGAGTGCAATAATCTAATCAGTAACAATATTTCCATGCATGCAGTCTGAATAAGCAAGAAATCATAAATATATGTTTATGAGTTCTGCAAAATATAGTCCATATGGGTTGTCCCCATTGATGGATCATCTCAGCTTCAACGCCCATTGGTGTGTGGCATCCAGTATTCGTTATCGCCTTCTGAACTCCCCCCCTTCCTTGTTGGACATATGGTGAATACCATCATCCTTGATCGACACATAGTTTAGCTCATCAAGAAGTCCAACCACCTCATGGGATGCTTTGCTTAGTTGTTCCTTACCTTCTTCCAACTCGACTCATAATGGTGATACGAGCTCTGTTTGGGTGGCGGTGAAAGAAGATCACTCGTTCATCCACATTTCCAAGAATTTGATCTATTTTTCAACCTCCTAAATGATTTACGTGTTGATAGACTTTATTTCCATCTGACACTGAGTCCATGGTCATACTCCTGTATCTTCTCCATGAGATAGTCTTAAATGATCATATATTGATTTTTCACATCTACCCCTATGATGCATAGGTCGCATAGCTGAGGAAGAAGTCTTTACATCTTGCTTATACACTCTAATTGTGGAGTGTCATCTATGGAGAACTTGATCAGTTTCCATGATCAATGATGGATAGCCTTGTTATCCTCCTCATTGGAAGAGGTCTTGTCCAGACCTTCTGGGTCAGTAGGTTCATATTTTGGGAATGCCTCCAGAAGCTCAACAGCCTGGTCTCCCTCTAACATCCCTTCATATAGGTCAGGTTCCATATTGTGCATTTGGTCTTCATCTCTGGAATCCACCTTGATAATCTTAGGTCTCACCTCACCAACAGTCCTACCCATAGCCATAATTTCCCCGATCTGATAATCATGGGTGTATGGTTCCACAAAAATCATTTTTTCCCTTAGGAAATGATCTCTAGGGACCCAGGACATCCTCACTCACATTGCACGCACTACTTAAAGGACTTTTTAGACATTGAAAATGTTAGTTGGCTTGGTCCAGTAGACAAAATTTATGACTCTATGAGAAAAAATACATACAAAGGTTGAATATTTTATTGCTCTCTTGATTCATTGTTGTGGGAATCCCAAGATGTGACACCCCTATTTTTGTTTGGAAGTTCCAAATATTCCGTAATGGTCACCCTAGTTATCACAGTCCTGATAGACCTTACACTCACCATTATATCGAGTGCGGATCCCAAAGCTATGTCTATCAATATTCGAGATGGGGGATTTCATATGAGGATATCCTGCATAGAAAAAATTTCATTTGGGAAGCCTGGATGACACGGATAAGGTCATGACACAAAGGAATGGTTAAGATTTTACATTAAAAGTTTCAGCAAATTTATCGAGCTCCAAATCCATAACTTCTCCTTCCTTCAAAGGGCTTCCCATGTCTGCATCCCCTCCCGAGGATCCATCTAATTCTTTAAGCAAGGGGAAACTGTCCCTCATCTCATCAGCAGATGGTTGTGGTGGGGATGTTCAATTGAGAACCACTTTCACCCGGTCCTTCATTAGATGCGGAGTTCCTCGAGAATACACAAAGTCTTCCATCTCAGCCACATATTACTCCCCCTCAGCCTAAGATACCATAAATATTCCCTTAGAATAGCCGATCTCTGGTAGATCCATCACAAGGTTGTTAAGGCAATCCCACATCTGAGAGGGACTAAATAATTACCTATTAACATCCAAGGTTTTCCAAGCCTTTGGATAGAATGCATCCTCAGGCATGTCTATGTAGTGAAACCGCTTCCCAAGAGAATGGGTAGATATCCTACAGAACCCACTTGGTGGCCTTCCTTCCTCATGGATTTTCCCATTTTGGGTTTCCTAATCTTCTACCGCTCCTCTTCCACTTTCACTCAGTACAATCTTCAAAATTACTGGCCATGCCACTGCTGCATCTCCGCCATCACGATGTGCACCAGATTTGTTGACATAGTGTGTTCTCACTATTATCTGACCCCTACCTCGATGTTAAGGGGTAACCCCATCATCAACACAGATATTCCTTTTCTTCAGCATCTCCCCTGGGAGGGTTGTCTTTAAACTCTTTGCATACTCCTCAATCATCCCATAGGCGGCAGTAGGAAGAGGCAACTCATTCTGAATTTTTTCATCTTTTTATGTGAACATGAACCACATCTACCTCAACACACATGGGTGGTCTTCATGGTTTACCCCTTTTAAAATTGTAGGGTTAACCTCTTTATGCACCAGAACTTCCTCGTGAAATCGTGTGGGGTATATGACTCGAAGATAGGCTCGTGATCTACACGCACCACTAAGACTTCACCTCGGAAGTCCTTGAGATATAACTGATGCTTCTTAGTTCTCTGTATGTTGTCGGTGAACACTCTTATTGGCAGTAGAGATGGATGGAAGTTGAATTCATCCACCCTCCAGAATTTGATCAGCGCCACTGATGAAGTCGTCTTGATTGTAAGGATTCCCATGACGTTTAGGATGGATGGTCTAAATTTTGATCTAGGAGGGGAAATAGGGTTTTGATATTCTTAATCCCTTATGTGTGCTTATATCTATCCATATAGGAAGTGGAGAATCCTACACACCAGTTGTGGATTCTTCCCCTCACTAATGTGACATAGCACCTTGTATAATTTTTCCATCACTAGAATATCCATGCTGACACGGTGCCCCATTACCAACATGGACAACATGATAAATGTGTTCGACCGCGCATCCATGTGCGCGTCCCTGACCAATAATATCCTCCCACAAATGAGCACTGAGATGATCCATCCAACCTAACCACTAGTTTCTTCTCAGTGTTGACATTGTACCCACGTAGTCACCACTAGACATCCTCTAGGATTTGCCAGTAAGAACCCTCCTTATTGCGCTGAGATCCCCTTGAACAGGTGGTGCCTCATTGGTAGTTTCGTTGGTGCCTCCTCCCCCTCAACAGGGTACTATGGTGGTAAATTAAAAAACATCTAAACCACTGTTTGAAATGGACGTCCCTTATTGATTGATTTTCCTTGTGCAGCACCAGGTCCATCAGCATCTTTTCTAGTCAAGGAATCTACTCTGGATCCTCCCATGTGTTTTCTCCATGGGGGAACTCATCATACATCACCCCCAAAATCGGAATCCCTAAAATCTGATGAAGGTCCCATAGGATAATTTTGACCACCCCATGGTGAATATGGAATGTTTTGGTCCTTGAACACATACTCAGTTGTCCTGAAATTATGTATTTTAGTTGGTAGATAAGGAATTGAGAAGCCCACATAGCCTCATACAGGCTTACTTGCCTCAACTCTTCCCCGAACTCATCACATGATGCGTAGACTTGGTAGGCCTAGGCACATTCCTCCATGAATTTTACACCTTGGAATAGATCCCTGTTATCATTCCACCATTTATCTAGGTTCCCTATTCCCTCCCTAAGGATGGTGTGATAGTGTGGTGGAGATTCCTCTAGTTGTAGTTTTTTTTCATCAACATTGTTGGAATTATTGTATAGGTTGTCAGCAGTGACAGGCATGTGGTCCTTATAGGTATGGCTATCGGTATCCGTACACCACTTATATTGGCATGATGTTCCCTTGAACCAGTAGTATGGTTTATCCCTAATTTCTTCAGGGATTATAACATCATCCCTCTGTCTGAAGTTGTACAGTGGAAACCTTTTTCAAAGGGGGTAGTTCTTTTTACCATGAGACAATAGCTCCACCAGGTACTCATGGTCGGAATGACTCTGCTTGTATTCTCTAATCTTGGGATTGTCTTCCATGTCATACCTATGAGTAGCATCTAAAAGAACCTCCCAAGCATCTTATTGGTTGAAAATTTTGTTATGATACTTTGTCAATTTTCTTCCCTGTTCATGAAGCTCATTCACAAAGCACATTTGTGAAGCACAAATCGTGGAGCATGAGGTCATAGAGCATGAATCACTTGGTTCACTTTATAGAGAAACAAAAGGTCACAATGCACCAGTTTTCTAAGAAGTGATCATGGTGCCCAGTCCAAGGAACCCGGTTTGCAAATAGCATTTGTAGGGGTGCTAGAGCTTCATGATTCAAGAGCTTGGGAACAATTTCGCAAAGATAGATGTGGAAAAAATAGGGGGGTCCTTCCATATTTATAGGTGGAAACCATGTGGGACTCATGTCATGGCCTTCTCCGCCCGAACTTTATGGTGATATCACCAAATGCCTTTATAGGCTCTAATCATGAAGCAGCTTCACGATCTGCATATTTATTCAACGTTCTACCCTAAGAATCAAACCCTCATTTTCTCCTCAGCTCCCATTCTAATGGGGAAATTTTTTGGCACTGAAATCCGGATACAAGAGGGATAAAGAGTGGTTGAAGAAGGTGGGATGGAATTTTCCCCATCAACATGTATAGAAATAATCAAATGGGCATATCTCAAAAAGCCCCATCACAAAGCCCCCTCACCGCTGCAAACAGTGAAAATCCAGCAAAACTAAATCCTTCATGACCACCGCAGAACACCCTGATGGAAGCCTCTGCGAGATGAAAATACATTCATGACCACCACATAACCCTATGATGGAATCCTCTATGAATTACTACGAGCATCGCAATCACCGTGAAGAAACGTGATGGAAGACTTCATGATTACGACAGAGCCATCTCCAATAACGAAGCGCAATTTCCTCCACGGCGTGCCCTCGGAGCATCATGATGTCGGGTGCCTATAAATAGGTTTCTCACCCCCATCACCAAGGATCAACACCCTAAACTTTTACCTTTTGAGCTCTCGTTCATGAATCCCTATTTTCTCTATAAACTAGCCAGAAAATCTATCAACCTAGGTACCTGAGCATTGTAAACCCACTTCCCCTTAGATATTTTTTTCCTCTGCTTCAATTATGGATTCCCTTTTTGAATCTCTATAGCCATCACGGAGGTAGAAGTAACTTTTGGGCACTCGGGTATTCATAGAGAATTCATCCATCATGAAGCACCCTCCAAAAACATGTTCACTCTATGCCTCAACTAGATCATCATGCTTCGTGAAGATCCTCCCTTTGAGGAGATCCTCTTCACCATGCTTCCTGGAGAACCTTACTTTGTGAATCACCTCTTCTTTAGGAATCAATATATCTTCTCAAAGCCACTCTATAAGAGTCCTTATGCTTCGCGAATCCTTCTCTCGTGCAACCCTCCAGGCCTGTACGAAGTGATTTCATGATTCCTTGAGTTTTGTTTCATACAACATTTCCCTGTCCCATGCTTCTTTTCATATCCATGATAATGTCTATTGCGTCATTTCATAGCCACACTAATGTGAGCCTCATGAGTGACCACTCATCCACCTCACTCTCGTCGAGAATTTCTTGTGCCTTCCCTCCCCCAAGTACAGTTCGGTATAAGTTATGTAAGTATAATGGATGAGGAGTGAGTCCTCATCATCTGAGCTGTAAGATGTTAAACTGCCATGAAACCCATTTCCTTGACACGTGATGTTAAACTGGTCATTTCCTCTTGTGTGGTAGTCTTGAGTGGACCAGAGGGAAGATGGGAAGATGAGCCTTTCACTCCCCTCCTATTTAATCCACCGTCTCTTTCCCTTTACACTTTGTCTCCCTACATGCCTTGGGAAGTCTCCATGTAAGACCTAAAACACACCTTGATATGTTGTTTCTTGTATGAGGACCATATCATATTCGTACATCTGAACACCCTCCTCAGGCTTCCCTCTAGGAGTAAGTCCTAATATCCATCTCCCTGGGCCATCTTAGTGTGTAAGCCCTGTAAAATATACCTCATGGCCACACCTCTCATGACATGATCATTAGGTCTAGTGCTACCTCTTTCTTCTTATACTGAGAATGAATCATGTGGGATTATAGTAAGCATCGACCATGACATTCTCTTATAGGCCGCTAACCATGAGTGAGCCCCATTCCCCCTTTTCCTCCTGAACTACATGGACTTTGATCCCCACCTCCCTGTCAGGGTATATAGGAAACCTCCCTAAGGTCCAAGCTCATCATACATCCATCATAACCATTTCATATCAGTTCATTGTTCATCTCTCATGAAATTAAACTACATATCTCAAACTACATGGGTTTTTATCTCTATCTTTTATACAGGGTATGTAGGATGCCTCCATGAGGTTCAATCCCAACCAACGGTAAACTTTGGTGCTCCCTCCAAGGGATGAACCCTCCTGATGTGACATCATAACTATTTGGTACACATCTCCAGGGTTCACATCCTTGAGGTGTTCTTATCCCTCTATGCAGCTATCCACATATAAGCCCCAAACTAGATCCATACTACTCCAACCAAGAGTATCTCTCTTCAGATGGGATTCAAACCATGTGTATGCCACAACATGTCTCCAAGTTGTTTTCTTTTGGGTACACCCCGATTCTATGCCCTATCATGAACTAAATGGACTTTGATTCCCTGCCACAGGGATACGTAAGAAGCCTCCATTAGGTTTAATACCATCACTCACATCTCATCCCAATCTCTTCCTCATGCCATTTTGTTTCGATAAGATCATGCCTCAACCCAAGGTTCTACATCCTTCGGGTCCCATTCATGCGTCCATTCTCACAAGCCGCCTCCTCAGGTGTCTCATCACCCCATTCCACAACTACATGGACTTTGATTACCGGTCACTAGGATACGTAGGAAACCTCCCGGAGGTTCAATACCAATGACATCATTATCAAATTGGTTTCACCCCATTCATCCCATCCACTTCATTAAATCACCCATCATCCACCCTTATTCTTACCTGGGCCGCCACATCCTGGTGGGATCACACCATTCATACTGGAAGATAACCATGCGTAATCCTCAGATATCTACTCTATCACCCCACCCTTATCACCATGGGGTCATGTCATCCACATGGGGCATCTCAGTACGTAAGACCCATTCATCCATATGATTGATGCTTCTAGTAGCACATGGGCCATCTCAATACGTAATCCATATTCATCCAGATGATTGCTGCTTCTAGCATCACATGGGTTGTCTCAATTCATAATCTTCGTTCATCCATATTATTGTTAATTCTAGCAGAACCTGGGTCATCTTAGTGTGTAATACCCATTCATCCATGTGATTGCTAATCTTAGCAACACCTAGGCCATCTTAGTGAATAATCCCCATTCATCCATATTATTGATGATCCTAGTAGCACCCGTGTAGTCTTAACGCATAATGCCCAAATCAACCCTTCAAAATACATTGGTTTTTATCCCGGCCTTCTACCCAGGGTATATAAGAGGCCTCCACGATGTTCAATCACAACCAATGGTAAGCATTGGTGTCCCCCTCCGTGGGACCAATCTTCAATGATATGCCCTTTTGGGTGCCCAAATCATCTTTCACGATGTGAAACATTCCCTTTTCAAGGACATGACATCCTGATTCCGTTATCATTAGGAATTATGATCCATCTATCCAGTAAACCTTACAGGTGCTCCCTCCTAGGTATGTGTATATCTGACCCACTTTCATAAGTGTTATGATTAGTCTGATCTGTCTCTGCAAGACGTTAAACTTGCAGCATCCCCCATGTTAAACATGGGAAGTTAAGGAAAACCTCATATACATTCCTCTAGCATAAGATACCCCACAATCGATGTGCTAATCCTTGGGTTTCTATTCCATTGATAAGCCCTTTGATGAAGAAGAATATATGTGCTATAATGTTCTAGCGTCATGAAATTCCACAAATGCCTTGGCATGACTACTCTCCTGGCTAAAGGTTTCTTCCCCAACTTGACCCTTAGGAATGTTCTGGAGAAATAAGCATAAATAACCAGTGTCCACAATGAGATGGCATTAAGAACGATTGTAAGAACCCGGTTCTTGTTTTAGAGGTACGGGCTTCTTCTTTTCCTTTTCCTTAAGTGATTTTGAGAAAATATGGAAAATGGGGAAAAATCCTAAATTTTGGAACTACACACTGTGTACTTTATCCACATGTCGTGTACTTTTGGCTGTGTTGGGATGAGTACACAGGGTGTGTGGCCATGCCGGCGACAAATGGTGTAGGAACCGAATACACGTCGTGTAGTGGTACCTTACACGCCATGTAGTCAGTTGGCAGACTTAAACAGTAAGGCGGTGGCATTGCCGCCAGCTGGGCGATAGTACACGCCGTGTACTCGAGAGTACATGCCATGTACTCATGCCGATGTATGAATAGTGTGGCGGTTCCTCCATTTGAACTGTTAAATGAAGGGAGTACATACCGTGTACTTTGAAGTACACGCCGTGTACTTTGTTTTTTCGGCTTAAAACACGCAGTTGCAACCTCATTTGGCAGAGGAGGCACTTGAGCCATTTTGGATCCAAAGGATGAGGTCAGATCTTTGAAGATCCAGTGGGTGTTCGTCGGGAATCCGTTTTGGCTTCGGACGATCTCATTGGAACCCCACGGGTGAGACCTCTCCCCTCCTGGTACTGTTCTTGACAATTCTTCTCCCAACGTAATTTATTTACGTTTGAATGGGTTTTGTTCTTCGTCAGATTTACGTCGTTCTTGGGTGTTTCTAGAGTTGTCGTTCGGGTATAACGTTCGTTGGCTTATAAGGTAGGTGGCTTGGTGTTATTTTTTCAATTGTCGTGCATTTTTGTGCGTTTTTGAGCTACGAACCCATATTGGGGTGTTGTGAGGCTGAGGCTATGGATAATTTAATTACCTAGAACTGTATAGGTAATTAAATAATGTTGTAAAAATGCTGTTTGGGATCGTTGCTTGGATCCAGGACCATCCTGAGGGGTGTGTTCCTCTGTTTAGCCATTTGGCCAGGATACCTGAGGGTATGCCTTAAATGTAGTAACTGTAGAATTGCCTTGAGAGGAATTGCTTGTTTACTGCATTTTGATATGTTGGGCATTGCCCGGTTACCTGTTAGCCTGAGGGTGTTGTTGTGATTGGCCTGAGGGCGTGACTGTTTTTGCCCGAGGGCTGTCATTATTCCGCCTGAGGTCAACCTTTTGTGCCTGAGGGTTTGACTTCTATGCCTGATGGCGACACTTCATATGACTGAGGGTTAGAATTTATGTTACGCCTGAGGGCAATACCTGTGGGTTGGTTTCTGTATGGCCTGAGGGCAAGCCTGAGGGCGTGGTTTACTATTTTAGCCTGAGGGCACGGTACTGGTTGGACTGAGGGCTTGGTGTTGTTGAGCACAAAAATGTTACTAAATTAAAGGAATTAAATGAATAATAAAATGGAAATTTAACTATTAAGTTATTTACTTTTGAGTACTGCTTAGTTATTACATTTTACTACTGCACACTTGTTGCATGTTTTACACACAGTTGAGCACAGGCCTTTGGTGGGTGCCTACTGAGATGTATTTCTCACACCCTATTTGGTTCATGCTTTTTGGCCCAAAAAGATTACGTTGTTGAAGGTATAGATAGGGACAAGAGTCCCTATATAGGTACTTGACTGTTGCTGAGGAGTAGGAGGGCATGGGACCGAGCCTAGGCTCGCGATGCCGCTACTAGCTATTTTGCTTGATTAGTTGTACTCTGTTTTCTACTGTACTGTATTGATGTGTAACATGTTCTGGCTGTTTTCTTAGAACTTGAAGCATGTGTCATCATCACTTATATACTGTTGGTTATATCCACTACTGTAGTTATTTCAGTTGTGTATGTTTACTGCTTCTGTTGTTGTTGTATGTTTATTTTTGTATTCCGCTGCGCTACACTTTGACAAATGAGGGCATAGTTTCCCCACTATTAGACCTGGGCTCTTTCTTCTAGTCGGCAGCCTCTGGAATTTGGGTAAATGCGCTTGAGGTCACGTGGCGAACTGGGCTCGAGGCACCCGTTGCGTGGCACCCAGGTCCGGGACGTTACAAAGTGGTATCAGAGGCGAGGTTTCTTTTCTTTGACTTACTATTTGGAGTCGAAGTCAGAGTTAGGACGAATGGTAGTTGGTAATAAGTTGTGCCCGGGCGTAGCTAACCCGTGTACAGGGAAAATCTAGTCTACCTCGAACTTTTCATTCTTTTGATCTTGCAATTTTACGGTTGATATGTTTTCACCGTTGGGTGACGCACTTAGATTGTGCTGTTTATATTTTATCTGTGGGTTCTACTTAGTTGCAACCCGATGAGATGAGAGTATGTCATCTCATGCATCATATAGGCACATGCTAGATATCACATTCCATGCATAGTTTCCATGCCATGTAGGTGCATTAGAATTTGCATGTTGTTGTGATAGTTGTTGTGCAAGTAAAGCATGTTGTTGTGATAACTGCTTGATAAATACCTGTCTTGTGATATGGTATTATTGTTTGAGCTTTTTTATAGAATTGACGCCAAACATTGTTTTTTGGAGACTATGGGCCCCCATTGACCATAATTTGGTTGACCATTGACTGGTTATTGGTTATAACACAAATAAGATGTCAAACTTTGATTCGTGGGGTGTATGGGCCCCACGGGTCGGAATTTGACACTTAAGTGTTGTTTTCAGAATTTTCTGGGTTCCGGAGAAGTTTCTGAGGCATAATGTCCGGAAAACCCAGGATACACGCCGTGTAGGACCTCATATGCGCCAGGTATGTTCTTCTGTTCGGGAAGAAAAATGAACTTTTTGAGTACACGCCGTGTACCCTGAGTACACGCCGTGTAGTCTCTTCCTGTGTCACAAACCGTGTGGGCGGTGACACGGGGTAGGGAAGGGCTTGGGTAAAACACACAGTGTAGTTTTTGTACACGCCGTGTAGTGTGGACCCGGAGTCTGACCGTGTAACTAACAACACGGGTCGGTGAACTCCTTGACAGAACACGTTGTGTCAGTTATGGACACGCCGTGTAGTGTGGCCTAGGGACTCGGCCGTGTAACTAACAACACGGGCTGGTGTCACCTCTACCGAAACACACTGTGAACCTTTGGGACACGCCATGTAGCCTTGTCCGAGGATAGACCGTGTGGAGTTAGCCGTGTGGCTGGGAAAAGGGATGGTGTACACACCGTGTGCGGGTGTAACACGCCGTGTAGAGTAAAGCCGAGTAGTCGGCCGTGTCACAAACGACACAGGAAGTTGGAAAATAACACCGAACACACCGTGTAGGTATTATACACGCCGTGTAGTTTTGTTGAATGGAATCTGTGTGGCTTAGCCATGTGGAAGGACCCGGGCAGGGGAAGGGAAGTCAAGTACACACCGTGTAGTCATTGTACACTCCATGTAGTCTTGTTTTGCCAATTTTGAATACCTTCTTCCTCTTGTTCCCTTTGTGGTTCCTTCGCTTTCAGTCTTAATAATCTTGAATCTAAGGCATGCTTTTGACCTTGTAGAGTCATGCCGCCTAGACGACCACGAGTTGTTTTCCAGGAGAGTGGCGACAATTATACTCCGTAGATGGTGGTCCATGGGTTACCAGTTGATCCACCAGCAGGGCCAGATGCGGCACCAGCTGTTATATTGGACACGGGCGTGGAGGTGCAGTTCCGTGAATTCTTATTACGGTTCATGCAGACCTTTCAGGGAGCACCACAGGCTGCCACATCTATGGCCGAGCTGACACGTATCTTTCAACAGTAGCATCCGCCTACGTTTTCAGGGGATAGTGGACCACAAGCTGGAGAGTCTTGGCTAGGATCGATGCAGACTATTTTCGAGCATCTTGAGATGCCTCCATGGCGGAGGGTCAAGCTCACGAATTACATGCTGCGTGATTCCGCCAAGAGGTCGTGGGATGTTACCACCTAGTCAGAGAATCACAGGGACATGGCGTGGGAGGATTTTCAGATAGTCTTCTATGACTTCTTCTATCCCAAGACGCTGAGGGCAGATAGAGCTCGAGAGTTCATGAATCTGCAGTAGGGAGCTATGTCGGTGATGGACTACTCTGCTCGTTTTACAGAGCTTCAGTGTTTCGCACCCGTGCTGGTGGGTGATGAGACGTTGAGAGCCAGACGTTTTGAGGATGGTGTTCGGTATGACATCCGAGTTCTGGTGAATGTTTTCAGGTTACCTAATGTACACGTGATTGTGAACCAGGCATTGATTACAGAGAGGAACCTGTGGGAATCGAGTGGTGTGGGCCAGGGTGGTTCAGCACCAGTTACTGGTACTATTTCTGCTGGCAAGAGGAAGAGACAGATGGACTTCTCTCAGGGCGGTAGTACCAGCCAGGAAGCTTCTTCAAGTGGCCTGATCAGGTGCTACCAGTGTGGCAGAGAGGGGCACAAGAGGCCGCAGTGTCCACAAGACCCAGTGGAGGGCCGAGCTTGCGGCAAGATGGGTCATCTGCAGCGTTTCTGTAGGGTGTTTCTACCAGTGGCTAGTGAGAGGGGTTCTGTGCAGACTCTGCGTGTAGGAGCAGGACCAGTGGCTTCTTACCAGTCAGGGAACTGGAATAAGTCAGTGTGTGCAGGCAGAGATGGTGGTCATGGTCGTGGTAGCCAGACACCAGGATCTCAGAGGCAATAGGGCGGGACAGCTCAGGGTAGCCAGGCTGTCTCGCAGGGCCGCGACACTGGACAGGCATATGCAGTGCAACTGACCCAGCAGGAGCAGGATCCTGGACCTTCGACAGTCAGAGGTACTATTCTAGTGGCTCCTATCTTGTCTTCAGTACTTTTTGATACAGGTGCTACACATAGTTTTATATCTGTACCCGTTGTGGTGAGCCTTGGGCTCGGTGTTTCTACTTCTTCTGATATCTTGACGCTAGACACTCCGTTGGGGACTAGGATGGTTGGTGTGCGTCATTGCAAGGAGTTCCCCCTTGATGTTGGTGGGTGTCACTTCCTTTGGGACCTCTATGTCCTGGATATGATGAGCTATGACGTCATTCTCGGGATGGACTGGTTGGTTCCCTTTGGAGCCTTTATAGACTTCTATCATCGCAGGGTGCGTTTCACGTCACCAGAGGGCAGGGAGTTTCTATAAAAGGGTGAGTGGGATGTTCAGGCGAGTCGATCTGGACCAGCGCATCATGGGAGTGGTGGAGTCATAGCCCAGATTGCAAGCTTATATCTGGATGACCAGGGGACTTGTCAGAAAGATTTCCCTCCAGTTGTCGATCTTTTCAGGGTTTTCTTCCCGGATGAATTTTCAGGTCTACCTCAAGTGCGTGAGGTGGATTTCTCTATCGATCTTGTTCCAGGAGCAGCACCGATGTCCATTCCACCTTATATGATGGCCATGCCTGAGTTGCAGGAGCTCAAGAGGCAGTTAGAGGAGTTGCATGCAAAGGGTTCTATCTGACCCAGTACATCTCCTTGGGGTTCTCTGGTCCTTCTTGCGAAGAAGGCGGATGGTACCCTCAGACTTTGTGTGGATTATCAGAAGCTGAACCAGTTGACGGTTAAGAACCGATATCCCTTTCCGAGGATAGATGATCTGTTTGATCGGCTTCGTGGAGCACGAGTGTTCTCGAAGATTGAATTGATATCTGGATATCATCAGTTGCGCGTTAGACCATCTGATATACCTCTCACAGCTTTCAGGAGCAGGTATGGTCTATATGAGTATACGGTTATGCCATTCGGACTCACGAACGTGCCAGAAGTTTTCATGGATCTGATGAATCGTGTGTTCTATCTGTATCTTGATTAATTTGTGGTTGTATTCGCGGACAACATCTTGGTGTACTCTCACACTCGAAATGACCATGCCACCCATCTTGAGATCATATTGAGTACACTGAGAGAGCATCGGTTATATGCTATGCTCTCGAAGTGCCACTTTTGGATGGACCAGATTCACTTCCTGGGTCATATCATCTCAGAGGAAGGAGTTGCAGTGGACCCAGAGAAGGTGAGAGCAGTAGTTTCCTGGGAGCAGCCCAAGAACATGTTTGAGATATAGAGTTTCATAGGGCTGGCTGGTTACTACAGACGCTTCATACAGGACTTCTCTCGCTTATCAGCACCATTGACAGGTCTAACTAAGAAGGGTGTGAAGTTCGTTTGGTTAGAAGCTTGTGAGACAGATTTTCAGGACCTGAAGGGAAGGCTGACATCAGCACCGATCCTGATACTCCCAGAGCAGGGGAAGAGCTATACTGTTTACTGTGATGCATCAGGGATTGGGATGGTAGCCATTTTGATGCAAGGCGACCGAGTTGTGGCGTACGGGTCTCGGCAGTTGAGGCCATATGAGAGGAATTTCCCGACGTGTGATCTCGAGTTGGCTGCAGTTGTGCATGTGTTGCGCTATTGGAGACATTACCTGTTGGGAGATCATTTTGTGGTTTTCACTGACCACAAAAGCCTCAAGTATATCTTTACTCAGCGTGACCTGAATCTGAGGTAGAGAAGGTGGGTTGAGTACCTACAGTCCTTCAATTTTGATCTTGCCTATACACCTGGTAAAGGTAATGCAGTAGCCGATGCAATGAGCAGGAAGACTCAGATACAGGCAGTGCAGGAGTCCAGTGGTGAGTGGAAGCTTATGGCCTTGTTCTCTGATATGCATCTAGAGGTGCATGACAGTCAGGGGCAGACTTATCTTTCCTCGTTAGCTGTAACTTCTACCCTCCTGGACAGAGTGAGGAGGATGCAGCTATCAGATTCAGAAGGCCTAGTTCTACGGGAGTCGGTGGCAATTGAGGACCCTCCTCCTTGTTGGATGATAGGTGATGATGAGGTTTTGCATTTCCATGGATGTGTATGGGTTCCAGGGGATATACGCGAGGAGTTGATGCAGAAGTTTGATGCTACATCTTGGGAAGTTCATCCCGGGGTTACCAAGATGTACCGTGACTTGAGACGTCTGTACTGGTGGCCGGGTATGAAGAAAGAGATAGTTGGTTTTGTTACTAGGTGTTCCACCTGTCAGCAGGTGAACGCAGTGCATCAGACACCAGCTGGGCTGTTACAGCAGTTGCCCATTCCGGAGTGGAAATGGGATGATGTCGTCATGGATTTCGTGATGGGATTTACAAGGTCACCTAGAGGCAATGACGCCGTATGGGTTGTTGTGGACAGACTTACGAAGGTAGCTCACTTCTTGCCGATCAAGGAGACATTCGGTATGGACGAGCTCGGAAGGCTGTATATCTGAGAGATCGTACGTCTGCATGGGGTCCCTCATTATATCATTTCAGATAGGGACATCGGCTTTACGTCTAATTTCTGGCATAGTTTTCAGAGGGCGCAGGGTACACAGGTGCTTCTGAGCACAACATACCACCCTCAGACAGATGGCCAGTCAGAGCGGACGATACAGGTGCTAGAGGACATGTTTTGCGCATGCGTCCTAGACTTTGGGGGCTCCTGGGAAAAGAATATACCCTTAGTCTTGTTTTCCTATAAAAATAGTTTTCAGGAAACTATTGAGATGGCATCATACGAAGTTTTATATGGTAGGCCATGCCGATCACCTTTGTGCTGGTTAGAGGCAGGTGAGGCAGCTTTACTGGGGCCACATCTCGTGCAGGAGACATCTGAGCAGGTCCAGTTGATTTAGAAGTGCATGGCTACCGCACAGTCTCGCCAGAAGTCTTATGGTGATCACCGCAGACGACCTTTGGAGTTCGTGGTTGGGGATCAGGTTTTCTTGCGTGTTTCGCCAAGGCTAGGACATGAACAGATCAGGAGAGAGGGTAAGCTTTCAATGAGGTATGTGGGACCATTTGAGATTCTAGAGAGAGTCGGGCTGGTTTCCTATCAGTTGCAGTTACCACAGCGGTACCGAGCCATAAACTACGTCTTCCACGTATCTCAGTTGTGTCGCTACCATTCAGACCCGTCTCACACCTTTCAGCCAGAGGAGGTTGAGCTTCAGCATGATGCGTCCATTGAGGAGCATAAGATCTGTATCGTTGACAGGAGCACGAAGGTTCTCCGAGGCCGGTCAGTTCCTCTCATACGGGTGCTATGGCAGCATGGCTGAGTGCAGGATGAGACCTGGGAGAGGGAGGCCGACGTACGTGCTCAGTGGCCAGAGCTGTTCTGAGCTTTCTTTTCGCCACCCTTGAAAGGGAAATTCGGGAACGAATTTCTATAAGGGGGGAAGTTTGTAAGAACTCGGTTCTTGTTTTAGAGGTACAAGCTTCTTCTATTCCTTTTTCTTAAGTGATTTTGAGAAAATATGGAAAATGGAGAAAAATCCTAAATTTTGGAACTACACGTCGTGTACTTTATCCAAACGCCATGTACTTTTGGCCGTGTTGGGATGAGTACACGGGGCGTGTGGCCATGCCGGCGACGAAGGGTATAGGAACCGAATACACGCCATGTAGTGGTACCTTACACGCCGTGTAGTCAGTCAGCAGGCTTAAACAGTATGGCAGTGGCGTCGCTGCCAGCTGGGTGACAGTACACACCGTGTACTCGAGAGTACATGTCGTGTACTCGAGAGTACATGTCGTGTACTCTTGTCGACGTATGAACAGTGTGGCGGTGCCACCATTTGAAATGTTAAATGAAGGGAGTACACACCGTGTACTTTTAAGTACATGGCGTTTACTTTGTTTTTTCAACTTAAAACAGGCAGTAGCCTCCTCATTTTGCAGAGGAGGCACTTGAGCCATTTTGGAGCCAAAGGAGGAGGTCGGATCTTTGAAGATCCACCGGGCGTTCGTCTGGAATCTGTTTCAGCTTTGGACGATCTCGTTGGAACCGCACGGGTGATCCCTCTCCCCTCCTGGTACCGTTCTTGCCAATTCTTCTCCCAACGTAAGTTATTTACATTTGAATGGGTTTTGTTCTTCATCAGATTTACGTCGTTCATGGGCGTTTCTGGAGTCGGCGTTTGGGTATAATGTTCGTTGGCGTATAAGGTAGGTGACTTGGTGTTATGTTTTCAATTGTCGTGCGTTTTTTTGCATTTTTGAGCTACGAACCCATATTGGGGTGTCATGAGGCTAAGGTCGTGGCTAATTTAACTACCTAGAACTGTATAGGTAATTAAATAAAGTTTTAAAAATGCGGTTTGGGATCGTTTCCTAGATCCAGGACCATCCTGAGGAGTGTGTTCCTCTGTTTAGTCGTTTGTCCAGGATACCTGAGGGTATGCCTGAAATGTAGTAACTGTAGAATTGCCTTGAGAGGAATTGCTTGTTTACTGCATTTTGATATGTTGGGAATTTCCCGGTTACCTGTTAGCCTGAGGGCGTTGTTGTGATTGGCCTGAGGGCGTGACTGTTTTAGCCCGAGGACTGTCGTTATTCCGCCTGAGGGCAACCTTCCATGCCTGAGGGCTTGACTTCTGTGCCTGAGGGCGACACTTAGTATGCCTGAGGGTGAGAATTTTTGTTACGCCTGAGGGTAATACCTGCGGGTTGGTTTCTGTATGGCCTGAGGGCAAGCGTGAAGGCATGGTTTACTATTTTATCCTGAGGGCACGGTACTGGTTGGCCTGAGGGCTTGGTGCTGTTGAGCACAAAAATGTTACTAAATTAAAGGAATTAAATGAATAATAAATTTTCAATTTAAATGTTAAGTTAGTTACTTTTGAGTACTGATTAGTTATTTCATTTTACTACTGCACACTTGTTGCATGTTTTACACACAGTTGAGCACATGCCTTTGGTGGGTGCCTACTGAGATGTATTTCTCACACCCTGTTTGGGTCACGCTTTTCGGCCCAAAAAGATTACGTTGTTGTAGGTGTAGATAGGGGCAAGAGTCCCTATACAAGTACTTGACTGTTGCTGAGGAGTAGGAGGGCTTGGGACCGAGACTAGGCTCGTGATGCCGCTGCTAGCTATTTTGCTTGCTTAGCTGTACTCTGTTTTTTGCTGTACTGTATTGATGTGTAACATGTTCTGGATATTTTCTTAGAAATTGAAGCATGTAGCATCATCACTTATATACTGTTGGTTATATCCACGGTTGTAGTTATTTCAGTTGTGTATGTTTACTACTTCCGTTGTTGTTGTATGTTTATTTTGGTATTCCGCTGCGCTACACTTTGACAAATGAGGGCATAGTTTCCCCACTATCAGACCTGGGCCCTCGCTGCTAGTCGACAGCCTCTGGCGTTTGGGAAAATGCGCTTGAAGTCACGTGGTGAACCGGGCTCGGGGAACCCGTTGCGTGGCACCCGGGTCCGGGACGTTACAATGAGTTTCATGAACAATGTCTTAATATATCAGGGAGACCCGGACTAGGTGATGAATTTTGAGGAGGAATCCACAGAAGGAGAAACCTACATCCCATCATCCCATTTCGATCTAAGAGAAAATGTTCCTAAAGAGGTGACAGATTTCATCTGCTTTTGGAAAGTGGGAATGTAGGGTACAATGAAACTGTTAGTGAGCTTCAACAAGCGCACAGTAGCATGCCCCAGTGTAAAGAATCAGAAACAGTGTGGGTGTGTTTTCTTTTATAAAGTCCTTTTTCTCTTTCAAGAAAGTAATTTTGAAATGTTTCCCTTTGAAGTATTACTTTTTAAAGTGTTTATGCGTTAAATTATTTTCCTAGAAATGTTTTAAAAACATGTACTTAAATTATCATTTAAGATTATCTTTAAAAAATTGGGCATGGAATATTTTTATCGGGGTGGCTTCCTACTATGATTTGGATCACACCCTACATACACTCATGGGTGTATATAGATATAGTTGCGTGTTTTTTCCAATTAAAGTCAAGATGTTTAGTGTTTTAAGATTGAGTTTCTAGTGGCTCTCGGTGTGGATCTCAGTGGTGGAAACTTAAGAATTTGGTTCCTCTCATTTCATGGAGGTTTGATATAGATTTTTGGTCTCATTCTATCGTGGTTCTTTTGGGGTTTTGTATTAAAGTTGAAACCTTTAAATCTAATAATTTATAAGGGATTTTTTGGTTGTGTAATTTCAGTTTTGGTTGATTTAAATTTGTAGTTTTTTCATAACTGCTTATTCGGTTAAATAATTCCCAAACGTTTATTTGATACCTAGGAACATGTGTCAGCCCATGGGGATTGGGAACACCCTTCAGGTCTTACCATAGACTGGGACGGGTGTCAGGTCATATGGCGACCCAAATTGGTTCATGATAGGGTAAATCAGGAAAAAATTTCCTTATTTATTGACAAAATGTTTCATTTCTAAATATTATAACTCTTCATATCAAAACCTTTAAACTTTTCTATATAAAAATAGAAGTATAATGTGATTTTTTTAACAAAGAAACTTTAATTAAAAAAATATAATTCTACATGGGTGAACCTAGTGTAGAAAACAAGAGTGGATAATCAAGGTTATCAATGTTGTCCATAAAATAAATTTCATGTAATCCCTTTACAAGTTTCTTTTAGAATTATCATATTTGGAAAAATATGAGAAAAATTGTTTATAAAGTAACCTTCACCCATCTCAATAAATACATAAAAAAAGTTCAAGTGTAAAAACACAACTTTAGAAAAAATTCATTTATCATAACCTCATTAATTTCATTTGTAATAAAAGTAAGAGACCCAATTTTTTACTTCCTTACTTCAACTCCTTCAATTCTCTATAAGTTAGTACAAATAAAAATATGATGGGAATAAGGAGGAACCTTATAGTTTCTCAAAATCAATGATTGGACTGAGAGTCCTCTCTCAGTCTTGACCTTTTCTTCTTCTTCTTGGATTTTTCATTGGATGTGTTTTCCTCCTTCTGTTCATCCTTATCAAATTTTATAACAAGTTTATTTTCATCTATTAAATCTTCTCATAATGATTTCACCTTCTTTTCAACTTTAGTAACATTATTTTTGGAGTGAGTTTGTAACAAATTTTTCATGACTTCATATTAGGAATGTAATATAGTCATAGAACTTTTAGTAATATTCTCTTCTAGCTAGAACCTTGTTAACCTTTTCATAATTTTCAAATCAGTATTTGTTGAAAAAAAATTTGACAACTTTGTTCTCAATTTAAGAAAACTTTTTATTCCTCTTTACTTTGTCTAATATTTGATATTTTTCTAACTTTCTCACCATGGAATCTTGTTATGTCCATATAACTAAGCATTCTTTCTTTTCAGACTCAGTATGTTTTCTTTTCTCAACATTCTTAACATACTCATCTTTCTTCATCTTCTTATATTTCATTACATACTCATCTTTCATCATCTTCTAAGTTTACTTTTTATGATTCCGCATAATTTTTAGGAATGTTTGATCTTACTTCATCAGTAAAGATCCCCCTACATTCATACATATTTCTTGGTAGAGAAATGTTATACCAGTATTAATAATCTCTCTATTTGAAAACTCCACAAAACCAATAGTGACCTTTAAATATTCATTTTTTGGACTGATATTGAACTTTTTCATAACATTGTTGTTATTTTTTCATCACAAATTGTGGACCACTTTTATCATTACGATAATTTCCTAAAAAAATCTATCTTTCTTGGTGAAATATGTTTTCTCACAAAACTTCTTTTTTAATCCTTTCTTGTGACCTTCTTTAAAAATTTCACCTTTGACATCAACTTCCTTGGTGAAGTTTTCTCTCATCTTATTTATCTCACTTTGTACTATAGGAAGAATTTATTTTGTTTCAAACAACTCTTATTCTCTCTCAACTAGAATAACTTTCATAAAATCTAACATCTTTTCAAATTCATCTATCTTTGACTTGTTCTTCTTACATTCTTCAATAAGAGTATATTCTTTCATATTGAGATTATCATTGTTGGCTAGTTTATCTTCATAAATTTTTAGTTTTCGTTCAATCTCACCAATATCCATTTTATAATCTCTAATCATATTATGATTTGTCTCCTCTTTCTTCTCCTGGTCACCTTTATCAAAAGATATACCTTCAATATATTTCTTCAACTTTCTTCTTTATTTATTGAGTTGAGTACTCTATTTAATTTCTTTTTCCAGATTTTTTTTAAGAATATATATCATTTCTATAATATATTCACCATCATCATTATATAACTAATTACTTATATTTATAACATGATAAATAAAGTTGATTTGATGATTGGACTCATCATTGGATGAGAAATAATCTTTTTTTATTCTACTCAGATATTTTTTCTTCTTATTTTCATAAGTAAATATTTCCTTTTGTGTTTTACTTTTTTGTTTTTGAGATTTCTTATCATCTTCATTGGACTCATAATATTCAATTTTATTCCTTGGCCAGTTTTGTGCAAAATTTTCTTTCCATTAACAATTCGACCATTTAAGAGTAATATTTTTCCACTTTCCCTTATTGTATTTCCTGGTAAGTAAGAAAAAAATTGCTTTGAAATCTTCAAATTCTTCCTCTGCCTCCAAATCACTTGATTCTTCTTCATCTTCTTTATCATTATTTTTCCCTTTTAAAAAATATTTGAAATCCATTTATATGTTAACCTTTTTCTTAAAGGTAGTGGATTTTATCATTTCATATGCCATAAAAATATTTTAAAGGTCATCCAAAGATAAATCTTCAAGATCTTATAAAGCATAAATTTTGGCATCAAATCTATCTGGAAAGTTTCTCATAAGTTTCTTTAAAATTTTAGAATCTTCCAGCTTCTCACTAAAACATCTGATATTACTAAAAATCTCATTTACCCTTGTAAATTAACCATTAAAACTTAAATCATATTCTATTTTCATTTCCTCAAATCAAATTTTCATGATTTGTAACTTGGCTTCCGTAACTTTATCATTTCCCTCATAACTACTTCTCAGCTTATCCCTCATTTTGTTTAGCTATTGGAAACCCCATAATCTTTGAATAAAATGTATCAGTAAGAGCCATCAAAAGATCATTTTAATCCTTTCCATCAGTTTTTATACTTCTCTTATCAATAGCTATCATAGAAACTTCATTTATAGGAGGAAATACCACTATTATTACATCTCTAACTTCTTGGATAGTGAAAGAAGATAGGGTATCATCCTATTCTTACAATAGTTATAGTTCTTACCATCAAAAATTGAAACACCCATGTTATCCATTGAATTTAAATTATGAATTCTCATAAATGGATATTTCATAAGAACAAACATTTTTACCAATTATTTTTTCCAAAGTGTATCAAGACCACTAAGTGGGGGGTGAATCAATGGTTCCTTTTTCTTTTATAATAAATCTTCTTAACTTCTTTAGTAAATTTCTTAAACTACGAAACTTGTTAATGTTATGATACACTCAAATATAACTTCTCAAGCTTTCCTTTAATATGAAACAAATTTAAAGAGAAGGAAACACATGATATTTACAAGATTAAATACAAATATATACTCATTTACATGTTGGATAGTCCCACCAATATGGATTCTTTCATTATCTTTATTCTGGAATATAAATGCACAAGCATTGAAAATTTATTCAATCGTAGTAGAAATTTTCTTACTATAGTTGGTTATACCCCCAACTATCTTTATCATATCAACTTCCAACATCTCGTTATACATCCCAACAAATAAACAAGACTTTTTAGCAATCAATAAATATCCACTATTACAAGCATCGTTTTTCTTATTTTCTTTCTAGTCCACTTTATAAAGTTCTTTGTTTCCTCCACAAGTAAGATGAATCAATATTTTTCTATTTACTTTATTCAAGAACTTAAATAATTCTCCAAGGAACTTATTGGACTTGAAACTTCCTTGAGATCTTAATAAATATGAATAGATCAATCATTCTAGAGACTTTATCCAAAAAACTTTCCGAGAAAATTTAAGTTTGATAAACCTTTGTCTAGTAAATTTGATCATGTTTATTTTATTCTACTCCTGCCCTTCCTCCTTCAACTGAGTAAAGAACTCAATTTTTTTCTTACAATTCATGTGTCATATAGAACTCGGCCTGATGGGGATTACATTGATGGATATGGTTCTGATGGAACTTAATCTGATAGACTCGATCCAATGCATCTTCATCAGTTTAAACCTAAAAAATAAAAGTCTGGTTGGGATCTCAATACTTATTCTGCTGATGTTAGAGGTTTGGATTTGAGTAAACATGAATATTAATCCCTCTCCATAAAGTATAATGTACTTTTCTTATAGTTTATAGGCATCTTGGAATGGTAAAGGTAGGAAAACTAATTCCACTTCCCGCTCAATGAAATTTACAATTCCCAAATTTCATGTTCATTTTAGTCTTCATCTTTGACTTATTAAACTATTCTCAATACTTCTGGGAGCTTCTAAAATCTTCTAAAGAATTCATACTTCTTAAAACATTAAAAACAATTCTTCAATCCAATTAACATGAGTTTGATCATTATTTGTTTTTTGAATCTAATTGATTTTTCTTCCTTGGTATCAGTCTGATTAAATTTATTATAGAAAATGAATCTGATGGGATTTCTTATTAAAAGATCATCCATTTTTTTCACAACTTAAAATTCTACATTCTTTTCTCCTAACCCATTTGAAAAAAAAATATCAATAAATAATTACTCACTATAGTGAGCTGGGTCAGATGAAAAATGGTTGAATACATTCTTGAATAACATCATTGAAATGACTAAATATTCAAGATGTTTCCATCCACTTTAGTAGTCACCCTACACTACTCGCATTTTCAATTGTTTATTCATTATGATATAATTCTTCATAAATTTTCTCAGACCAATTGTATGATACTCATTACCAATATGAACTCACCGTATGTCTAAGCTTGAGTAAATATATTGTAGTTATCTTCCTGTCTGATGGATCGGTATCTATGTCATACTGATGGATAGATGGAAGCCCATTTCTGATGGACCAATGTCAGTGTTGATCTGATGATTCTCACATTCTTTCTTCTCACAACATATCTTTCTTTTTAACAGAAGTTGAATACTATGTATTAGTATAAAAATTCATCTGATGTACCAGTTTCCATATCTCTTTCCAAACACTGCATCTCCCCATTTCCTTTATAATGATTGTATCATATGTTTCATAAACAAATTATGATATTTTAGAACTAATCAAATAGTAAATAATCATCAGATTTAGTATCGAATGTTGACTCTGATACAACTTCTCATTGTGATCAAAACATTCATTATAGACTCAACATGATTTCCAACAGCTTCTAAATTTATATCAAAATATCAATCTAATGGATCATATCCAATGTCTCGTGATGATTTTTTGAGTTCTATGGTTTGAGTTCAATGGTTAATCCTATTAGAAAACTTTGAAAAGAAATACTTTCTTCATCCAAATTTCTTGCAACCTCTCACAAATAACTTTTGCCTACAAACTTTCATCTTCTCTTCATTTGTATCCATTAACAACACATAAAACCAATATAAAACTTGGTCCTAATGATATTTTTATCCCAATATCAGATTAAATATTATTTTATTTTCCATTTTTATTGACTTTCATGTTTACTTATAATTATTTTCTTTTCTAGTTTTTGATGAGTTTCAATGAGGATGTTTGAATCTGAGGAAATTCAATATGGTGAGTAGATCACCAATATTAAATTTCTCATGTTGAAAGGTTTTCCTTTCTCTTCCATGAGAATTATTTTTATATGATTTGGTGAACATGGATTTTGAATTTTTGGTTTCATTGATCATGAAATTTATTCTTCAGTGTGTATCTAAATAATATTGTATGTTCATATCCTTGTGTAATCCCACTGTGTGTTCTTCTTTCGTTGGGATTGGGTTCTTGGGAGATGATCCATATGTGTTTATTTTCTTTCATTCTTCGTTGATTATTCTCTATGGATAGTTTGTATTTTGTGAGTTCATGTGCCTTGATTATTTTTGTTCTTATATTATCTCGTGTTTATGTGGGGACTACATTGGGTTAGCGGTTCTTTTTTCTTGATGAAAATGGTAGATTTTGGGTAAGTTTTGGGGTTCCTATGAGGTAGTTTTGATGATAATCTAGGGTTTCTATTGGAATTATCTGAAGAAGGTGTTCTAGGAATACGATATCGGGTTACCCACACTTTAATTAAGTATAGGCTATGTTTTTTTCGATGAAGTGTGTTTCAATTTGATGCATTTTATATTTTTCTATTTGGTTCTCTTATGTGACCTATTAGTTATTATTACTTAATGTGGTCTTATTTTTGAGACTTTCATTTTTAATGTGATGTTTGAGGTTTTCATGTGTGGTTATTTTGAGGTTGATTTGGTGTTTAATAGTTCTTTTATTATTATTGAGTAGTTGAGGGTTGTTGCCTAGTTTTTTAAGGTTGGTTACTTGGTGAATATTATTTGGGGAGTTTCTAATCCACTTCAAAACTTGTTCAATGACTTTCTTTGGAAGTCATGTTTTGTGAAGTGAACTCTTGGAAATTTCATTCACTAAGCTCATTTAATTCTATGATTTTTGTTGGAATCATTTCTAGTTTTCATCTATGAGAGTTAAACATTTAGATTAATTTTAATGTTTATGTTAAATGTTGAAGATTAGGTTTTATTCTCTCAATAATCATGAATGACTAATATCCTTGAATATTTCAGGGGCAGAATTCCTAATGGTGGAGAGAATTTTAATATCCTGAGCTTTTCTTTTAAGTATTTTATTTTGTAAATATTGTTTTATTTTGGATTCAGAGTCATTAGAGGTTCTTTATAACTTAATTAGTTTTAAAATTTTATTTAAAATCCCATTTTGGATTTAATTTATAATACCTTTAAGTGTAAATTAAATAATTTTCAATTTTTATTTTACCCTTACATTGAGTATGGAGTCTGTGTAAGGGTAAATTCATTATAACTATACACAAGATAGTTTTTGTGTATTGAATCAAGGTAAACTTAAATTTTTAAGGGATATTTAATGGTAAACTCATCATTATGAAAGGGTAAGTTGAGGTTTTAGCTTCTTTGTATGGGTAATCTAGGAAACCTTCTACATGTGTAAATGTAAGTTGGTGTTTTTATACACTATGTAAGGAAAATCCCCTATTTTTAAAGTATTTTTAAGGGTAACTCTTGAACATGTGTAAAGGTAACTTATTTCTTCTAAAGTTTATGTAAGTGTAACCCATTACCCTCATGTGATATCTAAGAGATATGTAAGGGTAAAACCAAATTACCCTTATAAATTATCCATTTGGGGAAAAATTGTTTTCAAATCCTTGTTTTCATTTATTCTTCCCCATCATACCACTGTAATGATTTTTGATTCTTTAAAAATATTAAAATCATGGTATTTAAATTTTTGTGATTAGTTGAAGTTTTTAACTCCTATTTTAAAATATTTTAAACCTTCCACATTCAATAATTGATTAAAAAGAAAAATCAAATGGTGATTTTGATTTGGGGTTTTTAATTATCTGAACTAAAATGTTGTGTTTCTTATTCTTCCTTGCTACAAAACTAACATAAGGGTATTAGAGGTTTCTTTTTTAATTTATATATTTTTCATAGATATTCTCTTGTTACTATAGATTACTCTTCCTCACTGGTTGATGGATCCCATGTGGGTGTCGTCGATCTTGATTCTGAGGTAGGTTTCTCAATCATCCCCCTTTCAAATTGAATCTTTGATTGATTGTGATTTCACCTTACTTTTTTTATGCTTTAGATTATTTCCACCTATATCTAGTAGCTATATCAATGTTTAATGATTTATGATATTTTGATGAAAGTGGAGAGGGGGATTTTTACATGATGTGATGCAGAAACTATTTTCAATGATTATTCTTTTGTTTTTAAAAATTGATATAATCAGTTGAATCATGATAATTTTTATTAATATTTTTAGTATGATTATTTTAAAAAATAATAGAAAGTGTGGTTTTATAAATCTAAGGTTTTTTTGACCTAATTTTAAAGAATGGTTTGAAAACTAATGTTTACTAATGTGAAATTATTTATAAATTATTTTATAAATAGACTAGAATTATCTGAATGGATGAGTGATCTGATAGAAATGTTGAAAGGGTCGATTGAAACTTTGAATGATTTATTGAAAAATGTAAAACCTATAAGACATTCCCAATTATGTGTAAATGAATTAATGGATTCCTGAATTAATTTAATGATATTTTTTTAAGATGATAAATTAAATTGATTAAATTGAATTTATATACTTGATAAATGGGAATGTTCATAGGTGTGATTCAGAGTTATGAGAAAGATTTATAATTCATTTTTCAAATTTGATGATATGATATTATTTATGGTTTGATATTTACTTTTAAATGATCAACTCCATTTGAAAGTCATGGGAGGTCCTAGTTTTCTCATTGGTAATTCTAGGTACACATGTACACTAGTTTAGTATTATGCTCTGACTAGTGGGATTAAGTGGTACTTAGATCCACCTAATGTATTTTCCCATGGTTAGGCTAGGATAGTTTAATACTAGGTTTTTGGGAAAGGTTGATTGATGTGTTGATTGATTACTAGCACATGGAATTTTTTTCATCAATGACCATGTTTATTCTCTTTTAGACTATTTTCCTTTAGCACCTTTGGTTTCCACGATGATGTTTTATGAAAATTTTCTAAGGTGAGGCTATTTGGATAATATTGATAAGATATCATGTTTTCTTTATTGTGAATATAAAAAATGATCTAAATTTCAATTTATGAATGTTTTGATATAAGGAAAATAAATTGTGGTTTTGTTTTGGAAAAGTCTTGGTTTTGTGAAAATTAATGTTTTTAAGGAAAATGACTAATGCTTGATTTATTAAATGAAAACTTGTAAAACATAATTTTTGTCCTTATTTTAAAACATACATTATATAGATTCTATTTTAAAGTGTTATGATTTGGATTGGTGGGTAGAGACCTATTGAGATTTTAGCCAACACCTATATATTATATGTTTAACATGTATCTCGGTGTAGTGGATATTCCTATATCTTTGTGTTTGTGTTTTTATTGAGGTACATGTGTCATTACCTCACTTGTAAATAGAGATTTTGTTGGTTTGGTATCTTTTATTTTTTATTGTTTTTATCAGTCATCAGCCTTGTTATCCAGTTTGTTGTATCTTCTACCTTTGGATATCTTAGTTTATGCTTTGTTGGGATTTTTTTTCTGTTTAACTATTTTTTATTATGGTTTTTGGGAAAAATCATTCTCATTTTGTTCTTTTTAATGCTAGGGTGCTTGTATATAGTATATAGGGATCAGGAACGCCCTTCAAGTCAATGGAGGATTGATTCAGTTTTCAGCTTAGATGGTATCCCATGTCAGTTCATTACATTTGGATTAGTGCCAATAGTTACAAAATATTTAAGAAAAACTTATCTAAAATAAACATTAATTTCAAACTCATTGAATTTTATTATATTACATTATTCCATAATGCCTTCTTATTTTTTATTTTACCTTGAAAATAATTACCTAATAATATCCTTGGATCAAAAAACCCAATATTATTTTTTATTAAACCATTTCTTTATAGTGTAATATCAAAATATAACCACAATTCAATTAAAATTCCAAATTCATAACCTTTAAACCATGATGAAATCTCTTTATAGAAACCACCATTATTAACACAAATAGATAATGAAATATAATTATAGTGTGATCCTTAGATTATTATGATTATCCCATGCTTATTTATCCATGACTATAAATCTTGGATTATTAAATTTCTATTAAGGTGTGATATTTACCTAAATAATTTATAGATAATATTTACATAAAAATTATGTTTTAAAATATATAATCATGACATGACTTATTAGATAACACCAAAAATTCATCAAAGTTATCTTCAAAACTTCAAATCAATCCCAAGATTTATATGACCTTATCTAATTTTTTATCAACCAATTTTAGAATTTTGGTCATTATTTGAGTTGCTATAAAAGTCAACATCATTGGATGTCTTTTATTTGAGTCAAACTAATACTTACTTGAAAAATTAATTCTTATTCCAATTCTAGAACCTTCCAATATTATGAGATATCTTCTCCAATAATTATCGCATATTATTATTTATTATTTAATTTTCCTTATCAGTACTAGGGATGGTTTGGTGACACATAGTATTTCTACATCTATTTTTAGGAAAAAACTATTCTTTGTTTTTATTATAATATGGATTCTTCTTCTATTTATAAGAGTTATTTTTGAATATAAAGTCATTGTTGATTATTTTGAAGGATAAAATGCATTATACTTTGATTTTGATAACATAAATTCTAACTTTTATATTCATTGTGCACATATTAGTGTTTTAAATATGTTTCCATATATTAAATCTCCACGCACATTTAAACTCAAGTCCTTTTCACTAAATTTTTAGTACTCATACTTGGAAAATTATGAAAAATTTCCAACTATTATTTCAAATGTCTTTAATGATTTAGAGGACTAGATTTTGATTCATTTCAAGGAAAACATTATGCATTTTTTGTGAAATTTTATAAAACAAATTGGTATTATTATCTTTATTTTCATTAATATAATGTCATTAAATGATAAAAATAATCTATTTATGTAGGAATCACGGTGGATTAATCCCACTCTTTTTTTATTTTTTTAATAAATAGGAGGAATAATTTCTTAAATTTGTAATCATTTACCCTATATATGATTATAAATGGGTTTGTCTCATTCAAGTTTGTCCTAAGAAAAATATTTTAACTATTATAAAAACTAACAGGGAGGGTCAGTTATAATGAGGGTGATAAATAGTAAATAGATTTACATAGATTGTTGGAAATTAAATTAAACCTTTTAAGGAATATTTTACTGTTACATTCATTCACCAAATTATTGATAGACTCGTGGTTAGGACAAATTATTATTTCATGGATAGTGTCTTAAATTATTTTCTAGTTTATAACATTCTAGAATACCATTAAAATATGAAATTCACTTACCTTTTTTGTATATTAACTTATTGAAGGATGTTATTTAGACATTTTGATTTATTGAGTACATTATAAATATGTTAAATGGGTATATTTTATATCATAGTTAATATATTTATAGAGTATTCATTAATTAATTTGATGCATATAGATCCTTATTCAATAAGTTTATCTATCATCATGAAGTTGTGTTTCATCAACACATTAAGAAACTTTGTTCTTATATTATAAAAAATTTAATTATATATTAATGTAAGTAATTTTTTCTATGGAAACCAGTTTTACCAAAAATTCATTAAAATTGAAATATTTAAGGTATAAATTATTAATTCCTTATGATATCCTATATTTGTGCATAATATTCAATCATTACATAGACTTGTATGTTTCTATTTATGGTTCATAATATAATTTAGTATGATTACTCTACTCTTATATTAATTACTTTGGGAAGAAACTAATTTTATATTTGATTGTTCTTTTAGGGAATCTTTTGAAGATAAAAATTATAGTCTTAACACTCCATAATCTTATATCCACTATAATTATATTTTTGATTTGATATCATGTATAACACCTCTAACATTGTAGTTGGTATAATATTTTTTTAAAGGGTTTTGGGAAATCCAAAATTGATTTTTCATTCTTTCAAGACCATGAATTTAGCTCATTTGAGTTATATGAAATTAGAAAATATTGCTCTTTTTATTTTTAATTTCAATATAAAAAATATATTCTTATCTTTTGTGATCAAAATTAATTTTTACTATAACATAAAAAATTAAGGTATCTCTTGAATAATTTTATAGATGATGTGTTTCTTCTTTATTTGTTTTATAGTAACATAAAAGATAATAAGGTTCGGATAACTTGTAAGTATAATATATGATATGGATCCCTCACACATTATAGTCTAATAACTTGGACCATAAACCATTTTAGGACACATTTCTTAACGAGATATGTATAAAATATCATTTTTATATCATTTTTATATAGATTTATACAATTTTCAATTCACTTATAAAATATATTTAAATATTAAGAAATGATAAGTTGAAAAACCAAGGATTTAATCCAAGTAATATGTGTTATATCATCCCTACCTATGGAACATTTGTAATGAGAAGGTCATTTAGATATGTATACATGATCATGAGTTTCTGTTTATCTATAATTTTTTCCATAAACAAGAAATTAGTTAAAATTTTGGTTCTCAAAGAAATACTATAAAATTTATAAATGTTTGATTAGATTTGAATTTTTTATTCAATGATGATCATGAGTTTTTTAGGTCATTTGTTCATTTTCATCACATGGAAATATTTCTTGGAGACACAAGATTCCTCAAAACCCGATATTATTTTTTCATATTTTTTATAATTAGGTCATTAATTTTATGTTATTATTTACTAATTCATTTTTTCATAGGTAAATTCAAGTTTTTATTATTTATGCTATAAATTTGGTGGAGGAAAAAGAAACCAGGACTTATGATTCTCATGTTGTAGTGGATTTTTTTAGATTTAGGTTTTCTTTTTTCAGGCTTGGAATTTCTAAGGTCATCATCGATGACTAAGGTTCCCACCTTTGTAATAAAAATTTGAAATATCTAATTTAAATGTATGGGATATATTTGAAAATTTTAACAAAATACCACACAAAATAAATTTCCATACAAAATATTTGAATAGGGTGTTAAAATAAATATTAGAGAAAATTATATAGTAGAATAGAATGTATTTAAATAAGTGCTCCCTGTATAGAATCATGTTTGGGAAGTCATTTCATTATTCCATATAGGTAGAAAATTTTTCATATTAGGTTAAAAAATGAAATATGGACTTCTCCCAAGAAAGAGATCATGGGATTTTGTACCTTTAATATCATGATAATATTTATTGTCATCATATGAGAACATAAGGATATAAAATATAAAAAAACAACCCTTAATAGAATGATAAAAAATAGTAAGTTTCATATGGGAGATACATATTTCTCTACAATTCATGATACAAGATAATTTATGCTAAATTACATTTTAAATGGTAAGGGACATATTTTTTGTCTCATATTTTTTCATATGGTGTATTATAAATCACACAATAGACTATAGTAATGTTTTTTGGGTTAGTGAGTAGATTTTGATGAAATTATTTGGGAAATCCTCATGTCTAAAATTAATTTCATTACCCTTCATAACCTAATATACACCTTATATTGCAAATTTTTCCATACCCTCTCAAATTTATATATTTTTCTAATTTAAATTATATAATTACATATTTACATATCTTATCCTAGGTATATATTGGGTAAAATTTAACATTTCATATTCAAGTTAGGGGAAATACTATGTGTATTTGGTTTTGGAACTTTTACTTTTGTGTTGTTAAAGAAATTATTTTTATATGTTTTTTCCAAAAAAATGTCAGTATCTTTTGAAAGTTAAGATGATGTTTTTTTATTAGTGTGTTATAATAAATTGATTTAAGGAATTATAATTATTTAATTTCAAATTTATTTGGTATAAAATTAAATTTATTTCTAATATTAGATATTAAATTCTATAAATAAAGGTGTTTTAAATGGACTGTGTTAGTTGTGATAAATTAATAAATAATGATCCAATCTATTAGCATTATAGAAAAAAAAAATTGTTTTTAACTTTCTTTTGTTTAGTGTAAATCTATTATGGATTCATCAACATGAGTTTCTTGAAAGCCGTCACATAAAATTATGATCAAGAAATCATTTATCAAACACAGTTTGGATAATTTTTAATTAAGTTATATTTATTATACCCCCTTAGATTTTGTTATTTATTTTGAGTTACTTAGAGTATTTATAGCCTACATTCCACTTGTGTTAATAGAGAGAGAAATTATATTAGGATATGTTAGTTCTAATGTTATGTTATTTTACTTGGGAATTTATCTTGAGGGGCCCCTCCTCAATGTGTGGAGTACAAGAATGGAACTCTAAGACACTATAATATATGGGACCTATCTGATTGGGACCTACTACATGATTTATATGAATTTTTATATTTAAGAGGAGTTTTAATATCTTTAAAATATTATAAAAATAGAATCTTGATATATCTGTACTTTTAATAAATATAAAATCATTGGAACTAAGAAAAAGGGTAATGTAAAATAAAAAAGAACAACCTAAAGTTTTGGGTGAAAACATTTTTATTGATTATATTGGGATAGAATATAGTTTATAATTGAAAACTTAAAGGAGACTTTCACACACACACACACACAATAATTCGTACATGCTAAGTCTTGTTCTTGGATTTATAATAAATTATATATTTTTTATTATATTAATTGAATTTATTGGATAAAAAAATAAAACATAATGATTTTGGAAAATTTTGATATGTTTTCCCATTATTTTAAATATTGGATTTGATGTTTTCTATTAAAAAAATCCCACAAACAAAAAAGAATTGGGTAAATTTATTTTTAAGAGGGGAATAATAATATTGAAATAAATTAAATATTTTTTTCATTCATTTAGATTAAATTTCTTAAATCATTATACTATGAAATTATTTTTTTGGATTTTATTAAAAATATCTCATATTTTTGTTTGACTGAATTTTATTGATGTACTTTTAATTAGTTTTTTTCATTTTTTTATACTTTTATCTTATATTTAAAATAAAATCAAATAAATCATAATATTTTTTAAAATTATATTAGTATAATATAAATATGTTTTTTACATGTTTTTTAATTTTCCTTTTCATTATTATATGCACTTAATATTATTTTTAATGTTTTTTAATCTATAAAACATTAGAAGAAGGTTGCTCAATCAATTGTGTTTTAAATGAGTCTACTGAAGCTTACATGAGTTAATTAAGAGTCTAGTTAAGTAATGCACGACTGTTCATGGGTATATTGAATCAATGAAAAAGGTATGCCAAGTTTTCATTATGGATAACTAAAACTAAGAGTGAATTTGAATGTGTATAAGTGTAAGTAATATTGATTTTAATACTAGTCAACCAAGATTATCATGAGAGTTTAATTAACGTGTTTGAGAGTTAATCATGTAGTGTTATTAACTCTATTGAGACCAGTAAGAGTTGACCTTTAAACCTAATAGAAGAAATAGATCCATACTAAAATTAGTAACCATGTTTCAAGGAATTTGACCAATATATTGTTGCTTTATAAAATAAAGGACTACTTCCAATATCCACTAATTTGTTCTTCAGATAGTGGTGACTAGTCTTTAATGAAGAAAAATTCTTGGGGTTGGTGATTCAAGAACTATCCATAAATGGATTATATGATATTATCACATAATTGATAATTTTTTCTAAAAAATCACCCTAATTGTTTCCATAGTGTTATTTTAGATGTCACAAGATATAGAAATATATTTATTCTTGTACAATTATCCATGAAAGACTTATTTTCTATTGGTGTGTAATGACTCGAATATTTAGGTGAGGTAATTCGATCCATAAATTTGAATAATCATGTTTTTTTGGGATTTTTTAAGGTTATGGGGGTGTTAGCATAGGCTAGGAGTTGATTTTAAGGATTTCTTCCTAGGTTTGGGGATGAAATTCTTTTATAGAAGGAATACCATGATGTATCCAAGGCCAATGTGGTTTGGTGAGAATTTATCTAAGATTAAATTTTTGGGGCTTTTAAACTAACACACCATATCCAAGGTAATTATGGAATGGTGTGTGGTTTCATGAGATCAAAAAGTTTTATCATAATATTAAATTTTGAGGCTAGCAGTGGATAATGTAAAAACATATATGGTTGTACTGTAAAAGAATATTTGAGGGGGGGGGGAATTGTCCAATTGTCAGGTTGTTATGATATGAATGGTGGTTGTGGGGATTTGAATACACTATAAATGTAAGGTTCATGTCACAATGTGAATTTAGGTAGAGTATTTGGGTTTATGGGTTATCTAGTGAGGAGATATTCTATGTCATATCTTGAAAGGTCACACCATGAGGTGGGTCTAGTAGATGCATTACACCAAGATCCTAATGGGTCAGAAAGTAATGGAAATTTTATATAGTTTCACATTAATTTATTATTTAAGTGGGGTTCTCATTCATTTATTACTAATTATTCAAATAATATATCATAGGGAGTTATCATGGGTATAGATTCATGTCTATTATTGAATGATTTTGGTTTTTTCACTATTGTGACATGTTTCAACTAAAATCTATATTTTAGGGATTTTTCTCTATTTTCTTGTTTTTCATTGTGTGATTTACATGCATGGATAGGGTCATGTGTGAAACCTGGTACAAACCCACTTGTAGTTCCCATTATTTTTTTGAGATACCTAAGGTAATTATTATGTTGGAATCATTCGGTTATGATTATTAAGTTACATGTTCTATATTAATGTATTTGGGGATTTCATATAAAGTCATCACTTGTGTAATGTATTATAACTCATGATGTTTATCTCAGTGTGGTTCCTTGGGAATATGATTTGTGAAACTTGTGAGGTCATGGTGTGGCACAGATTCATTGGTATAACATGGGTGGTGATAAGTATTATCATGGGTAGAGATTTAGGTTTGTTTTATATGTTATATACATAAGTTGGTGTTGATTAGCTCTCACTATGGGGATGAGGACATTGGGGTTGTTTATGCATAGGACAGATCATGTGAGGTGGTGCTGACCATTGGTTATCTAGCGGTATCTTCCATAGATGAGAAACTTAGGGTGATGGTGTTTTATATTGATTTAGAGGTATACACCATAGGGATGGACACAAGAACTTGGTGGTGATTATGATCACTGTATGGGAGGGATTTCTCACTGAGCATGGATTAGTTTGGATATAAAGTTGATTGTTGTAACTTGAATTGATTGTTCATAGACCGTATGATTGGGTATATGGTCATTCCGTTAGGGAATAATTAACAATGGATTAGATTATTTGTGTAGTATTTGTGTTTTAATGTGACAAAATCTAGTAGGGAATTGGTTAGAAGGTTTATGGTGCTCTAGTGTGATAGACCATGGGTATATTATTCAACTCCTGCACTGGACAAAGCTAGTAAATTGTTCAACTTGGATTTAAGAGTGTATGTAGAGTGGGTTATTTTTATTACTTTGGTTGATATTTATTGTAAGTTTCATACACTTGTCAATATTTGGATGTTATTTAGGGTCATTTTTTGTGGTTTCCTAATGAGTTCATACTAATTCCCTACACGGGCCCTCTGAGGAATATGTTGACTTTATGGTTTATGAAACTAGAAATGGAAAGGGGATAGTGTTTGGATCTTAGTAGTTGGTGCTTCATATGATGCATGATTAGGTTGTCAATATATTTTGGAGTTTGATCAGATGGTTCCTTAGTGTCAAGATGGATTTTTTTTCATTCTATTTATATCTATATATGATCGGCCTTCGGGTGATCCTATTATCAACTATATAACCTTTAATATGTTCATTTTTTTACCATATTATATATTTTGTCTTTTAATCCATTATTTATCATTTTTTATTCTATTGTGGGTTATTTTTTATATTTTTATACTAATGGTATGGTCTCCCCACTACCACCCCTTAGAACTTCACTTCCAATCGACAGACTCTAACATATTTAAAGGCATGCCTAAGGTCAGTGGTACTATGGATTGGGTTTCATTTGGGTGATATAGGTTGTGGATTATTTAATGTGGTATTTGAGAGGGTTGTTATAAATGGCACCAAGAGGGTTTTATTATTACCGGGGGTATTGTGGATGGATGTTTAAGAATATTCCATGACTTAAAATGGATTTTTTATTATGTGTCTATCTTGAAAAAGTATGGTCTAAAGTCTAAGTCATTAGGGGGGCAGTATTTTAGTTTTGGTTTTCAATATTACAGTTGAGTTATTTGATTTAGATAAATATAGTATTTGATATTATTTATTTATGGTTTTGGAATATTGTTTTCAGAGGAAATAGGTGGTACCCATGCATCATACTTGGTACATAGGACCCACATGAAAATCTTGTGACTACTTTTGATTAATATATTAAATCTGGAAGGATTTTGGTTGATTAATTTATCAAAAACAACCTATATAGTGTTTCCCCGTATAGCTTCTTGGTGGAATTATACTCTGATAAATCTAGGGTGATGATTCTAGTATTACTTATTATGTGGGTCCAGTGAGTGTGTGGTGTGTGTGATACCTAGCCTTGGAATGGGTAGGTTGGGTTGTAAGTTCATATGACATGGGACATGGGTGTGTGTATGGGAGTGTATATGTAACACCCCGCCCATACCTCATTGTCTTGAGGAGGTTGTAAGGGTTACTTGGACTTAAGCGATTTTCCCAAGGCGGCAAAGGCTGGAAATAAATGCTGAGGACTTCTAGAACAAGTTTAGGAATGATTTTCCCTTAAGATAAAACCAACAAGTATATGATGCATGTCAATAAAACACCCTAACATGTATTCCCAAAGACAACCATGTTGTTCCACAATAAAACCCAAAACCAATACAACTGGACATGTCCACCAAAATCATAGTACAAAGAGGAAACTACACAATAAACACCACAATCCATGACACCATCACAGCTCCACACCAAGCTCCAAGATCCAAGCTCCACCAAGAGATCACAGTGGTTCACTAAAGGAGTGTGATGCCTTACCTTTTCCCACATCATGATAGATGACATATGCAAAGACACCAACATGCCAAAGCAGGGTGTGAGTACTAAAACTCAGTAGGTTTTCCCCAAATTAATTCCCTACACATGACACTAGGATAAAACTATTAGCACATTTATATAAAATAGTTTATATAGAATAATCACAAGTGAAACCATTTCCATAAGTCAAACATGCCATTACCAAGCTATCACAATCAAACCAAGAAACCAAGGGAAATCCAAAAAAACATACCACAAGTCATTTAATCATCGCACATTAGCACCAAAATTTCCATCTTGCAAATCATTTCACAACAAAACAACAAATCAACCAAACGGTGGAGCTTTCGTCCAACCTGTTCACCCATTCACACTTTAGTGGCACTTCCCATCCACTAACCATTGATGGTGTTCCTTCCATCCACTATCCATACCCTTTTTATAGTGCTACTTCTTGCCACTACTACACAACATTAAAACAAGCCAATTCCAAGCATATAACCCACCAAGGTCACAACCACATGCAATCAACCAATTCCATTGCATATCAATCCACTTCAATAAATCTGCCATTTATTGAAAACCATTTTCCATGCCAAACAACATTTCAATAAAACAACCCTTTTATTGAAAACCATTTCCATCAATAATTTTTAAAAATAAACCATAGAATCCCATTTTAAAATCTCCATTTTAAAATCCACAATAATAGCATTTCACCATAAAACCCTCCTTTTTCCCAAAAATCCCCAAATTAACACCCAAGGAATTTCTAACCAATTTCATACATCAAACATGATTAATTTCAAGCAAAAAAAATTAATTGTAATCAAAACCACTAGCTCTAACTAAGTGGAGTCGAGAGAGAATCCACCTACCTTTAGGGTTCTTGAGAAATCGACCCACGAACAACCACGCCTCAAATCTGGCGAACGCACCACTGAAACCTCACTAGATCCATTTCCCTAAAATTCACAAGAATTAAAACATCATACAAGGAAACCACCACCATATATCTACACACAACAAGTGTAGATCTATAAAAACAAGAAAGAGAGAAGATCAGATTTAGAGGAAAACACAAAGAACCCAAGAGAGAAGACTTACCCAGAAGCAACCTCCTTCAAAACACCAAGAACCCTCTTCAAAATGCTTCCACAATGAGTGGGAAAGCTCCTCCTCCCCCTGAGAACCAAAGAACCTGAGTGATCCATGAGTGGGAGGATGTTTGGAGTTAAATAGGTTAAGCCCGAGGGAGCCCGGAACTTGTAACCCTATTTTTAAGTGGTCACACGGTTAGTCCGCACAGTTTGGAAAACTGTTTGCTAAACGTGCACATGATACTACCTCAAGAGAAAGGGTCTGCACAATTTCCTTGCATGGTTTGGAAAACCGTGCGTAGGCCGTGTGAATCCTACTGTCCCCCCTGCACGGTTTCCTGGAGAACCCGCACGGTTTCCATTAACCGTGCTCAAACTTTGCGCCCCCAGAAAAGCCTCCAAACTCATTCAAACCCATTCCGAACTCTCTCAACCTCTTCCCAACTCATCACATGTACTTTAAACACATAAAAAGGAATAAAAAGGCTACATACCTCAAACCGGGGGTATTACAGTATAGTATAGGGAGATGCATTTCCTATTATATATTTTTATATTCATGATATTTGAACTATTATATATATGTGTTGAACATGGTATTTGGTTCGTAATGTGATGTTACTATGATATCATCTTCTTGGGTTTGAGGAGGGTGTGGATCTAGTGTCATCAAAGGATGACCTGGATGGTCCCTGTGAGGGTGGAAATTATCATGACATGCATGCTTAGGTTAATTGATTGGAAGGTTGCCCAAAATATCTTGACGAACTGGGGAATTGGTTTGATGGTCAGCTCAGGGAGATCTTGGTATGGGTTTTAAATAGAATTAATCATGGATATTAGGAATCTAATCCATCCATGGAATATATTTTGAGGGATTTTCAAAAATAGCATTCACCCTTGTTCAAGGGAGAGGGTAGGCCCCATGATCATAAGTTCTAGATCAAGTTGATATAGACTCTCATTTGGATTGAGATGTTGCCAGGGTGTAGGTTAAATTTAGTGACATATATGCTTAAGGGACCCGTAAAATATTGGTGGAACATGAAAGTATAGGATAGTAGGCATGATGGGATAATTTAGAAATGATTTATAGGAAAGGTTATTCAAGCACTTCTTTCCTAAGATGATAAGGAAAGATCAATCCCATGGTTTAATACACCTAACATAGGGAAAGTCATCAGTCATAGACTATGCTAATAGATTTAAAAATCTATTTTTTTTGTGCCAAAATTGGTGGGATATGAGATTTTCATGGTGAGGCAGTTCAAGTATCATCTCCCACACATTATATGGGTAAAAGCGAATATACTCATGTATATTTTATTATTTAAGGTAGTGAAACAAGCATTGATATCATAGAATAATTTTACTATTGGGAGTATACCTAACCATAATTGGTTTCAGAAATGTCAATTAATGGAGATTTGGGTAGCCAAAAATAAGGAAATGAGGAGTCCTATAAAGTTATTCAAGGTAGGGTATCAATATTTCAACCATATATTTGGTAATCAGTGAGGTATTATTAGTGTATATAGGTAGGGAATGTTTATGCCCAGCATAATTGGGCATTGAAGGAGTGTTAGGGTTGTGCCTGGATAAGACATCTAAAGCTTTATTTGGATGATCTAATTATTATCTAGAGTTCATGAATTAGTTCATACTCAATCATATGGGGTAAGACCTATAGTGGTTCCAATATGTGGTAGTTGGGATTCATTTTCATTCTCAGGTCATCATAGTGAATGGTACACTCGGTAGTGGGGGAATTGGTTAACACATAGCATGAATCTGAATGAAGGATAGAGAACTATAGGTTAGGACTCATGATATTTATAAGCAGTTGAGCCAATATATTCATAGTAGGTCAGAGATCCATTAATATTTAGAGGCATTCCATGAGAATTTTGATTTCTTATTTTTTTTATGATAGGTATTTATGCACAGTGTGTGTTATGTGTAAATGGGATCAACTAGGTATAGTTTGAGGTGTAAGAATAAGTATGACGCAAGATGATAAAGTTTTTTATGGTAAAAAAGTGTGTTTTCTAGAATAATGATTGATATGGGGTGAGATCAAACATATGTTGTTTGAGGTGTGTGAATTAGCTATGATGTGGAATTCTAGATAATGGTTGGGCATAGTACCATCGATACTATGGGTAGATTTGTTATGATGTTATCAAGGTAGGTGACAGATATAGTGGGGAGTAATCGTGTATAAAATCAATTTTTCTATGACTGTTAGTCATGGTGATCAATAATTGATAGATGTGTTCAGAATCATCTTTTTGTTTTTAAATGAGTTTAGAAGTATTCTCGAGTCTCAATCATATTTTTTCATTTATATGATCGTAGAAATCTCAGGGATGAGTTATCATATGGTGGGGAGGTTTTAATGGAAAATATATTTGGGTGAGGTAATTTTAATGAGGTATTGGCCTTAACATGTGTGTTTGGGCATGTTTTAGGTTATTTATGTGTTAGTATAGGCTGGGAGTCAATATTCAAGAAGTTATCCTAGGTTTAGAGATGAAATTCTATAGTAAAAAGAACCCCACACTATATCCTAGGGAATTATGGCATGGAAAGTGCTTTCCTAAGAGAATATTTTTTAGGATGGTCAAGTATCATTCCCTAGATATGGTCATTAATGTATGGTGGGAGGTTGCATTAGATTAAAAAAATAGTGTAATATTAAATTTAGAGGCTGGAGATGGATCACGCCATAGCCTATATGGTTATATTATGAGGGACAATTCAAGGGGAGTATTGCACCATGTGTAGGTTCTAGGCGCAGCGGAAGCATGCGATGGGCGGTGACCAAATTTTATTTTTCCATGATCGATGATCAATCTGATATTTACACAATAATAAATGTCGTGATCTTTGGAATTGAATCAAAGAATATACACAATGGATATAATTCTGGAACCAAGATAGGATCACCACAGATTATTCATAATCATATTAATTAAATAAATAATTACCTTTGATGGAATTCTTTATTCATTAATGGATCTATAAATAGATCTATGTTGCACCATCATTGCATTGTAGGAATCAATTGAATATTCCCATTACCGGTGATCCACACATGTTCTAGAAATATTTAGATGTCACTGAAGGAATCTATAGGTTCTAGCACAATAGATCTTTAAACTTACGTCGTCTACATTTGATCGCAATAATGATTGATTCAAAACCATTCTCCTTGATCTGGTGGAGGAATATTGATCTTATTTCTTGGAAGAAATCTTGGAGAACATAGATCTTAATGGATTGATAGAATTCTCCAATTCTATTGAGCACAACCAAAACAAATGAATTGTGGTCTTGAAGAAATAACATAATTGGTTTTATATATCGCTAGGATTAAAATAAAATAATTTCACATGTTCCATTACTTATTTATTTAATCCTATATAAAACCTCATGTCAAATATTATTAATATTATTATTATTATTTCTTGACATGCGCTTACCTTGAGAATTGAATTTCAATATGATATAATCAAATAATATTCAATATTTATTATTTTCTCACTGAACCTAAAAACCTGGTCCATAATCCCACCATGATATTTATTAGATATTGAATAATGTCTATTTATTTATTAAATAAATATCACTTCGTTATTCAAAAAGAAAGAAAGAAATATTATATTTAATAAATAGGAAAAAATAGTAAATATTCTACTCACATTATATTCTCTTGAATAACTGGTGATAGAATAAATGAAATCAATAAAACATGAATAATTATTAGACCACAAGAGAGAATAATATTCGTTAAACATGTTAAATAATAATTAATAATATATTATTTAATTGAGATTCTGGATACACTTTGTGTGTGACCCTCTAGGCCTTTTTCTCAGTGGCATTAGCCAATGTAGCCTAAAGTAGAAGGTTAACGTCTAACAAAACACTGAGGCACCCATATAGAAATAATTTAATTCCACAATGACATGATACCTTATACAAATTATTACTATGTAATATATTCCCTTTATCAAGATATCTCAAATCAAGTAGGTTGCATGCCAGTTCCATCAACCTATCTACTCGATGCCTCTTTCTTTGACTTTCTAGAAATAGAACATTATTATAGAACACCATGGACATGGATTTATTTAGGATATATCATTTTTATAAATGGTATTGAGATATCAACATTTGTTAAAAACATAAGGGATAAATCCTTTATCACATTATTAATTAATTCAATAATACTCATGACGCACCCGACGTATCATACCTTACCGCGAAGATCTATCATCACAGTTTTTGTCAATAAATAAAACTACATGACTCATAATACTCATAAATAATAATCTTAGATTCTAAGGACCAATAAAAACATCCACTTATAGGAACATCCAATTACACATATAAATGTTGATTTCCTACCGGTGGGTCTCATTCTCATAATATCCTACTGAATATTACCAAGGGCTTACACCATGAGAAGGTTCCTCAAAGTCCTATGAGTCTCCACCCTTGATAGACCATATCATTTATGTCCCTAAAATTATATAATACCTCTATAGAAAATATATTCAATAATATTTTCATATTTGTTCGGTCTTAAAAAAAGAATATATTCATGGCACTTTTAGGTTCTCATTGTAGTGGGGAACTGCTATGGCCTTTTAGTATGACAAAAACTCTTAAGACATTATCACATAATATGTAATATACAATAAAAATCTTGATATGATAATTAGTTTATTAATATTCAAAACCATGAAAAAAATTTCTCATAAATTACACAGATTTTGGTTCTGGGGTTCCAACTCTAACAGACTCCTACTTACACTAGAGCCAACTACTAAAAAAATTCAGACCACTACAGCTCATATGATACTCATTTTTCAACTAATATAGGCCTTTAGTCAATTTTTCTACCACTTTATCTTCCATGGGTACTCTACTTACTACAACTTCACCCCGCTGATAGAAATCTATCAATAGGTGATACTTTCAAAGAATGTGTTGTGTCCGTTGGTGTGACCTTGGATATTTTTCAGGAGCCACTACTGTAATGTTATCATGATAAAATATGATAGGATCTTTACTTATAGGTACCAAATCAATCTCATGGAAAAATTTCTAAATCCAAATGGATTCTTTGGCTGCATCAGAAGCCGCTATATACTTGGACTCTGTTATAGAATAAGCGACAATTGGATGCTTTGAACTCTTCCAACTCAAAGGTCCTCCATTGAGATAGAAAATATATCATTATTGTGACTTCATATCATTCTAATATATATGAAAACCATAATTATTATAACCCCTGATGACCAGATCCTCATCTCATACATACACTAGGAACATATCATTCATTCTCCTCAAATACTTAAGGATAGCCTTAACAACGGTCCGATGTTGTTCTCCGGAATCATCTTACTATATTCCTAAAATTATCAACGCATAGGCAACATAAATTATATTACATAACATGGCATAAATGATTTATTCTATCGAAGAAGCGTATGGGATCTTACTCGATCTCTCTTTCTCCTGTTGTGTTTAACGACACATTTTCTTAGAAAGATGTAAGCCGTGTGACACTAGAACCAATCCTCTATTAGATTATTCCATACTAAATATATTTAGTATCTTGTCAAAATATGTACTTTGAATTAGTCCAAGTAGACTCTTAGATCTATCATGAATGATCTTGATCCCTATAATATAGGCTACTTCACCTAAATATTTCATGGAGAAACATTTGTTTAACCATTCCTTAATAGACTGTATGACTGGTATGTCATTTCCAATAAGTAATATGTCATCAATATATACTACTAAGATAATGGCTGCATTCCCACTAAACCTCTTGTAAACACACAAATAACATTCATTCTTAATGAAACCATATTTTTTTATGGATTCATTCAATCAAATGTTCCATGACCTAGATATTCTTTAATCCATAAATGGATCTCTACAACCTAAAAATCCTTTTTTCATCACCTGAAGTCACAAAACCTTATTGTTGTGTCATATAGACATCTTCTTAAAGGTTCCCATTAAGTAATTCAATTTTTAAAATCATCTACTGAATTTCATAGTCACGGTAAGATGTTATGGAAATTATAATTCTGATGGATTTAAACCTGGAAACCGGTGAAAACGTTTCATCATAATCAATTACTTGACATTGTTTAAACCCTTTATCCACTATCCTTGATTTATATGTATTTATTTTACCTTCCATACCCAATTTTCTCTTGAATACCCATTTTCACCCAATGGGATTTACATCAACAGACACATCGAGCATAACCCAAACTTGGTTCTAATACATGGTATCTATTTCAGAATTCATGGCTTATTTCCATATTTTAGCTTCTGATCTCTTTAATGTCTCCTTGTAGGAGAGAGTTTCATCATTTTCAACCAATAATGATTCACCATATTTGGTGACTATAAATCCATGTCTCTCTGGTTAGCTTACCTCTCTTGTGATCCTATATAGTACCTGTGTTTTAGGAACTAATTCTTCCATGGGGACCTATGGGATATATTCTTATACCAACTCTTGTGTATCTTGAGCATCAAATTCTTCGAAGTCAATATTTCTCCCACTATCCTTTTTGAGGATTTCCTCCCTATCAAGAAAGATGACTTGTTAGAAATAGTCACTTTCTTGTATGATGGGTTGAATAGGTAGTATCCCTTTATTTCTCTAGGATACCCAATAAAGATACACTTTATTCCATGGGGTGATAGTTTGTTGACTAATAAGGCCTTAACAAATTCCTCACAACCCAATACATGTGTATGTGACAAAATAGGTTTCTTTTCACTCTATAACTTGAAGGGAATTCCATTTTCCACTTTATTTGGTACTCAGTTTAATGTGTATGTTTCAATTTGTAATGCATATCTCCAAAAAGAAAATAGAAGATCTGTATGACTCATTATAGACCATACTATGTCTAAAAAGGTACGGTTCCTCATTTCACTAACACTATCCCACTATGGTGTATAATGTGGAGTGAGTTGAGATAAAATCCTAAACTCCCATAAAAAGTTAATGAACTCTTGGTTAATATATTCACCACCTTGATACGATCAAAGATTCTTTATCTTCTTACCAATTTGATTCTCTACTTCATTTTTTAATTCCTTGAATTTCTCAATGGACTTGGACTTATACCCCATTAAGTAGACATATCCATATCTACTCAATTCATCAGTAAAAGTTATTAAGTAAGAATATACACCTCTAGATTCTACTAGAAATGGTCGACACACATTAGTGTGTACCAATCCTAGAAGCTCTGTGTACCTTTCACCATGTACACCAAATAGTGGTTTGGTCATTTTTCCTTATAAACAAGCATGACATCTATCAAGTGGTTTTATCTTTTCTAAATAACCATCTTGATAGAACTTTTTTAAATGATTCTCATTTACATGACCAAAATGGTGATGCCAAATTTGGGTGTCATATGAGTCATGTGAATACGATTTATTATCAATTAATAACACTTGGTTTCTTAATTTAATACATAAAACCATTATTTAAATGTTTCATACCATAACATATGTTGTCCTTAAAAAAGAAACAACTTTTATTTCCAAATTTTAAAAAAAACTCATATGTATATAGGAATGATACATAAATTATGTTCTTGGTAACTATAATTACATAATAAAAATTTTTAAAAACCAAAATAATTCCTATTAGTTATGGGAGGTGGTACTCACCAATGGCCAGAGCAGCTAGCCTTGTAAAATTAGTATATCTCGGATCCACCTCTCCTCTGGAAATCTTTCGGAATCTACTTGGTTCCTACATTTGGATGTAGATGTGATCCCCACAAGCTATATCTAATACCCAATGTGTAGATATTGAAATATTACACTTGATAATTAATGCACCTTTAGATTCCCCTTGATTATAGGTTTAGTTCCTCTTCTAATGGCCTAACTTGTGGAATGTAAAACACACTACCTCATTTTCCTTGACCGACCTCGGAATCATATTCTTCTTAGATGGACGATACTTGGGTGATTTAGAATATTTATAATTATTAGGCCCCTTTACCTTATGCTTCCTTTACTTATTCCCCATAAGGACTACGGGTTTATCACGCCTCATGTCCTTATCCACTCAGTGAATCAAAGTAATAAGTTTTGAATGACTTTTCTCATTATTGATTATATTTTAATTAATAATAAAACTAGAGAACGTATTAGGCAGTGATGAAATTATGAGATCTGTACGCAACTCATTTGGGATTTTAATACCTAAAATTTCTAGGAGTTTAATGTAGTTGATAAGTGTGACAACATGAGTCCAAGATGGTGCAAACTCTCCAAGATTAATTGTAAACAAAGCATTGGAGATTTCATACCTATCTTGTCTCAACTTCTCTTGATAGTGTTCCTAAAGGTGATACATCATGCTATAGGAATCCATATCCTCATGTTGCATAAAAATCCCATTGAACATGGATGATAGCATGAAACATTGAACATTTATAGTATCATTAAAAAATTTCACATATAGAGATATCTCTTCATCACTTTCCTCCTTACCAGGTGCAACTGTAAAAGGTTCTTCCAATATATATAATTTCTTTTCATGGGGAACGATGACACATAATCACCTTTTACACTCTTAGAAATTTTTGCAAGTTAAAAGGTTGACATTCTCATGTATGGATTGAAATGATAGGTTTGATGCTATTTTATTATCATTTATACAAATAAGATGAGTAGAGTTTTAGTACTTTATCTAATAAAATTTAGAAAAATAAATAAATATTATATTTATTAGTCTCCACTATTTTATCGAAACGAAATATCCCTCACCATTGGTTTCAGAATATCTCATTTCTTGGACATTATAGTGGAAAGGATCTATATTACCCTTCTCATTACCTACACTTTGGTTGGTCGAGAAACATTAATGGTTTTAGGTTGGAATTCTAAATTATAACTATAATAATTCATAATTCCTTGATTTTTTGAGTGGACTCCCCAATCTTAAAATCACTAATTTATATTTCCTCAAATTTTTACTCTATGTTACACCAAGTCATGTTGTGATAGTCAACCCTTGATGTGAACTAAGTTAAGACAACCCAAAACATAAAGTTAGAAATCCCCAGTAATTTAAAGAACCCCAACTTTGGCCATTGAAGCACTTTGAACTATGGTTTGATTTTAACTGAAGTATTGGAAGGTTGTACCAACTTAATATATATAATTGAGGGATTTTATCCTTTTATGCATAAATTAAAAATTATTATCTTTATCACATGATTGTTAATATTAAGTGGATTTACATTAGTGATTAACCATGTCATAGATAATATTTACGCATTATCCAATTAATTTTAGTTTTATCTTGCATGATTGTTAATTTCATTAAATTATGTGATCATGAAAAAACATCCATAATGAAATAACCATGCAACTTGAAAGAAATCAAATAATAAAGTTGTATTATCATGAGATTATAAGAATGGTTATTTTACCTGGAAGTTATTAAACTAACTGTTGGACTAGGGGGGAAACACCTTGAACTGATTAAGATATGTGTTATAGCTTTCCACCTATCCACCTATGTATCTCCTTTGATTTGTTTTACCTCAACTTAAAAACTGAACAACCTCCACTAGATTGGGATCTCCATACTTTAAATGTGCATTTTACTCACATATAGGTGAGGTGAAAAGGGGTTTGCATAAAATAAACCATGGTCACGTAGACCCTATATAATAATAGGATAGAAGGCATGCAGGACAAAAATTTAATATAATAATAAATTAAATGAAACCAATCACATTCAATGATCTGGTTAGATCATGATCATCCACATGCATGCAAAAAAATATACATTTAATAAAACTAGAATTAAATTCTTAATCATTCTTATTTAAGATAAATAGAACGTGAATCAATTAATTATCATCTTTAATTAATCTATTATTTTATCTTAATTATTATCCAAATTTCGTTAAGATTCTCATCCATTAAAATTTTAAACAAAATAAAATTATTTAAAGTTAACTGTCGGCGTAAATGAGCCTTGGATGAAATATGGTGAATACCTTTTCGAATCTACCCAACATGTATTATAATCATATAATTGTTTATTCTTTGTGACATATAGAATACACGAATTATCACTTTCATTCATGATGTGTAGAATCAAATTAATGATTACATGAATTATATGATTTTTTGTAACGGATCATGATTTAATGCAAGTAGTGTAACAACTGTAATACAAATCATACATGATATGAATATCAGAAAATTACATAGATATTACTTAAATATTTATATATAAAAATGTTATAACCCATCACAAGGCATGCCATATTAACTTAATGACTGCATGAAAGAACATGTCGTAAGGTTTAGATGATATAATAAATAAATTTTAAATATGCATAATTTGGTACAAGTACCTGGCGTGTACAAACGAGCTACATGACATGTACATATCTTACCATCTATCTAAGGTACATGCCTAGGGACTTGGTGAGTAAATTGTACCTTAAAAAATAGATTACACGGTATGTCTAATGGTATATACACCATGTAATCTTTAAATTACATAGTCACCAGTCAGGTAGGAAATTTATGGTAATGCATGGCTTGTCTATGACTCAAAAGGGCCAATACACCCTTTATATGGGCTACATGGTGTGTACTCTGGTCGACTGTCCACTACTCTAGTTTGGTCCAAAAGTAGTGTAAGGTATTTAATGCACTACAAGTGATCAATGCACACAGTTTTAATTAATTTCAATATTAATTCTTGATTCATTTAACACATGTGAACTGTGTGTAATTTTGATTACACAGTGTGTACTTCTATGTTATCCGACCAGAATCTATGAAACCTATGGATGAGATCTTTGATATTATTTTATTCATAAAATTAATCATATTAATTAGATCTATGATAAATGAAGGAAGAATAAGCATATCTAGTGATTCATATTAAAATAATGATTATACTTGAATTAAAAAACTAAATTAAAATGGTTAAATCATCAATGATCAATAAATAATTATAAATAATTATGTGACCACTCTGATATCACTTGTAGGTTCTAGGTGTAGCAAAATCATGCGATAAGAATTTCCCAACTTTGATTTTTCCATGATTGATGATCAATCTAAGATTTAAACAATGATAAACATCATAATCTATGGAATTTAATCAAAGATTATAGATAGTGGATATAATGCTGGAACCAAGAGAGGATCATCACATATTTTTTATAATCAATTTAATTAATCAAATAATTACCTTTAATGGAATTCATTCTTCATTGATGGATCTATAAATAGATCTATGATACACCATCGTTGCATTGTAGGAATCAAGTAAATATTCCCTTTAGCAATGATCCACATGTGTTCTACAAATCTCCAAACATCGCCGAAGGAATCTATGGGTTCTATCATGGAAGATCCTTGATCTTGCATAGTCTTCCTTTGATCACTACAAGAATTTCTTTCAAATCATTCTTCTTGATCCGGTGGAGGAAGATTGCTCTCTATTCTTGGGAATGATCTTGGAGAAGAGAGATCTCAAGGGCTTGAGATAATTCTCTAGTTTTATTGTCCAAAACCCAAACAAATGAATTTTTCTCTTGAAAAAATAACATAACAAGATTTATATATCGCCAGGGTTAAAATAAAATAATATAATAAGTTCAATTATTTTTTTTAATACTAGTAAAAACCACATGTCAAATAATAATAATATTGTTATTATTTCTCGACATGCGCTTAACTTTCGAATTAAAATTAAATATTATTTAATCAGATAATATTCAATATTTATTTTTTTTCTCATTAGATCTAAAAACACAATCCATCATTCCTTCATAATATTTATCAGATCTTGAATAATGAATATTTATTTATTAAATGAATATCACAGCATTATTCACCAATAAATAAATAAATATTATATTCCCTAAATATCAAATAAATATTTATTAAATATTCTACACCCATTATATTATCGCAAATAAATCATGAAGAAATAAATACAATCAATAAAACATGAATAATTATTAAACCATAAGAGGTAATAATATTCATTCATATTTTTAAATAATAATTAATAATATATTATTTAACTATGATTATGGATACACTTAGTGTGTGACCCTCTAGTCCTCTTTCTAAGTGGCGTTAGGTAAAACAGCCTAAAATCCAAGGTTATCATCTAAAAACATGTCAAGGAACCCATAGAAAAATAATTTAATGCTGAAATGACATGATACCTTATATGGATTCTTACTATGTAATATAATCTCTTTATCATGATATCTCAAATCAAATAGGTTGTATGTCGGTGCCATCAACCTATGTGCTCGATGTCTCTTTCTTTGATTTTCCAAAATATAACTAGCCTATATAACACCATGGAAATGGATTTATTTAGGCTATATAATTTCCATTAAAGGTATTGAGATATAAAATTACATTAAAAACAAAAGGGATAGATCCTATATTGCATTATTCATTAATGCAATATTACTTGTGATGCACTTAATGTATCCTACCTCACCATGAACATCTATCATCATGATATTCATCAATACATCAAGGTGTGTGAATCATAATAATCATTAATAATAATCTTAAATTTAGAGTACCAATACACACATCCACATATAGGAACATCCAATGACACATAAAAATGTATATTTCTTATTGGCAGCTCTCATTCTAATAATATCCTACCAGATATTACCAAAGGTGTACACCATGAGAATGTGCCTCAATGTCCTATGAGTATCCACCCCTGATATCATGTATCATTTTTGTCCCTAAAATGATATCATCCATTTATAGAAAATATATTCAAGAATAGTTTCGTAGCACTTTCAGGTTCACATCATAACAGGGAACTATTATGAACTTTTAGTGAGACAACTACTCTTTTGACATTATCACATACTATGTCACATAGAAGAACAATCATGATTTGATAAGTAGTTTATTAATATTAAAAATAATGAATATAATTTATCATAAAGTGCATAGAAGTTACTTCATGGGAAACAACTCCAGCACCATGGTTAGGGAGTTTTATCTTTAGTGGCGGTCAAGGGGAGGTGTTTATGCCTTGAAGGGAAAAAACATCCCATAGCATGACCCTGGGTAGAGGATTTAGGTTTATGGGTTGGATTGAGAGGATATTTGTTGCATTGTGACTTAAAGATCTATGTTGTGTGGTGGGTCTAGTATAGGAAATGTGTTGTGATCCTTATGGTTCATACTATAATGGATTTTTTATCCAATTTTTTAATTTTTAATTAATATGATAAATTAATTAATAAATATGGCATTAGCCTCATTATGACCAACATTAAGTATGGACATCACTCTCTCCATCCCTCTTTATCTCCCTCTCTCCCTCTCCCCTCTATCCCTCTCCCCACTCTCACCCTCTCTCTCTCCCCTCCCTAACCTCCCTCCATATCCCCTCGCTCGTTATCCTTTATCTCTATCTCTCTCTCTCTCTCGTTATCCTCTCATCAAAAGTAAGATTATTATACATTTATTATTAGTTATTCAAGTTATCTTAGAAAAGGATTCATCATGGGTATGTACCGACATTATTTATCGACAGATTAAAGTTTTATAACAACTATTGTGAGCTTCAACTAAAATATAATTTTTAAGGAATTTTATTTAGTTTCTCGATTTATTCCTACATTGGTTGAATTATTATATGGGATTAGATTTGAAATATTCTACTAGTATTAAGTAGGAACTTCCTAAATTACTCTTATGATATATGTGTTATTATTCATCATGTAGTTTAGGAGTGTGGGTAGGGTCATGTGTGTGACTTAGTACAGAACTACCTACATTTTATATCATTCCTATAAAATTCCTAGGGGTAGTATCATGTGATAATTTGTGTATAATGCTTATTATGTGGATTTATATTTCTATATATCTTCATGGATTACATGATAAGTTTCCAAATATAGAAAGTATTGGTACTTGGGATGTTTTACTCAATGTTGCTCCTTGGGAACACAATTAGTGAGAATTTTGAGGTTGTGGTGTGACATGGATATTCTAGTATTACATAGTAGTTGATGATCATTATAATGGGTTTAAATCAGGTTTCATTGTATGTGTTTCGGCTATAGGTTGTTGGTTATTTCCACTCGCCATGCATCTAATGTTTATGGGGTTGCATGCACATGAGACAAGGCCCATGAGGTGGTGTTGAGAATTGGTTTTTTTGTGTAATCCTTAATAGATTAGTGGATAATGTTGATCATATTAGCTATCAATTTAGAGGAAGGGTATGTTATAGGGATGAACATGGGAACTTGGTGGTGATTTGACATCACTGGATTAGAGTGGGTTCTCATATAGCTTGGGTTTATCAGGCTATTGAGCTAGCAATTAGAACTAAAATTGGTTGGTTGTGGGTTATATGATATGGTATGTGGGCATGCCTTTAGGGTGTCATTGATGAAAACTTAGAGTAACTGTGTGTGATATGTGTTGGAATGTGACACAATGAAATATATAATTGGTTATAAGGTCAAGGGAACTTCTAGTGTGACAAGCCCAAGTTATACCATCCCACTCCAGCACTAGACAAAATAGGTAAAGTACTTGTTGTGGCCTAATGAGCATGGCAGGAGTGGGTTGTGTTGATTTCTTTATTTTTCATTTATCTCACTATGTAAACTCTCATATAAATGTGGATATTATCTAAGGAAACCACTAGTGGTGGTCTAATGAATTCATACTCCCACCCTACATGGGACCTCCATGATGCATGTAGACTTTATGGTTTATGATACAGGAAAGGGAAAGAGTCTAGTGTCTAGATCTTAGTAGTTGGCAGTGGAAATTATGTATGGGTTGTTTTTTTTGTATTTTTGATCTAGAATAAGTGGTTCCTTGGTGTCGATATGGGGTTATTTTTTGTCCTTGTATTTATTTATATATATTATTGGCCCATGGATGATCCTATTATTGGTTTTATGACCTTGTTAGTATTAATTATACTTACCATGTGTTGTATTTTTTGTCGTTCTTCTACTATTCATCAGTTTTCTATTATTGTGTTTCATCCGATGTGGGTTATTGTTTATAGTTTTAGATTGAGTGAATATTCCCCACACTATCACCCCTTATACCATCACTACTAGTCTATAGCTTATTGTATATGGTGATGCATGCCTGAGGTCAATGGGTATCTCACTTGGGTGCCACTCAAAAAATCTAGTTCAATGTTATTATAAAAGGAATCAATCTTTTTGATGTATGGAGTTTTTTTCTCAAATCATTGATATGACATGGAAAACACTTATAGTTTAAGGTGATAGTGGATGTTTATATTAGTAGTGTTTATAAACCTAGTGTTTGATGAAAGTTATATATCTTATACATATATGATATTGTATTGAAACATTAGGAACTACTACAGTTGTCTAATAATTCATGGATAAAATAAAATTAAGTAGAATGGTGAGGGGTTTTGAAATATAACACCATGAGGTGATGATTGGTGAAAATAATATAGGTGATAAAATAAGGTTTTATGCAAAGAATTGATCAAGATAGTGTAAGGAATCATGAATCTCTATAAATAATGAAGAAATCTAACTGAATAATAAAATAGGGAAAAAACATTTAATATAAATAAGTAGGATATAAGAGGTTACATGCCACATTCTACATAGAAAAATTTATAAACACAAGTAAAGAAATGTAGGAAGAAGAAAGAATAGTGTCACATAGGGTAAAAAAAACTTCTATCATTGTAAGTAAATTCATCTAAATAAGATGAATTTGAAGAATATATTTCAATGATGATGGTGAATTATTCATATAGTTAAGCCAATATTACATTACAGTTGGTGTTGAAGGAAACCAATGTTACACTTATGGAGATTACACACTGGTAAATGACTCATAAAAGGAGAGTTACTCACCATAATAAATTAGAATTCCATTAGTCATTGTATGCTTTAAGAAATCTAAAAAAAATTGTATTATAAAATAAATATTTATATTAAATATTCATCCACTATAGACCCTTTTACATATCAAATAATTTTTAAAAAAAATCATGGATCTGGTTTTTTTCATAAGTTATTTTTATAATAGGGTGAATAAAATATTTTAAACACTATATATCATATGGTTTTTTCATATTGAAGAACAATTTTCCCCTTTCAATTTTCACTCAACATATTTTAAAGAGTGGTAAATTTGGTGATAAAAATAGATAGGTAATTAATAATAGTATATAATAAGGAGTTCATGGAAAGTGTTGAAATAATATAAAAAAAGAGTACGTTATTATATTTTTTTTGAGTCATATTCACATAATATAGAATTGAGAATGTTGTTATTTAAATCTAGGTATGGTATGATTTTAATGAAGTTAGTTACTATATGATCAAGGAGTGAATCACTGTGGTTAATTATATATACAATGAAGATAGATTACAAGAGTTGTTAATAACATAGGGTCATTTATTAATTTAGTTATTTAATTAGGAAAGTAAATTTTTTAAATATAATGAAAAAATAGGACTAAAATGGAACAAAAATAAGAGTGGGGAAGTATAGAAACATTTTGAAGCATTCAATATGTTAAGGTGAAGGAGTGGTACAATATAAAATGTGATTATTTTTGTACCCTCAACATTAAATGTAATGTTTCAAAAAATGAGGAAAGTATAATGTGAACATTTTTAAGTAGTGGGTATTTAGTTTAAGTATCATAGGTCATTAATTAGGAATATAAAATAATTACAATTACCAAAATGATAATTATGAAAACATCAATCAATGAGAAAATTAAAACTAAAAATAGGCATCCATGATTTGTAATCACATAACTCAATTTAAAAACATTTATTTGATAATAATTGATAATGAATAATGTGATTGTGGAACATGTGACATGACACAATTTATTAATGGAGTATATAATAATTACCTGATAAGGGGTCATGGGTCATGGATCATGATATAATTTGTTACAACAAAATAGCACCATCTCGTAAACATATAGAGATCATGGATCCTGAGAATAATTTTGGGAGACTCCAACTGTGATATAAAGGATGATTAACCAACTTGGGGTGCAATAAAAATAGAGAATATATTAAATCTTTTAACTGATCTTAAAACTCGAGGGAGATGCAAAGAAACTATAATAACAAAGAGTTTTGATCCATGTGATAGTAAATATTATAATATAGAATATCTATTATTATTTTATTTCTATTATTTATTCTTATTATTTAATAGTGAATATTTTTTGGAACCATGGTTCTTTATGAATGAGAATATTGGTTTGGTGAGTTGGTCGATAGGTCATATCCATTTATTGTTTTCTATATTATCAATCTAAATCTTGAAATTAAATGCGAGGAATGATATTATATATGGTTATAATATTGAATAATAATGGAGAAGTATTAGTTGGGTTTGAAGAAGATTCTACTGATGGGTGACCAAACCATACCTCAATGGTATTTTGTCATAGTAACATCAACTATGATGAATTCAAGAGATTATTGTTTAAATAGAATTTTTTTTATTAGAGAAAATTCTTTAAGGTTATGAGATGGTGAACCACACTATTGTGGAAGTTATAGTTTACTAAAAATGAGGATAACCACATGGTTTAAAGGTGGAACTAGTCATGGTTTCTATGTTTAAAATGGAAAATGAGGAAAAAGTTTATACAATTTCATAGTGGTGGTCATTTAGGGTTTACAATAGTTCTAGGGTACTTTTAAAAACATGATACAAGGATAAAAATGTTCATTTTGGGTGACTATTTTTTGAAAAATGAAGATATTTCATAGTGTTAACCCTAGAGATGGGTGTTTTTCTAGATAATTCTCCTTGGGATAGGGAAGATAGGACCACACTATTTTTTATGAATACCACATAATATTGTGTTGATATATATAAATTTTATAAGTATAATCAACTTTAAATCATTGTAATTTTAAATTTGGAGGTTGTGGTTTTTTGGATCAAGATGTGGGATAGACTAAACCACACCATAGTTGGGAATGACTACACAGCAGCCGATGAAGATTTAGAAAAATTAATTGTTTTGTTTTGTTTAATATTTTATGGGATGTTTATTTTATTAGTGGCTTTAATTTATTCATTATAGATTAATTTGACTCCAAATTAGTGGTTAAATTTTTTAAATTGATACTGAAATATTTTGGATTTTCAAATCAAGGATATTTGAAAATTTGAAATATAGTATTTTGTGAACACATGTGATTAATAAATTTGAAGAAATTTTTCATATCCTGAATTATATAATAAAATCTACTAGTATGTAGAATATAATTTGATGATTTTCATTTTATTTAGGTGGTTAGATCATAATTAAAAACACCATTACTAATTTAGTGTTTGTATATTATTCTAATATCCATTTTGAGTGACCTTTTCATCACCTATTTGTATTGATTTTAATGAATTAGTTCGTGGATAGGAAGAAGGAGGTAGTGGACCTAGGTTAAGTAGTGATCCTTACCTAAATATTTTAATCACAATAGTGAGTAGTGGTTTTTTATATATGGGAACATCATCATATGTATTCTCTGTGGATATATTCCTTTATAGTTAAATAAGTAAAATTTATGGGTTTGTGAATTTATATATATATTTTTTAGATGGCTTGAATATGTTTTTTATTTTGATAAGTTCTTCATATTATTTCCAATGTGAGAATAAGATCTATTTTAGGTTAAGAAGAAAAATTGATACCCTAATTAACTCCCCCTCTCAAGTTTCTTTAGGACTTTAGTTGTAAAAATTATGCTTATCTAAATTTTTAAATGAGGATTAAGGGTATATAGCTAGATAACTTATAGTAATATGAATGATGAATTAATATAGTTTCATTTGTATTTTTTACTCTCAAAAATTTGATTGACTAATTGACAATTAATTCTTCCATTTTCTTCAATGAAGAACTAATGAGTGGAATTCAACCTAGGGACTAGGAAAACAAACATAGTTACCATAAGAGTAGCAGTTACCAAAGTTGATCTAGTGACATTTAAATCATAAACATAAATAATTAATCACTACTATTAAGGATTCCCCTAAACCTTAAGGATACTCTTGGTCTTATTAATATGTTCTCAAATAACTGGATAAATCTCTAGGGTGTGAGGTTAGTCTTCATTGATTTCTAACTCATAAATTGATGAAACCATTATACAATTTTATGTTACTAACCAAAATTACCCACTCATGATAACTGTATTTTTAAATTCCACCATGACTATTTCCATTTACTCACACACATTTTCACACTTAATAAAAAACAAAAAAAAAATTAATTATAGTATATGATCACACTACTCAAATACTTATTTTATTTTAATACTTTTACAATTAATTGAATAATTAGATTAACTAATTTTCATCCCATTGGATATGACTTGGTACTCACCAATTAACTAGTTATAATTTAACCTATGCACTTAAAAGGTATAAAATACAAAAAAATCAATGTTTTTAATTTATGTTTTTAATTCAATACCATTAAATTTATTAATGTATTAAAGTTAAAATATGGAATTTTTGTTTCATTCATGGTTAAAGAACTATAAAAATATCATATTACTTGATTTCATATTGATTTTTCTAGACAAGAAAATGGGAAAATGTGAGGGAATTTATAAACCATAATTATATAAATATTCACACATTAAACTAAATTAAGAAAATATATTGAAATTTTTATAATTAAGGAATGTATTTTAAAATTACCTGAAAATTCTAGTTTATACCCTTTCGATTACACTGTAGAATATTTTTTGTAAAATTTTCTCTATGCCTTATTTTCATTTATATATTTTTTATTTTATTAATCAATCATTGGTACAAAATATTCTTATTTATATTCCTTATTAGAACACATGTTTAGATGAGTAATTGGAAAGAAAATTGAAAATTTATATTGATACACCATCATGGACACTGCCACACCATTTCAATTATTTCTATATACTTTAGGGTTTTATTGGGATGAAAATTCAGTATATTTTAGAACAAAATGAGAGAAAATTTCATACGTTTATAAGGGAATACAATTTATGGAGAAATAAAGTTAATAATGTGGTGAAAATGAAGTAAAATATTTTTATAATATTCCCTTTTCAAACATGAAATATTTTATAATTATATCTCTATACTAAATCTATAAATATGAATTTCTATTATGCTAATACTTTTAGACATATCTTAGAGGGTTGGGAGTAAAATAAAATTAGGTTCATTAACTTTATCAAACATTTAGAAGAAGAAAATATATGATTGAGGATGCCTTCCTTATTGTTGTCTCTTACTACTAATTTATATGTGTTTAATTATCTATAATTATATTATATATTATATATAACTATATATATTCTTCTAATTTGTATTTTAATTAATATTACATGTGCCACCAATGCATTCTTCTTTTTCATGTTTCTCTTTACCCTCCCCCCATTTCGACAAAAAAACTCATTCATTGGTTATGCACCCACCTTCTTAAGGTTCATGCACAAACCATCTTCCCCATGTCAAACCTCATCACTCTAATTTGGTCTTACTTATTGAAATTATAGTTAAAAAGAACATTTTATACTATTTCTATCTCAATCTTAAAACCATGTTTCTTTCTTCTTCTCAATAATCAAGATCATCCTAAAACCCTAACCTCACTACCCACACAATTTTTTCATACTCGTCTTTCCTACAAATAAACCAATTTTAATTCAGGTGATTTTTGTTTGTGTGATGTTAAATCATGATTTTTTTAATTTATTTTTATGATTTTTATCTTGAACCAATTTCCATTAAAATAATTTTAGTTCTTTACCATCGTATGTTTTTCATCTATTCTTCCCCTATAATCCCTCTGTTATCCCCATTGAATTCATTCGTTGTCTCAGATTTAGTTTTGACTTACTCATTCCATGAATCTCCCTCTCCTAATTGATAATACCCCCCCCCCAATAATCGAGCAGTGATTCATTCCCTTTATTGATTATAGGTATATATTTCTTCACTTGGGTGACGATGTGGTTTACCTTTCATCAACTGATGACATCTATAAATTTCATGCAACTAATCTGTTACTCATTAAAATTATTGACTGGGTTTCTCCAATTTAAAAGAGATTTTAAGGGGGTTATTCTCTATCATAATTTCTAGAACATATGAGGTTTTTAATGTTTTGATGTTATCTCATAAATGAAATTTTGTTCGTGGATGATTTATTTTATAGAATATAAAGTGTTGTTGTCATCTTCATTGATATTACTAGTTGGTACAAATGAATAATGTTTAGAATCATGCTCCACCATTCAACTCATATACACTCAATGAAAACTATATTAAATCATCCAACATCCAAATCTTATACGACCTTATAAAAAGATATATAATCCCACATACATGGATGTAATTGATATATAGTATTCATATTGACTTAGGAGGCTAAGAAGGAGTCCATTATTCATGTTTACATGACTTCTACAACTAGATTCTTAGCTTGGACCAAACATGATTAGGTAGAAAAACATAAAAAAAATATTTTATTCTCTCTAAATATATTATACCCTCTCCTTGCATCAAAAAACCAATATATTCAAAATTCATATATCTTTTTCTCACTATGGATTTTTTAGTGTATGAATTTTCTTGAACTGTTCATTGTATGATTTTGATGTATATTTTTATATTCTATATGGTGTATGAATTTTATTTATTTAGTTAAATTTTATATTTTAAATTGAATATTATATTTAATTATATTATTAATTTATATGTTTAAATTTTATATCTTTTATAAAGATAGTTCCACTTTACTATAAGTACAGATTATTTAATTCAGATCCACTGTCTCAGGTAATGTAGTAAGGTCTGAGTGTATTTAATAATTATTTTTTGAAATAATTATTGATAATATTTGACTATTTATTATATTTGAGATCATTTAGGGTAGGTATATTTATTTTAACTCATTAGGAAAATTAATTTCTATGTTCTTTCCATGAATTTTTTCAATATAGAAATTTTTTCCCCATTAGTGCATTCCTTTTTATTCTTCCCTTATATCAGCACCATAGTTTTGAAACCCCAAGGTTGTTTTCTACCTATTTTATTCCCTTATTTTCCCTATTCTAATATTAAAACATCCTCAATTCATTATATTCATATTATAAATGTGAATATTTCATCATTATACTTTTTATTGATATAATATTTCCAAGTAAATGTTTCCCCATCTTGTTCTCTATTTTCTTTCTTCCCTATTAGTCTATATCCTCCCCATGTATATATCCCCATATTTTCCCATAGATTCCAACTTCAGTCTTCTCAGAACTGTATAGAATCCTTGTATGGGGTGTCACCTTATCTCTTAATATCAACTATTTCCTGGTTGTATGACTTCGAGATCTAATAAATTCCATTGTGTTTCATGTCAATTGAATTCCATTATTTTCATTATTCTAATTATGCCATATCCTCGATTCATTATATTCATATTTTAAATATAAATATTTCATAACAATAATTCTTATGAATTATTTATTTCCAAGTACACATTTCACCATGAAATTCTATATTTCCCCCTTTTTAGTTTGCAACCCCCACCATTCCACCAATATACATCTTTCCTCTATCCTAGTCTATTTAAAAACACCAATTCAAATGTCACCTTCTATTTAAACATTGGATTTTCCCTAGACATTTAAATTTTATATCTTCCATACATGTAGTTATGATTTACTACAAGTGTAAAAAATTTAATGGAGATCCTCTATCCCATTTAATGTTCCAAGATTTGGTTGAATTGAAGATTTATTTTGTAAAATAATTATTTATAATATTTGACTATTTATATGATTGGAGATCATTTAGGGAAGGTATATTTCTTTATATATTTATGAAAATGGATTTATGTGTTCTTTCAATGATTTTTTGTAATATATAAATCCTATTTCTATAGGTGTGTTTCTTTTTATTCTTCCCTTATACTATAACCCCAACTCTAAAACCCTAAGGATATTTCTTGTCTATTCTAGTCCCTTCTTTTCTAGGTTCTAACTATACCACATCCTTGATTATATATATTTATATTTTTTATATAAATATTATATAACTATAATTATCATAAATTCTATACTAGTATCCCCCCCCGTGCATTTTCACGGGATGCAGTAGCTACTAAAACAATATAACTAAATTTATATTTGGAAAAAAATAATGATATGAATGTTTAAGGGGAGATATGTTTGAGGGGAGAAATTAATACGTGAAATATATATGATATCTAAAATTCATAGATAGTTCAGTTTGGTTAGATGGAATAAAACAATGGAAGATATATGGTAAATGTAATACAAATTTTGAAATCACTATTATGAAGAAAAAAAATTCTGCCCAAAATAGTATATATAAATGCATTATCAGTGATAATTAACATAGAATAGTAGATAGAGGGTACACACTTCACTAAATTAGTTAATAATTAATTATATCTGTAAATGATGTATATAAGGAGAAGAATATTAGATTAAGAATCACTATATAGAACTAGTACATATAATTGCAATTTAAGAGGTCGGAAATACTAAGAATTTAATTGGGTATCAAAAAACCAAAATATAGAAAAAGTTAATAGAGATAAAGATACAAACCTTAAGATGTTAAAAATACAAAATATATTATGACGGGATAATGAAATGGTGTATAATGCACCTGATATAATTTAAAGCATCATATATACCTAAAATAATTATAATGGTAGTTATCCTATCTTGAACATCACATATATTTAAAGTATAACATTAAACTATATTCAAAAACTTATATGAGTAGAATAATTCTTGCATATCCTTGTTAATTATCTATGAATTCTCACTTCCATAGAAGTATCTTGGGATTTGAAATTCATGTGTAATTCATTTCTAAGGATTTGTTAAGAAGTACAAATAAAATATGTTATTCAAAAATGCGAATATATGAAATATTATGAAATAAAAAAAATTGAAAATATTTGTAATGTAGATTTTGAACACTAAATTCAACATCCCATTTATTTAAGTTTGTTTCACAAAACCGTCCAAGGTGAAAGACCATCCTAATATGATTATAATTCTATATCCAATATATTGTTTGGAAAAAATGAATAATTAATACACAAATAATATTAAACAAATTTTAATATGAAAATATAGTATGATATAACAAAATATACATTATACATATATAGAAAATTAGTATACTGAAAATTTGATAAACAATATGATTATACAACATATAAATATATAATATACACACGGTAAATGTGAAAAAATATGAAAATTCTAAGAGGTAGAGAGTATAAAATATGCATAAGATAATGAAGAAAACTTACATTCTTAAATAATCATTCATCATATAAAATAAATAATGTAGGTTTCCCATTTGTGCAAGTTTATCAATTAAATAGATTTAGATCCTCTGGGATATATGAAAGGTGTTTATTCCAAACCTAAAACATGAATATATTATCTTGCGAAAAAACTAATCAAAATAACTCTCAAAGTAAAAAAAGAATATTATAAAATTAGACTTTTTTTCTACAGATTGAAACCTATGTGAAGAATAATTATTTTTCATATATATTTCTAATTATTCAATCTAACAAGATATTAAGTGAGTTAATATGATTTTGTATGCATGGGAGTCATAGGAGTATGTAATTGCATAGTTCATATAGTATATTGTATGTGTAATGGTATATGTACTTTCAAACAATGTATGTATATGGTATGCACACTGGTGTATGCAATTAAAAAAAGTATGCATATTGTATGTATACTACATACACCTATATACATACTTTATACAAGTTATGAATATTATAATTTCACATATTATGAATTCGGAGGAGTCATGGGAGTATGTAATTGCATACTACATGCCGTATACTATATGTGTAGAAGTGTATGTAATTTCAAACAATGTATGCATACCATAGTCATCTGTTTAGATATTTTTGTTTTTAAAATTGTGATTTCATGTAGACTATAAGATAAAGGGATGAAAATTATAAAATTACATAATAATAAATTAAAAATTTTATATGAAAAAGGTATGAAAGAATAAAATTATATAAAAAACAAAATAGTTGAAAATTTTCTCAATTGTGAAAATATGTGTGATTCACATCCATAAAGAAGCTTCACATAATTGTTAAATACATTAAATTTTTTTGAAAAAAAATCAAAATAAGTTTTATGAAACTTTCATTACTTTTATAATTTTTTCAAAGAGTCTAAACACTTGGATCTAGGTCTAAAATGTGTTCTACTTTCTGACTGAATAGTTTGAACTATTTCTAAAGTGAAATACTACTGTATAGAGTTGCATGCTTCTACAACTAAAAAAACAGCAGTTGTTCCTTCCTGGAGATCATATTTTAAAAATAAATGCCCAGACACACTAATCTAGTGATTGAGAATATGAAATTATGTGTCCAGAACTAGATAATACAGTAGGAATTGGCTCTTAAATAACTTGTTATACTAAAATAAAGTTGAACAGGGTTATTGGATAGACTTGAACATTGTAGTAAAATTTCACTTGGAAATAATGGAGATTTTTAATATACTAAGAATTCATTGGACATCAAATAATTAACTTTTTGGGTATATATGCGGAATTATCACCTTCTTAGTAGATGGAAAATTGAAAAATACCTAGTTGTCTATGTATTTGGGTAGTAAATAAAATGTTTACCTAAACAACTATTTCTTTAATTATTCTTACCTGAAAAAAATTAATTTTGTCTAAATTTTCTTATACTATCTAGATTCTAAAAAATGAATGGATATATAATAATTATAAAAGTTTGATCATATAATTTTATGATCAATTTACAAAAATATTCAACAAATTGAGGAATTCTAATAAATTAGAATAGACCATAACTTTAAACAATTGATATAAAAAATTATCAAATACTCAATAATTTAAACATAAATTTTTTTATAAGAAAACATTTCATTATAATAAAATTGACTCGAAATCATAACACTAGTAGATCAACTCTATAAAAGTGTAAATAATAGTATAATATATTATAAATAAGAATATATAAACTACAAAAAATTAATCAAAATATATATGGAAACAAAAAAATTCCGACATGGACATTGAAGATTGACGCAACCATTTCTAGTTCTATTTAGATAAAATAAAACATTGGATTGAAAATGAATAATCTAAAATAATCAATCATAAAAGGACTTGTAAGATAATTACAATAATGAAACTCTCACATAAGGAGAAGGGGTTAAGCTTCCACTATGACATTAGTGGTGGTTCCTTACAGCATGTCATTAAAATTTATTATAAAGAGGAATATCTAATACACCATAATATTAGATAAACCAAATAAAAAGTGAAATAATAGTTCTTGAATAGAAATAACTACATATTAATTATTTTTTGTGTATAGAGTATTCCCTATATGATCATGCATAATCAAATTCTACCTATTAATAGAAACATGAAAACCACTACTTGAATTATGAATCCTCCTATGAAGATAATTTCATGTGTGATATATGAATATCTTATAGTTAAGCCTATAGTGATCCATGGATGTCACTGGTATCTTTCCCCAAGAATACATGTTCACATTTCATTCCACCAATGAAATATATCCCATGAAGTAAATGAATTCAAAAAAAATGCCATGTGAATTTAAAAAAAACAAAATCATGGAACAATTATTTCATATTTCTTTTGAAATTAAGTCTCACCTTTTTCCGGAATCTTGTGATTTTTCCCCATGAATATAAATGAATCTATCTAAATGAAAATTTTCATAAATTAGATATAAAATATAAAACTATGAGAATGTTACTTAAATATCATTTTATATCATTATAAATTGAACTATTAAAAATATTCAAATTATACTAAAAATGAAATTTTAGAATGGATTAAATATGTTATTTCATTACTATTTCTTTAATGTGTGATAGAAATGTGTATTGTGAAAATATTTTATTCATATATGGTGAAAATGTATACCATAAAATAGTATTTAGTAATGAAATTTCAAAATTTAACATATTCAAATATTATATTAGAAAAATTAAAGAAACTAATGAATAAATGATATCATAAAAAATGAAAATATATTCATTCTTTATTGAAATAGTTACACCAATATAATAATACTGAAAAAAATTAACTTATAAAAGAGGTTTATTATTTAATTTCATTACACAATAAACAATGTAACCATATTTAATATAGAGAAAATGTATCACTTATATATAATTCATTAATGAATAAACGACACCTTTCAATTGATATAAAAAGAATGAAAACTATTCTAAATATGTAGCTTCTTTATAGAATCTACTGTGTAATGGAAATGTTCATAGTGAAAATGTTTCAAATTCATTGATTGCAATAGAATAATAGAATACAGTTTAATATAATAAAATATATAGATTTCACAAATTCAAACATGGAATAGAAGTACTAAATATATGACCGAATAAATGATATAGGTTAAATAAAAATATTTTATTTTTGGACTAAGAAAATAACAGTTTTCAAATGATACTTTAAAATTAAATCTCTTAATATATTTCAAATATGTTACAGCATTACTGAGTAAAATATTTAAAACTAGTTTTTGTATTGAAAATATAATACTTATATATGTTGTATGTGAATACTAGAAAATATGATTTACTATAGACATGTTATTTCATTACTTATTGAGAATTATAAATTTGATAATTAAATAATTAAACAGTATAAAATGATGGAGATGTATTGAATTAGTACTGAAAACCCAAAATAATTATAGAGGAAGGATATTGGAAGAATGAATTTATAAGGTCAAAATAATATAAAAGTAACATTAAATATGGAAATAATCATATTGATACACTAAAAAGGTATAGACATGTTTTTCTATTATTGAATAATATTTTAAATTTTAATCCTACATTTGGAACTGAAACTTTTAAATTATTATAAATAATATAGACAAGTTATGTCACTATTGAATAAATTGTAAAATTGTAAGCTAAAATGAAATTGTGTGCATGTTCTTAAAGTGGTGGCAGGTTGGTTTTTTTATTATTATTGTAACCCCCTATGTATTGATTACCTAAAAGGAAAAAAAAATTAAAAATCCATTTGTAAGGTAAGATGTTATAGAAAATGAACATCTATAAAACTTTTTTAGTTAAAATTAAATCATAGGAATGATAATTAAAATGAAATATTTGTGCAAAGTAAGTTTGAAAATAAAAAAATAGACCTAATATATTTTTAGTAATGTCTTTTAATTTCATAATAAGTTATATTAGACTCATTATTAATATCTTCACCCATAAATTGGTCATAAGTAGTGGTCTCTATCAATATTGTCCTATATAATTAATATAGTTAAAATTTTATAAATTACACACTTGTTCTTATAAAAATTAACTCTACAAATTAGTATATTTTTTACACCCATATATTGAATGTCTGAAACATTATTATGCAATAGGTATCTAATACCTACCACCCTTTTTTGTTATCAAATATATATGAGGGGTTTTATATTTTCATAGACTTCCAAATAGAATACCATTGGTTTAATATGAACATTATTGAGTTTTTAGGTGGTAGAAAAATATATTAACATATCCCTTTATTAAAAATCCATGATGTCAATACAAGTAATGAGTAACACTTGGTTTTCTATACAAATATGTAGTCATAAAAATAGAAAACAGATAAATGATGGGAAAAGATGAATGTTTACCACTTTATATTTTTCACTCTATGTTCTAGTAAAATGATAAGAAGTGAATCTACATACACATCTTTCAAAAAATTTACTATTATTCCTTCATGTTTTTTAATTGAAATTAAAGGTGATAACTCTCTCATCACTAAAATTAAAATAAAAAACTGACAGAACTGATGAACCAGAAGTTGTGTCTTTAATATAAGAGCAACATTATAATGTTATTCATGCACTTCCGAAAAACAATACTTGGGAGAAATATTTAGTTTCCAATGTTTCACTAATAGTAATAATGAATATAGTTAGAATAGTTTTGATACCACAAACCTTACAGGTTACCCAAAATTTATCCACTTTATATATTTTTAGTAATAGTTACTAAAATAAGAATGATGTCTATTTCAAGTAAGATATAATCCTTGTACATATGTTAGAAGAGTATAAGATATGAAACTTCCCTTAAATAGTTTCTCTATTAGTCAGAATAAAATGAAAATATTATTAGTTGAGATGTAATAAAATGAAACATCGTATTTTCATATAAAGTTTCAATATGCTAATGAAATATAAATCCAAGGTGGAGTAACATGCCTTGAACTTATGGATTCCAATGACATTTTTGGTAATTGTTTTAAAGAAAAAATTCCTTGATGGAATCCTCTATCATAAATTATTTCTCTTCATCACATTTCCAATATTCAAAACAAAAAATTATTCTAGAACTATATACATAAAAGAAAAATATGGGGTGAAATGGAGCATAAGATATAAATGATATGGAATATAAATGAAAATAGGAAAGGATAATTTATGAGTAACATGAAATCCATGAAAAGGGAATCGATAGTTTTGGATGGGTTGAAAAAAATGAACTTGATTTTGGATATATGATCTTGGAAGGAACTATTAATTCAATAAATGATTAATATTGAAAACCACACATCTAAAAATAAAATGGTATTAGAAAAATGGAAAAACAATATTATATATTATATTGGTTGCAATTAATGTTTAAAGATAAATAAATGAAAATTTTCCAGTTTTAACAAAAGAACAATGCTTCTAAATCATAAGCTTGAGTGGCCTTTTCTTCCATGTCATAACCCCCAAAAAATGAGTGTGATGACAAATTTAAAATTTTAAAAAACAGTTTTCCATTAAAAATATATCTTGTCATCAAGGAAATTCATACCAATATAAACTATAATTAATCATTCTATTGTAAATGAAGACAATTTTCTTGATTCTATGTGAAACTAGAAAATACGAAATGATCCATGTGGTAACATAAAATATCTACACTAAATGAAACTTAGTGAAATATTATAAGTGGAGGGACTCAAATTGGAAATGGTTTTCTTGTGTTTTTATAATCATGGATGGTAAAGGAAGGATATTTTATAAAGTGACCATGTGTACATTTTTCATGTAGAGAGAAATATATTACATATGATGATGAAGAATTATTGATCATCATAACATCACTAAAAAACAATAATTTAGCAAAAAATAGCCATATTTTTTAAAAAACATGGAAAGATTAGGGATTTTTTATCCACATTTAAAGATGTGAATATTTATTAAATTTAGCCATGTTTTTTAAAAAATGGCTAATTTAGTTATGTTTATTTAGTACTTTTTAAAAACATGGATAATTTAGTGATTCTTTTATCCAAATTTTAAAACATGGTTAGTTTTAAAGTTATCCATGTTTTTATGAAAATGTGACTATATTAGTGGGTGAGGAATGAAGGATTAAAAAAAATATCAAAAAAATTATAAAAAAATTAAACATGAAGGTTGGGGAGGGAGTGGCATTAGGGAGTGGCGTGGAAGGAGCAGCAGCTGAGGAGGGGATAGGTAGAAAAGTGGGTTTTCAGAGGGTGGGGAGGTGTGGTGGATTAGTGGGTGGGTGTACAAGAAGAGGGGGTTCTGTAGTTGAATCATGAAGGCATCAAAAAAAGAATTGTTTCTAAAAGTTTATTAAAAATTGACAAGAAAATTAATATCAATTTTTTTTTAAAAATAATTATCCATATTTACGAAAAACATGGATAATTAATGACTCATTTACCCAAATTTATAAAAAAACATAGGTAAATGGTGTTTGGATAAATTAGAAACATTTATAAATAATAATAATTAGAGACATCACATTTCTATATATTTCTATAAAACATATGTAATGGAATTAGATATATTTTAAAATGTCATTAATGAAAAAAAGAAAATGTGTCTAAATTTCATTTTTATTATAGTGGTAGTGGGTGACTTACCTATTGTTTTTTAGGGTTGAGTGTTTTCAATTTTTTATACCAAAAAGTAGTGGTGAAAATACATCAATAAAGTAGTAAAAATATTTCAGTGGTAGTAATGACATGTTTGGAAGATATATAGAGTTCTTATAGCCATATGAAACATATATATAATGTTTGTGTTTCAAAATAGTATAGGTGAAAATATTTTTAAGAGTATTTTTTAACTTGAATATGTTATTGGAAATGTCATTTAATGCATATCATAGTTAAAAAATATTCAATTATGTTAAAATCTGAAATTTTAGTGAACTAATAATAGAATGGTTTTTCATGTGTAGTGATCTCCTAAAAATTGAATCAAAGTGCCTTTGATTTTTATGTCTAGCAATACAATTTAAGAGAAATAATATAGACATGCACAAAAATTTAACATACAAAATCTCATGAATATGTATTAATCCAAAAAATATAGACCAAACCTAGAGGTGTATATAGATTCTCACTCACAATTACCGAATAGTGTCCATACAAAATCACTCCTCTCTCATTAAATCTATTTCAACTCAAAAATAAAACCCTTTGGCATAACATATTTATTTATAATAAACATTAACTTTAAAATGGACTATACCCCCTTGATAGAAGTCATCAAGCTTGAATTTTAGTCAATATGGTATCAAAACCATTTTTCATCCTCCAAAGAATTCTCAATTAATTTGAATACATTTTTTATATTATCCATCCTTATAAAAACCAAGGAATATGAATATATATACTTATTTAGGTAATATAAGTAAGAATATAATAATATGCTTAATGATGTAAGGTGATTATGTAAATTTTGGTTTTATGATCTATTTGAAAACATGTTAAAAAATTATTATAATTCTCAAAATATAAAGATTTATTAGAAAATGAAATGGAGTAAAAAAGTGTATAATAGAAGATGGACGTTTGATATCCATATCCTCATTACTAAAACCATGACCAAATAAACATGTAATCATCACCTATGTTGCAAATTTTTACTATAGATTATTTTGATCAAATATATTTAAACTAAATTCATCTATGAACACTTTGTTTTACAAGATCAGAAAACTACCAAGAAACACTAACCAAAAAATTGAATAAAACACCCTAAATACAAAAGATTAAAAACCATTAAAGGAGGATTATGCATAGCTAAATAATGACCTAACATAATTATTAATGAAAATTTTAACAAAAATAGTGTAATAATAAATAAAACTTTTATTTATTTTTTGTATAATTAAATTAAAATGAAAAATATGCATTTATAAAGAATAATGAAGTGTAGGAAAAATAATTATAGTTATCACTATAGTTACTAAATCAAATAAGTTATAAATATGAAAATAAAAATTATAGACATCAAATATTTTGGGAAAAATAAAATTATAAATCAATAATAAAGTAAAAGATAAAATTTTCTTATATGTATATATATAAGATGAAAATATTTCTAGCAGTCATGGAAGTATTAGTATATGTAATATTAAAGGTTGAAGAAAGTGATTTAAAAATATGATGGAAACATAACTTCTAAGTTAATATATGAATAAAACAATGAATTTAATAATAAAATTTATAATTGATAATTTCAATGTGAATAATTTATAGACGAAAACATTTTTATCCCAGTAGGGTTTTTATCAGTGAAAAATAGAGAGAGTGTGTGATAGGGGATAGATTTTACGAGGAGAAAAGATGGAGGATGGTTGTAGAAGAGTAGGGATCCACTTAGATTTCAGAATTTTTAAATTTTCAATCTAATAAATCTTTATGAAATGGAAATGAGATGATACATAGAAATTTATATTGGAATAGGTAAAAAGAAAGTGATATATTTTATTACACTTTAAGAGGTGCATGGGGAATATGACATTAAATGAAACTGTATAACTGAGATGTAAAATCATTTTAGTTGAATAACTAGACCCAATTCATGAAATAGAGTGTGATAATGAGTATATTAATGAACTGAATCCAATAACTTTGATTACACTTCATTATTTTTTTATATTGTAAAGAACTAGAGCTAGAATAAAGTTTTGGGAAGAAGTAAAAAATAAAAGATCAAAATAAATGAATGGAGGAAAAGTTGAAGGGTGGAGTAATCATGTATTTGGGTTTTGTAATGAAAAAAACATTATAAGATTAAATAGAGGAAGTATAGGAGGGAAAGAAGAGGGGGTGGGGAGATGTAAGTGGAGGAGGAGAGCATGGAATATGGGGAGGTAGTGAGGTGGAGACTGAGGTGAGGAGAACTAAAATAGTGAGAAATGATGTAAGTAGAGTTGAAGGTCGAGGATAGGGAACTAGAAAGGAGGGGAGGTGTAACTGTAGATAGTGATGGGGATATATGATATGGGGGGGTGTAATGATAGGAAGGTAGAGAAGAAGGGGATTTTAGAAGGTGAGAGGGGAGGCTAAAATGTAGTGATAATGAAAAGGGAAGACAAAGAAGAAAATTGGAAGTGGGAAAACATAAAATGTGGGGGAGACACATGTGCGGGGGAATTATAAAGTTTATTATAATAATATATATAGATTTATAAGTACACACATCAACCTCCAATTATCTATTTTCTCGATTCCTTATTAGTCTACCTCCACCCCACATGCACAACCCCTCTTTTCCCCCAATTTTTCATGCCCCCCAACTATCCAAAATCCTTACATGGGATGTCACCTTCTCTATTAATATTTCCTCTTACTCAACCATTAAACTTATAGATATATCTTCCCCTTTATTATTAACTTCTTATAAACACTAATCTCTTTATGAATTTTTTATAGATTTTAATCTCCCCATAATCCATGCACTCTCAATTTCTATCATCCCTCTACCCCCTATTTTCTATGACCTATATACACTCTAGTTTCCATGAAATAATTGACTAACTCATAATTAGAATCCATATTCTAGAACTCAATTTCATCATTGACCTAGGTATTGTATGAGGGGAATACAGAGGTTATGTTATATCCATTTTCTCCTTTGGATAATTTTTCACTCTCTGGACTGAGAAACAGGATCGGTGAGGATTTGTCTGACTTTGACGAATGGAAGGGATAAAAAATTAATCCTTACAATATTTCCTTCAATCCCAATGGAATCAATGAGATGGATTTGTCTGATAATAAGGTATTCTATTTGATCTCATACATTATGTTTTTATATTTGAGGTCATGTCATTCACTTCAATTTATATATAGTTGTGGTGAGTAATCGAATGTGGATTTCTTTTGCCATGAATTTGTGTAGGGATTTGATTAAATATTAGGTTTTAGAACACCCATAAGACACCATCTACACAGTAAAAGTTATAAGAACTACCAAATTATATAACTATTTGGACTTTAAGGAGTTCAATTGAGAACTGGTTTTTCTTATTTCCTCTATATTCATCAATTCTCCTTGAATTTTTAGGGAAAATTCATTTTATTTTTTATATACTTTATTAATTTTCAATAAATACCATTAGTGATACATACTTTTTTGGAAACTCTCTATTTCTATTTCATTGATGAAAGTAAATTTTTCTATAAATACCATCAGTGATAAAAAATTCCTTTAAAACTCCCAATTTATTTGGAAACATCCTATTCATTGAATGTTTTAACTTACCCAACTACTCATATTTTCAATAAATTTATAGTCACTATTTTTAATGGTGTAAAATAAAGTATAATTATTTTAAAATTTGGATTACATTAAATTTTTCTCTATTTGAAATTTTAATCAATCGTATATATGTGACTTATTTTAAAGTATCACTGGGTATTTATTCTTCCATATTTATTAGTTCTAATTTTATATTAAATATATCTTGTTTATATCACACTAAAATGATATTTTTATTCATTTTACAACATAGAAAAACTTATTGGATATTAAATTTCACATGGGTTATAGAACCTTGGATTTTATGATTTCACTGATGTATGTTAGAAACCTATCCACTTAGAAGAACATCTATATTAGATCATTTAACCATTTCATCCCTTTGGTGTTCATTGAAATATAGTTCTTGTGAAACTTCTTCCAGCTTTTAAAGATAATGTAAATTATGTTACTTCATTGTCTGATTCATAAATTTTTACATCATTCTTTTCATTGTTGCATTTTCTATGATCAGTTTTATGTCTGAATCTATTAAGTATAATTTCATGAAGAATTTTATTGTGTCATTTTAAATTTACCCTTTAAAATTGTTATTTCCCTTATTTATATGACTTGTGCTCATCAATATCATTTAAACATGTGTTCTCATTGGGATTGACCATGTTTTTAATGTCAATTTTTTTTAAATCCATGTATGATTCTCAGGGGTTTATACTTAATTCAAATTTTTTCATATTTTCATTGTCTAAAATGTTTATTCTTTTATAATATTAAATTTTATAGGGATTGATTTGTATGTTTATTGATAATATTTTTTATGTGTATTTTTATATAATAAGATAAGTTCCAGGATGATAAGTTAACATGCCATGAGTAGTGAGTCATTTTTATATCTTATAAATATCATGAAGATTTTAAAATGGAATTTTCAATATCTTTATTTCTATATTTAGGATAGATATCATTGAACCAAACTAGTAAATAGATTACCATAGTTATGTACTCAACATACTTATGACTTCCCTTATCAATCCAAGGTGTGTTACGTTTGTGTTTAATTTTATTTTAGCATTTTTCAATGGTTTATTGTTCTTTGATGGGTTGGGAAGAGGTTCAAGGAATCATTGGGAAGATTTCAAGACTGAAAAAAGCTGTTGAAGGTCTGCTAGCTAGCTAATATAGGGCCACTGGCTAGCTGATGGACTGTCTAGGGACCTGGGCAGTCTATTTGGACACACCATCAAATCAGTGGGATCCTGGGAAGAATTTTAATGGAGGTGTGGTTTATAATTCCAACTAGAACTATTATTTAATCTACCTCTCCTATCCCCTGAAATTTGGATTGAATTTTCATTGGGAGAGGCTTATTGGATAAGGAATTAGATTCCAACACCTCTTTTTTCACCAAATTAAATTCCACTTATTGCTTATGATTCCCATGGGTAAAACTAACATCATTCTAGCTTCTTATCACTATTTATCTTGAATTTTTTTTTTAATCCTATCATTATGAATTTGGATAAGTTTTTAGGGTTTTGGTGTGTTGTTATTATCATGGACAATCTTTGTGGCTTAGTCTCACCACGCCTATGGTTGGAAATACCTTTCAATTTTACAGTGTTTTTCATAAAGATGCATTTATTTGTTTGTGTGTAGGTATGTGTATAGCCTATGAGACTTATTCCTAAATTGAAATTGAAACCTATTAATCCTATATAGAAATAATGGATCCTTTAGTGGGGGTTCATTAGGTTAATTTTTGGTTGGAGTGAGAATTCTATTCAGAAATGCGTCCGATATAGGTGTTTTCCACTTGGTAATTTTGACCTCAAGGGACCTAGTTGGGCTATTTTGGGGATAGTTGGGCTCATATATAAGATATATGAGGTGTAATGATGTTTCATTTACTTTTAATATTGTTTTTTTATACTATTAGTGTAATTTTTGTTACTTTTGGTGGCCTCCCAAGAACCTTCAAGATGGGATTGGTGATATGTCGGGCCTCCCAGGAACCTTCGGGGTGGACCGAGGTGATGTGATGGTCTTAAAAATAACCTTCAGGAGGGTTCAGGTTTATATTATGGGCCTCCCAAGATCCTCCAAGATATGGAGGTGTGAAATGGTTGACCTCCCAAGAACCTTTGGGGTGGGTCGTTGTACAATTGTGGTTGTAACTAAAGGAATAGAAAAATGACATGGATTATGTTTGGCTATGGTAGTTCCAATAGATCGATCTTCTGGTATGGATATAAATAAGGTAAGGACATGGTTTTTTCTGTCTTAGTTGGCACATGATGACCCATTAGGATTATGAGTTATTATTGTATTTATTTTCTATCAATGCATCAACCTTTATACACCTATTGCATTTATGTTAAGGGCCCATTGGTGGTGACCTTCAAAGATTATTTTCACATCCTATATAGAAATATTGATGTGCATATATAATTTATTATTAGGGATCTAACTAAGTACAAGGCCTGTGTGACAGATTTTTGAGTAGACGTTGGTGGATGGGGATCATGGAGACAATGGTGCATACTCCAGAAGTAGTGATGCCTCTTTATTTACATTCATTTTATTTACTTTTTACATTGATCCACCTATTTTGAAGATACTTTTTTACTAATTTTTATCACACTATATATTATATGTCATTTTTTTAGCATGTTATGTAAATATTATTTTATTGATTTGGTTATTACTTTTTTTGTATGATTACTCTGATATTCACAGATACTAAGGGAATAGTCTCCCCATATACTACTCAGTCCTTCACCACTAATTGAAAGACACTTGAATACAAGATGGTGCACGTTAGGTTATAGACCACCTCAACCTAGACTAGGTGATTTGGGTTGAGGTGTGACAAAATCGTATCAGAGACTTTCCTTGACTTAATTTTTTGGTCTTGGTGTAATGGAGATAGTTAGGATGGGACTCGAGTAGGGGAGTTAACATGTTCATGTCCAACACTTTTACAATAGACATCCAAGTTATCAAGGAAATTTGATTGATTATATTGGTAGTGATGTTATTGTTTCATGTTGTTTTTGGGTATGGTTGTGTTATTTTTTATGGGATTTTACTCTTGGAATGTGTGAAAGAGTGAGTGATTTCATACATTATGAGTAGGTGTGTAGGTTCACATATCATATTCATGATTTCTTGTGATTGATATAGGTATAAATTAATTGAATATTAGTCAAAAATATATTTGGTGTTTTCCCAAATACATTTCTTATGAAATATAATTAATTTAACCCAATCTTGTTTATGAATTTATTATTATATAATTGTGACTAATGTGTAGGTACCATGACATGGGATTAGTATTTTTGTGCATCCTAATTGGATTATTCCCAGTGGTGGTGGCTAGATCTTGGTTGTTTTGTCTAGTGTTGTTGTGTGTCCGTGTGTGGATGCTTTTTCCTAAGTTTGGTGATGCTGAGATATTGAAGATGGTTTAATCTTCTATTGGTATTTCAGATATTATCTCCCTGTAGATGCCCCATGGTGTAACCTCAGAACCAGTGTGAGTGAACATCTAAAGTAGGTAATATTATTATTATACCACTAGATATTCAGGAGGGGTATGTTGAGCATTCCATAGATTCCACCCCTCTGATTCAAGCGAAATATCCCCTTCATTCATGCATGTTTCACATCATATTGGTGGGGGTGGAGGTTCCCACTGGGGAGGGACGGATATGGTAGATTTTTCTCATAACATCTATCCATATCACCCTCCTTTATTCTAGGGTATGGGTGGTCCACATGATATGGAATATTGGATTGAGATCATTGAGAGGATCTTTGACCTAGTGGACACTTTGGATGATTGCTGAGAAAATTTGGTGACTTTTATACTCAAGGACCTATTAGGAGGAGGAGGAATGTGATTATCCAAGATGGGAGACATTAGGATTTGACATGGGTTTAATTCATGGAGTTCTTCTTTGATGAATTTATTCTTGGGCCCTTGAGGCTAGAAAGAGCTTAGGAGTTTATGGATCTTTAACAGAGGATGACATAATTGGTTGAGTACATGATCCATTTTGGGGAGTTGAGTCATTTCACTCTATTTTTGGATGGTAATAAGGCTTAGAAGGCTTATAATTTTGATATTGGTTTTCATTAAGAGGTGATGCATTAGGTTTAGACCTTTGACCAAACCACATAGTTAGTATTGGTTTTCAAGTCTCTTACCATTAAGAAGGGGTTTCCTAAAGACATTTTAGTGGGACTTCCTCCATCTTTTAGTAATGGTTTTCGGAGTGGTAAGGGAGATCATTAAATTGAATGGAAGAGGAAATCTGATGAGATATGTTAAGGTGATGATAGATAGTAAGGATAGGGGAGGGTGCACCACTTCCAGCTTTTTGGGGGACTCCTTTTGTGTCTTTCCAATGTGGGAATCCAGGGCACTATCATATTTCATGTTCTAGTCACTCAAAGGAGTTTTATTCATATGGTAGTATAAGGAATGTCTAGAATTTTTTCTTGAGGTTCCATCATTCTAGTGTGGGTAAAGGTTCAGGGAAGACTTAGCCTCAGGGGAATTATCAAGAGTACCATAGGCTAATAATCAGGATTCTTTAGTGATATCATGCTTGGCACTAGTCCAGGGTTCTCAATAGTAGAAGTTATAGGTTCTATAGGGTTTAGTCCCTTGGGTGAGCCATGGATCATGGGGGCAGGGCTATGGATCTGAGGATGGAAGGTGTATATGATAGATAAAGTTCCATATGATAATGGGGAGAGATTATCGATATTTGTAGGTACATTTTTTACTACTGTTACACTTTTAGTTACTTTTTTTGACATAAGGGATTATCATTCCTTTATTTTTTTCCTAATTTTTTTTATTTGTGATTTCTAGTGGAGTTGTACCCCAATTTTTTGTATCCTGATATGCCTCTTGGGAAAATGATGGATCACATATGTATGTGTATCTCATGTCTCATAGTGGTTGGAGACTATGGGCATATATGGTATTTATTAGTACTTTATATGGTGATATTCGACATCATATTTGGGATAGATTGGTTGACATGTTTTTGTGCTCGGATCGATTTTTATAGGAGGTGGGTGACTTTCACCACCCCCATAGGAGGGGACTACATCCTTACTAGGGAGTGTAATGTAGAGGAAGGAAAAGTAGGGATGAACCTTATCTAGGTTGGGTCTATTATAGCGTAGGTTTTGGTTTTAGTGGCCATAGCGGACTAAGTGATGAATCTGACCGTTTTTTCTTGGATGATGGATAATTACTAGTCTGTTTCGAAGATGATTTCTTTGTCCTTCATCCTAAGAGGGAAAATTGAGTTCAAGATCAATCTCATAGTGGGTATGAAACCTATATTGATTCCCCTCTATAATATTGCACTAACTGAGCTAAGAGAGCATAATGTACATATTAATGACCAAGAGGCAAAGGAATTCATTCTTCGGATCACTTCTCCATGGGTTTATTCAGTTTTATTTTCCAAGAACGTGTATGTAATCCTTTAATTATGCATGGATTATTAGAAATTGAATCAGGTTATGATGAAAAAATTATATCTAATACCTAGTATCAATGATATGTATGATCAATTAAGGTGATCCTAGTGGTTCTACAAGATTGACCAGTGGTCAGGGTACCATCATTTTTGGTTCAGGGCTTAGGATGTGCCAAATATTTAATTAAAGAGTTGGTATGAGTTATATGAGTATATTTTGATGCTATTAGGTTTGATGAATATATCAATAGTGTTCATGGATCTCATGAATCAGATTTGTCAACCTTACCCAAACTAGCTTTTTATGGTCTTTATTGATGACATGTTGTTTTACTCACAAAACTTAGGGTTTCATACCAAGAACCTTGATGTAGCTTTGAGAACACTCCGAGAACATAAGATTTATGCTATGTTCTCTATGTTATATCTTTGGATCAAAGAGGTATGTTTGGTTATCTATGTGGTTTCTAAGGAAAGGATTTCTATCGATCTAGAGAAAGAGGAGGCTATTATATCTTGGTCTTGGCCTTAGAATGTGTTCAAGATTCAGAGTTTCTTCATATTGAGTAGATATTATATGCGGTTTATTCAGGATTTTTACCATGTGGAAGCACCTATGGTAGAGATAAACAGGAAAGAGGTTAATTTTTAGTATACTATTTGGTGTGAGGAGGCCTTTCAGGAGTTAAAAAGGAAGTTAATAGACGCTTCTATTCTAATTCTTCTAATCTTCAGGGTTGGATATATGATTTTACTTGATTCTTAGAGGATTGGTATGGGGATTTCATGGTCTAGGGTGAGTGGTTGGTCATATTTAGTTCATGTCAGCTATGACCCCATGAGAGAAACTACCCTACTCATTACTTGGAGTTAGAATTCTTGGCTCATACTCTAAAGTGTTGGTTCCATTATCTCTTTGGAAAGAGATTTTTCATCTACACTAACCAAAAAAACATGTGGTATATATTTTATCAGTGAGACTTGAACATATTATTGAGACACTAGGTTGAGAACTTACATATATTTGATATTGAGATGGAATAAACCCTAGGAATGGGGAAATAGTCAACACTACTGGAAAATGTATCTATCCCCACGGTTTTCACCAAAACCGTGGGGATAGACCCCCCCTATACCCACGGTTTTGGAAAACCGTGGGTATAGGTGAATTTTCATGACCTATACCCACGGTTTGCCAAAACCGTGGGTATAGGGGGCTCTATCCCCACGGTTTTGGGAAACCGTGGGGATAGGTCCTGAAAAGTCACCTATACCCACGGTTTCCCAAAACCGTGGGTATAGGGGGGCTCTATCCCCACGGTTTTGGTGAAAACCATGGGGATAGGTCTGGGATAAAATACCTATACCCACGGTTATGAAAAACCGTGGGTATAGGTCAATTTTGTGTGCGCGGGAAATTTTTTTTTCCGCGGGAAGGAATTTTTTTTGGCGGGAACCCTATACCCACGGTTCTTCCCTCTATACCCACGGTTTTTATAACTATATTTAACTAAATATATATATATATATACATATATGTGATGTTAGGGTAGTGGTTAGACGCGGTGTTTACAGCGAAGAGGTTGCAGGATCGAAACTCGGCGCCTGCATTTTTTTTAGGACCTATACCCACGGTTTTGAAACCGTGGGTATAGGTCGTTGAAACCGTGGAAATTGTCTAAGTTTCGGTGACACGGTGGCAGGACACCTATACCCACGGTTTTCCAAAACCGTGGGTATAGGCTGGGGACCTATACCGACGGCATTCCAGCCCACGGTTCCCAAAACCGTGGGTATAGGCTATACCCACGGTTTTGGGGGCTATACCCACGGTTTTGAACCGTGGGTATAGGCCGTTTTTCCAGTAGTGCAATGATTCCCTCAGTAGGAAATTATAGGAACTATGAACATATACATTGGAGGAAGAGTAGAAGCTCGTGAGTCTACTGGTATGTTTTCAAATGGATGTTTCCAAGATGGAATATGGATGATAATGACATGATTCATGTGCATGGGAGTGTTTTCATTCCACATTTATGAGATAGGAATTGATGAGATACTCTCATGCCTGAAAGTGGTTGGTGAATCCAAGATTTACCAAGATATACTGAGATATAAAATGCCACTTCTGGTGTCTAGGAATGAAGAATGATGTGGTGGGGTTAATCACTCAGTGACTTACCTATAAAAGGGTGAAAGAATATCATTAATGACTATGAGGGTTGTTTTAACCCCTTTTAGTTTTGGTGTGTAAGTGGGACGATGTGACCATAGACTTTGTGATAGGATTTCCCAGGACACTGAGGATTCGATATTTCATGTGGGTAGTTTTTTACTATCTAATGAAGTTATCACACTTCTTTTCCATTTTAGAGTCCCAGTTAATTACTGAGTTGGGAATACTTTATGTTCAAGAGATAGTGTGGTTTCATAGAGTACCTACTAGCATTATGTCTGATCGGTACACTCTTTTCACGTCAGAATTTTAGAAAGGCCTTTAGAAGGAACTTGGGATGTAGTTAAAGTTGAGCACTGCATATCACCCATAAATAGAAGTATGATTTGAGAGGATGATCCAGATCTTAGAGTATATGCTCAAGGACTATGTGCTTGATTTTTGTGTGGCATGGTATGACAACCTAACCTTGGTATAGTTTTCTTACAACAACATCTTTCAGGATTTGATTCTAATATCACCCTTCAAGGCTCTTTATGGTCAACCATGTTGATCACCATTGTGTCTGAATGATACAAATGAGTTAATAGGGATCAAATCGATCCTAGTATAGGATACTTCATAGTGGCAGTAGTTGATCCATAACGGTTGGTTATCACCCATAATATGTAGTGTTTGTATGTTGGCTGAAGGTGACCTCATATAGAGTTCATCATGAGTGACTGGGAATTCTCATGGGTTCCACCTCGGTTAGGGTATGGATGTCTGATAAATAGGGGAATCTAGAACCATGGTTCAATTTTCCTTTTAAGATTGTATAAATAATTGGGACAATGGCTTATCATTTGGAACTGCCTCTACGATATTGGTGTATACATGACATCTTCCATGTGTCACAACATCAAAAGTGTGAGTTGGGCCCCAAAAATTCAACTGATAATGAGGATATTGGGTTGGAGGCAGATACTTCATTCAAGGAATGTCCCATGTGTATTTTAGAGTGAAGCAACAAGGTATTATGGAAGCACGGATGAATACAAGAGGAGGTGTGGGAGCGAAAATCAGATGTGCAAGCGCTGTGTCTAATACTATTCATCTAGGAACCTTGGGAGAACTTCTTGGGTACAAGGAGGCCTTAAAGGATGATTTTTTAATTTCCATCATTGATACAAGGTGCGTTAAATTTTTTTAATTTTATTTTAGTGTCTTTCAATGGATTGCAGTCCTTAGAGGGGTTGGGAGGAGGTTCAAGGTCTTGTGACGAAGGGTATAAGATTGTAAAAAGCTATTGTAGGTCCACTAGATATCCATTACATGGACTCTAGATATCTAGTGGACTATCCAAGGGACTAGGTAATCTACTTGGACCCACCAACTAGTCGATGGACTCTAATGGCTAACTAGTGGGATCCTTAGAAGAATTTTAATAGAGGGTTGTTTTGTAATTATACTCAGAACTCCTATTTCATCTCCCTCTCGTATCCCCTAACCTTTATCTCTAATTTATAGTGGTTAAGTCTTCTTAGAGAGGTAATTTTCTTCCCAAACCTCTTTTATTCACCAAATTTAACACCACTTGTAATGTTTCATTCCCATTGGTAAAATTAATACCATTATAGATTCTAATTTCCATTTCTATTGATTTTCATTTATTTTAACCCTAATTCTATAAATTTGGGGAAGTGTTTAGGGTTTTTGTGTGTTGGAATTGTCATGGAAATTTTATATTGGTGGTTTGGTCTATCCACACCTAAGGTAGGAAATTTCTTACCATTTTATAGTGTTTTTCATTAAGATGAATGTATCATTTTGTGTATTGGGGCATGGGTATCTTGTGAGACTCCCACCTAATGTGAAATTGAACCTGGTTAGGCATGTATAGTCATAGTGGACCATTTATAGGGGGTGTTGGGTTAAGTCTTGTTTGGAGTGAGAATTATACTCAGAAATGTGTTTGACATAGGGGTTGTCTACTTGGTAATTTTGACAATGGGGAAGCTGATTAGGATATATTGGGGATGTTTAGTACAAGATATGTGATGGATGAGGTGGAATGAGATTTCCATTTATTTTTATTTTATTTTATTGTATACTAATGGTGTTATTTGTTTTGATTTTGGTGGCATCCCAAGAACCTTTAGGATGGGACAAGTGATATGTTGGGCCTCCCATAAACCTTTGGGATGGGTCAAGATGATAAGATGGGCCTTCTAAGAACCTTTAGGATGTGCCAAGGTGATATGATGGGCCTCTAAAGAAACTTTTGGATGTGCTAGAGTGACACAGTTGAACTCCCAATAACCTTCAGGATGGGTCATGGTATGATTGTGGTCATGACCTAGAGGATAGGCACAGGACATAGGTTATGTTTAGCTATGAAATTTTTGATAGACCAACCTTTTGACAACGATCCAAAGAACGTAGGTTCAAGGTTCATTGCGGCTTGGTCAGTGCATGATGACCAGACAGTATTATGAGTAATTATTATATTTATTTTTCATTGATGCCAACACCTTTATAAACATGTAGAATTTATGTAAAGGGCTCATTAATGGTGTCCTACTGAATTTACTCTCACACCTTGAAAGGGAATCTTGATACATGTGTAGACTTTATGATCAGGGATATGGACAAGACAAAGGTCCCCATGATAGATTATTATGTTTATTTTGGTGTTTGAGGATCGAGGTGACATCAGGACATACTCTAAGAGTAGAGAAACCTCTTCGTTTATTTAGAATTTATTTATTTTGTACATTCATCCACCAGTTTTAGGTATCCATGTTTACTAATTTGTATTCCACTAGATTTTTTTTGGTATAGTATGTTATGCTAAAGTATTTGTTTTATTAATTTTTTTATTGATTATATTTTATCTTTACTCTGATATTCATAGATATTGAGGGCATAGTCTCCCCATATGTTACCTATGCCCTCATCACTAGTCAAAATCCTCTTTCATATGGGGAGGTGTGCATGAGGTTATGTACCACCTCATCCCAAACTGAGTGATTCAGGTAGGGGTGTAATAATAATTTTATTTGATGTTGTAAATAAATAACATTTTTTTGTTTAGTAGCTGATATCATAACTAAAATGAAAAAAATGATATTGGAATTATGCAATGTAACATCACAACCCTAATAATTGGCTTGGAAAGAGATGAGGTGTCACGAACCGGATCTGGTCGCCACCATTAATGGCACCAAACCCGGCCCGTGGAAAGACCCGAAGGGCATTCCCTATCCCCACGGGCTGGCACAAGTGCCCGGGTATAAAACAATATGATTTGGGAACGATTTACCCGAGTATGAAAGCATAAAACAAATAAAACAATCAATAATAAGAATCTGAAATTTCCATACTAAACCATTCTTAACAAAACCAGATCTGAATACATATGTTTAAAGACACTATAAGTGGTCCAAATACAAATAATGACAACATCAAGACATCCCCAATCACTTCACGCAACAAGGGTGTCATCACCCGCAAGCCTTCTCCACAACTCTGCCCCAACGATGGGGACTAACACCCTGAAGCGCCATCACCCTTAGCCTTCCCTTTACCTGAGTCAAGCATAAGAAGTTCTACTTACACCCAAGGGGTGTAAGTAGGGTGTGAGCCTAAGCCCAATAGGATACCACCAGAAGATTCCAAAGAGGATGCAATACAATGGGAACAAAACTAGCAATTTTAACACACAAGGTGAAACAATGTTAAAAATTTCAAGAAAAGAAACTTTCAAATGAGAACAGTTTTCAATACAAGAATTTCAGAATGATAACAAATTAAATAAACATGTGAGCTACTGTAAAGTACTGCCAAAAGATCCCACAACAAGGGTAAATACTACAATTCTAATGAGCACAAAAATTGGGAACACCCCTAGGCAACTAGATAGTCTCGGGCCCTATGTACCTCGTACCTCGGTGTAAAGTATCCAAGTCACAATCCTTTCCCGTGCACGAGCCACTAGTAGGGAACAAACCCATAACCTAGTGGTCCCCAAATAACATCCACATAGTTCAGTTAGTGTTGTCGTTATCCATTTGCTCAGTGAAACAGGGACACAACCCATCCGGTCCACTAGCTGTACTAGTACATATCCGCCCACCTAAGTACCCGGGATTCCCCCTTTTGTGCTCAAACAATTTCAGCAAACAACACACATACTTTTTCATGTAAAGTATCTCTACTGGTCACAAACAAATAGTACAGTAGCTACACATATTTTATATCATTTGAAACAGTCAATAAAATATTTTGATCTTCAATAAAACAACCTCTCAAAACATCACATTGTTTTGCACCCAAAACTCTTTAAAATATCCACTTTTCACAGTATGTGAACACTTGGAAGTCATCAAAACAAAATTTTAGTTCAACACAATTTAATAAAACCAAAAATTCAGTTATGGGGCATCCCAATGTGAACCAAGAAATTATATATTTTAAAAACCACCATTTTCACACCAACATGGAACTTAATGCCCATTTGCTTATCAAACACAATTTAAACAAACTTTTGCAGCCACAACCAAAAAGAATAAATATTTAAAACATTATTTTAATTCCTAATACAGTTCAATAAAATCAACTATGTAATTAGAGTTCATCCCAAAATGAACCAATAAAAGACTTGCATGAAAAACCCTCAATTTCAACAAAAATTGTAACATAAAATTCATTTGCATTGTAAATGAAACTAAAACAAATTTTTACAGAATCATTAAAATTCAATAAGCATTAATTCACCCTCAACACAGCAAGCAAATTCCCAAAGAATTGCACACACAATGGAATCACCTACCAAAAGATTCAAGAACCGCAAATCCTAGTGCGGAACTTCAACCGCACAACCACCGCGCCACAAGGAAGTGATATCAAACCTAAAACCAGAGGATTGAACCATGAAACCCAAAATGAAACCCTATGCACGAAGCCCTAGCTTCTAGAAATTTGGGGATTCAAGAAAAAAAAAAGATAAATCTCAAGGAAAAGGAGAGAACTAGAAGGATAGTCACTTACTTGAGAAAACTGGACGTTTTTAGAAACCAGAGCAGTTAGGCCCTAATTCGCGACAGATGCGATCTCCAAAGAGGGGGAAACGAAGCTGGGGGTGCGGCCAGGTACAGTGGGAGAAGGTGAGAGGTGGAATCACCGAAAAAGAATAAAAATTGAATATTTTATGAAATAATTACAAAACAATTTTAAAACTGGAAATGGGCTTTCGGGTTGGCCCAATACCTAACTTGATCACCCAAATCCAAGATGCAAATGAATTTTTAAGGGGGCCAAAATTCATTGGTGGTTTTAATAGTTAAATTAAGGTCATTTTGGAAGTTTAATGAGTTAAAAATGTTGAAAAACGTGGGAGTTATTAAACAAACAAAATTTATTGTCAAAACTGGAAATGGGCTCTCGAGTTGACCCAAATTATGGAAACCCACCATTTCCTTCAAAAATGCATTGAAAACCCCCAAAAAAGCAATAATGTAAATTAAATACAAAAATACCTTTAAAATATGTCATTTATGTGACAATTCTCCCCACCATGAAGGACTTTCCGCCCCGGAAAGTCAACATGATTCTTGGTTGGTAAACAAGAATGGGTACTCTTCCTCGACCCATGACTTTCGCTCCCAAGTCTCATGTGTATCATTCCCATGCTGCCATAAAACCCGGACTAAAGGAATAGACTTTCCTCTAAGTATCTTCTCCTGGGAGTCCACTATTTTCACCGGCCTCTCAACGATAGACAAGTCAGGCTCTATCTCTAGTTCTTCCCAACTCAACACATGGGATGGATCTGGATTGTATTTCTTCAACTGGGAGACGTGGAAGACATCATGGATAGATGTCAACTGAGAAGGTAAGGCAAACCTGTATGCCACCTTACCAATACGCTCGGTGATCTCAAAGGGTCCGACATACCGTGGCATCATCTTACCTTGCTTCCCCAATCGACGATGACCCAGACGAGGGGCCACTTTTAAGAATACCCTATCACCCACAGTAAACTCTAGGTCTCGACGCCTCCGATCAGCATAAGATTTATGACGACTCTGAGCTGTCAATAAGCGCTTCCTGATCAATTTGACCTTCTCAGAAGTCTCCTGCACAAGGCTCGGCCCCAATAGTGAAGTCTCTCCTACCTCAGCCCAACATAGGGGGGACCGACATGGCCGACCATAGAGCGCCTCAAAAGGGGCCATTCGAATTGAGGATTGGTAACTATTATTATAAGCAAACTCAACCAATCCCAAATGGCTATCCCAAGAACCTCCAAAGTCCAAGAAACATGCATGAAGCATGTCCTCCAAAATCTGATTCGCCCGCTCTGTCTGACCATCCGTCTGAGGGTGGTACGACGTGCTCATCTTAATCTGAGAGACCAAGGCCTTTTGAAGGCCTTCCCAAAATCGAGAAGTGAAGCGGGGGTCTCTATCCGAGACAATAGCTGATGGTACACCATGGAGTCTCACCACCTCCTGAAGATACAAATGGCCCAACTCATCCACTTTAGATGTGTCTCTGATCGGAATGAAGTGGGCTGATTTGGTCAGACGATCAATCACCACCCAAATGGAATTCTTACCCCGAGGTGTACGAGGTAAGCCAACAATGAAGTCCATGGCAACCTCGTCCCACTTCCAGGTAGGAATGGGTAATGGCTGGAGCAAACCGGAGGGCCTTTGGTGCTCTGCTTTCACCTGCTGGCATGTGTAGCATCTCGAAACAAAGTCTGCTATGTCTCGTCTCATACCAGGCCACCAAAAATGCCGACGGACATCATAATACATCTTAGTGGCACCTGGATGGACAGCCCACTGAGACTGGTGGCTATCATGCATCACTGCCTTCCGTAGAGATAACGGTACTACTGAACGGCCCTTGAAGCACAAGATGCCCTCGGGAGACGACGACCAATCAGAGGATGTCTCCCCACCATGAAGAAACTGCCTAGATCGCTGACAAAGCTCATCACTAGGTTGTTCCCGCTGAATCAACTCCAACAGAGAAGGAGTCAACTGGACACTCGCCAAGAATTCCCCTCCACTGTGTTCCCTAGCCTCCACATGCATTTGAGAAAAGAGCCCCATCAATGTCCACTCATCACTAGACTTCCTCAAAGCCTGCACTGGAACTCTTCTGCTCAAAGCGTCGGCCACCACATTACCCTTGCCTGGGGTATAGACAATGTCAAAGTCGAACCCCTGCAAGTACTCGATCCAGCGGCGTTGCCTCAAGTTGAGGTCCTTCTGCGAGAAGATATAAGCCAAGCTTTTGTGATCAGAGTATACCACAAACTTCTCACCAAAGAGGTAGTGACGCCATGTCTTCAAAGCATGCATCACCGCTGCCAACTCCAAGTCATGGGTAGGGTAGTTCTTTTCATGTGGTCGGAGTTGGCGAGAGCCATAAGCCACCACGTGATCATCCTGCATAAGTACGCACCCAAGACCCATACCTGAAGCATCACAATAAACCACATAACCCTTCCCGGCCTCAGGCAAAATCAGCACAGGGGCGGTAGTCAACCGTCTCTTCAGCTCCTCGAATGATGCTTGACATTCTGGACCCCATACAAACTTCACCCCTTTCCGGGTGAGCGCAGTCATTGGTGATGCAAGCCGAGAGAAATCCCGAATGAATCGCCTGTAGTAACCAGCCAGGCCAAGGAAACTCCTGATCTCGAACACATTCTTCGGCTGCTCCCATGACATAACCGCACTAATTTTCTCAGGGTCCACTGAAACTCCGTGCTCTGAGATCACATGCCCTAGAAATCTCACCTCTCTGATCCAGAAGGTGCACTTTGACAACTTTGCATAGAGGCAGTGATCCCGTAATGTACCTAAAACGATCCTCAAGTGATGTTCGTGTTCCTCCTCAGAGCTAGAGTATACCAGAATATCATCCACGAACACCACAACAAAGGAATCGAGATACTGATGGAACACCCTATTCATTAGTGCCATAAATACCGCTGGAGCATTGGTCAATCCGAAGGGCATGACCAAATACTCAAAGTGGCCATACCTGCTTCAGAAGGCTGTCTTGGGGATATCTGACTCCTTCACCCTGAGTTGATGATACCCTGAACGCAGGTCTATCTTTGAGAACCACTTTGCCCCCTTCAACTGATCAAACAAATCATCTATTCTGGGCAAAGGGTATTTGTTTTTAATTGTTACCTTATTCAGCTTCCGGTAGTCAACGCACAACCGGAGGGATCCATCAGCCTTTTTTGCAAACAACACAGGAGCGGCCCAAGGAGAGACGCTCGGGTGAATGAATCCTTTGGATTCTAAGTCGTACAGCTGTATCTTTAATTCCCTCAACTCGGTGGGGGCCATGCGATAGGAGGGAAGAGATATCGGCTGTGTTCTCGGCGCCAGATCAATCGAAAACTCCACATCCCGCTCTGGGGGAAAACCAGAAAAATCATCAGGGAATACCTCGGGAAACTCATTCACTACATGAGGTAGTGCACCTTCAGGGGAAAGACCATCCTCTAGCACAATCGAAGATAACTGGAAGATAACACTTCCCAACTCTGGGAGTGGAGGCCCTGCGCGACTTGATCGTGGATCCCATTCTCCATGAAAAACCTGACGACTCCCATCAGGTGCCGTGAAACTCACACGCCTTCTGTAGCAGTCGATGTGTGCCTGGAAGTGAACTAGCCAATCCATCCCGAGTATGACATCAAAAAGGTCTATATCTAAGACCATAAGGTCCCACTCCATCTCGACCCCTGATACAGAAAGTGCACATGAGGGGCACCTCAGGCCCTGCTCCTTCTTCTTTCCCAATGGTGTCACCAACTCCATCGCAAAAGACATCAACTCAGTTGGAAAATTCAGCATGTCCACGAAATGTCCAGAAATGAATGAAACAGAGGCACCAGTATCAAAAAGAGCAGTAGCTATAGAAGATGCGATCAGAACGGTACCTCGAACTGTCGACGGTCCCGCCTCTGATCCTGCTGGTGACTGATCCACTGCATGGAGATGTCCAGTATCTGCCTGAGGACGACCGCTAGTATGTGGTTGTGCCCTGAACTGGCTCTTCCCAGAAGATGATCCAGCCCTACCACCACGACCACCAAATCGAGATCCCCCAGTCCTCGACGGCTCGGACTGTGCTGGCACTCCTTTTGAAGCCACTGAACCAACCCCACTCGGAAGTGGACGTGCAACACCACAAAAACGCTGCAAATGCCCCATACCTCCACACTGGAAACAAGGCTTCGGAGGAAGTGGACATGCTGGTCGGATATGCCCAGGCCTCCCACATTGGTGGCACATGACCGATCTTGCATCAGAAGCAGCAGAAGAAAACTGCCTGGAAGAGTGGCCTGAACTGCCCCCTCCTTTCTTCACATGATCCTCCCGCTTCCTTTTCTTCTCTGAGGAGCTACCACTTCCCACTGCTGATACTGAACCATAGAAACCAGCCCTGCCTTTCCTATCAATCTCCACCATGCACGCTCGATCAACAACCTCAGCATAGGTCCTCAGCTTAAACAAGAACACCTGGGAGTATATCTCTGGTCGCAAGCCTTTCTCAAACCTCTGGGCCTTCGCTTGTTCATTAGAGACAATTTCTGGAGCATACCGAACCAATTCAGCGAAACGGTTGGCATACTCCATCACAGATAGATTCCCCTGAACAAGTTCCATGAACTCTCTAGACCTGGCATAAGCCAACACCTCAGGGCAATACTGTTCATTGAAGACAGCCTTGAAATCTCCCCAGTGCATCTGATCATTCTTCCCAGCCTGAAGCACTGACTCCCACCATTTACGACTGGGACCCTCCAATAGGAAGGAGGCACACTTCACCCTGAGCTCCTCGGGTGTTTCCAGGAACTCAAACATACGCTCGATCTTCTCGAGCCATTCTTCTGCTTCCTGGGGTTCTGAGCTGCCTCGGAAGGTTGGAGGCTTATTTTTCAGGAACTCCTGGGCCTTGTCCTTTCTAGGACCAGTATAATCCTCTCTAACAGGAGCTGGAGCTGGAGCTGGTCCATATCCTAGAGCCTGGACAGCCCGGACCACGGCCTCGACTAGCCTCTGATCAATCGGCGTGGGAGAACTCTCTCCAGCTTCCTCCTGTGGGTGCGTTGGAGCTTTCCGGGGAGGCATGTTGCTACAAAATGCAACAGTCACAAAACAATGGTCAATACCACAATTCTGAAAATTGTAATCAAATACATCAAATATAAGCAAACTAAACACATTCTTGTAATAAAAGAAACAACTACTCCACATCTGCCTGATGTCCACATGTGGTCTGCAGCCCACACGTCTCACCTGGAAGTGAAGTAAATCAGTAAATTCCAACATCCTCTGGTGACTCAAGGTCTGCCATGAGAGGTGCGGGCCAGGCACCCTACTCACAACCAATACCCCGAGCCCCGACAGTCCTAGCTCCTGTCTATCCCGACTCATGTCAAAATAACAATATAACCCAAAAACATTAACCCCCTTTGATACCATTTTGTCACGAACCGAATCTGGTCGCCACCATTAATGGCACCAAACCCGGCCCGTGGCAAGACCCGAAGGGCATTCCCTATCCCCACGGGCTGGCACAAGTGCCCGGGTATAAAACAATATGATTTGGGAACGATTTACCCGAGTATGAAAGCATAAAACAAATAAAACAATCAATAATAAGAATCTGAAATTTCCATACTAAACCATTCTTAACAAAACCAGATCTGAATACATATGTTTAAAGACACTACAAGTGGTCCAAATACAAATAATGACAACATCAAGACATCCCCAATCACTTCACGCAACAAGGGTGTCATCACCCGCAAGCCTTCTCCACAACTCTGCCCCAACGATGGGGACTAACACCCTGAAGCGCCATCACCCTTAGCCTTCCCTTTACCTGAGTCAAGCATAAGAAGTTCTACTTACACCCAAGGGGTGTAAGTAGGGTGTGAGCCTAAGCCCAATAGGATACCACCAGAAGATTCCAAAGAGGATGCAATACAATGGGAACAAAACTAGCAATTTTAACACACAAGGTGAAACAATGTTAAAAATTTCAAGAAAAGAAACTTTCAAATGAGAACAGTTTTCAATCCAAGAATTTCAGAATGATAACAAATTAAATAAACATGTGATCTACTGTAAAGTACTGCCAAAAGATCCCACAACAAGGTTAAATACTACAATTCTAATGAGCACAAAAATTGGGAACACCCCTAGGCAACTAGATAGTCTCGGGCCCTATGTACCTCGTACCTCGGTGTAAAGTATCCAAGTCACAATCCTTTCCCGTGCACGAGCCACTAGTAGGGAACAAACCCATAACCTAGTGGTCCCCAAATAACATCCACATAGTTCAGTTAGTGTTGTCGTTATCCATTTGCTCAGTGAAACAGGGACACAACCCATCCGGTCCACTAGCCGTACTAGTACATATCCGCCCACCTAAGTACCTGGGATTCCCCCTTTTGTGCTCAAACAATTTCAGCAAACAACACACATACTTTTTCATGTAAAGTATCTCTACTGGTCACAAACAAATAGTACAGTAGCCACACACATTTTATATCATTTGAAACAGTCAATAAAATATTTTGATCTTCAATAAAACAACCTCTCAAAACATCACATTGTTTTGCACCCAAAACTCTTTAAAATATCCACTTTTCACAGTATGTGAACACTTGTAAGTCATCAAAACAAAATTTCAGTTCAACACAATTTAATAAAACCAAAAATTCAGTTATGGGGCAGCCCAATGTGAACCAAGAAATTATATATTTTAAAAACCACCATTTTCACACCAACATGGAACTTAATGCCCATTTGCTTCTCAAACACAATTTAAACAAACTTTTGCAGCCACAACCAAAAAGAATAAATATTTAAAAAATTATTTTAATTCCTAATACAGTTCAATAAAATCAACTATGTAATTAGAGTTCATCCCAAAATGAACCAATAAAAGACTTGCATGAAAAACCTTCAATTTCAACAAAAATTGTAACATAAAATTCATTTGCATTGTAAATGAAACTAAAAGAAATTTTTACAGAATCATTAAAATTAAATAAGCATTAATTCACCCTCAACACAGCAAGCAAATTCCCAAAGAATTGCACACACAATGGAATCACCTACCAAAAGATTCAAGAACCGCAAATCCTAGTGCGGAACTTCAACCGCACGACCACCGCGCCACAAGGAAGTGATATCAAACCTAAAACCAGAGGATTGAACCATGAAACCCAAAATGAAACCCTAGTCACGAAGCCCTAGCTTCTATAAATTTGGGGATTCAAGAAAAAAAAAGATAAATCTCAAGGAAAAGGAGAGAACTAGAAGGATAGTCACTTACTTGAGAAAACTGGACGTTTTTAGAAACCAGAGAAGTTAGGCCCTAATTCGCGACAGATGAGATCTCCAAAGAGGGGGAAACGAAGCTGGGGGTGCGGCCAGGTACAGTGGGAGAAGGTGAGAGGTGGAATCACCGAAAAAGAATAAAAATTGAATATTTTATGAAATAATTACAAAACAATTTTAAAACTGGAAATGGGCTTTCGGGTTGGCCCAATACCTAACTTGATCACCCAAATCCAAGATTCAAATGAATTTTTAAGGGGGCCAAAATTCATTGGTGGTTTTAATAGTTAAATTAAGGTAATTTTGGAAGTTTAATGAGTTAAAAATGTTGAAAAACGTGGGAGTTATTAAAAAAACAAAATTTATTGTCAAAACTGGAAATGGGCTCTCGAGTTGACCCAAATTATGGAAACCCACCATTTCCTTCAAAAATGCATTGAAAACCCCCAAAAAAGCAATAATGTAAATTAAATACAAAAATACCTTTAAAATATGTCATGTATGTGACATGAGGTTCCACTAACCTTAGTTGAAATCCCCAATACACAAAATTTTGTAAATAAATATCAAGTTCTTACTTAACATTGGGGGAACATTTACCTTTTAATAAATCACAACCGGTCAATACAAAATAAAAATAAAAACAACCAAACCAAACTATATGATGCACAAAGTATAAATAGTACAACCCAAATGAAATAACAACAAAATGACAATATCATAGTAATATAAAAAATTTACAATGAGGAAACTGATAAAACACTAGAAGACATTTCGACACAGTAACACTAATTCTTAATTACTGTAAACACTCCATAATATAACTCCAAGAACCAGCCACTATTCTATAAATTCATTTTCATGATGCCCTAATAGATAAATAAGAGTCCCTAACATTACCTATTACATGAATAAAAATGTTTTCATACACGCCAAAGTGCATATACAGGGGTTATTAATCATACCCAATAGTATTTCCCCAAGATAATTCCCATATCACATCACTAGGACAAGAACAAGTTAAATAATAGTTCAAAATATCCTTTAAAATAAAAGATAGAAACATCAAAGTAGTTAACCAAATTAAAAACATTTAAATTTAAAGAAAAAAATATTCATTAATCATACTTGGCTTACACATTTCACATTCACACACACACACACACACATTCCTATAAAGTGATAGTCTCATACTCATGATAGATTACTCATTGATCTTCAAATTCCTCCCTAGGTGAACATTCTCTAGGTGCCTCTAGTCTAGAACCTTATTCCAATTCCATAATGTCAAGTTCTTGTCCAATGAAATTATAAACACACACCTCCCATTGATTCCAAGTTCACACAACAATTCTATTATTGAATCAATAATTATTTTCAAATAATTTAATCAAATTTCTTTCATGCATCATCTCAAATTCACAATATGGAACATTGAAAAAAATAGATTTTCCAAAAACCATTCAAATCCAAGTTTTTGAATTATCAAGAAACGGGGTTTCCAAAATAAATAAACATGTTTTTTTAAAAAAATTAAAACAATAAATTTAAATATATAATCCTTTAAGTTGTATAATAAGGTATAAGAAAGAGATAATCCACCTACCTCACAACAGGTGATGAAAACGAAGAACTACACAAAGAAACCTCTTTATCCAAGATCAAAATTTCATTACATCAATATATCCAATTAATATCTCATAAAAACACATCATATATCATAGATTTATCCATAACATATCAAATATAATTTTCCATTTAAAGGAAAACAAGTAGATCTAGTAAGAAGAAATGGGGAGAGAAAAGGGCTCTAACCTTCAATCTCCTAGATCCAGAAAAAAATAGATTCATTGAAATTAGGTTCCAGGGGGAGAGGAGATGCAATGAATTCCAAAATGAATCCTAAAGTTTGAGATCATCATCCAACATGAGAGAAAATAGAGTTTTTTGGAGAAAAAAGAAATAAAAATCAATTTTATGATGTATTAATTCACATCACACAGTTAGGAAGCACAATTTAACAAATTGGGTGCCAACTATGTGAGTAATACTTGACAACACTCAAGTGGCCACATGGTTGTTTCACACAGTTTGAAAAACGATGTTCCAACCATGTGAAATGCATTTATCCCAAAAATGTACATATAGCACGGTTTGTCGAAAGGTTTTCTAAATGGTGTGTCTTCCCAGTAACTCCCATAATATTTTTCACAGTTTCTTGGAGGACATACACTATTTCCCATAACCATGCTCAAACTGTGCACTATTAAAAACACTTCTAGAAAAAATCAAAACCATCCAAAAAATCCCATAACTCAACCCAAAAATATATAACTTCAAAATAAAAAATAAAAGGTTGTATTACATCATGTCACGAACCAGCCTGGGTCGACCCTGAACCGGTCACCCGAGCAAGCCCGCGACATGGCGCGAGTGGCATTCCCGATCCCCACGGGCTGGCAACTAGTGCTGGGAATCAAAACAAGACAAGTGGGAACGATTTCGCCCAAAAAAAATAAATAAAACATTGGAAAAGTAGAAGAACGCAAAGTCGATAAATGACCCCGAAAAGAAAGAACGAACAACGAGACACACTAACCTGGTCTCGACCAAAAATCCTCGCAACTCTGAGAGTCCCTCACCAGTCCACAACCAACTCTCGCCCACGGCGGGCAAGCTCGAACCAAACCTGCTGCAAAACTAAAAACAAGAAAACACTATAGGCATGAGTATTAAAACTCAGTAGGTAGGCCCGACTAATTCTATTCCCAATGCACATACCATTAAATAAAGAATCTATCAATTTAAGGTTTGACCTAAATTATATAAAATATTGGTTTTCACACTCACTTTCATTTCTAAAACATGTAACAGTCCATTGCCCTTTTTAATTTAAGAACCAGTTTAGTGTTTGGAAGAAACAAATGTATTGCATTTTAAAACACTTTTTCGAACAATTTAGAAATCCAAATTTTAGTTGTTGGTCAAATGGAAAACAACACACAACACACAACACACACTAAGGGAAATGGAAAAAGTGGCACATGGGGCCAGCAACCAAACTAGACCTCTCAATCACCCGCCACATACAAATAAACACTAAAAGAAATATGGGTCGAACCTAGGAGATCATGAACAATCCAGAACATATTATACATCTAACTCATCCTGAAGGCATGCCCTAACTCGATGACGTCATAACGCCCATACTACTACCCGGTATAGCCCTACATGGCCTAACTGAGGGGTCCAATCCCCATAGCAGCAATAACTCAGTATTCCCCTACTATGGGGCCACTAGCCAGTGCGTGGTCTAAACTAGTGCAACAATCGTTCTCAAAAGATTCACTCACTATACCGGGTTCCCATGTCAACACATATAATAAAGGAGAGGTGAATCAACATTGTCAAACAATCAGTCACGATGCACAAACATCACATTACGCTCATGCAATCAGCGCACACCAAAGATCACCCCTGAATGGGTTTTCCAAAATAATTTATTTTATTAAAGTGCCAAGCGGGCCTTCACCAATTTTAAATCAAAACCTCATTTCTTGAGAAAACCCAAAACACTTGTTCAAAAGAAATCATTTATCTTTAAAACTAGAAGTACATCTGAAATTCCATGGATTATGTTTAAAGGCCAAATAGGAATTCTCTCAATACTGGGTGTTCGCTCGTCAAGAAAATATTTCAAGTGTTTGTTATAAAATAAACAGCTCTTTTCACACCAAATAACCATTTAAAAATTAATTATTTATATTATTTATCATTCATTAAAAGTTAATAAAACAACAAGCAATTAATAAATTCTATATCTAATGGTAAGTGCAGTGGGGACCTACCTCGACTCACCGCTTGATCGTGACAACACGACTCGCTTCGCATTTGCGCATAAGCACGCACAACCCGATAACCGCAGTGTCGCAGACTTCCGCTGACGACACGCTGCAACAACCGTAGGACATTTAAAACCAGAAACCTTTACCCAACTCAAACAAGATAAATTTCCATCCTTAATAATTATTTACTAAAACATTTTAAAAATTTATAAATAAAAATTTAAAGACCATTTCCATGGATAAACAAAACACTTGAAAATTTATTAAACTATTTTCAAAATATTTCACATGACTTTAAATGTCAATAAATCCACTCAAAACATCCTTTTCAAACCAAACGCACCTTCTCACAACACCAAACCACCTTCCAGACATGTTTCACACCATTAATATAATTTAATAAACCGTTTAAACAAAATTTATAAAACAATTCCTGAGAGGTATCACAAGACTTTACACAATACCAAAATAGAATACACCGCACATCAACACCAAATCAAAACACAAACCCAACCAGAACAAAGAATGAAACAACAAAACCAAACCAAAACACAATACACAACAATTCATTCAAAAACATGCTTTATGACCAAACACACCCCAAAAACATATCAAAATAGAATCTGCAACTTTAGTAATATTTCATAAACCAGTTGCACAATTTACAAAACAATAATTAATAATGCAATAAGAGTTTTCATCCAAGACACACCCCAATTAACATGAAGATGCCACTTTAAAATCAAACGCATAATAAACACGCATAAAAACATTATCCGCACAAACCAAACTAATTAATATACAAGATAGATTAACTAAATGAGAACATTAATCTATCAAACAAGAATTATATGCAGAAACACTAACATTCGGTATAGAAACTTTTCAAACACGGTGCACAAACTCTGCCGCACAAACTCTGCCGCACTTCAATCGCACCGCAAACCAAACAACTAAGCCCTAAAATCAAGCAATCGGACCAAAAATATCACAATTGGACCAAAAAAACATGGAACCCTAACCCCGCAACACTTCCAAAAGGAAGAGAACACCCACCGGTGCAGCACGCACCTACGGTGAGGGAGTGGAAGGCTGAACGAGCAAAAAGAGGGGCTTCAGGAGGTGTGTTGTGTCAGAAAACCGCCAGACAGGGGGAGTCGGGTTCACCCGAGGTGTGCAAAAAAGGGATTAGGGAAGCCAGATGTGGATCTGGTCGGAGCGGGTCACTGTGAGGGGAGGTGCGTTGCACACTCGGAGGAGAATGGGGGGAGGAGGTGGCTGGATGGGGAGGTTGACAGGCTGCACCGGATGGGAGCAGGACCGATGGGTCAATAGCGGCGCACAAGTCAAGTCGGGGAAAGGCGGGGCATGGCCTGATGAAAGTTCGGTAGGAAGGCTGGGCGTGGGACAACGGTGCGCCAAAGAAGTCAAGCGGGGGGAGCGGTCCTGCGAGGAGGTGGAGGGAGAAGTGTAGCTCTTAGGGTTAGGGGTGGGATGATGCGCTGAAACCAGGGGGTGGGGGGGTCTGGCGCGACGGGAAGAGTGGTGAGGATGAAAAAAAATGAAGAGAGAAAATATAAAAAAGAAAAAAAAATGTAAAATAATAATAATAATAATAATAATAAAATAAAACCAAAAGAAAATAGTTAGAGCAACTAAAAAAATTATAAATAATAGAAAAAATAAAACTATTGGTTTTTAATAAAAGACTCACTTAAAATATTAATAACAATAATAATGATAATAATAACCTAATTGAAAAATTAACATACATAATAATAACAATAATAATAATAAGTCTAAAGTAATAATAAAAAAACTAATTGGAAAATAATTGCATTAATTATTCACCTGGACACCGCGCACAGATGAGTGCATGATTGCGGGCACAGTCGTGCGGTTGTGTAATAATAAATTTAATCATAAAACTTTATCTTATTAATGTTGGTCATTACACACGGTCTCACATACAGTCGTGCCCCCTATAAGATCCCAATTTCTTTAAAAAAAGAATAGGTTCAAACTGCAACTCAAAATCAAGACATAAAATAATTAAATTAAAATAAGTGTTAGTTGGGGTGTGACAATTCTCCCCACCATGACACTTTTTGCCCCCAGAAATTCCCAAGAAGACTTGGTTAACCAACGGTTCCAAGAAAGACTGTGAAGATCGGAAGGTATTTTAAACAAAACCTTCATTACTCGAAGACCGAGCATTTAAAACGCTGATGACCTGAAACATCAAAGATCTCAAAACCAGAATCACCAAGAAAAATACCAACAATCAGGGATTAACCTCGAAATAGAACCACAACATGGAACACCCCGACCCCTGACTTAGGGATCACCGGGGCCGCTCGAGATCTCCAAGAACACTCATCAAGCGACCCACTGTCTTAGCTAACCAATTATTATGGACGAGGTCGGGCGGAGGAAAGGCAATGGGTTGCTCTGCCAAGTGCACTTTGAAAACAAAGTCTTCCACAAGCTCATCCTATGGTGGTATCCCCACCATATTAGGATCCTTTTCAAACATCTGTTCTCCAATCCAAGGTGACTCACAAACCCAGACAAAACCTCTAACACTGGCTTGACCCTCTAAGCTCCCTAAGTTGAACCAAACCGACACAAGAGGAGATGTTGGCGGGACCCACAGTGGGTCTCCCCACCATTTTAGAATTTTCCTAACACCACGACACCCGCACTGGAATTCCCAGATTACTTTGAGCGATATAGACTGAACTCTTCATCACGAACCCACCAACATAGGCTAACTCACACAGACGATTCCCACACTGACCAAAACTCAACCACATTGGAGTGTTTTGAAAGCGAAAACCCCTAACCAAGAGACGAACTAGAAAGAAGCCCGTCAATTTCACAAGAAGATGCCACTTTAAAAATCAAACGCATAATAAACACACATAAAAACATTATCTGCACAAACCAAACTAATTAATATACAAGATAGATTAACTAAATGAGAACATTAATCCATCAAACAAGAATTATATGTGGAAACACTAAATTTCGGTATCGAAACTTTGTAAACACGGTGTTCAAACTCTTCCGCACTTCCATCGCACCACAAACCAAACAACTAAGCCCTAAAATCAAGTAATCGGACCAAATATATCACAATTGGACCAAAAAAACATTGAACCCTAACCCCGCAACACTGCCAAAAGGAAGAGAATACCCATCGGTGTAGCATGCACCTATGGCGAGGGAGTGGAAGGTTGGATGAGCCAAAAGACGGACTTCTGGAGGTGTGTTGTTTCAGAAAACCACCGGACAGGGGGAGTCGGGTTCACCTGAGGTGCGCCGAAAAGGGATTAGGGAAGCTGGATGTGGAGCTGGTCGGAGCGGGTTGTTGTGAGGGGAGGTTTGTTGCGCACTCGGAGGAGAAGGGGGGGGGGGGGCAGAGGTGGCTGGATGGGTAGCGCCGGATGGGAGCAGGAACGACGGGTCAACAACGGCGCGCGAGGCAAGTTGGGGAAAGGTGGGGCACTACCCGATGATAGTTCGGTAGGAAGGCTGGGCATGGGACGGCGGTGCGCCGAAGAAGGAAAGTGGGGGGAGCGGTCCTTCGAGGATGTGGAGGGACAAGTGTAGCTCTTAGGGTTAGGTGTGGGTTGATTCGCCGAAACCAGGGGATGGGGGGGGGTCTGGCGCGATGGGAAGAGAGGTGAGGATGAGAAAAAAATGGAAAAAATAAAAAAAAATAAAAGATAAAAAATATAAAATAATAATAATAATAATAATAATAAAACCAAAAGAAAATAGTTATAGTAACTAAAAAAAATTATAAATAATAGAAATAATAAAACTATTGGTTTTTAATAAAAGACTCACTTAAAATATTAATAACAATAATAATGATAATAATAACCTAATTGAAACATTAACTTAAATAATAATAATAATACTAATAATAAATCTAAATTAATAATAAAAAAACCAGTTGGAAAAATAATTGCATTAATTATTCACCTCGACATCGCGTAAGGATGAGCGCATGATCACGGGCACAGTCGTGCAGCCTTGTAATAATAAATTTAATCATAATACTTTATCTTATTAATGTTGGGCATTACACACTGTCGAGCATACAGTCGTGCCCCCTATAAGATCCAAATTTCTTTAAAAAAAACCAGTTCAAACTGCAACTCAAAAGCAAGACATAAAATAATTAAATTAAAAGAAGTTTCAGTCGGGGTGTGACACCTCAAATTGGGGGTGTTACATTCTCCTCACCATTAGGAAATATGTCACCATAAAGGTAGATATTATCAGTGATTTGGAAGAGTTTTGCTCATTTTTCTAGAATCTCTTTCTCATGTTCCCAGGTTTCCTCATGAATTTCACCATGTTTCCATAAAACTCAAACCAATATAATATTTTTTCCATGAAACACTTTATCTTGTCTATCCACGATGCGGATCGACACATGAATAAATATAGCATATTCTTTGAGATCAAAATGATCCCATTGAATCACATGGATAGTATCGGGATGATATTTCCTCAATTTTGATATATGAAAGAAATTATGAACTAAACTAAATCATGACCATAAATACAATCAATATACAAGTTTTCTTTTCAATATTTCAAAAGGTTTGATATACCAGGGAGACAATTTTTCTTTAATACTTAATAAACGATGTCCCGATATTAGAGAGACTTTCAAGAACACATAACCTCCCAAAAAAGGATAAAGGGAAGCATCAATGATCTATATAATATTTTTAATGGATTTAGGATGAAACCATCCTTTTCAAGATCATTTGAAACTTCTCAGTCATCTCATGAATGATGCTAGGTCCCAAAAGTGTAGTTTTTTTAGTCTCTACCCAACAAGGTGGAGATATACAATGATTTCTATACAATGTCTCAAAAAAATTCATCTGTATCATGTTCTGATAATAGTTATTATATAAAAACTTAATTAATGAAAAATTATCCTCCCATGCACCACCAAATTCCATAACACAAGATAAAATCATTTATTACAGTGTTTGAATCGTTTGTTTTGACTACCCATCTATTTGATGATGATGTGTCATTCTTGTTGTCAATTAGGTACCCAAATATTATTGAAATGATTACCAAGTATGAGAGGTAAAATGAGGATCTCAATTAGAGGTGATCAAATCAAAATGAAGTGGGATAACATTGTGAGTCGGTCCATAATCGTCTAGATTAAATCATTATTGTAACAACCGGAGATTTTATGAAAAATATTCTTCTAATTTCATTGATGTCTTCTATTATACAGCACACCAAGTTTATCTTTTACTATATGCAACACCGTATTAGCATGCAGTATACGTAATGCTATTCCTGGATCGTGTTACACACAATTTCATGTTTGTTTTATATTAGTCATTCTACGCAACATTGAGTGTGTATATATATATATATATATATATATTAAATGTATAAATGAAATATGGTTTGATTCTGTTATACGAAACAATGAAGGATTCTTGTACAACACGCAACCCTGACTTGGCTTGCATTACACGGAATCGCGACCTTCCTCGATAGCGTGTGTTGTACTCAATACCGGGTTTTACTAAACAACGATATATTATTATAATAATATTATGAAAAAGCTGTTATGAATAATATTAACTAAATGTTGAATTTTATAACATTATTATTCATCTTACACATTTTCTAGAACATATTATAAGAACAAAATAAATTTTTCAGGTAAAATAAGTATTTTTCAAAAAAATGCAGTTTTGCCACCTTTTGATGGCGCACCCACTCTAAATATAGTTTTTGACATGTTTATAAGTTCAATTTTACAAAATAAAATTATTATTTGGAATCAGGATATAAAATTTTACCTTGGATAAATTTTTCATATTATTCGGATAACTTTCATATTTTAATGAATTGTAAAAACACGCTATATTTTCATTAAAAACAACTTTTTTTCATCGTAATAACTTATGTTGTTAAATTATAATATTGAATGGTTTTAAAGTATAAATGGAATATATTTTTACCATTTAATATAATTTATGTCATTAGGATTGATTTTACATTGAATTCGTAGGTTAAATCAATTCAATCTTTTGCAATGTTTTAATCAAAAACCCATTTTCATTCGACAAAGGGATTAATTTTAATTTAATTTCTGAAACTTCTGTGTATTGAATTGGAAAAAATGGATTCCATATTTGGATTCAGTGGGTCCAAATTATGTTAATAGGCTACTTTTTATTTTTGGGAATTGTGAATAGTAACTACGGTAAATTTTATTTACCATAGTTAAAAGTAAATCGGGTAATTAAGGGTAAATATAATATTATAAAATTTCCCTAACACATGAAAAAATTTTATTGGATGGCTAAAATTAGACCCATATCATCTAAGGGTTGGATTAGATTCATTTTATGGACTTTTGACCATGAAAATAATTTAATTATTATTAAAAGCAAAGAAAGTGACAACATGTCACTCTCTTAAATCATATAAGTATAATAATTTTAATTTAGTTATAAACATCATAAAACTTCAAACATGAATAGTCTACAGAAATATAATAAAATTTTCTACATCATGATAATTTATTTAGAATTTTTAGGGATTAAATAATTGTTATTAATGGTGATACATCAATGATGCAGAAATTATTTATTAAGTGAAAAATCAGTAATATAGTTTTTTATCTAAATAATAATACCCATTAAAAGTCCCAAAAACCTGAAACAAACTTATTGGTAGTATATATCTACAACTAAATCATCCAATTACCTAATATATAACCGTTTGGAGTCTTATAAAATTGATTATGACACTTATATTATTATATTTTAAATGATTCCAAAGTTGTCACCTTCATAATTTAATAAATATAACAATTTAAATATTGTGATTTTAAGATGATAAATTCTAGTAAAAGTATTATTGTGAAATATAATAGATTTATCTTCATAATAGTATTTTATTTTTAATTTTTATGCAACAAATATGTATATTAAATAATTATACAAAAAAGTTGTAGTAATTATTTTATTAAGAGATAAACCAAATAAATGGTTTTAAAAATAATAAAATAAATGTTATATGAACTATTTAATGTTCTCCACTAATTTTATAGATACATATGCACATTTAAGAATATATTAAAGCTTTTATTTTGAACATATCTTCTGTATATATTTTATTTAAATTCAAATAAATTAATGGTGTCAAAATTGACACTATTGTTATTTTATAAAAATAACATATTATAAAATTGTTCAAAAATCACAAAAATATTTACAAATTATAAATTTAAATTTATAAGGTAGAAAATGTTATAAAGTATCCAATTATGGAAAATTCACAACAAATAAGTAATTATTTGTTATAATTTAAAATTTAGAATGTTATTACCACAAATAAAATTAAATTGATTAAATAAGGATAAATCAAGTTGATAATGTTTAAAATAAATTCCTTACATGTCTAAATTTTATTGGTTGATAAGATTACAACCTTATCTCATATAATATTCTAATATGAGTCATTTTTGGAGGTTTGTAAGTGGGTTTTTATTTATTATAAATTAATATTTTTTAGAATTCCAAAGGTGCCCCTCTCCTCCCTTATAAAAGGGCACATCCTCCCTCTCTTCCTCACACCACTTTGAGCTTTCAAGCTCAGCCAACCCCTACCAAATTCTCTTATCCACTTCCCTAGAAACATCCTAAAGGTCCTGGTCTTCTTCAAAGGCCAATTTTAGTGCCCTAAGAGGAGGTCTCAAAGAGGCGCTTCAAAGAAGAGGAGGTTTGGATACATACGAAGCATATCGGACCTAAGGTAAGGGATAATTTTGCAAATCTCATTTTTATCCGAGATTTCTTATTCGTAAGTATTTACTGGGGATATTTCTATCATGTACATGTTTTATAAAAGTTTTTTCATGTATGTTTAAAGCCCTTTTTACCCATTTTTGACTTTTACTACATGGTATGTATGGAATCATTCTTTTATTTATGTTACGAGGTACTTTTTTGACTTTTCCGACAAAAGTACGAGGAGAATGTTATTTTTAACTTATACGGCATGAACTGATTTTTATGGTTTTATAAAGCTTTATTTTCATGAAGCTTCCTCCAAAATATTTCATGACTATTTTAAACAAAAGCCTATTTTTTTAAAATTTCAAGACATTTTGTGAAAAAGAAAATGATTTTGAATAAGAAAGGATATTTTCTTCAAGAATTCATTTCAAGTGTTTTATCAAAACAATTTTCCATCAAATATGACATTATTTCATATGTGTATGTTTCATGTATAATGTCTCTATTATTTACATGGTTTCACTTTTCTTATTATGAAATGATATCCATTTCTTTTATATGGATTATGTGATGATGGGATGATGTTTATGAAACCCATTTTATTTATTGGGTTATTATGAATGATGTATATTTATTTTGTGGCACAAGTAAGAATGATTTCATTATGAGATGGGTGGGACCTATATCTCCCTCAAATGCATTGGGTAAAGATTTATATCTCATGAGATAGACATGGCTGGAATGGCAGGTTAAATCGGTTCAGTAAAACACGACTGAAACGAGGAGTGAACTCGATTCAGAAAGGGACTTTGTCCACTAAGATGGTCTTGGAAGCAATGCCTTGGCTACTATGGAAATCATTACATGTGCTTAATGGATGCCACAATTACATGTTTTATTCCCATGCTATTTTATCATGATTTATGTTCCATTATGATCTATGTCATATGTACTTCCATGTTTTATGTCATTTATCAAGCTTTTGATGTTTAAACATTATGTTCATGTTTTTATGTTCAAATGTATATGGTATGTTTTATTTTATCCATGCTTACCCTTACTGAGCATTTGATCTCACCCTTTTTTATGTTTTCTTTTCCCACAGGATTAAAAGAAAGGTTTCAGGTAAGGAAACAAAAATGGGAAGATCTTTATTGGGAGATGTTGAAGATCTTTCACAATGATTAGAAGATTTTATTCCGAGTTTCCAAAGACACTAAACTATTACAGTCCTTGTGTGTCTATTTTTGTTATGTATTAAGTATTACTCAAAAGAAATGTAATGTCCATGTACGTCAAGCTTCAGGTCTCTACAGTTGGTATCAGAGGAATGGTTTAGTCAACCTTTGGAAACTAGGATGTGGAAACGTTAGTGAGATCCCTAGAGATATTTCTAAGGTATGTCTAGGGATGTCCCTAAGGATAAGTATATGTATAGGATATTGTCCTAGAACTACGGTAACTATCATATAATTTAACCTAAGATGTTAGATATTGAGGGTACTCCCCCTTTACTATTTTGTTTTCCCTAGCATGATTTTGGCCTCTCACACTATTCTTTTTGGGTTTTAGAAAATGGCTGGAAACAGGAAGATTCACGATAATGGAGGATATAACAGACAATGGAATGATATTCTTCATGAGAAACCAAATGAAACTGGATTTGGAAGTCCAAACATCATTATTATGCCGAATCAGCAATCTCATAATATGATCAATAAACTCAAATTTGGTAAGTTTCCTAACTCGGCTAATAAGAGAAAGATGGAGTTTCATGATGATTATATAGGAAAGAACGTTCAATTTCCCCTATGTAAATCATGTGGGAAGAGGCATCAAGGAGAATGTTTCAAAGGAACTGGAAGATGCTTTGGGTGTGGAAAAGAAGGACATAAAGCCAGTAAGTGTAAAGGAAAAGGTTCAGTTAACACCATGGATGAGGATAATGGTATTGCTACGACATAAACAATGGTTAAATGTTTTAAATGTGGAATGTACGAGCATTGTGCAAACCAATTCCCTAACGTAAAGTCTCATGAAGAGAATCAGTATGGTCATATGGGTAATATTTATGTTGATGATGATGAAGAGACTACAAATGATATGTGAGATGAAAGAATTGTTTAAGAAGGTAGTGGAATGATTACATGTTTATAAAATGTAATGTTGTATAAGTAATCTCATGGTACTATGGAATAAATAGACATCTAAGGATTGTTACACTGTTGTCTTTCCTTTAGTTTTGAAAGTGTGTGATGAATGGTACAATTATTTTTTGAAAGTAGATGATATGCGCATAATGAAGGGATAAGGATAAAATTAAATGTTTGATAGTATTCATGAGCTCATGACTGATATAAGGATAAGGTTATATCATGGTTTGAGTATATAGAATTTTTGGATTTTGGTATGTGGAAAGAGTTAACTTTTGACAGCATTCATGTTTTCACTAAGGTTTAATGGGTATTCATTTTTCAAGAGAATACATGATTAAGGTATTCACATGATTGGAATGTGACCAACAAGATAATGGGGGATAAATGATGGTTGGTTGATGACATTTCAAGTAATAGTTTTCTTTATACAATGAGCTTGGACCAAAGTATTTTAGATAAAGATTGGAATGGATTATGTTGGACATAAGATAGTATTGTTTAAAGATAGAACTTTTTCGATATTATTAGTTGGATTTTATAGTAATTTAGTTTTATAAAAAGGACAACCTGCAGGATGGGCGACAGCCCATCGCGTCGGACAAGGTTGTGGGAATCAAACCCAAAATCGAAGTGTGACTGGCCTTTATCGCATACCACTGGCCTACAAGAAGTCCCTGGTTAGTAGAAACTTGTTTTATTATATTAAGTAGTATGATATTTGAAGTATAAGTCCATTTTAGGAACCATATATGATTAATCTCACTATAGATCGACTTATGTATATTTAATAACTTTTTCTAACCATTTGTTTGAGATAGATGGAATGACCTGTCATTCTATCACATGATCTGCTAATATTTCATGAATAACAAATTCAACTTCATTTCTTTAAGAGATGAAGTGGAAATTGTTCAAGGCACGAACAACAGTGAGATTGTACCAAAACAAAGTAAGTATTTATTCTAATTCAAATTCTTCAACTTTAGGGAAATGATCTTGAAAACCAAAAATGTTGTCATAGTGCCCTTATATCCGATGAATCAGATGGTACCCTAGATCATCACAAATTTATGGCTTTGTGATTGTTGTCTTTTTCATAGCCATGTCCTCTACCACTCTCCATCAGAACTTGATGGTTAGATTTTTCTTCCATATCCATATTTTCACCTATGTTATCCTATATGGAAACCCAATGATGAGTTACTTTGGGTAATCGTTTCATTTCATACTATAGTTTTTAAAATTAAGTTTTAGTATTCCTTTTTACGATGTGGGTTTCTATGAATAGTAAATGATTTATAACCCCGACGAATTTCGAGGGAGAAATTCATTTTAAGGGGGGTACAATTTAACACCCCAAGATTTTATGAAAAATATTCTTTTAATTTCATTGATGTCTTCTATTATAAAGCACACCAAGTTTATCTTGTACTATACGCAACACTATATTAGCTTGTAGTATACGCAACGCTATTCTTGGATCGTGTTACACACAATTTCATGTTCATTTTATAATAGTCATTCTACGCAACATTGAGTGTGCATATATATATATATATATATATATATATATATATATATATTCAATGTGTAAATGAAATATGGTTGGATTCTATTATACAAAACAACGAAGGATTCTTGCACAACATGCAACCCTGACTTGGCTTGCATTACACACAATCACGACCTTCCTCGATAGTGTGTGTTGTACGCAATACCAGGTTTTACTAAACAACGATATATTATTATAATATTATTATGAACTAGCCGTTATGAATAGTATTAACTAAATTTTGAATTTTATAACATTATTATTCATCTTACACATTTTCTAGAACATAGTATAAGAACAAAATAAATTTTTCTGGTAAAATAAGTATTTTTCAAAAAAATGCAGTTTTGCCGCCTTTTAATGGCGCACCCACTCTAAATCTAGTTTTTGACATGTTTAGAAGTTAAATTTTACAAAATAAAATTATTCTTTGGAATCAGGATATAAAATTTTACCTTGGATAAATTTTTCATATTATTCTGATAACTTTCATATTTTAATGAATAGTAAAAACACGCTATATTTTCATTAAAAACAACATTTTTCATCGTAATAACTTATGTTGTTAAATTATAATATTGAATGGTTTTAAAGTATAAATATAATATATTTTTACCATTTAATATAATTTATGTCATTAGCATTGATTTTACATTGAATTCGTAGGTTAAATCAATTCAATCTTTTGCAATGTTTTAAACAAAAACCCGTTTTCATTCGACAACAGGATTAATTTTAATTTAATTTCTGAAACTTCTGTGTATTGAATTGGAAAAAATGGATTCCATAATTGGATTCAGTGGGTCCAAATTATGTTAATAGGCTACTTTTTATTTTTGGGAATTATGAATAGTAACTACGGTAAATTTTATTTACCATAGTTAAAAGGAAATCGGGTAATTAAGGGTAAATATAATATTATAAAATTTCCCTAACACATGAAAAAATTTTATTGGATGGCTAAAAGTAGACCCATATCACCTAAGGGTCGGATTAGATTCATTTTATAGACTTTTGACCATGAAAATAATTTAATTATTATTAAAACCAAAGAAAGTGACAATATGTCACTCTCTTAAATCTTATAAGTATAATAATGTTAATTTAGTTATAAACATCATAAAACTTCGAACATGAATAGTTTCCAGAAATCTAATATAATTATCTACATCATGATAATTTATTTAGAATTTTTAGGGATTAAATAATTGTCATTAATGGTGATACATCAATGATGAATAAATTATTTATTAAGTGAAAAATCAGTAATATAGTTTTTATTGAAATAATAATACCCATTAAAAGTCCCACAAACCTGAACAAAACTTATTGGTAGTATATATCTACAACTTAATCATCCAATTACCTAATATATAACCTTTTTGAGTCTTATAAAAGTGATTATGACACTTATATTATTTTATTTTAAATTATGCCAAAGTTTTCACCTTCATAATTTAATAAATATAACAATTTAAATATTGTGATTTTAAGATGATAAATTATAGTAAAAGTATTATTATGAAAGATAATAGATGTATATTCATCATAGTATTTTATTTTTAATATTTATGCAACAAATAAGTATATTAAATTATTATACAAAAATGTTGTAGTAGTTATTTTATTAAGAGATAAACCAAATAAATGGTTTTAAAAATAATAAAATAAATATTATATGAACTATTTAATGTTCTCCACTAATTTTCTAGACACATATGACCATTTAAGAATATATTAAAGCTTTTAGTTCGAACATATATTCTGTATATATTTTATTTAAATTCAAATAAATGAATGGTGTCAAAATTGACACTATTGTTATTTTATAAAAATAACATATTATAAAATTGTTCAAAAATCACAAAAATATTTACAAATTATAAATTTAAATTTATAAGGTAGAAAATGTTATAAAGTATCCAATTATGGAAAATTCACAACAAATAAGTAATTATTTTTTAGAATTTAAAATTTATAATGTTATTACCACAAATAAAATAAAATTGATAAAATAAGGATAAATCAAGTTGATAATGTCTAAAATAAATTCCTAACATGTCTAAATTTTATTGGTTGATAATATTACAACCCTATATCATCTAATATTTGAATATGAGTCATTTTTGGAGGTTTTTAAGTTGGGTTTGATTTATTATAAATTAATATTTTTTAGAATTCCAAAGGTTCCCCTCTCCTCCCTTATAAAAGGGCACCTCCTCCCTCTCTTCCTCACACAACTTTGAGATTTCAAGCTCAGCCAAACCCTACCAAATTATATTCTCCACTTCCCTAGAAACATCCTATAGGTCCTGGTCTTCTTCAAAGACCAATTTTAGTGCCCTAATAGGAGGTCTCAAAGAGGCGCTTCAAAGAAGAGGAAGTTTGGATACGTACGAAGAATATCGGACCTAAGGTATGGGATAATTTTGAAAATATCATTTTTATCCGAGATTGCTTATTCGTTAGTATTTACTAGGGATATTTCTATCATTTCCATGTTTTATAAAAGTGTTTTCATGTATGTTTAAATTCCTTTTTACCCATTTTTGACTTTTACTACATGGTATGTATGGAATCTTTCTTTTATTTACGATACGAGGTACTTTTTTGACTTTTCCAACAAAAGTACGAGAAGAATGTTATTTTTAACTTATACGGCGTGAACGGTTTTTTACAGTTTTATAAAGCCTTATTTTCATGAAGCATCATCCAAAATATTTCATGACTATTTTAAACAAAATCTTATTTTTTAAAAATTTCAAGACATTTTGTGAAAAAGAAAATGATTTTGAATAAGAAAGGATATTTTCCTCAAAAAATTCATTTCAAGTGTTTTATAAAAAACATTTTCCATCTAAGATGACATTATTTCATATGTGTATGTTTCATGTATAATGTCTCTATGATTTACATGGTTTCACTTTTCTTATTATGAAATGATATCCATTTCTTTTATATGGATTATGTGATGATGAGATGATGTTTATGAAACCCATTTTATTTATTGGGTTATTATGAATAAAGTATGTTTATTTTGTGGAACAAGTAATAATGATTTCATTATGAGATGGGTGGGACCTATATCTCCATCCAATGCATTGGGTAATGATTTATATCTCATGAGATAGACATGTTTGGAACGGCAGGTTAAACCGGTTCAGTAAAACAGGACTGAAACGAGGAGTGAACTAAATTCAGAAAGGGACTTTGTCCACTAAGATGGTCTTGGCAGCAATGCCTTGGCTACTATGGAAATCATTACATGTGCTTAATGGATTCCACAATTACATGTTTTATTCCCATGATATTTTATCATGATTTATGTTCCATTATGATCTATGCCATATGTACTTCCATGTTTTATGTCATTACTCAAGCTTTTGATGTTTAAAAATTATGTTCATGTTTTTATGTTCAAATGTATATGGTATGTTTTATTTTATCCATGCTTACCCTTACTGATAATTTGAGCTCACCCTTGTTTATGTTTTCTTTTCCCCCAGGATTAAAAGAAAGGTTTTAGGTAAGGAAACAAAAATGGGAATATTTTTATTGGGAGATGTTCAAGATCTTTCACCACGATTAGAAGATTTTATTCCGAGTTTCCAAAGACACTAAACTATTATGGTCCTTGTGTGTCTATTTTTGTAATGTATTAAGTATTCTGCAAAAGAAATGTAATGTCCATGTACATCAATCTTCAGTTATCTACAATTATTATAAATAGATATTGGTAAAACCATGAAAAAATACATAGATTTCTATTTCTATTTCTATATGGATATAGGTAAAGATTATAGTATTTCAGCAAGATGTTGATGATCATCCTTGACCTACTGACAGGTTTTGAATTTCATCACATAATCAGCCACATTTCATTTCATACTTGACCACCAAAAATGGATTCATAGATCCTTGTATATATTCTGGTTTCCATGAGAAATTAACCACTTATAATCATGATAGTAAAAAAAGTATTTATTCTTGAAAAGATGATGGAATGAAAATTTAATCATAAAAATTAAACATGGTGTTCATATCTTTCTACCATCCATAAATGGTCTCCCCACTATTAAGTTTTGACCTAATGGTAAGTCAACCAGGATCCAGTCTTTAAGAAACCATAATTTTCTCAAAAATATCAAATATGAGAGTCACTTGAAATAATATTGTGGCTTCATTCTAATTAGATAAATCCAAATTCATATTAGTAATCATATTCATCAATTATCACTGATCACAATCTTCTTTGGAAAATTGATTATATGACTTTAGACTTAAATCATATGCTAAAAAATTATTTTCTAGGTGTATAAACCAATTCAAATTTTAACATCAAGATATATTCCATCCATTTACTTTATACAAAGTTATAATCCCTTTGTAAAATTATTTATTTATAAATTTTATGGCATATAAACACACTGATCTTCTCTCTAAAGAGTTAATGACGCCATTTTTTAGAATCATGAATCTATGTAGGCAATTCCAATTCATGTGTTGGATGATTCTTTTCATGAATTCTTAATTGTTGAAATCCGTAAGTTGTGACATGATCTCCTTACATGAGTACATAGCTGAGTCTAGATCCAGATATATCACAATAGACCACATAAACATTACAGAGTTATGGAAAGATAAGAATTGGTGATGAAGTGATCCTAGCCATAAGTTACAAAATGGATCGTTGATAATCCTCATTATAGTGGATTGTATTGCCTTTTCTCATGAGTGTTTTCATTGGTGATGTGAGAAGTGAGATGTCCCAAATGAAGTGATGATAGTAACCAGATAACCCCAAAAATATGTGTATCTTAAAGAAATTATTTAGAAGTTTCCAAGAGACAAAAGCTTATATATTTTCAAGGGCCACTGATATTCCTTTATCAAAAATTACATGGCCAAGGAAATGAAATTATTTTGTCTAAAAATCACATTTAGAGAATTTTTTATATAACTAGTGCTTTCAAAAAATGTTTAACACAATATCTAAATTTACTTCATGGTATTTTAAAGTTTGATAATGCACCAGAATATCATCCAAAAATACTAAAATAGAGTCTATGTACCATAGAAAAATATAACTCATCAATTCCATGAAACATTCTGGTGTATTTATAAGACTAAAGGGCCTGACCAGATATTCATAATGACTATAATGACTCTTGAAAGCTGTTTTTTGAATATATTCTCCCCTAACCTAGAGTTAGTGATACCCGAACCATAGATCAATTTTAGAGAACCATTGGTCTCCTTTAAATTAATCAAAAAGATCACTAATTCATAAAATAATATATTTATTCTTTATCATAATCTGATTCAATTTATGATAATCAATAAAGAGTTGAAATGAATCAAATAACTTCTTGAAAAGAAGAACTAGAGTATCCCAATATGTTGTACTTGGTCTTATGAACCCTTTACTTTCTAATTCCTCTAACTGGACCTTTAATTCTGTTGGTTTCATTCAATTCAATGGAAGTAAAATAGTATTTTTTTTCTAATAGAAGATCAATTGAAAATTATACTTACCTTTCAGGTGGAAAATTGATGACATTTTAGAGAAATAAATCAGGATACTGATACAAAATAATTGGAAATTTTAAAGTCTTATTTATAGAATTAGTACCCAAAGTGACCACTACTAATTGAAAAGAAATAGTTCTAACCATTAGTGTTAAAATTACTTCTTTATTAGAATTCACATACCCTTTTTCTTTATATAGTTGTATTGTTCCATAAAGATATGTAAAGTTTACTCATCATGAATAAAAATAAATATGGGCCTTGAAAACAACTAAATGATTCATTCCTAAGATTAATTCAAAAATATCTATGCCAAAAACAGAAAATTCCCAAACAAACTGGACTCCATCAATGGTTATAGAACAAGATACACATTTAAATCCTGAAAATCTAATTTCCTAAGAGGTTTTTGGATACTTATCATGTGTGGAATCATATTTATATGCAAACCTATTTGTTTAATGACACATGAGGGAAAAAATATTGTGATTCCCCAATATCAAATAAGACATTCATAAGAATTGAGTTACGTATAATGATAACTTGTACAGTTGAAGGACCTGATTGATCCTATATGATCATCTTATCATCACCATATAATCGATTACATGCTCCCCATTGTTCCTTACTTCCTCACATTGGTTGAATCATCTCTGAGGAAAATAAATTTTTTAACATGATCTTCTAGTCGAAGAATAAGATGTATGTGACACATGAGATTTATTTTCAACAAATAACTCTATAGCATTAAGTATATAACAGTAAATATGTTCCATCTTATTACAGTTGTGACATGCTTTAGGTGGTGTCATATAGTCTCACTTCTTATACTCTAACGAACCACATTTAAAACATATGAATTTTCCACTTGGGTATAGAGGAAATTTTACTAATCTATTGGTTTTATTTTGTGATGCTCTACCACCTTAGAAGTAGGTGTCCCCCATCCTCTTGTTCCTAGCATTATATTTCCAATATGTACCCGCATAGACAAATTTACATCCTCCAGTATGATTCCCAGTAATATCTATTTCTTCCATTTTCACTCTATTAACCATGTCTGTATAATTAGTAATGCATAGCATGGAAATCTTAGAACAAATTTATAGTCACATTCCAGACTCAGATATGAATTCCTTCAAGGATGTGTTAGCAACTACTTATGGAGAAAAATGAAATATGTTTAAAAAATTAGCTTCATATTCCATCACTAATATATTTTCTTACTTCAGGCTAAAGAGGCATATCATTATATCAATCTTGAAGGTATATGGGTATAATTTTTTGTTGAACAGTTATTTAAATCCCTCCCACATAAGTCCTTGGTCAAATTTAACTTCAATAGCTAAATCCCACTATTGGAATGAAAGATCCTCCATTATGTAGACTACTAAATTGAACTTTAGATAAGTTGAGGTTCCAATGAAATCAAAGATCCAATTAATTTTGTTAATCCATGCTTCTTTCTTTTTAGGTTTTAAATCCCCCGAAAGATTGGTCAATTTTATTTCTGAAATTTCATAGAATGATTTGTTTTTCATAGTTCATCATTTTGATTTCTCTTATCAATAGCTTGAAAATATTGAATAATGATATGAACAACATATCAGTTCACTTATGGTTTAGGTGTAAACATGTTCTCTACAACTTATTCTTACAGGTTTCTAGGTCATCTAACCATTGTCATTTCTATATAATCATAATAACAAAACACCCCTTAATCATCACTCATTAGTAAACTGAAGGCTTAGAATATTCCAAATCATTAATATCAATAATCATTATAATAAATTTCCAAAAATATCCAACATAATATGAACAATTAATTCCTAGTGGGAAGTCTCATTACTCATTAATGATATGATACCCTCATAAGTAAAATCCACAACGATGAGATAACAACACACCTAGAAGTGTTTTAAAATCAGTTTTATACCCATCCACCCTCGTAACTTGAATTCCACCATAAATAGTGTCACTAACCCGTCTGAGTCGACCCTAAACCGGTCACCCAGGCTAGCCTACGACAAGTCCCGAGAGGCGTTCCCAATCCTCCCGGGATGGCGACAAGCACCAAGGGCATCAATAGAGTACACAAGGGAACAATTTTTCCCATATATGAATAATCAAACAAATAGAGAAAAGAAACGGGAAACCCAAAATACATTTATATAAAAATTGAACTGAACATTATTTTTACAGGAAACTAATAGTAAAACTAAGCCAACAACTCACCTGAACAAACCCGATAACCAAACTAACTCCATGTGACCCTACTGTTCACTCTCAAAAAAAATGATCACAGGTCGCCCAAGGCGATCGAACTCAAGCTGAAACTAGCACAAGGGATAAAAAGAGAAGAAGAATATATGCAAGAGTATTAAAACTCAGTAGGTTATCCTGATATTCTATTCCCAATTCACATCCTTTAAAATAAAATAAACATCAATTTTAAGTTTTAAATAAAATATATAAAGGTATGTTTTCCAAATGATTCCCCAAGATATATAAAAAAAATTACCAGACAAAAACTTGCTTGTTTTATAAACAAGAATTCTAGTAACAATTTTCAAAGAGGTGAAACTTAGAAATGAAAATAGTTTTCAAGAGGGTTGTTTTAAAGAATTTAAACTTTTAAATAAATCACACACAAAACTGAATTTACCAAACATATGATAACCCTGCTTTTTATTACAACTTAAACATGATTCATTACATAAAAATTCACTTGATACAATAAAGAAGATAGAGAGGTTTAGTGTCCTTGGGGCTTAGGATCATTACATAAAAACTTAAAACATGAAATACAATATCTCTATTGAAAACTTCCTTTATATAACCACTACATTCCCTCATACTTAGCATTGCATGGGATAACCTGAGGACATGCATAAGAAAAGGGTGAGCTATAAAGCCCAGTAAGGGTGTACACATGGAATAACATGAGTAGTACAATACATGTTAGACAATAGGCATATCAATAGATCATAAAAGAAACATGAACATAAAGGCATGATAAAGCATGATAATCATAACATGGAAATGTGGCAACAACACTTAACATGGAATTAGCATGAGCCAAGGCTCATTGCACATAAAGCATGAGTAAACCCTCATTGCACATGAAGCATGATTAAACCCTAATTTCACTTGAATTATCATGATTCAACACTCATTGGACATGACGTATCATGATACTATACTTTACACAATGCATTGAAGCGCTATCAGGGCGCACCCTTCTTAAACATTTCATTTCATGCATAAGTGTGCCACATGGATCATAAAACATGGATTCATAAAACATAATAATGTATTCCACGATAAAGGAATATGGAATTAATACATGAAACTTTACAATAAATAAGTAAATTTGCATAAATGTGAATACCCTTTATGGAGAAATGAGCATGGTATTCACTACACAATGACATTGGCTTAGAAAATCGGTGCGATTTCGGCAGCATAACGGCGTGACATAAGAATTCATAAAAAAGGTTGATGAGAGAGAAAGGGGTTCCTCATCATATTTACATTTAATGGAATTTAAGGAGGTTAAATAGATACATGTCCCAACAATTGTAATGGAATTTAGTTTCATGATACAAAAGTATTACTTGAATGTAAATGAGGAGAGAGAATTTCCTTTCGGAATTTCGGAATAGTAACGGGTGTACATGGGAGGCATTAAATGAGAGAGAAAGGGGTATCCCATCATTAAAACATAAAGAGGGAAGTATGAGGGAGGTTCAAAACCATACCCCAACATTCATAATTGAAATTAAATGGGCAATACAACTTAATGAAAATTGACAAAAATGAGAAAGGAAGAAAAAATCCTTACTTGGAAGTGTGCTTCCAAAGGCTAGAGAGAGGCTTGTGAGAGGATTCTTGGGAGCTTGGCACACCTTGGGAGGATTATAGAGAGAGTAGGGCAGAGGTTGGACGAACTAAAAGGGCTTTGAGTGCGGAGGAAGTGGGAGCTTGGGTGGGTTTATATAGGAAAGGTGAGAGAATTCTTTATTATTTAGGTTTGGGACCCCTTATATTAAATTAATCCAAACCAAAAACCATCCCATGGTGTTTGCCCATGGTTTTCGGAAAAGGGAAGAGGAAAAAAATATTTTATAAGTCCAAAGTCCGAACTTATTAAAATAATATGGTTGCTTATGTGGAGGTGAGTCACACTCCCATGGAAATTAATTTAAAAAGGCAAAGTGTTGAATAAGTCTTGAGGGGTCCATTAATGCTTTGAAAAATAAGTCAAACAAACCCAAAATAAATTTATTTTAATGTTAAAACATATATTTGCCGAAAATAAGGATTATAGTATTTTATTACATCACTATTGGTTCATTATGATGTCATAAAACATATTATATATTTAAACGGTATTTAATTTTTACCCAAAAATTTGACTGTCTCAGAAAATTATGAAAAAATCACTGTTGGATAATTTCGACATCATGATTCCAAAAATAAAATTTATTTTATCTAAATAATTTTCTAAATTTTTTAATTTTCACTTTTAAAATAAAAACCGACATTTATCGAAAATTCACGGGTTTTGACAAAAATGGCTTTCAAACCTTAATAAAAATTTTAATTGCATTCATAAAATTATAAGATCATTTATATTTAATAAAAAATTAATTTATTAATATTATTATTATTTTATTAAAAAATTATCTAATTCAAAAATCCCTTAATTTAATAAAATATATTTCTTAATTAAATAATAACTCAAAACACCATTTGTACTTTAAAAACTATTTACAATGTATCAAAAATGACTAGAAATTATATTCATTATTATATAAAAAATTAATGTACATGAACATAGTACTACTTATTTGTTACATAACCCCTTAAAACAGCCGCATAAGACCTAAGGGTAAGGTGTGCAATGGTGACAGACTCTTGGGTGGCTCGGATAACATCGCTCGAGTGGTAATCTCTATCAACTTCCACTTTTCCCGTAAATAGTCCCGTTCGAGCTTGGCATGGTGAAGCTCAGCTTGGGATTGGTCAAGGGCGAAGCCCAAGGATGCCACCTCTTTTTCGAGCTCTGACAGATGGGCTTCGTATGGGGAAATTCTACTGAATGAGGCCATCACTTCTTTTTTCTGAGTAAATTGGATTTGCTAAGGTCCTATATTTATAATAATCATGTGATCACTGTTCAACGGCTATATTAACAACGGTCAAAATTCTTAACATAAAACCAAAGAATTTGACATCTTATAAAAACATTTTTCATAAAGATTCATTTAACTAGATCAAGAGGGATTTTCCATTAATGAAACTTTCGGTCGTTACAATATTCCCCCCTTAAGAAATTTCGACCTCGAAATTTTCCTTTTCCCACACTAAAGAAAATGTGGGTAACTCAGCTTCATCATATCCTTAGATTCCCAAGTCTCTTCTTCAAACTTGTGGTTTCTCCAAACACCTTGACGAGGGGCATTGTCTTATTTCATAGAACTTTTTCTCTACGATCTAATATCTTCATTGGTTGCTCCTCATAAGAAAGATCATCTTCCAATTGTACCACCTCAGAAGAGATTACATGTGAAGGCTCCGGTATGTACTTCCTTAAGAGGGATACATGAAAGACATCATGTACTTTGGCCACAGTAGGTGGAAGTGATAGTCTATAGGCCACAACCCCAACACGATCAAGAACCTCGAAGGGGCCGATGTACCTTGGACTTAACTTCCCTTTCTTTCCAAACCTCATGACCTTTTTTCATGGAGATATGCATAGAAACACCATGTCTCCAAATTTAAACTCAAGGTCTCATCGATGATTATCTTCATAACTCTTTTGTCGACTCTGGGCTACCTTGATATGCTGCTGAATGGTTTTCACCTTCTCCACCATTTCTTTGACCATTTCTGGTCAAACCAGCTTACGTTCACCGACCTCATCCCAACATGCCGGTGTTCTGCACCTTTTCCCATATAGGGCTTCATATGGTTCCATTTGGAAGCTTTAGTGGAAACTGTTATTATAAGAGAACTCAACCAGAGAAATATGTTGATCCCATCCTCATTTAAAGTCTATTGAGCATGCTCTCAACATGTCCTCAAGTGTTTGGATAGTCCGCTCGGATTGGCCATCAGTTTGAGGATGATAGGCCATACTGAAGTTCAGTTAAGTATTCAGAGTATGTTGAAGACTCTTCCAAAACTTAGAGGTGAATCTTGGATCTCGGTTAGACACAATAGATAGTGGTACTCCATGCAACCTTACCACTTCCCTGATATATATCCGTTCTAGTTGATCTAATGAGAAATCCTCCTGAATAGAAATGAAGTGTGCAGTCTTTGTTATACGATCCACAACAACCAAGATTGCATTATTGCCTTTGGATGTCCTTGGAAGTCCAATGACAAAGTCTATGGTGATGTTCTCCCATTTCCATTCTGGTATGGGAAATGGTTGCATCATCCCCTTAGACTTCTGACTCTCTGTCTTCACTTGCTGACACACCAGGCACTTTGATGTATATTCAGTGATCTCCTTCTTCATATTATCCCACCAAAAGTTTTCTCGGAGATCTTGATACATCTTTGTGCTCCCTGGGTGAATAGATAAATTTGAACTATGTGCATCATCTAAAATATCCTTCTTCAGATCCGGACTTTATGGAACACATAGTCTTTTCCCAAACTGCACAATTCCTTCTTCATTAACATTAAACTCCGAGGATTTCCCATTTTTGATAGCTTCCACTTTTTCTTGAATTCCCACATCATCCTTTTGAGCATCCTTTAACCTTTACAAAAGAGATGGTTGATCAATAATTTGTGAAAGTATTGATGATGTTCCCTTCTTTATGATTCCCACGTCCATCTTCATCAAGTCTAAGAAGATTGGATCCTTCTCAATTCTCATCATTGATAGAATCGCTAGATCCTTTCTACTTAGGGCATCTTCCACCTTGTTCACTTTCCCAGGGTGGTAATGTATTGAACAGTCATAATCCTTGATGAGCTCTATCCATCTTCTCTGGCGCATATTAAGCTCTTTCTGTGTGAATATATATTTAAGACTCTTGTGGTCGGTATATATCTCACATTTCTTTCCATAGAGATAATGCTGCCAGATTTTCAAGGCAAAGATCACAGCCGCCAACTCTAGATCATGCGTTGGATAGTTTCTCTCATGGATTTTCAACTGCCTTGAGTCATAGGATATCACTTTATCATTCTGCATCAACACACAACCTAATCCCTTCTTTGAAGCATCACTGAATACCACAAAAAGTTCCCCACTTGTGGGTAAAGTGAGCACGGGTGCAGTGATAAGCCTCTTTTTCCACTCCTTGAAGCTTTCTTCGCATTCATCACTCCATGAAAAATTTACTCCCTTTCGAGTTATCTTGGTAAGAGGGTTGGACAATCGTGAGAAATTTCTCACAAATCATCGATAATATCCAGGTAACCCCAAGAAGCTACGGATATCCATTACCGATGTTGGCCTCGGCCATCCCTCAATTGCATCTGTTTTGGAGGGGTCCACAGATATTTCATTGCTTGTGATTATATGGCTCAAGAATGAGACCTCCTTCAACCAGAACTCACACTTTCTGTACTTTGCATAGAGATTCTCCTTGCGCAAAGTCTCTAGTACAGTTTTTAAATGCTTTTCATGATCCTCCTTGGTTTTGGAGTATATTAGAATATCATCTATAAAGACTACCAAAAAATTTTCAAGGTAATCTATAAAGAATATATTCATCAAGTCCATGAATATTTCTGTATAATTGGTGTGTCCGAAAGGCATTACTATGAATTCATAGTGCCCATATCTTGTACGAAAAGCAGTTTTGGGGACATCTTCCTTCTTCACCCTTACTTGATAATATCCCGACCCCAAATCCACCTTGGAGAAGTATTGTGCACCACACAGCTGATCAAACAAGTCATAGATTCTTGGGAGAGGATACTTGTTCTTTATCGTGATTTTTTTAAGTTCGCGATAATCGATGCAAAGCCGCATTGACCCATCATTCTCCTTGATGAAGAGGACTGATGCACCCCATGGTGATGCACTTGGGCGTATAAACCCTTTATCCAGATTCTCCTGTAGTTGTTTCTTCATCTCTTCAAGCTCTACAATAGAAATTCTATATGCAGTCTTGGATATTGGTAGTGCCCCAGTTATAAGTTCAATTGATAACTCAACATCTCATCTTAGAGGAAGACCAGGCAGTTCCTCGAGAAACACTTCAGCGAATTCCCTCACAATAGGCATTTCTTCAAGGATGGTTTCTTCCTTGGACTCAATCATCTGAGCCAAATATGCGTGCTCATAAGTTATTTATATCCATGCTTGAGATGATGGAGCTAAATGAGATTCATCTTCCTCCTAACACTTGTAAAGAATTGGGGGTCGATTCTCCATATGGAGTGTGATTTCCCTCTCCCGACAATTTATGTTGGATCTATATAAGGAAAGCCAATCCATGCCAAGAATTGCATAAAATTCCACTAGAGGGAGTATGACGAGGTTCTCTGGGAAATTCAATCCACAGATTATAACAGGGGAGGACTTATATTCATGGGATGCAATGATTTCCCCATTTGTCGTACTCACCGACATCTTTACTTCCATGATTTGTGGTGGTGCTGGGATTGTTCTACTAAACTTTCGAGATATAAAAGAATGCGTAGAACCTGAATAAAAAAGTATGTTCGCTATTCTTGAATGAATAACTAGCGTACCTGTCACCACTTCGTTGTCGGAGTTCACTTCGGCAGAAATGATGGAAAAAGCTCTACCTTGTTGTCTTGGAGGTTGTTTTTTGCCTCCGATAACCCTTGGATTAGGGTGCTGATTAGAAAAATGACATGGTTCTTTGAATTTGTAGCATTGAACAACGCATTGAGGTTCGAACGGAGCGTTCCTCTCCTCTATCGCAGCCGCGGGTCCTTCTTGCCGATAGTTAACAGCTAGGTTCCCTTCTCTTCCACACCTGAAGCATTTTCTCGTCCCCTTAAGGCAATTTTCAGGGTGCTTCTTTCCGCACTTTTGGCAAGTGGGGTGCTGGATCTTCTTAGCACCGTTGGATTTATCCATCGGACCACCAGCATTGAAGTCCACCTTATGCTTCTTGTCCCCATGATATCCCTGTGATTCCCCGATCTCCATTTCTACCTTGAGGGCACATCAGACAATTTCCTCATAGCTTTCGAAGTCACGGATCGCTAATGCTTTCTGCAAGCTAGGCATCAACCCACCAAAGAAGCGGTCGACCTTGCATTCAGGGGTAACGACAAAGCCAGAAGCGTATCGTGCAAGCCTTGTGAAGTTTTCCTCCTACGCTCCAACAGATTCTTTATCTTTTTTCTTGAGGTAAAGGAAGTCCATTTCCATCTTAATCCGGAGGGTGCACGGAAAATATTTATCGAAAAGCATCTTCCGAAAATCCTTTCATTCTAACACCTCGATCTCCTCCTCAGGCTTCATATTTTTTATCAACGTCCAACATTGATGACCTTCACCCTCCATACAATAAGCTTCCAGGAGAACCTTCTCTTGTTCAGAACATTGGAGGATGGAGAATATCTTTTCAATGGAGTTGATCCATTGTTCAGCGATCGTGGGATTGGATGATCCACTAAAAGTAGGAGGCCTTTGTCTCATGAAGCTCTCGATAATTACTTGTTTTTTCTTAGGGGGGGGGTTGAACATTCCTCTTTACCCGTGTTTCTATTCAAAACTTGAGTTAGCTGAGAGAGAAGTGTGACAAAGTTCGCGATTCCCGCTCCCATTGGATTTGGCATCTCATTAGTACAGTCATCACACTGATCTTCACAACGGTTGTTAGCCCGAGTCCTCCTATTAACGGCCATTGGCTGGAATAAAAGGAAAGTTAGGGGTAACACATAAAGGGTAATCCAAAGACAAAAGTTGATGACTTATAAATAAACTTTCATTTCCTTAACTCATGAGTCTATAGGATTCAATCTAGGCTTTTCATGATCTACTTTCTAACATATATTCTTAGGGGAATTTTTTTAATTCCATTAATAAGGGTTCATACTAAGCTTGTGAATTTATAAAAACATATCCCCCGGGAGTGTCGTAACCAAGAGTGCAGCAAGGCCCGTTTTCATGCACCAGTTCCCGTTCGAGTCTAGCTAAAAGCGGTCTTTTCGGGGTTTACCCCTAGGATACATCTGTTCCAAATCCACCTCTACCTGCTCGTATCCAGATAGGGATGTATTTATTTGATAAACCACTTACTCAGCACTTACCAGAACTTAGGGATGTTTTTATTATACTTAGTCTTGTATCTAAGGCTTTACTAGGGTTTCCTAGTCCCAAAAATAACTAAACCTATCCTCTGATGCCAACTATGACAACCCTGCTTTTTATTACAACTTTAACATGATTCATTACATAAAAATTCACTTGATAGAATAAAGAAGATCAAGAGGTTTAGTGTCTTTGGGGCTTAGGATCATTACTTAAAAACTTAAAACATGAAATACAATATCTTTATTGAAAACTTCCTTTATATGACCACTACATTCCCTCGTACTTAGCATTGCATGGGATAACCCGAGGACATGCATAAGAAAAGGGTGAGCTATAAATCCCAATAAGGGAGTACACATGGAATAACATGAGGAGTACAATACATGTTAGAAAATAGGCATCTCAATAGAGCATAAAAGAAACATGAACATAAAGGCATGATAAATCATGATAATCATAACATGGAAATGTGGAAACAACACTTATCATGGAATTAGCATGAGCCAAGGCTCATTGCATATAAAGCATGAGTAAGCCATCATTGCACATGAACACGAGTAAACCCTCATTGCTCTTGAATTAGCATGATTCAACACTCATTTCACATAGCGTATCATGATACTATACTTTACCCAATGCATTGGAGCGCTATAAGGGCACACCCTTCTTAAACTTTTCATTTTATGCATAAGTGTGCCACATGGATCATAAAACATGGATTAATAAAACATAATCATTTATTACACGATAAAGGAATGTGGAATTCATACATGAAAATTTACAATCAATAAGTAAATGTCCATAAAGGTGAATACCCTTGATGGACAAATGGGCATGGTATTCACTACACAATGACATTGGCTTAGAAAATCGGTGTGATTTCGGCAGTGTAACAGCGTGACATAAGAATTAATAAAAAAGGTTGATGAGAGAGAAAGGGGTTTCTAATCATATTTAAATGTAATGGACAGTAAGGAGGTTATATATATACATGTCCCAACAATTGTAATGGAATTTAGTTTCATGATACAAAAGTATTGCTTGAATGTAAATGAGGAGGGAGAAGTTCCTTTCAAAATTTCGGCATAGTAACGGGTGTACATGGGAGGAATTAAATGAGAGATAAAGGGGTATCACATCATTAAAACATAAAGAGGGTAGTATGAGGGAGGTGGGAAACCATACCCCAACATTCACAATTGAAATTAAATGGGCAATACAACTTAAAGAAAATTGACAAAAATGAGAAAGAAAGAAAAAACCCTTACTTGGAAGTGTGCTTCCAAAGGATAGAGAGAGGCTTGTGAGAGGATTCTTGGGAGCTTGGGCACCTTGGGAGGATTCTATAGAGAGTAGGGAAGAGTTTGGACGAACTCCAAGGGCTTTAAGTGAGGATTGAGTGGGAGCTTTGGTGGGTTTATATAGGAGAGGTGAGGGAATTCTTTATTATTTAGGTTTGGGACCACTTATATTAAATTAATCCAAACCACAAACCATCCCATGGTTTTGGCCCATGGTTTTTGGAAAAGGGAAGAGGAAAAAAATATTTTATAAGTCCAAATTCCGATCTTCTTAAAATAATAAGGTCGCTTATGTGGAGGTGAGTCACACTCCCATGGAAATTAATTTAAAAAGGAAAAGTGTTGAATAAGTCTTGAGGGGTCCATTAATTCTTTGAAAAATAAGTCAAAAAACACAAAATAACTTTATTTTAATGGTAAAACATATATTGGCCGAAAATATGGATTATAGTATTTTATTACATCACCATTGGGTCATTATGATGTCATAAAACACATTATATATTTAAACGGTATTTAATTTTTACCCAAAAATTTGACTGTCTAAGAAAATTAGGAAAAATTCACTGTTGGATAATTTCGACGTCCTGATTCTAGAAATAACAATTATTTTATCTAAATAATTTTCTAAATATGTTAATTTTCACTTTTAAAAAAAACTGACATTTTTCGAAAATTCACGGGTTTTGACAAAAATGGCTTTCAAACCTTAATAAAAATTATAATTGCATTCATAAAATTATAAGATCATTTATATTTAATAAAAAATTAATTTAATAATATTATTATTATTTTATTAAAATATTATTTAATTCAAAAATCCCTTAATTTAATAAAATATATTTCTTAATTAAATAATAACTAAAAACACCATTTGTACTTTAAAAACTATTTACAATGTATCAAATAATGACTAGAAATTATATTCATTATTATATACAAAAATAATATACATGAACATAGTACTACTTATTTGTTACATAACCCCTTAAAACGACCGCATAAGACCTAAGGGTAAGGTGTGCGATGGTGACAGACTCTTGGGGTGGCTCGGATAACATCATTCGAGTGGTAATCTCTATCAACTTCCACTTTTCCCGTAGACGGTCCCGTTCGAGCTTGACATGGTGAAGCTCAGCTTGGGCTTGGTCAAGGGCAAAGCCCAAGGATGCCACCTCTTTTCCGAGCTCTGACAGATGGGCTTCATATGGGGCAATTCTACTGGATGAGGCCATCACTTCTTTTGTCTGAGTAAATTGGATTTTCTAAGGTCCTATATTTATACTAATCATGTGATTACTGTTCAACGACTATATTAACAACGGTCAAAATTCCTAACATAAAACCAAAGGTGTTGACATCTTATAAAAACATTTTTCATAAAGATTAATTTAACTGGATCAAGAGGGATTTTTCATTAATGAAACTTTGGGTCGTTACAAAACAAACACACTGTATGCCGACATTGAGTACAAAATAGCCAATGAGCACAAGTCATGGGAACACCCCTAGGCACCAGTTAGTTGTGAGCCCTAGGTACCTTGTATCTCGATGAAAGTAACCACAATAAATATCTGTTCTCGTGTACATGACCAAAAGTAGGGAGAATACCCATAACCTAGTTGTTCCCCAACATAATTATCATCATAGTTTATTTAGTGTTGTCATCGTCAAACATGCTACGGGAAACAGGGGCCAAACCCCACACGATCACTAGCATACTAGTACACGCCCTCCCACCTAGATACACGGGATTCCCCTTAGTGCTCAATCAAGCTACACATATTGTCAAATACACATTTCACATCTAAATTCCATTCCCAAACCATAAACACACAAACAAGCAAAAAACTTTCTACACATTTCATTCACAAATCAACAAACCACTAAATATTTTCGTAAAACAATTTCAAGGATTGTATTGAGGCTTTGCACATAAAACTCATTCAAAAACACTCTTTAAATTATAAAAACACATCAAAATCATACCAACCCGTATTTGGAATCCCTAAAAACATTTAATAAAATCATTTCATGGACCATAAAACAATACCAATTGACACAACTTGGTATATACAAGTAAAACACTCATTCTTCATTTTTTAGGAAATGCCAAACGGGCCTTTAAACATTTTCTCAAAACTGACATTTGACAGAGTTATGCATTTCAATTTTATTAAGTAGGTGGTTACACACCATTTAAAGAATAAAATCACATTCATAAATCCCTTAAAACACTCAGGTGACATATTCAAAACATGACCATTTTTATAATAATGTGAAACGGGCCATTTTCTGGAAACTTGGGCCAAAACATGTTGTAAACAAAAAACCATTTGTTTGTAAAAGAAAATAAAAATTTAAAAGCCATAAAAGGATCCCAAAATAATTTTCTTACATGGTACCAATATATTTATAAATCCAAAAAAAATATTTTAAATTGCAGTAGGTACATAAAAGCCAATCGGGAAAATTACTGAACACATGGCATACACTCTTTAAAAAAACAACTTGTGTTAAGAACTTAAAAAGAGATAATACACCATTTTCATGCCATAATGTTATTCAAGATACTGATACATATTTTAAATACCATACACCAAGTGTGGAAGCTCGTGGAATAATTTATCAAACAAGAGGAGTGCACATTTATACCAAAACAACTATATTTTTAACAAAATAAGTCACAAAACATAATTTGCACACAAAACCTTTAGAAAAAATGTTTCACAACAGCACATATCATATAAATAAGGTTATAAAATAATTAAAATGATGAAACTTAAATGATAAAGGCTTTTTCAAGGGATATCCTACCTCAAATCCTTTGCGTAATGGAAACGCACACCCGAAATCACCCGTTGCGGGTTTATAAACCCTAAAACTATGAAGAGCAGACCTAAATGAATATAAAATCCATCAAAACCAATTTTATAATAGAACCCTAGGTTGATCATGACTAAGTTAGACTATAAAACCAAGAAATAATGAAAGGAGGAAGAAGAGGGAGGATAAAGGAGATGGAATCTCACCTTTTCCACAAGAAAAATCTTCGTATTCCATTAGATCTGAAACCCTATAGAAAAGGGAATAGGATGAAACTTCTTGGAGAGTCTCCTAAGGTCTTTAAGAACCAGTTTAATAATATTTGTGTCAAAAAGAGCACGAATTGAATGACTTATGGGAGAAACAATTTACCTTCTCAATTCTGGATGTTTTGAGGAAACCAGAGAACATTTTCCCTAATATACGACCCATATGAGCTCCAAAGAGGGTAAATCGATAATGGGGGTGAGTATAGGGGTATTGGATTCTAGTTTGAGGTGTAATTACCGAATTATATTAAAAATTTAATTAGATATAAAATAAACAAAGTTTTTTTTAAATTGGAAATGGGCACATGGGCTGGCCCAATGCCAAAATAAGTAACCCAAATTCACCATTATTATGAATTTATATGGTGTCCAAAAGGATATTTTGGTTTTAATATTTCAGTATAGGACAAGTGGGAAGTGGAATTGGTGAAAAATTATTAAAAACAAAGGATTTATAAAAGAAACAAATTTGGTTTTTAAAACTAGAAATGTGCTCACGGTTGGCCCAAATCAGGAAGTAACCACCATTTCTTCAAAAACTCCTAAACAAGCAATGGGGAACCAAAATTAGGGTGATTATACATATATTAAAATTAAAAACTCAAGATTAATCTCACTAAATACCCATTAAAAGGATCGGTATTTCCAATGGACCGGATGAAAACAAAGACAAAAAAAAACCGAGTGTGACAATTCTCCCCATCATTAAAGCTTTCCGTCTCCGGAAAGCCATAACACTTTCCAGCTAAAAAATAAACACCTAAGGATTCTTTGACAACATAATCCAGCCTCTAAAGATAATTAAATATCAATCACCAATAATTAAACTTAATACTCTTTCCCAAACAAAACACAACTCACAACCACGTCTGGAGAATCAAAAGAAAGATGAAGCCACCACCTCCACAACCAAGACAAGAACTAGATGGTCGGGCCTTCTCCTAATGAACCCAATGATCACCTAAACCATAGTTCATTCAAAAAATCCAATTAATTGGGGTGGAGGTGTTAATGGGATCCCAACCATTAAATCACAACTACCATCCGACAAATCCTAAAGGAAAGATCTTCGAGACCCATAGTGGGTCTCCCCACCATTAGAGACCAACTAGAAATGAACAAAAAAAGAATTCAAAATGAAAGAGAATTGGGACTCACCTTCACAGGACCATCAAAACTCTCTCACAAAAACCTATAAACCCAAGTTAATAGGGTTACAACATGGACATCTAAACCACCCACTCCCGAACGGAGGGAACAATAACTGGGCCAAGACTTTAAGCACAGATCTGGACCCCCACCACTCGGGGATGGGATGGAAGGGGACCAAAAAATATGGCCACTAAAACCACAAAAGACACAAATAAACTACCCAAAACTCTCCACCTATTAATAGGTAACACCAAAACTACTCCTGATTTTCACAGGCGGTCAACAAAGGGACATTGATTGAAAACCCACATCCATGAAGGAATAACCATAGACACTATATAAGGGGTAAGTCCACCACGTTTGTTGTGACAAAGGGAAATTCACAGAAATTAGGAACCAAAACATTGACATAAAAACTAACTTACCAAAATAGAGGAGGTAGGATCCTAATCGAGCACTCCACAACTCTGTTGATTTCCTGACTGCGTGAAAAGCTTCACTCTGAGGCCTATTGCTGGAGCCCTGATTCTTGAAGCATCTGCTGCACCGCAATCAGGTGATAAGGATCACACCACTCAGAAAAACACACTTGCTCACCAAACAAAAACCTTCATCTAAATATGAACTCATAGATACATATCAAAAAATTTCTCACTCCGAATGAGGGGCAGAATGGACAAGGAAAACGGTGAAACACATCAACATCACCGAACACGCCTTTTATGTCTAAAAGAATTATCACGACCTATAAGAACATTTAATCGATACCATAAAACTCTCTATTCCAACAAACAGGTTGAGGGATCCTCAAAATAGGTGGATTTAACATTTGAAATGAATCCTTAGGTTGATCAGTAGGAAATATTTCCAACAGAGAACTATCCATGGCCACATTACAACATTAAACACATATTTAGAAACCTAATGAACATTACTCCAAAATCGAGCTACCAACAAGATCCCATCTCAAGATACAACAAGAGTAGGAATACTAGATCACGGGGAAGCTTACTGAATAAACAACCCTTCTAAGACATAGAAAAAAAACTAGCCACATAACCATTGGTTTATAAAAAAAGGCCAAAATTTGTCAGCTCAAAACACTTTTGAAAAACAAACTAACATGGTGGGTTTCCACATTCACCAATGGTGTTTCATCAAGTCTCACCCACATGCACATTTCCATGCCACCCTAGGAACCCAACCACCATTCCATATAATCGATCCTTCCAGATATCACTAAAACCATGCATGTGAACACTAATTGAAAGCACTAAAGGCAAAAAAAAAACAACACCGTTCCAAAAATCATTTACCTTCAAAAGGAACACCAACCGCCAAGTCAAAAACCCTTTTCATATTTCACAAAAAAAAACCATAATTCATTAAGAACCATTTTCTTAAAAACATACCCCTTTCATTTTTAACAACTTTTAAAATAACCAATCCACTCCAAATAACCCCTTCCCATTTTTTAAAATTTAGCAAGGTATATTTTCAAAATATGATGGCCATTGAGACCAATACCCTTTCTAGGAAATCACCAACTTCTCAAAACCAATTTTCAAAACGAATTTATCTGATTCAAAAAAAAATTAACATCCCAAAATACCCCATTTAAAAAAAGATTTAGAATCACTTTAAAATGATTCACACTTTCAAACCATTTTATTCCAACAAACCACAATTTTTTTTATGGATAATCCAATTTCGTTAAATCATTTCAACTTCCTCTTAATTTTTTTCACAAAAACACAACCTTACAAAACCATTATTATATTTAATTTTGAAGACACCTTTTTTTTAATTTTCAAAAATCCAATCCTTCCATTAAAACTCATTTCAACAATTCTCACACAAGTATTTTCAAAACAAAAATTCAGAATTCAAGAATGGTTCAAGAGACCCAAAAAAAGGGAACTAGTGTCTGTGGTTTACTTGACCATATGGTTAGCGGCCATATGTCAAACACAACACAAACATAGAGAGACTTATTAGGACCATTCCCCAACTCCACATGGTTTTCCAGGCCCTGCGAGCTCATGAAGTCCATTAGTCAGACTCCCCTTTTCATATCCCAACACCAAAAAATCAACAAGAAAAAAGGACACTAATAAAACCGTACTTCCCATGGAAACCTAAGGATTAGAATGAGAAAGAGTTTGCGACGCTCTTCCTGCACTTACCTTTCAAGTCCCAAAAATCCTACTCAATATACCTTGAAATACCCAAAATAAAAAGGGTGCTCTAAAAATAGAGGTCTGCTAAGAGTCGACCTCCTTTGATACCATTTTGTCATGAACTAGTCCAGGTCGACCCTGAACCGGTCACCCAGGCCATCCCGCGACAAGTCCCGAGAGGCGATTCCAATCCTCCCAGGATGGCGACATGCACAAAGGGCATGAATAGAGTACACAAGGGAAAGATTTCACCCATATATGAACAATCAAACAAACAGTGGAAAGAAATGGACAGCCCAAAATACATTTATATAAAAATTGAACTGAACATTATTTGTAAAAGAAACTGAAAGTACAACTAATCCAACATATCAACTGAACAAACACAATAACCAAAATAACTCAGTGTGACCCGGCTGGTCACTCTCCAAAAAAATGATCACACGTCACCCAAGGCAATCGAACTCAAGTTGAAACCTGCACAAGGGCTCAAAACCGAAGAAGACTATATGCATGAGTATTAAAACTCAGTAGGTTAGCCCGATATTCTATTCCCAATGAAAATCATTTAAAATAAAAGAAAAATCAATTTTAAGTTTTAAATAAAATATATAAAGGTATATTTTCCAAATTATGTCCCAAGATATATAAAACAAATTACCATACAAAAACTTTCATGTTTTATAAACAAGAATGCTAGTAACAATTTTCAAAGAGGTGCAACTTCGAAATGAAAATAGTTTTCAAGAGGGCTATTTTAAAGAATTTAAACTTTTAAATAAATCACACATACTACATAATTTACCAAACAAACTCACCGTATGCCAATAGTGAGTACAAAATAGCAAATGAGATCAAGTCACGGGAACACACCTAGGCACTTGTTAGTTGTGAGCCCCATGTAACTCATATCTCAGTGAAAGTAACCATAATAAATATATGTTCTCATGCACATGAGCCACTGGTAGGGAGAATACCTATAACCTAGTGTTCCCCCAACAACATAATCATCATATATTAGTTATTTTTGTCATCTTCAAACATGCTACGTGAAATAGGGGCCAAACCCCACAGGATCACTAGCATACTAGGTACAAGTCCACCCACCAAGATACCCGGGATTCCTTGTAGTGCCCAATCAAGTTACACATATTATAAAATACACATTTCACATAAAAATCCCATTCCCAAACCATAAACACACAAATAGTCAACAAAAATTCTTCACATTTCTTTCACAAATCAACAAACCACTAAATATTTTCGTAAAACAATTTTGAGGAGTGTATTGAGGCTTTTCCCATAATACTCAATCAAAAACACTCTTTCAATTATAAAAAAACATAAAAACCATACCAAACCATATTTTTAAGCCCTAATAACATTTAATAAAATCATTTCATGGACCATAAAACAATCCCAATTGACACAACTTGGTATATACAAGTAAAACACTCGTTTTTCATATTTTTAGGAAAGGCCAAACGGGCCTTTAAACATTTTCTCAAAACTAACATTTGATAAAGTTATGAATTTCAATTTTATTAAGGAGGTGGGTAAACACAATTTAAATAATAAAACCACATTCATAAATCCTTTAAAAAACTCAGGTGACATATTGAAAACACAACCATTTTTATAAGAATGTGAAACAGGCCATTTCTTGGCAACTCGGGTCAAAACATGTTGTAAACCAAAATCCATTTGTTTGTAAAAGAAAATACAAATTTTAAATCCATAAAAGGATCAAAAAATAATTTTCTTACATGGTGCCAATATATTTATAAATCCAAAAAAATTACTTTACATTTCAATAGACACATAAAAGCCAACCAGGAAAATTACCAAACACATGGCATACAATCTTTAAAAACAACTTGTGTTAAGCACTTAAAAAGGGATAATACAGCATTTTCATGCCATAAAGTTATTCAAGATACTGATACATATTCTAAATACTATAAACCAAGTGCAAAAGCTCTTGGAATAATTTATCAAACCATAGGAGTGCACATTTATACCAAAACAACTATATTTTTAACAAAATAAGTCACAAAACATAATATGCAAACAAAACCTTTAGAAAAAATGTTTCACCACAGCACATATCATATAAATAAGGTTATATAAGAATTAAAATGATGAAACTTAAATGATAATGGTTTTTTCAAGGGATATCCTACCTCAAATTCTTGGCGTAATGGAAACGCACACCCGAAATCACCCGTTGCGGGTTTATAAACCCTAAAACTATTAAGAATAGACCTAAATGAATATAAAATCCACCAAAAATCATGGGATAACATAACCCTAGGTTGATCATGACTAGGGGAGACTATAAAACCAAGAAATAATGAAAGGAGGAAGAAGAGGGAGGATAAAGGAGATGGAATCTCACCTTTTCCACAAGAAAACTCTCTCTATTCCATTATATCTACAACCTTATAGAAAAGTTAATGGGATGATACTTCTTGGAGAGTCTCCTAATGTTTGGTAGAACCAGGGAAAGAATATCTGTGGCAAAAAGAGCACGAAATTAATGAGTTAAGGGTGAAACAATTTACCTTCTCAATTCTGGACATTTTGAGGAAACCAGAGAACATTCTCCCTAATCTGCGAACCATATGAGCTCCAAAGATGGTAAATAGATAATTGGGGTGAGTATATGGGTGTTGGATTCTAGGGGGAGGTTTAATCACCGAAAAATATTAAAAATTGAATTATATATAAAAGAAACAATTGTTTATTAAAACTGGAAATGGGCCCATGGGCTGGCCCAAAGCCTAAATAAGTAACCCCAATTCACCATTCTTATTAATATATATGGGGTCCAAAAAGATATTTATGTTTTAATATGTTAGTATAGGACAAGTGGGAATTGGAATGGGTGAAAAATGATGAAAAATAAAGATTTATAATAGAAACAAATTTGGTTTTTAAAACTGGAAATGGGCTCACAGTTGACCCAAATCATGAAGTAACCACCCTTTCCTCAAAAACTCCTAAACAAGAAATGGGGAACCCAAATTAGGGTGATTAGACATATATGAAACTTCAAAAATCAAGATTAATCTCACCAAATACCCATAAAAAGGAACGGTATTTCCAATGGACCGGATGAAAACAAAGACAATAAACCCCGGGTGTGACAATTATCCCCAACATTAATGCTTTCCGTCCCCAGAAATCCATAACACTTTCCAGATGAAATGCAACACCTAAGGATTTCTTTACAAAATAATACAGCCTCTAAAGATAAGGAAATATCAATCAAAAAAATTTAACTTAATACTCTTGCCCAAACACAACACAACTCAAATCCATGTCCGGAGAATCAACGGAAAGATGAAGCCACCACCTCCACAACCAAGACAAGAACAAGATTGTCGGGCTTTCTCCCAATGAACCCTATGATCACCCAAACCATATTTCACTCACAAAATCTTATTAATTGGCATGGAGCTGTGAATGGGATCCCAACTGTTAAATCACAACTACCATCCAACAAATCCTAAAGGAAAGATCTTCGAGACCCGTAGTGGGTCTCCCCATCGTTAGAGACCAACTAGAAATAAACAAAAAAAAGAATTCAAAAAGAACTAGAATTGGGCCTCACCTTCACAATACCATCAAAACTCTCCCACAACAACCTAAAAACCCAATTTAATAGGGTTACAACATGTACATCTAAACCACCCACTCCTGGGTGGAGGGGACAATAACTGGGCCAAGAATTTAAGAACAGATCTGGACCCCCACCACTCGAGGATAGGAGGTAAGGTGGCCCAATAATTTGGCCACTGAAACCACAAAAGAAACAAATAAACTACCCAAAACTCTCCACCTACGAATAGGTAACACCAAAACTGCACCTGATTTTCACAGGCGGTCCACAAAGGGACATTGATTGAAACATCCATAAAGGCATAACCATAGACACTCTGGGAGGGGTAAGTCCACCACGCATGTTGAGAAAAAGGTAAATTCATCTAAATGAGGAACCAAAACATTGACATAGAAACTAACTTAACAAAAAAGATGAGGTAGGATCCTAATCGAGCACTCCACACCTATGTCGATTTCCTGACTGCGTGAAAAGCTTCACTCTGAGGCCTATGGCTGGAGCCCTGATTTTTGAAGAATCTGTTGCACCGCAGTCATGTGATATGGATCACACCACTCAAAAAAACTAACATGATAACCAAACAAAAAACTTCATCTAAATATAAACTCATATATACATATCAAAATTCTGCCTCACTTTGAATGAGGGGTATAATAGACAAGGAATATAGTGAAACGCATCAACATCACCGAACACAACAGCTATGTCCAAAATAATTATCACGACCTAGAAGCACTTTTAATCGATATCAAACAACTCTCTATTCCAACAAATAGGTTCAGGCATCATCAAAATAGGTGGATTTAACATTTGAAATTAATCCTTAGGTTGATCAGTAGGAAATATTTCCAACAGATAACTATCCATGGCCACATCACAACATTAAACACATCTTTAGAAACCCAATGAACATTACTCCAAAATCGAGCCACCCACAAGATCTCATCTCAAGATACAACAAGAGTATGAATTCTAAATCACAAGAAAGATTACTAAATAAATAACTCTTCTAAGATATAGAAAAAAAACTAGCCACATAACCATTGGTTTATAAATGAAGGCCAAAAATTTTCAGCTCAAAGTACTTTTGAAAAAAAAACTAACTTGGTGGGTTTCCACATTCACCAATTGTGTTTCATCAAGTCTCACCCACATGCACATTTCCATGCCACCCCAGGCACCCAACCACCATTCCATATAGTCCATATTTCCAGATATCACTAAAACCATGCATGTGAGCACCGATTAAAAGCACCAAAGGCTAAAACAAAACAACATCATTCCAAAAATCATTTACCTTCAAAAGGAACACTAACCACCAAGTCAAAACCCTTTTCATATTTCATAAAAAAAAAATCACAATTCATTAAGAACCATTTTCTTAAAAACCTAACCCTTTTCATTTTTAAAACATATAAAATAACTAATCCACTCCAAACAACCCCTTACCATTTTTTAAAACTCAGTAAGGTATCTTTTCAAAATCTGATGGCCATTGATACCAATACCCTTTCTTGGAAAGCACCAACTTCTCAAAACCAATTTTCAAAACTAATTTATACGATTCAAAAACTTTTTAACATCCCAAAATACCCCATTTAAAAAAAGATTCAGAATCACCTTAAAATGATTCACACTTTCATAGCATTTTATTCCAACAAACCTCAAGTTTTGATTATGTATAATCCAATTTCTTTAAATCATTTCAACTTCCTCCTAATTTTTTTTCACAAAAACACTGCCTTCTGAAACCATTATTATATTTAATTTTGAAAACACCTTTTTTTACAATTCTCAAAAATCCAATCCTTCCTTTAAAACCCATTTCAATAATTCTCACACAAGGATTTTCAAAACAAAAAATCAGAATTCAAGAACGGTTCAAGAGACCCAAAAAAATGGAACTAGTGTCGGTGGGTGACTTGACCATATGGTTGGCGGCCATATGTCAAACACAACACCAACACAAAGAGACTTATTAGGACCATTCCCCAGATCCACATGGCTTGCCAGGCCCTGCAAGCTCACGAAGGCCATTAGTCAGACTCCCATTGTCATATCCCAACACCAAACAATCTACAAGAACAAAGGACACTAATAAAAATGTACTTCCCATGGAAACCTGAGGATTAGAATGAGAAAGAGTTTGTGACGCTCTTCCTACACTTAACCCTCAAGTCCCAACAATCCTACTCCATCTTCCTTGAAATACCCAAAATAACAAGGGTGCTCTAAAAATAAAGGTCGGATAAGAGATGACCTCCTTTGATACCCTTTTGTCACGAACCAGTCCGAGTCGACCCTGAACCGGTCACCCAGGCCAGCCCGCGACAAGTCCCGAGAGGCGTTCCCAATCCTCCCGGGATGGCGACAAGCACCAAGGGCATAAATAGAGTAAACAAGGGAATTATTTTTCCCATATATGAACAATAAAACAAATATAGGAAAGAAATTCACAACCCAAAATACATTTATGTAAAAATAGAACTGAACATTATTTGTACAAGAAACTGAAAGTACAACTAAGACAACAACTCAACTGACCAAACCCGATAACCAAACTAAATCCATGTGAACTTGTTGGTCACTCTCCAACAAAATGATCACACGTCACCCAAGGCGATCGAACTCAAGTTGAAACCTGCACAAGGGCTAAAAACAGAAGAAGACTATATACAAGAGTATTAAAGCTCAGTAGGTTAGCTAGATATTCTATTCCCAATACACATCCTTTAAAATAAAAGAAACATCAATTTTATGTTTTAAATAAAATATATAAAGTTATGTTTTCCAAATTATTTACCAAGATATATAAAACAAATTACCAGACAAAACCTTCCATGTTTTATAAACAAGAATGCTAGTAACAAATTTCAAAGAGGTGCAACTTCGAAATGAAAATAGTTTTCAAGAGGGATGTTTTAAAGAATTTAATATTTTAAATAAATCACAAACACTAATTAATTTACCAAAAAAATGCACCGTATGCCAACGGTGAGTACAAAATAACCAATGAGCACAATTCACGGGAACATCCCTAGGCACTAGTTAGTTGTGAGCCCCAGGTACCTAGTATCTCGGTGAATGTAAGCATAATAAATATCTGTTCTCGTGCACATGAGCCACTAGTAGAGAGCATACCCATAACCTAGTATTCCCCCAACATCATCATCATCATATTTTAGTTATTGTTGTCATCTCCAACCTTGCTACGTTAAATAGGGGCCAAACCCCACAGGATCACTAGCATGCTAGTACACGTCGGCCCACCTAGATACCCAGGATTCCCTTTAGTGATCAATCAAGTTACACATATTATCAAATACACATTTCACATAAAAATTCCATTCGCAAACCATAAACACACAAACAAGAAACAAACTTTCTTCACATTTATTTCATGAATCAACAAACCACTAAATATTTTCAGAAAACAATTTCAAGGAGTGTATTGCAGCTTTGCACATAAAACTCATTCAAAAACACTCTTTCAATTATAAAAACATATCAAAACCATACCAAACCATATTTCTCATCCCTAAAAACATTTAATAAAATAATTTCATGAACCATAAAATAATCCCAATTGACACAACATGGTATATACAAGTAAAACACTCATTCTTCATTTTTTTATGAAAGGCCAAACGGGCCTTTAATCATTTCTCAAAACAAACATTTGACAAAGTTATTCATTTCAATTTTATTAAGGAGTTAAGTACGCACCATTTAAATAATAATACCACATTCATAAATACCTTAAAACACTCAGGTTACATATTGAAAACACAACCATTTTTATAAGAATGTGAAACGGGCAATTTTCTGGAAACTCGGGCCAAAACATGTTGTAAAAAAAACCATTTGTTTGTAAATTAAAATACAAATTTGAAAGACATAAAAGGATCCCAAATTAATTTTCTTACATGGTTCCAATATATTTATTAATCCAAACAAATTATTTTAAATTTTAGTAGACATATAAAAGCAAACCAGGCAAATTACTGAACACATGGCATGAACTCTTTAAAAAAAACAACTTGTATTAAGCACTTAAAAAGGGATAATACACCATTTTGATGCCATAAATTATTCAAGATATTGAGACATGTTTAAAATACCATAAACAAGTGTGAAATATCATGGAATAATTTATCAAACAAGAGAATTTCACATTTATACCAAAACGACAATATTTTTAACAAAATAAGTCACAAAACATAATTAGCACAAAAAACCTTTAGAAAAAAAGTCTCACAGCAGCAAATATCATATAAATAAGGTTATAAAAGAATTGAAATAATGAAAATAATATGATAAAGGTTTTGGCAAGGGATATCCTATCACAAATCCTTGGTGTAATGGAAACGCACACCCAAAATCACCTGTTGCGGGTTTATAAACACTAAAACTATGAAGACCATACCTAAATAAATATAAAATCCATCAAAAACCATGGTATAACGGAACCCTTGGTCGATAATGACTATGATAGACTATAAAACCAAGAAATAATGAAAGGAGGAAGAAGAGGTATGATAAATGAGATGGAACCTCACCTTTTCCACTAGAAAACTCCTCATATTCCATTAGATATGAAACCCTATAGAAAGGGGAATGGTATGAAACCTCTTGGAAAGTCTCATATGGTCTATAAGAACCAGGTAAAGAATATTTTTTCCAAAAATAGCACGAATTGAATGAGTTATGGGTGAAACAATTTACCTTCTCAATTCTGGACGTTTTGAGGAAACCAGATACCATTTGCCCTAATACCCGACCCATATGAGCTCCAAAGAGGGTAAATCGATAATGGGGGTGAGGATAGCGGTATTGGAGTCGAGGGAGAGGTGGAATCACAGAAAAATATTGAAAATGGAATTAGATATAAAAGAAACAAATTTTCTTGAAACTGGAAATGGGCTCATGGGTTGGCCCAATGCCTAAATAAGTAACCCCAATTCACCATTATTATGAATTTATATGGGGTCCAAAAGGATACTTAAGTTTTAATATGTCGGTATAGGACAAGTGGTAAGTGGAATGGGTGAAAAATGATGAAAAAAAGGAGTTATAAAAGAAACAAATTAAATTTTTAAAACTGGAAATGGGCTCACGGTTGGCCCAAATCATGAAGTAACCACCCTTTCTTCAAAAACTCCTAAAAAGAAATGGGGAAACCAAATTAGGGTGATTAGACATATATGAATCTTAAAAATCAAGATTAATCTCACCAAATACCCATGAAAATGATCGGTATTTCCAATGGACCAGATGAAAACAAAGACAAAAAAAATTGGGTGTGACAAATTGGTTAGCTATATCTTTTTATGTAATACATTTAATGTTTTGATAGTCCTTATCTTATTGCTACCATACCAATATGATGAACCGACCAAAAATGATACCATTTGTAACATCCTAACCCTAATTGTTGGATTGGAAAGAGTCTAGGTTCCACTAACCTTAGGTGATGTACCTAAGACACCAAAGGCTATAAATAAATAACATGGGATTAAAAAACACTGGGGTATGATTTTCCCTTCAAACAACTACAAAATTTCAATACAAAATAAAAAAACAACCAAACCAAACTATATTATGTATAGAGTATAAATAATAAAACCCAAATTAAATACCAAAAGAACAAAAATTTCATAGTAGCAGTGAAAATTATAAACAAGGTGACCCAAGAAAAACTAGGGCACATCTCGAACCAGAAAAACTGATGTGGAATTACTCCAACCACGCAATAGTATAACTCCAAGAACCAACAATGATTCTAGAAATATAGCAACATAATAATTCCTAAGATAAATAAGAGACATTTTATTTACCTATGTCATAAAGAAAATCATCTTCATATGCACCAAATTGTATATATTGGGGGTGAATAATCATTCCCAATAGGCTTCCCCCAAGATACTTACCAACTCACACTGCTATGAAAAGAACAATTTAGCTCACAGTTCAAAATATACTTTAAAACAAAATAGAGAAACATGAATGAAGTTTAACAATTTAAAAAAAATAAATTAAAATGGGAAACAATTTATACATTAATCCTACTTGGATTACACCTTACACATTCACACACAAACACAGTCATATCAAGTGACACCCCAATAATCATGAGTGGTTACTCATCGATCCACTAATTAATTGTTAGGTTACCAATCTCTAGGTTCCTACAATATGGTACCTGATGCTAATTCCATAATGGAAAGGTCACATACAACGAAATGACTACATGAACCACCAATGTATTCCATGTTCACACAACAAATCCCTTATTGAATCGATAATTTTTTAAAAAATATTTAATTAAACACATTGCATGCATCATCTCAAATTCACAATATAAAATATGGAACAAAAAATATTTTACAAAAAACATTCAAATCCACGATTTATGAATTATCAAGTCAACAGGTTTATAATAATAAATCAACAGGAGTTTCCTTTGAAATTAAAAACAATTATTTCAAATGTAACACCTCGACCCCAGTTACCCAAAGTCGGTGCATTATTACATAACATTGGCATGATATAAGGAATCATGTCCCAAAAGACCGATCAGTTTAGTAGCCTTGGAAGTACTAGATACATTCATAAGTTTTACATTACATCATGAAATAAAAACATCAACAACATTTTGTCCCCTTTTGAACACGCTTATATCCTTAGCTTATCCCTACAGGTCAACTATAAAATACTTTTTCACATCCTGAGAAAAATAAAACATAGAAAGGGGTGAGCTCAGATGCTTAGTAAGGATAACAATATAGTAGAAACTTTCATAAATAAGCATAAACATTTAAGATAATGTATTATATTAAAACAAAAGACTTTTAAACTAAAACTTCAGCATAATATGGAAAAGATAAAATCAAATAATGACATTTAATTATTCGCATGTATAATCTACTAGTTGAATAATCACATGAAATATCAATAACCACTTTCTTAATGATGGAATGCATTATGCCAGACTTCATAACCACATAGTCAAGTCCTCGTGCCAAGACTACAAATAAGAGTTTGTCAAGTCCTTCTGCCAAGACACCGGTTTGTCTCATGAGATATACCGATTCATCGAGGAGCTATAGTGGGCTCCACCCGTCACTTACTAAGTCCAATTCATTCCTCATATGAAAAGGTTTAAACATAACATAAACATTCATATTAAAACTAGCATACGAAATGTCATTAATTTATCCATAAACCATGAATGGTGTCAAAATAACACATCCATAGTCAAACATATCACAAAACCTTCAATATAATATGGAAGATTTGTATCATAATAAATCAACTTCAAACAAGCTTAAAATCCCTCAAAAAGATGTTGACATAAATGAAATCAAAACTTTTTTTAGATAAATATATCTTTCTATTTTGAAATCATTTAAAAGTAATATAATTATAAAAAAAATTATTTTAAAAATATTCTTATAATCTTGTATGGGAAGATTCAATGATGATATAACGGTGGAAAATAGCCACACCCACCGTATAAGTTAAAAAAATACATTCTTACCTTAATTTCATCAAAAATGTCATAAAGTACCTTGTTTGGAAAACGAGGGAAAGATTCCTTTCAAACCATTTTATAAAAAGTCAAAAAATGGTATAAATGAGTTTAACCCATAGTTTAGTAAGTAGTAAAAAAACTGAAATACATTTTTAGTAAACATGAATGTGGATGATAAAGAGGTCCCAGTAGATACTTACATAAACACAACCTCAGAAAATAAAGAGGTTGTGAAATTAACCCTTACCTTGTACTTTTCCTTAGTCGATGGTATGTTAACCTCCTGTATAATAGTTAAAACATTTTTCGTAAATTATAAAATAACTATATACATAAATATTATATCATATATGATCTTATAATATTGCTTTGTTAATAATATTTTAGTAGTATCATCGTTTCTGGTGTTAACTGATTCGTTTTCCTTTATATTCTTGGTTACATAAGCCATGTTTGTTATGGATAAGATGTATTTGATTCATATACAGATTGATATTATGTTCATAAAAATTAGTTTTAATCATAAAATAAAAATTATCCTTGAACGATTACGATGGGGAATCGATCTCATCGCGTTCGTGGAGACGGTAATCCGTACGTACGCAGGAGCAACAATATCATTATATTGATGGAATAATCATATGTAATTGGATGGTATATCATATATAAAGAATCATTAAAATTTTATATTTATTATTTACATTAGTAGTACTCATTATTATACCCATCCAAATAATGAAGTGTTTGAATAACAAACTACACCACGACGTGGAGACGGTAATCCGTACGTATGCACGTATTGTGACTTTTCATTTATAGGATGAATAGAATAATTAATATGGTTGTACCATTTTTATAATAAGATCACAGTATATATAAGATACTAGAGTTATTATTTTAGAATGGAAACAACAAATAAAGAGGAAGTGGAAGAAGAAAATAACTTGAAATAGGTGATGAAATATTTACCTCTTCTTCAGGTTCTTTCTTTTGATTTGAACAAAAGGGCTCCTTATGATGGATTTATGACCAAATTAAGTCCACTAGGATGAATTTAGGAAAGTTGGGAGGATATTTGGGAAGGTTTTGGCCAAGCCAAAATTATTTGGATGTGTGAAATTAAGAGAAGGGGAAGTGCCCTTTTATAAGAGAGGTGAGAGTCACTTTAAGAAAATCTTGAAATATTATTTTATGATAAAATTATTTTAGGTTTATAATGGCTCCAAAATGAATTATTTAAAGGATAAGGTGGGAATGGGTCTACAACATCTCAACCAATAGGTTTTATATAGGTTTAGGTTATCATATTAACCTTATCTTTTAGTTTTAACTCTTAGTTAAATAGTTTGACATTTACCATGTCTCTTTGTATTTTTATATTATATGGTTAATAAACTTACTATAACAAGCCAAGAGAACCCCATGTGGTTCATTATTAATATATATAACCTTATCTAAGTCCTTTTGCCTAACTTTAGATTTTCTTTAATATTATATCAATTAATAAAATAATATTTTTTTTAAACTCAATTATGTCAATTTTGACAATATTTAGTATTTGATTTTTTGGAAACCCATAAAAACTTTATCAATTTGAATAAAATTTATTTAACCAACCTTAAAATGTCATAATGACCTAGAAAATTATTTGAATTCATCAAAAGTATCAATTTACATTTATTTTTATATTTATAATATCAATTATTTTAATATTTCTATAATAAGGTAATTACTGTATCATCGTTGTGTCATAAATAAATTAAATTATATAATGTCTAAAAAATATAAATAAAATAAAATTATGTGTTAAATATTTTCATATTTATAATTAATATTTATATTCAAATTTCTATTGTGTTTAACCTTATATTAAAAATGGTTTAGTTACTAAACATTGAATTTAACTCTTTTAACTCTTCTTTAAATAAAATAATAATAAATGTCATGTTCTAATCCAAGTGTACCAAAGGGGATCATATTTTATTCCTAAGGTTTTTTTTCATCAAATTATAATTATCCAATAGAATTAGGAAATATGTTAGGGTAATTATGATATTATTTTTACCCTTAATTACCCTATTTACTTTTAACCGTCGTAAATAAAAGTCAAAAATTACTATTCACCAAAAATTATTTTCATCTTATTGAACCAAATTTCACTTAATCATATTAACTGTGTGTCTCATATTTTTTAAATTCAACTCACATAAGTGGTAAAATTATGTTTTATACAGATTTTCAAATGCTCATAGGAGGTGGGTAAAAGACGATAAAAAGTTCGATAAAATTTTATATATCTAAACTTATTATAAAATGACTCCAATTAATTATGTTAAAAATATATAGGTATTATGTATCTATTTTGACCTAAAATAAATTAAAATAAAATAACTAATTATCTAAATAAAAAGTCAGTTTTAACCAATAACCCAGTGTTTTTTCACTATTCGTCAAAAATTAAAAAATCTCAGAAAAAATACCAAAAATTCACCCTAAGCTAATTTTGATATTTAAAATCCAAAAATGAAGTCCATTTTGAAAGATAAAATTTATAAAATTTCAAAAAGTGGGTATTACTATTCATAACGACTAGTTTGATTGGTCATGATGTGTTAGAATCTCAAAGTTGCGTACAATGAAAGCTATTGCGTTATTCAAAGGGAAACGTACCATGGAAGCATGGGGTGTTACATTATTCCCTCCATCAAATAATTTCGTCCTTGAAATTTCTATAATACTACCACACAAAAATATTCGGGTGGTTCTTCATCATAAGTTCTTCTGGTTCCCATACTGCCTCTTCTATCTTATGGTTTCTCCATATAACTTTTACTAGACGAGTCATCCGGTTTCTCAGCACTTGTTCTCTTATATCAATAATTTTGACAGGCTCTTCACAATAAGATAGATCAGCTTCCAGTTCAATTTCCTCATAAGTGAGTACATGCGTTGTGTCAGGCATGTATTTTCTCAACAGTGATACATGGAACACATCATGAACTTTGGAGATACTTGGAGGCATTTCCAAACGATAAGCTACAACTCCAATTTGTTCTAGAATTTCGAAAGTTCTGATGTACATGGGTCTAAATTTACAATTCTTACCGAAACATATTACACCCTTCCATGGAGATACCTTCAAGAAAACATGATCTCCTACCTGAAATTCCAAATCATTCCTTCGGTTATCGGCATAGCTCTTTTTCCTACTTTGAGCTTCTTTGATATGCGTTTGGATAACCTTCACCTTTTCCATTGTTTCATCAACAAGTTCCCGTCCAACGAGTTTTCTTTCACTAACATCATCCCAACAAGTTGGTGTGCGACATCTCTTTCCATATAATGATTCATATGGTTCCATCTGAATACTTGAATGGAAGCTATTGTTATAGGAAAATTCTACCAGGGGTAAATATTGATCCCACATACCTTGAAAGTCAAGTGAGAAGGATCTCAACATGTCTTCTAAGGTTTGAATAGTCCATTCTGATTGTCCATCAGTTTGAGGGTGGTAGGCAGTGCTCAAATGATGTTCAGTATCGAGGGCCTTCTGAATACTTTGCCAAAATATTGATGTAAAATTGGGATCACAATCAGAAACAATCTATATGGGTACTCCATGAAGTCTTACAGATTCATTAATATATAGTCTTTCCATACGTTCAAGTGTTAAATCTTCTCTTACAGTAATAAAATGTGTTGACTTGGTAAGACGATCAACAATGACCCATATTGCATCATTCCTTCTAGGAGTCTTTGGTTTCCCCATGAAAAAGTCAATTGTAATATTATCCCATTTTCACTCAGGTATGGGAAGAGGTTGCATGACTCCTCCGAGTTGTTGCCTTCCACCTTTCACTTGTTGAAAAACCATACATCTCGACACAAAATCAGCAATCTCTCTCTTCATGTTGTCCCACCAAAAATGTTCTTTCAAATCTCTATACATATTAGTGCTACCAGGGTGTATAGAGAAATTGGAGATATGAGAATCGTCCAAAAATTACCTTTTTAGATCAGGTATATCGAGAACCCAAAGTCTCTTCCCAAATTTCAAAATTACATCTTTATATATGAAGTCGATCAATCTCCCATTGTTCACAGATTTAATTTTCTTCTGAAATTCCTCATCATCAATCTGAAAACTTTTTATCCTTTCAAGTAATGATGATTTGGAAACCATTTTAAAAAAAATGATGTTCCGCCTTCCATGGTTATTCCTATATCTATCATTATTAGATCCATGAAAATAGGATCCTGTTCAACTCTCATATTGTTCAAAACTCCATGATCATTTCTTCTCAAAGAATCTCCCACCTTATTTTCCTTCCCTAGGTGGTAATGTGTAGTGAAATTATAATCCTTGAGTAGTTCAAGCCATCTCCTTTACCTCATGTTGAGTTTCTTTTTGTGAGAAAATATACTTTATACTCTTGTGATCAGTATAAATCTCACATTTTTTACTATAGAGATAGTGTCTCCATATCTTCAAAGAAAATATTACAGCTGGTAACTCAATATCATGAGTGGGATAGTTTTTCTCATGAATTTTTAGGTGTCGCGATGCATAGTAAATAACTATATCATTCTACATAAGGAAGAAACCAAGTCCTTTCTTTGAAGCATCACTATAAATAACAAACATGTCATTCCTCGATGGTAGAGTCAAGATAGGAGCATTAACTAATCTTTTCTTCAGTTATTCAAAACATTCTTCAGACTCTTTTTCCTAAAAAAATTTAACCCCTTTACGTGTGAGCTTGGTTAATGGGTTAGCCAATCGGGAAAAATTCTAGACAAAACACTAATAATAACCTGCTAAACCAATAAAACTCTGTACCTCAGTTATACTCGTTCGGGCTGGGCATTCCTGGATGGGATTTTTCTTATAAGGATCAATAGAGATTCCATACTTAGAGACAATATGGCCAAAAAAAGAAATCTCCTAAAGCCAGAATTCCCACTTGTTGAACTTCCCGTATAATTCATTTTTCTAAGAGTCTTTAGGATAATTCACAAGTGATTTTCATGTTCTTAATAGATTTTTGAGTATACCAAGATATCATTAATAAATACCGCTACAAATTCATCATGATATTCCTTGAAAACTCTGTTCATTAGATCCATGAAAACAAAGGGTGCATTAGTCAGCCCAAATGGCTTTACTGTAAAATCGTAATGCTTGTACCTAGTTCAAAATGCTGTTTTTGGAATGTATTCCTTCTACACACACAACTGATGATATCCATATCAAAGGTCAATCTTTGAAAAATATTGATCTCCATGAAGTTGGTCAAATAAATCATCAATGTGAGGTAGGGGATACTTGTTCTTTATTATTATAGCATTGATCTCCCTGTAGTCAATGCACAACCTCATAGATCCTTCTTTCTTATTAACAAAAAGGACATGGGCTCCCCATGGAGAAACACTAGGGAGAATAAATACCTTATTACTCAATTCCTATTTTTTTCCTTTAGTTCAACTAATTCCATAGTAGACATTCTATAAGGGGTCTTCGATATGGGCCTTGAACTAGGAATTAAATCAATGGAAAACTCAATTTCTCATTCTGGAGGATGTCCAGGTAAATCCTTTGGAAACACATCAACATATTCTTTCATAATAGGTACATCCTTTATTCGATCATTCTTTTACTCACCCATAATTATTTCATTCTCATCCTCCCCAATAATTGAATTTAGTATAGCTAATGGGGGTGGATCTAGATAAGAATCAGGTGGTGACGTTTCTGCTCTAAAGATAATGTACTCTTTATCATCATTGAAAATTATAACCTTATTCTTCTTACAATAAATTTTTGGATCATGGTTCGAAAGCCAATCCATTCTGAGATTTATATCAAATTCAATCATGGGTATGACGATGAGATCAGTAGATAAAGAACATTTATAAGACCTGATGGGAACTGATTTATAAAACATTGTTGCGATGATACTTTCATTAGGTGTTTTGACTGAAAACTCCATTATTATGTTAAATTGAAAATATCAAATTTTCTTAGAAAACTGGGAATATTTGAAACAATGTGATGATCCAGAGTCAAATAAAGCATTGTTTAAACTTGAAGAAAACCATTAAATTACCCACCACCACATATTTTAGAGATTCAACCTTAGAATTAATGATTGCATAAGCTTGGCCTTGATCCCTTAGCTTTCTTTGAGGTAAGTTCCCTCAGTGCTCCAGACATTAATTTTCCTAATGCCCCTTTTCTCTACAATTGTATCATTCAACAGCCTCTTTCTTCCCTTTGCAATCATGATCTTGGTGGCCTTTTTCACCACACTTGCAACATATTCTCATTCCCTTTAGGCAAGTACAGGGGTGTTTCTTCCCAAATTTACCACAGTATGGATATTCAAATTTTCCCTTATTCCCCTTATTTCCACTTCCAGAGTGTTCAGTAGATCTCTTCTTCTCCTACTTTTCTTTACAGTCGTAAGACTTAGAGAATTATTTTTATATCTTGATAGCACATGAGACAATATCTTCGTATGATAAGAATTATTGTGAGACTAATGCTTGCCGAAGAAATGGTTTTAACACATCAAATAATAGATCAATATTACTCCTTTCATTATGTATATAATCTACATCATTCCTTGCTAACCTTGTAAAGTTAGCCTCATATTTTGCGACATTATCATCCTCTTTTTGCTTCATACTTAGAAATTGACTTTCCATATCTGCTCGATGGTCATGAGGAAAGTATTTTTCTATGAAAATATCTTTAAACTCCCTCCATTACGTATTGTATACTTCATCATCTTCCTTTTTGTTTTGAATCAATGACAACCATTGATCTGCATCTCCCATGAGGTGATAAACTGCCATGACAACTTTTTCTCTTTCGCTACTCCCCAAAGTGTGAAATATTTTCTCTAAGGAATTTATCCATTGCTCAGCTACTAATGGATTTGTACTCTCATTTAATTTTTGTGGTTTTTTCCTCATGAAGCGTTCCAACATTGATCCTCCGCGTTGTGGATCAGGGTGCTCCATAAAGGTAAGGTTATTATTCATAACCTATGTAATCTTTCCCAATATGGTGATAAGCTTATCAACACCAGTTGCATCACCAGTTCCACTATAATTATCTTTAGTAGGAGGTAAATACCTAAATGGATTATGTGCGTTGATACGGTTTCCATTCCTTCCACTAGTCACCATTTCTAAATAATGGCATACACAATATTAGTTTATGAATCGCAATACCTAATTACAAACTTATAAAACACTTAACATAAATTGAACAGTTTATGGATATAATCCATAATCATAAAAATGTTTTCTTTGAAGAAGAATATACTCATAAGCCCCTCATAATTGTTTGTAAAGAAAATGATAATTATCCTAAGCATATCCCCTAGGAGTTTCTTAACCAAGAGTGCAGTTAGACTCGTTGTCGTGCACCAATTCCCATTTGAGTCTAGCTCAAAGCGGTGTTTTTGGGTTGTAACCCTTGGTACATCTGTGCCAGAGTCACCTCTACCTACTTGTATCTAGAAACTAATATATTTCTTGTAAAACTCACAAAATCTCTATAGTACCAAAATTCTAGGAAGTTCTTCTATACTAATCCTCAAAGGCTATCTTAGGGTAGTGTTCTCTAATCAGATTTATTCTAAATCTAGTTTCCAAGGTTTATACTAAACTTCATATGATACCAACTATAACGCCCCAACCCCAGTTACCCAGAGTCGGTGAATTATTACATAACATTGTCATGATATAATGAATCATGTCCTGAAAGACCGATCAGTTCAGTATCCTTGCAATTACTAGATACATTCATAAGTTTTACATTGCATCATGAAATAAAAACATCAACAACATTTTGTACCCTTTTTAACACACTTATATCATTATCATATCCCTGCAAGTCAATCATAAAATACTTCTTCACATCCTAGGAAAAATAAAACATAGAAATGTGTGAGCTGAGATGCTCGGTAAGGATAACAATATTGCGGAAACATTCATAAATAAGCATAAACATTTAAGGCAATGTATTAGACTAAAACAAAGTACTTTTAAAATTAAACTTGAGCATAATATAGAAAAGATTAAATAAAATAATTCCATTTACTTATTCACATGGATATTCTAATATTCGAATAATCACATGCAATATCAATAGCCACTTTCATAATGATGGAATGCATAATTCCAGACATCATAACCACAGAGTCAAGGCCATATGCTAAGACTAGAAATAAGATTTTTTCAAGGCCTTGTACCAACACACTAGTTTGTCTCATTAGACCTACTAATGCATCAAGGAGCTGTAGTGGGCTCCACCCATCACTTACTAAGTCCAATGCATTCCTCATATGAAAAGTTTTAAACATAACATAAACATTCGTATTAAAACTGGCATAAGAAATGTCAATACTTTATCCATAAACCATGAATGGTGTAAAAACAATACATCCATATTCAAATATATCACAAATCCATCAATACAATATGGAAGATTTGTATCATAATAAATCAACTTCAAACAAGCTTAAAATCCCTCAAAAGGATATTGACATAGATGAAATCAAAACTTTTTTTAGAGAAATATCTATTTCTATTTTTAAATCATTTAAAAGTCATATAATTATAAAAGAAAACATTTATTTTGAAAATATTCTTATAAGCTTGTATGGGAAGCTTTGATGATGATATAATGGTGGAAAATAGCCACACCCGCCATATATGTTAAAAAAAGACATTTTTACCTTAATTTTATCGAAAATGTCATAAAGTACCTTGTTTGGAAAATGACGGAAAGATTCTTTTCAAACTATTTTATTAAAAGTTAAACATGGGTATAAATTACTTTAACCCATAGTCTAGTAAATATTAAAAAAAATTGAAATACCTATTTAAGAAACATGGATGTGGATGATAAAGAGGTGTCAGTAGATACTTACGTAAACACAACCTCGGATTATAAAAAGATTGTGAAATTAACCCTTAAATTGTACTTTTCCTAAGTCTATGGTATGTTAAAATCCAGTATAATAGTTAAAACATTGTTATTAAATTATTAAACAAATATATACATAAATATGACATCATATATGATCTTATAATATTGCTTTGTTAATAATATTTTTAGTAGTGTCATCATTTCGGGCGTCAACTGATTCGTTTTCCTTTATATGCTTGGTTACGTAAGCCATATTTTTTATGGATAGGATGTATTTGATTCATATACAGAATAATATTACGTTCATAAACATTATTTTTAATCATAAAATGAAAATTATTCTTGAATGATTACGATGGGGAATGAATCTCATCGCATTCGTGGAGACGGTAATCCGTACGTACGCATGAGCGACAATATCATATTATTGATGGAGAAATCATATGTAATTGGATGGTATATCTTATATAAAGAATCATTAAAATGTTATATTTATTATTTACATTAGTTATAATCATTATTATACCCATCCAAATAATGAAGTGTTTGAATAACAAACTACACCACGACGTGGAGACGGTAATCGGTGCGTACGCACGTATGGTGACTTCGTCATTTATAGGATGGATAGAATAATGAATATGGTTGTACCATTTTTATAATAACATCACAGTATATAGAATATATTGGATTTATTATTTTATAATGGAAACAACAAAGAAAGAGGAAGTGGAAGAAGAAAAGAACTTGAAAGAGGTGATGAAATATTTACCTCTTTTTCGGGTTCTTCCTTTTGATTTGATCAAAAGGGCTCCTTAAGGTTGGATTTCTAACCAAAGTAATGCCTATAGGATGACGGTAGGATATTTGGGAGAATATTTTGGGTAGGTTTTGTCCTAGCCAAATGGATTTGGATATGTGAAATTAATGGAAGTTCCCTTTTATAAGAGAGGTGAGGGTCACTTTAGGAAAAGCTTGAAATATTATTTTATAATAAAATCATTGTCGGTTTCTAATGGCTCAAAAATAAATTATTTAAAGTCTAATGTGGTTATGGGTCAAATACCTCTCAAAAAATAATTTTTAGATAGGTTTATGTCATCATATTAACCTTATCTTTTAGATTTAACTCTTAGTTTAATAGTTTGACATTTACCATGTCTCTTTTTATTTTTATATTATATGGTTAAAAACGTACTATAAAAAGCCAAGAGAACCCCATGTGGTTCATTATTAATATATATATCATTATATAAGTTTTTTTTATGAACCTTATATTTTTATGAATATTATATCAATTAATAAAATAGTATTTGTTTTAAAAAATCAATTATGTCAATTTGGAAAATATTTAGTATTTGATTTTTTTTAAATCCATAAAAACGTTATCACTTAGAATAAAATATATTTAACCAAACCTAATATGTCATATTAACCTAGAAAATTAGTTTAATTTATCATAAGTCTCAAATTACATTTATTTAGATATTTATAATATCAATTATTTTAATATTTCATTAATAAGGTAATTACTACATCATCATTGTGTCATAAATAAATTAAATTATATAATGTCTAAAAATTATAAATAAAATACCATTATGTAGAAAATCATTTTAGATTTCTAATGAATATTTATAGTCGAATTTATATTTTGTGTAACCCTATATTAAGAATGGTTTAGTTATTAAACTTTGAATTTAACTCTTTTAACTCTTCTTTGAGTAAAATAATAATAAAAGATATAATATAACCCAAGTGGACCAAATAGGGTAATATTTTATTACTAAGGTTTTTTTTGATCGAATTATACTTATCCAATAGAATTAGGACATGTGTTAGGGTAATTATGATATCATTTTTACCCTTAATTACCCTATTTACATTAAACCGTGGTAAATAAAAGTAAAAAGTTACTATTCACCAAAAATTATTTTCATCTTATTGATCCACATTTTACTTACTCATATTAACTGTGTCTCCCATATTTTTGAAATTCAACTCACAAAAATCTTAAAATTAAGTTTTATACAAATTTGCAAATGCTCCTAGGAGGTGGGCAAAAGACGGTAAAAAGTTTGATAAAATTTTATATATCTAAAATTATTATAAAATGACTCCAATGAAATAATTTGAACATATATAGGTATTATTTATCTATTTTTTCCTAAAATAAATTAAAATTAAATAGCTAATTATTTAAAAAAAGTCGGTTTTAACCAATTACACGGTGTTTTTTTACTATTCATCAAAAATTGAAAATTTTCAAAAACAAATAACAAAAATTTACCCTAAGAAAATTTAGATATTCTGAATCGAAAAATGAAGTCCATTTTGAAAGAAAAAATTTGAAAAATTTCAAAAATTGGGTATTACTATTCATAACGGCTAGTTTGATTGGTCGTGGTGTGTTAGAATCTAGAAGTTGCATATAATGCAAGCTATTGCATTATTCAAAGGGAATCGTACCATGTAAGCATGGGGTGTTACATTAAATATTCAATTATTCAAGTTGTAGAACATGTGTAGAAGATAGAGAAGCCACATACCTCACAACAAGTGATAGAAATGAAGAACAACATAACAAACTCACCAGATTCATGTTCGAAATTCCTTTTCTACAATAGATCCAATAAAAATCTTGTAAAAACATAATAGATCATATATATATCTATAAAATATAATATCTAATGTTTTTTTCAAATTAAAATGAGGTGATCTTGAAATAAGGACGAAAGGAAAAGAGAAAAGGAATCGTACCTTTAATCTCCTAGATCCAACACACATTGATTCATTAAAATCATGTTCTATAGAGTGAGGATATTCTAAGAACACCAAAAGGAATCATCAAGTTCTAGAGCCTTGAAATGTGGGATTTAAATGGTAGTTTTTGAGTGAAAATGGAATAAAAATAAAATTTTCTAATGTATTAATACATGTCATATGGTTAGGATATATTTTTTAACAAACTATGCGCTAATCGTGTGAGTACTACTGAACAACATCTAGGTGGACACATGGTTGTCCTGCATAGTTTGATAAACAGTTCTCCAACTGTGTAGAACTCCTCTATCTAGGAAATGTTCATATTATACTATTTATTACATGTTATGGATAAAATGTGCACCTTCCAAGTAAATCATATAATCTATTTTGTGGTTTATAGGAAAAGGTTCATGGTTTACCCTAACTATTCTTAAACCGTTCACCTTTAAAAAAAATTCCAAAACATACAAAAACCATCCAAAAAACTCTCTAAAATCAACCCAAAAATTATATAAAATTATAGAATAAAAAATAAATGGATGAAGTACCACAAATTGGGGGTGTTATATTCTCCCCACCGTTAGGATTTTTTCCCCAAAAATGTAGAGATTTATAGTTATTTGGAAGAGTTCTAGTCATTTTTATTATATATCTTTATCATGTTCCCATGCCTCTTGAATTTCACCATGTTTCCAAAAATCTCAAACCAATGGAATATGTTTTACACACAAGACTTTATATAACTTTTCTAATATATGAATCGACTCATAAATAAATGTAGCATTTGGTTCAAGATCAATATGATACCATCTAATCACATGGCTAAGATCAGGCTGATATTTCCTCAATTTGGATATATAAAAGACATTATGAACCAAATTGAATCATGTCTATAAATCCAGCCAATAAGAAAGTTCCATAATACTTTTCAGTATTTCAAAAGGTCTAACATATTGAGGAAAAAAATTCATTCCTTACCCAATTAATTATATCCAAGTCTTGGATAGACTTACAAGAACACATGATCTCCCAAAGTAAAGGATAAATGGCCATGTCGATGATCTTCATAATATTTTTCATGGTTTTGGGCCAAAACCATACTTTTCCTGATCATTTGAATATTATCAGTCATCTCATGAATGAGGTGTGGTCCCAAAAGTTTTTTTTGTGGTCTCTACCTAAAAAAGTGGAGATCTGAAAGACCAAACATACAATTCCTCAAATAGATCCATATAAATCATGGCCTAATAACTATTGGTATAAAAATACTCCTCTAAGGGAAAACAATCCTCTAAAAGTCACTAAAATCTATAACAAAATATTAAAGCAATTATTTTAGTGTATGAATCATTAATTCTGACTTATCAGCTATTTTAGGATGATATATCATGGTTATAATCAATTGGGTACCTAAGAATTGTTGATGTGATCACTGAATATGAGAGGTAAAACAAGGATCTTGGTCAAATATGATCAAAACAAGTATTCCATGTAATTTTTCACTTCCAGAATGTATATCTTTGCTAGGTCATCTACTAAATTAGTTTCATAAATCAGAATAAAGTTGGTTGAATTTTTTATTCAGACTGCAATCACCCAAATTGAATCATGATTTTGAATAGTTTTGGGTAAACTCATGACAAAATCCATAGCTAACTATTCCCATTTCCATATGGGTATTGGTAATGATTTCAGCATTCCAACTGGTTGTTGATGCTCAGCCTTAACCTGCTGATAGGTTAGGAATTTTTTCACCTAATCAATCGAACTTCATTTCATACCTGACCACCAAAAATGGTTTCATAGGTGTACATCTTTTGGATGCTTATATGAATTCCCCACATATAATGGTGGTAAGAACAAAGAATTTTTTCTTTAAAAGATAGTGGAATATTTATTCAATCATGAAAAAGTAACATAGTGTTCTCATTTTGTTTCCATCCATAAATGGTATCCCCACCATTAAGTTTTGATGTAATGGTAGGACAATCGAGATCAAATATTTGAGAAGCCTTAAATTTCTCAACCAAATCCGATATAAGAGTCATCGAAAAGAATATTGATACTTAATTGTACTCATAGAAATCCAAATGTATATCAGAAATCATAGTCATTAATTACCAATGATCACAAGATTCTTTGTTAAATTGATTATATGTATTTTAGATTAAAGAATCCACTATATAATTTCCTTTTCCATTTTTATAAACCAAGTAAAATTCAAACATATGGAAATATTTCATCTAGTATTTTATCTCCAGTTCAAATACCTTTGTGAAAAATATGTATTTCAAATTTTTTTGGTTTATGAACACAGTGAACTTCACTCCAAATAGGTAACGATTCCATGTTTTCAAAGAAAGATCCACCACAACCAATTCCAAGTAATGTGTTGGATAATTATTTTCATGAATTTTTAATTGTTGTGATCCATAATCTACAACATGATCTTATTTTAGGAGAATCCAAGTGAGTCTAGATCCATATGTATCACAATTTACCACATAACCTTTCCTAATTTCTAGAAAATAAGAATTCATGTCGAAGTGAACCTAGCCTTGAGTTCCAAAATGTATTGTTGATAATACTCACTCTAGTGGAATGGAGTGACATTTATTATGAGCATATTCATTAGAGATACTAGACGTGAAATGTCCTAAACAAAATGATGATAGTAACCACTAATCTTATAAAGATTAATATCTCAAAGGTATTCCTTGGTGGTCACCAAGAGATGATAGCTTATATATTTTTAGGGTTTACTGATACACCTTTCTCAGAATTTACATATCCAAAGAAACAAACTTCTTGTATCCAAAAATTACATTTAGAGAATATTTCATAATACTGGTTCTCTCAAAAAAATCTCAATAAAATATTTAAATGAACTTCATAGTACTTATAAGTTTAATAATACACCAAAATGTCATTCACAATAACTAGGTACCATTGAAGGACATGATTTATCAATTCCATGAAAATCATTGGTGACTTTATACGAAAAAAGGAATGACCGGGTATTCATAATGACCATAATGACTCCTGAAATTTGTTTTTGGATTATCATATTTCTTAACCCAGAGTTGTTGATACTCAGACTATAGATAAATTTTATTAAACAATTGGGATCCTTTAAATTGATTAAAAATATCATCAATTTGTGTAATAGGATACATATTATTTATTGTAACCTAATTTATTTTAGAATAACAAATACATAGTCATAGTGATCCATTTTCCTTTTTGAAAAAAAGAAATGAAGCATCCTAAGGTGGAGTACTTGGTCTTATGCACCCTTTACTTTACAATTCCTCCAATTTTAACATCAATTCCTTTAATTATATGACTTCCATTCTATATGATGGAAGTGAAATATGACTTTTTTCCCTGGAATAAGATCAATCAAAAATTACACTTCCATTCCAGGTAGAAAACTAGTGAAATTTGATATAAATATATCAGGATACCAATCCAAAATTGTAGATATATTTATAGTTTTGATTATATCATTATTCCCCAAAGTGACCAATATTAATTGATAAGAAATAGTTCCAACCATTGGTAATAAAGGTCATGTATTTTTTGCATTCACATACTCATTTCCTTTAAAGAGGTGCACCATCCCATCAAGAGATGTAAACTTTAATCATAATGAATATCAATCAGTATGGGTCATTAAAGAAACTAACCAATCCATTCTTAAGATTAAGTCAAATATATACACATTCAAAACAGAAAAGTCTCAAAAATACTAGACTCCATCAATAGTTATAGAACAATTTCCCCATTTAAATCCCATACACTCTTGTTTCCCAAGAGGTTTCTTGATACTCATTATGTGGAATCATCTCTATATGAAACCATGTTTAATTAATAACATTTGAATAAATAAAAAATTGGGATTCACCAATATCAAATAAATTTTTCATAAGAATTTATTTAAGAATAATGTTACCTCATACAGTCAAAGGAACTGATTGATCCTCTCTGGTCAGCTTCTCAACACCATATAACTACTTACTTTTTCCCCTTTATTTCATGTTGCCTTGTTTTGATTGCATTGTCTAAGGAGTTGTAGTGTTCCTCGAATCACCCAGGAACACTTGCATCTAAGGAAATGAATGTTTTTTATGTGATCATCCATTCAAAGTATAATATTTTTAATACACGTGAAATTTATTTCTAGTAACTGGATTTGTAGAATTAGATAAATAACATTGAATATGTCTCATATGATTAAATTTGTGGCATGATTTGGGTAGTTCTAATCTTGCTTCTTATGATCTAACGAACCACATTGGAAACATTCGGGCTTTCTGCTAGGGTGTAGAGAAAATTTAATTGATCCAATTATTTAACTTTATAATTCTTCTCCACCTTATAAGTAAGTGTCCCTCTTCTTCTTGTTCTTAGCATTGGAGTTCTCACCTATACTCATGTAGAAAAACCTAGTTCCTCCCGTGGTATTCCTGGTAATATCTATTTTCTCTACTTTCTCTCCATTAGCCATGTCCATATGATTAGTAATACATATCATGCATATCTTAGAATTAATTTCATGTCATAGTCCAAAATCAATATGCATTCCATCAAGGATGTACTAGCATCTACTTTGAGAGAAAAATGAAATAAGTTCATAAAAATAGCTTCATATTCCTTCACTTAGATTTTCTTTATTTAAGATGAAGAAAATTTTCATTTTGGCTATCTTGAATGTGTGTAGGTGAAATTTTTCATTGAATTTTTTTTCAATCCCTCCCACATAAGGCCTTAGTAAAATTTATATTGTACATCTAAATCTCACCATTTTTATGCAAGATCCTATAGTATGTAGAATACTAACTTGACCTTTATATCAGTCAGAGTTCTAAGGAAATCAAAGATCGTGTTCATTCTGTTAATTCATACTTCTTCCTTTTTAGGATTTGAATCCCCCTAAAAGATTAGTGGATTTTTTTCTAGAATTTCAAAGAATGATCAGTTTTTCATGGTTTGTCATTTTAATTTTCCATTTCAATATTTTGAAAATATTTAAAAATTATCTAAAAAAGATGTAGATTCACATGTGGTTTAAGTGTACCCACGTTCTCTATGGCCTCTTCTTATGGGTTTTAATTCATCTAACTAATGTCATTTCTCTATGGTCAAAAAAACACCACTTAGTTATCACTAATTAGGAAATTGAAGGCTTAGAATATTCCAAATCATCAATAGCAACAATAATTATAACCAATTTCTAAAAATCATTAAATATAATATGAAAAATGTATCCCATGTAAGAGGTCTCATTGATAATTCATGATATTCTACACTCATCAGCTAAACCCACAATAATGAGATAAAAACACACATATAAGTGGTTTAGAACACTTTTTTTTACTCAGACCACCTAGTAATATGAAGTTCATCATAAATAGGTTAGATGCATATTTTAATGTTATACATTTCAAGTTTTTACATTTCCTACCTCCTTGCTACCATCCCAATATGATGAACCAACCAAAACTAATACCATTTATAACATCTTGACCCTAACTATTATCTTGTAAAGAGATGAGTTGCCACTAACCTTAGGTGTTGTCTCCAAGACACTAAAGTATGGTAATAAATTCTAGGTCTTACTAAACATTTGGGGATGATTTTATTTTTTTTAAACAATAACATGTCGATAAAAAATAAAAAAATAACCAAACTAAACTATATAATGCATTTTTTATAAACAATACAACCCAAATGTAATGCCTAAAAAATAGTAATATCATAGTGGTAGGGAAAAGGTAGAACAAGGAGACCCAAGAAAAACTAGAGGATGTCTCAATGCAATAACACAGATGTGGAATTACTCCAAACACTCTAGAAGAGAACTCTAATCACCAACTACCATTCCAAAAATTTAGCAGCATGATCCTCCAATAGAGAATTTAGAGACCTTTCTATTACCTGTGTCATGAAGAACAACATCTACATATGCACCAAAGTGCATATGAAAGGGGTGATTAATCATACTCGGTAAGATTTTCCCAAGAGACTTCCCAACTCACACCACCAGTATAATAACACGCTATCTCACAATTCAAAATATAATTTAAAACAAAATAGATAAACATTAACTTATTTTACTAATTTAAATCAATTTAAATTAAAAGTGGAAACAATTTATCCATTAATGCTACTTGGAATACCCATTCCACATTCACACACACACGCATGCATGCCAAGTGACAATCCAATAATCATGAGTAGTTAGTCATCGATCCACCAAGTTGTCACTAGGTGCCCATTAACTAGGTGCCTTTAGTCTAGCAAATTATGCCAAGTCCATAATGAAAAGAACACATATAATGAAATGATGAACACTCACTACCCATGTATTCCAAGTTCATACACCAATTATCTTCTTGAATCAATTATTATTTTTAAAAAACTTAGTCAACCATATTGCATGCAAAATATCATATTCATAATATAAAACATGGAACAAAATAGATTTTCTAAAAAAGATTAAATTAAAGATTATCAAGAAATTGGGTTTCAAAAAAGAAATCAATATGAGTTTCCTTTGAAATTAAAAACAATTAATTTAAATATCTAATCCATTAAATTTTATAATAAGTGGAGAAGAGAGATAAAACCCCTACCACACAATGGATTATGAAAATGAAGAATGACATAGTGAAACCTCTAGATTCAGGATTGAAATTTTCTTCCTTCAATATATCCAATCAAGATCTCATCAAAACAAATCATATATCATATATCTATCCATAACAAATTAGATATAACATTTTATTCATAGGAAAATGAGAAGATATAAAAATATGAGATAAATTAGAAGAGAAAAGGGATCTTAGCAACAATCTCATATATCCAACACAATTTGATTCATTGAAATCATGTTTTGAAGGGATGGGGGATAAAAAAATGCCAAAAGTAATCCTCGAGATCCTAGGCTAATGGGAGAGAAATGAGAGTTTCCAGGTGAAAAACATAATAATTTTAACACCCCAAGGTTTTAAAAATAAATTAAAATGCATGAAACTTTATTTTAAGTAGATATTTATAACTATCCTTTAAAACTTATTTTTTTGCCTCTAAGCTTTGAATTTCGAAAAACAGTCATGTTCAATTGTGTTCAATAAGTTATTTGGAGTCTAATCGAACCAACCTGATTTTTGGTGAATAGTAACATACCCTTAAGAATAGTAATATGAATAGTAATATGACCCTAATGAATAGTCAATTGTATTATTATTTTATTTTCTTAAGGAATTAAGATAATGACATCTTGGTTAATTTTTCAATGTGATATAAAAGCATTTATAGTTTTAAAATTGTTATTTTTAAATAAATTATGATTTTGATTAAAAATTAAATTAATAATACTTAGAAAATTATTTTCAAAAAATGGAGTTTATTTTGGAATTCTACACGTAGAGAAATGGTTAGGGTGAATTTTTGGGATTTTTCTGAAATTCGTGAATTTTTTATGAATAGTGAAATACAGTAAAATACCGTATATTCAAATTATTAGTTAAATGCACTATTTATGACATCATAAGTGATATAATACCATTTGGTTAGAACTAACATGCCATTATTACTATTTGAGGTCACATGAATCTATACTATTTACAGTCTTAAGAAAAAATATTATAATAATTATTAAAATAATGTAAAATACCTCCTCCCGTCCACTATAAATACCACCCTCATTCCCCTCTTCCTCCCACACATCTCAAGCCTTGATCCTTACCTAAGTTCTACCCAATACGCCTCCCAATTCTCTTCCCCACATCCTAGAGTTTCTTATCCCACCAAAAGTCTAAAACCAAAGGCCTTAAGAAGGGTCTCAAGGAAAATAGATCAAGAGGTAAACATCCTCTTTTGTTTTCTTTCTTTTCTTTTCATTTTATATTATATTATTCTTCTTTTATCACCACCCCTTATCCAAGAGGCATGAATGATCTATCATCTTAAATATTATGTATTTCATCATGTTTGTGGAAGACTCTCCATTATACTTCTTCTCCTCTCCCACTTATTCAAGAAATTAAAACATCAACTGTGATGTGTCGATTTATCGACATCATGGACGATGTGATTTAAATTTATTTCACTTACTTAAAGATTGGTTATGAAACCATTTTTATGGATTAAACAGATAATAATTTATTTATTATAACTTTATAAATTTCCGGAATCATTTTGTACACATGTTATTAATTTATAAAACAAAATGAGTTCTTTACAATCAAAGAATCGCCAAAATGAACTAAACAAATATCAATAATGTTTTAACTTATGAATCATACTCATGTAAAAATTCAAAATGATAAATGGTAAAATTTATGGTTCTTGAAATTTTTAAATACCACTCTATTCCAATTCTAGATTTTCACTTCCAATCGACAAGAATATTCATCATGAACCGATCATGGAAATCATGTAAAGAATACACCCAAAACAATGGAAGGAACAAAATACTAACAATTAAAGGGAAACATTGTGTAATTAAATGATCATATAAGGTGTTATAAATATGAATATTTTTATGTAAGATATTAATAACACTATTTTAACAATTATATAGGAGGTTTAAACGGGTTTTAAGTAAAGAAAGCCCGATGTAAGGGAATTCATAACCCGATTTCCATTCTTTGGGTTAACATTCATCTTCATCATTTATGTGGTGTTAAAATTGTTTGTGTAATTAATTTAGTTTATATTTTTTTAATAATGTGTATTTATAGTGTATATATATGTTCCATCCACTCTATTAATTATCACTTCAAATATATGATATTTATAAGGGTTTTTCTTTTAAACATCCTCTTTTAAAATTCTGTTTTACAAAATTCAAAAACAATGTTTTTATGAAATTATTAGTTTTTTATGATTGTGTTCTAGTTATTGGTAATTTTTTATGATGAATCTTGGTAACTATATATCTCTACAATGCATTGGGTATGTGTATTTTGGAGTTCGGTTGTATGGTTACTCCAAGTGTAACTGCGATGGTTACACAAATTGTAAGGTAGTTGTGAGGGTTACAAATTATAAGGTAGCTAAGAGGGTATGACATAAGATACATTATGGTTCTATTTATGTTCTATAATTTTTTTGTAAATCTCATGGAAATATCAGGTTTCATAAAGTAAGTTTATCTGGGTATCAATTATGACTTTTTGAAAATGATTTCATACATTATAGGTATTTCTGGACGAATGTTTTATTTCCTTCATTTTATATCCCTTACTGAGATTTTTGTGATAATCCCAAGTTTATAAATTATTCTCATTGGTTATAAGTATGTGTATGAAAAATAAGGAATTCGAGTTAAATGTTATGAATATTTTTCAAAGAACTCATGTTTTATTTGAAAATTTTAATATTTTGGAAGAAATGAATATTGTTTTATGGTATCCACTCTATATTGATGTGGAATGTAATGAATTTATTATGTCCTAATTCTATAAAGTTCTAAACGTTAAAATATACTCAATGTGAAAGTAAGTGAGTTCTTGACAAAATTCAATATTATGTAATTTAATAAGGTTGGGTTCTTATAGTTGGCATCAAAGGATGGTTTAGATAAATTTAGGGGTTAGGATGATGATAATAGAATACCATAAATAATTTTTACTCTATGATTAATTTGAAATGGTATAGAATTTAAAGATTACCATGTTTCTTCCACTAAGATATGTTTGTTCAGAATAGTTTTGCACAGAAGAAACAAGGAAGCTGAAGTGGAAAAGCACCGACAAAATGATATCCTTCTGAATCTGCAGCCCAAAACGGTAAGGATTGGAACCAAATAGTTTGTGATAGTAATAGCTCAACCAACTTAGGAAACAAATTGTGGAAGAATCTATGATAGAGAACAACCATAGGTACCACAAAGAAACATGATTATAGTGGAACATTTTATGAGACAATACCCTATTTCTTTCAATGGATCTTATGACCCAGTAGCGGCTGAAAGGTGTATTAAATCCCTTGAAAATATATTTGATGTTATGGGATTTTTAGATAATCAAAAGTTAAGTATTTAAATTTATTATTTTGAAGGTGAATCTAATCAGTGGTGGTAAATTATAAAGAATATTATGGATAGAGAGGATATTATGCCTTAGAGTGGGACGAATTTAAAAGTATTTTCCCTGAAAAATATTTTCCTAAGGTAGTGGGACATAGGATGGAGAAGAAATTCCTTGAATTGAAGAAGAAGGAGGAAGATTCAATGGCCATGTATGAAGAAAACTTCACTCAACTGGTGAGGTATGCTCCAAATATTATTTTGGATCTTGATAGATAAAGAAACTACTTTTACTCATGATTGAATCCAAGGTATTGAAGTGCGTTGGACTCCCGTGAATTCAAAAGTTATGAGAAACTTGTCTGATGTGGTGGGAGGGTAGATATGGAGTTTCCTGATGATCACATGCATTTTGAAAATAAGGACAAGAAGATGTTTATATGGTAAGTGATGGGTAAGAATCAACCAAATAAATTTTATGGTAAGAAAATCTAGTTCTCAGTTTGTGAATAGTGTGTTAGGAAGATCCATGGGGAATGCCTTACCAAAACTGGGAAGTGTTTTTGATGTGGTATGTTTGGTTATGTGGCCCGAGATTGTAATTAAAATGATCCTAAGACTAATCCTGATAAGAAAACTATAAAATGTTTTTAATGTGGTGAGATGGTTCATTATGAAAATGTATGCCCAAAGAGAGATCTGAATGATGAAAAGAATCCATACTATTAGAAAAAAAGTGTATTGAGATCCTTTACGACTATTTCAGCAGATGTCGGTCCATCCAATGAAGTTGTATCAAGTACCTTGTTTGTTTACTCATATTTTTCTAATGTTTTTTTTTATAAAGGGTCTACACATTCCTTTATTTTTGAGAAATTTTCTGGTAAATTGGAAATTTCACCTCAACAAATGAGATTGGAACTTATTATTAAAACACCATGGGGAAATATTATAACAAAGAGGAATTATAAGAATCTTTCTACTGTGGTATTTGGAATGAGTTTACCTGTAAACTTTGTTGTTTTTTTCTTAGTAGAGTTTGATGTCATTCTGGGAATGGATTGGATTTCTATTTATCATGCTAAGATTGACTAATGAGATAAAGACGTTTTTTTTTCAGAAAGAGTTTCAATTTGTATTCAAGAACAAACCCATAAAATCGATAACATATCTAGAAGCTGAGAAATTGTTGAAAGATGGAAATAAAATTTATCTTGCTTGTATTGTTGAAAATAAGGGAACTGTTCAGATTAATGATGTGCTAATGGTAAATGAATACCTTAATATTTTTACTTATGAGTTACTCAGTTTCATACCCGATCGGGAAGTCGAATTCACAATTGACTTAGTTTATAATGCTAATCCAATTTAAAATACCCCATATAGAATGGATCAAATGGAACTTATTGAATTGAAAAATCAGTTGTAGTATTTTCTTGATAAAGGATTCATTCGTCCTAGCACTTCACCATGGGGTGCTCCAATTTTGTTTGTTAAAAATAAATATGGTTCCATGATACTTTGTATTGATTATAGAGATTTGAATAACATCATTGTTAAAAACAAGTATCATTTTCCTCATATTGATGACTTGTTTTATCATCTCTAGGGAGATCAGTACTTTTCTAAGATTGACTTCATATCCAAATACCATCAACTGAAGGTGAAGGAGGATAACATCCTAAAAACAACTTTTCATACTAGATATGGGCATTATGAATTTATTGTTATGCCGTTTGGGTTAACTAATTCACCTGTTGTATTCATAAATCTTATGAATAGAATATTTCATGAGTTCTTGGATAAGTTTTTTGTTGTGTTTATTGATGACATTCTGGTATTTTCTAAGAATAAATAGGAGCATGAAAAAGGAAAAGAAATTGTATGAAAAATTCAGCAAGTGTGATTTTTGGTTGAAACAGATTTATTTTATTGGGTACATTATAAATAAGGATATAATAACAGTTGATCCTTCCAAAAAAAGTGGTTGATGATTGAAAATACCTACAAATGTTACAGATATTCATAGTTTTATTGGATTAGTATGTTATTACAGATGGTTTGTTAAAAACTTTCCACAATTATCTAGCCCACTAACTAAGTTAACATGAAAAGGGGTTAAATTTGTTTGGATAGAAGAATGTGATGTTTGTTTTTAGAAACTGAGGAAGATATTAGTGAACGCTTCAGTTTTGGCCTTGCCTTTCCGAAATGGTGAGTTTTTTATCTACAATGATGCTTCATTGAAGGGAATTGGTTGGGTTCTAATGATGAATGATTAAGTAATTTCTTATGCTTCAAGAAAACTAAAATCACATGAGTTAAATTATCCCACACATGATTTGGAATTAGTAGTTGTTGTTTTTTCTTTGAAAATTTGGAGGCATAATTTCTACAGATCCAAATGTCAAATATATACTGACCATAATATTCTGAAGTATATATTCACTCATAAGGAATTAAACATGATGAAAATAAGATGGATTGAATTGATACAAGATTATTATAGCACGATCAATTACCATCTTGGAAAAGAAAACAAAGTGTCGGGTTCCATGAGTCGAATACATCATGTATCATTAACCATGTTACATTTGGAATATGATCCATTGATTAATGATTTATTGAATTTTGTCTTAGAATTTGTTGGTGTTGGAAATACCTCTATTTTGTTTCAGGTTTCAGTTCAGTTGTTTTTATCAGATAGAATTAAGCAAACACAAAAGGAAGACTGTGAGCTACAGAAAAAGGTAGAATTTGTTAAAATGGGTAAGTTTCTATAATTTAACCTTGATAAAGATTATATTTTAATATTTGGAGAAAGGTTGTGTGTGCCTTGTGATTCCCAATTGAAGAAATATTTGTTGTGTGAAGCTCATAGTTCTCCATTTTCAGTTCATCATGGTAGTACTAAGATGTAAAGAGACCTTAAGGGGTATTATTGGTGGGATAGAATGAAAAGGGATATTTCTACTTTTACTTTGAAATGTTTGGCATGTCAACAGGTTAAAATAGAGTAGTCATTACCAAAGGGGGTGCTTCAGCCATTTCCAGTGCCATAGTGGAAATGGGAGAATGTATTCATGGACTTTATGGTGGGACTATCTAAGACTTCTTGGGGTAACAATGCGATTTGGGTTTTTGTTGATCAACTGACAAAATCTCCACATTTTCTCCCTATTTGAGATACAATGACTTTGGATTAGATTTCTAGAATGTACCTTAAAGACATTTTCAGGTTACATGGAGTTCTTCTTTCCATTGAATTTTACCGGGATCTTAGGTTCACTTCTAACTTTTAGAAGGGACTTCGGAAGTTGTTTGGCACAAAATTAAATTTCAGTAAAGCTTTTCATCCTCAATCAGATGGGTAGTCGAAACAAATGATTCAAACTTTTGAGTATATGCTTCGAGATTTTTCAATGGACTACTAAGGAATTTTGGATCATCATCTTTCTTTAGTTGAGTTTTTTTATAATAATAGTTTTTATTCTAGTATATAGATGTTACCTTTCGAGGTATTGTATGGTAAGTGGTGTCGAACTCCAACTTTTTTGGATGAAGTCGGGGAGAGGAAGTTGATGGGGACAGAATTGGAAGAGGAAGTGGATGAAAAAGTAAAGATGATCAAAAAACACATCAGGACATCTCATAGTAGACAGAAAAGTTATGTAGATAACAGGAGGAAAGAATTTTTTTTGAGGTAGGTGATCATGTTTTTCTTAGAATATCACTATGGAAAAGTGTTATGTGTTTTGGTAATAAAGGAAAGCTAAGTCCACAGTTAATTGGACCTTATGGAATTTTGGAGAAAGTTGGACCAGTCACCTACTGAGTAGCTTTGCCTCCGAGTTTATCTCAGGTACATAATGTTTTTCATGTTTCGATGTTGAGAAAGAATATGCTAGATTCATCTTATGTTTTGAGCCTAGAAGTAGTTCAACTGGAAGAGAACCTTTATTATGAATAGAAACCAGTTCAAATTTTTGATTGAAGGGAACAAGTATTGTGGAATAAGGTAATTCACTAGGTAATGGTTTTATAGAGAAACCACATGGTTGAAGAAGAAACATGGGAATCTGAAAATGTTATGGGGTAAAGGTACCCTCACTTGTTTAATAATTAAATAAAATTGTGAGGACACAATTTCTGAAAGGTGGGGATTATGTAACACCATAAATTTATAAAAATAAATTAAAATTAATGAAACTTTGTTTTAAGTAGATATTTATAACTATCCTTTAAACATAATTGTGCCACTTCTATGTTTTAAATTTCAATAAATGGTCATCTGCGATTGTGTTCAGTAAGTTATTTGGAGTCTAATGGAAACAGCTTGATTTTTAGTGAATAATAACATGCCATTAAGAATATTATTATGACCCTATTGAATATTCAATTGTATTTTTATTTTATTTTCTTAAGGATTTAAGATAATTACATCTTGGTTAACTTTTCAATGTGATATAAAAGTAGTTATAGTTTTAAAATTGTTATTTTTGAATAAATTATAATTTTATTTAAAAATTAAATTAATAATATTTAAAAAATTATGTTAAAAAAATTGACTTAATTTTTTGGTAACACCCCAATATTCCACGGTACGCTTCTCTTTCAATAATATAGTATCGTGTGTTGTATGCAACTTTGAGTTCTAACACACACCACAACCAATCAAACCAGCCGTTATGAATAGTAATACCCACATTTTAAAATTTTATAAATTTTATCTTAAAAAATGGACTTCATTTTTGGATTTGGAATATTGAAATTATCTTAGGGTGAATTTTTGGTACATTTCTGATAACATTCATATTTTGATGAATAGTGAAAATTACTAAATTTTAATTAAAAACAACTTTTTTAATCAAAATAATTAATAGTGATAAATTATGAATTTAAGTGGTTTTAAAGTATATTTAGAATATATTTTTACCATTTAATATAATTTTGGTCATTGGACATAATTTTACATTTAAACCGGACATTAACAAGTGTCAATCTTTTGATAGTTATTATTTCTGAAAAACACGGTTTTTGTTTTGACAGCGGGAATTAATTTTAAATTAATTTCTGCCACTTCAGTGTTTTTAATTTAGAAAAATGAATTCCATATTTATAATCAGTAGATCCAAATTGTGTAAATAGGTAAATTTTAATTTTAGACATTTTGAATAATTACTTCGGTAAATATTTTATTTACCATGGTTAAAGGGTAAATCCGGTAAATAAGGGTAAACAAATTATATTATAATAATAATAAATTACCCTAAAACATGTCCTAACCCTATTTTTTGATACATTTCCGACCATGGTCATCTTTGGGTCGATTTTGGGACCCCATGGATCCACTTGTAAGTGATAATGACACTTTATATTAATTAAGTTAAAGTAAATAAAAAAAATGACATAAGCATATATCTTTTAGGAAAAAACATTTTACGCAGGGTTATATATGTTATATTTTTTACAATAAGTATTAATTATAAATCTAAAAATATATCATACATAATGGTATTTTATTTATAATTTTTAGACATTGAATAGTTAAATTTATTTATGACACAATAATGATGCAGTATTTTCCTTATTAATGAAAGAATCAAATAATTAGTATTATAAAAGTTAAAATAAATATAATTTGAAAGTTTTTATGACATACATGAATTTTATTGGTTCATATGACATATTATTATTGCTTAAATAAGAAAATTTCTAATTAATAAAGTTGTTAATACTTTAAAAAAATCAATTATTAAATAGTGTCAAGATTTACATAAAGGAGTTTTTTAAAAAAAATATATTATTAATTTATATTCTATTCCTAAAAATATACGGTTTGGAAAAAGGAATTATATAATGATATGTGTATTATTAATGAACCACTTGGGGGTCTATTGGAATTTTATAGTAAGTTTATTGACTATATAATATAAAAATACCAAGAGACATGGTAAATGTCAAACTAATTAACTAAGAGTTAAAAATAAAAGATAAGGTTAATATAGTGACCCAAACCTGTCTAAAACCCATTGGTTGAGTTGTTTTCGACCTATACCCACCTTAACCTATATATAATCCACTTTGGATACATTAAAAACCGAATATTAATTTATTATAAAATAATATTTCTAGTTTTTTCTAAGGTGCCTCGCACCCCTCTTATAAAAAAGGAACTTCACCTTCCCTCTAATTCACATCTTCAAAACCTTTTGGCTCAGCCAACCCCTACCCAAATATTCTCTCAACTTCCCTCACTTCAACCTGGAGGCCTTAGTTTGATCGGAAAGCCAACCTAAGGATCCCTTTTGATCAAATAAAAAGGAAGAACCTGAAGAAGAGGTAGTGTTTTCACCACCCACTTTCAAGTTCCTTTCTTCTTCATATTATTCTTTCTTTTTTATTTCCATTCTAAAATAATAAATACAGTATCTTATATACACTGTGATGTTATTATAAATATGGTACAACCATATTCATTATTTTATCCATCCTTTGAATGACATGTCGCCATATGTGCATACGTATGGCTTACCGTCTCCACATAGTGGTGTAATTGTTATTCAAAACATTATTTTTTGGATGGGTATAATAATGATGTGTAATTGATATAAATAATAAATATAACATGATAATTATTCTGTATATATGATATAAAATCCAATTATATATTATTTTAATATCAAAAGAATGATATTGTCGCTCGTGCGTACGTACGGACTATCGTCTCCACAAACGCGATGAGATTCATTCCCCATCGTATCCAAGCAAGTCTAATCCTCGTTTGATGATTAAAAATAATGTTTATGGACTTGATATCATTCTAGATATGAATAAGATACAACCTATGGATAACAAACACAGCTTATGTAACAAAACATATAAAAAAATGAGTAAGTGAACACCCGAAACGACGATAATACTAAAATATTATTAACAAAGCAATATTAAAAGATCATATATGATATCATATTTATGTATATGATTCTTGTATAATTTAATAAAAATTATTTAAATATTATACAAAAGTTTAACCTACCCTCGACCAAGGAAAAGTACAAGGTAATGGGTTATTTCACAATCTCTGCATTATTTGAGGTTGTTTATACGTAATTATCTACTGGGACCTCTTTATCATCCACATCCATGATTCTTAAAAATTTATTTCAAATCATTCTTACTATTTTATAGACTATGGGTTAAAGTCATTTATACCCTTTTTTAATTTTTAAAATATTTTTCTAAAGGAATTTTTCTATCATTTTCCAAACAAGGTCCTTTTTAACCTTTTCGATAGAATTAAGGTAAGAATGTCTTTTTTAACTTATACAGCAGGTGTGGCTATTTTCTGCCATTATAAAATCTTTGAAGCTTCCATTAAAATCTAGTAAGGATATTTTCAAAGTAAATGTTTTACAATTATGTGACTTTTAAATGATTTCAAAAAAAGAGATATTTCTCTCAAATTGTTTTGATTTCATCTATGTCAACATCCTTTGATGGATTTTAAGCTAATTTGAAGTTGATTTATTATGATACAAAACTTATATATTGTATTGAGAGTTTTGTGATATGTTTGACTATGGATGTGTTATTTTTATACCATTCATGGTTTATGGAGAAAGTATTGACATTTCGTATCCTAGTTTTAATATGAATGTTTATGTTATGTTTAAACCTGTTCATATGAAGAATCCATTGGACTTAATAAGTGAGGGGTGGAGCCCGCTAAAGCTCCTCGATGAATCGGTAGGTCTCATGATACAAACTAGTGTCTTGGCATAAGGCCTTGACAAAATCTTATTTGTAGTCTTGGAACAAGTCTCTGACTATGTTGTTATGATAGTCTGTCATTATGCATTCCATCATTATAAAAGTGGTTATTGATATTGCATGTGATTATTCAACTAGTATAATATCCATGTGAATAAGTAAATGGAATTATTTCATTTTATTTCATCCATATTATGTTGAAGTTAAAGTTTAAAATGTTATTGTTTTAGTTATACATTGCCTTAAATGTTTATACTTATTTATGAAAGTTTTCGCTATATTGTGATCCTTACTGAGCATCTGAGCTCACCCCTTTCAATGTTTTATTTTTCCCAGGATTTGAAGAAGTATTTTACAAATGACCTTCAGGGATATTATGAGGGGATATGAAGAAAATATGTTGTTGTAGTTGTTTTCACTTTATGATGTAAGGTAATACTTATGAATATATCTAGTGTTTCCAAGGCTACTAAACTAATCGGTCTTTCGAGACTTGATCTTTTGTGATCATTCCAATGTTATGTAATAATGAATAGACTCTGGGTAATTGGGGTCGGGGTGTTAAAGTTATTATCAAAGAAAGTTTAGTACAAACCTTGGAAGCAAGATTTAGATAAACTCTGATTAGACCACGTAGTCCTAAGATATAATTTGAGGATTAGTATAGACGAACTTCCTAGAATTTTGTTATTATAGAGATTTTGTGAGTTTTTCGAGCAATACATCCCTGTCTGGATACGATCAGGTAGAGGCGGCTCTAGAATAGATGTACCTTGGGGTAAAACCCAAAAACACTGCTTTGAGCTAGACTCGAACGGGAACTGCTGCACGAAAATGGGAATTGCTTCACTCTTGGTTACGACACTCCCAGGGGATATGCTTAGGATAATTATCATTTTCATTACAAACCATTATGAAGGGTTTATAAGTATATACTTCCTCAAATAAAACATTTTTATTATTATGGATTATATCCATAAACTGTTCAATTTATGTTTAGTGTTTCACAAGTTTGGATTTATGTATTGTGATTCCTAAAATAATCTAGTGTATGCCATTGTTTAGAAATGGCGTCTAGTGAAAGAAATGGAAACTGTATCAATGCATGCACTCCATGTAGGGATTTCTCTCCTACTCAAGATAATTATAGTGGAGCTGGTGATGCAACTGGTGCTGATCAGCTAATCACCATACTGGGACAACTCACTCAGGTTATGAATAATAACCTTACCCAAATAGAGCACCCTAATCCACAGCGTGGAGGATCAATGTTAGATCTCTTCATGAGACAAAAACCACCAGAATTCAATGAGAGTACAAATCCCTTAGTAGCTGAGCAATGGATAAATTCCTTAGAGAAAATATTCCATGCCTTGGGGAGTAGTGAAAGGGAAAAAGTTATCATGGCAGTTTACCATCTCACTGGAGATGCTGTCCAATGGTGGCCATTGATTCAAAACACGAAGGAAGATGATAAAGTATCAAATATGTAATGGAAGGAGTTCAAAGAGTTGTTCCTAGAAAAATAATTTCCTCGTGACCATCGAGAAGATATGGGAAGGCAATTTCTAAGTCTAAGGCAAAAGGAGGATGAGAATGTCGCATAGTTTGAGGATAACTTTACAAGGTTAGCGAGGTATGATGCAGATTATATATGTAACCTAAGAAGTAATATTTATCGTTTATTTTATGGTTTAAAACTATTTATCCATAGGTCATTAGTCTCACAAGTTGTATGAAGATATTGTCTCATGCACTATCAAGACAGAAAAATAATTCTCTAAATCTTGTGACTTTAAATCAAAGCAAGAGAAGAAGAGATCTTCTAATCTCTCTGGAAATGGAAATAAGGGGAAGAGGGGAAAATTTTTTTATCCATCCTGCCATAAATGTGGGAAGAAACACCCTGGTACTTTCTTGAAAGGAGTGGAAGTCTGTTACAAGTGTGGTGAAAAAGGACACCAAGCACGTGATTGAAAGGGGAAGAAAGAAGCTATCGACGTTCAATGCTACAACTGTAGGGAGATGAAACATTATGAAAATTAATGTCCTAAGGGTCAGAGGAACTTACCTCAGAAAAGTCCAAGGGATCAAGGCTAAGCTTATGCTATCACTATTGCTGAGGTAGAAGCTCCGAAAGATGTGGTGGAAGGTAATTTAATGGTTTCCTCAAGTTTAGCAAATGCATTATTTGATTTTGGATCATCACATTATTTCATATCTTCCCAGTTTGCTAAGAAAATTAGATATTTCCAATTTTATCTAACAAGGGAGTTGTCAGTTAAAACTCCTAACGGAAGTATCATTGCAACAAAGTTTTGTGAATCAGTCCCCATTAGATCACATAAATGTTCTTTATCCGCTGATCTCATCGTCATAACCAAGATTGAATTTGATATAATCCTCAGTATGGATTGGCTTTCGGACCATGATGTGAAAATTTATTGTAAGAATAAGGAGGTTACGATTTTTGTTGATGATGATGATAAAGAACACCTTACCTTTAGAGAAGAATCATCACCACCTGATTCTTATCTTGATACACCCCCAGTATCTCAACTAAATTCAATTATTGGAGAGGAAGAGAATGAAATAACTGTCGGTGGGGAAGGGAATGTTCAAATAGGGGATGTACCTATTGTGAAAGAATATGTAGATGTGTTTCCCAAAGATTTACGTGGACATCCTCCCGAACGAGAAATTGAGTTTCCATTGATTTAATTCCTGGTTCAAGGCCTATATCGAAGACCCCTTATAGAATGGCCATTGTGGAATTAGTTGGAAAAAAACTAGATGAATTGAGTAATAAGGGATTTATTCTCCCTAGTGTTTCTCCATGGGGAGCCCCTATCCTTTTTGCTGAGAAGAAAGATGGATCTATGAGGTTATGTATCGACTACAAGGAGATCAATGCTATAAAAATAAAGAACAAGTATCCCCTACCTCGCATTGATGATTTTTTGACCAACTGCATGGAGTTCAATACTTTTCAAATATTGACCTTCAATCTGGATACCATCAGTTTTGTGTGAAGAAGGAAGACATTCCGAATACAACATTTCGAACCAGTTACATGCATTACGAGTTTACATAATGCCTTTTGGATTGACTAATGCACCATCTGTATTCCTGGATCTAATTAATAGAGTTTTCAAGGAATATCTTGATGATTTTGTGGTAGTATTTATTGATGATATCTTGGTATATTCCAAAAGCTAAAAAGATCATGAAAATCACTTGCGCATTATCCTGAAGACTCTGAGAAGACATGAATTATATGGGAAGTTTAGCAAGTTTGAATTATGGGTTTAGGAGATTTCTTTTCTTGGCCATATTGTCTCTAAATATGGAATCTCTTTTGATCCTTATAATACAAGAGAAATCCAAGAATGTCCAGCACCTACGAGTATAACCAAGGTACGCAGTTTTATTGGTTTAGCATGTTATTGTCGACGTTTCATCCAGAATTTCACCCGATTGGCTAACCCATTAACAAAGCTCACACGTAAAGGAGTAAAATTTGTTTGGAAAAAAGAGTGTGAATAATGTTTTGAAGAACTGAAGAGAATGTTATTCAATGATTCTATTTTGACTCTACCATCGAGAAATGATGGGTTTGTTATTTATAGTGATGCATCAAAGAAAGTACTTGGTTGTGTCCTTATACAGAATGATAGAGTTATTGCCTATGCATCACGACAGCTAAAAATTCATGAGAAAAAAAATCATACTCGTGATCTTGAGTTATCTTCTCTAATATTTTCTTTGAAGATTTGGAGACATTATGTCTATGGTGAAAAATGTGAGATATATACCAATCACAAGAGTTTGAAGTATATTTTCTCATAGAAAGAACTCAACATGAGGCAAAGGCGATGGCTTGAACTAATCAAGGATTATTATTGCACGATAAACTACCACACGGGGAAGGAAAATAAGGTGGAATATGCTTTGAGAAAAAAGGATCATGGAGTTTTGAACAAAATGAGAGTTGAAAGGGATCCAATTTTCATGGATCTAGTAAAGTTGGATATGGGAATAACCATGGAAGGTGAAACATCGATACTTTTTTAAATAGTTTCCAAAACATCTTTAGTAGAAAGGATTAAGACTTCTCAGACCGATGATGAATAATTTCAAAAGAATATTAAAGCTGTGAATGATGTGAGATTGAGTGACTTTGTGTACGAAGATGGAATTTTGAAATTTGGGAAAAGACTTTGTGTTCTTGATATACCTGATCTAAAAAGAGAATTGTTGGATGATGCTCATAGTTCCGATTTCTCAATACACCCTGGGAGAACCAAAATGTATAGAGATTTGAAGGAACATTTTTGGTGGGAAAACATGAAGAGGGAGATTGCTGATTTTATATCAATATGTATGGTTTGTCCACAAGTGAAAGCTAGAAAGCAACAACCTGGAGGAGTCATGCAACCTCTTCCCATACCTGAGTGGAAATGGGATAATATTACAATGGACATTGTCATGGGGCTACCAAAGACTCCTAGAAGGAATGATGCAATATGGGTCATTGTTGATCATCCTACCAAGTCAGCACATTTGCTTACTATAAGGGAAGATTTACCACTTGAACGTCTAGCAAGACTATATATTAATGAAGTTTTTAGGCTTCATGGAGTATCCCTATCAATTGTTTGAGATCGTGATCCCCGTTTTACATCAAGACTCTAGAAAAATCTTCAGAAATCCCTAGATACTGAACTTCATTTGAGCACTGCTTACCACCCTCAAACTAATGGACAATCAGAACGGACTATTCAAACCTTAGAAGACATGCTAAGATCATGCTCACTTGACTTTCAGGGTATGTGGGATCAATATTTACCTCTGGTAGAATTTTCCAATAACAATAGCTTCCATTCAAGTATTCAGATGGCACCATATGAAGCATTATATGGAAAGAGATGTCACACACCAACATGTTGGGATGATGTTGGTGAAAAAAATCATAGGCCCAGAACTCGTGGAGGAAATGATGGAAAAGGTGAAGGTAATCCAAAACCACATCAAAGCAGCTCAAAGTAGGCAGAAGAGCTATGCTGACAACCGAAGGAAGGATTTGGAATTTCAGGTAGGTGATCATGTTTTCTTGAAGGTATCTACATGGAAAGGTGTTATACATTTCGGTAAGAAGGGAAAATTGAGTCCCAGGTACATCGGACCGTTCGAAATTCTAGAAAGAATTGGGGTTGTAGCTTACCATGTGGCAATGAAACCATGTCTCTCCAAAGTTCACGATGTGTTTCACATATTACTGTTGAGAAAATACATGCTTGACCCAACGCATGTACTCACCTATGAGGAATTATAACTGGAACCTGATCTTTCTTTTTGAGAAGTGCCTGTCAAGATTCTTGATACGAGAGAACAAGTACTGAGAAACCGAACGACTCATCTGGTAAAAGTTCTATAGAGAAACCATAAGATGGAAGGGGCAACGTGGGAACCCGAGGAACTTATGATGAAGAACCACCCGAGCCTTTTCATCTGGTAGTATTCTAGAAATTTCTAGGATGAAATTATTTGAAAGTGGGGAGAATGTAATTCCCCAAGCTTCCACGGTACGCTTCTCTTTGAATAATACAATAGTGTGTGTTATACGCAACTTCGAGTTCTAACACACACTACAACCAATCAAACTAACCGTTATGAATATTAATACCCACTTTTTTAAAATTTTATACATTTTATCTTTCAAAATTGAATTCATTTTTGTATTCGTAATATTTAAATTATCTTAGGGTGAATTTTTGGTATATTTCTGATAACTTTCATATTTTGATGAATAGTGAAAATTACTAAATTTTAATTAAAAACAAATTTTTTAATAGAAATAATTAATAGTGATAAATTAGGAATTTGAGTGGTTTTAAAGTATATTTAGAATATATTTTTACCATTTAATACAATTTTGGTCATTTTAAGTAATTTTACATTTAAACTGGACATAAACAAGTGTCAATTGTTTGATTGTTATTATTTCGTAAAAACACGCTTTTTGTTTTGAGAGTGGGAATTAATTTTAAATTAATTTCTTCCACTTCTTCATTTTGAATTTAGAAAAATAGATTCCATATTTATAATCAGTAGGTCCAAATTGTGTAAATAGATAACTTTTAATTTTAGACATTTTGAATAATTACTTCGGTAAATATTTTATTTACCATGGTTAAAGGGTAAATCCAGTAAATAAGGGTAACAAAATAATATTATAATAATAATAAATTAACCTAAAACGTGTCCTAACTCTGTTAGTTGATATATTTCCAACCATTGTCATATTTGGGTCGATTTTGGGACCCCATGGATCCACTTGTAAGTGATAATGACACTTTATATTAATTAAGTTAAAGTAAATACAAAAATGACATAAGCATATATCTTTTAGAAAAACAATTTTTAATTAGGGTTATATATGTTATATTTTCGACTATAAACATTAATTATAAATATAAAACTATTTCCTACATAATCATATTTTATTTATAATTTTTATACATTGAATAATTAAATTTATTTATGACACAATATGATGCAGTATTTTCCTTATTAATGAAAGAATCAAATAATTAGTATTATAAAAGATAAAATAAATATAATTTGAATGTTTTGATGAAATCAAAAAAATTTATTGGTTAATATGATATGTTGGTATTGCTTAAATTTATTTGTTTTGAATTAATAAAGTTTTTAAGACTTTAACAAAAATCAATTATTAAATAGTGTCAAAATTGACATAAAGGAGTTTTTAAAAAAATATTATATTATTGATTGATATTATATTCCTAAAAATATAAGGTTAGGACAAAGGACTTATATAATTATAGGTGTATTATTAATGAACCACTTGGGGGTCTCTTGAAAGTTTATAGTATGTTTATTGACTATATAATATAAAAATACAAACAGACATGGTAATGTGAAACTAATTAACTAAGAGTTAAAAATAAAAGATAAGATTAATATAGTGACCCAAACATGTCTAAAACCTATTGGATGAGTTTTTCTCGACCTATTCCCACCTTAACCTTTATATAATCCAATTGTTATCCATTAGAAACCGAATATGAATTTATTATAAAATAATATTTCTAGCTTTCCATAAGGTGGCCCTCACCCCTCTTATAAAAGGGAACTTCCCCTTCCCTCTAATTAACACCTTCAAAGCCTTTTGTCACGGGAAAACCCGGCCCAAATAATCTCTAAACTTCACTAACTTCAACCTAGAGGCCTTATTTTGATCATAAAGCCAACCTAAAGAGCCCATTTGATCTAATCAAAAGGAAGAACCCAAAGAAGAGGTAATGTTTTCACCACCTTCTTTCAAGTTCCTTTCTTCTTCAAATTCTTCTTTATTTGATATTTCCATTATAAAATAATAACTCTAGTATCTTTTATATACTTTGATGTTATTATAAATATGGTACAACCATATTCAGTATTCTATCCATCCTTTGAATGACATGTCACCATACGTGCGTACGTACGGCTTACCGTCTCCACGTCGTGGTGTAATTGTTATTCAAAACATTATTATTTTGATGGGTATGATAATGATGTGTAATTGATGTAAATAATATATATAACTTGATAATGATTCTGTATATATGATATACCAACCAATTATATATTATTTTAATACCAAAATAATGATATTTTCGCCCGTGCGTACGTACGGACTACCGTCTCCACGAACGCGATGAGATTCATTCCCCATCGTATCCATGCAAGTCTAATCCTCATTTTATGATTAAAAATAATGCTTAAGGACTTGATATCATTCTGTATATGAATAAGATACGACTAATGGATAACAAACATGGCTTATGTAACAAAACAAATAAAATAAAATGAGTAAGTGAACACCCGAAATGACGATAATACTAAAATATTATTAACAAAGCAAAATTAAAAGATCATATATGATATCATATTTATGTATATTATTATTTTATAATTTAATAACAATTATTTAACTATTATACAGGATGTTAACCTACCCTCGACCAAGGAAAAGTACAAGGTAATGTTTTATTTCACAATCTCTTCATTATCCGAGGTTGTTTATACGTAATTATCTACTAGGACCTCTTTATCATCCACATCCATGTTTCTTAAAAATGTATTTCAAATTATTCTTAAAATTTTATAAATAGTGGTTTAAATTTATTTATACCCTTTTTTGAATTTTTCTAAGATGTTTATAAAGGAATTTTTATGTCGTTTTCCAAATAAGGTCCTTTTTATCCTTTTTGACAGAATTAAGGTAAGAATGTCTTTTTTAACTTATACGGCGGGTAAGGTTATTTTCCACCATTGTGAAATCTTCGAAGCTTACCTTACAAGATAATAAGTATATTTTCAAAGTAAATGTTTTATAATGATGTGACTTTTAAATTATTTCAAAAAAAAGATATTTCTCTCAAATAGTTTTGATTTCATCTATATCAACATCCTTTGATGGATTTTATCTTATTTGAAGTTGATTTATTATGATACAGAACTTCCATATTGTATTGAAGGTTTTGGGATATGTTTAACTGTGGATGTTTTATTTTTATACCATTCATGGTTTATGGAGAAAGTATTGACATTTCGTATGCTAGTTTTAATACGAATGTTTATGTTATGTTTAAACCTGTTCATATGAGGAATACATTGGACTTAATAAGTGATGGGTGGAGCCCGCTACAGTTCCTCGATGCATCGGTTGGTCTCATGAGACAAACTAGTGTCTTGGGATAAGGCCTTGAAAAAATCTTATTTGTAGTCTTGGCACAAGGCCTTGACTATGTGGTTATGATATTCTGGGATTATAAATTCCATCATTATGAAAGTGGTTATTGATATTGTATGTGATTATTATACTAGTAGAATATTCATGTGAATAAGTAAATGGAATTATTTCATTTTATTTCTTCCATATTACGCTGAATCTCAAGTTTAAAAGACTTTTGTTTTAGTTATACATTGCCTTAAATGTTTATGCTTATTTATGAAAGTTTATGCTATATTGTTATCCTTACTGAGCATCTGAGATCACCCCTTTCAATATTTTATTTTTCCCAGGATGTGAAGAAGTATTTTATGAATGACCTATAGGGATATTTTGAGTGGATATAAAGAAAACATTTTGTTGTAGTTGTTTTTACTTTATGATGTAATGTAAGACTTATTAATATATCTAGTGTTTCCAAGGCTACTAAACTAATCGTTCTTTCGAGACTTGATCTTTTGTGATCATGCCGATGTTATGTAATAATGCACCGACTCAGGGTAACAGGGTTCCGGGTGTTACATTTTTAATTCTACATATCAAAAAATGGTTAGGGTGAATTTTTGGGATTTTTATGAAATTCTTGAATTTTTTATGAATAGTGAAATATGGTAAAATATCATATATTCAAATTATCAGTTAAATACACTATTTATGACATCATAAGTGATGAAATACCACTTAGTTAAAACTTAAATGCCATTATTACTATTTTGGGTCACATTAATCAAGACTATTCATAGTCTTGAGCAAAAATATTTTAATAATGATTAAAATAATGTAAGATACCACCTCTCCTCCACTATAAATACCACCCTCATTCTCCTCTTCCTCCCAAAACTCTAAAACATTGATCCTCACCTATGTTCTTCCCAATACTCCTCCCAAGGATGTTACCCACGTCTTAGAGCTTCTGGTCTCACCAAAAGGCCAAAACTAAAGGCCTTAAGAAGGATCTCAAGGAGAAGGTATCAAGAGGTAAACATACTCTTTTGTTTTCTTTCTTTTCTTCTCATTTTATTTTATATTCTTATTATTTCCTCACATCCTCTTATACAAGAGGCATGAATGACCCATTATCTTAAATATTATATATTTCATCATGTTTTTGGAAGACTCACCATTATACCTCTTCTCTTATCCCACTTATTCAAGAAATTAAAACACCATCCCTGATGTATCGATTTACCGACATCGTGGATGATGTGATTTCAATTTATTTTACTTCCTTAAAGACTGGCCATGAAACAATTTTTATGGATAAAACAGATTATTATTTATGTATTATTTCTTATATAAGATTCTGGAATCATTATTTACACATGTTATTAATTTATAAAACAAAATTATTTTTTACGATCAAAGAATAGCCAAAATGACCTAAACAGATATTGATAATGTTTTAACTTATGAATCATCCTAATGTAATAATTCAAAATGATAAATGGTATAATTAATGGTTTTGGAAATATGTAAATACCACTCCATTAAAATTCTGGAGTTTCACTTCCAATCGACATGAATATCCATCATGAACCGATCATGGAAATCATGTAAAGAATGAACCAAAAACAATGGAAGGAACAAAATACTGACAATTAAAGGGAGAAATGATGTAATGAAATGATCATATAAGGTGTTATAAATATGAATATGTTTTTTAAGATATTAATAACACTATTTTAACCATTATACAAGTGGTTTAAAAGAGTTTGAAGTAAGACAAACCTAAGGTAAGGGAATTCATAACTCGATTTCTATTCTTTGGGTTAACATTCTACTTTATTATTTATATGGTATTAAAATTGTTTGTGTGATTAATTTTGTTTACATTATGTTTAATTATGTTTATTTATAGTGTATATACATGTTCCATCCACTATATTAAGTATCAATACAAATATATGATATTTTTAAGGGGATTTTATTTTAAAAATCATATTTTAAAATTCTTTTTTACAAAATTCACAAGAAATGTTTTTGTAAAATTATTAATGTTGTATGATTGTGTTCTAGTTATTGGGAATTGTTTATGGTGAATTTTGGGAACTATATCTCTATCCAATTCATTGGGCATGTGTCTGTTGTAGGTTGGTCGTATGGTTACTCCAAGTGTAACTGTGATGGTTACACAAATTGTAAGGTAGTCGTGAGGGTTACAAATTATAAGGTAACTGAGAGGGTTACAAGATTATGTAAGTAATTCCCCAATATACCTTTATAGTTATATTTATGTTCTATTTGTTTTGTGTAAATCTCATGGAAATCTCATGTTTCACAAAGTAATTTTATATGGGTAGTAAGTATGTCTTTTTTAGAATGATTTCATACGTTACCAGAATTCATGGACTAATGTTTTATTTCATTCATTTTATATCCCTTACTGAGAGTTTTGTGCACATCCCATGTTTTTAAATTATTTTCATAGGTTATAAGTATTTTTAAGACAAAGAAGGAGTTCATGTTAAATGTTATGAAGATATGTCAAAGAAATCATGTTTTATTTGAAAAGTTTTATATTTTGGAAGAAATGAATATTGTTTTTATTGTATCCACTTTATATTAATGTGAAATGCTATGAATTTATTATGTCTCAATTCTGTAAAGTTATAAACTTGAAAAGATTCGCAATGTGAAAGGAAGTGATTTCTTGACTAAATTCAAAATTATGTAATGTCATAAGGTTGGGTTCTTATAATAAGAATCCAATTTTTGGATGTATTAATGTACATAACATGATTAGTTTGGAAGGTTTGAAAGAATTTGCACCAATCATGCGAGTGCTACTAGACAACACCCATGTGGCCACACAGTTGTGTTTCACTGTTTGAAAAACCTTACACCAACCGTGTGAAATGTGTTGGGCAAATATCCCTCAAGGTAACATTGCAGTATTTTTGGGTTGATTGTGTTTGTTGACAAAGCAGGTTTCCATGGAGAATTGTCGAGTTCCCGAGAATTTATTGAAATTCCATGTTGACAAAGAACTATGACAAAGGAAAGGACGATCTGGAGGCGGTACAAAAGAGCAGTAATAGGTGGTGTTGTTTCCCAGTGTTTGCCAAATTTTTGGGGTCCAAAATTTGGAGTTTGGTGAGCATTGCGAAAAGTGGATTTCCATGAAGAGCATAATTTCATATGTCAAAGGCATGAATTTCGCGAAGATAGGATGCATGGTTTGGAAATCACGAAGACCAGAAGAATGGAGGCGGTGATGCTTCGCGATTACGTCAAGCTTCGCGAACGGCAGAGGCTGAAGCGCATCGCGGCGGTGAAGGGCTTTGCGAGTGAGCTTCACGGCAAAGGCGTGAAAGAATGTCGGCCTTCGCGAGGGAGCTTCGCGGCGAAGTCGCGAAGGTATGTTGACGGTGATTTTTCGCGACTACGTCAATCTCCGCGAACGGAAGATTACCGTGGAGCTTCACGATTTGCACAGAATTCCGGCAGAAACTTTGGAGCTTCGCGATTTGAGATGACGTGGTGTTGACTTCGCACGGAAGGGACGAGGGTCGGTGGAATCACCTATAAATAGAGGCTGTCCCCTTCGATAGAAGTAGAGAGAATTTTTAGGGAAGATCATTTTCTCTCGGTTTGCGGAGGTGGTTTGTGAAGGCAGTGTGCTTCGCGAAAGAGGAGCTTCGCGGTGGCTATTGTAGCTCCGCGAAAGGTGTCTGCTCCGCGTTGGCTTAGTGAGATTTGTGAGAGAAGTTGCTTTGCAACGAGTTGAGCTTCGCAGGAGTTCTTCGCAAGAGATCTTCACGAGAGAGCTTCGCGAGAGAGCTTCGTGAAAAGGCAGTATCTTCGTGAAGGCTTGTTGAGCTTCGCGAAATTGGGAGCCTAGCAAAGTAGGGTGCTTTGCGAAGGTCTTTCCAAAGGAAGTTTGCCCAGTGGACAGTGTTCAAAGGCAGAGGTATTCATCTACGGGTGAAAGTTGAACTTCAACAGAGCATCTACATACAGAGAAAGATGCATTCCTTAATGGAAATGAGGAGACCTACAGGTCTATAAACTGTGATTGGATACCCCTCCAAGAGCAGTGAGCTTAGGAAGAGGAAGAAGGTGATCCTCTCCACCGGCAGTGAGCCAGAGAGAGAGAAACAGGGAGTGACCCTTGGGAAAGCAGTGAGCTGACCCTAAACCTTGTAAAGGCAGTGAGCCTAGGCATAGAAGTGATCTAGCCCGAACATTGTAATCCACAACTAGTGAAGTCTAGTGGAATTTGGTACGAACCGGAAACTTGTCGGCGTATGCTCCTTGGACATAGCCCTTAGCAGTGAACCAAGTAAAAATCTTTGTGTCTTCCTTCTTACTTCCCTATATTGCATTCAAAGCATCATCATCAGGTAAAGGAGACAAGTGATCACAGTAACCACACAAGTGCAAACAAAGTGACCCTTGTAACAAAGAGGTCAAGATCCAGTGGGGCAGAAAGAACTTTGAAAAAGAATATCCATACCCTGATTCACCCCCCCTCTCAGGGTATATAGGCCCCTATTGGTCCTAACAATTGGTATCAAAGGGAAGGTTGATTTTATCAGATTTGTTTACTTCGACTTGGTGTAGTCTTTCTGTGTAGTTGAAGATATTGTTTTCACTTATCTCTGTCTGCCATGGGAAAAGGAAAAGCATCAAAGAAGAATCATAAGTCTGGTAATTTCCCTCAGTGTGGAAGTGTTTTTGGAAAAAGTGTGATTCAACTAAAAGAATCAAACAACTTACTGAAGGAAGGTCTTGATAAATCTGATAGGGAAAAGATTGATTCACTCAATCATGATGTTGGAATGAGTGAAGTACATGAGCATCAGAGTGATACTGAAACTGAAGAAGAAATTGAAGGAAGAATAGATATGCGAGCTGAGTTAGAAGCTGCTCTTGAGGAGATTGATGTTTGGAGAGAAAAAACAAAGAAATCCAACAAAGTTGTTCACAATGACAAACTCTATATGCAGCAGCAGGAAGAAGAGAAGTCTGAGTTGATGGAAGAAATTGAGAAACTCAAGTTATCAACACAAGAGAACTCAGAATCGGTTAGTGAGTATATGACTAAGATTGAAGAATAGAAAAGGGAGATCGATGGCTTGAATAGAAAAGTGAAAGATCAAGTCAAGTGCATCGAAGAACCTGATATTCCAATTGGCTTTGGAAACATTGAAGAAGTAAAATCTAAAGATATCCGGATCAAGGTATTGGAGATTGAGGTCAACAAGCTAAGAGGATTAAATCAAAGGCTTATTGACATAGTTACTGACTTAACAGAGAAGAATTATTCTCATGCCAATGAACTACAAAAGATGGCTAAAATGAAAGTAAAACAAAAGGATGATGATTATGAAGAGAATCAAAAGTCAGATGAAGTACAGAATCTGAAAGCTAGAAATGATGATCTTGTAGCACAGTTGTCTGAAGAAGATCAGAAGAATCGAAGCCTACAACAAGTGAATGAATCTGTCTCTAAATCTGTTTCTGAGGAAAAATTAAAAGTAGTGAAGCTAAGTGCAATGGTGGAAAAGCTCACACAGGAACTAGATGATGAGGTGAGTAGTGGGAAGCTTCTCAAGAAAGAACTGGATGTCCAACTTGAATCAAGGGAGACGAAGATTAAAAATTTTGAAGAGGATCTAGAGTCAGTGAAGAAGGAAGTGGAGAAATCCAATGCTAAAGGAATGCTAAAAATGAAGGATGCCTTACACTTGCTATTTGATCATCCTTCGACAAGTGATGATAAAATGAAGAACAGGTATTCTATTTCTGAAGAGAAACAACAGAATATTTTCTCAGCTCAAAGACCAGCAAGTTTCGGAAAAGCTGGTATTGGATTCGATGAATCCCCTCCTGTGCATGACAGAAAGAGAGTCGTGAACAGTTCTAGAAATGGAAAGGATCCTGCAGGTGCTGGAGATAGGCCTAAAAGGACAATTACACAAAGAAGTGATGGCATGTGCTATTTCTGTGGGATTCATGGCCACACATCAAGCTTCTGTCCAGAGGCTCAGGAATACATTTCGTATTGTGAAAACAGAAAATGTACAAAATCTGAGAATAAGATGAAGCGTCCTGATAAATCAGAAAGAAGAGTCTCTCAAAGGAAAGCATTTGTTAGATACTATCACTGTGGAAGAATGGGACACACCATGAGTATGTGTCAGGAAGCTCAGGAGCTCAATTTCATAGGAAGAACTCAAGCTACATAACATCTCGACCTAGAAATGATGAAATGAAGTATGTCTTTGATGGAAGATGTTTCATATGTTCTGATCATGGGAATTTGGCCAGACAGTGTAGCAAGAAGAATGCAGGGAAGGAAAAGGAATGTGAAAGTAGATTCCCGACTCTAGTAGTGTATAATGAGAAATCGTATACTGGAAGACAAGGTGGTAAATTGGAAAATAGGCTTAGAGCCTCAGGGGAATCACATGGAGCTGAATGAAAGGTGCATCAGTCACCTCCTCTTTCACACTCACAACCTCTCTCTAAGAAAGAACGTGACCAAATCTGGAAGAAAAAGGGAGGAAATGCTACAGCTGTGAGTAAGGAGAATGTACATTCAGTGGAGGACCCACCACCAATGAAAAATAGGGTGGCGACTCATAAATATGATAAAAGGCAGATAAACAAAGAATGCATTGAAAAATTTGTAAGTCCTGTGCCACAACAAGCAGTAGAGAAAAGAGGAAGACCCTTGCAATGGTGGAAGAAGCAAGGGATGATGGAAAGAAAGGAGATTCCTGCTCAGAGAAATAATCAAGAAAAATGGAATTTTGGAAGAACATCAAAGATAGAGCTATGTACTAGTGGTTTTAAACCCCAAATGGTGAGAAAGTCCAAGCCTACCAAATATACCTTTTAGAAAAAGGCTCAGAATGTAGGCAATGAATGCCTAGTCATATGGCCAGAACAGTTGAAGTTGGCTAGGTAGCTGGAGGAAGCAAGAAAGGAGTGTGATGCCCTCCAAGAAAAAATCATAGGGTTGACCCATCAGGATCAACCATCATCCTCATCTTGAGGATTTCGAAAGAAACCCCTCTCCCTATGTATATAAATGCTATTAACTGATGATTCATGTGTTTCAGGTTCTAGGGAGATACAATCCAAGGGGAAGTGGCATCTAAGGATGCGAAGTGTCGATGTGATATGCTCTACAGTTTCAATTGATTCAAATTAGTTAGAAGTATTGAAAATGAAAGGGAGATACTAAGTACAATTAGAAGTGATTGTGTTGTTAGCTTTATCTCTTGTTTCCTACACTGAGTTCTAACTCAGCAGGCTTAGAGATTTGGTTAATGGCTCAATGTTGAGTGCTAGATTAGTATAAATGGTGTATATGGAGAAGAATGGTTATGGGTCTCTACCATTGGGCCTAACAGACAGAAGTGTTGTGTAACACAGGGGGAGAATTCTATATCCAAATCAGATTCAAGAGCCATCAATGCAATAATTGGATGACTCGGCTCAGGTGTTTCCTATTGAGGGAAGAAAGAAACACATGGAGAAGCAGCAATAACAATTCATTTCATGCTTATCTATTTGATCTAACAATATGGTATTGGCTGACTGCTTTCAGGATACCAAGAAGCTGCAAGAGAAAATAAAAGGTGTGTCAACAATAATCTGAGAAGAAGTTCAAAGAAATGGCATCAGTGAATAGTGACACAAAGAAAAGTAGCTGAAAGAAATGAATCAACTGAAGAATGAGTCAGTGAAAAATTTATGGACGAATGTGTTGAGGAAGAAAGAAACACAAGGAAAGCAGAAGTGGCTTATGATGATTCAGAAGAAGACACCGATGATGAACATGAAAGTGTCTTGTCTGTGCCTACAAGGAAGCTAAAGAGCTGATCTGAAATTGATAGACAGAATATCATTGGTGATCAGGAATCTCCTGTTCAAACAAGAATAATGAAGTCACTGCAGCAGAAATCTTTCCTACCTCAAGTAGAGCTGAAATTCTTTGCTGATGTAGCTGACATTGAAAACTGGGTTCATGCTATGAATAAAATGCTTGATCAGATTGCGAAGAACCAGATGTGGGAGATTGTTTCGAGGCCAGCAGATATAAACGTCATCAGGACTAAATGGGTTTCTGGAAGAAGAGGTGTACATTGAGCAGCCAGATGGTTTTCACATTCATGAGGATGAGAACAAAGTTTGCAGGCTGAAGAAGGCATTATATGGTCTGAAACAAGCACCAAGAGCATGGTACTGGAGGCTATATCAGTATTTGAAGAAGCTTGGTTTACAGGTTACACAAGGCAGGAATGACACATTCATTTCTCAATCCAAATATACCAAGGAGGCTTCAAAATGAGATTTGGAATTGAATATTACAAGGATAAGAAGTCTCTGGTTTCTACCCGGATGAAATCATCAAAAGATGATAGTGGCAGGGAAGTTAATTTCACTGAAAATAGGCAGATTATCAGTAGTTTGTTGTACATGACCGCAACAAATCCTGATATTGTTTTCACCACATGCCAAGCAGAGAGATATAAGAGTAATCCCAAGGAAATCTACATGATTTCAGTGAAATGAACACTTCGTTATATCTAGGGCACAGTGGATTTCGGCTTGACATATACTGATAAATATCAGACATAGTTATTGGGATATACTGATGCAGACTTGGCCGGTTCAGCGGATGATAAAAAATCAATGTCAGGTGGTGCATTCTATCTTAGTGGATTGTGTATTTCTTGGCTAAGTAAGAAGCAAGATTGCATTTCGTTGAGCACCGCGGAAGCTGAGTATATTGCGGCCACTCAAGCGTGCACACAATTATTATGGATGAAGCAGCAGCTTGAAGATATGGGAGTTGAAGTGAAGTCTCCGATCGGAATCAAGTATGGTAACTCAAGTGCTATCAATCTCACCAAAAATCTCGTCCATCACTCAAGGAAAAAGCACATTGAGATCAGATAACATTTTATCAAGGAGAAAGTGGAACAAGGGAATTTGAAGTTGGAGTATGTGCCTACAGAGCTACAGGTTGCAGACATTCTGAAAAAGGCCTTACCCAAGGAATCTTTTGAGAGGCATCGACTGGCTCTGGGAGTTCAGTCGACTCCCCGCACTTGAAAAAGTGTGGATGTGGGATACCCCCCTCTCCCCGAGGTATGATGTGTTTTTCCCTACTGTGCTGATATGTGTTCTCTACTATGTTACAGACTACAAAGGAGTGACCTTTGGGTTCGTTGACAAAGGGGGAGAAAATAGCGATTGTTCAAGGGGGAGACAGTGCGGAGAGTTGATAAATCATAATTGGTACGGGGAGAAGCTGACAGGTGGAGCAGCCAGAAAGGGGGAGCAATGAGAAAGGGGGAGAGATTTTCAAATCTGACGATGCTAGAAGTGATCGATCAAAGCATAGAAATCACGACAGCTGAGGATCGTGATAAAAGCAGGACAGTGGTGTTGGAATGGTGTGAGACGATGTCCAGCTATCAACAATTGGTATCAACTTAAGAATTCACCAATTGGTATCAGTGTGGTTCAACAACTGGTTTTATTTTAAGAATTGGTATCAGGGTGGAATGGACAATTGGGGTCTGACATGAAGTGATTCATTGATTAAATTTTCATACTACTCTTGTTTCTCATGCCGAGCATTGCTCATGTGGGCTTAGAGTACGTGTTAAGTGAATCCTTGAACTCTATAATAATCGCAAGAGGCGAATGGTGGTAGTAGCTGGAAGAAGACTCAGTGAGGTATCAAAGTGCAGAAAATCATTCTGATCAGAGTTGTGAAGAGTTGTCAACAAACCCAAAGGGGGAGATTGTTGGGCAAAAATCCCTCAAGGTAACATTGCAGTATTTTTGGGTTGATTGTGTTTGTTGACAAAGCAGGTTTCCATGGAGAATTGTTGAGTTCCTGAGAATTTGTTTACATTCCATGTTGACAAAGAACTATGACAAAGGAAAGGATGATCTGGAGGTGGTACAAAAGAGAAGTACAAGGTGGCGCCGTTTCCCAGTGTTTGCCAAATTTTTGGGGTCCAAAATTTGGAGTTTGGTGAGCATCGCGAAAAGTGGATTTCCATGAAGAGCGTAATTTCATATGGCAAAGGCATGAATTTCGCGAAGATAGGATGCATGGTTTAGAAATTGCGAAGACCAGAAGAATGGAGGCGGTGATGCTTCGCGATTACGTCAAGATTCGCGAACGGCAGAGGCTGAAGCGCATCACGGCGGTGAAGGGATTTGCGAGTGAGCTTCACAGCGAAGGCATGAAAGAATGTCGGGCTTCGCGAGGGAGCTTCGCGGCGAAGTCGCGAAGGTATGTTGACGGTGATTTTTTACGACTACGTCAATCTCTGCGAACGGAAGATTGCCGTGGAGCTTCGCGATTTGGAAAGAATTCCGGCAGAAACTTTGGAGCTTCGCGATTTGAGATGACGTGGTGTTGACTTCGCGCGGAAGGGACGAGGGTCGGTGGAATCGCCTATAAATAGAGGCCGACCCCTTCGAGCGAAGTAGAGAGAATATTTAGGGAAGATCATTTGCTCTCGGTTTGCGGAGGTGGTTCGCGAAGGCAGTGTGCTTCGCGAAAGAGAAGCTTCACGGCGGCTATTGTAGCTCCGCGAAAGGTGTGTGCTCCGTGTTGGCTCAGTGAACTTCGTGAGAGAAGTTTCTTTGCAACGAGTTGAGCTTCGCGGGAGTTCTTCGCAAGAGAGCTTCGCGAGAGAGCTTCGCGAAAAGGCAGGAGCTTCGCGAAGGCTTGTTGAGCTTCGCGAAATTGGGAGCCTAGCGAAGTAGGGTGCTTTGCGAAGGTCTTTCCAAAGGAAGTTTGCCCAGTGGACAGTGTTCAAAGGCAGAGGTATTCATCTACGGGTGAAAGTTGATCTTCAACAGAGCATCTACATACAGAGAAAGATGCATTCCTTAATGGAAATGAAGAGACCTACAGGTCTATAAACTGTGATTGGATTCCCCTCCAAGAGTAGTGAGCTTAGAAAGAGGAAGAAGGTGATCCTCTCCACCAGCAGTGAGCCAGAGAGAGAGAAACAGGGAGTGACCCTTGGGAAAGCAGTGAGCTGACCCTAAACCTTGTAAAGGCAGTGAGCCTGGGCATAGAAGTGATCTAGCCCGAACATTGTAATCCACAACTAGTGAAGTCTAGTGGAATTTGGTACGAACCGGCAACTTGTCGGCGTATGCTCCTTGGACGTAGCCCTTAGCAGTGAACCAAGTAAAAATCTATGTGTCTTCCTTCTTACTTCCCTACATTGCATTCAAAGTATCATCATCAGGTAAAGGAGACAAGTGATCACAGTAACCACACAAGTGCAAACAAAGTGACCCTTGTAACAAAGAGGTCAAGATCCAATGGGGTAGAAAGAACTTTGAAAAAGAATATACATACCCTGATTCACCCCCCCTCTCAGGGTATATAGGCCCCTATTGGTCCTAACAAAATGCCTATGTCCTGAAAATGTATAGATTGCATAGTTTGTCACACTTTTTGGCCAAAATTTTCATCAATTGTGTGCCTTCCCAGTAACACCCATAATATCTTACATGGTTTCTAAGAGAAGTTTCACATTTCTTCCTAACCATGCTCAAACTGTGAACCCTAAAAAACACTTCCAAAAACACCAAAACCATCTAGAAACTCCTAAAACTCAACCAAATAAATTATATAACCTCAAAATAGAAAATAAAATTGTGAATTGCATCAAACAAAGGGTGTTACATGAATGTGAACAGAGATTATGAAAAGTCATATATATATATATATATCTGACCATTCAAGAGAAATCATAGGTTCCTATGTTATTATACTCTTATTTTCACTCTATAATGTTTTCAGTTCTTTTCATATAACCTTTAAAATTTCGATGGTTTCTGATCAAATTTAAATTTAAATTGTTCACTTATAATTATTTTGAAATATCAACCCAATAATATATTTATTTAAATTTCATTTTTTGACTTACTATCCCTGGTGGAATTAATGAGTGGAGCAGGAAACACTGAAAAAAATATAGTTTGAAGAGTTTCAGGAGAATTTAATAAATAATATTAAGTACCCATGAATCATTACTCAATTAATGAGTACTATTATATATTGTTATCATGATATATTGATTATTAGTATTATTTTTTCACTGTATATTTGTTTCCATTCACTATTAGTACGTTGTATTCACTATTAGTATGTTGTATTCACTATATCTTTTTCCATGCATATTTATTTAGTTAATATATAGTATTAAATAATTTAATCAAGATATATTCAATGTTATCATGCATTTTTTCCTATATATCAATTTTCATTCATTATTTGTATTTTTTATTAATTATTTGTGAGTTGTATTCACTGTTAGTATGACAATTTCATTATCTGATTCATAAATTTTTCTTCAGTCACAATGTATATGGGTGGGTTTATGGGATTCACTTTGATATGAATTATTGAAGAATATATAAATACACTGAATAATATCACTACTATATAATATAAATGAGAATTGGATATGGTGGAAACTAGAGACTTTGAATCCTATCCTGATCACATTCTGCTCCACCATAAATTCCCTAGACACATCCTCATTCTCCACTATAATATAAGCATAAGCATGGATGAGATTGGAAATGATATTATGGTGAACTTTAATAGAAATTGACATGAACCAGTTTGGTTTTCTCTAGACCTAATACATTGACTATGATATAGAGTTTATATATGATTTCAACATTCATTTGTAAAGGTATATTAAATCTCTTCACTCATGTGATCTTTTTACATATCTCATTACAAAATTGTGCCTTTCTAAAATCAATACACCGCATGTTTTTCTTCTAATTTAGGCATGTAGATCAAATTTCCTATATTATCCTTGTAATTATAAATTTATGTGTATCTCTTGTGTTTTTATACATCAACCCTCCAATAATTATATGTAATTGATTCCCATCAAAATAAAAAAATCAATTTTTTTAGAAAATAATTCTTCTAAATTTTTCCCTAATCAATAAAAAATTGAGTTTATTCTATTACTGAATGTGTAATGAACCAAAAAATAGAATCTCATTTTGTGGGATATCCCTGGATGAGATCTAAGGGAGAATTTAAATTTTCCATGTAATCATTTTGGGATGGAAAGAACAATATTATTAACTTTAAAAGGGATGAAGAATATCTTCACTCTTCAATCTATAATCAAATGGTTGGTGTTGAGATCTAGTATATAGTTAGAATCACTTTATCCTACTTTGACCTGGTGTTAGAATTTTTGTTACATCCCGACCTGGGATACACATGACCTCTACCCTGAGCCAGTGGGTCACATGGCCTCAAGCACACATCCTCATATTCCATAGGCTACCGAATAGAAGCGATGGTGTAAAGGTGGTACAGTGGGGAGACTATACCCTCATGTCATAGTGGAACAGTGGATAAAATCAAATACAATCAATAATATAAGCATAATTTAAATAGATAGAATAAATAGATAAGATACTACTGAAGCATAAATAGATAACTGAACAACTGATAATAATATCAAAACCCTCTAAGGTAGTGTTTGATACATGAATGCTTGGCATGGTGTAATATATAAATGGAACAAGTAGATACATGCATGATATATAATAAGACAAAATACAAAAAGAACAAAATTTGCTCCATAAGCATCCCGAGCTAAAGCCTGATCCTTTTCTCTATGATCCATCTAACCAAAGGCATATCAACAACCTGTAGAAAAGAACTTTACCTTATAAATTCTTATAGATAAATAATATTCTCTGGTACCAGAGGCATCTCGAGTAAGGTGTGAGATAAAAATATCAGCATTCCACCACCAATGGTGTCTATGTGTAATCCTAGTAGTGCTCATAACTAAACAATGTGTAGGTATAATCAGAATAGTAAAAAAAGCTAAAATAAATAACCATCCTGCTCAGGTTCTTATAGGATACCTAGATGGTCTACCTACTTCAGATCATGGATTGAATGTGTGTCCTATCATGTCACTATATATATAGTTTTAATAATATATATATAGTTTAATTTTATATTTCATCCACCTATATGAACCAAGTATGTGCAGATGTAAGTGGTCGTATACCTGGAATACTAGTGTTGGATGGACTGGGGCATAACTCAGACATCTATGACCATTCTAACAAAACTATAAGCTCAAGATATAGGGTACATGACCTATATCCTAATAGAGTGAGAGACGTCATGCTACAACACTCAGGATGGAGATTGATCCACTATGGCAACACTCTAATGATGGAATGTGGCACCTCAACCAACACTCATATAGTATCATTGGTGTGAGATTTCATACTCACCACTCAATGTAAGGGAGTGTGATTATTTGTCCTCTTCAACACTCCTTACCATCATACATAGCCTCTATAAAGGTATATTCATCTATAGTATAAGGCATGAGGCAAAACATCTCATGCAACTTATTATCAATCCCATATATATGTAAGAAAGGCATAATAATTTATAATATAATACATTAAGGCATAACCTATTATGAATTCAATAATAAATATTAAATTATATAAAATTTAAATACAATTCATAAGATCTATTTATTATAACATTTAATGAAGTTATATTCATTCACACAACTCAAAACAGGAGGCATTACAATTCATGTTAAGCATTTTATAAATCATAAACAAAAGGCATGGCCTTACTATCCCTTGGGTCATTCCCTTTAAAAACAAATGATTCATTTTAAGAAAGGAAAGCCATATGAATTATCCATTTCATTTAAATCAACACATTTAGCTCATTAAATTCATTAAAACATGGAAATACCATTTGTAAGGATTATAGGGTCATTTAGAAGATGATATGATCATTAAGGCAATTTTCCACTTGGGTAATTCCAGCTATGAGATGAATGAAACACCTCATAAGTGCCTCAGGTTCCATTATAATTCATATATCAAGGCTTATTCGATTTAGATTCCAAGTTAGAAGCTAATTAGGTGTTCCGTGCATTTAAGCCAATTGTCCAAAATGGTCATTTTCCCTTAGCACACCCATTGGGTGTCCGTATATGGTATTTACGATCTATAAATTACTAAACATGAACCATTAGACATGTGTTGAGGTGAAAGGTTCAATTAGACATGAAGGAATCAATAAAAAAGGGATTATCATAATAAGATGGCATGTGGCACAACGTCATAGCTATGAGATGACAAAACTCAATGGGAAAATGACGCGACCACCTACCTTAAGTTATAAGACGACTCCTCAATCAATATCGGCCTCAAATTCGAAGCAGGTTGGAAGAGATCTGAGAAATGGTCTAATGCCCTGAAAATAGGGAAAATGGGTTTGCACCTATATAGCACAATGGGTTCAAATATTAGCCTTGATAGAAGTTTAGAAACTAGATGAGCTTACTGAGACGGATCCAATGATTCAAAAAAACAAATATCAGCCACCGAATGGAGGAACTAGCTCAATGCCAAACATTAGGTGTTCTTGATCTCAAAGTAGGAGGAAGAAGAGACTATTCTACTAGAAGGAGAAGAAGAAAATGGAAATAAAGTTTTAACATAAGTGAGGGGAAAATGGTCATTTCACCCCAAAATATCACAGGGCATGGTTTGGCTAAATCGTGAAAAAATCAGGCATAATGGCTCTGTCACATACTTGTAACTGGTCGCACGATCATGCACCCTGGGTCACACAGTGGTAGACAAACCATGCGGCCCATTCTGTTTTCCCCTTTTGGAAATCTGGGCTCTGAACGAGCCATGGACGCACCATTGACCTTCATGACTTGATTATACATCGTTATTAGGTTCATTTAAGATATTCAAATTGAAAAACTAACGATCCATACCTTAGTTGAAAAATAAGTCATTACAACCTCCCCTCCTTAAAGCAACTCATCCCCAAGTTGGCCTTCTGAGGGTAAAGAGGTATCATCAGCAAAGAGTTTCATTCATTGATCTTGTATATCAGTTTCGCGTTCTCAGGTCTCGTCATGTACTCAGTCGTGCTTCCATAGCACCCATACTAGAAAAACTGACCTTCCTCAGAGTGTCTTCATGCTCTGATCAACTATATGCACTGGATACTCCTCGAAAGAATCATATACATCCAATTCAAGCTCATCATGCTGAAAGACATAGACTACTACAAAAGACGCCTTGAACAGCTCTAGAATTTATCAACGCTAGAAAAAAGTACAAATAAAGGCCACCTTTATCGGTGCTTTCATTTAGCATAGATAAAGGGACCCTTTTATTAGCGCTTTATTTTTAACACTGATAAAGGGTTCCCTTTATCAGCACTTCATGTTTTAGCGGTGATAAAGGTTTAGAATAAAATAAAATAATTAAACAAAAAAAGATAAAAAATATTAACAATTTTATTAATTAAATAATTATTACTAAAAATGAATAAACTAAATATACATATATATAAATTATAAAAATTAATAAATAGTAAATATTAAAAATATAGATATATAAAATGAATAAAATAAAATAATTAAATAAATAAAAATTAAAAATGAGTAAATTAAGAAAAATATTAAACATTTTATTAATTAAATAATTATTGATAAAATGATTAAATTTAATATACATATATATATTATAAATATTAATAAATATTTAATATTAAATATAGATATATAAAATGAATAAATGTTAATAATTAAATAAAAAATAAATTATAAATAAATTATAAAATTATTTAAAAATTTACTAATGAAATCATTACTGATAAAAATAAATAAGTATAATATATATATATATATATTAATTTTAAGTAGTAATAAATAATTTATATTAAATATAAATATATAGAAAATGAATAAAATGTAAGAATTAAAAACATATCAATGTCTTATTCATTTTTAATGTTGATTGATTTTTTAATTTAACATATATCAAACTTTATGTGTTACATTGATTTTAAATACATATATGTAATTAATGTATTTTTTTTATACAATGCACACACACAAATAATTGCACAATTAATGAAATCTTATATAGATACACATACACCTAATATTTGTGTAATTTATTCAAATTTTAGTCCATTTTAGAATTTTATTGTAACATCATACATTTAATATATTTTGTTATTAATCATTAAATTTTATTTATTAATTTTTAATATTATTGTAGTTAGGTATTATTTATTCATTTTTAATATTTTTTATTTTTTATTTTTTATTTTTTATTTTATTTTGGAATTTGATCATTTTATATTTTTTTAGTTATATTTACTTATTTACTATGTTCAAGTATTTTCAATATGTACTCATCTTTACTTCAATATATATATATATCAATATTTTTTAACAATTTGCATTTAATTAATAAAACTTATCTATTTTTCAATATTTTTAAAGTGTACTCATTTTGAATTATTCAATTTCACTCATTTTTAAAATGTATGTATTTAAGATTATATATCCATTAATAATTTAAAAAACATATTTTTAAATAATTATTTATAAATAAATATTCATAAAAAAATATATTTATAAATGTATATTTACTATATTTATAAATTTATAAATTTATATTTTTTTATAAATAAATAAATATTTTTTTTAAAATTATTTATAGAATTATAAATAAATAATTATATATATTTAAAGAATTATAAAATTATAATAAATTTATTTAAATAACGTACTCAGTGATACTTAAACTCGATACCTCGTCGAGACCCACAGGGGCAGCTGCCACTGAGCTGTACCCTGGGGGATATATATATATATAATAATATAATTATATAAATATATAAATATTATTTTTTTAAAAGTATTATTCATATATTTATAAATAAATAATTATATATATAAATAATTATAAAATTATAATAAATATTTTTAAATAATGAATATTTATATTATATATATATATTTATATATATATATATATAATTAAAAAATAATAATAAATATATTTAAATAATGAATATATTTACTATATTTATATTTATATATATTTATTATATACATATATAATTATATAAATATATATAATGATATAAATATATTTATAATTGTATATTTACTATATTTATAAAATTATATGATAATAATTATAAATAAAAAAAATATTGTTTTTCTAAAAAGTATTAATGTTATTATAAATAAATAATTATGTATTTAAGTAATTATAAAATTATAATAAACAAATATATAATTATAGAATTTTTTTTACAAATTTTTTTATTTATAATTATAATTATTAATCTTTTATCAGCGCTAAAATTTTAGCGCTGATAAAAGTTCATTTTATCAGTGTTTTTTAGTACTGATAAAGATATCTTTCATCATCACTTTTTGAGTATTGATAAAGATGCATTTTATCAGTGCTTATCAATTTAGTGCTGATAAAAGGGATCTTTATCGGTGCATTTTTTTAAACGCTGAGAAAATTATCCCCGATCTATTTAAAAGTACTCTAACTATGAATTATTTAGTCGTTATTCTTAAACTCTTGTGAAACTCCCCTGCTGTTGGCGCTACTCCTCTATGTTCTCTCTAATGAATCAAGGCTAGAATCCAATGTATGTTATTTTCTCCTTTTCCTCTCTCATTGTTTGATTTTTTAGGTTTTGTGGTTTGAATTTTTGCGCTATTCTTGACCATGAGAAACCCTAAATCCCATCTCTCTCTATTTCTCACTTACCTATACCTACACAATGCCACCCCTACACTGAAAACTAATTCCAGCTTCATACGAGACCATTGTGAACTACATCTCCATTAGCTGTTGCAACTAATAGTGATTTTTTATGTTTTTATTATATTATTTCTTGTTACCTTTTAGATATTTTGGTTTATCATTGTTTCAATCTTGTTTCCAAGGTATGACATACACATGAAGATGAAAAAAAGTTTAACATTATATTGGACTAATTTTAGAGGGAATGTTATTTGATATGAATAATATAAAGTGGGTTAATAATATTGTTTTAATGTGAATGGTTTAATCTAATTCAGGGAACTAAAGTTTAGATTTTCTAGTTTATATTGTTTAAAATTATCAATATGTTATATATATATAATTTAATAAGGAACAAACAATTTAAATTTCTATTGAAATCAAAATAAGTATACTTTTTCAGTTTTTTTATTTGATCCAAACTCAAAAGTTATGATGTATTTTCAATAAGAGGTGTTTTTATAATTGATTGATAAGTTCCTAATATTAGTAAATTTATTGATAAATATATTCACTAAAATATTAAAGTAACAAGAGAAAGTGATATTAAATAGTTTAATGAGATCATTAAATTTGATACCATTTATGTCCATTATCAATGAATGGTTTCCAATAATTTACCATCTCCTTTTAATTTATAATTAGTTAAAATAAAATTTGAATTTTTATAAACTAATAATAAATAGATTTTATGAATTTACATTATTTTATATTTTTAAATGAAAACATTTCATAGAACAACACACCAGATCAAATTCTAGTAGATAGGTTTATATATGTGGCATCATTTATAGAAGATGTTAAATATGAGTTTACTTTTCTATCAAATTATTTTATAAATAAATTCTTGTCCAAGAATGAAGTTATTTTTGATGAAGTGTCCTTATTTAATAAAATTTATTTTCTTTCTGTGTGTGTGTTATCTTACTCTTTTATAAAATCGTAACATCATAATATAGTCTAACTATTCATAACCTAACATGAGCTGAATCAAAATGTTACTCAACCCTTGGAACCATCAACCAAATTCCAAAGGATTGATAATAAATATGTAGCATTCAACTTGATCCATGAGAAATGGTTTAAGAAACCAACTCACATGACAAGTGCACCTATGTAAATAGTACACAATATAATCCCATGAATATAAATGCTTACAGGCATAAAAATAAAAACAATTTGATAAATCCTAGGTAAAAATAAAACCCTATATGAATAACTAACCTACCATTGATGACACAAACTCTACAAGTCTCCAATAGATATCATTTGATACTTTATCCCTTCTAATAAATAACCAGTCCTTGCAAACTTCAACCCAAGGGAACATCAACTACATGTGCACCAATATGTACATAAAGTGGTTAAGTAAAGTAACTAAGTGGGTTTTATTTGATGATTTTCCATGCCCCTGATCCACCTGAAAACCATGTATTTAATTTTTATTTTATGAAAATATTTCTAATGTATGATAATTTAAAGAATAATACAACACATAATAGTCAAAAGAAACATAAATAACTTTTCATGAAAATGGACCATGGGTTTCACAAATAATTTTGTGTAAATAAGGATTCATTTTGGTAAGATATATATATATACAATACAATACGCTCCATGCATAAAAGTCCAAATTTTCATACATCTTTCATGAAAATTGTTATTGTATTAAATAGAGATATAATACTTCAATACTCTAGTAGAACTAACATTCACTACCATTATTTAATCCATCCTCAGACACTTGATTTCCTTTCGTCTCTTGATGATGGATTGGACTCCCTCTTTCAAACTGGCCTTCCTCCCATAATTTTGGTTCCAAAGTTCCTTGATGACATACCACCCGTGTAGAGACCCGAAGCTTGACGTACATGGACATTACATTACTTTTGTGTAATACTTAGTACATTACAAAAACACACACACAAGGACCGTAATAGTTTAGTGTCTTTGGAAACTCGGAATATAATCTTCTAATCGTGGTGAAAGATATTCAACATCTCCCATAAAGATCTTCCCTTTTTTTCTTACCTAAAACCATTCTTTATATCCTGGGGAAAAGAAAACATAAAAGGGTGAGCTCAAATGCTCAGTAAGGGTAATCAAAATAAATATCAATCACTTCATATTCATAAGAACATATCTTTTGGAAATCTTAACCTACAAAAGAGATCACAATTTCATAACATGGGATAAATCATAGTAGAGAAATGTAATCCCAATAATCATAACTTAAAACATGAAACATTGTGGCATACACACATAATTATAGAGAATCATTTCTTGTTAGTCAAGACTCATTACCAAGACTATCTTAGTGGACAAAGTCCCTTTCTGAACCGAGTTCATTCCTCGTTTCAGTCCTGTTTCACTGAACCGGTATAACCTACCGTTCCAGCCATGTCTATCTCATGAGATATAAAATCATTACCCAATGCATTGGAGGGAGATATAGGTCCCACCCATCTCATAATGATACCATTCTTATGTGTGCCACAAAATCATAAATCATACATCATTGCATAACCCATGTAATAAAAATGGGATTCTTAAACATCATGACATCATAAAACAATTCATATAAGATAAATGAATTCATAAAAATAATTCCATCACAACATAATCAAATCAATGTAATAATAGGGATAAAACATAACCCTTTATTATCTTATATGGAAAATAATTTTGATAAAACACTTGAACTCCATTCTTGAGGAAAATATCCTTTCTACTTCAAAAACATTTTCCTTTCTTAACATGTCATACAATTTTAAACTAAAAGAAGTTGATTAAAAATAAACTTGAAAACTTGTAAAGTAAGATTCTTGGAAATAATGTTTTAAAAATCCATTCATGTCATATAAGTTAAAAAAACATTCTTCTCGTACTTTTGTCGGAAAAATCAAAAGTACCTCGTATGAAAAACGACAAAAGATTCCTTTCATATCTTTTACTAAAAACACACTGAAGGGTAAAATTGGATTTAAAAAATTGTAGGTGGATGTAAATAATATTACATATTGAGGAAACATGGATGTGGATGATAAAATACACCCCAGTAAATTTCAAAGTATAAACAATCTCGGATAAAAATGAGATTGTGATATTTCCCTTACCTTAGGTATGATTTGCCTCGTAAGTGTTTGAACCTCCTGTATAATGATTTAAATAATGTTATTGAATTATTAAAGAATCATAATTATTGTTATGATATCATATATGGTCATATTCTTAGTTTCTTGGTAGTAATATTTCATTGCTACTTGTTATTCGGGTGTTTATAACTTTTTGTTCTTATGCATGTTTTATCGAATAAATTCTTATTATTATCTTTAGGTTATAGACACATCATTTCCAGAATGGTATTAATGTACTATATATCATATTTATTCATTCAATTCATTTATATAATCATTATTCAATGAAGATCATGTAGAACGAATCGCATCACATCATGGAGACGGTATTCCGTACGTACGCACGAGCGATGATATCGTTCCCATGATCGTGGAATTGTATTTGAGTGTATGTATACTATTTTAGAATCAATATAACTTTATAATTGTCATATATAGTCATTATTTATACAATTATACCCATCCAAGTAAGGTGGTGGTGGAAAATAGATTACACCACGGCGTGGAGACGGTAATCCGTACGTACGCACGCGCGGTGATTTCTTTTTCCGTAGGATGGATAGATGGTGAAATAGGGTTGTTTCATACTTATAATAAAATATCAGTATATGAGTGATACTGATTTTATTACTTCATAATGAAACAACTAAATAAGAAGAAGTGTAAGAAGAAATAAAGATGAAAGAATTGGTAACGGACATTACCTCTTCTTTGAAGTGCTTCTTTGAGACCTCCTTTTAGGGCAATAAAATTGGTCTTTGAAGAAGACTAGGACCTCTAGGATGTCTCTAGGGAAGTGGAGAAGATATTTTTTCAGGGTTTGGCCGAGCTTGAATGCTCAAATTGGTGTGAGGAGGAGAGGGAGGAGGTGCCCTTTTATAAGGGAGGAGAGGGGCACCTTAGGAAAATCTCAAAATATTATTTTATATTAAGGTCAAATTTGGTTTATAATGGTTCCAAAGGGTCTTATTTCGAATCTAAAGTGGTAATGGGTCTAAATCCTCTCATACAATAGGATTTAGACAAGTTTGGGTTATTATGTTAACCTTATCAATTATATTTAACTCTAAGTTAAATAATTTAACTTTTACCGTGTCTTTTTGTTTTCTTACACTATATGGTTAATAAACTTACCATAACAAGCCAAACGAACCCCAAGTTGTTTATTATTAATATATATATCCTTATCTAAGTCATTTTTCCGAACCTTAGATTTTTAGGAATTAAATAACAATTAATAATATAATATTTGTTTTTAAAAACTAATTTATGTCAATTTTGACACTATTTGGTACATGATTTTTAGGAAATTCATAAAAGAATGATAAGTTCGAACCAAGTTACTTATATCAACAATAACATGTCATATTAACCTAGAAAATTAATTTAAGTCATAAAAAGTCTCAAATTACATTTATTTGGTCATTTATAACATCAATTATGTCAATATTTCATTAATAAGACAATTACAACATCATCTTTGTGTGATAATAAATGATAATTATTTAATCCCTAAAAATTCTAAATAAATTCCTATGATGTAGATAATTGTATTATCTTTCTGGAGACTATTCATGTTCTAAGTTTCATGAATTTTATCACTAAATTAAAATTATTATACTTATAAGATTTAAGAAAGTGACATGTTGTCACATTCTTTGGTTTTAATAATAATTAAATTATTTTCATGGACAAAAGTCCATAAAATGAATCTAATCCGACCCTTAGGTTATATGGGTCTACGTTTAGCCATCCAATAGGATTTTTCCAAGTGTTAGGGTAATTTTATAATCTTATATTTACCCTTAATTACCCGATTTACCTTTAACTATAGTAAATAAAATTTACCGTAGTTACTATTCACAATGCCCAAAAATAAAAAGTAGATTATTGACATAATTTGGACCCACTGATTCCAAATATAGAATACATTTTTCCAAATTCAATACACAAAATATTCAGAAATTAAATTAAAATTAATCCCGTTGTCGAAAGAAAACAGTTTTTTTTTAAAACATTGCAAAATATTGAATTGATTTAACCTACGAATTCAAGGTAAAATCAATGCTAATGACATACATTATATTAAATGGTAAAACTATATTCTATTTATACTTTAAAACCATTCAATTTTATAATTTAACCACATAAGATATTATGATGAAAAAAGTTGTTTTTAATTAAAATATAGCGTGTTTTTACTATTCATTAAAATATGAAAGTTATCGGAAAAATATCAAAACTTTATCTAATGTAAATTTTTATATCATGATTCAAAAGAAGAATTTTATCTTGTAAAATTGAACTTATAAACATGTCAAAAACTAGATTTAAAGTGGGTGCGCCATTAAAAGGCGGTAAAACTGCATTTTTTGAAAAATACTTATTTTACCCGAAAAATTTATTTTGTTCTTATACCATGTTCTAGAAATGTGTAAGATGAATAATAATGTTATAAAATTCAAAATTTAGTTAATACTATTCATAAAGGCTAGTTCATGAAAATATTATAATAATATATCGTTGTTTATTAAAACCTGGTATTGCGTACAACACACGCTATCGAGGAAGGTCGTGATTGCGTGTAATGCAAGCCAAGTCAAGGTTACGTGTTGTGAAAGAATCCTTTGTTGTTTTGTATAACATAATCCAACCATATTTCATTTTTATATTTAATATATATATATATATACTCAATGTTGCGTAGAATAACTATTATCAAAATTGTGTGTAACACGATCCAAGAATAGTGTTGCGTATACTGCAAGCTAATACGGTGTTGCGTATAGCGCAAGGTAATCTTGGTGTAGAATACAACACAAGAAATTATTGAAATTAAAAGAATATTTTTCATAAAATCTCAGGGTGTTACATTCTACCCCCCTTAAAATTAATTTCGCCCTTGAAATTCGTCGGGGTTATAAATGGTTTACTACTCAAATGTTTGTTTAATAGAAACCCACATCGTAAAAAGAAATACCAAAACATGGATTTAAAAACTAAAGTATGAAATGTAACGGTTACCCAAATTAACTCATCACTGGGTTTCCACGTAGGAGAACATAGGTGAAAATATGGATATGGAAGAAAAATCTAACCATCAAGTTCTGATGGATAGTGGTAGAGAACATGGATATGAAAAAGACAACAATCGCAAAGCCATAAATTTGTGATGATCTAGGGTACCATATGATTCATCATATATAATATCACTAGGACAACATTTTTTGGTTTTCAATATCATTTCCCTAAAGTTGAAAAATTTGAATTAGAAGAAATACTTACTTGATTTTGGTACAATCTCACTGTTGTTCATGCTTTGAACAATTTCCACTTCATCTCTTAAAGAAATGAAGTTGAATTTGTTATTTGTGAAGTGTTAATAGATCATGTGATAGAATGATGGGTCATTCCATCTGTCTCAAACAAAAGGTTAGAAAAGTTATCAAAAAATACATAAGTCCATCAATAGTGAGATTAATCATATATGGTTCCTAAAATGGATGTATACTTCATATGTCATACTGCATAATATAATAAAACTAGTTTCTACTAAACAGGGACTTCCTGTAGGCCAGTGGTAGGCGATAAAGTCCAGTCGCACTTCGGTTGTGGGTTCGATTCCCACGGCCTTGTCCGACGCGATGGGTTGTCGCCCGTCCTGCAGGTTGTCCTTTTTCTAAAACTATATTACTATAACATCCCATCAATAATATCTAAAAAACTTCTATCCTTAAACAATACTAACTTATGTCCAACATAATCCATTCCAATCTTTAGGCTTATCCATAATACTGCAATCCACTCTCATAATATAGTGAAAACGATTACCAGAGATTTAATACCATCGTTGATCCCCATATATCATAAGATATGTCTTGTTGGTCACATTCCAAACATTCAAAGGCCTTAATCATGTATTCTCTTGAAAAATGAATACCCATTGAACCATAGTGAAAACATGAATGCAGTTAAAAGTTAACACTTTCCACATACCAAAATCCTCAAAATTATATATACTCAAACCATGATATCACTTAGTCCTTATATCAATCATGAGCTCATGAATACTTTCAAATATTTTATTTTCTTTTTTTCCCTTCATTATGTGCATATCATTTTTTTCCAAAAATATCTCAATCACTTTCCATGGTTACCGGTACCATAAAATTATTGAAAACCACAATAGACCAATACATAAATATTCCAATATTCCACGATACTATATACAACATTATTTTGGAATCCCATTACATAAACACTTAATCATTCCACCACATCGTTTTCATATTCAACATCGCCAATAGTGATCTCATGTGACTTCCCTTTGTCCTTTTCCTTAAGTTGTTGCTCATGTCGATCATCACTAACCCTTGGATTAGGGTATTTATTAGCATAATGCCCCATTTCCTTACACTTGAAACATTGAAGTGTAGTGGGTTCATTCTGTGTATCCCTTCCTTTGTTTGCATCATTAGACATCTTCTTCCCATTATTGCCGCATTCAAATGCCTGATGACCTTCCTTTCCACATTTGAAACATTTACTTGTCCCTTTAAGACAATCTCCACCATGCTTCTTTCCACACTTTAGCATAAGGAAACATTCATCTTCTTTTCACCATTATTCTGAGATTTCTCCTTGAACTCCATCTTTCGTTTCTTGTCAAAACTATGAGATGGATAAGTAACACCAACTTCTATTTCTACCTTGATAGCACAACGCACAATTTCTTCATAGCTACTGAAGTCTCTTATAGCTAATTCCCTTCGAAGATTTGGTTTTAAGCCACTGAAGAATCGATCAACTTTACTTTCAGGTTGGATGATAAATCCAGATGCATACCTTGCAAGCCTTGTAAAATTTTCTTCGTATATACCAACAGATTCATCATCCTTTTGTTTTAGTTCAAGAAACTCCTTCTCCATCTTTGTTCGAAGAATACAAGGGAAGTACTTATTGAAAAATAAGTTCTTGAACTCGTCCCATTCCATGGACTCAATTTCATCTCTTTGCCTCGTATTCTTGATAAGATTCCATCATTGATCATCTTCACCTTCCAAACGATATACTGCTAAGATGAATTTATCATGTTCAGAACATTGAAGAACTGAAAATATCTTTTCAGTGGTACTGATCCATTGTTCAGCAACAAGTGGATCAGAAGACCCACTGAAAGAAGGTGGACGTTGCCTTATGAAGGACTCAATAGAATATTGTTCCCTTCTCTACTCATTTGGAAGTCCAGAATGATTCATAGCTTGTGTAAGTATAGCAATAAGATTTTTCACCCCATCTCCCATAACATTTGTTTGTTCAGGAGGACAATCATTGCATTGTCCATTGCATTGATCAACACGGTTCCTTCGGGTTCCAGCCATCGTCTAAAACCCAAAAAGAATAGTGTGAGAGGAAAAAATTGTGCTAGGGAAAACAACATAATAAAGGGGGAGTACCTTCAATATCTAACATCTTAGGTTTAATTCTAATATCGTTAGCGCAATTCTAGGACTATAACCAATACTTATACTTAACCTTAGGGACATCCCTAGACATACCTTAGAAATATCTCTAGGGATCTCACTAAAGTTCTCGCATCCTAGTTTCCAAAGGTTGACTAAACCTTTCCTCTGATACCAATTGTAGAGACCCGAAGCTTGACGTACATGGACATTACATTACTTTTTCGTAATACTTAGTACATTACAAAAACACACACACAAGGACCGTAATAGTTTAGTGTCTTTGGAAACTCGGAATATAATCTTCTAATCGTGGTGAAGATATTCAACATCTCCGATAAAGATCTTCCCTGTTTTTTCTTACCTAAAACATTTCTTTTCATCCTGGGGAAAATAAAACATAAAAGGGTGAGCTCAAATGCTCAGTAAGGGTAAACAAAATAAATATCAATCACATCATATTCATAAGAACATATCTTTTGGAAATCTTAACCTGCAAAAGAGATCACAATTTCATAACATGGGGTAAATCATAGTAGAGAAATGTAATCCCAATAATCATAACTTAAAACATGAAACTTTGTGGCATACACACATAATTATAGAGAATCATTTCTTGTTATTCAAGACTCATTGACAAGACTATCTTAGTGGACAAAGTCCCTTTCTGAACTGAGTTCATTCCTCGTTTCAGTCCTGTTTCATTGAACCGGTATAACCTACCATTCCAGCCATGTCTATCTCATGAGATATAAAATCTTTACCCAATGAATTGGAGGGAGATATAGGTCCCACCCATCTCATAATGATACCATTCTTATGTGTGCCACAAAATCATAAATCATACATAATTTCATAACCCATGTAATAAAAATGGGATTCTTAAACATCATGACATCCTAAAACAATTCATATAAGATAAAGGAATTCATAAAAATAATTCCATCACAACATAATCAAATCAATGTAATAATAGGGATAAAATAGAACCCTTTATTATCTTAGATGGAAAATAATTTTGATAAAACACTTGAACTCCATTCTTGAGGAAAATATCCTTTCTACTTCAAAAACATTTTCCTTTCTTAACATGTCACACAATTTTAAACTAAAAGAAGTTGATTAAAAATAAACTTGAAAACTTGTAAAGGAGGCTTCTTGGAAATAATGTTTTAAAAATCCATTCATGTCGTATAAGTTAAAAAACATTATTCTCGTACTTTTGTCGGAAAAGTCAAAAGTACCTCGTACGAAAAACGACAAAAGATTCCTTTCATATCTTTTACTAAAAACACACCGAAGGGTAAAATTGGATTTAAACAATTGTAGTTGTATGGAAATAATATTACATATTGAGGAAACATGGATGTGGATGATAAAATACACCCCAGTAAATTTCAAAGTATAAACAATCTTGGATAAAAATGAGATTGTGATATTTCCCTTACATTAGGTTAGATTTGCCTCGTAAGTGTCCGAACCTCTTGTATAATGATTTAAATAATATTATTGACTTATTAAAGAATCATAATTATTGTTATGATATCATATATGGTCATATTCTTAGTTTCTTGGTAGTAATATTTCATTTCTACTTGTTATTCGGGTGTTTATAACTTTTTGTTCTTATGCGTGTTTTGTCGAATAAATTCTTATTCTTCTATTTAGGCTATAGATACATAATTTCCATAATGTTATTAATGTACTATATATCATATTTATTCATTCAATTTATTTATATAATCATTATTCAATGAAGATCATGTAGAACGAATCACATCACATCGTGGAGACGGTATTCCGTACGTACGCACGAGCGATGATATCATTCTCATGATGGTAGAATTGTATTGGAGTGTATGTATACTATTTTAGAATCAATATCACTTTATAATATTCATATATAGTCATTATTTATACCATTATACCCATCCAAGTAATGTGGTGGTGGAAAATAGACTACACCACGGCGTGGAGACGGTATTCCATACGTACGCACGCGCGGTGATTTCTTTTTCCGTAGGATGGATAGATGGTGAAATAGGGTTGGTTCATACTTATAATAACATATCCGTATATGATTGATACTGATGTTATTACTTCATAATGAAACAACTAAAGAAGAATAAGTGTAAGAAGAAATAAAGATGAAAGAATCGGTAATGGACATTTCCTCTTCTTTGAAGTGCTTCTTTGAGACCTCCTTTTAGGGCACTAAAATTGGTCTTTGAAGAAGACCAGGACCTCTAGGATGTCTCTAGGGAAGTGTAGAAGAGATTTTGTCAGGGTTTGGCCGAGGTTGAATGCTCAAATTGGTGTGAGGAGGAGAGGGAGGAGGTGCCCTTTTATAAGGGAGGAGAGGGGCACCTTAGGAAAATCTCAAAATATTATTTTATATTAAGGTAAAATTCGGTTTATAATGGTTCCAAAGGGTCTTATTTAGAAGATAAAGTGGGTATGGGTCTAAATCCTCTCATCCAATAGGATTTAGACAAGTTTGGGTTATTATTTTAACCTTATCAATTATATTTAACTCTAAGTTAAATAATTTAACTTTTACCGTGTCTTTTTGTTTTCTTACACTATATGGTTAATAAACTTACCATAACAAGCCAAATGAACCCCAAGTTGTTTATTATTAATATATATATCCTTATATAAGTCATTTGGCCGAACCTTAGATTTTTAGGAATTAAATAACAATTAATAATATAATATGTTTTTTAAAAACTAATTTATGTCAATTTTGACACTATTTGGTACATGATTTTTATGAAATTCATAACAGAATGATAAGTTCAAAACAAGTTACTTATATCAACAATACCATGTCATATTAACCTATAAAATTAATTTAAGTTTTAAAAAGTCTCAAATTACATTTATTTGGGCAGTTATAACATCAATTGTGTCAATATTTCATTAATAAGACAATTACTACATCATCTTTGTGTCATAATAAATGATAATTATTTAATCCCTAAAAATTCTAAATAAATTCCTATGATGTAGATAATTGTATTATATTTCTGTATACTATTAAATTTAGAAGTTTCATGAAGTTTATCACTAAATTTAAATTATTATACTTATAAGGTTTAAGAAAGTGACATGTTGTCACATTCTTTTGTTTTAATAATAATTAAATTATTTTCAAGGAAAAAAGTCCATAAAATGAAGCTAATCCGACCCTTATGTTATATGGGTCTACTTTTAGCCATCCAATAGGATTTTTTCCAAGTGTTAGGGTAATTTTATAATCTTATATTTACCCTTAATTACCTGATTTACCTTTAACTATAGTAAATAAAATTTACCGTAGTTACTATTCACAATGCCCAAAAATAAAAAGTAGCTTATTGACATAATTTGGACCCACTGATTCCAAATATGGAATCCATTTTTCCAAATTCAATACACAAAATATGCAGAAATTAAGTTAAAATTAATCTCGTTGTCGAAAAAAAACGAGTTTTTCTTTAAAACATTGCAAAAGATTGAATTGGTTTAACCTACGAATTCAAGGTAAAATCAATGCTAATGACATACATTATATTAAATGGTAAAAATATATTCTATTTATTCTTTAAAACCATTAAATATTATAATTTAACCACATAAGATATTACGATGAAAAAAGTTGTTTTTAATTAAAATATAGCGTGTTTTTACTATTCATTAAAATATGAAAGTTATCGGAAAAATATCAAAACTTTATCTAATGTAAATTTTTATATCCTGATTCAAAAGAAGAATTTTATTTTGTCAAACTGAACTTATAAACATGTCAAAAACTATATTTAAAGTGGTTGCGCCATCAAAAGGCGGCAAAACTGCATTTTTTTGAAAAATACTTATTTTACCCGAAAAATTTATTTTGTTCTTATACCATGTTCTAGAAATGTTTAAGATGAATAATAATGTTATAAAATTCAAAATTTAGTTAATACTATTCATAAAGTCTATTTCATGACAATATTATAATAATATATCGTTGTTTATTAAAACCCGGTATTGCGTACAACACATGCTATCGAGGAAGGTCGTGATTGCGTGTAATGCAAGCCAAGTCAGGGTTGCGTGTTGTGAAAGAATCCTTCATTGTTTCGTATAACATAATCCAACCATATTTCATTTATACATTGAATATATATATATATATATATATATATATACTCAATGTTGCGTAGAATAACTATTATCAAAATTGTGTGTAACACGATCCAAGAATAGTGTTGCGTATACTGCAAGCTAATACGGTGTTGCGTATAGCGCAAGGTAATATTGGTGTAGAATACAACACAAGACATTATTAAAATTAAAAGAATATTTTTCATAAAATCTCGGGGTTTTACAACCCGCTCGTATTGTATTCATTAATCTTCATCAAAGCTATTTCATGGATTTCAATACTACATCTCCCAACTCATTATTTAACTCTTTCAACCTTTTATCGTCCTCATTTAATATTCCTCCCATAATGAGAAGAGCTCTCTAAACCTACTTTCAACTTCATCTTCAGGATACTTCATCTTGGAATGTTGGATAAATGGCTAGTTTTCAAGTGCTCTCATCTGCCTCACACCAATACCACAACAAGTTTGTATCTCCTCTAAGACCTTCCAAAAAAAAGAAACATTTCAGAGGAAGTGAAAAACAGTAAATGTTTGTAAGTGGATTTAAATGACTATGAGTGTATGTAATGTATATTGGAGTGTTCATTCCTTCATTTTTAAAATGTAATATGTTAGAATCCATAATTAAAATTTTGTTTAGATTATTTTTGAACCTCAGTGGATATAGAGATCTTATATTTGAGATACAGGCAAGGGGAAAGGACTATTAACATAGGTTAGAGTCGTTGTAGCTCGGTGGGGATGAGTTGATGTTCTGATGGTAGAGTTAGAGACCTTTCATCTCCCAAACATTTATTATTGATTTTTTTTCTTGAGACTCATCACCCATCTCTTCTATTTTTTTGAACAACTCTAAGTAGTAGTCATCCAAAATGATCATCAATACCCTATATGGGATGACTTTTGTTTAGAGTAGTTCAAGAAAAATAGGTTGATGACCACAAAGGATGGGGTATGGGTATCAAACATAAAAATGAAATAATAATTGTTCTGTATGTATGTCATCAAGTAAATTTAGAACCATAATGATGGGAGGAAGGCTGGTTTGAAAGAGGCGGTATAATCCATCATCAAGAAATGGAACCTAATCAAGCATCTGAGGATAGATTAAATTAAGGTAGTGGAGGTTAATTGTACTGGAGTATTGAATTATTATATCTTTGTTCAATATGTTAACAATTTTCATGAAATATGTGTGAAAATGTGGACTTTTATGCATAGAGTATATTGTATTATTTTTATTCAAGACAAATTAAATGTTTGACTACTCATGGAGATAATGTCTTCTACACATGATGATGTTACCAATCCTAAGGAAGAATAGGATATTGATGATGAAACTGCAAAATTACTAGGGGATCAACACCATGTTGATGAAAAAACAATGACACGGCATCAAAGCATTGAATAGAATTACCAAGGTGAGAAGTCGGGGTATAAAATTTGAGGTTGGTTGGAATCAACGCGACCAACTTATTGATCCCAACAAGTCAATGTTCATTAGTTATCTTGGGGTCACAATGAGGATAAATGTGCCGATTTATATTGATTTATGGTGCCATATCTATCTTGTAATGAAGGAAATCCTTTGGAATGATATAGTGACAATGTTACGATATACTTTCTCTGTTTTACTGAAAATCTATATAATGAAATATTAATTTAATTTTCAATATTCCTGTCAGAGTTTTTTTATTTTAAAATATTTTCATAATAAATTTTTCTTAATGTCCACTAGAAAATCCTATAAAGGATTCTAGACTCCTATTAAAAAATTACATCTTAGGGATGCTAAGGGGAAAGTAAAGCTCCACCCACCCATTAGTTATGCACACATCATAAATTAGGAAACATGGATTGCTTTCATCAATCGTCGTAATGAGATATCATTTAAGGTGAATTGCAGTCAATAATATATTATTTGAAATTATTTATTTTTTCTAAATTGATTCAAAAATTGTTAATTTATGAAATATAAAAATATTTCTAAAAATAAAGAATGATCATCAAAATCAATGGACCCCTATTACAAAGAAAGGATGAGGTATGCTTCATTTGGATAAGAAATTGGTATGTATTTTAAATAAATAATAAAAGTTTAATTATGTAATATGAAATTACATGTGTTCTTTTTTTTATATGTATATTGAGGAATCAAAATATAAAGACACTTTCATCCCACATTATGTGCTATGGAAACAGGCTAGTGTAAATAAAGAGAGTGAATTAGTTGAAGAAAACACAAAAATAGTATGGGAAACATGTGTGAGTATGAAATAATTGTAATTTATTATGATTTATAAAAATATTATATACAAATATCTATTTATGTTCATATTTTTTTATATCGTTTAGATACAAGAATCGGAAATGACCGTACCAGAAGAAAATCTACTTTCAATAGCTTTGAAGCAGTATGAACAATGTGGTCGTATTAGAGGATTATTTTTTATAGTATCTCCTCGAACATATTTTGAGAAGATAAAAAAATAAAGATTCATTTAATATTGTGATAGAGTTTTAGACACAAATAGACTCACTAAAATATATTATTGTTTAGTCTGGTTTGGCAGACCAATGTATGAGAAAGGATCCAAACACACTGGCAGCAGAGAAAATATCCACACATGAACCAAATGATCTCACTAGCTTTGAGGCTAGCCATTCCTCCAAATCGTATACATTACCCATAGTAATCAATTTTTTTATTACCCTTTCTCCTAAATTTTAATCAAATAACTTCTGATAACTTTATATTATTAAAATTCTATAGGGTACAGTTGTATGTGATTTGTATCTATCAACACCCACGTACCACCGTGTTGCGATGGGTACAGTGTATAATATCTCAGGAGATAATATACACCATCAAGACCTCCCAAAATATCACATGAGAGTGTAGATTGAGGTAGATCATGAGTTGATTACAGAGTTGTTTGTTCCACTTGATGGTTTGGATATTAAAACGGTCAATGATGATATTGGAGGTTTCATAGGATGGTCGTATACTATTATAAAGATACATGAGTTATGTCTTCAAAAAAATCATATGAAAAACCTGTAATGGTTGATGATAAAAGGACTAAACTGTGGTGTGATATTATAGATGGATAAAGCGGCAGAGAAATGGAAGGTTGAATTAATAAAATCAATTGAGTTGATCAAAAAAAATGACCTACTGAGAGTAGCTTCTCCCATCCAGTTCTAGAGAAACATTTATTATCATTATAACTTCATGCAAAGACTGCATTTAAAGATAAATCCATGTCTTACATTTAATATGAAATAGAAATATATGGAAATTTCTTGATGAACAGAATTGGTCTCGAGACTCTAAATGACGTTCTCAAACATGAATAGTTGGGAATCTCAGTTGTGAATACATGTATAAGGTACATTTTCATAATACATCTATTAAAATAGTGGGCTAATATGTTTATTAAAGTTAAAAATGATTCATATTTTCTATAGGCATTTATATTACAACTATATAAAGGGAATATTGTGTGAAACATGATTTAGATTCATTAATCCTTGTATCATTTCTACAACAAAACTTACTTTGGATGAAGAATAAATTCAGAAGAAATAAGATGAGTTACTCTAAAAATTCAATCAAAAAGAATCAAACAACAGACTTTTTTATTTCTATAATGAAAAATTAAAACTCTACAATATAATCACATAAAATATATTTTTATTTTTTGCATTAATTAATTATTTTTGTTTTTTTAGGGATAACTGGATGCTAATTACAGTCAATCTGGACACCCCGAATATTTATTTTTTGGATCCAATGCATGGATAACCAACCAATCAGCCACACGTGATGTTTATTATGAATTGTTAATGAACTAAAATTAACATTTTATAAATAAACTTCAAATTATATGTTTAAATCTGTGTTTTAACCAGAATTTTTTTATGATAGGGTGGTTTTTAAATATAGGCTATATCATGGCATGAAATTTGAGTATGACGAGATACAGACGATGAATTTATAAAAATGGAAAGCAATTAAGGTATATAGAGAGATATTTAACTATAAAAACATTTCAAAAAAATTTACATATTTTGGTCAATATTTCTATACTATCTAAAATAAGATAATGGCATCAATTGTGGATATTATGTTTGAAAATTTATGAGAGAGATCACAATGCATGAAAAGACTATCATCCCTCAATAGTTAATTTCTAAATATAATTACAATTTCATTAAATATATTTCATAATCATTTTTTTATATATTTTCTCATTAGCATCAAGATTTTTGATAACCAAGATACTCAAAAGAATAAATAAATTTGTTTATAGATGAGTGTGAAGCATGCTTTTTTTCAGAATGCATGTCAAAAGAAATTAGGTGATTACCTGGTATTTTTTTTATCTAATAAAATTTATGAACTTAAAAATATATTTGGGGTTTGAAACATTACTATCAGAATGCTTTTATATTATTTTTTATATCTTTTTTAAGAAGAAGTATAATGGAGGAAATAAATTTGTTTAGAAGCGTTGACCTACAAAAAATAATATTATTGGGAAAAGGAGAAGGTAGAGGCAGAGGTGGAGGTAGAAGCAGAGGCAGTGGTGGAGGTAGAGGAGGAGGCAGATTCGGAGTTGGAGACTCACATGGAGGAGGAGGAAGAGGTGAAGACTGAGGTGGAGGCCAAGGTAGAGGAGGAGATTAAGCGCATGCTTGTAAATAATAAAATTGTTGGGTAATGAAGTATAATGAGGGTTATACCAAGATTTTGTTTGATAAAAATTGTAGAAAAGTGAACACAACACTTGTCACTTATGGAAATATCCATTGTAAAAGTGTTTCAGGTGGATTATTGAATTAATGTTTTTCACCACTTGTTTAAGAAATTTTATACAAGGTAGTAATCCACCTGTAACATCATTATGTGTTGGAAGCTTCAATTTCTTCACTAGTGTTATTAAATAAACATCTATAAAACTCCCAATCATCAAATACGTATATAATACAACATAAAAAATTTGAATAAATATGTGTGTAATCAACCACTGAAGTCAGCAGGTGTATGAGAGAACTATTAGAGGAAACCCAGCATTGATATATTGTGGTCATCAAGGAGGAAAACTGAGAAAATATAATCTTATTGTCTTGATAATTTAGGAAAATTATTAATAATTCGTTTGTGACATATAGGAATCAATCTCATGTAAAATTCACACATGATGCAAACTGTATGACTAAAAGTTCTTGCTTCCAGTTTAAAATGTCATTTTAGTAAAAAAAACACAAGTGGCGTACTCAAAAATTAGGAAACATGTTAATATTGTTTTAGTGCTTTAGGAAAATGTTCCATACGTCATTAGGGGTGTGTCAGAATCATTCACACTTCAATATGATGCACGGTGTGACCAGTATGAATCCAAGTGCATCTTTTTATTCAAAATTGACATTAATTTTATTGGAAAAAAACAACTGACATAATTAAAACCAATAAAATGCATTTGGATCATTTTGGTAATTTATAAAATGATCCATAATTCATTTTTGATGTGTAGGAATCATCTTCACCTCAATCTGATACTTTATGTTCTTGGTATAACTCAAATTGTCCGTTATCAGTTTAAAATTGGCATTTTAATACAAAAAATTATCACTCCCTAAAAAATGGAGAAAACATGATCATATTTTCTTCATAATTTAGGTAAAATATTCACAATTAATTTGTAACTTATAGGAATTAGTATCATGTCAAAATCACACATGATGCAGCCTGTATGACTCAAAGTGTATGTTTCTTGTTTAAAATGACATTTTAGTAAAAAAAACACAAGTTGCATACTCAAAATCAAGGAAACACATTCTTATTGTTTTGATACGTTAGTAAAACAATACATAATTCATTTAAGATGTGTAAGAATTACCTAAACCTCAATCTGATGCATGGTGTGATCAGTATGACTCCAAGTGCATCATTTTATTCAAAATTGACATAAATTTTTATAAAAAAAACTAACATTCTCAAAACTAAGATAATTCATTCATATTGTTTTGATACTTTAGGAAAATGATACATAAGTCATTTTTTATGTGTAGGAATCAACCACACCTTAATCTGACTCACTATTTAACCAGTATGACTCCATGTGCACCTTTTTATTCAAAATTGACATTAATTTTAGTAAAAAACAACTAACATACTGTCTAATAGTGTTTTTTCTTGTATTTGTGTTGTAAATTTTATTTCATTTAAATTATATATTTTTATCTTATTTTTCTTATTTATGCTTCTATTACTAGTGATGTTGTGTGTTGTCACAGCACACTACATGCCTTTTTTATGGTGTTGTAGTGTGTTGTAGCATCACCCTATAGTATTCCCCTTTATTGGTGATTTTATTAGCGCAAATTTTAAGAACCCAATTTTTCTTTGAGGTAATAAATCCTTATTTTTCATCAATTATCAATTAAGTTGCTTAAATATGGCGTAATATTAATACTCGTTGAGGTCATAGAGGGCTTGGGGTTGTCTGGTGTTGTTCTGGAGCCTAGAACCTAGGTTTTGTGTGAAAAGAGGAGTACGCACGGTTAGTGAAAACCATACGGGTTGGGTCGCATGACTGTGCAACCAGGTCTGTAGTTTTTTTAGAACTAGAAATTGGCTCTTCACATGGTTTGCACATGGTTAAAAAAATGTGTGGGTAAACTATGCACTATGCCCCAAGCCTACAAGAAACTATGCGCAGTTTGCGCATGGTTTGCTAAACCGTGCACCTAAACTGTGTGACCTTGTTATTTTTGGAATTTTAATAATTTTAATTAAATTAAAAATATATTAAAAACCTAATTCACCTCTTTCACCCTATTCACATCAGGCCACCCCCTTTGAGAGCTCTCAACCTTGTCTATTCTAGGATTTGATATAAATCTTTTGTTCAAACTCGGATTCAAGCATGATTTGTCTCTCTGGATTTGTAACAGTAATGCCTTAATTCATTTTTAATCTTATGTCGTTCTTCTGGATATCAGTTACGCTCTTTGGATTTAGGATTATATACCCTAACTTATTTTTCTTCACCTTTTTTTCATATTTCTCCAAACTTGGGTCAAATCAGGAGCTGATACTGGATGATCTATCTATAATGGAACTAAGGTAGGTGGTCTCATGACTTTTTCTGAAATTCGGGCCATTTATATATGTCATCATGTCGCTTGCCCAATTTTCAGGTGTCACTTGAAATGAAATTAAATACCTAGAATTTCTGGGTATGTTCTATGTGATTAAAGAGCCTTATTGATGTTTGTTATTGGTTGAATACCTTGATTTTAAATCACCCCTTGGGTGTTGAATATTAAATGGACCCTTATGGCTTTATACTTGGACTCCCATGAGGTTTGCCTTTTACCCCTCTGTCATGGGATGTTTATTTTGAATTGATAATGGAATTAGGTTACCAATTGATGAATTGATATGTGAATTGAATTTTAATATAAATTTTAATTGGAATGATTAAAGTTAAGGGATTTATGACTTGAACATTGGTCTCATTATTTAATTTCTAGATTAGCTTGAATTTCTTTTTAAAGGTGAATTTTCCATGTGAGTTAAATGATATATATGGAATCTATTGGTTTATTAATCTTAATTTCTCTTCTTATTGAATTTTCCATGAGATATAAATTATAACTAAGACATTTAATATCTTGTTAGGCTTGTGAGGCATGTTATATTTAAAATTCCCATGTGAGTAATTTAAAGACCAAGCCTTTTGAGATTATCCAATTGTTGAGTCACCTTTTGATGTGAGATTGATATTAAATGCTCTTGGTTTTGACCTTATCATGTTAAATTATTTGTTTAAATGGAATTGAATTGATGAAATTCTTAATATTAATGGGTTAATCATGGATCCAATTTAAGGATGACATGGATGGAAGCAATGGCCTAAACCATGAGTATTATGTGGGTGAATCACGGATCCAAATGAAGGATACCATGGACAGACTCATTGAGTCCTAAATTATATGTCGAGTGAATCATGGATCTAAATGAAGGATACCATGGATGGACCCAAAAAGGTCATTTTTCCTTATACTTCATTAGTGATACTTGGGGATTCCTTAAAGGGACACTAAGGACGGACTCGTATGGCATGGAAGTTACCTCACCTAGAGTAATATTGGGTTCTTGAGAGGTTCACTAGGACAAACTTGTAGGGTGTTGGTTGATATCATACATGGGAGATACTTGAATTCCAACATAGGAATTTCAAGGATGATCACAGTTTGATATCATGCCTAGAGAAATACATGAATTATAGCTTAGAAATGTCATGGATGGGCTCAGGTTCCAAATTGATTTAATAATAAAAGACTATATGAAATTCCTGCCAAGACAAAGTACAAGATTGGATTTGGGCTTGAATCATATCTTTATAGATGGAATTTTTAGGCATTTGTTTATGTTATTGACTATTTGGGGGATGTCGAGATTGATCTGGATCTCAAGACATATAAATTCAATGAGATTGAATTGTTAAATAAAACTGATTAAATGGGATGGATGTTTACTTTTGATTACTTCTTTGTTTATTGTTATACTACCTGCACACTTATTATATATATTCACTAACTGATTGGAATATACCTTGGGTGGATTCCTGTTGGTATTATATCTCACAACATATTCAGGTCACCTTTTTTGACCCAAAAAAATTATATGATTGTAGGTATCGATAAGGGAAAGCACCCTAATACAGATACTTGATATGATACTTAGAAGTAGTGGAGCATGGGACCAAGATGAATCTTGCGATGCTACTGGGATTGTTTTGTATTTTTTTACTTTTAGGACATGTATTCTATATGATTTTTTTTGTACCTTTTTAGATATTTTATTATTAATATGTTATATGTATCATCATTTTCTATATGACATGACTTTTGGCTTTATTTATACTATTAGTCTTCCACTATTTATTTCTATTGTATGGTTTACTGCTTCCCCTATTGAACTATTTTTGTATTTCCACTATGATATACTCCACTAATGAGGGCATAGTATATACATTGACACACCTAATTCATCATTGCTATTCAGAAACCTCTGATGTTTGGGGATATGTGCTTGAGGACATGTGTACAACCAGGTATGGAGCACCTGTTGAGTGGCATTTGAAACCAGAACATTACAAAGTGGTATCAGGGGATTTATTTTCTGATTTTCATTACTATTTGGAGACAATATAAAGGTATAGAACGAAATATGAATTTGTTAATGATTTGTGTCTGGGCGTAGCTGACTCACGTACAAGAAAACACCAAATTTCCTCAAATTGAATTATTATTTTCTAGATTTTGACTATTATAGTTGATTTGATTCTACCATTGGGTAATGAACTTGACTTTTTCTATTAATATTGATATAATTATGGGTTATATTTTAGCTGTAACCTGATGATATGAGGGTAGCCCATATCATTCATCATATTAGACACTTTCTATAAATCACATGCCATGCATTTTTCCATTCCATTTAAGGATCATTACTATTCCATGTTGTTGTGATAGATGTTGTGATAAATATGTATGTTGTTGTGATAGGTATATTAGGATGTGTTGTGATATGGATTGGATGGACACCAAGATTTGCTCCCTAGAGAGTATGAGCCCTCATGGATCGGAATTCAAAAAACCATAGTTTAACCTTCTAAATTGAATTGTGATATACATGTGAGTAATCATGAATTCAAATGGAAAATGAGGATACATATGTGAACTCAATTGAAAATTAATTCAAGTAAAATGATATATAGATTTGAGTTTCTTATAGAAGATAACATGACCATACTTGATCTTAGTAGTGGGATTTTGGTAATATCCCTTGTTTTTACTTGATATGTATGATGCACTGGCCTATCCCATGGGGCAGGCAGAGGGGTGTGTTTCTATATAAGAATGCTTGTACCTTTCCTATTTCTATTTCTATTCTTATGAGCTACGAACCTTATTAAACTCTCAAACTGAGGCATTGTTTTGGAATTTTAGACCCATTTTATCATGATGACCTCAAGTTGTATGTCAAGAGGGTGGTGATGATAATACTCTGGCGGTGGTAGACCATGGGATACCAGAGGATCCTCCAATTGTCTCTGTCGTGGAACCCAGAGTTGTATTAGACATAGGTGTTGAGGCACAACTCCATGAAGGCTTTATGTGGTTCATGCAGACTATTCAAGCAACACCATGACCTACCCCAACTATGGAAGAGTTGACACGTGAGTTTCAGCAGCAGCATTCACCCATGTTTTTGGGGGATGGAAAATTATAGGCAGTGGAGTCATGGATAGAGGCCATGTTTTATATTGTTAATCACATAGAGATGCCTCCTGAGAGAAGGGTAAAGCTCATTATGTACATAATAGGTGATTCCACTAAGATACTGTGGGATTTTATCACTCAAACTAATCGTTGTTGGGAGATGTCCTAGAGGAATTTTCATACTTCCTTCTACAATTATTTATATCTTGAGACTTTTAGGGCCGATAAAGCCTGGGATTTCTTACATATGAAGCAGGGTGCATATCAGTTATGGATTATTCATCATGTTTTATAGATCTCTAGTGATTTGTACCTATTCTGATGGGTGAAGAGCTATCTAGAGCCAGGAAATTTGAGGATGGTATCAGGTATGACATCTGATCGTAGGTAAATGTCTTTCTATTGAATACCATTTCTAGAATAGTGAATTGAGCACTGATCACATATCATAACATGAGAGGGGATAGGGGTGCGAGCTAGGGAGGTTTGGTGTCTCGATATGTTACTTCTTTGACCGGTAGTAGGAAGAATCATTTGGAGATTCCACATGGTGATATTAGCATTCATACCACACCTTTGGGTAGCCAGGTGAGGTGATACCGGTATAGTAGGCTGGGAAATATGAGGTCATAGTGTCTAAGGGATCCAGTTGAGTGTCAAGATTATGAAAATATGGGCCATGTACAATGCTTCTACAGAAAATTTCCACCTGTATCTAGTGATATAGGTTCTGCACCAACTCTACATTTAGGAGCAGGTTCAGCTGCTTCTCATCAGGCAGGGAGATGGGGTACATCTGGTCGAACAGGCCATAGTGGTGGTCATGGTTATGGTAGCCAAACCCCAAGTTCACAGCGAAAACTTGGTGGATCAACTTAGGGTATCCAAAAAAGTTTCACAAGGACACGGTATAGGCTAGGCATATATAGTGCAACAGACCCATGAGAAACAGGATCCCGAACCTTCTACTGTCAGAGGTACTATTCTAGTAGCCTCCACTTTAGCTTTTTCACTATTTGATATAGGTGCTTCACATAAATTTATATTTGATCCCATTATGTAGAGCCTTGGGATTAGTGTTCAGTATTATAATGACATCATGACTCTTGAAAATCCTTTGGGAATTAAAAAGTAGGGTGTATTACAGAGCAGGGCATGCCCCCTCAAGATTAGTGGGTGTCAATTCATATGGGACATCTTCATCCTTGAGATGAAAATATTTGGTATCATTCTCAGTATGGAATAGTTGGTTCTATTTCATGATTCTGTATACCACTATTACCAAACAATGAAATTTAAATCACTAAAGGGTGAATATTACATTCAAAAAGTTCAATGGGATTTCTAGGAGAGATGATCTATACTTGAGCATCATGGGCTGGGCGGGATGATAGCCGAGATTATGAGTTTGTATCTAGATGATCAGGGGACATGTTAGACTGATTTTCCACCAGTGGTTGATCATTTTAGGGACTTATTCCTAGATGACTTCCCGGTATTACCTTCAGTGAGAGTGGTAGAGTTCTCTATCAAGCTATTACTAGGAGTTGCACCAATATTCATCACTCCTTACAGGATGGATATGATGGAGTTGCAAGAGCTCAAGAGGCGGCTAGAGGATTTAGAGAAAAAAGGGTTTCATCTGACCTAGTACTTATATGTGGGGTCTTCCAGTCCTTTTTTTGAAAAAGGAAGATGGTACCCTCGGGTTATATGTGGATTACCGTAAGTTGAACTAGTTGATGGTTAAGAGTTGTTATCCTTTATTGTGGATAGACGATCTCTTTGACCAACTCCCAGTATCTCAGGTCTTCTCAATGATTTATTTGAGATTATTTTTTCATCAGGTGCATGTTATACTATTATAAATACCTCGCACAGCCTTCCAGAGAAATTATGATCTATATAAGTATTTTGTTATGTTGTTCAGTCTCATTAACACACCAACAGTCTTCATGGCACTGATGAAACGAGTGTTCCATCCATACCTAAATTAGTTTTTGATGGTTTTCATGGATGATATCTTATTTTATTTTCATAATCAACACAGCCATTCCACCCATATTAATATTGTTTTGAATACACTGAGAGAGCATCAATTATATTCTAAGCTCAAAAAGTGCCACTTCAGGATGGATCATATTCACTTCCTAGGTCACATCATCTTAGATACAGGAGTATCAGTGGACTCAAAGAAGGTGAGACTTGTAGTTTTATGGGATAATCCCATGAACATATTTGAGGTTTGGAGTTTCTTAGGGATTTCTGGTTACTATAGGCATTTCATACAAAAATTCCCGTGCTTAGTAGTTTTGTTGACAATCTTGACGAAAAAGGGTGTGATGTATATATTGTTAGATTCCATTGAGACAGCCTTTTAGGAGATGAAAGGGAGATTGAATTCAGTTCAGATACTAATTTTTCTAGAGTAATATGGGAGTTACACTATGTATTGTGATACATCTGGTATCAGGATGGGGGTAGTTCTTATGCCGGGGGATTGAGTCGTCATGTACGGGTCTCAGCAACTGTGGCCATATAAGAGGAATTACCTGATGCACAATCTCAAGTTAGCTACAGTTGTTCACACATTATAGTATTTGGATACATTACTTACTAGGTGATTGTTTTGTGGTGTACATGGACCATAAAATACTCAAGTATATATTTACACAGTGTGATCGAAATTTGAGGTAGAAAAGGTGGTTTGAATACATTCAATATTTAAACTTCATGTTTGGCTAAATGCTTGGTAAAGGAAATGCAATGGTAGATGCATTGAGCAAGGGGACTTAGATATAGGTGGTGTAGTAGGAAAGTAGAAAGTGGAAGCTTATGGATTTTTTCTATGAGATACACTTGGAGGTTCACGACAGTAAAGGGTAGACTTTTCTATCATCTTTAGTTGTTTCCTATACCGTACTAGATAGGGTGATGATGAGGAAGCTATCAAACTCAGAAGGCCTAGTTCTATAGGAGAGTGTGGTATGTGCGGAACCTCATCCTGGATAGACTGTAAACAATGATTAGATCCTATAATTACATGGTTGTATATGGGTTTCAACAGACATGCATGAGGATATGATGCATGATTTTCATGTTTCACCTTAGGCAGTGCACCCGGGTGTCACCAAGATGTATAGAGATTTACATAGTCAGTATTGGTGTCTGGGTATTAAAAGAGATATAGCTGGTTTTTTCATGAGATGTTACAACTATCAACAGGTGAAGGCAGAACATCAGCGACCAGCTAGACTTTTACATTAGCTACACATTATTGAGTTGAAGTGGATTGATATCATGATTGATTTCATGACCGGTTTACCAAGGTCACCTGGATATAATTATGTTGTATGGGTTGTTGTTGACATGATCATGAATGTCACTCACTTTCTACCAATCAAGGATATATTTTTAGTTGATGGGCTTGAAAGGTTGTATATCTATGAGATATAATGAATTCATGGGGTCCCACATTCTATCATTTCAGATAGGGACACTCATTTTACTTCATGGTTCCGGCAAGGGGTACAAAGGGAGTTGGGTAATTAGGTGCTTCTGAGTATGGCATACCACCCCTGGATAGATGGTCAGTTAGAGCACACAATTCATGTACTTAAGTACATACTTCGATAATGTTTCCTGGACTTAAAGGTTTATTAGGATAGGTATATACCCCTGTTTGAATTCACCTACAACAATAGGTTTCAAGATACTATTCAGATGGTTCCATATGAGGCTTTATATGATAGGTCATTCTAGTCACCCATGTGTTGGATAAAGGTAGGATATGTATCTATGTTGGCACCTCATCTTGTTCAGGAGACTATAATGTAGGTGCAGTTGATTTCGAAGTGGGTAGCTACTAGGCAGTATCGTCAGAAAATCGTACGTTGATCTCTGTAGATGTCATATAAAGTTCGAGGTTGAGGATAGATTTTTCCTATGTGTTTCATCGAGGTTGGGACATAGAGTATCGGGAGACAGGGTAAGATTTTGCCGAGATATGTTGGGACATTCAAGATTTTAGAGAGAGTCAAGCCTATAGACTATCGGTTTTAGTTAACTCAGAGGTACTAGGCTATGCACGAATTATTACATGTTTTGTAGCTATAAAATTAATATTCAGACCTGTCTCATGCCTTTCAGCCTGATAAGGTTGATTTTCATGTAGATGTGTCCTTTGAGGAGCATCATATACAAATTATGGATCATAGCAAAAAGGTTCTCTGAGGCTGATCTATTCCTTTAGTATGGATTCTATGGAAGCACGGTCAAGTATAGGACAAGACCTTGGACTGGGAATCCTATTTTCAATCATAGTGACTGGAGTTGTTCTAAGATCATCAATCACCACCCTTAGAAGGGAAATCTAGGGGAAAATTTCTTTAAGGGGGAAGTTTGTAAGAACCTGGTTCTTCTTTGAGGTTTGGATTCCTTTTTTCCATCAATTCTTAGTTTAGTTTCTTAAATATAGCCTAATATGAATGATTGTTGAGGTCATAGAGGGATCAAGGGTTTTCAAGGTTGTTTTGGATCCTAGAACCCATGTTTTTGGTGAAAAGAGGAGATCGCATGGTTAGTGAAAACCATGTGGGTTGGGCCACATGGTCATGTGTCCAGGTCTGCAGTTTTTGAAGAACTTGTTAGTGGATCTTCATACAGTTATTAAATTGTGCAGGTAAACCATGCTCTATGCCACAAGCCTATAGGAAAACATGAAAAGTTTGCAAAAAAATTTCTAAATCGTTTGCCTGAACCATGAACACCTATTATTTTTATAATTTTAATAATTTTAATTAAAATAAAAATCTATTAAAAACCTAATTCACCTATTTCACCCTACATTCAGCAGACCGCCCCCCTTAATGAGATCTTGACCTTATCTATTCTAGGATTTGAGATAAATCTTTCATCTGGACTCTGATTCGAGCATGGTTTGTCTCCTTGGATCTATAATGGTAAGGACTTAAATCTTTTTTAATATATTATTGGTCTTCTGGATATCAGTTGTTCTATTGGTATTTAGGCTCATAAACCCTAATTTCTCATTCTTTATCTTTTATTTAGATTTATCCAAAATTGGGTCGAATCAGGAGCTGATACTAGAAAAGCTATGTAGCACGGACCTAAGGTTGGTGGTCTCATGACTTTCAATAAAAGTCAGTCCCTTTATATATATCATTATGTCACACACCCAATTTCTAGGTCTGTTGAAATGAAATTAAATACCTATAATTTGTAGGTATGTTCTAGGTGATTAAAGAGCCTTATTGATGTATGTTATAGGTTTAATACCTTGAGTTTATACCACCCCTTGGGTGTTGAATATTAAATGGACCATTGATGGCTTTAGACTTGGATTCCCATGAGGTGTTCCTTTTACCCCTTTTTCATGGGATGTATATTTTTGAATTGATATTGGAATTAGGTTGTAAATTGATGAATTGATATAGAAATTTAATTGTAATATCAATTTTAATTGGAATGATCAAAGGCAGTGGATTGATGACTTGAGACTTGGTCTTGTTATACAATTTCTTGATTATCTTGAATTACTTCTTAAATTTAAATTGACTATGTGAGTTAAATGATTCCTATGCCATGTATTTGTTTCTTAAGATTAATTTCACTTCTTATTGAATTTCTCAAGTCAGATAAATGATAACTAAGCCATGTAATATCTTGTTAGGCTTTTGAGGCTTGTTATATTGAAAATTACCATGTGAGTAATTGAAAGTCCAATACTTTTGAGGTTAGTCGATGCTTGAGTCAACTTTTGAGGTGAGGTTGATATTAAGTTCTCTTGTTTTTGAACATGTCATGATAAATGAATTATTTAAATGGAATTGAATTGATGAAATGCTTAATATCCATGGATGAATCATAAATTCAATTGAAGGATTGCATGGATGGACTCAATGGCCTAAACCTTGATTATTCCATGGGTGAATCATGGATCCAAATGAAGGATGTAATGGATGAACTCATTGAGACTTGAATTATATGCTGAGTGAATCATGGATCTAAATAAAGGATGTCATGGATAGACCCAAAAAGGGAATTTGACCTTATACACCATGAGTGATACTTGGGGCTTCCTTAAAGGACCTCCAAGGATGGACTTGTATGGAATGGATGTTACCTCACCTAGAGTGATATTGGGTTCCAATGAGGTTCACCGATATGGGATTGTAGGGTGTTGGTGGATATCATACCTAGGCGATACTTGAATTAAAACTTAGTAATGTCAAGGATGGGAAAAATTTGATATCGTAACTGGAGTGATACCTAAATTCTAGCTTAGGAATGTGAGGGATGGGCTCAGGTTCCAAATTTATTTAATAATAAAAGACTGTATGAATCATATTCCAATCCAAAGAAAAATATTGGATTCAATCTTGACTCATATCTTCATAGATGCCTTGTTTATGCATTTGTTTGTGCTATTTACTATATGGGGGATGTTGGGATTGAGTTAGATCTCAGGACATATAAATTCAATTAGATTGAATTGTTAAATGAAACTGATTAAATGAGATGAATGTTTACTTTTTAGAACTTCCTTGTTTATTATTAGCACACTTTTTATATATATTCACTGACTGATTGGAAAATACCTTGGGTGGATGCCTACTGGGATTATATCTCACACCCTATTTGGGTCACCTTTTTGGACCCAAAAGGATTATATGATTTCAGGTGACGATAAGAAAAATCACCCTAATACAGGTACACAATATGATGCTTAGAAGTAAGAGATAATGGGACCAAGTTGAGTCTTGTGATGATACTAGGATTCTTTTGGCCTTTTTTTAATTTTGTGACATGTATTTTATATGACTGTTGTGTTCCCATTTTTCTTTTTTATTAGAAAAAATTAACTTATATCATCATTTTTTACATGACGTGACTTTTGGAATGTTTTATACTATCAGTCTTCTGTTGTTTATTTCTATTGTAAGGGTTAATACTTTTGTTATTTAACTATTGTAGTATTTATGTTGTGTTACACTCTTCTAATGAGGGCATAATATCCACACTGACACATCTAGTCCCTCATTTCTTGTCAGCAAACTCTAGAATTTTGGGGAGATGCGCTAGATTCCATGTGGACAAGTGGGTACGAATCACCTGTTGAGTGGAATCTAGAACCATGATGTTACACTAATAAAATAATCTTTTATTAGTTCTTGTAAAATCATTGATAAAAACACCATTTATAAGGGAAAAATAAATGTTCTGATAAATGGTTTATTTTATCAGTGCTTCTAAAAGCACTAATAAAAGTGTGATTTATCATCATTTTTTTACGTTGATAAATCACCCTTTTATTAGCACTCTTTTGGCACTAATAAAATCCTTAGAATTTTAACCACTCTATGGTATTCAGCGCTTTTCTAGCATTGATAAAGGTCTATTTTATCATTGTTAAAGACCACTTTTTTAGTAGTGATATGTCAGGTCTATATTGTATCGGTGAAGCTGAGATACATGAAATACATCATGCCTTGACCGGTATCTCTAAGGAAGCGCCAATTGGTAATCTACTGGTCCGATATGTTTAACAACCTAAAAGTGTATAAAAAACCTTGGTGAGAGATTACCTAGATTAAGAATATATATATGACCTAACCTGAATGAGAACCACAAGAAAAATTGATCTCTGACCTTGAATTCAAGAGGCCTCCAGTGTCTGTTGGCTTACGAGTGTTGTCTAGACTGAGCTGTCAACATGCACTTTCTGATCAGTTGGACCTGCTTTGTAGTCTCCTGGATGAGACATGGTCTAATAATAGCTACCTCCCCTTCTTCTATCCAACACAAAGGTGATCATCAAGGCCTAATATACAATAATTCATAGGGATCCATCTCAATGGTATCCTGAAAGCTGTTATTATAAGTGAACTCAGTGAGGGGAATGTGTTTCTCCCAAGAACCCCCAAAGTCAAGGACACATGCACAGAGCATGTCCTCTAAAACTTGGATAGTACACTTTATATTTCCATCAGTATGTGGGTGATAGGTCATGAAAAGGAGTACGTTTATACCCAAGTCCTTCTACAACCCTTTCCAGAATCATGACGTGAAATGAGTGTCTCTATCAGAAATGATATAATGAGGAGATCCATGAATATATACAACATCTCTAATGTACATACATCCCTGCTCATCTACCATGAAGGTCTCTCACATAGGTAATAAGTGTGTGACCTTTGTCAAACGACCAATAACAACCCACACTATATCATTACCTCAATGTGATTTTGGTAAACTAGTCGCGAAATCCATTAAAACATTATCCCATTTTCACTTGGGAATGGACAATGATTGTAGAAGCCATACCAGTCACTGATGCTCTACCTTCACCTACTAATAGGTGGGACACCGTGTGATAAAGCTGACAATCTTGTATTTCATACCAATCCACCAATACTGGCATCGTAGATCTTGGTACATTTTGGTGACACTATGGTGAACCGCCCATGCTGAGGTGTGAAATTCCCACATCAATTCCTCTCTCATTTCTGTTGGGACCTACACACGCCCATTTAACAACAAGGTTTCATCCCTATCCATGGTCCATCCTGAAGATTTATCATCACATGAAACATTTTCCCTTAGGAAAAGGCCTTATGAATCTGATAATTATCTCATTATCACTCATTATAAAGGAGTATACGTCATTGCTAAGTCTAAGAGGATAGTCTAGCCATTGTCATCTTGAACCTCAACAGATATATTTGAGAATAATTCCCTAAGCTTCCATTCACCAAGAGATTCTTGAACCACCTATGTTTGAGTTTTCTGGCTCAGAGAATCGGCTATAGAATAGCTTTTTCTAGACATGTAAACAAGCTTGAAATAAAACAACTATAGGTACTCAACCCACCTGAATTGTCTGATATTTAGATTTCACTGTGTAAATATGCAATTGAGTATTTTTTTATCTGTGATCACCAAAAAATGATCTCCAAGTAGACAGTGTATCCAACAGTGTAAGGTGTGAACCACATTAGCGAGATCGAGGTCATGTGTCGGGTAATTTCACTCATGGGGCCTCAACTGACGAGACCTCTACACGAAGAATCACTCATCTTGTATCAGAACAACTCTAAGTCTAATACTTGATGTGTCATAGTACAAAATATGGATTCTACCTAGATTTGAAAGAATCTGTATCAGTGCTGAAATAAAACGACCCTTCAAATTCTAAAAGGATGCTTCATAAGCTTCTGATCATATGAATTTCACACCCTTCTTTGTCAAGACCATAAGCGGTGCTACAAGGAATGAGAAATCATGGATGGAGAATTTGTAATATCTGACTATCCCTAAGAAACTCTTGATGTATAAGATGTTCATGGGATGATCCCAAGAAAATACATATCTCAATTTCCCTGGGTCTACTGAAACTCCTGACTCTGAGATTATATGACCCAGGATATGGACTTTGTTAATCCATAAGTATAATTTACAGAGCTTAGCATAGATATTATGCTCTATCATTGTATTGAACATGATATCAAGATGGTTTGCATGTTCATGTATGGATCATAAATAAACCAAGATATATTAAACAAATACTACCACAAAATAATCTAGATACGGGTGGAAAAGTTGATTCATAAGATCCATAAAGACTGCATGTACATTTGTGAGTCCAAACAGCATAACTAGATACTCATATAGACCATACATACTCTTGAAAGTCATGCAAGGTATGTATGAAGTCCTAACATGAACCCGATGATAGTCCTACCTCATATATGTCTTTGAAAACACTTTTGATCCTTATATATGATCAAAGAGGTCATATATTCTAGGAAGTGGATATCGGTTCTTAATCGTGAGATGATTCAACTAACGGTAATTCACCCAGAGCATAAGGGTACCATGATCCTTCTTGGAAAAAAGAACCAGTAAACCCCAAGGATAATTGTTGGGGCATATAAATCCTTTATCCTCCAAATCCTCTAATTTCTTCTTGAGTTCCAAAAGCTCCTCAGATTCCATCCTATAAGGATGAATGGTCACTGGCACTGCTCCTTGTGTAAGCTCAATAGTAAACTATACCTCTTGTACTAGAGGTATGCCATAGAATTCATCAGGAAATACATCTCTGAAATTCTCCAATATGAGAAGAAAAATATTGGGTCATAACCCCTGGTCATCAAGGAAAATATAGGTGATCTGAGTTGTCACACTACTCAGCCTCTATTGCTCGGGTCCTACCCATGTCACACTAACATTCCATTCAACCTTATGCATGTGATTGATGCCCTCTGGTGATGTAAATGTCACTCTATAATGATTGAAATCAATATGAGCTCGATAGGGAACTAGCCAATCCATCTCGATGATTACATCAAAGCCCTCCATGTTGAGGATGAAGAGATTCCACACAAAAAGGTAATTGCATACCTCAAGGGGAAAATTCTTACAATGGACAATGCTCTCAAAACGGATACCTAACAAGGTGTCTAATGTCATAAATCCATAGTAGTACTCAATATAGAGGCCTAGACTCTCATTGATTGTGTAACACCCCGAGCTTCCACGATACGCCTCTCTTTCAATAATGCAATAGCTTGCATTGTACGCATGTTCGAGTTCTAAAACACCGCGACTAATCAAAGTAGCCGTTATGAATAGTAATAACCACTTTTTAAAATTATAGAAATTTTATATTTCAAAATGGACTTCATTTTTGTATTCCTAATATTGAAATTAGCCTATGTTGAATTTTTTGTAATTTTCCGAGAACTTCCAAATTTTTATGAATAGTGAAAAATACTTAAAACAACTTTCTTAATCAAAATAATTTATAGTGATAAGTTATACTATTTAGTGGTTTTAAGGTATAATTAGAATATATTTTTACCATTTTTTCCAATGGTGGTCATTAGAATTAATTTAACATTGAAATTGGACATAAACAATTGCCAATCTTTTGATATAAATTGTTTCTTAAAAACACGCTATTTGTTATAACAGCGGGAATTAATTATAAAATTAATTAATGCAACTAATATGTTTGGAATTTTGTAAAATAGACATCATTTTTCAATTCGGAATATCAATTATAGTTTAGGGTGAAATTTTGGCCTTATTCTGAAAAACTTCAATTTTTGATGAATAGTGAAACCACTAAGTGGTTGTTAAATAACTGATTTTTCATTTAAATGAAATATTACCACTTCTGTGATTTGATTTTCAAAAATCCGACATACATGGTTGTCATTAAGAAGTAAAATGTGGTTCAATGGGATAAAAATAATTTTTTGGTGAATAGTAACTTATTAAGTTCTTAATCGCGATTAGTGGTAATTAGGGTAGTTTAAGGTATAAATAATACTTTAATAATATTAAATGACCTAGACACATGTCCCAACCTCATTGGTTGTGTCATGGCCGACCAAGACAAGCCATGGCCTAACTTGGGGACCCCATGGATCCACTTTTGTTGGGAAATAACATAAATTACTTTTTATTTAATGTTAAAGTGAAAATGACACTAACATAAAGTGTTTTACCAAAACAATTTTTAAGTAGGGTTAAACTAGTCCAAATTTTGATTATAAATAGTCATTGGAAAGATAAAAAGATTTCCTATATCATAGTATTTTTTTTATAATTTTTAGACATTAAATAAATTTAATTATTTATGACATAATAATGATGCAGCGATGACATCATTATTTGACGATTTAAATAAAATGGAAAGATAATATAAAATCTATGAACTACACATGGCCAAAACCAATTGGATGAGTGGATTTCGATGCCTTATCACCTTATCCACGAATTCTATCAATGTGGGACCTTTTAAAACCGAAACACATTTTCAAATAATGTAATGTTCCTTTACTTTCCAAAAGTGCCCCTCCTCTCCTCTTATAAAAGGCCCCCACCTCTACCTCATTTCACACACTCTTCAAGCCATTGGCTCGGCCAACCCCTGCCCATTTGCTCTCTCCACATCCCTCTCCTCATCCTAGAGGATTCCCTTTGGGCAGAATCCTTTCAAAGGAAGCCTTTAGGCTCAACTCAAAAGGAGTTACACTTTTTAAGGTAATTCATTCTCTCATGTTCTTTTGTTTTATTTTGCTTCTCCAACCCCCTAAACTCTTTTTATTTACTTCTTTTGTAACAACACCAGTATCTTAAATATACTAGGATGTTGTTATAAGATTTATTTGAGCTACACTTCCACACAACTACATCAAATGGTTAAAGAACATAAGGTTTCCGTGGATGGCGAAATTCTGCCTCCCGAAACGATGATTGTTCAACACTCATTTAACACCTTCAAAGGTGGCCATTATGATGTCACTATTTTTATATATGATATATAATATGTTTATGTTTTCCTTAAGCTTCTGTTTTTTTCATTTTGGGCATACCTTTATGGTTTCCATTATGGGTAAAACACGATATCTTCATTTTAGGAAGCGCGGACTACCGCCCCCTGAAAGTGATTTGATTCGTTAATACCATATGTGGGATGTGTGAAGGATAAAGTTAATGATATTATATATGTTATTATACTGGAATTATAATATACTCTCATATCATTATGATTCCATTCCAGAAAATATGAAATAGAAATGGAAGTAGCGTTCATGCGTACGTACGGCTTACCGTCTCCATGAACGGTGCATTTCATTTCTTACCTCTAAATGTGATGTAATATTATAAATGAATGTATGTACTGGATATATATGACATATATGATATCTACATCATGAATACCATTCTGGATATAATGAACCTTTGACCAAATTAACAACATGTAAGTGTAAGAAGCCTATTTTTGACTTAAGAACCAAATACCGACAAAATGAACATTATTAACTTAAATAATTACATAATGTTCATATCATTGTAATAAGTGATATAATAAGGATAATGAAGTTGAAAATGGTTCTTAATAAGGTATATATTAACTCTAGTTTATTATTCAGGAGGTTAAAGAACGGTTGAGTCAAGTCAGACACGAGGTAAGGGATCTTCTTAACCCAACTTCCATTCTTTGGGTTAATCTCCTACTTTCAAATTATGTCATGATATTATTATGTCCTATTTTGTATTTTTATGTTATTTATGTGTACCTATAGTGAATACACATAATATATCTATTTTATTTTAAAAATGATCTTTGTATGGGACTTCGTCTCAATCTCCTTTCGTTGAGGCATATTTTATTTTATACACAACTTTCTTTTATACGGTGTATAAACCCCTTTGACTTTTACATTTATTCAAAAGGAATCTTTTTACACGAAGCGTTTTACTAAACGACAAAAAGGGAATGTTTTTCTTTCCGTACTTATGCGGCGACAACGACTTCTCCGCCGCCGTGACCATTATTTGAGTTTCGGCTTCCTCTACAAGCCATCACTTTTTTTAATGAAAAATAAATACAAAGTTTTAACTTACTTTTATTTTGGTATTGAAAATGGTTTTGAAAGCGTTTTTATTATATCAATGTGTTGTATTGATATCTTGTGATTGGAATGTGGAAATGTTATGTTTCCTTTATGCATGTTTTATGTGATATGATTATGTTATGGTTTATGATATGTTTAAACCTATTCATATGAGGAATGTATTGGACTTAATAAGTGACGGGTGGGGCCCGCTATAGCTCCTCGATGCATCGGTAGGTCTCATGAGACAACTAGACGTGGAATTGGCCGAGGCCCTTTCCCAATTTGATTTATGGTTTTGGCCGAGGCCTTAATCATTTTAGATGTCTTGGCCGAGGCCTTGACAAAATGTTTCAGAATGTCCGGCATTATACATTCCCTCATTATGAAAGTGGTTATTGATATTACATGTGATTATTCGACCAGTAGAATATCCATGTGAAGAAGTAAATGGCATTATCTCATTTTACTTTTGCCATATTATGTTGAAGTTCATGTTTAAGAGGCTTTTGTTTTAGTTATACATTGCCTTAAATGTTAATGTTTATTTATGAAAGCTTCCGCATTATTGTTATCCTTACTGAGCATTTGAGCTCACCCCTTTCAATGTTTAAAAATTTTCCAGGTTGTGAAGAAGTATTTTATGACTGACTTGCAAGAATAATCAGTGAAGATATGAGTGTGGACTATGAAGACCATGTTTTTTGTAGTTTGTTTAATTTTGATGTAATGAAAGACTTATGAATGTATCTAGTGTTTCCAAGGCTACTAAACTAATCGGTCTTTCGAGACTTGATCTTTTGTGATCATGCCAATGTTACGAAGTAATGCACCGACTCTGGGTAGCTGGGGTCGGGGCGTTACAGTTGGTATCAGAGGCAGTTTAGTACTAACCTTGGAAGCTAGATTTAGATAAACTCTGATTAGAGCACATAGCCCAAAGATAGACTTTGAGGATTAGTATAGAAGAACTTCCTAGAATTTTGGTATTATAGAGATGATATGAGTTTTCCGAGCAATACATCCCTGTCTGGATACGAGCAGGTAGAGGCGGCTCTGGCACAGATGTACCTAGGGGTAAAACCCGAAAACACCGCTTTGAGCTAGACTCGAACGGGAACTGGTGCACGACAACGGGCCTTGCTGCACTCTTGGTTACGACACTCCCGGGGGATACGCTTAGGATAATTCTCATTTTCTTTACAAACCACTATGAACGGTTATGAGTATATACTTTCTCAAATAAAACCTTTTTATGATTATGGATTATATCCATAAATAGTTCAATTTATGTTAAGTATTATACAAGTATGGAATTATGTATTTTGATTCATAAACTAATCTGGTTTATGCCATTGTTTAGAAATGGCGCCTAGTAGAAGGAATGGAAACTGTATCAATGCACGAACTCCGTGTAGGGATTTCCCTCCTGCTCAAGATAATTATTGTGGACCTGGAGAGACAACTGGTGCTGATCAACTTATTACCATACTGGGACAACTCACGCAGGTTATGAATAACAACCTTACTCGTATGGAGCACCCTGATCCGCAACGTGGAGGATCAATGCTAGACCGTTTCATGAGGCAACAATCGCCAACCTTCAATGGGAGTACAAATCCTACAGTAGCTGAGCAATGGATAAATTCCTTAGAGAAAATATTCCATGCCTTGGGGAGTAGTGAAAGGGAGAAGGTTGTCATGGCAGTTTACCGCCTCACTGGAGATGCCGATCAATGGTGGTCACTAATTCAAAACACAAAGGAAGATGATGAATTAACAAACATGGAATGGCAGGAGTTCAAAGAACTGTTCTTAGAAAAATACTTACCTCGAGACCATCGAGCGGATATGGAAAGGCAATTTTTGAGTCTGAGACAAAAGGAGGATGAGAATGTCGCAAAGTATGAGGCTAACTTTACAAGGTTAGCGAGGCATGCTGCAGATTATATACGTAACCCAAGAAGTAAGATTGATCGTTTCTTTGATGGGTTAAAACCATTTCTCCGTCGAGCTCTAGTGTCACAATCTTTCTCAACATACGAAGATATAGTCTCATGTGCTATCAAGACAGAAAAGGAATTCTCTAAGTCTTATGACAACAAAGTAAAGCAAGAGAAGAAGAGAACGGTGGAACAAGAGACAGATAAAGGGAAAAAGGGAAAGAAGGATTTTCCATTATGTGATAATTGTGGGAAGAATCACCCTGGTACTTGCCTAAAAGGAATGGGAGTCTGTTATAAATGTGGAGAAAAAGGTCACCAGGCACGTGATTGCAAGGGAAAGAAAGAGGCTGTCAAAGTTGAATGCTACAATTGTAGAGAAATGGGTCATTACGCAAATGAATGTCCTAAGCGTCAAGGAATCTTACCTCAGAAAAGGCCAAGGGATCAAGGACAATCTTATGCTATTACTACAGTTGAAGCAGAATAACTAATGTATTGATGCTTTCGGACTCATGGATTATATTCTGGTTATTAGAATAATGTGATCTATATAAGGATTGTACTGCAGTACTTGTTGGTTTCAGTAAGGCTTTAATATGATTAAGGTAATCATATTTTTAGTATGTAACAATAAGAGAAACTTTTCTTTGTTTTGGGAATCTGATGTTACAATTGATTTTGGAATTTAGAGACCTTTTAGAGAAAGTCTGGACGGAGGTATTTTGGATAACTATTAAGGTTGGAATGGATTAAGTTGAACTTTGGATAGTATTGTTTAAGGCTAAAAAATTTATGAAGATTATTTTTGGAATATTATGATACTATAGGACAACCTGCAGGGTGGGGCATAACCCGTCGCGTCGGACAAAGCTGTAGGAATCGAACCCACAATCAAAGTGCGACATGCCTTTATTTCCTACCACTAGCCTACAGGAAGTCCCTGGTTTTTACAAAATAATTTTACTAATCTAAATGGTATGTGTTAACATTTGGAACCTTATACAATTAGGATAAGTATAATATTTTTGAGTTCTATTACCTTTTTGAGTAAAAGATGAGTTGAAGGTTGAAACTCTAATTGTCAAGCATAAATATATATATATATACCTATCTCTTATTCAATGAATAAATTAATTCTTAAACTTTAGTAAAGGGATATTAAAACAAAAAAATGTGTTATCCTAATAACTTATGTTTTGTTGAACTGATGATATTTTAAATCAACATAGATTGAAGGCTTTGAGGCCCTCAATTTGACAGTTGATTGTGATTGATGACCTCAATCAATCCCTACAAATATTTACGTTTTTCCTCCAATTATATGTCTCTAATTTCCACCAATGTTCTCCTTATCGAGATCATGATTTGGTGGTGACTTTCTTATTTCCATTTCCCTCTTATTAAGGCTAAATTTTATTTGCCTTATTTCCGATGTGGGTTTTCCTCAAAGGTATTTTCTCTTTTCAACCTTTTATTTTCAAAGAAGAATTTCAAATTGCGAGGACGCAATTTATTGAAGGAGGGGAGAATGTAACACCCCGAGCTTCCACGATACGCCTCTCTTTCAATAATGCAATAGCTTGCATTGTACGCATGTTCGAGTTCTAAAACACCGCGACTAATCAAAGTAGCCGTTATGAATAGTAATAACCACTTTTTAAAATTATAGAAATTTTATATTTCAAAATGGACTTCATTTTTGTATTCCTAATATTGAAATTAGCCTATGTTGAATTTTTTGTAATTTTCCGAGAACTTCCAAATTTTTATGAATAGTGAAAAATACTTAAAACAACTTTCTTAATCAAAATAATTTATAGTGATAAGTTATACTATTTAGTGGTTTTAAGGTATAATTAGAATATATTTTTACCATTTTTTCCAATGGTGGTCATTAGAATTAATTTAACATTGAAATTGGACATAAACAATTGCCAATCTTTTGATATAAATTGTTTCTTAAAAACACGCTATTTGTTATAACAGCGGGAATTAATTATAAAATTAATTAATGCAACTAATATGTTTGGAATTTTGTAAAATAGACATCATTTTTCAATTCGGAATATCAATTATAGATTAGGGTGAAATTTTGGCCTTATTCTGAAAAACTTCAATTTTTGATGAATAGTGAAACCACTAAGTGGTTGTTAAATAACTGATTTTTCGTTTAAATGAAATATTACCACTTCTGTGATTTGATTTTCAAAAATCCGACATACATGGTTGTCATTAAGAAGTAAAATGTGGTTCAATGGGATAAAAATAATTTTTTGGTGAATAGTAACTTATTAAGTTCTTAATCGCGATTAGTGGTAATTAGGGTAGTTTAAGGTATAAATAATACTTTAATAATATTAAATGACCTAGACACATGTCCCAACCTCATTGGTTGTGTCATGGCCGACCAAGACAAGCCATGGCCTAACTTGGGGACCCCATGGATCCACTTTTGTTGGGAAATAACATAAATTACTTTTTATTTAATGTTAAAGTGAAAATGACACTAACATAAAGTGTTTTACTAAAACAATTTTTAAGTAGGGTTACACTAGTCCAAATTTTGATTATAAATAGTCATTGGAAAGATAAAAAGATTTCCTATATCATAGTATTTTTTTTATAATTTTTAGACATTAAATAAATTTAATTATTTATGACATAATAATGATGCAGCGATGACATCATTATTTGACGATTTAAATAAAATGGAAAGATAATATAAAATCTATGAACTACACATGGCCAAAACCAATTGGATGAGTGTATTTCGATGCCTTATCACCTTATCCACGAATTCTATCAATGTGGGACCTTTTAAAACCGAAACACATTTTCAAATAATGTAATGTTCCTTTACTTTCCAAAAGTGCCCCTCCTCTCCTCTTATAAAAGGCCCCCACCTCTACCTCATTTCACACACTCTTCAAGCCATTGGCTCGGCCAACCCCTGCCCATTTGCTCTCTCCACATCCCTCTCCTCATCCTAGAGGATTCCCTTTGGGCAGAATCCTTTCAAAGGAAGCCTTTAGGCTCAACTCAAAAGGAGTTACACTTTTTAAGGTAATTCATTCTCTCATGTTCTTTTGTTTTATTTTGCTTCTCCAACCCCCTAAACTCTTTTTATTTACTTCTTTTGTAACAACACCAGTATCTTAAATATACTAGGATGTTGTTATAAGATTTATTTGAGCTACACTTCCACACAACTACATCAAATGGTTAAAGAACATAAGGTTTCTGTGGATGGCGAAATTCTGCCTCCCGAAACGATGATTGTTCAACACTCATTTAACACCTTCAAAGGTGGCCATTATGATGTCACTATTTTTATATATGATATATAATATGTTTATGTTTTCCTTAAGCTTCTGTTTTTTTCATTTTGGGCATACCTTTATGGTTTCCATTATGGGTAAAACACGATATCTTCATTTTAGGAAGCGCGGACTACCGCCCCCTGAAAGTGATTTGATTCGTTAATACCATATGTGGGATGTGTGAAGGATAAAGTTAATGATATTATATATGTTATTATACTGGAATTATAATATACTCTCATATCATTATGATTCCATTCCAGAAAATATGAAATAGAAATGGAAGTAGCGTTCATGCGTACGTACGGCTTACCGTCTCCATGAACGGTGCATTTCATTTCTTACCTCTAAATGTGATGTAATATTATAAATGAATGTATGTACTGGATATATATGACATATATGATATCTACATCATGAATACCATTCTGGATATAATGAACCTTTGACCAAATTAACAACATGTAAGTGTAAGAAGCCTATTTTTGACTTAAGAACCAAATACCGACAAAATGAACATTATTAACTTAAATAATTACATAATGTTCATATCATTGTAATAAGTGATATAATAAGGATAATGAAGTTGAAAATGGTTCTTAATAAGGTATATATTAACTCTAGTTTATTATTCAGGAGGTTAAAGAACGGTTGAGTCAAGTCAGACACGAGGTAAGGGATCTTCTTAACCCAACTTCCATTCTTTGGGTTAATCTCCTACTTTCAAATTATGTCATGATATTATTATGTCCTATTTTGTATTTTTATGTTATTTATGTGTACCTATAGTGAATACACATAATATATCTATTTTATTTTAAAAATGATCTTTGTATGGGACTTCGTCTCAATCTCCTTTCGTTGAGGCATATTTTATTTTATACACAACTTTCTTTTATACGGTGTATAAACCCCTTTGACTTTTACATTTATTCAAAAGGAATCTTTTTACACGAAGCGTTTTACTAAACGACAAAAAGGGAATGTTTTTCTTTCCGTACTTATGCGGCGACAACGACTTCTCCGCCGCCGTGACCATTATTTGAGTTTCGGCTTCCTCTACAAGCCATCACTTTTTTTAATGAAAAATAAATACAAAGTTTTAACTTACTTTTATTTTGGTATTGAAAATGGTTTTGAAAGCGTTTTTATTATATCAATGTGTTGTATTGATATCTTGTGATTGGAATGTGGAAATGTTATGTTTCCTTTATGCATGTTTTATGTGATATGATTATGTTATGGTTTATGATATGTTTAAACCTATTCATATGAGGAATGTATTGGACTTAATAAGTGACGGGTGGGGCCCGCTATAGCTCCTCGATGCATCGGTAGGTCTCATGAGACAACTAGACGTGGAATTGGCCGAGGCCCTTTCCCAATTTGATTTATGGTTTTGGCCGAGGCCTTAATCATTTTAGATGTCTTGGCCGAGGCCTTGACAAAATGTTTCAGAATGTCCGGCATTATACATTCCCTCATTATGAAAGTGGTTATTGATATTACATGTGATTATTCGACCAGTAGAATATCCATGTGAAGAAGTAAATGGCATTATCTCATTTTACTTTTGCCATATTATGTTGAAGTTCATGTTTAAGAGGCTTTTGTTTTAGTTATACATTGCCTTAAATGTTAATGTTTATTTATGAAAGCTTCCGCATTATTTTTATCCTTACTGAGCATTTGAGCTCACCCCTTTCAATGTTTAAAAATTTTCCAGGTTGTGAAGAAGTATTTTATGACTGACTTGCAAGAATAATCAGTGAAGATATGAGTGTGGACTATGAAGACCATGTTTTTTGTAGTTTGTTTAATTTTGATGTAATGAAAGACTTATGAATGTATCTAGTGTTTCCAAGGCTACTAAACTAATCGGTCTTTCGAGACTTGATCTTTTGTGATCATGCCAATGTTACGAAGTAATGCACCGACTCTGGGTAGCTGGGGTCGGGGCGTTACAGATTGCCTCAGATATAAAATTGAGATACATTCTTGTGTCAAATAAATTAGACAATAAATTGGAGGCTAATATATAGTACCTCATATAGTAGAAGGTTTGGAACTCTACTCCACAAGTGTAGGCTGGATTATAGGTAACTGGAATGTAACGCAACCCTGAGTCACTACCTAACTTCCATGAGTAATCCCACTCTACAGGAACTGAGAATCGTAAGTCTGACTACCTCTGAATTGACCACCATCCTATCCTAATCAACCGGTGGTATTCTAGTTGTTTTCCTTTCGTGATCCTTTTGGCCCCAATCATGACTGAGGAGTAGGTGTATATCCCCACTCACTAGGTATTTTCAGAAAAGTTCAGCTGAAATTATGGATATGACTCATACTTCCATTACCTTTACACACCATTGGTTCCTACAATCACTGAGGTTGTGTGTGTCCCTACTTCTCACATTGGTGAAAAATTAAGATGGTGTCAATGTGAGGAGCCTGGATCTTTCTACCCCCATGGGAAATCTTGAAGAAATGCTTTCACCCAGAAGATAAACCACTACTAGCTTTAGGTGCTAAACCACCCTGAATTTCACCATCATTTTCCCTCAGATTATTTTCTGTAATAAGGGTCTAGTTGAAAAGTTCAGAAATATTCATCAACCTAAACATGTTGACCTATGACCAGATGGTGTAAACCAGTCCATCCTTGAATCACCTGGTGGTAATAAGATCAACATCATCTAGATTAAGAGTACATCATTGCAGCTCTATCAAACGAGCAGAGTATTCCGTGATAAACATGCTCTTGTGCTGCAATTTCATGAATTCTCTAGCTTTGTCATCCCTCATAGTCTAGGGAAATAAATTCTCATAGAAGATCATCTGGAAGTCTGGCCAGGACATATCACGATGTTGATCTGCCGGGGTGGTAACTTCCCACCACTTCTTGGATAAATCTCATAACATATAAGCTTTCAGCTTGAACCTCTGCTCTGGAGGTGTCTCTAGATACTTGAATATAGATAGGATCGCTTCAAAACAAGACTTCGTGGAATGAGGTATTTCATCCCCCAAAAAGGTGATAGGATGTTGCTGTTGAAACTCATGAGTCAACTCTACCATGATCAGGTCAGGTTGAACTACACCATGCATATTATCAAGCATATGCAAAAAAAACCTCTCAAAAATAGGCATCAATTCCCATATCAGAAATATAAAGACGTTCCATAGGTGGAATTGTAGGGTGAATCACTATCAACATAGGGCCCACCTCCTCAAGATCATGGTCTTCACCACCTTTAGGGCATACAATAGGAGGATTTCATGGTGGCATGACACTAAAATTCCAAACACACACCTCAGAATAGATTTAAGCAATTTAGAAAATTGCATTTAATAATCTTGGATAGGAGTAAAGCCTTCCTATAGAAACAAACACACCTCTCTACCTGCCTTAAAATCTTGGTCTATACGGTAAAAGAGAACATAACATGCCATAAAAACATAAAATATATACACCACTACCCACTACTAAGGTCGAGTTTGGGTCTAAGTCTCTATGATGGATATACAAGATGGTTTATTTTCATGTTATAATTCATATTCATTTTGAAATTGTGCTTGTTTAAACATATTTAAACATCTTTAAATGGTTTAATTTAGTGGATTACTATATCCAATACATAAGGTCCCATACTCCTTATGAACCAAAATATAGCATCCACTTAACCCACACCATAACATGTTCCAACTCATGTGACTGATGGTCCATAACTCAACGTTTCATAATTAACATCTTAAGGCATCTACTTTAACCTATTCAAGAAAACATTGTTAGGCTAAGGAAGGAACCTTGAGTATCAATTATGTTTTCCAAACCCTACAATAATTGTCATCACAATTCAATATATATACAAGGCACTATAAATATGCAATAGGAAAATGCATGCTGAAAATAGACGTGATATGGAAAAATGCAAGGCATATTGTCATAGTGTTCATAATAATGATACATGTATCAATTCTCTATGACCTCATATCATCATTATAAGGATGAAAAAAAATCATCAATCAGAACAATAATAAAAACCACAACATGGCATGTGTGTCACCCAACATTGAAGTAACATCAATAGTTATAGGAAAAAACATAACAATAATTATAATTCAGGAAACTTAGCCTTTACCCCAAACATGGTTTCATGAAGTCCAAGCATTAATTATGAACAAGTACCAAGCATTTCCAAATATCTGATTTTTTGTCTCCAAATATTAAAGTACGAAAGGAAACCCATTTAATACCACTTTGTAATTTCTCAACATGGTATCCACTTAACCTGTGCCCCAAGCTAGTGGGTCACATGGCCTCAAGTGCGCCTCCCCATATTCTAGAGGCTACTAACTAGTAGGGAGGGAATAAAGGTGGTATAGTGAGGAGACTATACCCTCATGTTAGAGTGGATTAGTGGATAAAATTAGATACAATAAATAATGGAATCATAATTTAATCAAACATAATAAAGAGATAAGAAACTGTAGAAGTGTAAATAGATAACTAAACAACTAATAATAATATAAAAATCCTCTAAGGAAATGTATGATACATGTATGCATGGAATGGTGTAATATAGAAATAGAATAGGAAGATACAAACATGTTATACAATAGTACAAAATAAAAAAAGAAAAAAAGTTGTTCCATAAGCATCCTGAGCTAAATCTCAGTCCCCTACTCTATGCTACATATAAGAAAAAACATATTAAAAACCAGTAATAGGGTGATTTACCTTATCAATACTTGTATACAGATAATATTCTTGGGTACCAAAGGTATCCTGAGTTGGGTGTGTGATAAAAATATCAGTAGGCCTCCACCAATGGTGCCTACGTGTAATCTGAGTAGTGATTGTAACTAAATAGTGTTCAGATATAAGAAGAATAGTAAAACAAATCTGAAATAAATAACCAGCCCGCTTAGGTTCCTATAGGACACCTGGTGGGTCTACATGCTTCATCTCCTGGATGTAATTTCTGTCTTATCTATCACTACATATATAGTATTAATTATATATATATATATTTTTTAATTTTATATTTCATCCACCTATATGAACCAAGTACATGTGGACTTAAGTGGCCATATATGTGGAAAATAGTGCTGGCGGTATTGGGGCATAACTCAGGAATCCATGACTAGTCTAACAAGCTTATAATATCAAGCAATAGTTTGTATTCCCTACATCCTAATATAGTGAGATACGTCATGCTATAACACTCGAGATGGTGAGTGAGCCGCCATGGCAACACTCTAATCATGGAATGTGGTGCCTCAGCCCAATGCACATATAGTATCACTAGTGTGAGATTCCATACTCAACAGCTGATATAAGTGAGTGTGATTATATGTCATTCTCAACACCCCTTACCATCATAATCAGCCTCTATAAAGGTGTATTCATTTATAGTATAAGGCATTAGGAAAAACCTATCATGAAACTTATTATCAAACCCATATATATGTAAGAAATGTATAATCATTTATAGTATAATTCATAAGGCATAACCTCTTATGAATTTCAGTATTCAAATCCCATTATATAAAAAGGGAAAAAATTCATAAGATTAATTTATTATAACATATAAATAAGTCATAGTCATTAACATAATTCACAACATATGGCATTGCAATTCAAGTTAATCATTTTATAAATCATAAAGAAAGGGAATGGTCTTACCATCCCTTAGGTTCATTCCCTTTAAAACAAAATTATTTATTCTAAGAAAGGAAGAACATCATTCATTATCCATTTCATTTAAATCAACCCATTAAACTCATTAAATTCACTAAAACTTGAAAAACCCATTTGTAAGGTCCATATGGTCATTTAGAAGATGACATGATCATTAAGGCAATTTCCTAATTGAGAAATTCCAACTATGAGATGAACCAAACACCTAAAAAGTGCCTTAGGTTCCATGAACATTCATATACCAAGGTCCATTTGATTAAAAGTCCAAACCGAAATCCAATTAGACATTTCGAGCATTAAATCTAATTTATCAAAACGGTCATTTTCACTTGGCACACCCATAGGTTGTCCATATATTTTATGTACGATCTCTAAATTACTAAACAAGAACAATTTGACATGTGTCAAGGTAAAAGGTTTAGTTATACAAGAATTAATCGATAAAAAAGGTATGCTCGACAAAATATATCATGAGGCACAATGGTGTAGCTACGAGATGACAAAACTCAAAGGGAAAATGATGTGACAACCTACCTCAAGGTCGTAGATGGTGCCTCACTCAATATTAGCCTCAAATTCAAAGCAGGTTGGAAAATATCTAATAAATGGTACAATTCTCTAAAAATAATGAAAATGATCATATAGATAAATAGCATAATGGATTTGAATATTAACTTTAATAGGAGTTTATAGGCTAGGGTAGATTACTGAGATGAATCCAATGCTTCTAATAGATCGAATATCAGACAACAGAAGAAGGAACTAGATCAATGCCTAGATTTAGGTGTACATTAGATCAAAGGAGGAGGAAGAAGAGGCTAGTTCATTGGAGGGAAAAGGATAAAAGGGAAATAAGGTTTTTAACTTAAGTGAGAGTAAAAACGGTCATTTCACCCCAAAATATCAAGGTGTGTTGTTTTGCCGTATGGTTTGCCCAAACCGTGTGAAAACTGTGTTGAGTTCACTACTGTTTGGGGAACACCGTATGATTAGGTTCATGGTTTGACTAACTATGTACAGACTGTGCAGAATGGATCTATACCATACCTACAACAGGCTACACAGTCACGTACCTTAGGTCACACAGTTGCAGACAAAATGTACTGCCCAATTTGTTTTCCCCTTTCAGAGCTTTGAGCTCCTAACAAGTCCCAAACTCACCTGTGAACTCTGTGACTTGATTTTACATCGTTATTAGGGCCTTTTAAAAATTTAAAATGGAAAAACTAATGATTCTTACATTTATTGAAAAACGGGTCATTACAATTTTGCTGAGATTAAATGTAGCACGTACTTCCCCATTAAATATGTCCTTAAAATTTAGATTTGATGAGTATTTTTATCTTGATATGGCCATTATATTATACCAGAGTTGGGACCTGATGTGAAATTCTATTAAACGAATAAGAAATTATATTGGATTTCCTCATTTATCATTGGCATTATTATCCATAAAATGACATGTTTTGATAAATAATTTTACAAATATTTTATTAAGTTATTGGTGATTTAAATAGAAAATTATATAAATGTGCAATTTACCATGGTTTTATACTTCAAATTAGTGGTAATATATATAGAAATCGATTTTGTGTGCACTGAATTGAACTGTTATAAATGATGTTTTCTTTTTGATTTAATTAGATGTATTATTATGTAATATGGTTATAGAAAACACATGCACTTCCTTGGTTATATCTTTAGATTTAAAATATTATTAAGAATACTATAATTGTTAATATATCCATTGAACAATTATCACATGATTAATAAAAATATAGGGCTTTAACAAATCCAATTAACATAGAAAAGGAAGCGGTGGCCTCGTCCAGTAGGATTTTACCCTATGAAGCCCATTTATCGGAGCTTCCGAGGGAGATAGCATCACTGAGCTTTTCCCTAAACAAAGCCTAAGATGAGATCCAACAACTTAAGCATGATTGAAACCATTTATGGGAGAAGTTCAAGTTCATCGAGATCACAACCCAAACCATATTTGTTGAATTCCCCCATGAAAGCCTCATTGTTGCGCACCTTACTCTTACTGTGTACACAAGTGTAATAAAGGGATATTTATTAATACCTTAATAATTTGAATATTTATATTGTATAGAATAATTAATTTTTTTTCATTTTTATTTTTACTTTATAAATGATTTTGATTTTGGTTCAATTAAACACAAATTGTATTTTCAGGTAATATTCAAATTCAATTAAGGGGTTTATATTGATGAATTAATGGATTTTTTAAATAAATAATTTAAGAATAAAATTTTATTATTAAATATGTTTTATTAATTATAATGGTCGTATAATTTTTATGAAGTGAAATATACTTTTTATATGGGTTCAAAAATTGTTATTGGAAAAAAAACACCATGATTTTTCAATAAATGTAAAATATTATTTTAAATGTAAAAATTCACATATTTAGAAAAAAATTTATATAAATATTTTTCTAATAAGAATGTTGAAATTATCCAATGGTGAATTTTTCATAATTTTTTGAGATAGTTGAATTTTCGGGTAAAAATTAAATACCATATAAATATACGATGTGTTTTATGACATCATAATGATCCAAAAATGATGTAATAAATACTATAATTGGTATCCTCATCCAAATATATATTTTCCCCTTAAAATAATTTGATATTAAGTTTACTTGATTTATTTTATTAAGCCTTTATGAATACTCTAAAATATATAATATATTTTATGATTTTAAATTCATTTCTTTAAAAATGTGACTCACCTCCACATAAGAAAGGGTAATATTTTAAAATTTTAGTCCATTTTAATAATAAAATAATTAAAACCTCTACAGTTTTGCAAAAACCATGGGCAAAAACCATTGGAATGTTTGCGGTTTGAAATATTTTATTTTGTAGAGTCCAAAACCAAAATATTAAAAAAATCCCTCTCTTTTCCTATATAAACCCACCAAATATCCCACTTATATTCACTAAAAACCTTGTATCATGACCTTAATCTTTATTTATCTATCTATAATCCTCCCAATGTTCCCCCAAACTCTCAATAATCCTTTTTCAAGCTTTTGGTGTCATACTCTTAGGATAAGGGATCCTCTCTCTCTCATTTTTATTCAAGAATCTCCTCTATGCTATTCCCTTTTATTTTTTTTATTACTAATGATGAGTTATGTTTTCTCACCTCCATTTTACTTATATTATGATTTATAAATGATCAAATACCCCTTTCTCTCCCATTAAACCCACATAAGAACACTCGTTACCATTCTGAAATTTCGTAAGGCTTCTTTCCTTTCTCCTCTTTATCCATGTTTATTTATCTTGTTATACACTTTTATTTTCAATTAATAATGATGGGGTATGTTTTCAAACCTCACCCATACTACCCTAATTATTTATAAATTATTATATACACCTTTATCTTTTATTAATTCCTTCCATTACACCCATTACCATGTCGAAATTTCGTAAGCATCCTTTCTTTTCTCTTTTTTAATAAATCTTACTTATTATCATATGCCTTATTTTTCTAATTATAAATGTGTATAAATGTACTCTCATGTCCCTAATACTGTCCACTTAATTTATAAATAATTAGAGACTAATTTATCTCTCATCAACCCATTTTATGAATTTTTAAGTGATGACGTTATGCTGTAGAATTTTCACCGTGATTTTTTAATGCCAAACCATTTGTGTAGTGAATGGAGTACCCATTTCCTATCAAGGGTGTTCACTTTTATGCACATATAACGTTTTATTGGGGACTTACATGTATATATTACACACTCCTTGATTTTTTAATAAATTATAATGATGAATGAATTCTTGTTTTATGATATATGTGGCACCCTTAAGCATGAGAATAAAATGAATGTGACGGGTGCACCTGGAATTATATAGAACTCCAATGAATTGGATAATTTTTAGTATCATGATATGTAATTTTGGGATAGTGGTGTAACTTATTCCTTTATGGTACTTTTCCACCATGAAGTCTTGGTGGTTTAGCCTTGACCTACGATGCAGTGTTTTAAGTTGTTGCCACATTTCCCATGTTATTATTATCATGCTATATCATGCCTTATTATTCATGTTCCTTTATACCTCATTGATATTCCTTGTCTAAAATATATTATTATCTTCATTTTATTCCATTTTTATTACCTTATTGGGATTTATGTCTCACCCCTTTCTTATGTATTTCCCCAGGTTATCTAATGTAGTTTTAAGCTCAAGCATGTTAAAGAAGATTTCAATAAAGATATTGTAATTCATGTTTAAAGTTGTAATGCAATGTACCTACTTCCTAAAGACACTAGACATCTCTATATTTCAGGTGGTGTAATTTTATGTAATTAAATCATGTTTTAATGTGTAATAAATAGAATGGTTGTTATAGTTGGTATCAAAGGAAATGTTTAGTTATTTTTGGGATTAGGGTTAGAAAACTCTAGAGAAATCCTTATAGATGAGACTAGGTATAAGAAAAAATCCCTAAATTTTGGTTAGTATAGAGTAAGTGGTTTATCAAGAAAATAAATCTATGTTTGGATACTACAAGTGGATGTGGTTTGGCACAAATTTACCTAGGAGTAACAACTCCAACAAGGTTTTCGGGGCCTGACTTGGGGTAACTTAGTACATGACAACGGTCCTTACTACGTACCTGGTTTAACACTACCAGGGGATATGATTTAGTATTCCATAAGCACATTATGAAACATTATTACGGGATTAAAAAAATTCACATAATAGTATATGTTAGGAAATATAACATGGATAACAAATACTAGATACTAGAAATCTATAAGTTAAGGAAATACATGTAAGTTATAAGTTATCCATTTAATGTTGTTAAATTACCATTTATGTGTTTAAAAGTTAAAGATACTCATACTTAATTTTCCTTTTATTTTATCCAATGTTCAAAAATAGGAGAAATCAGGTAAACAATCAATGTCAAGAATAATGTGATGACTTGCCCAATGAGATGCCCAACCCAATGGGAGCAGAAATCGCACAGTACATGACGATACTCTCTCAGTTGAATTAGGTTTTGAGTATAAGACTAGATTGTTAGGAGTGTCTAAAACCCCCCAAAAGAGGAAAATCTGTAATTTAGAGCTTCATGTGACAAAGGCCTCCAACTTTTAATGAATCATCTGATATCTTAGTCACCGAAAAAAGGATCAACTCCATTGAGAAGATATTTTCCAGCATTCAATGATAAGAATAAGAGAAGGTACTTTTGGATATTTATAATATGAAGGGTGAAGCTGATCAATGGTGTACATTGATCAAAAATATAAAGCCTGAAGAAGAGATCGAAGTAATGGTGTGGATGGATTTTCATAAAAAAAATTGATAAATATTTTCCCCACACCCTCTGACTTAAAATGGAAAAGGATTTCCTTGCCCTCAAGAAAAAATGTGACAAATCTATCGAGTCTTGTGAATAAAACATCATAAGGGTTGTACGACACACCACCTAATTTTTCATTACACCCAAATGAAAGTTTGTCCACTTCTTTGGTGGGCTAAAACCAAGCCTATGGAAATCCTTGATGATCTGTGACTTTGATAGCTATGAGGAAATTGTCTGATTTGACCTCAAAGTTGAAATGAAGATTGGAATATCTCAGGGGTATCATAGGGATAAGAAGTGGAAAGTGGAGATCAATTATGGTGGTCCAATAGAGAGATCTAATGATGCCAATAAATTTCAGTATCCCACTTACCTCATTTGCGGAAAGAAACACCTCAGAAATTGCCTAAAGGGGATAAGGAAATGCTTTAGGTGAAGGAAGGAAGAGCACCTACCCAGTGATTGTCAATGGGAGAAACCCTCTACTATAACGGAGGAAAGGAATGCCCTAATCAACCCTCATTTTATTGTTTTTTACTACAACTATAAGTAATTGGGTCATTTTTCAAACTAATGCACTATGCCAACGGTTTTTAGAGACAACCAACAACCTCTAAGGTAGAAAGGGTGATATTTTACCATCACTATTGCTTAAGTGAATCCCGAAAATGAAGTGGTGATAGGTACGCTAGTTATTTATTCAATAATAGAGAACATATTTTTTTATTCTGGTTATACCAATTCCTCCATATCATGAAATTTTAGTAGAACTGTTTAAACACCACCAATATCATGGAAGTAGAGATGTCGGTGAAAATAGAAAATGGAGAAATTATTGAATCCCAAGTATATAACTCCTCCCCTATCTAAGTTTTTGGGATGAATTTCCCAGAAAACCCTTTAATACTCCCTTTTGTGTAATTTGATGCAATTATAGGCATGGATTGGATTTCCCTATATAGATACAACATAAATTGTTGCGAGAAGGAAATCACTCTCTATATTGTGAATCATCCTCAGATTCTATACAAATACAAGGAGAAAGATGAATCTTATTTAGCTCCATCATCTCAAGCATGGATATTATTACCCTATGTGTGATTGTATCTAGTTCAAATGATTGAGTCTAAGGAAAGAATCATCCTTGAAGACATGCCCATTGTGATGGAATACAATGATGTGTTTCTCGAGGAATTTTCTGGTCTTCCTCCTAGCCAAGATGTTGAATTTTGAATCAAGCTTATACCTAGTGTATTACCATTATCCAAGTGTTCATGTATAATGGCTATTGTGGAACTTGAAGAGCTAAATAAATAACTACAGAAGAATCTATATAAATGTTTCATATGCCCATGAGCTTCTCCATGGGGTGCACTAGTCCTTTTCGTCAATAAGAAGGATGGTTCAATGCACCTTTGCATTGATTATCATGAGCTCAACAAGATCATGATAAAGAACAAGTATATGCTTCCTCGGATTGATAACTTATTCGATCAACAATATGGAGCACAATACTTTTCAAATGTGGATATGTGGTAGGGATATTACCAAGTTAGGGTGAAGGAGGAGGATATCCCCAAGACTACTTCTCATATAAGGTACGAGCACTTTGAATTCATATTAAATCCATTCAAACTCACTAATACTCCATTAATATTCATAAACATTATCAATAGAGTCTTTAGAGATTACCTTAACAAATTTTTGGTAGTCTTTATACATGATATTCTAATATAGTTCAAAATTAAAGAGGAACATGAGGAGCATTTGAGTAGTGTGTTAAAGAACTTGTGAAAGGAAAAGCTTTATGCTATGTATAGAAAATGTGAGTTATGGTTGGAGGAAGTATATTTCTTGGGTAATATCATCACAAGCAATGGTATATCTGTAGACACTTTGAAATCAGAAGAAATTGAAGGATGGTCAAGGATAACATATGTGAAAAATATCTGTAGTTTCTTGGGTTAGCTGGTCATTATCACGGATTCGCAAAATTTTTCTTGCCATTATCAAACCCTCTCTCCAATCTAACTCGAAAGGGAGTCAATTTTTCATGTAATGATGAATGTGAAGAAAGATTCAAGGAGTTGAAAATTAGGCTTATCACTACACATGTGCTCACACTAACCACAAGTGGAGAAAATTTTGTGGTATTCAGAGTTTCTTTAAAGAATGGAATGGGTAATGTGTTGATGCAAAATTACAAAGTCATTTCCTATGCTTCAAGGAAGTTGAAGGTTCATGAACAGAATTACCCAATAAATGATCTGGAGTTGGATGCAGTGATTTTCTCTTTAAAATTTTGGCAGGATTATCTCTTTAGGGAAAAGTGTGAAATATATATATAGATCATAAAAAGTATCAAGTATATATTCATGCATAAAGAGCTGAACATGTGCTAATGAAGATAGTTATAATTTATCAAAGACTATGACTACTCAATTCACTACCATCCTAGAAAAGAGAATAAAGTAGTTGATTCTCTAAGTAGAAAAGATCAAGTAATTCTTTCATTTATGAGAATTGATAAGGATCCAATATTCTTATATTTAGAAAGGATGGACATGGAAATCATAAAGGAATGAAAATAATCAATCCTTTCACAAATTATTGCTTAACTATATCTTCTAGAGAGGTTAAATGATGCTCAAAGAGATGATGTGGGAATTCAGAAGAAAGTGGAAGCTATAAGGAATGATAAATTCTCAAAGTTTAATGTTAATGATGAAGGTGCTGTGAGATTTGGGGCCAAACTATGTGTACCGTAAAATTATGAGTTAAAGGAGTTGTTGGATGATGCACATAGCTCAACCTTCTCCGTCCACCCAGGAAGTACAAAGATGTATCGAGATCTCCAAGAACATTATTGGTGGGACAATTTGAAGAAGGAGATCATATAATATACATCAAGATGTCTTGTATATCAGCAAGTGAAAGAGGAAAGGTAAAAATCCAAGGGGATGATACAACCATTACCCATACCTACATGGAAATGGGAAAATATCACCATGGAATTTGTCACTAATATTACAAAGACTTTAATAGGAAATAATGCTATATGGGTTATTATGGACCATATTACATGTCACGACCCGTCCTCGGGACCCGTGTCGTGACTACCCCAAGCCTGCCTCCCATAGGCCAGGGGTTGGTGACTAGCACCAATGCGTAAATCCCGACAAAAGGGGAAGGCATTGCCTTTATAAAGTAAACAAACCACAGAGTAAGCAAGAAGAAGTAAACACTAAGTAAATCCGTGTACAAAATTAGTGCATAAAAGTAAATGGGCCAGTATACAACCCCAAACTAAAAGTAAAGTACAACTGGAATAAAGTACATTAACTGATAGTAAAGCAGCAACGTCGAGCCGTCCACTGGAAGTCCCACCTGAAGGGTGGGTACAGAAAGTCTCCTCATCTCCTCGAGTCCAGCCGTCCGCTCCGAGTATTTCCCGCCCAGGGGTCCACCTCCAGGTACCGACTTGCTCCACAAGCCTCAACCACCATCAGTGATGTCCATCATCTGCAACCAACACAATTTAGTGTGGGTATAGCCCGTGAAGGGGTGAGTATACGCTACTCAGTAGAGACCCCGAGACCCCTGAAGGTCTCCCAGAATCCACAAAGGATAATCCAAAAAGGAAAGATACAATCACGAAGTAACATCCAACACTACTTAGGTATATGCCCATACATATACCTAAGTCATAAATTCTCGTTCGGCTCCAGCAACCATGCCCAAGTTCGATCACGTCCACATAGGAGTACAACCCAATCCACACAGGATAACACAACTCAATCCACATAGGAAAGCAAGTCAATCATATCAAATAAATTGATTGAAGTCAAGACTCAGATCACATAGGTATACTTCTTCGTAAGGTGATAGATATGATCATATATAGCCACTGATTCATCTATGTTGGGACACACGTAGGATACTAAACCAGCTAAGCTGTCGGACCCACATAGGATACAGACCAGCTACTCTTCCAGACCCACGTAGGATAGCAAGAACAGAGTCAAACACTGCCAGACCCACGTAGGATACAAGAACAGTAGTCATCGTCGTCGAACCCACGGAGGATTTCAGTATGGTCTTCATCGATGCCGAACCCACGTAGGATTTCAGTGCAATCTTCATCGTCGTCGAACCCATAGAGGAATTCAGTACGGTCTTCATCACTACCGAACCCACATAGGATTTCAGTGCAGTCTTCATCGCCGTCGAACCCACAGAGGATTTCAGTATGGTCTTCATTACTGCCGAACCCACATAGGATTTCAGTATATTCTTCATTGTCGTCGAACCCACAGAGGATTTTAGTACGGTCTTCATCATCGCAGCCAGCTCTAGGGTTCCCGCACACAGCATGCTCGATTCCGGGAGGGTCCGCTCCATGAGCCAAGGGGGGTAGATACATCAACTAACATGTAGTCCAGAGTTGATGTATCTCAAAGTTTCACCTCGACAAGAGGAACTCAACGTGATAGACGGCGCGTCAATCGGACGTCCGGTCTGCGAGTTATTGGATTTTTCGTTCGAGGGGCCTTGTTGGTTTTTAAGTCAAAACCAACCCGACCGCACTCAAACTGCATCCAAACCTTGGTCGGAGTAATCCAAAAGGTCTGTCTCACTAATAGTAATCCAACAATGTCGACGGCACGTCAATCGGACATCCGGAGCTCAATTTATAAGTGTTTCTGCTCCGAGGGCCCGGTTGGTTTCATGTTCGAACCAACCCGACCGTACCCAAAGTTCTCTGAAACCTTAAAGTGTAATATACCGAAACGTCTATCTCGATCCAAGGATCGTATCTCAGCTGACGGTGCGTCGATCGGAGGTATGTAGCCCAAGATATGGGCAAAATAACATACATGTCCGTTTTTAGGGGGTTTTGGGCCCGGACCGACCCAGCCCGAGACCCCCTGGGTCGGCCCGAACCGGGTGACCCAAAACAGGTCTGGGTCCGGCCCATTAGGGCGCGGCCCGTTTCGGTGTACACGGCCCGGCCCATCCGGCGCGGCCCGGCCCGGCCTGGGCGCGCGCTCGCGGCCCGCGTGGTCAGCTCGGCCACGCCGAGCTGAGCGGAACAGGGGGGCGCGCTGCCCCCCTGATTGAGGAACCACAACCCCCACATGGGGGGGGGCTCCTTTGGCCAACCGGGGGTTACGACCCCTGGTCTTCCCCTAAAATGGCCGGCTCGGTCCGGCCGGTGCTGCCACCGCGGGACCGCCGGGGGTCGGCGGTTCTGGCCTCCCCGCCTTGCACCGCCGCGGCTTTGAGCCGCGGCCTTGTCCGACCGGTGCGGCGTGATGGCGTCGCTCATCATTGACGCATTTCTCCATTATTCTGCGCGGTTTCGTTGCACCGCGCCGCCGTCTTTCAAACCACAACAACACAACAACAAAAAGGGGGAGGAGAGTCGGTTGTGTTCGTGCGGTCCGACCTCCTCCTGATAAGTTGATATCAAGCGGACCAAAAATAAAGACGAAGAATGACAAAGAATATTTCAGGAACATAAATTAATTAACCCCTACCTTGATAACAAGATTATGTTCGAAGAGCGTCGTGGAATGCGGCGTCGCGGGGTGAGGTTCTGTACACGTTGATGGAGATTGTCCGAGGTGGAACGGCGTCTCAATTCCTTCGATGTGGGAAGAAGAACGAAGGATGGCGCGTCGTCGTTCTTCGGAAAAAGGCATGATGGAGTTCTTCGTCGAGGTAGAAAAGTTCTTCACCAGGAAGATGAAGTTCTTCCAAAATGTGAAGAACGCTCCCCCCTTCAACACAACGAAGTAACCACAATAAAATAAGTCTTTAGCCTTATTTTATTTCCTTTTCCAACACTTTTAAATTTTGAACATTCAAAATTAAGTTCACTCATTTAATTAAACATAACTTGTCAAAATTAAATGAGGTGATAAGTTGGCAATATTAAATGGGGGGTTTGAGGAGTTAGAAAGGTGAGGGGTTGGGCTCGTGTGGACCCCACCACACCTTTATCCTCTCAAGGTTGGTTAACAACATGGGGTACCACCGCCAACTCCCTTACTTAGGATAAAACTACCTTGCGGAAAATAAATTAAATTTGTAATATAATTTTATTTATTCCTCACTAAAACCACAAAATTAACAACTCATCCTGAGCAAACACACCTTCGGAAAAGGTGCTCCTAAGCAATTACTGGCATTGCGGTTTCATCGGTGCCCTCGGATTTCAATTCCGAGCACCGGTTCAAAAGTTTGGAAAACCCACTCGTTCCTTCACTGAACGTACCTGAGCTAAACTTCGGAAATTGATTCAGGACACACCGGGCCTCAGAATCAGGTTCCATCAGAAACTGTGTTCTTGTAAAATCCCAAAAAAAATTAAGAAAAAATTTCCCTTAAATTTAACGGGTCTTTACATTACTCCCACCTCAGGGCTTTACGTCCCCGTAAAGATACATCATAAACTAGGGAAACCAATGTGGGTACTGAGCACGCATCTGAGCCTCCCGCTCCCAAGTTCTCTCCTGTAGGTTCACGTGCTACCATTTGATGTGCACTAGAGGTATCGACCGTCCACGTATGACCCGCTCCTGTCAATCCTTGATCTCCACCGGGACCTCCGTAAAAGTTGCCCCATCGTCAATGTCTAACTCCCCATGGTCGATGATATGCTTCGGGTCATGCATGTATCTCCTCAGCTGAGATACCTGGAGGATTTCATGCACCCGATGCAATTGAGGTGGTAGAGCCAGGCGATAAGCCACCTCGCCTATCCTGTTGAGGACCTGGAATGGTCCAATGAAGCGCGGAGATAACTTGCCGCCCCAACCAAATCTTTGTAATCCACGTCGAGGTGAGACCTGCAAGAAGACGTGGTCGCCATCCTCAAACTCCAGTGGCCTCCACCTCCTGTCAGCATAAGACTTCTACTGGCTCTGAGCTGTCCTCATCCGCTCCTAGATGACCTGGACCTTTTCTGTCATGGCCTGGACCATCTCTGGTCCCACAAGTGATGACTCCCCAGGGTCTGTCCAGCACAGAGGTGATCTGCAAGGTCATCCATACAATTCCTCGTATGGTGCCATCCCGATGGTGGAGTGGTAGTTATTGTTTTAGGGTAGGTGGTCCTCCCAGCTACGACCAAAGTTGAGGACACATGCACGGAGCATGTCCTCGAGAGTCTTAATGGTCCTCTCCGTCTGACCATCCATCTGAGGGTGAAAGGTGGTGCTCAGACGTAGCTGCGTCCCGAATGCCTCCTCCAACCCCTTCCAAAGACTGGAAGTAAAGCGAGCATCTCGATCGGAGATGATAGATGATGTCACACCATGAAGCCGTACAATCTCCTGATCGTAGAGGCGACCCAAGCTCTCCACTGAGCCCTGCTCTATGATGGGTAAGAAGTGGGGCGACTTGGTGAGTCGGTCGACAATCACTCAAATGGAGTCATGACCTGTGGAAGTACGTAGAAGTAAAGTCATGAAATCCATAGATATCTCATCCCACTTCCTCTCTGGGACCTCCAAAGGTTGTACAAAGCCTACTGGTACCTGGTGCTCTGCCTTCACCTGCTGGCAGGTGAGGCATCGAGAAACGAACTCTGCCACAGCCTTCTTCATACCCGGCCACCAGTGTTGTCATTTGAGATCCTAGTACATCTTCAACACTCCTGGATGTACCACTAAAGGGGAAGTGTGAAACTCCCTCAGAACCTCCTCTTTTAAAGCAGCTGGTACCATGGTACGTCCTCTGAAGAGGACGACATGCTCTCCTCCTACAGAGAATCCATCAAGTGCCTGCCCTAAGGATATCTGTGCACGCCACGTCTCACAGTCAGTATCCCCACGTTGTGCCTCTCTGACCCGTTGCAGTAGTGGAGGAGTGACTGTGAGTGACTGAAGAAAGGCTGCACCATCTCTATCCATTAAAGATATCTACAAAGAGGCTAGCTGCTCTGTCGCCTCACTAAGTAGCTGAATTCCCGTCCTCCTACTGAGGGCATCGGCTACTGTGTTCCCCTTTCCAGGAGTATAGACTATCTCAAAGTCATAATCCTAGAGGAATTGGAGCCATCGCCGCTGTCTCAGATTTAGGTCCTTCTGCGAGAAGATGTACCTGAGACTCTGGTGGTCAGAGTAGACTATAAAGCACCCTCCCATTAGGTAGTGTCGCCACATCTTTAGAGCTAAGACCACTGCTGCTAACTCCAGGTCATGGGTAGAGTAGATCTGCTCATGCTGCCTCAACTGACGTGATTCATAGGCAATCACTTCCTTATTCTGCATCAGGACACATCCAAGTCAGGTCCCTGATGCATCGTAGTAGACTATGTACCCTACTCCCTCCTCCGGTAGCCTCAAGATAGGTGCATTGGTCAATCTCTGTCTTAACTCCTGGAAGCTCTGTTGACATCTTCCTGACCACACAAAGGGTTTCCCCTTTTTCTTCAAAGCTGAGAGTGGTGCCGCAACTCTAGAGAAGTCTGGCACAAACCTCTGATAGTACCTAGCTATCCCCAAGAAACTTCACACCTCTGTCACGCTACTGGGTGGCTTCCAAGATAGCACTACATCGATCTTCGTAGGATCCACCACAACTCCCTCCTCAGAGATGACGTGTCCCAAGAAGTGGACCTCATGTAACAAGAAATGACACTTCGAGAGCTTACCATAAAGCTGGTGCTCTCAGAGTGTGTCTAGTACAACCCGCAATTGGTGGGCGTGCTCCTCCTCAGTGGTCGAGTATATTAATATGTCATCGATGAAGACCATGACAAATCGATCAAGTTATGGCTGAAAGATCCTATTCATGAGACACATGAACACTTCTGGAGCGTTGGTTATGCCGAAAGGCATAACCATGAACTCATAGTGGCCATACCGACATCTGAAGTTCGTCTTCTGTACGTCCTCATCCTGAACTCTGAGCTGATGATAGCCTGATCTGAGATCTATCTTTGTAAACCACCATGCTCTCTTGGGCTGATCGAAGAGGTCGTCAATCCTCTGAAGTGGATACTTGTTCTTCAAGGTCACCTTTTTCAGGCGACGATAGTCGACACAAAGTTGTAAGCTTCCATCCACCTTCTTGGCGAACAATATCGGGGAAGCCCAGGGTGAAACACTGGGTCGGATGAATCCCTTTCCCTGCAAGTCCTCTAACTGTACCCGTAGCTCTTGAAGTTCAGGGGGGGACATCCGATATGCTGGATTGGATATCGGGGCTATCCCGGGGTAAAGGTCAATATAAAAGTCTACCTCTCTGTGAGGAGGTAGTCCTGGAACGTCGTCAGGGAAAACGTCCGCATATTGATCCACCACTACAGGAAAACTAGGACTCTACATGTCAACTGCTTCTGGGATGAGGCTAGCCGACTGATTAGTGATGGTTTGTCCTCTCCTCTGCGAGAGTCTATCATGTGCAGCAAAGGATCCCTTCTCGTCGGTGAAGGTGAACCTGCTCCCGACGATGCGTACACACCGCACCTTGCGCCTAATACAGTCAATCTGAGTATGGACTGTAGATAACCAATCTATGCCCAATATGACATCGTAAGGCCTCGACGCCGCTACGAGAAGATCCCAGCCGAAGCTCTCGCCTCCTAGAGTAAGCTCACACTGCCAGCACCAGTGTGTAATTGTCGAGTCTGCTCCCGTAGGAGTCTCTAGCTGTAAGGATCGAGCCAACGGCTCCGTCGGAATCTCCAAGATCCGAACAAGGGCAGAGACAATAAAGGAATGACTCGACCATGTGTCTATAAGAACTGCAGCAAGGGTGGAGTATACACAAATAGTACCTCAAATCATCTCTGGCATGTCGTGGTCGTAGGCCTCCACTGCCTGAAGCTGAGCTTGTCTCTGCCTGCCAGCTCTCTGTGGTTGGGGTGGACCTCCTATTGGTGGTGGTGGTAAAGGATCAAAGAGTCTCCCACCACCTACTGCTCGGCCAACTCCCCTGCCTCGTCCGCCTTCTCTCAGCGGGTAGCCACGGTCGACCCTCTGCCTCTGCCTGGGTGGCCCCTCAACCGTCTGCTGCTCCTCTGCACGGTGGGTCGGGCAGTCACGAGCCAAGTGGCCCTGCCCGCCACATGCATAGCACTGTCTGCTCCTCGCAAGGATGGCTCTACGCCATGTGACCCACACCTCTGAGCCAGTGTCCTGAGGTCTTCTTCCTGATGGTCTGGTCTGCCTGGACCCATGTGTCATCCGTCGACTACCAGCTGCAGACGACTCTATTACGTGCCGCCCTGTGGTAGGTATCACTACTGGCGTAGGCTCAACAAGAAAGCTCTCTATGAGAATAGCTCACTCCAGTACTCCTGCCTGTGTCGGAATGCTGAGGGAGATCATCGATGCCCTAATCTCATGCCTTATTCACTGCTCGAAGGTCTGGGCCCAGAAGAATGGGTCCCATACCATGTCCGTCGAATAGCGCGAGAGATCGGTAAATCTCGCCGAGTACTGGGTGACCGTCATGCTGCCCTACCGCAGCTGTAGAAGCTCCTAGATGCACACCCCACGGAGGGTGGCTGGGATGAACTCCGAGTGAAAGAGGCTCTCAAAGTCCGTCCAGAGGATTGATACCTCATCGTGCACCTGGAGCATCAAGCTCCACCATCTGCATGCTGCCGCGTGCAGAAGGCTCGCTGTGAGGATCACCATGAGGTCAGCTGGTGTCCCCACTAACCTGAAAACTCGAACAACCGCCTCCAGCCAATCCTTTGCTGCCTGAGGGTCCGTCTCCCCACGGAACCTGGGTGGTCTCTGACACTGAAACTCGTGTAGTGCACTAAGGTGATGTGCACTCTCAGCGGCTGGGGCTAGTGGCATCGGTGGCTCGGTGGGTAGTGGTACCGCCGGTGCCTCTGCTGAAAAAGGGCCTTGCACCGAGGCCTCGTCGCTCAGTGGGCTGTCGGCTTGCACAAAACTCAGAACCCTAGCTGGTTGCCATCATGGGGCAATCCTGAAAAGAAACAGGTGTTCCACGGTCAAATAGTATACCTGGTGAGCTAACACAAAGTAATCACTAAGAAAACTTTTGAAACACACATGCAATCAATGTTTTCATTCATTGAGTCGGAAATCAGAATTCAGGGTCCTGGTGTACGGATACGTCGACCACCACACCAACACTAGACTCCCTGGACTGATAACCACACCCAATACCCTTAACACTATTGATTCAAAAAGAAGAAAGATCAGAGTCCAGAGTTCTGTGGTAGAACCGAACTCCTCTGATATCAATTTGTCACGACCCGTCCTCGGGACCCGTGTCGTGACTACCCCAAGCCCGCCTCCCATAGGCCATGGGATGGCGACTAGACCCAAGGCATAAATCCCGAAAAAAGGGGAAGGAATTTCTTTTATAAAGTAAACAAACCATAGAGTAAGCAATAAGAAGTAATCACTAAGTAAATCTAGGTACAAAAGTAGTGCGTAAAAGTAAATGGGCCAGTATACAAACCCAAACTGAAAGTAAAGTACAACTGGAAGAAAGTACAACAACTGATAGTAAAGCAGCAACATCGAGTCATCCACTGGAATTCTCACCTGAAGGGTGGGTACAGAAAGCCTCCTCAGCTCCTCGGGTCTAGCCGTACGCTCCGAGTACATCCCGCCCAGTGGTCCACCTCTAGGTACCGACTTTCTCCACAAGCCTCAACCACAATCAGTGCTATCCGTCGTCTACAACCAACACAACTTAGTGCGGGCATAGCCCGTGCAGTGGTGAGTTTACGCTACTCAGTAGGGACCCCGAGACCCCCGAAGGACTCCCAGAATCTACAAAGGATAATCCAAAAAGGAAAGATACAATCACGAAGTAACATCCAACACTACTTAGGTATATGCTCATACATATACCTAAGTCATCAATTCCCGTTCGGCTCTATAATCCATGCCCAAGTTCGATCACGTCCACATAGGAGTACAACCCAATCCACACAGGATAACACAACTCAATCCACATAGGAAATAAAGTCAATCATATCGAAGATATTCATTGAATTCAAGACTCATCTCACACAGGTATACTTCTTTGTAAGGTGATAGAGATGATCAGATATAGCCACTGATTCATCTATGCTGGGACCCACGTAGGATACTAAACTAGCTAAGCTGTCGGACCCACATAGGATACAGACCAGCTACTCTGCCAGACCCACGTAGGATAACAAGAACAGAGTCAAAAACTGTCAGACCCACGTAGGATACAAGAACAGTAGTCATCGTTGTCGAACCCACGGAGGATTTCAGTATGGTCTTCATCGCTACCAAACCCACATAGGATTTCAGTGAAGTCTTCAACACCGTCGAACCCACAGAGGATTTCAGTACGGTCTTCTTCACTGCCAAACCCACATATGATTTCAGTACAGTCTTCATCACCGTCGAACCCACAGAGGATTTCAGTACGGTCTTCATCACTTCTGAACCCACGTAAGATTTCAGTGCAGTCTTCATCGCCACCGAACCCACATAGGATATCAGTACGGTCTTCATCGTCGCAGCCAGCTCTAGGGTTCCGGCACACAGCATGCTCGATTCCAGGAGGGTCCGCTCCATGAGACAATGGGGTTCAATACATCAACTAATACGTAGTCTGGATTTGATGTATCTCAAAGTTTCATCTCAACAAGAGGAACTCAACGTGACAGATGACGCGTCAGTCGGACACCCAGTCTGCGAGTTATTGGCTTTTTCGTTCCAGGGGCCCGGTTGGTTTTTAAGTCAAAATCAACCCAACCGCACTCCAACTGCATCCAAACCTCAAGTGGAGTAAGCCAAAAGGTTTTTCTCACTAAGAGGAATCCAACAAAGTCGACGGCACGTCAATCGGACGTTTGGAGCTCAACTTATAAGCGTTTCTGCTCCGAGGTCCTGGTTGGTTTCGGGTTCGAACCAACCCGTCCATACGCAAAGTTCTATGAAACCTTGAATGTAATATAATGAAATGATCATTTCGATCCAAGGATCGCATTACAGCTGACGGTGCATCGATCGGAGGTCTGTAGCCCAAGATATGGGCAAAAGAACGTACCTGTCCGTTTTTAGGGGGTTTTGGGCCCGGACCGACCCGGCCCAAGACCCCCTGGGTCGGCCCGAACCGGGTCGAACCGAACCAGGTCTAGGTCCAGACCATTAGGGTGTGGCCCGACCCAACCGTAGCGGCCCGGTGTGGCCTGGGCGTGGCCCGGCACGGCCCATCTCGCGCTCGCGGCCCGTGTGGCCAGCTCGGCCACGCCGAGCTGAGCGGAACAGGGGGTGCACTGCCCCCTGATTGAGGAAGCATGCCCCCCAGGTGGGGGGACCGATCATTTGGCCATCCAGGGGTTACGACCCCCGGTCTTCCCCTAAAACGGCCGGCCCGATCCGGCCAGCCGGTGCTGTCGCCGCGGGACCGCCGCAGTCCCGCCCTCCGAGGTGTCGGCGGCCAGCGGTTTCGGCCGGGACGCCTTGCACTCCGCGGATTTGAGCCGCGTCCTTGTACGACCAGCACGGCACGACAGCGCCGCGCCCCTCCGTTGTGGCCCCGCTTCGGCCGCGGCCCTTCATGGTTCTCCGACGCGGCGCGACGGCGCCGCTACTTCGTTCGGCCTCAAAGGCGAGGCGCAACGGTGTCGTGCATCTTTTCCTCATTTCTCCATGATTCTGCGCTGTGCCGTTGCACCGCGCCGCCTTCTTTCGAACCACAACAACAAAAAGGGGGAGGTGAGTTGGTCGTTTTTGTGCGGTATGACCTCCTCCCGATAAGTTGATATCAAGCGGCCCAAAAATAAAGATGCAGAACGACAAAAAATATTTCATGAACAAAAAGTAAGTAACCCTTACTTGGACAATGAGATGATGTTCGAAGAGCATCGCGGAAAGAGGCGTCGTGGGGTGAGGTTCCGTACATGTTGACGGAGATTGTCTGAGGTGTAACCACGTCTCCCTTCCTTTGACGCGGGAAGAATAACGAAGGATGGCGTGTCATCGTTCTTCAAAAAAAGGTCTGACGGTGTTCTTCGTCGAGGTAAAAAAGTTCTTCGCCGGGAAGATGAAGTTCTTCCAAAATGTGAAGAACGCTCCCCCCTTCAACACAACGAAGTAACCACAATAAAATAAGGATTTATCCTTATTTTATTTCCTTTTCCAACACTTTTAAATTTTAAACATTCAAAATTATGTTCACACATTTAATTAAATATAACTTGTCAAAACTAAATGAGGTGATAAGTTGGCAATATTAAATGGGGGGGTTTGAGGAGTAAGGAATGTGTGGGGTTGGGCTCATGTGGGACCCACCCCACCTTTATCCTCTCAAGGTTGGTTAACAACATGTGGGTCCCACCCCCAACTCCCTTACTTAGGATAAAACTACCTAGTGGAAAATAAATAAAATTTGTAATATAATTTTATTTATTCCTCACTAAAACCACAAAATTAATAACTCCTCTCGAGAAAACGCACCTTCGAAAAAAGGTGCTCCTAAGTAATTACCGACGCTGCGGTTTCATCGGTGCCCTCAGATTTCAGTTCCGAGCACTGGTTCAAAAGTTAGGAAAACCCGCTCGTTCGTTCACTGAACGTACCTGAGCTAAACTTCAGAAATTGATTCCGGGCACACCGGGCCTCGGAATCAGGTGCTGTCAGAAACTGCGTTCTTGTAAAATCCCAAAAAAAATTAAGAAAAAATTTACATTTAATTTTACAGGTATTTACATTACAAATGTTTCACTCTTAATTGCGATATGAGAAGAATTCTCACTAGATCTAATTGCACAGATATACATCAAGGAAGTGGTTAGGATGCATGGAGTACCACTATCGATTGTATCCAGTTGAGATCCAAGATTCACCTATATGTTCTGGAAGAGTTTCCAGCACACTCTGAATACTATGTTGAACTTCAACACGACCTATCACCCTCAAACTAATGGCCAATTTTAGTGAACTATCTTGACACTTGAGGACATGTTGAGATCATGGTCAATGGACATCAATAGAGGATGGGATCAACATCTTCCTCTGGTCAAGTTCACTTATAACAAAAGTTTTCATGGGAGTATCCAAATGGTTCCCTATGAAGCCCTTTATGGTGAAAGGTGTAGGACACCTGCATGCTGGGATGAAGTTGGCGAATGAAAATTTCTTGGTCCTGAAATGGTTGAGGAAATGGTGGAAAAGGTTAAGACCATTCAGCATCACATCAAGGCTACTTAGAGTAAAAAAAGAGTTATGCTAACAATCGTCGACGAGACCCAGAGTTTGATGTTGGAAACATTGTATTACTCCAAATATCTACATGGAAAAAAGTGATGAGATTTGGGAAGAAGGGAAAGCTTAGTCTAAGATACATCAACCCCTTTGAGATCCTTGATCGCATCAGAGTGGTGGCCTTTCGAATTTCACTCCCACCTAACTTATATCGAGTTCATGATGTATTCCATGTATAACTCTTGCGTAAGTACATATCTAACCCCACACATGTACTCAATCCATAGTTGGTACCATTGGAGAATGATCTTCCCTATGAGAATTCAGTGAAGATCTTAGATTATAGAGAAAAAGTTCTATGAAATAATACATTGTACCTTGTCAAAGTGTTATGGAGAAACAACAAGTTTGAAGAATAAATGTGGGAACAAGAGTAAGTTATGAGATAGAATTGACCTAATCTATTTTAATGTGGGAAATGAAAATTCGAGGGTGAAATTTTTCAAGGGGGGAAGATTGTAACGACCCGAATTGTTATAAATGAAGTTTCCCATTGTGATTTAATTAAATGTCTTATTTTGTAATATTTTTATAGAAAACACATGAACTTCTTTGGTTATATATTTGGATTTAAAATACTGTTAATAATATTACCATTGTAAATATATATGTTAAATAGTTATCACATGATTAATATAAATATAGGGCTTTAACAAATCCAAATGACACGGAAAAAGGAAGTGATGGACTCATCCAGTAGGAATGTACCCTATAAAGCCTATTTATTGGGGATTCCTAAGGAGATAACACCACTAGGATTTTCCCTTAACCCAGACCAAGATGAGATCCAATAAGTTAAGCCTAAGCGAAACCATTTATGGGATAATTTCAAGCTCATCGAGATCACGACCCAAACCATGTTTGTTGAACGCCCCCATGAAAGTCTCACTGTCACACAACTTACTCTTAGGGCGTATGCTGGTTTAATAAAGGGATATGTATCAAAACCTTAATAATATGAATAGGTATATTATATAGAATAATGAATTTGTTTTCATTTTTATTTTTACTTTATAAATGATTTTTATTTTGGTTCAATTAAACACAAATTGTATTTTCAGGTAATATTCAAATTTAATTAAGGGATTTATTTTGATTAATTAACGGATTTTTGAAATAAATAGTATTTTAATAATAATTTATTATTAAATAAGTTTTATTAGTTATAAATGTTAATATAATTTTTATGAAGTGAAATATACTTTTTATAAAGGTTCAAAAACTGTTACTATAAAAAAACCCAACATTTTTTAATACATATAGAATCTTATTTTAAAAGTAAAAAATTAACTTATTTAGAAAATTATTTAGATAAAATGAATATTATTTTTCAAATAATTATTTTGAAATTATACAATGTTAAATTTTTCATAATTTTTAGAGATAGTTGAATTTTCAGGTAAAATTTAAATACTGTATAAATATACAGTGTGTTTCATGACATCATAATGACCCAAAAATGATGTAATAAATACTATATTTGGTATCCTGATACAAAAATATATTTTCCCCTTAAAATAATTTTATTTTATGTTTACTTGATTAATTTTATTAATCCTTTATGAATCATTCAAAACATATGATATGTTTTATGATTTTAAATTCATTTCTTTAAAAATGTGACTTTCCTCCACATAAGAAAAGTTAATTATTTCAATAAGTTCGTACATTTTACTGATAAAATAATTAAAACCTATCCACTTTGTAAAAAATCATGGGTAAAAACCATGGTAATGTCTGTGGTTTGAAATATTTTATTTTGTAGTGTCAAAAAAAACCTAAATATTAAAGAAATCTCTCTCTATTCTTATATAAACTCACCCAAACTCCCACTTATCTTCACTAAAAATATTTATAGTATAACCTTAATCCATCCTCCTATATTTATAATCCTCACAAGGTTCCCCCAAGATCTCAAGAATCCCCTTTCAAGCTTTTGGTGTCATACTCTTAAGGTAAGGGATCCTCTCTATCTCACTTTTATTCAAGAATCTCCTCTATGTTATGCCCTTTTATTTTATTATTCCTAATGATGGGGGTATGTTTTATCGACTCCCCCATAATTCTCTTATGATGTATATATGATTAGATACCCCTTTCTCTCTCATTAAGACAACCTAAGAACACCTGTTACCATGCTGAAATTTCGTGAGGCTTCTTTCCTTTCTCATATTTATCCAAGTTTCTTTATCTTGTTATGCCCTTTTATTTACAAATAATAATGATGGGGTGTGTTTTAAAACATACCCCATACTTACCTTATTATTTATAAATGATTTTATACCCCTTTATCTCTCATTAATCTCTCTCATGTACACCAGTTACCATGCTGAAATTTCGTAAGCATCCTTTCTTTTCTCTTTTTATTCAAGCTTATTTATTATCATATGCCTTATTTTTATAATTATAAATGTGTGGACATATCCTCCAATTTACATACTAATTTCAATGTCACTTACTAATTATGAGAGATTCATTTATCTCTCATCAATCCATTTTATGAATTCTTATGTGACATCGTTATGCTGCATAATTTTCACTGTGATTTTTCTATGCCAATCCATTTGAATAGTGAATGTAGTACCCATTTCCTATCAAGTGTGTTCAATTTTATGCACATATAACTTTTTATTGGGGACTTACATGTATTTATTTCACACTCATTTATTGTGAAATAAATTATGACGATGAATGAATCCATGTTTTATGATATATGTGGCACACTTACACATGAGAATGAAATGAAAGTGATAGGTGCACCCAGAATTATATAGCACTCCAAAGCATTGGGTAATGTTCAGTATCATAATATGTCATGTTGGTATAGGTGTATACCTGATTCCTTTATGGGACTTTTTCCACCATGAAGTCTTGGATGTTTAGCCTTGACCTATGATGTTGTGTTTTATGTTATTGCCACATTTCCCATGTTATGATTATCATGCTATATCATTCCTTATTATTCATGTTTCTTTATGCCTCATTGATATTCCTTATCTAACTTGTATTATTATCTTAATGTTATGACATGTTTATTTCCTTACTTGGCTTTATGGATCACCTCTTTCTTATGTATTTCCCCAGGATATCCAATGTAGTTTTAAGCTCAAGCGTGTTAAAGAAGTTTTCAATGTAGATGTTGTAATTCATGATTAACGTTGTAATGAAATGTACCTAATTCCCAAATACACTATACTTCTTGATCTTTTTGGGTTGTATTAAGTGTAATTTTATGTAATTATATCATGTATTAATTTTTCATAAAGAGAATGGTTGTTATAGTTAACTAATGACCAATGTTAAAATTATTTGTTTTGGTGTTCATGTATATGGGTAGTAGGAGTTATATGTGAGGATTTGATAAACATACATTTTAATATAATTAAGTAAGATATTATAAATACTAAGAGTATCCTTTTTAAATCCTGGTGTAATATTTAACTTTTTGAACTATGTTTTTACCAATTGTATTTGTTTTCATGAAACAATTTTACTATTCTCATCATGAATGATACATTACAAAAAATATATTTAAGAATAATTTCTTACACATAGTTTATAATCTAATAGGTTTGATCAATATGTCCTATTTTATGGTGTTTTCAAAATTTAATGATGGAAATAAAGTTGAATAGAAAATATATTAATAAAAAAATATGGGGTTATGTGAATCCATTCAGTTTACTTGCAAAAATATGGAGGCCAATTTGGGAACTTTTTGTCTTAGGATCGATGCTTGGTGATAAAAACATTCATCTGTAAAAATAATAATATAATTATTATCATTCGGGAAATTTGTATCGCATCGTACGTCTGCATATGTTGTCTGATTTATGTGTCATCTGAGGCGTTGCGACCTTGGATTTAAGGTGTACTTTTCAAGACTTCTTTCGGGAACTTAAACTAAAATAGTGGTGTGGGCCCCATGATGCCCGTTTTAGGATTTTGCAGCGGAATGTGACTTTTCCACCGGGTATCTGTTTTGGATGATCGAGTAGTCGATCTTGTGTGTTTTCTCGTGAGGATCGCAATTGTGTGATCTGCTAGACTAAATTTGGGGTCGAGGCATGGGCCCTACGGGACACCTTTTTGAGCGTAATGCAACGTTTTACTACTTCTGTATCAGAAGTCTATTTGGGGAAAGTGAATAGTCTGACTTGTGTGTTTTTTCACAAAGATCGCAATGGTGTGATCTGTTTGGGTGTCCGTAGCCTTTTCGTGATCGGTAGTGATCGAGCACTGATCGGGCGTTTGCGGTGAAAAGCACCCTTTTCACCGGTTGTCCGTTTTAAATGAATGAATAGCTGATCCTGTGTGTTTTTTTGAGGGGATCAAAATTGAATGATCTGTGTGATGTGTTTTGGGGTGGAGACATGGGCCCCACGAGGCATTATTTGTGCACAGTGAGGTGGAATGCAGCTCCTTTACCGGGAGTCCATTTCAGGTGAATGAATAGTCGATCATGTGCACTTTTCTGCAAGGATCGCAATAGTGTGACCTGTCTGGTTATCCATGTCCGTTTTCAAGAGGTATGTCAGTAAACTTACGTTTTTTCCCTTCGGATCAGTAATGAGCAATGCGCACTTGTTAACCTTTTGGTTAGAGGTGTCTTTCACTCTGGGAGTACACTAGAACAACTTGTGGGTACTTGATCACAGTTTATTACCCAAGTATGGATAGGTACACGGCCAGATGATGAGGTGGGGTCACATGTTGTGTGGGCCCCACACAGTTTTTGTACCACTTTACAAATCGTATACCTCTTGAATCTCTTTCTTCTAAACTTGGATTTTGGTCTGTGGGTAGCTTATCCTGAGTGTTTTTCGCATAGAATGTGATGGTGCCCTCCATAGTGGCTTTTGAGGTACGATGCAAGATGTTCCGAGTGTGATGCCTATCTGAGGAAATGCTTGATGTTCTGGGCACGATGTCTATCTAAGGCGATGCTCGATGTTTTGGGAGTGATGCCCATCTGAGGCGACGCTCGATGATGACAATGATGACAGTGATGTTTTCAGAATCACTAGAGCAATCCCGGCTTACCCTCCAGCTAGGCTGGGCATTGGTTTTCGACATTCTATTTCGGGCTTACCCTCCAGCTGAACTGGGAAGTGGAGTTCTCCATTCTCTTTCGGGCTTACCCACCAACTGGGATGGGTAGTGGCGTACGCCGTTCTCTTTTTGGATTACCCTCCAGCTGGTCTGGGTAGTGGCGCTTTCCATTCTCTTTCGGTCTTACCCTCCAGCTGGGCTGGGAAGTGGCTTTTATTATTCCCTTTCGGGCTTACCCTTCATCTGGGATGGGTAGTGGCATTCCCCGTTCTATTTCAGGCATACCCTCCAGCTGGGCTAGGCAGTGGCATTCGTCGGTTACTCTTTTGGGCTTACCCTCCAACTAGGCTGGGTAGTGGGTTTGTCGATGACTCTTCTGAGAATACCCTCTAGAGGGGATGGGTAGTTGGATTATGACTTCATGAAATGATCTCTCGACTGTGTGGCATAGTGTTGAGATGTGCTTGAAGTGACTCTGAACTCTCAATGAAGAGGGGCGATTTTTCCACCAAGATGCATCCTTTTGACGCAACCTAAAACTGTGCGGGCGTGACAGACTTGCCCAAAGCGGATAGTATAAAGGTGCGGTGATTGATCACCTTTGACTTGCAGTTCAGGACAAACATGTGGGATGTTGGGCATCAATGGTGTTTACTTCTGGGACTGTTGGAGACTTTTTTCTTGGGCTAAGATAGTGACACGGAGATCCCCTTACTCTCCTGTTTGGGCTTATTTGGTTGAGTATATATATATCGTGTTTGAAATACCCACTCTTTGGGCTTTGGTTACTCTCCTTCTAGGAGAGACGAAGACGCACGGGGTATGCCACGTGCTTTTCGTGTCTAGATTCTCTTGGTTGGATGAGTCTACTTTCCTAATATAGGTAGCAAAGACTCAACGAGAAGTTCATCTTCTCACCATTTCTAGCTCCTCGTGTTTGGATTATCTTACTTCGCTTCCTTGTGGGTTTGAGATGTACTCTTTTACTGTATCTTGTTCTATCAACTGCTTCTCTCTTAAGTATCTCACTTGTTTCTCCCTTGAGCCTTCGGGGTATTATACTGAGTATTTTTATACTCGCCCCTGCTTGAGATTTTCCCGCACTCGGTGTGCCCTTCCAGATGACAGATAGATTGATCTTGACTTCAGAGGAGCATAGGGATACGGGGTGCTTGGACCACGTGTGGTGGTCATTGCTTGGGATCCAGGAGCATAGCTTTCTCGGCTATTTTACTTTTCCACTTGTTGTTGGGTTGTGACACTTTTCTGGTTGGGTGTGAATTTTTCCCTTTTCCCTTTCAGTTTACTTTTCCGTACTTGTACTATTTAGAAGTCAATGCATATTTTTGGTTTATTTATAGTAGTGTTGTGTCTTGTTTTTCTTTCCCTTTGGACTTTTGCATTGAGTTGGTTGTGTGTGTGTGTGTGTGTCTAGGTACTTAGACAAAGGTTTCTTCGAGTTTGTTACGCCTTCGACATCGGCCGCTAGTCCCTGACCTATTGAGCCGAGCTTAGGGTAGTTTGGGCTCGAGCCCCAGTACGAGTCGGGTCATGAAAAAAACATTCCCTCTATATTTGGAACATGATTTAAGAAGCGTAATAAAAATTTTGAAGTCGTGGTTTCTTATTTTGAAGGGCTAGAATTCAAATAAGAAAAAGTGGTTGAAGCATTTCTTGTCTAAGGGGGATACTTGGGTCCTCTTGAATTCCAACTGATGTACCCTGCCTTCCCAACTTAACTCTCCACTCAACTGTGCAGCTGACTTCGAATATCATTCCACTAATCGCTCTCCCATTGGATATCATCGCACCTAGCACCTAGCCCCTATCACCTATCCTCCATTTCAACAGCTCTCGATTTCTTAACCTCCCCAACTCTGCTCTTTGATCTACAATGCCGCTATTCTTGACTCCTACACCTCAAAACACAACGGACCCCCTTTCTTACACCGTTAACTTTCCTCATCTGTATAAACAAAGAGTTAGTCCTTCACAATAGATTATCTTCCAATCACATGGGTCTAGTTTGGAAGGGTTGATACATAGAGAAAAGAAATGATATTGAGAGGAGAAATTGATTTCTCATGTTTGGTGAGATAATTTTAAGGGGAGAGAAATGATAAGGGGATAAAGGGAGAGAAATAGATTTCTCTCTTGCTATTGTTTTTAAATCACCCCAAAATTGGGATGATTTAGAGAGAAATGATGGTGGACGGTTGTTAATATTTTAAAATTCCAAATTTTTCCCTATTTTCTACATGTATCACAATAGAATTTCTTTTCTTTTCTTTTAAAAAGATTCACCAAACAAGATGGAGTGAAATCCAAATATTTTATTTTCTTTTACAAAGTTATTGATCCAAATGAAAATAGAGAAATCAGAGTAATTTCATTTCTTTTCTTTTCTTTTATAAAATATCAAATCATTTCTTTTCTTTTTCTAAAATCTCACCAAACACAGTGTAGTGGTTCTCTCCTAATCTGATTTCATAAAATCATGAGCTTTCCCTCTCTCCTACAAATTTTCTCATTGCATAGGTAGTCTATCGGTCAGCACTGGGTTTCTTATACTACTTAAACCACACCAACATCCCTAATTGGGAAACCCTGATACAAAACTCATATTCCTCTGAACATTCTACAGATTAATCACTTTGAATTTCAGAAGTGGAGATACTATCACTGCTAGGTTTCTTCTACTTCTTCCCCCAATTTCTCTGTCCCATCAAATTTCATTACCCTCATTCTCCAACTTCATCATGTTGTCCACCATCAGTTTTCCTCACCAACATAAATACCATCCCTGGGAGGATAATGTGTTTCGAACTCCAGTTACCAGACCGAATTTAGATGACTTAAAATCTTTAACTTATTTTCTTCTGTATATCAAGTATTTCAGTTTTAAAATTCTTTAGAAAAATCTGGATTTCATATCTTATTGTGTAACTGGTATCAATTTCAAGCAACCAAAATAATTTAATTAGGTCGTCTTCAACTTTTTTTCCTCCCCCAAATCCCTCCGTAGAATTTGTTTTTTATACCTTCTCTGTATAATTTCATCATGACTATCATCTGATTTTTGTACCTTTACATTTTAAATTCATTTTTTTAGAAATGAATATAATGTTTTAATTGTATCTGTTTTCTACATTATGTTTTAGGTTCCACTACATCTGACATCGACATGTCTATCCTCCAATCACAATTTTATATCTATTTTCTAATTACATTTATTTACTACATTTTTTTCAGGTTTAATTCAGTCAATATAACAAGAACACTTTTGATTAACATTTTTTTTAATTTATGTACTGTTGCTTATTTATTACTGAAATTTTGTTGTCAACTTTTGAATTTCCCCAATCTTACCAATTATATATTTAGTGTTTTTTACAATAATTCTTAACAATTTTATACTTATATTAATATTTTTTACTACTAGGAATTAAAAATTTCCAACTTGGGGAATTCATATTAGCAAACCTATATTCAACAAAAATACACTGAACTCATTCTTGAATCCCAGGCAGTATCTTTATTAATTGTTGTTTTTTTCTTTCTAAGCATGTGGTGTAAATTAATGAATTTCAACTTTACTTTATTCAAATGGTGTCTTTAAATTTTTACAATAGTTAGACAATGAGTTTTATTTTTTAATTAAGTTTGTTACATGGGTTTATTTTCTAAATTTATTTTTTCTTTAAGGAAACTTCAAATAATTATTACATATTATCGTTTTTCACATCATTACCTCCTATTTATTTTCATACCTACAGCCCATTTTTAAACATCTATCCTCCAAAAAAACTTGTAACATCCAGTATATATATAATTCCAAATGATTACCTCTATAGCATACCAGATCATGAAGGTATGCATTTTAATAAATTCATCATAATTATACTATGATGTTATTTTATTTGTTAAACTATATATCACTCTTTTATATCTTGGGATTTTCAGTTTTAAAATCTTTTCAGAAGAAAATTATTGATATATATTAATTATTTGTATTTTATCCTCAAATTCAATGATTTTTACAAAATATTTTTTCATCTAAAGCACCATGGAGATAAATTCCATTAAATATGTAATTTGGTTTTTATATTGCTATTTTTATAATACTACTAAAATATATCTCTATGTATATCTACGTATGTTTATACAATTCTTTTTTTGATAAATAATCTCCTTAGGTACTTTATAATTTACTATAAAATCAACTTTATTATTTTATTATATAAATGATAAAAAAAATTCATAATTTCTAACTACCCTTAACGTTGATTTTTTCTAGTGTAAATTCACCCAATACATATGTTGTTTAATAATCATTCTCCACTAATACATAAGTGATTGTTATATTTTAATAAACATGGTTTGCCTACTGCCTCTTATATCCAAGGTGTTTAAGATTACATTGGTAAATGATGATGTTAACAATTGTTTCAATTTTCTATTTGTCTGTTAATTTTTTTGATTGCACAATCCATTTTCTCTAAAACATATTCCCATTTTAGTTTTGTGACATGGGAGAGGAACTTTATTTTTGTCATTAAATTTGTTGCATAGGCTGACTTTCACCATTTAGAGAAACTTTTTAATGGATGACAAGATGATGCACCCCAGAAATCACTTTAGGTTGTTGACATTGTTTTATGTTCAACGTGCAGCCCTAATTGTTCCTGAAATTATGGTGATGATTTTTGAGTAACTAGAACAATACTTCATACCAATTTTGACTCTTCCCCTTTTTGGAATATATAAAAGTGAACCCCTGTTTTCTATATTCTTCAAAATTCAAACAATGAAAAATTTTGAAATCAAGTTTCCATTACAGAATTATCTTTTAAATCATCCATACGATTAAATAAAATATTTCCAAACTAATATAAGGTTCTCTAAATTTTGAGAACATTTATTATAGTTTCTTATGTTATAATAAACATGTTCGGTATTTGAATTGATAATGATTTTCAAAAATAACAGAATTTAAAATATTCTTTGGTAACTATGTTTTCCACACTAGAAAACTATTTAGATTCTATGTTTTGGGGTTCATGTTTTGAAATTTTGTTTTTTAGATTCAAATTTTATTTACTCTTTTATAAACATCCATACTTTTATTAACATATCTAACAAATTTCTAATTGATTGCAATTATAAAATTTTTCGTTAAATGGTCTCTTCAGTTTTCTATTTTTGAATATGTTTTTATTTGTATTCATTTTCATGTTACATTCTTGTTAGGCCCTTACTGACCATATTATTGTTTCAGATGATAATCAAATTTCAAAATACCCGAAGGGTATAAAGAAAATTAGTAAAGTAATATGTGATTAAGATTATTTCCTTTTCCTTTTACATTTTTTTATCATTGCAAAGATAAATTATTCAAATTTTCAGTTTTTAGTTTATATTATACTTAGATATTGGTGAGAGTGTTCAATTTTTCATTTATTGAATTTTTTATTTATAATGTACTCAAATGGTCACGTTCATAGATTATTGGATCATGAATATGTGAATTTTCATTAAAACTTTTAATGTTCCTATATTTTTATATTTTTATTTAAATCCTCAAATATGAATTGTGGATTTTCATTTTTAAAAATATGCATTTCTATGAAAATACAGTTTCACTTATGTCAAAGTTTTAACCATACGGATGGAGGTCATTTCCCCTCCCCCACAACCGAGGGAGGAGAAATCAGATCTCTCTGATATATCACTTGGATTGAAGGTTTGTGGGGTTTATGATGTAATTTCTATGGAGGAGATATCTTATCGGGAGTTTACGACTGTTAGATATGGGGGGAAAGAGGGGATGGGGCAGGTATATTCTAGAAGAAATAAGGCAGTAGGGAAGGGGTCTTCTGGGGACCACAGGGCTGAAATAGATTATGCTAGGGGTCCACAGGCTGGAAAAAATTCTGCTAGGGGACTACGTGGGATAAAACCAAATGAAGCTGATATGGATACATGTTGAGGATTGTAACAGAAAGTGTAAGTGGAAGTGGGGCATGAGGAGCTGGGGACCATTCAGTTATAACCGATTTGGTAATAAGTGAGGCTGGAGGGGGTGAGAGGGGTACGATTTCTTTGGTAATAAGTGAGGCTGGAGGGGGTGAGAGGGGTACGCTTGCTATTGGAACTCCTAGAGGGAGGTGAGTCATTCGGCCTTGGGCTTGGGCGGGTGAGCTAGGGGGCCTCCCGAGGACACTCTCAGTCTTCTTATCTCTTCCCTCTCTTCTCCAAGTTTGTAATTTATGGTATGCTATTAATCCCCACTAATATAAACTCATATTTTACTGTTTTCGATTTAAGGGCCCTATCATCTTGGTTCGATCTTTCAGATTAACACCTCAGTTGGGAGAAAGGGTCCGGACAATGGAAACATGACTTCAAGATCGCTTGGAAGGACTAGAGCTATGGATGGAGATCATTGAGACTAGAAAAAACCAGTGCATGGTTCGCTTGGAGTCCTCAATGGTAGGGCTGACCGATTCAGTAGGATCGCTCAAGAAAGAAATTATTGGGTTGGATGAGGTACATAGGTCGATGTTTGATATATTTCACTAGCTGGAGAAGCTCCCTAGATAGGATGACGCATCAACTTTAGAAGTTCACAGCAAAACAGGAGTTGTGATAACCGAATCACTTGATCAAAACAATTTGAGGGAGGAAGCGCGCGGGACAATGGAGGCGATCGCAAAAGGGACTTCACCAACTTTGGTAGTCTGACGGGTCGAGTTGTCCATATTTGATGGGCAAGATCTTCGGGGATAGATCAATCGGGCTGAGTTATACTTCTAGATTAATCAAATAGCAGAAGACTCAAAAATTTCCTTGGCTCAAGTAATCATGGAAGGAGTGGAAATCCATTGGTTCATAGGGTTAGAGGAGGTTCGTCCGAATTTAACATGGAGACAGTTCAAGGAAGAGTTGATGGAGCATTTTAGTGGATTGGAGGTGCAGAATCCATATGAAGAGATAACTGCAATCCAAAAAAATGGGTTTGTTCAGGAGTACATTGAACGCTTCGAGTTCCTCATGGCTTTGGTGTCACGACAACCGGAACCACGGTATGTCGGATACTTCCTTCACGGCTTGCGTGATGAGGTTTGCAGCTAGGTCCGCATACACAGCCCAGAAACTCGTCTACGGGTAATGTGCATGGAAAGACATGTGAAGCTAGCGCTTGGCTGGGGAAATGGGCCCCCAAGCTGACCAGGAGGAACACGTCCTTATGCGAGTGGGGGTTGGCAGCAGTTTTCCAGGACGGGACTTACCCGACCGATGGGATTTTTTCCCACACTAGTACGTCGAGGAGGGGAGTGGTCAGGCAGAGCACCCAGGGAAAGGCAGCGGACCTCCATGGTTGGAGGAAATGAGGTTCAACAGTTATCCAACTATGAATGGGAATACAGAAGTAAGAAGGGGTGGTGTTTCCGTTGTGGGAAACCTTACAATCCCATGCAAAAATGTGCTGATCCGAAGATGAGGGTGGTGTTGTTAGGGGAAGAGGAAGAAAATTTTGAACCAGGACCCTTGTTGGAGGATGATGAGGAACCGCTGGAGACTGCTGAAGAAAATCCTAAGGCTGAATATAAAGTGATTGAATCTTATAATTGGGAAATTTTGTGAGGAACTCAGGACCACCAAGAAGATCCCATCACATCCATGAAAATTGAGGGCTGCATAAGGGTAATTTCCATCCTAATCCTGTTGGACAGTGGGGCTACCCACAATTTCATTAGCTTGAGACTGGTCAGCATACTTGGGGCTCACAATCCAGGCCACTCGGAAAATGGGAGTGAAGCTGGGGGATGGCCACAAGATAGGGACCTCGGGGGTCTGCCAAAAAATCTTGATCATTATAGGGGATTATGAGTGCTCAATTGAATCTCATGTTCTCAAGATTGGGGGATTGGATCTCATTATGGGGGTTTCTTGGCTGATAACTCTTGGGGATGTTAACATAAATTGGCAGTCAATGGTGATGAAATTTTCAGTGAGTGGTCGGCCTTTTACTCTCTCATGCATTAAACCAAACAACCGGACAACAGAGTCCTTGGATTGGTGGGAACAAAAATCTAGGTGGAATAGCGACTTGCAACAAGTTGTTGGGGGTATCAACATAACACCCTTTACTCAAACTCAAACCCAGGAGTTGCACAATGTATTTCATCATTTTTCGTCGGTTTTTTCAGAACCTTAGGGACTACCAGCACACAGGAAGAGGGCTTATGCCATTAATTTGCTACTAGGCCAGGGCCTGGTCTTAGTCCGGCCTTACCGGTACCCTCATCTACACAAAAATGAGATTGAAAAACAGGTGCAAGGGCTGCTAACTCAAGGCATTATTAGGCCAAGTTCTAGTGCATATTCAAGACCGGTATTTCTTGTCAAAAAGAAGGATGACTCTTGATAATGTGTGTTGACTATCGATCCTTTAATAAGGTAACAGTTCCGTACAGATTTTCCATACCGGTGGTGGAGGAACTACTTGATGAACTCCACGGGGCAACCCATTTTCTAAAGTTGGAACTCAAGTCAAGCTACCATCAAATTCAAATGAGGGAGTCTGACGTGAAGAAGATAGCATTTTAGACACATAGTGTACACTATGAATACTTAGTGATTCCCTTTGGCATCACAAATTCCATGTTCACATTTTAGGCCACTATGAATGATTAATTTTTTTCTTTTCTCTTCCAGTTTATTCTAATTTTTTTTGATGATATTCTCATGTACAACAGGGAATGATCTACTCACTTTCATCACGTGGAGTTTGTGCTTCGCCATATATATGAGAACCAATTCTTTGTCAATAGTAAAAAATTTCTATTCAGACAGCAGGAGGTAGAGTACTTGGGACATCCCATTTCGGCTACAGGGCTAGCAGTGGACCCTAGTAAAATTCAGGCCATATTGGACTGGCCTCCCCCGACCATCATTAAGGGTGTCCCTGGTTTCCTTGGCCTCAGCGAGTATTATAGAAATTCCATTTAGAGGTATGGCAAGGTGGCCTGGCCTCTCACTGATCTCACTCGTAAGAATGGTTTTGGGTGTACTGTTGAAGCTCAAAACACCTTCTAACATTTAAAGCAATTAATGACAGAGACACCGGTCATGGCTCTACCTGATTTCTCCATAGATTTTGAGCTCGAATGTGATGCATTGGGAAACGGTGTAGGGGTTGTTCTTATATAGGCAGGATTCCCCATCACTTTTTTCAGTTTGTCCCTTTCCGACCAGAATCTTGCCAAATTAGTGTATGAAAAGGAAATTATGGCCCTCATTTTAGCCAACCAGCATTGGTATCCTTACTTGTCGGGACATCCTTTCACAGTTTTTTCTAATCCACTAGAGTTTAAATTTCTGTTGCAGCACCGCATTACCACCCTTGAGCAACAAAGTTGGATCGCCAAATTGTTGGGTTATCAGTTTGAGATTAAATATAAGTCGTGTAGGGACAATTCTACTACGGACGAAAAAAGACTCCCTCCCAACTTCAGCTGCCGCATTCCCAGTATGTCTAGATAGAGGGTTGGTCCTTGGTGGAGGGAATTTTCTCATATCCATATCTCGGCAGAATGATCCATGCATTATAAGAGGGTCGCCCTGCCTCTCCAGGTTTCACTCTGGAACATGGCGTCCTGTATTACTGCATTCGGCTAGCGATTTCTGCTTCATCTTCATGGGTCCCCAAGATTCTACATGAGTTTCATTCCTCTTCACAGGGGGGACATTTAGGTTTTTACAGAACTTACAGAAAAGTGGAAGCAAACTCATATTGGATAGGCAAGAAGGCAGTGAAGGAATTTTTCCAGCAGTGTACTATTTGTCAGTGCTTCAAATATTCGACCCTCGCTCCCGCTGGCCTCCTCCAGTCTTTGGACATTCCCATAACTGTGTGGACTGATGTAACGTCCCGGTTCCGGAAGCCACCCAGAGGCGCCCCATACCTGTTTGTTCACATGGCCTCAAGGTCATTTCCCCAAACGTCATAGGCTGACGACTAGCAACAAGGGCCTTGGGTGTGATAGCAGGGAAACTATGCTCTCATTGGCAGAGTAACATAGCGGAAGAGAAACAAATATACAATAGCAGAAGCAGTAAATATCCAACAATAGTAAACATCAGAAGACTGAAATAATATATAACCGGAGCACATATATATATAATGATTCATGATTCATGATGCATATGTCTAGGAAAATATCCAAACAAGTCACAATGTTGAATACAAATAGTACTAAACCCAAGTACAAGAAACAGATAACAACTCCTTAGCATCGCAAACCGAAGCTTGGTACGATGATCTTCAGCTCCACAACAAGTCATGTACCTGAATTAGAAGGGCACTTTCCCATGTCTATACTTACAGTAATATAATCTGTTTGGCCCCAAAGCATGGCCCAAACAAGGTGTGAGACTAAATCCCAATAAGAAACCACGTGAAGATCTATGCCTAACAGTCCGTGAATATATGGGAGATAAAATTACAGAAGCAGTAAACAAAAAAATTACTTAGCAGGGAACAATTCCACATATCAAAAGCAACTAATCAAGCATGATAACCCTCTAAGAAGTGCACACAGCCTATCCCCTCTGGTTCAGTTATAATAATATATAAAGAATTTGAGGAAGCTCACTCGGTCAATTCCCCTTATAGTCAAAGGTAAAACAAGACTCTATGAGGAATCTCACACAGTGAATCCCCCTTATAGTCTATGGTAGTCAAGGACTCTCTGAGGAATCTCACTTGGTCAATTACCCTTATATACCCAAGGTCAAGGACTCTCTGAGGAAGCTCACTTGGTCAATTCCCCTCATAGACCAAATTCGTTCTAGTAATTCAAAGACTTTCTGAGGAAGCTCACACAGTTAATTCCCCTTATAGTCTAAAGCAGTCACAGACTCTCTGAGGAAGCTTACTCGGTCAATTCCCCTTATAGCCCCAAGTGGTCCTAGGCTCTCTGAGGAAGCTGACTCAGTCAATCCCCCTTATAGCCTAAAGTGGTCAAAGTTTCTCTGAGGAATCTCACTCGGTCAATTCCCCTTATAGTCTACTACACCAAGTTCTCATGGCCCTGTGTAGGTCAACGAGCATAGCAGTGCAATATGGAAAAAGTAAACCTACATAACTACTTGGCTAACCAGTCTACATCATATCAAGCATGTCAGAATACAAACTCTCCATCCTACAGCAATAGACATGGAAAACAGGCAAAAGGCTAAGCAGGACCAAATGGTTTTAAACAGATCATGCGTGGGTAAAACAACCAAAGCATTGCAATCAACCCTATTCATATCCAATTAACCTTTAAACAAGCATACAAGCATGGCAGATAACCAAAAGGGGTAAAATAGTAAACACGTAATCCCCCCGATCAAGGGTATTGTCCAAAATTGTACATAATACTCAAATACTTTCAATGGAAAGGCACAAACCACCTATCTCAGCGTTGTGAGATCGATATAATCCGGCATCGGCCCTTGGATCGACCTAGAACGTGGTAGATCGAGGCGATCCCAATTCAATCAACATCGGTCAAATCGGTGATCGGATGGAGGCTCAGGGGCTCGGAGAAGGATTGCGGTCGTACGGGTTCTCTCAGATGAAGAAAACCTAAAAAGAAGATCTGGGTTCTTATAACTGACATCTCCATGGATTTTATTATTGGGTTGCCCAAATCCAATGTGTATGGGGTCATTTTGGTTTTTTTTACCGTCTGACAATGTATGCTCATTTTTTGCTACTCAAGAACCCTCACACTACCCGGACTGTTGCTGAGATTTTTCTTCATGAAATTGTCCGGCTGCATTGCATGACAACTTCCATCATGAGTGATTGCGACTCCAGTTTCCTTAGTAATTTCTTGGCTGAGTTGTTTCGTCTCCATGGTACTACCCTCAAGTCCAGCTTGACCTACCACCCATAGATGGACGACCAGACTGAGGTGGTAAACCGATGCCTGGAGAACTATTTTCACTGCTTCGCAGGGGACCAACCACAAACATTGGATTCCATGGGAAGATTGGAGCTAAAACACAACCTGGAAGGCCTCCATAAAATCTACTCTGTTTGTGACAGTTTATGGCCACCCGCCTCCAATATTGTGTTTCCTGCCTTTTGATGTCCGAGTAGCCGCAATAGCAACAACTTTGGGCGATCGAGATGAAGCTTTACGCCAACTTCGGCATCACATGGCTCAATAATATGATTACATGAAACACTTTATGGATCGGCACCATCGACACGTCACTTTCCAGGTTGGTGATTAGGTTTATCTGAAACTCCGGCCACATCACCAGCAGTCTGTCGCCCGAAGGATTCACTAGAAGTTGGTAGCCCAATTTTATGGCCCTTTTACCATTCTTAGCTGGGTTGGACCAGTTTCTTACCAGTTGGATTTCCCCTCCTCGGCTAAGATTCATCTCATTTTTCATGTGTCCCAATTAAAGTCGGTTGTGAGAAATCATGAGGCCTTCCTCACTTTTCCACTAGACCTTGCAGCTGACAGTTCGGATGCTCTGGAACCCCCGGTTGTCCTATCCTGTCGTCTTTATCTTCACAATCACATCTCCCAGTCGCAATTCCTTATTCTGTGGGCTGATTGTCCGATCAAGGAGGCAAGGTGGGAGGATGAGTTTACCGTTCACAATCAATTTCCTTTAGCTTTGAGGACAAGATTGATCTTTAAGTGGGGCGAGTGTTAGAGCTGGGGGGGGGGAAAGAGGGGACGTCGCAGGTATATTCTAGAAGGAATAAGGTAGCAGGGAAGGGGTCTGATGGGGACCACAGGGCTGAAACAGATTCTGTTGGGGGTCTATAGGCTGGAATAGATTCTGCTGGGGGACCACGTGGGCTGAAACCAACTGAAGCTGATAGAGGGACACATGGAGGACTGTAGCAAAAAGTGGAAGTGGAAGTGGGGGCCTGGTATAATCTATTGGGTAATAAGTGAGGCTGGAGGGGGAGTGAGAGGGGTACACATACTGCTAGAACCCTTGGAGGGAGGTGATTCATTCAGCCTTGGGCTTGGGTGGGTGAGCTAGGGGGCCTCCCAATGACACTCTGAGTCTTCTTCTCTCTTCCCTCTCTTATCCAAGTTTGTAATTCCTCGTACGCTGTTAATCTCCTCTAATATAAAATTCTATTTTACTATTTTTGATTTAAGGGACCTATCAATGACACCTTGAGTTCATTAGGCTTTACTATGGTTTCTCATTTAGATTGTCATTGTAGTTGTTGAATTTTCCTTACCTCAAGGAGAGGTGGAGTCATTCTTTTATAGATAGAGGAAAAAATTTACAAGTTGGAATAATCCGATGTGGGACTGGGAAACACCCTTTACTCAGAAATACAATAAATTGGGTTTAACACCCCCTCTCAAGCTAGTACTTGATAACTTGGAAAAGAGCCCCACAAAAAAAGAAAGAAGACACTGAGAAATATCATTCACACTCCACCCTCAAGTTGGGTCGCCCATGCAGTCGATGCCCAACTTGGTTCAGAGATAGTTAAGTCGAGCTCCTGGGAGGCCTTTGCTAAAGATGTATGCATGCTGATCAGCCATCGGAATGTATCTGAAGCTCACATGGTGATGCTCGAGGTGATGGAGAAAAAAGTGACAGTCCACCTCGATATGCTTCGTGCGTTCATGGAAGACAGGATTGGAAGAAATTTTCGTGTCTGTCTGATTATCACACCAAATATGAGCAAATGACTGTGGTGGGAAACCAATCTCATGGAGAATATGACGAAGCCGCAAAATTTCAATAGTAACTGTGGCCATTGCACAATTTTCTGATTTAACACTGGATCGGGAGATGGTAGTTTGTTTCTTGCTGCACCATGAGATTAAATTCCCTTTTGGAAAAATGGAAAATCCAGACGTCGATTTCCAGGTAGCTAAGCAGCCAGCATAGTCAACATCACAGAAGGCCTCAATATTCAGATGATCGTGATGTGAATTCCGAAAACCACAAGCATGGTCTTTCTTAATGTATTCGACAATGCGAATGACAACATCCCATTGAGATTTTGTGGGATATTCCACAAATTGGCTAACCTTGCTTACAGTATGGTTTTGTGGTGTCATAAAGAGACCATTCCCTGAGCTCAAGAGAAGTGTCAACGACAATTGCTTGAGTCAAACCAGCATCCTGCAAGATATCCAAAGCATATTTCCTCTGACAAAGAAAGATGGTGTTCGGAGACTGGGAGACCTTAATACCAAGGAAGTATGTTAGAGGATCTAGACCTGTGTGTTGAAAATGTTGTTGAAGATACACTTTTAGATGGGCGATTCCAATTGAGTCGCTCCCAGTGATGATGATATCATCAAAATTCACAACCACCAGGACACAGCCAGAGGATGTCGTGCATTAGAACACAGTGTGATCCATCATACTCTGAGATAGGCCAAATGTAGTGACGATGGTTCTGAATCATCCAAACCATGCACAAGGAAACTGTTTGAGTCCATATAAGGAGCGACAAAGTTAACATACATGATAATCTGCTCCTGAGGCACGAAAGTCTGGAGGTTGTTGCAGATATACCTCTTCTTCAAGAAAACCATGGAGAAAGACATTTTTTACATCAATTTGTGGAAGATTCCAATGATGATGAGCGACAAGAGAGATAAATAATCAAACAAATGCCATCTTTTCAATCAGAGAAAAATTATTAAAATAATCAACATCTTATGTCTGAGAAAATCCCTTTGCCACAAGTTTGGCTTTAAGGCGATGAAGATTTCCATCTGCATTGAGACGGACCGTATAAATCCATTTGTGGCCGACCACCTGTTTACCTGCCTGAAGGGGGACCATATCCCAAGTATGATTGTCGTCCAGAGCCTGCAATTCATCCCGCATCACTTGAAGCCACCCAAGGCGAGATTTGATGTCACCAACCATGCGGGGAATAGATATCATCTTCTGAGCGGAAAGACCTTTGTATGTGGACGAGTAAAGAAAAGTATTCTAGAAAGAACGAGTACCTTTTCGCAATGCAATGGGAAAGTCATCTATTGCAGGAGCAGGTGCGTCGAATGATGCTGGGGAGATGGTGTCCTCAGCCTGGATGGGGGGTACATCCGATGAGCAACGAGAGTAGATAGTGCCAAACCAGTGATCAGTAGAGTGAGACACAAAAGGCAGAGGTGGGTGGATGATGAGAGGAAGACAATCATCGATGGTGGTGTCTGGATGAGAAGAGGGAGGAGAGAAATGAGAGTTCTCAAAAAAAGATACATCAGCATAAATGATATACCGCCGTAAGTCTGAAGATAAATATTGGTATCCCCGTTGAGTGCAAGAATATCTGAGGAATATGCAACCGAGGGATTTGGGAGAAATCTTGGAGAGGTTGGGATGAGTGTTACAGACATAACACAAACACCCAAACACACGGAGTGAGAGTGAGAGTGGGTGATGAGGGAGAGGACAGAGCCTGAAAAATAGTCTCCTCTCAAATGATAAAAGAAGTTGATTTATGAGCTATGTAGCAGTATGAATGACATGCCCAAAAAATGAAGTGGCACCTCTATGTGGAATAGGAGGGCACAAAAAGTCTTCAAAATATGATGATGTTTACGCTCGACCACTCCATTCTGCTGAGGTGTATTGGGGTAGGATGCATGATGAATGATGTCTTTATCTTCAGAAACTGCTGAAAGGAAGTTGATAAATATTTATGTCCATTTTCCAAGCAAAGACATTTAATAGAGGGGGAGAACTGTGTATGAATTTCATGAGAAAAGGTCTGAAAAGTAGATTACACTTCAAACTGATCACGAATAAGGTAAATCCATGTCATACGCGAGAAATCATCAATAAAGGATACATAATATTGGTACCCTAATTGACTTGGGAATGCATAGGGACCCCATACATCTGAATGAACCAAATGGTTTGGAGGCCCGTGTTACCAACCGAGGAATATATGACGTACGATGATGTTTCACAAATTTACATGACTTGTAATGAAAATACATATGCGGACTAAGATCAGGAAAAATATGATAAAGGGTGGAGGTTGGTGGCTGGTGGATGTCCTAACTGAGAATGAATATTCAACGCACGAGCAGAGAGTGACGTGCAAGCGACGAATGTCAGACCGTCGAACATGCACACCCCATTCCAAAGCTAGTCTCTACCAAGTTCCCGATTCATTTTCTACTCCTGAAACACAACCTCAAAAGATGTAAAAATAGCAATACAGTTGATGTCCTTTGTAAGCTTACAGATAGAGATAAGATTAACAGGACTTTGAGGAACATGTGCTACAGACGACAGACGTATAGATGAATTCAAGGAGAAGACGCCAAATCCCGTAATAGGGATAATGGATCCATCAACAACAGTGATGGCTGTGGGGCCAATATATGGAAGGTAAGTAGAGAACATACTTGCATCACCTGTGAGATGATCGAATGCACCTGAGTTAAGCATCCAAGTAGGTGGACGATGTGTGAAATAAGCAGGTGGGCCACCAGTATGGGCAATAGATGTCGAAGAAGAACTAGGTAGAGAGGCGTCCTGGCAAGTGTAAATAAGCTGGAGCTCATCCATGGAGAGGTCTAGGGTGGGAGGAAGATCATAATCTGATGGGGAAGCATCATGGATCGTACGCTGACCCTGCCGATGTGGCTGAGACGGGTGTCCATGAAGAACCCAACATCGGTCGATGAGATGACCTAGCTTGCCACAATGTTGACATAAAGGACATGTATGACCCTCACCACGACCACATCCATGAGCGCCTGAAGAGTGTCCACTGCCACAACCCAGAAGGGCAGTAGGATCGATGATGTGAGTGGCAGGGGAAGAACCCAATGTGCCTTTCCAAGACGATGATAAATCAGTGGAATCTCAAGAGAGGAGGGGTTTGTGAACATCTTTGTGGCCGTTGTTGCATCTTCGGGATCAAAGCCACGGAGAAGGCTGAAGAGACATAATTGGTCCCGTTGGGCCAATGTTGTCTCAGGTGTTTGAGGAATGGGCCACAACTCAAGTATTTCATCACAGAGGGCTTTCCACTCGATGAAGTACGTCGGATCAGACGATGTTGTTGGCGGATGATGGACAGATGGCGAAGAACATCGGACACCCGATCCAAATTGTTTGTTTTGGAATACATATGGTTTTAGGAGTCCCAGAGTTCTCTAACTATATTTGTCATCTGAGTCACATCCTTGACCGAGCGATCCATAGAACTGACAAGCAAAGTAAATATTTTGCTGTCAGCAAGCTTCCATGACCTGTATTTTGGATCTGACAGTAGTGGCGGAGAAACATCACGATGTGAGTCGAGGTCCATGTCAGTGGAAGACATCAGGACCGTCTTCTGCCAGACAAAAAAATTTATTGAATCAAACCGCTCACCAACAAGGCGAGTGGAGGCGGCGATCAGCGGAGGAAGGACAGAAGAGTCGGTCATTGGATAGTCTAGAATTCACACAGGTGGGGCTGGTCAACATTGTGCTGGGAAATCCGCAGAGGCGGGCCGGTCGATGGTGAATCGGGAAGGGGTGGTGCCGGCGATGATGGGCGCAGGGCAAGCGCATGAGGTGCTGTTTGCGTAGGGAGCAACCGGTGAATCAGGCTGTTGATGGATGAGCGGCACCGGTGTGGGCGGGCTGGCGAGGAGGTGGGGCTGCCACAAGTGTTGTCACGCTCAGGGAAGGGGGATCTCTCTTGGAGTCGTCGCACGTAGAGAGGGAGATCTGCATAGAGTCGGGGCTTTTGGAGGGGGTGTATGGTTCTGCTAGGGCGCAAGGGGGAAGTGTTGCGGGAGGGTGAGGCCGACGCAGTTGAAGGACCCCCGATCGCTGGAGGGAGGTGGGGTTGGGATGCCATCGTTGGAGGCGGGGCGGGGTGACCGTTAGGGACGCGGGGCCGGGAAATCGCCGAGGGAGGCGGGGCCGGGAGACCGCGGGGGAGGTGGGGCCGGGAAAGCGTCGAGGGAAGCGGGGCTGGGATGCTGTTGCAGGAGGTGGGGCTGGGAGACCGCAAGGGAGGCGGGGTCGGGAGACTGCTGAGGGAGGCGGGCCGGGAAGACGCCAAGGAGGTGGGCTGGGAAGACGCCGAGGAGGCGGGCTGGGAAGACGCCGAGGAGGCGGGCCAGAGGGTTCCTTTGGGAGGAATGGGGGGTGTGGATGGAAAGGAAAAAAAGTTATCGGGAGTTTTCCTCTGATACCATATTGTTGGTGAATTTCTCTGACCTCGAAGAGAGGTGGAGACATTCTTTTATAGATAGAGGAAAAGATTTACAATTTGGAATAATATGATGTGGGACAGGAAACGCCCTTTACTCAGAAATACAATAAACTGAGTTTAAGAGTCGTCTTCATCCTCTTTCAGTGTGCGATTTTGAAATGTATGTCAACGAGGAGTGGGGTCTTCATCTTCATTTGGTCTTCTGGACTCGACATTTGCTTCTCCACTACTGATGAAGACGATTTCATGAAATCTTGGTCATTATCTCTACTTGGATAATCGCACTCAGAACTTGACAAATCCCATGGTGGCTCGGATCCGTGTCAAGTTCGACCTTTTGAAGCCCCCTCCATCGTTTGTTGGGATTAAGGTCATAGGGGAATATCGCTACAAACAATCTGTGGTGCTTGAATCCGATATTGTATTGTCCACTATTTCTGGAACAATATCGTTTGAGGGAAGCTTCCAATCCTACTCCATACTTCCTATTGTTGATGCCACTGAGGTGAAAACAAAAGCAATCCAAAATGGCTATATTTCTTACACACTTCATTCTGGTGAGGTTTTTAGGGAGGCTATTAAGGATCAGGACTACCCAGATTCCCTATCAGTTGAACCTCTAATTGTTGACAAGATGAGCAAGGAGAACCTTCAACTGAAAATCAGGACTGCAGTGTTCTTACTAGAGGTCGTTCTAAGTCCTCCTCTAACTGAGATTCTGGACCAGGTCCAAGTTATGGAATCTGGAGACTCTCATTATCTGACGTGGGTGAATTCTACTCCGAGGAGGTCATTGAGTAGCACTTTTGGTGGTGGTTCAGAACCTCAATTTCTGGCAGCTTCAAATATGTTTGCATTTATTCCTAGTGGGAGTGTGGATCAGTCTGATAAATTGGAGAAAGTAGTGTCCAAGAATGTGTAGGGGGTGACAAGGCTTCTCTGCCTTGGGATATTTAAACTCTGGACCAAACTATGGAGGAGATATCTACCGTTGAGGGTGATATTGATAGGGTTATTGCTTCTGAAATGAACAAGAGTTTAATAGCAAGAAAGGATTACTCTTATATGTAGAGAAAAATGGTTCCTTGTTCTGCTTCTAGGGAAAAACTTGATGATAATTCTCAAGGTTGGGTTGTTGGAGACTTGGGTGATTCATCAGCCTTGCATGAGGATAATCAGGACGACGGGGCTATGAATTCCTCTGATGATCACTCTTCGGGTTATATTCGGAGTATCCTCTCCCCCTTAATTCCTTCAGGAATGCCAGCAGATATGAAGGAGACGTATACCGCCGGTATTTGGGATGAAAAACTTGATAATGATGTTCCAGATAAAGCGGTAGATGTCCTGAATAGGGTTACTTGAAGGAGTACAAGTCTGGGAATTCTTCTTACAAGAAATATCACAGACAACATAACGTCTTGGTGCTTAGTATGAATGAAAAGTTCCCTCCTTATATGGACTCCTCAAATGACAAAGATAAGGAAGGAGATAACTGTGCTCTGTCATGTTTTGTTTTCTGCACTGTGTTTCTTTTCATTTCTTGGTTATATGGTTTAGTTTTTTAGTGTTGTCTGGGTCCATGTAGGGGTTGGTTTTGGTCTGTTTGTTTCCCCTCTTCCCATTTATGTAGGACTGGCTATTGGCCATAGGTGATTTTACACTCATCAAGCTTGATGTTTGTGAGGCCCCCCTGGGATCAATTTTGTACAGAATGGGTGTGGGGAGGTTGTTTGGTTCTATGTTTTGTTTTGGTTTTTGAGTTTTGGGAGTCTGTTCCTTACCTCTTTGCTTTGTCACGAGTTCTTGTTCTTTTGTTGCACATACGGAATAAATTTAATTTATTCCAAAAGTTTTAACTATACTTCCTATTCCATTTTACTATGACAGTATGCGGTTTCATTATATCTTAAAGTTTCATGTGTGCTTTTAAATTAATTTTTTCCCCTATTTCTCCATTGATTTTGATGACTAACATGGTGATGTTGTATGTTTAAATGCTGGAATTTTCTCAGGGCGGCATTGTACAGCTGGGTGCGCAGTGAAAGGAATAAGTTTATTCTAGGGTTCAAGCTCTCTGTTTACTAGTGGTGATAGGGAAGTCGGCTCCAGATATGGGCGAGTGATGAGGAAGAGGGTAGAGGAGGATGATAACCCGGTGCAAAAGCAGGGGCGTAATTAAGTACAGTTTATGGACTAGATATTGCTTCATATTTTCAATTTTCACTTGAATTTTCGGCATTTGATCTTTTAATGGGTTGTCCAGTTCATTTATTTCATTTCCTCTGTAACATGTTCTCTGTATTGCTTAGAGCTGCATGATTTAAATGCTGTCAGATTTTTAATAAATGATTTCAAACCTGAAAAGTTGGTGGAGCAAGGACGAAGATAGTCCTGAATTGTTGCGTACGAAGCCTCCACAAACACACCTCCCAAACACATGTCAGACTCATTAGCTCTTTGCCAAGTGAGAACACTTTCTTGTACTCCATTGGCATCCTTGTGCATTATCTTTCCAATAGATCAGAGGTTAGCAAGCCAGTTTTGGAGACATGGGTACCTGGCGGCCATTTCTACTTCAAGTTGCTCTTTTGTATCTCTTAAGCACTTTGTTCCAATAATGAATCCATGTTGATTTTTCATCCAATTCACCTTACTCTATTTTATATTCATTTGTAACTTCATCTTATGTTTCTTTATTGACACATAGGTGGGTCTTCAATTTTGTAGACCTACATCGCCTCTGATGGGATTATTCCTCTATACAGTGGGGGCATGAGTTCAGTAAAAGTTTCTCTAGAGAGAGACACAAGGGTGAGTTTCTACATACCATATTTCGGACTCATGGCTCCTTTTGGTATATTGGTATGGTGAAAAAAAATTATTTTTTATGCAGATGATTCTTTTTGAAGCTGGAAGCACATGATTTGAGTGAAACACTATACCTGGGGTTTTTTATTTTTCAAACTATGGATTACAATGAAAATGCTGTTTTACTTCTCATAAAGTTTTAACCATGCTGCCAGTTCCAGTTTACTAAGAAATTATACATTTTCATTATACATTAATGTTCTTCATATGATTTTTGATTAATATTTCCTCTACATTATGGCATTGTAAGTTTAAATGCTAGAATTTATAAAGAGTTTCGGCTGGTTGTAATCAATCGAGGGAAAGAATGGAGTATTTCTGAGAAAAAAAAAATCAAATTCCAGATTACATGACTGGGATAATTATCTAGGGTCCTCCTATTAGAATGGAGAGAATGATTACCATCATACTAAAAAATGTTACGCCAAACTTTATGTATCATAATAATTTCTATACTATATTATAACACTTTTTTTTCAAATTTGTTGTTTGAACACAATTGTCAATATTTGTTTATCTAATAAATACTTGTATATGTATATCATTGTCTATTATTAATTACAATTCTAGATTTGCGTACAATTGTGAAAATTTACTCACTGTATACAATTCCAAAAATGGGTTTGTACATCTGAGTTTCAAATTATTTTTTTACCTCAGAAGCCCGGGGTTTTGATTACAGCCCCATTGATCACAGGAAAGAAACACTGTGCATGGGTTTTTACAATTCTATTGATATGATTATTCAATATTCATTTTATATTATGCACATTTTAATTTATACTCATATGCTTAATTCTATTTTAAATTAACGTTTAATGATTTAATTACTCTATCAATTAAAACTCGTGTGAATGCACTGGAAAAATACTAGTTTTTTAAATATGTTTTTCTTCCTATAATCCCATTCAAGTATATCTTCATTTTTTATATTCATTGCATTGTATAATAAGATCATAAGTTAAATTTGGTTACCCCCTTTGTTGCGGGGAGCGCCCCTGCGCGAGAGGCAGTCCCCACAGAATAGCCCAAGAACTATTGGGTGTTTTGATTCGTCAAAATCCGAAATGCATAAACAACGTTTATATTCAATTCATTACATGCAAATTGATAAACATATAATGTTCGAGTTGCAATTCCATAACATTAGGAATGAATTATTCAAAATGAATACAATCAGTGAACAACAACACTGACATGAATTGGGCAGTGGCAATTACATCAACACATTAAATTCAAAACTAACATATTTGAATTAATATTCAGAAGCAGCGAATTCATTCAGCAATTTACAAGTCGAACAAATGCGGAAATGGAAAACAGTAAAAGGGACACCAAGGATTTACGTGCTTCGGCCATAGGCCTACGTGCACGGGGCAGGATCATCATGGGTTTATTACTATGCAAGGATAAAAGCGTACAAGGAAACAAAGGACAAACAGAGGACTGTAACCACACATACAAGGATGAATATCAATTGACAAACATAAGTACCAAGGCCGTGACCCCTCTTACCCGGGGTTCAGCTTTACCTGGTGGAACCTTTCATCCCGCAGTCTCGAGTCCTCCAAGTCCAGATATGCTGCGGCTGTCCATGTTCACCACAGGAACCAGATTCACCATCCGCCTGGATTGTCAATGTCGTTGCTCACTGTCTATGCACAGCACAGTTCTTCAACCCGTTGCTGATATCCCAGGTCTATCAAAATCTGGGGTTGCTGCTGTCGAGCCTTACCGCAGCCATCCAAAAGAGTCGCCACGGTTTTCCACCGAGAATCCAAGAAACCCTTGAGCAGGTAAAACTTCCTCCGTCTCGAATCAAACACCCGAACCAACGTGGAGATGTGCCGCAAGATCAAAGGGAAGGGGCGCCTGCCTGTTTAAAGAACCCGAAAACCAGGGTGTCGCATACATCTCTGGGAAACACCAATTGTGCTCCTCTTCTGCGGCCGATAAAAGTGCAAGAAACGCCACCTCCGGCTACGGTCGATTTCAGCGAGCAGCAACACAAATCGGTCGAGGTATCCATGGAAAACCTTCACAGCAAGGCCGTCGATGCGGTCTCCCTCCGCCACAGGTCGTCAACCAAAACCTCTACCAGCGAGTAGGGAACCTGGCTCCAAGGTTTCGCCTTCTTCTTGCAAACCGGGATCGCTCAACCAGAATCCCTAATTGCGGTGCTAGGGCTCCTGAGATCCGGGAACGCCTTGTAGAAAAACCAGAAGACGCGCTTCTCTCTCCAGTAAACGTCGAAGCCGACCCGCCTCTGTGGAGATCTGATCCCGCACCAAAACAAGTCGACTCTGAGAAGATTAACCCTTGAGAGGCTCCTGGACGCGCGTTGCTCTTCTGCGGGAGGAAGACGACCGCTGTTGTTGCCTTCTCAACAAGGCCGACGAAGCGGACTCCCTCCGTTGCAGCTCCTCAAGCGAACAAGGAAGACACGCCGGGATCCCACGCCGCTCTCCCTCGCGCCTGGAAAAAAAGGAGGCGCTGCTCTCTCTGATCCGGAATCCCAAAAAATTGAGGAAATTGGGATGTGCACAGCAAGAAAGGGGGGCACGTGGACGGCTGGGAATGTCCGGGCGGTTCCACTGCGTAACAAAACTCCTCAACAAAAAATACATATTAAATAAATCGCATTTTAATTAACAAAAAAAAAAAAAATAACGAATTCACAAATCTCCACCTTGGAAATTAAAATGCATGAACAAATTTAATATGCAACAACATCCCACGCTCCACCTTGCAAATTAAACCTAAACCCCAACCATGTATCAACTGTGACACATGTCGCCCAAAGTTGAATGATATTATAAACAGCTACTAAACATGCTCAGAAAAAAAAAACTCTAAACATAAACAGAGCACATACCTGCACTTACCTGAGTCGCACTCTGAGACGATGCCAACGAGGAAGACGGGACCGACAAATCACATGCTAACAAGTCCCCGAATCAGCTCACCTGTGCCTGCAGAACACAAATAAACAGAGCAGTATCCAACCTCACACAAGACATGGCAAAACAAAGCTCAGAGAAATTCATATAGAATGCAACTCAGAAATAAAACAGGTCAGAGCAAACAAGCAGCAAAAGACACGAAGCTCAAAAGCAAGCCAATCGCTCACACAACCTGAATCTAAGACAGATCCAGAAACTCTCCACCTGAGGAGAAGACACTGCCTAGAACTGAGCCAACAAGAGAGGTTCCTCAACAACAGGGTACCACTGCAAATCTCATGCAGTCCCGGGAGTCCTAAGGGCAAACTCTAGACCCACGAGAACACCGATGATCCAAAGGCAGCACGCTACCGACCAAGAAACCCATCTCAGTCTATCTTCCTAACGATATCTAGGAACCACCTAATATCGCTAAAGAGATCCTGACAGAACCGCCATGAAGTTCGATCGTCACCGAACCTATTCACATGACACTGTCACTCTAAACACTGCCCAAGCCCAATCACCACTCGTAACGGGTCACAACCTAGAGAAACCGGCCCAAAACTAGGACACACTAGAGGAACGAACGCAGAGCTAATTATCAGCTTACTCTCCTAAGGGTAGAGGCAGCAACAGGAGCAACGCGGAGAGGGGAAGCAAGCATAGTAAAGAAACAACCCAAAAGAGTCTCCACCTGAACCCACAAAAACAAATAGGACCAAAGTACCAAGAACCGTCGGCTTTAAAACCGAGACACGCCGCCTGAAAACTCTAACAGGAAGACTCTCGACGCAAGGTACCAGAAGATCCTCAACAGATGGATTCAGAATCTCCACCATAGGAGACGACCGCCTAAACAAAAGCCAAAAGGAGACATCCTCACAGAAAGGGGAAACTGCAAGGACACATGCAAGCAGTCCCAACATCCTAAGACAGCTCTAAGACGCGAGAACAAACGGTTGGGAGCCAGCTAGAAACTAGGGGAAAACAAGCCGCAAAAAGGCCACACATCCAAGTCTAGTCTTACTAACGGCACACGGTTCCCGGGATACCATACAAAGCCGCTAAACAGGGTCAAACAGTAAACAAAGAAACTTGGTGATCAGCCAAGCGACACTGCACCCACAAGCTACCCAAACCTAAACACCGAACTCGCAACGGGACCATACCCGGAGCAAACAGTCCTAAAAGATGCGGAGGAACACAACCGAGCTAACATAAGCTCATCTCCCAAGCAAAAGGCGGACACTAGAGACACAAGATCCTGCCAAGACCTTACTGCTAACCAGCTCTCAAACATAGGCAAACCTCACAAAGTACCCATTCCTACCCCGAAACCATAGACACACATAGGTAGCAACTACCAAGAGGCATCTTTTGAGGCTCAGACAGGTAAAGGAAAATGGAAAACAAACAACGAGGAATCAAACTACCAGCAGCAGAATAAAATTACAACCCAAGAGAGCTAACGATCTAACTGAACGAAATAACAATGCATTCTGCAACATGTAAAAGCCACTAACAAATCATTTGAAAGCAATGAGCAAACGATTTCAAATTTTAACAAAGCAAAACTTAAACCCAATTAGGCTCTGATACCAATTTGTTGCGGGGAGCGCCCCTGCGCGAGAGGCAGTCCCCACAGAATAGCCCAAGAACTATTGGGTGTTTTGATTCGTCAAAATCCGAAATGCATAAACAACGTTTATATTCAATTCATTACATGCAAATTGATAAACATATAATGTTCGAGTTGCAATTCCATAACATTAGGAATGAATTATTCAAAATGAATACAATCAGTGAACAACAACACTGACATGAATTGGGCAGTGGCAATTACATCAACACATTAAATTCAAAACTAACATATTTGAATTAATATTCAGAAGCAGCGAATTCATTCAGCAATTTACAAGTCGAACAAATGCGGAAATGGAAAACAGTAAAAGGGACACCAAGGATTTACGTGCTTCGGCCATAGGCCTACGTGCACGGGGCAGGATCATCATGGGTTTATTACTATGCAAGGATAAAAGCGTACAAGGAAACAAAGGACAAACAGAGGACTGTAACCACACATACAAGGATGAATATCAATTGACAAACATAAGTACCAAGGCCGTGACCCCTCTTACCCGGGGTTCAGCTTTACCTGGTGGAACCTTTCATCCCGCAGTCTCGAGTCCTCCAAGTCCAGATATGCTGCGGCTGTCCATGTTCACCACAGGAACCAGATTCACCATCCGCCTGGATTGTCAATGCCGTTGCTCACTGTCTATGCACAGCACAGTTCTTCAACCCGTTGCTGATATCCCAGGTCTATCAAAATCTGGGGTTGCTGCTGTCGAGCCTTACCGCAGCCATCCAAAAGAGTCGCCACGGTTTTCCACCGAGAATCCAAGAAACCCTTGAGCAGGTAAAACTTCCTCCGTCTCGAATCAAACACCCGAACCAACGTGGAGATGTGCCGCAAGATCAAAGGGAAGGGGCGCCTGCCTGTTTAAAGAACCCGAAAACCAGGGTGTCGCATACATCTCTGGGAAACACCAATTGTGCTCCTCTTCTGCGGCCGATAAAAGTGCAAGAAACGCCACCTCCGGCTACGGTCGATTTCAGCGAGCAGCAACACAAATCGGTCGAGGTATCCATGGAAAACCTTCACAGCAAGGCCGTCGATGCGGTCTCCCTCCGCCACAGGTCGTCAACCAAAACCTCTACCAGCGAGTAGGGAACCTGGCTCCAAGGTTTCGCCTTCTTCTTGCAAACCGGGATCGCTCAACCAGAATCCCTAATTGCGGTGCTAGGGCTCCTGAGATCCGGGAACGCCTTGTAGAAAAACCAGAAGACGCGCTTCTCTCTCCAGTAAACGTCGAAGCCGACCCGCCTCTGTGGAGATCTGATCCCGCACCAAAACAAGTCGACTCTGAGAAGATTAACCCTTGAGAGGCTCCTGGACGCGCGTTGCTCTTCTGCGGGAGGAAGACGACCGCTGTTGTTGCCTTCTCAACAAGGCCGACGAAGCGGACTCCCTCCGTTGCAGCTCCTCAAGCGAACAAGGAAGACACGCCGGGATCCCACGCCGCTCTCCCTCGCGCCTGGAAAAAAAGGAGGCGCTGCTCTCTCTGATCCGGAATCCCAAAAATTGAGGAAATTGGGATGTGCACAGCAAGAAAGGGGGGCACGTGGACGGCTGGGAATGTCCGGGCGGTTCCACTGCGTAACAAAACTCCTCAACAAAAAATACATATTAAATAAATCGCATTTTAATTAACAAAAAAAAAAAAAAATAACGAATTCACACCCTTTTTAAACCATTGCTTATTCCTCCTCCCACAGAAAAGTAGTTCTGTTAGTAATCACTCTGATTCCCATGTTATTCATTTATTTGCTTTGAGTCAAAAATATTGTTTTTATTTATAAGATTTTGATAGGTGATTTTATCTTTTTTATTTATCAATCATTTAAATAACTAAAATTTTGTATGCGTAGTCAAGTAAAGTGTGAATCATGATAACACCATTTTAATCATTGAAACCAAACAACTTGGGGTTTATTTATTGAGTTAAAATTTAATACCAAAACCCAAATAATTGAAATTTCTTTTGCATATGCTTCTCTGGTTTCCTATTGACCATAAGAAAAATTTAAAATGTCAATCAACTTGAAATTGTATTAAGGATTAATTGTTTCCTTGTCTGTGAAATTTATATTGCCTTTGGAATGTTAAAAAAATATATATCCTAATGTAGCAAAATAATAATATCAAGTATAGGAAAAAAAAATGAAGATGTGGGCAATAATAGTTAGATTTTGTCCGAAAAGGCATTTGATTTCTCTATATTTCTCATTCTTTTGTTTCCCTTGTCGTCTAAAAAAATTGTAAACTCAAAGACCCATTAGAGGATATCTATGATCGATATGTGAGTAGATTAATTTAAAGATTATTTATTTATTTATTTGGTTTTTTTATATTTTGAAATTTATTTTGTTTACTCACTGAAATGTACTTAGTACAACTAAAAGTCCTAAAAAACCATATAAATGTTTACACATAGTTTATTCACGTCACATGTTAATTTTTTAGGTGCAATAGGACAATTATACATGTTTTTGTTATTTCAAGTATATAATTGGGTGTTGTTTGTGTCCTATAAATGATATTATAAAAAAGAATATAATTTAAATTATTTTTTGTTTTAGAAGGGGGTTTTAAGAGAGGGTATATTATAAAGTGGTTTATATGAATTTTTAGATAAAACATGTACATTTGGGAATGGTTTCAAGTTTATAACTTGTGGAATTCATTAACAAGGGATTTTATAAATATTTTGATACATGAATTCTATAAGTAGTTTTATAAATTGGTATCGCGGGTGGTTTTATTAATGGCTAAAAGGTTTTGCTCTTGGGTATAAAATTAAAAGAGGTTGTTTTAAATTAGAACTTTTGTTTCTCTTGAATGAATCATATTTATTAATAAATTAAAGTTTTGAACATTTAAGTAGGATGAATTGGAGCATTGAATTAGTTGGACTCTTGAATCATAGGTTAAATTTTGATATAATGTTTTGAGTCTTGGTGCATCAACCTCAGTTATTAGAATATTCAATTTGTTTCTTGGGTGATTGTTATGTCATTTTATTAAAAATGAACATAAAATTAGGACAATTAGGTGATATGGATTATAACAGTGGTCTAGATTTTTTTTGAAGGTTAGAACATATATGAAATATGGGTATTAATATGTTAGAATGTTTGTGTAAGAGTTTTAAAGTTAAATTATGTAATGTGGTGGTTATCTAGGGGCTTGGCATGACAAGGTAGCTTGGTTTGTGAAACCATATAAATCAATAAAGAAACTTTGCTTTGTAAGGCAATGATGTTAGAAAATTGTGTAGGAAAATAATGAATCTCACAATTATTATCTTTTTGATTTTTTTTAATGCCTAAACACTTAGACATGGGTTATAGGATTTCATGGGGATTTGATATGATATATGAGATATTTTTACTAACGTTAGGAATGTTGTAGAGCTATGTATGGTATGTGATTCTTCAATTAAGATTTTATTAGTCCAATGTGTTGTTAGACTATGAATTCATATTAAAGGTTATCTCATTTATTATTCACAAGAGGTATAAATTAGTGAGTTGAGTCCTCATTCTCCTTTGACTTCACAATAAGGTTTTTTTTGAGAGAAATGAGGGATTTATCTTGTATTTTATTAGTGGATATTTCTTGGTGGTGATATGAGTAGACACCTTGGATTCATACAATTTCTTCTTCTTCATGTTTTCCTTAGTATTTTTATAGATGAGATCCAAGAAACAGAGGTTCATGATCTATACAACTTTTGAGTGTTGGTGACTCCATGGATGGGGGAGTCAGATGTATATACCAAGTGTTTGCGAATCTATGGATTAGATAGGGAGGCCATGAGTGTTATTGCTTTATTTTATAGCACCCTAGATGTTGGTAACCTCATGGATGAGAAGTGGGGATCATATAGTTATACCACCTTGAGTGTTGGTGGATGGAGTTCAAGTTGTAGTTGCGTTCCAAGCATAGGATGTTAAATCAACATATCATTTCATTTATGAGGTATGGGTTGGGGCCCAATTCTTTTATAGAATAAATAGATTGATATGGGTTTATTTCCCAGTTGCATTGTCATCATCTCACTTCCTCTTCATGATAGAAAATGATAAGTCACTTGACTCAATGTACGAGGGGGGATACTAAATGAAAAGAGAAAATCCACCACTAGAGATTCTATTACAGGTTGTACATTCGATAAATAGAGAGACGTCGTGAGCCACAACATCTTTGATAGAGGATCACACCTTGAGCCACACAGAGGGATACTTGACTTTATCCAAAACTAACATGTATAGAGGATCACTCATCATATTTTCAAGACGGGATTCCTCACTATACCCTCATGGGGATGGACTAAGAGAGCATACCCTATTGATACTCATCTAGACTGAAGAGGACAAGGGCTTCAACTTTCCTTGGATGAAGTACGTGGTGTGTATATGAAATAAACGACTTGTCTTGCTAAGCCTGAGCCTACCTGAGCTTGTGATCATGCTCGTGTCCTTCTGATCGTGCCCAGGTACTATGGTCGTGCCTGTGTGCACTGGTTGTGCCCATGTATACTGGCCTTCCCTAAGTACTTGGTTGTGCCCGTATAACCTAGATGTTCTCATGTTCCAGGCCATGTACATGTCCATGTTCGTGTGTCCTTGGGGTACATGTTGGGTCACTGAATAAGATTCACACGACATGTGACATGTCTCACTACGTGTGATATTTTATTCACTATGTAAACCCTAACCTACGTAAGGGGGGATTGATGCACACATATTTTTCATGCAATTTTTTTTAAAATTTAAATGATTCTAGAATGATTTTAATGAATATTCCCATTTATTTAAATGTTTTATTAAAATATGGTAATTTATAGTTGAGGAATTAATATGGATCAAAATGGATTAAAATGTTGATTTTAGAAAAATAAAATTTTACTTATGAATTTATGTTGAGATTTTACTATGTGCTTTGATGATATAGGTGTTAAAAAATGGCTCATCACAAGCTAGCCCTAAAATCCACAGGCTTCCAGCCACTTAACCAGCCCTAAGAAGGGCCGGACGGCCTGACGAGCCCACGAGGATGGCATGTTCATAAGGCAGAGGAAGTATTGGGCCACGTAGGAAGGAACCCATGCAACAAAGTGTGGGCCAAGGCCCATGCGGGTCGTGTGTGCTAGCACAACCCATTTAGTGTGTGTACTGTGTAAGTGGGATCTCATCCTTACAGTAGGATTTTGAGCCACATATTCCATGAGTTGTAATATATGTTGGGACCAAGTTGGTTTGAGATGTTTTTTCGAATGCTGAAAAAGTTTGTGTTGCCTGTTTTGTATTTTTTTGTCATTATGATAAATCATTTCACTTTGTAAGTATTGGTGATCAGATGAAATGTGAACTAGACTCAGAAGATCAGACACAAAGTTCCTAAGAAAATCCATTAGTTTCTGTTCTAGAAATGTTCTCTAGATGAAGTTTCTTTCAGAATCAAATTATGTCCGGAATGATGTTTTCGATCGGAATGAAAAAATGTATCAGAGTTTGGATATCTCGATACTAAATCTGACAATGATTTGAGGTTTTTTAAGTTTTCAATATCATAAGCCGTTTGAAAAACTTGTGATCTAAGAGTTGTGAAAGCAAGGCGAAGAAAAGGTTTTGAAAGTCAGACGATGCTATGTCGATTCTAATGTTCTCAACATCATGAAGAAGTTATGATACAAAAAAAAGTTTTTAGAAGAAAGGATATTACAAAGTCTAAGTTATCTAGTCACAGATCATCGGTGTGGGGGTCCTTGGATGTGTAATTTTTCTAAAGGTTGGGAAGTTTGAAGTTGATGCAGTCATAAGTTTCACTGAAGTGCTGATTGACCGATCCATCAGACTGGCCAATCCATTGGACTATTTGATCCACCGAAAAAACCAGAGGAGAAATCATCAGTTGCAAATTATCTGAAAGAAATAAGTTGCTTTCAAAATTGATCCATCTTACGTGATGTGCCATCGTTCCATCAGAGGAGTTATGAAACCGAATCATCAGACAAATTTTTGGTATCAATACAACATCATATGAAAAATTCTATCAGAGGTAGAACAATTTTGTTATCTTGTTGGGACCAATGAATGATATGGGATCAAAGACTAATCAACTGAATGGTGATCAACAATGTAGTCAACAATTTCCATAAAAAAAATGATTCGTGTTGTCTTCAAGTGGGTCAAGAGTTGTTGGATAAAGTAACGATGTCAATACATCAGAGATAATTAGAGACTGATTCATCAGATTTAGGCCGACACTGATAAGTCATTGAATGGTGGACCTCGTCAGATGTAGTTTTCATCAATCTGAGGTTTTTTTGAACAATTAAAGAAAAGGTAAATTGTTTTGAAGTTGTTACAAAGTGTTATCAAGGGAGTTTCAAAGTCTTTATAAGTTCCGATGATGTTTTTGAAAAGAAGTTGAAGTCTACAAAAGTTGGAACAATGTTTATGGAAGAAAAAATTTAGTTGGATAATTTGAATGGGATGAATTTAGTTGTACATTTGTTTCATCATAATGAAAAATAGTATCAGAAAGAAAAATTGTATCGGGCTGAAAATTTGTTTTTAATTTTGAAGCAGAGTGAAGTTGTGAAATGTTTTAAGAAGTTTCAAGAAGAATCAAGAAGAGTTGTGAAGCACTGAAGTTATTAAAGATGGAGTCGAAATGAAAGTCAAATCATAGTTTATGGAAATTTGATTGATTGGAAAAATGAAAGTGGTCTCCCACCTATTCCATTTCTAGCACACATATATCTAGAGATCAAAGTTCAAAGTACTATGAAACTGTTCATGTGTGAGTGAGAGTGAGGGCACTAGAGTTTTGAGTTGGCAGAGGAAGGTTTCCAGATACAATTTCTTGAAGAAAGTTTTCTATATAGAAGAAGCGTAATGAAGATATAGTGGCCAGTGTTTTCTGGATCAGACTGAGGAATCAGACTGATATTTCTAGGGAAAGAAAGAAGTGGTTCAAAATTTTTTCTGGAAAATCGATTCAAAATTATTTCCGGAATGAAGTATCAGACTAAGGAATCGAACTGAGCCATTAGACTGAGTTTTAGTATAAATACCAGAAGAGTTGTTTCCACCTTTCGGTGGGTAGGAAAGTGAATAATTTTTTTTGTGGAAGATTTACAAAAGTGGAATTTGTTGAAGCAACACAATGACATATTTGTAACCAACTAGTGAAGGTTTCTTAACTTGTTACCCAAACTTTGTTTTTCATCATTCGTGCTAGAAGAATCACATTAACTGTTGTATTGGTCATAGTGATACACAAGTGTAAGGGTATTTCATAATTGTTTTATCCATATAAAATTATTGTTTTCTAGTGGATTATGGGGTATTAGATTATTTCCAAACCATGCCAAGGACTATCTACTCTTATAGAGCAGTGAACCTTGTAAACACTTGTGTTCATATGGATGTGTGAATGCTTTTTTTTTCTAGCAAAGTGATATTTCTTTAATAGGAGGTGAAGGTTGTTATATAATAAATATAAAATAAAATAAAAATATATCAATGATCCACCCTCTCCCCTCTCAGTGATACATTGATCCTGGATGAACCTTTTCAAGTGGTAACAGATCCAAGGTTCCCTTTTTTCTCTTTTATGAAGATATTGAATAGAAGTTGTTATAGAGAATCTGAATTGTGTGAATAGTAAGGAGATTCCAATATTCGATGGAAAGAACTATCATATTTGGAAAGATATAATGTTTCCATATCTTATGTCTCTTGGGTATGATGTTTTTGAAGATGATACAATTGGATTTCCTCCTCTTGTTGAAAATGTTCCTCTTATATTGGTAGAGAAGAAGAATATAGAGAATGATAGAAGAGACAAGAATGACTTACTCTCATCACTTTCTAAAAATAAATTCCTTAGAGTGAAGGGAGTTTCAACTGCTAAAGGTATATGAGAGAAGTTGAAAAAAATTTATGAAGGTAATATGAAGGTGAAGAAGGAAACGTTACAAATTTGGAGGCTGAAGGATGAAGATCTCAAAATGGGTGAGTATGAATCTATTGGTGAATTCTTTACAAGGGTGAATGATATTGTTAGCACCATTAGATGTCTTGGTGAGAAGCTGGAAGATTCAACTATTTTTAAAAATATTTTATGAATTATTCCTAATAAGTTTGATGTCAAAGTTTCATCTTTGGAATTTAGAGATTCTGAAACACTATATTTGGATGACCTTCATATTACTCTCATTACTTTTAAAATGAGAAGGGGGAAAGTTTTGTAAAAAAAGCAAAAGTTGATCGACAAATTTCCTTCAAATCTACCAAGCATGGAATGTCTAAGAAGATTCGTGAAGATGAAGAATTTGGTGATTCCAAATCCGAAAATGAGGTTAGTAATAGTCTTGATAAAAATTTATCCTTGTTTTCTAAAAATAAAAAAGAGGTATAGGAGAGTATAAAGAGCAGCTACCCCTAAAATGTTTTGAATGTGGATCTATTGGGAACTTTTCCGTGAATTTCCCTCAGAAAAGGAATTACAAAGATAGCGATGAAGATGACAAAAGACCGAGAAGATATTGGAAGAAACATGGTGATAAGTTGAAATATTATTCTAAGGGAAAAAATAAAATGTTCTCCAAATCCAAAAGGATATTTTTTTTTCTAAATATGATAAAGATGAAAATAGTTAAACTGAGTCAAAATATTCACTGAGGTTGCTGGTGAAAATACTTTTATTGCAACAATTAATGGTGAAGTGTTCAGAATTAGTAGTTCCAAAGAAGAAAAAGAAACTGAGTTAGAGTTTCACTTAAAGAAAGAGTTGAAAAAATGTCTTAGAATGATTCTAAGGATTGACAAAGAAATCAAGAAGATGAAGAAGGAAAGTCCTATAAAAAACAATCAAGAATGTCCTCCTGACCCCATGGGGCACAGTTCAGTGGTTACACCACTGCTGTACCCATGACGGCGAGTTGAGGAGGTACCAGTTTCAAACCTCAGCGTCTACAGCTTTATTTACTTTGTATCCCCACCCCTGGACCTACCATGTAATCATGAATGTACTCCTGAAGAGAATGTCAAGTTTCTGGAAGAGGTTAATTGTCTACCAAAGTCTCTTGAAAAAGAAAAGGATCAAAATGAACATCTTGAAGTTAATTTAAAATAAGAGGAGGAAGAGTTGGAACTTGTTCAAAAAAAGTTTTCTAAAGATGAGAAAGGAGTTACAGGTTTCAAGAACTTTATCAATGAAGTTGGTGAATGTTCATGAAAGGGTTCACCTAAGAAGGATATATAAAATTTAACTTCATAGGTTGGAAATAAAAATTTAAATCTCCCTAAGAATAAGAAGGTAGAGAAAATAGCGTATGTTTCCAAAACTAACAATGTTAGAAATTCAGAAGTTTCTAAAATTTCTGAGTTTGAAACAAAATTTTCTTTCAATGCTGTTGTCAATAAGGTTGGAAAGAAATCTGAATTGAAGAAGAATATTTTGAGTGATTACAGAAATCTTGAGTGACAACAAAGTTCTGAGGTAAAAGATAATAAATTTGTTGAGAAACAAGTTCACAATTCGGGATAGTATGTAAGTTATAAAGGAAATTATTCCTTCTATGGTTACTACTGGTATTGTGGTGGATTTAGGAATACGACAAATATGTGATGGTTTAATCAACAACATTACAATTATCCCACGAGTTATAGGAATCAAAGTTTGAGGGGGATTCAATCCTCTTAAAGAAGGAATATTGAGAAGTTTTTTTTAAAAGTTGAAAATAAGTTTCAACCTATAGAAAATATTTGTGAAAGAAGTGAAGAACTTAGAAATTATGTAAGAGGTTGCCTTTTTTTTACTGAAACAACAAAATGTTTTTAGCAATTATCAAAAGCTGGATGTGAAGGTAGATAAGGGGAAAGTAAAATCTCTTTTTTTTGAAAACTACTCTCAAAGATACAGAAGAAGAACGACCCTGGATATTGGATAGTGGGTGTTCTTATCATATGATAGGTGATTTTAAATTTTTAAAGAATGTGAAATAATTCAAAGAAGGAACAGTGGAGTTTGGAAATAATGAATCCCATATAATCAAAGGAGCTGGATCTGCTATTATCGGGGAAGAAAAGTTAAAATCAAAGATAGCCTTGTTTGTTGTTGGGTTGAAACACAACTTGTTGAGTGTTTTGAAACTCTATGATAAAGGCAATAAAGTTGTTTTTGGAAAAGAGAGTTTTGTTGTGAAAAGAGTAGAAGATGGAAATGTTGTTTCAAGAAACCAATGTACAAAAGACAACTTGTTTCAAGTTGGGGAAGTACAAAATTCATGTTACTTAAGAGTGAATGAAGAAAAGAAGTTATGGAATAAAAGGATGGGATATGTGTGTTAGATAAATATGAGCAAATTATCAAAGCGAGATAGTGTTTTTGATATTCCTGATACACCAAGAAGAAGAGATTGGGGTTTCACAATATGTCAGAAAGGGAAGATTACAATCTCTATGTATAAGAAAGTTGATATTCGTTCAAATCGTCCCCTAGAAGTAATTCATTCTAGTATCTGTGTGTGCCAATGATAAAATGATCAAATTTAGTAGATAAGTACTTCATTTCTTTTATTGATGACTTTACTCACATTACCTATATTATGTATTTGAATCATAAATTAGAAGCTCTAAAAGTGTTTAAGAGTTTCAGGTGAAGAGTTGGGAAGGAATGTGAGTATTCTGTGAAGAAGTTACAAACTGATATTGGTGGTGAATAAAATAATGAAGAGTTCAAAAGTTATATGGAAAAACATATAATTTAGAATGAGTTCAGTACACCATACACACTAAAACAAAATGGTGTTTCTGAAAGGAAGAATAGAATTTTAGTTGAGATAGGGTGTACAATATTGATTAAACATGGTCTTTCTCACTATTTACAGAGGTAAGCTACGGGCACAACTTTTTCTATTCAGAATCAATGTTTCTACAGGCCAAGTTCTGATATGAATCCTTATGAAATGTTCTTGAACAAAACTCCAATTTTGAAACACTTAAGAGTTTTTTGGATTCCCTGCATCATAAAGAACAAATTTGGAAACCTTGGAAAGTTTGATCACTGAGGTGAAGATGGAATCTTTCTTGGCTATGCTCTAGATAGAAGAGGATATAGATGTTTCACCAAAGAGACAGGAACAATAGTTGATTCTGTTGATGTAAAAGTTCTTGAAAATGTTGAGGAAAATGTGTCACAAACACATGTAGATGAGGAAGATGAAGATGATGAAAGAATTATTATTAAACAACATGAAGCGAATTCCTACAGGTAAGGTATCACGCAACAATAAAAAAAAGAAATAGATTAGGATTTATTTTTTAGATTAGAGGGGGTTATAAACCCATCTAAAGACATTAGTGATAGTTGTCAAAAACCATCGCTAATATGACTGCAAAATCTTATTAGAGGCAGTTTTAATAAACCGCTGGTAAGGTATGTCAAAATTTAGGGGCAGTTATTTTAGAGGAGGTTTAAACCCCCTCTAATGTCGTATAAAAATAACAGAAATAACTATTTATAGGTGGTTATTTCCAACCACCCCTAAATTTTTTCATTTTTTCACAAATCCCTCTCCCCATCCAGAAAAGGACCCTCCTGTACCACTGAGCCCCCCATCATTTCTACCACTGACCAGTTCTCTGGTCCAATCCCAAAATCCCTCCTATGCCCCACCCAGTTCCCGATCCCCGATCCCCAGCTCTGATCCCACATGCACGATCCCCGATCCCCACCTACGATCCCACATGCACGATCCCTGATCCCCCTCTAGCCCCACACGCACCAGTTCCCCTCTCATATATCCCACAATTTCCCTCCCACGCATTGCCCTTTCCCCTCAAGCGCCGCCAACCCTATGTAAAATATCCTCCACCAGGATTCAATCCAATGACCGATCAACATCGAAAGTTCGCCGCACCCACACCCATTACCACCATGTCATATTTTTTTCATGTTATAATACACCCATGAACATATTTATATATATTTTAATGTTTATTCAAATAAATGTTATTTGTATAATATATTTAAATACATTTAAATATATAACCTATATATAAATTTATATGAATTAATGTATACATGTTTTTATTATATATTTATTTTATAATATATTTAAATCTCATGGGTCAATATTTATATATATATATCACACTATTAAAATAAATAAATAAATATATATATATACATTCATTTTTTTGATGAAATATATATATATACATATACAAATATATTTATATGTATACAACTCAAAAATATAAATATATACATCATATATATATATAATATTTATATATATTATTTACTATATTTATATGTATATACAATTATATATTTTATATATTTTATATTTATATATTACCCAAATATATTATACAAATATATATATATATATATATATATATATTATATTTATACGTACACATATGAATACAAATAAATATTATATATTTTATAAATACATTTATATGTATTTGAATATATATATATATATATTTGATATTTAAATATGTATTCAATTTAATATATTTGTAATATATCATATTTAATAAACATACAATTAATATACTATATGTTTAAATTAATTATTATTATATTATATATATTCATACAATATAATATAGTATTTCTATATAGATGAAATTTTATGTATATTTATATATAAATATATTTGACATATTAAACATGTTTATACTTATATTTATATTTTTATATATATAGTAATATTATGTATACAAATATAAATTTAATATATTAATTTTAAATACTTATCTGTATATTAATATAAATTTATTTATTTATTTGTAAACATTTATTTATATATTTATTTGTGTGTGTATATATATATAATGTGTTTATATATTTATTTGTATGTATATGTATGTATACAATATATTACACATTTATGTATATAATTAAATGAATATATATCACATATTATGCATACAAATATATATAATATATATACAATCAAATACATTATTTATATAATATATACATGTTTATTTATATTCATGTGTGTGTGTTTGTATAATCCATCATCATCATTATTATTATATTAATTATAAAAACTACAAGGTTTTTATATGATACATTTTTTTAAATAAATAATTTTAATGTATATATTTATAAAATATATTTATGATTTTATATTACAATTAATATTATATGATATATCATTTTATAGAAATAAATATATATTAATGTATATATTATACAATTTTATTTATGTAGACATATAAATATAAATATATACAATCTTATAAATTATTTATATAAATATATTTATATAATATATTTATGAAATGTATCTAAATACATTTATATATTTTGTTATAATTATATATATATATATATATATTAAGGAATTTGTTTTTTAAGAAAATAGTGGAGGTTCACAAACCCCTCTAATCTCATAAATTAGAGGGGGTTCAAAAAACACTCTAACCAAAGATATTAGCAGTGGTTCATGAAGCCCCTATAATTTAAGAGATTAGCACGGGTTGTGAACTCCCACTATTTCTTAAAAAAACAAATTCATTATATATATTTAGTCTCTAAAATCCAAATTAATGTCATATATATATATAGCCTCTAAAATCGAAATGAAAATTTTATATATATACATAGAACCTCTAAAATCCACCAAATATTAAAAAAATAACGCTAAAAAATTTAGAGGGGGTTGTGAACCCCCTCTAATTTATACAAAAAATGAATTTAGAGCGGGTTGTACATAACCTCCTCTAAACCCCCTTCAATCACCTTGTTTTTTTTGTAGAGTAAGATGGAGAATCAGACTCAACTATTTCTAGTGATGAAGAATAATTTCATACATTACATCCTAGGATGAGGAAATAAGTGGAAGCTCAAAACATTATTGGTGATCAACATCAAAAGGTTCAATCAATAAGAACATCAAAATTTTCCACACATACTTCTTCGTATTCAAAAGATGATTCGGAAGATGTTAATGAATCTTTTGAGAATTCGAAATGGATTCATTCTATGAATTAAGAGTGGGATTAGATTGATAAGAATGATACTTGGGAACTCATACCTAAAACAAATGAAAAAAATGTTATTGGTACAAAGTGGGTATTCTGGAACAAGTTGAATGAAGATTGTAAAGTGATAATAAACAAAGAAAGATTGGTTTAAAAATGTTACTCACAGATTGAAGACATTGATTTTGATGAGAATTTTGCTCTAGTGGCAAGGTTAGAAACAATTATAATATTTCTTTCCATTTCTTCACAATGATGGTATAATTTTTTTCAAATGGATGTGAGGTTAGCATTTCTGAATTGAGAACTTGATGAAGAAGTTCAAATTGAACAAACATGTAGTTTTGTTATTGGGAAGGATGAAAGTTATTTGTGAATGTTAAAGAATTCCATGTATGGGATAAAGAAAACTCCAAGGGAATGGTATTCAAAATTAGATACCTTCTTAAGAAAGTTGAATTTTAAGAATAAAAGAGTTGATAGTAATCTCTACATCAAATAAAGTCATGAGATTTACCTCATTTTTACTATATATGTTGATGATATTATCATTTCTATAAATGAGGATATAACTTGTGAAATATTTTTTGAAGAGTTGATTAAGTTGTTTGAAATTATCATGCATGGCGGGATGAAATACTTTATTGGGTTACAAATTTCACAAAAAAATGAAATAAAATTTTCCTTCTTATGAAAATTATGTTAAGAAACTTCTTAAGAAGTTTGGAATGGAAAATTTAAAACCTGTTTCCACACCAATTTCATTGGGAACCAAATTTACTTAAGATGGAGAATGTAAGGAACTTGACTCTAAAGAGTCTCTGAAGCTAATTGAAAGCTTTTTGTATTTGACTACCTCAAGACCAGACATTGTTTATTCTGTTACATTATGCGCAAGATTCCAAAGTGCTTCAAAAGAATCACATCTCTTATATGGGAAATGAATTCGTAGATATATCAAAGGTACACCAAATTTCAGAATAAGGTATGATAGATCAATAATGATTAATTTGTTTGGATATACAGATGCCAATTGGGCAGGAAGTGCATATAAGAGAAGATCCTCATACAATGGATTTTTATTTATAGTGAAATGTTATGTAAGTTGGCATAATAAGAATCAAAATTCAACAACTCTTATCATGACTGAAGTTGAGTATGTTGCTGCCACTCAAGCTACAACATAAATCATGTGGATGAGGACTCAATTGGAATACTTACTTGACGAAGTGAAGTTACCTATGCTCTTAGGTTATGATAATCAAAGTTCTATAAATATTATAAGAAATATTGAACAAAATTATCATTCAAAATATATTGATATCAAATTTCACTTCATTAAAGTGCATGTGGATAAGAATGAATACAAGTTAAAGAATGTTCCCATATCAGGACAAGTTACTGACATTTTCACAAAACCTTTACCGAAGGAATAATTTTTCAAACTGAGGTTTAACATGGGAATCCAACCTCTTTCTCTCTAAGTTTTAGGTATGTGTTTCGGTACCCTATCTCATCTAGTATTTTGATAGTGTTTTCCAGGGGGATAAAACTAACATTTCATAAATCTATCCATTGCTTGTGCTAAATCTTTTAACGAAGCATGTATTTAGGGGGAGTTGTGGGTAAGCTGTGAACTCAGCATGTAAATGTGTGAATTGTTCTAACATTTTTTTGAAGTGGTTGTTGGAAACATGTATTTATAGGAAAGTGAAATAATTTGTGAATAGGTGGAAACTTTTAATGTTTAATGCTCAAGAAGATGTTTTTGTAAGTCATTACTTTTGGAAAACAAGGTTTTGTTGTTAGTGATTCATGCTTCCTACAATGAGTTCAATCATGTAGGGTAAGAATTTTTGATTGGTAATCTATATCTTGAGGTTATAAAGGTTTATTTATTTATGAATCTTGGTTGAAAACAAAATCCAAAGGGGGAGATTATTGGGACCAAGTTTCCTGTAGATGGTTTTTCAGAGGTTGAAAAAGTTTGTGCTACTTGTTTTGTATTTTTTTGTCATTACGATAAATAATTTCTCTTTGTATATATTGTTGATAGGAAAAAATGTTGACCATAAACATAAGACCAGACACAAACATCTTAAGATAATCCATTGGTTTCAGTTCTGGTAATTTTTTATGGAAGAAGTTGCTTTCAAACTCAAATTGTGTCCAAAATGATTTTTTCAATTAGAATGAAGAAATGTCTCAGAGTATAGATACATCAATACTAAATTTGATGATGATTTTATATTTTTTAAGTTTTAAATATCATAAGTTGTCTAAAAAACTTGTGATCCCAACATTGTTAAAGAATGGTAGAGAAAAGGTTTTGAAATTCAGATGATGCTACACCGATCCTAATTTTCTCAACATCATAAATAATTCATGATATAAATAGAAATTTTTAGAAAAAAAAATGAGATTATGAAGTTGAAATATCCCAATCAAAGATCATCGGTGTGAGTATCACCAGACATGGAATTTGTCTAAAGGTTGGGAAGTTTGAAGTTGCTGCAGTAAGAAGTTTTGTTGAAGTGATGATCGACTGATCCATCAGGATGGACAATCCATCAGACTATCCAATCCACCGAACAAACCAATGGATCAATCATCAGTTATAGATAATCCGAATGAAATAACTCATTGTTGACACGTATCCTTTGGATGTGATGTTTTTTCATTCCATCAAATGAGTTCTGACACCGATTCATTAAATGAATTATTGATATCAATACATAATCAGATGCGGAATTCTATTAGTGGAAGAATAGTTTTGTTATATTTTTAGGATCAACGAATGATATGGGATTAGATACAAATCAACCAAATGATGATTAAAAATGTATTTAACCGTTTTAATAAATCATAAGATCTGTGTTGTCTTAAAGTGGGTCAATATTTATTGAAAGAAGTCATGATGCTAATACATCAGAGAGAATTAGATACCGATTCATAAGATGTAGGTTAACACCGATAAGTCATCACCTGCTGAAATTCATCAGACATAGTTTTCATTAGTTTTGAGGTTTTTTTGAACATTTAAAGAAAATTTAATTTGTTTTGAAGCAGTTTCCAAAGTGTTTTCAAGGGAGTTTCAAAGTCTTTAGAAGTTTCGATGATGTTGGTGAAAAGTATTTGAAGTCTAACAATGTTTCTACAATGTTTATGGTATAATAGGTTCAGTTGGAACATTGGAATGAGAAAACATTAGTTGTACATTTGTTTCACCGTAATGAAAAATAATATTAGAATGAAAAATTATATCATAATAAAGAATTGTTTGTAAGTTCAAAGTAGTATGAAGTTGTGAGAAGTTTAAATATGTTTCTAGAAGAATCAAGAAGAGTTGAGAAGTGTTGAAGTGGTCAAATATGGATTTGAAATGAAAGTAAAATTTGGGTTTCTAGAAATTTGGTTGAGTGGGAAAATGAAAGTGGTTTCTTGCCTATTCCATTTTTGGAGCACTTATAAATAGAGATCAAAGTACAAAGTATTGTTAAACTTTTCACATGCATTCGATAAATAGAGAGCATTGAAGTTTTGAGTTGGTAGAGGAAGGATTCTAGATACGATTTTTTGAAGACAGTTTTCTGAATAGAAATAGTGTAAGAAAGATGGTGTCTAGTGTCTTCCAGATTAGACAAAGAAATAAAACTAACATTTATGGCAAAAGAAAGAAGTGGTTTAGAATTTTTTTCTAGACAATCTATTCAGATTTATTTTCTGGCTGAAGTATCATACTGAGGAATCGGACTGAGACATTAGACTGAATTTTAGTACAAAGTCTAGAAGTGTTTTTTCTACCTTATTTTGGGTAGGAAAGTGAAGAATTGTTTTGCGTAAGATTTAAAAATGTGGAAGTTATTGAAGTAGCACAATGACATGTTTGGAACCAACTGGTGAAGGTTTCTTAACTTGTTACACAAACTTATTTTACACCATTCTTTCTAGAAGAAGAACATGAACTGTTGTATTAATTATAGTGAAACAAAAGTGTAAAGGTATTTCCTACTTGTTCTATCCAAAAACTGATTGTTTTATAGTGGATTGTGTGGTATTGGATTATTTCCAAACCATGAAAAGGACTAGATACTCTTATTGAGTAGTGAACCTTGTAAATACTTATGTTCCTATGGATGTGTGAATGTTTTGTTCATAAAAAAGTAACAATTCTTTAACAGGAGGAGAATATTGTTATACAAGAAAGATATCATAAAATAAAAAGATATCACTAATTCACCCTCCCCCTCTCAGTGATATATTGATCCTGGATGGGTATTTTATATATATTCAAGTGACCAACCATGCTAAAAACCAGCATGGGATAACAATTCATGGGTACTGTTCATCATTTGACTAAAAGACACCATTCTACCACAACTCCGCTCCCCTGCACTAGTACATTTCGTTGATATTTCCTTTTATGCTTAACACCATTTCCATCATCTTATAACTCATTAGAGACAACATGGCCACCACCAAGAATCTCATCTAAAGTTGGAGAAGCACTTTTAAGGTCTCGAACAACCATGGAACTTTTCTGGGATCTCTAGCGACCTCGATGAAGCTCAGTTCGAAGAAGGATGGGCCCTTCATTCCAATGATAAATTTCACTTGGCCACTATGAGACTCATGATAAATCCTATTCCATTCCCACCAATCAATGTATCTTGATCATAGAAGGATGAAGTAATGCACTGAGGAAATGATGGAAACAACCATGCAAAAAAATGGATATGTGTCTGAAGCCTTGAAAAATCCACATGGAAGATAAAGTGGGAAGATGAAGGAACATGGAGATACCATCGAAGGTCAGAGGTGATACCACCACTGAAGGGGGAGCTACCATCACTGATAGTATATGTTGCTATCCTAGAGGAGGAGCGATGATGGATCAAACTGAATAATAGATGTGATCCACCATTGAAGAAGGATATAGTAGATGTATTCTACTATTGAGGTCATGGTAGATGGTGAGCTACTATTAGAGTATGAGATGATAGATGTGAACTATTGTGGAGCAGTGATAGTAGTACCATGGAGAGAAATGGTGGATGATGTAATGGTAGTATTGTGAAGAGTCTGGCATTGTCACGACCCGCCTTCACCAAAAGGAGGGAAGGGTCAGTAGATTGCGAGGCCCTTCCTTCTTTAAGTTGAAGGAGAGATAATGACCCCTGAAACCCACCTTTAATAGGTCCCGGAGTGGCGACCAGCACCAAGGGAATTAAATCACACACTAAATGGAAGGAATTACCCTTTTTATTTTAATAGGATCGGGAGATAATATAGTGAATCCCACAACACCAAAACTGAAAGTAAAAGTAAAGCCAAGAACCATTCCCAATGCATGTTACAAAAGTAAAATCCACAATGTATAAGGAGACTATAAGGCAGAGTACCAAAAGAAAGAACAATAGAAACTACAATGATCTGTCACAAGGTCTGAGCTAGTACGACCCAACATGATCCCTGAAGTCCTCCTGGAAACATGAAAACAGTTTTATATACGCAGGGTGAGCATACAAGTATACTCAGTAGGGAAAAACCAAAGACTCTCGTGCACAAGTGGGGAGGCATACTAATGCCCTATGAGAAAAGAGATAACTAGGAACCTAGCAAGGAAACTAACCACCCAAGCCTCACCAAGGCACACCCCCCAAATAACGCAAGTCAAGTAATATATAGTAATAGCACATACATGTTTGGGTACCCCGCACCACTTTCCCACTGGTTATTGAAGACATCCTACGCATCGGACCAATCCCGCCATTCTCATCATAGTTCCACTGCCATACCCCACCCGCACACACCTGGGCCATAACCACTATCCCACCCGTAGACACCTAGGCCACAACCACCACACACAACCACGCCTACAAACACCTAGGCCGGAACAACCATTTCCATGCCCGAAGACACCTGGGCCTCATCCCGAAGATTCTTGGGAAACCACCTGCCCGTAAACACCTGGGCCAACCACCGCAACCACCCCGAACAAAGATTCTAGGACTAATAATGGACCTCAGGCCATCACAACCTGCCCGAAGATACTTGGGCTATCCTGGAAAGGGAGAAGAAATGAGCTAATAACCAGCCACTAATAGAAGTGTTGGAAAAAACACCCTCCCCCATGAAATTGGGGTGTTCAGCACTAAGTGCTCAACTTGGGTGGGGCGTGAATAAGAAACACAAAAACTACAAGTATATGTATAGGTAACAAGCACTCACCCAAATCTAAGTTTTTCTTCATCCAACCTAAAGAACACTATCCTTACTATTCATTCATAAGAGATGATAACAACACCCATACCCAAGTCACAACTCACACCAAACTAAATCCCCATTTGTCCCATCCTTGTTTTCATGTTCAGTAATAATGTTTAAACAAGTTTCTTCACCTACTTGGGCAATTAGTAAGAAAAAGCACAATCTAAGGAAAGAGTACACTCAACAACAATTTAAACATTCACACCCGGTTCTCTTGTAAAAGCACATCAAGTGAGACCCCTCTAAGTATTGGAACCAAAGAAGGTCAAAGTGAGATACAATCCCAAGTTCCCAGAACTATGAATAAGAAGGTATCACAACAGAAGAGGATCCCACCCCAATTCATGATACAAACAGAGGATCCCATCCTCACCCACATCACCTAGTAATCTAAACCCCTATCCAAGAAAACCATAAGGTCACCCGTACTCGGCCTGTGGAGGAAACAACCAAACCAATTCTACCAACACAAGACAGACTCAACAGGTATTTTCAGATTTAAAGATTTAACACACTCCATGATTTCAATTCCACTGGGCTTAAACCGGGGTTATCATAAAAAAGGAGTTTATCCTGGTGCTTTAAATTTATTTAGTCGAATATACGTATTTAACCAATTTCCTTTGCACAGAATAAGGTTCACAACCAAAATACAAGCCATTTAAACATCACAAGAGGTAAAGGTTTATTAGTTCATGGAGAAAGACCAAAAAAGACCATGATTTTAAGTAGGCGTAAACCTTCAAAACTCAAAAATCATTAATCATGAATGAGGAGAAAAACAGAGCAGCATCATCGATCACACCCCTCCCCTTCATTATTTAGATTCCGTTCATTATCTTCATTAAAGTTTGGTTCATCCAATTCTATAGAAGCAGTAGCGTACCCACCCCGCAAGATACACAAAAAGGAGAGATGAAGGTGAAACCCCTACTTGATTGATCAAGGATCATTGTTTAAGTCCTCCCGTGGAAACTGGAAACAGGGTAGCAGGAGCTCCACGGAACGCGACCCAGGAAAACTTCATGGGAGTGAGGTACGACTCGCCAGGAGGAAGGGTATTCTGATCGTAGCGTGATCTATAAATAAGAAACACAGGGAGAATATTATCCATTAGGCTATAAGGGCTAAGATACAGCACCCTCAGACAGTTAAGATACGAAGAAAAACTCAGAACCGCCTAAGGAGCGGGATCGTGGGTTGACCACGCGATTGGGACACCACACACATCATTAAAGAGTCCCTGCCTTTCGGGGTCAGTTTAAACTGACGCAAACCTCACCAATCATTTAATTAAACGACATTAATGGGCATTAATGGGATTTGAAACAGGCTTAAAACCCAATTCGCGCAAAAAGGAAGCGATACTAGAAAAACCCGTGGGGGTCACCAGTAGGCTAGATCTACCGGTTAGCCGAGGCAACCGGTAGGCTGAACTACCGGGAGACCGAGCTACCGGTAGGCCAAGCTACCAGTAGGCGGCGTCTACCGGTAGAACAAGCTATCGGTAGGCCGATCTACCGATAGGCCCCGGCTACCGGTAGGCCGAGCTACCAGTAGGTTGCGGCTATCGGTAGACCAAGCTACCGGTAGGCTGTGGCTACCGGTAGGCTGTGGCTACCGGTAGGCTGCGACAACCGGTAGACCGAGCTATCGGTAGGCTGCGGCTACCAGTAGACCGAGCTACCGGTAGGCCGAGCTACCGGTAGACTTGCTACCGGTAGGCTAAGGTTACCGGTAGGCTTCCTACCGGTAGGCTAAGGCTACCGTTAAGAGTCATCGAGAAGCTGGGATGACCTTCCAGACCACCCAGAATACCCAACATCAGATTTTCACCAAGTAATGGACCCCAAAACCCTAGGCCATTACATCAGATAATTCTCAAACTATTCTCATCCCCAAGAATATAATAACAAACCATAAAGGAGAAGAGTGTGGTCCGAACAACCACCCTCTTAAGATACTTCTCAAGGGAAAACCCCTGAGTTATTCCAAAGCTAGAACAGAACCCTTCCCCTTCATCCAGGAATACCCGCCCAAGAGTTATTAACCACAACATTCACAACAAGAACAAGGATCACACTATCCAACATATGAGTTAGGGAGTCCCCTCCTACATGTCAGGATATTATTCGCTTTGGGCGGCACTGACTCGCCCGCACGGGTTTAATCGCATCTGCATTAATGCATCCTGATTAGCAGTTAGGTTTTCCCATCGTCACACATCCGGACACACACAGAGGGAATATGGAACAAATAATCTCATGTTTAAGCAAAACAAGCATTTCCTATATTGAAGCACGAGGTGAAACATCTTAACAAAACTCAAAACAAAACAACAACAAAGTCAAAACAGCTCTGGGTACTGAACGCGTAACTGGGCCTCCCACTCCCAAGTGCTCTCTTCCAGGCCACCATGCCTCCACAACACACAAACCAAGGGGATTTTTCATCCACAAAGCACTTTCTCCTTACGATCCTCGATCTTGATCGGCCGTTCTATGAAGTTCGCATCCTCTTACACATCTAACTCTCCCCAGTCGATGGCGTGGGAGTCGTCGTGTGGATATCGATGAAGCTGGGAGACGTGAAAGACATTGTGAACTTTCTCCAACTGAGGTGGTAGCGCCAGCTGATACGCCACATCACCAACTCGTTCCAACACCTCTAAAGGTCCGATGAACCTAGGGGAGAGCTTACTCCCCTTCCCAAACCTTCACTGCCCAGGTCGAGGTAAAACCTTCAAGAACACATGATTCCCAACCTTGAACTCCAAGGGCCTCCTCCTACAATCGGCATAAGACTTCTGCCGGTCTTGGGCTACCTTCATCCTTTCATGCACGAGCTGAACCTTCTCTGTCGTGCCCTACACCACCTCCGGGCCAAGGATGCCTGCCTCTCTGACTTCGGTCCAACACACGGGTGCACGGCATGACCTCCCATACAAGGATTCGAACGGAGCCATACCAATGGTAGAGTGATAGCTATTATTTTAGGCAAACTCTATCAGAGAAAATTGTTGCACCCATGACCCCCCAATGTCCAGAATACATGCCCGCAACATGTCCTCTAAGGTATGGATGGTGCGCTCTATCTTCCCATCTGTGTGGGGGTAGAAAGCAGTGCTAAGATGTAGTTGGGTTCCAAAAGCATGCTACAATCCTCTCCAGAATCATGAGGTAAAACGCGCATCCCTTTCCGAGACTATGGATCTTGGAACTCCATGAAACCGCACTACCTCGTCCACATACTTCCGTGCTAGAGCGTCCACCACACTCGACTCCTTAATCGCCAAAAAGTGAGCCGACTTCGTCAAGCGATCCACCACTACCCAGATGGCGTCGCAGCCCCTTGCACATTGGGTAGTCCCGTGACGAAATCAATCGATATGTCATCCCACTTCCACTCAGGGACATCTAAAGGTTGCAACAACCCACCTGGAACACGGTGTTCAACCTTTACCAGCTGACACACTAAGCACTTGGACACAAAATCTGCCACTGCTCGCTTTACTCCAGGCCACCAAAGCTGTCTCCTCAGACCCTGGTACATCTTGGAAAATCTTGGGTGTACCGCTAGGGGTGATTTTTGGAACTCACTAAGAACCTTGCCATGCATCGCCTCTAGAACAAACAAATTTACTTGGAAAAGTATATGATTTTTACCATCCTCCATCCACCCTTCCGGAGCATCACCGTGGTCAACTCGGTCGTGCATCACTTCGCACTCTGGGTCTCTCCACTGAAACTCCTCCACTTTCCACAAAAGTGAAGACTGTACTGTCATCTGATACAGGCAACCTCCACCGCTATCCATCCTCGCATCCAAGTGCAAGGTAGCCAACTCCTCCATTACCTTCTAGGCGTTTGCTGACTCTCGGACTACATCCTTATGCGACTTCCTGCTCAGAGCATCGGCCACTACATTCCCTTTCCCTGAAGTGTAGGAAATATTGAAGTCGTAATCCTAGAGGACCACTATCCAATTTCGCTGCCATAAGTTTAGGTCCCACTGGGAGAAGACATACCTCAAGATTTTGTGATCCGTGAAGACCATAAAGCATTCTCTGATGAGGTAATGCCACCATAAATTCAGTGCGAAAACGACCACTGCATGTTCCAGATCGTGGGTGACATAATTACGCTCATGAGGGCGTAGCTTCCTATACCCATAAGAGATCACCCCTTGTCGCTGCATCAACACACATTCGAGGCCTTTCCCTAAAGCATCACAGAACACCTCATATGCCGCCCCTTATTCTGGTAGTCTTAGCACTGGGGAACTAACCAACTTCTCCTTCAGATAGTTGAAGGCTGCCACACACTGCTCACTCCACACGAAAACCTGGTCCTTCTTGGTCAAGGCTGTCAAAGGGGTTGCAACTTGGGAGAAGTTGGGTAAGAACATCCGATAGTAACCTGCCAGCCCGAGGAAACTACGAACCTATGCCACATTCTTGGATGCTGCCAAAGAAACAACTGCCTCAACCTTTGATGGGTCCACCACTACCCCCTGTTCGGACACTACGTGCCCAAGGAAGTGCACTTCTCGCGTCCAGAACATGGACTTCGACAACTTCCCATAGAGATGGTGCTGTTGGAGGACCTCCAAAACTGTCCTCAGATGCTCTTCATGGTCCTCCTATGATCTTGAATATATCAGTAATTCATCGATGAACATGACCACAAACCGATCCAGGTACTCACAGAAGACGGAGTTCATAAGCCCCATGAACACAGCCGGGGCGTTCGTAACACCGAAAGGCATGACTACAAACTCGAAGTGCCTATATCTTCACCTGAAGGCCGTCTTTGGGATGTCTCCCTCCTTCACCCTCAACTGGTGATATCCAGACCACAGGTTGATCTTTGAGAACTATCCTGCCCCTTTCATCTGGTCGAAAAGATCGTCTATCCTCAAAAGAGGGTAGCGATTCTTGATCGTTACCTAATTCAGCCTCCTGTAGTCTATTCACAACCTAAGACCACCATCTTCCTTCTTTACGAACAAGACTGGAGCACCCCATGGTGATGCACTCCGTCAAACAGAACCCTTCTTCATCAGATCGTCGATCTGAATCTGCAACTCCCATAGCTTCAAAGGCGCTATCCAGTAGGGAGCCATCGAAATCGGACGAGCACCAGGCTGCAAGTCTATCCCAAACTTGACATCACGTCGTGGGGGTAGAGTCGTCACCTCCTCAGGGAAGACTTCCATAAAATCACTGACGATCCCTGGTACTTCCACCATCTCAGCATCTACTGACTCTACTGACAGCTCTAATAACAAGGAGAGGAGGGGTTCCTCTCACCTGCTGCCCTTTTGGATGCTCTGCTTTCTGGTGAAAGTAACATGTTGGCCGCCCAAGTCTGAGAACACAACCCTTCCTCGGAAATAGTCGATGATGGAACACACCGAGAACAACCAGTCGATGCCTAGGATGACATAGTATGGCTGTATTTGTAGCACTAGTAGACCCCTAACTGACTGATGTGGTCCTATCATTAGTCTACATCCTCTACAAACATATAACAAGTCGGTCTGACCTCCCACTACTGTGCTCAGTACCAGGGGCACTAAAAGTCTCTCAGAATCTAGACCCAGAGCACGGGCCATACCGGGTGCAACAAAGGAGTGATAATCTTCAGTATCGAACAAGGCATAAGAAAGAGTGCTGAATAAACTGATCATACCTCGAACAACCACCGGTCCTACTGGAACTGCTACCTCCGCAGCGTGCAACTGTCCATGTGCAGGTCCTCTGCCCCTCAGCTATCGGCCACCTCTCTGACCACGCCCTGCTCAAAGTACCTGAAGAGCACCCTGAGGTCGGCCTCCCCCTACAATGTCTGCCCTCGGAGGAGCGGGAGCTCGCTGCCCTTGCTACTGCTGCTGAAAGGGCCTAGGTAGAAGCTGCTACTAAGGCGGGTGCTGGTCCTGTACGCCACCGTCGTACTGTACTCAGTCTGGGAACTGATTCCGGAGATTTCCATGTCTCCCACAGATGAAGCACCTCAGTACTGGGTCCGAAGGGAAAGGGTGAGGACTGGGGGACCAGAACTGGAAGTGCTGCAGCCTTCTCCCTGCTGGTCGAAACCTAGAGGGTCCCAATGCTGTAGGTCTGGTGCTGATGGCCTTTCCCAATGATGGGCCTAGCTGAATCCCCTCTCGTGACACACCGCCCAGTGTGTGCATCCTCTCCACCACCTCTACCTTTTTCTGGACCTCCAAGTATACCGGCAAGGTGAAGGGGTTAACAGGTTATTGGAGGGAGGGTCGGAGCGCCTCCTATAAACATCTCGCCCGAGACTCCTCATCTGGGAAGAGGTCCAGAGAAAAGAGGAGGAGGTCCTTGAACTTGATTACTAGCTCCCTTACTGACATACTCCCATGCTGGAGGGAGAGTAGCTCCTGTCTCTTCTCCACCTTCATCGTAGAAGAGAGGAATTCTGCCTGAAACGCCTTCTCAAAAACATCCCATGCCACCTCAGCCTCTCTCCTCTCCCCCAGGTAGAGAGTCCACCACTGACATGCTGCTCCCTACATCTGGCTGACAGCCAGAGGAACCCAGTACTCGGTCGGATCCCGAATCAAGCCGAAAGCTATCACTAGCTCCTCTATCCAGCTCTCCGTCTTCATGTTAGAGGTGCTACCCTCATATTTCTCAAGGGTCTGTCGCTGGAAAGTTCGAAGCGTCTTCTGCCACTGGTCATCTTCTTCTTCTCAGTCATCCCTCTATAGATTAGCTAAATCGACCTCCTGGGTCTCGATCTCCCTCACCGCCTGTTGTTTCCTCCTAGGTGCCATAGCTCCAAGGTAAAAAAATAATGCCTAAGCCCAAGTAGTGTGGGATATTGTTCTTAAAATTTTCTTAACTTCTTACTCAATTAAATCCCCAAAACACCCATGAAACACGAGAAAACAAGTCATTATGATGCATGTACCTTTCCTAGGGTCTCTACCCTGCAACCAGCATGGCCTTACTTGGTCGTTTTGTAGGTCCAGAGTCATTGCATCGGACCACGGGGGGCCTCAAAATCCCGTGTCCTAGCCGGTCTTCCCTAGCCTAATTAACGCCCCAAGGTCACCCACCACTGTCGCCCTACCATCCCATGTAATCCTCACTGTGCCTAACTCCAAACTCCATCCTATACCTCAACCTTAACCTCTGATACCATTCTTTCACGACCCGCCTTCACCAAAAGGAGGGAAGGGTCATCAGATTGTCAGACCCTTCCTTCTTTAAGTTGAAGGAGATATAATGACCCATGAAACCCTCCTTCAATAGGTCCCGGAGTGGCGACCAATACCAAGGGAATTAAATCACACACTAAATGGAAGGCATTACCCTTTTTCTTTTAATAGGATCAGGAGATAAGATAGTGAATCCCACAACACCAAAACTGAAAGTAAAAGTAAAGACAAGAACCATTCCCAATGCATGTTACAAAAGTAAAATCCACAATGTATAAGGAGACTACAAGAAAAAGTACCAAAAGAAATAACAACAACATCTACAATGATCTGTCATAAGGTCTGAGGTAGTACGGCCCAACACGGTCCCCGAAGTCCTCCTGGAAACCTGAAAACAGTTTTATATACGTAGGGTGAGCACACAAGTATACTCAATAGGGAAAAACCAAATAATCTCGTGCACAAGTGGGGAGGTATACTAATGCCCTATGAGAAAAGAGATAACCAGGCACCTGGCAAGGAAACTAACCACCCAAGCCTCACCAAGGCACACTCCCCAAATAATGCAAGTCAAGTAATATATAGTAATAGCACATCGATGTTTGGGTACCCCACGCCACTTTTCCACTGGTTATTAAAGACATCCTAAGTATCGAACCAATCCCGCCATCCTCATCACAGTCCTACTACCATACCCCGCCCGCACACACCTGGGCCACAATCTCACCGCAGTCCCACTGCCAAACCCCACCCGTACCCACCTGGGCCATAACCACTATCCCTCCTGCAGACACATAGGCCACAACCACCACACACAACCACACCTGTAAACACCTAGGCCGGAACAACCACTGCCACGCCCAAAGACACATGGGTTAGAAGAACTACTACAACGCCTGAAGACACCTGGGCCTCATCCCAATGTTTCTTGGGAAACCACCTGCCCGTAAACACCTAGGCCAACAACCGCAACCACCCCGCTCGAAGATTCAAGGGCTAATAATGGACCTCAGGCCATCACAGCCTACCCAAAGATACTTGGGCTATCCGGTAAAGGGAGCATAAAGGAGTTAATAACCAGCCACTAATAGAAGTGTTGGAAAAAACACCCTCCCCCATGAAATGAGGGTGTTTGGCACTAAGTGATCAACTTGGGTGGGACATGAATAAGAAACACAAAAACTACAAGTATATGTATAGGTAACAAGCACTCACCCAAATATAGGTTTTTCTTCAGCCTGCCTAAAGAACACTATCCTTACTATTCATTCATAAGAGAAGAGAATAACACCCATACCCAAGTCACAACTCACACCAAACTAAATCCTCATTTGTCCCATCCTTATTTTCATGTTCAGTAATAATGTTTAAACAAGTTCTTGCACCTACTTGGGAAACTAGTAAGCAAAAGCACAAGCCAAGGAAAGAGTACACCCAACAACAACTTAAACATTCACAACCGGTTCTCTTGTAAAAGGACATCAAGTGAGACCCCTCCAAGTATTGGAACCAAAGCAAGTCAAGGTGACATACAGTCCCAAGTTCCTAGAATTATGAATAAGAAGGTATCACATCAGAAGAGGATCCCACCCCAATTTGTGATACAAATAGAGGATCCCATCCTCACCCACATCACCAAGAAATCTAAGCCCCTATCCAAAAAACCATAAGGTCACCCGTACTCGGACTGTAGAGGAAATAACCAAACCAATTCTACCAACACAAGGAAAACTCAACAGGTATTTTCAGATTTAAAATATTTAACACACTCTATTATTTCAATTCCACTGGGCTTAAACCAGGGTTATCATAAAAAATGAGTTGATCCTGGTGATTTCAATTTATTTAGCAGAATATACGTATTTAACCAATTTCCTTTACACAACACAGGGTTCACAACCAAAATAAAATCCATTTAAATATCAAAATAGGTAAGGGTTTATTAGTGCATAGAGAAAGACCACCAACGACAATGATTTTTAGTAGGCGTAAGCCCAAAAAACTCAGAAATCATTAATCATGAAAGAGGAGAAAAACAGAGCAGCATCATTGATCACACCCCTCCCCTTCATTCTTTAGATTCTATTTATTATCTTCATTAAAGTTTGGTTCATCCAATTCTACAGAAACAGTAGCGTACCCACCCAACAAGATACACAGAAAGGAAAGACTAAGGTGAAACCCCTAATTGATTGATCAAGGATCGTCATTTAAGTCCTCCCATGGAAACTAAAAACAGGGTAGTAGGAGCTCCACAAAACGCGACCCAGGAAAAATTCATGGGGGGTGAGGTACGACTCGCCAGGAGGAAGGGTATTTTGAGTGCAGTGTGATTGAGAAAGAAGAAATGTTGGGATAAGATTAGCCTTTAGCCTATAAGGGCTGAGATACAGCGCCCTCGGATGGTTAAGATATGGAGAAAAACTCAGAACCGCATAAGGAGTGGGATCATGGGTTGACCACGCGGCTAGGACACCCCACACGTCATTAAAGAGTCCCCACCTTTCGGGTTCAGTTTAGTCTAACACACACCTCGCTAATCATTTAATTAAATGACATTAATGGGCATTAATGGGCTTTGAAACAGGCTTAAAACCCAATTAGCGCAAAAAGGAAGTGCTACTGGAAAAACTCGTGGGGGTCACCAGTAGGCTAGGTCTACCGGTTAGCCGAGGCTACTGGTTGGCAGAGCTACTGGTAGACTGCAACTACCGGTAGACCGAGCTACTGGTAGGCCGAGCTAACGGTAGGCGGCGGCTACCGGTAGGCTGAGCTACCGGTAGGCTGCGGCTACCGGTAGACTGAGCTACCGGTAGGCCGATATACCGGTAGGCTTCAGCTACCGGTAGGCTGAGCTACCGGTAGGCTGCAGAAACTAGTAGGCCGAGCTATCAGTAGGCTACGGCTACCGGTAGACTGAGCTACCGGTAGGCCGAGCTACCGGTAGGCTGCGGCTACCTGTAGACCAAGCTATTGCTAGGCCAAGCTATCGGTAGGCCTGCTACCGGTAGGGTAAGGCTACTGGTAGGCCTACTACCGGTAGGCTATGGCTACCGTTAAGAGTCACCGAGAAGATGGGATGGCCTTCCAGACCACCCAGAATACCCAACATCATATTTTCACCAAGTAATGGACCCCAAAACCTCGGGCCATTACAGGCATGGTAGATGCTGAAATGATAGATCATGGAGATGGTATCTTATGAATTACCATGGAGAGTCCAACACAAACGATGATGGAATTGTAGAATATTCTATGCTACTATGAGGTCCCGACAGTAGATATTCTAACATGGGAAGGGAAATATAGTGGTGGATACATGATGCTCGTTGTTGCAGGTTCAGCTATGTGCGCCATTATGAGAACCAACTACGTGTTCCATAAAAGGTTTAGCTATGTGAATACAATGGAGTGAAATGGTTACATCATCCTTAACCAGAAACATAAATTCATTACTACATAAAAACAGAGGATCCATGTGGAAAATAAAAGTTACTGTAACCATACATATGCCATGAAAATTTTAAGGAGCCACACCACAAAGATATATCTCCAAATCGCTGTATGAGTCCACGCTCAAATATAGAAATACTTGATATTTATGGAGATTAAATTACATGGTTTAAAATAAATTTACTCTAAGGATAAAATAAAATGAAACTTTAACTATAAAGATACACAAGATTCACATGAGGAAAGATGGACTTCTCCCTCTATAGAAAAGAGGCTGCTGCTGCCAAGAGTTGGATCATAGGATTACACAAAGCTGCTAATTCTTTTTTATATTTTCATTTCTTTTTATTTGTGGTAGTTTTTATTATCATTTGCTTTTCTTTAATGTAATTCATGCATTTTTTAATCACATTGAAAACATGGTTTCTTTCACTATGTCTCTTTCCTTCTTTATATCACTCTCATTATCTTCTTCTCAATTCTTCCACCATGACCTCTTTCACTCGAAAATGAGTGACTAACTTGAGGCTTGGCATCGGGAGAGGATACATGTTTCTTGAATCATACTTTTAATTGATAAATGATTTGAATATGTTTATGGTGAATGAAAGTAAAGTGCATGAGTTTAGTGATTTTCCACTATAGAATGAAACTCGATTTCATCTCTAATATTTTATTTAAATATTTTACCTTCCTTCCATTGATCACAATCTCTTCATATGATGGAGTTGAGATATTCAGTGGATGAAATGACATACAATGGAGCTGGGTCCTGGAATATGTCACACTATCTATTGAGGTGTGTTGTCAATCTTGATTATAGGAGGATGTGGAACTGATCTTTCTTAGGCATTCGAGACATGACAAAAAATAAATAAGAGGATAATAATCTAAGACCATGATTTCACAATTGGGTTATCAAACTAAATTTAAAACTATAAATATGAATAATGAAGGATCCTGAATTCAAACCGTTGGTCCATGCACATTCTTCATTCTGTTTTTCATTACATATTATGATAGTTTATAAATGTATTTTCTCTCATCTATTTCCACTATTTTAAGAAAATAATAGAAACACAAAAAAAATTAGTTTTGGGTGAATTTTAATTTTAAAGTGAATAAACTATGAAGCTCCTCAAGTGAGACAACTATAGTTAGCCATTGTGTTTCACTAAGAAATATTAAATAATAGATTTTTCTACACCCAATGACAGGTGTGAAACAAAACATTTCACCATTTATTGTAATTCAAGAGGTTTTTATTTACTTTCTCTATTCACATTGTAAATAATTTTTTCAAAAAAAAAACTTAAAACATTTATTATTTTTTTATGATGTATCAAAACATACCATATTAGTATGTATGGAACAAATACTCAAAGTTGTAGGACTATGATCAAGTGGTTCACAATTATGAGAAATCCCTCCAAAAAATGATTTAAAATCTAACTTATTTGGATGTGATCATGTCAACTAACCAAGAAATATGTGTGATGTTTCAAGAATTGGAAGATATGGTTAATAAAGACCTCATTGAATATCAAAAATTGAAGGCCAAAGAGGAAGCACCACTAGATCTGCTCAATTTTTCTAAATAGTTCCAAGACGTTGAGGCTACAATTGAGGAGTATCCACAACCCAACCATCTTAAGAATCAAATCAAATCCTACCATGAAGATCTAGAGTGGATTCATGATAATGAAGACTTGTCTACTAAGCTATGTGTGGGAGATTAACAAGATCTGGAAAAATTATGGAATGAGTATAAGTTACAACATAATCCTTCCATTACTTACAAAGTAGATGATCCAACACCGTTGAATATATCTCTAGAGGTGTGATAACATGTTATAGACACTTCCTTTTACAAATATTTAGAGGCACAACCCAGAAATTTTACATAATTCTTTAACCTAGTCTGTGACCTAGCTTTTGTTCAAGAGTTACAACCCAAAACAACCTTTTTAGTGGTGGACTAACCAAAACAAACAAGAATTGATTTTTATTTGGAAAATCATAAACTATACATGAAAAATTTACAAACAGATAAAGAAAAGATAAAATGAAGAAAAAAAATTATAGTGAAACGCAATAGAAAGTTCTGATAATGAGGATGATGAGGTTTCATGATCTTGATCACTTTAATAGAATAATATTATATATTTGAAGTCACTTCAAGATATCAGTACGGAAACATAAGTTGATTAAGTTCATCATCAAATTTATAGTAATAAAATGTATGATATGAATATTGTAAATGTTATTATAAAACAAGCTATAAAAAGTTGTTTTATACATTGATCACATATCTAACAGATTAATATGGATTTATTAACACATAGATCACCTTAGAGCATCAAGTGATACAATAATTACATTCCACATGTTAGTGCATAAAAAAAAATATTTCTATAATTACATTTTTTGGAAAAGTCGTTCTCAATACCAAATAACATTCATGCCCATTATTTCTACATAAAATAATGATTTAAAAATGACAATATGATTTGTAGAATAGTAATATATAATACAAATTTATAATTCAAATAAATGTAATATGAATTAAATTGTAGTTTAATGAAATATTAAAAAGGTGAAAAATAGAGTATTGTAACTCTATGTATGCAATTTACTTCATGTGTGTAAAGTAAAGATTTTATATACTGAAAATAATTTTAACACAATATACAATTATATTTTTTTAATAAAAATATAATAAAATAGTTACTAAAAAAATTATTTTAACTATCATACATAAAATAATATGGATTATATTTTTTATAAAAATATTTGAACTAAAAATAGATAGAGATATATGGAGGTAGCATAGTGTTGCTACCACTAACAAGCTACCATGGAGTGAGATACCATCACACACTATGGTGAATGGTACTATCATTGAAGTAGAGGAACGGTAGACAATTGTAATCTACCATTTTAACATGATCTATCATTGCATAATAAACTTCTATTTAAAAAGGCTGGTGATTGCACTGCTACCATGGAGGAGATCCACCTTAAAGAAGTGATCTACTATTGTGGATGGATGAATATAAACCATGTGTTTGACCATTGTGATTGAGCGGATATTCCATTGATGGAAAACTACCATTACTAAAGAAGGAATCATGAAACCACCATGCATCAATGTGCTACCACCATTAGGATAAAATAGAAGCTACCATTTGAAGGATTAGCAGTGAGATACCATTGGGCATAGACAATGCCAAAGTTATTGTTGGATAAACAGTTCCTAGATATCGACCGTTGGATCATTCTACCATGATTCATGAGGCACATCCACAACTTAGGAGATACCACTATGTGGTACTTCCATCATGAATGGAAAATGAAGGTGCTACCGTCTGCTAATTATAATTCTAGGGACTAATGAAACAATATTCTATCTATTTTCCAAATATCTACTAATGAATGAATCTTTCATTGAAGTATACACCACTACAACCAATGTTCATAAAGGACCTCAACCTTAGAGATGTATGAAAAGATTTTCTTGCATGGATTCAGTTCGATCAAACTAGTTTTGATCCTTCGAAAAGATGAGTGGAGATGGACAAATAACCCACTGAAGATCAATATAATGTCATGAAAAAAAAGGTTTAATAATGAGAGGTTGAATATGAATCCCTTTAAATAAGTGAATCATGAGATCCATCCAACATCTCAGATGGATTTGATTAAATGAAAATTCTTATGTCTGAGATTTTAAACATGGAGGAATAATGACCACGTGCTCCTGAGTCCCAAATCAGACTTGCTTGAAGTTGAACCACACTTTATTAAATGATCACTCCTACTGAATACTTGATTCGTCACCAAGGTTGTAACACAGAACACCTACACACATTATATGAGGAGGACCAACCCACTCTCCCCCTGTGTTCCATCGTTCACACCTTTTCCTATAGGTCCATGCATATACACGACCCACCTACCATCATGGCTGGCCCATTCGGGCTGGATCTCCCATGGGGGTTTCCATTAGTCCCCTATGTGGTTGAAGTGATGGCCTATGTGGCTAGACATTTTTTTTAAAAGGATAGAGGCAAAACCTCTTTTATTAGAGAATAAGAAAAGTAACAAAAAAACAAAAAAGGGTATATAAAATGATTATCTTTTAAAAAATTTGAATTTAATAAATGTAAGAAAATAGTGATTTATAAAAACTAAAATATTAAAGTATTAAAACATAGGTTTAAACTCTAAATTAAACACCCCAATCTCCCCAATAAATGATTTGAGAGTAATCATGAAGTTACTGACAAAGTTGGAAGACATGGAAGATGTCTTGGATCTTGTTCAACTTTGGTAGAAGCACTGATCAATACACCACCTCACTAACTTACCCCCAACACCTAAAATGCCTTGATGAATCGTGGATAATGAGTACTTCCTCTACCAAATCACTACAAACCATGATGAGGGGAGAATCTCAAGATCACATGGTGTCCAACATAAAAATCTAGGGGAATTTATCTATGATAAACATAATACTTTTGATGTTCATGCACTACCATCATATGAAATTGGACATTTTGGATCATCTTGATCGTTTTCTATAACACATCATCACCAAGAACTACTAACACTCTAACATATGTCCAATACAACAAAGATCAACATGATCATTTAAACAATGCCTCAAATAGAGACATGCTAATGGATGAGTGATATTTTTTTTTACAAGAACTCAACTAGAGACAGGTTTCTTACCCACAATCTACAAATTAAGTAGATGAAATGTCTCAATATATCCTTTGTTGTCTGGATGCTTCACTCCATCTTCCCTTCAATCTAAGGGTGAAAAGTAGTGTTATGTCCCATCGGGAGCCAAAAGATGATACAATCCCCTCAAGATCTAAAAGGTAAAATGAGTATATAAATGAGATATGATGGTCCTCAATACCCCATGAATACTAACAACATCATCCAAATACCATATTTGTAAAGCATCCATGTCACAAGATTCATGGATCACTAGAAAATAAGTTGACTTCATAAGTAGTTCCACTATCTTGAAAATTGCATCACATCCTCTATAATCTTGGTGTAACCCAATGATGATGTCCATCAATATGTCCTCCAATTTCCACTCGAGGATATCCATGAGCTATAGTAGAACTCTAGAAACATGGTGTTCGACTTTGATCTGCTAACAAACTAGACACTAATCCAAAAACTCTACCATTGACTATTTTATCCCAAACCATCAAAACTGTCTCCTAATGCCACAAAGATACATTCTAGTCACACTAGGATGCACTATTAAGGTTGATTTGTGAATAACATGGAGAAATACCTCACTCATTTCCAATGAAACAAATAACTAACCCTAAAATAAAATTCTATTCTGACCACCCTCTGACCATTCATCTAGAGCATCACCATGGACAAAATGGTCTCACATCACCACTACCTCTAAGTATCATCATAGAGACTCCTCCACTTACAACATCAAGGATGATTACATGGTTATATAATATATAAAATTTTGACCACTACATTTCTCTAAACTAAGATGCGTCACTACAAGATCCTCTATCCCTTTCCAAAAATTCAGGTACTCCAGAACCACATCCCCTTGGGACTTACATATCAGTGAATTGACAATGATATTCTATATTCTTGGCGTATAAGTGATATCAATTTTTTTCATAGAGAATCTCCATAAACCTATGCTAGTATTGATTCAAATACTGCTAAGAGAAGACATATTTCAGGCTCCTGTGATTTGTGAAAAACACAAATCACCCACCAATGTTGTAATTCTTCTATAGATTTAGCGAAAACACAACCACCACCAACTCCATATAATAAGTGGCATAATTATGATCATAAATATGTAAATTTTTAGACCTATGAGATGTTACCACCCTCGGCTACATCAACACACATTCAAAGCCTAGTGGGGTAGCCTCACAACAAATCACAAACATCACACCCTCTTTTGGGAACCAAAACAACCGATCACTAATAAATTTAACTTTTAGGTATCCAAATGCTACCAGGTAAATATCTCTCTACATGAAAGACTAGAAACTCCTAGTAAATACTAAACCTCTAATAATAGTTTGAAAGACCAAGGAAAATTCAAACCTCTAACACATTCTTTGGTGTTTCCCATGAAATAACAACCTTAATATTTGATGAGAACACAACCACACCCCATTGAAACACCACACATATAATTAAATGAATCTCATGCATCAAGAACATGCACTTGGAAAACTTTTATTATGTCTAGTGGTGTAGAAGTACCTCCAAGAAAGCTTTGAGATGGTCGACATGCTCCACCTATGACTTTGAGTATATCAAGATATCATCAATGAACATGGTGTTGAACTGGACTATGAACACATGGAATATAAAATTCATAACCCCCATAAACACAACTGTTGTTTTTGTGACACCGAATGGCATGAATTCATACTCAAAGTTCTTATACATACACATGAAGGAAGTAATCAAGATATCCTTATCTTTCACCCTCATCTGATGAGGGTAATAGTTCTTAACTATCATCTCATTCAACCTATAGTATTCCATGCACAACCTCGTACTACCATCCTCATTCTTGGAAAAAAATGTTGGATCACCCCAAGGGGACACACTAGGTCGGATAAACTCATTTGAATTAGATCATCCACATAAAACCTCTACACACATAGAGCCATATGCACCATTTGATAAGGATCCATTGAAATCAGAGACATACCCAATTATAAGTCACTTCAAAATTTAATGTCTCTTTGAGGAAGTATTGTTATAAAATCATCCAAGAAAACATATAAGAACTCATAAAAAACCTTACAACCTCATTTTACTAAGATTCCACCAATATATCCACTAACTAAGACACAAGATTATCCACTTTCCTTCCACCCATTCGATAACTTCTCTCTCTAATGAACACCACTCAATGGCCCTCCACATCAGATAAGAAAGTTCTATGCTGAAAAAAGTCAACTAGTTCATGATAAAAATATAACCATTATAACATCATATGTCTATATCAGTAGAAAAAAATGAAATCCCCCATTGATATGTGTTTCCCCATCACTAGTATACATCCATTGTACACATCAAACAACGTAGACCAACCTTCTACTAGCATGGATAACATTAGGGGAATGGAATGTATCTCCACATATAGTCCCAAAGAATCTACTAAAGTAGGAGAAACAAAGGAGTGAGGGGATATTGAATCAAACAACACAAAAATATAGGGTGAAGATAAACTACTCATACCTATCACAACCTCTAGACCTGTTGACACTGTCATCTCTATCACATATCTCTGACCACACCCAACTACTATTCCTCTATTCTATCAATCTTCAAGATCATGATAGGGATTATATCCCAGAGTAAAGGAACCATCATGAGGCTTCTAACTACCAACTTTATCTTCCCCCAACTATTGAACAAGTGTTCGCAGCCTCAGCTGGTAAAATAGCCTTAGAGGCAACCACTACTACAATCCGAAAGGGGCCTGACCAACCATCTAAAACTATCCTCCCTGGGCTACCAGACACTGATCCTAATGGTGGACATGTATTATACAATCATATCATGAAAATGGGAAGCCCTTAGTAGGTTCTTGGGATCCTCCAATCCCAAAATATAATGAAAGGATTTTCTATAGTAGGTTCCCCAACAGTCAGTACTCCAACTTCCAAGACATCTGTGTCCAAATTCTTAAAGCTCTTATCTATCTGACATCACATTGGGAACTCTCTCAAGGATCACCTCCCAAAGAAAAAATCATCTTCATAATATATGCTTTCTTTTATACCACCAGATATGTGGGAAGTGTAAATAGGGTGACTTCATACCTGATCGATGGGCTCAAAACCTCCTCCAAACACTATGATATACACTCCTAATGTAGGAAGACATCAAGGAAAAACTATAGGAGGCTGTTGAACCTGATTCCAAGATCCCACACACTTAAGAACCCTTTATAAATATATATAATCTCCTGCCTCTTTATTTCCTTCATCTTAGATGATATGTTTTCCAAATGGAACACCATCTAAAAGTTAACCCATGAAACACGTACCACCTTTAGTTAACCAATATATAACATCCAAAACCGGCGCACAACTCCCCATATCTAACTAAATTCCAATGAAACCCAAAACTCAACCGAATCTCAAATCATAACAAAGGCTATATCAAGCTCATATAACCATCACTTTGTCTCTAGGTTTAAGATTCTCCCTTCATACTTCCCCAATCTCTACCGTTTAAAGGAACACAAGACCCTCTTCTATGCCTCATCCTTATCCATCGATTTGATCTTCCGATGAAAAATTGAATCAGTGTGATGAAACTCTATTTCCTAAGATGTTTGTGGATGATAACCAAGATATATTACTAAAAATCAAGGAGAAACCCTAATCATGGTAACACAAAATATTATTAATTTGTATTTGATTGGTTTATATTAATTTCACAAGATCACCCAATTTAAACTTGAATAAAATACACCATGATACCTTTATGTCTCATATGTCTCTACCCTATAATCATTTCCACCTAACATGGTAGTTAAATAAGTTTAGTTTTCTTTTATTGGATCCTAAGGGGCCATAAAATCCTATGCACTAGCTAGTATCTTTGACTTATGTCAAACACCAAGATCAATTGGAACTCTTTCTCTACCAACCAAAGAAATCCTCATAGTTCCTAACTATAATATTAGTACTATCCCTCAACCAAAACATTTTAAACCACTCTTTCATGACCACATCCCTCCAATGGTAACCTCTTTAGGTGATAATGAATGAAGAGAGATAATAAACCCCGAGTCTATCCTTCAGCATGCCCTGGGTTTACAACTAGAACCAAGAGTATAAAAATATCACATAATAGAGGAATTGACCTCAAGAATAATATGGTTTTGGAAGTATGATAAATTAACCATAGAAAAACTCCATTATAATATTTTAAATAAAACCCAAACCATTCAATAATGCATTACCAATGTCAATAAATGCAATTAAATGTCTCTAAGTCAATACCAAAGACAAGCCTTATGGAATCTAATCAATGATAGCTCCAATACCCAAGCTAGTAATGTCTAGATTGATCCCCAATGTCCTCTTGGAAAACCAAAAATAGTTTATATTTTTAGGACAGTAATAAAATGTATACTTAGAAGGATTATACCCAATGTCTAAAGTGTACATGTGAAAAGAGCATGATAATGAATTAGTGAAAAAATACCAGTACCAACATGCACCTAAATGTGTCAGATAACCTATAATATACTTAACATAGACCGAACACCAAATCATGAATCCATTATAGTAACATAGTATCAATTAATATAAGGAATAGGTTCCCCACAACTGCTTGTCAACTTTTTTTCCACTCTCACACCCCAAACTCAAACCTCCTATGCTCCCATCCATTTTATACATATCTCATCACATGACCATCCATTTCTAATTTGGTTTGGGATGAATCCCTAAATATCCCAACATCCCACAAGATCTACCATCCGATGAAAGTACCAGTAATCATCACATCACAACCTCATCAACTCTCAAACTCATCACATGTCCATGAAAATAAGTTATGATGAACATAAAGAACATCAACCTCATTCCCTCCTCTCACCATGCATGGACCAACCACATGTTACACATATATCATCATTGGGTAATCTGAAAAACCAAACCATATTATTACTATATAATCTCCAACACCAACCAATATCATTTTTGAGTCATCTCCAACATCAAACTGTATCATCATTGCTTAAGGACGAACAATGAAGAGGGGGTAGCCAACTATCTATATCACCAAAAACCTAGATATTAGGGAAAACACCTGGAACCCAAACAATTTGAGTGTTCATAAGGTTATCCATCAATGGTGGGGAAAATATATAAATAACATAAAATACATTATAAATAGATAGAACAAAATATACAACCTATGGATTTACATTAACTACACTAGAATAAACCACATTACTACCCCTACACCTTATGATATCCTCCAAAACTGTTTCCACCACTAAATGAGACACATTAAATAACCATCACAAAACACCACACAATTTCCTTTTTCAATATAATGTCCCACCATTGTTAATATATTAATTAGTTTCTACTAACTCCCATTTACTAATCAATTCAATCACATTTACATAACTGATTAATTTATTGTTCAATTAATTTAATCCGATTACCTCACATCAATTCCAACCCATTCTTATTTAGTACCCACCCATGTGATTTTATTTACAACATTACAATTTATTAAATGGATAACTGAGAAACTAACACAACCACAACACATAACAACTCATCCACCCCACACCATACATCACCACAACACCATGTAAGCCAATCTATATTTCCACAAATGAACCATCTTACCACATCAACCACATATCACAACAACCACACTTTATCCCACATCCCATCCAGTACCAACTAATAATCGTACCAATACTGAATACATTACACATCCCTACTGGTCATCATCATCACTATATAATATCTCACATCACACATGTAAACACATTAAGCACAACCACATAATTAAACACATCCCAACATCCATATTTACCACAATTTATGTTCAACAGAATTCATTAATTTATCGTTTAAATGGGTATTTTCAAAAAAATTCTAGATTTACATGGGAAAAAAATTTATTAACCATATATAAGTGGTTAACCATTTCATTTTGGGTGATATAAACAATCACACAACAAGGGTTCCAAAATCATACCAACTACAATACAAGCAAGACTCCCAACTAACATGTTTTTTAGAAATGAAAAAATGCATGAATAATTTATCATATTAGTAAAAAATGTAAATTTTACTCATTCACATGTGTTTTAGATTATTTCAATTCATTATCTACATTAGGATTTCCCTTACTATCTTTAAAAAACTAACTTGGATCAACTAGACTTGTCACCCAAGAAGATCCACCATAAGGTGAGGTGAAATAAAAAATACAAGAAGCCTCATGCATAACCTAAAAGAGGAAAACTAATAGAGTTCATAGTATAAGAAAGAGTGAATATCTATGATACATAAAATGTCAAGCCCAATGGGATAATTCTGATAGTTAAACAAGATAAGCAATAAGATGTAAATTCATGTGACCTTTCGTCACCACTAAACTGTCCCTCCACGAAAGAGATAGAAACCATGAAATGTTAATGAAATAAAAGACACCCTTATCATTACCTAATTCCTAAAAAACCACATTAATAAAATCTAAAATGAAAAAAATAATGTTTGAGCACAATGAAAAATAATATTTCACTAATGAATCTACAGAGAGTCTAATATAATGAAAATGTTAGTTTTAGCTTTATAAGAAAATCTAGTTTATAATGAATTTTTGAAAGTGAAACCATTTTATAAATCATATTTTGTTTTTTATAAAATAATTTCATATTTAATAAACCAAGAATATTAAATGTATAGTTAATAAATAATGAGTGCATAAGCAAATCCAACTATAGATATATCATAAGATAAGCTAGTGAGAAACCAGCCATAAAATATACCATCATGTATAAAACTAAGAATAAATGAAAAATCACAATATTTAGGATCTAAAATATAGGAATACGTACTCAGATATAAAAATTGAAACACTAATCCATGCATCAGGTGAATCCAATCGACATCGAGTCTTATCATAGTCTCTCGATATCAAAACCTCTAGTGGTATGACACATACTAAAGTTACAAGTCCATTTCCTGACACGCCCAAGGTTCCTAATGTGCCATGTTTTCTAAAAACCATTTAAAATCTATGATCACTATTTATAGAACATTTTAATAGAGAATACGTACAGCTTAGGTTCTTGAAAATCCATTTTAAATCAAAACTACCTTTAAAAGCATTTCATCAAACACATATTATGTACAATTCTATTTTTAAGGAAAAAACACTTAAAAACATAAATATCAGGTAAAACACACACTTTGATATAAAATTAAGCATTTACATAATACATACAAAAGGATTTTTAGAAGAACAATAAGTAAATCATGAATTAAAACCATTTTATAGAGACATACACCTCATGAGTGGAGGAAAATATTCACCTTCAATAATGGAGATTATGAATGAGTATATTGGGTCCTCATGATCCTAGATATATAATAAACAATATCCAAAATATATAAAAACACTTATATCTAGAATCCATATCCAATTCTTGTTCCCATGAGACAGGAGGAGAGGAGACCCAACTTAGATCCTAGAAAAAGGAATAAAAACAGATAAAAAATGGAACATACCTTGAAGATATCCATGGAAAATCAAGTAATTCTATCATGAATCCAAAGGTAGATTCCTATAGAGTATTGTGGGAAAGATTAGATCAATCCCAAAGTATATTAGGGGTGATTAGAGATAACAATGATCATAGTAAAAGTGGCAATTTAAAATCTTTTAGATGTTTGGATCGACGTGCACAATTATGCTGCATTTTTAGAAAAACCATGAACCAACTATTTTTGGACTCTATTCTTTGAAAAATGGGGTGCATAGATTCCTAGATATGAACCAGATGGTTTGGGAAAACCTTTTTCAAGATGTTTAACATTGATGAAAAACCACCCAGACACCCCCATGGGTTCCTAGGTGAGACGCATGATTTTACAAACCATGATCAAATCATGAAAAAATCCCCTAGAACCACATAGAGCCCTACCGCACAGTTAGTACTAACTTTGTACTCTAATCATACACCTAGTTTTTATTCTCCAAAAATTAATTTTTTTCAACATAATCCCAGAAACCTCTAAAATTACCATAAGGATAGATCAAGTTGAAAATAAATCATTCTTGTGACCTATAGGGTGTCACAATTCTCCCCACCAAAAAATATTTCTATCCTCAAAAAGTTCTTAATATTTTTTACTCAGAAAAAGTGAATCCCACTACTGACATACCAATGATTCCTCCTCCCATATCTCATTATTATACATCCCTCAATACCATTTTATAAGAACTAGGTATATTATTTTACCATTCCATACCTTATATCGATGATCCATAATCTTAAATCATTGCTCAACTATATTATCATCGATATCAAGATCAATTTCTTCCCATTTGATCACCTGAGATGGTTCTGGTTGATACCACCTTAGTTACGAAACATGAGACACTTCATGAATCAATTTTATGTGAGAAGGAAATTCCAACTAATATGAAACCTTTACAATTCATTCAACAATATCAAAGGGGACAAAAAACCTTAGTTGAAACATACCCTATTTACCAAACCTATGGTGTACCATGCGAGGTGAAACTCGTAGAAATATCTAATCACCAACCTCAAAATATATCGGTTGATGATGGTAGTATGCATAGGATTTATACAAATTCTATTCTATAACCAATCTCTTCTAGATCAACTGATCCTTTTTCATCATCTCCTAAACAAGTCTCAATCTAACTAATAAACATTCTCTTAACTCATCCTAGCACAAGGGAGATCTTCATGGCTTCCCATTCAATGATTCGAAGGGTACCATTTTAATAACATCTTGATGATTATTGTTCTAGGAAAATTCAACTACAGTAACATTCTTTTCCTAGGTACCACCAAAATCAATTAGACATGCTCAGAGAATATACTCATGAATATGAATAGCTCTCTATATCTGACCATCCATCTAAAGATGATGTATCAAGATGAATTTAAACTAGGAACCCATCAACCCTTGCAAAAAATTTCAAAACCAAGACGTGAATCATGGGTCCCTATCATAAAAAATTGTAGAGGGAACCCCATAAATTCATACAACCTATCAAAGATATAAGTGCTTGAGATTCCTGACCTTCATTATCTCTTTTATAAGGAGGAATTAACCTGATTTTATAAGATGATCTATGAACTCTCAAACCGCATCCTTCCAACTAGGATTCCTTGGTAAACCAACACTGATGTCCATTGAAATCTCATCACACTTATATATCATAATGAGAAAGTATTTCAATAAACTAGATGGTATATAGTGATCCACCTTAATTCTATATTATGTAAAGCATCATGATAAAAATTCTACAATTGATCTACCCATCCTAAACCAAATACTAATGTCTAAGATCATTATACATCTTGGTAGTTCCTGAGTGTATGAAAAAAAATTTATCCACTATCCATCAACTCCTACCTCAAATAAATCATAATGACCAACCTTCTTTAGAAACAAAAAGCACCACTGGGATACTAAGACCAAACTCTTGAGGTCTCCCTCCAATTTATAATTTACTAAAATATTGGAAATCGATGTTTGTTTTCTAATCCCAATGAATTTGACCATAAAATGACACTTCATCCTTTATAGATACCAATAACACCTTTCCACAATCCTCTTCCACTCCCAAGATCATCTCAATGAACAAAATCATCAAATACCATCCCTCTATTAATTCATTCAAGGCTTGAGTTGGTAATTTCCTTCTAAAAGAATCATAAAACACATTCCACTTCCCAAGAGTATAAAAATATAAATATATTATGTTTGGATATACTCAAACCATAATCTCTTTCACAAGTTAATATCCCTTTTAGTGAAAATATAATCCAGGATCTTGTGATCTGAATATACCATAAAACTCTTCCTAAAGAGATATTAATACTATGTTTTGAGTGCATAAATAATTGGTTCCAAATCATGATCATGGGTATGTTAGTTATTCTTATGAGAGAATAATTAGAGAGTTACATAGGCCACCACCCACTTTCCCTACATAAAACACACCCAAAATCCATTCTAGAAGCATCAAAGAAAACATCATAACCCCAACATTGTTCCTAAAGAATTAGAACTGGATCTGAAGTCATCCTTAGCTTTAGTGCCTCAAAAAACCTCTGATATTTTTCATTACACTAAAACATTACACCCTTTAGGTCTAAGTTATCATTGAAGATGGAATATTAGAAAATTACTGAAAAAACACATGTAATAACAATAAAATCCCAATAAACTTATTGTGAACAAATATCTCAAGGTAACATTGTGGTGTTTTTGGGTTGATTGTGTTTTTTGACAAAGAAGGTTTCCATGGAATGTTGTGGAGTTCTAGAGATATTGTTGAAAAGCTATGTTGAAAGAGATTCATGATGAAGGAATGTATTCTCTGGAGGTGGTACAAAAAGTATGTATACATGGTGGTTCCATTTCCCAATGTTTACAAAAGTTTTGGGTCCAAAATATAGAGAATAAAGAAATCCGTTTTTGGAAAAGGATGTTGTGTGCAAGAGTGAAGACATTTTCCAATATTGTGCAGTGTAAAATATGTTTTTACACACCCAGGGGAAATATTATGTGTGAAAAGGAATATGTGTGAGGATATTGTATGTAGGGTCTTCTGGGTCAATAAATAAGAGGATACCCCCTCATTCAGCAACTTAGAAATTAAAGAAATATGAGGCTCTGAATCAAATAAGAGTTGCACGCAAAAGGAGTTGCACGTAAAGGGTGTTGTGTGCAAAAAAAGTTTCTCATAAAAGGGGGTTGCATGCAAAACACAAATGTTGCATGTAAGGTGTTAATGTTTCACACAAGACACTCAAGAGTTTTTTGAAAGATAGAAGTTACCCAGTAAATATTTGGTAAATGGGTATTCATCATGTGAATGAAAGTGGTACATCAATAGAGCATATTCCTATAGCTGAGTATGCATTCATTTGTGATGATGAAGGGACCTATAAGTCCATAAACCATTTGTGGATCCCTTCTAGAGTAGTGAAAAAAGGAAGAGGAAGACACTAATCCTTTTAACTGGCAGTGATCCAGAGAAAGAGACATAGATAATTATCCTTAGAAAAGCAGTGAGCTGACCCTAAACACTGTAAAGGCAGTGATCCTAAGTATAAAAGTGATCTAGCTTGAACCTTGTAATTCGGTAGTGAACCTTAGTGGATTTGGTACATCGGACCATCATCATTTTATATTCCTTGGACATAGCCCAGTGAGGGTGAACCAAGATAATTTTTTTGTCTCATGTATGATTTTAATTCTATTCATACATTACTATGGGAAATAGAGAGAATAATGTTTTGTTTAACAACAAAACAATATCCGAATGGGTAGAATTTTTAGTTTTTCATACCCCGATTCACCCCCTCTTAGGGTGTTTATCCTAATTGGGACAATAATTGGTATCAGAGCGAATGATTTAATGTCAGTGGTTATATCTATGTAGAAGAAATGAAGGTTTTCAATACTAAAGGGATTCTGATCTTTGTTGGAAATAATTTTCAACTATCGAAGAATTAGATGCAACACTACTTCTGATCATTAGGAATGGATTTCTTTACAGCAGCGATGCATGTAATTTTGGCCAATATCGATAGTGGTGCTTTATCAAAAGATGACCTAAGGGAATTTTATATATATTCTAAAGGAATTATTGCTTTTGGGGGAGCTCTATCAAATGAAATATAAACAAAGGTGATGTCATGTAAGTCATCAAATGCTATGTGGGAAAAACTGCTGAATATTTATAAGGGTTGACTCAAAAGTTAGAGAATAAAAGCTGTAGGTTCTATTGAACAAGTATGAGGATATTAGAATGAACTTAAATGATTATATTTATGCATTATTTGACTAGTTGAATAATTTTGTGGAATACATACGTGGTATCAAAGAAATTATTAAATATATAAAGATTGTTAAGCACATCCTGAGAAAACTACCACCTCAATTTAGTTCAAAAGTTTCTTTATTGTAATATAATGATATGAAGGAGATGACATTGGATATATTTCACAATAATATTGTTTCATATGAGATGAGAAATGATGATAATGAATATGTGGAAAAAGGTAAGTCCAAAGAAGTGTCATTCAAGGTAATGAAGAAGATCACAATTGAATTTGGTCAGGAAGATGAAGAGATGGATGAGGTGATTTCATCACATTCCTCAAATCTCCTAAGAGGAAAAGGAATGTTCAAAAGAAAACTACCTCTTGAATGATTTTGATGTGGAAAGGTTGTAAATATTATGGGAAGGTTCCCAAATAAGTTTTAAAAATAAGAATATTATGATGTTGATATTTTGATGAAGAAGTCTTCAGCCTACATGAATGGAAAGAAAAATTTTAAGATTTTTTTTCAGAAAGAAGAGTTTTCTTTCAAAAGAAGATGACATTTCAGAAGAATCTGAGGTATAAGATTTGGAAGAATGAAAGGACCATGAATGGAATTATAAGGTGGAATTTGTCAAAAATTCCAAAAAAATATAATAAAGTGACAATGATGAGGGATAAGTATATGGAATATTTGACATTCAAGTCAAATTTGAAGCTGCACTTGAGGAAATAGATGTTTGGAGAGAAAAAAGAAGAAATCCAACAAAGTGGTTTGAAATTCTAAGAATTATATGTAGTAATAGGAAGGAGAGAATTTTGATATAAATGATGAAATTTAAAAACTAAAGTATTCAATTCTAGAGAGCTTAGAAAAGTTTATTGAGTACAGGATTAATATTGAAGAACGGAAAAGAGAAATCAATTGTTTGACTAACATTGGAAAAGATCAAATAAAACATATTGAAGAACTTGAAGATGAATTTTTTGGCCTGAGATGAAGTGTTAAGGATTAGAAAAAACTCTTAACTCTCGATATTACATTGATAAAGAAGATCATTTAGGAAAGAAGGAAGATTTAGGTGGAGCATATAGGTGCATCAGAACAAAAAAACAATTAAATCCAAATGATAAGGCTTGTATGAGGCTTGATAAAAAATAGAAAGTAGTAATGGTTAAAGTCAAACCACAATCACCTACTCTAAGATTGAAGATTGATTTTATAATAAATCAGAACCATAAGATTTAGAGAACCCAAGGGAGAACTAGCAATGTAGTATATCCATATAGGAATTCACCCCGCATGTGATGTTATTATTGTGGAATGATGGGACACTCATAAAAAGTTTGTTCTATATCCAAGAGGTACTAATGGGAACCATACCAAAAGAGGAATCCACACAGAACTCAATATTCTAGAATATCATTTGACGGTCATTATTTTAGGTATGGAGGATTCAAGAACATGGAAAGATACCACTCATCAACAATGCAGATAAATGTTATGAAGAAAAATGAATGTGTTCATAAGAAGAAATTCAATGTATCATCAAATGAAACGAAAATCAAAAATTGATTTGCAAGATTGAAAGATAAAGACGATCTATCATACACCAAGGAAGACAAATATTATCAATCCAAACGAGGTATGAAGTAAAAAACATGGATCAAAATGAAAATATTGGAGAAAGAAGTGGTTGTAGATATCACTTTTAAAGCATCCGATTGCACTAGAATATGGATTATTGATAGTGGATTCACTTCTCATATGATAGGAAAGAAGGATCTAGTGACTGAAATCAAGTATGATATTTAAGGTATCGTAAGATTTAGTAATGATGATGTCCTAATGATTATTGTCTTGGGAAAAGTGAAGTTTTGGGGAAAATACATGACACCTGAATATTTCTTGGTTGTTGAAGTTCTCAGTCACAACTTGATAAGTGTAAGTCAACTTTGTGACTCAGGACATGCCATATTATTTTTAAATAAATTATGTATCATTATAGAAAAATATGGTGTAGTTATTTTTCATGGAGATATTAAAACTGGAAATATCTACCTTGTAAGTGGAGAAGACACGTGATTTCCATCCAAGGAAGAAGAAAACAAGTTATGGAATAAAAATCTTAGTCACTTGATCCAAACTTCCTTAGAAGATCTAGTGAAATGTGATTCTTATCAAGGCCTCCCTATATTATCATGTGATTGTACTCATACGTTCAATGATTGTTAATAAGGTAAGATCATTCAAAATATATATAAGACGAAAGAGAAAAGGTAAACAAAATTGCTTGATTTAGTGCATATTGATGTGTGAGGATCTATTTCACCAAGATCCATTGATGGAGGAGATATTATGTTCTATTCAAAGATTACTTTAGAAGAATGGAATTGTTTTTAATCATCACCCACAAATATGATGTGTTCAATTACATAACAACTTATCAAAGTGAAGTTGAAAAGATGTCTGGTAAAATAATTCATAAGATACAAAAGATAAGAAAATAGAGTTTTAAAATATCCAAGTGGAGGATTATCTCGAGAAACATGGGATAAGGCACCAAGTTTCAGTAGTAAGAACTCCACAAAAGAGTGGAGTAGTTGATAGAAGAAACTGAATTATCAAAAAAAATGGATAGAAAAATTCCCATTGAGAAAGACCTTATAGATAAGTTTTGGAAAGAAGTGATTAAACCAGTATACACATAAAATAGATATTTATTGTGTCCAAAATAAGTGAATACTTCACATGAGATATGATATGGAATGAATCCAATGTTGAAGTACTTTCGAGTCTTCAGATGTAACTGTTTCATTATAAATAAGGAGAAACATGGGAAGTTTGAATCCTAAGGATATGAAAGGATATTTATTGGATACTAAAAAAAAAAGAATATAAATACTTCAATAAGCATATGGGAAATGTTAGTGAAATCCATGATGTAACTATAGTAGAAAATGACTAGAATCTTCAACAAATGCATGACCACTATTTGGAGGATAGTGATGAAGAGATAAGTATATTAGGGGATGTTCTAGTTCCAGATGATAATTCAGAAGAATATTTAGATAATTAAAAGGATAATCAAAATTAAGCATCCACACAAATACTCAGGAGAAAAACTGAAATTTATAGACATAACATAATTTGTGACCAGACAGTGCCAGTGTAGACAAGAAGGATGAAGAATATACAACAAGCATTTTACTTATCATAGGTAGAGCCTAAATGTTTTAATGAAGTAGCTAGATATTTGGATTGAGTTTAGGATATGAATGAAGAGATTGACCAAATTGAGAAGAACCAGACATCAGAGATTGTTTCGAGACCAATATACAATAATATAATTGGGACTAAATGGGTATTTCACAATAAGATAAATGAATATGGTGTTTTTATTTGAAATATAGCATGATTAGTGTGAAAAGGATACTCCAAGATAGAGAGTATCGATGTTAATGAAACATTTTCACCTATTTCATGGATAGAGAGAATCTGATTATTTTTTTCCATAATAGTGAAAATAAATTTTAAATTTTTCTAGATAGATGTTAAATTAGCATTTCTAAATGGGGTTTTGAAAGAATAAGTTCATATTGATCATATGGATGGTTTTGTCACCCATGAAGATGAGAAAAATGTTTTCTGGCTGAGAAAGTCACTTTATGGGTTGAAGCAGGCACCAAGAGCATGGTTTTCAAGGTTAGATCAAATTTTGAAAAAGCTTGGTTTGAAGCATAGTGGAGTTGATTAAAATATATATTTAAACAATGATAGTAATCAAAGTATTATAGTGTTGGTGTATGTCAATGAAATAATATTCATTGGATTATATTAACCTTAGTGCACCCATTTTTTCAAATTCATGAAAAGTGAATTTGAAATATAATTGATCGGTGAAATGAAATTCTTCCTTGGTTTACAGGTGACATAAGGAAAGTATGGAACATTCATTTATCAATCTAAATATGAAAAGGATATTTTGTGAAGATTTTGAATGGATAATTCCAAGTAGATGATGAATTCAGTGGTTTCCTAGATGAAACTTTCATAAGATGATAAAGACAAACAAGTTAATGTCATAAAATACAGGCAGATCATCAGAATCCTGTTGTACTTAACAGTGACTAGACAAAATATTGTTCTTTCCACATGTCAAGTAGCACGATATCAAAGTAATTAAAAGGAATACAACTTAATTTTATTAAAAATAATACTTCAATATATCATGGGCATGATGGATTTCAGTTTTATGTATAATAATAAATCTTAGAAAGAGATATTGGGCTATACAGATGCAGATCGTGTCGGTTCAGTGGATGATGGAAAGTAAACATCAAGAGGTAAATTATATCTTGGTTGTTTGTGTATTTCTTGGCTAATAAAGAAACAAGATTGAATTTCATTGAGAAATGTATAATCTAAATATATTGCAGCTACTCAAGAATGAACACAATTATTGTAGATGAAGAAACAACTTCATGATATGGGAATTATAGTGAAGTCTCTGATCGGAATCCATTTTGATAATTCAAGTGTTATAAATCTTAGAAAAATATAGCTCATCACTTGAGTACAAATCACATTAAAATCAAGTATCATTTAATGAAGGAGAATGTAGATCAAGGGTTTTTGAAGCTAGAGTATATTCCTATATAACTAAAGGTTGAAAACATTTTTGACAAAGGCCTTACCCAAACAAGGATTTTAAAGGCATCAATTGGATTTGGGAGTTCAGTCGACTCTCTATACTTGAAAAATTGTGGATGTGAGGCCCCCTATCCATAGGGTATGGTGTGTTTTTCCTGAATGTTCTGATATGTGTTCTTTACACTATTCCAGACAACAAATAAGTGGCCTTTGGGTTAATTGACAAAGGGGGGGGGGGAATTGTGGATGTCAAAAGGGATAAAATGTATTAATCAAGATAGGGGGAGAAGCTGATTGGTGGAGCAATGATATAGGAGGAGTTTTAAATATAATTATTCTAAATGTGATTGATCAAAGGATATATATCACGATATATGGAGTTCATGATGAAATTAGTTGAGTGGTTTTGGAATGGAGTGTTTTGTTGATGAACTTTTCATGGTACTCTTGCTTCTCACACCGAGCATGGATCATGTGGTCCTAGAATGTGGGTTGAGTAATTCTTTTATAGCTATCTAAATTTCAAGATGTTAATGGTGGTAGAATATGGATGAAGCTTTAATGAGGTTTCAAAATTTGAAGAGTTCTCAATAAACCCAAAGGGGGAGATTTTTGGGAAAAAATTCCTCAAGGTAACCTTGCAGTGTTTTTGGGTTGATTGTGTTTGTTGAAAAAGAAGGTTTCCATTGAATATTGTGGATTTCTAGAGATATTGTTGACAAGCTATGTTGACAAAGATCAAAGATGAAGGAATGGATGCTCAAGATGTGGTAAAAAATTATGTATACAAGGTGTCACCATTTCTTAGTGTTTTCTAAATTTTGGGTCCAAAATTTAGAGGATAAAGAAAGGTGGTTTTTGGAATGGATGTTGTGTACATGAGTGGAAGAATTTTCTAATGTTTCAAACAAGTGAATATTCAAGATCAGCATAATAAAGATGAAGTGAATGGCGTAGAAGATTCTTACACACCCAATGCAATGTCAAATACGGTTTTACGCACTCGGGGGAAATCATATGTGTGTAAAGGAAGAGGTGTGAGGATCTTGTGTGTAGGGTTAGTTAGGTCTATAAATAAGTGTCTACCCCCTCATTTATTGGCTCAACCCTTAGATAAATATGAGGCTCTAAATCACGTAAAAGTTTCATGAAAAAAGAGTTACGCATAAAGGGTGTTGGATGCAAAAAGAGTTTCACATAAAGGGTGTTGTTTGAAAGGAACAAATGTTATGTGAAAGGTGTTAATGTTGCACAAAAGACACTCAAAAGTTGTAAAAAAATATAGATGTTTCCCAATAACTCTATGGTAAAGGGTTATTCATCAAGTGGATGAAAGTGGGACATCAATAGAGCAAGTATCTACAGTTAAGAATGCATCTATTAGTGATAATGAAGAGAACTACAAGGGCATAAACTATGTGTGGATATCTTCTAGAGTAGTGAGCAAAGGAAGAGGGAGATGATGATCCTTTACACTAGTAGTGAGATGATAGAGAGATATAGGGAGTGACCCTTAAAAAAGTAGTGAGTTGACCCTAAACATTGTAAAGGTAGTGATCCTGGGCATAGAAGTGGTCTAGCCTGAACCTTGTAATTTAGCAGTGAGCCTTAGTGGATTTGATACATCGGCACATCGATATTGTATTCTCCTTAGACATAGCCCAGTGAGGGTGATCCAAGTAAAATTGTTGTGTCTCATGCATGATTTCAATTATATTTGTAAAATTATAAGATAAAGAGAGAGAAAAGTTTTTGTTTAGTAATGAAACAATATCCTAAGGGGCCAAAGTTTTAATATATCATACCCTTATTCACCCACCCTCTCATAGTATTTAACCTAATTAGTCCAAAAAAACTATAAATCTCAATCAAATTCATAGGTTTCTATAGCATCCCACCTTTTCATCACATAAACTTTCATTACATTTTACAAAACCGAGGATCTTTAAGGTTTAGTGTCTTGGAAACCAGGAACATAATAAATGAAAGAAAAAAAAACATTCTTCTTAAACACTTGAAAGGATTCTCCTCAAGTTCATCCTAGGTTCATTACTGCATCTCATAACCTGGGAACACACATCAAAATAAAGGGTGAGCAGAAGGCCCAGTAAGGGAAACAAGAGGAACATTTTACATGTGAGCTTGATATACTTCAATAATGACATGAAAAGAACTTTAAGGCATGAGAAAGAAATCATGAGGCATTTCATAATAAAAACAACATTTTTCATAACTTGAATATGTGGCTACATCATTTAACATAGACAATCATGAACATATCACCAAGGTCCATCCCCAAGGTGTCATTTGAAAATTACCAAGGTTATTCACCAAGGTATCGTGAAAATTGTAATCTCTAGTGGTTACATCATTACCCAATGCATTGGAGCGCTATCAGGGCGCACCCTTAAATTTGCCTTTATTATCATGTGAGCCACATATATCATCATCAAAAATTTCATAAATAACCCACATAGCATAAAATAAATGGGTTTCATTTCATAATCACAACGTTTTAAAAACTGCTTTAAATACGTGATCTTTACGTCACTTTAAACCCACGGAAAGGGAAAGAGGGTTTCATGTATGTAAATCCCAGAATTTAAAATAGAACATTTTGATATATATGTGAATACCCCTGTATAAATAAGATCCTTGAGTATTCACTTTATAACATAAAATAATTTTTAGAAAAGAGAGAGAGACACTTTGCGACGAAAATTCTGCAGCATAACGACTATGTTACAAGGTTTTAGAAAACATTGAGAAGAGAGGGGACATGGGTCAAACATTCATAAATGACCCATAAAACAGTAGAGGGACAAAATATAAGGGATTTAAGAACATGGTACTGAAATTTGAAAATGTACCATATGAAATGAAGAACATGAAAGGAAGAAAAAAAAAACAAGATTTCTCTTGTGAAAATTCGGCAGCCTAACGGCGTCACTTAAACTTCAACAAAATTGAATTGACAAGGTCAAATAGGGTCTCTCATCATATGAACATAAGAGTCCAGTGTGATAGATATAGAGATCATACCCCAACATAATAGAAAGGAACTTTAAAGAATTGACATGAAAGTAGAACTTCAAAACGAGAAGGGTGAAGAACCACTTAAAAATTCGGCAGCCTAACGGCGCCACTTAAAACTTCAAAATACTGAATTGAAGAGATCAAATGGGGTCTCTCATCATATGAACATAAGAGTCCAGTATGATATATATAGAGATCATACCCCAACATAATAGAAAGGAATTTGAAAGAATTGACATGAAAGTAGAACTTCAAAACGAGAAGGGTGAAGAACCACTTAAAAATTCGGCAGCCTAACGGCGCCACTTAAAACTTCAAAATACTGAATTGAAGAGATCAAATGGGGTCTCTCATCATATGATCATAAAAGATCAGTATGATAAATATAGAGATCATACCCCAACATAATTAAAATGAACTTGAAAGACTTGACATGAAAGTAGAACTTTGAAAAAGAGAAAGGTGAATGAATCCCTTGAAAATCCGGCAGCCTAACGGCGCCAATTAAACATTCTTAAAATGAAATGATGAGAGTAAGAGGGGGTCTTTCATCATATGAACATAAAAAGGGAAGTAATAGGAGTATAAAAGAACATCCTCCAAAATAAGAACATGGATCATAAAAGGAATGACATAAAAGAGATCACTTGAAAAGAAAGAGAGGGGTCAGATCCCTTACCTTAAAATGTAACTCTTAAACCTCAAAGGTTGGGAACTTGAGGGCTTGGGGGCACCTTGGGAGGACTCCTTGGGAGGTAATGAGACCAGAACTTCGTTGGGGAAGAGTGGGGAGTCTAATTTATGAGAGGAGGGCTTGGTATTTATAGGGAAAGTGAGGGGACAAGACATTAATGGCCAAGGGACACCTCACATGTGCTTTTCTCAAACCCATGTGCTCTCCCATGGCATTTATCATGGAGTTAGGCCACATGGGGCCCCCAAAACAATAATTCATCACCCTTGGCCGGCCAACCCTCAAAAGATATCATGACATCATCATGACACCATTATGATGTCATTAAACATACCGAAACCCTAAAACTGTATTTTTACTATTCACTAAAAATTCAACCTTCTCAGAATAACCCCAAAATTTCACCTTAACCAAATATCAATGCTCTGATTTCAAAAATGAAATCCATTTTATAAAAATAATTTTCTAAATATTTTTAATTTAATTTTAAAATAAAAACACTATTCATCAAAAATTCACATTTTTCAGAAAAATCCCCAAAAATTACCATAACATAATATCGATGCTCTGAGTTCAAAAATGAAGTCATTTTTATAAAAATAATTTTCTAATTATTTTTAATTAAATTTTTAATTAAAAAACACTATTCACCCCGAAAAAACTAATACTTGAATAATAATTAATGAAACCGTTATTTAACTATTTTATTGAATCACATTACTTAATCAAGGTGCCTAGATTATTTTAAAACTTTCTTTAAGTGAGATTACTAATCCATTTGGTCATATTACTAATCCTAATCATAAAATCACTATTCATAATTTACTATTCATCAAAAATCAAGTTGATCTTATTAGACTCTAAATTTCGTACTGAACATAATTGTAGAAGACCATTTTTCGAAAATCATTACACATTTTTAATTATTTAAGGTTTACACAACCATTTTTAAAATATCCTTTTTCTAAAATTCATCAAAAATATGCATACAATATTTATCCGGTCATTTGAAAATTCATAAACATCATCATAAGAAGAAATCCAAATTTTTATTTAAAAAAAAGATTACACAAGGCAATTACGGTCTCGTTACATAACCCCTTATAATACCAGCATAGGACCTAAGAGTAAGGTGTGCTAGGGTGATAGAATTTTGGGGCGGCTCAGTCAACATTGCCCGAGTAGTAATTTCTATCAGTTTGAACTTCTCGCGAAGGCGATTCCGTTCTAGCTTCACATGATGAAGTTCGGCTTGGATTTGGTCCAGAGCAAAGCCCAATGGTGCTACCTCTTTCCCAATCTCTGTTAGATGGGCTTCGATTGGCCCAAGGCTACTAGGTGTGGCCATCAAATCTTCTTTCTATAATAATTAACCAGGATTACTTAAATTTAGAGACAATAATAAAAACATTTTGTTCACGGTGGTCATATTGACCGATGGTCATATAACACTCAAAAACCAATGGTCTCATTTTATTTATAATCATGTTTATCAAATAAAATATATTTTTTTTAGTATAAAAAATAACACATGAAATTAGGAAACAAGATTTATTCAAAATTTCGGGTCGTTACAATCTTCCCCCCTTAAGAAATTGCGTCCTCGCAATTTTTTTAAATTGGGTTTTGAAATTTCATTGAAAGTCCCACATCGGAAAAAGAGTCAGTAACACCATTACTTTAAAAGAAAGAAAAGGAAGTACAAAGGCCACCCGAGTTAACCCACACTCGGGTTCCATGTAGGAAAACATGGACATGGAGGAAAAAAACAAAGGGTCAGTTCTGAGAGAGAGTGATAGAGAACATGATTAGGAGAAAGTTAACCATGAGAAAATCCCAAACTTATGATGTGTGTAAACGGTCTTTGATTACCTAGTAGGAAACGTAAACCAACAACATTTTTGTTTTACGTTTCTTTTCATAATTTTGAGGATTTCATTTACTACATAGAACAAAAACATAAGAAAATATATCTACCTTCATGTAGAGTTTCACCCTTTAATAAGTTTTTACCAAAACTAATCCTTTCCCCCAAACGATGAGCATTCAAAACTACTTGGTCTCATCAAAACACAAGAATCATCTTCTAGAGAATCACATAATCCATAAAAGATTAACTATCTATTTCTTCTATCTTTAAACATTATCCCAAAACAGAAAGGGTAAGGTTAAACAACTCTTCAAAAAGGAAGAATCCCATAGGAATGGAAACTAATTTTAAATCTTCAATGTTCCATGGTAATACCCAAAGTTCATCATAGACCATTCCATAAATAAAAGTCCTTAAAATTCCTCGAAATAAACCAAACTAAGATTGAAACCCAAATACAAGAAGGACTTGATAACATAGTCTTCCAAAATAAACTTCATTGTTCATCTCCAAACAACATCAACCACTCCTAACATCTTATAACAAAAATAGCTAACCTAAACATATTTTACCCAAGATAGTTTAATCATTCCCGTAAGTAACCTAAATTACTATAAGTCCAACTTAAATTCATTGATAAATCAAAATATAAATCAACCTTACTCCTCAATGAAAATACCGTAGTAATCTATTTACCTTGATCATATATGGTCCTCAAAATAGTGAACGTCTTCCAAAATAATAATCATCTTTTAATCCCCTAATCATCTCGGTCGTATTAATACGGCAATCATAGCATTTCCTATCACATTGGTTGTTGGGACATGTTCTTCCATTTCCCGCCATTAACTAAGAAAAGAAGCTATAATTAGGGGCTTAAATACATAGCCAATAATCATGAAAAGAAACTTAAAGCATCTAAGGATAACATGTAGAAGTAAAGTATACCCTAACTTGTGATCCCCTAGGTTCCCTTCTAGGTTATCCATGATCATATAATCTTATGTAAATCTTTATTTTATTTTATCTTTGTTCCTTTAACAATGGTTCATACTAAGCTTATGAATTTACCAAAGCATATCCCCCGGGAGTGTCGTAACCAAGAGTGCAGCAAGGCCCGTTGTCGTGTACCAGTTCCCGTTCGAGTCTAGCTCAAAGCGGTGTTTTCGGGTTTTACCCCTATGTACATCTGTGCCAGAGCCACCTCTACCTGCTCGTATCCAGACAGGGATGTATTTGCTTGGAAACCCCTTACTCAATACTCACCAAAATACCAGGAAGATTTCCTATATTAAACTTTTCTATAGGGTTCCTCCTAGAGTTTTCATATCCTAATTTCCACAAATAACTAAACCATCCTTTGATACCAACTATAGCATCCCACCTTTTCATCACATAAACTTTCATTACATTTTACAAAACCGAGGATCTTTAAGGTTTAGTGTCTTGGAAACCAGGAACATAATAAATGAAAGAAAAAAAAAACATTCTTCTTAAACACTTGAAAGGATTCTCCTCAAGTTCATCCTAGGTTCATTACTGCATCTCATAACCTGGGAACACACATCAAAATAAAGGGTGAGCAGAAGGCCCAGTAAGGGAAACAAGAGGAACATTTTACATGTGAGCTTGATATACTTCAATAATGACATGAAAAGAACTTTAAGGCATGAGAAAGAAATCATGAGGCATTTCATAATAAAAACAACATTTTTCATAACTTGAATATGTGGCTACATCATTTAACATAGACAATCATGAACATATCACCAAGGTCCATCCCCAAGGTGTCATTTGAAAATTACCAAGGTTATTCACCAAGGTATCGTGAAAATTGTAATCTCTAGTGGTTACATCATTACCCAATGCATTGGAGCGCTATCAGGGCGCACCCTTAAATTTGCCTTTATTATCATGTGAGCCACATATATCATCATCAAAAATTTCATAAATAACCCACATAGCATAAAATAAATGGGTTTCATTTCATAATCACAACGTTTTAAAAACTGCTTTAAATACGTGATCTTTACGTCACTTTAAACCCACGGAAAGGGAAAGAGGGTTTCATGTATGTAAATCCCAGAATTTAAAATAGAACATTTTGATATATATGTGAATACCCCTGTATAAATAAGATCCTTGAGTATTCACTTTATAACATAAAATAATTTTTAGAAAAGAGAGAGAGACACTTTGCGACGAAAATTCTGCAGCATAACGACTATGTTACAAGGTTTTAGAAAACATTGAGAAGAGAGGGGACATGGGTCAAACATTCATAAATGACCCATAAAACAGTAGAGGGACAAAATATAAGGGATTTAAGAACATGGTACTGAAATTTGAAAATGTACCATATGAAATGAAGAACATGAAAGGAAGAAAAAAAAACAAGATTTCTCTTGTGAAAATTCGGCAGCCTAACGGCGTCACTTAAACTTCAACAAAATTGAATTGACAAGGTCAAATAGGGTCTCTCATCATATGAACATAAGAGTCCAGTGTGATAGATATAGAGATAATACCCCAACATAATAGAAAGGAACTTGAAAGAATTGACATGAAAGTAGAACTTCAAAACGAGAAGGGTGAAGAACCACTTAAAAATTCGGCAGCCTAACGGCGCCACTTAAAACTTCAAAATACTGAATTGAAGAGATCAAATGGGGTCTCTCATCATATGAACATAAGAGTCCAGTATGATATATATAGAGATCATACCCCAACATAATAGAAAGGAATTTGAAAGAATTGACATGAAAGTAGAACTTCAAAACGAGAAGGGTGAAGAACCACTTAAAAATTCGGCAGCCTAACAGCGCCACTTAAAACTTCAAAATACTGAATTGAAGAGATCAAATGGGGTCTCTCATCATATGATCATAAAAGATCAGTATGATAAATATAGAGATCATACCCCAACATAATTAAAATGAACTTGAAAGACTTGACATGAAAGTAGAACTTTGAAAAAGAGAAAGGTGAATGAATCCCTTGAAAATCCGGCAGCCTAACGGCGCCAATTAAACATTCTTAAAATGAAATGATGAGAGTAAGAGGGGGTCTTTCATCATATGAACATAAAAAGGGAAGTAATAGGAGTATAAAAGAACATCCTCCAAAATAAGAACATGGATCATAAAAGGAATGACATAAAAGAGATCACTTGAAAAGAAAGAGAGGGGTCAGATCCCTTACCTTAAAATGTAACTCTTAAACCTCAAAGGTTGGGAACTTGAGGGCTTGGGGGCACCTTGGGAGGACTCCTTGGGAGGTAATGAGACCAGAACTTCGTTGGGGAAGAGTGGGGAGTCTAATTGATGAGAGGAGGGCTTGGTATTTATAGGGAAAGTGAGGGGACAAGACATTAATGGCCAAGGGACACCTCACATGTGCTTTTCTCAAACCCATGTGCTCTCCCATGGCATTTATCATGGAGTTAGGCCACATGGGGCCCCCAAAACAATAATTCATCACCCTTGGCCGGCCAACCCTCAAAAGATATCATGACATCATCATGACACCATTATGATGTCATTAAACATACCGAAACCCTAAAACTGTATTTTTACTATTCACTAAAAATTCAACCTTCTCAGAATAACCCCAAAATTTCACCTTAACCAAATATCAATGCTCTGATTTCAAAAATGAAATCCATTTTATAAAAATAATTTTCTAAATATTTTTAATTTAATTTTAAAATAAAACACTATTCATCAAAAATTCACATTTTTCAGAAAAATCCCCAAAAATTACCATAACATAATATCGATGCTCTGAGTTCAAAAATGAAGTCATTTTTATAAAAATAATTTTCTAATTATTTTTAATTAAATTTTTAATTAAAAAACACTATTCACCCCGAAAAAACTAATACTTGAATAATAATTAATGAAACCGTTATTTAACTATTTTATTGAATCACATTACTTAATCAAGGTGCCTAGATTATTTTAAAACTTTCTTTAAGTGAGATTACTAATCCATTTGGTCATATTACTAATCCTAATCATAAAATCACTATTCATAATTTACTATTCATCAAAAATCAAGTTGATCTTATTAGACTCTAAATTTCGTACTGAACATAATTGTAGAAGACCATTTTTCGAAAATCATTACACATTTTTAATTATTTAAGGTTTACACAACCATTTTTAAAATATCCTTTTTCTAAAATTCATCAAAAATATGCATACAATATTTATCCGGTCATTTGAAAATTCATAAACATCATCATAAGAAGAAATCCAAATTTTTATTTAAAAAAAAGATTACACAAGGCAATTACGGTCTCGTTACATAACCCCTTATAATACCAGCATAGGACCTAAGAGTAAGGTGTGCTAGGGTGATAGAATTTTGGGGCGGCTCAGTCAACATTGCCCGAGTAGTAATTTCTATCAGTTTGAACTTCTCGCGAAGGCGATTCCATTCTAGCTTCACATGATGAAGTTCGGCTTGGATTTGGTCCAGAGCAAAGCCCAATGGTGCTACCTCTTTCCCAATCTCTGTTAGATGGGCTTCGATTGGCCCAAGGCTACTAGGTGTGGCCATCAAATCTTCTTTCTATAATAATTAACCAGGATTACTTAAATTTAGAGACAATAATAAAAACATTTTGTTCACGGTGGTCATATTGACCGATGGTCATATAACACTCAAAAACCAATGGTCTCATTTTATTTATAATCATGTTTATCAAATAAAATATTTTTTTTTTAGTATAAAAAATAACACATGAAATTAGGAAACAAGATTTATTCAAAATTTCGGGTCGTTACAGTTTCTCCCCTAATATTTCCTCATGATTTTTTGGATCCATTTAGTTTCCCCTATTAGATATAACATTCCCAATAAAATCCACTTCCTAGATCCATAATTCACACTTGGTGTTCTTAACATACAAGTGATGTTCTCTCAAGATTCCCAGTATGATTTCCAAATGATCCTGATGCTCTTCATCTAACTTGGATTACAAAAAATTATCATCCAAAAACATGACTATGAAATATTCAAATAATCTATGAAGTATTTTGTTCATCAATTCCATGAATATTATATGACCATTAGTGAGACAAAATGGCCAGACTAAAAAATCAAAACATCCATACCGAGTCTTGAATACTATTATAGGTATATCATTTTCTTGAACTCTCTACTAATGGCACCCTAACTAGAGGTAAATCTTATAAAAACAATGAGTCCCTCTTAGTTGATCAAAGAGATCATCAATTCATGGAAATGGATACTTGTTCTTAATGGTCACAAGATTTAACTTTTGGTAATCAATACAAATCTTGAGGCTCCCATATTACTTCTTAGATATGTGGATAGGAGAAAACTATGTCGACATGCTAGGACAAATAAATGATTTAGCCTTATGGTTTGAAATATGGATATTAAGTTCCATCAACTCAGCAGGTTCCATGAAATATGATGGTATAGAAATGGGAACTATATGAGAGAGAATATAAATAGTAATCTTTAACTCTCTCTACAGTGGTAACATAAATAAATAATTGGGAAAGAACTATGGGTATGTAATCACTGCTTCAGGACGTGGACTACTCAAGTGAGAGTCAATGAAATCAAGGAAAATATCTGATATCTAGCATGATATTACTCTAACATAAGGAAAAATAGTCCCGGCTCTCCTATATCTAGAATCCCAATCACCCTGATGACATGATAAAATCCATAAATAGATAGAAACTAGACTCTATGATGATAAAAAAACAATCTATACTATAACACTGATCATCCAATCCATGCTAATAATTGGTAAAATATATCAAAATAAAACACTAAGAAATCCCACACCACATAAATGTTGGATATCTTCAACCAACACATAGGGAATTTAAAACCTTTCTTGAAACTAATTCCAAAGTTTTTGGAAGATGAAAAAGAATGAAATAATCGCTAAATGAAAGCCTAACACATTAATTAACATTGATGATATAAAATAATGAGTAGCACCTACATCAAATAATGCTCACACCATAGTGGATGATATAAAAACTGTAGCTCTAATAGTAGCCTATCATGCTTCATATTCCTATGACATATAAACCTCTTTATAAAGACATCTAGTATAAGATCCTCCCCTAAGATTTATTTTCCTTATGAAAATATCCTTTGTAATAAGAATAAGATCCACCACCCTTATTAGTATCATAATGATCATAAGAACTCTTGGTGAGAGTGGATCCAACCTTACCACCTTTGGAAAAACTTAAAAAAACATGAGATGACCAGATTTTATAAAATGATAACATGTTTGGGGTGATTCTATACAATTAGGCTTGTTATGACCAGTCCTTCTTCAATGATACTAAACAACCTACTATTTTCCTAATGGATCCCCTAAAACTAGTCCCAAAGAAAACTGATCACCTTCGAGCTTCCTTTTATTTCCATAAGACACACCCTGGATGAACGCTACAACAATTGAAGCTCCACCTAGAATCATGTTCCTAGCTATTTCAACCTTATCCATACACACTATATAAACTACCTCTATAAAGGTTAGAAGGCATAATAGAATAAAAAATGACTGAATATCTTCCCTAAAACCCATCTAAAACCTTTTATCTTTAAGGTAATCATTAGTAAGAAGCTCTGGTATTAGGTTCATTAACTTAACGAAACATGTGGAATACTCAAAAACCATACAATCCCTTTGATCTAAGGCCGGAAACCCCTAAGTCCTTAATGAACTCAATTAATTTGGATAAAACTAATGGGTAATGATTTTCTTGAAGAATGTCCAAGTAAGATCCTCATTAAACTTATCTTTCATAATAGAGTCCCACCATTTACTTCCTTATACTTTGAGATTATAATTGAAAAATCCACTTTATATTCCTCAATAGTTTTCAAAAAATTGAAGATCATATCAATCAGCTCAATACATTCCTCATATTATTGGGGTCCTTTTCCACCACAGAAGATGGGTGGATTCTATTTACTAAATTCTGAGCCATGATCCACCATTCATTCCTAGTGTCTAATACCCACCTGACTGAAATTATGAATAGTGTGGATTATAGCTCCCACCAAATACAGGTACACCTACAGATTTTCCAATAGAACTTGTCTTATAGATTCATTACTCGAATTCAAAAGATTTAATATTGGTGGAATTCTCTAATAAACATAAGACAATAAAAAATAATCTTTTTAGAATATTACCAAATGATAATACCAACTTCTAGAATCTATATTAATGCCATTAAAAAATATGAATTTAAAGAAATCATGGATTCTATGAATGATATAAAGCACCTTAAAAGGTAACATATTGATTTAAATAATCTATAAATCCTATTTATTAAAAAAATAAAACGCCAGGTCACAAGTTTAGAAAAAATCCCATAACCACTAATGGTAACTCAAGTTCATATATATATGTGAGATTATTGAGTACCATCCCGAACATACTATTTGAATTCGAATGGTCCTAACTCATGTCTAACAAATACCATAAACCAAAACTAGGTAGTGTAATGCTATTTTTGGTTGGGTATTCCCTTTGGTTCCTTTTTTTAACAGACCAACCCTGGTCAACTAGACAAGTCACCCAAGAAGATTCTCCACAAGGTGTGGTGCAAAAAAACATCCAACAAGTCTAATGTATAACTTAATGGAGGAAAAATAATAGAGTACATAGTTTAAAAAAGTGTATATATCCAGTATAAATACAATGTTAATCCCAATGGGATAAACCTAAAATTAGAAGAAGAAAACCCATATACTGAAACTCTATGTAACCTTCCATCCCCACCAAAGTGTCCCACTGTGAAGGTGATAACAACCAAGAGAATCCAGTGAACTACATGATTCCCTTCCCTTTACCCAAGTCTTGTAAAATCACATCTATAAATTCCCAAAGGTAAAATTAGGGTGCGAGAAAAAAAAATCTTATCATGGTTTCACCAAAGAATCTATATAGAGTGAAATACCACGAAAACATTAGTTCTATATTTAAAATATAATCTAATTTATAAAGAATTTCCATAATTGAAATCATTTTATAAATAATCCTTTGTTTTCTATAAAATCCTTTCATAATCTCATAAACTAGGAATATGAAAATTACACGTAAAAAATAATGAGTGAATAAAAAAACAATCATGGATACATCATAGGATAAGTAAGTGGGAAACTAACTAGGAAATATACCGTCATGTGTAAAATAAATTATAAATGACAATACTTAAGAGTCTGGCTCTAGCCTATTGGAATATTTAAATATACATAAAAAGAAAAAAAATAAGCTAGAAATCGCATAAACCCAACTAATATTGAGTCCTATCAAAATCTGTATATATCAAAATCACTTGTGGCATTACAGACACTAAAGTGACAAGTCCATTTCCTGACACACCCAAGGTTCAAAAAGTGATAAGTTTTCCAAAAACCATTTTAAAAACACTCTCACTATTTATAAAAAATTTTCATAGTGAAAACATATCACTATGTTCTTGAAAATATATTTTATATATAAAAAACATATTTAATGAATTACATTAAACACATAGTGTAAACAATTCTATTTTTAAAGATAAACTACTTTAAAAAAATGCATCTCATGAAATAAACCCACTTTGATATCAAATTATGTTTTTTATAAAAGACAAATTGATTGTATAATAACATCAAGTAATTCATGAATTTAACATTATATAGAGACACTTAAATCAAGAACAGAGGAAAACTAGTCACCTTCAAAAATGGAGTTTGAGAATGGGTAGATCGGGTCCCCATGAACCTAGATACATAAGAAACAACATAAACCATATTTCAAAACCATTAGATCCAACATACACAACCCATTCAGATTACCACAAGATATGATTTGATGAGATTTATATTGGATCTAAGAATAAGAGAGAAAAATAGATCAAAAAATAACATGCCTTTAAGAGAACTATAAAAACAAAGTAATTATATCAAAAATCCAAAGGGAGAAGCCTCTAGAGCATTGGGGAAGGCTTAGTTTGTGCCAAAAGAATATTATTGGGTGATTAAACATAAAAAATTCATGGAGACAGTGGTAATTTTTTAAATTTTAGAGGTTTTGGATCAGGTTTCATAGTTAGGATATACGGTTAGGTAAACTAGGTGCCAAATATGTGTGTCCTATCTCATTTGAAAAACATGGCACATGGATTCCTATAGATAAAACAAATGGTTTGGGGAAACCGTGCTCAATACACGTGATACCCTTGTATAATGACTCATACACCCAAATGGTTTCCTTGGTGAGACACACATTTTAACTAACCACACTTAAACATAAAGAAATTTCATTGGAACCTCAAAGATACATACAGTATGATTACTACATGAATAGTACTAACTGTGTGCCCTAATCACACACTTGGTATAACTTCTCCAAAAATAAAAAATTTCAATGCCTACTTCCCAAAAACCTCTAGAACAACCACATAGATAAAACGAGATTAAAATAAATATTACATGTGACCTAGAGGGAATCACACTATCCACCCAATGGAAATAAAAATCCTAAAATCCCAACAGATTCACATAAAATTTGAGGGAAATAAGGATCCACTACCTCAAATAAATTTTCTGAGTCATTCTAGAAAACATAGAGAAGGGGAAACAACTAAAAAACCATAACCTCACAAGGAAATATTTGATCAACCTGAACCACATTTAATTACCATAAAAAATAGCCCCAAACACTCCACAAACAAGGTAACATCACGACCATGAATTCATAATAGGAATAAAAGAAAACAAGGGAGAAAAGGAAACTTAGCCACCACATATTTCCAAATATCAACCTTTGGAATCTAAGGATCAAAGAATAAGGCAAAGGGATGGATGATACTCTATAATCGCCTCGTGTTTTCCTAAAAACTAAGTGGGAAAAAACAAAACCAGGTGGTATTTTGTATTTATAAACATGATGGACCTCATCACATTAATGGTGTGAAATACATATTCTTATCATAATTTTTTTTGAGCCCCCACAATTCAGGTCATGAAATAAATTCTTGCTGCTAATTCCATAAAATCCAAACCTAATGAACATCCATCGATTTTAATGGAGCCTTAATCTCGAATTAAATCATTACTTGAATAAAACTTTCTTGTTGTGTGTCACTTGGGCACATAACTCCCACTCATATATCTAAGACGTGAATCACTATCCTTCTAGCCACAAATCAGCCTCTCATAATGTGAATACATTTACACATCATAAACTATCTTATACAGCATAATATTAGCTCTAACTTCCCAAAACCCTCCTAGATTGTCCTCTACACACCTCCATCCCCCAAACCAACATTGTTATAGGCCGAGAAGGCATAGTCTAATATGTCTAATATAGGTTAGTAAATTAAATTAAGTATTTTTTAATGTTTAAATGTATATAAAAATTATATATTTGTTAAATATTTTTTTAATAAATTATTAAAACATACTCATTTCCTAATGATAATATACAAATAACATTATTTTTAAAAACAATATTTTATAGTATTAACATATAAATCAATATTTTTAAGAAAATACTAGAAATGTTTTATAAGAAATTTATTTTAATATAAATACAAAATATAATATCAATTTTTAAATTATAATTATAATATATGGAGATATAACTTTTGAATGCAATTATAAAATATAATGAAAAATATTTTTATAAGAAAAATTCTTTTTAATTATTAAATATACTTGTTATTACTTACTATAAATCACTAATTAAAATTTTGTTAATATATCTATATATTTATAAACATAACATTAGATTCAGTATTTAAGATAGGTCAATTTAATTTTTTTTGAAAACAATTACACAACATTTTTTAAAACAATTTATTTGAAGTAACTCTTTTACCATTATCATGTTAACAAACTTTAATCTCAGTATATTATTTTTATGAAAAGAAGAAATTTATCTAGTTTAATAAATTAAGAATGTTGATTATTAATTTCCAAATTATTTTATCTGATTCACTTTCTAAAATTGATAAATTTTAATTTTAATATAAGCACACATAACGCTAAAAAATAATTTTGGAAAAAATGAATATTCTAATAATTAAATGAATTTTTCACATTCTTAGTATTGATTATTAGATGGATTTTAACTCTTTATATTTTATATATTATCAATATATTTAATAAAATTAATTATTTAACTATAAAATAATAAAATTAATATCATATAGAAAGGAAATTTTCATTAAAATATATTTTTGAGTATAAAATTCTTTTATTGATTATTAGGCTATACTCATTGAATTTTATCAATACATTAGTATTAAAAATGAACTTTATTTTTATTTATATACATATTTCCTAATGTAGTTACCTCTATTTATACCTGTCATCTTAATAGCTAAATTAAAATAGTTTTATTAAAATCATAAAATTTTAACATAACAAAATGCATCACAATTTGTTTTAGTTTGGAGTTATGTGTGAAGAAATATATTAAACATAGAATATTTTTAATGGAAAACCAATACAATATAATAGGGTTATACAAATTAAACACATAAAGACAATTATTTGAGTGTCCCATAATATAACATATGATATCTTTGTAAAAGTATCCACATTTATTCCAAAACCATATAATAAATCCATCTGGATCAAGAATAGATATAAAAATAACGTTTTATATAACTTATGGAATGTAATAAATTTTTTAAAGGAATTTTCATTCTAGTTGGAAATGTGATATGGTATCCTCCAATAACTAAAATTATGATTCTAGCACTTTTAGAAACTCATATATTAACCTCACCTTGTGAAACTCATCTAAATATACTTTCTTTATATATTTAAATAAAAATGTGATAACTAAATGTTGTATCTAATACCCAAATTATAGAAACAATTATATTTCACCTAATAAAAATGAACCCAAATATTTCTATTTCATATTTATAATTGTGTAGTTCTTCTTTATGTGACCTTTAATGCCACATGTGAAACTGAAATCATCTTATTCCTTTGATTTTCCCTTGATTTTCATTCTCTTGTATTGGTTTTTATATGAATACTTAAACATAGTGCAAGTCTTGGGGATCTTAAATTTTTTATTTCTCTTGTTCACTATAAGATCAAAAGGGTTTTTAAATTTCTTATCCTTTTTATCTTAGTGAAGCAGTGTGAGTAGATCTAAGAGATACTTCTCAATGTTGTTCATATTGAAATTCACAACAAAAATGTAGATTCTTAGAGGGATTAAAGTGAGAATGAGATAAAAACATAATATATTAGGAAGTTTAAACCCTAGAATTTCATGACTCTAAATGTAGATAATAATATTTACTATGTCAGGTACAACTACCACCCCTTATCCAAGAATGGATGTAAATAATTCTTTTTTAGATCTCAAAATGATCTTGTCAAGATCACTCTTCATAAAGATCAAAAATATTATTTAGAAACATATATGTGTCACTTTAGTATTCCAAAGTTCATCAATCAAGGATGAAATCATAAAAAAACATGTCATATAGTGAATCATCTTAGTGTTTTTCATAGACAGTGATCTCTTCACCACCCACCTCCTTAATATCATGTTAATAAAAAAGTGTTTCTAGAACATAAATCTTTTTTTATGGTGTAATACACATCATAAGAACCTATACCATTCTAAAAAGTTACTTCCACTAAGGATATTATCATTATCTATTGTTTATCATAGGTATAACATTACTAATGAATGTTACATTTTACTATAGTAATATAAAATTAAAAATAATTAGTTTATCTTAAATACAATAATATATTACATAGAATTATTTATTTTTAATTATTAGTCTCCCACTATTTTTTCAAGTCCCAATATCCCTCACCATTGGAAACATAATTCCCCATCATTTGGAAATTTTAGTAGAAATGGAATATTTTTACTTTCTCATTATCCAAGTTCTCTATATAAAAACCATAAAAAGTAATTTAGTTAGGTGGTCTTTCTGAATTCTAATAAGAAACTCCTAGATCAATTTAGTGAACTCCTCAATCATGAAATACCAATTTATTTTTCCTCAAAATTTCCACCAAATTTACATTGAATATACTATGGATAAATAATTCAAAAAAATTTAAGTTATGATGACCCATCATCATTTTTAAGAATCCTAAATAATTAAAAGTTCCCTTGAAAATGGCTTGGATTGACACATTAACTATGGGCCCATAATAACTCAAATAATGGAAGGACTAGTCTGGATTAATATTTAATTAAGGGATTAGATTTAATATGTGAAAAAATGTCTTGTAATATTATATAGACAATACATAATTAATTATACATGACATTGATGAAATTAATTTACCCATAATCAAATATATATCAATTCCATTTTTCATGCTTGTTAATTCATTAATATATGTGATTGTGATAAAGTATCCAAAAAATTAACCATATACATAGAAATAAATAAATAATAAAATTTCACGATCATGATATTTCTAAGGGTTGATTTATTTTTTAGACAATAAATCATATTATGAACCGAGGGGAATAAAATCCTTGAGTTAGTCTTTACTCGAGTATTAATATTTCAACATCGACCATTATATCTTCCAGTTTAATTTCACTATAGATGAGCCCTAAATTTCATCATATCCTTGGAGATCTGTATTTTACATATGTTTATCATCACATGAAAATGAAAGGAGCCAATGGAATTATTATGGGTGATATATAAAAGAAACCAAGGATATAGAGAGATTATATAATATATGTGGGTGGGGGGATGACATGGAGGCCGCCATTTTTATTTAATAAAAATAAAACCAATGAAATTAAATTAAAAGTAATCAAACACTATGTTATCCTTTTAAGATCATGATACTTCATACACATATAGTGAATATTAATTTAATAAAGTATCATCAATTTCAATCATTATTAATTAATATAAATAACCATAATTAATTATATTATTATTAATTTATTTATTAATTTATCTTATTCCATCCAAAAATTCATAGAGATTATAACCCTATATAATTTTAATAAAATAAATAATTTAATTTTATTAAAATTTAATAGGTACACGATGTGTACTTGGAGGGAGTATAGTGTGTATTAGTTTGAACTACATGAAAGTTACTTATTTTTTTCACTTATACAGTATGTAGTGCACACAACCTATTATGTTATAATATGAAGTGTACATTCTAAAAACTACACAGGTAAATGTGTTTGATTATATGTTGTGTACTATTTTTAATTCATGTGGAGTTAATGACGTATAAGGACCATACACAATGTGTAGTTCTGAATTTCATACATAGATTAATTTAACATTTACTATTTTATAATACTAATCACATGGATGGTACATTCAATTAATGAAACATTTTCATTTTTTGAATAGGTTTAATTTTTTAGTTAATTAAATTTTCATTCCATATAAATAGGTAATGGATATATGACATGTACAAGCATGTTACATACCATGTATATTGCTTTCTGTTTTCCTAAAATACATGCTGAGGGACTGGGTGTGTATTTTCATAGACATTTTCAAGATACATGACATATAGAATCCAGATATATTCCATATAAACTTTAAATTACACAACATTTAGTCCCACATGTCCTGTGATAAATACACTAAGCCAATTTGATCAGACGGTTTTCACCATGAAAACACATGGGTTACACAATATGTATGCTTACAACACAATGTGTAGTCTTTCATTTCCATGTACCAATTTGCATAAGTTAACACATGGTGTATAATTACATGGGGTCTTGCTATAATTGTAGAATAAAAAATAATAATTTTCTTCTCATCTTAGTGTAAATAACAAGGATATAATGTGTGTACCAGTGAGCAACACACTGGGTTCTTCTAGGTTATCTAACTATATAATTGATAACTATGGATGGATTATTTTAATTTTTTCAAATTTATTCATATAATAGTGAAAGGAGTTATTTGAATTTTCAATTAAAGAATAAAAAAAGTAAATGAAAACTCAAAAAAATGTCTCTTACAATCAATGATTAATAAATAATGATAAATTTAAAACTTTCTTCACTAACACAACATATTGATTTTGAAAATTATTAACGTTGGTCAATCCTAAGTCCAATGATTTTTTCCATCATAACCAATTAATAATAAACAAGAAAATGGTGGAGAATAATCATTTATAAAAACTATTTCTATTGAATCTGGATAAAATAATTCAAAAAATGTAGAGAAGACATTTTCTTATTATATTTATTAATAATTTATAATAAGAAACTTCTCTTATCTAGATTTCTTTCTTCGGTGATGATGTTAATCATTAAAACCTATATTTGATTGTATAATTATTTTATTAAGTTTATCCAACATAAAATCCATATAGTGGTAATACAAAAATGATCCTTTAATCTTAATGTTTCAATGATGGTACTCATAGTGGTAGTGCGATGGTACTGATTGTACAACATCAGTCAACATTAATTGGAACAGAATCAATCAAGATTGGAAGATTGATTATTTTTTATCATTATTGAGATGGAGGAAAGTGGAAAAGAATCAATCATTGTTTAGAGAAAACCCTAGATATGTTTTTCATGGAGATAATTCTATAGACAATAAATAATTATGAACAAGAAAATGATTTCCACACACCCCAATCAATGATATAATAAAGTATATATAGATCCAGGGTTAAAGAGTTAGTAATTACACAAAATCCTTTATCCAATATCTCAATAATTAGTGGGTCTAAAATATAATAATAATAATTTTATTATTTATTTGACATGAACATGTCTCACTAATAATATATATGTCAATAAATAAATTACTAATTATTTAAATGTTATTAAGTATATCAAATATTTTACTAGGAACCTTACACGACTCATAAGCCATCCCATGTATTTTTACCACTTTTAGAAACTTTATTTGATAAAATTAAATTAATTTTTTAAATTATAATATCAAAATTAATTTAGGTTGAATTTTCTGGATTTTTCATAAATATTTCATTTTTTGATGAATAATGAAAAATATTGAATTTTAATTGAAAACTGCCTTTTTCGTTTAAATTATTTATAATGTTACATTATATTTTTATTTTTATTTTAAATTAAAATTATTAAATTATATATATATATATATATATATCTAATTTTTTTCATTATAATCATTTTTATATTGAATTTTGATATAAAAACATTGTAAACTTTTGAACATTTTCTCTTTAAAAACCCGCTTTCTCGTCGTGTCTGCGGGATTAATTTTAAATTAAAATTTTCCAATTATGTGAATTAAATTTGGAAAAATTTATTACATATATTAATAATAATAATTTATAATTTATAATAAGTAGGACTTAATTTTATACCAAAATTAATAGTGAAAACTGTAAAAATTATTTACCATGGGTAAAAATGGATTTTCCGAAGGTTAAAATTAGAAGATATGGGTTAAAAATTACCTAAAAACTTATAAAAAATATATTTTAGGGCCATATTTTTATGTTATATATTCTATTTTCATGTATTTTCTATTTTGGAAGCTTTTTTCATGATAAAAACGTGGGTATGGTTGAATATTTTCAAAACATTACAATTGTGCCACTCACCTCACATATAAGAGGCCACCAACTCTCATCTCTTCTTCACACCTTAAAAAATATTTTATTAATCAAATAAATACCAAAATAATTTTAAAAAATCTATCCCCTCATCTTATAATCTTTAGTTTGTGCATAAATCAAACCTAGTAAGGCTTTGGTGCAAACATAAGGAGGTTACCCGAAGAAGAGATAATGTTTTTCAAAGTGCGTTTTTATTTTATTCATTTCTTAAAATCCTTAAATTCTTAATAAAACATGATGATATAAAAACCTTAATATAATAAATATAATTTTATTAATTTAAGTTAATGTAATTACCTAAAACCATCTCCACTTCCATCAAATGGGTTACGAAATCATCATTCAGGTGTACGACGAACTACAGCCTCGCGAACCAATGTCATTCTTATTTCCATTAATACCTCTCAGGATCTGTTATTATGATGGATAAAAAGTATATATGTTATATTTATAAAATAATTATTTCTATGAATAATTATTTTAAAAATAAAATTTTAATTTCCATTATATAGGAGATACGATAACGTCACTTTTGTGTACGATGGACTACCGCCTTGAGAATTGATGTGATTTTTCTTTCACTAACGCTTTACATGGAAGGTGATAAGGATAAATTTAATGATTATATGTAATATAAATTAAATAATTATGATATTAATGACATATTTATCTTTATAAAAATATAATATATCATTTTATTTCTTACCTTTTCACTCATTTAAAGATGATATCATCGTTCGTGTATGTGTGGACTACCACCTACATGAAGCGATGTGACTCTATTTTCATCACCACAACACATTTATGATATATATAAGTATATAATATAGTATTTATGATATTATTAACATTATATAAAGATAAAATATTACTTAACTCTTTTCTATAATGATCATTGAAAAATGGAAATGTTACTCAGGCGTATGTACGACCTACCATCTACATGACTGTAACATACTTAATTTCCCAAAAACAACATTAATGATTGATATTAAAAGTATAATTGGTGTATTAATATGATAATTATTGAATTATTACTATTTTTAAGATGATATAACTATATAATATGTGCAAGAACCAGATCTTTCATGATGAAATACACTTGAGAAAACAAGGCAATTAACACCCGAAACAATGAAAATAATGAAAGATTATTCACAAAAGGGTGTTAATATATTATAAAAGGATAATATATGATATTATAAATATTAATATATCTATTTTATAGGTTAATAACATGTTTAAAACTACTATACATAAGGTTAAAGAATGTTCAACCAAAAGGAAGTGTGAGGTAAGAGATTTCATCTCAATTTCATTTCATTGAGGCATATTATAATGTTATGTACCAAATTTATTTTATATAGTGAATATACTTCCACCTTAACATGTTATATCAAGATTCATTAATAATTAATAGTTTTTTATTTTTTAATTTGAATTATTTCATCCAAGTGGATTTGACTTGAAAATTACTAAGTGGTAAAGAATTTCATAACTCAATTTCTTTTCATTGGGGTATATTACTTATTCATTGTCATTGATATTATAATAATATGTATATAATTAATTTTTATTATTTTATGTTGTATTTAAACTTTTTTATGTGGATTTATATTTGATACACATAATCGATTCATTTATTAATTTCCACTTCAACTTTATGATCATTGTAACAGTTTATTTCATAATCTAATTCTAATAGAGAATGTTTATTCTTGAATTTCAGTTGAAGTAAATTATTTGATAATTTTATAACAAACACATTTAATTTTCTTATAATCTGTTTTTTCATGATATTTTAAATTAATAGTAACATTTTCCCACTCTTTTTTACTTAAAATGTTTTATAATTTTTTTTTAAGAAAATTTGAATTCATTTCTCTCTTCAGTCAGAAATATGTTTTCTTCCAAAATGATGTTTTCTAAAAATATTTTAATTTTTTTAACATTTAAATAATAATTTATTAAATAAATATTGATCCATTTTGTATTTTTTTTCAAATTAACCTTCTTATCATTTTCCAAAAAAGGATTTTTTATAAAAAATTTAATATGAAAAAGAAATGTTCTTTTTTACTTGTACGACATTTATGAAATTATATGCCTTCATGAGTTTCATATATTTTAATATTAATTTTCATTTATGAAATTTTATTTTTACATAATTTTTTTACCTTATATTATGGAGATTCATAGTTTTTTAAAATTGATTTTCAAATAAAAGGATTTTCATAAGGTTAAATGTTTTAAAAAGTGATTTCAAAATTAAATGGTTATTTTTCTAAAGATTATTTTTAAAGATATTTTTTGGTATTTCTATTAATAAATGACAAAAAAACATTATTTTACATATAATTTAATGAGTATATATTGTATTGATAACATCCTTATTCTTCCTATGGATGGTTTATGATTATTTTGACCAAGGAAGGTATTGATATTCAGTTCCCTGATTCATTTTTGTATTCATTAACATTCCCTAAAATTATTCACTTTAATGTGATCATATGACATTAAATTCAATCTAAATATACAGATTATTTATCATGGATATGTTTATTTCTTAAACCATATATCATTTATATATACAGTTTTCTATATAGAAAGTTATTTTTTTATCTGAGGAAATATTGATAAATATATATTCCTTACTCAATACATATATTTGATGATAATGAACTTTTTTGATGAATTAAATCAATTTTTCTATATATGAGGAATTATTTGGACTTTTAGTGATGGGTGAGGCATGAAATTATATATCCCCTCAATTTTGAGATAAGTCTCATGGTAAAAATAAGTAAGCCAATATTAAACAAGTTTCTACCTATAGTTTAAACTGTATTGTGAAAGGTCTTGATGGTTGAGGTATCATGATTCTTGAGATTATGGAGTCCAATAATTAAGAATTTACTTCATTAAGAATGAAATTATTATTATCCATGATATTTTCACAATGATATTACTCTGGATTCATTTCATTCATAGTTTATTAGTTAAATTACATGTGTTTTCAGTTATTCAACTTCTATATTAATTATGCCTGATAAAATTATGATATTAAATGGAATTTGTGTTCAGTTATTTACCTTACCATATTGATTATTATCCATGAGATTTACGTATTGATATTATCTTTGGATGCCCTTCCTTTTTAGTTTATTTATTACATGGCATGTGTGTTTAGTTATTTACCTTTCCATATTGATTATACTTATTGATTCATGATAACTTCCACGGTACATAACCCTTACTAAGCATTTTATATTTCAATTATATTGTTTTCTTTATTGGAAATCCATGAAGTGTACTATGAAAGATATTAAAGAATATACTAGAGTGAAAAATCTCACCCCTCCTCACTGGCTTGAGAAGGCAGAAGGATATTACATGGACTTAAGAGACATCCCCAAGGAACTATAGGTTGGTAATAAATGCCAAGGGCTTCAATAAAAATGGGGGATGATTTTCCATTTAATAAATAAAACCACTCAACCAAACATGCCATGAAAGATAAACCACTACATAATGCATTATAATAATTAAAAAAAACTAAAAGAAATACCATTGATATCAAAATCAAGCTACAAAAGAGTACCACAATAGAATACTATAAAACGTCAAAGTATGCAGAAGAAGACAAGACCAAAAAAAATAAATGACTACAAGATATAACTCCACATCTACCAAAATGCTCCATGATCCAACTCTACAAATCATACAAAGTATCATGAAGTACCATTATAGAAGTGTGATACTTTACCTTTGCTCCTGTCTCAATGAAAAATATTTGCAAAACCACCAAAGTTCCAAAGTAAGGGTGAGTAATTAAATTCATAAGGTTTTCCCCAAATGAATTACCTACTCATTCCACTAGAATAAAAAAATTTAACAAATTTATATAATGAAAATTATATTATAAAATTAAGAATATTTTATAACAATCCAAATAGTTTAATACCAAAACAGTTTTCTCAAAACCAACCAATATCCAAGGAATATAACCAAAAAATTCATTTAACCATTTCACAAATTGAATTTTGGAATAATACATTCCATTTCACATATCCACACTTCCAACCAATAATGCAACCATAGACCTACCTATACTCATGAGTGGTGATTCATCCTTTAATTAAGTCATCACTTAATGAAGCATTTTTATGGAGGATCTTCACACCTTTATCCATTCCATTATTTTGATAGGGGAAGTTCAAACCCTTATCCATCCCAAATGAATATGAAAACACACAACCATTTTGACAAAACCCATTCCAAAACAACTATTTCAACCATTTAAATAAAACTATACTTTTATTTAAAACCATTAAAACAAACCATTTCAATAAAACCAACCTTTTATCGAAAACACTTTTCCATACATATTTTTTTTTAAAATAATCATTTTAAAATAAAGATACCAATTAAACTTTCCAAAAAAACACGCAATTTTCATAATTACATATACGGTTACCAAAGAGGGGTTACAACAGGAAATTCACAACAATTTCGCAATGAATATCAATCAAAACAATAAATTTGGAACTATTCCTTATAGTTCTAGCAATAAGATTCCAAATTGAATCCACATACCTCATTATTTATGATGAAAATGACTAATAACATGAAAATGACCAGAAAAATGGGTTCAATATACAAAAACCCACCTTATATCTATTCTCCTAACATCAAAAAATCGAAAACTAACCATGATTAGAACAAACCCCCTTATATCTATCCAAAATGAACTATATATAAGAAACAGAGAGATATATAGAAGAATATATAAGAAAAACCACCAAAAATAGAACAAAATAAGGCTTACTAGGGGAATCCAGCTTCAATGCACCAAGAAAAAGCTTCAGATTAGCTCTAGATTGATGGGGAAAGCTTCCTTAGCCTTTAGGAGGGATAAATATCAAGGTAGGTCTAAAATGGAGAAGAAAACTAGGGGTAAAAACATAATATCTCCCTAAATCCACAATTTTAGGATCTAGTTTTTAAACCATGAATGATTAGTCACATAGTTAAGAAAACCATGAGCTAACCATGCACTGACCTATTCCTCAAGATGGAACCTCACACAGTTGGATCACATGTTTAGAAAAACCATGTTCCAACCATGAAAAAAGCCATTGTCTCATATTTCATGGTTTCTCCTTGGTGGATGCATGATTTGGTAAACCCATGCGCCTAACCCTGAACCTTTACCTTATCCCCTATCTAATAGTGCACAATTTCCTATAGGAGTTTCATGGTTTTCACTAACTGTACACCAATTGTGCACCTTTAGAAAATCTACAAAAACATTCCAAAATTCATCTCAAATCTCCCAAAATTCACCCAAACACTATACACACATAAAAAGGATAATGAAAGGGTTACTTACTTGAAACAGAGGGCGACAAATTTTCCACACCATCGATTTTTCCATCCTTGAAAAGTAAAAAAAATATTTTCTCTAAAATAATTATGACCATTTCTCTTGAATTTCCTTCTCCCATTCCCAAGTCTCTTCCTGTATCTGACCATGTTTCCACAAAATTTTCACTATACTGATGATTTTTCTATGCATCAATTTATCTTTCCTATTCACAATCCATATAGACACATGTACCAATGAAGAATCCAACTCTAGGTCAACGTGATCCCATCAAATCACATGGTCAGGATCAAGATGATACTTTGTCAAATGAGATACATGAAACACATTATGCACCACACTACATTGTGGCGGTAATGCAAACCAATATGCCACCTCCAAAACTAGTTTAAGTATCTCAAATTGTCCCATGTATCTAGTAGATAATTTTACATGATTTCCAAATCTACGATGTCCAAGCCTTGGAGAGATCCTCAAGAACACAAGATCTCTTACCGTGAAATACAACTACCATCAACGATGATCCACATAAAATTTACGATGACTCTGTGAAATCTCCATACATTTCCTAATGAAGTGAATCTTCTCCATTGTCTCTTGGAGAAGGCTTGTCAAAACCCGTGAAGTCTCACCTATTTCCACCAAAAAAGGGGGTAAAGACAAGTATGCCCATAAAATGCTTCAAAAGATCCATATGTATCGAGTATTGATAAATTTTTTAAAATTAAAACTCCACTAATGGCACGTTATCCTACCATGACCCAACAAAATCCATTAAACAAACCCATTGCATGTATTAAAACATTTTTATCATCCATTCGGGTCGTCTATCCATATGAGGGTGATACACTGTACTCATAGTCAACTGAGACCCAATGGTTTTTTTGTAAGGATTTCTAGAAACAAGATGTAAAACTCAGATCTCTATCTAAAACTATAGAAATTGTTATTCCATTCCTCTTTACCACTTCTCAGATATAGTTTTTTGACAAGTACTCCACTATATGAGAGTCATGAATTGGAATTAAATGAGTCGAATTTGTGAGTTAATTCACTATCACCCATATGGAATATTGTTTATAAACCATTATTGGGATAAATATTACAAAAACCATGGCTATATGTTCCCATTTCTAAAAAAGAATAGGTAAAACTATAACAATCCTACAAGTCACTGATGTTCTACCTTAACCTGTTGACAAGTTAAGAATATTGAAACAAAATCATCCACCTTCATTTTCATGCTAACCCACCAAAAATGAACCTTCAATTACTTATTAATATTATATATTCTAGGATAAATAGACCATCTAGAATGGTGGTAATCATAAAGAATTTATTCCTGACAATCCATATGTATGACCATCCGATTTCAAAACCGCAATACTGAATTCTAATCCATCTTACATCCCTCAATGGTCTCCCCACCATTGAGTTTTGACCTTATAAAAATTCATTCTGAATCAAATGTTTGTGCATATTTTACTTCCATAACCAAACCAAGAATAAAAGATATTGGAACGAAAACCACAACATCACCTTAGTCTTCACATTCCATGTTCATTTCTGCTATCACTAACATCAGCTTCCACTGATATGAAGCTTCTTTTACCAAATGAGCATATGGATTATTTCTTAATGATTTTCCACCAAATTTCCTTTACCTGGTGTATACCTTAAGTCAAAATCAATTATTTGGAGGTAATACACCCATATTCGTTGTCTCAGGTTAAAATCCCGCTATGAGAAAATATGTTTCAAGCTCTTATGATCTGTAAAAATAGTAAATTTCTCACCAAAGAGATAATGATGCCAATTATTCAAAGCATGGACTACGAAATACAACTCCAAATTGTGTGTTGGGTAGTTATTCTCATGAATCCATAACTTCCTTTATCTATATGCAACGACATGTTCTCCCTTCATCCCTTCATGAGAACACATCCCAACCCCAATCCTAAAGAATCACAATACACCATGTACCCTTGTCCTAATTTTTGAAAAATCATGATTGGTGTAGATGTCAGTTGAAATTTAATCTACTGAAAATACTTTTGACATTTCTTATTCTATTGGAATGAAGAATTATTCCTTGTAAAATCCATTATAGGTGAAGCTATTCATGAGAAATTATGAACAAATCATTGGTAATAACTGGCCATACTAAAGAAACTTCATATCTCGAAGACGTTATTCAATGATTTCCATAAGACAACAACCTCAATATTTTTTGGATCCATAGAAACACATATTTTATAAATTACATTTCCAAAAAATCATATCTTTTACATCAAAAAATTATGATTTGATAATTTTGAATACAACCAATAATCTCTTATGATTTCCAACACTATAAACAAGTGTTGTTCATGCTATTCCCTTGTCCTTGAATACACTAATATGTAATTCACAAACACCACCATAAAAGAATATAGATATATTTGAAATATAATATTTATAAAGTAAATAAATATTTTTGATACATTCGTAAGACCCAAATGCATCACCACATATTCATAATGGCTATATCTACCTCTGAAAGTTGTCTTTGGAATATCCTCCCTCTGAACCCGCAATTGGTGATATTTTGAGTGTAATTCAATCTTTGAGAACCACTGAGCTACCCCCAATTGATTGAAAATATCATAAATTCATGGAAATTGATTCCTTTTCTTTATCATAACTTTGTTAAGTTTATGATAATCCAGACAAAACCTTAGAGTTCCATCTTCCTTTTTGACAAACAAGACCAGTGCTGCCCATAGGGACGTGCTAGGTCGAATGAACCATTTTCTTATCTATCTCTTCTAACTACACTTTCAACTCACTTAATTATATTGGTTCCATACATTAATATGGAATGGAAAAAGTAATGTTCCCTAGAAGAAGATAAATTTTAAACTCCACTTCCTTTATAGGTGGAAACCTTGAGAATTTATTGGGAAAAACATTTGGAAACCTATCAAAAACTAATGGAAAACTTCCATTATTGATATCTTCCATCCATTCTAAAGTCAACACTGCAAAAATGGTACAAGATCATTCCCAATGCGGGTACCAAAAATCAATTTGCACTAATCTTTACATTTTGGTCCCCTTTAAAGAGATGATCAATGCTATACTTAGTTATAAAACTAACCCTTCAAGTATAATAGTCGATGTGATCCTTGAACATTGTCAACCAATCCATACCTAGGATTATGTCATAGAAATCTATCTCAAGGAATAATAAATCCCATATCAATTTATCTCCATCAAAAGTTATAGAACATGTTCTATATATGAAATCTCAACATTCTCTTTGACCAAGTGGAGTTTGAAGTCTTAATAGAGAAGGCATGATCTCAACATTTAAACCCAGAAAATCAATAGCATGAGAAGCAATAAAGGAGTAGGAAGAACCCATATCAAACAACTATTGCATGAGGTTATAATTAAAAATAATCATACCAATCACCATTGATTTTCTAAATAGATCATCCACAATAACTTGCTCATCTCCAAATAATTTCTTCCCCACGTCACTTTGTTACTTGTTTCCTTATTTAGATAACCCTTAGATAAATATTCATGGTATTCCTAGAATCAACATGGATAAATATGTTTTGATAATGAGAGGTATTCTTCTACCCTCATCACATTGAGGCATAAGATTTTTGTGACACATGAGAAGTGTCCCAACCACTGGACCTCAAGGCACTATGAAAATAACACTGATCATGCCCCATATAATTGAAATTTTGGTATGCTTTAGGTTGTTTTGTACACTATCACTTCATGTGGTCAATTGAACCACATTAGAAATATCTTGGTTTACTCTTTGGGTCTTGGAGGAAGATTCACTGATCCCACCATCTAATTCTGAGCCATCCTGCTATATTGGAAATAGGCCTCCCTCTTCCGCTTGCTACCATCATTAGACTTCCCACCACTTCCCATAGGTAACAACATAATTCCTCCTCCCATATATATTGAGATGTTATATTAATCCACTATATCTATATTGAACATATCTATATAATCTATTATATAGAGGATGATAATCTTCAAGTTAATTTCCTACCTCAACCTCGATTTAAATATGCGTTCCTTCAGGGAAACACTTATGGAAACTTCAGGTGCAAAGAAGACTAAATTCATAAATTTATCCATATACCATATCACTCTAAGGTTCTCTTATTTCAAACAGAAGAAATACATGGTTCTTTCAATTCAAAATGTATGAGGAAATAATCGTTTAATAAACAATTCTTCAAAATACTCCCAACCAATTATTAAGTCTAATTTATCCGGGACACCTAAATCCCACCATTAGTATGAAATATTTTCCAGCATATACATTTCCAGGTTAAATTTCATCTCCACTATTTTACCAAGGAAATCAAAGATTTGATTCATTATATTCAGCCACACCACTTCCTTCTATGGTTCCAAATCACCTCAAAAGATGGGTGGATTCTGATTCTAGAACTGGACGGAGTGATCCTCTTTTCGTGATTTATTTCTCCTATCCGTTCTATCTATAACGTGAAAGGCATGAACTATAATTTGAACCAAATATTGGTTCACCTGTGGCTCAGGGGAAACCACATTCTCAACGGCTTCTTCTAGTTGGTTTCTACGATGACTGATGGGTGACATTGTCTAAAAACACAATGAATGTCATAAGTCTCACTCTCTAGGAACTGAAGGCTTAACAATTTCAAATTATACCACACCATGCTATCACAAAATTCCTTTCCAAAATTCAAAATTTCCATGTTCAACAATTTCTAAAAAATTTCACCGTACTTTTAAAAATCAAAGAATTTTAAAAATACCACAACTATGCCCTTTTCAAAATCTATCATTTGAAAAAAATTTAAACATTTTTCAAAAATCAATACTTTTTAACCACTCATTAATCCAAATAAAATATGAAATCCTAGTGGGAATTTATTCCTAAAATGAATTTAATGATCATCTCATTGGCTAAACCCATGATAATGAGATTCCAATTCCTGTAAGTGTCTCCAAAACACTTATGTACCAAAATCCAAGGTAACTTAAATTGCTATGTCTTTTTATGATATACATTTCAAGTCCTACAATTATACTCATTTCAACTATCCCAACTCCAAGAATTAAACCATAACGAATTTCAACTCTGAGACTGATAGAACTAATGACCACTTGTTAGTCAAGGACCAAATGAGATAACACCAATTTTCCACAAAGATAATTGGAAGGACCAAGACTGATACCACTTTTAACATCCTATCCCTCCTCACTGGCTTGAGATGGTGGAAGGAAATTACTTGGACTAAATCAACATCCCCAAGGCACCAAAGGTTGGAAATAAATTCCAAAGTCTTCAATACAAATAGGGGATGATTTTCCCTTTAATGAATAAAACCACTCAACCAAACATGACAAAAAAAATAAACCATTACATAATGCATGATAACAATGTAAAATCAATCAAATCAATACCATTAATATCGAAATTAAGCTACAAAAGACTACCATAATAGAATAATACAAAACATCAAAGTATGAAATTGAAGACAAGACCAATAAAACTCAAAGATACCGAGATTTAACTCCACATCTCCTAACATGATCTGGGATCCAACTCCATAAAATATCACAAGTATCATGAAGTACCAATAAATAAGTGTGATAATTTAAATTTTCCCATTTCCTGATGAAGAATATCTCGAAAAGCAGCAAAGTTCCAAAATAGGGGTGAGTAATGAAACACAGTTGGTTTTCTCCAAATGACTTCCCTACTCACGTCACTAGGATAGAACAAGTTATCAAATTTATATAAATAAATTTATATAAAACAATTGAAAATAGTTTATAACAATCCAAATAGTTTAATACAAAAAATGTTTTCTCAAAACCAAACCATTTTCAAGGAAAGTATCCAAACAACTCATTTAACCATTTCACAAATTCCATTTTGGAATAATCCATTCCATTTAACATATCCACTCATCCAACCATGAATGCAACCATGGACCTCCATATACTTATGAGAGGTGAGTCATCCTTTCTCTAAGTCATCACTTAATAAACCATTTTGATGGGGTAACTTCACTCTCTTATCCATCCCATTATTTTTATGGGGGAACTTCCTAACTTTATCCATCTGAAATTCATATGAACACATATAACCATTATTCCAATACCAATTAAAAAACAACCATTTAAACCATTTCAATAAAACCATAATTTTATTGAAAACCTTTAAAAAAATCATTTCAATAAAACCATACTTTTATTGAAAACAATTTTCCACGCATTAAAACCAATTTTTTTTAAAATAATCATATTAAAATCAAGTTACCAATTACACTTTTCTCAAAACACCCACTTTCCACAATTATATAAAAAATCACCAATGAGGGATTCCAGAAATCAATTTACATAAATTTCACAACCAATATCAATAAAAATAATCAATTTGAAACTAATCCTTATATTTCAAGAAAAAGGAGTCGAGAGTGAAGCCATCTACCTTAGGATTCATGATTAAAATGAGTAACAACATGAAAATTCCCACAAAATTGGGTTGAATGTCTAAAAACCTTAGATCTCTTACCTTAACACCAACAAAGACAAATCTAACCATTATTTTCATAAAAACCTTAGATCTATCCACAACTAACTATATCCAAGAAACTGAGAGAGAGAGAGAGAAGAAGATCTAAGAAATACTACAAAAACTAAAACAATACGAGACATACCAAGGGAATTCACCTTAAACACACAAAGAAACACCTTCATATAGGCTCCAAATAGATAGTTAAATCTTCCTTATCCATTGGTAGGAAGAAATACCAATTTATGGATGATATAGAGGAGAAAAGATGAGTGAAAACATAATCCTGACCAAGATCCACAATTTTAGGATCTAGTTTTTAAACCATGCATGGTTAGATGCATGGTTAGGCAGATCATGCACTAATCATACGCACGCCTATAACTCAAGGAGGAACCTTGAATGATTAGATAAACCATGCACCAACTATGAAAAAGGCCACCATCTCACTTTTTATGGTTTCTCCATGGTGACCGTATAGTTTGGAAAAGCCGTGAACCTTCCCCTTAACACCTATCTCACTATTCATGGTTTTCTGAAGGGGTTGCATGAATTTCACTAACCATGAACCAACCATAAACCTTTATAAAATCCCCCAAAATATTCCAAAATTACTCCAAACTCTCCGAAACTTCACCAAATAACTTTATATAATTAAAAATCATAAAGAAAAGGTTACATACTTGTAATCGGGGGGGGGGGGATACATATAGGGAATAATGATATTCTTGAAAAAAATAATTTTTTATTTTTTGTATTAAAATATAATATGGGAATAATGTATGTATCTGGTTGATCAATAATACTAAACTATTTAGTTCTTCGGGATGTGATTCCTTTTATCTTATTCTAATTTATTAAAGTAGGAACTGAATTTGAGCTATTGGGGCTGGGGTATTTACATTAGATATTATGATTCATTAAAATTTACTTTTATTACTATAGTAAGGAAAAATCCCTCATGGTTATTTTTCATTTAGAATATGTGGCGAAAAAAAGAAAAAAAATTTCTTGAAGCACATTCAAAAAATAAAATTATTCATATGTTAAGAAAATAAATAAAGTATAAATATTTTTCATTATTTATCTCAATGGTAAAATAAATCTTTAGACTTAAGAAAGATGAAGATAAATCAATCCAGTATTATATGTAAAATACCACTCATCCATAGAGGTATGCATTTTGAAACACATTCAAAAGTATGTGTCTCAAAATTTTAAATTCATGGATTAAAAAATATTTTAGAAATTATAGTATTCCTAACCTCAATATAGAAATTAATGATTTCATAAAAAAAATTTAATCAAATTGTATTAAAAATTATTTATATACACTTATGTAAATTCATATCTTAATCCAAATTTCTATTATTTTCCTTTGATTTGAAGTTCCATTATTTTGGATCATTTTAAAATTAATTTTTTTTGATGTCCATTTCACCCCATAAATATATATTTTAAAAAAATTTAAACAATTTTGTAGTGACCCCGACCCTAGTAGCCTGGATCCAGTGTCTACTTTGTGACATTAACATAAGATTCAAGGAATCACATCATGAAGGACCGAATATTTTAGTGGTCTTGGTAAACTACATATATATATAAGATTCTATATTACATTTGAAAAACAAATCAGGACATTAATTTTTTGAGAATAACATTATTTCCTCTATAATATTCTTTTGTATCAATCATAGTACACTTCATATAATCTTAGGTAAAGGAAACAAAATGAGGGTGATATCAAATGCTCAATAAGGGTTATGTACAATGTAATCTATCACGAATCAATACGCATAAATTACATGGCATAGTAAATAAATGAAAACACATTCCTTTTAATCAATAAATTTTCTATTATAAAAGATAAGGAAAAATAAATATGAAAAGATAAATAACTAGAAAACATGAAATTTAATCAATAAAATAATAATGAAATTCATCTAGAGATAATATCATTGCAAAAATATAATGGGTTATAATAAATTAATTCATAATGAAGTAAATTTTTATTTATTGGACATCATGATCTCAAGGATCATGATATGTCTACTATCAATACCATTCATAAGATGGGTTAAGACTATATGTATAAACCCAGTTAATTATAAATTACTAGTATGCCTCATGAGACTACTGATTTAATAAGGAGATATATAATTCTAGTCCCCACACATCACTTCATGTCCAAATAATTTCTCATATAATGAATAATCGACTTAATTAATGAACAATATTCCTTATAAAAAATATCCATATTGTGTAAATAATTCTTCTTTATCCATATTTTCCCAGTAAATCAAATAGATTTAAATATAAAAAAACATATATACCAAAATATATAGTTTAAGAAATAAAAAATACATGATAAATAATATGGATATTTAGGATAAATTTAATTTCCAATAATCAAAGGTAAGTGAATATTACAAGGGAATGTTAATGACTATAAAAATTAATCAAAGAGGTAAATATAAATACTATCCTTGGTCAAAATAATCATAAAATATATAGAGTAATTACAATTATAACATCAACACCACATATCCATAGATTATTATATGTGAAATAAAGGGTTTTTGTCATTGAAAAATAGAAATACTATAAAAATATCTTTAAAAACATTGTTGAGGAAAATATCCTTTTCATTTTTAAAATCACCTTTTAAAACTAAAAGTTAACAAAAAATTTTGAAAACAATTTTATTTTAAAATAACCTTTAAAACTAAAGATATATGTTTTTAAAACACTTGAGTGGTCATGATAGATGGAAAGTCTATACATTCTAAGTACGTTAAAGTAAAGATTCCATTCACATTTTTATTAAAATCCAAATAGGCCTTTTTTATAAAATGTCATGAAGATTCCTTTCATTTTTTTTGTAAAAAATAATAAATGGGTAAAAATTTAATTAATAAATCATATGTAAGAGTTTAAAAGCATTTTTGAAAACGTTTTTAGAAAACATGGTTTTGGAAGAAAAATGATTTTTGATCGAAGAGAGAAATGAAGTGGGATTTTATTAAAATATTTTATCAATCATTTTAAGTTCCAAAGATTCGGGAAATGGTACTATTACTTGAAAAATTTCATGAATAGCCATATTATAATAAAATTAAAGGGTTTATTAAATAATTATCAAATAATTTCCTTTAATGTAAATTCAAGTATAAACAATCTTGATTAAAATGATATTGTGAAAGAAACCATTATAAAGATCATAACATCGATGTGATAATTAATCAATGAATCAGTTATGTGTGTAAAATTTAAATAAAAATAAAATGTTTGTATATACAAAATAATATATTCAAATCTCAATACACTCATAATCATAGAATATCAAATATAATGAATAAGTAAGATAACCCAATTAAAATAAATTGAGTTATGAAATTCATTACCACTTTGTAATTTTCAAATTAAATCCCCTTGAATGAAATAATTCAAATGGAAACATAAAATACCATAAGGTATTAAATAATCATGATATTACATGACAAATTGGTATCATATTAACCACATAAAATAAATTAGGGGCATAACATTACAATATACCTCAATGAAAGGAAATTGAGATAAAGTCCCTCACAAAGATCATATCATTGAAATGGGGGATTAATCAGAAAAATGATTATGTGTATAAAATGTAAATCCATATAAAAAGTAGAAATAAAACATATAATAATAAAATGTCATTACACACATAATGTTATCCTGACATAATCAATTAAGTTTAAGTTTAACCCAATGAATGAAAATTGAGTTAAAAATCCCTTACCACCCACTTCCTTTTGGTTGAACATGATTTAAACTCTTATATAATGGTTTTAAGCATGTTATTATTTTATAAAAAAATCATATTCATATTTATAATATCATATATGAACCTTTTATAACATATTTTCACATGTTCATTAATTATCTTTCATTATTTTTATTATTCTAGGTGTTAAATTCCTTGTTTTCTCATGATTGTTTTTATTATTCGGTTCTTGCACATATAATATAGTTACATCATCTATATAATAATAATCATGAAATAATAATAATATTTATATATCAATTATAATTTTTATACCAATCATGAAAGATCGTTTTGATAAATGAAGTATGTTATGATCATGGAGACGACAGACCTTACGTAAGCATGAGTAACATTTCCATTTTTCAACGATAAATATAGAAATGAGTTAATTACTATTTTATATTTATATATTAATAATAATATAAAAAATATTATATTATTTATTTAAATATACTTATATATATCATCCATGTGGTGTAGTGATGAAAATAGAGTCACATCACTTCGTGAAGGCGACAATCCACACGTACACAAATAATGTTATCATCTTTAAGTGAGTGATAAGGTAAGAAAAAAATGATATATTATCTTTTAGGAATGATAAATATGCCATTTATATCATTATTATTTCATTTATATCACATATATTCATCAAATGTTTCCTAATTACCTTTCATGAAATAGTTAGTGAAAAAAAATCACATCACTTCATGATGCGGTAATCTGCCACACAAATGAGTGACATTATCGTATCCCCTATGGAATATAAAGTAAAATGTATATATTATATAATTAATAAAGAGATATAATTATTTTATAAATATCATATATGTACTTTATATCCATCACCATCCCCAACCTTGAGAGGTGGTAATGAAAAAATGAATGACAACGATTCCCGAGGCTGTAGTCCATCGTACACATGAATGATGATTTCATAACCCATTTGATGGAAATGGGGATGGTTGTAGGTCATGAAATTAAAATAATAATAAATAATTATATGTTATATTAATTTATTATATAATTTTAAATTAATAATATTTTAAGGAGTTGGAAGAAGAAATAAATGAAACAAACATAATTAGGAATTTTAGCTCTTCTTGAACCACCTCTTTAGGATTATAGATAAAGTATTAATATAATGGATTTATTAACAAGAAAAGGATTATAGGATGAGGTTATAGAAGTTTTAATGTGATTTTTTCTGTTATTTTTTAAACCAAATATGTTTTAAGGTTTGTATAAGAGAGGATAGGCAGTGTCCTTTTATAGGTGAGGTGAGGGGAACACTTGTAATTTTTGAAAATAAAAAGGTGTACCCATGTATTTAACATGACATAAGGGTCAAAAATAGAGTATTATTGAGAATTATAAATTATAAGGTAAAATAGGTCCTTAAATTAGTTTTTTTACAAGCTTTTAGGTCATTTTAATCCTTATTGTTTAGTTTAACCCCCAATAATTCATTTTTTACCTTAACTGCGGTAAATAATTTTTACAGTTTTTACTCTTAATTTTGGTAAAAGATTAAGTTGAAATTGTTAGATAATATAAATTATTCTAATTCAAAATATGGAATAAAATTTTCAAAATTACATTCACATAATTGAAAAATTTTAATTTAAAATTAATCCCACAGACGCGATGAGAAAAAAGATTTTTAAAGAGAAAATGTTCAAACGTTCACAAAGATTTTATGTAAAAATTTAATATGAAAATGGTTACAATGACTTAAATTGAATTAATAGATATTAAATTGAACTAATTTTACTTTAATTTTTTGAAAATATAATTTAACTTTATAAATAATTTAAATGAAAAGGTATTTATTAATTAAAATTCATTATTTTTCACTATTTATTAAAAAATGAAACATTTCAGAAAAATACAAAAAATTCACCTGAAGATAATTTTGATATTTTTATTTCAAAAATTAATTTCATTTTATCAAATAAATTTTCTAAAATTGTTAATAATTAATTTTAAATTATGTGTGAAAATCGTGTGTAAAGCGTCTTTTAGAAAAAAATACAATTTTTTAGAAGACATTTCTTTTTCTTATAAATGATGATTATTTTATTTCTAATAAATAGATAACCATAATTTTCATTATTTAGTTTTTACACTTCATACCTTTAAATTTAACAGTTAGGATATAATGTTATATTATATTATAGTTCATTTAAACTCTGGATTTTATGTTCCATAAGAAATTAAAGAGATTAAATATAAAGAAATATATTTTATGGGATGTTTAAGATAAGTGTTGAAAGTCGCATACACTATCAAATAAATTGTCATTATTTTAAAATTTTGGGTTGTTACATTCTCCCTCCCTTAAATAAATTGTATGTTCATAATTTAAACTTGATATCAGTAATCAAGGGTTTTATTTTTGTAAATTCTTTCATTGAAAACCAATATCATAAAAAGGGTAAACAAAATATCTTATTAATAAGAGATAAAGGGATGTAAAAAGGTTATATTTAATAACTATAGTGAACTAGCCCTAATAAACTCTTAATATGAGCACTCAAACCGATCCTCCACATACCAAAAAGGAATTCTAGATCCCCATAGGCTAGCAACTAGCACTCAGGCATCAATCAACAACTAGAGGGAATGATTTTGCATAACCTAAAGAAAAAACATGGCTTATATAAAAATAGTTGAGTGAAATAGTGAAAGAGATAAATATATTCCATAACAGTTAGGGAATAATGAAATCTATATAACTTAAAATGTAGAACAAAAATCTCTAAAAGACAAGTCCAACTGCAAAGGAAGAAAAAACTAAAACAGCTACTCCAACAACTCCATGTGATAGCATGGGTAACTCCCACCATCTCACCACCAACTACCCAAACCCAACTGACCGAAAACCTCACTTCCTCACCAAAAAACCTTTCCTTTCCCTACATTGAAAGATATAACAAGGTCTATACACAACTAAAAGGGTGCACATGGTGTGATCTAACAGGCTCAGTAGGGTCTCACCCAAGTGTTCTATCACGAGTCTATGCATAATAAACCAAGAGTGATTAACTTTTAAGAAAATAGGAAATGATATACAATTTTATAGATTTAAATTAGTTTGAAAACATTTCATAAACATATATCAAAGAATATATATCAAAGAAAACCAAATCATGTATCACATATCATATCATATCCAAGTAAGTATGATCTAAATTGTATAATCTAAAGTACATGTAACATGAAGATAAGGATCGCACTAGGTCAGGATAGACAGGACCCTCATACTTAATATATACAATCTCTCACACATCAACCCTTTTGAAATATGCATCACTTCTAGAGAGAAAAGGAAAACCACAAAGAATGAACCCCCAACAAGTCTAACAAGTCCCTAGAACAACGATACTAGAGAGCAGAGAAAATCCCCATGAGAAAACCCCTGATAGTAAATGATTCATATTACTACACCTTCCACATAAGTACCCAAGGCTTACCATGTGCTCTGTTTTCCAACCCAATTCATCAAACCATTTTCATAAAACCATTATTTAAAAATAATTTCACAAAACCATATCACAATGCATTGAAAACAACTTTTAATATTTGATAAATGGGGAAAACCATATTTTATCAAAAACATTTTTCCAAACACAAAAATAAAACCAGTCAATCATGATATTTCATTTATAAAACAATTAATCAAAACCAAAGTAATAAAGTTCACCAAAATAGGCTAGAGTCAAAACCACCTACCTAAAGAATTAGGTCACACATGCCCGCAATGGGATCCACCTATAAGTAAGAACACACAATAAAAACAGAGACCCTATAACCAATCCACACATCTCAGAATTGATTCAACTTAACATAAGGGGTCATCTAAGAGAAAAAATCACAACATAAATCAAGAAAGAACACCCTCCTCACCACAACCAACAATGAAATGGCGCTTGAAATAGGATTACATAATGGATCTAGAAATGAAACAATATAAACATCACCTTGAGAGAAAATATCGGATAACTCAATGCAACGATGCTACCATAATCAAAGGCAACAAAGAAACAAAAAGGATCTCTTACCTTGAGAGTTGCAATACAAATGCCCTAACGATCCAAAATAGAATAGATCAATCCAAAATTAATGAAGGATACCCAAATCACAAAAGTAGAGCTCTATGTTGAGATCAAGGAGCTATGCATCCAAATAAAAAAATATATACAATCACCACCCTAAAAACCAACCTCATGAAATTTACACAATGTGTAATCCCATTACACATTTTGGAATCCACAGGTTCCATATAAGTCCAAAAAATCATCTCCTTTTTTATTTTAAACACAAATTTTAACCATATATAGCGTGTAACCTTTACACAGTGAGTATTCTCTTCATGTCGTGTACTAGGTTCACAAAATATGCCCTATAGAAATTAAACGATGTGTAATACCACCACATGATATGTATTTCTCCTCAAAACTATAAAAGGCCAAATCCTAGTATAAAACCCAAAACAACCTTCAACATTATCCATACTCGGGGAGAGCCTTATAAAGGTATTACACATTTATACTTGGAATCCATTAATTCAAAAACATATACATCTCTAAACTTTATGTCATTTCCCCAAACAAATGACCTCTTTCCATGAGAGTGGAAAGACACTCCCAATTAAAGAGAAAAAAAGTAAAGGGATGGAAATTACTTGAAATACTATAATGAGAAGTTAAAAACTCTCCACTATAAGACTTTATATCCCTGAGAATTCATGTGGAAGAATGAAGTTTGATAAAGTGGTGAGGCCACTACCCCCTAATCAAAAACCTATACTCCCAAGCCTCATGAGAATCTTATATATTCTTCCATAACAATATGAAAAATGGAATCTATTTCCCATGAAATAATTTCACTAAATATTCAATGATCTATACTGACTATTTCACAATAGAAAGAGCTAGCTCTAACTCAATATCTTCCTAAATTAGAATTTGAGAGGGATCATGATGGTATTTCCTGACATGTGATATGTATAAAACATCATGAATACCTATCAAATGAAATAAAAATGTAACCAATAAGAAACCTACCCAAGCCTCTTAGTTACCTAAAACAGTTCAAGATATCTTAGAGAAATATTTCCTTATTTTCTAAGCTGACACTGACCCAATCTAGGAGATACTTTCAAGAAAACCTAGTTACCTATAGAAAACTCTAAAGGATGACGCTGTTGATCCATAAAATATTTCAATAGACTCTGGCCTATAAGAATATGATGTTGTACATCCTGAATCCTCATTTAAATCTCCTGAACCAAACTCAGTCCCACTAAAGAAACTTTTACCTCCTCTTCCCAAAAAGAGGTGACCTGCACGAGTGACCATATAGAGCCTCAAAAGGATCCATTTTGATCGAAAAATAATAACTTCTATTATAAGAAAAATAAAATAGTTCCAAATGGATACCCCAAAATCCACTAAAATCGAAGACATAGTTATGGAGAATATACTACAGGATCAAAATTATATGCCCTGTATGACCTTCTGTCTGTTGATGATAATCTATACTCAATCTAACCTAATTCCCCATCGCCTGATGAATATTACTATAGAACATTGAATTAAACCTACAATATCAGACTAAAATAATGGTATAATGAAACCCATGTAACCTCACAATCTATTGCATATATATCTTACTAGGAAATTTAACTTTAGTGGTGTCTCTAATCTGAATGAAATGAGTTGACATTATCAATTGATTTATCAACACCCAGATAAAATTACTCCCCCAGGGAGTCGATGGTAATCTAAAAAAAATCAATGAATACCTCATAACATTTCCAAACTGACACCAGAGGTGGATGGAGAAAACCAAAAGGTTTCATATTCTCTAACTTTATCTATAGGAAAGTATAACATTGGGACACAAAATTAGTAATGTCACACTTCATACCCAGCCACCAAAATCACCATCTCATGTCATATTACATTTTAATATTTCCTAGATGAATGAAACAAGAATAACTATGAAAATAAAATAGAACCAAGATCTTAACTAATGCTAGGATGAAAAAACAATCCCCAAAACTGAGAATACAATTTGAAGAGAGAGACCACCCAAAAATGGTCCCCATACCATAAAGGGTTTCTAAAATTCCTCTGAACTCATCATCATATTGATCACTCTATAGAATAGATTCAAGAAGAGATGACTATAGTCAAACACTATCCCAAAACATACCTAAAACATCCTCCTAAGAATCTAAATGAAACTAATAAGAAGGCCCCATAAGGTTCCCCTCTTCCACCGATTCCAAAACAACCTGCGATGAAACTTTCCTACTGAGAGCATTTGTAATGAAATCCCCCTTTCCCAGGGTGTATGCGATATCAAAGTCAAACTTCTAAAGGTATTCCACCCCTTGGCTATGTTTGATATTCAATTATTTCTAAAAAAATATATATCTCATTCTCTTATGGTCAAAAAAGACTGTAAACCTCTCCCCAAAATGACAGTGACACTAATATTTAAACACATGCATAATATAAACAATATCTAAATCATAAGTGATGTAATTATTCTCATGCGGTCGAAGATGAAGAGAGAAGTTATCCACCACATGATAATATTTTATAATCATACAAAGCAAACCAATTCCAAAAGCATCATATAAAACCACATAACCATTACTAAGCTCTGGTAAGAATAGAATTGGAGACAAAGTTAGAAGTCTTTTTATCTCATTTAAAGAAGATTGATGCTTTTTATCCCATATGAATTTTACCCCCTCAATGGTAAGAGTAGTCAAAGGTTACATTAATGTCAAGAAATCCTTGAAGAATCATTGGTGTACCCAACAAGACCAAGGAATCTCTAAATCTCAAATACATTCTATGGTTATTCCCATGAAAAATCAATCTTCACCTTCTCAGGATCAACTGATAAGCCATGATAAAAAATCATGTTCCCCAATAACTACAATTATTTAATTAAGAAATAAAATTTAAAAATATTTTTATAAAAATGGTCACTCCTTAGGATTTCTAGAACCAAACCCAAATGGTTCTCATGATCATATTCATATATTGAATAAACCAAAATATCATCCACAAACACTACCACAAAAGTGTCAATATATTGATCGAATATCTAATTTTTCAAATACATAAAAACTACTAGAGCATTAGTCAAACCAAATAAAATCACAAGATATTCGAAATGGATGTACCTTCTCTTAATAACCATATTTGGTATATCAAACTCTTGAACTCTGTGCTAAAAATAACCTGAATAAAGATATATCTTAAAAAACATATTTTCCCCATTAACTAATCAAAAAATCATCCACACGAGGCAAATGATAATTATTATTAACTGTTACATGGTTCAACTTCTAATAGTCCATGCATAATCATATTAATCCATTTGTCCTCATGGAAAAGAGCATGAGGGCTCCCCAAGGTAAAACACTAGGGTATAAAAACTCTTTCCTATCAGATCGTCAAACTAAATATTGAGCTCTTTCAGCTCCACTAGTTATATATGATAAGAAGGTATTGAAATCTGCTTCACACTTGGAACCGGGTCAATCGTAAAATCTACCTCCCTCGCTATAGGAAGCTTAGGTAAATCATATGGGAAAAAATTAGAAAAATATCAAAAAATAATGGGAATATTAACAATGAAGGAAAAGTCATCAGGCAAAATTGCTACAGTAGAAAAAAACTCTTGAGATCTAGGTGGGAAGGTCCTACACAACCATACCTCGGATCCCACTGTCCCTGAAACACCCATAAGCTCCCATCACCCACAAGAAATAAGACATGCCAATGATAAAAATTAAACTCATCATGATGAGTAACAAGACAATGCATCATGATGAAGATTTCAAATAGATATAGATCAGGAATAAGAAAATCCTAGAATAACTCCACATCATCTATCGATAGCGCACAAGTACACTGAAACCCATACTATTTCCTCTTCCCAAGAGGTGTCACTAACACCATGAAAAATGATATATCTCCATTAGAAGTTTAAGCATATAAAAAAATGGCTAGATATAAATTAGTTGAAAGAACCTATGTCAAATAAATTAATATCTACTGATGTTGAAATCAAGATGGTACCTTTCACTATCACTAGATTTGCATCTCCACATGAAACTCATCTACTTTGTGAAGGTGATTCACTCATGAGGCATGTGGTTGGATCCCTATAGTAATCAAAGCATCTAACTAAATCATAGTAGCCTTTTAAGCCTATGATCTCTAAACATATCGAGGCGTAGACATGGCCTGATAGAAATGATGCAGATGACCATAACTTCTAAAAATATTACACATATTTTCCAGTGTAGGAAAATAATTCCATGTGTGTCCAACCTTTTTGCATTGATAGCAGTTTACTGGAACACCACTAGCTGCAACTGGAGGTGCTGAAGAGGCCTATTCCTAAGAACCACCTCCAACAATCCTATGATAATCTTGATACTATTTTCCCTGGAATTCCATTGAATATTATACTAGGTGGAAGAGAAGGGGAATAATATCCAACCATTCCTAGAATATTTGATTCTTCCATTATAGCCCTATCCACTATCTCTACATAGGTTAAAATATTCATCATAAATATTTTCAATATGATATCCAGTCACAAAACCTATAGGTACTTATGATCTTTTAGCCAGTCATTCCTTACAAACTCTAGTAAAAAAAGATTTACCTCAGCAAATTGATTGGTGTACACCGACACCAAATGCCATCCCTACTAAAAATAGAGTAACTCCTGGTACTTCTCCATCATCAGAGACTCTGGAAAAATTATCCGAATAAGAGAGTCTTAAAACCCTTCCAGTCCTATTCCACATGCCTATCTGCCTGTACCATAGAATCCCACCAACACTTGATGGGACACTGAAGTCTGAATGCTTCACACTTAACCTTAACACTCTTAGGTGTATCTAGGAATTCAATGATATGATCAATCCTTTCAGTCCAATCCTCTGACTCTTGAGGTTCATTTGTACCCATAAAGGATGGTGGCTGTAACACGCCAAGGTTTTAAAAAAAATAAAATGCATGAAACTTTGTTTTAAGTAGATATTTATAACTAGACTTTAAACATAATTTTGAAACTTCTATGTTTTGAATTTCGAAAAACAGTCATCTATAATTGTGTTCAATAGGTTTTTTAGAGTCTGATGGAACCAACTTGTTTTTTTGGTGAATATTAACATACCCTTATGAATAGTAATATGACCCTAATGAATAGTAAAATTTATTATTATTTTATTTTCTTAAGGCTTTAAGATAATAACATCTTGGTTAATTTTTCAATGTGATATAAAAGAAGTTATAGTTTTAAAATTGTTTATTTTTGAATTAAGTATGATTTTACTTAAAAATTAAATTGATAATATTTGGAAAATTATTTTCAAAAATTTAATTTAATTTGTGAATTATACACATAGAAAAATAGTTAGGGTGAATTTTTGGGATTTTTCTGAAACAGTTGATTTTTTGGTGAATAGTAAAAATATAGTTTTGAGTTTCAGTGTGTTAATGACATCATTAATGATGTAATAATGATGTAATAAATCTGGTAGAATTGTGTTTATTAAATTAATATGTGAGGTTTCCCAAGTGGCTAATACCTTGGGAAAATACCATGGGCAAGCGCACGGGTTTTCAAATACCACTAATGAGGTGTCCCTTGGAAATTATTAAAATATTCCCTCACTTTTGCTATAAATACCAGCCCATTCATTCATTAACTTCATTCCAAATTCCTCATCAAAAAATCTATGGCTTCCTTACCTTCTTATTATCCCTCCCCAGGTTTCTTCAAGCCCCCAAGGTCCCAACCTTAAAGTTCTAGGAGTTACTCTACAAGGTAAGAAAATTCTCAATTTCTTTGTTTTCCCATTCAAGTTCTCTTTTATGTGGTATAACTTTTACGTTTCTATAAGTTGTTCTTATTTAATTCCTATTATTGATATATTATTTATTATGATTCATTTCTGGATGTGTGACCCTTGTCCCCTCTCTTTTTAATATTTTCTAAAACCATGTTGCATAGCTGTTAGGATGCTAAATTTTTGTAAGGGATTTCTCAATTATTCTTTTATTTTGAGTTCCTTTGTTTAATTATTATTTCCTTATATCCTCTTACCCAAGAGGTATGAAAGCTCTATAAATCATTTATAATATGGATTTTTTAATTTTCATGGAAAATTCATCATCATTATTCGTCTCCTCTCCCACTTATTCAAGGAATAAAACATTGTTTTTGATGTGTCAAATTACCGACATCGTGGATAATGTGATGTCAATTTACATTAATTATTTAAAGTCTGGCCATGAAACGATTTTTATGGTTGAAACAGGTTATAATATATGTATTATGTCTCATACATTGTTCTGGAATTATTTTTTACTCATGGATTTAATTTATAAGACAAAATGAGGTCTTTATTATCAAAGAACCACTAAAATGATCTAAACAAACATCATTAATGTTTTAAGTTATGAATCATCCTCATATAAAACTTGAAAATGATAAATGGTATAAATTAACATACTGGAAATATTTAAATATCTTTCCATTCCAATTCTGTATTTTCACTTCCAATCGACAAGATCATCCATCATGAACTGATCATGGAAAACATGTAAAGAAAGCACCCAAAATAATGCTAGGAACAAAATAATAATAATTAAAAGGTGAAATAATGTAATGAAATGATCATATAAGATATTATAAATATTAATATGTTTATTTAAGATATTAATAACACTATTTTATCCATTATACAGTAGGTTTAATCACATTTTAAGTAAGAAGAACCCAAGGTAAGGGAATTCTTAACCCAATTTCCATTCTTTGGGTTAACCTTCTTCTTTATTCATTATGTGGTTATAAGAGTATTGGTGTGATGAATTTATGTTTATATTATGTTTTATTATGTGTATTTATAGTGTATACAAAAATCCAATCCATTCTATTAATTCACATTCCAATTATATTTTTAAGGTACTTTCCTTTTAAAATCCTTTTAAAACTCTCTTTAATAAATTTCAAAAGGATTGTTTTTTTATGTGTATGGCATGAGGGGTTTCTCCTATTTTCAAGATAATTTATTATAATGATATGTTACTTGGACATTATTTATGTTGGTTTGATCCCATTATAGCTCAATATATGTTGGGTTGAGCCCTTTATAGCTCAAGATATGTTGGGTTGATCCCATTATAGCTCAAGATATGACGGGTGAGCCCATTATAGCTCTCCAATTCATTGGGTACTCCAAATATAGAAGTTGAAAAAAGGGTTATTCCATGTGTAAGGGTGAATGTAAGAGTGATATGGTAAATATGTCCCAAGGAAACTACATGATGTTTTTATGCATATAAGTTTTTATGATTATGGGTTTTATTGGTTTTTATGTTATCACTTGACTAACGCTTTCTATATTTATATCCCTTACTGAGTTTTATACTCATACCAAGTTTTTAAAATGTTTTTCACAAGATATAAGTATGGTTAATAGAAATAAGGGAGTCATGATGAATGATTTAGAGGGTTGTCAAAGAAATCATGTTTTAATCTTTAATGTTTTATATTTTGAAAAAAATGGAAACTATTTTTAGTAGTATCCTCTTGTATGTATGTGGTATGTTATGTATGTAGGGTATCCTAATTCTTTAAAAATATAAACCTGAAAAGATCCTCAATGTGTAATAATGTATGTTCTTGTGTAAAATTCAATATTAACTAATGTTTTAATGCAGAGTCCTTATAATGGCTTTTCATGAAAGAACTCTCTTGATAGATAACTATCTCTTAAAACTCCTATATATACCCGCACAACAACATTCTAGACTTGTGGTTCATTCTGGTCGATATTACTCATTGACCACACAATAGCCTCAATAAAATTATGATTGAGGGGTGGATTCCATTGAGGTGCATCAGCTCCACCCTACTATGGAACTCATGGAACATGTCTTGGAGGAATACTACTACGCATCGAAACAAAAGAAATGATAATACCCCGAATAATCTCAGTTAAAACCAAAAACCCATAAGAAAAAACTAAGATTATCATAGAAAACTAAAAACATGAGACACACATCCAAACATCCCATTGTAACTTGAGTGTCATAATGACAATAGCTGGCCAGAAACTCACCTCAACTTACCTCTCAAGTCCTGAATATCCTATCTCCAGTCCATCAAACTTACCAAGATAAGGAATCTAAAGGAAAAACCACATTTGATACCATTTTGTAATGAACTGACCTAGAAACCCACTAATTACTGGAACCCAAACCGATCTTCCATATACCCAAAGGACATTCTTGATCCCCATGGGATTGAGACTAGCACCCAGGCATCAAGAAACAACCATAGGGAACATTTTTTCCCAACTTGAAGTAGAAACATTTCATATATATATATATATATATAAAACATAGAGAAACAACATAAGAGATAAATATATTCCAAGATAAATAGAGAACCATGGAATCTATACAACTGAAAAGGTATGATAACAATCTCCAAGAGACCAATTCAGCTACAAAGTAAATATTTTTTTATAGATACTCCAATAGCTATATGTGATAGCATGGGAAACTCCCACCTTCTCACCACCAACTACCCTAACCCAGCTGATAGGAAAGCTTTTTACCTCACTGTAGCGCCTTACCCTTGCCTTGTATTAAAATACATAATATGAATTATGAACCACCGAAGGAGTGCATAGGTTGTAAACTAAACAGCTCTTAGCATGGTGTTCCAAAACAACAATCTGTACAATAATCCAAGCATGCTAAAATTTAAAGAAAATAAGCTTGATATACTGTTTGACATTTTTATATCAAAATAATGGAAAAACAATTTCATTTCCCCCTTTTCCACATTTCCAAATAAAGTAAGTAAATCAGTTTCAAATCATTTCATATACATATATCAAAGCAGATATATCAAAGAAAACCAAATCATGTATCATATATCATATCAAATATATGATAGTATGATCAAAATAGTACAAATCAAAGCATAGGTAACATCACTTCAAGGATTACACTAGGTTAGGATATATCAGACACTCATACCTAACATAGAAAATCACACATACATCAAGAATCTATATATATGCATCAAGTTTATAGAGTAAAGGAAAACCACAAAAAGTGAACCCCTAATAGTTTTAACAAGTCCCTAGAATAATAATCCTAGAGAGAATAGGTAATCCTCATGATCAAACCCCCTGACAGTGGATGAGGCATGTTACTATACCTTCCACTTAAGTACCCAAGGATTCCCATGTGCTCTATTTTTCAAACCAAATCATCAAACCAATTTCATCATACCATTCTTGGAAATAATTTCATAAATACATTTCACAATGCTTTTAAAGAACATTTTTATTCACCAAAACTAGGGGAAAACCATATTTTATAAAAAAACTTTTTTCACACACACAAATCAAATCTGTCAACCATGCCATTAAATTTATAAAACAATTAATAAAAACTAGAGAAATTAAGTTCACCAACATAGCATAGAGACAGAACCACCTACCTCAATAATAGGTTTTCAAACACCCGCAATGTGATCCACCAATAAAGAATAACACACAACAATAATAGAGGCCCTCGAATAAATCCACACATCTCAGAATTGATTCAATTTAACAAAAAGGGTCCAATGAAGAGGAAAGATAACAACATACCTCAAGAACACACACCCTCTTCACCAAAACCAAAAAAAGAAATAGCCCCCGGAACAAGATCTAACAACATATATAGAAATTAATGAATAGAAACATCTCCACGAGATAATGGATCTGGTAACACAATGAAACGATGCTTCCATGATTAAAGGCAATGAAGAAGTAGAAATTATCTATTATCTAGAGATATGCATTGCATATTGCTTAATGATCCAATGTTGAACGAATTGATACAGAACAAATGGAGGTTCCAAAAATCACTTTAAGAGAGCTCTAGGTCAAGAGTAGGGAGGGATGTAGATGAATAATAAAAAAAAGCATCCAAGCAGCACCCTAAAAACCAACCTTTACAAAATTATATAGTGTGTAATCCCATTACATGTCATGTAATCCATAGGATCCATATACACTGAAAAACCCATTGCCTTTTTATTTTAAACCCAAATTTTATCCTTGCATAGAGTGTAAACTTTACATGACATGTAATCCCTTCATGTTGTGTACTAGGTTTATAGAATATGTCTTATTAAAATTACACAACATGTAATACCACTACACGGTGTGTATTTATCCTGTAGACTGCAAAAGGATAGTTTTTAACAGAAAACCCAAAACCACCTTTGACATTTTTTAAACTTAGGGAGAACCCTAAAAAGGAATTTCAAATTTATACCTATAATCCATTAATTAAAAAAATACATCCCAAAAATTTATGTCATTTTCCCCAAAAAATGATCTCCATCGTTGGGTGTCCCAAGACCAATCCAATTAAATAGGAAAATAATTAAAGAAATGGGAAATACTTGAATGACTATAATGAGATGTTACAATAACACATAGCTAGGTTTATAAGTAGGATAACATTAGTGGAAAGTGAATATATGTAAATGGACGAAAAGTATAAATAATTATAGATACTTATAAAGATTATTGATCATAATGAATTTAATGATCAATGGAGAGTTAACAACCTCAAAACCATAAATCTATGATAATTTAAAAGACAATTTGAGTCATTAGATATGAAGTAAATAAGATAAAATTTTAGTTTCAATATCCCTTTACTAAAGTTAAGGAATCCTTTTACTATCTAAAAATATAAGGAAATATACTTAGTTCATACATTTCTATTTCACAAAAAATTTCATTATTTAGTTTTTCTTTGATCAATTTCCAATTAATTTATTACTCCAAGAATGAATATCCAAAAATTATTTTTTTATTCCTAAAGCACTAAAAATTAATTTTAATGCATCATAAGGTCAATAAAATATTAAAAAGTCTTTATGTCTATCTCTAACTATTTTCCAAAACCAATATGGTTAGCACAAGTTATCTAATATAATACATTAATATATAAACCTAAAAAATAACACCGTTGGTTCAAAATTAATAATTATTTGTCAAATCATTTAACTAAAAACAATGACATATTAACTAGGACATCACATAGGCCAATGTTTAGTGTTAAACCCTTATCGCTCTTTGGTTATGGGTTCAATCCCCATGGACTTGACTGGATGCAACGACTTTATATTTTTCTAAAACTATATCAATATAACTCCTATAATGTTCCCAAATTGTGATTAACCATAATTACTAAAACATCAAAGATATGATAAACCATAGTGGTCATCAATACCTTTAAACTTATTCACAAAAAAATTAAGGGCATTCTTCCTTAAAATAAAATTTTCACCAAAATATATTCTAAACCAATGGGTTTAAATTCCATAAATTTCTCCCAAAATATCCTTAATCTTAGTAGAAAATGGTATATATAAATTTTAAGTTAATGAATACATATATAATTTTAAAATTTAAAAAAAATACTTATATGTTTCATGATTATTATAACCAAAATACCATTGGTAAAATACTTCTACAATTTAATTTTTAAATCCAAATACTTAAATACTTCATCTATTTTATTTCATCATAGGTTCTTCCTTGGTATTGGGTTAACCTTTAGAAGAGGTAATTGAATTGGATAATTCCTAGGTTCCCCACATTTAAGTCAAAAAACCATAAATGGATCCTATGAATGATGTTTATTTCCTTCCATCACAATCCTAGATTTTCATCAATAATTAATTTCTTTATTCCCTTATTTTTCACACATTAAACATTTTATCATTCCTTTAAGACACCATATTTTCAATCTAATACACCTTATTTTTAACCTAGGTCATTCATTGTTATCATATATTCAAATAATTCACAATGGTTTGTAAATAAAATGTGAATTATACGAAGTTTATCCCTTGGGAGTTTCAAATTAGGTGTATAGAAAGGACCATTTTCATGCACCATGTAATGATCGTGAAAATCCCAATACACCATTTTCAAAGTTATTACCCCTAGGTACATCTATAATAGAACCAAATACACTTGTAGTATCTAGAAAATGATGTATTTCTAGGGAAAACCACATAATCTCTTCCTTACAAAAACATTAGGATTTTATTTTATACATATCCTCAAAGTCGATCATAGGTTTATGTTCTCTAATAATTTTTTTCATAAATATAGTTTCTAATATTTATACTAAACCTCCCTCTGATACCAAATATAGTTATCTCAACCCCAGTATCCTAGATCTGAGGCCTACTTTATTATATTGTCATGAGATACAAGAAATCACATCTTGAAGGAAAAAATAGTTTAGTAGAATTTATAAACTAGATACATACATGATACCATATTACATTTGAAAACACAAATTACAAAATAATTGTTTTTAGAATAACATTATTTCCTCTATAACATACTTGAACATTATTCATTGTACACTTTATGGAATCCTGGGGAAATGAAAAAAAATAAGGGTGATCTCAAATGCTTGGTAAGGGTTATGTACAATGGAAGCTATCATAAATTAATAATAATAAATGATATGGCATGGTGAATAACTAAACACACATTTCATTTAATCAATAAAATATATATCATAATAATATTAGATATAATAAATATGGAAAGGTAAATAAAAGAACACACATTCCATTTAATCAATAAACTAAGAATGAATTTCATACAAAGACAATATCATTGTGAAAATCTCATGGATAATATTAACTAAATTCTTAATGAAGGAAATGCTTAATTATTTAACGTCATGATCTCAGGAATCATGATTCTTATACCATTAAGACCATTAACAATATGGTTTAAAACCATAGGTAGAAACCTGTTTAATGCTATCTAACTAATTTATCTCATGATACTATCGATGCATTGAGGTGCTATATAATTCTGGGTCTTAACTATCACCGCATGTCCAAATCATTCATCACATATCAAATAATCATTTTAATTAGTGAACAATATTCCTTATCAACAAATATCTATATTGAGTAAAGAATACGGATTTATCCATATTTCACTAGTAAATAAAATAAGTTTCAATGTAAAAAACAACATGTGAAAAAAATATATAATTTAAGAAATAATCATATACATTATAAATAATATGGATATTTAGTGGAAATTTAATGTCTAATGATTATAGGTAAGTGAATATTTCAAGGTAAAGTTAATGAGTACAAAAATGAATCAAGGAAGTAAAATTTAATACAATCCTTGGTCAAAATTATCATAAACCATCCAAAGGAAGAATAATTATTGTATCAATAAAACATATACTCAGATAATTATATGTAAAATAAATGGTTATTATTAATGATGAATAGAAATACCATAAAAATATATTTAAATACATTCTTGAGGAAAATATCATTTTCATTTTGAAAATCACCATTTAAAACTAAAAGTTCAAAAAACATTTTGAAAACAATTTTCTATAAAAATAACCTTTAAAACTTATTAATGATGTTTTTAAAACATTTTAGTATCCATGATGGTTTAAATTTCAATAATTTTTGAGTATGTTAAAACAAATAATCCTTTCACATTTTTAGTAAAATCCAAACAGTCCTTGTTTTGAAAATGATATGATGAATCATTTTAATTTTTTTTAAAAAAATTAAAATGGGTAAAAATTTATTTAATAAATAATTTTTAAAAGGATAAATTTTTTTTTGAATTTTTTATAGAAAACATGGTTTTGGAAGAAAAAGTATTTCCAAACAGAGAGAAATGAATTCAGATTGTATTAAAAAATTTATCAATAATTTTAAGTAAAAAAGAATAAAAAATGGTACTATTACTTGAAAAATTTCATGAATAACCATATAAGATGAAAATGATAAGTTTTATTAAATAATTATTAAATAATTTCCATTAATGGAAATTCAATTATGAACAATCCTAATTAAAATGAGATTGTGAAATAAACCCTTGGAAAGATCATAATGCTGAATTAAGAATTAATAAATGAATTGACTATGTGTGTAAAATATAAATCCATATAATATTAGTGTATATAAAACATAATATATTGAAATGTAAATACAAATATAATCATAGAATATCAAAGATAATAAAGAAGTAATATAACCCAATGTAAAGAAATTGCGTTCTAGAATTCATTACCACTTGGAAATTTTCAAGTCAAATACCCGTGGATGAAATAATTACAATTGAAACATAAAATACCATTATTTATAAATGAATCATGATATTAAATTTAAAATGGAAATTATATACACCATATAAAATAAATTAGGCGTATAACATTACAATATGCCTCCATGAAGGGAAATTGAGACAAAGTCCCTTACAAAAATCATATCATTGAAGTGGGGATTAATCAAAAAAATTATTTTGTTTATAAAATGTAAGTAAAAATAAAAAAGTGTAAATAAAACATAAAATAATCAGTTTTGATTACAAACCAAACCTTAGCATGACATAATCAATGAAGTAGAGGTTTAACCCAATGAATGGAAATGGAGTAAATAAATCCCTTACATCACGCTTCCTTTTGGTTGAACATTCTTTGACCTCTTGTATAATGGATTAAGCATGATATTATTTTATAAAACAACCATATTAATATATATATAATATATAATATTATCCTTTTATAAAATATCATCATCCATTCATTAATTATATTTAATTTTTTTATTATTTATGGTGTTAATTCTCTTTTTTCTCATGTGTGTTTTTTCATGAATGATCTAGCTCTTGTTCTTATTATATATATATATATATTAATCATATAAATAATAATATTCATGAAATAATTATAATATTTATATATAAATTATTCTTTTAATACCAATAATTAAATATGGTTTTGATAAATGAAGTACAATATGATCATGAAGACGACAGGTCGTACATACACATGGGTAACATTTCCATTTTTCAACGATCATTATAAAAAATAGGTAAGTAATATTTTATATTTAAATAATTATAATAATATAATAAATAACATATTATTTATTTAAATACACACACAAACACACACATATATATAATACATGTGGTTTGGTGATGAAAAGAGAGTCACATCGCTTCGTGAAGGCGGTAGTCCACACAAACACAAATGATGTTATCATCTTTAAGTGAGTTAAAAGGTAAGAAATAAAATGATATAATATATTTTTAGAATTATAAATATGTCATTAATATCATAATTATTTCATTTATATCACATATATTCATTAAAATTATCCTTATTATCTTCTATTTAAAGTGTTGGTGAAAAACGAATCACATCACTTCGTGAGGTGGTAGTCTGCTGTATACACAAGAGACGTTATCATATCCCATAATGAATAGAAATTAAAAAGTTATATATGATATAATGAATAAAAATGTATAATTATATTATAAATATCATATATATAAATATATAAATCATTATACCCAATCATGAGAGGTAGTAATGGAAAACAAATAACACCGATTCATGAGACTGTAGTCCACTGTACACATGAATGATGATTTCATAACCCATTTGATGGAAGTGGGGATTATTTTTAACCATGAAATAAAAATGATAACATATAATTATATGGGATATGCTGGTTTTGTTATAAAATAATAAATGAAGAATATTTTATGGCTGTGGAATAATAATTAATAGAAAAACCCATAGTTAAGAATTTTACATCTTCTCAGACCACCTTTTTAGAATTATAGCTAAAGTATTCCTAGAATGGATTTATGAAAAATAATTCTTATAGGATGATGTCATAGAAGTCAAGAAGTTAGTTTGGAAGTTTTTTTATGAATCAAATAGGTTTTAAGGCATGAATAAGAGAAGATAGGTGGTGGCCTTTTGTAGGTGAGGTGAGTGTCACACTTTTAATTTTTTAAAATAAAAGTATGTACCCATGTTTTTCACATGAAAATAGGGAAAAAATTGATTATTATATAAAATTATATATTATAAGGTAAATGTTTTTCTATAAATAATATTTTAGACAAATTTTTAGGTCATTTTAACCCTTATATTTTTAGTTTAACACTCCCAGTAAATCGAGTTTTACCTTAACCACGATAAATAATATTTACTATTTTCACTATTAAATTTTGTAAAAAATTAATTTAAAATTATTATATAATATAAATTATTTTTATTATAAATATGTAATAAATTTTTCAAAATTACTTTCATATAAGCAGTAAAATTTAATTTTAAATTAATCCCACAGACGTAATGAGAAAATGAATTTTTAAAAAGAAAATGTTCAAAAGTTTACAAAGTTTTTATATAAAAATTCAACATGAAAATGATTAAAATTACCTAAATTGATTTAATAGATATATAATTGAACTAATTTTAATTTAAAACTAATTTAAAATATAATTTAACTTTATATATAATTGAAACAAAATGACAGTTTTCTATTAAAATTCAGTATTTGTCACCATTCATCAAAAAATGAAATATTTCAAAAAAATATAAAAAATTCACTATAATATAAAATTTATATGATTATTTCAAAAATTAATTTCATTTTTTCATTTTTTTTATAAAATTGGTAAAAATTAATTTTAAATTATGTGTGTAAAGAGTGAATAACTCGTCTTTTAGAAAGAATATAGTTTTTTAGAATTTTTTTTTCATTTAAATGATTCTTATTATAATTATAAAAAATAGATGAACATAATTTTAATAATTTATTTAGTACAATTAATAACATCCAATTTAATGGTTAGGTTATAATGGTATACTATGTTACTGTTTATTTGGACTCGGGATTACGTGTTCCACAAGCTATCAAAGAGATTAAATTAAAGAAACATATTTTAGTGGTTGTTTAAGATTGGTGTTGTGTGTCGCATACACTATCAGATATATAATTTTTATTTTATAATTTTTAGGTGTTCTATATTTTCAGTTAGACCTGATATGGAAATTATGATGACAAAAATTTTTTATGGTGGAGAATGTAACATCCTGAGTTTTTAGTATGTGTTACTTTAAATAAATATATTATTGAATATAATGTGATATACAAAAAAGTAGACTATATTTAATAATAATATATATAAAATTAATGTAAAAATAAATAAGTTATTATTATACAATTATTAAACAAATAAATTAATAATCATTTGTATATGTTATGAAACAATTGAAGAATATTTTATGTTGACATTTTTTATTTTTCTATAATTTTTTTTCATTATATTTTATATTTTATTTTAAAATATAAATTTATTAATTTTATAAATTTAATTTTGTGAAATAAAAATCATTTTTTATTCATAATTTTAAAATTATCACCTGTAGATTTTTTTATAAAAGATTGATTTTTGAGCAAATAGTGAAAATAACGATTTTATAAATACAATAACTTTTATGAAATTATCATGACATAATAATGAATTTAAAAATTGTAAAACCTTTTATCTAAAAAAAATAAATATTTATTATGTAACCTAATTTATTTAAATATATAATATATTATATATAAATCTATGTTTGAAATTTTTTAAATCTAAAAAATATTTTTATTCAAATAAAAAATATTTTTTTATTCTATTTTAGTTAGGTATTCAAAGGGTTATATTAGACTTTTCTATGATTTGAAAGTGAAATAGGTTTCATTTTATTAAATATAATTCAATTATTTCCATGGGAATCAACATTATATATGATTTTGTTATAAAATTATTTATATTCTTAGATGGATATTTTTCTGAAAAAGGGTTTCCCTTCATTTTGTGGACATTAATTAAAAGTAAATTTTACCAAATTTATAAATTTAATGACATAAAATGAATTAATTAGTGGATATAATAATTTTATGATTTGTTAATGTGTTCATTTTCATTTTTAGTCATAATAAATAATTATTATAGTAAATTTTTCTCACCATGATAAAGGATAAAATTGTTAATGAAGGGGTTATACTAATAGATATGGATAATATTGTCTCTAAAACAAAGCTAAATATGATTTTATGACTGTATTTAAATATTTAATTATCTTATAATATATATTTGACTATATTGGTTCCAACTTCCATGATAAATATTATTATTATATTCTAAAGTTCTTAATATTTACAAGGGTGGATCGAGAATGGATGATTAGAAGTGAAGAAAAAAATGCAGGGAGTCTCCTCAAGCAACTCGATGAAATCTCAGCTTGAAAACCCTAAATATCATGATATCAGTGATGGTTGTTCCTCTCCTCACTATATAATGTGAGTCATGGAATCCTTCAACCCTAAATGGGAACGCTTTTTTGATCCTAAGCCTCCAGAAACATAGGAAAAACCCCTCGAGGAATCTATTCCTACTCATGCTATGCTTGGAAAATCCAAAGGAATCTATTTCCTCGAGGAGCTCAAAGGCTTGGATCTTGTCAATATTTCATCTTCGAAACATCCTTTTTGAAAAAAGCCAGATGATGGATGATTTTTAGTTGAGGAAAATCCTTAATCACTTCAACAAAGATCTCAAATGCACAAGTTCTCGATTATGGGATGCATTTATTATATAAAAGGTGATAAACCCTAATCTTACTCTGATCTTAAACATTGTATTGCTCACTATTGGGGTTTTTCAAACTTGAAGCTCATACCTATAGGGGCGGGATATCTTCATATACTTCTTACCTCCCAGGATGAATTAGATCGATTTTGGAATATAAGGAATACTCAATTCAAGCCCGGTTTACATCCTATTTCTGATTGGGATTATACTTTCAATCTGCACACCCATAGAAACACTATGGCCCAGGTATGAGTTATATTGCAGGGTCTCAATTATTATTTTTGGAACCTAAATATTTTCAATGACATATACTCTTGCATTGGCACACCCCTTAAGATTGATCAGTGAACATTGAATGGTGAGCTAGGCCTCTTCTCTGGAGTTATGATAAAAGTGAATTTAGAATATAATCTCCTGAAAAGTATTACCTTTAATGCTAATGAATATAAACAGAAGTTATAATTGAATATTAGCATAATACCCAATTTTGTGAACTTTGTAAGATCATAGGGAATTATATTTTAAACTGTAGAGTGGTGAAGAAACAAGTCACCCAACCAATTGACTCTGAATGGAATGAAATCAAACAAAAAAAAGAAAGACAAAGGACCTGCCCTGGATAAACTCGATCCCTCCAAGAAGAAAAATGAAAAATGGGTGAAAAAGTCAAAGAGTTTGAATCTCAATGGGGATGAAGTGGGGAAATATTGGGCAGAATCAATTGAAGAGGATGATTATATATATAAAGAACACTATTTTGTTGAGTAAATAGAAATTTTTATTATGTAGATCATTAAAAATTATCAACTTGAGTTAGAAACTGTGTTGACTGAGTCACACATGAAGGCTGATAAAGCTTCCAAGTAGTCCCCTAAATCTTTAAACACACCTACTGACCATAGTAAGGAAAAAAAAGATCTCTCTTATAGTGATTTGGGTGACTAGTGTGCTGGTCTCCCACTACACACAGTTAATGGGGGAGGGGGACATAATGGGGTCTCAAGTGAAACTGTCCTTTTTGAGGACCATAAAACCCACACTTCCTTGCATGATAATGACGATGACATTATAAATGTAACTAATATGGAGCCTCATCCCACTGATCTTACTGAATAAGACAATATTCCTGCATCTCCTAAGGTTAAGTGCAACCCCATTAATTTTATTTTAGTTGAAGGTAGTGACACACATTAGGTTAATACCACTGATTCGAATGAAGTCACCCACTGCACTTCAATCTCATACATTTCACTTCTTATAACTGACTTTCCTACAGTTTATATTGAGAGCTCTTTGACTATTTTAAATAACAGGAAAATGACCTCTCCCTCAAAAGCTAATTTGTATGATCCTTTAAATGCTGAGGCTAATACATATAATACTAACATTTATTCTATTTCTACCAAAAGTAAGTAGGGAAAGAAGTCCTATCCAAGCTAAAAAAACCCTAGATGATCTTCTAGGAGGAATGGTTCAGGGAATAAGAGAAAGGGGGGTTCCAACCCCCAAAATAGGTTTTAATGAATATTTTTTTTTAGAATTGTCAGGTAATTGAGAAATCTACCACTCTTATTGTATTAAAAAGATTTATTCGTACTAATTATCCTAAAGTTTTTTCCATTGCTGAACCTAAGATCTATTTATTCTATCATTATTCTCATCTTTATCAATCTGAATACAACTTCTTAGGTGCTTCTAAAAATTGTTCTTCTATTGAATCCCTTTATATATTTAATCACTCCACTCTTTAGAATGTTAATATTTTCAATACTTTAGAGTAGGAGTTATTTTGTGATTTTATTATTGATCACTCTCATATTTATTTTTCTTTTATCTATGATAAGAATGGATACCAATACATTAGGCATCTTTGTAATGACCTTTCCAACTTAGGAAAAAGTTTTCATGACCCTTGGTTTGTGGTTGGTGACTTTAATGATATCCTTGCCCCAAGTGAGAAAATGGGACTAAATCACTCCACTATATCTAAAAGGGAGTTTAAATCATCTATTGAGGATAATAACCTTGTTGAAATTAACCTTAATGGTGCCAAGTATACGTGGTACATAAGACACTATAAGTGGTTGGTGGCTAGAAAATTGAACAGAACTTTCACAAATGATAAAGACCTGGATAAATGGGACACTATTTCTAGCATCAACCTCCATAAAATTAATTCTTAACACCATCCTATCCTAGTCAATCTCTTTATCAAACACCAGAAGCCTATTCTTCCCTTCAGATTTAACAAAACTTGGTCTTCTGATCCTGATTGTGCTAACATTTTTAAACATTCTTGGTCTTCCATGCATCATTACAATGATGCTTTTTCTTGTACCACTAAATTGAAAAAATATCAAATAGATCCTTAAAGGTTGTTGTAGTACCAAATCCAAAAAAAACTAATAACGACATTATTTATTTGGAATAGGAACTTACCCAACTTCAAAGCACCACTACTGGCACTAATTTTGTCACTGATCCAAAACATGAAATCAATATTACAACAAAATGTGTCTCATTTCTCACCTTTAAAGATAAAATGCGAAAAAAAATTCAAAACCAAATGGCTCACTAATGGGGACAAAAATAATAAATTCTACAACTACCTTCAAAGAATCAGGAAATCTAATATATCTCTTTCCTTCTTAAGTGATGGGGACAACCTCATTGATACTAAGGATGGTATTTCCAATCATGTAGTCTCTTATTTTGAAAATATATTCAATGGTACTGCCACCGATAAAGACCTTATACCTGATGCCATACTCGTTGAGATCAATGATGAGGATAAATCTTTTATTAATAGCATCCCACTTGATCATGAGATCAGAGACACTATCTTTAGTTTAAATCCTGATAGTGCTCTAGGACCCGATGGTTTCAATAATGTCTTTTATCAGCATTTTTGGGATTCTATTCAAAATAATGTTTGTAGATTAATTAGGAATTTGTTTTCTAATGGTATGATCCCACATGGTTTGAAAGCCCAGTTTCTCTCCTTGATCCCCAAAGTAGATAATGCATAAAATATTCACCAATTCAATCCCATTTCTCTAATCAACACCATTTATAGAATCATCACCAAACTTCTTACCAATATAATTTCTTCTATTATCAATAAAATTGTTTCTTAGAACCAATTTGGATTTTTTAAAGGTAGGTCCATTCAATATTGTATTTATCTTTCCTCTGAATGTACTAAATTATTAAATATAAATAACATGGCTGGTGATATTTCCATTAACCTTGATATCCGGAAGGCCATCGATACCATGGATTAGATTTTTATTTTCAGGGTTCTTGGGAACTTTGGGTTTAATGAATCCTTTATCCGTATAATTAAAAATATTTTCAACTTGGATAGAATATCCATCCTTATTAATGGTTCTCATAAGGGTTACTTTAAATGCACTAAAGGTGTCAGACAAGGTGACCCTCTCTCTGCCATTCTTTTTTCAATTGCATAAGATTACTTAATAAGATTTATCACTCACCTTGTCGATCAAAATAATATTAATCCAAATAAGGATTCTAGGAATTTTAATGTTCCAATGCATCTATTATATGCATATGATATCATCAATTTTTTACAAGGGGATAAATGGAATACCCAAAATCCAAAATCTTCCATCTCACACTATGAAGAGATTTCTGGTCAAATCATTAGTTGGAACAAATCCTTTACCTTTTTTTCGGAAAAGGTTTCCAGCTAATAGAAAATCTAATATTATTAATGATTTAGGTATTAAATAAGGATCCCTTCCTGTCACCTACCTTAGTGTTCCCATTTTCTAGGGTAGAACCAAATATTGTTACTTTTCTAAAACTGTTGACCAAATCCTCCACCAACTTTCATCTTGGAAAGGAAAACCCATCTCTATGAATGGAAGGATTTTTCTAGTCAAATCTACGATTGTATCTAAAATGGTTCAATCTTTGATGATTTATAAATGGCCTGCTGGTCTTCTAAAAAAAATTAACATAGCCATCAAAAACTTTGTTTGGAGCAGAAGCATGCTTTAAAAGAAACTAGTGATTGTTACTTAGTTTATTTGATGCGAACCTTTGGAGAAGGGTGGTATTAGTATAAAAAATCTCAAACTCTTTAATGATGCCTTACAAGATAGACTCACTTGGAAGCTTCTTCATAATAACTCTAACTCCATTTCTTTCCTTAAAAACATATTTCTTGAAAAAATGAAGAAGGGAAATTTAAATTACATGAGATCTTCCATTTAGACATCCATTATGAATTATTTTTCCAACATCATGTCTAACTCTAGATGAATGGTGAGTAGAGACTCTTCCATGAATTCTTGGCTTGAAAAATGGACTGATACTCCTCTCATATCTATGATTTCCCCCAATCAACTTCATGATCACACTAAATATACTATTAAGGATGTTTTTAGCTCTCACAAATTTAATTTTACTAACAATGTCAATTATGTTATTGAAAACCACCCTTTTTCCAACACTGATGATTTTTTAATTTTGGAACCTGCTCATAATGGCATCCTCAACTCAATTTTCTTTATAACCATGGCTTTATTAATTATGAAAATTGTTTTATTTGGATTAAAATATTTGATAAATTATGGTTAAAACCTTCTAGATTCACTCTGGTTTGGCGTATTTCACACAAGAGGGTTTCCACTAACACTTGTATTCAGTATTTTGGGATCCATATTTGCTCTAAATGTCATCTTTGTAACCAGAATCATATAGGTTACATCAGGGGTTGAGCGCTCACAACAAGGGGATCTCGGGAGGAATCTCCTTCCTGGCAGAGATGGCATCTGCTTCAGTCCCTCCCCCACCCACGGGGGAGGGACCTTCGTCCTCTAGGGGAACCCCATTTCCATTCTCTCCACTTTCGAAAACCGAGTTGCTCCCTCCCTTTCCAGAATTCTCTCAACACCCGAAGGTTCCCGATTTGTTCAATGGATACCCTAATCTGGAATTATCGATCTCATAATTCTACGAGGCTTCGATGTTACTCAACCGGAATCTGATTGATCATTTTGCAGGGAGAAGGCCATCAGTGGATTCCTTCGACCGATGTGTCTTCGGTTCATGGGGTCTCTAGTAAAGGGCTATTGTCAGTTTACTTGAAAACAAGAACTTAATGGTGCGCTTCTCGTCAGAGGAAGAATTTATTAAGGACTGGTCGTGCATTCCTCGCAGCTGTAATGGGGCCATATTCTACCTACACAGATGGACCTATGACTACCACATGAAATGGGACTCCCCTTCGACAATGATTTGGGTAAGTTTTCCTAATCTTACTCTTCCTTTCCAGAATCTGTCGATTATCAAGATGGTGGGAAATCTATTTGGAAGGTTTCTATGTACTGATAGCCGTACAAAAGCTTTGTGCCACCTGGTAAACCCAAGGGTGTTTTTTGAGGTTGATATATCTCGACAACTACCACACTTTGTTTGGATAACCATCGGAGAGGAGTATCGATATAGGCAACAGGTTGTGTTTGAGTCATGGGTGGACTTATGATCTTCTTGCAAGCGGCTGGGTCACTCAGCGGAGGTTTGAAGATGTGGGTCGCGGAAATATGGGGCAGTGGACATCAGTGTGGATGGGTCTTTGAGCCAGGGGAAAAGGGATGCGCGGTTCGATGAGGTATCCCATGTTGTCCCTCAAGCTGGGTGAAACTTGTTTCAGATGATGGATGCAAATTTGGTTGGAAAGGGTGAGGGTCTTGATAGAGGACCCGTGCTCAGTCTAGATGCACATTATAAGGAACCTGAACAGAGAGTTGATACCTTCAATCATGGAAAGTAGCTGGGGGTCTCTTCTTTGGGTTCGCAGGAGGGATGGGGGTTGACAGGAACAGGGATCACCACTAAAGCAGGGGCGAGTATGCCTTCTTCAACATCCGTGATCCAAATCATTGGATCGAAAGCTCAGGTCAAGGTTGCAGAGGAAGAGGTCAATACAGTAGGAGTTGGGGTATACCACTAGGATGTAGAGGCACAAAACAAAAATGGAGCTACCAATGGCGATGGAAGTCTAGACTGGTTGAAGGCATCAAGAGGAGTGCATTGGGAAAGACCCATTACTAATGTCCAGGTTTGCAACAGTTTTTAGTGTCTTGAAGTTGATGATATCGGAATAGATGTGGAGGGGGGAAGGTCTCAGGTGGGTGCTGATAAGGAAGTCTCGAGCTCCCATTGTCAGGCTATGGCGTTGAAAGAGGCTCATGAGGGGCATATCAGGGATGAGGCCATTCATTCTGGTTCTCAGGATGCTGGCTCAATTGCGGATGTTCAACCAGCTAATGAGTTTAAAGAGACTAGTGATGTAGTTCAGGAGCTAGAAGGAGTTTCCGTAAAGCCCTCCTTGGAAAGGCGGAAGGGAATACATAAGGGGATGAAGGATTACTCATCCTTAACCCTTCCCATGGAGAAAAAGTCAGCGAATAAACTGAAAGTCAAACTGTGGGACAATCACAGCAAGGGAGGTGTTCTGGCTGTACAACCCTTGGTTTTGATCATGAGCTCGGAAGAAGAAACAGTGGAACAATCTTTGTATCTCAATGCAAATGAAGAAGAAGCTACTAAAATTATGGGGATACCATTAAGGCTTACTCTTAATGAGGAACAATATGCTTGGATAGATAGAAAAGATTCAATATTAGTTTGTGGTTTAAACAACGGGAGGATCAGTCTTGAGGAATATATTCAGACATGGGACAAGCTAACCACATATTTAGAGGATCTTCTTATGGATGCACCTACCACTCAGATCACATCTTTGTCCTGGAAACTTTTTAGGGAAACAGACTCAGGTAATATCAATTTAATCTTTAATGACTTTGGTTTAGTTAGTAGTGTTGGTTGGTTTGGCTGAGATGAATTCATCTACTTTTGGTTTTCTTTTTTGTTCGGTGTTGTTGCGATGTGTGGTGTTTTTTTCCAGAAAACTACTTGGGTCTTCTCCAGAAGAGGATAAAAGCATGAAGTCTTCACCGATGATGGCCTTTTGGACTTGGATTCTTGAGAGGGTATGGATTTGGCATCGGTTTCGTGATCGTGCAATGCTGCACAGGACTGCTTACTGAAGGGTCCTGCTTGGTGAAGTATTTTGTCATGGAGCATCAGCTGGGAGGGGCTGATCCTATAGTTTTTTCTGTGTGGCTTGTTTTTCTGCATTTTTTCAGGACATCATGGTTTCTCACTTTTCCCTTAAAAGTGTTTTTCATAATAAAAAAAGTAATTTTCAGTAGTAGTAACCAGCATCATGAAGACATTAACCCTATTTTTCTTTCTTGTGATACTACTACTACTCTGTGGAGTTATGTGCTTCATATTTTTGAATGTAGATGGTTACTTAATGACTCTATCAGTTCTCAACTTCAATGTTGTGTGGATATTGAAGCCTCTCAGCAAATCAATATCCTTTTATTAACTACCATTTCTTAACTTCTTCATGTGCTATGGTATGATAGGAATGATACTATTCATAACAAAAACTTAGTTAGTTTAAATGTTGGTCAGATGTGGATCCTCATTGCCATTCGGGAAGATGCTTCGATTTAAATGGGATTTTACAACAACACAGTTAATGAATTTAGGATTATTAATAGGATTGGGGTTAATGGTATCTATCCTCAGCCTATATTCACTTTTTAAGTGTTATGTAATTCTCTAATCCTCGTCTGGATTAAATCTAATGTTGACAGTGCTTCTAAAGGCAACCTAGGCCCCTCAGGTTGTGGCGCTATTTTCAGAAGCCACTCTGGGAAGCTTCTTGGATGTTTCTATGGAACTGGTGGCATCTCCTCGGCTCTAGAGGTAGAAATAATTAGTGTGATCTATGCTATCTCCTTATCCAAGAATTATGGTTGTAACAATATATAGATTAAAAGTGATTCAACTACCATCGTTCAAGCTATTTGGAAGGGTGTGATGCACCTCACGTGTCCTCTTATAACACGTTGGATGGACTATCTTCATTCACTCATGGAATTTAACTATATTATTACTCATGCCTTTATTTAAGTGAACAAGGTGGAATACGGTCTTATAAATATGGGATTCAACTATGTCATCACCTGGATGGATGACCTCCCTATTGATTTACTTTCCCTTTATGATAGAGATTATAAAAAAATCCCATCTTTTATGAACCACATATCCTCAGTTCTATAAATGATTTATGTACTCTATATTAACCAATATCTACCAAAATACCTTCTACACATTCCTTCCCACATACTAGAGGTATTGTTCTCACCAAAATACCTGTTTTATAAGGGTTAAGGAAAAATTCAAAAGAAGATATCCATGGTGGAGGTGTAAGCCTTGACAAAAAATTTTAGGTTAATTTCTTTTTATAACTCTATAAAAAATATTATAAAAATAATAATATAATTTGATAATTAAAATTAATATATATTAATGTTATATTTTTGATATAAAAACTATTTTCTACCTCTTTTCCATCTTATGAAAAATGAAAATATCACTCGTGCATACGTGTGGAATACCATCTCAATGATGGGATGTGCTTATTTTTTTATCACAACCACACATGGTAGTTTATAATGAAGTATATAATAGATATACATTATTTTTATGAAATAATAATTATTTTTTTATATAAATATTATCTAATATCTTACCCCCATCCTTTATAAAATGGAAACATCGCTCATGAGTTTGTAGGGAATACCACCTCCATGAAGCTATGAAATTCATTTTCCAACACCACCTCACATGGATAGACACACCGATGAATTTTATAAATAAATATGATATTTATTATTTCATTATAACTCTATAATTTCATACTTTTATCTAATTTATATCCATTCCATGTAATATAAACATGAAAACATTACTCATGCATACGTACAGAAAACCACCACCATGAATGATGTATCTATTTTTTCATCACCACATTATATGGATGGTTTGAAAAGTATATTTAAAGTATAAAAATAATAATTTTTATTTTTTTTATTATTCTTGATATGATATACCCATGACTCATTTTCCAAAATTTAATTCATCGAAGATAATTTGGATATTATGAACTGAATGACCTCAAAATGTCCGATGTAAACTTGACAAATGTGGTAAATAAATATAAATTGATAATGAATAAAATAAAAGTAGAAATGATAATGGAATGAAAATAAATTAATTTCCTATGGATTTAAATAAATAAAATAATTTTATTATTATGTAAATTAAAATGTGTATGCGGATTTTCAGGACACGAGGTAAGAGATTTATTATTTTAGTTTCTATTCCTTGATAGTTATACAAATTTCAATTTTTTTTATTTTATATTATTTATAAACCAATATTTGGATGAATCATATGATACATTAACATAAATTCATACTTTTTACAAATAATTTTCATTTTATTCCCTGAAATTTACATTCAATTTCGATGCTACTAAAGTTATAAGGGACATTTATTTTAAACCATGTTTTTTATTATTTAAAAATTTTCTATTACATATAAAAATTATTTTAAATCTTTTAATAATGTTAATAAATACTCATAATATTGATAAATATTATTTTCAAATAATTTTTTACTTTCTTAAAAAATGTTTAAAAATGAATCATTTGAACATTTTATATATAAGATATTTTTAGATTATAAGATTACAAAAAAGAATATTTTTTAATGTTTACTAGATAACCTCATTTTTGTACCCTCATATACATTATTCATTATAAATATTCCTATATTAATTTACATAGTATTTTAAATAATAAAATTTCCCCATTTTCTATGATTTTTTAAAAACAATTCAAGAGAAAATGATATTTCTTCTCATTTTAATGAGATAAATGCTAGTGACTTTACATACAGTCTCAAAATAAAATTCTTATGTGTTTTATAATTAAGATACATAAATTTATGTGTTTCATTAATGTTATTGTTCATGAACATTTTTTATGATGATGATTTGGTTCAATAGACCCCTCTGATTAACAGGGTAATGTTATGGGCACATAGAGGATACATAGTAGAATTATCTATGAAGGTTATCACTTTATAATAGTGATTATTAGAGGGAAATGATTATAATTTACCTAGGTGCTAACATGAATTTATATTAATTAAAATTGGTTTTTAAGGAAATAATTTTATTTTAAAATGTTTTAAAATTATATTATGAATTAAATAAAAATTTTTGAGTATTTAAAGGAGTAAGGTTTGTTTTTATGAAAATGATTTCATGTTATTTTCAATAACCATCATGAATTATTATTTTTAAATTATGCATTCTTCAACATGTTTTATGATAAAATTTGGGTAATAAATTGGTTTCATGAGTTTATGTTATTATTTTATATTAAACTCTATTTTTATGAAGATAATCATGTTTATGGAAATTATTGTATTTTTAAAAGGAACTAGAAGATGTCAATTTATTTTAATATACCTTAAATATATTTTTTTATAATCCAAAGTTTTCAAATGGTTTTCATAGGTTATATATATTTTATGGAATGTTATACAGTTTACTAGTGACAAATCATTAAATGATGAAAAATTATTATGGACGAAACATGAGAATAAACATAAGATCTTATTATTGTGGAAAAAATGTACACTGTGTATAAATTTTCACTTTATTTTTAATTTTATTCATAATTGTATAAATAAATAAACATAAATTATCCTAGAAGTGTAAGAAGGTGAAACCCTAGTTATAAACCATATAATTATGGGTTTATTATCTTATGGTGTGTTATATTTTTTATGAATGCAAATATATAAAAAATATTTTTTAGAACAATATTTGGGTGTTCAGGTCTAAGGTGTTATAAACTTTTTTTTGTAATGAACTCATTATGAAATAATTATTATAGGAATTTAAATCAATTCATATTATACATAACATAAAATAAGTGGAATGGAAAGACAGAGCCTGGTGTTCATGTGTACTCAACTTCATGACGGTGGATCTTCTTCTTTAGAGGCTCTTTAATGTTTCCTATAAACAACTTTAATTGGTTCCAATTTATTATTTATGGTTTTTAATTATCTCTTTTCCTTTACTAATATAACACTAAAGAGAAAAACATAGAATTTACTTATAAAAAATTGATTTTGGATTAAAAATGAAGAATTTTGTCTCACTTTATTAACTATTTTTAGGATATTTCTATCATGAAAATCTTTAGTTATTTCTTTATAGAACTATTAGTTAACAAATTCATTATTTTTTATCTCTTTTAGATTTATAAAAAAAATTCATGAAAAAATAGATTCATGTAACATATTTTAACATACTAAAAACAATTGTGTTCAATTCCCACAAGAAAATAGAAATATTTTTCATAAAAAATTATAAAATGGGATATTTCTATTATAGTTTTTGAAAACAATATTTTAATCCCAAATAGCATCATTTAATCACAAACTACTTTCTTATTTGGTTGTATAGTTTTATCTAAAACATGTTTGATATCTCTATTTGATAGTTAATCCATTAAATTTATTTATGTGTGATTATGTGTATAAATTTGATGATGAATTATATATTTCCACTATTTTTATTCTAAGGATCTATTGAAATTATAGGTCCCTTGATTAATTATTAAAAACAATAGAAAGAAAAATATTGAAAACATATTCCCTATGAAATACATGACAACATTAATAGAATAATGATCTATAGTGGAGATATCTTCCAGACATTTGGATATATAATCAACCATAAATAATATATAATGTTACAAAAAAATAATTATTAAAGGGACCCATGAATTCCATACAAAAAACATAAAATACATCATAAAATAGAAGATGTTATTGAGTCATTTCAATACTGTTGGTAATGTTACCTTAAAATTTAAATATTACACATGTTCTACAAAATTGAAAAGTAATAAATATGTAATGATACAAAAAATAACTAGAAAAGGGTCCAGTGAAATCCATATATGAAACATCAAATACATAATAAAAAAAAGGTTTTGCTGAGGAATTTCATTACTTATGAAAATGTTCACTTGAAATTAGAAGCTTAGATATGTTTTGTAGAACTCAAAAGTATATCTAAAAAGAGTGGGCCAATAAAAAAGAGAATAAATAACATTTATATTGGTTCATTATTGTACATAGTGTAATGCACACAATTTAGTGTGATAAAAGTTTAAAAATTAATGATATTTAAAATAATTATTGTATCTTATGAATTTTTTATCACTACCAAAATCCCATAAGTATGGATCATTCCAAAGGTATATCCTTGAATCTCATGAATGTTTTTCAAGTAGTTTCCATGAAAACCAATTACAGAATCCAAAAGTATATAAATAATTCACATGATTGGAATACCATGGGGTGTAAAAAATAAAATCATACAATTATTCATCCAAAAATATTTATTTTATGGGTGGATAGATCTGATATATTAAATCTAATAAAGTGTGAAATCATGTCAAATAGGGATCCACAAGGATTTAATTTAATTTATATTACTTTATTTTGACATAAAACTCTTGAAGAAGTGATATATATCTCAAAATTATTTGGTTTTAATTATGTTTCATCATCAAAACTTTATTGTAGAATTTTTAGTTAGAATAAAAACATTTGAGACTGAAGAATAACATCAAAACTTATCCAATTATAAGATTATTCCCAAGATATCATTTTTAGTTTTCATGTAGATGGCTTGAGATAGATGTAGATTCCTAAAATCATATGTTGTGTCATGGGGTTTTAATTACATTTTTTGAGTCAAAACTATTCCATGTGAAAAATCAGAGGCATTGGTCATCAATTAAAAGTTTAAGTCATATTTTAGTAGTTGTAAAATGTATGAGGATATGAAATTTTGTTTCTTCTCTCTAAAGGTTCATTTAAAAAACTTCTCAAGGAATATATATATGTATTTTCGGATCAATCTAGAGAAGGGTAGTGATATCATGTTAAATTTATTTATAAATACTTTATAAAAACTAAAAAGACCAAGAAAAGATCACACATATTTCATTGTTTTTTAGACATGACAGTGATGATATAACCACAAGCATGGATTGGTCAAATTTAAATACATATTTATAACCAACATGTCTATGTAAAATTCTCTTATTGACCATGAAATAGTGTTTTTAATAATTGATAAATTTATTTATTTTTAAATAATGTTTGAATAACATGAGTCGAACATTTAAATCCTCTTTCAAAAGTTGAACCATTAATAGTAAAATCATCCATTAAAACATGCATGTATGTTTTCAAAAATTTATAGAATATTATCATCACATATATTTGAGTGGATCTTGGGGAATTAAATAAGAAAAAATGAACTTTACTATATGAAAAGGATCCAAAAAGGACTGTAATAGTGGTTATCCCTTTATCATCCAATTATATGTGTATTTTAAGTAACTAGAAAAATCATCAAGAAAATAATAGCGACATTGTCTATCTCACATTTCAAGAACCTGGTCTAGAAATTAGAGATGGAAATCATCAATGGTAGTGAACAAATTGTATATTTTTTAATCAATAAAAATTCCCTATTTGTTTTCAATCCTAATGCAGACAGGTTTAAAAAAGTCAGAACTTGAAAATGAAAATCCAGTTTTTTTTGGAACAACATACATAAGACTCATCCATTGACTGTTAAAAATAGAAAAAATAATTCATGTAGCCAAAAAGTTTTGATTTCCTTTCTAAAAATTATAAAAATGTTAGTTTCAATCTCCTTTGAATGTTTCCATAGGTTTGTGAGTTTCTTCTAGAAAAATTATACACATATAAGTGAAAGGCCTGATTCCACTTAAATTAGATAGAGTCCATCATAAATAATTATTTCTTACTTTTAATACTCCTAAAAGTTAGTTCCCTATATAATTAGTAAAATATTTTGAAATGATGATAAGAAATATTGATATTTCACCTAAAAATACATACCTGGTATTTCTAGGTAATTCATAATACACTATCTAATGGGAAATTTTCATTAATCAAAGAATTTTTATGTGACTCAACTATATAAATTTCATCACCATATTCATTACTAGACCAAGAATATTCTAGATTCATATAGGGGATAATAGGATGTCTTATAACCAATGTATTGGTTTTATTTTCCAAAAAAAAAAATTCCAAATTTAAATGATTTTATTGGATATGACATTAAAAAATTATGTTGTTAAAAATTAAACCATTTAATAATGATTTTACAAGAATATGTATCAATTTATTTGAAATAACAAAAAACGTTTCTATAGCATTCAATATTTCATCTATTTCATTGAAATAGGATGGTCATTAGAAACCCCAAAACAACAAAAATATAATTTTTAAATAGTTAAATAGTCTTTATATGTAATTTTGATATTTTTACTCATTTTAAAAAGAAACAAAGATTATAATTTTTCATATTGTTAAAAATTTCACATAAATCAGTATCAATGGTTTTTAGATCATAAGATCTATAAGAAAAAAATTCAAAATAAAAACTCTATCCACATCTAACATTTTAATATTCATTAAAATCATATTCAGTAGGGGGAAATGATTCATTTTTATTAAAAACAATCAGTTGTTCATTCCTTACAAAATATAAAAAAATATCTATAGAAAACCAATCATTCACAGTAATATGATGGAATGACTGATCTTCTATTGGATTTTTTATTCGTTGTTAAATGTTAAAATAAACTATATATCCTATAAATTTTAGTGAATGTGTTCCCTTGTGTTCATATGATTACTGTAGATTTTTTAAATAAGGTCCTTCCATGAATGAGAGGTTTATATGTACTAAATATATCATATTTCATATCCAATACATAAAATTTTTCAATAAAAATTACATCTCTTACCTAAACCAAAACATATTTTATAACTCTAGTTATTTTGGTGGTACTCTTTTTGGAATGTTGAATGAGGATTATAGTGGGTTTTATCTCTATATCATGAAAAAATTAATATACATAATGTGGCATAACATTAATGGAAGCTCTTAAATATATCATAAAATACTTGAATTCACATTCTTCTATCGTGAAAGTAATAGTAATGGTTCCTGGATCATTTATTTTTATAGGAAAGTCATACTAAATCCTATTGTAAATGTTACAACCTCTATCAAACTTAATTGCTCCACTTAATTTACTGTTGTGAAAACACATCCCCTTAAAAAACTTTTCATATTTTGAAATGTATTTCATAGAATAAAAAAATTCTATATCAACTTTATCTATCCAAAAAAAATCCTAGATTTGTTTATACAATTATATTTCAACATTTTTTATTGTGGTAGTTTATTGTTAGGATAATGAAATAATGGTTATACTATTATTTACCATTTTTGAGTCCTAGTTGGAGAAACATAAGGACCAATCATCCCTTTATCATGTTTATTGGTTCACTTAAGATAATATAACTATTTCAGAAGTAATTTACCTTTAAATTTTTTTTATATTTTTATAATATTCAGTAACCCTTGTTTTTTCCTAAAGGGATATAAAACATGGGAGTAACTCTATTGATCATTATTGGGTTTATAATAATGGTTTGGTTTCTTAGTTTTGTGGTTGTATAGTTTAGTTCCACTCTTATTCTCTATGGAACTCAAAATTTTCATTACCTTTTATTTGGGATTCACTTAAGGTTTTGAAGGAAAACCTCTACTAATGTTCCCTCTTATACTACCATAATTAAAACCCAATTTTCTAATTTAAGTTATCAAAAAATTTATCATTGTTGGTTGGAGTGGTACTCAAGAGGGGGTTGAATTGAGTTCCAATTAAAATTTCTGTTAAAAAATATTTCTCTTAAAATCCCCCAATTTAAAAACAAAGTTAAACTGTAGTGATTCTATACAGAGTGTAAAGGTTCAATTAGTTTCTCAAAGATTGATTAGGTCTCAGTTAACTTAATTTTAAGATTAAATTAACTTTTGAAACTAACTTACTGGTTTACAATAAGTATAAACACTTGTTAATTTATCTATTAAAGTAGCTTTAAAATAGTTTTGTATTTCAAAGTAATAGCAGTGGAATATGTAAAATATATATGTAATATTTTTAGACATAAAATAAAATGCACAACAGAGTTAACCAAGAGGTTCAGTCTCAAGCTGAGACTTAGTCCTCTAAATAATTTAAATAACTTGATCCACAACCTAGATCGAGGTTAACAACAATGAACAATTGTCCAGGCCACACAGGAACCTCTACCACAGTTCTTTGTGGGAAAAGAAAACAACAACACATAGGCTGTTCAGGTCTTACTCGACCTCTACCACTTTCCACAGTGGGAAATAAAGAGTTATGAATTTTGAGTGAGGATTTAAGAATCCTCCAGTTTAGCTTAGGATACAGTGTGTGTGTAAAATAAACAGGGTACGCACACTGCCTAAATATGTAAGTAAAATAATCACTAAGAGAGAATGTATCAATGTTTAGAAAGCTCTAGTGATTTTTAGTGCAACTCTGGACTCGTTGGATTTAGCAGAGATTCTTCTGAGTCCTTCTGTGGTTTTGCTGTTAAAAGAAGAGTATCGTGATTCAACTTGATGTCTTTCATAGGCAAGTGAGTTCTCTGATTTCTAGTGTTGTTCATATATTCTTCGATAGTGCTGGATTACGTGCATAAGAGTTTTCTTTAGATCTTCCAAATTCCCTTTCTTTCAATTTGTCGTGTGTTCTTCAGTCTCTCATGTATATTCATGGAAGAATTCTCTCTTTTTGCCTTTTCACGCATCCATCCATCTTTACTACAACTCGATGTTCCTTTTTATTTCCTGAGATCTGGAAATGGGAATCATTAAATTTCCATAGGTATGAGGTACGACCTCCTGAAATGCCAACAACTAACATTAAATATCACTAATTTCATTAAAAACATCAATTATGACTGTTAGAATTAAATAAAAATTTATAGAGATTCAAACAGTTTTCATGACTATCGGTGAGTCATGAGATCGGTGAGACATTTTGAATCTGCATCAGTTTCGGTTTCATCAGCATCAGTATCTTAGCATCGGTATCTCAGCATCGGTATATTAGCATCGGTAGCTTAGCATCGGTATCTCAGCATCAGTAGATTAACATCGGTGTCAATTTTGACCGTTGATAGTTAATGGTGCGACCGTTCATCATCAGTGCAACCATTCATCATCGGTGAGACCGTTCATCATTGGTGCGATCGTTCATCACCGGTGCGACCGTTCATCATCGGTGACTCAGGAAAATGACTATCGGTGAGTCAAGACATGGAATTCTTAAAAAAATGTCTGTTCAATCCAGAATACTTCCAGGTCAACCATAACCATACATTGATCATTGATAAACATTTGTAGATATGATTTATACAACTTTAGAACAATTTGATCAAAAGACTAAAAGGAAATAAATGAAACTAAGATTTGTGATTATTAAAACAACCATTCCACAGAGAGTTCAACAATATCCCCCTTTTTTATAATCACAAATCAATGGCATAAATGAAGAGAGAATACAGTATGTCATTCATTATGCTCCCACTGTAAAAAAGAATATATGCCAAAAGATAAAACATGATTAGAATAGCAATCAGAACATATATATAACTGAGGCATTATCCTCTTTTAACATTACTCCCCCTGTGTTTACATGCATATGATAAATAGCCAGCATGGGCATTCAGGTCACCCATCCGGACATGAAGCATCCAGAGATGATGCATCCAGAGTTCGCATATGCATGCACGATTCACCTATTTTCTCTCCGTGATTTCTCTCCCCCTTTGGTATTATCAAAAAGAAGAGATAAATAAATATAAGAAAGAATATTTCATACCAACAAAGAGTACACATATTACATACAAGAGAGAATAGTTCTGGGAAACAAACACCCTATCAAAAAAATTAAAAGTAACAGCTATTTCTCTGGGTGCAAGGGAGCTTTCCCTTTAGAAGTAGGAGGAATTAAAGGTCCAGAAGGTTGTTGGGTAGAAGGTGGAACTGGACTTATAGAGAAAGGAGGTCGGACGGCCCGAGCTGGACAAACTGTGGCTTCCAAGGTCACTTTTTTCAAAGAAGGTCATTCTGAAGGTTACTGTTGAAAGACTGGTCGAATACTGGAAAGAGCTTGGGAAATAGACATCTGTCTGGGAGCAACATCTAATGAATGCAGAGTCTTAGATGTAGGAAACAAAATGGCTTTTTCTTGCACATGAAGGTAGGGTTTTAGCAAGTTGATGAAGTCCTGAATGAATTCCCCACCGTACTTCATGGATTTTTCAAAATCATCCTTATTTTGCATGAAATTTCCTAAAGAGGGGGTAAAATCTTTTAACTACTGAACTTGAGCTTTAAAATCTTGAGTCACTGGAGGGAGTCTCAAATTATCATCTAGTACTTTAAAATGATGATTCAACTCATGATTTGTGTAGATCTTAGAGAAATAATGATCTACTTTCCCCTTAATCTCCTTTTGAGCTTTTGTAGCATCAGCCGAATACAACTGTACCATTTTATACACCTGATCACTAAGCTCTTTCATTTTCTTCAAAGAATCCAAATCTAAAATCTTCCCAAGATCTTCCAGCTCTTCTCTAACAACATCTCTTAAGGTATCTAATTCACGACCAATGATCTTGGTCACTTTGGCATTGCCAGCCTGAGTAATAACTTGAGTAATATCATCTTTTAACTTCCTCAAATCTGCTTTCTTCAAATGTTATATAATATTTATTAAAACTTCCATCATACTAGAGATGGTTGTTTTGAACTCACCTGACAGAGTAACAAGATTACTGCCTAACTCCGTAAGTGTTTGATTCAAATAGGTAATATGCCTGCCAATCAATTCACTGTAATTGCACAGGTCTGGTTTGATAAGGTTTTCCACTCTTTGAGCCAAATCATTTATAGCAGCATCAGATAAAGTCAAAGGAGTAGGAGCAGGAATATGAGATAACTCTCTTTTCACAGTCTCCCTAATAGCTTGAATCAATTCAACCTTGAAATTATAAAAATCTGACTGAGCAACTGCCGGATCTGGTCTACCTTGAGATACTGAAGGATCAGGTCTGACCTCTGTTCTTTGCAAAAACTTGGTAACAAGTTCAGCCTTAATGGAATCACTTATGCCTACAAGATCCACTTCTACATCTTCCTCTTCCTCTGGGTAGTCCAATCCTACAACAACAAGACCTGGATGCTCTTCCCATGCCGCTTTGCATGAAGGGTATACAGGCTTCACAAACTGAGCTCGTCCAGAATTTTCAGGAAGGACTGCTCCATCCTCATCACTCTCCAACTGTTCTGTCCTCTTGGCCTTAGGGAAATTTTCTTGCTCAATAGGTTGGGGTTGAGGATCATCTAGAATCACATTCTGACCTTCAATAGGTCAAGCATCAGCATCATCATCATCAGCAACATCACTATTACTTTCACTGTCATCGCTACCACCATCACCATCAGCATCACCCTTATCACCATCACCACCTTCATCATCATCATCACCATCAACTGATCTCTCACTAGAACTGTCTGTACTTCCATATTCATACTCCTCAGAAGTTGATTCAGTAGTCTCGCCTTATTCTTCATCATCTAAAAGCGGTTCAATTTCTGGAAAATTGAGAGGAGGACTTGCTAAACAAAATTCCATCCTTCTTCTCTTTGGGCTAACAGTATTAGGATCACTCCTTTCATCAGGAGATGACTCAACCTCTTCTTCAACATTTAGATTCTCATCAGCTTCTTCTTCTTCTTTTATTCCTTTCTTATTGGATTCACCATTTTCTTTAGGAGAAACCACTTCCTCTTCTTCATCCTAATAGATCACTTCCTCACTATGTTTTAAGCTAGGATATCTAACTTTCCTTGGTCTCCTTGGATGATCAGTAGGATTGAGGGACTTATTTAACTTTTCTTCATTAGAAACCCAAGATTTATTCCATGGGTTCCAATTGATTTTCATTCTCTTACAAATAACTATGTTGAAACAAAATCCAATTGATGAGATACACTCATCTCCATCATCCACACAGCCTAAGAATTTCAGCATGGCAGAAATCTATTTAGAATAAAATAGAGTAGTAGCTTTCTTTGAAGGTTCTATAATCTCAATAATATAATTGGAAAAATATCTACATAAATTAATCTTTTCACCATTCAGAAAAATAAATAGCGGAAAAACATCTTGATACTTTACTGTAGCAAAATCACAATTTCTTGGACATACTTGATGTTGAATAAATTTGAATAGGATTCGGTTCTCACCATCCAACTCAGCAGCAATTATCCTTCATGATTCATACTTACCAGTCAAAAACTCTAGGTCTAGCTCATAAGAAAATTAATCAGTTTTGGGAGGAATATTACTAGAATAGTCCTCGTATCTTCCACTGTGAGGTACTCCTAGACATTTCCCTTTTAATATAGAAGACAATCTCGAAGCCTCTACTCCATCCAAATCTTTATCCAGGTTCAAGTAGAACTCGTGCACCAGCTTCAGGTAAATGACTCTGTCATTATTACAGAACCACTCCTTCCAGCCTTAAGTTTCCAACACTTTCAAGAGAACAGACTTTCTAGATAAAAACCATTCCAAAAAAATTTCCTTTTCAACTATAACTTCTCATTTTTCTTGCTCTGGGTTCAAAGACCTCTGCGTCGTACTGCTTGACTCACCTCGAGCATGATTAACAGGTGAATTTCCTTCAGATTCCTTGCTCTGTCTCTTTTTCTTGGCCATTTTGAAGTTTTGAGACAATAGAGAGGCTTGGAAAGATTCAAAAGGCTCGGGTTACAAAGAATAGAGGAGAGAGTTCGGCGGGAAATGGATGGTCAATAGTCTTTAGAGAATAGAATAGCAACATGTCATTATATGTATCATTTAGGATTCTAAATAATAAAATATCGATTAAGTAAAACAATGTCGTTTTATACAGACAAATTTTTTTTTGAAAAAATAGTATGACCCAATCGGTAGCACTAACCGTCATGAAAGATCAGTTTGAGAGATCGGTTTGACCGATCGGTTTGAAAGATCAGTTTCAAAGATCTATCATACCTAAATCTTTTTTAATCGAGTTTAACCTTTCACAATTTAAGGGCTTAGTGAAAATATCATCTAATTGATGTTCAGTTCCTATAAACTCAAGAGTAATATAACCTTTTTGGTAGTGATCTCTCAAAAAAGTGATGTCAAACATCAATGTGTTTGGTCTTAGAGTGAGACACAGGGTTCTTTGAAATGTTAATTTCCCTAGTGTTATCACAGTTAAATGAAATATTCTTAAAAACATATCCATAGTCCAAAAGCGTGTGTTTTATCCACAAAATTTGTGCACAACAAATTCCAACAACAATGTATTCTGCTTCAACAGTAGATAATGAAAAAGAGTTTTGTTTCTTAGTACACCAAGATACTAAGGATTTTCCCAATAAATGAAAAGTTCCAGATGTGCTCTTCCTATCTAACTTGAAACCAGAAAAGTCATCATATGAATAACTGATTAGCTCAAAAGATTTTTTTTTGGATAAAACAAGCCTATGTTTACAGTGTGTTTAAGATACTTAAAAATTATTTTAACAGCATGTAAATGAGATTCTTTCGGGTTATCTTGAAATCTTGCACACAAACACACACTAAACATAATATATGGTCGACTACCAGTAAGGTACAGTAAGCTTCCAATCATACCGCTGTAATTGGTTTGATCCACTGGTTTCCCAATTTCATCTGCATCCAATTTACAGGCTGTACTCATAGGATTATCACTTTCCTTAACACTATCCAAACCAAAACGTTTTATAAGATCCTTCATGTATTTACTTTGATTCAAAATAATACCATTTTCATTTTGAAAAACTTTAAATCCAAGAAAATATTTAAGTTCTCCCATTAAACTCATTTCAAATTCATTTTTCATACTCTTTGAAAATTCAGTACATAAAGAAAGTTTAGAAGATCAAAAAATAATATCATCAACATAGATTTTTACTATTAAAACATCTTTAGAAATTATTTTAATAAAAAGAGTTGGATCAACAATCCCTTTAGTAAAACTTTTTAAAATAAGAAAAATGATAAGTCTATCATACCAAGCTCTTGGAGCCTATTTTAAACCATATAAAGTTTTAGAAAGTTTAAAGACTTGATTTGGAAGATGAGGATTAATAAATCTAGGTGGTTTTTCAACAAAAACATCTTCAACAATAAAACTATTTAGAAAAGAACTTTTGACATCCATTTGATATAACTTGAAATTCAGATGAGCATCATATGCAAGTAAGATCCTAAGGGATTCTAATCTAGCTACAGGTGCAAAGGTTTCCTCATAGTCTATACCTTCTTCTTGACTATATCCTTGTGAAACTAGCCTAGCTTTGTTTCTAACTGTGTTTCTAGACTCATCAACTTTGTTTCTAAAAACCCATTTTGTGCGTATTGTTAAAGTGTCCTTAGGTATGTCAACCAATTCCCAGACATTGTTTCTTTCAAATTGATTTAACTCTTCTTTCACAGCCATTACCAAAAATTCATCATTGATAGCATCATTGACATTTTTAGGTTCTAGCTATGATAGAAAAGCTTGATGTTCAACCTAATTCCTTAGAGAAGCTCTAGTCTGTGTCCCTCTATCAATATTACCAACAACAACATCCAAAGGATGATTCTTTAGAATCCTTGTTGATTTAGTAAAGGTAGGACTATAAATTTCAGGCACTTATCTAGGTTCGGGTTTATTAGAAGCAAATTCTGGAATAAGTCCAGAACTGGTTGTCTTTGTAGCATTTTCTTTAGATTTGTCATTAAGGTCTAGAACACTCAAATCTTCTTCAAGATTTTCAATAGAGGTTTTAGGCTCATGTGGATCAGATTCATCAAACTTGATGTGAACAAATTCTTCCACACATTTGGTTCTCTTATTAAAGACTCTATAGGATTTTCTAGTTAAAGAATAACCAAGAAAGATTCTCCCATCACTTTTAGAGGCAAACTTGTCCAGATTATCCTTTGTATTAAGAATAAAAACTTTGCAGCCAAAGACTCTAAAGTAACTAACTTTTGGTATTCTATTATTCCACAACTCATATGGGGTATTCTTAAGAACTTATCAAATTAAGACTCTATTAATGATATAACAAGCTGTATTGATAGCTTCATCCCAAAAGTAAATAGGCAGGTCATACTAGTAAGCATGGTTCTAGCTATTTCTTGTAGGGTTATATTTATTCTTTCTACTACACCATTCTGCTGATGTGTTCTAGGAGCATAAAAGTAATGACTATATCCATTGTGCGAGCAATAAGATTCAAAGTCTTGATTTTCAAACTCACGACCATGATCACTTCTCAGGGATTTAATCTTAAGTCCACTAATATTTTCTACAGATTTGGAGTATTTAACAAAGTAAGAACAAGCTTCACTTTTGTGAGCTAAGAAATATACCCAAGTATATCTAGAAAAGTCATCTACTAGAACATAGACATAGTGCTTCCCATTTAAACTAGAAACTCTTGATGGTCCAAATAAGTCCATGTGAACCAACTCGAGAGGATAAGAAGTAGAAACTTCGTTCTTTGATTTAAAAGAAACTTTATATTGCTTTCCATTTTAACAGGGATTACAAACTTTGTCAATTGGGAATTCAAGTTTAGTTAGGTCTCTAACCAAGTTCTTCCTAGTTAGTTTTCTAAGTGAATGGATGTTACAGTGTCCTAATCTTCTGTGCCAAAGCCAAGACTCTTTATGAAAATCATTTAGGAAAGTATCATTTTTCTTAGATAAAGAATTTAAATCAACTACATAAACATTATCATTTCTTAATGAAGAAAATACTAAAAAAAATTTAGAATTAAAAAAACTACAAAAATCATTTTCAAATTTGACATTAAAACCATCATCACACAATTTAGAAATACTTAACAGATTATATTTCAGTTCATCAAAAAATAAAAATTTAGAAATTAGAACTGAATCAGTGTTACCAATTTGACCTAGGCTGATGATTTTTTCCTTTAGAATTATCACCAAAGGTGACATGGCCTCCATCAATCTTGATTAGACTTTTAAATAATGAGTAATCTACAGACATGTGTCTCGAACATCCACTGTCCGAGTACCATACCTTATTGTGATAACTCTTCAAACAGGTTTCCTACAAAATAGATTTAGATAGGAAGTGATTTTGGTACCCAGATCTTCTTGGGTCCAGAAAGGTTAGAAATCAAAGATTTTGGTACCCACATTTGTCTTATGGATTTCATAAAAATTACAGAATCCAAATATTTTGAAAGATAAAATTTATTTGATCTTTAACTATGTGAATCACTAGTTGAAGTATATGAATGTCCAGAACTAGAACTACCAGTATTCTGTCCAGATTTAGGAATAAATCTATTCTTAGTAATCTGCCTCTGTCCAGGTTTGTAGCCAATTACAGTAGTGTATTTGGGAGCTACTTTCTTTCCAATAATTTGAGTTAGTGTATCCTTTCCATTTGTAAACTTCTCTAAGTCTTTTATAAGTTGCTCATTTGACATTTTCAGTTTAGTGTTTTCCTTTAACAGTTGATAATTTTTCTCCTTTTCAATAGTATGTTCAGTTTTAACAGTTGTAGTGAGAGCATGTTGTTTCTTCAATGATTTGTATTTATCCTTAAGTTCATTGCATGTATCTTCCAACATATTACAATATTCAAATAATTACTTACTAGTCATGTTTTCACAACCAGAATCAGATTCTGCATCATCTCCAGAATAATAAGAATTTAAAATAGGAGTATCTAAGGTTACCTCAGATGTGTTTGTCATAAAACACATGTTGGCTCGATTCTTTTCAGAATCAGACATTTCAGATTCACTTGTACTATCTTATGAAGCACTACATGTTTCTTTCATTGTTTTCTTGTACTTACTGTCCTTGTAATCATATTTCTTCTTGTATTTTATCTTTGGGAAGTCAGCCTTGATGTGTCCTTTTATTTTTCACTTGTAGCAAACAACTTCATCACTTTTATCTGGATTTTTCCAGTCCTTCTTCCAATGTACCTTATTTTCATTCTTTCCTTTGTAATTTGATTTTCTGAAAAATTTCTTCTTCCTATAAAATTTCTTAAACCTTCTGGCTATCCGAGCCATTTCATCATCACTCTCAGAATCTGAACTTTGACTTGTTGGACTATCAGTTTGTATTTGAACTTTTTCTTTGTCCTTTCTCTTTGAAGCAGTAGTCTTGAAAGCCACTGATTTCCTTTTTGGTTCATCATCTTCTTATTTATTTACCTTGAGTTCTTCCTCATACATCATTAGTTTACCAATAAGTTCTTTGACAGGTAGAGCTCCAATGTCACATGAATCTATGATTGAAACAGATGTGCCTCTCCTTCGGTCTGGTAGACATCTCAAGATTCTCATGTTTTATTCCTTTGCTGGAACAACTTTACCAAGTGAATTCATTGTATTGAATATCTCATTAAACCTGAGATACATATCATAAATGGGTTTATCAATTTTCATTTTAAAATTATCATATTTAATAGTATAAGTATTCAATCGCATTTCTTTAACATTATTTGTTCCTTCACGAGAAACACCTAAAGTATCCCAAATTTCATAAGCAGTTTTGTAAGTAGTTATTCTGTTAAATTCATCATCCCTTAAAGCACAGTACATGGCATTCATAGAATTATAGTTATTACTGTAAGTAGTCTTTGTAGGTTCATCCCAAGTTGTTCGTTCAGTTTCTGGAATTTTATATTGAGACTCTATAGCAGTCCAAATATCAAAACCCATACTCTCTAAATTTATTTTTATTTTTAATTTCCACTGAGAATAATTTGTGCCATTAAATAAAGGTGGCCTATTATTAAGAGCACCCTCTAGTCTATTATCCATAACTAGATTTTAGAAAATAAAATTTAAAGAGATAAAATTTAGAACAAACAGAAATTTAAGATCTTTAAAGATGAAACTAAAATCACAGTTGAAAGATAGAGTATTTCAAAAATCCTTAAACAAAAATAAATCCTCTGATAAAATTTTTTGGTCAGAGTGGATACTCAAGTGGGGGGTGAATTGAGTTCCAATTAAAATTTCTGTTAAAAAATATTTTTCTTAAAATACCCCAATTTAAAAACAAAGTTAAACTGTAGTGAATCTATACAAAGTGTAAAGGTTCAATTAGTTTCTCAAAGATTGATTAGGTCTCAGTTAACTTAATTTAAAGATTAAATTAACTTTTTAAACTAACTTACTGGTTTACAATAAGTATAAACAATTTCTAATTTAACTATAAACTAGCTTTAAAATAGTTTTGAATTTTAAAGTAATACCAGTGGAATATGTAAAATATATATGTAATATTTATAGACTTAAAATAAAATGAACAGCAGAGTTAACCAGGAGGTTCAGTCTCAAGCCGAGACTTAGTCCTCTCAATAATTTAAATAACTTGATCCACACCCTGGATCGGGGTTAACAACATTGAACAACTCTCCATGCCACACATGGACCTCTACCACAGTTCTTTGTGGGAAAAGAAAACAACAGCACACAAGTTGTTCAAGTCTTACTCGACCTCTACCACTTTCCACAGTGGGAAACAAAGAGTTATGAAGTTCGAGTGAGGATTTAAGAATCCTCCAGTTTATCTTAGGAGACAGTGTGTGTGTAAAATGAACAGGGTACACACACTGCTCAAATATGTAAGTAAAATAATCACTAAGAGAGAATGCATCAGAGTTTAGAAATCTCTAGTTATTGGTAGTGCAACTCTGGACTCATTGGATTTAGAAGATATGCTTCTGAGTCCTTCTATGGTTTTGCTATTAAAAGCAGAGTATCGTGATTCAGCTTGATGTCCTTTATAGGCAAGTGAGTTCTCTGATTTCCAGTGTTGTTCGTATGTTCTTCGGTAGTGCTGGATGACATGCATAAGAGTTTTCTTTAGATCTTTCAAATGCCACTTCTTCCACTTTTTCGCGCGTTCTTCAGTCTCTCATGTATATTCATGTAATAATTCTCTCTTTTTTCCTTTTCACGCATCCATCCATCATTACTGCAGCTTGACCTTCCTTTTAATTTCCCGAGCTCTGGCAATGGGAATTATTAAATTTCCATAGGTACGGGGTGCGGTCTCCTGACATGCCAAAAACTAACATTAAATATCATTAATTTCATTAAAAACATCAATTATGACTATTGGAATTAAATACGAATTTATAGAGATTCAAACAGTTTTCATGACTGTCGGTGAGTCATGAGATCAGTGAGACATTTTGAATCTACCTCAGTTTCGGTTGCATCAGCATCAGTATCTTAGCATTGGTGTCTTATAATCGTTGGATTAGCATCGATATCTTAACATCAGTAGATTAGAATCGATATCTTAGCATCAGTATCTCAGTATTGTTAGCTTACCATCGGTATCTCAAAATCAGTAGATTAGCATCAATAGCTTAGAATCGGTATCTCAGCATCGGTAGATTAGTATCGGTATCTGAGCATCGGTATCTCAACATTGGTAGATTAGCATCGGTGTCACATTGGACCTTTGATAGTTAATGGTTCCACAGTTCATCATCGGTGCAACCGTTCATCATCGGTGCGACCGTTCATCATCAGTGACTCAGAAAAATGACTATCGGTGAGTCAAGACATGGAATTCTTACAAAATGTCTGTTCAATCTAGAATACTTCTAGGTCAACCATTACCATACATTGATCATTGATAAACATTTTTAGATATGATTTAAACAACTTTAGAACAAGTTGATCAAAATACTAAAAGGAAATAAATGAAAATAAGATTTGTGATTATTAAAACAACCATTCCACAGAGAGTTCAACAATCATGATTTATTATTTCCTCAAATATTATTCATAACTTTTTTTAGTTTTCTCAATATGTGGTGTTAGTTGAAAATTCCATCTAGAATGAGAATTATCTTTCTCATTATGGTATCACGGTTTTGGATTTATTGAATAGCCTTGGAAAATAAATTATGATTTTCATGATATATGAATCATTATATAAATTGATTATTCTTGAATTGGTTGAAATTTTTCTTTAATTGAAAGTGTCTTGGTGGGTTTGTTTAGAAAGGGTTTTCTGAAAAATATCATTACAATTTTCAAAAGGCTCTTTAATTTTTGTATATTTATTTTTTAAATGTTCATTATACGAAAAAGTCCCCATTGATCATTCATTTGAAAATATTTTTTAGGTTTGGGTTGTATTTTTAAAGTGTTGAATAACATCAGTGATCTAAAAATAATGGTAATATCATAAATTTTAGTCACCATTATGCTATTTTCATATGTATAAATTGGAACATCTTGACTGAATTTAACATTAAAAAGGCCTCATGTTAATTTTTTTTGAGAATTTTGGCCCATGATTTTAATTAAAATCCTAGAATTAGTTGATTTTTTTTCCACTAAAGATCCTCATACCATAAAATCTATCACTATCTTACTAGTGAGACATAGTAATTAAATAATTACAGAATCAAAAAATCCCCTCTAAAATTATGTTTTGGGAAACTAATAAAATCTCTTGAATCATTCTTATTATTTATAAAATCTATCGCCTTGAGTTTTTTTTAATTCAACAAATTTACTTTTTATGTGTACAAGTTCAAGATACATAAAGTAAATTTTCAATAATAATTCTTTTCAATTCATTCCAATCCCTATTAAATTATTAATGTGAAAAAATGAACTATTCTTTAGACAATTATTCTAATTAAAAAGGGAAAAAAATCTAAGCATCATTTTATATTCATTGAATTATTAGTGTATCACGTTAACACAAACTAAAATGAAATATTTCAAATGAATGTTTGGTTCCTCACTAATAAATTCGTTAAATATTTGGAATTTTTTTGAATTAACGTGTATTTAATTTTAAAGTCGGTAGGTGCATTAGGATATTTAATTATATTTTTTTTATTATCTTCATATATTGAATCTAATTATTTGAGCGTTCTATTTTCACCCATTGTGATTCAGGATAAAAATACCTCTTCTTGGTGTGCCATGGGATTAAAAACATGAAATAGTGGTGATTCCAATAGCTGTATCCCTAGTCTGATAATTTCAATCAATTTCACAATCATAAGTAAATAGATCAAATTTTGTTTTTTAGGAATTTAGAAAAACAGTAGTTTAACATAGGAAACCCTACCTAGTAATGGTTTTATTTGAAAATGAGACCTTTTAATTGAAACCTCAAAAAATTTATTATCCCTAAAATAATGAAATAAATTACCCCCACAGGTTTTCTTATATGGAGTTGGAAGGTTATGTTAGAAAATTTTCACTTTGGATTTAGGTCTTTATAAAAGAGAAATTATTGGATATTTTTTAAAAGGAGTATAATTTTCTTATTCAAAGGTAAATCATATCATACGATTTTAAAAGATATTGTGAATTAGATAGAAACTAAACATTAAACCATATTTGAGAATATAAAGGGGGGTGATCTTTGACCTTTTAGAATATTTCAACATCCTCATTTTATATTGTTATCAAATTGAATTCCTCAATGAACATAAAAATAACTCTAGATGGTAACCTAATAATTCTTTAAAATCATATCAAGACATCAGTATGAATATCATTCTTCCTATATAAGTAATTAAATTAAATGGTGATCTCTAGTCAATTGATCCATATTGAAATCACTATATTCAAAAGTGATACATCTCCTAAAATTCTTAAATAGTGAAGTAATTATTTTACTCCATATATTGGCCAACCATTAAATTATTCAGGATGAAAATGTATGGATTTAATTCAAAAATTGATTCTCTTGAAAAATTAAAAGAGATTAAAATGGAATCAAAACATGGAGGAGACTGTACATTGGTCACCATTATCCATAGACAAAGAGGATTAAACATGAATTACTAGAGAAACTACCTTATTCTCCATGATCATTTAAATCATCATGTGCAATTTCCTTTATAGAGAATATTCTAATCCTAAGAACAAACCACATGCTTTATCTCCTCTCCATGTGTTTGTAAACCCACAAAATCTACCCATTGTATATTTATTATCATCCTAATAGGGAGAAATTTAATTTTAAAATACCCATAAATTCCACCTTAGTGTTCCATCAAGTATGAAGTAATCCTCCTTTAATATGTCTCTATGTGGATATCCTCAATAATTAATGTATGTGAAATATTCATTACACATACGCTATTGACACCCACAAAATGAGTATCTACAATTCATGAATTAAAGAAATAAGCTAAGAATGGATATTATTTTCTCCAAATGAAAAAGGAAGGAGTTGAATTTCTAGATAAATATTGTGTAGCTGGATTATATGAATCGTGTAATCCCCATGAGGACACATGATCGTATGACCCTGGGAAGGACATGCAGACGAATCATGTACTTTGCATGATTTTTGCATAGTCACACAAATACCATTCTGAAAGTCACTCTGATTATAAAAAGTACCTAAGAAATCCATACCATTCTTCAAAAGGGTCCCATACAAGTCACCTTGATCATACAAAAGCCTCCTTGATAGGCGACCAAATCTCGTGAAGACTCACGGACATGGGAGACCGGTCTTGCGAAGGTCTTATGACATGTAAATTTGATCATGAAATACATCATAGACAAGAAGAGTTCATATCCATGATGATTATCACATTCCATTATTATATCCTCTATTGATCACATGATGTCCTGATAGGAAACCAAAGAGAAAAGGTCAAAAATCATGTAAAATAAAAAAACTGGAAAAGGAGAAAGATCATCACTAAGATAAGATACATTAATTTTCATGAAAATGGTGTTATGCACCTTGAGTGGTTACTATTTATTACATGAATTCCCTTTGACATGTCAGCATGATCTTTTGGATCCCACCTTGATATGCCATCATGATCTCATGAAGGACCCTGGACAAGTCTCCCTTGATCATTAAAAAGATTCTTCAATAGGCATTTTTGATCTTACAATGACTCCTAGAAATGTTAGCCCGATATTGTAAAGGCTATTTGAAATGTTAGAATTATCATGAAATGTACCTTTGATATTTAATCTTAATATCATGGACCCCCTTGAAAAGATATAATTATCTCATGAATGTCCCTAGACAAGTCTCCCTTGATCATGAAAAGTCTTCTTCAACATGCGTTTTGATCTCACAAAGACTCCTATACATGTTATCTTGATATTTTGATTTTACTATGAAAGTTTTGCATGATCATGTAAAATCCATTTGATAATCCACAAGTCCAATAAATATGGCGATGATGGAGTGTTCTCACGGTCGTAGTTTATCATACAAAGATATGAATGACCCACAAAAGGATCATGAAATGTACATGATGTGATACCCCTCCCCTGACTTGATACCATATCTATGATATATGTACTGTGCAAGGTAGAATTGAATTGGGTCAATTAGGCCTGTTAATTCCTCCTGCTCAGCACAAAAATGATGACTAATACTACAACTATAGCATAGAATAGAGGACTTCTCAAATAGGGAAGTCGCCCGATCACAAGGACCTTCCACCTAGTAAAATCTAGGTAATGAACAAATGGATTACATGGTATGAATATGAGATTCATATTATCTTCCTATTTATCATGAAGAGTAATTATAATGCATCATCAATATTATACAAAGTATTTTCCACCTGTTGACTTGCTAACACGACACCTCAACAAGCTAATGATTGGAAAAAATTGATGAATATATGCAATAAAGACTGAAAAATATATAAGAATTACACAAATAAGGATACACTCATTTTCATAAAAGGCATGATGATCTTCACATGACCTTTCTAGATCATGAGACAACACCTGTGCATGTTGACCAAGACTTACAATTTCCTTTGTACATTTTGGATGAGCCACATGGGATCGTCCGGTCATTTCAGCCAAGACTTCTGAAATACTTTGAACATGTCATCCAAGACACATGGGCTCTTCTAGATATATCATTAAAGTATATAAAAGGCCTATGAGAATGTAATCCTAGTCACATAGGATCCTCCATACATATATTACAATTATTGAGACATCCTTTAGAGATAATAGATAAGTCTTGTGAAGTACTCTAGATATATTGGAAAATTCATGAAAATTACTCTATAAATACAATCCAAGTCATGTGACATTATTTTGACATGTCATCCATTATCATGCGATGCCCCTAGATATGTCTATGTTGATCACGTGAAGACCCTTGGACGTGTCAAACAGGTCATGTGACGGTCCTCTGAACATGTCATTCAGATCATGTAAGAGACCTCAGACATGTTTTCTTAAATCATGTCAATAACCATGAGACATGTCATCCTTATCATACAGAAACATAGGAAATTTCAAACAAACCATCAATACATGTTATGTAGATGATTTTCACATGTCTAATAGGCACTCATGACATGTAAGACAGATGCTCAGGACAAGTTAGATGGACAATTAGGACATATCAGGCATAAAACCTATGACATGTTAAGCATGTTAGGAAGACACCTCGTGACATGATAACCTTGTTTTTAAGAAACATTTAGACATTAACTAACCCTATGGAACTCAGATTACTATCCAAATAGGGTATGTAGGATACCTTCCTATGGCCCGAGATTCAATGAGAGTCCACCATGTTATAAGTCCCTCTATATATCAAATATCCATAACTCATGGGATTGAATTATCCCTTTAGTCTACCATCCTTAATTTTCCATCATAAAATGAGAAGTGAGATCATACATGGGAATCCCTTTATGTGTAATCCCTGAAAATTTCCTCAAGTACCTCAATACCATCAGTGAGTTAAAGGATGAATTGAAATACAAGAAATCTCATTCCTACTTTCACCAGGATATGTAGGATGGATTCCTAAGGCCCAATATCCATATTAAACACCTCGTTGAGGCTACCCCTGTGCATAAGTATTGTATCCATATAGGCTGAGACCTATCACTATCTATCCCTTCTTTCTCCCATCGATCATAGATCACATAGGATTAGGGATTTTCAACAATAATATCATTCACATTATGAATTTACCCCATCTAGGGAAACCTTAGTGTGTAATCCTCATTCAACTTCATGATACAATTTCCCCAACAGAAGGGAATACACCTCTGTTTAAGTCCCAAAGGGACCACCATATTGGTGATCCATATAGAAATAAACCTCTTGGGAATTATTTATCTATCACTTCCCATAAAAAGGTTGAGGGTAGATAAAACTACGATGATTTCGATTCCTATTAGAAAAAGGATACATATGACACATTCTCAAATCTCAAGGTCAATACCTAGTACCTAAGTGACCTCATAAATTTCCTTTCCACATGACATTATACTGAACATCTTGAACAAACTATGTGGGTTTTGATTCCTATTATACAAAAGATATGTATGATTCCTCATAAATGATCAATACCATCCTAAAAATACCAATCGCCTCCCCAGATGTCAACAAACTCCATATCACTTGGTTATATGGATTTAAAATATGAGTATCTACCCATTACAATGAAATAATGGGAAATAGGTCAAGAGAATCAGATACATACATATGATCTCATTAATATAACCCCCTGTTACACATAGAAGGACTCAACACCTGATCATTTTATTAGGGTGACCTATTTCATATTATTATTAGGAATAGATTCATGAAAACATCCAAAATATATAATAGAGTTCCATAATAGGTAATAATTTTACCCAAAAGGGTGAGATGAGCCCGAATTCCCATCCTCTCAACCAATGTAATTTTCTAAGCACTATTGGGCTTGAAACAAAAAATGACTACCTACGTTTGGAAAGTAGGTCTATACCCAATTATGGATGGGAGAACCATTAGAAGTTTCTATGAAATATGGAAGTGGTTAACCATATATGAATAAATATGAAACCATAATTGAACCCTCAATAATAAATCCTCAAGAAGGAAACAAAAATGTTGAACCCAACATGAAATCATGTAATGAACGAATAAATGAATCATTATAGGTGTTGAGCATCATGTCTCTTGAAACCTAGGGATAAAAAAATATACCCATAATCTTTCAAGGGAAACTAAAATGGTGAACCCAACATGAAATAATGTAATTAAATAATAATAGAATCATTATTTGTGTTAGGAATCATGTCTACTAAACCCCGAGGATAACTATATACACTTTTTATCTTTCGAGGGAAACAAAAATAGTGAAACTGTTGTGAATATATAAAATAAAAAAAGACCATTTGACCATGAATCATGCCATTTTATTATTCCAAACATAAAATCCAACATAAATAGGGTTCCCATGAAATATTCCATTATCATCGTAAAAATTATGCGTGAGAAAAAATGATGAACCATGAATAATGAAAGAAAATTATGTTACCTACGCATAGATAATTAAGAATGTTTAATAAATGTGATGATGCACTGGTCAATGAACTTATTCCTTATGGTCTTCATGACTACATATACTTCTCCCACAAAAAAATCTTAACTCAAGATCATTTCTTCATAGAGATAATGTTTTGGAATTTTAGCTATAGTTGCAACCTCTACAGGTCTCAAAACAACCTCACCCACTCAAAACCTACATATTTGGGTGGAGAACATAATGGGTTGGGAATAACACTGGCATGGTATGATTTCGACCTGTGAGGATACACGTAAAAGTATTTAAATGTTAAATCCGAAAATACCATCCCATTTAAGGAAAGCTACAAGGAAACCAGTGAAACCTGTCACCACCACAAATCACGTCGGAAGATTATCCCTAGAGCATGAAAATCAACACCTTTAATATTTGAGGATGTTGGATTGAGGATTAAACTAGATCATTGTCCCAATTTAGGAATTGATGAGGAGTGATCCTATGAAAAACCATCACCAGTGTTATCCCCCTAGTTCCCCTCAGTCACCTGCTGAGGGAACCACCCAAAAACATTCCACCCTGAATGCCCATGTATGGGTACCAATGAAGTCATGTCTGGTGAGAAAAGATGTGGATAAATGGGAGTGGGATCATATTCCAAATTTCATCGATGAAACTCATCGACATATTCTAGTGGTAACCACCGAGTGGGATTATATCCCTACTCAATCAGATAACGTTTGCACCATATTCCTAGAAAAATCATAGGGGATGCAAATATCACTTCCCCAATGCATGAAGCCCATCGGCATATTCTGATGGATCAAGGAGGAAAAGGTGTGATTATATCTCTACTTTAATTGAAGATATTTTAAAGTATATATTAAAGGATGAAAATTTATAGGCTCGAATTTCTATACAAACCTTGATGAAGTTCCAATACATTATAGAAACAATTGAATAACTACACTGGCATATTTTGGCACTGGTACAAATACAAATACATTCCCATATTCCTATACTAATAGCCAGAGTAGAACATCACCATGATTAGTATGAAAAATTGGCTACTATAGATCATACACACATTATTACTCTTGACGTTGGTGATTATTAGCATATTTTGGTAAGGGACAAGGCATATGATTAGGCTCATATCCCCATTCCAACCAGGGATCACCAAATGATTTTGGATCATGTATTGGGATAGGTGACAATATTATTGAAAAAGACTGATTTCATACTCTAAAGGTACAATACCGGGATCATATACCCATGCTGACTAGTTCTCACCAAGTGATAGTGTCCCATGCCTCGAGGCAGGATTATATTCCTGTCGAAAAATACCGTAGAAATACTCCAAAGGCACAATTTCAGTCTCATATCCCTATTCCAACTGAGGTTTTTCAATATAATATGGTAGTCATCTAAGATTAGGCTCATATCCCTACTTGTGAAGCAACTTGGCATATTGCAGTAGCTCATGAAAGCTAGGATCATATGACTACCTATTCCACTAAAAAATGATAATAGACTCATTAAGATCTATAAAAGAGGAGGATCATATCCATTATCCCATTTTGGAGGTACATCTGTATATTTCAATGAGGAATTCATATTTTAACCAGGCTCATATCCCTGATTTAGCCAGGACCAAATGACATATTCTGGAAACCACCTAAAGGCACGATCATATCCCTGTTGACATTATATAAGCTCACTAGCATAATCTAGCAGCTTCTCTGCCATAATAGCATATCTATGAAGCACTATATAGTTATCAATATATTCCAGAATCCATCATTCTATAGGATCACATCCTTACTCAACCCCAAAAGGTAGGTCGAAATATTCCATCTACGATGGAAAATGAGGCTCATATCTATGATCTTCTCAATGCTAGAGTCCTTGAGGCTATTTGACACATATTTGAAACCCCTCAAGTGTATTTAAACTCATCAACTAAATAAGAAGGTGATCATTAACTCAATATTTCTCCTCATGGTAGTGAAAAGATGGATCATAAGGACTCTACTCCTAACATCCTCTATGGTCAACCTCCACACGATGATATCTCTCTTGGACAAGTAAATACTCCCTTTTCTCAGACACCTTAATATAGGGAGGTTATCAAAACATAGAAACCTTTACATAGAGAGGAAATCAAAACATCCGGTTAAACCATATATAGTTCCCCATAAACTATCAAAAACACTTCATAATGGTCTGTAGGTGACCTAGAGAAGAAAATTCTATGGTCTGACCAGGTGGAGGTGCAAAAATATGATGAAGAAGAGGATGTAATGATTATATAGAGATATTTAGCCAGAAACAACCCCGCCAACATGTTCTAGATCACCAACACTTATGATGATGAGATCCTATATTTTATTGAGAAGGAGTTCATGTCTTACCTATGATAAAATATGTGGGAAAATAATCAGTGTATAAAAGATAAAAAATATCACTTATCAAGGATATGAGGGTGATCTCGAGAGTATAAATACACCCCGTTGTTTGCTAGAAATGTCTGCATTCTCTACAGGGTAACAACCCAACATGGAAGAGCATGAAAAAAAACTATGTAGTGTTTGTCTCCTCATCATAATAGCTATCCATTGATTAATTTCTAGAGCCCCATCAGACGTACATATCAGAGAGTGGGGAAACATGGAGCAAATTACATCACTACATCCCCAAAATAGAAATACCTCCTTATAAGGAATCCTATAATTTCATATCCATAGTAGAAATCAGGGTACTGGGTAAAGCATGACCCATTTGGTAAATATAATAAAATTCATCTGCTTTGATGGTGAAAATACATTGATAATGGAGAGAGAGGGCTGCTAATAGATTATTAAGATGGGCCCCTTAAAGTAATGATAATGAATTTTAGACATGAACTAGAAATTGTGGCCACGTTGAAAAATTCCCATAGAAAATGACTCCCATCATGGGTTTCCATCACACCTAGCTCATACATAATAACAATTGCATCGAATAAAAAATATTGAAATACCATCTTCCATAGCATCCATCCAGGGGAGAACCCTTCCCATAGGGATGAGGAACTTTTTACCATCACCTCCACCTATCAGGTCATCAAACCCTAAGAGGATCCTAGAAATATCAGTGGTAGCTTTAGACCAACCATAACCTATAGGGTTGGGGATTTTATTTATCTCAATCACCATCACCAGGTTCATCACACCCTGAAAGGGAATTAGAGAAATTAGTGGATATTCTAGATCAACCCCATATCATAGGTATGGGGGCATTTATATCTCAATTTCCATCTCATGATCCATCAAATCCTCAATTGAAATTATCAAGTCCTAAAAAAAAGGACCATAAAGTTCCAATGGAGTCTCAGAATAGTCCCCATACCATAGGGTTGGTGGAATTTTACTCATTATCAACATCCTAGAAAGAATCAATATTCCCTATATTGGTAGGTAAATATAAATAGTTGGAATCTCATCCATTCCTCTTGCCGTAAGAATTACCTTTGATAATCAGGACAAATTCAAAAAATACGACTTGAAACTCCCATAAGGTCACTATTCACAAATTGATATGGGAGAAATGTATGATGAAGAAAATAAAATCATAGAAGAGTTGTAATACAAAATGGACAAATATGGAAAAGGGTTAGATAAATGACCCTGATGCAACCCTCGAAGGAGAAGTAAGTAGTGAAGAATCACCCTATTTCATTGAGAGTAATGGGATAACTACCATTACCTGATAAAAATTAATTAATTTTCCACCATCAACATAATAAATGATGTGTACCAAGTTTTAAATGTATATGGATGCAATTTAGAAACCATACCTTGAGAGGAGGGTGACCTGGATGCACCAATTGAGGCTGCATGTATATGAAATCAGTTAAGGAGCCAAAATTTGGAACCCCCAAACAATGAATTTTCACCTCTATAAAAGAAAACTACCAATGATAAATAGAAAAGTGTTGATATATCCCACTCACCACTTAGAAGAGTCTAAATTCCTTTTGTGAAGGAATGATTGGCATAATATGAAAATGAGATACAAAATATCTAACATACCAAAAAGGAACTACTTATGGGAAACATTCCCATTGAGTATTATATTCATATAGAGACTTATATCCCTCATCCCACACATAAAAATACAGATAATCCACATGTAATGGTGGAATCTGTTTGTCAGACTAACTCTGGGTCCAAGAAACTAATTTATATAAATTAGGAATTTGAGGATGATCATGACATTCCTATGTTATAGGGACAACCTCTCCCTTATTAGGAAAATAATTTAGTCCTATCATGTATTGTGAAACAATGAGATATAAAAATGGTCCCACCTTATCAAGACTCACCCACTCCTTATAGATGAGAGGCATACCAGACAATGGTACCTCTAGAACTGCTCAATGCCATTGGATCCCTAGACGCTCAAATGGAATCCATGGAAGGGAAACATGTAGATGTGATACCCAAGAATAAGACATATCCTAAATGGGTGGATGAAACTTTTTCCCCACCCAATTTTGGAAATCTTGCCTTCTCAAACATTGACTACGTGAGAGACCTAGAACAACATGTCAAACACTTTGTGTCCCATTGTGGCCTGATGATGGGCCCAGAAGATTAGAAAGAGGCAAAAAAGATGATTTTTTTTGTAAAATCTCATGTAGGACTAACCTTTATTTGGTATAGTAGCATCCAAGTATGATCCATTTCAGATTTAAAAGACATTTTTTGTCAATTCCTTTATCAATTTAAATCCATTTTAATGAAAAATGATAATTATCGACCTCAAAACATTCAAGAAATGTAAAAATTAGAGGGTTTATGACTTCATTGCCAGATGGAAGTGTTTAAAATCTTTACTCAAAATCCATATCTCATAAGAGAAATTTTAGGATCTATATGGTAAAAATATTTAGGATGAGCTATAAACACCTTTGATCCCAATGAAGTATCTATGAAGATTATAAGAGTTTGTAGAAATGGAATAATTCCAAGAAGATTATATTCAGTAGTCTCGAGCCAAGTCTTATCCCATTCCCTAGAAATAAGAAAAAAGTATTGGTAAGGAAGATACTTATGCTGTTACTCTCAATCCAGTAACAGTTCCTATTCAATCACCTAGGAAGTCCAGATATTGTTTGATACCTCCCTTTGTGTGGCATAATCAATAAAATTTCTCTCAAATAGAAGTGAAAAGAGATCCAGGTTGCCAATTATTTTATGAAAAAATGAATAAAGAATACTAATTATGAAATTAATAGTCACATAATTATTTTCTTATAGTAATGAAAAATAACATACTCAAGATATTGGAGGCTAGGAAACCCATAAAGGTTAACCTCATTGATCGTCCTCACTACTGCCCTTTTCATAGGAGGCTGGGTCACACCATAAAGATCTTCTTTGCCTTAAAACATATTTTTCAAAGCATGGTTGATTCTAGATAGGCGATTCTGGATAATTCCCCAAAAAATGTGACTTATGTATCCATTTCCCAACCAAATGAAGAGAATGATGGGAAATAAGTTCTCTATAGGCATGGATAAATTTTCGATAACTAGATGACTTGAAATAAAGATGACTAATCTCATGCCACCCTAAGAGTAAAACTTCACAAACCCATGAAAATACCATCACATAGGAATATGATATTAAATACACTACTTGTGGTTGGACATAACCATTATACATAGGAAGAGGCAGAAGATAAAGAGTCATATTCAGATTCTTCACAAGCTTTGACTCTTGAAAGATTCATTACTTCAACATCTGAAGCACAGGTTCTTCCCAACCTAATAGAAACACCATTAGATTAATATATCATATTTGGTTCTATTAACATGGTTCACTTAACACATAACTTCTTCAATTATTAATGTGTGTCCAAGTACGAGTTCCACATAGCTGACCGGGGAGATGGAGGTTGAGGACACAAAATACAAGGAAATAGGGGATGACGTGGGTGGTGTTGAACATAATATTTCAATAAAATACCCTTAAATGGAATACATATAGATGATACCCATGGTTGAGAACTCCAAAATCCCAATAGAAACAAAGAGGTGTCCCAGAGCCCTCTAGTGGTCATCCAAGCCCTATAACCTTACATCACCGTCTGGCGGGTGTGATATTGTTTGATTAGACTAGACAAAGGGGAATTATGGTGTGAACTACGCCACTTGAAATAGATTCTAATTTAACCTCTTCTCAAGAATTAGTCCCATACACCTCAAATACCTCATCTCTTGAGACACATAATTGGGAGAAACCCCACCTTCATATGTACAGAACTATAGAAAAAAAGAATTACATTTTGAAACAATTGGAGGCTGTCATATCCAAACTCTAAATCCTAAATTATCTCCATCTTCCAAATGAACTCATAGAGGCACTCATCAAAGGCCTATAGATCCCACATAAGTTTGAGATATAATTTTCTGTAGATGAGGTTTATTAAGTGGATACTATGCCATCAGATGACCATGTGACCATCTTCTTCACAAAATATAATTATGAAGAATATATATAAGTAATTATGAGATACTTATATTATTTATAAAAACTAAACAATGTCGACACTCAAACGAATATGATTGAAATTGGTTTCATGATCAACCACATCCCAATTTGGACCCTCTCATATTTGGGATATATCAAGGGTAAATTATCTCAAAAAATGATAACCATTCAAGGTTATGGTAAGATCAAGAAAAAACCTCTCAGGAAGATAAATCTTAAGGCTCAGTTTGGGGATCTCACATCTAATGCTGATTTTGTGGTCATGCAGCAAGAAAAAATATATAATTTCCTTCTTGGATGTCCTTGGATTAATATCCACGTGGTGGTACCATAAAAATTTCATCAATTCTTGGAATACCTCAACAATGAAAAGTTTTACATTCTACATGGTGACAGACCCCCCCTTTGTGTCTTGTGAAGCCATATATGTTGAGGTAGGTTTCTATAAAAGGGAAGGATAACAACCAATAATGAATGAAGATATGAAGGTTTCATCCCCCAATGGATTTGGGACTACCCCTACAAATCCCTGGAGTATGATCAATATAGATTATGTGCTACCCATACACCCGATTAAAGAAGTATGATTAATCCTAGATTTATAGGTTCCTCCTTTCCCTAATGACAACATAAAATAAAAAAATCACCTAGGAAATATCTATATAATGACTTTGGAAGTTTAGGATGACAATGTATCTTCCCATGACATCTCTAACCTCTAAAATTACATATATACCCTCAGATTACCTACCATGTCCGAAAATACCTCTAAAGATATGGAGATGGAGGAAGAAGAGGAAGGCATCAATAACAACCCTCCTTCTTTTGAGGATGGTGTCTCCACCACCATCGATGAGCTCAAGCAGGTAAATCTAGGAAAAAAACTTGGAACCATATTGATTAATTACACCATGAATCTTTAATAGTTGAAGATATATATTAAATTTATAAAGAAACATCAATATGTGTTCGATTGATTATATGGAAATGCTCGGGATGAACATCGATGTGGCTATACACCACCTAGGATTACCTGATGACCATCGAGGTTTCAAGAAGGAATACTAGAGGATGAACCCCTCCTAGGCTACTAATTTAGAATCATAAGTTTACAAATTGATTTAATCCAAATTTGTTCTGAAAGTGAAATACCCAAGATATATATCCAACATCATCCCTGTAATGAAAAAAATAACAAGAATATTAGGGTCTTTATCAATTTCATATACCATAATCAATACTGTCTAAAGAATGATTTCCCACTAATGATCACAAAACTCTTGATCAATTAAACCGATGGCTTCCAATCCCTTTCCTTCATGGATGGGTATTCAATGTACAATCAAATAAATATATCCCTTGAAGATCGGGAATCCACCACCTTCTTAGTACCACATTTGATATTTTTCTATCAGGTTATTCCCATTGGATTAAGGAACACTTTCACTACTTACCAACTTTCAATGAATTATATCATTGATCCATTTTTAAAAAAAATTGAAGAATGTTATGTTGATGACCTAGTGGTAAAATATTTATAGGGATGTTATCAATTCTTAGATATTTAAACAATCTTTATTAAGTTCCAGTAGCAAAGTTTGACGATGAACCTGCTGAAATTCACTTTCTAGGTAACATCATGGAAATTACTTGGATTTTTGGTATGCCAACATGGCACCAAGGTCGACCAATGAATGACTAGTAAAATCCTATAAATGTAACCGCCTTAAAATCTCAATGAACCAAGGGGTATTCAAGGTCACCTCTCTTATATTCTATGTTTCATAGCTAAATTGGCTGATAAATCACTCCCCTTCACCAAGTTAATAAAGAATGGAGTCACCTACTAATGGGATGCATATTACTAAGAATCCTTTGAGAATCTCAAGCAGTACTTACTGCACCCACTAGCCTCGATACCACTGGGAGAAGAAAATCCTATTATCTTATATGTATCCACTATGGAGTGATTGATTTGTGCTCTCCTCGCACAAAAAAATTATACATGGAATAAAAATAGTCTCTACTACCTTAGTTGAATGATGTTAGTTACCAAGACCTAGTATTATGATTTTGAGAAGAAATACCTCATACTCATCTTTATAGTGAAAAATCTGAGACATTACTTGCAGCACCACAAATTCCACATGGCCTCTCAAATTAACTCTCTCTAGTACATCCTTGGAATTCATATATTGATTGGGAATTTGGACTAATGGATTGTTATTTTAAAACAATATGACATCCCATTCGTTTCACAAAAGTCATTTATTGGGAAAGACTTGGCTAATTTCCTTGTGGAACATCCCACCATGAAAATCACTGTAATGGACACCAAACTCATAGAAGAATAATGTTTCTATTCCCATGATGCTCCCTAGACATGGGATATGTATTTTTATGGTTCATCCCAAAGTTATATCGAAAGGAGGATGAAAAAACCGAAGCTCAATTATGTTGGTTTAGGATTGTGTTTGTTTTTATGGAATTTTTTCCTTACTCTTTCTCATTGTTTGAAGGATTCACTAATAATGAGGATGAATACCAAACTCTATTTTTTAGCTTGGAACTATCCCTGTAGCTAAAAATAGCCTACATGAACATAAAATGGGATTTGAAGTTAGATATCATGAAAATAAGAAGCAAATATTCCATCAAGAAGGAATAATTGGCCCTGTCATTGGATACATAAGAGGACTGATGGAAGAGTTCTCTTTTGAACAAACATTTCATCACGTCCCTTGATCAAAAAATGGTCGTTCTGATGCACTAGATAATGTAGACAAAGTCACGACTGATCTTAATTAGGATATGGTGGTCTTCCTCATAATGTATTGAAGGATGGTCTCATCAGTCATCATCTATGGAATGAAGGAAATAAATCAAATAAACACCACCCTAGAGTGTGATGAACCTATTTCCACTTCTAGATAGATGTATCCTATAGTCTATTACCTTTAGCATGGGACTCTCACATTAGATCGAGATGAAATGGAGCAGACTCGATGCAGAGCAGTGAACTTTACTGTATAGGATGGACCAAATGAGGAAAATGGCCTCTAAAAATGAGGGTTTGATGGAATCCTCCTCATATGAAAAGTAGAAATAGAGATTTCTACAATAATGGAAGAAGTCAATGCATAATTTTATAATGCTCATCTGTTTGAGTCCATAATCTCACACCAAATAAGTAGGCTTGGTTAATATTGAGAAAAATGATGCAGGGAAGTGTGGAATTAACTAGGAAATTTCATGTATTCCTAATTCATGAAATCTTCATATATTAACCTAAAAAATTTATACATATGGCTAAATATTCCTGGCCATTTTTTTCATGGGCAAAGGATGTTTTGGGGTTAGATCCCCCAACCATAGCTAAGCAGTTCAAGTACATCCTTAGTGCTATTGGATTATTTTCCAAATGGGATGGGGGAAATATCCCTCAAGAAAGTTGGTATGAGGAATGTCATGAATTTTATAAAGTATAATATCATCAGTAGATTCATATTCGCTCATAAAATACCAACAAACAGTGACACCAACTTTTATTCTATTGAATTAAAGAAATTTTACCAGGATTACAATAATGAGTCCAACTATTCATCTCACTATCATGTTGAAGAAAATTGATAGATAAAGAACTTTAATAAGACTCTTTCAAATATAATTCATAAGATGTTAGAAAAAAGCAAGAGGTCTTGGCTAGACAAGTTCCTTTATTATTTATGGGCCTACCGTACCAACACACACACAACTACACAAGTGACCTCATATTCATTGGTGTATCATACTGAATGAATGTTTCCCATATAATTATTATTTACATAACTCAAGATATATATCTATGAATAACTCTTAGATGAAAAACAAGCGAAAAAGCATCTCGATTTGTTAGAAAGGATCTATGAGAAAAATCTACGTACACTACACAACCTTGAAGTCTTTTAGAATAGGATCTCATGAACCTTAAATAAAAAGGTTTTCCTCTATTCATTTCTTCATATTGAATTGGTATTGACTCTTAGAACCCTATTTATACCAGTAAATAAACCTCTAAAGATATATCCCAAATGGGAAGGGCCTTACATAATACATAAGGTCTATTCCAATCGAGGTTACTCATTGACCACAATGGATGGGAAACACATCACTCCCCCACTAATTTAGGGTTTCTAAAAAAATTAATTTTCCCAATTATCTTCAAGAATCTATAATCTAGCTCACATGACATTAAACTGTATGATATGTACTAACCACATGATAGTAGAGTATAAGGAAAATGTTCTAACTTCATGACATTAAACTGCAAGGAAAAAATCTTTATCACATGATGTTAAACTACACAACAAATACATCTGTACCACATGATTTTAAACTGCATATTAAAAATACTAGTATTATGAATTTAAACTGCATGGTTTCTTATGTCCTTACCACATGATGTTAAACTGCATGGAGAATGTCACTTCATGGATAATTCACTACACATGATCTAGATTTGGGTGATAGAAAAATGGAGTGCTCCCATCCATGTACATGAGTCATAACTACATAGGGAATATCCCCACTTAATAACTGCACATGACTTGATTCCTACCATCACAGGATATGTAGTGACACCCAAATCCTAAATCCTAGGTTTAGCCATAATATATAGTCCTAATCACCATTCATCCTTACCGCATGATTTTAAACAGTATAGTTTCAAAAAAAAAATATACATACTGATTCTCATATCAATGAGATGCATAGAGATTACTAGATCCTACATCTTAGCTCAACCATTACATGATGAAAATTCCATTTTCCATTATTTTAATCACCTCCATATTGTAAATGAATCCTCTAACATCCCTTTATTCTCACACTGATCATAGATCATGTGGGATTAGTAATATTGGTAATATATTCCCTTAATGATCAAGACACATTAGTTCATGATATGGTCATCATGATCCGAGATGAAAGACCTTAAAAGGTGAACCACAAGTCCTTATCTCATGATCTAAAACTACATGGTTTCTATCTATTGCATGTCATAAAATTGATCATTACTATATCCCTCACTCAATAGGACCAATATACTTGGTTTTATTCTCCCACCACACCTTCATTAAATAACTAATTATGTATTGATTCTTGATATCATAGGATATATAGTGACACCCAGACCTTCAATCTTGGGTTCAACACCAACTTAAAATTTCCCCCCTCCTTGAACATGGGTCAGACTTGTGCATGGAGATTTCATTCAAGAACTACACATGGCTTGATTAATTCCATCATGGGATATGTAGTGATTCTATAATCTAAAATATTTGGACAAAACATAATAATTAATAGAAAAAATTCCCCCTATGTGTACGAGTCAGACCTACGTGGTGAGTGTTTCATCCAAGAACTATGTGTGGCTTGATTATTGGCATCACACGGTATGTAGTACACTAAAATTTCTAATACGAGAACTATTTGAAATAATTAATGATAAATATACACCCCTTTATATGTTCTAGATCTATTCCTGGAAATATCTTATACCCTTAATGCATGAACATTTCTTGGAAAATGTCTTTACCGCATGGCGTTAAACTACAAGGAAAATGTCCTTGTCACATGTCATTAAACTACAAGACATATACATCCCCACTACATGATTTTAAAATGCACATAAAATCTCCCATCGTTAATAATACTTTATGTATTGAGTACCTTAGGTTTCTGAAAACCTTTCATAGACCTTGAAAAAGAGAATAAATCACTCTTTTTGATTATACAAGCAATGGATATAGATAAGGGATTTGAATTAACAACCAGAGGAATATTGGTACTATAGGAAGGGATTTATGATCCTTGTGAGTTTGACATCACCATGGTAGAACTCATCACCTTTGGGTGTTCTGGGTTATCCCTGGTATGATTTTCCTATATCATTACTCATGGTATGATAACCTTAAGCCATGACTGAAAAAAATTTCACCACCACTCAAAAGGATAACGGAGTAATCTTGAACATGGGTATCCCAATTAGGATATTTTTTAATGTTACCATAAAATTTTTATGTGTATTGTGACCTTAAACTACATTAACTTTGGTCAAATATATATTACATTAAACTTTAACCTTCGATGGTCCAAATCTTAAGACTCTAAACTACTAGTGAAAGAGATATAAAAATTTTCAGGATGAAAACATGAAAAGGTAAACCTAAGAAAAAGTCAAGTCTCTGCTCACTAAACTCTTCATCTCTAAAGTTTAGTAAAATTTTTTAACATAAATAAATAAGGCATAAATCTCATAGGGCTTGATTATTTTCCCTATTAAAATCCAATCCATTCTCAATGGACCCCCCGGTCCAGGAAAAAGTTAGAGTAATTATTTTTCACATATCCTCACCAGAATAACATGTTTACTTGGCAATGAAAAAATTTTCATGGTGCTCGAACCCTTCTTGAATCTCTCATTTTCCATAATTTTTTTAATGTCTTTGAAGTCTAAGTTGAAAAAACCAGTTCCTCAAGTTAGAATCCTTCTATTGGAACCCCATGGACTTTAGAATCCATTTTTATTGGTTCTTTCATATAGAAAACTGGAAACATGGACTAGATAATCAAAAATTACCCCATAATGATTCATTAGGGAATCACATCCTTGTAAAGATCTTGTGCCTAGGGGATGAATGGTCCTAAAAATCCTTCCCTTAAATACATAAGTTTTTGTCCAGATTGTGTGGAATATGAGCTTCCTCTATCACCAATGGTTGACCTATACACATCAGTTCCCACCTCAATTTAACTCAGATATCCCTAGATCATGATTTAAAATCCCCATAACCAGACTATTCAAGCACATTTGAGATCCCCAATGTTACATCACCGTGTATTGTATCCTTTCTCAAAGAAGGAATGATACATTCTATTAATAATCATTTTTATGACCCACACTACATGAATCTAATCCAAATGGTGTAGGTCCCGAGAATCCCAAAAAAATATAAGTTTCCTTAGGGTGTCATAACCCTACATGGATAGATATTTTTTTGATACACTACTTCATCATCCAGATATTCGATTCTTATAAAATATTCTAAGTCCCTTGGAAAAGAGTGGGGATCTCCATTACTTGACCATGCATGTAAGTTCTATGGGCCCATGCATAAGGTCATATAACCTACTAACTAGTGTCATCTCCTCATTATAGGAAAGGAAATATAATCCTATAGAGCCTCTATAACAGCATGGTAGAAATCATAACCTTATGGTATTTTGTTTCATCCTTGATATGTTTTCCCCATTCTATATTCATTGATTCAAGAATTTGGGTTATGACTTAAACTACCCATATTCTAACTATCCAGTTGGACTCATCTTCCCTAATATTTTACTATCTAGTAATGTTGTTTCTAAAATATTTCATGTCCCTTGGAGAGGAGTGGAGACACCTCTACTTAACCATGCATGTAAGCCCTATGAGACCATGCATTAGGCCCTTTGACCCACAAGCTAAAGGAATTCCCTCCTTATAGGAAAGAAACTCTAATCCTCATGATCCATGGAAACATCACAGATAAATTCAACTCCTTAGGGTGCTTTGGGTCATCCTCGACATGTCTTCCATGTTTCCTTATTTTTTCAAATTTTATTGCAGCAAGAATTAAAATTACATAGAAGTTTACTTCCTTACACATGATGTTAATCTGTACAAAAGATGTCCTTACTGCATGAAATTAAACTTTCTAGAAGATATCCTTACTTCATGATATTAAATTTTATAGAGAATGTTACTTCACGAATGATATATTACTAGTAGTATATGGTCTAAGTAGAAAGGCAAAAAAATACAACATAATAGTATTATAGTTTTTATGACCTTAAAACAACCAATTAAAAGAGAAATGATACTTGCAAGGATAAAATACAAAAAGGGAAATCTGGAAGAAATTTTATTCTATGCTAACTGGACATGCACTTTGTGTAATATAGAAAATTTGGAGCATTAATAAAATAAAATAGGCATAAAACCCATCAGGTTAAAAACTCATAAGAGGATGGACTAAAAAAATCCAAGTCTATTCATACTAAGCTCTCTCCTATAAAAATATTTGGTAAAAGATAGGTAAATATAAAAAAATATATAAATATTGAAGGGATCATTATTTTTCCCTAGAAAAAATAATGTTATGATCTATATGTCTATTGAATAAGGTAGAAATTGAAATACTCTCCCTCTGATACATATATCTTTTCCAAATGATCCTTTTAATATTGGTGATCCTAGGAAAATTGGAGTAGATACATTAATGAAGAATCTCATATTAGTGGGAATTCATGGGAAATTATTAAGATAAATATGTTTTGAGTTAAGAATACAAATCTAGGAATTTGGGTTTATTTGTTATTATGAAAAAGATTAGTATCATTGATGATCCATAAGATATCAAATAAAAAAAAGGTTATACACATCATGAATGAAATAAATATTGACAAAGATGTGTAAAGTTCACAATATTTATTCATTAAGATAATGAAAAATAATGAATCTACACATTATAAATCCTCTCTAAGGATTCCATAAAAATAAAAAAAATAATTGTGATTAGACTATAATAAAATTTGATTGGATGAATTTTAAAAATCTTCTAGAGTCTGGCGAGAAATGTCATTTGAGCAATGAAGTTTTGTCTACCCCACTTCTTCTGCTATTTCACAAGGATGATGAGTTTTGATAAAAGCAAAAAAATCCTAAAATAATTTTTGAGTAGTCATCAATAAGTTTTATGAAATTGAAAGATCATAATTTTAGTGAGATATGATCTCTTCCTATCTTTCTTTCTGAATGGTTAGGTCATCCATATAAGAATGAAGCTCTGAGATTATATGATGTCTCTACTCTAGAACCTTCTAAGCTTCCCATATTAATTCAACTAGGGGAGTACCATAATCAAAACCACACAAGTCCCCCACGTTACTAGCCAATTTTTTCCGGGTTAGGAAATTTTTTCTCATGATATCGTACAATAGACGGAAATCAAAGAAACCTACCTCTATATCATGAGAGAGCTGGAAAAGACATTCTTCTGGGCCACTCAACTACTTCAAGGAATTATCAGTAATCGGGGAATGAATTTTCTACTATATCTTTCCATATAATATTTGGTTCTCTATAACCATGGGGGTGAGAACGTTAGAAGGAGGAATGGTTGGTTGAGCTGATGAATAATTAAGAGAAGAAGTTTGATGTTATATCCTCTAAATCATTGATTATTCCATCACTAATATTTAAGGACCATCCTCCCCAAAAAACCTATCCCACAAATGGGATGTTCATCACTATGATGTGAAAACTTCCTTGGATTGTCGATCGTGTCCAAAATTGACTCCATTACTACTATAGATAAGGTGTTCAGGGAAGAAAAGGGTTTTTTCACCTAACATGCCTATCTATTCAATAGACCAACTAGGTAAGATCCCACCAAATCTTGGTCATAGTCATTGGATAAGAATATAGGTTCATCGATTGGTGAAAGAGTAATATCAGCATTTGTGTATTCACATTCCAACACTATGCAACATTAGAAAATAAGACTGGGATGCCATTATCCTCAAACACTAGATGAAGGAACAGGAGAAACCCTTTGACTACATCTAATTGGAAAGAGAAAAAATAGGGGTTATATGGATCAAAAATAATTTGATAGTCTACATGGGCTATAATAACCCCATCCTAAAGATATATTTCATATGACCACTCATCAAGAGATCCACTGCTATTATAAAAAATTATCTCAGATGGTGTGGGATAGAGCATGAATTTAAAATGATCATTCTATATCAATATGTAAATAACCTCATCAGGACCTAGTGGAATATCCTAAACCCTGGATACATTCAAAAACCTGGGAAGAAATGATGCATTAGGGATCCCAGTGGTGTTATGATATTTGTAACTTATAAAATTATATCTTATACAATAAAATATAAACTAGATTGGGAAACCAATCTTGTAAGGGGTTTTACATGTTAGATATTAATAAGAATACAATAAAGGTGAGTAAGAGTCAGCACAACTAGGTTAAGGGGATTCCCCTTTTCTAATCTATTTTCCATCACCAGCGTGCCTACTCAAATTACCAAACATGCCCGGCTAGGAAAAATCATCCATTCAAAAAACATGGATAAAAAATCCACTAGAAGAAGGTTTGAGGATACTCCTAATATCACCATATATACCCATGAGGCATACTCCATATCCTTAAAAAGTGGCCCAATAAGAGCCCCTACTATCATGAACTTATTAGGAAGGGCATCAATTAGGGAATAAAATAGGTGGATGAGTCTCACTACGGTAGATAAAGATGTTGATCCAATATGAGAATGACATGGGTGAGCATAGATTTAAACCCTTCCTTAAATTCTCCCTCATTATTGTGAGCATGTCCCATTACATGGCTGGAGTTTGTGTAGGTTCATCCCAAATGTATGTAACATGAAGAAATCCATCATACATCTCCCCAAGATGAGGTATTTCTGCCAGATGGTAAATATTTCAAAGGCTGATCCCAACTTCACCTTTTTACAAATGGAAGGAATTAGTTTCAAGACACCAATGGCTAATAATTTCTTTTGAAAGGACCAACCAATGATACAAAATAAAGTGAGATGTTCATACTACCTCATAAAGATGAATGATGTATAACTGGTCAAGGAATTATGAGTTGATCTACTTGATCCAGAATGACCATGGACATTCATCGGAGAAGTTAGCGCCATGTCGCAGGTCCCACTTTAAGATATAATCGCTTCCCAAATTATTAAATTATGATATGAGTATGTTCAAATAGCTCTATGAAATTAGATGATGGGTGAGATCACATCCATATGGACCCCAAGAGAAGTTATCCAATATATAGGAAAACCCATGGAATGGTGATACGACTAATTAACTATCTTCAGAAATTGTCATTTGAATATAGTCAATAGATCACAACAACCATCAAGAAGGAATATTATAATTGGTAGAGGGAATGAAAACATCATCTAGTATACCAAATATATATAAATGAAGTCAGTGTTATAGGGGATATCTCTGAAGTTCAGGTGGGAGAATACCCTTTAAAGCCTCATTGTTGGATAACACATGACATCGAGGGTTGGTATTTTGATTCCTATAGATTATTTACCTCTATTCAGTTGTGATGAAAGATATATGAGAAATATAATCCATCTATAAAAAACAAGAAGCACATGTTAGATAAGCAAGTAAACCTACTAAAAAATAAGTTTATGACTTGGAAAACAATATTTGAATCACATGAACCATATATGGATTCACGAATTCATGACCCGATACAGGTCTCATGAATCGCATAACCCATAGAGCATCATTAGAAAAAATGATATATTATAATATTTGTGATCGATCAGTCCTAATATGGTCATATAATCCACATTATAATCAAGAATCTATAAGGATAAGCTAAAAAATCAGGTGAATTCCATAGGACAGTTTTGTGGATGAAAGAAGGCACTGAGGTTCAATAAAATTACCAAGATTTGATTCTCGGATCCTTTAAACAAGTACTAATACAAATAAATCACATGGATAGATCATGAAATATAATATCAAGAAGTATTCTTGCAGTTGATTTTTGAAAATAGGCCTTATGAAATGGATCTTATGGTGATGTATTATGAATTATTCATGCGATATAAGTATTTTTAAGAGCTCTGGGATTTCCATTAATTGATGGAATGTGTGGATCCCTTGATCTCATGTTCATAGGATACTCCGTGGAATACCAAATTTCACCTAAAATACAATAAACTGCTAGGTACACTGATTAGAATGAGCCAAAAGGACTATAGTGGGCATTTAATCTTCTCATAATAGAGTCCTAGTCCCTGTGGAACTCGCTCCTAGGGGGGATTGGTTGATGCCTACTAAATGATAATTGATAATTATATAATTAAAGAAATAATAGAATCATGGTAATTATTTTATATGAATGAAAAAGTAATAAGCATCCTGGGTATATAAAGATCTAGAAGTTGGATCACGTGAATCACATCATCCCAAAGAGCACATATAACTACATAACCCTAATAAGGACATGTGAAAAAATCATTCAAATCACATGATTTGTTTGTAGTCACATAGATCCACTTTTCAAAGCCCCTATGGTCATAAAATTCCCTGAGGTAAGCCCTCTTATTCGTATGAAGAGTCCTTGATCATGAAAAAGTCTCCTTGAAAGGGGACCTAGTCTCGAAAAGACTACTATAAATGTCATACCAATCTTGTGGAAGTCCTTTGAAATGTCAATTTGATCATGAGACACATCATAGATAAGCATAGTACATATACATGATGTCTCTCACATACCTTTATGAGATCCTCTACCAAACATTCGATGCCCCGATGAACAAACAAGGGGAAAAGGCTGCCCATCTTATAAAATAAGGAATAAAACTATAAAAGAAGGAACCCTCTCTCAAAGATAAGATATTATGATTTTCATGAAAAGGGGGTTATGTGACTTGAGTGATCACCATTAATCACACTAAGACCCTTTGATATTTCATCCTAATCTCAAGGAGCCCCCATGACAATCCAACTTGATCTCATAAAGGGACCTAGAAAAGTTTCCCTTGATCATGTGAAATCTTCTTCAAAAGGTGTTTTGATCTCATGAAGACTCCTAGAAATTTGATACTAGTCTTGTTCAGTCTCTTTGAAATGTCATATTGATCATACTAAGGCCCTTTTACATGTCATCCTGATATTATGGAGCCCCCCTTGGAAATCTAGCTTGATCTTGCGAAGGGCCCTAGACAAATCTCCCTTGATCATGAAAAATCTTCTTCCATAAACGTTCTAATCTTGTCAAGACTATTTGACTTGTCAGCCTAATATTAAAAAGGATCTTTGACATATATTCATGATCATAAAATATCAATTTGATAATCCATGGGTCCAATAAATATGGAGATGAAAGAGTGTTCTTTTGGTCGCTTTTTATCACATGATTCCAGGAATAACCCCAAAAAGGATCATGAAAATCACGTGATGTGATACCGCTCCACCGAATCGAGCACATATCTATGAGATATCACCCAAGCCTCATGAAGTCCTCTAGACATGTCATCTTATCCATGAAGGATCCTCTGGATATATCATACATGTATTGAGAAGACCTTCAGACATTAAGAAAAAGTCTTGCGAAGACCTCTAGACATATTTTTCAAGTCATGAAAATTATTATAGAATTTCCAGCCATTTCATGTGACTATATGTTAACATGTCATCCTTGGTCATGCCATTACCCTAGATATGTCTGTGGTGATCATGAAAATACCCTTATATATTTCAATCGTTCATGTGGTAGTCCTCTAGACATGTCAGTCAGATCATGTGACAGACCTCCGACATGTAAGCTTCAATCATGTGAAGAACCCAGAGACATCTCATTGTTGTTAGAAAAAAACTAATTAATGTTCAAATAGCCAATTATAAATTGTTAGTAAGACAATCAAGAAATTTCAGAAATACACTTTGGAAATTTTATATAGATTCTTAGGTCATATCAGATAGATAATCAGGACATGTCCGGCATGGAACCTACGACACGTCAAGCATGTTAGGTAGACACCCCAAGACATTATAACCAGTTCTGCTAATACATATTTAGACATTACTCAAACTAAACTATGATAACTATGATTCCTATCCAAACATAATATGTAGGACACCTTCTTATGGCCTAGGTTCCAATGGGAATCCACCATAGTGTAATTCCCTCTATATCTCAAATATCCTTAACTCATGGGAATAAATTCTCCCATAATTCTACCATCCTTCTTCATCCATCTATAGAAGATAAGTGGGCTCATACATGATTATACTTTTATGTGTAATCCCTGGCCATGACCTCAAGTACATCAAACCCATTAGCGGGTTAAGATATGAATTGAACTATGAGGACTCTTATTATTCCTATATATAGGATAAGTAGGAAGTATTTATAAATACTTTGATCCATATTAAACACCCCATTAAGGCCACCCCAATGTATAAGTCCTGTATCCATATACAGTGAGAATGATCATTTTCTATTCCCTTTTTCACACACCAAGCATAGCTCATGTGGGCTTAGAGATTTTAAAAAATCGCATCTTTTACATCATGAATTTCCCCCATCTAGGGAAACCTCAAACTGTAATACCCATTCAGTGGAATGATAAAATTTATTCAATAAAATTTCATCCTCCTAGGGATAAGTCCTAAAGTAATTCCTATATTGGTGAGTCCTAGGGAAATAACCCTCATGGGAATTAGTCATCTGACATCGCCCATCTGCATGTTAAGGGTAGATCTTACTCTGAAGAATCTGATTCCTATTATAAGTAGCATAGGTAGGATTCCTTCATAAGGCTTGATATCGATACCCAAGGCCTAATTTCACTAATACATTTCCTTTATGCATGATGTTAAACTACATGCCTTGAAAAAACTACATGGGGTTTTGATTTCAGTTATACACATGATATGAAGTTCATCTCATAAAGGCTCAATCCCATCCTCAAAATAACAATCACCTCCCAAAATAACATTAAAATCTATATAACCTAGTTACGTGGCTTCCAAATATGAGAATCTACCCATTTCTATGTAATAATGAAAAATGGGTGAAGAACCCTAGATATATAAAGATGGTCTCATTAATAAAACCCCCCTTCAGACATAGAAGGATTCAACACCCAATCATTTTTCTATGGTAACTAGATCTATATCAGGATTTGGAATAGATTCAAAAACATATATAAAATATATAATAGAGTCCCATAATATGTAATAATTCCCCCCAAAAGGGTGAGATGAGCCTGAACTCCCATTTTATTGACTAATTTGAGTTCCTATGAACCAATGTGTTTGAAACCCAAAATGACCTCCTGCTTTTGGAATGTAGGTCTATACCTAGTTATGAATGTGGGAACTATTGGAATTTTCTATGAATTATAGAAGTGGTAAACCTAATGGTAATTATTTATCAAATATAATTGAACCCCCATACTCAATCCTCAAACAAAAAAAATGGTGAACCCAATATGAAACCATGTAATGAACAAATAACTGAATCATTATAGGAATAGAACATCATGTCTCCTGAACCCTGGGTAAACCACATACACCCATCATCTTTAAATGGGAACAAAAATAGTGAACCTAGTGTAAAATCATGTAATGAAAGAATAAATGAATCATTAGAGGAATCATGAATCATGTCAACTAAACCCCAGGGATAACTATACACTCCTCTCAACTTTTAAGGGAATCATATGTTAAAAATTTAATACACCTCTTCATATTCTTCATAACTATAAATAATTCCATGTGGTTTAGTTCCACTAACAATTTATTTTATATGATTTTATTGGATCAATGATAAATCAAGGTTGTTACCACATAAAAATAATATTTGAGTGTCCTAACTATAGATTGATACCATGGTGTTATATTCTCTAGTTGTGCATTTTGAATCACCATATCTCCTTTATAGTGTCTTGACTCCTCAAAATGGTTTCTAATCTTGGATATAGAAGTTAAAATAAAAATTATATGATATCCTCACTATTCTTGATAGATCACACTCCACCATACTCATATCCATGCTTATTTTATCTCCAATTTTATCTTTAATGACACCAATGATACTGGAATGCATCCCACGTGGTATAATAGTTTATACTTGTATGTTTATAGTTAACACTTGTAATACTACTACACCATCATAAATTCCCATTTTAGACCCATAAAGTGTAACATGTGGGTTTCTCAGTTGAAACATTCATTAAAAATCTCATTTTGTATCTAAAAAGACATTTTTATTGTGACACAACAAATACTTCACCATAAAAATACAAGGATCAAATCTTCTAAAAATGATATGTAGGTCTCCAAAATGAAAAAATGGTGAGTGTTTTGGGTAGAGATGACTCTAACATGGATTCCATGGTCATATTAAACTATATTATTGAAATGAAACTATACTATTAAAAAATGTCTTGATCACATCTATAACCTTACATATCCTGCCCAATACCACACTTACACAATATTAAATGGTTACTTACAAACAGAATGGAATGGTTACCCTCACATACTCTACATTTCCTACTTAATAGTGAAATAAAATGAAAATAAATAAACATTGAAAATAGTTTTCCTAAAAAAATTTCATAATAATAAATACTATTCATTAAAATAAATCCTATTTAAAATGTTAAATTTTGGATTGATGTAGATCATTTAAATATTTGAATTTTTTTCTTTTTTCAAAACAATTCTTAAAATATCACTAAAAACCTATAATAATGAAATTTATTTTAAAATATCAAAATGGTGGTGGTTTATTCAATGAAATTCAATAAAAAATTATTAAAAATTCAAGATTAATCAATCACCTCGACTGGTGTTTAGGTTTTACTCCTTTTTTTGTTTTTTGGACCTTATTCTCGATATGATGATTTACCTTATTAGTATCCATATCTATGTTCGGTTAATTATAATCTATTAAATGATAGGTATTCATCCCCAATATTTTTTAGTTATCTTCCTTTTTAATGTTTCTAGTCAAAGTTTTAGTCCCATGATCATTCTCATCAATATACATGAAAATTCCTCAACAATAATGATATTGTCAAACCATGATTTTTTTGATATTATAGTTATATTTTTTAATATATATTTCATAAATGGTGTTTAATAATATTGTATTTGTTTTTTTATCTCTATATGGTTCCATATACTTATGTTCTCTCCCAATTTTTTTCCATGGATATGCTTACTCTCAGCGAGACTATTTTCCAATGTGTATTTACCTAATAAACTATTAAAAGTGGAAATTGTAAAAATTTAAAAATGATGTCTGATGTAAATGAATAATACTCTGATTAAGGATAAATAAAAGATATATTAGTAATTAAAAGTATAATATTTAATTGAAATCATATTCATATGATCCCATAATATTAAAAGTGGAGAAGACACAAACTAAATGAAATGATGGATTCCAATTAGTAATAGTTTCTATTCATAATGTGAAACATGAATATGAAATAAAGAATATTTATATTCAACTAAAAATTAATATGAATATTATTATATAATCAATAAAATCCTTTATGTATAATTATTAAATCAAATTATAAATCGATCATTTGGAAAAGGTAGTAAAAGATGAATTAGTTGGGAATAAAGATTTAGTAGAAATTGATGACCTTATGATAACAATTTTGGATGAAGTTAAGGAAATTTATGAACATTGAAATTTCATTATAAAAAGATAAAATGAATTATCTCATGACGATTAAGTGGAGAATATACAAAAAATTGGCTGTTTAGTTGAAATTATGATATTATCTAAAAAATTTATAATTTTGAGAATTTATAGGTCAAATAGTCAAATAGTGAGCTGAAAGAGGCATTGAAATTTATTAAAAAAATTTATATTATAAAACTACAAGTTATATGGATAACAATAGAGTTGAATATAGAGGTTAATCATTAAATACTCATAAAATAAATTCATTAATTAATGAAATAAAAAAGGTAAGAGAAAATTCCCAAACTTAATGACCAAGTAATATCCAAAAATATAAAAGAAAATAAGATGATATAAATATGTGGAGTGAATGTGAAAATACATTTTTATTTAAGATGTTATTATTCATTAGATGCATTGGTTACACCAAGACCTATTATGACATGTTTATAATTTATATATGGTTATAAGTTCTTATACTTAATTAAGGATTAAAACAAGTCCCACACATTGAATTAAAAATATTTATACAAGTATTGTTTTTATTGATATAATACTGGATAGAAATTATATCATTCAATATAAATAATAAAATAAACTAAATAAATGTTTGATAACCAAGAAATTAAATTCAATCAATATAAATAAATCCATTAGTGAATAAACTATCTACATTAGAATAAGATGATGACTGCATTATTACTTATATGAAAAAAATAGGAGAGACCCACAAATGTATCAAATTAATTAAGAATTTAATATAAATAGAACACCATAAATGAGAAGGATATATTATATTAAATAATACTCAAATAATGAATGAATAATAATATTTGGAGACATGATAGTTGGTGTTTCTCTAGCTATAAAAAAATTCCAATTATTTAAGAACATGAATATCTATTTGAATAGATGGATCATTTTTTTGTAATTTTGGTGCATTTAACTTTAAAGTAATTGTTAAAAAACATTTTATCTGAAAAAGATATTAAAAATATTGATATACTCTCTATGGATGAAATTTTTCACAAAATATTTGATTTGAGTTGAACTTTTTTACATAGGGATTTAAGACACATTCAATAGTACGGTCTTCCAAATCATAAGAAAGTACAATAGTGCACTAATTCAAGGAATATGGACCAATGTGAATCTTAGGAAAATGCATAGAAAAAATTAACTAGAAACATGTGATTATATAATCACTTAGTAATGTGATTTTATAAGGTCAATCACTTTTACATTGATAGGGGTTCTAGATTGTACATTGTCAAGGTAACCAAAGAAATCAATTTGAATGACTATTTTCACATAAAATATTTTTATTTGGATGAAAGTATTCTTGTACTATGTTTTCATACTCATGTGATATGTTTTTTAATATAATAAAAAATGGTTTCGGAGATATTAGAGGTCATGCATCATTATAATGTAAGAATAAAACAACTTTCTACTTTGATAAATATTTTATATACATTATAAAACCATATGAAATCATTCAAATATTAATTATGTGATTCATATTAACAAACTGAAAACAAAAATGTTAAAAATATTATATTTATTTCATTAGAGGGAATAAAGTAAAAAATAAATTTGATCTAAAGAAAAATGTTGATTCATATTTTATTTAATTACTTCATTCTAAAAAATGTGTTCACATGAAATATATAAAAAAACTGGATAAAATAACATTATCTTATTTATAGATGATTAAAAGTGGATAATGTGAATTATTAATATGAAAATAAAAAAAGGGATAGAATGTAAGAAAATGTATCACTAGAAAGGTGAAATTAAAATTGAATGTTTGATAAAAAAACTGTGGCGAGCCAATTGTAGAGAGTACATTTTTATTTATTTTGTACATTAAATAGAGAAATATTTAATTAAGAATGATTTTACACTAGTGAGAACTCCATATAAAAGTTAACATATTAAATAAATGAATCCAATGGTCAATAATATAGAGAATACACTAATCACTAAGATTAGTATCCCAATTAACTATTGAAATGAGTCATTTCATGATACAATGTATATAAAAAATAGGATATTCTTAAATTTTTCAAAGAAGATGATTCCATTTGAGATTTGATCTAGGATAATTCATACTCTAAATAATTATAGTTTGTTCATAAAAAAGTATTATATTCATACAAAATATATAAAAAAGGTAAACATTTTTATATAGCGATTGAAGGAATATTTTTTATGTTTTGGAACAATAATAAAATCTAGTAATTACTTTAACATAGGTCGGAGGAATATTATGGAAATGTTTTCTTGTGAAATCCCTTGAAAAAAGTATAACAATAATGCTGCAAATTAAAATAACAATGAAACATATTAATAAAGGGATTATAATGAATCAATTTTGGGGGAACCTTATAGTATAAAAAATTATGAAAACTATTATATTTAATTGAATGTTGATGTTGAATTTAAATTAATTCAAATGACGCAATAAAGGAAATTAATATCATAAATTAATGTTTCTAATATTATTAGTGATAAATTTGATCTAACAAATTTTAGTGAATGATATTATTTAGGAGAATATTTTTGGTGACATGTTGAAAAAATATATTTTTAAGATAATGATAATGAGGAAAAATGGGTCAAATTCATGAATGAGGAACATGATAAAATATTAAATAATCAAAACTGAGTGCTTATGAAGACTCCTCATGATCAAAATGTCATTAAAAAAATGGACATATATAAGATATTATGGGAATGGTAATGTGATAAAAATATTAAATATTATTATTTACATTCTATTCAAAAATTCACATCATAGTTTTTAGGATTAAATTTACACTGGTGGTGACGCTTGAATCAATCCAATTATTTAATTCATTGGTAATTAAAATATGTTTAAATACCCCTCAAATGGATGTAAAAATGAAATTAAAAAACATACTCCTTAAAATATAGGTCAAATTTAAAAAATCATAGGATTCATAACTTGTTGATAGTGAAAAGTGGTATCTCATCACATTAATGATTTCTATTTCATAAAAATTTACCACAGGAATGGTATGAATTATTGTATTTTTAATTGAATAAATTTATGTTTAAAAGAATTAGTTTTCATCACAACATCAAGGTGAAAATTTTATAGGGAAAAACTAATTTACAGTACACATAAAAATTGATGATATTATATTTGGTGTAGTCAATAAATAGTCAATAAAAGGTTTTTTTAAAATCATAAATTGTAACACCCCAATATTTTATGAGATATATTATTTTAATTTCTTTAATGTCTTCTATTGTATGCTACACCAAGATTAGCTTGTAATATATGAAACACCGTATTAGCTTGCAGTATACACAACACTATTCTCGTCTCGTGTTACACACAATTTTAAGTTTGTTTTGTGGAAATTAATCTACACAACATTATGTATAGATTTTGTTTAATGTATAAATGAAATAAGTTTTGATTATGTTATACGCAACACCAAACATAGATTTCACTACACAAATCCCTGACTTGTCTTGCATTAAATGCAATCAAGACCTTCCTCGATGGAGTGTGTTGTACTCAATACCGAGTTTCACTAAACGAGATATTATTAATATTATTATGAACTAGTCATTATGAATAGTAATACCCACATTTTTAAATTTTATAAATTTTATCTTTCAAAATGGAATTCATTTTTGGATTCGGAATATCAAAATTAGCCAAGCGTGAATTTTTGTTATTTTTTTGAAAACTTTCAATTTTTGATGAATAGTGAAAACACTAGGTTACTTTTTAAAAACCGACTTTTTATTTAAATAATTATTTATTTTATTTAAATTTATTTTAGGTCAAAATTGATACATAATACCTATATAAGTTCAACTTAATTCATTGGATTCATTTTATAATAATTTTAGATATAAAAAATTTTTTTTGAACGTTTCACCGTCTTTTACCCACCTCCTAGGAGAATTTGAAAATTTACATTAAACATAATTTTACCGCTTCTGTGAGTGGAATTTAGAAAATATGAGAGACACGGTTAATATCAAGGAGTAAAATGTGGTTTAATAAGATAAAAATAATTTTTGGTGAATAGAAACGTTTTACTTTTATTTACCACGGTTAAAAGTAAATAGGGTAATTAAGGGTAAAAATGATATTATTATTACACTAACACATGTCCTAATTATATTGGATAAGTATAATTCGACCAAAATCAACCTTATAAATATAATATTATCATTTAGGTCCACATGGATTAGATTAGGACATTTATTATTATTTAATTCAAAGAAGAGTTAAAAGAGTTAAAATCAAAGTTTAATAACTAAAACATTTTTAATATAGGGTTATACATAAGATAAATTCTACTATAAATATTAATTAGTAATATAATAAAATTTACTACATAATGGTATTTTATTTTTAATTTTTGGAATTAAATAATTTAATTTATTTATGACACAATGATGATGCATTAATTACCTTATTAATGAAATATTAACATAATTGATTTTATAAATACCCAAATAAATGTAATTTGAGACTTTTTATAAATTCAAAAAATAATTAGTTTAATATGACAGGTTAGTATTGATTTAATTAACTTTTTTCTAAATAATCATCCATTTATGATTTTCACAAAAATCAATTACCAAATAGTGTCAAAATTGACATAAAATAGTTTGTAAAACAAATATTATTTTATTAATAGTTATTCTATTTTTAAAAATCTAAGGATAGGAAAAATGACTTAGATAATATTATATATATTAATAATGAACCACTTGGGGTTTTTTTGGCTTGTTATAGTATGTTTATTAACCATATAGTGTAATAAAACAAGAAGACACGGTAAAAGTTAAATTATTTAACTTAGAGTTAAATCTAAATGATAAGGTTAAAATAGTAACCTAAACTTGTCTAAAACCTATTGGTTGAGATTATTTCGACCCATCACCACTTTATCTTTTAAATAAATCAATTTGAAGCTATTATAAATCGAATATGACTTTATTATAAAATAATATTTTAAGTTTTTCCTAAGGTGCCCCTCTCCTCTCTTATAAAAGGGCACCTCCTCCCTCTTCCCATTACACAAATTTGAGCCTTCAATCTCGGAAAAATCCTGACCATTTCCCTTTAAAACTCCCCTATAAACATTATAGAGGTTCTTTTCTCCTCAATAGACCAACTTTAGTGCCTTAAGAGGAAGCTTAAAAGAGGTGCGTCAAAGAAGAGGTAATCTCTTCTACCGTTCTTTCAAGTTTCTTTCTTCTTCAAATTTTTCTTCTTTAGTTGTTTCATTATAAAGTAATATCATCAGTATCACTAATATAAATATATGTTATTATAAATATGAAACAACCCCATTTCACCTTCTATCCATCCTACAGAAAACAAAATCACCGCGCATGCACACGTATGGAATACCGCCTCCACGCCGTGGTGTAATCAGTTTTTCCACCACCACCTTACTTGGATGGGTATAATGGTGTAAATAATAACTATATATGGTTATTATAACATCATACTGATTCTAAGATATTATATCATCCAATCCAATTCTATTCAATAATTATGGAAACGATATCATCGCTTGTGCGTACGTACGGACTACCGTCTCCACGAACGCGGTGAGATTCAATCTTTATGTTAACCATTCATGAATGATTATAAAGTATATATAATGAATAATAATGAAATATATGACATAATAATGCTACTGGATTTATGTATATATATATATATGTATGTCATCAACTAAATTCCATTCAATTCAATAAGGAAACGAAAACAACATTCATGCGTACGTACAACCTACTATCTCCATGAACGGTGTATTTCATTTCATTTATCTATCTATTATATATATATATACTAAATAAATATGATACATAAATCATGATTTAAATTCTGGAAGAAAGTAAATCGTGATACAATTAATAATAATATCAACAACAAGTCCAAACACGTACGATAAATAATACGAGTTTACCCAAAACACTGATTTAACATAGAATTTACAAAAGAATGGGTAATATAAAGTAATAAGTGAACCATATATGATATCATAACAATGAATATGATTCTTTAATAAATAAATTAAATTATTTAAATCATTATACAGGTGGTTTGGATACGTACGAAGCATATCGGACCTAAGGTAAGGGATAACTTTTCCAATCTCATTTTTATCCGAGATTGTTTATTCGTAAGTATTTACTGGGGTTATATTTATCACCAATGTCCCTATTTTCTAAAAATGGTTTCATGTATTTTTAAAATATTTTTTACCCATTTTTTGACTTTTCCTATATGGTATGTAAGGAATATTTCTTTTGATTACGTTACGAGGTACTTTTTTGACATTTTCGACAAAAGTACAACGAGAATGTTTTTTAACTTATACAACATGAACGGATTTTTACAGTTTCATAACAATTTATTTTCATGAATCTTACTCTACAATATTTAATGAATATTTTCAACAAAATCCCTTTATTTTAAAATTGCATGGCATTTTGTGAATAGAAAATGATTTTGAAGAAGAAAGTATATTTTCCTCAAGAATTCATTTCAAGTGTTTTATCAAAACCACTTTCCATATAAGATGGAATTATTTCATATGTGTATGTTTCAAGTATAATGTATCTATGATTTACATGGTTTCACTTTTCTTATGATGAAATGATATCCATTTTTTATATGGATTATGTTATGATGGGATGATGTTAATGAAAATCATTTTATTCTTTGGGAAATGATGAATGATTTATGTTCATGTTGTGGCACACATAATAATGATTTCATTATGAGATGGGTGGGACATTTATCTCCCTCATATTAATTGGGTAAAGATTTATATCTCATGAGATAGACATGGCTGGAACGATAAGTTAATCTGGTTCAGTGATACAGGACTGGAACAAGGAGTGAACTCGATTCAGTAAGGGAATTTGTCCACTAAGATGGTCTTGGAAGCAATGTCTTGGCTACTATGAAAATCATATCATGTGCTTAATGGTTTTCCACAATTACATGTTTTATTCCCATGATATTTATCATGATTAATGTTCCTTTATGATCTATTCCTTATGTACTGCCAAGATTTATTTCTCGAGATTTTTATGTTTAAACTTTTTGTTCATGTTTTTTAGTTCAAATGTATATGGTTTGTTTTATTTTCTCCATGCTTACCCTTACTGAGAATTTGAGCTCACCCTTTATATTTTTTCATTTCCCCAGGATATAAAGAAAGGTTTTAGGTAAGAAAAAAAAGGGGAAGATCTTTATGGGAGATGTTGAAGTTCTTTCACCAAGATTAGAATATTATGTTCCATGTTTCCAAAGACACTAAACTATTACGGTCCTTTGGTGTCTTTTTTTGTTATGTATTAGATATTCCGCAAAAGTAATGTAATGTCTATGTACGTCAGGCTATGGTTCTCTACAGTTGGTATTAGAAGAAAGGTTTAGTTAACCTTTGGAAACTAGGATGAAAAAACTTTGGTGAAATCCCTAGAGATATTTCTAAGGTATGTCTAGGTATGTGCCTAAGGTTAAGTATAAGTATAGATTATAGTCCTAGAATTATGATAAAGATATTAGAATTAAACATATGATGTTAGATATTTAAGGTACTCCCCCTTTATTATGTTGTTTTCCAAGCATGATTTTTGCCTCTCACACTATTCTTTTTGGGTTTTAGAAAATGGATGGAAACATGAAGATTCACTATAATGGAGGATATGACGGACAATGGAATGATATTATTCATGAGAAAACAAATGAAATAATATTTGGAAGTCCAAACATCGTTATTATGCCTATTCAGAAATATCATAATATGATCAATAATCTCAACTTTGGTATGTTTCTCGACTCAGCTAATAAGAGAAAGATGGAATTTCATGATGATCATAGAGGAAAGAAAGTTCAATTTCCATCATGTAAATCATGTGGTAAGAGGCATCAGGGAGAATGTTTCAAAGGAACTAGAAGATGCTTTGGGTGTGGAAAAGAAGGACACAAAGCCAATAATTGTAAAGGAAAAGGATCAATTAACACCATGGACATGTATAATGGTATTCCTAAGACATCAACAATGGTTAAATGTTTTAAATGTGGAATGTACATGCATTATGCAAACCAATGCCATAAGGGAAAGTCTCATGAAGAGAATCACCATGGTCGTATGGGTAGTATTTATGTTGTTGATGATGAAGAGACTACAAATGATATGTGAGATGAATGAATTGTGGAAGCCCATTCAATGGTTTAGGAATGTATTGGAATGATTTATGTTTATCAAGAGTTATGTTGTATAAGTAATGGTACTATAGAATAAAGTCACATCTAAAGATTTTTAAACTATTGTTTTTCCTAAAGTATTTGAAAGTATATGTTGAATGGTACCGGTAACCCTGAAAAGTGATTCAAATATTTTGGAAAGCAGATGACATGCTCATAATGAATTGATAAGGAGAAAATAATATGTTTGATAGTATTAATGAGCTCATGATTGATATAAGGACTAAGTGATATCATGGTTTGAGTATATAGAATTTTTGGGATTTTAGTATGTGGAAAGTGTTAACTTTTAGCTGAATTCATGTTTTCACTAAGGTTCAATGTGTATTCATTTTTCAAGAGAATACATGATTAAGGCATTCGAATGTTTGGAATGTGACCAACAAGACATATCTTATGATATATGGGGATAAATGAAGGTATTTACATGCTTTGTAGATGACCTCTCTATCAATATTTTTCCTTATATTGTGAGTTTGGGTAAGCTTAAAGATTAGAATAGATTAAGTTAGACATCAGATAGTATTGTTTAAGGCTAGAAATTTTTTATATTATTTTAGGAATGTTATATTAGAATAGTTTTAGAAAAAGGAAAAACTGTAGGATGGGCAATAACCCGTCGCGTCGGGCAAGGATGCAGGAATCGAACCCAGAACCGAAGTGCGATAGGCCTTTATTACCTACCAATGGCCTACAGGAAGTCCCTGGTTAGTATAAATTAGTTTCAATTTATTATTTGGTATGATATACGATGTATACATTCATTTTAGGAATGATATACGATTAATCTCACCATAGATGGACTTATGTATATAACTTTTGCTAACATTATGTTTGAGATAGATGGAATGACCTATCATTCTATCGCATGATCTGCTAACACTTCACGGAAGACAAATTCAACTTCATTTCCTTAAGTGATGAAGTGGAAATTGTTCAAGGCATAAAAAACAGTGAGATTGAAAACCAAAAATGTTTTCCTAGTGCTCTTATATCTGATGAATCAGATGGTACCTTAGATCATCACATATTTATGACTTTGTGATTATTGTCCTTTTCATATCCATGTTCTCTACCACTCTCCATCAGAACTTGATGGTTAGGGTTTTCTTCCATATCCATATTTACACCTATGTTCTCATTTTTGGAAACCTAGTGATGATTTAATATGGGTAACCGTTTCATTTCATACTTTACTTTTTAAAATTATTTTTTATTATTCCTTTTACAAAGTGGGTTTCTACGAACGATACTCTCAAGTAGTAAATGATTTATAACCCCAACGAATTTCGAGGGTGAAATTCATTTTAAGGGGGTAGAATGTAACACCCCGAGATTTTATAAGATATATTATTTTAATTTATTTGATGTATTCTATTATACACTACACCGAGATTAGCTTGTACCATACGAAACACCATATTAGCTTGCAGTATACGCAACACTATTCTTGGCTCGTGTTACACACAATTTCAAGTTCATTTTGTGGAAATTATTCTACGCAACATTAAGTATAGATTTTGTTTAATTTATAAATGAAATAAGTTTTGATTATGTTATATGCAATAAAAAACGGAGCTTTCACTACACGCAGCCCTGACTTGGCTGGCATTACACGCAATTAAGACCTTCCTCAATGGTGTGTGTAGTAAGCAATACCGAGTTTCACTAAATGAGATATTATTATAATATCATTATGAACTAGTCGTTATGAAAAGTAATACCAAATTTTTGAAATTTTATAAATTTTATCTTTCAAAATGGACTTCATTTTTGGATTCAGAATATCAAAATTAGCCTAGGGTGATTTTTTGGTATTCTTTTTGAAAACTTTCTATTTTTGATGAATAGTGAAAACACTGGGTTACTATTTAAAAACCAACTTTTTATTTAAATAATTATTTATTTTATTTTAATTTAGTTTAGGTAAAAATTGATACATAATACCTATATAAGTTCAATGTAATTCATTGGAACCATTTTATAATAATTTTAGATATATAAAAATTTTATTGAACTTTTCACCGTCTTTTACCCACCTCCTAGGAGAATTTGAAAATTTACATAAAAAATAATTTTACCACTTCTGTGAGTGGAATTTCAAAAATCAGAGACACACGGTTAATATCAAGGAGTAAAATGTGGTTCAATAATATAAAAATAATATTTGGTGAATAGTAACTTTTTACTTTTATTTACCACGGTTAAAAGTAAATAGGGTAATTAAGGGTACAAATGATATTATTATTACCCTAACACATGTCCTAATTCTATTGGATAAGTATAATTCGACCAAAAAAACCTTAGGAATATAATATTATCATTTAGGTCCACTTGGATTAGATAAGGACATTTATTATTATTTAATTCAAAGAAGAGTTAAAAGAGTTAAAATCAAAGTTTAATAACTAAAACCATTTTAATATAGGGTTATACATAAGATAAATTCAACTATAAATATTTATTATAAAGATAAAAATATTTCCTACATAATTGTATTTTATTTATAATTTTTAGAATTAAATAATATAATTTATTCATGACACAATGATGATGAACTAATAACCTTATTAATGAAATATTAACATAATTGATGTTATAAATACCAAAATAAATGTAATTTGAGACTTTTTATAAATTAAAAAAAACAATTAGGTTAATATGAAATGTTAGTATTGATTTAATTAACTTTTTTCGAACTAATCATGCTTTTATAATTTTCACAAAAATCAATTACCAAATAGTGTCAAAATTGACATAAAATAGTTTTTAAAACAAATATTATATTATTAATTGTTATTCAATTACTAAAAATATAAGGATCAGCCAAATGACTTAGATAAGATTATATATATTAATAATAAACCACTTGGGGTTCTTGTGTCTTGTTATATTAAGTTTATTTACCATATAGTGTAATAAAACAAGAAGACACGGTAAAAGTTAAATTATTTAACTTAGAGTTAAATCTAAATAATAAGGTTAATATAGTAACCTAAACTTGTATAAAACATATTTTCTGATAGGATTTCGACCCATACCTACTATATATTCTTAATAAATCAATTTGGAGCTATTATAAACCAAATATTACTTTATTATAAAATAATATTTTAAGTTTTTCCTAAGGTGCCCCTATCCTCCCTTATAAAAGGGAATCTCCTCCCTCTTCTCATTACCCAAATTTGAGCCTTAAAGCTCAGACAAACCCTTCCCATTTCCCTTAACAACTTACCTATAAACATTATGGAGGTTCTGGTCTCCTCAAAAGACCATCTCAAGTGCCTTAAGAGAAATCTTAATAGAGGTGCGTCAAAGAAGAGGTAATATCTTCTACTGATTCTTTGAAGTTTCTTTCTTCTTCAATTTTTTATTCTTTAGTTGTTTTATTATAAATTAATAACATCAGTATCACTAATATACTTATATTTTTATATAAATATGAAACAACCCCATTTCACCTTCTATGCATCCTACGGAAAAAGAAATCACCGCGCGTGCGTACGTACAGAATACCGTCTGCACGTCGTGGTGTAATTAGTTTTTCCACCACCACCTTACTTGGATGGGTATAATGGTGTAAGTAATAACTATATATTGTTATTATAACATCATAATGATTCTAAGATATTATATCATCCACTCCAATTCTATTCAGTAATTATGGGAACGATATCATCGGTTGTGCGTACGTACGGACTACCGTCTCCATGAACGCGATGAGATTCATTCGTTATGTTAACCATTCATGAATGATTATAAAGTATATATAATTAATAATAATGAAATATATGACATAATAATTCTACTGGATTTATATATATATATGTATTTCATTTACTTAATTCCATTCAATTCAATAAGGAAATGAAAACAACATTCATGCGTACGTACGGCCTACCGTCTCCATGAACGGTGTATTTCATTTCATTTATCTATCTATTATATATATATACTAAATATATATGATATATAAATCATGATTTAAATTCTGTATGTAAGTAAATCATGATATAAGAAATAATAATATCAAGAACAACAAGTCAAAACACGTACGATAAATAAAACAATTTTACAAAAAACGTTGCTTTAACATAGAATTTACAAAAGAACGGGTAATATAAAGTCATAAGTGAACCATATATGATATAATAACAATTAATATGATTCTTCAATAAGTCAATGAAATTATTTAAATCATTATACAGGAGGTTTGGATACGTACGGAGCATATCGGACCTAAGGTAAGGGATAACTTTTCCAATCTCGTTTTTATCCGAGATTGTTTATTCGTAAGTATTTATTGGGGTTATATTTATCATCCATGTCCCTATTTTCTAAAAATGGATTCATGTATGTTTAAAGTCATTTTTACCCATTTTTTACTTTTACTACATGGTATGTAAGGAATCTTTCTTTTGTTTACGTTATGAGGTACATATTTGACTTTTCCAAAAAAAGTACAAGGAGAGTTTTTTCATTAACTTATACGAGATAAACAGGTTTTTATAGTTTCATGACGCCTTATTTTCATGAATCTTACTCTACAATATTTAATTACTATTTTCAACAAAATTCATTTCATTTAAAATTTCAAGGCATTTTGTGAAAAGAAAATTAATTTGAAGAATAAAGGATATTTTCCTCAAGAATTCATTTCAACTATTTTATCAAAACCACTTTCCATATAAGATGGAATTATTTCATATGTGTATGTTTCAAGTATAATGTATCTATGATTTACATGGTTTCACTTTTCTTATGATGAAATGATATCCATTTTTATATGGATTTTTTATGATGGGATGATGTTTATTAAACTCATTTTATTCTTTGGGTAATGATGAATGATTTATGTTCATGTTGTGGCACACGTAAGAATGATTTCATTATGAGATGTGTGGTACCTATATCTCCCTCAAATACATTGGGTAAATATTTATATCTGATGTGATAGACATGGTTGTAATGGTATGTTAATACGGTTCAGTGATACATGACTGGAACGAGGAGTGAACTCGATTCAGTAAGGGACTTTGTCCACTAAGATGGTCTTGGCAGCAATGCATTGGCTACTATGGAAATCATATAATGTGATTAATGGTTTGACATAATTACATGTTTTATTCCCATGCTATTTATCATGATTAATTTTCCTTTATGATCTATTCCTTATGTACTCCCAAGATTTATTTCTCAGGATTCTGATGTTTAAACTTTATGTTCATGTTTTTATGTTCAAATGTATATGGTTTGTTTTATTTTCTCCATGATTACCCTTACTGAGAATTAAATCTCACCCTTTATATGTTTTCTTTTCCCCAGGATATAAAGAAAGGTTTTAGGTAAGAAAACAAAAGGGGAAGATCTTTATGGGAGATGTTGAAGTTCTTTCACCAATATTAGAAGATTATGTTCCAAGTTTCCAAAGACACTAAAATATTACGACCCTCTGGTGTCTATTTTTGTAATGTATTAGATATTACGAAAAATTAATGTAATGTTCATGTACGTCAGGATATGGGTCTCTGCAGAAATATTATTGTTTTAAATGTTCATGATCATAAAGCGCACTTATTTTATAAGGGTAAATTTAAATAAAAAATGTGACTTCAAATTTATCAACAATTATATGTGTGATAAATATTTTTTACATATAATATTGAGAGCCAATTCCAATTTCATTCACTATTGAAACCATACATATATATTCATATATATGATAAATCTATTAATCAAAAAATTATCATGGAGAATGATTAAAAAAGTTCTATGATTTATATCTATAAGTTAAGATATTTTTAATAAAATATGATTTATATGACTATATTAGATAAATTCAAAAGGGGAGAATATTATTTCAGAAAAGAAAACTAGAAGGTATGTGAAAATTAACCTAATTAAGGTTCAATGTATACATTTGGATGAATGATATATTCAGTTTAATATTAAAATTATGATTTTGAAAAATATTTTGCGTATATAAAATAAAGTTGTACGGTATAATTTTTCACCGAAAATAAATGTTTTAGATTTCCTAAAAAATTATTGGAAACTAATTTTATAAGAAAAATTAAATAATTGTATATTTTTTAAATAAAATAATGTACCCAACTAATTTCTATAAATATACATCTTGAAGATATTCATGAAGAAATAATAATTCCCATGTTGATATTATATGATTACTAAAGTACTATTGAGCATATAAAAAAAGTGATATAGAAATAATAAATCAAATATCTTATAATACAATATAAATTTATCAAAGAATATTTAGTGCATAATGTTTTAAATGTTCATCATATTCTAAGGAATCAAAATTTATTGTATAATTTAATAAAATTATTTTACACACTAGAACCCAAGAAGCATTGGTTGAGTTTTGTTGTTGAAACAAATTCTATATCTAGAGGTTGTCTCACATATCCCCTCAACTCATATATTATTTTCACCAAAAATTTATATTTTTCTATGATTATATTGAAGTACTATTACCACTTTAATTTACTTGCAATGGTGGATAAATATTGTATCTGAGTAATTTTTACATGAAAAATTTCAAAAAGTTGTTGGATAAAAAATTTACTCCCATATCAAGTAGGAGAATTCACTTTGATATTAAGGGGGGTGTATTTTCATATACCAAGAATAAAATAATTGGGATATATGGTCCATGGGGAGTTTCATGATAAATCCAGAGTGAGTAATGTTTATTATAGTAGTTCTAATACTAAATGTACCGGTATGACAATCTTATATATGATATTATATATAATTTTTTTTCTAAATTAAGATCAAATCACATAGAATTATAAATATAAATTAGATTATAAAATAATATTTTGTGTGTTAATAATTATGATAAAGATCAACAACATATTTTTAATCATGAAAAACCTTAAATTTTCTATTAAAATTATAAATAAATACAAAGGGGTAAATTTTGGGGCCATAGTGAATAAAAATATTAGAATGATAGGAAATATTATTATTTTTTTATGTTAAAATTAATTTTATTGATGTAATATTTATGTGATAATGTATGGAAGGGTTTTAGAGTTTCTTTGAGGTGTTTGGAATCTAATTAAGTGAAATAAGAAAAAGACATAATATAATTTTTAATGTTACAACATGATTATTTTATAGAGATCCTTGAGGTTTCACCTAGATAAAACCTAAATAATATGTAGTAATTAAAAATAACCACTCTATAATTTTATTTTATAGAGTTTAAAGTTAAGTAAAGTTTTAGGTTTTTTCATCATGAAATAATGAATAAATGTGTAATTTTACATCATTATTAGTAAGGATTTCATTCTCTCTTGTATGAATTATAGAATATTACATAATCAAAATATAAGATTCATAAAAAAGGTGACTTTATAATAACTAAACTGGGATGAGAAACATTCTTAATAGTTTAATCTATAACTAGAAGTTATAAGTATTTATAAAATGAGGTAAAGCAGTATAATTTTATTCATTAAAACTTAAGGGATTTTATTAGTGGATTTTATAAGGATCTATAATTATTTGTTTTGATTAGTAAATCAATATGAAATGTTTTTGAGTAAATATTGTATTTTAGGTTCATCACACCATAGTATATTATTTTGAACCATGAATTATATTATATATAAAAAATTTATAGAATATAATATAATTCTAATATGGGTAGATATGATTTATAAAGTAGATATTTTGAAATACTATAATGAATAATTTTTTTGACAAGTCGTTAAGAGACATGTGAAATAACCTATTATATATTTAAAAAGGAAAAAATTGACGATATATAATGATTGAAATAAAATTCAAATATAATAGGGAATAAGTATATAAGATAAATTACACATCATGAATAATATGGTGAATTTTTTTTAAAGTCTAATAAAATTGAAGATAATAAAATATCCAATCTATTAATAGATATATTTATAAGGAGAAATATTTTTGAAAAAAATCATATTATTGTTATATATATATATATACTTTCATTTTAATGAACTATTATTATATTTTATTTATGTATATATCTTGAATTACTATATAGGTAGATGTAAGATGTACCAATCCTTGTATATGATAGTAAGTTGTTTATAAAACATATATCTAATCAATAAAGCAGTAACGAATTATTTAGATAAAAACGCATCGCCAATGTATACTAATTTTATTGATCTATTTTTTTGGAGAACTAAGTAAAATATCTATTTCCTTGAAATTCATTTTTATTATCTATATATTGTACTTGGTTGTATAAATTTGAAATATTTAAAAGATATAATTGAAAAAAAGATATATTTGGTGAATAAAATTAAATAACCTAATTCACCTACTTATTAGGTTTATTGATACTTTTGTGGTAATAAATAAGAAATATTTAATATTAAATTTTCATATTGTTATGGTCAACTTGATTATAATGATACTTTAATCGTGTTGGAAAATTCGAAAATCATTTTTATAGATTGATAAACATTATTTTCTCGTTATATATGGATTCCATCATTTTTGAACTCATTGATGAAATTCTAATTTATAATTTAACTCAATGAAATTATGAAATTTATCTTTAGATTACATTGAAAATAATTTCATAGTATTTTATTTATATAAAGTTCAAAAATCTCCATTATTTTATACATGGATAATGCTCTTTGGAAATGTGTAATTGATTATAGAGATTTTTTTAAACCATGGGAATGTTATATTGGTCATGTATATGTAGCTATCCTATAATGTATTCAACATCATAAGATTTTTGGGACTAGTTGGTTACTAAATTTCATCATTATGGGTTCATTTTGACTAGTTTCCCACATGATAATTTTTATAATGAAATGTATGAAATTATTTTGAAATAGTTTGTGAGAGTTTCATTTTCTAGATATGATGTGGAGGATTTCATAACCCCTATCACATTTTTATATATAATGTATAAAATAGTATACTATATATTATAAATCATGAATAGTAATATTCTAATTTGTTTTTATGAACTACAATATGGTGGCTTCTTATAAAATTTTGAAATGTTAGAAAATATAAAAAAACTAAAAAACTCATGTTTTTTAGAGTTTTTTGATTGTACACACTATAATGTTTTTTTTTCAATATAGTTTTAGAAAGTATTTTATGGTACATACCATCAAACAAATCAATATGTATATTTCTAGTCTCTTAGATATATATTTTTTTAAAATGCGGTTAATAATGTTACTTTAGTATTTCAATGGTGTATTAAATTATGGATGGGAGAAATGGAATATTGTAGAAACCATGTCATTATTGTAAAATAATTCATGATTATAGTGATTGTGGGGATCTTATAGAGGATTAAATCCAAGAACCTTAACCCCCTTTATATATGTGGTTGGGTGGTTATCCATCTACTCATATGAGTATATTTAGTATGGAAAATTATTTTTTCTTACTGGGATACCTATATAGGTATCAAAAAATGAATCATGAAATATAATGATAGTTTCTTGTCATAATAATATAAAGGAGTTATAAAATGAATTTATTGAGATATATAACAACCAACAAGATATAATTTGATCATAAAATACCCATAAGGACTCTTGAAGAACTTCTTTTTTCAATTTTTAAATTACATAGGATCACATGCACATTATTCCTAGTTTTTGTGGATATTCTATGAAATGGAATTTTATAATAGAAATTATATTAATTCTCTTAGTTTCATTTAATTTCATACTAATTAAAGAAGATATGTTAGTTGAAGAAATAGTTTTGATTAATATATCAAAGGTGGTAATGATTTATAGAGAAACTATACATATTTTTTTTTTCATTGAGTCCTTATATTCTTATACTAATTTTTATATGTGTTATAGTAATTTTTAGGTACTAGTATTACCCTAAAAGAATATTACAACCTCATTACAATAGATATTCAAAGTATGTGGTTCACATATTAAATGATATGATTAATTCATGTATTATAGACTTTGGTGATGCTTGGGTAAACTATTTTGTATTATTTTAGTTTAGTAAAAAAATATATCAATAATAAATACATTTTCATTATTTTTAAGGATTTCATTATATACATTATTAATATTTTTCATTTAGATTTTATTTTATGAAGCATTATTGATTATAGCTAGTCTGTTCCATGATATTTTTAGTTATGTAGTGATGATTTAAATACATATATAAACTAATCAAAATTTATATAATGAATTTTATAATAAAAAATTATATATATTTGGGTTTATTATAGGTGAAAAATGTTGTAAATAACATCAATTAGTTCATAAAATATTAGGAAAGTATGGTAAATTGACTCCTTACTTCATAATATTATTTCATATTCTATATTTAATCATAAAATAAAACTAATTTTCAGCATTAAAACCTCACATTATTATAATTTATAAAACATTTCACATATCCTTTTGAGGATGAAAGATTTTTATATGTATCATGTTATCATATTTAATGATTTAAAAGTTTATTTAGTATATATATATTTTTAAAAATAGCTACCGTGTATCATGGGTCAAATAAAAAATGTTCATTGTTCTATATCAATCCATAATGTGAAGTATTCCTAGAAGAATCATCAAATTTAGAATGAGACTAGGGAATATAGACTAATATCAATTCATAATGGATGTGATTTTTCACTGCATATTCCTAGTGTTTTTTTGTCAATGATAATAAACAATTAAGGAAACATCATAGTAGAACTCAATTTTTTAAAGGAAATGTTTACAAAAATTAATGATTTGGGAATTTTAAGATGTAAAATGGGTTTAATTAAGGGGTTAGAGGAGGTGTTTAAATTTTTTAGGAAATTTAAATGAAATGGGAATTATAAAAAGGGTAGTATGTGCCGACTAGGACCTTTATGGGGTCTCACTAAGTGAAATATGAACCAAGTAAATTTTTATAACACCTATTATCCATAAGAACCCCTATATAATAATATTTATAATCCAATAGAATATAACATTAATATTGAATGCTGTCCAGAAATTGATCACTTGTAGTAGATTTTTAATATATAATAATTAAAATTAATCCTATAATTACATGATAACCTATTATAACTATTGAATATTAGTTATTCATACAAACCCCTATTTACAATTACCGTTCATTTTATCAAACACTCTTTTATCACTTAATAAATTTATGCCTCTTTTATTTTTTTATTAACAAAAAAAGTGGATCTACTGCTAGAAAGTATATGTTATGACATAAAACTTGGTTTTTTGTGAAGTGTACCAAGCTAACCATAATATAAAAAATAAATTATTTTCCTGATTTAGATAATAAATAACATAAAAATCCTAACAATTAAGGACAAATTTTTTTAGTGCCTTAGAGATTAGCTACATGAAGATCTTATATTGAAACACTTGAAAACATTATTCCATAATCACGTACCTCTAGAACCTTTTCTAGACATATCACATGATATAATCATCTTTATAACCCAGGGGAAGAAAAAATAAGAAATGGATGAGCTCAAATGCTCAGTATGGTCAAAATATATTATAATTTATTATATTATAAAAATGAAGGATAAATTGAATAAGAAGATAAATATATTATTAAAATATCATAAGACCAAAGATGATAATAATAAAACATGATAGAGAATAATAATATAAGGAAAATATCATTAAGGAAACATAAAATTCATGAAATGGATCAATAAACATGTCAACAATCATAAAACATGTGACCATAACATAAGAGTGTGGAATACCATAAAAATAAGGCATGACATGAAAACATGGGATACCATGAAAATAAAATGAATCCTAGAAAATTTGAATAATATGAAAAAAACATGGAAATTTTGTATAACTATAAGAATAATAGAGCCTTTTTAATAAACTCATTATGACCACATTGATTTGAAAAAACGCAGTATGTCCATGTTTGAATATATGAGAAAACTCATTATGGCCACACCTAATTGAAAAATGTATTATGTCTATGTCTGAAAAAAATAATGATATGTAAATAAAAAAACTCAATTCATTAGAGGGTGATATATGACCCCAATCATTGTAATAACATGCCATTTCTATGTATATTTTCCATAAATATATACCATGGTTGATGACTTTCTCTATACAGAACACAAAACTAAAATGAAAACTGTGATATATTTAGGTAAAATAAAAATATAATGTATAACTATAGAAAAATAGATGTTTAATTTATAGGTATTAATAGGATTAACCATAATATAAAATATTAGTAGAATAGAAGTAAATAAAACTTTTAATACTAATAAAATTCAATTATATAGCTAAAAAAACAAAGAAAATTATTTTATGCATGGAAATAATTTTTTTATTAAATTGGTGTTTTATTTAAAGAAACTAAGTATATGATTAAATAACAAAAAATATATTGGTATTATGAATAGTATATTTCTAATAAAATAATTAATAATTGATAGGAAATATAAATAAAAAATATTTAACAATTCAAAAGGCTATTTTCCAATATGAAAAAATTTCCACTATATTTTTCATTTTTATAAAAATATTAGATTCCAAAATCATAGAAATATAATATTATAAAGAGAGAACAATTTTTAGATTAATTATAATATTATTATTTTAAGATATATTTTGGTATTTTTCTATGATAATTGTTTTTTATGTGAATAGTACACAATAATATTATTGAAAATACCATGAATTTTACGGAAACACTTGGATATAAGTATGAGATAAAACTGAAGAAAAACTTTTATTGACTATATATATTATTTATAAGTAATTTTATATATTTTAAAATATTATGTTTGAATTACAAAACTATATTTTATATTTTTAAACATATGTTATATTTTCTCAAGAACAGTTTTAATATATTATAAATTTATTATTTTTAGAATTAATTTTTATATCATTTAGAAATTGAATGAAATTAAATTATTTTAAAATAAGTACGGATTTGGTATGTATTATATTAAAATTAGTTTTTTTATTTTAATTATAAATGATAACTTACCTTGGACAAAACTTGTTACCGTGGTGAAAGAATAATTGTTAAAAGTAAAAATATAAGGGTAAATAACTTAAATCATGTTTAAAACATGTCTAAAACATGTTTTTCAATGTGATTATTAATAATTTCATGACTATATCACTTACCCTATCGATTATTTATAAATTTTGGAACCACATTCCTTGAAATCATCTTCCCCTTATTGAAAATGTTTGTTTATTTAATAAAATGCCATCTCTTTTCACTTATAAATGGGGAACTACTTTCCACAAATACCCTTACACTAAACAAAATTAGTTTGGCCCCAAAACTAAAAATCCCTATTCCTAATATTCATAGACATTATCAAGATATTTTCTACTTCTCAAAAGACCATCCCTCAACGACTTATCCCCCTTTCTCAATAGAGATTATCAATGAAGTGGGGTATAAATTTATAATCAATCCTTCCTCTTTTCAATTTATTTATTTTCAATTATTCATAATAAAAATAAATTAAACCAAAATAAAATGAAAACAAAAATATAATTATTACAAAAATATATTATTATAATTATGGTATATGTGTTGAACACCTTTCCCTTTTATATTAATAAAAATGATATTGTGAATCATGTGTTCTGTGGACTGCCAACTCTACGATAAAACATGTTTCCTTTTTCTTCACCATCATACTAGGGCAGTCAAAAAAGGTAATTTAATATATAATAATTATATTTATGAATTTTTTATTCTGAAATTATAAATCATATTACTTATTTTTCTCATTATATAGAAAATGAAATCATCATCATTGCATATGTGTGGACTATCGCCTTCATGGAACTATCAATTTCTGTTATAATTTTCATAATCTCTATACATGGATATTTATGATAATGATTTTAATAGATTAATAATATTTTTTTAAATTATTAAGGATTTGGAAAGATAAATTTGACAACCTACTAACAATACGAGTAATAAATAATCGTGATATATTTAACCATCCATGAGAACATTCTCAGAGAAAAAATTGATTTCTTCATACTATTAAATAAATTAATACTGGTTATTTTATTTTTATAATAAAAATAATTATAATAAAAAACATAAAAACACTACATATGATCATTATCCTTTTTTATAATTATATTTATACTAAATATCTTTATAATCATCTATTAAATTATGTTATGTTATTGTTTGAATAGGTTTGTGCACCCACTTGAATAATGCTATAAAATAATATCATGTCTGACTATAAGAACTAAATTGATGTTAATGTATGATATACAGAATTATATAATTAGTTTTTTTCTTTAATGGTAACATTAATATTATACTCATTAATTTTTATACCACCGTTCGTTGTTAAAAAACACTAAAACATGCTCATCGACGATTTCACCATCAGGGATCATAAGAGAAAACTCCCATAAAATGAAATTATAAAATTATAAATGAGAATAAGGAATCTATTACGTACCTTTAATGGTATAATAATGTTGAACATTTAGAGGGGAACAAATAATTAATCTATTATTATGAAATTGGTTAAAAACTATCAATATTTATCACTCCTGATGTTAAAATGGATAATAACTGACTAATATAAATGTAAAAAATAAGTTTTAAATGATATTTTATACAATAATAAGGTTATAAAATAAGTTATTATGATATTTATGTTTTTTATATAGGATATTAGAGTGCATTATTATAATTAAAGATATAACGAATGAGTTTTTGTATCAAATTAAACTCTTTGTGAGACGTTCTATATTATGAAACAAATGAATTTATGTCATGTATATATTAACCATTTAGGATATTATATCATTATTTAATATTTTAATGGTAATTTATGTACAATTTAAAGAATCCTCTTTGAGGAGGATTTTATTTAATTGCCCCTCAAGTTGTAAGGGTTTTTCACAACTCCATACTCATTTATTGAGTTATGATTGTATTTATTGAAGTTATTTCATATAAGTTGGGTAAACTAAACCCTATTATTTAATTATGTGTTATATTATATTGACTTATGGTTATTTTTATTTTACCCACATAAACCCCTCTTAAAATTTTTCTTATATCATGAATTATTTTTCTTGTAATGCATTTTTGGAAAATTAAACTTCTTTCTTTGAGTTATAAGGTTTGTTCTTGAATATAGTACATGAATGTTATCTATGTTACTATATTTACCTATTGAAATGATATTTTCACTTTTATATTACTGGAAGAAAGTAATTTTGATAAAAATATCTTTTTATGGATGTTTGTTTATCAAATTATAATATTTTTTGAATTACTATAACCCTACTTATGTTGTGATTTATCTTCCAAATACATGTTTAACCATCCAAAAACTGATCTCCTATCATATTTTGAAACCATATTATATATTGGCTAATTTGAATATCATATTTCTCTTTACCTTTTTTCAATACAATAATTTATTACACTTTTTATGATATGGGGATTCTACAATGGATCTTTGAAAATATCAAAAGGATTTTATCTTGCAAGATAATTTTTTTATCTATCAAACCATATTTCATTGGATACATTTATGAATTTTACGAATTTCCATTTTTGGATAATCTTGTTAAATAAATATTTTCTAAATGTTTTCACTAACCTATTTTAAAAATTATTTTAAAAATGACCAAAGACATCTTTTACTTATGAGAGGTTAAATTTTTTTTACAAATATTTTTTTTTGTTTTGTTTCAATTTTTCTCTTTCAAATAAATAAATAATTCTTCAATGTGGTTATATTTGATGAATCACCCTCTAAATTCTATTATTAAATTATTCCTTTAGTTTATTGAGATTTTTCTATCAACAATATTGATTCTTGAGGTCATTTTATGTGATATTGTTTTGAAATGATTTGAAGCCCATTTTCATTTCTTGAGTTATTTTGGTAGGATAAATGATATATCTTATGAAAAAAATATTTAAGGATGATGAAAGGTTGGTTCCTATATCACCCTCAAATTATTTCGTTAATTTAAAATATCTCATTATCAAAAAATGTTACATGGGTTGTAAACCAAACATAAATATTTACATGAGTTTTAGATGAATTCTAAAGAGGTAAAAAAGTTGTTGACCAATCTTAAAGAGGTCCACTAAATGTTTTCAAGAATAAAGAGGTACATGATTTATTTAACAAGTATAAATAGGTACAATGGTTGATTCCTATTCCTAAAGAGGTACATGGGTTACATCCCATCCCTATAAAGGGTAAATAGGTTATTTTCCTATGCCTACTATGATATGAAAATTCAGTCGTGATGCTTACTCTAATAGGTGATTTTATTTTCTCTTGTTTATGATGTTTCCCAAGGATATTCAAAATTTATATCATGTTTCCATGATTGAATATTATTATCATATGTTCCATATCTATGATATGATTTTCATTCCTCATTTATGATCTTACCATGGTATTATGGGCATATTAATTTTTTATTTTAAATTTCTCTCATTATCTATATTGTCTCACATTCTTGTGATTTAACCATTATGCTTCATTAAAATGTTTCCCTTACTAAGTTTTTGATCTAAAATCTTTATTATTATTTCCTTCCTAGGTTTATAAATTTGAGTATAACTTAGGTGATTTTTGTAAGTGGATCTATTATGGTTCAAATATGGAAAAATGTCTACAGGTATATTAAAATAGGTTTCTTTTGTAACTGATACTTAAAAAACCAATCATTTTATTCATGGGAATCACTAAAAACTATTTATTGTTTAGTAATGTTTTACTAAACTGATGTAAAAAAACATATTTTGTGGTGATTTTTTATAAACAACCTCTATATTTTATATTTTTATTACAAAAACACACCTTTTCCTCCCCCGACCCTTCACCCTCCCTCAAGATCTCATTTTTTCCTCGAACCCAAACCCTATAATGCCAACACTTCTGATCCCTCTATTATTCCCCACCTTATCCCCTCGATCTACCCTTACCCCTCATCCTTGAACCCTAGCACCAACCCCTCACCGATGCTCCTGAGCCCACTTCCGCACCCCCCTGACCTCGAACCCCAACACCCCTTCCCCTCGTCGGCACCACATAGCCCTCCATCGTGCCCCACTCTTCTCCCCCGAGATCCCCTTCCCCACTGACCCTGAAACCTATCACCACTGTTTGACCCCTCTCAATTTCTTGGTAATCTCTCTATCCCTATGATCCTATGCCCCCTGATTCTTTTTTGGCACTATGGTCACAACCCCATGCCCCCTGATCCCTTATCGGTGTTGCGGTCACAACCCACATGCCCTTTCTATCTCCCACGTCGTCATCCTCACCCGAGAACTCTCCCTACATTTTCCTTCACTTGAGCCCATTCTAGAGGTAAGGTCATTTAGATTTGATTTCTCTCTTTATTGAGAATAAGACATTATGACATTAGATTTGTAGACTTCTGTAGTGTATTGTTTATTTCTACGACACTGATTGTGGTATTATTATTTTCTATTGGATTGTTTTATTTTTCTATCAAGCATCTTATTTAGTCATTGTATTTATGGGTGTATAGTTATATTTGGTTCATATATGTGGTTAAATCATCTTACAATGATATTGTAAACCCTTGGAATTTGTTTTCAAGTTTTGGTGTCTAGGGGATGCACCAATGGTTAGTGTCATTCTGGTCCATCCTAAAAAATGGGTAAGGGTCTAGATGATAGCCATCGAGATAGGATGTTTCAAGATTTTAATTCATAGTATAAAAAGGTGTGGATAAAATCTTTATACTAAACTTCAATTTACTAGGGTGGTCCAATTATGAAATATTTTTCTAATAATATTTAACGACATATCCATGTCATCATCGTGGGATTAACTAATGAGAGTTAGGAATCATGCATTAATAAGAAGACTTCCCATTAGGATTATAACATTCATGTGGTGTTATATTTCATATGCATTGTTAAAATATGAAATTATTTTTTAATGTAAATATATAGGACAACTTGTGGATGAAACAAATAGTTTTTAATGAATAGTTTCATGAACATGATAAATAAGATTTATAATGTTTACTGAATCATGGTTTAATTAGTATTTTTTTATCCTTTACATATGATTTATGGATTAATGGGACATGAAGATGATGTAGAACTAGATGATAAACCAATAATGTCTTTAATTGGAAATTAATAACTAACTGTTAATCTTAATCCAATCTATTTTTAAAAAATGTTAAGAATTTTAGAATGGCACTCAAAATTATAATAACATGTTTACTACCTTACTTTTTAATGGTAGTTGTCATATATATACGATATATGACCCATTAAAATGATAGAATATTTTTTTTCATCATCTCATTGATTATTTTCATGACATTTCATGCCTTCACTTAAATTACATGATTTATAATTATAGTTCATAATTAATATTATAATAAAAAATAATTCTAGAAGCGGAAACATTTTTTGGGTTAATTTTAAAACATAATAAAGAATTGTGTTTTTTATTTTAGTTTATGTACATAGTTATAAAATTATGTATAGTATAATGAGTATAAGAGTAAATAAAATAGAACATTGTTAGAATATACAACTGTCTTTAATTTTTAAGCTATTTTATATTCTACCAATTATTAGATTATAAGCCTTGAGATAATGTTGAAATATATAATATCATTTTTGGGTTTTTAATACATTAATTAATTGATAATGATGGTTTAAAATGAAAACATTATCAGGAATATGTTTAAGCCTTAAGAATCTTAACATGGAATATGATTGCAAATGATAAGTCATAAATTTTCTTATTCTTCCAATTTTAATATAATTGAAAATGCTTTAGATTTAGTTATAACATGATGAGATTATTATTTATATTAAACTAGTTTACTGACATGTGTTGTTGATGAATTTAATAACTTTACATGAAAATGAAATGATCAGTGAAAATTTTTCAATTTTTTTTATTACTGGTTATATGTTTTTACTACTATTTATGTGATCAACTTTGATGAGCCATATTTTTTTTGATAATGAGGGGATTAAATTAAATAATATCATTAGTTGGTTTTTTAAAATTTTATCTGGATTTAAGAGAAAATTTACAAAATCTATTATCATATATTTTCTATAATATATTTATTTTATTTATAAATCATTAAATATTTAATGAGTTCCCTTTTAATGGTCCATGGGAGAAAGAATTTATAAAAGAAAACCTCTAATTTATTTGAAATATAAAATTTTGCAGTTTTTATTATGTTTTTTTATAATGTTGTCATTTTTTCATACCAGTTTTAATGGGATTTTATGAAAGCATATTCTCCTAAATGATTTACTAGTGTTACCTCTAATTTATTTGAAATATTATTTTTTGTATTTTTTTCGTATTACGAATTTATGGTTAATGATATTTGGATTAAGGTGTTATTTTATCCATAAATTTTTTTTCTAAGGAATGTTTTACCAAAAACCAAACCCAATATAAAATTAAAATTTTGATTATTACTGTCTTTTTATAACCAATTACCATATTTCTCAATTCTGGGAAACTAATCATTATCCAACTCCCCTTTATATTCCCATCGATTATCTATTCATTTAGAGAATTCATATTTTAATTAGATATTGAATCTATTATATTCTAAATAATTCCACTTTACCAGATTTTACCATTATCTCTTTTCCTACTTATTAATAATTATGTGTTTTAATTTTTTATTAATGTTTAGGAAATTTATGATATATATAGTTAAAAACTAGATCACATTACTAAGGAACACACCTCATTATGCTAAGGTTTTAGAGGATTTTTTAGATTTTTTAATTTCAATCGATATGTTGAAAGGATAATAAGATTTTCATGTCTTAAATGTTAATTTAGAAGTTGGTTTAAGAGAGATGATGTTTATAAATAATTTATATTGAATCAATTCTTAGATCAATATTTGCGTTGGATTTTTCATGGATAATTGAACATTACAGAATGTTTAAGCACTGATGTCAATCAACATAATGAGATCCCAAATTTATCAATAATGGAAAATGAAATTAATAATCTTATAAATTATGCATTCAGCATTGTAAGACACAAATACCAAAATCAAAACATATCAGAACAACCAGTTGAGGGTGATATAAATAGAAACTTGAAAAGTTATGTTTTGGAGACTGTAGGACAACTAGATAAATATTTTAACATATCATTGGATCCACCTCTTTATTATGTAGAGAATAATGTTAGAGAAAACTTCATTGAGCATACAAATGCATTTCATGGTTTAGTTGAACATGGAAATCAATAGTTGTATAGTGGATGATTAAACTATTCAAAAAATTCTTTTCTACTAAAGTTATACCATATCAAATGCCTATGTGGAATTAAAAATAAGGTGGAGTCCATGATATTGGAAATGTTGTGTGATGAATTTTTTGAAGAAAATATCCTTGAGTCTTTTTATGATAAGAAAAAATTTGTTAACAAGCTTGGTCTGAATTATATAAAAATACATGCATGTCCTAGTGATTTTATGGTTTATTGGGGAGATGATTCAAGAAAAAAGGACTTCAAAAAATGTTCTTCTTTTAGATGGAATTCAATGAGTGATGTTGGAAGTATGAATCAACATACTACCAAAAATAAGAAGAAAATTATCACACCTACAAATTTTTTTTCATTACTTTCCTTTAAAGCCTCGATTTCAAAGATTATTCATGTCATTGAAAACCACTGAGTACATGAAGTGGAATTCTATAGACAATAAAAATGATGGGTTAATTTAATATCCAAGAGATTCAAAATCATCAAATTCATTTGATTAATTACACCCATATATATCATCTGATCTAGGAATGTTTTATTGGGATTAGATGCTAATGGATTCAACCTATTTGGGACCTTGAGAACCAGTTACAACATTTGGATGGTTGTTTTGAACCCTTACAATCTGCCTCTGTGGATATGTATGAAACAAACATCTTTTATCATTTTGATGATTATTATTTGAAAACAAATTCCTAAAAATGATATTGATGTATACATGCAACCTCTAATTGAATAATTATAGGAGTTATGGAGCAACAATGTTGATATATATGATGAATCTCCTAGAACAATGTTTAAAATATAAGCTGTTAAAATGTGAACCATTAGTGACTTCCCTGGACTTGGGAATTTATCTGGTTAGAATACTTAAATGGGTTTGGATTTTCATATTTGTAACTTTTATTTTGATCCTGAAAGACTACCTCATAGTAAAAAATGGTTCTTCTTATGTCTTTGAATATTTCTTAATGAATCTCATAGATTTCGGTTGAACAAGTCAAAATTCAGTGCTTCTAATGATTATAGACCACCTATAAATTTGTTTATAGGTTTTGAAATATTTGAACAACATTGAAATTTTGAAATAGAATTTGGGAAGGTGTATCATTTGAATAATAGTGGGAAACACGTTTTAAGTGCATCATCAAGTGAAATCAGAATGCAACAATGGAAGAAAAAAAGTATATTCTTCAAAATTATGTATTACAAATTTAATTAGTTACGAAATAATCTTGATGTTATGAAAATTGAGAAGAATGTCTATAAATATTTGACGTTAACATTTCTTAATGATAATGGATAATTGAAGGACCATCTCAATGCTTATAAATACTTACAAACAATCAATATAAAGCATGATCTCTAGCCAGATGAGAATGGAAATTATTCTATGGAAAACTTTTCAATGAAAAATAGGGATAAAGATACATTCCTTCCAATTTTAAAACATGTTAAGGTATCTGATGGGTATTCAAGTAAAATGTCAAGGTGTGTTAACTTAAAGAATCATAGGTTACATGGATTGAAAAGTCACAATTCACATATTTTTTTATAGTAGTTACTACCATTGAAATTGTGTATATTATTACCTGAAAATGTTACTTATATTTTAATCCAACTTTTCACGTTCTTTAGAAAACTATATGAGAAAACGCTACAACCATTTGAGATTGACAAACTTCAGGATTGATTTTTATTGACATGTTTTTTATGGAAACGATCTTTCCTCCATTGTTTTACTATCATGATGCATTTATCTGTGCATTTGGTCGAGGAAGCTAAATTTGGAGACCCTGTACATTATCAATGGATGTATTCAATTGAGAGGTAATTTATTCATATGTTTTTTTATTTAAGTAAAAAATTCTGGACACTTTATTAAATAAATAATTTTGTTTTTTATTTTATTTCATAGATATATTGGGAATTTGAAATCATATATAAAGAATAAATCCCAACCCGAAGGCTCTATTTATAATTTTTTTTTGTAGAGGGGTGTATTTCATTTTGTTCTAGATTATTTGATGATATTGAGAAAATATTTAATTGATTTGGATGTGTTGAAGACACATCAACTCAATCTAAATGAAATGGGAAATCAAAAATATTTCATTTTATTAGCCGATCAGTTGGGAGGAGCTTAAATTTTACACTAACAACAATGGAATTATTATAGGCACATAAATATGTACTACTAAATAATGAAATTGCAGATCTATTTACTGAAGAGTTAAAGATACCAACAAAGAGACGAATTATAGACTGAACACGAAATGAGAAAGATATAACAAAAGCTATTAATAAAGAGTTTGTAGAATGGTTTGCACGACATGTAAGTTCATAAATATTGAAATCACTATAGATATTAAGTTAACACATATATTTAGTAAATATAAAAATATATATTAAATTTTTTAGATCATGAATATGGATATTTCATCTGATTTGTTATAAGATATTTAGTTTCTTGCTCGAGGTCCTATAAAACATGCTAAAAAGTTTGACTCATACAATATGAATGGCTTTAAATTTCATACAGTTGATTGGGAAGATGGTTTGAAAACACATAATAGTGGCATATTTAGGTATTTTGAAGTGGGGTACTATATAATTTTGACTGATATTATCTAATTAAACTACAAAAGAAAATTTTTAGTTGTTTTATTCAAATTCAATTGGGTTGATATTATCAGGGGTGTTAAAAAAGATTCCTTGAAAATTAATTTTGTGAAATTATCTTGCTTGATGGATGTCAGTGACCATGAATTACATGGTCTGTATATCTTGTCATCACAAGTGAAAATGGTATATTATGTGTAATATTTCTTGGATGAAGGGTGATGTTTAGTTCATCTCATAAAAAAGATACTTATATGATATTGTGATGAAGTGGAAGATTTTACCTATGACATTGAATCCCATCAACCGAAAGAAGAAAATTTATTTTTTCATCATGATATTGAAAATATTAGTCTTTAAAGGGTGGATGAAGTAGATGAATTAATGATAGATCATGAAAAATACACAATTAAAGGAAAAAATAATTGTATGTGTAGTCATCCATTCATTTATAAACCATTTATGTTATTTGTGAAGTTATTAATTATCATAGCTTTGTATATTTTGTTTGAAAGTACTACATATCTTTTATGATTTACAATTCCTTTTCTAAATTATTTTTTTATAATATATGTTCTGATGTAAATTTTATTTGATTAAATGAAAATAATTCCAAGGATGAAGCGTTTTACTGATCCTAGTTAACTCTCAGTTTAAGTTCCCTTGACCATACTGACAGATGGTGATCCATCGGTATCCCTCCTTGTAGCATATGAGAAACCCTTTTCTTTACCCCTCCATCATCTCTCACACCCTCCATTCCTTCATCTTCTATAACACCATCTTTTAGCATCCCATCAGCAGCTCAACCAATACCTCCCCATTTAGTAGCCTCAACAGTGAGAGAGCAGGTCGTCAATCCTATTTCTTCATGGGGATATTTGATGGTGACACTTATAGGTACAAATTTTAATATGAATAATGTTATTGTACTTTTTTACACTACTAACTATTTTTTCGTATAATATTGATACAATGATACTACTAAGAGAAATATGAAAAGTTTATATGTCAGGAATCTAAACGTACTAAAGATAATTATCCCATTTGACTTCTATGGGGTCCCTATGAATGATGTCGTAGGATTATTTGGCCATATTCTAGTCCAGCTAGCAGCGGATCCGATTACCCTTCTGATTACATATGTGGATTGGAGGCATAAGACTACATCTTGAAAAAATGATGTTTTTGATTCATAGATAATGGTAATTTTAATACATTATGATGCAATTGAATGTCCTTATGTTATTAAATTACAATATTTTAAAAATGAATCTATTTTTACATATTTTTTTTCAAATTTCCCATTACTAATCTTATAACATAGAAGTGAACATTGAATAATTTGTTTATGAAATGGAAGGATTTTAAATGGATATTATGGAATGAATTCAATGATACTTCATTGATCACCCAACAACTATATGACAAGGTACCCAATAGGGCACCTAAAGAGAAATCTAATGTTTTGGTTGATATCCATCATGATGAGAATCACTTGGTATTTAAATATATATTAATATATTAATATTTTTTTACATTTATACATGCATAAGATAGAGAGATGATATTTCATACATTACTATTAAATTACATGTGATTTATTTCAGGATGTTTCAAGGAAGAATGAATCGAGCCGAGCTAATCAAATCATCCCTCACACAACCATGTTAAAGGGTTTTTCTATAAATTGATCACTCTAATAATATTTTCTTTAGTTTAAATATTTTTAAGATAATATTATATATTTCATATACTAAATTATTGATTTATATTTTTTAATGCAGTCATAGAATTTTGGGTATAATGTCTCCTGAATAGAACTATGGTAGGATGATCATAAAAAATCTGATGGGAGTTATGTTAATGAGTCTGCCAAAGAAGTTGGGGTATGAATTCATTTTTCATTATAATAACTTGTTGTGAATTTTCACTATGTTAATATGTATTATCTCAAATATGATTGATATTTTATTTACAGGTAAAAATTACATAACTATGGGATGCCAATCCTACACAATCCTTCTATGTCTTCTAAGATGACCTAGTTAGTAAATCCCTTGGGAAGAATCACCCTAGTTGATTGAAAGGGATGGGTTTGGGACCATTAACATCTAAGGAATTTGGTAGGCCATCCAGGATTATAGATGCATTGACTCTTATTTGTAGTCAATCTCTACCCCAAGATGCTCAGAGAGAGTTTGTTTCTATGAAAAAACCATTCCGGAATAGGGGGTTTAGATATCTTCCTTGTAGAAATAATTTGTTGATTTAAATCATAAGATGATCAGATCTTTCTGTGGTGATATTGAACCAATGACTAGTGGTGCATAGTTAAATCACACAAACTCAAAATCATTTAGTTCACAAAATTTTATTGGTTTTCAGTTTAAATATAAATATATTGAATTAATTAATTTTCAATATAACTATCTTGTAGGTGCTGGTAGTAAGAATCTGAGATAGATATGGAGAGGGTGATGAGAAGTGTTCATCATCAGATAGTGATTAGTGGTCTCTTTGATCTCTTGGACCAATATAGAAAAACTACCTCCCCTAATGATTTGTAATTTATATCTTATTTAACTAAGAATTAGTGGTAAAGACATTTGGTTCATGTTAATGGAAAAAATTTAATTACAAGATGGATTCTTTTTCTTTTTATATGGTTAAAAATAATATTATATGTATGACATAAACTATATATTGTAATTTATTTTTCATTTATCTACACCATTGTATAGAATGTTCTAGTTCGTGTAAAATGGGAAGGTGTAAATATTATCTATTCCTTTTTATGGACTATTCTTTGTATTGTTTGTTTTCTTCTAGGGTTATTTTGGGGTAGTAGATTCTTCAGTTGCATTTTATTTTGAAAACCAACATTTAGAGCTGGTTTAAACCACTGCTAAATATATGATATTATTTTTAGCGGTGGTTTATAAAGAATCTATATAATGTTGTTTCTTTTTTTCATGGTGGTAAAAAACTCCACTAAATATTACATACTATTATTTAGCAGTTATTTTTTCATTTTTATAGTGGGTTTTCAATCAAAAACTATTTAGGTTTTAGAGGTGGTTTAAATAGCCGCTAAATAATCACTATTTATTGGCTTGGAAACCACCGTTAAAATGAACAAAACCACCACTAAATATAAATTCTACGATGCTTACCAAAAACCAATTCTAAATGGAAGGAACCACCATGGGTTGGATGCCGACACCAACTTTAGTGGTAGTTTTTTGAATCTATTTTAGAAACAATTGGAAGCGGTTTAAATCACCACAAAAACAAAAAAACCACTGAAAACAAGTGATTTTTTAGTGAATGGTGTGACTATTACAAGATATAATATTCATTTTTTTTAATTTTATTTACATTTTGAAAGTTTCGAGTCGAAGTATTGTATCACTGAGAGGGGGAGGGGGTGAATTAGTGATACTCTCTTTCTTTTATGTTTCTTTTCAATTAAAACAACCTTTGTCTCCTATTAAGAATTTCAATTCCCTATTGATAAACAAAAAAAAACACACATCTACAAGAAAAAAAAGATTTACAAGGTCCACTATTCAATAAGAATCGCTACGTCCTTGGTATGGTTTAGAAATGATCCAATACCATACAATCCACTAAGAAAACAATCCTTGGATTACAACGAGTAGGATGTACGCTTTCACACATGTAGAACTATGAAACAATCCCACTAGTGCGTATGCACCCTCTTAGAACAGTAGAGTAATACAATTGTTTTGTAAGAAATCATGTTACCTATGCTTATTTTTAATTCAACAAATGTATTCAAATTGTAATAAAATTCTTCTTTTTCATACCCAAAAGATAGGTAAGAACCACTTAAGCTTTGTTATGAAGAATTGAGTCTAATCTTCTCTGAATGCAATTCATTAAAAATAAAGCTCCCATTCCAATTCTTTCAATACAAATCTTCAATTCTGATTCTTTAAATAAAAATCTTCCATTCCGATTCTTTCAACACAAAGCTTCCATTCGGATTCTTTCAATACAAAGCTTCCATTACGATTCTTTCAACACAAAGCTTCCATTCCGATTCTTTCAATATAAATATTTTATTCCAATTTTTTGATAGAAAACAATAGAGTAGAATCAGAACCACTTCAATTCCTAAATATAATTGTTGAGCCAAATAGAATACCAATGAACCGACACCACCCAAAAAAATTGTCAATTCGAACAGAATTGATCTCTTATTCTCTTTAGGAACCCAGAGCTTCTCTATCTTCAGCAAGTATGCAAGTACAATATAATTCAAAACTTTTATAGGTAACCCAAAACATGTTTAGTTAGGAATCCAAAAACACTTTCTCTCTCACTTTAATTCAACCAAATCTGAATTTCTCCTAAAGAATAAGAACAATTATGACTTTTTTAACACTTCTCGATTCTTCTCGAATCTTCTACAATCTTCATCTCTTCTTTTCCAGAATCCCATTTCTATTGTCAATACAATCACAATTAATGAGAAATATGTGATTCTAAATCTTATTCTCTTATACTAATTTCTTCAAAACAATGGTTATTACAAATCCAATCGAATGTGTTTGAAGAAATGCACTTCTCCACTTGAGATACAATAAATCTTTTAAAAGAAAATCCCCCCTTTGACAATTCATTCATTAATATCCTTCTCTTTTCTTTTCTCTTTACCCACAAGAGAAAACACACTTAATTCACCAACATGTGCTTGTATCATGACTACCTTCATGAAATTGAAATCATTGAGGATCAGATTTAACATCATCTGAATTTACTTGGAAAGTACTGTAACTTTCTATCCATTACTGATTCTTTATTTTCATCTCATCCCAATCATGATCTTTTCTAAATAAAAATGGTCTGCATAAAATTATATTTAATACGATCAAATTTGGTTATAATCATTCTCAACATGATAAAAAAAATCTGAATTCGATTCATTCTCAATCGACACCATCTCTTCCATTAATACCACTATTCATCGGTATGAATTCTTTCTTTCTACTACCTGGTTACGATACATCTAGGTATGATACTTTACCAATTAGTAGGATATCGTAATCATTATTCGACATCATGTTTTCAATATTCACTCCATGCTATAGTGAAATCATAACCACACTACTATAGTGAAAATTTAACCACACTGGTACAGTGAAATCGTAACCATCTTTTCCCCTGAAATTATAACCATCTTTTACCCTGAAATCGTAACCAGATTTTACTCTAAAATCGTAACCATCTTTTAACCTGAAATAATAACCAGATTTTACATGGAAATCATAACAAGATTTTACTCTGAAATCATAACCAGCTTTTACACAGAAATCGTAACCAGATTTTACTCTGAAATCGTAACCGGATTTAACTATGAAATCGTAACCAACTTTCACACAGAAATAATTACCAGATTTTACTCTGAAATCATAAAAATATTTAACTCTAAAATTGTAACCACCTTTCACACAGAAATCATAACTATATTTTACTCTAAAATCATAATTAGATTTAACTTTGAAATCGTAACCCGCTTTCACATAGAAATTGCAACAATGTTTTACTCTGAAATCGCAACCAAATTTAACTCTGAAATCGTAACCAACTTTCACATAGAAATCGTAACCAGAGTTTACTATAAAATCATAACCAGATTTTACTCTAAAATCATAACCATCTTTTACACAGAAATCCTAACTAGCTTTTACATATAAATCGTAACCATCTACAGTGAAAACAATACCACTTCTTTTACTTACACCATTAATCCAATAGTTTTGAAAAACAATATGAATATAGTTCTTTTTTTGATTGGCATCAACTCTTTCACTCTCCCTTTTTTCGATAAATATTTCATCACAAGTTCTCAATACAAATCATTATTTATATGAAATAAATACCATCAAAGCATCATCACAAATAACATGGGTCTGATTCTTTTCAAAAAAAAACCCAAAACAATTGTTTCCACTAGACAAAGTGATGTGATTTCATTTCTTCAAAACACACCTTGACAATAAAAGACAACACTTGAAACCATCATCCCCTTGATCATCATCTTGGTCCCAAAAATCTTCCCCTTTGGATTTTGTTGTCAACCAAGTTTCATAAACTTTGTAAACTCAAGAAATGGATTATATATCAATAATTATAAGCCTAAGTGAGCTAACTCATTGTAGGAAACAAGAATCATTAATAGTAAAACAATGATATCCAAAATATTTATCATTACCAACTTTTTCTTTTCTTTATCCTTCCTGGAAAATAATTCAATTTCTTTTCATACAACCACTCCAAAAAATAGTTAGAATAGTTCACAAAATAAACAATACTGAATTCACAGCTTACCCACAACTCTCTCTTTTGTGCAATATATTTATGAAACAAAACAATTATCCCCCTTGAAAAAACAATCCAAAGGTAAGATGAGAGAGGGGACAGTTATATATACCTCATCCTTGATGAGAAAGAGGTTGGACACCCGTGTTAAACCTCATTTTTTAGAATGATTTCTTTGATAAAGATTTTGTGAAGATATCAAAAAATTATTCAGTTGTTAGAACATACCCCATCTTTAATTAACTCTTATCCACGTGACCTTTTTATGAAATGATAATTTATATCAATATATTTTGAACGAGAATGTTCCACTGGATTCTTGGTGAGATTTATTTTACTTTGATTGTCACAACCCAAGAGAAAGGGTAAATTCACTTCAATAAGTTAGTCTTCCAATTGTGTTTTCATCCACATATGTTGAGTAACGGCTTGAGTGGCAGCAACATAATCGTCTTAAGCTGTACTGAGAGTTACTGAGTTTGTTTCTTCAAATTCCAACTAACACAATTCTTTCCCAAAAAGAATACACCACTAGATATAGATATTCCATCATCAACATTTCCTGCCCAATATATATCAGAATACCCAAATAAATCAGTATTATCTGACCTATAATACATGATTTTGAATTCTGTTGTGCCTCTAATGTATCTGAGAATTATTTTTCTAGTAATAAGTTGTGATTCTCTTGGAGCACGATGAAATCTTACATATAAGGTAACTGCATAAACAATGTCGGGTCTTGAGGTAGTCAAATACAATAGACTTCCAATCAGCATTCAATAATCTTTCTGATCCACTTATTTTACATCTCCATCTTTACTTAGTTTTGTTCCCACTGAAATGGGTGTGGAAACAGGTTTTAATTTTTCCATTCCAAACCTCTTGAGAAGTTATTTTGCATACTTTTCTTGGGAAAATAAAATGTATTATTTCTTTTGATAGATTTGTAACCCAAGAAAGTATTTCATTTCTCCTAGCATGGAAATTTCAAAAACATTCTCCATTTATTTAGAAAATCTTTCACACATTCCTTCATCATTCACAGCAAAGATAATATCATCAACATAAACAATTACAATGAGAGAATACTATTGACTTTCTCAGATGTAAAGATTTGTATCCACCCTTACTTTGTTAAAATTCATCATTCTTAACCATGTATCCAATTAGGAATAATATTCCCTTAGAGGTTGTTTTAGTCCATACAAAGACTTTTTCAATCTTCACACATAACCTTTATCTTTTCCAATAACAAAGCCACACAGTTGTTCAATATAAACTTCTTCCTCAAGATCACCATTTAGGAATACAGATTTAACATCCATTTGAAAGATCTTGTAGCCTCATTATGTGGAAATAGCAAGAATGATTATGATTGATTCAATTCTTGCCACTAGAGAAAAGGTTTCTTCAAAATAAATATCCTCAATCTGTGAATACCGTTTGCAAACCAATCTTACTTTGTTTCTTATAACTTTGCATTTTTCATTCAGATTGTTTCAGAAAACCCATTTTGTGCCAATGGTGTTTTTGTTTTCAGGATTGGGTATGGGTTCCAATGTATTGTTCTTTTCAATCTTATCCAATTACACATTCATGGCTTGATCCCATTCCGAATGATCAAATTCTTCTTTCACATCATTCGGTTCCACCTCTGAATAAAATGAAGTATGTGTAATGGAATTGGTTGTTATTCTTATTTGAACCTTCTGATGTTGATCACTAATTATATTCTGTACTTCCACATGTTTCCTTAGCTTTGGGATAAGATTTTCGACTTTCTTAATCACTTGAAATATCCGAGTCTGAATCTTCTTCTTGAGAAGGAATACACTTGACTATATCCTTATCAGAATTGTTTTCTTCAACTTTCTCAACTTCATTGTTTGCCTGAACATGTTTCTCTTTCTCAGATACTTCAATCACTTTCACATCAACTAAATCAACAATTATTTTTTTTCTTTGTTGTATCATTTTTATCCCATTCCTTCTAGAGAGTAGCTGAGAAATATTCCATCCTCACCTTTTTTTTCAAACTAACCATAGTTTCTATTTTTCTTCTTTATAATATAAGTACTCCCAAAAACATTAAAGTGCTTCAAACTTGGAGTTTTTCCATAAAACAATTCATAGGGAGTCATACCTGATTGAAGCCTATAGAAACAATAGTTCTAAATATAAACAGCAGTACTCTTGTCTTGCCTCCAAAAGTAATAAGAAAGGCCATGCTCAAGTAACATGGTTCTTCCCTTTTCCACTAGGATTCTATTCTTTCTTTCAGAAACCCCATTTTGTTGGGGAGTGTATAAAGTACTATACTCATGCTGGATTCCATTCTTCTCAAGATAGTTTTCAAACTCTTCACTTCTATATTCACAGCCATTATCAGCTCTCAATTTCTTCACAGAATACTTACATTCTTTCTCAGCATTTATTCTGAAACTTTTAAACATTTTCAAAGAATCCAATTTGTGTTTCATGTACATAACACAAGTAATGAGTGTAAAATCATCAATGAAAATAATTAAGTACTTATCCCCATGTTTTGATTTTTTCCCACATTGGCCCACATATATCGAAATGGATCTACTCTAGGGGTTGTTTTGAACAAATATCATCTTTCTATACACAACATTTGTAATATTTCCTTTCTGAAAAATAGTGAAACACCAATCTCTACTTATTGGAAGATCAGAAATTTCTCAAACCCTGTCTCTTTTAGAAAACTTTATCATGTTTCTATGACACGTATGTCCAAGCCTTTTATTCCATAACAGATTCTCTTATACCATACTTATGTAACAAGAGTGTTGTGAGTCACCGACCTGAAATAAGTTTCCTTTCATACTTTGACCTGTTATAACAATCTTTCCTTCTTCTTCAATCTTTACAAAAAATCCATCTTTCTTGAAGATAACTTTGTTACCCTCATCACACAATTTTGAAACACTTACCAGATTGTGTTTCAGCCCATCAACATACAATGTTTTCTTAGATTTCAGATTTTCTTCTCCAATGATGGATGAACCAACACCTTTGATTTTCAATGATTTATCATTTCTAAATGTTACTATTCCTTCTTTAAAATCATTAAAATCCTTTAAAAATTTCAAGTCTCCTATCATGTGAAAAGAACACCCACTATCAAGTATCTAGGTTTATTCTCCTTTTGTGGATTTTAATGTTGTTTCAACAATAAATATATTTTATCCATTCTTTTCATTCTTCACCTTTGGTTTTCGAGAACTATAATCTTTTGCTGAGCCGGTAACAAAACAAGAAATCATTTTTCAAGTTGTCTAGGTTGTTCACATATTTCACAAATAGTTTCCAAGGGTTAGAACCTATTTTCAGTCTTCACTTCATTCTTTTTATATTTCTTCAAGACAACTTTATTATTTTTATTTCTTTGAGGAGATCAACTACCCCTCAATCTCTTCCTTTCATAACCTATGGGATAATAGTAATGTTTTCGATTGAACCAAAAAATAATTTCTATGTGCCCAAATCCCCCACAATACCAACAATACACATAGAAAAAGTATTTTCCTCTAAAACCACTATACTGATCAGAATTGTAAATGTGTTTTTTAGGCACCTTCTTCTCTTTCTTTTCTGGTTCACCAACCCTTCCATTATCATTCAGATTACCTAACTTCTTTTCTAAATTATCAGTTCTAGAAGTATTGGAAATATTTCCATATTCAGAATGCTTCAAAATATTCCCAAGCTTGTTTGTCTTGTCCACATACATAACCTTCCCATCTTTCTTCATTTAAAAAACAATCCCATTCTTCTTATAACCCTTTAAAGGTATGTTTTGTTGATCCTTCTCAAGTTTCTCATTATAAGAACATTCACCAACTTTTGTAATAGATTTTTGGAAACATAGACTTTTCTTTTCATCTTCAGAGAGTTTTTGTTGGACAAGTTCCAACTCTTCTTCTTTTAATTTTATCTTCACCTCTAAATTCTCATTACGATTCTTTTATTCTTCAAGATATTTCTTCAAATAATCAATCTCTTTAATCATATTCTCTTTCTCACCAGAAAAAAATTCTTGGTTTCTTGACCATTCATCTTCCATTTTTTGGTTTTTCTTTTCAAGCCTTCTGATCTTTCTCAGACATTCTTTCAACTCTTTTTTCAGATGATTTTCAAGCTATTTTTCTTCTTGTTCAAAACTACTACTTCTGAATTCTTTATCATTCACTATTTCAATGAAAGTATTTTCATTACTATACTCAATGGATTTTTTGGATTCAACATCACTATCTTCTTCTTCAATATATTTGGACAAGAAAATTCTTCTTTTTGAATTGAATAATTTCTTTTCTTTTCCATTGTCTCACTTTTTCTTCCATGATCTTATCATCTTTATTTCTTTAATATCACTATCATCTTCTTTCTTTCTTAGAAAAAAATTAGCCAAAAAGTGGAAAACACTTCAACATTCAAAACATTTCAAGGGAAGTTTCCCTTATATTTCCCAATACAGCTTTTCACATTGTTAGGAAACAAGGATAATATTTAATTGAGTTTTTTACATACCTCATTTTTAGATTCAGAATCACCATCATCATCTTCATGAATAATCTTCTTTGACTTATCATTCTTCATATCCTTGAAAGACATTTCTCTATCAACCTTTGTTTTGTTCTTCATAGAATTATCTCTTCTAATTTCATAAGTGATAAGGGTGATATGTAAATCATCAATAGATAATGTTTCAGGATCTCTATCTTCCAATGAAGAAACTTTTTCATCGAAATTGTCAGGTAGAATTCTCAAGATCTTTTCAAAAACTATAAAATCTTTTATCTTTTCACCAAGACATCTGATAGTACTCACAATTTCATTCACTATAGTAAATAATTTTCCAAAAGATTCATGATCACCCATATTCAAATCTTCATACTTTAATATCCATATTTGTATCTTTACCTTCTTCACCTTTGTATTGCCTTCATATATGTTTTTCAACTAATCCCATATATATTTTTTCTGGGGACACACTTTTCACTTTCAAGAATTCACTTTCTAAAATTGATGATAATATATAATTCTGGGACCTTCCATCATTCTCAAGAAACTTATTGTCAACAGGTGTAAGTGGAGAACTATCATCAATGGGAGGAAACCCAACTGTTTCAGCTTCAAGAACATCATAGCTAATAGACATAAAATATGGCAGCATTCTATCCTTCCAGATATGATAGTTCTTTCCATCAAAGACCTGAATAGCTTTACTATTCACATAGTTCACGTTCTCCATTATCAAAGAAAAATAAAGGGAACCTCTCTCTGATACTAATTGAAAGTTCCCAGTTGAAGTATTGTATCACTGAGAGGGGGAGGGGGTGAATCAGTGATACTATTTTTCTTTTATGTTTCTTTTTAATTAAAAAAACCTTCACCTCCTGTTAAGGATTTTAATTCCCTGCTGAGAAACAAAAACAACACACATCCACAAGAACAAAAATATTTACAAGGTTCACTATTAAATAAGAATAGTTGTGTCCTTCGTGTGGTTTGTAAATGATCCAATACCATACAATTCACTAAGAAAACAATCCTTGGATTACAATGAGTAGGATGTACCCTTTCACAAGTGTAGAACTATAAAACAATCCCACTAGTGGATGTGCACCTTCTTAGCAAAACAGAGTAATACAATTGTTTTGTAAGAACTCATGTTACATGTGATACTTTTCAATTCAACAAATGTATTCGAATTGTAAAACAATACTTCTTTTCCTTACCCATAAGAAAGGTAAGAACCACTTGGACTTTGTCATCAATTGCTGAGTATGATCTTCTCTGAATATGATTCTTTAAAAACAAAGCTCCCATTCCGATTCTTTCAATTCAAAGCTTTCATTCTGATTCTTTCAATACAAAGCTTCAATTACGATTCTTTCAATACAAAGATTCAATTTCGATTCTTTCAATACAAAGGTTCCATTCTGATTATTTCAATACAAAGCTTCCATTATGATTTTATGATAAAAAATAATAGAGTAAAATCGGCACCACTTCAATTCCTAAATATAATTTTTGAGCTGAATAGAATACCAATGAATCGGTACCACCCAAAACAATTGTCAATTTGAACGGAATTGATCTCTTCTTTTCTCTAGGAACCCGAAGATTCTCTCTCTTCAACAAGTACGCAAGTACAATGTACTTCACATCTTTTATAGGTGACCTAAAATATGTTTAGTTAGGAATCCAAAAACACTTTCCCACTCACTTAAATTCACCCAAATCTGAATTTCTCCTAAAATATCAGAACAATTACAACTTTGTAAACACTTCTTGATTCTTATTTAATATTATACAATCTCCATCTCTCCTTTTCTATAATCCCATTTTTATTGTCAATAAAATTACAATTGATGAGAAATACATGAGTATAAATCTGATTCTCTTGTACTAATTTCTTCAAAACAATGCTTGTTACAAATCCAATTGAATGTGTTTAAATAAATGCACTTCTCCACTTGAGATACAATAAATATTTTTAAAAAAGGCCCCCCTTTGACAATTCATTCATCAATATCTTTCTCTTTTCTTTTATCTTTTCCCACAAGAGAAAGCACTCTTCATTCACCAACATGTTCTTGTATCATGAATATCTTCATGACATTGAAATCATTGAGGATCAGCTTTAGAATCATCTGAATTAACTTGGAAAGTACTGTAACTTTCTATCCATTCCTTCTTCTTTCTTTTCAACTCATCCCAAACATGATCTTTTCTAAATAAAACTAGTCTGGATACAATTTTCTTGAATACAATCATATCTGGTTACGATCATTCTCAGCACGATACAAAACAATATGAATTTGATTCATTCTCAATTGGAACCATCTCTTCCATTGATACCACTTTCCATAGGTACAACTTCTTTCTTTATACTACCTGGTTACAATACATCTAGGTATGATCCTTTACCAATCAGTAGGATATCTTACTCTTCATTCAACATCATGTTTTCAATATTCACTCTGTAAAGACCTGTAAATTTCGAGTAACTTTTTTTCTAAATACTTTGGAATTTTATGAGTCTGTGGATTATAACGGCACCTGATTCCGAGGCCTAGTGTGTCCGGAATCAATTTATGAAGTTTTTCTCGGGTACGTTCAGTGAACAAATGAGCGGGTTTTTCTATCTTTTGAACTGGTGCTCAGAATTAAAATATGAGGGCACCGATGAATTTGCAATGCCGACATTCGCTTAGGAAAAGCTTAACTTCAACCGACAAGGGTCAGACAAAAAAGATAAGTTTTTAAACTTTCAGAAAAATATTTATATATAATAAAATAATGATAATTTATTTTATTCTTTTTCTTCCATCGTTGAGAGACAGTTGGCAGAATCGCAGTGTAACGACGATCAATAAATAAGGTCCATTTAATGACTCGTCCCTTTGGTTGTGTAACAGCAACGCCCGTGTGTTTAATAGGTTCATTAATTAAGGTTCATTAATGAACCATAATAATGGACACAACATGAGGATTAATTATTTTATTAATCAACCCTTTGGAAAACGAATTGAGGACCCATGGGAGGAAGCTCTGACGAAACGCCAATGACGCCGGCCTCCGACGAAAAATGACGAAGTACGTCGGTTTCTTGGAGATTGACGATGCACCACCAAATCCTCCTCCCCGCGGCCAGAGAGGAGATGCCGCTTCCTCCTCGGCACGCCCCGACAACTCCTACGATCCTCTTTTCCGCGACGCCGTGTACCGCGACACCGACGATCATCTTCTTTATTGAGGTAAGGGTTTATTTATGATCATGTTATATTTACATGATTCATCCCTTCTAAAAACAGAATGTGGGTCAACTCATTATTAAGTTGATCCGCGAATTAATTCATTTGCTGGTAGGGGAATTTGAATAATGTTTCCTTATGTGATTCTTATATCCCGGGTGTGGCATGAAATTTTTTGTAATGTTTGAACCACTAGCGGGGTGGGTGCGGACTAACGAACAAGTCCGAACCCACCTCTAGTTTGTTCTTGATGCAAGGAATTCTTGGAGATGACCAAAAAGGACTGAAATGGATATTGGAGGCCTTTGCAATTATCTAGGGGCCCCGAGACGGCCTCAGGCGCAGATGGGAGAAAGAACGGACCACCGGAGTGACTCCGGTGTCCCGTAGGAAACTCCGGCGGCGAGGGTCACCGGCCGGCTGCCCGGAGGTGGCGGAGCCCCGACGTGCAGTCGGAAGGAGCCGCTGCGGTGGAAAAGAGCTGGATCCCATGGCTATGCGGGATCCTGGGAGACGCGGTGTCGGTCGCCGTGTCCACGGAGTGCCAAAGTGGCGGCAGACTGCGTCCCCCTACCCGGCTCGCTGGCCGAGCCAGCGCACCCCCCGACCGGGCTGGGGCGGGTCAAGCGGACCGGGTCGGGCCACACCTATCCGGACCGGGCCGTGCCCTACCTGGCCGGACCTAGACCCGGGGTCGGGTCGACCCTGTTCGGGCCGACCCAGGGAGGGTTGGGCCGGGTCAGACCGGGCCCAGACCCCCCACTTCGGCCCACTTTCAGTCTTTTCCCCATAACTTGAGCTACGAACCTCTGATCGAGGCACTGTCAGTTTCATGGGAATCCTTGAATCGAGAAGGTAGTTTCAGTATATTAAAATTGAGTTTTCGATATAGTTTGTGTACGGCCAGTTTGGTTCGGACCCAAAACCAACCGGACCCTTGGAGCGGAAACGCTTATATCTTAAGGACCGGACATCCGATTGACGAGCCGTCAATTGCGTTGGGATCCTTTTGTTGAGACGGTCCTTTTTGATTACTCCACTTAAGGTTTGGACGCAAATGGAGTATGGTTGGGTTGGATTTAGTTTAAAAACTAACCGGGCTCCTGGAACGGAAAAGCCAATAACTCTCAGGTCGGGCGTCCAATTGACGCACTGTCTATTGCGTTGGGTTTCTTTTGATGAGACAAAAATTTGAGATATATCTACTCTAGACTTAATGACAGCTGATGTATCGACTCTCTCTTGGTCGAGGAGCGGACCCTCCCGGAATCGAACATGCTGTGTGTGGGAACCCTAGAGTTGGCTGCGACTGCGACGATGACGACTGCACTTGGATCCTCCGTGGGTTCGACATCGACGACGACCGTACTGGAATCCTCTATGGGTTCGACGACGATGAATACTGTTCTTGTATCCTAAGTGGGTCCAACAGTATTTGACTCTATACTTGTATCCTATGTGGGTCCGGCAGAGTAGCTGGTCTTGTATCATTTGTGGGTCTAACAGCTTAGCTAGTCCTGTATCCTATGTGGGTCCAACATATTAGATGAATCAGTGGATAAATCTGATCATCTCTACCGCCTTACGAAGTTTATACCTGTGTGAGTTGAGTCTTGATTCTCAATCATTATCATTGATGTGATTGTCTTGCTTTCTTGTGTGGACTGGATTGTGTTTTCCTGTGTGGAATGGGTTGTGCTTGGGCTCGATAGTTGGATCTGTTCTGCAACTAGTGACTTAGGTATATGTATGGGAATATACCTAAGTAGTGTTGTTTATACTTCATGATTGTTTCTTTCCTTTTTGTTTTATCCTTCATTGATTCTGAGAGACCTTCGAAGGTCTCGGGGTCCCTACAGAGTATTGTATACTCACCCCTGCACGGGCTATGCCCGCACTACATTGTGTTGGATGCAGACGACAGACAACACTGATCAAGGTGGAGGCTTGTGGAGCTGGATCGTACCCGGAGGTAGAATACTTGGCGGGATGTAGATGGATCGGACGGCTAGACCTGAGGATCTAAGGAGGCTATCTGTACCCACCCTTTAGGTGGGACTTCCGGAGGACGAGTGTTTCTATTTACTTACTGCTGTTGTACTTTCCCTTTCAGTTGTTCTGTACTTTCAGTTTGGTTTGTATACTAGCCCATTTACTTTTTCAGCACTTATCCTGTACCCAGTTTTTCTTAGTGCTTAATTCACTTGGGTACTCTATTGTGTATGTTACTTCATAAAGGCAATGCCTTCCCTTATTTTGGGATTTACACCTTTGGTGCTGGTCGCCAGCCCCTGGCCTATGGAAGGTGTGCTTGGGGTAGTCACGACACGGGCCCTGAGGATGGGTTGTGACAAATTAGTATCAGAGGAGTCGATTCTACCACAGAACTCAGGAATCTGATCTTTCTTCTCTGTGAAGCAATAGTGTTAAGAGTATTGAGTGTGGTTTCAGTCCAGGGAGTCCAGTGTTGGTGCGGCAGCAGACGTATCAATACACTAGGACCCTGACCTCTGATTTCTGACTCAGTGCACAAAAACAATAGTTGCGTGTGTGTTTACTTTAAAAAGTCTTCGTTGTGATTACTTTGTGTCATCTCACCAGGTATATTGTATTAACTGTGGTGCACCTGTTTCTTTTCAGGATGGCCACACGACGGTAGCCAGCTAGGGTTCTGAGCTTTGTGCGAGATGGCAGCCCACCGAGCAATGAGGCCTCGGTACATGGCCCCATCACAGCGGAGGCACCGGTGGTACCTCTACCCGCTGGGCCACCGATACTACTTGCCCCAACGTCATAGAGTGCATTCCGCCTGAGCGCGTTGCATGAGTTTCAGAGACAATGGTTGCCTAGGTTCCGTGGAGAGACGAACCCTCAGGAAACCAAGGATTGGCTAAAGGCTATTGTTCGAGTTTTCAGGTTGGTAGAGACACCAGCAGACCTCACGGTGATCCTTTCTGCGAGTCTCCTACATGCAGCAGCAGGAAGATGGTGGAGCCTGATACTCCAGGTGCATGATGAGGAATCTCTACTGTGGACAGATTTCGAGAGCCTCTTCCGCTCGGAGTTCTTTCTAGCCACCCTCCGTGCAGTGTGCATCTAGTAGTTACTACAGCTGTGGCCGGGAAGCATGTCGGTAGCCCAGTACTCGGCGAGATTTACCAACCTCTCATGCTACTCCACGTACATGGTACATGACCCATTATTCCAGGCCCGGACCTTTGAGCAAGGGTTGAGGCATGAGATCAGAGCTTCGATAATTCCACTCAGCATCCCGACGTAGGCAGGGGTGTTGGAGAGAGCCCATCTAGTAGAGATATTCCTCACCGAGCAGCCATCAGCAGCGAGACCCACTGCAGGATGGCACAGAATGGAGTCTTCTGTAGCTGGTAGTCGACAGGTGACGCAAGGGTCCATTCGGACCAGGCCGACAGGCGAGCGACCTCTGGATTCGGGTTCAGCTGTGTGGGGCACACGGCGCAGAGCCAACCTTATAAGGAGCAGACATTGCTATACATGCGGCGGGCAGGGCCACATGGCTCGTGACTACCCGACCCGTCATGTAGACGAGCAACAGACCATGGAGGGACCTCCTAGGAAGAGGCAGAAGTTCGACCGTGGTGGTCCGCAGGGAGAAGGCGGATGAGGCAGATGAGCTGGCCGAGCAGCGGGTGGTGGACGAAGCTTCGAGGCTCTACCAACACCACCCCCATGAGGTCCACCCCGACCACCAGGAGCTGGCGTGCATAGGCAGGCTCATCTCCAGGAAGCGGAGGCTTACGACCACAGAACACCCGAGATGATTCGAGGTACTATTTGTGTCTACTCCACCTTTGATGCAGTTCTTATAGACACAGGTGCGAGTCACTCTTTTATTGTCACTGCCCTTGTTTAGAGCTCATAGATTCTGACGAAGCCGTTAGCTCGATCCTTACGTCTAGAGACTCCTACGGGAGTATAATCGATGATTACACACTGGTGACGGTAGTGTGAGCTTACTCTATGAGGCGAGATCTTCGGCTGTGATCTTCTTGTAGTGGCGCCAAGGCCTTACGACGTCATCTTGGGCATGGATTGGTTATCCACGGTCCATGCTCAGATCGACTGTATTAGGCACGAGGTGTGGTGTGTCCGCATGGATGGGACCAGGTTCACCATCACCGGTAAGAAGGGAACCTTCACAGCACAGGATATAATCAAGCAAAGGAGGGGGAAACTGATCACACATCAGTTGTCTAGTCTCATCCTCGGAGCAGTTGACGTGTGAAGTCCGAGTTTTCCTGTAGTGGTGGACCAGTATGAGGACGTTTTTCCTGACGATGTTCCAGGACTACCTCCCCGTAGGGAGGTAGATTTCTACATAGACCTGTACCTCGGGACATCACCGATATCCACTCCAGCATATCAGATGGATTTCACCGAGCTTCGTGATTTGTGAGTACAGCTGGAAGACTTACAGGGGAAAGGTTTTATCCGACCCAGTGTTTTACCTTGGGCTTCTCCGGTTCTATTCACTAAGAAGGTGGATGGGGGCTTGTGACTGTGTTTCAACTACCATATCCTAAACCAGGTGACCGTGAGGAACAATTATCCGCTTCCAAGGATTAACGGCCTCTTTGATAAGCTCAAGGGAGCACATTGGTTCTCAAAGATAGACCTTAGGTCAGGTTATCATCAGCTCTGAGTGCAGGACGAGGATGTGCAGAAGATGAACTTCAGGTGTCGGTATGGCCACTATGAGTTCTTGGTCATGCCCATCGGTGTAACCAATGCTCTAGCAGTGTTCATGAGTCTCATAAACAGGATCTTCCAGCCCCACCTCAATCGGTTTGTCGTAGTCTTCATTGACGACATACTGATTTACTCGACGACCGATGAGGAGAATGCCTACCACCTATGGGTTGTACTAGATACACTCCGAGAGCACCAGCTTTATGGTAATCTCTCGAAGTGCCAGTTCTGGCTTCTAGAGGTTCATTTCTTAGGGCACGTCATCTCAGAGGAGAGAGTTGTAGTGGATCCCACGAAGGTCGAGGCGGTACTTTCTTGGGAGCCACCCAGGAGCGTGACGTAGGTGCGGAGTTTCCTAGGTCTGGCTAGGTACTATTAGATATTTGTGCCAGACTTCTCCAGAGTTGCAACACTGCTTACAGCTTTGACAGAGAAGGGGAAACCCTTCGTGTGGTCAGACAGATGTCAGTAGGGCTTCCAGGAGCTGAGGCGTAGATTGAACAGTCCGCCCATATTGAGGCTACCGATGGAGGACATAGGGTATGTATTTTACTGCGACGCATCAGGGACATGACTCGATTGTGTCCTGATGCAGGAGCGGGCAATGATCTCTTACGTTTCACGACAGTTAAGGCAGCACGAGCAGAACTATTCCACCCATGACCTGGAGTTAGTTGTAGTGGTCCTTGCCCTAAAGATGTGGCAGCACTATCTGATGGGCAAGCGCTTTACAGTCTACTCTGACCACCAGAGTTTCAGGTACATCTTCTCATAGAAATACCAGAACCTAAGACAGCAGCGATGTCTCAAGTTCCTCCAGGATTATGAATTTGAGATTTTCTATACTCTTGGGAATGGGAATGTAGAAGCTGATGCTCTCAGCAGGAGGTTGGGCATTCAACTACTTGGAGAGGCGACAAAGAAGCTAGCCGCGTTGCAGATATCCTTCGTGGATAGAGATGGGGTAGCCTTTCTATAGTCTCTCACAGTCACTCCACCACTTCTTCAGTGGGTCAGAGAGGCACATAATGGGGATGTTGACTTGAGACACGGTATGCACAGATTATCTCAGGACATGCACCTGATGGATTTTCTGTAGGAGGAGAGCATGTCGTTCTTTTCAGAGGACGTACCATGATACCAGATGCTTTTCAAGAGGAGGTGATATTGAAGTTTCATAGTTACCCTTTGGTGGTACACCCATGAGTAGAGAATATGTACTAGGATCTCAGACGATAGCACTAGTGGCCGAGTATGAAGAAGGCTGTGGTAGAGTTCATTTCTCGAAGCCTCACCTGTGAGCAGGTGAAGGCGGAGCACCAGGTACCATTAGGCTTGGTAAAACCCTTGGAGGTCCCGGAGTGGAAGTGGGATGGGATATCATTGGATTTCGTGAATGATCATCCACATAATTCTAGAGGACACGACTCCATTTGGGTGATTGTAGACCGACTCACCAAGTCGTCCCAATTTTACCTATTAGAGAGCAGGGCTCAGTGGAGAGCATGGGACACCTCTATGTTCATAATATCGTACGGATTCATGGTGTACCATCATCTATCGTCTCTGATTGAGATTCTCTCTTTACTTCTTGGATCCAGAAGGGGTTTAGGGAGGCATTTGTGATGCAACTACACCTGAGCACCGCCTTTCACCCTCAGACAGATGGTCAGATGGAGAGAACCATTCAAACCCTCGAGGACATGCTCTGTGCATGTGTCCTTGAATTTGGTCACAGCTAGGATGATCAACCACCCTTGTTTGAGTTTGAATACAATAACAACTACCACTACACCATCAGGATGGCACCTTACGAGGCACTGTACGACCAACCTTGCAGATCATCTCTGTGCTGGACTGACCCTGGTGAGTTAGCACTCGTAGGACCAGAGATGGTTCAGGCTATGATAGAGAAGGTGCAGATCATCCAGGAGCAGATGAGGACTATACAGAGTAGAAAAAAGTCTTATGATGATAGGAGGCGGATACCACTGGAGTTTGAGGATGGCGACCACGTTTTCTTACGGGTCTCACCTCGACATGGGTTACAGAGATTTGGCCATGACGGCAAGTTATCTCCACGCATCATCGGACCTTTCCAGGTCCTTAGTAGGGTAGGCGAGGTGGCTTACCGCCTGACCCTTCAACCCCAGCTTCACTGAGTGCACAACGTCTTTCACGTATCTCAGCTGGGGATATATGTGCATGAACCAACGTATATCATTGACCACGGGGAGTTGGACATCGATGATGGGGTGAGTTCTACGGAGGTCCCGATGGAGATTGAGGATTGATAGGAGAGGTTCCTACGTGGACGGTCGATACCTCTAGTGCACATTCGTTTGTAGCATGAGAACCTCCAGGAGAGCATATGGGAGCGGGAGGCTCAGATGCATGCTCAGTACCCTCATTTCTTCCCCTAGTTTTTGTTGTAGCTTTACGGGGACGTAAAGACCTGAGGTGAGAGTAATGTAAAGAACCGTAAATTTCAAGGAATTTTTTTTCTAAATACTTTGAAATTTTACGAGTCTGTGGCTTCTGACGGCACCTGATTCCAAGGCTCGGTGTGCCGAAAATCAATTTCTGAAGTTTAGATCGGGTACATTCAGTGAATGAACGAGTGAGTTTTTCTATCTTTTGAACCGATGCTTGGAATTAAAATCCGAGTTCACCGATGAATTTGCAGCGCCGATATTCACTTAGGTGAAGCTTAACTTCAACCGAAAAGGGTTGGACAAAAAAAGATAAGTTTTTAGACATTCAAAAAAAGATTTATATATAATAAAAAACTATAAGTTATTTTATTCTTTTTCTTCAACCGTTGAGTGACAGTTGGCGAAATCGCAGTGTAACGACGATCAATAAATAAGGTCCATTTAATGACTCGTCCCTTTGGTTGTGTAACAGCAACGCTCGTGTGTTTAAAAGGTTCATTAATTAAGGTTCATTAATGTACCATAATAATTGACACAACTTGAGGATTAATTATTTTATTAACCAACCCTTTGGAAAATGAATTGAGGACCCGTGGGAGGAAGCTATGAAAAAATGCCAACAACGCCGGCCTCTGACGAAGAATGACGAAGAACGCCGGTTCCTCGGAGATTGACGACGCACCACCAAATCCTGTTCCCTACGGCCAGAGAGGAGACGTCGCTTCCTCCACAGCATGCCCTGACAATGCCTATGATCCTCTTCTCCGTGGTTCCGTGTACCGCGACACTGACGATCATCTTCCTTGTTGAGGTAGGGGCTTATTTATGAGCATGTTATATTTCCATGATTCATCCCTTCTAAAACAAAGAATGCAGGTCAACTCATTATCATTTTGATACACGAATGAATTCATTTGTGGGTAGGGGAATTTGAATAATGTTTCCTTATGTGATTCTTATATCTCGGGTGTGGCATGCAATTGTTTGTAATGATTGAACCACTAACTCGGTGGGTGCAGACTAACGAACAAGTTTGAACCCACCGCTAGATTGTTATTGATTCACAAAATTCTTGGAGATGACAAAATGAGACCAAAATGGTGACTGGAGGCCTTCAAAGTAATCTACGAGTCTTGAGATGGCAACATGCACAGACGGGAGCAAGAACGGACCACTGAAGTGACTCCGGTGGCCCGTAGGAAACTCTGGCGGTGCGGGTCACCAGCGCGGCAGCGGCACCCCGACACACCGCCGGCAGGAGCCACTGCGGCTGAAGCTGTGGCGCCGAGGAGCTGGGTCCCCCAGCCGCACGGGATCCTGGGATACTCGGCATCGGTCGTCGCATCCACGAAGAGCCAAAGGGGCGAGGGGCTGCGTCCCCCTTCTCGACTCGTTGGCCGAGCCAGCGCACCCCCCAGTTCGGACCACTTTCGGTATTTTGCCAACAACTTGTGCTAAGGACCTCTGATTGACGCATAATCAGTTCCGTGGGAATACTTGAATCGAGACGGTCATTTAGGTATGTTACACTTGAGGTTTCATTAATGTTTGGGTACGACTGGGTTGGTTCGGACTCGAAACCAACCGGGCCCTTGCAGCGGAAACACTTATATCTTAAGGACCGGACATCCGATTGACGAGCCATCAATTGCGTTAGGATACTTTTATTGAGACAGTTGTTTTGGCTTAATCCAATTGAGTTTTGGATGCAGATAGTGTATGGTAGGGTTGGTTTTAGCTTTAAAACCAACCGAGCCCCTAGAACGGAAAAGCCAATAACTCTCAGACTGGGCGTCCGATTGACGCACTGTCTGTCACGTTGGGTTTCTTTTGACGAGACGAAACTTTGGGATACATCAAATATGGACTTAATGATAGTTGATGTATCGACTCTCTCTTTCTTGAGGAGCGGAACCTCCTAGAATAAAGCATGCTGTGTGCGGGAACCCCAGAGCTAGCTGTGACTGCGACGATGACGACTGCACTTGGATCCTCCATGGGTTCAGCAGCGAAGATGACCGTACCGGAATTCTCCATGGGTTAAATAGCGATGACTAATGTTCTTGTATCCTAAGTGGGTCCGAAAGTATTTGACTATGTACTTGTATCCTATGTGGGTCCTGTAGAGTAGCTGGTCTTGTATCCTTTGTGGGTCCAACAACTTAGATGGTCTTGTATCCTATGTGGGTCCGAGATATTAGATGAATCAGTAGCTACATCTGATCATCTCTATCGCCTTATGAAGTGTATATCTGTGTGAGCTGAGTCTTGATTCTCAAATATTATCATTGATGTGATTGTCTTGCTTTCCTGTGTGGACTGGATTGTGTTTTCCTGTGTGGACTGGGTTGTGCTTGGGCTTGAGAGTTGGAGCTGTTCTGCAACTGGTGACTTAGGTATATGTATGGGCATATAACTAACTAGTGATGTTGAAACTTCGTGATTGTATCTTTCCTTTTTTTATCCTTCGTGGATTCTGAGAGACCTTCGGGGGTCTCAGGGTCCCTACTGAGTATCGTATACTCACCCCTGCACAAGCTATGCCCGCACTACATTGTGTTGGATATAGACGACGGATCTCACTGATCGAGGTGGAGGCTTGTGGAGATGGATGGTATCCAGAGGTAGACTACTTGGCGGGACGTATACGGAGCAGACGGCCGAACCCGAGGAGATGAGGAGGCTATCTGTACCCACCCTTCAGGTGGGACTTCCAGAGGATGACTCAGTGTTGCTGTTTACTTACTGCTGTTGTACTTTCCCTTTCAGTTGTACTTTAATTTCAGTTGGGTTTGTATACGGGCCGATTTACTTTTTCAGAACTTATCTTGTACCCTTTTTTTCTTAGTGATTACTTCACTTGTGTACTCTGTTGTGTATCTTACTTCATAAAGGCAATGCCTTCCCTTCTTTTGGGATTTATGCCTTTGGTGCTAGTCACCAGCCCCCGACCTATGGAAGTCGGGCTTGGGGTAGTCATTTCTTGGGCCCCGGGATGGGTCGTGACACACTCCTAGCTATAGTGAAATCATAACCACACTGTTACAGTGAAATCGTAACCACACTGGTACAGTGAAATCGTAACGAGCATTTTCACTAAAATCATAGCCAGCTTTTACCCTAAAATCGTAACCAGAGTTCACTTTAAAATCGTAACCTAATTTTACCCTGAAATTGTAATAAACTTTTACACAGAAATCGTAACCATATTTTACTCTATAATCGTAACTAGATTTTACTTTGAAATCATAACACGCTTTTACATAGAAATCATTACCAGATTTTACACTGAAATCCTAACCAGATTTAACTCTGAAATCGTAACCAGCTTTCACATAGAAATCGTAACTCGATTTTACTCTGAAATCATAACCAGATTTAACTTTGTAATCATAACCAGCTTTCACACAGAAATCTTAACCATATTTTACTCTGAAATCATAACCATATTTAACTCTAAAATCGTAACCAGATTTCACACAGAAATCGTAACCAGATTTTACTCTGAAATCGTAACTATATTTAACTCTAAAATCATAACCAGCTTTCACACAAAAATTGTAACCAGAGTTTACTCTGAAATCGTAACTAGATTTTACTCTAAAATCATAACCAGCTTTTACATAGAAATCGTAACCATATTTTGCACAGAAATCATAAAAAGCTACTATTAAAACATGACCACTTCTTTTACTTCCACCATGAATCCAATTGTTTTGAAAAACAATCTGAATACAATTCTTTTTCTATTAGCATCAACTCTTTCACTCTCCCTTTCTTTAGTAAATCTTGCATCAGAAGTTCTCAATACAAATCATGATTTTTATGAAATACAAACCATCAAAGCATTGTCACAATTAACATTGGTCTGATTCTTTTCCAAAACAAACCCAAAATAATTGTTTCCACAAAACAAAGTGATGCGATTTTGTTTCTTCAAAACATACCTTGACAATAAAAGACAACACTTGAAACCATCATAACCTTATCATCACCTTGGTCCCAACACATTTAGCATAAATTATCTGAATAGGTATTAAAGAGAGTATATAATGAATTTATTTTTAGCTCAGGTCTTAATACTGAGGGTTCGAGGAGTTTCAGTTGGCTTCATATCATGGTTTGGTAATTTTTAAGGTTTTTTCTAGTAATTTGCAGTGATTAGGATAATAGAACAATAGTGAAAACCATATGGATATTTCAAATGGATTTTTATATGTATAAGATAGAATAATGAAATTTTGGTAAATTACATAATGTATAGTTTCCCTAGAAAAATATCTCTATCTGGATACTAATAAGTAGATGCAGTTGTGATAAATACGCACCTTGGGGTAATCACCCTTAAAAGTATTTTTTGATTATTGACTCGATCATTAAAATGATGTGTATTGAGTGGGAATATGATCATGTAACAACCAATAAATTATTGTAATAAATCATTTTAATGTATTTGTTTTGTTAATTAGTATGAGTTTTTAAATATATATTATTTATAAGAATATTAGGTAATTTTTCTCACAAAAGGAAAAAATGGTTATTTCAAACAAAATTGGATTTTCATGTATTATATGGTTTTGTTTAAATAATTTATTTCAAAACTATATATTTTTAATTTTAAAAAATGAACTCCATTTTTGAATTTAGATTGTGGAAATTATCCTAGGCTGAATTTTGGAGAGTTTTATGAAAAGATAGTTATTTTTCAATAAATACTGAAAAAGATTAATTATTATTGAAAAATATATTTTATAATAAAGTATTTATAAATTAAATTTATATTTTATATTATTCTTAAAATTTTATTAGTTCTATTTTATCCAATTATGGATCTTGAAGTGAATTTTATAATTTAATTTAGTATAAAATCATTTTATATTTGAAAACGCATTTTTCTGTAAAACTTCTTTTCATCGCCTTTTGTGGATTTAATTTTTTTAAATTTTTTTCCACTTCTAAATTTTGAATCATGAAAATTGTATAATTTATTTAATTAAAATATTAAAATTTGGTAAATATATTCCTTTTATTTTTTGATATTTTTAATATAAAATTTTGTAATTTTGTTATTATGGTAAAGGGTACATCAGACAATTAAGGTTAAAAATAAAATGATATGGATAAAATAATTACCCCAAAACCTGCCTTAATTTTATTTTATGAGTATATTTCTTTTATAATCATCCATTATTTTGTTATATGATATTTTTTACATTTGGATTTGATTATTAAATTTATAATATTTTATTTAAAGAAATGTCAAAAAATGTCACACAATTGTTTTTTAATTACTATAATATTATTAACATGGGGATTAAAATAAGATATGTTTGGTTATAAATATTCATTTTAAATATTAATTATTTAAATTAGTCATGTTATTCTACTTTTAATTTTACTAAATAAAAAATTATCTTAAATTCTTACACAATGCTGACATGATAATTATTCAACTAATGTAAAAATAAAATAAATGATATTAAAATTATAAGAAGTAGTACAGTTTCAAAAATTAATGATAATTTATTTTTATAAATATAAATTAAATATTAAGGATATATTTAAATATTTTATTTTAATTTAGTTTTTGATCAGGATGTTATAAAAGTTAAAGTATATGAATTGTTCTAAAATTTACATTATTGATATTTTATAAAAATAAAAATTTATTAATTGACATAAAATTCCTAATAATACAATATTTGTACAATTTATTATAATATGGTTTAAAATTTCATCCATATTCTATTTATGTTTCTTTTATACATTTTTTGTAACTATCTTAACCCTCGAGGATTAAAAAACCTTGTTATCACGATAAATGTGAAAAGGGTATACGTGGGGTTAAAACAAAAAAATATGGGTAAAAATTTGATTCAAACTTGATTTTTTTTTATTTTATTATAGTATTTACACTAATACCTTTATTATTTTTAAATATTATCTATTTAGATCCATTTTTAAATCCAAAATTAATTTATATAAAATTATTATTTTATGAAATTCCAAGAGTGGATCTCTATTCTCTTATTAAAGGGAACCTATTATTATCATTTCATCACATATAAAAAACCTTTTGGTTTATAAAATACCTAAATAAATAATTTTATTACAACCCTTAACACGTTCTTTAGAACTTAGTTTTAGTATGATACCATCCTTTGAGGTATTCAGGTGTAAAGTAAAGGAGGTTCTTCGAAGAAGATGTATAGTTCTTAATCGAGAGTCTTTATTTTATTTCTTCTTACATACCATTAAAATATTAATTAACCTTGACTATACAATAAAATATATGTCTAAAATATAAAAATATTTTATTTGATTAATATAATAACCTATATCCATCTTCAACCTACATCAAATGGTAATGGAATCCGTCATTCGTGTGTATGGTGGACTTCCACCTCACGAAGTAATGTAATTAGTTATCCATCACTGTCTATAATGGATGGTTATAATGATGGAATTAATGTTTATATATTATATTCAAGACATATTTGTCATTTTTAAATGATAATATAACTTTTAATCTTTTACATTTCTATTCACTGATGAATGATAATGTCATTTGTGCGTATGAGTGGACTACCACCTCCATGAATCGATGTGATTCATTTTTCAACATCACATCACATAAATGATATATATATATATAAGTATTTTAAAGAAAAAAATTCTATTTATGATATAATTATCATTCTACAAATATAAAACAATACTTACATTCTTTCTATAAATATAATTGAGAAATGGAAATGTTACTCATGCGTACATAAGACATAATATCCATGATTGTAACATAGTTGATTTATCATAATTTTTTTTATAATTGGTTATAAAATTATAATTTATATATAAAAATGATATTTATTTTATTATTATTATTCTAAATATTATGTGGTAATAAAATCATTGACCATAGTCATCTTACTGATCCCATTGTGAACATATACATCGAATATCATTAAAACATCTAACATGAACTTAAATGATTATGTAATTGTATATGACATGGTGATAAGTGAAATAAATGGAATAATATACATGAAAAAGGTTCTAAAATATGTAAATAGTAACCATAAGTTTATTATTCAGGAACGTAATGAATGTACATGATGATTCACACTGAAGGTAAGAGACTTTCTTTTAAAAATGTTTTTGAATGTTTCCATTCCAACTCTTTTTCTTCCATGTCCATATTTATTTAAAATTATTTTGTGGATATATTTATATTGAAATAAATGAATTATAAATGGGATTTTATCTCCCTTTCAAATATTTTTCAAAAGGAACATTTTTATGGGATGTTTTTACATTATTTACAAAAAGAAAAAAGTAATTTTCTATAATAACATATACGGTACCAATTCCATTTCCCACCACCAAAACCATTATTTAAAGTTTATATTAATTTACAAGATTTCATTTTTTCTATAATGAAAAATCCTATTTCTATTTTTTGGGTATTTTGGTATAAAAATTTATTTTTTAAATGAAAATTAAACTTTGATATCCCAAAGTTTTTTTATACTGATTTAAAATGGGTTTTCAATGATTTTATAATGAAAATTGAAAGAATAAAATTTTTATTCATTATTTGGTTCCTGGTAATTATATAATAGAAATGGGTGAGGTCGATACAACTTATACAATGATATTATCCCCATTATAGGTCATAGGTGAGCCATATATATCTTATACGAAGGGTGATCCCTATTATAGATTTTTAATGCATTCAGTAAAAAGATAGAGTTGATGGATTAGGTTTCTCTTAAGAGATTATTAGAATATACAACTATTTTTTTTCCAAATATAACCATGATGGTTATTTCAAGTGTAACTATTATGGTTAATAAAATTATCCAACTTTAAATATGATGGTTTCTCCAAGTATAACTATAATGATTATTCTATGTGTAACTATGAGGGTTACTCGATATATAAGAGTCATGTGGAAATGGTTACCTATGTTTCCTATAAGTTTTATATGTTCTATCTATATGTTTCAAATGTTTTATTGAAAAATGTGCATGTTATTTTCATATGAAATTTTTTTCCTTCATCCACTCAAATAATATTGAGATAAAGTTAAAAGATTCATGCATTTTCATGTTATTTACTAGGCTAACAAAATTATTTGTTTTTATATCCCTTATAGAGATTTATGTAATCATTACATGTTTTAAATTTTTTTACCATTATTTAAGGATGGGTAAGGGAAAGGAATATGTCATGTTTAAATTAATGATGATTTTTCGTGAAAATAAATTGTATTTTATTTTAATAGTTTTATATTTTGGGAAAATTAGATAAATAATAGATGTTTCCAGTTTTTAATATACAATATTTTTTTTGTAAATTTTATAACCCAAATCCCTAAATCACTAAATCTAAAATATCTTTGGTAAATTAAGAAAGTGAATTCTAGTTTAAAGGCATTATAATATTTAATGTTTTAGGTCATGTATATATATTTGTTATCATAAAAAAGGAATAAATATCATTAGTAGTTAGGATACTATAAATAGAATACCACTAAAATATTTTAATTCATTTTTAAGTTGAAATTATATATTATTTAAATATTTCCATGTTTCATAATCTTAACTATGGTTTTTTAGAATAATTTTTCATAGAGGAAACATGGAAGTTATAGTAGGAAAAAACCCATAGAAAAATATCATACTAAATCAGTAACCCAAAATGGTTAGAATTGGAAATGATTAGTTTATTTCTATGATTGATCAATTTATGAAATATCTAAATTGTGGTGGTATCCCTAATAGAGAGAAACTAGATAAAACAAAAGGAAATATATTAATAATGGAATATTTTATGAGGCAACACCCACCATGAATTCAATGGATCTTCTAACCCAGTTGAAGATAAGGGGTGTATTAAAGCCCTAAAAAAGATATTTAATATCATGGGTTGTCCGAATCAATAAAAAAAACTTTTTCTATTTATCAACTTATTGGAGAATATGATTGATGGTGGTATTTGGTATAAGAATACCAAGAGAGAGATGATATTGATTCTGTGGAATGGAAAACATTTACAAATCTTATTCTTGAAAAATATTTACCTATTATTATTATATATATGATGGATATTATTTGGGAATTTGAGGTAATAAAATGAAGATTTTATAGCCACATATGAAGAAAACATCACAATATTTGATAGGTATGTTCTAGAGTTTACTCTTTATTGAAAGAATATTAATGAATACATTTGAACACATGAGAATTTAGAATCTATGAAAAAGTTTTTTGTTATAATGAGAAAGTTTAGATGGATTTTGCCAAAAATTATGTGCCTTAAAATTCCATGAGTAAGAAATGGTCATGGTGGTAGGAAACAGAGAGTCAAAAAACTAATAAGTCTAGTGGTAAGCCCCCATTATGTTCAAAGTGTGGTAAGACATTTCAAGAAATTTTTGACTAGTTATGGAAGGTGTTATCGATATGGTAAGATGGGGCATATGTCTTGTGACTAAAATGAAAAATATATTTTTAGTTGTAAGGAAAATTTTGATATACTAGAAGTAAATTGTTTCAAATGTATTGAGATGGGTCATTATGCATATAATTGTTCAATAAAGAACATGAATAATGAGAAGAATCAATATTATAAGCAAACATGTGTTGGGAAATCTTTTTCCACTTCTTATACAAATGTTTATCCATAAAAAAGTGGTAACATATATATATTTATTGTTTTTTAGATTATGTTAATGTATTATTTGATTGTATTTTAACACATTCTTTCATATGTGAGTAATTTTCCAGTAAATTGGAAATTTTATCTAAGGAAATGAAACAATAACTCATCATAAAAACACAGGGGGGAAATATTAGGTCCAAAAGATGTTATAAAAATATTCTTCTTATAATTTTTTAAGGACTTTAACTTCAATCCTTATTTTCTTTCCCCTAGTAGAGTTTTATATCATTAAGTGTTTGTATTGGATCCCTATTTACCATGCTAAATTAGATTATAGTTCTAAGGAAGTTGTTTTTTCAAAAAGATTTTCATTTTTTATACAAGAATGAATCCATACCTATGATTATATATTAATAATATAAGAAAACATTAAAAGATGTAAAGGAAAATTATCTTGAACATATTTTTGAAAATCAGTGAACTATTCATATTAATTACATGTTGGTAGTAATAGAATACCGGTGTGTTTTTTATGATGAGTTTATCAATGTCATATCAAGGAAGTTGAATTTATTGTTGAATAAGTTCTTGATATTAATACAATTTCAAAACCCCCTTATAGAATGGCTCAATTAGAACTTTTTTATTTGAAAAGATAGTTGCATGAGTTTCTTGATAAATGTTTTAATAAAAATTGAACTTCACTATGGGGTGATCCTATTTTGTTTTTTAAGAAGAAATATGGTTTCATGATGATTTTTAATGATTATTTGATCTTTGAATAACATCATTGTTAAGAAAAAATACCCTTCACCTCATATTGATGATTTCTTTGACCAGATCTAGGGAGGTTGGTAGTTTTAAAATATTGACCTAAGGTTTGGGCACCATCTTCTAAATGTGAAGAAGTATGGAATTCTGAAAAAAACATTTTAAATTTGATATAGCCATTATGAGTTTGTAGTTATTCCATTTGATTAATATAATTAACTAACTATATTTAAGAATATTAATAATAGAGTATTCCTTGAATATTTAGTTATGTTTATGGTTGTTTTTATTGATGATATCTTTATTTATTTAAAAATTTACAAGGATTATGAAAACCATCTATGAATTATTATAAAAATTATAAATTAAAATAAAATATATTAAAAATTCATATAATTTGATTTTTGGTTACAACATATGCCATTACTTGTGAACATCATAAATAAAGATGGAATAAATGTCGATCCTACTAAAAATAATGTGGTTTATGAATGTCCAAAACCTATAAATAATTTTTAGATTTGTATTTTTCATGGGTTAGTAGGATATTAATAATGGTTGTTTGAAAAGTTTTCTTGATTTTTGGCCCACTAATTAAGATGACTTGAAAAAGTAAAATTCATCCGGACAAACGAATCTGATGATTGTTTTTGGAAATTGAAAAAATATTGGTGAATGATCTAATTTTGTACATATCCTATTGAAATAGTGAATTTTTTATATACAGTTGTGCTTCTTTGAAGTGACGTGGTTATGTCATGATGTATAATGATCTGTTAATTGCTAATGTTTTACATCAACTAAACATTTATGAGTAAAATTAGCCTACATAAGATCCGTATTTAGCTTCTATGATTTTTTTGATTTAAAAAGTTTGAGGAAAAATTTATATAGATCCAAGTGTGAACTATATACTGATCATGGGACATAGGATATGGGTGTAATTTATAAATTATTATAACTTCATGATTTATTATCATCTAGAAAAATAAAAAAAATTTGTAGATGCTTTGAGTCAAAAAAATTAATCCTATATTAACCACATTTCATTTTGAACATATACCTTTGGTTAATGTTTGGTAATATTTTTCCTAGAAGTTGTGGATATAGGAAATTAATCTTTATTTTGTTTCAAGTTTTATAATAGTTGTCTCTATCCCAATGATTTAAGAAACCTGAGAAGGAAGACCAAGAGTTACAAAAATATAGAATTGTTTTTAATGGGAAAGATTCCTAAATTTAACATTGAAAAAGAATAAGTTTTGAGTTTTAGAAAGATATTTTGGGTTCCTTATATTTCCCATTTAAAGTGAAAAATATTTAAATAATCTCATAGATAACCATTTTCCATTCATCATGGAAGTAATAAGATGTATAAATTTCATTAGTAATTTTACTGATGGGATGGAATGAAAAGAGATATTGCTGACGTTATCATGAAATGTATTACTAATCAATAAGTTAAAGAAAAATAGAAATTTCTAAAGAGGATTATTTATCCTTTGGAAGTTCAATAGTAGAAATGGTAAATTATATCTATGGATTTAATGGTGGGATATCCAAAGAAATATTGAGGTATTAATGTGATTTGGTTTATTGTTGATCAATTATCTAAATATTTACATTCACTACCCATTAAAGATTCTATGTATTTGGATCAATTTTATAAATTGTATATCATGAATATGTTCAGGATAAATGGAATTACTCTCTCTATTATACCTCTTCATGATCCCAAGTTCACATCTATAATTTAGAATGGTCTCCAAAAGTCATTGGATACTGAATTAAATTTTAGTATAACTTTTGATCATCAACCTGATAGATAGTCCGATTGAATGATTTAGATCTTTTAATACATTATTCATTCATGGTAAATGGATTAGAAGAGAGGTTGGGATAAATATCTTTCATTATTTGAGTTTTTTTATAATAATATTTTTCACTCCAGTATATAGATAGAACCTTTTAAGGAATTATTCTGAATGTGGTGTCTGACACCAGTATTTTGGGTTGAAGTGTGAGAGAGGAAGTTGTTAGAAAATAGTTTCTAGAGGAAATGTCTGAAAAGGTGAATTTGATTTAGTAACATATGAATATAGATTAGTTTATGAATAAAAATAATGTGGATAACTAAATAAAGGATCATTTTTTTGAGGTAGATGATCATGTTTTTTGAAATTATATCTATGGAAAAGTGTTATACATTTTGGTAAAAAAGGGAAGTTAAGTCCACAGTTCATTAAACCATATGAAATTTGGGAGAAATTTGGATCATTTTCCTACTGAGTGGAATTTCCTATGAGTTTATCCCTAGTATGTAATTTATTTCATGTTTGAATGTTACGAAAATACTTGTAAAATTCATCTCATGTTTTGAGCCTAGACGTAGTTAATTTAAAATATATCCTTTTTACGAGGAACATCCTTCTAAAATTCATGTCCATAGAGAGGATGTTTTTTGGAATAATGAAATTAACCAAGTTATGATTTTTTAGAAAAACCATATGATTGAATAAGAAACATGGGAATATAAAATACCATGAGGGAAAGATATCCCCACTAGTTTAATAAGTAAATAAAATTGCGAGGATACAATTTCCAAAAGGGGGAAGAATGTATCAACCTAGGTATTTCTATAATAAACCATTTTTGTTTCTTTTTTAATATTCAACTATTATATTTTATAATTTTATATTCATTATACGAATATTAAGTAAATTTTTTTGTCAAAAAGAAATATGCATTATTTCTAACCAGATTGGATTTTCATGCATTATATGGTTTTTTATAAAATATTTATTTCAAAATTATTGAATTTTAATTTAACAAATTAATCTTTATTTTTTAATTTATAATTTAAAAATTATCATGGGATGAATTGTTGATAATTTTCTGAAAGGATCGCCTTTTAAGTAAATAGTGAAAAATATTGATTATTATCAAAAGCTATATTTTATATTAAAGTAGTTATAACGTAAAATAATTATTTAGATAAGTTTTAAAATATTCATAGTTCATTTTTATCAAATTATGTTTTTTTAAATGAATTTTATACTTGAATTTAGTATAATGACATTTTATTCTTGAAAAGGGATTGTAAAAAAAAAGTTTTTAATCATGTTTTATTGATTTATTTTTAAATTAATTTCATCTGCTTATGTGTTTTGAATATTGAAAAGTTAGTTCCATATTTGGAATATTAAATTTAAAATTTTATAAATAGGTCCCATTTATTTATGGATATCATGAGTAGTAACTTTAGTGATTTTGTTACCACGATATAGGATAAATTTGGTAAATATGGTTAAAAATGAAATGATAAGGACAATAAAATATCACTAACTCTTAACCTTTTTTATTGGATAAATACATTCCATCCATAATCATCCCTAATTTAGTTTTATGACATTTTTTATATTTTAATGTGATTATGACCTTTATAATATTTTATGTAAAGAAAAGTAAAAAATCTCATACATTTGTTTTTAATAAATATAATATTTATAACATAAGGAAAATAGAATAAATATTAAGTTAAAAGTATTTATATGAAACATAAATAATTTATTTTCATCATGATATTTTATTCTTAATTTTGTAGGGTAGAAATACTTTCCCCAAATTCTTACACAATGCTAATACAATAATTATTAATTAAAACAAAAAATAATAAAAATAATAATAAAAATATTAAAATGAGTATAATTTGAAAGAATTAATGTGTACCATGAATTTTATAGAAAATAATAACATGTTAGGGAGTTATTAAAATACTTTAATCAAATTTCATTTGTTGTATTGATGTTATAAAAGTTAGAGTAAATGAATAGTTCTAAAATTGACATTATTAATATTTTATGAAAATATTATTTTATTAAATGATATAAAATAACTAAAACTACCATATTTAATCAAGTGATTAGGATATATTTTAAAATATAAACCATGTTAATTTTATGGGAATTTTTTACTTTTATGATAACTATCATGACCCTTAAGAAGTAAAAAACCTTATTATCATGGTAATTGTGAAATAGGGTAAGAAGGTGTTAAAACAAAAAGATAAGTTATAAACTATGGTCCCAAAATTTTCAAATTTTATCATATAAGAATATTTATATTATTACTCATGTTATATTCTAATATTACCAATTTGGTTTCATTTTTACAACAAAAGTTATTTATATTATATTAATATTTTAAGAAATTCCAAGAGTGCTCCTCCCCTATTTTATAAAAGGGAGCCTCTTATTATAATTTATTCCCACATAAAAACCATTTTGATCAGACAATACCTACCAAAATAACTTATATACATACCACCCCAAATTCTTGATGCCTTATTTTCGGAATAATAACAACCTTATAGGTCTTAAGGTGTAAATAAGAGTAGGTTTTCTTAAGAAGAGGAGTAGTTATTAACTGGGAGTTTTTGTTTTACTTCTTCCATATCATTCAAGTATTTATTAAACATGAATATATAATAAAGTATTCATATAAAATATACTAAGTTGTTATTATTTTAAGGTAATTACCTATATACATCTCTAAAATATGTAAAATGGTAAAGGAATACATTATTGGGAAATAAAGTTTAATGGTTTCAAGGATCAGGTTGGTTCATAAGAAGAAGTTCAAGGGCCATACTCTTTTCTGAATTCTAATCATGAGAAAGATCATTATATTTTGGATGATGAAACTTAAAATAAATTCTTAGTTGAAAATGTTTTATAGATACATTCCATAGGTCCTTATATCCATTAGAGGAAGAAGGGGCATAAGGGAGCTCATGACTCATGGAGTCATGCTATGATTAAGCGAAAAAAAACCAAATGGACTAAATATTATTCCTACTTGTCTAAAAAAATGGAGACTATGTAAGCTAAAAACCATATTTAAAGTGAAAATGATGGGGTAGACTCATGATTAGCACATCAATCCTCACGAGGTTAATCACTTGGTAGAGGGTGAGGTTTCTAAGGACCAAGAGCAGACAAAAGTATCCAATAACTTTGTGTCATAAGAAGTAGGGCCTCAAAATAACTATAAATAAAGTATAAATCTATAGAAGTAGAAAAATAAAATTTCATAGAGATCATTATCTACTTAAAAGAAGATATTCTCAAAGGTTCTTTTCATATAAATGCTACAAAGGAGGAGGCTAACCGCATCTATGAAAGAATAATCACTATTGAAATCAATGAGTATCGAAGGGTATGGATCAACAAACAAAACTGAATAAAAGAATGATTATTCAATGATAATAATATTAATATGGAGGAATATATACATAATTTGGATAAGTTTTCCCAACATTTTGAAGAAATCATCAAGGTATACTCATGTGCCAATGTAATAGACTTACAATGATGATTATATAAAGTGACTGATTCAAACAATCCAAGCCTTTTGTTTAATGATTTTTTATTTATTTCGGTGTTTAATGACTCTCTATGATGATCTTTTTTGGTTTACCACTTTTTCTATAAAATTTATTTTGAAATAAAAATTTAATTTTCAGGTCAGGAATGGAATCCATCATTTGTGTGTAAGCAGAATACCGTCTCAGAAACCGATGTATTTTGTTTTGCATCACCATATCTCATGAATTGTTGTAACAATGAAATTAAAGTCTATATATGATATTCATAAAATATTTATCATTATTAAAATATAATATATCATTTAATTTTTTAACATTACATTCATTGAATAAAGATAATGTCATTCATACGTACGTGTGGACTTCCTCCTCCATAAGGTGATGATATTCATTTTTTATCACCACATCACATGGATTATATATACAAATAAGTATTTATAAATAAAAAATGGTATTTATCATATAATGATCATTATTGAGAAAATGAATCATACTTACCTTCTTCCGTGACAATCATTGAGAAATGGAAATGTTACTCATGCATACATACGACCTAGAATCACTATAATTGTAACATAGTTCATTTTTCATAACCATATTTTATGATTGGTTAAAAAATATAATTGATATATGAAAAATTTATTTTTTTCATGATTATAATTCTAGATATGGTGGGGGAAATGACCTCTTTGACCATAGTTAACCTACTGAATTTATTTTGGACATATGGCCCGGATATCATAAAAAAAATCTAAGAGAAAGTTAAATTATTACATAATTCTATATGAAATGGTAATAAGTGAAATAAATGGAACAAAAAAAATATTTTTTTTTCTAATCAAGTAAATAATTAACTTACATTTATTATTTAGGATGATAAGTAATATACATTTTGAGTCAGTCTCAAGGTAGGGGATTTTCTTTTAAATATCCATTTTCAAAGTTTCCCTTCTAACTCTTTTTTTCCTTGATCATATTTTTTAAAATTATTTTAAGTATGTACTTATAAGGAAATAAATTAATTATAAATGGAATTTTATATATATTTCAATTTTTTATCATAAGTAATTTTTTGTAGATTTTTTTATTTTCTTTACAAAAGACAAAAAAGAATACTCTATTTTAACAAATATACTATTGACAGCTTCCCCCCCCCACCGTAACCATTATTTGGAATCGGAATTCCATTTTATGCCTTCATGTTTTCTTCAAATAAAAAACCTCTTTTTATTTTTTTTGTATTTTATATTTTAAAATTATTTTTAAAATAAAAGGATATTTTGATATACAATTTTTTCCATATGTTTTTAAAAGATTTTTTAAAAGGATTTATGAATAAAAGTTCCCAAAAAAAATAATTTATTCGTGATTTAGTACTTGATAATTATATATGAGAAACTGGTGAGCTCAACACAGCTTATATTATGGGTAATCCCTATTATATCCCATGGGTGAGCCCGATATAGCTTATATAAAGGTTGTTCCTAATTATATCTCTCTCATGCATTGGGTAAAAGGATGAAGTTATCCAATTTGGTTTCTACTGAGAGATTATAGAACTATATTGAGATGGTTATTCCAATTATAACCATGATGGTTATTTCATGTGTAACTGTGACAATTTCTCCAAGTATTCAATTATAATTGTGATGATTAATCCAAGTATAACCATGATGGTTATTCATGTGAAACAATAAGGTTTAGTCCATATATACAAGTGATATAAAAATTATTCCCCAAGTTTTCTACATGTTTTATCTGTGCATGATATGGGTTTTAAACATTTTATTTGAGAAAAATGTTTGTGAGATTTCCATGTGGAAATTATTTCTTGAATCAACTAAAATAATATTTATATAAAGGTAAATGTTTAATTGGTTTTAATTTTTTCATTGGAATAATATATTTCTTTAATTTTATGTCCCTTATAGATATTTTTGTGATCATCACACATTTTGAAATGTTTTTCATAGGGTTTAAGGATGGGTAAGGGAAATAAATATTTCAATATGAAATTCATGAATATTTTTAATGAAAATAAACAGTGTTTTATTTTTAATTATTTATATTGTGGGAAATATTGATACCAAATAGAAGTGTTCACCTTTTAATATAAGATACTGTTATGCAAAAGTTATGTCCTAATGCTCCAAAACTCTAAACATAAAAAATATTTTGGAATATCAGTAATTGAATTCTAGTTTAGAGTCACTATAATATGTAATGTTTAAGGTTAATCCTTATAGATTACACACCTAGCTAGACACTCTTGGGGGACATACAATGGTGGATCATATTTTCATTATGAACTTATATAGAAAATTTATGTCCAATTTACATTGAGGGTATGGGTTATGAATTATGAGATAATGTAATGTCCCAGATTTTTTATTTATTGTTTTAAATTATATAGAATTATATCGAGACCATGTGTTTTAAAAGCACTTGATTCCGAGACCCGATGAGCTGGGAATATAATTTTGAACTTTTTTTAAGTTCATTTATGTAAAAGTGCAAGTGTTATTTTCTAAATTTTAAACTAGTACTTGGATCAAAAATATGAGGGCACCATTGAACTCAGAATGGTGAGATTCACCTAGAATGAACCTAACCTCGACCGACATGGGTGAAGGGAAAAAGTTATTTTTCAGACTTTTTAGAAAATAATATAATAACTTAAAAAGTTCTTTTATTTTCTTTTCTCACCATTGATTAGTGGATATCCATCACTACGGTGCTGAAATGATGTGGCGACGATACCCTTTAATGATACTTCTTAATGGAAGAAAAACAGACATGTTGTTTCATTAATAAAACAAAGTAACAATGTGTCGATGCAGTGTAACAGAAATGATGCGACACATTTCTGTATTAACGAGATAACATGTTGGGGAAATCAAACATGGAATTTCCTCTGATGAACCTATGTTGAAAACCTTCTCTAATGACGAATGATGAATGCTGGAGAATCGCCAGCGACTTCGACGAACCTCAAAGAACGAAACCGGAAAGTGACGAATGCTGATGACTTCGAATGAAACTTGAATCTTTACGAGGGTATCACTTCAATGAAGTCCACCTTTTAAGAAGGGGATTTTTTGTTTTAAGTTTCCTGATTCTTCATTATAAAATGACGAATGCGTATCAACCCACAAACATGTTGATATGGGTATCCCTCATTCTTTCAAGAGAGTGTTTTTCTTGGGTTTCCAATACCAGGGTTAATTATTTATTGATTGTAACTCAATCCAAAACCTTCCCATGTTTATAAACCTCTAACGTGGAGGGCGTGGGATGACTCGAACAAGGCTTGATCTCCTCTGCCTTGTGTGTTTTGTGCATTCTTCATGACCACATCTTCGAAGTGGTGGAAGGGAGGATTCAAGGACATCGTAGGGAAGATATTATACCCCGGAGGCCGTAGGAACAAACATCGCGAATAATGAACCACCAGAGAAGACCCGGTGTTCCACAAGAGAATCCACCAGTACGCTGGGAGGAGCGTCATGACCGTCTTGGGTCATGGTGGTTTGGAAAGTGCGTCTGACCTTCATATCAGTGGTTGGTAGTGGGCGGACGTGACCACCCAGACCCATTGGTGCACCACAGACATGGTAAAGGCCACAGTCGATTGACTGCAGTGGAGGAGGTGGCCTCGTGGACAACCCGTAGGTAAGGGGGAGACGAACACATCTTCCAGCCGTGTCCTGACTGGGCGGAACAAGTCTGGACCCTCCCTAGCAGGTCAAACACACCCTAGTGGGCCAGACCCGCCCCGTCAGTACGGAACCGCCCCATCAGGCCAGACCCATGGCCCAATGGGCCCATGTAAAATTGGTTAGACCTAGTCTAGACCATATTCAGGTCAAGTCAGCAGACCCAGGTTAGGTCAGTTCAACCGTGTCGGACCGAACCTGAACCCAACTGGCCCCTTTTTGAAAAATGCAAATTTTTTTAAACTGGTTTACCGATTGATGATCCGTTTGCGGCATTGTAACCCTTGTGATGATGAGGATCTTTTGGAATACTCTATAGAGGCTTTTGTGGAAGTAAAAATGTGAGTAATGAATTGAGGAGCAGTTCTACCGTAATCAAGAGCACAATGTGCAGAAACCCTTCGATTGGATGAGATTTGAATACTTCAAACAAGAGAGCCAGTGTGGATTAGCTACGATGGCCCAATGAAAAGAAGCATCTATGTGACCCAATAGGCCCCTGATGGGGAGCGACTCTATGTGACCCGAAATACCCAAAATACTTGACAAGAGGAGTACCTCACTATGACCAAGGTGGGAAGTGTCTTCTGTGTGACCCAGCATGCCCATGGTGGGGAGGAACTTCTATGTGACCCAGCATACCCATGGTACTCATCAGAGATGAGTACCATATAAGTTCAAGGTTAGTGGCAAGTGGTTTCTCTGTGACCCAACAATCCCATTGTACTCATTGAGGAGGAGTTCCCCAGCATCCCAAGCTATTCGATGACATGACTGATGGTCCTACATTCATACTCTAAAATATACCTGGTGTGAGATTTCTTGCTTCGTGTTTTTCTTTTTGTATTGATTTTTGGTCTTTCCTTTATGTTTTGGGGTCTCTATTGAGTATATTATTACTCACCCCTATAATGGCTTCACTCGAACATGTTGTGTCTAGTGCAGATGACCGCTACCTTGACAGAGGACACGGTGGCCCAGGACCTGGTGGTTCCTAGTGAGACCAGACATGCATGATGTACTTAGACGACTTCTAGTAGCTACTCTACACTTACCCATTAGGAGGGGTTTTTAGCAGTAAACTTTCACAGATTCTTTATACTTTCATGTTTTCAATTCGACTTTTTTTGGGTTTGTATTCTAGACCATTTGAACTACAGTTTGTAATTTTAATCAGTGGTTGTTTAGTAGAATGCATGTTTACTTTTCCATCATTTGGATGTGGTTGTGTGTGCATGTGTATAGGTACTCAGGAAAATGCATGCCACTTATAGGTTGACACCTTCAACACTAGTCTCCAAACCCTAGCCTCTGGGAGGTGGGCTTAGGGTATGTCACAACTTGGGCCCCAGAGGATGGGTCATGACAAAGTGGTATCAGAGGTGGTCGGTTCTACCTCAAAGTCCAGGAGTCTGTTGTTTCAAATTTATACAATAATGTTAAATGATTCGAGTTCAACTTTCTGATTTCGGGAGTCCAGTGTTGGAGTAGTGGTAGATGTATCCATACACCATGACTTTGAATTATAATTTTTGAATCTATACATAAACACACTGGTTGTATGCATCATACAGAAATTTAGTGTTTCCTTATGTTATTCTTGAATAAGAGTCATCCCACCAGGTATAATCTATCAACCGTGGTACATATTGATCTGTATCAGGATGTCTCCACATAGACATCCATCTAGGATTCCGATATGTGGTTGTGAGGATAGCCCACCTAACTATGAGGTGTCAGTTCAGAAAACAATGCTAGAGATCGACCCTCCGGGTGGTGCACCGGTGTTACCACCACCTGTTGATCAAAAGTTACTACTAGCATTACTGGTACAGGGAGGTCATAGGATTAGTGCCTTTCATGAGTTCTAGAGATAGAGACCTCCCAGGTTTAGAGGAGAGATAGATCCTCAGGCTACTGAGGATTCCTCTTGATTGGATGGAAATCCTATCTATGAGTATTCTTTAGGGCTTGATAGGGAGATGGTGGAGTTTGACGATTCAGAATCTTGATGAGGCAACCCTATCGTGGGATAACTTCATGTGGATTTTCTGGTAGGAGTTCTTCCTCGTGACCTTTTTCTCAGTGCGCATACAAGAGATGCTTCACCTATAGTAGGGAAGCATGTTAGTGGCTAAGTACTTTGTGAGGTTTACAACCCTCTCTGTATACTCCACAAACATAGTGAGAGACCCTTTCTTCAGGGCCTAAACATTTGAGCAGGGACACATACGGTATATCAGGGCATCTATGGTGTCTCTCAACATCCCCACTTAGACTAGAGTGATAAAGGGAGCCCTTATTGTGAAGATCTTCCTAGAAGAGAAGAAACCAACCATCGGAGCCACCAACAGACATTAGGTGGTAGAGTCTTCAATAGTGGTCAGTAGGCAGTAGACGTGGGGGAACCAAGTGGGTCAGATATTTTAGGGGTTGACCCAAGGACTTGGGGTTGGCAGTTTGGGGTTCCTAAAGAAGACTGAGTCAGTAAGGAACCAGATTGTTCTTCTCGTGCGGTGGGAGGGATACATGGCTCCTGACTTCCTGAACTTCCATAAAGAAAATCATAAGATGGTAGAGGGACCTCCAAGGTAGAGGTGGTGGTTTGAGCGAGGAGGTACACAGGCAAACAACGTGGTAGGGGAGCAGCCCAAGTGACAGGCAGTGGACGATGGTTCGAGGTGCTACCACCACCACCCCCAGGTGGTCAACCACAATCTCAGGGAGATGGAAGATAGGGGTGAGTCCAACTCCAGGCGATGGAGTCCTATAACCATGGAACACTAGATATGATTAGAGGTACAATCTATGTCTTCTCCACCTTAGCTGTAATTATTATAGACACATGTTCCAGTCACTTTTTCCTTGATATGGACCTCATTCGGGGCATATAGATTTCGGTGGAATTGTTGGTTCGATCCTTATGATTAGATATTCTTACATGAGGGGATTTGATGATTACACACTGGTGCTGGTATTCTGAGCTTACTCTTGGAGGTGATATCTTCAGCTGGAATCTCATAGAAGCGGCGTTAAAGCCTTACAATGTCATCTTGGGTATGGACTGGTTATGTACAGTCTATGCCTAGATCAAATATTTTTCACACAAAGTATTGTGTGTACATGAGGATGGGACCAGGTTTTCTTTCACTGTAGAGAAGGGAAATTTTTCAATAGAGGAAGGACTTTCTCAGAGGAGAGTACAACCAATCACTCACCATTTGGCCAGCCTCACCCTTGGTGCGGTGGAAGATAGGATTCCAAGATTTCTTGTATTGGTGTACTAGTATGAGGATGTCTTTTGTAAGGATGTTTTGGGACTATTTCCTCACAGGGAGGTAGACTTCGACATCAACCTATACCCTGGGACGACACTGGTATTCACACCAAAATATCAGATAGATCCTGCAGAGTTTTGTGAATTTAGGGTACAGTTGGAATACATGTAGGAAAAGGGATCTCTGAGGCCCATCATTTCACCATGGGTAGCCCTAGTGTTGTTTTCCAAGAAGGAATATGAGAGCTTGAGTCTATGCATATAATTCTGGTGCATGAACCAAGTGATCGTGAATTACAAGTATCCACTTCCAAGGATTGATGACCTCTTCAATCAACTGATGAGAGCGAGGTGGTTCTCAAAGATTGACCTAAGATCAAGCTATCATTAGCTTCAGGTACGGGATGAGGATGTACTGAAGATATCCTTTATATGTTGGTATGCCCACTATGTGTTTTTGGTGATGCCTTTCGGCATGACCAATGCCTCAATAGTTTTTATGGGGATCCTGAATTGGATCTTCTAGCCTTACCTTGATCGTTTCGTGGTGGTCTTCATTAATAAAATATTGGTGTACTTGGTATCAGAAGAGGAGCACGCTACACACTTGTGGATAGTCTTGGATACACTTTGAGAGCACTAGCTTTATGGTAAGCTCTCAAAGTGCCAGTTATGTATTATAGAGGTCAAATTTCCAAGACACGTCATCTCAGAGGTTGGAGTTGAAGTGGATCTTGCAAAGATAGAGGCAATGCTTTCTTGGGAACCACTTAAGAGTTTGACTGAGGTGAAGAGTTTCATGGGGTTTCTTAGATACTACTAGAGGTTCGTGCCTAACTTTTCCAAAGTATAAGAACCTTTATCAGCCTTGACATGGAAGGGAAAACCCTTCTTGTGGATAGAGATGTGCCAGCAGAGTTTCCAGGACCTGAGGAGGAGACAGACGATTGACCCTATCTTGAGACTACCAGAAGAGGGTGTTGGGTATTTAGTCTTATACGATATATCAGAGACATAAATGGGTTTTTCCTTGATGCAGGAGCGATCTATGATCGCTTGGATCATAGTATTTGAGGAAACATAAGACAAACTATGCGACCCATGATCTAGAGTTATCCTATGTGGTCTTTGGCTTGAATATGTGGTGGAACTACTTGATTGGTGAGCGGTTTACCATCTACTTTGACCACAAGAGTCTCAGGTATATCTTCTCACAGAAGGACCTGAAATTGAGACAACAGTGATGGCTGGAGTTCCTCCTAGACTATGACTTTGTGATAGTATATACTCATGGGAATGGGAATGTGGTGGCTGATGTGATCAACCAGAGGTATGGTCTACAACTGCTTAGTGAAGCAACAAAGCATTTAGCCGTGATGCAGATATCCTTCTTGGATGATGATGGAGTAGATTACCTTTCGTCGATGGCTGTCACTCCTCAACTATTACGGTGAGTCAGGGAGGAAAACTTGTGAATGTTGACTGCGAGTACCGACATGCTTAGTTATCCTCAGGACATGATCCTGATGTATTTTTGATAGGTGGGGAGCACATAATCCTTTTTAGAGGACACATTGTAGTGCCAATGACATTGTGGGAGTAGGTATTGATGGAGTTCCATACATCCCCTTTGAATACACCTCCTGCTAGGGAAAATATGTACCAGGACCACCGACATAAGTACTGGTGGCCAGGGATGAAGAAAAGAGTGGAAGAGTTTGTTTCATGATGCCTCACTTGTCAACAAGTGAAGGCTGAACATCAGGTTCTAGTAGTCTTGAAACAACCACTTGAGGTACTGGAGTGGAAGTTGGATGGTATCTAGATAGAATTCATGATGGGATTACCATGCACATCTAGGGGCCATGATTCTATTTGGGTGATCGTTGACCGACTCACCAATTTGGCTCACTTTCTACCCACTTGGGAGCAGGGATCAGTAGAGGTATTGGGATGCCTCTACGTCTAGGAGATAGTGTAGCTATACGGGGATCATTCGATGATCATCTCATATCATGATTATCTCTTTGAATCTTAGTTGTGGAAGGGATTTCAGGATTCATTTAGGACCCAACTCTTCTTGAGCACAAACTTTCACCCTAAGACAGATGGCCAGACAGAGAGAACCATACAGAACTTAGAGGATATGATTCATGCTTGCGTCCTTGATTTGGGTCACAGTTGGGAGGACCACTTTCCACTAGTGGAGTTTGCATACAAAAACATCTATCACTCCACCATTGGAATTCCACTGTTTGAGGACTTGTATGGGAAGCCATGAAAATTACCTCTATGTTGGACAGACCCAGGGGAGTCAGCACTCATGGGTCCAAAGTGGGTACGAGATACCACTGAGAAGGTTCATATCATCCAAGAGCTGATGAATAGTACACAGAGCAGACATAAATCATATACTGAAAGAATACATGGACCCTTGGAGTTTGAAGAGGGAGACCATGTATTCCTTTTGGTATCACCCCGATGGGGATTGCAGAGATTTGGCTAGGGCAACAAGTTATCTCTATGGTTCATCGGACATTTCCATATTCTAAGTAGAGTTGGTGAGGTGGAGTAATTCCTAGATCTTCCCCCATAGATGCACTAGGTTCATGATGTTTTTCACATGTCACAGTTGAGGAGGTATGTTCATGATCCATTGCATGTCATTGACTGGGGTGAGTTAGACATTGACGATGGGGCGATGTTTTTAGAGTTTCCAGTGGAGATAGAGGATCGATAGGAGCAGGTCCTTCATTGATAGTTGATTCCTCTGGTTCAAGTTTGGTGGAAGCACGATAATCTCCAGGAGAGTACATGGGAGAGGGAGGATCAGATTCATACTCAGTACACCCACCTTTTTATTTATCCATGTTTTGGCTTATGAGATCATTAAGGCCAAAAAGGGTGGATTAATGTAATGTCCTAGATTTTCTATGTATATTTTTTAAAATTATATGGAATTATTTTGAGACCAGATGCTTTGACGACACTTGATTCTGAGGCCCAGAATAGAATTTTGAAATTTTTTAAGGTCATTTAAGTAAATGTGCTAGTGGTATTTTTTAACTTTTAAACTGGGACTCAGATAAAAAATCCTAGGGCACTATTGAACTTAGAACGACAGTATTCTCCTAGAATGGACCTAACCTCAATCAGCGTGAGTCGAGGGAAAAAGTTAGTTTTTAAAATTTTCAGAAAATAATAATATAACATAAAAAAATTATTTTATTTTCTTTTATCACCATTTTGAAATGGCATGCCAGCATTGTGGTGTAGTGAAGAGGCGACGACGATCCCCTTTAATGGTACTCCTTAACAGAAGTGAAATAGACACACTGTTTCATTAATGAAACAACATAATGAATTGGTGACACATCATAATAGAAATTCTATGATGTGTTTCTATATTAATGAGATAAGACATTGGGGAAATCAAATTTAGAATTTCATCTAATGAACCTATGGATAAAACCCTCTCCAATGACAAACGAAGAACACTGAAGAATCACTAGTGACTTCAACACACCTCAAAGAACATAACCGGAAAGCGACGAATGCCAAAAAATTCGAACATTGTTGACGCTCCTTTCGTCACAGAATCTAAAGATCGGAAAAGGGGGAATATCTGAGCTCAATGTGATTCATCCTTTGAAGAAACATCAAAAATCAACAAAGGGATGAACAAGGAGAACATTGCCCATAGGTCGCGCAAGTTCCCTCATGGTCGCGCAAGTACACTTGCGCGCCGCCTAGTGGTCGTGCAAGTACTTGCGCGACGCCTTATGGTCGTGCAAGTGACTTGTGCGACCTAAGTGATAACCGCCCAGTAACCGCCCGGTAACCGCCCGGGGTCTTCTTTTGCCTATAAATAGACCCTGTGGGCCCCCCATTCAAAGATCAGTTCCCAGAAACTCGGATCAAAGCTCCCGACGCCCAAGTCTCTTCTCAAAGCTTCCAGAACACTTCTAAGGTAATTTCTTACCTAGAATGGAAGATCTAAAGGGAAGAAGGAAGGCCTAAGTGTTGAAACTTATCAAACACTTGCGCGCCGACTTAATTCCTTCAATATAACTTGCGCGTCCCTCTTCTGGAAGAACCTCAAGAGGATGGGAAAGGGTTTAATAAAGAGTCGCTCAAGTAATTCAACTCTGGTTGAAAATCGCGCAAGTATCCCTTATGTCGCGCAAGTATACTTGCGCGACCAATACTTGCGCGCCGCCGCAGGACTTGCGCGACCTTCAATACTTGCGCGCCCCTATCTTTTTGGGTGCCCATCTTGCCTTTTTTTTTCACCCCTCTTAAGCCATTTCACCCTTCCTATTCAAAATTCAGTCTTCAAGATACTCTTCAAAGCCATTTATGGCATGATTTCTTGATTTGACATCCTTATCTGAAAGGAATTATGTGAAATATCTCTCAAAACCTAATGATTTAAACATCTTTATGTCACCAAAGATTGAGAGTTCATTCATTCAACCTCATCCTTTAAGATGAGAGAATCCTAACCTGGGTTTCCTTTTCAGGAATAATCCCCAGTTATAAAACCTTTAAACTTGGGCATCTTCCTTAAGAATAAGCCCCAATCAATGTCCTTTAAACTTGGGCATCCTCCTCAAGAGTAAGCCCCAAACCTTAATCCCTAACCTGGGTCTCCTTTTTAGGAATAAAACTCAGTCATAACCTTGGGCTTCCTTTTCAGGAGTAAGCCCCAATTCCCCTAACCTAGGCTTCCTTCTCAGGAATAAGTCCTAGTCATCAATCTTGGGCATCTTTCTTAAGAGTAAGCCCCAAGTCTCTTAAAATTTCTCTTAACCAGTCATAAATTTCCTTTGATTTGGGTTTCCTTTTCAGGAATAAAACCCAATCATAAGTCCCCTCCTAACTTGGGCATCCTCCTTAGGAGTAAGCCCCAATATTAGAGTATTCAAATCTCTATGAAGCACATATAACTTTGTGGACCCTGTTCATGGATTTTCTTCCTAAAAGTAAATCCTAAACCTTCGCCTATCTGGGCAGTCATCTATACATAAGCCCCAAAACAAATTCTTATGATTGCATCTTTTATGGCACAATTGTCTAAATTTTACCAATACCTCTTGTTTCTCACACCGAGCATGACTCACGTGAGCTTAGAGTGTAAAAGTAATTATGACATTCATCTTTGAGCCATCAATCATAAAACATCATATCCCATTCCTCGAACTACGTGGGTTCTGATTCCTTTTTCAAAACAAAGGATACGTAGGTAGCCCATTCATGGGTTCGATCCCAACATTGAAATAATCTCTGTCCTTCTGAATGACGATAAACTTCAAGTGCCCCACTGAGTGGCTTTAAAACCAGCCTGGTCATCAAAATGACCAAGAGACTTTTATATAAATGTTTTGAAGGATACCATTGACCAAGAATCTCTAAACAAATATAGATGATTCTATATTGATGAAGAACCTCGAATACATATAAAAGATTCTCTAAATTTCTTGCATATTTAATCATTGATTGTTAAAACTAAAGGAAAGCTCATTTTATACTTGGTAATGTAATAAGGATTCACGAACTTAACTTAAATCTATAAAGAGAGTCCCGTAGTAGACAATAATTCCCCTCAAAAAGGTGTGATGAGTCCGACCTCCCATCCTCTCGACCAATGCAAATTCCTAAGCCTCATTAGCCCACAAGCTAATGAGCGCCTGCCTTTGGAAAGTAGGTCCAAACGGATGTGGAATCATTGGATGTTTCCGGTTCTACGAACAAACCCGTTAGAAACCGATCAGAACGTTTGAATCTCCCGTCCAGGAGGTCATCCCCGGATTCCGCGCGAAACAAAAAATGGTGAACCCGACGTGAATCCTTAACCAAGTTAAAGTGATGTTCTTCTTAGATGTTAGGCCCCTTGGGCCAACAAGGCAATCATTGACATATGATCATCCAAAAGATGCAGTAGCCGGATTCATCTTGATTATGTCTGTTATATGGAACAGGAACTCTTTTTTCAAGATCTTCTACAAAAAATGGCTTTCCTTAAATTCACCCCTGTGAATACTGCTGCTGAGAACACCTCTACTGTGAGGTCTGCTGCCATGAAAACCAATGCTGCTACTCCTTCTGGAACGTCATCCGCTCTGAGGATGACATCACCAACTCAGCGTCTTCAACGCTGTGTTTCAAATGCACTGGTTAAGGAGTACCGTCGTAACGGTACTATCCCAACTCTGGAGGCCGCTCATCAAGCCCTCCAAGTTAACAATTCTACCTGGTCGTCCGGACAATGGCGACCAGCAATCAAGAAGCAGGCGGTGCTGACTACCGTCTCCAACCGTTTCGGGTCGTTATCCCCGGAACGCAATTTCCATTCACTCCCTTATTCTGAGGAAGTGAATGAGCAGGTCCCGCAGGACCTTAATTCAAAGAGACAGGAGTCCTTCTCAAGGGCTCCCATCAACAATCGCCGCCAGACTCGTGCGGTAGTGCACCCTCAACATGATGAGGGTACCGGCTCCAGGCATTCAGCTCAGGTTCCTCGAACCCGAGCAGGCAAGATGAATCACCAGAGACGGAATCCGGTTAATAATAGGCAGGTTGTCATCCCTGCCATCTCCGGAGAAGTCCACCAACCTAACTTGGTGGCAAATAACGAGCAGGCATACACACCTGTTCGTTTTAATCCCGCTGTCCAGCAGACTCGTCTGGCAGCATCAAGCCGATCCCGCCAGGCAATTCCGGCGGAGTACCATAGGCAGGAACATACACCTGCTTATACATCAGCAGTTAGTCAGCAGGCTCGTCTGACTACATATGATGGATCTCGTCAACAGCGTTTGGCGAAGTGTAATCAGCAGGCACATACACCTACTAATACTAATCAAGCCTACCAACAGTCTCGTTTGGTAGCACACGGAGAAGTCAGTCGGAAAGCCCCGACGACAAACAGGAGGCAGACTAAACTCTCTGCCTCCACACTTGAGTACTGTCAGGATTCACTGACAGGAAAAGGAGGACAGGAGCAGGCACATACACCTACTCCAAGCCCGGAATGGACGTATATCCCTGTTCCGGCGGCTGAAGTCACCAAACATATTTTGTCAATGGTGAAAGAGCAGAAGCAAATTCCTGCTCATATTCTGGATGCTTGCCAGGATATCATAACAGCTTCAGCATCATCTCAGGGACAGACACATAAATCTATCCCTAGCGGTGGAGTGACACATCAACAATTCACTCCGGAACAGACACACACATCTGTTCCAGTCCAAGAGGGTTGTGGGGCCTACTCCCCCATATCATATGGACAACCAAGTCAGGCACATACACCTGATTTGAGCGATGATCGTCAGCCTAACTTGACCATCTTTCCTGATCAGGCACATACACCTGCTCAGAGCAATCACTTTCGTCATCAAGTGATTTCTAAAGCGAGTAAGAAGGCATCTAAGAAAAAGATCCGCCCAGCACAGTCAGGAGATCAAAGGCCAATCTGCAACAAGGCCTTGCTCGATGCTGGAGTTCTTGAAGCCCTCAGACATTTATCTGTCGGAATTCAAGATTCTACTCCCTCAGTTCCCAATAATAGGAACATTAATCCCGAAGGTCTTCAACAGACACTTCCTCATGAAGACTTGCTTCATGAAAATTCGGTCAATCTTGAAGTTTCTTCTTCAGATGAGAATCACAGGAACCCTCTGTGTGGTCATAAGACCAAGGAGCAAGAGATATCATCTTTTGCTGTAACCCATCATGAAGGTCCTCCTCATGGTGATGAACTTCGCTGCGAAAGTCCTCTCCGCAGTAGTGATTCACATTGTCTCGAAAATTCTTCAGAAGGCAATGTAGTGACGAGAAAGCCCTCCTATCTCGAGGCACTTGCAAACGTAAAACCAGTCATGTCTGAAGTTTTACTATCGGCAGGTGAAACTCTTTCTCCATCAGAAGATAGCTTGGGGTTCAGGTTATTCTCCGAACCTTCCCTAGGTCATTCATCTTCCAGCATGAATAGTGATTCCTCTACCAATCTTGTTGAATCCAATGAAGCAACAAGGAAACACCAACTCTGGTCCAAACAGGTAGAAGAATCTTCATTTAATGATAAAGAGGAAATGCTGAACATGAGGAAAAAACTGGCAAAAGGTGAAGTACCAGTCATGTTTTGGCCTTTGGCTGATTCACAGTATGACATTCCAAAGATGTTGACGGATGATGGAATCCATGATATTCGTCTTAACATATGGAAAACTCTTTGTCAATTAAAGAAGAAGGTATTATCTTACGATGAATATGAAAATCATCTTAAGATAATAGAAGGGTTACAACGCCAGATTGATTTGGCATCTCTATCAGTCTCTCGGTATCCGAAGGCTGAAAAGCAACAGAGAACCCTTCAACGTTCATGCCTTGGCGCGCTGAGAAAATTGCGTCAGTTAATTTCCAATGCTCCATCTAATGTTCATATCAGAGGATGGGGTATTCACGGAGCACTACATTTCACAGTGCTTTCCGGTCAGCAAAGCCCGCCGAAAATGGTCTCATGCAATGTTATTGCCCATGGCCGGCCACAGTCAATGGGCTTTGTTCATAATCAAAATCTTGCTCGAGATCAAGCTTCAACTAGTTCCTCTCAAAATCAAGTATATAGAGAACAGGTTGTTGAATTGCTCCTACATCAAGCAGGCGAGAATATTGCGCAAGCCTCTCGTCTGGAGCAAACACGTCATCAAATGACAGAAGTTTCGGAAATCATCCAACGGTCTGTTGAACCAGGTGATAAAAGTGGATACAGGTTAATGCATCCAGCTAATTTCCGAACTAAGATCCGCAAGATCAAGAGAGATTTCAAGAAGATCTCAGACATAGCATGTCAAGAGACACCCCAGCTTGCCAGACTGGGGACTTCTCTAACCCAACCCTCAGAATCAACGAATGGGATTCGAGGAGTTGAGCAGAAGCAACAGGAACACCCCTAGTCCACCGGACTGGGGACTTTTTCAAATCTTCAATCCCTCCCTCAGAGAAAGTCAGTATTCTCTCGATTAGGGAATAAGCCTCAAGAGGAACGAAGAGCCAAGATGTCAGGAGATTCTCTCCAAGTGACGGTTCACAAAGAAATTCCTGAGGGGTCAAGTCAACGGAATGCCATGTCTTATCATGGACATAAAAGGAGACAATATCATAGAAATGCTGATAGAAAGGATTTCATGAAAAATGCATCCATTAATGTCATCACTGCTGTTGCTGCTGATTCACCAGATGAGGCTCAATCAGAGGGATCAGATGAAGAGGTTCCTGCTCAAGAAGTTGCGCACACAGACCTAAATGAAGAAGGTGTGCGCACACGTAATCAAAGGCTTACCCAAAATTTGGGTATTCCTTCAAGTAACCCACTTCCCCCTCTCCGAAAAGGATCCAATAAGGGGAAAGGAAAGAATCAGGTTACTTCTCACCCTTCCTCTGAAGGAGGTCAATCGCTCTCATTAGAGCAAAGGCTTGCACAACAGGAGGAAGAAATGAAAGAATTAAGAAGGTTGAATGCAGAACTACTTCAGAGTAGTCTTCTTCTTAAGAATGCTGAAGTCCGACAGCCGAAGGAATTTGTTGTAACTACTGAGATGGATCAGGAATATCCTCCTTTATCAGTACACCCACAGAGGTCTAATCCTACGGGTCAAACGCAACAACGGTTGGCAGCACTACCATTAGTTGCAGCACCAACCTCCACGGCTGTCCAAGCTCCATTCATTGCACCTACCCAAAACCAAGTTCAACCTGACGTTTCTCAAAAGTTAATAACTACTATTGAGTCATTAACAGCTCGGTTAGAAACTATGGAAGGGAAACGGGCGCAAGTTCAACCTGAAAAGAAAGTTTACCCTGAATAGGTAGATTCAATTTCTCCTCCATCCAGTTTTGGAAACCCTATTTTCCCTACTTTCAATGGATCAGGCGACCCTGAACAACATTTGACGCATTACGTGTCTTGTTGTGATCCTATGATGGGAACTCCAGAACAACAAGAAGCAGTGAAACTCAGATGCTTCGTGCTAACCTTGCAAGGACCAGCTTTTGTCTGGTATACAAGCTTGAAATCCCGGTCAGTCATCGGATGGGAGGATCTTCGTCAAAAATTCCTTCTTCAGTTCAGCTCAACTTTGCCAAAAACGACAGTTTTCGATCTTACAAACTGCAAGCAAAGGGAGAATGAAAGAGTCTCTGATTTCATTGCTCGTTGGAAGGGATTAACGTATTCCTTGAGTTTATCACTCCCTCAGGAGGAATTATTGCCAATCTGTGTGGCAAATTTGCGTGACGAATTACGCACGCCATTGATCCCTGTGAAATACACAGGAGGGTTTCGAGACCTTACTTCAATCGCTCAACAGATTGAAGATTCCCTTATGCAGGCTAAGGTTAAATCTCGTGTAATTCCATCAGCTCCAGGAAGAAGAATGGGTAAAGCAGAAACTACTACAGTTATGCTTAAACAGGCACCTGTACCTATTTCTACTTCAAAACCTTCATCTTCTCGAAGGGCTCCACCTCCTGAATGCCAACAACAAAGGCTGTTTCGTCCAAATGATCAAAAAGATCAACGACGAAAACAATTTGAGGATATGAAGAGTAAAACATACTCTTTCCGAAGTGAGCAAGTTCCTGGTTACTTCATTTCAGCTCTAGAAAATAATTTGGTTCAATTACCAGTGCCGAAGAGACCAAACAAGGAAGGAGATGAAGACCGTCCCAATTATTGTCCCTTTCATCAAATGTTGGGACATCCCATCCAGGAGTGTTTTGTCTTTAAAGACCTCCTACAAAAGATGGTTGACTTGGGACAAGTCAAATTGAAGGGTTCTTCAGCTCATGTAGCGTGTATTACCGCTACAGATCCAGAGGAAGGAGGTGAGTGGCAGGAAGTCAAAAGCAAAACTGCGAAAAAATATGATGATTGGATGGTCAGAAAGACAATCAATCGGACTCATTCCATTTTGCGAACACAATTGAAGAAACCAAATGTGTCTCCTACAAAAGCTGCAGTAAAGCCTCCATCAAAGGACAAATCCTCAAAAGGGCAGCGTAATTCAAAGAAGAAAGAGGAATCAGAAGAAGATGAGTATGCATCAAAGCCTAAATTGTCTTTGACTCTGGCAGATTTCATGCCATCTACTTCAAAGTCACGGGCACCGTCCCACCAAACGGCACAGCCTAAACAGGCCAACCAGGCAGAGTCTTTATCAGACGAAGAATTGATCTTTGGTTCTGTTAATATGATTCAATTAACAGATTCATATTCCAGTCTTGATGAGCCTGAATTCCCTGTATCAAATAAAGGAACCCGAGGAAGTTCTAGAGGTTTAGGATATAGGGGAAGACGTGGATCTTTCCGAAGCCACTACTCTAATTCTACCCCTCCTAGCACTGTATATGCAGCAGAAACTCGTGGTAGAGCCCTTCAGCGAGCTCAAAATGAACAAGCAAGTTCTTCTGCTAATGGCCAACTCAGCTTCGGCACAATTATTTTGGAAGACCGATTAAAGGTTCCATCTTCTTTATCTCAGCAAGCAAATGGATCTAATCAGTCTAATTTTCCAAAACCAAAGATGTTGCCAACTTCAATACAAGATGCATCAGCTTCCAAAGCATCTGCTTCCAAGATACCTGCTAAACCACATATTCCTATTGGGAAACGCAGGCCTCTAGATCAAAAGTATGATATATTGAAACACTTGGCCCAAGTACCAGCCAAATTATCAATTTTGGATGCTTTGAATCTATCAAGAGATCTTCGGGAAGCACTCATCGAAGCTTTGTCAAGTCCTCAAGAGTTTGAAGCTGAGATTGCTGCAGCTGAAATTTATCACATAGAGAATAATCCTGCAGAATGCCATGCAGTGATATCTTTTACTGATAAAGATGAGGATGATGTTGTGCATGGGCACATAAAACCTTTGTACTTATCTGGCAAAGTCAATGGTATAGATGTTCGAAGAGCTTTCATTGACAATGGTTCAGGAGTCAACCTCATGCCCATTCGCACACTTCGTCGATTGGGCCTCACAGAATCTGATTTATCTCCTTCTACCATGATGTTGCAAGGATATGATAAAAATGAACAAGAACCACTGGGAGAAGTTACGCTCAGAACTCAGTTTGGAGATCTTGTTTCCAATTCAGATTTCATGATTGTTGATCAAGACTCAGCTTTCAATATCTTGCTTGGAAGACCTTGGTTACATCAGCATGCAGCTATTCCGTCATCATACCATCAATGTCTCAAATACTGTTTCGATGGTCAAGTTGGAACATTATATGGTGATAAGGCCCCGTTCAAAACATGTGAGTCTCAATACATTGAGGCGGAATTTTATCACATGAAGGGAAGAGAAAAATCTACAATGAAGGAAATTACCAAAGTTAATGCTCCATATGGTTTGGAAAAAATTCCAATAAATCCATTTTCACATGTGAGTACAGATTATGTGTTACCTATCAGTCAAATTGACAAAATAGACCCAAATCAAAATACTCTTATGGAAAGATCCATAATGTCAATTACGGCAATCGATCCAGACAACATGGGAGAAATTGGTAACTTACCAAGCAATGATGAAAGCATAAGTGGTGACGTTTTCATTTCGTCTGCTGAAATCCAACAAGTCTATACTTCGCTAATCAGGCCAGAAGAAGTTATAGCAACACCAGAGGTAAATGTTGATGTCGATTCTCAATCCATCATCTCCTCTTTATTTCCCAAAGAAGACCCTTTTTCATCAATAGGGATGGAAATGGAAGCTTCTTCTTCAAAATGTGAAAATTTTGACATCTCTTATGATCATGAGAATTTCGTTTTTTCATCTACTTTGCAAGTAGAAACGGAAGATATAACACATGATGAAGAGGAAGAGGAAGATCTTAGAGATGCTCCTCCAGCATTTGAAGAGGGTATCTCTACCACTGTGGATGAACTCAGAGAAGTAAATCTGGGTACAGAAAAAGATCCACGCCCCACTTTAATTAGTGCGGCCATAACCCTTGAAGAACAAGAGATGTATATTTCTTTTCTAAAGCAAAATAAAGATATCTTTGCTTGGAATTATACAGAGATGCCTGGCCTTGATCCTGATGTTGCCACCCATCATTTGGGTTTGCCAAAAGAACATCGAGGATTCAAGCAAGCCGCGAGAAGAACACACCCAACCTATGCTTCCAAAATCGAGGCTGAAGTGGATAAGCTTATCAAAGCTAACTTCGTCAGAGAAGTTCAATATCCCAAGTGGTTGGCTAATATTGTCCCAGTAAAGAAAAAGAACGGACAAATTAGGGTTTGCATCGATTTCAGAGATCTTAATCGGTATTGTCCCAAAGATGATTTTCCAGTTCCGATTACAGAACTCTTAATTGATGCGACGGCTGGCTATGAAGTACTTTCTTTCATGGATGGATATTCTGGATATAATCAGATCCGAATGGCCCCAGAAGATGAGGAATATACAGCCTTCAGAGCTCCTCAAGGTGTGTTTTGTTACCGGGTGATGCCCTTTGGTTTAAAGAATGCAGGTGCAACATATCAACGCGCCATGCATCGTATCTTCAAACCTTTTCTAGGGAAATTTGTTGAATGCTATGTAGATGATTTGGTGGTTAAATCCAAACAACGTTTTGATCACTTGGCTGATTTGGAAATCATATTCCACAAGCTTCGACAACATAATTTGAAGATGAACCCCTTAAAATGTGCTTTTGGGGTAACCTCAGGAAAATTCCTCGGCTTTGTTGTACGCCATCGTGGTATTGAAGTCGATCCTGAGAAGACCAAATCAATCCTTGGTATGTCACCTCCTCAGAATTTGAAAGAATTAAGAGGACTTCAAGGACACTTAGCCTATATTCGGCGTTTCATCGCCAATTTGGCAGGCAAAAGTTTACCTTTTACCAAATTATTGAAGAAAGGAGTCACTTACCAGTGGACTAAAGAATGTCAAGAAGAATTTGATGTTCTCAAGAAATACCTCTTAAGTCCACCAGTACTCATGCCACCTGTTGAGGGTAGACCTCTTATCCTCTATGTGACAGCTTTAGAGCGATCATTGGGTGACTTTCTCGCTCAAAAGAATGATGCTGGGAATGAAAATAGTCTCTACTATCTCAGTAGAACTATGCTTGAAGCAGAAACCCGGTATTCGAGTATTGAAAAATGCTGCCTAGCATTAATCTTTGCAGTTCAGAAACTGAGACACTACCTGCAACATCACGAGGTCCAATTGGTATCTCGTAATAATCCACTCAAATTCATCCTTAGTCGTCCAATGCTTACAGGACGTCTGGCAAGGTGGGCGGTTATTCTACAGCAGTTCGACATTCAGTATGTGTCTCAAAAGGCAATTAAGGGCCAAGCTCTGGCTGATTTCCTGGCTGAACACCCTTCAGTGGAAGACACATATTCAGATATCGAACTCCCTGATGAGGAAGTTTTTTCTATTCAAGAGAATCCTCAAACATGGGAAATGTATTTTGATGGTGCTTCTAGAAGTCCAACAGGGAAGAAAATGGAAAATCCTAAATTCAACAAAGTTGGTTTAGGAATTGTGCTCATTTCTCCAGATAAGGCAGTGTTACCTTATTCCTTTTTGTTGTGGGAAGGCGGTACCAATAATGAAGCTGAATACCAAGCTCTCATTGCAGGCTTGGAGTTAGCGCTTCAAGCACAAGTGAATCACTTAAAGGTAAAAGGTGATTCAGACCTGGTAATCAAACAAGTCAATGGGGATTATGCCATCAGAAAAGAAGAATTAATCCCTTTGTATGATTACGTCAGAGAGTTAATATCGGAATTCCCTTCAGAACCGACATTTTCTTATGTCCCAAGATCACAAAATGCTCAAGCTGATGCACTGGCTAATATAGCCACAGCTTTAGCAGATCCAAATCGGGACGAGACAACCATCGGTATTGCCCACCGTCGTGCAATTTCACCTTATGTTCAAGTCAGAACAGAGGAAATTAATGAAATTAGTCCCATTCCTGAACCATATGGTCATACTACAGGATGGATGTCACCTATCAGGGAATACCTTCAAAATGGAACACTTCCACCTGATAGAGCCAAGAGAGAGCAAATTCGGCGACGTGTGGTCAATTTTACTCTTTATGATGGTCCAAACCACCTCGAGAAAATTCTCTACAAACGTGGTTTTGATGGAGTTCTCTTAAGATGTATTGATGGTGAAGAGACAATGGCTGTCATAAAAGAAGTGCATGCAGGAGTCTGTGGTGCCCACCAGTCTGGACATAGATTGTCTGATCAAATTCGAAGACTTGGATACTTCTGGCCTTCAATGATACAAGATTGTGTTAATTTCACAAAGAAGTGTCATTCATGCCAAGTATATGCCAATTTCATTCATCAACCTCCAGAGTTGCTTCATACAGCTAAATACTCATGGCCATTTTCCACATGGGGAATGGATGTGGTGGGACCTTACCCTTCAGCTACGGCCAAGCAGTTTAAGTACATTCTTACTGCTACTGATTTATTTTCCAAATGGGCAGAGGCAGTACCTCTCAAAGAAGTCAGTTCTAAATGCATTGTTAGCTTCATCAAGTCTAACATCATTACTAGATTTGGTGTCCCTCATACCATATTGACAGACAACGGCACCAACTTCTGCTCTTCTGAGGTAAAGAGATTGTATCAAGAATACAACATTAAGTCCAACCATTCATCTCGATATCATGCAGCGGCTAATGGCCAGATAGAGGCCTTCAACAAGACTCTTTCAAATATACTGCAAAAGATGGTTGATAAAGATAAGAGGTCATGGCCTGATAAACTCTATCATGCTTTATGGGCTTATCGGACTACCACTCGCAATGCAACGCGGTCTACTCCATATTCATTGGTATATGGAACAGAAGCAGTCTTGCCAATTGAAGTCCAATTGCCCTCACTCAGAATAGCCATTTGTGATCAGTTATCAACAGATGAGCAATCCCAAAAGCGGTTGAATGAATTGGAACAGTTAGATGAGAAAAGATTGTGCACTTTGCACCACTTGGAAATCTATCAGAATCGAATAGCACGAGCTTTTAACAAAAAGGTTCGTCTTCGTTCATTCATTCAGGGAGAATTGGTATTGGTTCTCAGAACACCAATGATACCAGGAAAGAAGCCTCCCAAGCTTGAACCAAAATGGGAAGGACCTTATTCAGTACATAAGGTCTACTCCAATGGAGCGTATTCTCTGATTTCAATGGATGGAGAACACATCACGACTCCAACTAATGCCAGATTTCTGAAGAAGTATTTTGTATAAACACAAAATATTGTTCCCAGAACCAAGACTCTTACAATTGGTTCATACACAAAGGTCCGGTATGACCTTAAACTACACCAAGGTCCGGTATGACCTTAAACTACACCAAGGTCCGGTATGACCTTAAACTACACCAAGGTCCGGTATGACCTTAAACTACAACTTTGTCCAACATGACGTTAAACTGTGTCACCTTCAATGTCCGAGATGACATTAAACTAAATTTTGTCCCTGCAACATGACATTAAACTGTGCAGCACCAATAGTCCTAACTGCAAGACTTTAAACTGCATAGTCCCTGATTTTGTCCTACATGACAATAAACTGTATAGAAGTTCCTATATTTTGTCCGAGATGACATTAAACTATATTTTGTCCTAGCGACATGACATTAAACTGTGTGGCACTTTCATCGTCCAACATGACGTTAAACTGTGTTAAGTCCCTTATTGTCCTACATGACACTAAACTGTATTCTGTCCGAGATGACATTAAACTATATTGTGTCCTAGCAACATGACATTAAAACTGTGTGGCACTTCCAATGTCCAGCATGACGATAAACTGTAAAAAGATCATAACTGATATCCTCATATTGATTCACCTTAGTCTTAGCTACATGACTTTAAACTGTACAGCATCAGTTCGTCCTTGCTATATGACGCTAAAACTATATAGCAATGGTCCAGTATGACTTTAAACTGCAACTTCGTCCCACACGACATTAAACTGTGAAAACGTTCCATAAACAGTCCAGCATGACCTTAAAACTGCATCATTCCTGGTCCATGTATACGACCATAAACTATTTGCAAATATGTCCAGCAAGACGTTAAACTGTGACGTCCTAACTACATGACGCTAAACTGTACAGAAAGTCCCTTTTTTATGTCCTACATGACATTAAACTGTACATCGTTAAAGTTGTTATTACCTCTTGTTTCTCACACCGAGTATGACTCACGTGAGCTTAGAGCGAACATCAACCATAACACTCCCTTTGGGCCACTAACCATGTGTAAGTCCCAACAACATTTTTTTTAGATCATTGTCCACAAGAACAACTTGATCATTAATTCATTCTTTAATTGAACTACACAGACTTTGATCCTTGCCCTCCAGGCTGGGTATGTAGGCAACCTCCCAAAGGTTCAAGCCCAAAAACAATCTCTTCACATTGGTTCACCACAATCTCATATGATGATGATTTGTGAAACCACCCTTGGAATCAATATCTTTACATTGATTCACTTTCGTCCTTGTTATATGACGTTAAACTATACAACACTTTTGTCCAGTACGACAATAAACTACAATATTCTTTGATTTCCTCATTTGAGAAGGAACCATTATTAAACATTGATTCTTTTTCAATCATGGTTTTCATTTTCAAAAAGACTACGTACATACATGGTAATGCCTAAACTTTTTATCTTAGGTTAAAACCATCATTGCACTAAAGTCCCTTTTCACCCTTCACATGTACGAACCAAATTTGTACAAAGGGTAGTTTCTAGAACTACGTGGACTTGATTCCCATCTTTATGGGATACGTAGGAACATTCGAGTGTCCCTCGAATCCAGTCCCAAGTCTTTTGGGCCTAACCCCAAATTTCACTTTCAGTCCCTTGGCTGAAAAGTCCTCATGAAAACACACACTGTGTATTCATTATTATGGTCCGAATTCTATGACCCAAAAAACTAAGATCACTCATCCTTTCGTCCTGCACGACGTTAAACTGTATTTCAAGAACTACGTATGGCTTGATTCTCATTCTTATGAGATACGTAGTGAAGTCCAAGTTTCAATTCAGGACCCAGCCACAACATGATTATGGTTTTCATTGACCTATGTATCTCTATATACATTGGAAAATACCCATCTTTATGTATTATAATCCTAACCTTAAATATTTTCAGATCTTCATAACCCTTTTTCATGACTTATGGTCACAAAAATGTCAAACTTCTGAGAATTCTTTTGCATGACTATGCAGCACGTGCCCATAGGTGGCCTTGCATAAACAGTCCACATAACAGACTTGTCAGCCAAGAGATGCTATTTATTTGACCATGCAGCCAATGCCCATAGGTGGCCCTGCATGTTTTCAACCCCCTAACGGGTTTGTTAAATAATAGTAACTTCATTCTTGGGAAGAATGCCTCTTTTGTCCTTATTTGTCTTAAACGACAGTATGTAGGGATCCGCAAAAATAGCCATCCTTAACGTATTTGTCCCATATCTTTTTTTCATGATCTGAAAGTATTCAAGTCTATGGTTTATTCTTCTTCCCTACGTTTGGGTCAGACCTTCATAGGAGTGATATTCATCCAGTTCTTCGATATTCTTGTTTGAAAATATCTTCTCCATATTCAAGTACCTCTTTCCATACAACAAACTCTATGCTTTAGAAAATTTGAATCTCCATAAACTTTCACTGGCTTTTAGCACTAGGAAAGTAAATTTCTGAGAGTTCTTTTGCCTAACTATGCAGCACGTGCCCATAGGTGGCCTTGCATAAACAGTCCACATAACAGACTTGCCAGCCAAAAGATGCTATTTTATTTGACTATGCAGCCAATGCCCATAGGTGGCCCTGCATATTTCAACCCCCTAACGGGTTTTGTTAAATAATAGTAACTTCATTCTTGGAAACTACTTCTTCTAATGCTATTTAGCTCTTTTTCATATCATTCCTCAGATTCAAATATTCTTAAGTCATAGTTTACATATTTTCTCTCATACTTGAGTATGGTAATTTGTTTTCAGATAAATTATCAAGGAATTGAATCCATTTTAATCCATTTTCGGTCAAAGCTATTTCGACCTTAAACATTAGCCCCTTTATGTCCGGCATGCATGACTTTAAACTGCCCACAAAAGACAAAGGAACTCTGAATAAAAGTCAAGTTCCAGCACACTTGCGCGCTGCCCTCTGTGCACTGAAGACTTGCGCGCCCCCCTTTTTCCTTTGGATGGATTCAATTTCCTCAGAGTCAAATCCTCATTTCTTTCCGGATCCAACTCTGAGGGGGGACTTTTGTTGACGCTCCTTTCGTCACAGAATCTAAAGATCGGAAAAGGGGGAATATCAGAGCTCAATGTGATTCATCCTTTGAAGAAACATCAAAAATCAACAAAGGGATGAACAAGGAGAACATTGCCCATAGGTCGCGCAAGTTCCCTCATGGTCGCGCAAGTACACTTGCGCGCCGCCTAGTGGTCGTGCAAGTACTTGCGCGACGCCTTATGGTCGTGCAAGTGACTTGCGCGACCTAAGTGATAACCGCCCAGTAACCTCCCGGTAACCGCCCGGGGTCTTCTTTTGCCTATAAATAGACCCTGTGGGCCCCCCATTCAAAGATCAGTTCCCAGAAACTCGGATCAAAGCTCCCGACGCCCAAGTCTCTTCTCAAAGCTTCCAGAACACTTCTAAGGTAATTTCTTACCTAGAATGGAAGATCTAAAGGGAAGAAGGAAGGCCTAAGTGTTGAAACTTATCAAACACTTGCGCGCCGACTTAATTCCTTCAATATAACTTGCGCGTCCCTCTTCTGGAAGAACCTCAAGAGGATGGGAAAGGGTTTAATAAAGAGTCGCTCAAGTAATTCAACTCTGGTTGAAAATCGCGCAAGTATCCCTTATGTCGCGCAAGTATACTTGCGCGACCAATACTTGCGCGCCGCCGCAGGACTTGCGCGACCTTCAATACTTGCGCGCCCCTATCTTTTTGGGTGCCCATCTTGCCTTTTTTTTTTCACCCCTCTTAAGCCATTTCACCCTTCCTATTCAAGATTCAGTCTTCAAGATACTCTTCAAAGCCATTTATGGCATGATTTCTTGATTTGACATCCTTATCTGAAAGGAATTATGTGAAATATCTCTCAAAACCTAATGATTTAAACATCTTTATGTCACCAAAGATTGAGAGTTCATTCATTCAACCTCATCCTTTAAGATGAGAGAATCCTAACCTGGGTTTCCTTTTCAGGAATAATCCCCAGTTATAAAACCATTAAACTTGGGCATCTTCCTTAAGAATAAGCCCCAATCAAAGTCCTTTAAACTTGGGCATCCTCCTCAAGAGTAAGCCCCAAACCATAATCCCTAACCTGGGTCTCCTTTTCAGGAATAAAACTCAGTCATAACCTTGGGCTTCCTTTTCAGGAGTAAGCCCCAATTCCCCTAACCTAGGCTTCCTTCTCAGGAATAAGTCCTAGTCATCAATCTTGGGCATCTTTCTTAAGAGTAAGCCCCAAGTCTCATAAAATTTCTCTTAACCAGTCATAAATTTCCTTTGATTTGGGTTTCCTTTTCAGGAATAAAACCCAATCATAAGTCCCCTCCTAACTTGGGCATCCTCCTTAGGAGTAAGCCCCAAGATTAGAGTATTCAAATCTCTATGAAGCACATATAACTTTGTGGACCCTGTTCATGGATTTTCTTCCTAAAAGTAAATCCTAAACCTTCGCCTATCTGGGCAGTCATCTATACATAAGCCCCAAAACAAATTCTTATGATTGCATCTTTTATGGCACAATTGTCTAAATTTTACCAATACCTCTTGTTTCTCACACCGAGCATGACTCACGTGAGCTTAGAGTGTAAAAGTAATTATGACATTCATCTTTGATCCATCAATCATAAAACATCATATCCCATTCCTCGAACTACGTGGGTTCTGATTCCTTTTTCAAAACAAAGGATACGTAGGTAGCCCATTCATGGGTTCGATCCCAACATTGAAATAATCTCTGTCCTTCTGAATGACGATAAACTTCAAGTGCCCCACTGAGTGGCTTTAAAACCAGCCTGGTCATCAAAATGACCAAGAGACTTTTATATAAATGTTTTGAAGGATACCATTGACCAAGAATCTCTAAACAAATATAGATGATTCTATATTGATGAAGAACCTCGAATACATATAAAAGATTCTCTAAATTTCTTGCATATTTAATCATTGATTGTTAAAACTAAAGGAAAGCTCATTTTATACTTGGTAATGTAATAAGGATTCACGAACTTAACTTAAATCTATAAAGAGAGTCCCGGAGTAGACAATAATTTCCCTCAAAAAGGTGTGATGAGTCCGACCTCCCATCCTCTCGACCAATGCAAATTCCTAAGCCTCATTAGCCCACAAGCTAATGAGCGCCTGCCTTTGGAAAGTAGGTCCAAACGGATGTGGAATCATTGGATGTTTCCGGTTCTACGAACAAACCCGTTAGAAACCGATCGGAACGTTTGAATCTCCCGTCCAGGAGGTCATCCCCGGATTCCGCGCGAAACAAACATAAATTGAATCCTTGCGGGAAGATCATTTCAGTGACGAACACCTTTGAGGTCTGGGTTTGTTTGTTCAATGTTTCCCCATTCTTCATTCTAAAAAAACGAACATGGATCAACCCACAAACAGGTTGATCCACAGATCACTCGTTCTTGCGGGAGGGTCTTTTTCTTGGGTTTCCTATACTGGGATTAATTATTTTCCGATTGAACCTCAATCCCAAAATTTACCATGTTTATAAACCTTTAACGTAGAGGGTGCATGCCAACACGAACAAGGACAGAGCCCCTCCACCTTGTGTGTTTTTTGCATTCTTCGTGACTGCTTCTTTGAAGTTGCGGTAAGGAGGATTCAATTCCATCGTGGGGAAGAACCTGTCAGTGCTTGCGGTGGGCCTCAGTGGTGGCTCTCAGCGGCGGCTGCGGGTGGGTGGAGGCACACCACAACGATGCCCCAAGATGAGATCCACAACCATCTCGGGCTATAGAAAGAGACACCGACCTTTTTGCAAGTGGATGGCGGATGCGGACACCCTGCTGTGCCGGTGCATTGCAGACACAAAACCGCGCTGCGTCGCATGTGAAAAAGGCCGCAGTTGATTGACCACGATGGAGGAGGTGGCCCCATAGACGACCCACATGGCAGGGGGAGTGGGACATGGATTACAAATATATCCCGGCTAGGTGGAACTGGTCCACCTATGGTGGGACGGGCCGGATCCGGGTCAGGTTGGTCCAAACAGGTCTGACCGGAGCTGAACCCAATCGGCCTGTTTTTGGTTAAACACCAATATCTTTCAAACTAGGCATCTGATTGATGAGAAATTTGTGGAATTGGAACCCTCACGATGAGACATATCTTTTGGAATACTCTTTGTAATCTTTCAAGGAATTTTAAATGATATGAATGGCTTGAGGAGTGGTTCTACCGGAATCAAGCGCATTATGTGCAGACACCCTTCGGTTGGATGAGACCGAAAGACTATTAATAAATGACCCTGTGTGGATCAGATACAATGGCCCAATGGGAAGTAGCTTCTATGTGACCCAAAAGGCCCTTGTTGGGGAGCGACTCTGTGTGACCTGACAGACCCACGATACTTGACAGGAGGAGTACCTCAGTACGGCCAATATGGGAAGTGAATTCTATGTGACCCAGTATGCCCACAGTGGGGAGAGGCTTCTCTGTGACCCAGAATACCCATGGTACTCATTAGGGATGAGTACCACAGTAGTCGAAGGATAGTGGGAGGAAACTTCTATGTGACCCGGTATGACCACTGTACTCATTAAGGAGGATTTGTCCACCAGCCCAAGGTGTCTGATGACATAATTGATGGTCTTACTTTCCTATTCTAGAATATAACTCTTGTGAGCTGTCTTGTTTTATAGTTTTATTTTTTGATTTATTTTTGGTCTTTCCTTTGTGTTTTGGGGTCACTAATGAGTATATTTTTACTCACCCATGCACGAGATTTTCCCGCACATGTTGTGTCTGGAGAAAACGACCACCTCCTTAATGGAGGACTTAGTGGTTGAGGACCAGGTGGTGCCCAATGAGACATAGAAGGCAGGGAATACTTCTATGGATTGTAGTAGCTACTCTACACTTACACATTAGGTGGGGTTTTTAGTGGAAGAATTTTATAGTTTCCTTGTACTTTCATGTTTTTAGTTCATCTTTTGTTGGGTTTCTATTCTGGTCCATTTGACCTACAGTTTGTACTTTTACTCAGTGGTTGTTTAGTGGAATGCATTTTTAATTTTCCATATTTGGGACATGGTTGTGTGTGCATGCATACAGGTACTCAGGAAAATACCTCCAACTTGTAGGTTGATGCCTTCAGCTCTCGTCGCCATCCCCTGGACTTCGGGAGGTGGGATTGGGGTATGTAACAGCATGTGCCCTAGTTGATTGGTTGTGATAGATAAGTCAACATAAATTAAAGTATTATTAATCCAAAATTATATAGGTTAAACTATTAATGGTATTTGTTAAAAAGGTTTTATATAACTAGGACTAAAATTATTATAAGCTAACAAGATAGTGTGAATTTTATAGTGAAATGTTTTTTAGTTACTTATGGTAATCCAAAAAATTATTTTTTGTTAACCATGGATGATAACGCTTTTTATTTTATCAATGCATGGATATAGATAGGTAAAAAACTTCATCCATATGGTATTTTTTAAATTCAACAATACTTAGAATTATTTATTTAGTAGAAGAATAAAATTGATAATTAATATTTGGAATTGCGTTTTTATGCCTAAAACACTTAAGTAAAGTGATTTGGACATGGTTAAAGCCTTATGAGACATCCCGAGGGCTCAGTGGAGCCTTGGGAGAGGTCATGTGGTGGTTTTATATAATGATATAATAGATATACTAGTTAGATGGTGTGGTTCTTATGGGGTATAATTAAAATTCAACACCCTAAGGTTTTTAGAAGGGACTTCCTCTTCTTATCATATTTTAGTCACATGAACCGAAGGGTCCTCTTCCCTTATCATTTTCTCCCCATGATTTTGGGTGCCTTTCTAGAGGTTTTAACATCATTTTAGGTATGTACCATACTCTATCATTCTCAATTGATCCCCACCTCTCCCACTTTTTAATTTTTGGTTTTCTAGTTTAGGGATTTGATTCAGATTCCACTAGAGAATAATTGAATCGTCCGGTCACATTATGAAATCCAGTATTCCTTGTAAGAGAGTGCACTAGGATGTTGTATGGATATCAGGTCACTCTCTTCCTATGAGTTATTTCACCATGGGGATTTTTCTAATATTTTTAGATTATATTAAATTAGATTAACAATTGTATTGATGTCGTTGGTTGGGAACTTTTTCCGGTTTATGGTCAAGGGTATGGAATAGAGTTTTGTAGAGTGGTTGGTCATGGTTCTGGCATAATGAGATTAGTCAATGAGAGTTTCTGATTTATGCCTATTTGGATAAAATGACACAATTGATTATAATTTATTTTAATTAATCATATTTTGTTCCATGGTGTAACATAGGGGTCGAGAATGTGGGTAGTGACCTGTTAAGTTATGATAGGCTTAAATTATCCTTGTAAACTACCAATGGCACTTGATATTAAATAAAAAACTTCTAAAATGTTAAATGAAATCACATACTTTCGCTATGTAATTTATGATTTTTTTTATATTGAATGTAGATTTTGGCGTTCACCTTTGAGGGAAGAAACCAAGATAATTTAATTAAATGAAATTTATTAATGAAAATTATTTTACTAATTAAGATGAATGAACACTAAGTGAAATGAAAAACTCTTTTTAAATAGATTTTATTCCTTGTTCACTAATGAATATTACCAAGGCTATTGAGATACCTAGTTTCCTTGACACCACTTGTAAGGTGAGTTAAGAAAAATGAAACACTTTAGCCTCATCGTAGGGGCTTGAGATGCCTCCAAGTTGGAGGTGAGGGTTGAAATTGATATCATTGGACTTTAAGGCCTTAATGGACCTTATTTTTTCCCTTGAGTTATTTAGTATCATTGAGAAAAGTACAACGTGAGTGATCCCATCCGAACTATGGTCACTAGGCTTAGGTTGGGAGATCTTGGATAGAATGATGTTAGGTTGGCTGAAAGGACTAACCTAAAGTGACCTTAATGATAGAGATGGATCATGTTTCATCTCTTGACCAATACCCTTATTCTGGGACCTCATATATCCAATTAGGCTATGCTAACCTAATGATGATTCAATGAGACTTGATGCCTTAGTGTGTCAGGTATTGAAATATGACTGCAACTCATTTTGGTGATCCATGTGAGGGTGTATTAGTTATGCATGACTAAAGAGATACAGTGGGTTCCCTGTTGATTATCCGAACCTTGGAAAGTGTTTGTGAGATCATATTTGGTGAAACCATGGATCCCATACCGTAAATGTGAGTCCATAGGTCTATGTATAGTTGAGTGGGGTGTGGGTATTCAACTAGAATTCATGTTTTTTTACATTAGTTTCAAAGAATACACCCCTGGGGAATTTGTTACATGTTTAGTCTTCCATGGATATGGAGATGGTACACTAATGGGATTCCATGTTTTAGGAGCCAGTATAAGGATGGGATGACATGATTTAATTTTTGGGTAAAAGGATGGAAGATTTCATAAAAATTGATCTCGATGATCAGAGTTTCATGGAGTTAGAGTTTGGTTCTAAATTTTCCATGGATTTGAAGATTTAATACTATTGGGGTTGATATAGATTTATATATTATATTATACTAATAAAATATATAATGTATTTAGATCACATGTAATAGAACCACCATGTGTTATTTCCCTAGAGTTGTGAGGATACTGTTGGAGAATCCATGGATTTGGAGCTCAGATGATAGGACTGTAATGGATTAAATCATTATAGTAGTACATATATTTTTTGGTGGGGCCTTTAATTAGTATTTTAGATAAAATGAGTGTTTTGGGACATTTCCTTATATTTTGGAGGATAAAATTTGGGTTGTCATGGATTTCCATCCTTCATGTTATTTTGGAGGCATGATGATTGTGATATAATAAAATACACCTGAACAGTAGATGAATAATCTATGGTTCATTGAGGTCATAAACTTAAGGATTACTTTTTTATTTATTATTTTTCCTAAAGTTGTATTTATTTATAATGATCATGTCACATGCACATAAAACTATATTTCTAGTTTGTATGGGATTGAGTTGTTAGTTCCCAAATGATTTTTTGTACTCACACTATACTCAGGATTCCACTGTACTTGGAAACCTTATTAGAAATTTACTTGGATGGAGGCATAGGTTGGTAGAGGCCTGGGGTTGATCGAGTGGATTGTATAAGACGAGTACATAGAGATTAAAACTATTTGTGGAATAGGGATGTTAGGGATATAGTATTTTTTCTTTTATTTACTTCATTCTATATACATAACCTGCCTAATGGGTTGCCAGTTGTATGTATGTTATGGATGTTCAGGTCTTTAAAAGATTTCATTTATTATTCTGTATTCCTGTATTTATTATTTCCATTTTCATTTTATTTGTGATGAATGATGCATTGTTATTTATTATTTTATTGTGAACTTTGATATAGGGGATATAGTCTCCCTACAATACCACTTTAGATGATTCATTCTAGTTGTAAGCCTCTCATGTATGGAGAGGTACTACTTCTATATATTGGAGACCATCGAACTGGTCACTGGTTTGTAGACAGTGGTTCTTGGATGGTATAAAGTGGTATCATATATATTTTTATTTTTTCTCATTATGTTGGGATTTATTAGACTAGAGACATAGAAATGTGTTATAGTTTGTGATGGATAATGGGTTGGTTCATTGAGAACCCATATTTGGGTTTTAATTCTATGTAATCAATGATGAGATTTCTGTTTTGGATTCTACATTAATTGGTGCATATGATTTTTTATTTGAGTAACACACATTTATCTTTAGTATTTTATTATTTATGATGGATTTATATCCCTTATCCCATTTAGCATAGTCCAGTGATTGGATTTTTACTATTTACCAATAGAATAAAGTGGAGTCTCAATCATCATATTTGGAATATAGGATATATATATATATATATATTATACGATAATTAGTTTTCAATTTCACTAGAGATAGATGAAAATTTGTTTAAAATATAGAAAAATACTCTAACAAAATTTTACATTATAAGAACTTCGTGTCCATCTACTCATCTCGTCCAAACTATATATTATTTTCCCCATAATGGTAGTTTATATGTATCTATGGAAAGATTCTCTATAATGATAAATATTATTCAATCATCATGATCAAGAGGTAAAATAACTATGGTGTGGTTAGGATAAGCCCATAATGTATACGAATTGTATCCCATCTGGGTGTTGTTGGTTTTATTCAGTTATTTTAATTATACAGTAATGACTTATATGGTGATTTACAAAAAATCATGTAATTTCATTATAATTAAACAAGCATTATGATGTGTTTCTTTTGGAACTTGTCATCATGGAAAATATCATTTGTTATGGGATGATTCGACCATCGAATTGTGACCCTCCAGAGAGTAGGATGGTGGAAAGATGACTAGAGAGAATGAGTGACCTAGTTTTTGGTAGTTGTTTGGCATGTGATGCCTTAATATTCAAGGCTCCATGAGTGGGATTTTGGCCACATGTGTTTCCATGGTATGAGGTGGAAGTATTGGTGATTCCTTGTGAGTTGTGTCCTTCATGAGACATGACTATTTAGGCTAGGTGTGAGACATATAGTCCCTTAGTTATGAATTTAATCATAGTGGGTTACTATTGGATTGATCAAGGGTGACCTGTAGTAGGAGTTAGCTAGTATTGGTGGTTCCTTTTGAAGAAGAATCATAGGTAAGTGATTCAGGGTATAGGACCAATTCAAAAGCGGTTATTTTGGTTTTTAGAATAGGTGGGGGAATTAATTTAGTTTCATTGTGAGAAAGCACCATGATTTCTTGGGTATTTAGACTATAATTAATGGGGAGGAATGTTCATATGCCTGAACTTTTTGAACAGTGGGTGTATTTTTAGTAGTGTAAAAATAGTGTAGTTGGAAGCTCATAACTTCAATGGTTCCATGTGGTGAATAATCATGTGGTTGTAGTTGACCTGACTTTGATCAATTATTGGAACCCATTCTACTAGAATGATGATTATTAACTAGAAGTCATGAGATGAATCATATTCAAGGTATGGTACATGATTTTGAGGTAGAGTTATATGGAAGATCCTAGAATGATGTGTTAAGATGATAATTAGCATGGATAACCTAATTTCTCTAACATGTGACTCCAAGGAGCACGGGCCAAGCATTTGAATTGGTGATGACTATGTGTAGGCTATGGGATGATGGTAATCAATGGGATTCTTATAGTAATGATAACCCATGGGTTTGAGAAAAAAGGCACGATGTCCCTCCATATTAGAGGGGATGTAGGTATTTATATAGATGCATTGAATGATTGACCCCGGGGTGGACTATGATATACATTTTTAGGGAGATGTGGTTTCAGGGTTTGTTAGCATATCAACATTTCCTAGGATGATAAAGACACAAATGTTGGATACTTTAAGTGTTACATTAGGAATAGTTTTATAATGGTGACCCTAAGTGGTTTCAAAATTTTATGATCACAATGGATGATGTTCCCTTAGTCCAGTAATGAATGATGTTGTGGTGTTATGAGATGGCTCTTGGGAACGAGTGGGTTTGGCCACGTTGGCAGTTCTATCGGGTGATGGATGGGGTGTGTTAAATAGTTATCTAGAATACATTTTTGATAGTTTGATAATAATATTTCTATTAAGGTATAGAGTGGAATGTTATTTTGGAGCATGTGACACTCATATAAGAAGGGTTTTTTGAGTATGGTATGGTCTTTTGATGACCATTTTGTCCTTTTGGGATTGTTAATCAATTGGAAAAAGTATCAATATATTTTTTAGTAAATTCTAGGTAAAAGTACATATATTTTAATAGTCAAAGAATGAGCATTGGTGTCACGCTCAGGAAGGCTTGGGATAGTCTAGATGTGTTGGATTAGAAATGCATTGGTGATAATCAAATACATGAATTTAGATTAGTCAAATAATGATATATTCATAGAGATCACACTGGGTGTCAGATATGGATGTTGATGAAGGTACTTTTATAATCTTAACATTCCTTTGGGAATGAAGGAATTAGTGTTAAGTGATGTATGGTTTGTTAGTGTAAAAAACTCTATTTTTTTTGAACATTTCATATAGAGGATATCTAACCATTATTTTAAAGTAAAATTTGATGTGGTGGGATAAAGAATGTATATGTAATATCATTAGGGAATGACATGTGGGTTTAGAAATGGGATGAAATGCTTGTGATATTCTTGGATAGAGGATGATCATCAATTTGTTATGGAATTCGACAACAAAGTGAGGCATTAACCATGGACTAATAGTTTTTTATATTTATGGGTTTGGGGAGTTGGGAACCATGTCGGGAAACTCATTGGAATGTAATCACAATATTATGGTATGAAATTTTAATAGAGGAAGCATTAAATCATGGGAAATGGAATTATGACATGTTTCCTTTCTCGAGGAGTTCTATGGAATGGGTTGTGTATTATAAAACAATATGACCTTTTTATGGATTTTACAGGCTTGGGTAATCATTGTATTAATGTTTACATGGTGATTATGAGATCATATATTGGAGGGTAAAATTCCTTACGCTCAAATTATCACTTTAGAAGCACTTTGGGCACTTGAGGATAAAACAAATCTATTTGAGCAGCAATTCATGACCATGTTTGGTCAGTACATTCAATTGGGTTTCTACGAAGTATTCTTAGGGATGAGAAGTAATAATGTGTAGAGTTTTTAAAACCCTGTGTCTGTATGAGCTTTTTAAATTCAAATTAATTTTAATTTTTTACTTAGTAGTATGGTTATATTAAGAAAAAAGATTTATAAAGAAGTCGTGATGACTGTATCACTACTTGAGAGGTGTTTTAGACATGGTTATAGGCTCATAAGGAATATTGGGGGCTCATAGGATCCCTAAGAGAGCCTGGGTAGCTATTATAGTCAAATTTTCAGCAGATCCACTGGAAAGATAGGGGGAACATTAGGGGAAAGAATTACAATTCATCCCCTGTAGTTTTAAGAGGGGGTGGGGTGGGATCCTCTTTATCTTATTTTTTGATACAAATGAACCAAAGGGTTATTCTCCCTTCTCCTAACTTCTCCCCTATGATTTAGTATTTTATATAAGAGTGTTTCCTAGTTTTTTAAAGTAGATCTCATCCCCCATTGTTATACACTGATCTCCACCTCTCCTATAATTTTTTTTGTTTTTTATTATTGATTTGGTTTTTATTCCACAAAATCATGGTGTAAATGGCTAAATATGTTGGGGATTATACTCTTCCTTTGAAGAGGGAATCACAGGTTGATGTTTGCACGATGTCGTATGTAATTTTGATTAATAATGTCCCAATAATTACTTTTTAATGATTTTTATTTTAAATTAAATTAGATTTTCATTCCCACAATTTTTTAGAAATTTTTCTTGGTTTGTGGTTGGGGGTATTCTATGAATTATTGGAGAGTTTTTGGTCATGGTTTTGGTGTAATGATATCAACCAGTGAGAATTTGGACATTCTTCCTTTGTTGATAAAATTATATTGTTATTTATTCTTGGTTATATTTAATTATGTTTGGTACCTTAGTATGAAATAGGTGAAAAGAGTGTGGGTGGTTACCTATTAAGGTGATATTGTATTGGATGGGAAATGACATATGTTGCAACACTTGAAATTAAATTAGAAAACTTCATTAATGGTACATTATCTAATGTACCCTCTATATCGAATTTATGTTTTTTTAAGTTGAATGTGGATTAATGGTTTCTCTACTTAGGGTGAAAACCTAGTTCAATTTAAATAAATGTAATGTTTTAATTAAATTATTATTATTTAATTCAAATTAGTGTGTTCCAAGGGTCACACACAACCCTTGTGAACTAGATTGATGCCTCAATCACTGATGGACTAGAACATGACTGTTGAGATACTAGGCGGCCTCAAGAACTTTTAGGAGATGAATCTATACCAATGAAACCCTTTAGTACATTGGTATGTTCCTAAGATTACTATATGATAGAGGTGAGGGTGGACATTGAGATCATAGTTTTTTAGGTATTAAAGGGCCTTCCTTTGTGGATTGAGTTGTTTGGGCACATTGGGATGAGTGTGGGATAAATGATACCTTGTTGAAAATGGTGACTAGGCCTAAGTAGTATGTCCATGGATATATTGGGATTTCACAGGGTCAAGGGAACAAACTAGAGTGAACTTAAGGATGGAGATGGTTCATGTTTCATCTCTAGATTATTAATCTTTTAGTGGTACCCCATATAGCCAATAATGTCTGTCAATCATACTGATTATGAAATCAGACATGACATCCTAGTGAATTGGATGTTAAAAATGATCATGGATGAGAATAATTACCCATGTGAGGGTTACTCTTCTATATAGGACTAAGGATACCCAGTGGGTTCCCTATTGATTTACTGGTCCTAAGAGGGTGTTTGTTAGATAGTAGTGGGTGACACTATGGAACCTGTATTGTGAATGTGAGAATGGGGGGTTATGGAAAGTGTTATCATGAATTTTAATTATTCTAGACTTATTGTTTCTTTTTATTATGTCACATTTATGGAATACACCCTTAGGGGAGTTGTGAAAAGTTTAGGATAACATTTATATGAAGACATTATACTAATGGGATTCCATGTTATCCAATCTGGTACATGGATGGGATTCCATGATCGAGGTGTGGCATACACGGATGAGAGCTAATACTGACATGAAGATCAATGATTAGAGCAATAATAGAGTTGGACCATGGTGCTAGATAAGGAATGGGTTTTTAACTTATATATGGTAGAGGTTTCCATAGATTTAAGGATTGGATTATACTATTAGGGGATGAAATAGAATTAGAGCTTATAAAATAGTATTTTCGTGTATTATTTTACTAGATTTCTGAGAAAACTATTGGATATATAATGAATTTGGAGCTCTGATGATAGATAATACATAGTTTATGTCCTCAAAGTCATGAGGATATTGTTTAGATTTGATTTAGATTAGGATATCAGATGGTATGACTTTTATGGGATGGGTCCCTGATGTCATGAAGATGTAGTTATGATATCCATGCATTTTAGCCCACATTTTAATTTATAGGAATGTTTATAATGATGTGATCAGATATACAATTACAATGGCTGATGTATGTATGGTTGATTAGAGTCACCGATCTAAGGATCAATTTTTTTAATAATTATTTTTCCAACATGTGTATTTATTTATTGATAGCATGTCACATGTAAATATCACTAAATTTCTATAAATTTTTGAGACCATGTTAGTGGTGAATTATTGAGTTTTGTACACACACCATAATATGGACACCACAACACTTAGTTACTCCTTAAAATGTTCACTTGGTTATAAGCACAAGTTTTCCTTAGGATCAGGTTTGATCAAGCGGGTGGGATTAAATGAGTGTATTTTTCATGTGATGAGGTATGGATTTTGAATATCATGGATCCAATTTTTTTGTATCATATGTTTATTATGATATATATATATACATGCATCTGGCCTAGTGGGTGGTCATTTTTATATGCAACATGACTATTCAAGCCTTTACTGCTTTTCCTTTATTATTCAGTCTTGTTGTATTTAATGTTTGTGTTTTAAATTTATTTTTGATGGAATATTTTTGGTTATTTATTATATTATTGAAAAATATAATATTGGGGATATAGTCTCCCATTATTACCACCTTATATCCCAATACAATTCAATAATATTTGGCATATGGGGAGGTATGGTTGAGGTACATTGAAGACTTTTAGTATGGGAACTAGTCAGTGAACCAGAGTGGTGGGATTTTATAAGAAGGAATCTTGGTAATAATAGAAAATATGAACAACACAGTAATTGTAATAATGTGTACCTTATTTGTTAAAATTATAATTTGAAAATATTATTGTTTTGATCACCTAGATGACACAAGTCATCATTGAAAACATACACCATAACAGACTCCCAAACTAACCAATGAATAAAAGGATGGAGTTTTATAGAAGCTCAAGTGATGATGCTGATAAAGTAAAGAATATTTGACTTCTCATATGTAAAAAATGTGGGAAGATTCACCCCAAGGAATTAATCAAATGAAAAAAGCTCTTCATATGCGTAAGGATTGATTATCAAGATAATAACTATCAATATGGTATTAAAAAGATAATCATTTCAATAGAAGATATGATTTTCCAACACTTCATATTCCTTGTGTTTGGGTATTATCCAAGTCAATTCACAAACCTAAGGGATTATAAGGATCATAAACCTCTTTATCCTCCTCGACCATGGGAATAAGAGAATCCCAGTGAATTGATAACAAAATTGAATCCTAATAATCAAGAAACAATTATATTCCACTCAATATTTCTGATTAGAATCTTATATATCCATAAAAATATATCTTGGAAATTTTCTATAATCATTAAATCACTACATCAATGATTTCAACATCAAATAAACATCTAGTTGTAATATTTCTGCATTCAAGGTTAATTTTTATGGGAATGTGAGTGTTTTAATTATCCTTTTTGATGACCATAATGATAATTGTAAAATGGATTGGATAATACCATATAAACTCTATATTAGTTTCTATAATAGGGAAATCACATTATAAATCTCAAATAAACCTATGATCCTCTATAATTTCAATGATGACTAAGAACACTCTATGGAAAATAATCATGAGGCGTTTTCAGCTAAAATTATGGGAAACATAATCAATATTCAAATATGCCTATTTGTAATGAATTAATTAGTTTTATTATCTCACCCAAACTAATAAGTTTGGTTCCACATTAGAAATTAAATCTCAAGTCATATCTATCTTATGGATACCCTTAATTATCTTTATTATTAAATTTTTTAAAGGTTGGGGACAAAGCCTCATTTTATTATTAAAGCAAAGAAAAGTCCTCTTTTAACTAGGTAGAGGGAGACCCATTACATAGCTCGAAGGCACATTGAGCTTGTAGCCCATTACATAGCTTGTAGGTCCAAATTTTTGGCCCAATGACCATTCTGTGAATAGTAATTCATAGGAAATATGAATAAAATGTACTTAATAATTTTTAAATTTATTTTACTATATGATGATTTATTCACTACATTTTTCAATTTTATTTAAATATTGAATTATAAAATTTTATAAATTTAATATGAAAAATAAAACAATTTTTTTGTTTAATCATAATAATTAAATATTGATAATTGTTTTTTGATTTTTTTTAAATAATTTATTGTTAGGTGAACAATGTAAAATACCATTTTAGAAAATACTATGATAGTTATGAAATCACTTGGATATAAGTATAAACTAAAATTTGAGAAACCATTATATTGAAAAATATTTGTTTTATAACTATCATTATATATTTTAGAATAATATTTTTTAATTACAAACCCTTATTTGATATTTTAGAGCTTAAGTAATATTTTCCCAAGAATTTTTTTAATACATTTTACACTTATTATTTTTAAAATTAACTTTTTAAAATTTCTAGAATTGAATTAAATTAAATCAATTTCAAATATGAAATTAGTTGGTCCAAATTATATATAATATATTATTTTACTTTTTAGTGTGAAGGATAATTAACTTAAGTACAAACCAATTACGACTATTAAAGATGAAATCATAGAAGTAAATATCTATGTGTAAATAATTTTAATAATGTTTAAATAAATTATTTGAATGTGTGGTGAAGTAATTTATCATTCATATCACTCACAATATCTATTATTTAACAATTTATAAGCCACATTCCTTGAGATTCAATTCCAATTATTGAAAAGATTTTGTAATTAACTTAAATTCAATCCCTTCTCACTTATAAAAGGATCACTTCTATCATCAATTACTGTCACACCACTACAAATATAGTTTAGAATAAAATCTTCTTAACCCTATAAAAAACATTCCTAGACACCTTAAAGTGGTTATTATATTCCTAAATTACCTTTTCTCAAAGGTTTAATTCCTTTTTTAAAATGAGGTAATCCAAGATGTGAGGTATAAATTTCTAACTCCGCTATTCTCATTTGAATTTATTTATGTGCACTTATTATTTATAAAATTAAGTTACATAATTTTTATGTAAAAGAATTAGTATCATTAGTATAATATTAATTTATTATAATTATGGTACAAACATTAACCTCCTTTCACTTTTCTATTAAAAAATCTATTATTCTTTCTTTTAGTGGGCTATGACCTCCATGAAACAATGTGTTTTGTTTTTATTCACATCTTTAAAGAGATGTTCATAACAGAGAATTTATTATATAATCTTTATAATTATAAAATTTTTTATATTCATAAACTATAATCCATGTTACACCTTTTCCATGTTCTCCATTTCTTTATTTTATGGAAAACATAATCATTATCCATGAGTATTTTTAGACCACTACCTCTATGGAATAATAATTTCCATCATTTTTTTCATCACCACCTTACATATATGGTCATGATAATTTTTTAATTGGATAAATATTATGTTTCTGAAATTATTTCAATTTTGGGGAGATAAATTTGATATCCTATTACCAATATGATCAACAAATGACTGTGGAAAATTCAACCATCCAAAAGGGAGTTTCAAGAGAAAAAAATTAAAATCTTAATACTATGAAACATATTAATATAGTTAATATTGATATTTTAATTATTTTAAATTTTAATATAATTATATAATAAACACTGAATATGATCTTTATACTTCTGGTATAATAATATTACAACTAAATCACTTCATAATAACCCACTAAATTTTGATATGTTTTTGTTTTGGTCAGTTTGACCACCCACTTAATAAATGATATAAAATAATATCATATATTATTATTATAACTAAGTTAATGATAAAATATTATATAAATATTTTATAATGAGTTGTTTTGGTTTTGGAATTGTAAAATTAATATTAAAATCATTTATTATGATACCAGAATTCATTGTATTAAATTACGGAGACATTATAATAACTGATTTTACCATCAGGGATGATAAATAAAAATACCCATATAATGAAATTATAACATTATTAATATCCAAAAACTATTATTTAATTTACCTTCTAATGGTCTAATAATGATACTATTTTAAAGAAGAACAATGAAAAACACTAATAATATGAAACTAGTACATGAATATCATTAATTCTCATAGTTGATGTTGAAAATAGATAAGTACTGACAAATATACATGAGATGAATAATTTTAAATGAATTTTTAGACATAAATAATGTTACGAAATTATTGACTATGGTATTTATGTTTTTTTCATTAGAGTATATATTTCACTTGTAGAAGTCAAGATAAAAGGTATGGGTTTTTGTATAAAATTCCTCTCTTAGAGGAATGTTTATATTGTGCAAATAATTTTAGTGAATTGATTTATATATGTAATATTTTAGATATTATAATGAATGACCTTTTAATAATGGTAATTGAAGTCCAATTTAAATCCCTCTCTTTCACAAGTATTTAATTTAAATGACCACACTGTATTAAGGGTTTTTGTTAACTCAATTATCATTCATTAAGTTATTATTGTTCTTATTGAAAATATTTCAAATAATATAGGTACATTTTACCCTATAAATTAATTATGTGGTATTTTATATTTATTTTTTTTGGATTTTTATTTCTACCACGTCAAACCTCTTCAAATATTTCTTACCTCATGAACTATGGTACCCATTATTGATTTTTGGTATCTCAAAATTTTTTATGTAAGATATAAAATTTATTTTTGAATCTATTTCTTATATTTTTTATATGGTATTCAATTTAAAAATTCATATATTATTCTATAATGTATCTCACTGGGGAAAATGATTTTAGATACAAATCACTTTCCATGAATAAATTATGTTTTTATAAAATTATAATATTTTTTAAATTATTATCATCCTCCATAAGGGGTGATTTCTCATCTATATCAATCTTTAAACTTCTAAAAAAATGTTCTCATTTGTATTTTGAAAACCTATTATATATGATCAATTTAACTATCATATTTTTTTACCATTTTTCAAGATGATGTTTTATAAATATTTTTATTATGTGGGTTTACAATAAAGGTACTTACAAAATATAAAATGGTTTTTATCTTTCATGATCAAATGTTTTCTCATATATACAAAATTTACTTGGATAATTTTATTTGTTTTTCAATGATCCATTTTTGGAGAATATATTCTAATTAAAAAATTTCACTTCCTCATTTTAAAATTGTCCTCTAAAAATAGACTTCAACTTATTCTCCTTATGAATCGTTAGTAAATGGATTATAAAAGGATCTTATTTAAGTTCTATTTCCCTTTACATATTTAAAATACAAATATATTTCATAAATGGTGTTATCTTATATGAATCACCATGAAAATTATTTTATGAAATAATTCAAATGTGTAAATGAATATATGATATTGGACAAATCAATTCTTGAATTCATTTTACGTGATACTATTTGGAAATGTAATATAACACAATTTATTTCCATAGATTATTTTGATAAAAAACATGATTTATATCTTACATAACTCTTATTTAAATATGGTTATAGGTGGTGCAAAATCACCACAAAACCCATTGGATTGGGTCAGTTTGGAGGTGAAACTTTCTAGAGGTGGAATTCCCCAAACACTAAATGTTGGAAATAAATGTTGAGGGTTTAATAGTAGAACAAAAGAGGGACTATCTTACCCTTAAAAACAAGCAAAAAACTGTAAAAATGAACCAATATGAAGTTAAAAATATAATAAAATAAAGATAAAACTATATAATGCTACATAAGATAATAACAAACTACTCAAACAACTAAAAAAGAAAACATTTAAGTTACAGAGGAAATAAAATAACTAGAACAACTAAAAATCCAAAGCATAAAAAACTCATGAAACATGGTGTTTTTAATTAACCATAACTATTATTAATGTACTTTTCCTTATTAATATACAATTGTTCAAAATTTAGTAATATAATATTATATAATGCACAAAAACAAGCTGATAAAACTAAATAATTTTTATTACATTAATTTAAAAATTACATTTAGAGAACAGAAATGTATAAAAGTATTAGATTTATTACAATGGGATAGAAATTTTAAAATAATAAAATAATAATATGAAAATATTTGATATAATTGGTCCCCTATAATAATAACACTCCCAAATAATACTGAAAAAATGAATTAGAACAATAGTAATACAAAATGCATTTTGAAGATTAATATATATATATATATAACTTTGAGAGAGAATATATGTAACATCATAGGTAAATAAAGAACATGATTTTTTTACATATTTATTAATATTTGTGAACTAAATATTAATTCTACTTTGAAGGGGACGCTATGTTCGATGGCGTACCCGATACACAATAATGAGTTTCTTTGAAATCTTACGTTGCACACTAATAATATAATATTATTATTTTAAATGGTAGTTAACACCTAGACGTTGTAATGGAGGGAATAAACTGAACTAACTAAAAAATGATTATATATGTTTGTTAAATGATTTTACATTTATCCAATAAAAGTTAGAGGCTTAAAATGTGAATGAATCTAATTTTAAACATAATTTTCTTTAAAAGGTTGATTTACCATATTTTAATGGAGAACCCTCTTTAAATATTGTTTTGGTAACTTTTATATGTTTTATTTGACAAAATAAAATTATTCTTTAGAATCGGGACATCAAAATTTACTTTGGGTAAACTTTTGGTATTTTTCTAATAAAATTCATTTTTATGAATAGTGGAAAATACTGTATTTTTATTCAAAAGTGAATTTTAATCTAATTTATTTATATGGTTATATTACATATTTAATTGGTTATAAGTGTAATTATATTATGTTTTTACCATTTAATCTAATTTTGTACATTGAAATTAATTTCACTTTGAGATCAGACATAAACAAGTATCAATCTTTTGATAGTTATTATTTTTTAAAAACATGCTATTTGTTTTGATAACGAAAATTAATTTTAAATTAATTAATGAAAATTCTATGTTTTTAATTTGGTAAAATATACATCATTTTTGAATTCAGAATATAAAATATTGCTTATGTGGAATTTTTGGTATTTTTCTGAAAAACATCAATTTTTGATGAATAATGAAACAACTAAGTAGTAGTTAAAAAGTGACATTTTCATTTAAATGAAATTTTAACACATCTATGGATTGAATTTCAATAATCCTACATACATTATTGTTATTAGTAAGTAAAATTTGGTTCAATAAGATGAAAATAATTTTTGATGAATAGTAACTTTTGACTTTTATTTACCGCAGTTAAAGGTAAATAGGGTAATTCAAGGTAAAAGGAATATTATAATAATTCAAAATTACCTTAACACTTTTCCTAAACTTATTGGATGAGTAATGTCAGACCATAAAAATCCTTGGGTCGATTTTGGGACCCCATGGATCCACTTATGTATGATAATGACACTTTATTTTAATTAACTTAAAGTAAAGGTAAAAATGGCATAAACAAATATCTCTTTGTAAATTAATTTTTACATGGTGTTATATAAGTTATCATTTCAACTATAAATATTAATTGGAAATATAAAAATCTTTCTTACATCATGGTATTTGTTTTTTAATTTTTATACATCGAATAAATTAAATTATTTATGACACAATAATGATGCAGTGTTTACCACACTAATAAATGATTTAAATAAATAATATTATAAATATTAAAATAACATAAAAGCCTATCCATTTCTTATTAGATTAATGTATTTGGACCATGAGTCCTCTTATATTCTAACTTAATTAGTTTTGGACCCATAGAAACCGAATATCATTATATAATAAAATAATATTATCACACTTCCCTAAAGAGCCCCACCTCCCCCTTACTAAAATCCCTCACTTCTAACCAATTCCTCACACCTGTCAAGCCTTTTGGCTCCTCCAGACTCTATCCAATTAAGCTCCTTACATCCCTATCCTCTTCTTATAAGGCTTACCTTTGGATGAAGTCACTTCATGAAACCCTTTTGGTTCATACCAAAGGGAGTTATCCAAATTAAATGTAACAAATTCTCTTAAATTCTTTTGTTTAATTTTACTTATAAAAACCCTAAAATATTTTTATTCATTTATTTTATAAAAAACCAGTATCCTAAATATACTAGGATTTTTTATGAGAATTATTGAAACTACACGTACACACACCTCCATCTAATGGGTAAAGAACATACTGTTTCTGTGGGTGGAAAACTAACACCTCACGAAACGATGATTATTCAATTATCTACTACCGCCTCTTATGGTGGCCATTAGGATGGAACTGTATTTATATATGATATATATTATGTTTATGTTTTCTTTATTTTTCTATATTTTTAATTTATACTATACCTTTATGGGTTCCATTATGAGTAAACACGATAATTTAGTTTGAGGAAGTGCGGACTATCACCCCCTCAAAGTGATATGACTCATTCATACCATAAGTGGGACATATAAAGGACTGATTTATTGAAATTAAATATTATATTATATTGGAATTATAATATAACTATGTATCATTAATTATTCATTCAATTAAATTACGAAATAGAAATGAAAGCAGCGTTCATGGGTACGTACGACTTACCGTCTCCATGAACGGTGCATTTCATTTCTTATCTCCAAATGTTATGTACTATTATAAATACATATATATACTGGATATATATTATATATAAGATATCTAAATCATGAATATAATTTTTGAGATAATGGACTCTTGAACACATGGAAAACTTAGAATTATAAGGTGTTCATTTTTTACTCATGTACCAAATATCGACAAAACGACCATTATTAAAATAAATGATTAAATATTGTTCATAACATGGTAATAAGTGATATAAAAGGAATAATAAACTTTTAAAAGGGTTCTTAATCAAGTATAAATTAACTTATGTTTATTATTTAGGAAGAACAAGGAACAAACAAGTCAAGTGGGACTTGAGGTAAGGGATTTCTTATATCACTTCTAATTCCGTGAGAATTCCATTGTTCACCACTTATTTCTTGCATGTGGTGTATTTTGTACTGACATGGGATATATATTATCATGATTCTATTTATATTCTTGGTATTTTACGATTCATTTGGTTGTTATTAACTTTTTTTCATACTACTTTATTGATTTCAACGTGGTAAGGGGTTTCCATCTCACTTTTTATTCCCATGCGATTCATGCTATATTTTCCCCTATTTCATTTTGTTTGGTGGATGTACTGCCCATGATTGTATTATTCATGTAATATACTTTAATTTATGGGTATTTACATCTTCATTGAATTATCCTTCTTTCATGGGGTGTATGTTTCGTAAGTTACCAAATCGGTAAGAGAACCTTTTCACCCTCCTATTTTTAAGAGACTTCTTTTTGTTATATCTTTTAATTTACATCTTCTTATGTAGGGATATGTTCCTATATATCCTTATTGCTATAAATTTTATTTCCAAGTGATGAGATACCCATTTCTCTCTCATCAACTTCTTTTCTTAAATTTTATCTGACGCCGTTAGGCTGTCATATTTTTATAAGGGAACTTCTTCAAAAAATTTCAATTATTTGTGTTAAAATTTTTCTTCTTGATTATGTCGTGCTATGAATATGTGTGAATAACCTCTGAGTGTTTCACACTTAATATTCATGTATATTTTCACACCCCGACTATAGATTCTTGTTATTTTATTCCTTTCTTGGTCCCACATCTTTTGGTCAGAGTTGGGTTTGGGTCTGTGTTTAATATTTTTGAAGGTTTGAAGTTATTTGCGGGTTTCGGACACGTGCACAGTCACCACACGGTGGGTGGTTGCTGTGGGATCGGCTCAGGTGCCGTGAAGGTGTCTATCTCTTGAAAGAAATAATGTTTTTCGAAAATGTAATAAGTAAATTGTTTAAAAATGTAATTATAATAATTAATTACGATGTAGGTAATAATGTTATTATTAAAAATGGTGAATAATATTTTAGTTATTTAAAATTTGTTATTAATATAATTATTAATGAATCATAATTTAATTATTATTATTATTATTATTATTATTATTATTACATTTATTATTCTTATTAAATTTTTATTAGTATGATTTTTACTAAACTTTCATTAATATTATTATTCCTAGAAATAAGAAAAAAACAAGAGTGCAATATATTTTTTTTATTATTTTTTGGTTGGTTTTAGTTTATTTATTATTATTATTATTATTATTATTATTATTATTTGTAAAACACAAAATATACCCTTCCCCCTCCCTCTTCGCTTAACCGCGACCCCCCCCAGAATCATGCAGCGCCCACCCTAGACCATTCCTGTGAGTGCGCCCCCTCGCCGGAGCTCCCTCCGGCGGCAGCCTGCCACCCGGTCTCCTCCTCTCTATGCCGAAGCCCCCCACCCGACCTCCTCCTCCTTGTGCTTCCACCTGCAGCTGCTCCTCCCTGTGCCGTCCGACCACCCCGGCTCCCTGACCTCCGACCGACCTCGCCTGCTCCGGCCGCACCACCCTCAACCAGCATGACTCCCCCCCCTCTGGTATCCTTATCGGTGTTTTATCTTTCATTTTTGTGTGTTTTTTTTTGTGTTTTCCAAACCCTAATCGAGGGGTTTTTATTTTTTCATGTTTCTTAAATTTTAGGGTCTATGAAGGGTCTGCAAATTTCTTCTTAACCTTCCATTTATGCACGGTTGTATATACGCACCTCTAAGGTAGTCAAATTCGCGTATTTTATTTCTGGAGCACTCTACTAATGTTTGTGCTCATTATTTTAGTTTTAAAACTTGTTTCATATCTTTTTTATGCCCTTAATTATCTTTCTATATAGTTCTTAAATTTTTATAATTGATTAAGAATATATTATGTCAATCTACGCCTATGATGATTTGCTTGTTTAAGTGCCAAATCTTATTTTGATAATTTTTTTAAAATGTAATTCACATCGCTATGGTATTCTTGTCAAGATATTTGCGATTCTTTAACATTGAAGAATTGTTAAAAAATTGGTCATTAACATGATTCAATAATTATGTTTATGTTTTTATGCACTTAGGCTGTTGATAAATTGTGATATGAGGTTTGAAAATAAATTGATGTGATTTTGGGGGTGTCTCTATTAGTTTTGTTTTGTAAAAATGGTGAAAGGCTGGTCTGGGTTTTACTTGAGAACTTTTTGATTTTTGTAGGATTGGTTTTTTGATTTTTTTTATTAATTTGTTTGGTTTAAATTTTATTTTAGGGATTTGTGGTGTTTTTGAGTCTCGAGGTTTTATCGTAGGGAGTTGTGGTCAGTTTCGAAGGCACACACTCATTTTCCCAGGTGTGGATATGTATAGATATATGTATCTTATGTGTGCATGTTCCCTTATGGTACCGGGAACACGTGCATCAGTTTAAGGATATATATACATATATATATATATATATGGAAGTGTGTGCGTGCGAGTGAGTTGCTTCTTGAGTTAGAAGGTTTTGGCATGGTCCTGCTCTTGAGGTAGTTGTTTCCATCCCTTCTCTCTTTACAATGTTTTAAATAGGCACTTGTATACTTCCATTTAATTTATAAATGTTATAATAACCCTTATAATCATTATATTTATTCATTGTAGTGTTTCTTTGTTGGTTAAAAGTTTTAAAAACAGATTTGAAATAGTTCCTTGGTTATGTGTAGGTGTTTCCATGTCCTGGCTCTCAGTTTTAATCCATTTAATGCTTGTGGTTTCTTAATTAAATCTTGGATTATGTTTCGCACCCCATTTATGATTGTTGTTAATTTATGTAGTGTTTTCCTGTTGAAATATTTGATTAAAAAAAGGAAAATGGATTTTCTGGATGCTTTTCTATTTACACACATGTTTATGCCTTCCCAAATTGTTTGGAACTAACATCCTTTATCTGCATATGGTATTGTTGGACGTCTTGAGTAGTGTTTTCTTGTAGAAACATTTTATGGAACTTAGTGTTTTTGTAGAAATGATTTCGCGTATCTTTGAATTGGTATTTTTATCAAAGCCTTATTTTATAAGCGGTACTTGTTTCTAAATGATGTGGGTCTCTTTGTGCGGTTCTTTAAATTGGTTTGAAAATAAATCCATGCGTATATGCCTGTTTGGCTTTTGGTGTATATATTTTGTTGAGTGTGTGGTGTAAGGCGGCACTTGATTTGTTTTTGAAAAATTCAACATAGTATCAATAAAGGATTTTATTGCAATGTTTTGAAACATGAAACCTAAGGGTCCGTTTGGATTTTTAAACACAAAAGTGGTATTTAGAGTAGTTTTAGAAGAGTGTGTGAAATGTCTTTATAAAGGAATTTGATTATGTAAAACTAGAGACTCGATTTACAACTCCAAGTGTTTAATAAAGTGGTTTTGTTAACCGAATGATGTGGAAACCCGGTTGGCACTTTTTATGTTCGACATGTATGCATATATATATATGTATATGGGGAGCTCCTATCTAGGGTAACCCTTTAGGGGTGAACGCATAGGAAATGTCCATGTTTGGGGTAGGCAAGTGCGGTGATATGAGTCACGCGTGTGAGGGCCTTCCTACATACACAGTATTATTATAACCACCATGGGTCCCTGGACGTCTTTTGGATGATCATGTGACGGTTGCTGACCAAACCCATTTAGATGGGTTGGTACCCCTGGATTTGTTGTTAGGCCAGGCAGTCTTTGCCACTGGATTGGTCAGTTAGGGCACTCAGTTCGTAATATACTTAGGAGCTTCACCATATACCGGTAGGTGGTTCCGAAACTGAGTACGTCTAGGGGTCTTCTAGGGTTTTTAGGATCACCCGTGGATACTGGATTACTTACATTGCTTGTTAACATTTCGTTGCACTGGTTTATTTTCTGTTGCACTTTTACTTGTTTTACTTTATCCCAACTTTGGTATTTTCTATTTTGGATTTCATTTATAAAATGGAAAATGATTTGGGAAATGGTGTGTAGAGTGTGTTGGTTTTTTTTAAAATGAGAAAAATATGTTGCATATTTTAAAATGTGAATACCCTACTTTTATATCTGTATTTCATACTTGTGTCAGTGGATTGTTTTGGAAAAGAGAATTATTGGATTCAGCGGTTTATTCTTGGCATCCCTACTGAGCATCTCAGTGCTCACTCCTATTGTATCTTTCTAGTTGCAGGTTCAGTTTCTCGTACAGGTTCCTTTTTCAGCTGCTCAATGTTGGAGCAGGCTTGGTTCTGAGTTGGGTGGTGACCTAGGAGGTCATGAGGAGGTATGCACAGTTTATGTTCTTTTCTCTACTAGTTTTATTTATTCATTATTAGTTTTTGTTTATCCATTTATCTTTTGTTCATGGGACAAATCATTCCCAACGATTAAGTGTTTATGCCCTGCAATAGTTTCCAGCCCGTGGGGATCGGGAACGCCCCTCAGGCCATGCCGCGGGCAGGCTTGGGTGACCAGTTCAGGGTCAACTCGGGTTGTTTTGTGACATATATTGAGTGTATTCTTATTTTTCACACATTATTATGTAATTGATTTATCCTTAATCTAAGGATACAATTTTTATAAGGGATTTCATCTCAATTTACATTCCATTGAGACTTCATTGTTTTTATGCACCAATTCACTCTTATATGTTGTATATACTGTCCTTTGACATATTATATCATGAACACCTTTATTCTCATGATATCATAATGTTCCAATTAAATTTTATTCCTCAATTATTTGTATTCTAGCATCTCTAATTTTGTTAAAGACTATTTAACTAAAATATTATTTTAAATGTTTTAAAGGTTTATTCTTCTAAATATTTCTCATTAATGTCCATGTTTTCAAAATGGTTTTTAGTATTTATTTATATGGACACTAATGTTTTGAAATGATGATTCATTTAAAATATTCAAAGTGGTTTGGGACACTTTGATTCAAAAATCTCTTTTTTACATGTTTTAAATGGTTTTATAAAGCATTGTTTATTTCAATATATTTATTTGATATATTGTGATTGTAATGTGGAAATGTTATCTTTCGTTTATGCTTATGTTATATGTTATAAATATGTTATGGTTATTGGGGATTGTTTATGTATATGGGTGGTTACATGATAAACCTAGGGCGGTTGTGCCCAAGATAGCTCTCCAATGCATTGGGTAACGTGACAGAGGTAAACGTTAATGTTTCACCTAAGAGATTTAGGGAATATACTGTGATGGGTATTCCAAAGTAACTCCATATGTAGCTGTGATAGATAAAATCTAAGTGTGTTATGTATGCCACAAGTTACCTTTATGATTTATGATTTCTTTGTGTTATTCATAAATCATAAGATTTTATGAGGTAAGTAAAAGAGTTTATGTTTTGTATGTATTTATGAACTAATGTATTCTTTCTTTGTTTTATAACCCTTATTGAGATTTTTATTCTCATCCCAAGATTTGAAATGTTTTTCACAGGACTTAAAGATGAATAGGGTCAAGGATGGGATCAAGGAAAAGTCATGTTGTCTAAAACATGGAACTTGACATGTTTCTTTTTAAGAGTTTTTATTTTATGAAAAAAATGGAAACTGAGTAGAAGAGTCTACTTTGTAATATTTTGAGATGTAATAGTTATGTCCTAATTCTCTAAAAATATTAACATGAAAATATCCTCATTGTTAATTATTCGTTTAATTCAATATTATGTAATGTTTTAAGGCCAGGTCCATATAGTTGGTATCAGAGGTCGGTTTAGACAAATTTAGGGATTAAGAGTTTTCTTTAGACACATGGTTAGTCCCTATGTCTATTATTTCCATTAAATACTTATTTTATAACTTTTTTAGATCATGGAAAGTCAGTTAAAAATGGAAGGAGGAGGATCTCAAAAGACATTCCTATCTCTTCCTGATGACTTGCATGCAATAATTATTGCAAAGTCATGTTCAGATGATTGTGAAACTTCTTTTAGCATACAACTCACTTGAAAGCAGTTGTTTGAGATATCAAACACCTTCACTATACATCGTTATCATCATGGATCATGGTTTTTATTAAAAAAAAATATTATTTTCATAATATTCTCATATTTTCAAGAAAGGTAAATATTATCAAGGCATTTTCAAATATTTTACCTTATCATAAGATTTTGAAGCACATTATGATTTTGAAAAAGGTGCTGAAGAAGGAGACCCTTGATAAACCTATTTATATTTGCTTTTAAAATATAGTCTCTTAGCACATACCTATGGTATTTTAAAAGGACCATTAATTGAAAGTTTCAACTCAATTTTAGTATGACTGTTTTATAGAAATAATATTTTTTCAGATGTTCTGAAATTATATTTCATACATGATTATTTTCCAAAACTATTTTTCTGTGAACAACCATATGGCCCATGTTGTACAAGGTGTATTTGGATGAAGGAAGAAAATTATTTTGAAGGATCTCTAAATCATTTTTACAATGCATGGACCATCTACCTACGCGAACAAGATGACGAGGAAACCAAATGGACACCATGATCAAGGTACGATGTTCTTCATTTTGGGGATCATTTTATTTTATCATATGGTGGTGAAATAAAAAAATGACAATATATATAAGACTTCAAGAATTAATATGTTGAGATGATAATGAATTGGAATGAAAATGAGAGGTATAAGGAAACCATTGAGGTTAAAACATGTTAGGGTTATTTTTGAGTTTTATAAAAAGTAAAACACGTAGGATGGGTGACAACACGTTGCATCACAGAAGGTCGCATGAATTGAACCCACAATCGAAGGGAGACAAGGGCAGATCGCCTACCACTGGCCTACATGAAGTCCCTAGTTAGTAAGACTTATTATTTTAGTAAAATGATTTTATGGAACAAGAATAAGTTGATTTTTTTAACTTATGTTTTATCAAATGGATATACTTAGTATAAAAACATGATTTGGTGATTAAGTGATAAATTTTTTTTGTGGAAGACGTTCTCTCTTTTGAGGAAACAATATATGCCTATAGATGATAGAATACTATGGGATTTCAATTGTGGAATAATGGTAATTTTTTTTGGAAGAATATATGTTTTTATTTTTGACATATGATGATTTGGTTAATTTATGAAAATGATTAACCTATCATTGAGAATATGTGATTAGGTTAATTAATTTTCAATATGATACTTTATGAGTAACTGATTTTATTTGGAGATAAATGTTAATATTTATCTTGTAAGACTATGTAATTAAATAATTATGAGATTTGGGTTTCAATCTTAGTTTGGATTAATATTGAATAATTTTATGGACTATTGTTTATTGAATGGTCTTTGTTGAACTTTGGGTTTTTTTGACAAATTTAGGAGATTAAGAGTAGTTTTTATTTTGGTAAAAATTTATCCTTTTGGGGATTATCTGATCTTGTACTAAATGTTTTGGTTTTGGTTGATGTCTAAAGATAGGGTAAATATATAGTTCATATTTTTTGGAATATGTGAAACTATAAAAGTTGATTCTAGAACTTTTAATGTGACCAAGTCCATTTGAAAACTCATCATTTGGGGAAAATATGAATTTGTGGTAGAAATTTAGTAAAGGATGAAAGTATAAATTAAAATTAAGTATGTTTCCTTATGTTTTTAGTTATGCTCATAAATAAATTCCTCAACTTTATGAAAAGTAACTTAAAAAAACTTTGTCTATTAACTTTTCTTACTGGGGAATCAAGGACCATTGAACCCATCACATGTTTGTGATTTTCTGGGGGTTAAATTTCTCTTAATCATGTTTTCTATCACTATCCATTAAAACTTGACAGTTTGTTCTCTCTTCTATATCCATTTTTTCCTATATGGAATCCTAGTATGGTTTATCTTGGGTGACCTTTGTACTTCTATTTCTTTCTTTTAAAGCGATTGTTTTAATGACTCTTTTCCAATGTGGGACTTTTAATAAAGTTTCCCGGCCCAGTTTTAAAATTGCGAGGACGCAATTCCCAAAAGGGGGGAGGGATGTAACATGTAAGGTAAATAAAGAACATGAAATTTTTTTTATATTTATTAATATTTGTGAACCAAATATTAATTCTACTTTAAAGGGGATTCTATGTTCGATGGTGTACCCGATACACAAAAATGAGTTTCTTTGAAATCTTATGTAGCACACTAATAATATAATAATATTTTTTTAAATGGTAGTTAACACCTATCCATTGTAATGTAGGGAATAAACAGAACTAACCACAAAATTTTTATATATTTTTGTTAAATGTTTTTATATCCATCCAATAAAAGTTAGAGGCTTAAAATGTGAATGAATCTAATTTTAAACATAATTTACTTTAAAAGGATGATTTAACACCTTTTAATGGAGACCCCTATTTAAATATTGTTTTGGTCCCTTTTATATGTTCCATTTGATAAAATAAAATTTTTCTTTAGAATCGGGAAATCAAAATTTACTTTGGGTAAAAGTTTGGTATTTTTCAAATAAAATTTATTTTTTTATGAATAATGAAAATACCGTATTTTAATTCAAAAGTGACTTTTAATTTAATTTATTTATATGGTTATATTATCATTTTAATTGGTTTTAATGTTTAATTATATTATGTTTTTACAATTTAATCCAACGTTGGACATTGGAATTAATTGCACTTTGAAATTGGACATAAACAAGTATCAATCTTTTGATAGTTATTGTTTCTTAAAAACATGCTATTTTTTTGATAACGGGAATTAATTTGAAATTAATTAATGAAAATTATATGTTTTTAACTTGGTAAAATAGACATAATTTTTTAAGTCGGAATATAAAATATAGCTTAGGATGAATTTTTGGTATTTTTCTGAAAAACTTCAATTTGTTTTGAATAATGAAACCACTAAGTAGTAGTTAAAAACTGACATTTTCATTTAAATGAAAATTTACAGATTTTGTGGATTGAATTTAAAAAATATTACATACATGGTTTTTATTAGTAAGTAAAATGTGGTTCAATAAGATAAAAATAATTTTTTTTGTGAATAGTAACTTTTGACTTTTATTTACTGCGGTTAAAGGTATATAGGGTAATTCAAGGTAAAAAGAATATTATAATAATTTAAAATTACCTTAACACTTGTCCTAACATTATTGGATGAGTAATGGCCGACCATGGGAATCTTTGGGTCGATTTTGGGACCCCATGGAGTCACTTATGAATGGTAATGACACTTTATTTTAATTAACTTAAAGGTAAAAATGACTTAAACAAATATCTCTTTGTAAATTAATCTTTACATGGTGTTATATAAGTTATATTTTCGACTATAAATATTCATTGGAGAGATAAAATTATTTCATACATCATGGATTTTTTGTTATAATTTTTAGACATCGAATAAATTAAATTATTTAAGACACAATAATGATGCAGTGTTTACCTCATTAATAAATGATTTAAATAAATAAGATTATAAATATTAAAATAACATCCAAAACCAGTAAAATTCTTATTGAATGAATTTAATTAGACCATGAGTCATCTTATATTCTACCTTAATGAGTTTTGGACCCTTAGAAACCAAATATCATTATATAATAAAATAATATTATCACACTTTCCTAAAGAGCCCCTCCCCCTTATAAAATGCCCAAACATATAAACAATTTCTAACACCTATCAAGACTTTTGTCTTGTATAAAATATGTCCAATTAATCTCTCTACAACACTCTACTCATCCTAGAAGCCTTACATTAGGTAGAAGTCACTTCAAGAAACCCTTTTGGTTCTTACCAAAAAGAGTAATCCAAATTAAAGGTAACAGTTTCTCTTAAATTATATTGTTTTATTTTACTTCTAAAACCCCTAAAACCTTTTTATTACTTTGTTTTATAACAAACAAAATATCCTCAATATACTAGGATTTTGTTATGATAAGTATTATAACTACACTTATACACACCACCATCTAATGGGTAAAAATCATACTGTTTCTGTGGGTGTAAAACTAACACCTCACGAAACAATGATTGTACAATTATCTACTACCTCCTATTATGGTGGCCATTATGATGTAAATGTACTTATATATGATATATATTATGTTTATGTTTTCTTTATGTTTCTGTATTTTTAATTTATATCATACGTTTATGGTTTACATTATGAGTAAACTTGATAATTTCATTTGAGGAAGTGCGGACTACCGCCCCCTCAAAGTGATATGACTCAATCATACCATACGTGGGAAATATAAAGGATTTAGTTATTGAAATTATATATTATATTATACTTTAATTATAATATAACTATTTATAATTATTGTTTAATTAATTTAAAGTATGAAATAGAAATGAAAGTAGCGTTCATGCGTATGTACGACTTACCATCTCCATGAACAGTGCATTTCATTTCTTATCTCTAAATGTTATGTACTGCTATAAATACATATATATAATGGATATATATGATATATAAGATATCTAAATCAGGAATATCATTCTGGAGATAATGTAATCTTGACCACATGGACAACTTGTAATTATAAGGTGTTCATTTTTTTTTACTCAAGTACCAAATATCGACAAAACAACCATTATTAACATAAATGATTACATATTGGTTATAACATGGTAATAAGTGATATAAAAGGAATAATAAACTTGAAAAAGGATTATTAATCAAGTATAAATTAACTTATGTTTATTATTCAAGAAGAATAAGGAACAAACTAGTCATGTCGTACATGAGGTAAGAGATTTCTTATCTCACTTTTAATTCCGTTAGAATTCCATTATTCGCCACTTATTTCTTGCATGTGGTTTATTGTGTACTGCCATGTGATATATATTATAATTATTATTTATATATTCTTGTTATTTTATGATTAATTTGGTGGTTATTAACTTTTGGTCATACAACTCGATTGATTTCAACATGGTAAGGAGTTTTCATCTCACTTTTTATTTCTGTGACATTCATGATATATTTGACACTATTTACATTTGTTTGGAGGATTTAATTCCAATGATTTTATTATTTATGTAATATAATTTAATTTATGGGTATTTACATCTTAATTGAATTTTCATTCTTTCATGGGGTGTATGTTTCGTAAGTTACCAAATCGGTAAGGGAACCTTTTCACCCTCCTCTTTTTAAAAGACTTATTTTTGTCATGTCATTTAATTTACATATTTGTATGTTGGGATATGTTCTTCTATATCCTTATTTCTGTAAATTTTATGTCCAATTTATTATATAACTATTTCTCTCTCATCAACTCTTTTTCTGAAATTTTATGTGACGCCGTTAGGCCGTTGAATTTTTGTAAGGGAACTTCTTCACCCAATTTCAATTATTTGGGTTAAACTTCTACTTCTTGATTATGCCGTTCTATGAATATGTGTGAATAACATCTAATTGTTTCACACTTAATGTCCAATTATATTGATTGTATTCTTATTTTTCACATATCATTATGTAATTTATTTATCCTTAATCTAAGGATAAAATTTTTATAAGGGATTTCGTCTCAAATTACATTCCATTGAGACTTCATTGTTGTTATGCACCAATTAACTCTTATATGGTGTATATACTGTCCTTTGGCATATTATATCATGAATTAATTTATTCTCATGATATTATAAAGTTCTAATTAAATGTTATCCCTCAATTATTTGTATTCTAGCGTCTCTCATTTTGTTAAAAACTCCTTAACTAAAATAACATTTTAAATGTTTTAAAGATTTATTCTTATAGATATTTCTAATTAATGTCCATGTTTTCAAAATGGTTTTTAGGATTTATTTATATGGAAATTAATGTTTTCAAATGGTAATTACTTTAAAATCTTCAAAGTGTTGTGGGACACATTGATTCAAAAATCTATTTATTAAATGTTTTAAATGGCTTTATAAAGAATTTTTTATTTCAATATATTGATTTGATATATTGTGATTGGAATGTGGAAATGTTATCTTTATTTTATGCTTGTGTTATATATTATGAATATGTTATGGTTATTGGGAATTGTTTATGTTTATGGGTGGTTCAGCGATAAACCTAGGGTGGGTGGTCCCGAGATAGCTTTCCAATGCATTGGGTAACATGACAGAGGTTAACGTTAATGTTTATCCTAAGATAATTAGGGAATATACTATGATGGGTAATCCAAAGTAACTCTCCATATTGCTGTGATAACTATAATGTAAGTATGTTATGTATGCCACAAGTTACCTTTATGATTTATGATTTCTTTGTGTTATTCATAAATCTTATGATTTCATTATGTAAGTAAAAGAGTTTATGTTTTTTATGTATTAATGAACTAATGTTTTCATTCTTTTTTTTATAACCCTTACTAAGCTTTTTATGCTCATCCCATGTTTTGAAATGTTTTTCAAAACACTTAAAGATGAATTGGGTCAAGGATGGGATCAAGGAAAATTCATGCTGTCTAAAACATGGAACTAGACATGTTTCTCTTTAAGAGTTTTTATTTTATGAAAAAATGGAAACTGAGTAGAAGTGTCTTCTTTGTAATCTTTTGAGATGTAATAGTTATGTCCTAATTCTCTACAAATCTAAACCGGAAATAATCCTCAATGTGAATTAGTCATTTAATTCAATATTATGTAATTTTTTAAGGCCGAGTCCTTATAATATAATTGAATTAATAATTAATTTAATATTATGAATTTATGGGAAGCAGGTAACCCATATGATTATTACAATACTGACCATTGGGAAAGTAATCTGATAATTGGAATAATATTCTGACCATTTGGAAAGTAATCAAACCATTAAGAATAGTAACTAAACCATTAAAATTGGAAATTCATCTATGAAAATGTAAAAAAATATTTAGGAATCTTATAAAATGAGAAAAATGAAATATTTATTCCATGGTACAAGTAAATAAAATTTTAAAAATGTAAATTATGTGCTTGGATTTTATAAAACATAAATGGTTTAATTACACATTTATAATAAATACAATGAATTAAAAGAATGTTTTTATTTCAAAAATTTATCTTTATAAATTATTATCATGTTTTATTATAGTGATAAGATAGTTTTATGACATCTTTAGTAATATTTCGAAGGGTCTGAAAATTAGTCATAATATTAAAATTGGTATTTTTCAAATAAATGAGGATTTTATTTAAAAATTAAAATTCTCATATTTATCAAATTGTTTTCAAAAATGGATATAATTTTTTCAATATAAATTTAATTTTATTACGGGTAATTATTGGTATTTTTCTAAAATAAGTTAATTTTTGGTGAATAGTGAAATGCCACAAATTATGGTATTTAGCATTATGAGCTAAATACATGGATTTTTGAGACATGGATGAAGTTGGAACACATTTTTTAAAAATCAAATATACAATTTAACTTATATATTCTTAAAAAATCAACAAAATTTTTATTCTTGAGGAAAAATATTAAAATAATTATTATAAGATTCTAAAATAGGGCTCTCCTCCCCTTATAAATACTACAACTCAAAACTCCTTACCGTAACACCTTCTAAGCCTTATATATTTCGTAATTTCATCCCAATTAACTTCAAAATACTATATCCCATGTCATAGTTATTTTATTCTCAACAAAATAACAATTCCATGTTCTTTAATGAGTTTCTCAAGGAGATGACATTCAAGATGTAATATTCTAAAACTACCACATTTAAATTATTTTCTTCTTCTTCCTTCTCCTCACATCCCTAATAAAAAATTTAATAATAAATAAAATATAATATATGTACCTAAATGACATATTAATAATGTAATATCTACCATCTACCCTCTTCTCTTATCCCGTTATTCTATAAACAAAACCATTGTCCATATTACGTCAGTTCACCACCTCTATGGAATGTGAGTTTTTTTTTTCATTACTGCATTCAAGGATAGTAATAAATATATAATTATTTATCAAAAATATGTAAATAAGTATATTATAACTTATTTCATTTTTTAGAATGAATATATATACATAATGTTGATTAAAATTAAATCTGTTCAGGATGGTTAGTAAAACCACCTAAATGAACCAACTGCACATCCTTAATGGTTTTACTAAGTGAAATGTCCCTACTTTGAAACAAAAAAGGATATTTGGGACCATTAAAATTTCAATTATGATATTAAAATCGTTTTATTTAACTTCTAGAGATATATTCACATTTTAAAATAACTTTAATAATTATTTACTAGTGATCCAACCTTGGGACCATGAAACAAACACCCTTTGAACAATGAAATTAAACATTATATCTCATTGAAATGGATATAAATGAACATAATACAATTATAATAAATCACATATATATGGATACATATTTTATTTATGAAATTAATTAATTAAATTTGTTTATCAAGGAAATTAAGTGCTAGTGCAGAATAATTCTGGAACACAAGGTTCGAGATCTCCTCAAACTACCCTTTTTCCTTAGGATGTCAACTTTTTTTTAAATAACATTATATATATATATATATATATTTAATATTATGATATGATTAAAAATTATGAATATATATATGTTATAAATATATACATATACTATTATTCAATTCATTAATGGGGAAATACATGCCATAAATTCATTTAAAAAATGCCTTAATTAAAGTTATACTCGATTAAGTGGTAATTTTATATCCCTTATTCCTTTTATGTAACACTCACGTAAAGTATTTATTCCAACATGAAAAAATATTTTGACTATTATTTATATTTAACTAGATATGAATGTAAAAAATATTTAATCCCACATTATCTTTGGAATCATCATGGAATCTTTTTGATTATGATATGAGGATATATTTTTCAACCCATTTCTTTCTGTGGGTAATTATAATGTTTATTCCTTTTGATTGACTTCATTTTGTGGAACACATAATCATGTACATGTTATGATGGGTGCACCCAAATAGGGATCTAATGCATTGGGTACTTTTTTATTGCATGACATGGTATGCATGGGATTAAGGAGTAGACCTAATCCAAGATGGGACTCTGTCCACCATGAGATTTGTCTTGGTAGTTTTCCTTGAATTATGTCTGTTCCATGATATATGTTTCTTCCAGTTTCCCATGTTGCCAATATCTTATGATACCATGTTTTTTATCTTCTTATACCATGTTATTATTTATGATCCTTCTACTTTATGATATGATCCTATGTCGTTTTACTCATATTTTATGCTTCATTATGATATTTATTTGCTTTCTAGAATTTATAGATCACCCCTTTATTCTATGTATTCATTAGGTAATCCTATACATTTTTGGAGCTTAATGTGATTTAAGAGATCATTAATGTGAAAAAATAAATATTTTTTTGTTTTATTTTCTTTTAAGATGTATTATGAACCAAGAATTTCTATGACACTACGCCTCATGATCATTAGGTTGTGTTTATCAGATATTTATGTTTCAAATAAAGTAATAATATGTGTAAAAGTATTAGGTCGATATAGCTGGTATCAGATAAAGGATTAGTTATCATTGGGGATTATGAATAGAATTATTTAGTGGAAACCCTGTGGAAAAGTCTATGTGTAAGAATATATCATGAATTTTAGTAAAGTATAGAGTGAGTGGTTTCCATGAAATTATATCTCTTTGTGGATACTAAAATTTGATGTGGATCTGGAACATTTTACCAAAAGGTAATAACTCTAAAAAGGGTGAATTGGGGATTCAATCATCATCACTTGGTTCATGATAAATAGGACATATTTAACACTTAGTTTTAATTTCATTGGGGATATTCTTTTGAAAATTCTCGAACTCGTAGGAATCATTATGAATTACTTGAATTGATTGTTATGTTAGAAATATTAATAGGAAATGTTATTATGGATAACCTATATTGAAATATAGAGACTCATAATTGAGTATTTATATGTCATTTATTAGTTTTACTAATATGTTCATATTTTACCTGTTTATATGCATGTTAGTGTTCTCATTCACTTTTTATTATTTTAGTTAATATAGGGAAATAAGAGGAAATGTTCCAATAACCAACATGATAGAAAATGTGAGGATTTATATAATGACATGCCTTAACTTATAGGAGTATGAGATATGTAATTTTTGGAATTACCATCTCAGTAGAATCATGTTCCGAATAAGAAATTTAATGATGTTAAACTTCTTACATAACCTAAGAAGGATAAATTTGTGGTTGATTTCTTTATATGAAAAATTTCTTCTACATTTAGTGGATATTCTGATCCCCTCATCATGGAAAAATGTATTAACTCATTTGAGAAGATATTATCTATCCTTCAATTATTATAACAATAGAATGTATCACTATCTATCTATCATCTTTAAGGTGAAGATGATTTGTAGTGGACACTGATCAGGAATATAAAGTACAAATTTGAAATTGATTTTATGAAATGTGTTGGGAATAAGAAAATACTTTTCAATAAATAATTCCCAGAACATTGGGTCATAAAATGGAGAGGGTGTTATTTAGACTGAAGTAAAAGGAAGATGAGTCTATTAGGGAATATAAGTAAATATTCATAGGGATTTCACGGTATTCCTATGGTTTCCTCATCAACATTAAAATTAAGGGAGAAAATTTCTTTAGAAGATTCATTCTGAGTCTATAGAAAACATTGTCATTTCAAGACATTGACAGTTATGAAGAGATTATCTGTTATACCCTTAAGGTTGATATGGATACTGGTGATTCTTAGTGGTCTCATGGTCCTAGTGTTAAAAATCATAAAATGGAGTTTTATTTGGAAGGATCAATGGATTAATATCATGGTGGAAAGAAAAACAAACACACCATATGTCAAAAATGTGGGAAGAAGCATCTCATAATCTATCTAAATGGAACAAGGAGAACTTCATGTGTGGAAAAGAGTGGCATCAATACAATCAATGTTGAAGGGTGTTAGTAAAAAATCCATCAAGGTTTCATTGAAGCATTTTTGAGGTGATTGTGTTTGTTGACAAAGTGGACATATGAGTGGTGATTGTTGACAATGGAAAACAATGACATACAATTTTTTTTGACAAAGATTATTTCATGATGGAATGTTGAGTTCAAGAGCCGAGGTCAATGATTCATGTTTTATTCAAGAACTTCGACAAAAGGAATGGATGATCTGGAGGCGGTACAAAAGAACAGATACCCAGTGGCGCCGTTTTCCAGTGTTTGCCAAATTTTTGGGCCTGAAAATCGTCAAATGAAGAAAAGTGGTTTTTGGAAAAGGGACTTGCGGTCCGTGTACATGATGGCTTGGAAACTTGCACGCCATATGTTTTTCAAGATCAGATCATCAAAATGCGGCAAAGGGAAAAGTGTCCTGCAAGTATTGGTGGTGTCGCGCAAGTGACTTGCACGCCGTGAAAGAGAGTTGCGCACCGATGCCTTAGAAGCTTGAGAACTTGCGCGCCTATGGTTTTTCAAGATCAGAAGATCAAAATATGACAAAGGAAATAGGTTCACGCAAGTTTGGAATTAGGTCGCACAAGTGTCCTGCAGGAGAAGAGACCTACGCACCGAGACTTGCACGCTGAGGAGAAACTTGCGTGTCATCACGCAAGGGTGACCAAATGCCTATAAATACTAGACCACCCCTCTTCATTCTTTACCAGAGTTCAAAAATTTGATAAATCAGAGCTCCCGTCGCGCAGGTGTGGTGGTCACGCAAGTGGTGGTGTGTCGCGCAAGTGGGACTTGTGCACCAATGTTGGAAGTTGCGCACCAAGTGTTAGTTGCGCGCCTGAGGTGGTTTAGGCGAGGAAGGAAGTGAGTTGCGTAGGTTTGGAGTTGCAGAAGTTTGAGTTGCGCAAGTTGTTGAGGAAGACTTGAGCACCAGTTGTGACTTGCGTGCCAATACTTTCGCATTGAGATTGACTTGCGTGCCAAGTAAGGTTTATTTCCAACAGTGATTTTTGGGCTGCGTGGAAGTTGGGAGTTTTCCCGATACCTTCGGTGTAGAGAGAGATTCATCTACGGGTAAAAGTTGGGTTTCAACAAAGCATCTACATAAAGAAAAGATGCATTCCTTCATGCAAATGAAGAGACCTATAGGTCTATAAACTGTGAGTGGATCCTTTCTGAAACAGTGAGCAAAGGAAGAGGAAGAAGTTGATCCTCTCTACCGGCAGTAAGCCAGAGAGAGAGAAATAGGGAGTGACCCTTGGGAAAGTAGTGAGCTGACCCTAAAACTTGTAAAGGCAGCGATCCTAGGACAGAGTGACTGTTCCTTAACATTGTATCCAAATCTATTGAAGAATAGTGGAATTTTGTACGACAGGAAACTTGTCGGTGTATGCTCCTTGGACGTAGCCCAGTGAGGGCGAACCAAGTCAAAATCTTTGTGTCTTCCTGCTTACATCCCAAAATTTCATTTAAAGCATCATCATCAGATAAAGAAGAAATTAAGTGATCATAATAAACACACAAGTGAAAACAATGTGGTCCTTGAAATAAAGAGGTCAAGATCCAGTGGGGCGGGAAGAATTTTGAAAAATAATATCCATACCCTGATTCACCCCCCCTTTAAGGGTATATAGGCCCCTATTGGTCTCAACAATTGGTATCAGAGGGAAGGTTGCTGTTATCATATTTGTTTGCTCCGACTTGGTGGAGTTGATCTGTGTGGTTAAAGATTCAGTCTGTTCTAATATCGGCGTGCCATGGCAATGGGAAAAAATAAAAGAAGAATCAGAATTTAGGAGATATCCCTCAGTGTGGAAGTGTCTATGGAAAAAGTGGGATACAACTAAAAGAATCAAACAGCTTACTGAAGGAAGATCTGGATGAATATGATAGGGAAAATATTGATTCCCTCAATCCCGATGTTGGAATGAGTTAAGTAAATGAACATCAAAGTGATACCAAAAGAACTTATGATGATGAAGTTTTGAGAAGGAAGCCACCAGTAGATGTTGTCAACATGACAAAGAAATCGGATCAGAAATTGGATGAAGAAGTTAAATCTAAAAATATCAGGATCCAAGTATTGTAAATTGAGGTCAACAAGCTAAGAGGCTTAAATCAAAGGCTTATTGATGTGGCTACTGATCTAAAAGAGAAGAATGATTCTCAAGGTGATAAACTAAAAAATATGGCTAAAATGAAAGGAAAACAAAAGGCTGGTGATTATGAAGAGGATCAAAAGTCAGATGAAGTTCAGAATATGAAAGTAAGAAATAATGATCTAGCAGCATAGTTTTCTGAAGAAGTTCAGAAGAATCAAATCCTACAACAAGAGGATGAATCTGTCTCTAAATCTGTTTATGAGGAAAAATTGAAAGTAGTGAAGCAATGTGACATGGTGGAAAATCTCACACAGGAACTAGAGGATGAGGTGAGTAGTAGGAATAATCTCAGAAATAAACTGGATGTTCAACTTGAATCAAAAGATAAGAAGATTTAGAAACTGGAGGGAGAAATAGAATCAGTCAAGAAAGAAATGGGGAAATCTAAATCCAAATACAAGCCCAAGATGAAGGATGCATTGCACTTACTATTTGATTTTTCTTCATCATGTGACGAAAAAAGGAAGAACAAATATTCAATTTCTGAAGAGAAACAACAGAATATTTTCTTATCTCAAATACCATATAGTTTGGGAAAATCTGGTGTTGGATTTGATAAATCCCTTCCCGTGCATGGTAGGATGTGATCCATGAATAGTTCCCGGAGTGGATAAAAACATATAGGTGTTGTAGATAGGCCTAATAGGAAAATTATAAAAAGAAGTGATGCCATTTTCTTTTTCTGCGGGATTCATGGCCACACATCAAGATTCTCCTCAGAGACTCTAGAATACATTTCAGGCTGTGAAAACAGAGACAATAATAAATCAGATAATAAGAAGGAGCATCATGATAAATCAGAGAGAAGAGTATCTTAGAGGAAAAAATTCATCAGATTATACTACTGTGGTAGGAAGGGACACACAATGAGTATGTGTCTGGAAGCTCAGGAGCTCAATGTCAGAGGAAGAACTCTAGCGACATCAACATCTTGACATAGAAATGATGAAATGAGGTATGTCTTTGATGGAAGATGTTTCATATGTTCTAATCATGGGCATTTGGCCAAACAGTGCAGCAAGAAGAAAGCAGGGAAGGAAAAGGAACCCAAAAAGAGATTCTTGAATCTAGTGATGCATCAAGAGAAATATTACATTGGGAGACCAAGTGGTAAGTTGGAAAATAGTCTTAGAGCCTTAGGGGAATCACATGGAGCTGAAAAAAAGGTTTATCAGGAAACTCCTCTATCATACTCACAACAGATCTCAAAAGGATAATGTGATCAAACCTGGAAGATTAAGGGGAGATCTACTCTAGCTGTGATAAAGAAGAATAAACATTCAATGGAGGACTCAACACTAGTGAAAAATAGTGTGGTGAATCAGAAATATGATAAAAGAAATATGAACAAAGAATGTATTGAAAAATTATCATGTCTTGTTCCACAGCAAAAAGTGGAAGAAGGTGCAAGATCCTTGCCATGGTGGAAGAAGCAAGGTAAAATGGAACGAAAAGATATTCCTGATCAGGGAAGGAATCATGGGAAATGGAATTTTGGTGGAACATCAAAGATGAAAATGTGTACTAGTGGGTTTAAGCCCCAAATATGGAAAAATTCCAAGCCAAAAGAATCTAAAAATCAGAAAAAGGCTCAGAATGTGAGTAAAGAATGCCTATTCATATGGCTAGAGCAGTTAAAATTGGCTAGACAGCTAGAAGAAGCCAGGAAAGTGTGTGATGCTCTTCAATAAAGAATCAAAGGGTTGACCCATCAGGATCAACCACAATCCTCGTTATGAGGACTCCATAAGTAACCCTCTTCCTATGTATATAAATGCTATTAACTGATGATTCATGTGTTTCAGGTTCTAGGTAGATATGATCCAAGGGGAAGTGGCATCTAAAAATTTGAAGTCGATATGTGATATGCTCTACAGTTTCAATTGATTCAAATCAGGTACCAGAGTTGAAGAATAAAGGGAGAAACAGAGCACAATAGAATGTTATTGTGTTGTTAACTTTGTATCTTGTTTCCTACACTGAGTTCCAACTCAGTAGGCATAGAGATTTCGTTAATGGCTCAATTCCAAGTGGAATATGAGAATAGAAGATGCCGTAGGAGAAGAATATTTATGAGTCTAAACAGTGGGACTAACCCCAGGAAGTGTTTCATAACATAGGGGGAGCATTCAATAACAAAATAATATGCAAGAACCATAAATGAAATAATTGGATGACTCGGCTCAGGTGTTGCCTATTAGAGGAAGAAAGAAGCACAGGGAGAAGCAGCAATAACCTTTCATTTCATGATTATTTACTTTGCTCTAACAATGTGGTATCAGTTGACTGCTTTCAGGATACCAAGAATCTACGAGAGAAAATCAAAGGTGTTTCAACAAAAATCTGAGAGAATATGTTCAAATAAATGAAGTCATTGAATAGTGACAAAGAGAAAAGTAGCTGAAAGAAATGACGCCACTAAAAAATGAGTCAGTGAATAACTTCCTGATGAAAGTGTTGAGTAAGAAAGCAATACAAGGAGAGAGAAAGTGGCTGATACTGATTCAGAAGAAGACACTGATGATGAAAAAGAATGTGTCAGGTCGGTGTCTATAAAGAATCTAAAGAGTTGAGCTGAAATTGATAGACAAAATATCATTGGTGATCAGTCAAATTCAGTTCAGAAAAGGAAAATGAAATCACTACAGTATGCATCTTTTCTATCTCAGGTTGAGCTGAAATGCTTTGCTGATGCAGCTGAAGATGAAAACTGCATTCAGGCCCTGAATGAAGAGCTAGATTAGAATTGAGAAGAATCAGACATGGGAGATTGTTTTGATGCCAGAAGATAAAAACGTCATCAGGTTTAAATGGGTCTATTAAGACAATATGAATGAATATGGCACAATGATTCAGAAAAAAGCACAAGTGATGTGCAAAGGAGACTCCCAGATAGAGGGAATAGATGGTGATGAGACATTTGCACCAATTGTAAGGCAGGAGACAATCAGATTATTCCAAGACATTTTAGTGCAACGAAAGTTCAAGGTATTCCAGATTGATGTCAAATCAGCATTCATGAATGGGATTCTGGAGGAAGAAGTGCATATCGAGCAACCATGTGGTTTTCTTATTCATGAGGATGAGAACAAGGATTGTCGGCTGAAGAAGGGATTGTATGGGTTGAGACAAGCACCGAGAGAATGGTATTCAATGCTGAATCAATATTTGCAGAATCTGTGATTCAAATGAACCATAGTGAAGGTGGCTTTTAGAAATATGAAAAGAAGGTTCTGATGAGATTTGGGATTGAAATTTACAAGGAGACAAAGACTCTGGTTTCTACCAGGATGAAATTATCAAAAGATGAGGATGGAAAGACAATTAATTTCACAGAATACGGGCAAATCATTGGAAGTTTGTTGTACTTGACTGTAACAAGGCCTGATATTGTTTTCGCCACATGCCTAGCAGCGAGATATTAGAGCAATCCCAAGGAAATCCACATGCTTTCAGTGAAAATAATTATTCGATATATCAAGGTCACGATGGATTTTGGCTTGAAATATAATGACAAATCTCAGACAGAGTTATTGGGATATACTAATGCAGACTGGGCCGGATCAGCAGATGACAGAAAATCAACGTCAGGAGGTGCATTCTATCTTGGTGGATTGTGTATTTCTTGGCTAAGAAAAAATAAAGATTTCATTTCATTAAGTACGATAGAAGTTGAGTATATTACGGCCACTCAAGCGTGCACACAGTTATTATGGATGAAGTAGCAGCTTGAAGATATGGGAGTTAAAGTGAAGTTTCTGATCGGAATCTAGTGTGATAACTCAAGTGCTATCAATCTTAGAAAAAATCCAGTTCATCACTCAAGGACAAAAAACATTGAGATCAAATATCATTTCATCGAGGAGAAGGTGGATCAATGCATTGTGATGTGGGAGTATGTGCCTACAGAGCTACAGGTTGCAGAAATTATGACAAAGGCCTTACCCAAGTAAGCTTTTGAGAGACATCGACTGGCTCTTAGAGTTCAGTCGAATCCCCGCACTTGAAATAGTGTGGATGAAGAAACCCCCCTCTCCCAGAGGTATGATGTGTTTTTCCCTAATGTGCTGATATGTGTTCCCTACCCTGTTACAGACTACAAAGGATTGACCTTTGAGTTCCTTGACAAAGGGGAATAAAATAATGATTCAAGGGGGAGACAATATAGCTATTTGACAAAATCATGTTTTATATGGGGAGAAGCTGATAGGTGGATCATCCAGACAAGGGGAGTGCAATGAGAAAGGGGGAGAGTATTAAATCTGACAATTCTAGAAGTGATCGATCAAAGAATAGATATCACGAAAGCTGAGGATCATGATAAAAGTAGAAGGGAAGAGTGGTGTTGGAATGTGGTATGAATATTTCCAAAAATTGGTATCAGTGAAGTATCAACAATTGGTATCAATTTTGCAATTGGTATCAGTTTGGTGTCAACAGTGGATGTCAAAGTTGAAGTGATTAATTGATGAACATTTCATTTACTCTTGTTTCTCATGCCGAGAATTGCTCATGTGGGATTAGATTATTTGTTGATCGAATCCTTGATCACTATCAGAATCGCAATGAGGCGAACAGTGGCTGAAGAATCAACGATATATCTTTTTATGGAATAGTTGTCAACAAACCAAAAGGAAGATATTGTTAGGCAAAAATCCCTCAAGGTATCATTGAAGCATTTTTGAGGTGATTGTGTTTGTTGACAAAGTGGAAATCTGAGTGGTGATTGTTGACAATGGAAAACGATGACATACAAATTTGTTGACAAAGATGATTTCATGATGGAATGTTGAGTTCAAGATCTGAGATCAATGATCCATGTTTGATTCAAGAACTTTGAAAAAAGGAATGGATGATCTGGAGGTGGTACAAAAGAACAGATACAAGGTGGTGCCGTTTTCCAGTGTTTTCCAAATTTTTTGGCCTAAAAATCATCAAATGAAGAAAAGTGGTTTTTGGAAAAGGGACTTGCGCGCCATGTACATGATGGATTGGAAACTTGGGCGCCATATGTTTTTCAAGATCAGATCATCAAAATGTGGAAAAAGGACAAGTATCCTACAAGTATTGGTGGTGTCGCACAAGTGACTTGCGCGCCGTGAAAGAGAGTTGCACGCCGATGCCTTGGAAGCTGGAGAACTTGCGCGCCTGTGGTTTTTAAAGATTAGAAGATCAAAATATGACAAAGGAAAGAGGCTTGAGCAAGTTTGGAATTAGGTCACGCAAGTGTCTTGCAAGAGAAGAGACCTACGCGCCAAGACTTGTGCGTTGAGGAGAAACTTGCACACCGTCACGCAGGGGTGACCAAATGCCTATAAATACCGGACCACCCCTCTTCATTATTTACCGGAGTTCAAAACATTGAGAAATTAGAGCTCCCATCTCATAGGTGTGGTGGTCGCGCAAGTGGTGGTGTGTCGCGCAAGTAGGACTTGCACACCAATGTTGGAAGTTGTGCACCAAGTGTTAGTTGCATGCCTGAGGTGCTTTAGGCGATGAAGGAAGTGAGTCACGCAGGTTTGGAGTTGTAGAAGCTTGAGTCGCACAAGTGGTTGAGGAAGAATTGTGCACCAGTTGTGACTTGAACGCCGATACTTGTGCGCCGAGATTGACTTGTGCTCTAAGTAAGGTTTATTTCCAGTAGTGATTTTCGGGCTGCGTGGAAGTTGGGAGTTTTCCCGATACATTCAGTGCAGAGAGAGATTCATCTACTGGTGAATGTTGGGCTTCAACAGAGCATCTACATAAAGAAAATATGCATTCCTTGATACAAATGAATAGATCTATAGTTCTATTAACTGTGAGTGGATCATTTTCGATGCAGTGAGAAAAGGAATAGGAAGAAGGTGATCCTCTCCACTGGCAGTGAGCCAGAGAGAGAGAGAAATAGGGAGTGACCCATGGGAAAGCAGTGAGCTGACCCTAAAACTTGTAAAGGAAGTGATCCTAGGACAGAGTGACTATTCCTGAACTTTGTATTTACATATAGCGAAGAATAGTGGAATTTGGTACGACTGGAAACTTGTCAGTGTATGCTCCTTGGATGTAGCCTAGTGAGGGTGAACCAAGTAAAAATCCTTGTGTCTTCTTGCTTACTTCCCATCATTTCATTTAAAGCATCATCATCAGATAAAGAAGAAATTAATTGATCATAATAAACACACAAGTGAAAACAAAGAGGCCCTTGTAATAAAGAGGTCAAGATCCAGTGGGGTAGGAAGAATTTTGAAAAAGAATATCCATAACCAGATTCACTCCCCCCCCCCTCTCAGGGTATATAAGCCCCTATTGGTCCTAACAAAGGGAGATGAATAACCCTAATGATGTGATGGAAATATTTAATGATAAAATTAATACTCATCCTATGATATATTTTTTAAATTTAAAGGATCATGGGTATTATGAAATCCAATTCCCTAAGCTAAGAGTTGTAAAATAAAATCAATGAAAACAAACTTCAAGTAATATAGAGTATGGAAGGGAATATGATACTAGTACTCTTAAGGTGGATAATAACAAAAGTGTGCTAATAATTATGTTGGTTATGAATTCAAGAATAAAGAAAATACTTTTTTATTTTGGTTCTATGATTCTTTTCATACCTTGAAGGTTTAGTAAAAATATCCAAACACCACCTCAAAACATGGGGGTTGAGATATAATTGAGAGTATAAAATAGAACAATTATTGTATTCCATGTATATAACTCATCCATAGTCAATTTCTATGGACTAAATATTCGAAAAATTAACATATTACATCTTTTAGTGTAGTTTGTTTCTATATTAGACATGGATTGGTTGTTATTATAAAAATCCAATATTAATTGTTAAGAGAGGGAGATCACTCCTCACCTCTCGAGTCATCCTAAATTTCTTTAAAAGTATAGGGAAAATGATTAATCTCCTTTAGAATATTATTATCCACATTGAATATTATTAATTTATAAGAAATTATATCAATATCAAATGATTGGGACCAAGGGGAGAATCATACTTGAATACATGACCATTAAGGTGGATTATACTTATGTATTTTATGAAGAGTTTTCTGTAATTTATCCTAAAAAAGTTTGAGTTATCAATTGAAATTATACTCAAATATCTACCCATATACAAGAATACATAAAGATTGACCACAATTGAGTTATATGAATCTATGGAACAGTTACAATAGAATTTTGACAAGTGTTTTATTCGGCTGAGTTATTTAATATGGGGGTTCTCAGGTACTCTTCACCAATATGAAGTATAAGTCAATTCTCCCCTAAATTGATTATCATGAAATCAATTTGATCAACTATGGGGGGGGGGTAATAATTCTATAAGGTGTTATTTCATCTAGTATATCACTAATTTTGTGTAAATAAGTACGATATTAACAAGACTACGTTTAAGAAAAGGTGTAGACACTATGAGTTCACAATGATTCCCTTTGGACTCACTAATGATCCAACCATCATTATGGAAATAATGAATAGTGTCTTTAAAGACTACCTCCTCAAATTTTTGGTAGTATTTATAGATGATATTATTATATAATCTAAAATAAATTTGGATCATGACGATAATTTTCATACTATGATAAATAATTTTCACAAGGAGAGGTTATTTTAATAGTAAAGTAAACCTGAGTTATGGATGAAGTATTATACTTGGAAAATGTTATCACTAGTAAAGGGTTATATGTGGACCCTTCTAAGATAAAATAAATTTAAGAGTGTCCTAGATGAACATATATAACAAAGATCTATAGTTTCCTTGGACTAAATGGGTATTAATAATGCTTTGTGAGAAAAAATATCATGATTTTCACACCGAATTTTCATGATGGATCGTAAGGGAGTAATTTTTTTAGACATATGAATGTGAATAGAGATTTAAGGAATTAAAAAATAGGATTATCACTACATCAGTACTCATGATTCCCTTAAGAGGGGAACATTTCATTGTATATTTTAATGCTTCATAGAAGAGAATAGGCTATATATTAATGAAAATTGACAAAGTCATAACCTAAGACTCAAGTAAGTTTAATGTTGATGAGAAGAAATATCCAACACATGATCTATAGTTACATTCAGTAATTATCACATTAAAAATCAGGTGTCTATTTTTCTGTGGGAATTATTTTGGGATATTTATAGAATATAAGAGTCTCAAATATAAAATTACATAGAAAAATATTAATATGATCCATCAAAGATGGTTAGATATGATTAAGAAGTATGGATCCTCAATCCACTATATCTAGGGAAAGAAAATTAAATGGTCAATGATCTAAATTGAAATGATTAAATAACCTTATCAATGATGATAATTTAGAAGGATTCAATATTCTTATAATTTAAAAGGATGAACATGGAGATCATAAAGAAAAGGAAATCATCATTCATTTCTCAATTTATTTTTCAACCATCCCTTTTAGAAAAGACAGGGTATGCTCAAAGAGATGATATATAAATATATATGTAGGTAGAATTTATAAGAAAAGGTAAATCCTTTGTGTTGAAAATCAATGAAGAAGGAGTTATAATATTTGTGTCAAAATTATGTATACTATAAAATATTGAGATTAAAAGTGAGTTTTTTAAGGATTCACATCGCTTGATTATCTTCATTGTCCCAAGGACCATGAAGTTGTATTAAGAACTCTGAGAATATTATTAGGTATACAATATGAATAAGGAGAAAAAAGAATATATAGTAAAGTTATTGGTATGGAAGAAACTAAATTTTTAAAGAAAAAATTCCAATGGGATGATGCTACATTACCTATACTTATATGGAAATTGGAAAAAATCACTATATATTTTTTCAATCTTCATCAAAAGATATCAATATGAAATAATTATATACGGGGTGAAGTGAATCATCACATAAGGAATACTACTTTTAATGGAATTCAAGAGTAATTATCACTCAATTAACTTATAAGGATATACATCAAAGAAGTAGTGAGGATGTATGAAACACCATAATAAACAATATCTAACTGAGATCCATGATTTGCCTATAAGTTCTAGAAAAGTATCTAATATGCTCTAAATAATTATTTTGACTTTAGTAGAACTTATCACCCCTAAAGTTATTATAAATATGAATGGATAATATAGACACTGAAAGACATATTGGGAAGATGCTCGATGAACATTAAAGGAGGATGAGATATATATATTCTAGTAGTCTAGATCTCATATGATAGTAGTTTTCAATCTAGAATCCAAATTTCTCCATATGAAGCCCTTTATTAAAGGTGATGTTGAATTTATGAATGCTAGGATAATATTGGAGAATCAAATCTATTGAGGCCAAAAATGGTTATAGAAATGTTAAAAAAGTTTAATACCCTTAAATAATATATCATGGATACTCAATGTTGATAGAAGATCTATACTGACAATCATCGGTGAGACCTAGAGTTTGAGGGTGGAGATAAGGTGTAAATATATATATCCACATGGATGAGATTAATGTGATTTTGGAAAAAGGAAAAGATAAGTCCTTTGTACATCACCCCTTTACAATTACTGATGTCATCAGAGCTATGTTTTATCGACTAATACTCCTCCCACTGACCCTATATCAAGTACACAACAAATCCCACATATTCCTTTTGTGGAAGTACATACTATATCCATCACATGTACTAAAGATAAATGTGGTATAACTAAAAAACTACCTCTCTTATGAGGATAAAGTGGTGAATATCTTTTATTATAAAGATAAATTTATACTCAACAATACAGCTTACCTAGTCAATGTACTATGGTGAAAACATAAGTACGAGGAGACATTGGAACTGGAGGAAGACAAGAAGCTGGAGTACCCTCAACAATTTTCAACCTATTAAATAAAATGAAATTTTAATGGGGAAATATCTTAATAGGGAAGAATTTAATGAATTAGAATCTTTGTCAATGTAATTTCTCTACTAAATATATAATTTTGTAATAAATTGCAATATAATATTATATAATAAGCATACACAACATGATAAAACCAACTACATTTTATTATATTAATTTAATATTTATGTTTAGAGATTAAATATGGACATAATTATTAAAAGCATTAAAATGGGACAAAAAATAGAAATTAATACAATAATAATAGGGAAAAATGGATCCGTTCGACCCCCCAAAATAATCTCACTCATGAACAAAATTTTAGAAATGAAGTTTAATGTTAGTAATGAAATATGCATTTTCAAAATCAATATATATAACATTGAGATATAATACAAGATAACGAATAATAAATGAAATATGTGGTATTTATAGGATGTAAGGAAGCCATATATTGTAACAAAACAAATTGTTGGAATAGTAATATGACCATTGGAATAGTAATCTAATATTTGGAACAAAAATATGACCATTAAGAATAGTTACTTGATACTTATAATAGTAAAATCACCTATGAAAATGTTAAATAATATTTAGGTACCGAAAATAATACCCTAAAGACTATAATATTCAAAAACACCCCCCTCCACCGCTTATAAATACCACTCCTCATAGCCTCTTATCATCAAACCTTATAAGCCTTATAGTTTTACATATTTATATATAATTAAATTACAAATAATATCCCCCATATCCTAGTGATACAAGTCTCACCCAAATACCAATTCTAATTTCGTTATGGAGTTTCACAAAGAGATGTTATTCAAGAAGTAATATTCTCAAACCACCTCTTTTAAATTCATTTTTTATTCTACCTTATCCTCACCTCCCTCATCCAAAAATTGAATAATAATAGTAGTATCATATATATAATTTAATTATATATTTATAATGAAATATATACCATCCATAGTCTTCTATTCTCCACTTATTTGAAAAATTAATCAAATATCCATATTATGTTGCTTCACTTTTATCGTGGACAATTAGTTTTCATTTTCTATTAATACCTTCAAGGGTAGTCTTAAAAAAATTATTATGGTTAAATAATATGATAGTAATTATATCAAAACATATAATATATTTTTGAATGAATATATATACATAATATTAAATAAAATGAAGCTAGTTCATGATGGTCGGTAAAGCCGTCTAAAGTAGATAATCGCGCAACGTTAACATTTTTACTAAGTGAAAAGTCTATAAATCTAAATAGAAAATTATATTTCATACCATTAAATTATTTTTAAATATATTAATATAATTTATTTTCACATTATAAGTAATATTATCATTTTAAAAGAACATCAATAATTATCCATAAGTTATCCAACTATGGAACCAAAAAATGAATGCCCATAGAACAATGAAATTAAACATTATATATCATTGAAATGGTTAGAAACAAACATAATAACATTAGAATCAAAAAAATATATATGGAAAATATTATGAATTAATTAAAGACTTAATTTAATTTTATTATCCCGGACATTAAGTGCAAGTGAATAATGATTCTGGAACTTAAGGTAAGGGATCTCTTCAAACTGGCCTTTTTCTTTTGGTTATGAAGTTTATCACTATAGCTCACTTTATTTATCTCTATGATATTATGAAATGATTCTAAATTATTCATATATTTTTCTTACATATATAAACATCTTATTATTGCTTTCTAATCGGGGTTAATATATTCCTTAAAAATTCATTTCTCAAATGCTGACTTTAAAATAAATACTAATTAAGGGGAACTTTTCTATACATAAATCATTTTATGTAACACTAACTTAAAGTATTTATTCCCAAATGAAAAATATATTTTGAAATACATGAATATGTACTTAGATATTAAATTCAAAAATATTTAATTCTATCTTCTATTTGTAATATTTTTAAAATACCATCGATTATGATATGAGGCAAGCTCATACAACCTATTTATTTGCATATGCGATTGTTATATTTATGTCTTATTATTGATTTCATTTTGTCTCACACATAGGCATATAAATGTTATGATAGATTCTCCTAGATATAACACCAATGATTTGGGTATTTTTTTCTCATAAGATGATATATATGAGATTACGGAGTAAACATAATCCATAATGGGACTCTATCAAATATGTGATATTTTCTTGGAGGTTATCCTTGACTCATGCTTATGTCACCTTTTGTGTTCTTGAAAATTTCCAATATTACCATTATATTATGATATCATGTTCATTGTTTTATAATTCTTTATGATTATTCATAATACTTATCTTTTATGGTATCATGATATACTATTTGAATCACATGTTATTATTCACTATCATGTTCATTCCCTTACTAGGATTTATATCTCACATATTTCCTCTATGTTTTTACCAGGTTATACTATATTGTTTTAGGTGATCTTATGAATTTTTATATCATTAAGGGGAATTGAATAAATATATTTTGTTTTATTTTTTATGATGTATTATGAACCTTGTCTTCTATAGATACTAGGTATCATAATATTTTGGTTTTTTTATAATATATTTATGTTAAAATTATGTAATAATATGTTTTAAATGCACGTGTTGCGAATGGGTAACAAATATAAACTATGAGACATGACCATTCACCAAATATAGATCTAAAAAATCTAGGACAACAACTATCATTGAGATCCAAGAGTGATGATTCAAACCTATCACTTTCCTATATCATGGAAGAAAATGTCTACATATGAACTGAGGTTATTATGTAGGGGTGAGTATAAAAACCCAGTATTCAACCCTAAGATATTTTACCCACATTACACTATGACCATAATCATGTTTGTTTATAGTTTTTAAAATACAAGGATGGATATCAAGTAAATTTAAAACATTTTATAAAAATATAAACAAATAAAAATATTGTACCAAATCAGTAATTATATAGAAATAATGGAATAAATTTTTTTTTCCAAAAATAAATGTTTCATTTAAAATAAGTTAAAATAGTTTATCAAAACACCTTGGAATATTAATTTCATTTTTCCACTCACACCACTGTGAAAACCTAGACCTCCCAAAATGGTATTGTAATCATGGGGACATCCATTCACAATATGTTCACAAATTTTTTATTTAAAACTTATTTACATTTCAATTTCACATATCTACAAAAAAATACACAACCATAAATAACCCAAACCGACCAGAAATTCCTTTTTCTCATGGTGAATTTGATTTATGATCCATTTTCTCAATGCTCTAGAATCGATGCCACCAAATCTATTTTAAGAAGAACCATTCAAACCACTATAATTTACCAATATTTTTATTTATAAAAAATATTATCTTTAAATCCAATGTGGGTTAAAAAATATTCCAAAATAATGAACAAAAACAACCAGATGAAATTACAGTAGAGTTTTGATTGTTTTGTTTTTCAATAAAACCTTCATTCAAAGAAGATAAAAATCAATAGAAGGCATGAGATTATTTAAATTCCATGAAAATAGAAAGGAGGGAAAACAAAAACCTATAATACATTAAGAAAAATAATACTTTGAAAGATATCACATGTCATACCCAGTAATACCTCAATATTTTATGATATATTTTTATTTAAATATGTCTGATTTCTTTGATAACATGATTTACACACAAAACCAAGTTTAAATGAACCACAATACACTATTTAATTATTATTATGTAATTTGATAGTTATTCACAATCCATTAGATTGGTAGGTATGAATTATACAAACAAAATTATTAAAATATATTATTTACATATTTATAAAATTAGTCCAATAGTTCTCATTTAGATAGAAATTAAAATAAAATCATTTGAAGGAAAAAATATATATTTTAAAAACCATTTTTATGCAAAATGTGTTTTTATCTTAATAAATTAAATTAATTCTTATTTATGAACAAATATAATTAAATTTTTAGATATTAAATTCAAAAATATTTTTTTATATTTATTTAATTATTATTACATAGAATTTAATGAATTTAAGCTCATATTTATGATTACAATTCATTTTTCTAAAAATGTTTTTGTTTGATTTTATGCACTTATTTTAAAATGAATTTACACAAATTTTTAAAATTGATTCATCTGAAATAGATCCCATATTAAAAATAAGAATAATTAATTTGTTTAATTTGATCAACTTAATTTGTGGTCATTATGAATAGAAACTGTGGTAAAAATTCATTAGTATGGTAATGGTTAAAATGGATTAATATGAGGGGGGGTAAACTAAGAATATAAGGGTTATAATTAAATAAAAAAAATTAAAAATTTATATTTTATCTTATATTTTGATCCTCTATCTTACAACCTTAAAATATATTCTAATTTGGATCCCTAAGGCTTGAGTAACATACTTATATTTTTTTTAATATTTTGAAAATTTCTGAGTGTGTCCTCTCCCTCCCTTATAAAAAAACACCAACAATCCTATCTTCCACACACATCATGATCCTTTTATATCATCCATTAAATAATAAATTCATTCATACCATCCCTACACATGATCTATAGGTTCATTTTTGATCAAAATACCAAACTTAGAAGGCTTAATGTGTAAGCCAAAGGAGGTTTTCCTAAGAAGTGGAATAACTATTAAGAGAGTATTTTGATTTTATTTATTATAGTAAATCATTATATTATTTACTAAACATGATTATATAATAAAATAACCATATCACATATATTTAGATGTTATAATCTCAATGTTATAACTTTTATTCATATTCATATCTATCAACTAGGAAATGAATGCACAGTTCGTGCATACGTGCAAACTACTGCCACAAAAAGTGATGTATTTAGTTTTTCATCACTATAATTAATGGATAGTTATTATGATGGATACATTGATTATATATTATATTTATGACATAATTATTCTTCAATAATTATAATAAATTTTCTACATTCATACCTTCCCATGAGATTGAAAAGGATAACGTCACTTATTTGTAGATATAGACGACCACCTCCACAAAGTAATGTGATTCGTTTTTCATTTTCTATTTACATGGATGGTAATAAATATATTATTCCTAAATATATATTATATTTATAATATTATGATTTTTCTATAAATTTGAATTATTAGGAAACTTTATTTTGATCCATTTATCTAAAAGTGGAAATATTACTCATGCATACGTATGGACTATTGTGCTGATGAAGTGATGTAATTCATTTTTCATCACCACTATTTATGAATTATTATAAAATTATATATTATAAAAGAATATTATTTTTATTTAATGATTATGATTCAATATAAATTATATTACTAAACAAGTTTCAAGTATTGGAACCATCGAAATGAAACATACATAAAAAAACCATTTTTCACCCGAATGTTCCTTTTAGTAAATAAATTGTTTATAAAAGGATAATTGGAAATTATAATGGAATTAAAAATAGTATTTTATCCAATAATATGTTTTATAATATATTAATAATATATCTAAATTTATTATACAATATATATGAACATGTATGTAGGAATATGGTTCTTAACGTAAGGGTTTATGTTATCTTTTCATTTATTTTTTAGATTTTCTTTGATAAATTTAATTTTATGAAATTTGTATAGAACATATAATTGAAAAAAAATTTATTTTATTCTCATATGGACATTCCTATTATTTTTATATATTATTAAAAATTTCTTGTCTTTGGTATATAAAATGATCATGATTTTTTTAAATAAAAGTCAATCATATTTCCTTTTTGGTCAACTAACACTTTATTCCATATCAATGCTCTTAAAAAATATTTTTTTAATGTTTTTACCTATACATAAATCATATGATAAAGTTAATTCCCATAAATTTATAGTTTATTTATAATGGATTAAAATTTATCTTTTTAAAGAGAATATTTGTAATGAAGTCATTTTTTACATAGTGCAGAAGTATGAAACAAATTATCTCTTTTCATATGTATGGTATGAATATATTTTACATCCATAATGTCCATTCAATTAATTGAAACTTACTATACATGTTTACATGGTAATTTTAAATGATAATACTTTTCTCATTATTTTGTGTATTTTTCATTAAAATTTTATCAATAGAAAATGATATTTTCATTCTAAACATAAAGAAAGGGTTGATTGTTCTTTTAAATTTTTTTTATCTATGTCAAAATCTTTGAAGGATTATTATGATTCATTGGTTATATGATCATATTATACTATCCCCATTCCTTCAATGGGTGGATTATGATGTTGATGATTTATGTGTGAATCTATGAAAATAATTCCATTCCTATGAGTTAATTAAGTTTTGATATAAACATAATGAAACATGTTTCTTTTACACAGGTTATGTTATGATTAAATGATTAAATATTTATAAAACCCATTTATTTCCCATAGGTTATGATATAATGGTATGATTAATGATTTATGTTCTTTTGGAAAACATATATACGGTTCTCATTATGTGAAGGTGGGGCTTAGAATTATATAACTCACCATTACATTGGGAAAATATGGATATCTCAAGTGATAATATGAACTAGAGTGAAGTGTAAACCTTGTTTAGAATGGGTCTCTATCCACTATGATTTTATTGGGAGTGGACCTTGACTAAGGAAATTATTTTCTCTACTTATGTGTATTCTAAAAAATTATGTATTATGATTATGATATGTTCTCATGCCTTTTGATAGATTATGGATTATTCTATACACTTATGAATTATGTATTTTTTATGAAAAATTCAAATACCATGATTCTTGATTAATGATATTTATCTTATTGGGTAATTTTATAAAAATTTATGATCATGCTCTAATACCATTATACTTATTTTTCCCCATTTATGATAATTGATTCATATCTATTATTTTTACTGTTATCAAGAATCTGACTTTCACCTTTATTATGTTTCCTTTCATGAGGTTATAAAGAAAGGTTTTATATAGGGTATGTCTACGATATGTACTATGAGAGAAGAAATTAAAGGCATATGTTTAATATCTTTAATGGAATTAGTTTATTATGTATGCATTATACAAAGAAATTAAAACATTATGTTATTTTGAAAGTATTATTATGAGATTTATGGAATATTCAGCTAGTTGTTACAATATTTATGTATGATATGATTGGAAGAACTCAATTGGTATTCGAGATGGGTTTAGTTATTTTTTTATATTAGTGTTAGATAATTTTTTTGTAATCCCTTGGGATAATTCTATATATAGTATGACATCCTGAAACTTTTCTAAAATAGAGATTGTGTGAATTTCATAGAAAATAAATCCCTATCTAGATACTGGAAAGCTAGTGTGGTAGTGGAAAAGATGTTCCTAGGGGTAATAAATATAAAATGCGTGTACTAGATAGGAGATTAACATAACTGGTGTATGATGAGTGGGATCACGACTGCAAACAGATTTGGAAAATCACAGGGGATATTTTTAGGTTAGTTCACATTTTCATTATAAACTAATATGAGGAATTTGGATAGACTATAACCCTGAATGGTCTAGGATAAACCTAGGGTATCATATATTGATGTGAAATTCTTATAATTTCAGACATCATAGAATTTATTTTCCTAATTATATGAGTACTAAATATTATTATAATCACTTAATGCTTACACTATAGTTTTTTATTATAGTCTACGTCATGAACTAGATTGAATTATTTTAATACTGAATGTTAAAGAAAATTTAATGATTTTCCTCTTGAAAAACTAAATGAAGTGGGGAATAGATTATGAAACCTTGTGATTATTCCTAACTATAAATCTCATTATATGATTACAAACCTCAATATGGATGAGTTTCCTAAAACACCTAATAAAAGAAAAATAGACTTTCATGGGAGTTCATATGATTATGATCATATAGGAATGAAGATTCATCTTCCTACATGTCACAAATGTGGTTAGAATCACTAATGAAAATGTGTTAATGGAATATGAAGTTGTTTATGTGTAGAAAATAAGGGCATATAGAATTTAATTTACATGTAAAAATGAAAATCTTGATGTATGGAAATAAAGTACATCCTAAATATCCATTTATAGTTTAATGTCAAATATATGGGGAAATTGGTCTTTAAAAGACTCAATAATCCAATACAAGGGATAACTCATATACTAAGGTAGGGACTATGCTATATTAATCATTGAAGAGGATCACGATGGATATGGAACACATATCCTTTAATCTAGAGTTGGGAATGTTATGTTAATGTTTATAAGAATATGCACTATGAAAGTTTTATTATTATTCAATTATTTTAATTTTATGTGATTTTGTGTTTTGATTATATCTCTCTATATATAACCCTTTAAAATTTATAGAATAAGGAAACCACATTGGATATATGGAACCAACCTATGATATTATTTTGGTTCAGGGATGATTATGAAATTTTAATGGATGTTACTTCTATTAAATGGGTATTACTACCAATTCAAGAGGGATATGTATCTAAAATTGTTGGGGATACATTCAATATAAAATAATATCCTTTTATCCAATTATATTTATTAATTTCCCAAATTTATTCATATTCATTTACTGAATAACGTTTTTGAGTTTTAGAGTAGAACTCATACATGGTTCCACACATATTTAAAAGTTTTCATATATAATATCCCTGATTAATTTATAAGAAATAATGAATAAAATCTAGGATAATATGTATAAGGGATTCATACACCCTACTATGTAATCATGGTGTTGAACTATTCTATATGTCAAGAAGAAATATGGGTTAATGTGTCTTTGCACTGATTATCAAGAACTTCACAATATCCCAATCAAGAACAGGTATCCACCAGCTCATATTGATGTATTGTTTTATCTGCTGTATGGAGATTGGTATTTTACCAAGATTGAACTTCACTGTATATATATTCAACTGAGGGTCAAGAAGGTGGATATACCCAATACATCATTTCGTATGAGTTATTGTTACTATGAATTTATAGCGATTCCATTTTCACATACTAATTATACTTTTATCTATCACACCTCGACTTTTTAATTTCATTTTTATTTTATTATTTGTTAGCTTTGGGTTATCACGTCAAGGTTCGGGCTGAGTCCTGATTTAATTTATTTTCATTTAAAAATTTTGCTAGGTTTCGAACCCGTGCACGGTCACCGGGTGGTTGGCGGTAGCCGCACAGTCGACCTAGGTGTCGTGAAACCATCACCACCACCACCACCACCATCATCATCATCATCATTATTATTATTATTGTTTTTGTTGGTATTTTTTATGAAAAATAATCAAAATTATTATTATTCTTATAGTTATTTAAAAAAAATGATTAAAATTATTATTAAAATTATTATTATTGTATTAATGGTTTTATTATTATTTAATTATTTTCATTGTCATTTTTATTATTTTTGTTATAATTATTATTATTATTGTTATTATTTATGATTATTATTATCTTTATTAATGTTATTTTTTGATATTTTTTTTGGTTTTATTATTATTATTATTATTATTATTATTATTATAAAATGAAATAATAAGGAAACCTAGTTCTACCCAGCACCCCCTTCCCCCTTACCCTCTTGCGCAACAACACCCCTCCCTACATCGCCACCTCCGCCTTGCCTCTCTTGCTATGGGCTACTACCCCCACCTCCCCCGATTTGTCTCGGTCTCCCATCCAAGTGTCGGCCATTCCCTCACCTTGTTCCAGCCCTCTGCACCACCAGCAAGGCCGCCTCTGGCCTCCCTCGGCTTCAGCCTTCTCCCCGGCCACCTGGCCTAGCCAGCACCAACCAGCCGTCTGGAAACTCACCTGGACTCCCGGCCTCTGACCTTCCACGCTCTGGTGAAGCTGCCCCTCATTGAGCCAGCCTCACCCCACCAGCACACCCCCCCTCGATTTCCCTTTTGCTCCGAGAAATAGTGCACTGAACCCCTTGCTCTGATTTGTGTTTTTTATTCCATCTTTGGTGTTTTATTTGTTTTGTCTAAATATTAATACTGTCAGTTGTGTTTTGCGTGTTATGCTCATTGTCTAGGGCGTGAAATTGGTTCATTGGGTTTTGTTTGTATTTCCGTGGATACATCCTGGTATTCAAACTTTATTGGTGAATCCTGGTTTGTCCCTTTCCGATGCTTTCAATTGACAATCCCATTCTTTCAATTATTTGTTTTCTCTGAATCTCACCTTTATTTTTCACTTAGATGGTCTTCTATGGTGTTTTTTTAATTTTTAAAAGTTGTTAAAATAATAGTTTTAGTGCATTTCTTTATGTAACCACCCAAACTTTTGAAATTTTTTTGTTTCTTGAATTTGTGTATTATTTTATTTTATACTCAACAAAAATATTTCCTTTAACTAATGAAGTGAGTATGATTAAAATAATACCACTGGGTTTCGACTGTTATATAACCATTGGTCAATATGACCATTATAAACTAAATTCATAATGTTATGATTATTGTTTATAAATAAAAGTGATCATGGTTAATTAATACAGAAAGTAGAGTCAATGGCCTCATCTAGTAGACTCGGGCCATATGAAGCCCATCTGTCAGAGTTTGTGATGGAGGTTGCATCACGTGGACTTGCTCTTGACCAAGCCCAAGCCGAGCTTCAACGTGTGAAGCTTTAACATAACCACATAAGGGAGAAGTCCAAGCTGATATAAATCACCACTCATGTAATGTTGTCTGATCCTCCCCAAGATTCTATCACCATAGCACATCTTACACTTTGGTCCTATACAGGTGTCATAAAGGGATATGTAATGAGACCTTAGTTACATTGTGTAATCCTTTTGTATAAATAAAATTGTTATTTCTTATTATGTTAAATTTTTGGATTTCAAATGTTAAAATAAATATAGGATGAATTTATAGAAGTTATATATTATTGGTGAATTTTGAAAAAAGGGTATTTTAAAATATTTTTGTATACATTAAATAATTAATAATGTTAAATGATTTTCAAAAAATGGACTTCTATAGTTGTGAAGAGTAATAAATTTAGAGTCTAATAAGATCAACTTAATTTTTAGTGAACGGTAAAGTATGAATAGTAATATAACCCTTATGAATAGTAGTGTGACCAATGGAATAATAAACTCACTTTAAAAAGTATAAATATAATTTAGGCATCTTGAATGGTGAAGTGATATAATAGCATAAGTAAATAACTGTTTCAGAAATTATTAGTTAAGTATTAGTATTTTTTTGGGTAAATAATGTTTTTACATAAAAATTAAATATCTCATAAGTAGAAAATTATTTTCATAAAATTTAGTTCATTTTTTAATTCAGAGCATCGATGTTAAGTTAGGGTAAATTTATGATATGTTTATAAAATGTTTTGTTTTTCGGTGAATGGTACAAATACAATTTTGAGTTTTGGTGTGATTAATCACAACATTAATGATGTAATAATGATGTAATAATTTTAGTCAAATTATGAATAGTAAGATTTGTTATAAGGTATCACAAGTGGCCAACACCGTGGTAAAATACCATGGAAAATCCCATGGGGTTTTCAAATGCCATTAATGAGGTGTCCCTTGGAAATTAATTAAATATTTCCTCACTTTAGCTATAAATACCAACCCATTCATTCATTAATTTCATTCCAAATTCAACCTAAAAGAACTCTGGTCTTTTTACCTCCCAAGGAGTCCTCCCAAGGTTACCTAAATTCCCCCAAGGTCCAAAAATTTAACCTTTAAATGTTACACTTCAAGGTAAGGGAACCTTTCACCCTCATCTTTTATGTCACGACTTCCTTTATCTTGTGCATTCTAGTTTCCATCTTATTATGTTGGGGTATATTCTTATATATTCTTATTACTGTACATTTTATGTCCAAATGATGAGATACCATTTCCACTCTCTTCAACTGATTTTCTGAATTTTTTAGTGACATCATTAGGCTGTCGAATTTTTGTAAAAGAAATCACATCTTATCTTTTCTTTCAAGTTTCCTTTTCCTGTGGTATGTCGTTAAAACATCCATAACATGATATTATATAAATTTTTTTCTATCCCTATACTATATTATGAGTTATTTATGAGTGGTTTGACATTTTCCCCTCTCTTTTTAATGTTTTCTAAAACCATGTTATATAGCCATTATGTTATAGAAATTTCGTCTCAAAATCTCAATCTCTCTCTTTTCTTCAAGAAATTATCTTATTTTATTTATATGAATACCTAAAACTATTTAGTTACTAGGGATATTCATAAATTCATAAAAATGATATATTCTATTTTGTAATTTACATACATGAAACCCTCATTCCATTTCCATGGGTTATAAATGACATAACGATCAAGTTTTTAAGCACTTTTAAAACATCACGATTTTGAAATGAAACCCATTTCTTTTATTATTTATGGGTTATTTGTGAAATTTTTGATTATGATTTATGTGGATCACATTAAAATAATGTTTTATTAAGGGTGAGCCCTGTTATCACTCAAATTCATTGGTTAAAGAATTTAATCTCTAGAGATGATAAGTTTCACGATACCTTGATGAATAACCTTGGTAATTTTTATGACACCTTGGGGATGAACCTTGGTGATATGTTTATGAATGCCTAAATTAAATGTTCTAAAAAAATATTAAATTTATGATTCATGTTATTTTCATTATGATATGCCTCTAATTGTATTGGTCATGTATTTATGTTTTTCATCAAGTTCTTATTGATATCATAAGTAAACTGATTCCCTTACTTTCCTTACTGGGCCTTCTGCTCACCCTTTCATCTGATGTATGTCTCAAGTTTATGAGATGTAGTAATATTAATTATGATGAACCTTTGATGAAGCCTTACAAGTGGATTAGAAGAATGTTTAATGTTTTTTTCTATATTTTTCCTGATTTCCAAGACAATAGACTTTAAAGATCCAATATTTGTAAAATGTAATGAATAGTTATGTAATAAAAAGGCAGGATTCCATAGTTAGTATCAATGGATTGTTTAGTTATTTATGGAAATTAGGATATTATAACTTTATGAATAAACCTATAGAAAAGTTTAAATATAGGAAAACTTCTAGGTATTTTGGTGAAATATTAAGTAACTGGTTTCTGAATAAATAAATCCCTGTCTGGATAAGAACAAGTGGATGTGAATCTGGCACAGATGTACCTAGGAGTGAAAAATCTGACAAGGATTTTTGGCTTGACCTTGGGTATCTTGTTATAAAACAATGGTCCTTGATTCACTCCTAGTTTGACACTCCCGTGGGATATGTTTGGTTAATCACAATATTTGTATGAATCATTATAAAGGATATATAGAGAAATGTAATTGTTTAAGCATGAAGTTTTAAGACATAAAATTCATTATAGTTAAAATATTCTTAAATGAAATAATATTATAACTATGGTTTTATTATTTTAGAAAATAATGGTTAATAATAGGAACCGTGCAAATGCTGACCGCAATGGACCATGCACTGACGAACCTCTCATGGAAGCTGGAATGGAAACTTTTATGAGAACGATGAACCAAATAACTGAAGTTATGAGAAATAACTTGAATCAAGCTGAGAGACCAATATCACCGAAAAGGGAACAAAATTTTTTTGAGTCTTTTATGTGTCAATGACCATCAATGGTCAGTGGATCTACTAACCCATTGATTGTTGAACATTGGATAAGCACTATTGAGAAGATCTTTTTTGCGCTCCACTTTTTAGAACAAGAGAAGGTCACCTTGGTTGTTTACCGCTTAGAGGGAGAAGCTTATAAATGGCGGGAGATAGTAAATAACTCAAGGACAAGAGATGAGTTGAAGCTACAGAGAAGGAAGAGTTCAGAGAGATCTTCTTCCATAAGTATTTCCATCGTTCTATGAGAACAAAAATAGAGAATTTTTTCTTGACTTGAAGATGAAGGAGAATGAATATATTGGAAGCTATGAGATGAACTTCACCAGAATTTCCCGTTACACCTAATGTTTTGTCTTGGATATTAATGGGTAGGCTTATAGATTATTTGGTGTACTGAGACCTCATCTATAGAATAATCTAGATAACCGAGACTATGACAGCTATGAGGAGATCGTACAGAGTGCAATGAAGGTCGAACTGACGTTTGATGAGACAAAATGACATTGTAAATACAATGACTATAAAAGATCGACGGATCTAGGATTAGGGTGGAATTTTGATCAGGGAAGAGGTGGCAAGCAAGTGAAACGTCCCACATGTAATAAATATGGGAAGAAGAATTCATGCCACTGCCTGCTCAGGAGCAAGAAGTACTACAAGTGAGGGAATAAGGGCCATATCACACAAAATTGTTGTAGGGAGGTGAAGTATCAAATTCCCAACACTAAAGACAAATGGAATATAGTTCATGCCCTACCTGATGTCCAATTCTATAAGTGTGGAGAACTTGGGTAATTTTCCAAGAATTGACCAAATCCGAGGGCAGTGGAGGGGAATCACCATCATCCTCAGAAATGGATAAGGGAACAAGGTAGTACTTTTTAAATCACTACGACTGAAGTTGAAGTGCTAAATGATGTTGTGTAATGTAATCTTGTTGTTCTCTCAAGGCTAGCAAGTACATTGTTTGATTATGGTTCAACAGATTCCTTTATTTTCTCCAAGTTTGCAAAAATTTTAGAATCAACCCCTGATTTTCTAAAAGTTAAGTTATTAGTCAAGACTCCTAGTTGGATTATCCAAGCATCATCAGTGTTTAGAAACTCTAGTATTTACTTTAGTGAGAATAATCTTATCACAAATCTATTAGTCATTCCCATGATAGAATTCGACATTATACTAGGGATGGACTGACTCTCAAAGTATAATTCTAATATCAAATGCAGAAGCCGGGAAATATCAGTTGTCTTGAATGAAAAACCTACAGTTATCTTCCAAGGAGAGATATCTCAACCTGGTCATTTTCTAGAAGAACCTTTTGTATACTACTTTTTGGAGTTGATCAGTGAAAAAGAAGAAGGAAATGAGAGTATAAGGGTAGAAAACACTCCCATCTTCTAGGAATACGTTGACGTATTTCTTGAGGAGTTACCCAGACCTCCCCTAGAAAGAGAGGTAGAGTTCTTTATTGAACTCATACCTAGATCTCATCCGATATCAAAGACCTCATATAGGATGGAAAATGTGGAGTTGGAGGAATTAAAGAATAAACTCCAAGATATTTTGGAGAAGGGGTTTATCTGTCCAAGTGTGTCTCTTTGGGGAGCACCTATTCTCCTTATGAAGAAGAAGGATGGATCAATGTGGATATGCATTGATTATAGAGAACTAAACGGGATCATAGTGAAGAAGAAATACCCTGTTCCAAGAATTGATGACTAATTTCACCAAATTTGTGGGGCTCAATTCTCCTCTAAGATTGATCTTCGATCTGGTTATCATAAATTGAGGGTGAAGAAAGAATATATTCCAAAACTTCCTTCTGATCATGATATGGGAATTATGAGTTTGTTGTTATGCCCTTCAGACTGACAAATTCACCTTCAATTTTTATGGATTTTATGAATAGAGTCTTTAAGGACTACCTTGATAACATTGTGGTAGTTTTTATCGATGATATTCTGATATATTATAAAAGTCTCGAAGATCATCTAAGGGTTATTTTTCAAACTATATGGAAGGAAAGTATTTTTTTAAAGTTCAAAAAATGTGAATTTTGGTTAAAACAAGTTTCTTTATTGGGACACATTGTAACCAATTATGGAATCAAAGTAGACCCTGCAAAGACAAAAGTTGTAGAGGAGTGTCCACAACCTACAACAATAACTAATATTCATAGTTTACTTAGATAAGTGAGATATTATAGGAGGGTTGTGAAAGAAAATTCATGACTTTCTATTCCATTAAGAAAGTTAACTCGAAAAGGGGTCAAGTTCATCTGTACAAAGGAGTGTGAGGAAAGTTTCCAAGCGCTAAAGAAGAGATTGGTTACTGCACCTATGTTAAATCTTCCCTCAAGTGGAGATGGAATTGTTATTTTTAGCGATATATATTTGAAAGGGATTGGGTGCGCCCTCATGAAAAATGAAAAAGTCATTGCTTATGCATCTCGACAGTTGAAGACTCGTGAACAAAAATATCCTACGCATGATTTGGAACTGGTTGTGGTCATTTTTTCTCTGAAGATATGGAGGCACTATCTTTATGGGGAGAAATGTAATATATAAATATACCATAAAAGTTTGAAGTATATTTTCACACAAAAAGAATTAAACATGAGACAAAGGATATGGATGGAATTTCTTAAAGACTATGATTTTTCAATTCATTATCATCCCAGAAGAGAAAACAAAGTTGCCGATGCATTAAACAGGAAAGACCCACTTGTTCTTTCCATGATGAGGATTTAAAGATATCCTTTGATCAATATACTAGTAAGGCTAGACATGGGAATTATAAGGGAAGGGACATCATCAATCCTAACCCAAATTATTTCTCAACTGTCATTACTAGATAAGATCAAGAAATATCAGAAAGAAGATCCTTTATTACAGAAGAAGTATGAGGCTATGAATGATGGAAAGTTTCCTGAGTTCAATATTGATCAAGAAGGTAACTGAAATTTCATACCAGACTATGTGTTCCATCTTTTTTGGAAATAAAAATGAGATGATGGATGAAGCTCATATCTCCACTTTCTCTAAATATCATGGAAGCACGAAAATGTATAGGGACCTTTGTGATCATTATTGGTGGGATAATATGAAAATGGAGATTATTGACTACATTTCAAGGTTCCTGGTATGTCAGTAAGTGAAGATAGAGTGATAAATTCTTAAAGGGGTATTGCAACCACTACCCATACCGTCATGGAAGTGGGACAATATCACAATGGGATTTTCACTGGTCACCAGAGAAATTACAAAAGAAACAATGCAATATGGGTTATTGTGTACCATCTCACCAAGGCTACCCATTTTATCTCTATTCGGGAAGATTTCTCTCTTGATCAAATTTCCAAGATTTACATAAAGGAAGTGGTAAGGCTGCATGGAGTTCCACTTTATATCGTACCTGATCATGATCGAGGGTTCACATAAAAATTCTAGATAAGTATTCAACATGACCTGGGTACTGAATTGAATTTCAGTACAACCTATCACCCCCAAACTGATTTATAATCTGAATGGACTATTAAAAAACTTGAGGACATGGTGAGAACATGCTCAATAGAATTTAAAGGTGGATGGGATCAACATCTCCCATTATTTGAGTTCTCTTACAATAATAAATTTCACTTGAGCATTCAAATGGCACCCTATGAATTTATATATGGGAAGTGATGTAGAACTTATACTTGTTGGGATGAGGCTATTGAGAGAAATCTTCTTGGGCCTGATCTTGTGTAAGAGATGATAGAAAAGGTCCATACTATCCACCAACACATTAAGGCTGCTCAGAGTTGGAAAAAGAGTTATGCCGACAACCGTCGAGGGGACATGGATTTTGATGTTGGTGACAAAGTATTTCTTTTCATTTCACCATAGAAGAGAGTCATGAGGATTGGGAAGAAAGTGAATCTCAGCCCTAGGTACATTGGCCCCTATGAAATTCTTTATCGCGCAAGAGCAATGGCCTATCGACTTGAACTTCCTCCAAATCTAGCACAATTTCATGATGTCTTCCACGTATCCCTTTTGATGAAGTACATACCTGACCGTTCAAATGTAATAAATCCAGAGGTGGTACAAATGAAACATGACCTCTCTTATGAAGATCATATGGTAGAGATCTTGGATAATAGAGAAAATGTTCTACACAACAAGACCGCAAACCTTGTTAAGGTGTTGTGGAGGAACAACAAATATGAAGAAGCCATGTGGGAAATAGAGGACTCTATGAGGAAAAAGTACCCAAACCATTTCTCTCCTAAGGTTATAAGTTGAAATTTCAGGGACAAAATTTCTAAATGGGGGAAGAATGCAACGACCTGAACTTTTGAAATTTTTTTGTTTCTTGAATTTGTGTATTATTTTATTTTATACCCAAAAAACTATATCCGTTAATTAATGAAGTGAGTATAATTAAAATAATACCACTGGGTTTTGACTGTTATATGACCATTGGTCAAAATGACCACTATAAATTAAATTCAAAACGTTATGGTTATTGTTTATAAATACAAGTGATAATGGTTAGCTAATACATAATGAGGAGTCGATGGCCTCTTTTAATAGACTCGGTCCATACGAAGCCCATCTGTCAGAGCTAGGGATAGAGGTTTCATCACTAGGTTTTTCTCTGGACCAATTACAAGTTGAGATTTAACATGTGAAGCTTGAATAGAACCACATAAGGGAGAAGTTCATGTTGATATAAATCAACACTCATGCAATGTTGTCCAAGACTCCCCAAGATTCTATCACTATAGCACACCTTACACTTAGGTCCAATGTAGGAGCTATAAGGGGATATGTAACAAGACCTTAGTGACATTGTGTAATCCTTTTTTATAAATGAAATTTTTATTTTTATTATGTTAAATTTTTGGATTTGAAATGTTAAAATAAATACAGAATGAATTTATAGAAGTTATATATTATTGGTGAATTTTGGAAAAAGGGTATTTTAAAATATTTCTGTATACATTAAAAAATTAATAATGTGAAATGATTTTAAAAAAATGGTCTTCTACAGTTGTGATGAGTAAGAAATTTAGAGTCTAATAATATCAACTTAATTTTTAGTGAATAGTAAAGTATGAATAGTAATCTTACCCTTATGAATAGTAATGTGACCAATGGAATAGTAACCTCACTTAAGAAAGAATAAATATAATTTAGGCATCTTGAATGGTGAAGTGATGAGATTTTTATAAAATGTTTTGTTTTTTATTGAATAGTAAAAATATAGTTTTGAGTTTCAGTGTGATTAATGACATCATTAATGATGTAATAATGATGTTATAATTCTGGTAGAATTTTTAATAGTAAGATATGTTATGTGTTTTCTCAAGTGGCCAATACCATGGGAAAATACCATGGGAAAGCCTGTGGTTTTTTAAATACCACTAATGAGGTATCCCTTGGAAATTAATTAAATATTCCCTCACTTTTGCTATAAATACCAACCCATTCTTTCATTAATTTTATTCCAAATTTATCCTCAACGAATATATGGTTTTCTTACCTCACAAGGAGTCCTCCCAAGGTTCCCTCAATCCCCCCAAGGTCCCAAACTTATAGATTTTAAATTTACTCTTCAAGGTAAGGGAACCTTTCACCCACCTCTTTTATGTCATGACATCCTTCATATAGTTTCTTCTAGTTTCCATATTATTATGTAGGGTTGTTTTATTATATATTATTATTAATTTCCATTTTATTTCCAAATTATAAGAGAACCTTTCTGCTCTCGTCAACTAATTTTATAAATTTTACGTGATGCCGTTAGGCTGTCGAATTTTTGTAAAAGAAATCGCATCTTCTCTTTTCTTTCAAGTTTCTTTTCATGTGGTATGTAATTCAAAAATTCATACCATGATCATATTTAAATTTTATTCTATCCATATACTGTATTATGAGTTATTTATTAGTGGGTTACCCTTGTACCCTCTCTTTTTAATGTTTTCTAAGACTATGTTATATAGCCGTTATGCTGTAGAAATTTCATTTCAAAATCTCTCTGTCTTTTTTTTTCAAGAAATTCTCTTGTATAATTTATATGAATACACAAAACTATTTAGTTTCTAGGGATATTCATAAAGACATAAATATTATATATTTGATTCTATAATTGACATACATAAAACCCTCATTCCTTTTCCTTTGGTTTTAAATGAAATAACGATCAAGTTTTTAATCCCTTTTAAAACATCACAATTTTGAAATGAAACCCATTTCATTTATTATTTATGGGTTATTTATGAAATTTCTGATTATTATCTATTTTTATCCCATGAAAATAAATACATATTAAGGGTGCATCCTGATAGCACTCGAATGCATTGGTTAGAGAATTTAATCTATAGAGATGACAAGTTTCACGATACCTTGGTGAATAACCATGGTAATTTTTATGACACCTTGGGGATGAACCTTGGTGATATGTTCATGAATGTCTAAATTAAATATTTTATCCACATATTCATGTTATGATTCATGTTTTTTAATTATGATATTCCTATACTTCTATTTCTCTTGTCTTTATGTTTTTCATTAAGTTCTTGTTGATATCATAAGTAAAATGATTCCCTTACTTTCCTTACCGGGCCTTCTGCTCACCCTTTCCTTTGATGTATGTCTCCAGGTTATGAGATAAAGTAATTGTACTTAGGAAGAACCTTTTATAAAGCCTTACAATTGGATTAGAATAACGTTTAATGTTTTCATGTATATTGTTCTTGATTTCCAAGACACTAGACTTTAAAGATCATCTGTTTGTAAAATGTAATGAAAAGTTATGTAAAAAAATGTGTGATGCCATATTTTAAGTATGATTATCCACACCAATGTGAATGGATACTGATTAATTCCCATTGTTGTTTTAATAATTTTTTTATTTGGACTACAATTTTGATAATTCTTGTTTTAACAAATCTTTTTATGTGTTTATGAACCCAAAAATATTGGATAAAAAGCCTTTTCACTTGTAAGGTTAAATTGAGGGATTTTTTGAAATGTATAACTGCTATTATGTTATAATAGAATTTTTTTTGTTGACAAATTGGTTTGGTGTGGATGGATTGGTAAGTTCATATCTTTTCATGTGTGTAAAAATGTTTTAGAAAGGGTTTAATGATTTTACGGGGGGGGGCATTCATGTTTTTATTTAATGATCTGAATAGTTGGTTTTTGTTTTAAAGTTGTTGGGGTTTGGTGGAAATGGATCTGAAATATCTATTTATTTCTTTATTGTGCCATTGGATGTTGGAACATCCATGGGTGCACTAGGTACACACGTGGATGTGCACACAAATGATAATGGAACCTTTGAAATGGTGTTTCTTTAAATCCTTTGTTTTCCAAATAATTCTTATTTTCCTAAAAGAGGTTTGGTATTTGGTGTGGTTCCGTTAAATGACATGAAATGTAATTCTCAAGGCTTTGGCCCTTTTGGCCTTGAAAAATGATTTGGTGTGTTTCTAGAAAGTATAAGGGCCCATTTGGAAAATATGAAATGTTTGGGTGAGGTTGGTATCCAAGGTACCGTTTGGAACTTTGAACATAAAAGGTGATGTTGACTAAATGGATGTGGTTTTTAAAATTGTGTGTGTCTGGTTAGAGTTTTAAAATATTTTTAGAAAAATCATTTTGACATGGATGTGACATGAAAACCCGTTTGGCACTTTCATCTTTAGTGTAATGTTTGTGTCGATTCTTTGAAAGGATAGAATTTTTATCACTGTATAACCATTTAAAAACTTTAATATTTTGTAAAAGGTATCAAAAGGTTTTAATGATTTCAGGGAATGACGGCCCGGTTGGCACCATTGATGATATTATGTATATATATATTTTGGGCACTTCTATAGGGGGATATCCCTTGTGGGTTATTGTATAGAGTGTCTGTGTTTGAGGTAGGAAAGTGCGGTGAGACGAGTCATTCATACCAGGGCCTCCTACTTACACATTTTTATTATTACCCCCATGGGTTCTTGGGAATATTTTAGATGATCGAGTGATGGTTGCCGATCAACCCCGATTAGAAGGGTTGGTACCCCTAGATTAGTTGCTAGGCCAGACAGGCTTTTCCACAAGATTAGTTAGTTTTAGGGTGGCTAGTTGGTCATAGACATAGGAGCTTCAACATATACCGGTAGGTGGTTTTGAACTGAGTACATCTAAGGGTCTTCTAGGGATGTTTAGGATCACCCATGGTTACTAATTTTTTTACATTTATTAATTACTTTCTGTCGTACTAGTTTATTTCTAGCTTTCCATGTTTACCTTTATTATTTTAGCCTAGATTTGGTATCTTTTGTTTTGGGTTTTTTTTATAAAATGAAAAATGGTTTTGTTGAAATAGCATGTAGAGTTCGGTAGATTTATTAATGGGAAAATCATGTTTCTTATTTTAACGTGTGAAAACCTTAATTTTATAATTGTATTTCAAACTTGTGTCATTGGATTGTTTTGGGAAGTGAGATTCCTAGATTATGTGTACTATCTTGGCAACCCTACTAAGCATTTTTAATTCTCACACATATTTTATCATTAAGTTGTAGGTTTCCTTTGCTCAGGTTCTCTTGGATGAGTTCTTCATTATTGGAGAAATGTTAGTCTTTGGTTGGCTGGTGACATGGCAGGTCACGTGGAGGTATGTATGGTTTCATTTTCTTTCCGCTGCTAGTTTTTATTTGTATCGTCAGTTTTTTATCTATTTATATTTTTTTCATGGCCTATATCATTCCCAACGGTTAAATTTTGATTCCCAGTACTGATTGATAGCCTGTGGGAATTGAGAATGCCCCTCAGGCCATGCCACGGACTAGCTCGGGTGACCAGTTCAGGGTTGAGCAAGGTTGGTTCATGACAAAATTGTATTAGAGGAGGCCATTGTTATTTGGGGTATCCGTTAGATCGAGATTAGGAATTTCAGGATTTGAGAGGTAGGTATGGAAAGTAAGTCATGAACCCTTACCCGTTCTATAACTCGAGTCTCCAGGGGTAGTCTAAGAATTGAGTCCTTGTATCATTTCAGTTCGTTTTAGATTGAGGGATGACAATAGAGGCAAGCCGACGTCACATAGTGATTTCACGTGGAGTAGTGACCCATTTGGAGACCGAGTACATGGTTTAGTTTCTCATAGTTGTTGATACTTACTTGGGGCATGACCCACTACCATGTCTCTAGGTTAAGCATGACTACTAGTCCCTCACTATGGCAATTTGATTCAATTTGAGTGTCGGTTTGGTTATAGTTGGTGTAAGCACTTTTGAAAATGAAAAAAGGGTTTCTGAAATGATAATGATTTCTTTTAAATGGATTTAAATTTATAAAATGGGAATTTAAACAGAAAGCTCTTGGTCTAAAAAGCTAGTGTTTGCTTGGAATTGGTAGTGAAATAGTTTGTGTGCAACCTTTGGTACTCTTTATGAACATTTTCACATGTGAGGGGATGAATGGGAAGAGCATGTTGGTATATATGGATGAAATCGTATGAAGACATGTGCAACAGTTCATGGGATTATTGGGGTGTGTACATGGAATTAAAGGAATGATTTTTTTAAAGTAATTTTTAAAAAGGGGAAATAATTTTGGAAATTGAATTTGGTTTGAAATGTGGGTTGGGTATTTGGAAAGTGTCCTTAAAAGAAGGTGGTTTTGCAATCTAAAATAAAAGGGGGATTTTTAAAAAGGAAATTTTGGGTTTATTTTGTATTTGTTTAGTTTTGAGCCAGTTTTTTTTAATGAAGGTGCTTTCATTAGTGTTTCTTTGGCTTGATATCGGTTCTGGAATTGTGTTTCATTTATTGTTCAGAAAATGCCAACCAGAAAGGTCCACATGGTTTCTAAAAAGTCATGCCCAGTCTTTGGTCATTCTCAGACAATTCCAATCCTTCATGATGATCAGGTTCTATTAAAGGAAGCAGAGTGGCTTAAAGATGTTGAGCACATCTTTAGGGTATTGGTAACTTCTGAAGATGTCATAGTGTGTGTCATTTTGGGTCTGTTCGAAGGTCCAGCTCTGGACGAATGGGAGTTGTTCTCCCCACCATCAATGCATGTTGGGATGATATGGGATGTCCTTAAATCCGTATTTTCTTGATGGTTTATACCTGAATAGGTGAAGATAAAGAAAAGGGAAGAGCTCATGCATATTCAACAAGGTCAACGAATGATGAAAGAATATGTTGACCATTTTAATGAACTTGTGTCCTTTTCATCGGAGGCAGTGTTTCATGATTCTATGAAGACTTATCTCATAATTAAGAGTCTTCATCCAGAGATTAAGGAGAGTGTCCTCCCTTATAGGGACCATCGTTTTGAGAAGCTGATGGATGAGGTGTTTTTAGCTGAGTTGGTCTCTAGAGCATAGATGGTTGGAAATCCAGTGCATCCAGTTACTCGTAAAGGTCCCCCGTCTAGCGAGAAAAGTGTGACCGATGGACAAATTTTTAAATATTCATCTATTGTGGTTCTGACTTCTAGTTCATCGGACCATTCAGTGGTGTGCCATCATTGTGTATTTTTAGGGCACATGAAGCCATCATGTCGCACCCCCTCAAATACATTCCATTATTGCGAGTGTCTGGGTCATCTAGAGAAGTTTTGCAGGAAGCGTCCCCTAAAGAAGACGTTGTGATCAGAGGATTATAGTGCATGACTGTGAGGTAGGATATGTTTCATCCCTCAGATCCCCATCCACAGGTCTTAGGGAAAATCTCACGTGCAGTCAGGAGTTCCCGGGGGTGTGAAGCCTTGGTTCGAGTTTTGAGTTATGTGTTGGTAGTGGAACATTTAAAGTCTTTCCAGTCTTTTTTTCTGTTTTTAATGTTTTGAATTTTTTGAAAGTTCATTATTTTGTCATGAAGTCATGATGGACTCATTCTATTATAATAAAGGAAGTCTTATTTGTGTGGATGTGGTTTTCTGAATCGTGCTTTTTCATAATGGCATGTTTGGCCCTTGTATGGGATGATCTTAGTTTAGTTTTGTTCGTTTGGAGGTGTAAGTGCATGTGGTAGAATCAATGTTTATTATTATGCTCATATTCACTATTTGAGTTATCTTTTTCCCATAGGTTTTTCTCTAGTGTTGGGTGTTTTTGGTCGGGGTTGAAAGATCCATGTTTCAGTGGAGGTGTTGTTTCACTCGTGCTATAGAAGTTAGTTTGGATCAGTTAGGAATTCCCGTGTCACCCCCTTCCTGGGGTGGTATGTTTGGGTGTAAAATTTCCACACAATTTGTGTTATTGTGGTGGGGAGAACCCTCTCATGTTCTCCCATTCTCTTGTATTGTGGGTTTTTTCAGTTTCAATCAAGCATGGACTCGAGTTTTGTCTATCGTTTGGCTTGGTGACTTTTTGGGGGAAGAACGTGTCTCTGGTGGGGAGAATTGTCACACCATGACTTTTAATTTTCATTTTAATTTATTATTTCTTACCTCCAGGTTCTCGCGTTAAGGTTTGGGCTGGGTACCAATTTAATTTTTTTTCATTTAACAATTTTCCTGGGTTTTGAACCTATGCACGGTCACCGCGCGGTTGGCGGTAGCCGCGCAGTCAGGCCAGGTGTCGTGCAATTACTCATTATTATTATTACTATTATTGTTTTTGTTTTTTTTAAAATGATCAAAATTATTATTAATATTAGTATTGTTATTGTTTCTTTCATCAAAATGATTAAAATTATTATTAAAATTATTATTATTGTATTAATGGTATTATTATTATTTCATTATTATCATTGTTATTATTATTATTATTTTTAAAATAATTATTTTTATTGTTATTATTTATTATTATTATTATCATTATTTTTAATATTTTTATTATTATTATTTTTGGTATTATTTTATTTTTATTATTATTATTATAAAATGAAAAATAAATAAATATGGAAATCTAGTTCTACCCAGTGCCCCTCCTTCCCCTTTACCCTCTCACGCAGCTGCGCCCCTCCCTACATCACCGCCTCCACCTTGCCCTCCTATTTCCGGCCTGTGCTCACCCTCACACTTCTCGACTCGCCCCTCCTACTCCTGGCCCCTACCCCCGACTTTGCTGGTTGGTCCCGATCTCACATCGCTGCATCAGCCTCACCCTCACATCGTTCTGTCCCTCTAAACCATTGTCCAGGTCGCACCCCAGCCCTTCGGCTTTCAGCCTCCACCCTCCACACCCCTGGAAAGGATGCCTCTGAACTCCATGAGATTTACCCTTCTCCCCAACCACCCGACCTAGCCAGCGCCAACCATCCGGCCAGCAACACACCCAGAATCCCGGCCTTTGGCCTTCTATTCTCTAATAAGGCTACCCCTCCTTGCACCAGTCTCACTGTATCAACATACCCTTTTCACTTGCCCTTTTTCTCCAGCCAGTTGCACACCAAACCCCCTTTGTCCAGTTTCTGTTTTTTTATTCCATATTCTGTGTTTTATTGGTTTTGGATCAATCCTAATACCACAAGTTGTGTTTCACACATTCTTCTAGTTGTTTAGGGTGTGAAATTGGTCCGTTGGGTATTATTTGTCTTTCTAAAAAAGAATTGGGGTATCTGTGTTTGATTTGAGGTAGGAGAATCATGGTTTTTCCCTTTCTGATGCTTTCCTTTGACATTATAATTCATCCAGTTATTTATTTTATCTGAATAAATACATTATTTTTCTATTAAATGGTCTGCTATAATTTTTTTAATTGTTAGAACTTGTTAAAATAATAGTTTTAGTGTGTTTCTTTACGTATACTTATCCTTACCAATGCCAAAGGATCGAGATTTATTCCCATTGTTGTTTTAATAAATATTTGTATGCGGATTAAAATTTTAATAATGATTGTCTCGAAAAATCTTTTTATGTGTTTATGAACCCAAAAATATTGGATAAAATGTTATTGCACTTGTAAGGTTAAATTTGGGAATTTTATGAAATGTATAGCCATTATTATTTTATAATGGATTTTTTTGTTGATAAATTGGTTTGGTGTGTATGGATTGGAATGATCATATCTTGGAATGTGCATAAAAATGTTTTGGAAAGGGATTAATGATTTTAAAGGGGGGGAGGGCATTCATATTTTTCTTAAATGATGTAAAAAATTGGTTTTGGTTTTAAAGCAATTGTGGTTTGGTGGAAATGGATCTGAAATATCTCCTTGGTTGTTTATTGTTCCATTGGATGTTGGCACATCCATGGGTGCACTAGTTGGATAATTGTATGCGCTCAAAAATAATAATGGAAAATTTGAAATGGAGTTTCTTTAAATCCTTGGTTTTCCAAATAATTCTTATTTTCCTAATTGAGGTTTGGTCCTTGGTGTGGTTCCCTTAAATGACTTCAAATGTAATTCTCAAGGATTTTGACCTTTTGGCCTTGAAAAATTATTTAGTGTGTGTCTATAAAGGATAAGGGCCTGTTTGAAAAATATGAAAAATTTCGGTGTGGTTGGTATCCAAGGTCTTGTTTGGTACTTTTAACTTAAAATGTGATGTTGACTAAGATTTTTTTGAAGGATGAGTTTTGGAATATTGTGTCTGTCTGGTAAGAGTTTTAATTTTTTTTAGAAAAATGGTTTCGACTTGGATGTGACGTGATGACCTGTTTGGAACTTTCATCTTTAGTGTAATGTTTGTATTGATTCTTTGAAAGGATGGAATTTTGATCACTATATGCCCATTTAACTACATTAATATTTTGTAAGAGGTTTCAAATGGTTTTATGATTTCATGTCATGATGGCTCGATTGGCCCCTTCGATGATATGATTTATATATATTTTTGGGGAACGTATATAGGTGGGATATCCCTTATGAGTTATTGTATGGGGTGTCTCTGTTTTGGGTAAGAAAGTTCAGTGAGATAAGTCATGCATGCGAGGGCCCCCTACTTACACAGTATTTCTATACCCACCATGGGTTTCTGGGAATGTTTTAGATGATCAAGTGATGGTTTTTGATCGACCTAGATTAGGTGGGTTGGTATCCCCTGGATTTCTTGTTAGGCCAGATAGGCTTTTCCATTGGATTGGTCAGTTTTAGGGTGGCTAGTTGGTTATAGACTTACGAGCTTCACCATACGCTGACAGGTCGTTCCGAGCAGAGTACATCCAGGGGTCTTCTAGGGATGTTTTCGATCACCCATGGTTACTCATTTATTTACATTTCTCATTTAATTTATGTAGTACTAGTTTACTTCCATATTTCCTTGTTTACCTGTATTATTTTAGCCCATCTTTGGTATCTTTTATTTACATTTTTTTATAAAATGAAAAATGGTTTTATTGAAATAGCATGTAGCGTCTTCTATATTTATGAATGGTAAAAGCATGTTTCTTATTTTAAAGTTTGAAAACCCTAATTTTATTATTGTATTTAAAACTTGTGTCATTGATTTTTTACGGGAAATGAGATTCTTGGATTCTGTGGCTTATCTTGGAAACCCTATTGTGTATTTTTAATTCTCACATCTATTTTATCATTTCAGTTGCATGTTTTCTTTTCTCAGGTTCTATTGGCTGAGTTTCTCATTAATGGACCAAGGTTGGTCTTTGGTTGGGTGGTGACCTAGAAGGTCGCGTGGAGGTATGTGCAGTTTCATTTTCTTTCCACTGCAAGTTTTTATTTGTACCGTCTTTTTTATCTGTTTATCTTTTGTTCATGGGTCAAATCATTCCCAACAGTTATCTTTTGATGCCCAGAACTGGTTTCCAGCCCTTGGGGATCAGTAATGCCCCTCAGGCCATGCTGCGAACTGACTCAGGTGACCGTTTCAGGGTCGAACCAGGTTGTTTTGTGACATTATCTTTATGTATTTAATGAATATAGTATTTAAATATTACCTTTATCAGTTTTTGGTAGTCTTTATATAAGATGTTCTTATAAATTTTAAGAGTAAGGAAGATCATGATGATAATTTATTAATTTTTTTGAAGACCCTGAGGAGGGAGAGTGTATGAAAAACATACAAGGTGTGAGTTTTGGATTCATAAAGTTTAATTCATGAGTCAAATAAACTCATGTTAGAGTATATTGGTGGATATTTTAAAGACAGATTTTATTTAATAACGGGAGAAGCCAACCACATTAACAACGATCCTTATTATTTTGGGTTGGGAAGGTTATAATTAGTTCATCGTGTGGTATTTGTAATAGTTATCAAAACTAATAACAATGTTGACTCAGAAGGGATCCATTTTCCTCAGGACAGATGGATGTGGGTAAAATTTCACGGATTTGAAAAGAATGTTTCTCAGTGCACATATTCTTAAACTACCCTATAATGGTTAAGGGGTTTTTATATATAGCGATGCATCAAATAAAGGTCTAGGATGCATCCTCATATAGAATAATATGGTGATATATTATGCCTCACACCAATTGATTTTTTTTATAAAAATTACCTACATCATGATTTGAAATTTAGAGTAATGATTTTTCATTGAAAATATGGATTCAGTATCTTTATGGTGAAAGATGTTATATATATACTTATCATAAATAACCAAGTATATATTTATATAGAAAGTGTTTAATATGTTCCAAATGATATGGATGGATTTGATTAAATATTACAAATGCCTAATACATTATATCCCTTGAAAGGTGAAAATAGTTGATGATGCTTTGATTCAAAGAGACCATGCAATTTTTTCCATAATGAGGAATGAAAGTGATCTAATATTTTTGGATTTGTAGAAAGTGTATCCTGAAATCATGAATAAAGGGGACATAAACATATCATTATCATATGAATGTTTAACCATCTATCCTTGTTAGGATTAAAGGGGTGTAGATGGAGGGCATGATACTATAAAAGAAGTTGAGAAATGTTCTCGAGTTTAACCATTATTGCAATGGAATGATAGTTTAAATGAAACTAGAACATTTACCTTAAATAATATAATTGAATATAGGGATATTAGATGAATCTCATTGCCCATTATTCTCTATTATTCCTAGAATTAAGATAATAAATAAAGATGTGAAAGGATAATTCTTGCGGAAAAACATGAAAATGGGTATTGTTGAGTATATATTTCAATGATTGGTATGTTAGAAATTTATGGTTGACGGACCGAAGCCTATTGGGTTGTAAAAAAAATTACCCATAATTTAATTTAAATGATAAATATCACCATGTATTTTATTATAAGACTCCCTAATACATATAAAGGTAATACTTCTATTTATTTTGTTTTTGATCAACTTATGATTCCATAAAAGCTTAATGATATTAGATAATATTTATCTCTTAATCAAAATATTTTTATATACATTAAGGAAATGGTATTGTTTTATAGTGTACCAAATTCTATTGTATCTGATTGAGATATGAGGTTTACCTTAACATTCTAGTGAAGTATTTAGAAGGCTTTAGATATAGAGTTGAGTTTTAATACTGTATATAATCCTTTGAAAGATGGTTAGTTTAAGAGGACCATTAACACTCTAGATGGACTGTTGAGATCATTTTATATGTATTTCACAGGTGTTTTAGATCAACAACTTCATTTGGTGGAATTTTATTACAATAATATCTTTCAATTGATAATTTATATGTCTCCTTACAAATCCATCTATGGAAGGAAGTGAAAAACTCCAACATTAGGGTATGAAGTTGGAGAAAGAAATATATTGGGACATAATCCTATTGGGGAAAAATAATAGAATTTTAGATGCATTCAACAATACATTAAAAAAGATCAGATTCAATAGAAAATTTATGATGAAAATCATTGATGAGATTTAAAGTTTAAAGTTGGTGACAAGGTATTACTATAAACATCACCATGGAAAATGGTTATGATATTTGGAAAGAATAAAATATGATCCCTAGATAGTTATTTAATGTTTTAAGTTTCCACTAAAACTATCTCATGTTCAGGATGTCTTCCATGTATCTCTCTATAGAAAGTACATACATGATCATTCCAATAGAGTGAAATTAGAGGTCATACTAGTGGAACATGATCTCTCTTATATTGGACAAATTCTTGAGATTTCAGATCAATGTGAGAAAGTAATATGAAGTATTACCTATCACCTATTTAATTTTTTTTGACTAAACAATAAATTTGATGAAGCTATATGGGAACCCAAAGATGTGATGAGGAAAATACATCCTCATTTTCTTTGTACCGTAGTGATAAAATTTATAGGGAGAATCTTTTATAAGATGTTTGAATGTGACACCTTGTGATTTTATTATATATTTATCATTAAATAAAACTTATTTCTTTGACAGCTTGATTTATATGGAACACTCTGTTTAAAATAAATCATGATATATTATTGAATTATTATTATCTAATGTGATAGTTATAGTCTCACCGTTGAGATTATAATGTATGAATATGACTAACTATATTATCAAAAAGAATTATATATAAATAATCTATTGATTTGTTTTCAATTGGTAAGAAACTTAAATAAATGTATTTGAAGGAAAAATAGTTTCTATTAAAAAATGTTTTTATAAAAACAACGTGTTTCCATATTAATATATTAAATTAATCTCTATTGATGAATAATTTTAATTAATTTTTTTTATAATATATTATTTAAATATTTCATAATTAATCTAATTTATTTTATATTGAATAAAATGAAGGTAAAATTAGTTTTCTACTTAAAAAATACATTTTTACTAATAAAATTTGTTGAGTTTTACACACTAATTTTAAAATAAATTTCCACTACTTAAATAAATTCAAACATATATAATTGATAAAATATATGGAATCTTCATTATTAATATTATTTAATAAGTTCAATATAATTCTTTTTTACTTCTATTAGTAACTGAGGTAATAATTCATTACTACTATGAATGTTAAAATGGACATGGGGGTTAAACTAGAAATATAATTTTTGTCAATTGTAATTGAAATTTTAATTAACTAATGCCTTATATAATTAAAAATCAAAAGAAGATAACATGTCTATTATAGATTGAAGATGGGACTAGTAATGTAATATGGCACCATTTGTCTATATGTAAACCCATATAGGAATCTTCAAAAAAAATTGACAACTATCCCTATATAACATAAACATACCCCATACGTTTAATTAAATTGGAATATAAAAATAAAGGCAACCTATAATGGTACCTTTAAGCCATTATGGGTTCCTATAAATGCAACCCGAAACATTTAAAATAATTAAAACTATGTAACACCAATAGTGAGTTCATATGATAAGAATTTAGCACCATGACCCACGTAATTGGGTTGAGTCCAGAATATCTCATAACTATAACAGGCCAAGACTGGCCTACTTGGGTAGAGTCATGAAAAAGGTCCATAAGAAACCAATTGATATAAATTCATAAACATAACAACTTTTTTTTTATATAATAATATTAAGGTATCTCATGATCATATACGATGGATTGATTATATGGGTGACCATTTTCTAATTTATAAAGCATATATACAAATTATAGATCACAAATTGGATCCCATTTAATCAAAAGCAATATGTTTCAGCCCATGAAACCAATGGTCCATTACATAAACACGTCATTATTGGTTATTAAAGGATCGACAATCAATATTTATGGGAAAAAACAATTTATAAATATAATAAAACATTAATAACCAATTGTATATCAAAATTATTACTAGGAATACTATCACATGTAGTAAATACTAGAAAACAGGAGAAATAATTACCTAATAATGGTTAATATATAGAAATTCTAAATAAATCATAAAGAATGGACTACAGACATGAATAGTATATAATCACTAAATCATGGTTTCCAAAATAAGCATACTTCTAAAATATACAAGACATATCCAACATGTTTTCAAGAAGTTGAGCAATGAAACCTACAGGTCATGGTATATGAATGGAATGTGAATCACTATGTTCCTATAATGATTAATGTGGTGTTACATCTTTTCTATATCAATCCATGGGTAAAATTATATAATTCTCATAAGTGAGTAATAGTGTAAAGTTCATAATTCACTCAAGATGAAATCATAATCAATTTTAATAAAGAAGATCATGAATAACAGTCACATCCCTATTAAATTGGTCTTTTCCCCATGTGTGTGTTGATCAATCCTGGAAACAAATATTTAAAAATCACCAACACATTACTTTTATCCTATATACCAGCCCAAAATAGTAATATAAAAGGAAAAAAACCATCTAATACCACTTTGTTACATCCTGACCTGAGAGCCACTAAAATGGTGCCCCAATCCGATTGATCACATGGCCTCAAACGTGCCTCCCTATATGCTAGAGGTAACCACATAGTAGTGAGTGTCGAATGATGTTATAGTGATAAGACTATAGCCTCATCATTAAAATAGCATAACAATATAAGAGATAATGAAAAAATCATTTAAAAATGAGAGAAGTATAAATAAAAGATAGAGAAAGATAAAAATAACTGAGAAAATGGCTGAAACCAAAAAATAAAACAATGCATATATGTTTAGATGAGACTATATAAACTAAAGCAATAAACATACAATATGTGATATAATATAGTACATGTGAAAAAATGAATAAAATCCCCAAGGCTATCTGTATGAGCATCCTGAGGTCTGGCCCATTCTTGTGATCCTATCTCCCCCATACTAGTATAACAACAAAAGCATTATCCAATGAACTTGATCCTACAACCAAGAGGTTTTTCCAGGTACCCCTGTTCAATGGTGGCCCAAAAGGGTGTGAGATATACTTTGTAGGCCACCACAAATAGTGCCTAAATATATCCAGTTTTTGTTTATAAAATACTGAAATATGTAGCTATAATAGATAAAACAATTAGTAAATAAATAAAAGTAAACAAGTCAGGCTCATCTTCCTCAAGGAAACTAAGCCGACCATAACTACTTCATCCTAAGCTGAAATATCTCAGAGGAGGTGTAACCATATATATAAAAACACACACACACATAGGTATTTATCTATATATATATATATATATGTATATATAAGTTTGTGTATATATATACGTACTTTATATATAGTAACATATATAGTCATATATATATATAGATACATAGTGTTAGCCAAGACTTGAGGTGTTACTTAAGAATCTAGGATTATTACATGAAATTAACATGGAATAACGAGGGATGTCATGGATGAGTGTCGAATTCCATGCCCAGTATCAACATATATACCAAGGGATTATATTTTAAATAAGGGAAATAAGATCAAGCCTCTAACCAATGGATTTAGTGTTCCATGTTCAACATTAGAAACTAAGTACCATGATACATATGTAAATAAATAAACATCTAGGATAGAATATATAAATCTTATGATCCCATCCACAGAATTCCGTAAAGAGGAACCCAAGTGTCTTCTTTGGAGTCACATAACACCCTTAATTTTTGAGCACAATCTTGGCATTCCAAAATATGGAAACCCAAGTATCATTCATATCATCCAACTTGTCTATGATCCTATCTAGGGTGTTATATATAAAGGAAACACATGTATCACTCATAACATATGAAAACCATATATCTTATGAGCCCGTACAAGGCATTCCATAATAAGGAACTAAAGTATATCTCGAGGAGAAACATAATGAAAGTAACCTCTGAGCCTGTCCAAAGAGTTCTACAAAGGAACTCGAGTATTACTCATGGTACATATAATCTCAATCATCATGAGATCTCATCCAAGGTATTCTATAAAGAGGAACCCTAGTATCTCTTACAGATTAATGAAATTCATTAATCACTTCAATTTAAGTAGTAAGGAAGGAAATGTTGGTAAAAATTAAATTACATTTTCTAGGTAATAATAATTATGTGTCTATATCCATAAAAATGATATATTATAATTCAATGATACATAAAGAGGTACATGACCATTTATCATTTAAAATATCCCATTTTATTTTCCCATTTTATTAAATAAGACGACACACCACATAAGTGGTTTTATTATTAAATAGGGGCATTCTCATCATTTTAATTTTCTTTACTTCAAATTAATTTACCCTTTCAAGAGGGTTTATTCATCACACCTAAAAATGTGATCAATAGTTTGAAAAAATTATAAACATGAGTAATTAAGAAACACCATAGAGAGGTGTTTTTATTTCTGAAAAAATCATATAGAAAATAGGCATATGAGAAACATACCCATGGGGTGGTTTGAAACGATATGAACAACCTCAGATGGAGTAAAATAGATACAAAAAAGAATAAAGTAATTTAAGGCATTAGTTTATACATATTTAGTTTTATAAATAAAGAGAAACACATATAGAATCTTGAATGTGACAAAAAACATATTTTATAAAATAGTGATACATTAAGGGATTTATATATACCATCTACCTTATATCAATGGATTTCCACTCATTCATTATTGTCCTTTAACTCAAGTTGAATCGAGAGAAAATGGGGGATTAGAAAAATGACCTAAAAATAGGTTGAATCATCTCACATGAAGATAGTGATATTAATAAAGAAATAAATCAAGTGGGTTCTAGAATAGGCTGAGGGCTATCCAATGAAACTGGTGGTTCTTTATTTAGAAACCATATTGAGGAGATCCATGCGACCCTTAGATATAGGTATGATATACTCCTAAGTCAGGCTCCCACCTATGTGCAAAGAAAAAGTGGGTATGATCCCCTATTACCTTTTTAAATAAGTATTTCTATACTTTTCATGTCATTTATTTGTTACATGACATGAACCTAATTAAAGAAATGTAACAGATACACATCATGAATCCTTTAGGGTATGCCCCCCACAAAAATACACACCCTGAAACCTATATGGACACAATCCATGAACGAGATTAATGATGTGTACTAGATACATGTCGTAAATTCATTAGGTTAATCCCATGATATTATTCATTATGTATTCAATAGATTTAACATGTGAAGAAAATTCACATCATTTATTGAATAAATGTTGTGAATTCCATTCATTCCATGTATTGAATACACAATGTGAATTTCTTATTGTAGCAATTTTCATCATTCGAACATCTGTTATTCCGATAGTTTTTTTTGAACTCCTGTTACTTCCACTGAATCATAACCCACATGTAAAAAATTAATTCCTAGATATTCAAACCCTTCAAATATTTTTAAAATTTTTTAAATTGGAAACAATTCATCGGTTAAATAAGGATTTCAAAATCCTTTTAAAATTTCAACCCGATCTGAAAAATGGTATGTTACATAAGATATTATGTGATGTAGGTATTATATATTTTCTTTATATATCTACAATAAATGTGGGACATATTAATGATTTATTCCCAATTCATTAAATTAGGAAAATATAGGATGTTCAATTAGATTATGGCCCCTTAATATCACACTTAAAATATTTATGTATTTTTTAATAGAGAATTTCTAGTAGGGCATAAACATAGAAAATTTTATATTATTTTTATCTATAAGAGAGGCTCATAATGATATAAATTTATCACAATATCCATTATACATGTGTCTCATTATAGATTTGATGTTTATTGGTGATTGATTTAATACCTTAAGTGTTTAAAATACGAACATCAAATTTGATATCAGGTATGAAATGAAACACCAAGAATCGAAGGGAATATAAAGTTCGAATAATTTATGATATATATTTTTTTAACATAAATTCAATCTTATATATATCTTTCAATTCACACAACTCTATTTTTGAACGAAATACAATGATCTATTAAAATATTATTATTTAAACATTACCATTATAATGTAGCTATTAAATTGGTGGGTATGAATATTACTAAATAAATTATGAAAATTACATGTTTTAAAATTTTTTAAAATAAATATATTATATATCTATTAATTATAGATAAAATTATAACCATTTTAATGGAAACAAAATGTTTTCCGAAATGCTGTATTTTTCAAAACGGCAGTTTAGTCATGGTTTTCACAGATAATTTATAACTAATTATTAACAATTTTATAAAATTTATTTGATGAAATTAAATTCATTTTTTAATTCTAAATGTCAAAATTATCTTAGGGTTAATTTTTTGGAATTTTCTAATAATATATTTTTTGATGAATAATGAAAATGCTAAATTTTAATTAAATACTGCCTTTTTGTATAAATTATTTATAAAGTTAAGTTGTATATTAAAATTGTTTTAAATTATAAACAATTCAATTATAGATCTATTAATCCAATTTAGGTCATTTTAATCATTTTCATATGGAATATTTTAGTAAATACTTTGTAAACATTGGAAAGTTTTCTCTTTTAAAACCCACTTTCTCATCCCTTATGTGGAATTAATTTTAAATTAACAATTTCCACTTATGTGAATAGAATTTGTATAAATGGATTAAATATTTTGAATAATAATAATTCATATCATCTAATAAGGTCATTTTAATTTATTACCATAATAAATAATTTAAAAAGTAAAAATTATATACCGCGGTTAAGGTAAAAACTGATTTACCAGGTTTTAAACATTAGAAATAAGGGTTAAAATGTCACAACCTATCCTAGTGGGGCTTGTTCCATGACTACCCCTTGATTTTATCCAACAGGCCAGGGTCTGGTGACTAACACTAAGTAGGAATATCCCACAAATGGGAGGCATTAGCCTAAAGTACCTTTACACACACACACACATCACCAATCCATAAATGATAAAACGTCAGAAACACTAAGTAAAAAATGCATGAAAATCACTATATCCCACAACCATACTACAAAAGTGAAATAATTGGAAATTAAATAGGTCCAAAATAAGCCCACCAAAAATTTTCTGAAATCACAAGTCTAACCTGTAAAAAAAGAGGTACTGGGAATACTATATGAACCGTAGGAGCACAACTCGTTTGTTTGGCCTCACTAAGAACTTCCTAGTCCTTGTCCACCTAGAACACCATCAAAGAGTCAATCATCTAAACAAGACACGACACATGAGGCAAAAGCCTATGCAGGGGTGAGTACAATAATACTCAGTAGGACACCCCCAAACCACAAAGGAAATAACATGAATGAAATACAATGAAGGAAATATAGTGAAGGAAATACCATAAAGGAAATAACACTTAATAAATACTAGTCGTCTCGGTATAGGTATATCTCAAAGGAACATATTACAAGAATTAAACAGATATACTCATGAGAAACGCCATGACAGTAGGCGGTCTTATCCAGATGTCATCCGTAGGATTCTACTCGAAGCACAATCATTCTGGGAGATCTCACTCCTCAAGCCATGATATCATCATAAACACTCACGAATAGATCTAGCTCATTTGGACCCTAACTAAATGATAACTATTTTTCAAGGAAGATTATGATACCATAGAGAGGGGATCATGCCTCGTCACACTGGGGGATACCACTAACTCAATCTGGATCAATAAACAACATAGGGGATCAGGCCCAGTCACACTGGGAAATACCACAAAACCTTTTTATGGGGACCTCTTGGTGGAGGATCATCACCCCAATCATTGAGGTTACATGATTCCACAAAATCCACTAAGGATGATAGAGGATTTAACTCCTTTTCTAGGGAGGAATTATTTGTTGTACCCCTCTCTCTTGGATTTTAATGATCACAATCACTCTTATTTTGTTCTAACTTGTTTTCAAGTGTTTTTTTTGATAGGAAAAAGGTTGCCAAGGAGTTGGGCCAAGAAGGACTGAAAGTAGACTCTCTGAGTCTACCGGCCAACCGGTGTATTCCCACCGGCCAGCCGATGGTCTCTAGCAGTAGCAATGGTTTCTGTCCAGAGCCACCGGTCAGCCGGTGTGAGCTCCCCGGCCAGCCGGTATTGTCACCAGCTCGCCGGTGGCTGAACAACAGCCAGCCGGTGGAACCTAGGAAGAGAGCTTGTTCTCTGTCTGGAGCATCGGCCAGCCGGTGGATCAGGACCGACCAGTCAGTGGACCACCGGCCAGCTGGTGAGACACCACCGGCCAGCCGGTGTGCCCAGTCAAACTAGCCATTGGGCTTTGACCAGACTTGTTCTTTTGACTCCCAATGGCTCTGAAGGCCTCTCCAACGGCTCCGAAGACCCCCAACGTCCATTTGGGTGTTCCCCTCCTATAAATAGAGGACTAGGAAGCCCCGGAAAAAAAAAGTAGCCCACGAGAACATTTTTCGATCATTTGGCGAACCTTCGGCGCATTACTTCAAGGATCCCCACCTGCTCCAACTCACTTCCACAACCAAGGAGCACCACCATAGAATCTTGGGAGGGCTCTTCATCATCATCAATCAATCCATTGGCGCCCAGGACTTCTCCTCTTTACGGTTTTTATTGTTTTGTCATTTTGAGCATTATTTTGAGTTTGTGCATACAAACCCTTCTTTCTCTCATCCTCCCTTTGTTTGGGTTTTCACACCACCTTCAAGGTGTGAAGAGGTTAGTCAAGCCTTCCCTGTAAAAGACACGAGTAATAGGTGATCTAGCCTTCACCTGTAAGAAGGATAGTGGGTTTCTTGCTATAACCAATAAAAAGCAAGCTGTAATAGGTTTCTAGGCTGCCTTAAAGTCTAGTGGGTTTCTTACTACAACCATTAAAAATCAAGCTGTCGTATAAATCTCTCAACGGTTGAGTTGGGAGCGGACACGTAGGCTTGGGATTTAGCCCGAACTCCGTTATCAATTTTGTGTCTTGCCTCTCTTATTTCCGCTGCATTGATAATTGTTTTAAATTGATAATTATTTTTTAAAAGGCAATTCACCCCCCCTTTCCATCACTCTCCGACCCAACAATTGGTATCAGAGCAAGTGTTTGTGTAATACCTTAACCAATTTCAAATTCAAGATCCATTGTGATGGATTCATCTTCTTTCGCCCCCGAAGGTTATTCATTGGGTCGTGCTCCTTTTTTTGATGGAACCGACTATACCTATTGGAACACCCGCATGTCTACTTTTCTTATAAGTATAGGTTATCCTATTTATAGAATTGTCATGCATGGTTACTCTCTCTCTTCTCCCGATGAATCCAAATGGACTCAAGCCGATATTAAAAATTTCGAGCTTGATGGCAAAGCCATGAACACTCTTCATTGCGGCCTTGATCGTAATGAATTCAATCGAGTTTCCACATGCACTTCATCTCATGAAATCTGGAAACATTTGGAGGTTACCCATGAGGGGACCAACAATGTTAAGGATACTCGATTGGATATGTACCATCAAGATTTTGAGTTTTTTACCATGCATCCATCTGAAAATATTACTGATATGTTTACTCGCTTTACTGATGTTTGTAATGGGAGAAAGTCTCTTGGAGATGATGTTTCTGCAGAGATGATGGTCAAGAAGATCCTTTGGATCTTACCAAGTTCATGGGCACCGAAAGTCACGGCAATTAAAGAAGCGAAGAATTTAAATGAAATTCCGGTCGAAGAGCTCATCAGATCCCTCATGACCTACGAGATCACCATGAGGAGGCAAGCTGAAAAGGAAGGCAAACTTATCAAAACTCCAAATAACATCGCCTTAAAAGTTCAAAAAGAAGAAGGCTCCTCCTCCTCATCTTCTTCCTCTTCAAGCGGCGATTCAGAAATCAAGAACCTTGCCCGCAAGATGCACAAATTCATGAAGAAGAACAAAAAGAAGAAATCTCGCAAGGCTCGAAAGGAAGAACTCGACGAAAAATCCGAGCCTGAGGTAATATGCTATGGGTGCGACAAGAAAGGCCATTATAAGCCTGATTTCCCACTCCACAAGATAAGGGCCAAGAAAAATGAAAAGAAAAAGGCATTCAAGGCCACTTGGAGTGATAGCTCCTCATCCTCCTCCTCCTCAAAAGACAACGGTAAAAAATGTCCAATGGCATTTCATGAGGTAACCTCTTCCGACTCCTCTTCCTCTTGTTCTTCCACTTCATTCAATCATTTATCTAACGAGGATCTCCAACATGCGAGAGATCAATTGGAGGAAGGTTTTCATGAACTTTCTTCCAAATTTATTGCTTTAAAAAAGAAATTCAAAATTCTTTCTTCCGAAAAGGATCAACTTCTCAAAGAGAAGGAAGACTTGTCCCTCAAGATCCAAAACCTTCCCGATGTTGATTCTATGGAATCAACAATCAAGGATTTAAGGAAATCCCTAGCTAAGTTCACCAAAGGTGAACATAACCTTTCGAAGCTCCTTGGTTCCCAATTCATATCTAGAACCACCCAAGGGCTTGGCTATTCCAAGCAAGCTTCCTCTTCCCATGCTCCTACTATTTTTGTAAGGGGGAGCTCCCAATATAAATTTTGAAAATATTGAAAAAAGATCGGGCACTTAATTTACGAGTGCGACTGCAAAAATGCCCAGTATGGAAGGCCCAAAACCATTTCCTTTAACGATGAATTTCATAGGAGAAGACCCACCACAAGACAAGTTTGGATTGAAAAATCCCTTTTAGCGAGTCTCTTCGGACCAAAATTTGTCTCGGTTCTTAAATCCTCTCCCCGGTGATTTGTTGTTTTTTTAGGGGGAGTTAGGATTGTTTAAGCCATTTTGCGTTTTTCTTTCAAAACTTTCAATTCAAAACATTCAATTCAAAACATTCAATTTAAAACTTTCAATTCAAATTTCAAAAATTTCAATTGGTTTAAAATCTCTATCTTGTTTTTCAATCCTTTCCTTCAATAAAATTTTATGCCCCGTGCTATTTTGATAATCACAAAGGGGGAGATTTCCTTGGTTGATTGGGGGAGAAATCTTCCTCTCATGATTTGCTTTACTTTTCAATTTATCCTTTAAAGCATGCCTTTCATTTCAGTCTTTTACAATGCTTGTTTTGGTGATTGTGATCATCAAAAAAGTGGGAGATTGTTGTACCCCTCTCTCTTGGATTTTAATGATCACAATCACTCTTATTTTGTTCTAACTTGTTTTCAAGTGTTTTTGTTGATAGGAAAAAGGTTGCCAAGGAGTTGGGACAAGAAGGACTGAAATTAGACTCTCTGAGTCTACCGGCCAACCGGTGTATTCCCACCGGCCAGCCGGTGGTCTCTGGCAGTAGCAATGGTTTCTGTCCAGAGCCACCGGTCAGCCGGTGTGAGCTCCCCGGCCAGCCGGTATTGTCACCAGCCAGCCGATGACTGACCACCGGCCAGCCGGTAGAACCTGGGCAGAGAGCTTGCTCTCTGTCTGGAGCACCGGCCAGCCGGTGGATCAGGACCGGCCAGCCGGTGGACCACCGGCCAGCTGGTGAGACACCACCGTCCAGCCGGTGTGCCCAGTCAAACTAGCCATTGGGCTTTGACCAGACTTGTTCTTTTGACTCCCAACGGCTCCGACAGCCTCTCCAACGGCTCCGAAAACCCCCAACGGCCATTTGGGTGTTCCTCTCCTATAAATAGAGGACTAGGAAGCCCCAGAAAAAAAAAGTAGCCCACGGGAACATTTTTCGATCATTTGGCGAACCTCCGGCGCATTCCTTCAAGGATCCCCACCTGTTCCAAATCACTTCCACAACCAACGAGCACCACCATAGAAGCTTGGGAGCGCTCTTCATCATCATCAATCAATCCATTGGCGCCCAAGACTTCTCCTCTTTACGGTTTTTATTGTTTTATCATTTTGAGCATTATTTTGAGTTTGTGCATACAAACCCTTCTTTCTCTCATCCTCCCTTTGTTTGGGTTTTCACACCACCTTCATGGTGTGAAGAGGTTAGTGAAGCCTTCCCTGTAAAAGACTTGAGTCATAGGTGAGATAGCCTTCACCTGTAAGAAGGCTAGTGGGTTTCTTGCTATAACTAATAAAAATCAAGCTGTAATAGGTTTCTAGGCTGCCTTAAAGTCTAGTGGGTTTCTTGCTACAACCATTAAAAAGCAAGCTGTCGTATAAATCTCACAACGGTTGAGTTTGGAGCGGAGACGTAGGCTTGGGATTTAGGCCGAACTCCGTTATCAATTTTGTGTCTTGCCTCTCTTATTTCCGCTGCATTGATAATTGTTTTAAATTGATAATTATTTTTTAAAAGGCAATTCACCCCCCCTCTTGCCATCACTCTCCGACCCAACATTATTTACTCTATCCAGCACTTGGCCTCTACAGGGAATTATAATCCAATGATGTGGACATAATAACGTGCTAAAACTTAGAGTAAAGGACCAAGGGAAAACAATATCAACTTATATTATTCCATGCTAAGAACTCATCAAATAATGTCAACATCAATGTCCCAATGTCATAGACTGATCGTCAAACAGATACACCATTTGAATGTTATGGAAGTTTGAACATTCAATGAAGGGGGGTCACTAGGATATGGACCGATCACATAGTCATTCCACTGACCATCGAGGTCAACCACCGCGGTTGGTCCATCCCACGTTCGACCACCCCGTGGTCGATCCACCCCATGATAGAATTCCTTGCAACCGATCCTTGTGACTATGTCTTTGAAGCTCGAGCTGTTGTGGCGGTCGACCGCCACGGTCCACTATCCAAAATCGATCGTGCGACCACCCAAGGTCGACTTGAGGTCTGAAAAAAATCGATTCGAGTCGTCTAGGCTAGCCGGACCTGCTAGGTCTGGCAGAGCCCACTGGGGCCGAACCAGCCCTACTCTGCATAGTTTCCGACCACATCCCACGTGGCCGTTTCATCCCATGGCTCTGCCACATCCCTGCACCCTCTACCTCACTACACATCTACATCCCCAAATCTACCGGCTTCAATGCGGACACCCACTAAGATGAACACCACTGACACTACCACCGCCTTTATTCACCGCCACTATTGACCATTGTCACATTGACTAGCTATAAAACCACCACACCTCGTTGTACTACTGCACCAGACCCTCTCCTGTGGTCCCTTCAAAGGACCACCGAGCCACATTCGATTCCATAAAAATGAAACTATAGAAGATTTATGCTCCTTAGGTCACGATATACACAGATACGACCTCTTTTGTTAGTTTTCCTCCAATACAATGTCCCAATTATCTTCGGAACTGCCCGACAGGTCAAACCATGACCACAGGGGTCCAATAGTGTTGAACATGAAGAATGAGGGATATGAAAGCACAAAGTACACCCTAAGGCATAAAACTTGGCCTTTGTTTATGTCGTCCTCAATTTTTTCTCATTAGAACAATGAATGGAGAATAATTTAAAAAACTTAAGAAAAGAAGGCCTACAATTATCAACCATCCCTCAATGACAAAGCTGAGGACCAATCTATTCATGGATAGACCCATTTTCATCATTGGAATAAATAATGGGAAAAATCACAAAGAAAAAACCACCCTACCTCGATTCAGACCAGTCATTGATGACAGGAGATCATTGTGTCATCGTCATTGGCAAGGTTCCTTCAAATAGGCTATGCATTGATAATCAATCCACAATCTGTCACTGTTTGTTTGAGATAGTTATTCCAAATCTATCCCTAGTGATTCTCTAGTGTTCCCAGGGTTATGCAGCTTACCCTTTAATTTCTACATAAGGATACATTTAGTGGAAAAGTCAATGAATCAACAGAAATAATTTTTATTCGAATTATTTAATGATGATTATGCAATTTTTGAGAAACCCTTTAAGAGTTATTCCACTTTTTCAGGGAAACAATGCACTCATGTTATTAAAAGTTTAATATTTTACAAAAAATTATTATAGGAAAACAAGGCCTTGGAACCACACACTATCTCAATACCTATTCATGAAATTAAGATATATAATTTCCAAAAATAATACATGTAATGATCCATGATGTAACATTCTTCCAACATTGGGGATTTATGTCCTTAAAATCCAAAACTAGGGATAATCAAACAAACGAGGGTACTGAGTAAAAATATGGTCCTCTCACTCCCATGTGATATCTTAATGATTCTTGTGCTACCACCATACAAAAACTAAATGAATTTTTCACCCATGAAATAATCCACCCAACTCTAGCCAAAATTTAACATGCTTGCCCATAGTATATCCTCCAGAACCTGAATGGTTTACTCATTTTGGTCATCCTTATGTGGGTGAGACATTGTGCTCATTCATTTTTGGGTCCCACATACCTCCTATAATCCCTTACACAAATGAGATGTAAAGCAAGAATCATGATCTAAAACTATTGTTGATGGAACTTTATGGAGTCAATCTCTTGTACGTAGAGTCGTCCCAAGATCTCTACTAAAATCTTCTATTGGATAGCTAGGAAGTGGGACGATATGGTGAGTTGTTCAATGATCACCCATATAGTATCATTCCCCCTAGAAATAAATGGTAAACCCATCACAAAGTCCATAAATATCCCATCCCACTTCCATACTGGAACCTCAATGGGTTGTGTCAAACCTACTAAAACCCCATGTTCAGCATTCAGTTGCTGACAAGTAAGGCATTGAGAAATGAACTCTACAAATCCTTTCTTCATCCCTATACACAAAAACTAATGCCATAGGTCATGATTCATTATCACCACACCTGGATGTACCGATAAAGGGGACGTATGAGACTCTCCCAAAACATCCTTCCGCAACGCCAAAGGTACAACCATGCACCCTATAAAAATAACGACGCGATCCCCACATTTTTAATATCTATCTGGATCATTCATATCAGACAATTGAGGACATAGGGTCTCGTAGTCGGTATCCCAAATACGTGCCTCCATGACTTGCTGTAAGAGTAGAGGGGTGAAAACCATTTACTGTAGGTAAGATTCTCCCTCTTTATCCATATAGGTTAATTACAATGAAAAAAATAGCTCAGATGCCTCATTCAGTAACTGAAAATTGGATCTCCTACTATGATAATTTTCCACCACATTCCCCTTCCTAGGATTTTAGACAATCACAAAGTCATAGTCCTTGAGGAACTCTAGATATCACCTATGTGTCATGTTCAGAACCTCCTAAGAGAAGATATACTTGCGACTCTTATGATCAGAGTAGATGATAAACTACTAACCCATCAGGTAGTGTTTCCTCTTCTTCAATGTAATGACTACCACTGCTAGCTCAATATCATGGGTCACATAGTTCTTCTCATGCGTCCTCAACTTGCATGAACTTCATGTAATCATTACGTTCCCCTGAATCAAGACACAACCAAGCCCGACCCCTGATGCATCACTGGACTCCATGTACTCAAAACCTTCCTCTGGTAACTTCAGGATGGGAGAGATCATCAATCTCTACCTCAACTCCTAAAAACATTATTGGTACTTCTATATTCACATGAAAGGTTTCCAATTTCATGTCATAGCTGTCAAGGGAGCTTCCACACTAGGGAAGTTGGATAAAAACCCATGATAGTTCCTTGCCAATCAAAGGAAAATCTATACCTCTGTAACACTCTTGGGTGGCTCCCAAGTAAGAAATGCCTCAAACTTTTATAGATCCACTACAACATCAGCATCTAAGATGACCTATTCCAGAAAACAGACCTCTAGAATCTATAACTAACACTTAGAGGCCTTACAAGAAAGTTTGTGATCATGAAGTGTGTTCAGGACCATCTTAAGATATATCATGTGATCCTCCTCATTCTTCAAGTACACTAGGATGTCAAGGATGAAGACCACCATGAACTGGTCTATGTAAGTCTAAAAGATCCAGTTCATGAGTCCCATGAATATCAATAGGGCGTTCATCATGCCAAACGGTTTCAAAAAGTACTCATAGTTACCATAACAAAATATGAAAGTCGTATTTGATATATCCTAATCCCATACTCCCAAAAAGTGATAACCTACTCTGATGTCAATATTCGAGAACAAATGCACCCCTTTAAACTGATCAAAGTTGTCCTTGATACTATGTAGTGGATACTTGTTTTTCATGGTCACATGGTTCCAACAGTAATACTCCACACATAACCTCAAGATCCTGTCTGCCTTCTTGAAAAAAAAACTGAGGATACGAAGCTTGAAACATTGGGTCTCAGCCCCAATTTTGCAAGTCCTCCAACTGCACCCTCATCTCACAAAGTTTTGTGGGAGCCATCTGATATACAAGTATAGATATCAGTTCTATCCTAGGGTGTAGATCATTGAATAATTTCATCTCCTTGTGGGGAGATAAACCAAGAACATATTCAAGAAAGACGTCCTCATACTCTTCCACCACTGTAGGAAAATGATAACTCATATCATCTACTACACCAAGGGTGAGGCTAGACAACTTATGAGTAACCAACAACACAATTTTATGTGTGAGACCATCCTATGCTACCTGTGCTACCTGAGTTTCCTTTTAACCAATAAGGAAAACCCCATTCCACCACTACAGACACACCATACTATTTTCCTAAAATGTTCAATATGAGAAGGAACTTTGGATAACCCATCCATACTAAGAATGATGTCATAAGTCCTGAAAATATTGACTTCAAGAGTCAAGTGACACTGTTGGAACCATTATGTGATCATCAAATCTTGTCCCATAAAAGTCTCCAAGTGTAAAGGATGAGTCAATGGTTCAAACTAAATTTCTAAGACCCAAACAAGGTTCCTAGCAAGAAAGGATTAACCAGAACATGTGTCCATTAAAACTATAGATATGGCGGAAAATACATGGATCATACCCCAAATAATCTATGGAGTTCTGGGGTCATAAGACTCCATTTCCTGCAACTGGGCTCATCCCTATCCAAAAGATCCCTGAGCTGGGCGTGGACCACCTGGGGGTGGTGGTGGTAATAGGTCAATCATACGACCACCACGTTCTACCATACCTACTCCTCTACCATGTCTTCCACAATGTGAACCACTATACTCCTATTTCTGCCTCTACCTCAGCGGTCCCTCGACTGTCCCCCGCTCAACTTTATGATGGGCTGAGAAATCTCATGCCAGATGTCCCTGAACACCACATGTGTAACACAATCTATCCCTGGGATGACTCGAGCAACCCTGGGAGCCCTGCACTGCTAACCCCAAGTCTGAAGACCATCCCTTGAAGAACCAAACCCACTTATATCACTGCGACTACCATCAGCTACCTATTACTGAGGTCTCATCTACCAGGTTCCCACTGTTATCTCCCACTACCAATGTTTTCTCCACTATAAAACTCTCCACTAGCATGGCTCGCTCTAGTACCCCGGTATAGGTATGAATGCTAAGGGATACCATCAATTCCCATATGTCCTAGTGTAATCCCTACCTGAAGGTTCATGACCTGAAGAATGGGTCTCACACCATGTCCATGGAGTAGCATGAAAGATTAGTAAACCTCACTAAATACTCTTCCATGATCAAACTTATTTATTATAGATGTGGAAGCTCCTGTATGTGTACCGATCATAAATTGGGTCAAAGGAAATCTTCCATGATGAGACACTCGAAGTCTGTCTCGGAGAGTGTTTCCTTGTCATGTGTATGAATCACAAAGTTCCATCATCACCCCATATATCCTTGAAGAAGAATCACAGTGAGAACTTCCATCTGGTCGGCATGCATCCTCTAATAGTGGAAAACACAGGTGACCACCTATACTTATTTCCTCATCTAACTAGGGGTCTAGCTCAACCCAAAACCTCAGAGGTCACTGCCTCCGAAACTCGTGCAACACACTCATCCTGCATGCATCCTCAGCTAGTAGTGCATGTAGTAGTTTCTTCTAAATGGTAGTGGTGTATCAAGAAAACCACTAGGAGATTCTATCTATAGTATAAGTCCATATACCGATGACTCATCACTAGGAGTATCATCCTCATGATCACGTAGTAGAATCTAGGTTGGATGTCTACATGGAGGCATCCTGAAATAAAAAAATATGTACAATGGTCTATAGAGTATATCTAGAGAGATTACTCAAGAAGGACATAAAAAACACAACCATTTCTATGTGATGCATGTTCCATTTTTTCCCTGTATCTAATGTTTTCATGTATCGAGTCTAAAAGTAGGTAATTAGATACCTGGTGTATGGATACATCAACCGCCACACCAATACTAGAGTCCCTGGATTGAAATCCGAACTTGAAACAGACTACCGGTCCTATGATAGAACTGACTAGCTATGATAACACTCTATCACGACCCATCCCAGAGGGGATCATTCTATGACTACCCCAATGCTACCTCCAATAGGCCCGGGGATGATGACTAGCATTGAGTAGAAATATCCCACAAATGGGAGGTATTATCCTAAAGTACCTATATGCACACACACATCTACAAGACAAAAATGATGGAATGTAAAAAACACTAACTAAATAATTCATGAAAACTACTATATCCCACAAATATCATACAACACTGAAAGAACATGGAAGAAAATAGGGATAAAACAAGCCCACTAAAAATATTCTGAAATCACAAGTCCAAACTGTAAGTAAAGAGGTACAGGTACTATGGTCTAAATTGAATGAACATAACTCATTTGTCTAGCCTTGCTAAGCACCGCCTGGTCCTGGTCCACCTAGGAATCCATAAAAGGTTCTATCGTCTTCATAAGACATGAAACACATGTTCAAATCCTATTCATGGGTGAGTACAACAATACTCATTAGGATACCCAAAAACCACAAAAGAAATACCATAAAATAAAATAACACAAAGGAAATACGACAAATGAAATACCACGAAGGAAACACCATAAAGAAAATACCATGAAGGAAATACCATGAAGGAATTACCATGAAGGAAATACTATTTAGCTCCACATATGGATATGGAAACCACACATATAACAATAATTATCAAGATATACTTAAGGGAAAGACCACATCATCGGGTGGTCTTATCCAAGTGTCATCCATAGGATTCTTCTTGAAGCACTCTCATTCTGGGAGATCTCATACCTTAGGCCTTGATATTATTGGAGTCACACATGAAGAGGACTAGTTATTTGGACCCTACCCAAATGAGAATGTATTGGTCATGGAAGATTATGATACGAAAGATAGGGGATCATGCCCAGTCACACTAGGGGATACCACTAACACAATCTGAATAAATTTTCAATTTAGGGGATCATGCCCAATCACACTGGGGGATACCACATACCCTACCGATGTAGCCTTCTAGGAGGAATATCACCACCCTACTCTCAGAGGTTACATGATTCCAAAGACTCCAATAGGTGTGATAGAGGATCTCAATCCAGTCCCAGGGAGGGATGCCTAACTGTAACTTGGACCCATCCTCAAGAGGGGATTAAAATCTAGTGATGTGAATGTAATACCATACTAACCATAGAGAAAAGGACAAAGGGAAAATGATCTTAAAATATATTGATCAAATCTAAAAACTAAAAACATTATGTCCAAAGTACCATATCAACATCAAGGTCCCAATATAGTAGATGAGTCATCAAATAGACACAACATTTGAAAGATATCAAAGTTTTAAGATTCAATGAAGAGGGGTCACTGGGATGTGGATCAACCACCTGGTCAGTCCACTAACCATGGTGGTCGACCACTGCAGTCGATCCACCCCACAGTTGACTGTACACCCACCCCGGGTTGAACTGAGGTCCGACCCGGATCCGTCCAGGTCTGCTGGACCGACTTAACCTGTTGGGTCCAACCCGGCCTGCTCAGCCTGACCCTATTTGTTTGGCCCAGGCCACTCAGCTTGGACTTGCTCCATGTAGTTGCTAGAAGCCTCCCCCAATATATCCCATGGATCCACCACCTCCATTCACGGCCAACACCGATCACCACTGCGAAACACCACCACCTCACCACACTGGACCGGCTCCACGCCTCACTGAACCACCGCACCATAACCACATTGGTGGTTCTTTCTGTAGACCACCGAGCCACCTCCAATGCCCATAAAATGGAAGGGTTTCAGATCTAAGCTCCTTGGGTCCCAATCCATATAGATCTAACCTATGTTGTAAGTTCTCCTACAATTCGTGGGTTCGATTACATTCAGAACTTCCCAGAAATTCAAACTGTGGTCACATGGTTTTAACATCGATGAACGTGAAGAATGGGGGAAATAAAAGCACAAAGAAAACCATGAGGAAAAAACCTTGACCTTTGTTCATGTTGGTCTCAATTCATTCTCTTTAGAAAAAATAATGATGAAGAATTATGAAAACTCATGAAAATATGCCTTATAATTATCAACCATCATGTAATGATTGAACCATAGATCACTCTGTTTGTGGATTGATATGCATTTGAAATAAAAATAAAGAATAGTAAAAATGAAAAAGAAAAAACATCGTACCTTATTTAAGATTATTCACTAGTGAAGGATGATCATTTTGTCTTTTTTGTTGGCGAGGTTACATTAAATCGGCTATGTATTGATCATCACTCCACTATCCTTCACTGTTTGTTTGAGAGAGTTATTTTAAAGCTTTCTCTAGTGATTCTTCAATGTTCCCAGGGTTATGTGGCTAACCCTGGGATTTATGTATAAGGATACATTTATGGGAAAAGTCAATGCATCAATAGAAATAATTTTTATTTCAATTATTTAATAATGATTACATCCTATTCATGTTTTCCACATCAGACATGCACCAACGAAGGTTAAGTCATGCCTAGGGAAACCACTACATTACGAACGCTACAATGGACTCATATTTCCAATCTGAGCCACTATTCATGATTTATTACGATTTTAAAAATAAAATAATTTTATTTAATAATTTTATTTATGGTTATGACCATGGTTACTTTTATTATAGATGACCTGTGCTGGCCAAAGTTAGCTCGCACCTAGGGTAAAGCCACTATTCTAAGCTCAATCGTGCCATCAAGTTTCTAATCTGAGCACCCATTTAATAGTTATTAAACTTTTTCATAAAAACAATGCACCCATGTTATTAAAATTTTAATATTTTTCAAACAATTTTTCTTGGAAAACCGGGCCTCAACATCAAACACTGTCTCAGTACTTGGTCTTGAAATTAAATAATATAACTTCTAAAAGTAAAAAATGGAAAAACATGATAAGTTATAAAAAATAACCTAATTTTTTTTTCTAAAACCTATTTTATAGCTATGTTGAGACATTATAATTTCTAATTATCTTTAATACTCCATTTGGAAAACTTTTTCATGTGAAAAATGTAAGTACACATTTTTATTTTTAATAATCATAAGTGTGCCACTCTCCTCACCTTTAAAAGTCCTCCCACTATCCTCTCCTCTTCATACATCAAAACCATTTTTTATTCAATACCTACCAAAATAACTTACAAAATTATATAATATAGTTATATAATCCTTATTTTAGGAATGAATCCATCATATGAAGGCTTTTCATGAAAACCTATGGAGGTTACCTGGAGAAGAGGTGACATTCTTCAACGATCGTTTTTATTTTATTTCTCCCCCACCATAAATTATTATTAAACAATTATGATATAATAAAATCAATATATTAAATATAATAAGATTTTTATGTTAAATTTATGACCTAAAACCATACCCACTTCCATTAAATGGGTTAATAAATCATCATTCATGTATGTATAAGACTATTGCGTTGCAAACCGATGCCATTCATTTTCCATTACCACCTCTGATGGTTGGGTATTATGATAGATATAATATATATATATTATATTTATAACATAATTATACCTATAGTTTAATTATATCATATATTAATTTTTAAATTTCTATTTTGTAGGGGATACGATAACGTCGCGTGTGTGGATGATGCACTATCGCCTTGCGAAGCGATGTTATTGATTTTTCACTAAATCTTTACATAGAAGGTAATGATGATAAAGTTAAGGAATAAATCTGATATAAATGAAATAATAATTATATTCATGAAATATTTATCATTATGAAAATATAATATATATCATTTTTTTACAATGAAAAATGATAACGCCATTTATGTATGTGTGTACTACCACCTTTACGAGGTGATGCGACTCTATTTTCATCACCAAAACACATGGATGATATATATAATTATATTTTAATAGATAATATTTTATAAATTATATTATAATAATTATGTAAAGATAAAATATTACTTAATTTCTTCCCATAATGATCACTAATAAATTGAAACGTTACACAAGCGTACGTATGACCTACCTTCTCGAAGATTGTAACATAGTTTATTTTTCATAACCATAATTCATGATTGGTTTTAAAATTATAATTAATGTATAAATATGATAATTATTTATTGATTATTATTATAGATATGTTTAAATAATGACCTCTTTGAACATTTTCAACCTACAAAATTCATTTTTGAAACATAAGAAAAATATCATCGAATCATCATATGTAAAATTAATTGATTAGGTAATCATATATAACATGGTAATAATTGAAATAAAAGAAATAATGAACATTAAAAAATTTCTTAAGAAAATAAATAATTAAAATAAGTTCATTATTTAGGAATACATGGAACATACATGATGAGTCAAACTCAAGGTAAGGGTTTTTTGTCTCAATTTTACTTACGTGAGACATACACCATATTCACCACTTATTTATTTTGTGATGAGTATATATTTAGCTTTTTTTTGTTTATATCATGGATTAATTTTTATTAATAATATTTAAGGTTTCATTTAATTTTATTTATTTCATGGGTCTTATAATATAAAAGTTACCAAATTGGAAAGGGTTTATTTCACAATCTCATCATTATACAGAAATGTTTTTGTTTAAGTATCCATTGGGGGAATTATTTGATTTTTATATAATAAAATGATTATATTTTATTATCATTTGGTAATTCATGAAACATATAAATTACTAGTACCCTCTTCCATAGAAAAACCTTTTTCTTCTAAAACCATGTTTTCTAGATTTTTTTATAAATTTTTTTAACATTCCCGAAATGTTTTTTCAAACAATTTACACATTATTGAATTTTTAAAAAATGTTTTGAAAAGATTATTTTTATCATTTTTGAAAAATGAAAATTTATAACCTTTTTACAGTGCATAAGGAATTTTCTACTTAACATATATGGCTTGAACAGAATTACCCGCTGTCATGACTGCCATTTATTTGAAGTTTCTATTACAAGTTTACAAGGTTATTTTTAACGAAACTTTTTTCCTAATAAAATCAATATTGTTTTTAAAATGTGATTTTCGAATTGAATTATTTTAAAAATATTTTATGAATTATCTATTTTTAAAATAGAAAGGGTTATTTTCAAAAAAAGGTTATTTTCCTCAAGGAATGTTCTTAGTGGACTCTAAAATCTATTTTTCATATAGGAAGACTTATTTTTTAAGTTAATTATTATTTAATTGGGATATAATTCAATGATTAAATATTTATTATTTCTCTAAGTGGTTTATGATCAATTTTATTAATGACGTACTATAATGTTTCCATTCATTTTACTATGGATGGTTTATGATTATGTTTATTGATTGGTGAAAGTGTTTAAATTTTTTATGATAGTCTAAATATGAATTTTTATGTGTATTATGTTTCAACCATTTTATTTTATGAATGAATTGAACTTATTATGTGATGGGAGGGGCCTTTTATATACTCTCGATACATCTTTAGGTCTCATGTGACAAACTAGATTTGGTTTTGGCTGATGAATTATCAATTTATATAGATTTCTTGACACAAAGACTCAAATATATTAAATGTCCTGGAACAAGGCTTCCATGGTATGTATTATATGTCCTTCATTATTATTTCCATCATTATGAATTCAATTATTGAAATTTCTTGTGATTATTTTTCAAGTTATAATACCTATGATTTTGTTTTCAAGCACCTGTGATTATTTATGTGGAATTATTTGATCATCATTTATTACTGATCTATTATGATCATGTTATTGATTAAATGACATTTATTTTATTTATTTACCTTAAAATATTGATTATTCCTTATGTATTCACAGCTTACAAAATACGCTTACCCATACTGACCATCTTAGCTCACTAATTTCTTATGTTTGATTTTCACCAGGATACTAGAAAGTGTTTTGTGATTGATATGTAGGGATACAAAAATGGGAATAAGGGAATTCCCAACAAAAATACATTATTTAATTTATGTTTATAAATGTCTGTGAAATTCAATTATGTATCTAGTTTACAAAGATAAAAAAACTATTCATCCCTTTATGATGAAATTTCTTATATCTTATGCCAATGTAATAAAGTAAACCATAGATTTGGGATACTAGGGTTGGGGTTACTACTATTGGTATTAGAGGAAGTTTAATAGAATATTTTGGAACTAGATTTAGGAAAAATAGATTATGGAATAAAACCATATGACAAGATTTTATTGTAAGTATATAAGAACATCCTAATGTTTTTGTAAAGAAGATATTATATGGTTTTCCCTATAAATAAATATCTATATGGACACTACAACTGGTCATGGTTCTGGAAAAAATGTACTTAGGGTTAATAACTCTAAAAAGGTAACATTGGTCCTGACTCGATCGTCTCCTAGTGCATGAAAATATGACTTACTATGCACCTAGTTTGACACTACTAGGTGGATATTATTAGAATAATTGACATTTTATTTACCAACCATAATTAAGAATTTTAAAATAAGTATATCGCCAAGGAAACCATGTTTATGATTATGAGATTATCTATGAATACATTTTTCAATTTATGTTATGAGTTTCACTAGTTTTGGGATTATAAATTATGTTCATAATGTTATGATCTAATATAGTGTATACCATCATTTAAAAATGTAGAATAGTGGAAATAATGAGAACTAAATCAATTAATATAATCGAAAGAGTAATAATAATAATTTATTTGATGAGATTAATCCAATAATTAAAAGGAAACTAGTCTCCCAAACATTCTCATAATTTGAGGATGTAATATCATGTTCTATTAATATAGAGAAATAATTATCTAAGTATTATGGAATTGAGGGGAAGCCAAAGAATAAGAGGATAGAAGATAAAAAATTGATAAGTTGAATAAGGGAAATAAGGGTTTTCCCACATGTGATAATTTTGGAAAGAAAAAACCTAGTACTATCTTAAAGTGAATGAGGGTTTTCTACAATAGTGAAGATAAAGACCACCATTATTATAATTTCAAGTCAATCAAATAAATTTCCAATTTTCAATGATTAAAATATAAGTATATGGGGCACTACACAAATGAATGATAAAAGCATCAGGGGAATATACCTCAAAATAAGATAATGGTTCAGGGTCAAGCTTATTAGAGATAAAGTGGAATGATTAATGTGGTTGTGTTTTGATTAATGAATTTTTTATAGGAATATTTTATCAATGATATTCTAGTTATATGAATCATTAAATTTATAATGATTTTACTAAAGTACATTTTATTAAAGGATTTGAGAGATTATGTTGAATGTTATTGATGAACAAGAAAAGTGATTTAGTGACATGTTGAACCTCTTTAATAAGAAATTATTGAAGGAGGATAACCCTTAATATATTTCTAATTTTGACATAATAACGAGATGTTAATGGGATATTATTGGTGACCATAAAATTGGTTAGAGGTTTTATGGATTATTTCATCTTTAATGGAGTTTACTACATGTATAGATTTATGGAATATATTCAATAACTTGAGATTTTATATTTAGAAGAATGCATGTTCTCATTATGGTTTTATGGTGAACAAGTTATTCACATATTTTGAATGTGACATATTGGGCCACTTTGTATTGTTTGGGGAATATAATGTTGACTTAGTGACCTTCCCTAAAAAAATTTTGATTTTGAATTTGGAAAGACATAATTTGGATGACTATTAAGGTTAACTATATATAGAATAGATTAATTTTATCTTTGGGTGTTATTTTATAACTTGTGGTAACTATTTTGGTATTGTAAAATATCTAGAGATAAGAGCAATGAATTTTAATTCTAATGATCTATTAAAAGTTCTTTGGGCTTAAAAATTCATTTTGGTCTTGGATTAAAATTGAAGTAGGAATTGATCTAAGCATAACCAAAGGTTCAAATATTTATTATGAAATATAAATATATCAAGTTAATATATTTACTTAAATTATTAAACTGTACTTGAATTTATCCACCCTAGAAAAATGATCTTTATTTTTTTATCTTAATACATTAATTTATATTTAACAGATGGTATTTTAAATCACCAAAAGTTTATGGTTTTATGTAATTAATATTATATTAATCATTCAATTTATTACTATCAATTACCTCTATCAATCTATATAATAATTTATTCTTTTCTTTGATGTCCACATATTCACATGTTTGTAATGTTCTTCTACTTAAAAACCTGGTTATCTGTTATTCCGGACAACATTTATATTTCCCTTATCTCTTTTCAAGAGGATGTTTTATTAAACCTTTTCATGACGTGGGATTGAAATATGGGTATTTTCAAATGGAAAACCCTATATTATTAATATCAAGAATAAATTGTGAGGATGCAATTTATTTAAGTGGTAGAATGCGACACAACAAAATTTTAATACAAGAACATCATATTTGATATAATGTATTAAATGAAACAATAAGAATATAATGGAATATGAAATCATGAGAATTTATGATATATTTATTTTTAAATAAATTCAATCTCTTTGATATCTTGTAATTCATGCAACACCAGGTTTGAACAAAACACAATACTCTATTAAAATAATATCATTTAAATATTAACATTATAACATTTCCCTTAAATTAGTGGGTATGAATTTTAATAACTAAATTATAAAATTAATATAATTTACACATGTATAAAATAAATAAAATGGATATATATTGATTAGATATAATATTAGAACCATTTGAATGGAAAAGAAATGTTTTCTAAAAAACAGTATTTTTCTAGAAGGTGGTTTAGTCTTGATTTGTACTGATAATTTATAGTTAATTTTTACTAATTATATAAAATTTATATGAACAAATAAACTTCATTTTTAAAATATAAATTAAATAAATATATTTTGGTTATTTTCTTAATTTTTCATAAAAGTTTCATTTTTTGATGAATAGTGGAAAATTCTAAATTTTAGTTAAATGATTCATTTTTTGTTTAAATTATTTATAAGGATAAATTATATTTTAAATCATGTTTGAATTAAAAATAGTTCAATTAAATATCTATTAATCCAATTTATTTAATTTTAATCATTTTAATATTTAATTTTGATATAAAATCATTATAAACTTTTGAACATTTTCTCTTTGAAAACTTGTTTTTTATCGCGTCTGCAGAATTAATTTTAAATTAAAACTTTCCATTTTCATGAATCGAATTTAGAAAAATGGATTGAATAAATAAAATAATAATAATTTATATTATATAATAAGTTAATATTAATCTTTTACCACAATTAATATAATAAATAGAAAAAAATATTTACCATGGTTAAGGTAAAAACTTATTTACCGGAGTGTTAAACTAAAAAGAAAATGATTAAAATGAACTAATTTTTTATAAAACCTATTTCATAGCCATATTTGAACCTTATGATTCCCAATTATCCGAAATACACTATTTTTGAACATTTTGGCATGAAAAAAATGCGGGTACACCTTTTTCTTTCGAAAAAATACAAGTGTCCCAATCACCTCACCTATAAAAGGACACCCCCTCTCCTCTCCACATCACAACTTCAAAATATTTTGTTTCAGGAAATGAATATCTAAATATATTAAAATAATAACTTTTATCTTCCTATAAACTTTATTTTACGCATAAATCCAACCTATTAAGGTTTTTGGTGCAAACCTAAAGAGATTACCCTAATAATAGGCAATGTTCTTCAACGAGCGTTTTCATTTTTTTACTTCTTCAAAATCCAAAAATTATTTTTAAACCATGAATATATAATAATTTCATTACTTTTGACATATATAGATGTTTTTATTTTAATTTAATTAACTAAAAATATCCCCATTTGAATCAAATGGGTTACAAAATCATCATTCGTGTGTGCGATGAACTATCATTTCACGAACCGATGTCATTCGTTTTTCCTTACCACAACTCACAGTTTGGTATTCTGATGAATATAAAGTGTATATATGGTATTTATAAAATAATTATACCACATTATTCATTATTTCATATATAAATTTTTTCTATCCATTATGTAGGGGACATGATAACATTACTCGTGTGTACGGCACACTACTTCCTTACGAAGAGATGTGATTCATTTTTCACTAACTATTTTAGTGGAAGGTAATAAGGGTAAATATAATGAATATATGTGATATAAATGAAGTATATATATGATATTAATGAAATATTTATAATTCTGAAAAAATAAATATATCATTTTATTTATTAAACTAAAAAATGATAACGTCATTCGTGTCCATGTGGACTAGCACCTTCATAAAAGGATATGACTTTATTTTCATCACCACTACAGATGTATGATTTATATAATTATATTTAAATAAATAATATTGTATACATGATATTATGGTCATTCTGTAAAGATAAAATATTTTACAAAATCTAACTATAATGATCATTAAAAAATGGAGACGTCACTCATGCGTACGTACGACCTAACATCTTCATGATTGTAACTGTAACACCCCAGAATGGTAAAGGGTTAAATGAATAAATGATATGCCTCATGTCAAAAAGGTGAACCTTCTTTATTGGGAGCCTACATGATTATAACTTCATAGTTAAGCAAGATTGGTCTCGAGTAGTGAGCATGATGGGTGACCTTCTGGGAAGTTTCTTAGTGTGTGTGTGTGAGTGAGGAAAAATCACACTGGAAAGGATATGTGTTGGAATGTTGGGGATGTCATTAGTCAGATGGCCCATTTGGGCACATGGGCGGGCCCTAGGGTGGGGACCATGTGTCTATGGGGCAACTGGGGTTACTTGGAGGGTTAGGACCCAATGACCATGTTAAAGGCAGGGTGTCTATGATGTCACTGAGACCCAGTTGTTACATTTGGTATCAGAGGAGGAACTTAGACTTAAGTGCAGCGCACTACCTAGGTTGAGATGTAGGTCCCACAATGAGGATGTTGTGTTCTAGGGGGGGGGGGTGAATGTAACACCGTGGAATAAAAAAGGGTTAAATGAATAAATGATATGACTAATTTCAACCAGTTGCAGCTTTATTTTCGAGAGCCTACATGATTAGAACTCCACGTTTATGAATGCTTGTCCTGGAGTGATCAGAAAGGGTGACATTCTGGGATGTTTCCTAGTGTGTTTGAGTAATGAAAAAGCACACTAGAAAGGATATGTGTTGGCCTGTGGTGACTATCATTAGTCAGATGACCCGTTCGGGCACATGGGTGGGCCCCAGGGTGGAGACCATGTGACTTCGGGGTAACTGGGGTTACCTGGCAGGCTAGACCCAATGACCAAGTTAAAGGCGGGGTGTCTATGCTGTAACAGCCCAAGATTTTATAAAGAAATATTCTTTTTTATTTTATTAATGTATTGTGTTGTACGCTACACCAAAAGGAGCTTGCACAACACGCATCCTTGACTTGCCTTGCATTACACGCAATCGCAACCTTCCTCGATAGCGTGTGTGGTACGTAATCCTGAGTTTCACGAAACAATGATATGCTATTAAAATATTATTAAAACTAGCCGTTATGAATAGTAATAACCACTTTTTAAATTTTAGAAATTTTAACTCTCAAAATAGACTTCATTTTTGGATTCGGAGTATCGAATTTAGCCTAAGGTGAAATTTTGGTACTTTTCGGATAACTTTCATATTCTGATGAATAGTGAAAATTACTAAATTATAATTAAAAAACAACTTTTTTAATCGAAATAATTAATAGTGATAAATCATTAATTTGAGTGGTTTTAAAGTATAATTAGAATATATTTTTACAATTTAATACAATGTTGGTCATTGGATGTAATTTCACATTTAAACTAGACATAAACAAGTGTCAATCTTTTGATAGATATTGTTTCTTAAAAACACGCTATTTGTTTGAACAGCGGGATTTAATTATAAAAATAATTAATGCAACTTTTATGATTTTGGTAAAGTAGACTTCATTTTTGAATTCGGAATATGAAATATAGCTTGGGATGAAATTTTGGCATTGTTCTGAAAAACATCAATTTTTGATGAATAGTGAAACTACTAAGTGGTAGGTTAAAAACTGAATTTTGCATAAAACTTAATTTTACCGCTTCTGTGAATGGAATTTCGAAAATCCGAGAGACACAGTTAATATCAAGGACTAAAATGTGGTTCAATGTGATGAAAATAATTTTTTGGTGAATAGTAACTTTTTACTTTTTTACCACGGTTAATAGTAAATAGGGTAACTAAGGGTAAATATGATATTACTATTACCCTAACACATGTCCTAATCCTATTGGACAAGTGTATTTCGACAAAAAACAAACTTAGGAATAAAATATGACCATTTAGGCCCACTTGGGTTAGATTAGGACATTTATTATTAATTTATTTAAAGAAGGGTTAAAAGAGTTAAAATCAAAGTTTATTTACTAAAACATTTTTAATATGGGGTTATACATAAGATAAATTTGACTATAAATATTCATTAGAAATCTAAAAAGATTTCCTACATAATGGTATTTTATTTGTAATTTTTAGACATTAAATAATTTAATTTATGTATGACACAACGATGATGCAGTAATTATCTTATTAATGAAATATTGACATAATTGATGTTATAAACACCAAAATAAATGTAATTTGAGACTGTTTATGAATTAAACTAATTTTCTAGGTTACTATGATATATTAGTGTTGATTTAATCAACTTGGTTCGAACATATAATTCTGTTATTACTTTCACAAAAATCATATATCAAATAGTGTCAAAATTGACACAAAATAGTTTTTAAATCAAATATTATATTATTAATTGTTATTTTATTCCTACAAATCTAAGGTTAGGCCAAATGACTTAGATAAGGATATATATATTAATAATAAACAATTTGGGGTTCGTTTGGCATGTTATAGTAAGTGTATTAACCATATAGTGAAAGAAAACAAAAAGACACGGTAAAAGTTAAATTATTTAACTTAGAGTTAAATCTAATTGATAAGGTTTAAAATAAGATCCAAACATCTCTAAATTTGATTGGTTGATGAGATTACAACCCTATCTCATCTAAGCTTTGAATATGAGTCATCTTTGGAGGGTTTTAAGTGGGGTTAGATTTATTATAAATTAATATTTTTAAGAATTCCTAAGGTACCCCTCTCCTCCCTTATAAAAGGGCACCTCCTCCCCCTCCTCCTCACACCAATTTGAGCACTCAAGCTCGGCCAAACCCTGCCAAAATCTCTCCTCCACTTCCCTAGAAACATCCTAGAGGTTCTGGTCTTCCTCAAAGACCAATTTTAGTGCCCTAAGAGGAGGTCTCAAAGAGGCACTTCAAAGAAGAGGTAATTACCGTTACCAATTCTTTCATCTTTATTTCTTCTTCCACTTCTTCTTCTTAGGTTGTTTCATTATGAAGTAATAACATCAGTATCACTCATATACTGATATGTTATTATAAGTATGAAACAACCCTATTTCACCATATATCCATCCTACGGAAAAAGAAATCACCGCGCGTGCGTACGTACGGAATACCGTCTCCACGCCGTGGTGTAATCTATTTTCCACCACCACCCTACATGGATGGGTATAATGGTGTAAAGAATAACTATAAATAGTTATTAAAACATCATATTGAATCTGATATATTGTATAATCCACTCCAATTCAATTCAATATTTATGGAAATGATATCATCGCTCGTGCGTACGTACGGACTACCATCTCCACGACGCGATGAGATTCATTCTCCATGTTAACCATTTAAGAATGATTATAATGTATATATAAGAAATAATAATGAAATATATGACATTATAAAGCTACTGGATTTATGTATATATATACATATTTATTTCATCTACTTACTTCCATTTCAAGACAATAAGGAAAGGAAAACAGCGTTCATGCGTACGTACGGACTACCGTCTCCATGAACGGTGTTTTTCATTTTATTTATCTACCTGTTATATATATATATATACTGAATATATATGATATATAAATCATATTTTATATTCTGGAAGTGAGTAAATCATGATATAAGTAATAATGATGTCAAGAATAACAAGTCAAAACACCTACGATAAATGAAACGATTTTACCCAAAACGCTTCTTTAACATGGAATTTACAAAAGAACGGGTAATATAATGTCATAAGTGAACCATATATGATATCATAACAATGAATATGATTCTGTAATAAGTCAATGACATTATTTAAATCATTATACAGGAGGTTCGGACACATACGAAGCAAATTGGACCTAAGGTAAGGGAAATATCGCAATCTCATTTTTATCCGAGATTGTTTGTACTTTGAAATTTACCGGGGTATATTTTATCACCCACATCCATGTTTCCTCAATATGTAATGTTATTTACATCAACCTACAATTGTTTAAATCCAATTTTACCCTTCGTTGAGTTTTTAGTAAAAGAGATGAAAGGAATCTTTTGTCGTTTTTCGTACGAGGTACTTTTTGACTTTTCCGACAAAAGTACGAAGAATGTTTTTTAAACTTAAACGGCACGAACGGATTTTTACGGTTTTATAAAGCCTTATTTTCATGAATCTTCCTACAAAAGATTTCATGACTATTTTTAATAAAATCTCTTTCTTTTAAAATTTCATGATGTTTTGTGAAAAGAAATTGATTTTGAAGAAGAAAGGATATTTTCCTCAAGAATTCATTTCAAGTGTTTTATCAAAATTATTTTCCATCTAAGATAATAAAGGGTTCTGTTTTTATCCCTATTATTAAATTGATTTGATCATGTTGTGATGGAATTATTTTTATGAATTCTTTTATCTTATATGAATTGATTTATGATGTCATGATGTTTCAAGAATCCCATTTTTGTTACATGTGTTATGCGATGATGTATGTTTTATGATTATGTGGCACACATAAGAAAGGATTCATTATAAGATGGGTGGGACCTATATATCCCTCCAATGCATTGGGTAAAGATTTTATATCTCATGAGATAGACATGGATGGAATGGTAGGTTATACCGGTTCAGTGAAACAGGACTGAAACGAGGGTTACTCGATTCAGAAAGGGACTTTGTCCACTAAGATAGTCTTGGCAATGAGTCATGACTAACAAGAAATGATTTTCCATGATTATGTGTGCATGCCACAAAGTTTCAAGTTTCATGTTATGATTATGGGGATCTCATTTTCACTTCTATGATTTATTAAGATTTTATGATCTCTTTTGCAGGTTATGATTTTCAAAAAAAGATATGATATGATTTTTATTTCCTTTATTGCCCTTGCTGAGCATTTGAGCTCACCCTTTTATGTTTTCTTTTCCCCAGGATATAAAGAAAGGTTTTAGGTTAAAAAAAGGGGATGACCTTTATGGGAGATATTGACGAACTTTCACCACGATTAGAAGATTACGTTCCGAGTTTCCAAAGACACTAAACTATTACGATCCTTTAGTGTGTGTTTTTGTTATGTACTAAGTATTCCGCAAATGTAATGTAATGTCCATGTACGTCAAGTTTCGCGTCTCTACAGTTGGTATCAGAGGAAAGGTTTAGTCAACCTTTGGAAACTAGGATGCGAAAACGTTAGTGAGATTCCTAGAGATATTTCTAAGGTATGTCTAGGGATGTCCCTAAGGATAAGTATACGTATAGGATAAATTCCTAGAACTATGGTAATGATATTAGATTAAACCTAAGAAGTTAGGTATTGAGGATACTTTCTCTTTATTATGTTGTTTTCCCTAGCATGATTTTTGCCTCTCACACAATTCTTTTGGGGTTTTAGGCGATGGCTGGAACCCGAAGGAACCGTGTTAATGCGGAATGTGATGGGCAATGCAATGATTGTACCCCTGAGCAACCAAACGATATAGGAGCTGGAATGCAAAATCTTGTAGCCATGCTCACACAACTTTCTCAAGCTATGAATCATGTAGGACTTCCAAACGAGCAAAGGAAGGAGCAACATTCTGTTGAATCCTTCATGAGGCAGCGTCCACCTTCTTTCAGTGGGTCTACTGATCCATTAGTTGCTGAACAATGGATTAGTACTACTGAAAAGATATTTTCAGTTCTTCAATGTTCTGAACATGATAAAGTCATCCTAGCAGTGTATCGTTTGGAAGGAGATGCTGATCAATTGTGGAACCTTATTAAGAATACAAGGCAAAGGGATGAAATTGAGTCTATGGAATGGGACGAGTTCAAGAACTTATTTTTCAATAAGTACTTCCCTCGTTTTTTTTTCGAACAAAGATGGAGAAAAAGTTTCTTGAACTGAAGCAAAGGGACGATGAATCTGTTGGTACCTATGAAGCAAATTTTACAAGACTTGCAAGGTATGCTTCTGGAATTATCATCCAACCTGAAAGTAAAGTTGATCGATTTTTCAGTGGCTTAAAACCAAGTCTTCGAAGGGCATTAGCTATAAGAGACTTCAGTAGCTATGAAGAAATTGTGCGTTGTGCTATCAAGGTAGAAATGGAAGTTGGTGTTACATATCCATCTCATGGTTTTGACAAGAAACGAAAGATGGAGTTCAAGGAGAAATCTCAGAATAATGGTGAAAAGAAGATGAATGTTTCCTTATGCACAAAGTGTGGAAAGAAGCATGGTGGAGATTGTCTAAAAGGGACTAGAAAATGTTTTAAGTGTGGAAAATAAGGTCATCGAGCAGCTGAGTGTCGAAGTAATGGAAAAAGGGTTTCTAATGATAAAGCAAACACTGCAGAGAACGCACCGCCAACACTTCAATGCTTCAAGTGCAAGGAAATGGGGCATTATGCTAATAATTTCCCTAATCCAAGGGTTAGTGATGATCAACATGAGCAACCACTGAAGGCAAAGGACAAAGGGAAATCACATGCGATCACTATTGGAAATGTTGAATATGACAACGATGTGGTGGAATGATTAAGTGTTTATGTAATGGGATTCCAAAATAATGTTGTATCATTGAGTATTGCAATATTTATTGATGTGGTATTCAAAGTGATTGAGATATTTTTTGGAAATAAGATGATATGCGCATAATGAAGAAGAGAAAATGAAATGTTTAATAGTATTCATGAGCTTATGATTGATATAAGGACTAAGTGATATCATGGTTTGAGTATATAGAATTTTGAGGATTTTGGTATGTGGAAAGTGTTAACTTTTAACTGCACTCATGTTTTCACTAAGGTATTCAAGAGAATACACGATTAAGGACTTTGAATGTTTTGAATGTGACCAACAAGACATATCTTATGATATGTGGGGATCAACGACAGTATTAAATCTCTGGTAATTGATGTCACTATGTTATGAGAGTGGACTGCAGTATTATGTATAAGCCTAAAGATTAGACTGGATTATGTTGGACATAAGTTAGTATTGTTTAAGGATAGAAGATTTTCGATATTATTGATGGGATGTTATAGTAACGTAGTTTTAGAAAAAGGACAACCTGCAGGATGGGCGACAACCCATCGCGTCGGACAAGGATGTGGGAATCGAACCCACAACCGAAGTGCAACTGGCCTTTATCGCCTACCACTGACCTACAGGAAGTCCCTGTTTAGTAGAAACTAGTTTTATTATATTAAGCAGTATGATATATGAAGTATAAGTCCATTTTAGGAACCATATATGATTAATCTCACTATAGATCGACTTATGTATATAAGTTTTTCTAACCTTTTGTTTGAGACAGATGGAATGACCTGTCATTCTATCACATGATCTGCTAACACTTCACGAATAACAAATTCAACTTCATTTATTTAAGAGATGAAGTGGAAATTGTTCAAATCACGAACAACAGTGAGATTGTACCAAAATAAAGTAAGTATTTATTCTAATTCAAATTTTCAACTTTAGGGGAAATGATCTTGAAAACCAAAAATGTTGTCCTAGTGATCTTATACCTGATGAATCAGATGGTACCTTATATCATCACAAATCTATGGATTTGTGATTACTGGCTTTTCCATAGCCATGTTCCCTACCACTCTCCATCAGAACATGATGGTTAGATTTCTCTTCCATATCCATATTTTCACCTATGTGGAAACCCAATGATTAGTTTATTTGGGTAACCATTACGTTTCATACTTTTGTTTTTAAAGATTGGTTTTGATATTCCTTTTTACGATGTGGGTTTCTATTAAAGAAACTTTCGAATAGTAAACCATTTATAACCCCGACGAATTTCGAGGGCGAAATTCATTTTAAGGGGGGTAGAATGTAACAGCCCAAGATTTTATAAAGAAATATTCTTTTTTATTTTATTAATGTCTTGTGTTGTACGCTACACCAAAAGGAGCTTGCACAACACGCATCCTTGACTTGCCTTGCATTACACGCAATCGCAACCTTCCTCGATAGCGTGTGTGGTACGTAATCCTGAGTTTCACGAAACAATGATATGCTATTAAAATATTATTAAAACTAGCCGTTAGGAATAGTAATAACCACTTTTTAAATTTTAGAAATTTTAACTCTCAAAATAGACTTCATTTTTGGATTCGGAGTATCGAATTTAGCCTAAGGTGAAATTTTGGTACTTTTCGGATAACTTTCATATTCTGATGAATAGTGAAAATTACTAAATTATAATTAAAAAACAACTTTTTTAATCGAAATAATTAATAGTGAAAAATCATTAATTTGAGTGGTTTTAAAGTATATTTAGAATATATTTTTACAATTTAATACAATGTTGGTCATTGGATGTAATTTCACATTTAAACTAGACATAAACAACTGTCAATCTTTTGATAGATATTGTTTCTTAAAAACACGCTATTTGTTTGAACAGCGGGATTTAATTATAAAAATAATTAATGCAACTTTTATGATTTTGGTAAAATAGACTTCATTTTTGAATTCGGAATATGAAATATAGCTTGGGATGAAATTTTGGCATTGTTCTGAAAAACATCAATTTTTGATGAATAGTGAAACTACTAAGTGGTAGGTTAAAAACTGAATTTTGCCTAAAACTTAATTTTACCGCTTCTGTGAATGGAATTTCGAAAATTTGAGAGACACAGTTAATATCAAGGACTAAAATGTGGTTCAATGTGATGAAAATAATTTTTTGGTGAATAGTTACTTTTTACTTTTTTACCACGGTTAATAGTAAATAGGGTAACTAAGGGTAAATATGATATTACTATTACCCTAACACATGTCCTAATCCTATTGGACAAGTGTATTTCGACCAAAAACAAACTTAGGAATAAAATATGACCATTTAGGCCCACTTGGGTTAGATTAGGACATTTATTATTAATTTATTTAAAGAAGGGTTAAAAGAGTTAAAATCAAAGTTTATTTACTAAAACATTTTTAATATGGGGTTATACATAAGATAAATTTGACTATAAATATTCATTAGAAAGCTAAAACGATTTCCTACATAATGGTATTTTATTTGTAATTTTTAGACATTAAATAATTTAATTTATGTATGACACAACGATGATACAGTAATTATCTTATTAATGAAATATTGACATAATTGATGTTATAAACACCAAAATAAATGTAATTTGAGACTTTTTATGAATTAAACTAATTTTCTAGGTTACTATGATATATTAGTGTTGATTTAATCAACTTGGTTCGAACATATAATTCTGTTATGACTTTAACAAAAATCATATATCAAATAGTGTCAAAATTGACACAAAATAGTTTTTAAATCAAATATTATATTATTAATTGTTATTTTATTCCTAAAAATCTAAGGTTCGGCCAAATGACTTAGATAAGGATATATATATTAATAATAAACAATTTGGGGTTCGTTTGGCATGTTATAGTAAGTGTATTAACCATATAGTGAAAGAAAATAAAAAGACACGGTAAAAGTTAAATTATTTAACTTAGAGTTAAATCTAATTGATAAGGTTTAAAATAAGATCCAAACATGTCTAAATTTGATTGGTTGATGAGATTACAACCCTATCTCATCTAAGCTTCGAATATGAGTCATCTTTGGAGGGTTTTAAGTGGGGTTAGATTTATTATAAATTAATATTTTTAAGAATTCCTAAGGTACCCCTCTCCTCCCTTATAAAAGGGCACCTCCTCCCCCTCCTCCTCACACCAATTTGAGCACTCAAGCTCGGCCAACCCCTGCCAAAATCTCTCCTCCACTTCCCTAGAAACATCCTAGAGGTTCTGGTCTTCCTCAAAGACCAATTTTAGTGCCCTAAGAGGAGGTCTCAAAGAGGCACTTCAAAGAAGAGGTAATTACCGTTACAAATTCTTTCATCTTTATTTCTTCTTCCACTTCTTCTTCTTAGGTTGTTTCATTATGAAGTAATAACATCAGTATCACTCATATACTTATATGTTATTATAAGTATGAAACAACCCTATTTCACCATATATCCATCCTACGGAAAAAGAAATCACCGCGCGTGCGTACGTACGGAATACCGTCTCCACGCCGTGGTGTAATCTATTTTCCACCACCACCCTACATGGATGGGTATAATGGTGTAAAGAATAACTATAAATAGTTATTAAAACATCATATTGAATCTGATATATTTTATAATCCACTCCAATTCAATTCAATATTTATGGAAATGATATCATCGCTCGTGCGTACGTACGGACTACCGTCTCCACGACGCGATGAGATTCATTCTCCATGTTAACCATTTAAGAATGATTATAATGTATATATAAGAAATAATAATGAAATATATGACATTATAAAGCTACTGGATTTATGTATATATATACATATTTATTTCATCTACTTACTTCCATTTCAAGACAATAAGGAAAGTAAAACAGCGTTCATGCGTACGTACGGACTACCGTCTCCATGAACGGTGTTTTTCATTTTATTTATCTACCTGTTATATATATATATATACTGAATATATATGATATATAAATCATATTTTATATTCTGGAAGTGAGTAAATCATGATATAAGTAATAATGATGTCAAGAATAACAAGTCAAAACACCTACGATAAATGAAACGATTTTACCCAAAACGCTTCTTTAACATGGAATTTACAAAAGAATGGGTAATATAATGTCATAAGTGAACCATATATGATATCATAACAATGAATATGATTCTGTAATAAGTCAATGACATTATTTAAATCATTATACAGGAGGTTCGGACACATACGAAGCAAATTGGACCTAAGGTAAGGGAAATATCGCAATCTCATTTTTATCCGAGATTGTTTGTACTTTAAAATTTACCGGGGTATATTTTATCATCCACATCCATGTTTCCTCAATATGTAATGTTATTTACATCAACCTACAATTGTTTAAATCCAATTTTACCCTTCGTTGAGTTTTTAGTAAAAGATATGAAAGGAATCTTTTGTCGTTTTTCGTACGAGGTACTTTTTGACTTTTCCGACAAAAGTACGAAGAATGTTTTTTAAACTTAAACGGCACGAACGGATTTTTACGGTTTTATAAAGCCTTATTTTCATGAATCTTCCTACAAAAGATTTCATGACTATTTTTAATAAAATCTCTTTCTTTTAAAATTTCATGATGTTTTGTGAAAAGAAATTGATTTTGAAGAAGAAAGGATATTTTCCTCAAGAATTCATTTCAAGTGTTTTATCAAAATTATTTTCCATCTAAGATAATAAAGGGTTCTGTTTTTATCCCTATTATTAAATTGATTTGATCATGTTGTGATGGAATTATTTTTATGAATTCCTTTATCTTATATGAATTGATTTATGATGTCATGATGTTTCAAGAATCCCATTTTTGTTACATGTGTTATGCGATGATGTATGTTTTATGATTATGTGGCACACATAAGAAAGGATTCATTATAAGATGGGTGGGACCTATATATCCCTCCAATGCATTGGGTAAAGATTTTATATCTCATGAGATAGACATGGCTGGAATGGTAGGTTATACCGGTTCAGTGAAACAGGACTGAAACGAGGGTTACTCGATTCAGAAAGGGACTTTGTCCACTAAGATAGTCTTGGCAATGAGTCATGACTAACAAGAAATGATTTTCCATGATTATGTGTGCATGCCACAAAGTTTCAAGTTTCATGTTATGATTATGGGGATCTCATTTTCACTTCTATGATTTATTAAGATTTTATGATCTCTTTTGCAGGTTTTGATTTTCAAAAAAAGATATGATATGATTTTTATTTCCTTTATTGCCCTTGCTGAGCATTTGAGCTCACCCTTTTATGTTTTCTTTTCCCCAGGATATAAAGAAAGGTTTTAGGTAAAAAAAAAGGGATGACCTTTATGGGAGATATTGAAGAACTTTCACCACGATTAGAAGATTACGTTCCGAGTTTCCAAAGACACTAAACTATTACGATCCTTTAGTGTGTGTTTTTGTTATGTACTAAGTATTCCGCAAATGTAATGTAATGTCCATGTACGTCAAGCTTCGGGTCTCTACATATGCTGTCACCAGGACCCAGTTGTTACAGTAACATAATTCATTTTTCATAAATAAATTTTAAGGTTGGATTTAAAATTGTAATTTATGTATAGAAATGTTAATTATTTCATGGATATTATTCTTTATATGTTTAAATAATCACCACTCTAACCATAGTCAACCTACCAAATTTATATTTGACACATAAGAAAAATATAATCAAAACATCTAAGGTAAACATAATTGATTAAGTAACCATATATAACTTGGTAATAAGTGAAATTAAAGGAATAATTAACATGAAAACGGTGTTTAATAAATTTAATAATTAACATAATTATATTATTCTGGAAGATAAAGAACGTATGTGATGAGTCAAACTCAAGGTGAGAGTTTCTTATCTCACTTTTACATCCATGAGACATACACCATATTCACAACTTATATATTTTATGTGGGTTATACAATTATATTTTTGAATGTTATTTAATGAATTAATTTATTTTAATGATATTTAATGTTTCATTTTAAGTTATTTCATTCATAGGGATTATGATATAAAAGTTACCAAAGTGGGAAGGGTCTATTTCACAATCTGATCATTATTCGGGATTGTTTTTGTATAGGTCTCCTATTAGAGGAATTATTTGATATTTATATCTTAAAATTAATCTATTTTCTTCCCTTTTAGTTATTAATGATCCTTTTAAATTAATAATACTATTTTCCTCTATGTGTTACTTAAAATGACTATGAAAACATATTTAAGAAAATCTTACATTATTTCTCTCTTAGGCCAATTTTTTTTGTTCCAACACCATGTTTTTTAAAAATTATTTAAAAATTATTTAAAAATTATAAAAATGATTTATTAATTTCTTTACACATTTTTTTAATTTTTAAGAAATTATTTGAAAGGAATCTTTATTTCGTTTTCTGAATGATGAAATTTTATAAACATTTTATAGTGTAAAAGGAATATTTTATTTAACTTACATGACATAAACATAATTACCCACCATCATGGGTTTCATTTCATTAATTATTACTTTTATTTTTTAAAATGTTTTTACAAATAATTGTTTTTCTACAATTTTGTAAATTTTTGTTTTTTAAAAGTAATTTTCAAAGATAGATATTTTGAAAATATTTAATGAATTTTATAGTTTTAAAATAAAATGATGATTTTCAATTAAAGGTTATTTTATTCAAGTAAAGTTCCATGTAGGATTTAAAAACCATATTCCATCTTATAAGACATAATTTTATGTTATTTAAAATTTAACAGCGATATAATTTAATTATACCATCCTTATAATTTCTCCTAGTGGTTTGTGATCAGTTCGATTGGTGATTTTCTATGTCGATACCATTCATTTTTCTCTAGATTGTTTATGATTATGTTTATTGATTGAGGAAAGTATTTAAATTTCATATTACTTTCTAAATATTACGGTTTATGTGCATTATGTATTACCCCTTTCATATGAGGAATGCATTGGGCATAGTTAGTGATGGGTGAGTCCCACTATAACCCTTTGATGCATCGAAAGGTCTTATGAGACAAACTAGATTGAGTTTTGGATGAGGCCTTACCCATTTATATAAATGTCCTATAAAAAGGCATTAAAGGTATTATATGTCTTGGAATATGGCCTTGACGATATGTATTAGATGTACACCATTATGCATTCCATCATTATGAATTTAGTTTTTAATATTCAATGTGATTATTAGATTAGTTAGAATATCCATGGTTATGTTTTCAAGATCATGCAATTATTTATATGGAATTATTTGGTCACAATTTATTCCTACCATATTATTATAAATTTATTGTTTAAATTAAATGTGTTTTAGTTATTTACCTTACTATATATCATATGAAATATTTATTCATAGATTTTGTTGTACGCTTAACCTTACTGATCTTCTCATCTCACCACTTTATTATGTATTATTTTCCCCAGGATAATAAGAAGTGTTTTTTGATTGATATTTAGGGATATTATAATTGGAACAGTGGAATTCTCAATGAAAATATTGTTTTTGTATTTTATGTTTTTAAATGATTCTAAAATTCAAGTACATATTTTTCTATCCAAGAATACTAAACTATTCCATCCTTCGGGATGTTATTCCTTGTATCTTAATCCAATTTAGGAAAGTAGAAACTATCTCTAGAATATTGGGGTCAGGGTAACTACATTTAATTAAAAGAATTTTATTTTCATAGGTGAATTATTTTATTTTTGATTCCATTTTCATCATCACAAGTTTAATTAATGATTAACTTTTTCTATCCATTCATATACTAACACTTGTATACGTATGGTATTATGGTTGTAATATAGGATGAGGTAATGAATCTAAGTCACATGATGGATAGATAGATTATATTAGAAAATGTACAAATGATTAGTTGAAATAGATTATAAAAATAAATAATTCATGGGATTTAATCATCATTTATTCACATCCCATTTTAGAATTTGGGATGTATATAGAAAAAATAGTTGCAGATCTTAAATGTGTCACTACTGGAAAATGGGTCTATACCCACAGTTTTCCCAAAAACTGTTGGAATAGACTCAACTATACCCAAATTTTTTATGAACCGTGGGTATTATTGAACTTTTTTGACCTATACCCATGGTTCTTGCTAAACCGTGGGTATAGGGTACCCGTGTAAGCGTGGGAAGCCAACAAATTTCACGGGAAAATTGGGGGAAAACCTATACCCACTGTTTACATTGAACTCTGGGTATAGGTGGCATCAATTCCCATGGTTCTCCTGAACCATGGGTATATCCTTTAGTATATAATCCTATACCCATGGTTCTCATGAACTGAGGGTATAACCTTCAGTATATAAACTAATACCCACAGTTTTCATAAACCGGGGGTATAGATGCCACCTATACCCATAGTTTTTCTAAATCGTGGGTATAGCCTTTGGTATTAACTCTTATACCCACAGTTTTCTAAAACTGTGGGTATAACATGGACCTATACCCATAGTTTTACTGAACCATGGTTATAGGGTCCCTTATTTTTTAAGTGCGAACAAATATATATAATACAATAAATGTATATAAATTTGAAATTCTTTTTAGTGTACTGGGAATCTGGTCCTAGTTTTTGTGAGAAACACGGGTTCAAAATTTCTCTGTTTCATTTTATTTAATCTTGTTATATTTATATATATACACATATATATATATATATTAAAACCTATATCTAAATTTCTTGAGAACTCTATATACCATAGTGGTACATGACGTCAGGGGGTATCGCAGTGACCCGGGTTTGAAACCTGACTTTTATTTTTTCTAAAGGCAGTTAAAATTAATATTATTAGAAAAATATATAAAAATATAATAGAAATTAACGCATCTTAGGTGGTGAGACGGCGTGGTTTGGTGTTGAACTTCACGGGATCAAAACCCGAGAAAGATTTTCTTTTCCAGGCTAGTTGGTTAGGCTGTAGGATTTCAGGAAGCAAGTCGCGGGATCAATATTTAGTGGCTGCTTTTTATTACAGATAATTTTTTTGTTTCCCTGATATTTTATACCCACGGTTCGAACCGTGGGAATATGAATTTTCGTGATATTTACACCCACAATTTGAAACTATGGGTATATGTCTATGATAGAGTAGAAAATAGTGATACCCACGGTTCGTAAACTGTGGGTATTGGTCAGAGACCAATCTCGATGCCTCGATTTCCCACAGTTCCCAAAACCATGGGTATAGCCTATACACATGGTTTTAGGGGCTATACCAAACCATGGGTATAGGTCAATTTCCTAGTAGTGTTTATATTGTGTGACTAATCTAACCTCTAACGTTAATGTAGTCATTATTATTATACTTCAATAATGTATGGTTTATCTATTTAGTTTTCATATTTTTATCTATATATATTCATCTCAAGTGGGTGGATAAACAAAAAATGAAAAACAACTACTTATATTTATACAGATCAATTTTCTCTAGTTTCCATTATTTGTTGAATAAAGAGTACATTTAAGTTCTTATAGATCCTTTTTTGGTTTTCTGAGATACAAAATCAGGGTTATTAAAATATGATGGAACAATTTAGAGATGAAGAGAGCACCAACGTTCATGTGGATAACCATTGATTGATATATCTAAGGGGAAATGTAGAGAATATCACCTAGGAGATAAATTTGAAAATTTATATATGAGTGAAAATAATAATGAGGAGGGTGTCTTTGATTCCAATTATGTTGATTTATTTGATTAACAAATGAATAAAAATATATTATAAATTTATTTCATGAATGATATAGTGCATTAGAGATGTTTTAACGAAGTTCGAATAATTAAAATAAAGCTGAATAAATCTATATAAATATCATAGGTTATTATGAATTATATCATTATCCAAGATATAATAATTCATGTGAAATAATTATGGATATATATATTCTATGTTGAATCCGAAAATATGATATAACATACTTACTAACACCTTAAAATCAGTTAAAAAATAGAATATTTTCTAATAATTTTTTAGTGCATGTTATTTTTCATAGTATGTTTCGATACTTTGAAACTTTAACACCCCATATTTTGTAAAGATAATTCATATTATAAATTCCATGTATTCTTTTGAGTATATTTTTAAATACATAATACTAATAAACAAAATAATGACGTGTTTTAAAATGGTATAATATTATAAAATTAATACTAATAAAAAATATAATTAAATTAACAATATGTAGATCCCAGTTATTAAAATGATAAAATAAACTAAATAGAAGTAAAGAAAATGAAAACATGCCTAAAATTTTATTTATTCTTGATACCCATAATAATCATGCCATAGAGAGAAACTATAGATGGAAACAAAATCAGCAAAATAATAGATATTTAGGGGAAGAAATACATAGTTGAGATTAATTGTTGATATAATTAATTTATTTTATATTTTTATATATATTAAATTACAATATATAAAAAATGGATATATTCCATAATTGTGTTTATATTTTATCAATTATTTTAAATAGTCAATGCGATAAGGAATTTGATTATACAGTTGGCCAAAATGTATTGGATACACAAATGAAGTAACCATGAGATGTGACCATTATAATTTATAAGTTTATATTGTGAGTATAAATAAGAGTAAACACATAATGAAATTCATATGAAATGTGTGATGTTATGGAATCAACATATAGAATAATTTTTTATGAGAGAATTTTTTTTAACATTGGTAAGAGGTGGAGTAACTTTGGCTACCCATTAACTAAAAACATATTGAAATTCATTCAATGTAGTTTGAATAAAATTATATATACTAGTTAAATATAGTAAAATCAACTATGAGATCTATATATAATAAATAACTACCTAAAAATACCACCATTTCATATCCCACCAATATGGATTATGTGGATGTCCTCATATGTTTTGTATGTTGTGTTAGAGGAGGTTTCTAAGAATAATCTAATAATTTTAATTTCATTTTCTAATTTATGTATATGGTTTGATATATATATATATATTCTTATCTCATATTTTCAGTTTTTCTTTATAAACATTAATGCAATAATTTCATTTGAATAATTGTTATATCAATTAGTTATTGTAGTTCCCATCTATAATGATAACATGGAGATTACATGATGATATAATACATTAATTATGTCATATAGATTAGATAAATCAATATAATAGACACATTTGATTTCCGACTATTATTTTTTGTGATAAAATATATCGAGACTAAATCTTTTGATGTTTATACTTGGTGATATCTATGAAGGAAGGTATTGATCACTTTTACTTTTACTTTAAATTATTATTCATGTCTATCATGAATGATGTATATTTATATTGGGATGAAAAAAATGATGTTATATTATCATTTCAGGGTAGTATGAATTGGGAACATCACATGTCATATGTAATAAATTTAATAATCAAGAATGAATTTCCCACTTATGAGTTAATTGAATAAGATATCTCTAAATCTTTGAAGAAATAAATGTTATAAAAAATTAGATTTCCCTTATGGTATGAGGTTACTGATTTTGAAATGGGAAATAATGAAAAATATATTAAATATAGATATAAAATAAGAACTAATTTTTCTTGGGGAGACATTGATTAGAAAATATATTATATTACAAATAGGTTTTTGTATAAATTTTATGGTTATTAGTACCCTATCTACATTCTCTATGACTTTAATGAAATGTTTTAAAAATCTAATATTAGAATTTTGGTAGGTCTTACATATGGACTTTTAGAAAGGGTCCTAGAGGGTTACATAATAATTATATATAGAAACTCATTAATTTGTATTTTATTTATTATTAATAACAAATTTATACAAATTTAGTGGAATAATAAATATTTTTGTTAGGTTTATTATAAAAAATCATTCATAAGATATTAATGTCTTGACCATCTAAGCCAAATTTAATCTCTTATTTATTTACTCAAAAGTTACTAGACATAATATTTTCTTACGCACACATTTAGTGAATATTGATAAGTAAAAATTGTTTTCATGTTATGTAAATAAGAAAATTTTCTCACATGATAATTAAACATGTTTTTTATTTTAAATTTTAAAAATATACAATTTTCATTATTCATGGTTCTATAAATTTTATTAGAGAATGCGGGTTGTAACATGATATCCAAATAAACAACCTAATGCAAGGGGAGAATTAGGATGATCTAAGAATTCTTCTTGTAGGAAAATCAAATTTATCTTGTCCTTATGTTTAAAACAAGACATTTAATCAATCAAAATAGTTCCAAAACAACAAGAGAAAATTCAAAAATTTAAATACCATTGACACATAAATTTTAATTGGTTCTCCCACACTATTCAACATGTAAAGAGAACGTATCCATTATAAGTGAATATACCTAATAATCACTAATCTATTGGGTTTTTATTATAATATTAAGGAAAAGAAAAATGTGTATCTATGGTATATGGTCACTTCCTCTTATTCCTCACTACCTTCCAAGAGTTTTAAGTGAAATTAATGTATCGTTATATAAGTCATGTCTTGAGAGTAATAGAAAAATATTCATATAAAAATGGGTGTTCTCAATGATGATAATATATTCAGCGCTATTTCATCACATATAACTATAATAAGCACATCATCCAAGACTAGTTTTTAATGATATGTAATCCATTAAAACCCCACTGATCAAATTCATTATTTTTCAGTGACATTCAAAACTAATATCTAATGTTATTTTCTACTATATTTTCCATATATATCCTCTTATTCTTGTCATATAATTTTATTAATTTCATAAAAACATTATTCTATATCTCTATAATGAATTTGAAATAGAAAATTCAAATTCAAATTCCTAACTATGTTGAAATTACTTAACTTCAAATTCTTATAATAGATGATCTCTAGGTAAATATCAACCATTAAAATATATTTAGACAATCATTGATCATCCCCAAACCAAAAATTAATCCTTCCAATGGTAACTCATGACTTTTATAAAAATTATCCAATTTTTTATCAATCACAATATAATTAATTTTATTTCTTCATAACTAGATGTTTTCTCTATTAGTTTTTTTCAAAAGCAACATACCATGAAGCAGGATGAGATAATTCACTAAAAAATCTCAATTTTTATTCCATGGGGAGCTGATATAATTTTTCATAAATTGTTCATTATAGTATAATCACTTCTATCATGACTCAATCTATTAAATAAAACATGGTTATTTACACCTCACATAAATATAAATCATTTTTTGGGTTGTGGCTAATATTTTCACCGTAAAATATTCTATACCAATTTTGATTACCCTTATGGTGAATACCACGGTTAATATCATGTAATTATATCTTGGTTTGAACAATTCATTATAGTATGTGTTACTTTTATGTAGTTTTTAAAATTCAAAGATTACACTTACTTAACAATTGAGTTAATCATACCATACTCTATAAATTCTAATCTATCCTTATATATTACTTACTTTATGGTGTAACTGAAATGTATGGTCCATGGTAAAATAATTCTACAAAGAAATACCATTAATAAAGAACCAAAATTTTTATGGCTCAATAACTGAAATAAATAATTGAAAATAAATTTAATTGAAAAAATTCAATTTTACGTCCTTAAAATACAACATTATCACATATTTTATTTTTGATTAGTTACTATATAATTCCATAAAAAAATATTGAATTTCTGCTTCATTAACAACCTTTATATATTCCTGCATCATTTTCATACAGTCAACCATTGACATTAACTTAACAAAACTAAAACATGAATTTATTTGAGCTACTACTCCCATTTATAGTATCACACAAATGATCTTTATTATTAGTAATAATTATTCACAAGTGACCAAAATACTCTCTCTATTTTAGATAAGATATTTATTTTTAAACTTCTTATTAATATCCTAATACATTCTTTATTTACCGATTATTATTGCTAACTTAAGATTCATTAATAAATTTTATGAACACATATGATTTATTTTTCATTATAAGTTATAAGATAAAATGTTAATTATTATAGTATTGAATATATATTTATATTTTTATATTCATAAATCCACTATAACTAAGACAAAAATAACTTGTTGAACTATTTTTCTAAAACATCACATCTGCATTTTTATTCGAAAAGACCACATTAATTGTTTATCCAACTATCTTTATACTATAATTTTAACATAATCACCTAAAATCATGTATTAGAAAATGAAACAAGATAATATTTAAGGGGAGGGGAGTCTTAGTCCTCTATAATATTAGGAATCTTTTTAAACTCTATGGTTCAACCAATTTTTTTAAAACAAAAGTTCATTCCATTATTTTTTATAGAAATATGAAACGTGATGATGAGTACTAATGAACTATACTTCACAATTCCACAGATAACTATATCTTATATAATATGTTACATGATTTTGATTTTTTGGTATAAGGGTGTTTTATTAGGTCCTGCACCACTACGATATATAGAGTTCTCCTGAAATTTAGATATATTTTGTAATATATATATATATATATATATATATTAAAAAAACTGGATTAAATAAAATGACACGGAGAAATTTCAAACTCACGTATCTCACACAAACCAGGACCGGATTCCCACTACACTAAACGAAATTTCAAATTTATATACATTTATTATTTTATATATATTTCTTCTCACATAAAAAATAAAGGACCCTATATCCACAGTTCACAAAACCCGTGGGTATAGGTCCAATTTATACCCACGGTTTTAGAAAACAGTGGATATAGGATTTAATACGATAGGGTATACCCACAGTTTAGAAAAACCATGGGTATAGGTGGCATCTATACCCATGGTTTATGGAAACCGTGGGTATCCGATTATATACTGAAGGATATACCCCCAGTTCATGAGAACCGTGGGTATAGGATTATATTATAAAGGATATAACCACGGTTCATGAGAAAAGTGGGAATAGATGCCACTTATATCCATGGTTCAATGTAAACCGTGGGTATAGGTTTTCCCTCGATTTTCCCAGGAAATGTTTTGGATTCCTGCGCTTACACGGGCACCCTATAGTCATGGTTTTGCAAGAACCATGTGTATAATTTAGAAAATATCACTAATACCCACAGTTCATGAAAGTTGTAGGTATAGGTGAGTCTATACCCATAGTTTTTGTAAAAAGGCAGGTATATACTCAATTTCCAGTTGTGTCTACTTTTTACATCGCTATCCAAAAAAATTATATTGATAAAAAATTATCCACTACTTTTATATTTCATTTCCTTGAAATATCTAGCTTAATATATATTTTATTAGACCACCAAATATTGATCTCCTCCCACATTTAAAACCAATCCATAATATAGTGTTCCCTAGATGTGTCTCATTGTTCTATTCACCATTTATGGTGTTATAATTTTAAGAAACTCTTAAATAATGATTCTAAAAACTTTAAAAATATATATCCATTCATATTGTAGAGAAATAAAATATAATCAGAATAAATCATGAATGTAGTGTCAATTCCACTATCAAAATATCCTCATTCTCTCCAAGTCTAGTGCCAACCACTATTAGAGTCGAAACAAACATTAATCCTTCTATACTAAACATCCCTATCAATTCACATATATACTTAACCTATGTAATGAAATTGATTCCTCCATTTTTATGTGTATACACAATAATCTAGTTGGTTAGTTCTCAATTCAATGACAACAAAATTTATAAATACATCAAAATTTTAATACATTCAATTGAGGTTTTGATGTTTCCCTAAAATAACATATCATATTCATACATAAAAATAATTAATTGATCATTATTTGATATTTTCATAGAAATTTTATGATCAACACCAATAATTTTACACAAAACAATTCTTAGTTATCGACACAACCATTCATACAATGTGTATGGTTATTTATTCTACCCATATAAAGACTCTTTCAATATGTTTACTCTTTTAACATCTTCTTCAATAATAAATCCACTAGATTGTTCAATTGAAATTTTTTCTTAAAAAATCCTTTCAAAAAATCCATATTCACATTAGTTTTATAAACATTAATCATTTATTAAACAAACCATTATTTAAAAATTCTAATTGATTCCATCCTTTCAACTGCTTCAATAATTTCTCAATGTTAAAATCATATAATGTAAGCATAACATTTATATATTAGGAACCTATAACTTTACATCAATCTTCCATGTTCATAATATTTATTTTTAAATATATATTTTTTCCAAAGTAAATTTTATTTTTTGATTCTATAAAATATCTCACATTTATTATTCTTATGAATATAATCTATTCATAATTCACATATTTCACCCATGATTAATATTTTTCATCTTGAAATATTTCTAGTATTAACTATAACAATAGTGTATTAAGCTCCACTCCTTCCAGTCTATGTGTTTTTCTTATAGTGGATTTATCGTAAATAATGATTCTCAAGTCATCTATAACTCTTATTATTCTTGTTTAAATCATCAACTGACATATATTATCACCATTATAATTCTATAATTTAAATTTAGAATTATAATAATTTGGAATATTTTCAATTCTCTAAAATCTATAACAAAATATTGTTTTTCTTCGTCAAGAACATATAAAAGACATAATCTCTATAATTTTTTCGGATTTATTTTCATTAAACTCCTCAACATATATTTCTAAAAAAATATTAAGCCTTGTATTGAATCATTTATTAGAATTACGATTATATATGTAGCCCAAAAATAAACTTTTACCCACTACATCTTCATACTTACCTTGAATTCCTACATTAACTTTGATGAAATAGTTACTTCCAAAATCATTAAAATTATTCCATATTGGTTTCCTTCTATATAGTATTACATATAGCATACCCTTTTTATAGAGCTAATAAATTCATAATTTTTATTATACACAAAACACACCTCTTCCTTGTATGGTTTGTATATAATATTCTTAAATAGTAATATATTTGAAATATAGTTAAACATAATGTTTCTCGTTTATAAATCTATAATATATTAATGGATCCTTATAGAAGGTTCCTCATGGATTATTATTTATTTATGAATGTAGTTTTTCTTTTATATTATGGTATATTTAGTTTGATTATCTGATCATAAGATAATGATAATTCTTATAGTTTATTTCTAAACTTTACTAAAAAACATTTTGATATAATCCACTACTTATTTATTAGATCACATAAACATAGCATATACCATTATACTAAAAGAAACATCATATTTGAAAAAATAATTTTCAACTTATGTTTTGGATTGATTGATTGGACCACAATAATTACTATAGAATAATTATAGTATTTTTTATACTCATTAATTCTTTAGTCCATAGGGTTAATCACCATATTTTCCATCAATAATGAACTATAAAAACTTTATCTATTACTCTTAAAACAAGGAATATCTACCAATAAATTTAACAATAAAAATGTTTCTATAATCTTTTGATGAATATGAAATATCCTTTATTGGAAAAAATTATATTCTACTTATACAGTAAAGAGACAAGTTTTTCCCTCTTTATACAAGTCCTTATTCATTTTCTATCACTTTATTATAGAATTGTGAGCATTGATATCTATTTATAATGAAATAAAACTCTAATCATGAGTCACAAAATTGAAAAAGTCTTAAAAAAATGTGTTAGAGACCATTTATATTTAGAAAATAAATATTTTTTAATTCATCTCTATCCATGAGAGTTTCACCGCATCCTTTGACCGTTAATGATCAATTATTTTTAAACCAAATTATTCAAAAAACAATTCCATTCAAACTGTTTAATAAATTAATATTTCTCATCATGTGAGATGAATACACATTATAATGAATCTATATAATGTTTTATTCCATATAATTTAATCCTATCTCAAAATATTTTTCCTTCCTGTCCATATTAAACTTATTTTTCTTCCAAAAAATATGATTATGAAATAATACACATAATTATCTCTTCTTATTTTTATATTACTTGAAATCATGTAATAATCTTCTTCTTTTAATGGATAAATTTGGGTTCACAATGAAATTTTATTGTATTACCTCCCATCCATATTTATATTATTTTATAGGAATAAATCCAAATTCTTACTTTCCCATAATAAACAGATCTATGGCTAATGTTAGATAAATTTTATAAAATCCATATAATAAATTTTTATTTTCATATGAGGGAGGTATTCCTGTTCTCTTTTATAGAATTTTGAATGCAACACCTTCCATATAGTTATTTCATCAATAATTCTTTTTCAAGTGGACTATGTATCCATAGGATTGGAACATGGTAATAAGAATAATTTTATTACATATATATATCCCCATATAACCATTTCTTTTGAATAACTCCTTGACTATTGACATGTTCTTAATGATTCTTATCATTCTATTATATTTTTCATTAATTTTATATTCACCCACTACATTTTAGTTTTTATGTTTTATATGAATTTCCATGCCGTATTTTTACCATGGAATTGAGATTCTATGCATTATGTACTTCCTACACACCTCTTATTCCTCATTATTCTGTCTAATTTAGTTCATTATATTAAAATTATTAACTTATTCTATGTTCCAAATGATTTTATATTTGATTCAGTATTTTATCACAATGATAGAACATCATCCTTGTGTGATTACGTCTTCTTAGTATTCTCATTAATATACACACTATGATCATCAATGATATTAAGTTTCTATAAAATGTTTAACTTATAGTTCCCAATTTATATAGGTTTAATTTTATCATTTGATTGTTCCATAACATAGTTATCTATAAAATAAATATATGTGTCAAGATAATTAACACAACTCAAGTATAGATTCAGTATTGGTTTAATATTCATGATCTTATTTCTTTTCAGTTCAAGTACCTCATGCATTACTTCTAACTCAACATTAGATCAACAAATGGATATTTTTGATCATCATATTTTAGATTAGTTTTTTTATTTATGTACTATATCCATCATCACATTTTTCAGGCATATGATAAACTCAAATTCAATCCCAGCCAAAGTATATTCTTCATAGTCATCTTCTACATCGAAAATTATCCAATTTTTATAAAATTTTATTTAACATATATATTTTTAGAATTAAAAATCCTCATAGGTTAGAACTTTATTATATCATTTTAGTGAGTTAAATCTGGGTATTATATTTTTTAAATTATTTATGAAACCTAGTAGTGATGTTCCCAAAATTTCCATAAAAAAATAGGATAAAAGTTTCTTATTAAATAATATTTCTTTTAATCTCTTAAAAATTATCACTAGAAGTGATATTATTATATCACATATAGATTTTTATTCATTAATATATTCATGAATATCATTATTCTTCATAGATTTGTATGAAATTTCCTAGGATGAATGTTCCTAGGATAATTTTAGATTCACTTTCATTTCAAATGTGACCTACATTATTTCTTAATCATTATAAAATAATTATTTATGATTTTATTCTTATGCTAAAAAACATTTATTGTAAACTAAGGTAAATCCCCATTTGGTTGTCTTTATAATAAAAACAACAAATATCTCATCACAGAGTCCTTAAATATTCCCCAAACATCAATAATATAGTTTAAGATCCAATGAATTTACCTCTTTTACTTTTCTTTCACCTGCATAACTATAAAAATGTATATCCCATATTCCTTTTTCAAAATAGAAAATCACCATAATAATTTATATTATTATAAAATTATCCTAGAAATGAAATTATATACTTTACTTCATCATAATATAATTTTATTTCTACTTATATCATTCAAATCAATATTATCATTGAATTATAATTAATAATGTAATTTTGAGAAGAAATCACACACCAAAGGTTACATGTGTGATCTCATTTTTTATTTTAAATTTTCTAATTGTAACAATAAAATAAGAACACTCCCATTATAGTTAGAACAATATCAATAATATAAAATATTACTGCTATATTAAACTAGATTTAACTAGTTACTCTAATATAACTTATTGTAACATGAGGTGCGAGTACACACCCTAATAGTTAGGGGTAATTTTGGGTGTTTATAAATTTATTGTTCTCTCAATATTAAATGGATTTAATCCTTATGTTACTTTATATAAATTCAATTTATCCTAATTATTAGACTAATAAAAGAAAAAATATAGAAATTTAAAGAGCATGGAGAATAATATTTTACTTGTTTCACTAATATTGGGATATATCCAAGGAGATGACATCAATAATGAGTTTATATAGATAATAATTACTACTCTATTGGTTTTTTACTATAGTCTTTATGAAAAGGTCATTTTTCATACAAGGTTTATGAACTATTTCTCACATATCCTCTCTAAATTCTAAGCGGTTTATATAAAATGGTTGTAGAAACACATAGATCTAACTCCTTAGTATATTAGTAAAATAAATAACACCAATCTATAAGGGTTGTTCAATATGATTCTATGATCTTCACATCTTATAATTCACACATATGTACAAAAAACTCCACTTCCATTCCTAATATTTAATGATATACAATCATGTAACTACTAACTCTTAAATGTCATGATTTTATAATGACATCCAAAACTAATTTTTCACGTTCTCTTTAGTATTATATTTTTAATATAACCACCTTTTTATCATTTTCCCCTACCTTTTTCTTTTAAAATTACCTTTCCTCTATACACCTATAATTAATTTCAAAATGAAAATTCATATTCCTATTCTTAAGCAACATTAACTTAATTTACTTTTAATTCAATCATTGGATAATATCTAGGAACATTTTTACTATTCATAATAATTTAGATAATTAGTGGTCATACAAAAACCACTAATACATCCCATTAGTTCCAAGTCAATAATTCTATTTGAGTTCTATAGTTTTTCAATAATAATGGGATGACTAATTTTATTATGAAAAAATAATTAGTTCCACCATAAATTTATTTAACTACTAAAACATTGATATATTACAAGGTGATTCACGATGAAATATCAATTTACATTATAGATACGGGTGGGAAAAATATTCAGAGTCTGGCCATTTTGGAACATTCTCTCCCATCACAACTAAATCAATATATTCTACCATCATTAAATCAGCCACATTTCTGGATCAAATAATTAATATGATATGAAATGTATTTTTATTCTATAAGAGTCTATATTTCATTCAATTACACTTAAAAACATACTATGATAAATATAATGCATGTCTCTCATGACATGAATAATTCACTATACTGTGAGTTAATGTTATATATATTTAGAAATTAATTTATTACATTATCATACAATCTTAATCATACTAAAATCCAAAAATTCCTTTTTGTTCTTAAATAACCATTACTTCATGGTGATACCCAAATTTTGTAGAGTGGTTAAATCATTCTCTATAGAAACATGGTCAATCTTGCACTAATCTTATTTTCCTTTTATAAAAAAACCCATGAACTATAAACCAATTTGATTGGTAACAAATCCAACATTATAAACATTTATTGATAAAATATTGGTTAATTTTAATGATTTAATTGAAATGATTTATTTTATATTATGCCATTTAAATAAATATTTATCTAATTAAAATTTTTATTAGTTAATCAAATTCCATATAACTTAATAATGATTTTATTACTATTATTTTATTGATTAAAATATGTGTTATATGTGATATTAACAAAATAAATAAGGAATATTGTGTAATTATTTTATTTTAAGATAGATATATTGTTTAAAATATATAATTTTATACCATAGATGTTGTAGATGGATAACATAATTCATCTAATATTCTATCATGTCCTAGAGAGAAGTACCAAATTATCTATAACATAAGAACACTGAGAGATGAATAAAAATATTTTTGTTTTTTCAATGATGAAAGATGAAAATCACTAGTTTATCATTCACTAGATCTGAGGAGATCAAAAGTGTTTTTCATAGTATTATGGATAATGACTAGATATGTAATTATAGTGCCTCAATTAATCACAACAATAATACAATATATGAGTGAAAATATTAATTGGATAAGAAATGGTTTATGTAACTATATTTGAGTTTATTCTAATATAAATATTAATTTTCTATATATGCAATTTAATTGATAATTGATAATGGTTAAAAAAATTTATTTATTGAATTTTAAGAAGATAAAAAATATGCATCCACCATAAGATTTTGTTGTTCCCTAGAACCATCAAGCAGTATTAGTGTGATACAATTTTCATTTATAGTTCATTTAATTATTTGATTAATATATATGAATTTCATTTCTATCATTAATATTCATGTTTTTTAAGTCTAATAGTTTTTATTTAATGTTAATATAATATTTAATGGATAAGATAATTCTATAAATATGAAAGGAATTCCCAAAGGATAAATCTGACGGTTTTATGGTTGTTTTATGTATTAAATAAACTAAAAAAACATAATGCTAGAACACATGTAGTGTAATAAGTTTCCTTGCATGAAATATCAAACATCAACCTTAATTTATTATTTTAATTATTTATTTTCACCCTTCTGTTTTGTGCTTGCACATTTTAATTTTTCTAAAATTAATAAAGCTTTTCCTATTTCATTACTAGAGCATGGTTAGTGGAAACCATATAATGACTTTGAAAATTGGGTCTCTAGTTTATAGAGACATTTTTCACAATTGGTACATGATTTTTATAAAAATGTGAGCCAACCATCCTTGTGCTCTATTTTCCTATGTGAATTCAAAATTAATTTAGTAAACCTTGGAGAAACTATGTAATAATGAAAGGATTTAAAAGAATCCCTAAATTACAAAAAATAACCCTTTTAATTTATCCCTAACTCATGCCCCTATCCCTTAATTCACTCTCTCATATAACACATGGATATTATAACCCTCCTCCCAATGTGATCTTGTATCCTCCTATATTGGATCTCAGGGATTTTGTATGTGATTTTTTAGAGATCTTAATATTGGTAAGGTTCCTTCCTCTTCTGCTTCTTCTTCCTCCTATCCCTATTCAATTTTTCCTTTCAATTTAATCACGAATATGAGGTGATCTATATAGATACCCAGTCATATCATACATAGATATTACATCATTTTTATAAATATTCATTACATTATACAAATACACAACTGAGGACCGTATACTTTAGTGTCTTTAAAAACTTCGAAATAGAAAAAGTACCTTACTAAACTAGGTTCACTCCCCATTATAGTCTTGTACATATCATTAGTTATAAATTCTTACCCAAAGCATTGGAAGGAGATATAGGTCCCACCCATAACATAATGAAAACCATATTTATGTGTTCCATAATAACATAAAAAATATATCATATCATAATCCCTAAAAAGAAATAATCATTATAAAAATTTCACGATGTCATGACCTAGGGAAATAGATAGGTTTCACACACTAAAAAAAATGACATATACCCATGGTTGGTATAGCCCCCAAAACCGTGGTTATATCCTATACCCATGGTTTTGGAAAACCTAGGAAACTGAGGCATTGAGATAGGTCCCCATCCTATACCCACGATTTGACAAACCATGGGTATTAATTTTACAAAAAATTGACGCTGGGAGAGTTGAACCCGTGACCTCCAAGCACTGCACATTTTGGCTGAAGTGTCTTACCACTATGCTACATCAATTACATTTATATATATATCAATATTTTGATAAATATATTAATAAGTATTAATATTGTATAAAATGTTGGTGACATGTTTTGATCCTTAGTCCTTCTCTCGTGGTCTACAGTGGTGAACCAACCCGTCTATGTAGATTTCGGTTTAATATATCCACATTTAATCAAATATATTTTTATACCTCACTGTATTAGAGAAAAAATCCCACATGATTCAAACCCTAGACCGCCTGAAGCAAGAGAGAGAGCATCACTAACCGTTCTAGGAAGTTTAATTGTCCAGATATTTTTATCTATTTAAATATATTAATTAAAACCGTGGGTATAATAAGGAAAACCATCGGTATATGTTTTCCTGCCAAATATTTTTTGCTTCCTGCAGAATTTTTTTACCTGCCAATGTTCTACCGATGGTTTTACAAAACCGTGGGTATAGGACTTCGAAAAAAACCCTATTCCCACAGTTTTGTTAAAACCATGGGTATAGGCCATGAAAGAAACACTTATACCCATGGTTTTGGAAAACTGTGGGTATAGGTCATCAAAAAAAAATCTATACTCATAGTGTCTCCCCAAACCATGGGTTTAGGTGACCTATACCAACAGTTTTTATAAACCATGGGTATAGGTCCATATACTATACCAATACCCATGGTTTTCCAAAACCATGTGTGTAGGGATATTTTCCAGTAGTGATAATGTATTCATCGTTTCATAACCCATGAATGAAGCAGGTTTCATAATAATTTTATAGTGGTATAACCAGTGGAAGAGAAATGGGTTTCATAAACATTATATCATGGTATAAGATATAGAATAGAAACAAGTTTTATAAACATATTTTCATTATAAACATAAATCATTCAGATAAAAAATAATAATGGTATCCTTGGATAATATCCCCATTAAGGAATAATTACCATCAAAAGATGTTATCTTATATGAAAAATTATTTTGATCGAATATTTATAAAACTTCTTAAAGAAAATATAATTTCTACTTTGATATTTTTTAAAAATATATAACCCTTTTAAAATATTTTTACTTGAAAATAAACATGATAAATTATAATATATCCTTAAAAGAAAATAATAGTAATGAAAAAGGGAATTTTTGTTCATTTCATACATGTTAAAACAAATATTCTTTTCATATTTTTGGTAAAATCCAAACATGAATTGTTTATAAAATGGAATGAATATTCATTTCAAATTTTTTTGTTAAGAAATAAATAATGGGTAAAAATTTCTTTTAAAATTAATAATATAATAGTAAATTATTTTTAATTTTTTTTAAAAAATGTTTTTGGAAGAAAATAGATTTTCGACAGAAGAGAGAAATAAAAAAGAATTTTATTAAAAACATTATCACTTAATTTAATTAAAAAATAGTTGATAAAATGGTAATATTACTTGAAAATATCTTGAATAACCATTTTATAAGAAAGTTAATGAGTTTATTGAGATTTTGATTACAGTATTTTATCATTTTAAACATAATAAAAAACAATCCTGATAAATGATGTGATTGTAAAATAAAATCCTTACCACTTTGGTAATATTGAATCGTAATCCATGTGATGAAAATTAATAAAATGGAAATTAAAATATAATTACAGTAAATAAATTCTTGATATTACAAGTCAAAGGGGTTGTATATACACCTCATGAAATAATAAAGGTGCATAACATAACATACATCTTAAAGAAGCAAAATCGAGACAACCATCAATTGTCTCAAGTCTTGAATTACACCATACATGTTCAAACATACAATATAATAAATATAATTCTATTATAAATATATTATATAAAAATATTTATATATATCCTATAATATATGATTTTCTCATAACCTTTTATTAACCATTTACTAACAATTCCATATTAAAGTTATGTTTATGGAAATAAATGGGCTGTCTTTCATATATGTTTTGATTTTTTATTTTTGGTCTTATTAGTTTGATCATCATTTCACTATATCACAAATTTTAACCATGATATGAATAACATATAAATTATATATATATATATATATAGATTTATCCATAAAATTTAGTGATAAAAAAGGAAATCTTCTATTCTGGGAGATGGTAGACCGTACATACGCATGAATTCTTTTTTCCATTTTCTTTTCGAATTGAAATAAAAAAGGTAAATTTTATATTATCATTAAAGAAAATTTTTTATTTATTATATATCAAATATTTTCATTAAAACCATCTTTATTACCTTCCATTTAAATCCTTAATAGATCACATCACTTTGCAAGTTTGTTGTCTATCAAACACACAAACGACATTATCAGATTCCCGAAAAAATGGAACGAATAATGTTATGTGTGGTTTTATAATTCCAAAATAATAATAATATAATAAATATAATATATAAACAATATATACATCATTATTTTCAAACTTTAGTGGTGTAAATGGTAAAAACAATGACATTGGTTGGTGAGGTGGTAGTTCGCTGTACATACAAATTATGATTTCATAACCCATTTGATGGAAGTGGAGGTGATTGTAGGGAAAAAAATTAACAGAAAAAAATATCATCATACTGAAGAAAAATATGTTTTTATATCATCATGGTATAGTAATATTTTATTTATTATGAGGTAGGAATAAAAAAAATGCATGTTGAAGAGCATTACCTCTTCTTCAGGTATCCTCCTTAGGTTTGCACGAAAATCCTTATTAGGTTGTATTTTTTCCAAAAAAAAGGTTTATGATTAAAGATGATGAAATATGGTAAGTTACTTGGGTATTTTTTTCATAACAAAAAATGGTTTTAAGGTGTGAATAGGTGAGGAGAGGGGTTGGCCTTTTATAAGTGAGGTGAGGGGCACACTAGTATTTTTTTTGAAAGAATAAATTACAACCACGTTTTTTCATGCCACAAGGAACCAATAATTGAATGTTATAGATATTTGAATATATAAGGTCTAATTTTGGTTATAAAATGTATGTTTTACAAGTGTTGGGTTATTTTTAACCCTTGTTTGTTTTGTTTAAACCCCAGTAAAACCATTTTTACCTTAACCGTGGTAAATAATTTTTACAGCTTTAACTATTTATTTTGGTAAAAAATTATGTTAAAGTTATTAGATAATATAATTTTTTTTTTATAAATATGGAATCTAATTTTCCAAATTTTTTTTACAAAAGTTTCAAATTTTAATTTAAAATTAATCCCATAGATATAATAAGAAATACTGTTTTAAAGAGAAGATTTTGAAAATTTTATAATGTTTTTATATCAAAATTAAATATAAAATTTATTATAATGACCTAAATTGGATTATTTGATTTGTAATTGAACTATTTTTTTCTTTAAAAACTATTTAAAATATAATTTAACATTATAAATAGATTAAAGGAAAAAGAAGTTTTCAATTAAAATTTAGCATTTTCATTATTCATCAAAAAATGAAACTTTATAATAAAATTCCATAAATTCACCATATGATATTTTTTACATGATTATTTAAAAAATTTATATTTTATAAAATGAATTTTCTTAAAGTTTCAAAAATTAAATTTATTATTGTTCTGGAAAAGAAATTAAAAGCACTATTTTGAGAAAATAATATTTTCAAAACATATAAAGACTTTAAATAAAATTAATTACTTTTTTATAAATATTTTCCCATTATGTAAAACCATTATAATCAATATTTATAAATTATTTTTTACTATTAATATCACTATTTGTAATGTATAGGTGTCAATGATCATGTTTAAATAAATATATTAATAATATATCATGGTTTTGTTAACACTCTATGTCCTATATAATGAATGATAACCCAGTGTTGTGTGCATCATAAGCTTAGATTGGTGTTACATATAATGCAATCTATCAAATAAAATTAATTTATTTAAAAAATATAATTTATAAAAACCTGGGGTTGAACATTATTCACTCCATACTCCCCCCATATAATGAATTTCTCTCTTTAAATTAGTCAATATGATACAAAAAATTAGGATACTTATACCTCATCATATCTTCAAGTTACCACATCGCTTACACAAAATGGTGGTTTCACCACAAAACTATGAATTCGTGGGTGTTCATATTTCATATATATTTCTATGTATTGTCAAAAATATCCACCAGTAGTTCCTCTTAAGAAAGACCATGCTCCTGTGATATAACCTCTGAGTTTAGTACTTGTGAAGGGATATGTATATATTTCCTTAAGAGAGATACATGGAACACATAATTGACTTGAGAGAGTTGTGATAAAAGTTTAAAGTGATAAGATACCATCCCCATATGATCAATAATTTAATAGGGACTGATATACATAGGGATTTATATCCCTATCATCCAAAATCTCCTAACCTTATTCCATGGGGAAATTTATAGAATCACATTGTGACAAACCTTAAATTCTAGATCATGCTAGTGATTATCAAAATAATTTTTTGTCCAACATTATGTTTCCTTGATTTATTGTTTAATTAATCTAACATTCTCTTATATTTCATCATCTATCTCATGTCTTAATAGATTTATTTTGAAAAATTCATTCCATCATGTTGGATATGTTCATTTATTTCTATAGAGTTCTTTATAATAAACCATTTTAATGATTCAGTGAAAGATATTATTGTAAGATAAATCAACTAGAAGAAGGTGTTGAATGAAACCACCTTTGAAATCCAAAAAGAAATATCTTGACATGTTCTATGGGGTTTGAATTGTTCTCTCAGGCTGAACATCTATTTGAAGATGATACACAATGATGAAACTCAACTACATTTTAAGACCTTCTTGAAGTATTCACCAGAAATTTGAGGTAAATGTTGTATCCTTATCAGACACAAAAGAATATGGTAGTCCATGAAAACAAAAATATTACTTAATTTATATTCTAGAAATATGATCTAGATAGAATCCTTCTCTGATATAGATCATGTATGACGAATTATTAAGGTGACCGAATACAACCCAAATAGCATTATTCCATTTAGATGTTTTGGGGAGTCCAATGAAAAAATCAATGGTGATGTTTTACATTTCTATTTTGGTATGGGTAATATATGTAACATCCCCTTAGACTGTTTTCTTTCATCATTAACTTTTTGACATATCATGCATTGTGATATAAACTCTATGATATCTCTCTTCATATCATCCAAAAATAAATACTATTTTAAATCAATATACATCTTGACACTTCCTAGATGAATAAATAATGAAGAACTATGAGATTCCTTTAAAAAATACTTCTTAAAATTTGATATGTATGGAATGAATACATGAATCCTAAACCTTATCGTAACATCTTAATAATGGTTAAAATGAGTAACATTTCTAACAGTCTTTTTCATATCTATATATTCCTTTTACGACTCTTTAATATTTACTTGGATAGATGGTTGAACATTCAACTGAGCAAGATAATATTTCCCCCTTACATGTGGATTTACAGATCCATACTTTACAAATACAGAAATATGGGATCTTTTTTAATCCTCTCCATAAATAACCTAAAATTATCATTTCAACTCAAAGCATCGAACACCTTGTTCGCTTTCCTAGGGTGGTAATGTATTGAGAAATTATAATCATTAATAATCTCTAACCATATTCTTTGGTGAATATTAAACTCTGTATATGTGAATATATAAATTAAAAATTTATGATCTATATATATCTCACTTTTCACCACGAATATAACGCCTCTATCTCTTTAATGAAAAAAAATACCGCAGCTAACTCCAAATCATGAGTTGGGTAATTTTTTGCATAAATCTTCAATTTTCATGAGGTGTGAGATATAAACATATAATTATTTATAATAAAAAGTCTAAATCCCTTATTTTATGCATAAATATATATTCAAAACCATTCTACAATACAAGGAAATGTAAGCATAGGTAAGATGACAAATTTTCTCATCAGTTCCATGAAATTTTCATTATATTCATCTATCAAGAGGAACTTATCTCCCTTCAAAGTTAAATTGGTTATAATATTATATAGTTATGATAAATCAAACATAAAATATTGATAATATCCATATACACTAGAAAAAATGTATCTTAGTCACCATGGTTTTTCTGGTCCAACATTCAATTGGCTTCTTCATTGATTGATCTATCGATATACCCTCTATTGAGATTATATGACCCAAAAAATGAATCATTTTGTTGTAAAAATTTTCACCTTGTAAATTTTTTATATAGTTCCCCTTATATGGGGTATTTGGTAAAATTTTCAACTATTATTAATTCTCTTCCTTAATCTTTTAATAGATTACAATATCATCTATATAGACTACCAAAAATAGGACAAGCAATCTCTAAAGACTCTAGTCATAAATCCATGAAGATATCTGGGGTATTAGTAAGACCGAATGAAATATCTATATATTCATAGAGTCTATACCTTTTATAGAATCATGTCTCAAATATATCCTTCTTAAATCTCTATTAATGATATACTGATAAAAGTTTTATCTTGGAAAATTATTGAGCTTTACAAAGTTGATCAAACAAGTCATCAATATGGGGAAGATGATACTTATTCTTAATTGTGATCTTTCTCAACACCTGGTAATCAATGAATATTTAACTTTATTTATATTTCATTTAAAAAAGTATTGGTTCATCCCAAGTTAACACACTTGTATGAATGAATCACATTCAAAATTTTCCTTGAGTTTCTTCTTCAGTTCCAACAAATCAATCGAGGCTATTCTATTGGGAGTATTTGAAATTTGTATAGAACCATGTATGAGTTCTATCGATAAATCAACTTCTAATTTTGGTGTTAGGATAAGAAAATATTATAGAAATATATCAAAAAAATTCAAACACAACAGGAATATCATCAATATCAACTTCAACACTAACCATATGAGATAAATACCCCGTATGAATTGGAATTAAGACCTATAAAATGGATGAAATCTCCATTATAATTCTATAGTTATCATCACATTGATATCCAGTCATAGGTTAGTTTGGAATATCAAACATTAATTACCTTCCTTGAAAAATTATCTGGGACTTATATAGATAAATACAATCCATGCCTAATATAACATCAAATTCAACCATATGAAGAATTCTGAGATTTCTAAGAAGCACATTCCTATCAATATCAACTAGAGACTAATCATATACATGAGATGTTATCATCATACCATTAGGGAGTTTAACTACTAATTATATATCTAATCACTTGGGAGGAATCTTTATACCCTTAAAAAATTCTTTATATATGAAATAATGGATAGATTTATATTTCAATAATACTTTGAATGTTCTAGAGTGGATGGTTAACATACCTTTCACCATGGAGTTATCACAACCTCATCAGAAATAGTGATCAAATGATATTTCTCTTTTTTATATTTACTTAAGTAGTTGCTAATATCTATCATCATCATTAAATTTTGGATTTGGTAATTGATTATAATAATTCACATACTCCATGCATTTGAAACATTAGAGTATTGGTGGTTCATTCTATGCGACTTTATTATTATTCGAATCATTATCAAAATTCTTCCCATAACATTGAAAATAAATTGATTGATGGACTTCCCTTCCACACTTAAAACATTTAATAGTTCCTTTAAGAAAATTCTCTCATGATTATCCCCACACTTTAAGCATAAACAAATCTCATCTTCTTCACTCCATGGTTATTAGAATTTCATTTTAATTCCATTATTCTCTTCTTAGAAAATCCATGATAATGATATGTAACTCCAACCTCCATTTCCACCTTGATATCACATTTAAAAATATATTTATATCTATTTAATTCTATTATAGATAATTCTATCTGGATACATGTATTTACGACACTAAATAATCACTAAATATTACTTTAAGTTTCGATGATAATACATGAAGCATACCTCAAAAGACTTTTAAAATTTTCCTCTGAGGAACCAAAAATTTCATCATTATTTTCATTTAGCTCAAGGAAGTATTTATCCATCTTCATATGAAGTATATTAGGAAATTACTTATTAAAAAAATAAGTTCTTAAACACATCCCAATGTAGGGATTCAATTTCATCATGTTTCCTCGTATTCCTAATAAGATTCCATCATTTATTTGATTTACTATTAAAATGGTAGATATACAAGAAGAAATGTTCACATTCCAAACACTAGATAATGGAAAATATCATTTAAGTTATGTTAATATATTGTTTAGAAATTATTGGATTAGAAGACCCACTGAAAGAAGTTCGATGTTGCCTCATAAAGGACTCAACAGAATGTTGTTCCCCCCTTGGTTCATTTGGAAGTCTAATATGATTCATATTTTGGGAAAGTTCTGTTTTCATAAGAATGATATTTTTCATTCTAGATCCTATAAAATTTGGATGCCTAGGAGTGAAATCATTTAATTTTCCTTCACACTCATATTTAACATGATTCTTTTTGGCTACATCCATTGACTAAAACAAAAAATCAATGTGCGAGAAACAATAATCATGATGGGGTACCACATAAACATGTAAAATCACTTATAGGATGTATAAATCAAGTCACATTTTTTTAATCTTGGAAAATTTCGGTTAATACTAGGCCATTTATAGTCATAATCTATTTAAATACTTCATGACAATTTTTATACAATTTGTGAATTACTTATGCGTATCCCACAGGATTGTCAAACTAGGTGTGCAAAAATGCCCATTTTCATGCACATGGTGATGATCAAGTATATATCAATTCACCCATTTTATATTTATTATACTTAGGTACCTCTATTCCAAGGTCACATCCACTTTTAGTTTTTGGATAGTGATGTAATTTCATAAAAAGCACTCAATCCATCCTTTACCAAAATTCCAATACATTTTCCTATACTTTGAATCCTCCTTAGACTTATCCTTAGACATTGCCTTAGGTATCTCACTAAGGTTTTCTCATCCTAGTTTCCAATAGTTAACTAAACCTATACTATGATACTGAATATAGAAAACTAGGATTATCATATTTATATATTACATCATTTTTGTTGAATATTAATTTCATTAGACAAATAACCACTTGAGGTCCATAATAGTTTAGTGTCTTTTGAATCCTGTAAACACAAAAAACTGGTTCATATGTAAACTACATAATCTCCCACTATGATATTTATAACTACAATCCTTCTTAGAAATATCATATGTAATAAATTTATTCATAACCAGGTGAAAGGAACCCAATGAAATGGTGAGATTAGATGAATAATAAGTGTAAAAAAGGGAGATACGTAAGCATAACTTGAACATAAGGGCATGATACACGATCATAACATTTTAAAACCATACCCTGCATATCAGATATTATTATATTGACACATGGAATAAATATTTGCTGCTCATAGGATATGAATTGTAATGGAATCAATGATCATGAGTCATGAGAGCATAATATTGGCATAATACATAGATATGTGGAATACACATAAGCATAGAAAATAATTTTCATTGATTTTGAGGCTTACTACTAAGGAAATCATAGTAAAATGCATTTACTCCCCAAACCATTATAGTAGTCAATGTTTACACCCAAGACCGTGATAGTGGTAAAATTATCTTACTAAACTAGGTTTACTCACCATTCCATTACTGTCAATATCATGAGATATAAATCATTACCCAATTCATTGTATGGAGATATATATCCCACACATATCATAATGAAAACCATATATTTTGTTCAAAATATCATTAAACATTTATCATATCATAATCCACGAAATCAAAAGTTCTTCATACACATTTCACCATATCATAAACTATAGAAAAGAGATAAGTTTCATAATCATTTAATCGTATCATAACCCGTGTAAAGAAGTGGGTTTCATAACAATTTTATCATGGTATAACCTTTGGAAATGAAACAAGTTTCATAAAAATTTACCATGGTATAACCCATGGAAGAGAAATAGGTTTCATAAACATATTTTCATAATAATTATAATCCATTTTTTGAAATAATAACAATTGTATCCTTGGATCATATCCTTAGTAAGACATAGGTATCATCAAATGATGTTATTTTAGATGAAAAATTATTTAGTTCAATAATATAAATAAATCTTGAGGAAATTATCCTATAAACAATAAAAAATCTTTTAAAAAATAAAACCCTTTGAAAAGAAATTTCATTGCAAATAAACTTGAAAAATTATATAGGAATATTAACTTAAAATAATGTTCATGATGATGGGATGTTTAGTTCAATTCATAAATGTTGAAACAAATATTCCTTTTACATTTTCATTAAAATACAAACAATAATTATTTGGAAAATGGCATAAATATTCCATTAAAAAGATTTTTTTAAAAAGTAAATCCAGGGTAAAAATTTATTTTAAAAATAATTAGGGAATATTAAAACATTTTGTAATTTCTTTTAGAAAACATGGTTTTGTAAGTAAACAAATTTATGATCGAAGAGAGGAACAAAGTCATATTTTATTAAATAAATTCCCAATTATTTTATACACCAAATTATAAAGAAATGAACTATTTATTGAAAATATCATGAGTAACCAGAGGATTAAAATATTAATGAGTTTTTTTAGATATGGATTATATAATATTATCACTCGAAACATAATTTTAGTGACCCCGTTACCCAGGGTGCTTAATGAGACATGATATACTTAATATTATATCATTACAAGTTAACTATCATGTCCCATTACTACAGAAGATCGCAAGGCTCAGGATTCTGGGAAACCAGCTGCCTCTGATAGACTTCATTAGTACCAACCATGCCTGAGAAAAATTTAAATGAAAACGTAGGGTGAGCAAAAATACCCAGTAAGGGGTTTTAAAACATTTTTAGAAAATACTTTCTCAAAGAAGTCCTTTTGAAGAGAATAAAACACTTTGATAAAACAAAACATTATCTTTTCTTAAAACATGAAATCCATCATTCTATGAAAACCACTTGCATAAAGAAGCACATATATGAAATAAACTTCAAAGTAAACATGTTCAGAGAGCACAACATAAAAAATGCATAATATTCAAAAAAGGTTACTTAACTTATAAAAACAATTCTATGACTAAGAAAGGAAAACATGCATATCATGGTTCATGAGAATATACAGTTCATCTAACAGTTTACCACATGAAAAAAGAGTTCTTGACATAAGAATTACATTTTCATAGTCATGGGAGCTTTCAACTAGGGGTTGTCCTGTTAGTTGAACTAACCCCTGGTTTACCTTTATCATTACCTGCAGAGGGAATGTATAATATTGGACTTTGTCAAGACCTTTTATCACGACCGTATAACATACTTAACGGGTCAAGGCTCACTGCCCACCCCGTTTCCTTGATAGCTCGAGCCATGGCTAACTGCCAAGACCTTCGCACATAATCGTATCATGAGACTCCTGCTTTACCCAATGCATTGGAGCGCTGTATAATTCTGGGCGCACCCGTCAAATCATTCTTGTTGCGCTATATAATTCTGGGCGCACCCGTCACATGTAAGTCCTATACATCCTTCACATATCCTGATATGGTCATCCATTCATGGGGTTTCATACATTCATAATTAAACCCCCATTTTCACATACGTATTCATAACATGAAGACAATTTAATCATTGAATACATTATGTCATGCATGCTAAAGCTCCATGCACATAAAAAGTTATCTTGACATTTGAAAACATGGGTTTTATGAAAATAAACATAACACTTAACATTTCATCATAATACTCGATTAAAGCATGGTCGTTCATAACTTACACAAATGATAATAAATGGATATCATGGGTGTTTAATACAGGCTGTTGGGGTTACAATTTGCATAATCAAGTCCATCTTGGGGAAATCATATATATAATTGTGTAAACTCTTCCATTAGAACTTTAAATAACAATCCCCCTTTTTTTATAAAGTTTTCAAACATCATAAGAGTACTCATAATTGAAGACGACATAATGATACGTATACCTACACATATGCATGGGTTTAGCACATTAAACCATACACCAAAAATATTTCTTAAACAAATTATATATTTGGTAACAACATCCGGAGTTCTTTTCCACAAAAGAAGAAAAAGGGGTGAACATAATTTCCATAAACCATTAGTGACAAAAAGTCAGCCTTGCATACCACAAGGTTGTTTCATAAACCTGAGTACATACCTATGAATATGTGTATGCACTTGTAAAAGTTCAAGGAGTCCATACTAACCATTTTCAAAAAGCAAAAAATCTTGATTTATCCAGAGCAGTGATAAATGAAAATTCTCAATTGCAAGAATAAATTTTGAAATTAAACCAACCCATAAAATTCATCATGATATGTTGTAATAAATTAAAAAACAAGGACACCAAGTTCATATTAATGTATATACGCATTAACAATATACTTTATTCACTCTCATAATTTTACCTATTCATTCAATTACTCAAAATCTCTATTTTTTTTATAAGTGAAAGGAAAAATCAGGGTTATAAACATTGAGAAAAAAAAGTGTACATATGCATGTATCATCTTATATATATATGTACGAATACAAATATATATGTGTACACACATACGCTTGAAGTATATATACATATATATATATTCGTGTATATTCACTAATGTGGGTAACAAATTTAAACAAGAAGACCTCCCCCTTTTCTAGTTCGGTCTTATATACTCTTATACACAATTATATAACAAGTGTATATAACTATGTAAAACTTATAGAAATGGTAGGAAATGATGAATAGGACTTTCCCCCTTACTCCAAACCGATAATTTAAGACGAGAGGGAGATCTCAAGGCCTGGGTTTGTAACAGTTTCACACACACCCGAAACTATATATATAACTTATATATATATATACACATTTATATAAACCGAAGCTTAAAAGAAAACAAACCAAAATAAACCAACTTCATAACTTGATTGGAGAAGAGGAGTTGACAAGGCAGGGGGAACCGAATGAATAAACACAGAAGGTATATATGAATATAAAATGTATAGGCGTATATATATCTTTTTATAAAACCTGGAGTTTACACAAACTTAGACAAAAAAAGAAACACGACCCTTACCAGTTCGGAGAGGAGGAGAGGAGAACGGAGCAGCGACGATGTCTGGAGGTCGGAGAGATCAAGAAGATCGGTGAAAAACACCCTGCTTTGGTGTAACTTGGGGTAAAAAAAAACAGAAGGTGAAGAAGAGGAACTTCGGGGAGTCGTCGGCCCGAGGTATCCGAGGCGAGGGGTCGGTGTCGGATCGTGGAAAAAAGGGAGCAGTGCTGGTCTTATTCGCTGGCCAACGAGCGAAAAACGAGCCCTATGCTTCACTAGTTCAGCGGCGTAATGAAGGAGAAGAATACATGGAATGCGGGGAGAAGGAGAAAACCAGAAATCAGTGGACGACCGGGATTACATGGAAAACGATCGGACGACTTGGATGCCGAGTGACATTAAAGTCACGGATGACCGTGATTGAGAGTACCAGATCGGATGGCTCCAGATTGCCGTGGTGTTTTAAAACACGCGACTTTATTTTTTTAACGAATTAACATAATATATTTATTTATTTTATTTCAGTGTTTTTATCTTATAAAAACTGTTATTTTATTGTTTTGTTAAACCTATTAAAAAAATCATTATTATTATTAATAAACCACAATTATTGATCATTATATTTTGAAAAGTCAATGGCTTACTTAATTAATTAAATCACCCTTATCAAAAAAAATATTATTATATAAATATATGTATATATAAATATTTTAATTTTAAAACACCAATATTATTATACTACTATTATTATCATTAAACCATAATTATTGATTACTTAATATTACATTATGAAGATCAAAGGTTAAAAACATTGATTAAACAAAACATATCACATATATATATATATATACATTTTAATTTCCTTTATTAGCTAATTACCTTAATTTTTCTTAATTAAAGATTAATATTAATTAAACTTCATTCAATAACACATAAGAGTGCGTTGACTTAACAATCATCACCATGAAACACATAAGTAAAATAAACCATAGTTTAACGTAGTTTCTAAAACTATTTATCCAAATTATAAACATTTGTATTAACATTGACCCTTAAATTTAATTTAGTGAAAAAGAATTATTTAATTTGATTCAATATATATATATATATATATTTTATCAAGGGTTAATACATTTTAGAAAAAATAAAAACTCATTACCTTTAATATAATTACAACATAAAATTTTAATTGCTCAAATCAAGAAAATAAGTGTAGTGAATAATAATGTTAATTTTTTTCATAAAACATAATTCGCATTTCTGGGAAAACAAGACATAAATTGATTAACTTATCATTGATGTGACATTTAAACATTAAAGCAAATTACACAATTAGCATTCCGATCATTTGGGGGTAAATTATTTTATTTCTAATGGTCAAAATAAAACATTAGATTCTTGGGGAAACCAACGGTCAAATTTATAGCCATTTGAGGTTCAACAGTCAGATCAGGGTGCTTATAAAAAGGGTCTAGTCTCGGGGGTCCCCTTACTCCAAGTGACCAAATGAGAAAAGGAAAGATGGTTCGTGTGATCCCCTTGGTGTTGATCATGGTTGCAGTGGCTTCGGCCATCCTCATGTTTATTATGATGGACGCTCAAAACCCATACCGCATTCTTGGGCTCTTAGTGCTTTTAAGCGGTCTCCCCATTATTGTAATCGGGTTCTTAGTTGGGATTTTCAGTTAGTTTATCTTCTTGTTTGGTCAGTGGATGTTGTCGCAAAAATGATGCGTATTTGAATAAAAGGAATTTTCATCCATTTGATGCATATTATTATTATTAATTGTTTGTCGGTTCACTTAACGGGTGATATTGAAAAACAACTTGTCAAAAATCAAAACATGGTTTCTCTCGGGTCGTTACATCACTTCCCCCTTCAAAGAATTGCGCCCTCGCAATTCTATCATAAAAAGAAAAAGGAAAAACTGAAACCCCATACGTAGAACACTACCGAAACAGTGGATCTGGCTCGGTTAACGTGATACCGAAGTTGGCCCAAAAATCTTCCATTTCCCTAGCCCAGATGCACCTCGAACAGTACTCCTTGAACTCCTGTTCGTGCGTACTACACACGGGCTTCCAAAGGGAGGCTCGTGCGATGAAAATCTCGGAAATGTCCGCGTAGATAAACTCTTTGATGACTCTTCTGGCCATATCACGCTCGAGGTAGTTGATAGGGATGACACGGTTGAGGAGACTGAGATTCAGGACTTGGAACATGAAGGCTGCACTGAGCTGGCCATCTTGGGCGGCCATGAGGAAGCACGCTCTGACAGAAAAGTTTTGTGCTAGAGTGAAACACTGGAACAGGCCCTCAAAGTATCTTCCCCTTCGCCTGTAGCAGGGGAGTTGAGCCATGGCAACGAGGTGAAAGACACGATCATCCTCTTGACATAAACTAAGGTTCTCTGGACCATTTTCTAGATCGAACAAACGCTAGCAGGACCCTCGCAGGTGGAGAAAGGATGGGTAATCCACCATGCATGCCTTGCTAAAGATGACTTCTACTATCTCATCGGGTAGGGAGGATAAGTTCGTTTGACCAGCCATCTGAAAACAAACATCTAAGGGAAACTCTTAATAACATTGATAAGGTGGAGACATGAAAGGAAACAAGAAACTTCCATTTATGAAAAATTTTACACGGCAAATTCTGAGTTTACAAGACGTACTCCACAAAGAGTGGCAAAACTTCCTAACTCTTCCAACCACACACAAGATGAACAGACATGACTAAACTCATGGGATAATTTATAATGCCTTCTGAGTTTAGCGTGGGGGGTATGGAGTTGGGAAACATCGGTGTACACTTCTTGTCTAAGAGACACATGAGAAGATTCATTTTTCAATGCTCCAAAGTCCATTAACTGGCCCCAGAAGCCGTAGTGAAAAATCTGGCACAGGTAAGCCGCTCGAAGGTCTCCAGCAGCAACAGCAGCTTCTTAAAAAGGGTTATCAAGCATTGTGCCAAATTCCTCACCAGTTGTGAACAATTAGAAGAGTCCTTCGTGATACCTTCCCCGATGTGCATAAGAGGGAAATTAGGTCATCATCATTAGGAGATAATACATCCCCAATCCCCGGTGGAGACTAAGCACCCTAGATGAATTTGACACATCGTACAGGTGCTTACACATCATGCGAATTTGAGCATAATTTATAAAGTTCTCGCGGATAGCTAGAGATATAATGTTTTCTAGAGCCTCAGTGGGAAGTGACAAAAGGTCAGTAGGTACATCAGCCATCGGAAAGTTACCACATTTTTGCTTAGTTAGTCATAGCAATACATTTATATCACCTGGTTTTCCAGATTTGACTAAACCCATCCTCTGATACAGACTGTAGCGACCCCGTTACCCAGGGTGCTTAATGAGACATGATATACTTAACATTATATCATTACAAATTAACTATGATGTCCCATTACTACAGAAGATCTCGAGGCTCAGGATTTTGGGAAACCAGCTGCCTCTGATTGACTTCATTAGTACCAACCATGCCTGAAAAAAATTTAAACGAAAACTTAGGGTGAGAAAAAATGCCCAGTAAGGGGTTTTAAAACATTTTTAGAAAATCATTTCTCAAATAATTCCTTTTGAAGAGAATAAAACACTTTGCTAAAACAAAACATTATCTTTTCTTAAAACATGAAATCCATTATTCTTTTAAAACCACTTGCATAAAGAAGCACGTACATGAAATAAACTTCAATGTAAACATGATCAGAGAGCGCAACATAAACAGTGCATAATATTCAAACAAGGTTACTTAAATTCTAAAAAGAATTCTATGACTAAGCAGGGAAAACATGCATATCATGGTCCATGAGAATATACAGTTCATCTAACAGTTTACCACATGAAAAAACAGTTCTTGAAATAAGAATTACATTTTCATAGTCATGGGAGCTTTCAACTTGGGGTTGTCCTGTTAGTTGAACTAACCCCTGTTTGACCTTTATCCTTACATGCAGAGGGAATGTATAATAATAGACTTTGTCAAGACCTTTCGTCATGACCGTATAACATACTTAACGGGTCAAGGCTCACTGCCCACCCTGTTTCCTTGATAGCTCGATCCATGGATAACTGCCAAGACCGTCACACATAATCGTCTCATGAGACTACTGTTTTACCCAATGCATTGGAGCAATGTATAATTCCGGGCGCACCCGTCACATCATTCTTGTTGCGCTATATAATTCTGGGCGCACCCGTCACATGTAAGTCCTATACATCCCTCACATATCTTGACATGATCATTCATTCATGGGGTTTCATACATTCATAATTAAACCCCATTTTCACATACGTATTCATAACATGAAGACAATTTAATCATTGTATACATTATGAAATGAATGCTAAAGCTCTATGCACATAAAAAGTTATCTTGACATTTTAAAACATGGGTTTTAAGAAAATAAACATAACACCTAACATTTCATCATAATACATGATTAAAGCATGGTCGTTCATAACTTACACAAATGATAATAAATGGATATCATGGGAGTTTAATATAGGCAGTTGGGGTTACAATGTGCATAATTATGTCCATCTTGAGGAAATCATTTATATAATTGTGTAAAATCTTCCATTAGCACATTAAATAACAAGCCCCCCTTTTTTTTATAAAGTTTTCAAACATCATAAGAGTACTCATAATTAAAGATGACATAATGATATGTATACCTACACATATGCATGGGTTTAGCACATTAAACCATACTCCAAAAATATTTCGTAAACAAATTTTATATTTGGTTAAAACATCCAAAGTTCTTTTCCATAAAAGAAGAAAAAGGGGTGAACATAATTTCCATAAACCATTACTGAAAAAAAGTCAGCCTTGCATACCACAAGGTTATTTCATAAACATGAGTACACACCTATGAATAAATTTATGCACTTGTAAAAGTTCAAGGAGTCTATACTAACCATTTTCACAAAGAAAAAAATCCTGATTTATCCAGAGCAGTGATAAATGAAAATTCTCAATTGCAAGAATAAATTTTGAAATTAAACCAACCCATAAACTTCATCATGATATGTTGTAATGAATTACAAAACAAGGAAACCAAGTTCATATTAATGTATATACACATTAACAATATACTTCATTCACTTGCATAATTTTACCTATTCATTCAATTACTCAAAATCACCATTTTTTTATAGGCGAAAGGAAAAATCAGGGTTATAAACATTGAGAAAAAAAAGATTACATATGCATGTATCATCTTATATATATATGTACGAATAAAAATATATATGTGTACACACATACACTTGAAGTATATATACATATATATATTCGTGTATATTCACTAATGTGGGTAAAAAATTTAAACAAGAAGACCTCCCCCTTTTCTGGTTCGGTTCTATATACTCTTATACACAATTATATAACAAGTGTATATAACTATGTAAAACTTATAGAAATGGTAGGAAACAATGAAGAGGACTTTCACCCTTACTCCCAACCGATTCTCTAAGCCGAGAGGGAGATCTCAAGGCCTGGGTTTGTAACAGTTTCACACACACCCGAAACTATATATATAACTTGTATATATATATATACACACATTTATATAAACAGATGCTTAAAAGAAAACAAACCAAAACAAACCTACTTCATACCTTGCTTGGAGAGGAGGAGTTGACAAGGCAGGGGGAACTGAATGAATAAACACAGAAGGTATATATACATATAACATGTATACCCGTATATATATCTTTGTATAAAACCCGGAGTTTACACAAACTTAGAAAAAAAAAGAAACATGACCCTTACCAGTTCGAAGAGGAGGAGAGGAGAACGGAGCAACGACGACGTCTGGAGGTCAGAGAGATCAAGAAGATCGGTGTAAAACACCCTGCTTCAGTGCAACTTGGGGTAAAAAAACAGAAGGAGAAGAAGAGGAACTTCGGGGAGTCGTCGGCCTGAGGTATCCCAGGTGAGGGGTCGATGTCGGCTCGTGGAAAGGAGGGATAAGCGCAGGTCTTATTCACCAGACTACGAGAGAAAAATGTGCACTACGCTCCACTGGTTTAGCAGCGCAATGAAGGAGAAGAAAACGTGGAACGCGGGGAGAAGGAGAAGACCAGAAATCAGCGGATGGCCGAGATTACATTGAAAACAATCGGACGACTCGGATGTAAAGTGACATTAAAATCACGGATGGCCGTGATTGAGAGTGACAGATCAGACGAATCCAGATTTCTGCGGTGTTTTAAAACACGTGGCTTCATTTTTTTAACGCATTAACATAATATATTTATTTATTTTATTTCTACGTTTTTATCTTATAAAAACTATTATTTTATTGTTTTATTAAACCTATTAATAAAATCATTATTATTATTAATAAACCACAATTATTGATCATTATATTTTTAAAAGTCAACAGTTTACTTAATTAATTAAATCACCCTTATCAAAAAATATATATTATTATATAAATATATGTATACATAAATAATTTATTTTTAAAACACCAATATTATTATACTACTATTATTATCATTAAACCACAATTATTGATTACTTAATATTACATTATGAAGATCAAAGGTTAAAAAAATTGATTAAACAAAACATATCACATGTATATATATATATATATATATACATTTTAATTTCCTTTATTAGCTAATTACCTTAATTTTTCTTAATTAAAGATTAATATTAATTAAACTGCATTCAATAACACATAAGAGTGCGTTGACTTAACTATCATCACCATGAAACACATAAGTAAAATAAACCATAGTTTAACGTAGTTTCCAAAACTGTTTATCCAAATTATAAACATTTGTATTAACATTAACCCTTAAATTTAATTTGGAGAAAAATAATTATTTAATTTGATGCAATATGTATATATATATTTATATACTCAAGGGTTAATACATTTTGGGCAAAATAAAAACTCATTAGCTTTAATATAATTACAACATAAAATTTTAATTGCTCAAATCAAGAAAATAAGTGTAGTGAATAATAATGTTAATTTTTTTTATAAAACATAATTCGCATTTCTAGGAAAACAAGACATAAATTGATTAAAGTATCATTGATGTCACTTTTAAACATTAAAGAAAATTACACAATTAGCATTCCGATCCTTTTGGGGTAAATTATTTTATTTCCAACGGTCAAAATAAAACATTAGATTCTTGGGAAAACCAACGGTCAAATTTATAGCCGTTTGAGGTTCAACAGTCAGATCAGGGTGCTTATAAAAAGGGTCTGGTCTTGGGGTGCCCCTTACTCCAAGCGATCGAAGGAGAAAAGGAAAGATGGTTTGTGTGATCCCCTTGGTGCTGAGCACGGTTGTAGTGGCTTCGGCCATCCTCATGTTTATTATGATGGACGCTCGAAACCCCTACCGCATTCTTGGGCTCTTAGTGATTTTAAGTGGTCTCCCCATTATTGTAATCGGGTTATTAGTTGGGATTTTCTGTTAGTTTATCTTCTTGTTTGGTCAGTGGATGTTGTAGCCAAAATGTTGCGTATTTGAATAAAAGGAATTTTCATCCATTTGATGCATATTATTATTATTATGTGTTTGTTGGTTCACTTAATGGGTGATATTGAAAAACAAACTTGTCAAAAATAAAAACATGGTTTATCTCGGGTCGTTACAATAATCGTAAAGAATCATGGTAAATGATGACATTATAAAATAAAATCATTATTAATTTGGTAATATTAAATCAAAAGCTTGGTGAAGGTATAAAATAAAATGAAACTTAAAATATCATGATAATAAATAAATTCATGATTTTAAATATCATAGGGAATTTATATACACCTCGTTGAATAATATTGGTGCATAACATAATGCATGTCTCAAAGAAGGAAAACTGTGATAAAAATCCTTCACCTTAAGTCTTGATTTCCATCATACACATTCAAATCTCATGTATAATAATTATAAAGTTATTAAACATCTATCACAAAAACAATTTCAATATATCATACCATATATTATTTTATTATAACATTTTCTTATCTTTTTATCACCAATTCCTTGTTAAAGTTACAATTCAGGTGATTACCGCTTTATTTTTTGTATATGTTTTGATTTTTAATTTTTGGTACTCTTTATTTGATCATTATTTAATAATATATAGAATTTAGACCATGATATATATATATATATATATCATATATATTCACTATATATGTATTAGGAGTGATCTATTAAATTTAGTGATAAAAAATGGAAAAAACTATTCATGGAGATGGGAAGTCATACATACGCATGAATGCTATTTACATTTTTTTGTCGGATTGAATGAAAAAAATATAAGTGATATATTATCATTATAAAATAATTTCTATTTCATATACATCACATATTTTTATTAAACCTATCCTTATTAATTTCCATGTAAAGTGTTAATGAATCACATAGCTTCGCGGGGCGGTAGTTTTCCACGCACACATGGGTCGTTACAATATTACCAAAAAATATAAATAATGAATTTATGTGTGATATAATAATTATAAAAGCATAACAATATCATAAATATTATATATAAACAATTAATAAATCATGATATACAACCTTCAGGGGTGAAAATGAAAAAAATGACATCGATTCGCAAGCTAGTAGTCCGCTATACACAAGAATGATGATTTCATAACCCATTTGATGGAAGTAAAGATAGGTATAAGTGATTTTATTAAAATATAAAAATAATATTATATGCAATATACTATGTCAATTATATTATTATGATATAATAACAGTTGAAGTATGTGTATCACTGAATAAAACAAAAAACCCTCATTAAATAACGTTACCTCTTCTTTGGGTATCATCCTTAGATGTGTAAAAAAGCCTTCATAGGTTGGATTTATGTCCAAAATAAGGATTATATAATTAGAGAAGAGAATTTGGCATGTGATTTGGGTAGGTCTTTTCGGAAATAAAAAATATTTTGAAGGCGTGATGATGAGAGGATATGGGTTAGCCTTTTATAAGTGAGGTGAGTAGAACACTTGTAATTTTTTGGAACGAAAGAATTCCAACCATGTTTTTTTTCTTGTCAGAAGCCTCAAATAATGGACCATTATAGATCCTATAAGAGATAAAGTAGATATATTTATTGATAATGGGAATTTGATAAGTTTTTTTTTGTTTTAACACTTATCATTTTAGTTTAACCCCCAATAATCCCATTTTTACCTAAACCGTGGTAAAAATTTTTTACTAAATTTTCTATTCATTTTGGTAAAAAATTAAACTAAACTTATTAGATAATATAAATTATTCGGATTTAAAATATGTAATCCATTTTTAAAAATTCCATCGACATAAGGGTAAAAATTTAATCTAAAATTAATCTCACAAATGCAACAAGAAATTATATTTTTAAAGGGAAAATGTTCAAAAGTTTATAAAAGTTTTATATCAATAATCAATATGAAATGGTATAAAATAACCTAAATTGGATTAATGGATGTATAATTGAACTAATTTTACTTTAAAAACAATTTTAAATATAATTTAACTTCATAAATAAATTAAATAAAATGAAGGTTTTCAATTAAAAATATGTATTTTTACTATTCATAAAAAATAGACACTTTTTAGAATAATCCCAAATATTCACCATAAAATAAGTTTGGCATGATTATTTTAAAAATGTAGTTTATTTTATCAAGTAATTTTTTTAAAAGTTCAAAAAATTAATTTAATTATTCTCCTCAAAAACAATTTTTTTGAGAAAATAGTATTTTTGAAACATATAATGTCTTTACCAAAAACTAATTACTTTCTTATCAATATTTTTATTTTATTTAAAAATATTATAATTAATATATTAAAATTATTTCTTACTATTTATATTAGTATTTTTAATTTCTATGTTATAATGGTCATGTTTAAATAGCTATATTAATAATATATCATTGTTTTGAGAAAAAACAGTGTTGTGTATAACAAAAGATAACCTAGTGTTGCATGCAGTGAAATCTTATTAGAGTGATAAATGTATTAAAAGATATCAAATAAATTTAATTTATTAAAAAAAATAATTCATTAAAACTTAGGTAGTTACATTTAACCCCATTTAAAATTAATTTCTCCCCCAATTTTTTTCACTCTAATACAAGTAAATGAGGATACTTCTTCCTCGTCATATCCTCAAGTTCCCACATAGATTCCTCAAACTAGTGGTTTCTCCACAACAATCTGACTAGGTGGGTAGTCTTGTTTCATATAACATTCTATTTATGATTTAGAATGTCCACGGGTTTTTCCTTATAATAAATACCCATATCCAATGATATGACATATAAGTTTAGTATATATGAAGGTTCAAGTATGTACTTAATAGAGATAAATGGAAAAAATCATATACTTGAGTGAGGTTTGGTGGATGAAAAAACAATAAGATACCATCCCAATATGATCAAAAATTTCAAATGGACTAATATACATAAGTATTAGATTTCTTTGCTTCTCAAATCACATAAACTTCTTTAATAAATAGATTCATAGAAACCCCTAATCACCAACTTCAAATTATAGATCATGCCGATGATTATAAACATAAATTTTCTTCCTGATCTAAGCTACCTTGATATGTTTTTGTATGGATTTAACCTTGACTTCTATTTATGAAACTATCTTAGGTACGAATAACATTATTTTCTATAACTTTATTCCAGCACATTGGAGCTCTACATTTATATTAATAGAGGGATTCATAAGGATCCACATGAATGCTTGAGTGAAAGATATTTGTGTAAGAAAACACAAATGTAGGAAGGTGTATATACCAACCTCATTTTAAATCCAAATATTAAGATCTCAACATATCCTATAGGGTTTGAATTGTTCTCTCAGGCTGACTATTATTTAGAGGATGATACATAGTATTGAAACTCAACTCTGTATCAAGAACTTACTGAAAACAATGTCAGAAATTTTAGGTAAAACTTGGGTCCCAATTAGACATAATGGAATATGGTACTCCATGCAGCCATACAAGTTCATTAATGTATATCCTATCAAGATGATCCTATGATAAATCTTATTGTATATATATGAAGTGTATTAACTTAGTATGGATATGAACTACAAACCAAATAGCATTAATCCCTTTAGACGTTTCTGGGAGTCGAATGACCAAATCCAGGGTGATGCTTTCCCATTTCTATTCTGGTATGGGTAATGGATATAAAATCCCCTTATACTTTTATATTTTAGTCTTAACATGAAGAAATACCATGAACTAAAATACAAAATCTGATATTTCTCTCTTCATTCAATCCCACTATAAATACTCATTAAAATATCTATACATATTTGTACTTTCTAGATGAATAGAGAATGAAAAATAATGAGATTACCCTAAAAAATCCTTCATCAAATATGGTATAGATGTAATGCATACAGGGTTCTTGAACATTATCATCCCATCATGATCAGTGTTAATTTTGGAACATTTCTATATTTCATTTGTTTCTCTATATATTCCTTCCATGCCTATTTAATATTCACCATGATAGATTGTTGAACACTCAATAGAGAAAGATAATATTTTTCCCCTTTATTCAAGATTTCCAGATCCATCACTTGGAAAACTAGAAATATTGGATCTTTTTTAATTATCATCACGAATAAGCTAGCATAATCCTTTTAACTCAAATCATCATCCACCTTGTTCAATTTCATAGGGTGGCAATGTATTGAGTAGTCATAATCATTAATTAGACCTGAACATCTTATTTGGAACATATTAAACTCATTATATGTGAATATATACTTTAAAATTTTATGGTTGGTATATATATCACAATTTTCCCCATAAATATTATTATTCCATATCTTTAGTAAATCAATTACCACAGCTAACTCCAAACCATGAGTTGGGTAATTATACTCATGAATCTCAATTATCATGAGGCATAAGATATAAAAATGGCATTCTTCATAATAAGACATCCCAATCCATTCTTGGATACATCAATATAGATTTAAAAACCTTCATCAATATTGGGTAATGTAATAATTGGTGTGTTGACTAATCTTCTATTCAATTCCATGAACATTTCCTCACATTCAACAGTCTTGAGGAACCTGACCCCTTCATAGTTTACATGGTCAAAGGATTAGACAATATTGATAAATTATACAGAAACCATCAATAATATCCAACTAAACCAAGAAAAATATAGATCTCAATCACCGTGGTTGGTCTAGGCCAACCATCAATAGCCTCTATCTTTGATGAATATACCTGTATACCCACTCTAGATATAATTTGACCTAAACATGAAAACTTTTGTATCCAAAATTCAAACTTTTTAAAATTTTCATATAGTTTATCATTACTTAGTTTCCTTAGTACACTTATCATGGGGTATTAATTATCTTCCATTATATTCAAATAAATAAGAATATCATGTATAAAGACCACCACAAATTGATCAAGGTAGTATCTAAAGACTCTATTCATTAAATCGATGAAGATAATAGGGGAATTGGTAATACAAAATGGAATAAATATATATTCTAGTGTCCATACCATGTATGGAATTCTATCTTGGTTGTATACTTCTTCTATACCGTCAATTTATGATATCTGGAATGAAGTTAAATCTTGTAAAAGTAATGATCTCCATGAAGTTGATCAAACAAGTCATCAATATCGAGAATATGATACTTGTTCATTATTTTGATCTTGTTTGGATACTATCAATCAATGTAGAATTACATAGATACATATTTATTTTTAACAAAAAATAATAGGTTCACCCCAAAGTGACACACTTGGATGAATAAATCCCTTGTCAAGGTTTTTCTGGATTTCATTCTTCAATTCTTGAAATTCAACTGGGTCTATTCTATAGAGAGTATTTAAAATTATTATAACAAAAGAAATGGGTTTTGATGAGAAATCAACTTTACATTTTGGTATAATTATATGAAACTAATCTTGAAATAAATAATTAAATTCCGGAAAAATAGACATATTATTAATGTTGAGTTTCTCCCCAAATATCTGAGATAAACACCTCTTCTAAATGGGAATAAATTCCCATAAAATGGATGTGATATCTATCATAAGTTTTTACTTATCACCATATTTATAGATGATCATATTTTTGTTTGGAATATTTAATGTGACTTCCATTTATCAACAATTGATGTGTGAATTATGTATAGAAATCCAATCGATGCCTATGATAAAATCAAATTCAACTATAGGAAGAATGAAAAGAGTTTTAAGAAGAAAATTACCACCAACATAAACTAAATAGTAATAATATACTTGATATGAGATCATCATACCATTAGGTATTTTCAATGCTAATTCTATACCTAATTTATTTGGTGGAATATTCATACCCTTATAAAATTATTTAAATATGAAAGAATGGGTTGACCCATAGTCAAATATGGCATTAGTAGTTCTAGATTAGATGGTAAGTGTACCTTTCACCATATAGTTATTTCACCTCTCATTAAAAATAGTGATCACAAGATATTTCTCATTTTATCTCTACTTAAATGGTTATTGATGTCGATCATCATCATTAAACTTCATATTTGGCCATTTTTAGCAAAATTCCCATGCTATTTTCATTTGAAACACTAGAGTGTGGGTGGTTTATTCGATTTAGCTTTCTCTCTATTCACATCATTAGATAACTTATTAACATAACATCAGAAATAAATTTCATGAAAACCTTCCCTTACACACATAAAACATTTACTAGCCCCCTTCTGAAAATTTCCTTCGTGATTCTTCCAACACTTTGAGAATAACGGAAGTATCTTCTTCTTCTCTCCAGATTCTTTGATTTTCCTTCAAATTCTATTTTCTCTTCCCATAAAAACATAATATTGATACATAAATTTAAAATACATTTTTAACTTGATAACAAATTGAACAATCTATTTATAGTTAATTAAGTCTATTATGTTTAAATCCATTTGAAAACTTGGTTTTATGCCATTTATTAGTCGATAAACCTTACATTAAGGTTGGATGATAATATCAAAAGTGTACCTCACAAGTCTTAAATTTTTTACTCATATCTAAAAAAAGATAAATCTTCCATTTTAGCTCAAGTAAATTTTTCTCCATCCTCACATGAAGAGTACAATGAAAGTACATATTGAAAATAAGGTTCTTGAACTTGTCCCAATTCATGGAGTTAATTTCATTATGTTGCCTCATATTCTTGATAAGAGTCCACAATTTATCCTCTTCACATTCCTAATGAAAGAAAAAAAATTAACTTTTCATGTTCCAAACACTGGATAATTGAAAATATAATTTAAATGGAGCTAATCCATTGTTTATAAACATGTGGATCCAAAGACCCAATTAAATAAGTTGAATGTTTCCTTAAGAAGTAATCAATATAATGTTGGTACCTCATTTGTTCATTTGTAAGTACAACATGATTCATATACTTGGAAATTTGTGTGATAATAAAAATGATATTTTTTATTCCATTTCCCATAATTATTGGGTGCTGAAGAGAATAATCATTACATTGTTTTTCAAACTCAGAATTAACATGGTTTCTTTGGGTTCCATCCAAGGACCAAAATAAAAAAGTATAGTATAAGAAACAATAATAATGATGGAGAACAACATAATCATGAAACATCACTTATAGTATTTATAAATCATGAAATATTATTTTTAATCTATGAAACCTTAGGTTTATCCTAGGTCATTCACTTTCATCATCTATTTAAATACATTATGATGTTTCTTAAAGTGTTTTTGAATTTCTAAAGCATATCCCCTAGGCGTGTCAAACTAGGTTTGTAGAAATTACCACTGTTAGGAACCACGTGGCAATCGAGTCAGGATAAATGTTCCCTTTTTGGAGTTATTAAACCTATATACCTCTGCTTCAGAGCTGCATCCATTTGTAGTATATAGATAGGGGTGTAATTACCTGGGAAGCACTCTCTCTATCCTTAAAAAAAATACTCATACATTTTCCAATACTTTGACTCATACTTATAATTTTCCTTAGAAATTTACTTAGGGATCTATCTAAGGTTTTATTATCCTATTTTCCAATGGTTAACTAAACCTATACTTTGATACCACTATAGTGACACAGTCTTATCATACATCGATATCATATCATTTTTTATGAATATTCATTACATTACACAAAATCATGTCTAGGGACCGTAAATGTTTAATGTATTTGGAAACATTGAAACACAAAAAATATGTCCATTGGGTAACTACATCATCTCAAACTATCATATTCATAACTATAACCCTTCATGTACATTTCATACACAATAAATTTCTTCATAACTTGATGAAAGAAAACATAAGAAAGGGTAAGATAACATGCTTAGAAATGGTAAACAAAAAAGATACATAAACATGACATGAACATAAAAGTACTAGAACATGAAAATTTCATTTTAAAACCATACACTTCAGATTAAATATCATAATCTTGAGTCTTGGAATAATGATCGGCAGTTCATTAAACTTGAATCATAATGTAATCAAATAAAATGTTATACAAGATAATAATATTGGCATAAAACATAGATTTGTGACATATACATGAACATATAAAATCATTTCTATGGTAGTCAACTCTTACAACTAAGAATATCATATTATAATGGATTCACTACAAAAAACATAATAATAGTCAATGTTCACTCCCAAGGCCATCATAGTGGACAAAGTCCCTTACTGAATTGGTTTATCTCCCCATTCTAGTCTTGTCTATATCATGAGATATAAATATTTATCCAATGCATTGAAGAGATATATAGGTCCCACCCATCTCATATTTAAAACCATATTTACATGTGCCAAAAGTTCATAAAATATTCATCATATCATAACCCATGAAATGAAGTGGTGTTCATAAATTTTTTACCATTTAATAACATGTAGAAAATAGATAGGTTTTATAATAATTTCATCATATATTTACCCATTAAAAGAATTATGTTTCATAAGACTATTATCATTGTATAACCCATGGAAGGGAAATGGGTTTCATAAACATTTTATCATGGTATTACCCAAGTAAGAGTAACGGGTTTCATAAAAATTGGTTAATAAACAATAGAAACCATTTAGAGATAGAATAATAATGGTATACTGAGATTATATTCCTAGTAGGGAATAGGTAGCATCAAATTAAGTCATATTAGATTAAAATGATTTTGTTCGATCATTTAAAACACTTCTTGAGAATAATATCTTTTCAATATTGATTTTTTTAAAACATAAAACCTTGTGAAAATATTTTTATTTAAAAATAGACATGGAAAATTATAAAGCAATATTTAGTGTAAACAATGTCCATGATGATGGGAAGTTTCTTTCATGATGTACACATTAAAAAAGACTCCTTTCACATTTTTGGTAAAATATAAATGAGAATTGTTTGGAAAATGAAATGAAGATTCCTTTAATATTTTTTGAAAATTAAAAAAAATTAATTTTTTTTAAAATAAATGAATAATAGTATAAAAATTTGAAAACATTTTTTTGAAACATTGTTTTGGAATAAAATTGATTTTTAACTGAATAGAGAAATAAAGATGATTTTTCATAAAAAACATTTCTTAATCATTTTAAGAATGGAAGAGTGAAAAATGGTACTATTAATTTAAGATAAAATTAATAAAAAAAAGATATAAATTTTTTTTAGTTTCTTGAGATATGGATCATAATATGTTTTCATTAGAAACATAATCATAAACAATTTACATAAATGATGAGATAGTAACAGAAAATCATCACCACTTTGGAAACTTTGAATCGTAAGACTTTTGATGGAATGGAATAAAATGAAACTAAAAATATCACAAGTATAAATAAAATTATGATATTATATGTCAAAGTGGCTATATATACACCTCATGAAATAATGTTGATGTATAGAATAACTTATGTCTCAAAGAAGTCAAATTCAGACAATAATCCATTACCTTAAGTACTGACTTCTATCACCCATGTTCGAACCTCATATATAATAAAAATAGGTTCATTATTCAAACGATAAAAAACTATAATTATATATATCATACCATATATTATTTTCTTATAATATTTTATTTCTCGTTTCATAACAATTCTACATTAATGTTACATTTCTGGTAATAACCGCTTTGTTTTTCGTATATGTTTTTAATTTTTATTTTTGTTCCTCTATCTTTTATCATGATTTAATAATCTATATAATTTTGAACATGATCTAAATATAATATATTTTTCATAATATATGTTTTTAATGTTATCCATAATATTTAGTGATAAAAAACAAAATACGCCATTCATTGAGACGATTTGTCGTATGTACACATGAACATTACTTCCATTTTTTTCAGATTGAAAGAATGAAATGTAAATGATATTTTATCATCCTAGAATAATTTATATGTCATATATATTACATATTTATTTTAAACCAATCCTTATTACATTCCATATAAATTGTGAATGAATCACATCGCTTTACGAGGTGGTAGTCCTCCATACACTCAAGCGAAGTTATTATATTCCAAAAATTGGAAAGTATAAATTTATGTGTGATATAATAATTATAGATGCATAATAATATCATAAATATTTTATATAAATAATAAATCTATCATTATGTGAAACCTTGAGAGGTGAAAATGAAAAAATGAATGACATCGGTTTGCGATCCGATAGTCCTCCTTACACACGAACAATTATTTTGTAACCCATTTCATTAAAATGGAGACAGTTGTATGTAACACCATGAGAATTTGTGAATTTTTTATAATAATTCTATTATTTTCTATAATGTTTATTTCACATATTACAAGATACATATTTTTTCTATACAAAAGCACTGAGTTTGTCATGTGTTATATGCAACACCAAATTAACATTGCACTACATTAAACGCTTAGATCAGCTTGAAGTACATGAAATAATATGTTTTTATTGTATTAAACACAATTATTAGTTACTTTTATTGCTTTTTTTAAATGAAACTCCAGCTTAGCTTTCATTATAAACAACAACGAGTTTCTATGAAACATCATTTTATTATTATAATTATTTAAAAAAGAAAATTATAACCTAGCCATTAGAATTTCATGTATGAAAAAAATTAATTTAATTATTAAATCATGGGTTATACATAATTTTTTGACTAATTAATTATAAATTAATGTAATACATTTTTTTTAAAAAAATAAATTGTTTTTTCTGAAAAATTATTTAAATATGCACAAGTGTTTTCTATACCAATAAATAAAAACATTACATTTTTTGGGTTATATTTATGATATATATATATATATATATTATATACTCCATTTAATGTTTTACATTTATATTATGTGGTTTATATACATGATATAAGAAAAAAACAATTTTACGCATAAAAGACATATTTTTTGAAAAGGCAGTTTTGCAGCCTTTTAACGGAGAACCCATTTTAAATATACTTTTTGACACATTTATAATATTTATATAAAAATATAAAATTATACATTTAAATTAGGATATAAAAATTTACTTTCGATGAATTTTTGATATTTTTTTGATAAGTTTCATGTTTTGATGAATAATGAAATATACTAAATTTTAATTGAAAATATATTTTTCACCAAAATAATTTATAGTATTTAATTATATTATTTATTGGTTTTAATGTATTATTAGATGAATTTTATTTCAGTTAATCCAATTTAGTTCATTGGAATCAATATCACATTTAATTTGGATATAAGAACATGTCAATCTTTTGGACATTTTTACTTTAAGAACCCATTTTCTCGGTCCGTCAACAAGATTATTTTTTAATTTATTTATGAAAGTTATATATTTTTAATTATAAAATATGGATTCCATATTTTTAATTATAATTTCCAAATTTATAAAATAGTTCTCTTTTATTTTAGGATAATATGAATAATAACATTAGTAATTTTTATTATCATGGTTATGGGTAAAAATAATATTATAAATAATAGAATACTATTCTAAGACTTTCCAAAATTTTATTGGATGAATTTATTAGAATATTAACACGTAATAGTCTATTTTTAATGATTTAATGGACACTTTTCCATGAAAAGTATATAAATATCATTATACTCCAAGGGAGTTACAAAATGTAACACTCATACTTTTAATATGTATAATATTATTAAAATGGGGTTAAATATAAGACATTATGAAATATATATTTTATTTAGGAATATATATTTTATATATATCATATAAATTTATTTTAAATTTATATTGAAGAAATAATTATTATAAATAATTAAAAAAATGATGATGTAGTAATTACTCATGTAATGAAACATTCAATTAAATGATATTATAAATATTAAAATAAATATAATTTAACCTAATGAATGTTATAAATGAACTTTCTAATAGAATATGACATATTATGGGTTCATTAAATTAATTATTTCTTATAAATATTGCATTATTGATTTTATTAATGCCAATGTCATGAATAGTGTCAAAATTGACACATATGATATTTTATGAAAATAACATTTTACTAAATTATTTAAAAAAAATACAAATATTAAATATGTAAATGGGGATTATATATGGCCTAATATATCTTAAATTGGATATTTATATTCCAAATTATACTTTATATGTAAAAATTACATCCTTTTAATATTAAAAACTTTTTTACCAATGTTAAAAAATAAAATCGATTAAATAAAGGTTAATCAAAATGATAAGATTTAAAATAATTACAATAAATTTATAAAATATATTATTTGATGATATTAAAACATTATATTATATAATCTTGTAATAAATGGACTTTTTTTGGTATTTGGGTTGAGATTAAATTTATTATAAATTAATATTTTAGGAGTTTCCCAAACTGCCCCTCCCCTCTCATATAAAGGGGCGCCTCTCCTCTTTTCATCACACCTCTAAATCCATTTTTATTGGACAAAAACTCACCAAAAATACTCCCAAATTACATAACTTAATCCTATAATCATTAATTTGGGAATACATCTAACCAATTAAGTCCTTATGTGCAAATCAAAAGGAGATACCCAAAGAAGAGACAACGTTCATCAATAAGCGTTTTTGTTTTATTTATTCCATGAACCACATAAATTTTTTTATTTAATGTCTATATAATAACCAAATTATAATAAATATACTGATATTTTTCTAGGTTAATGGTTCTACCTAAAATTTTACATACTTCCATATAATGGTTAATGAACTTACCATTCTTGTGTACGACGAACAACCACCTCGTGAAACAATTATTTTTTATTTTTCCTTTACCACCCCTCATAGTGGGCATTATGATGGAAATTATATATATATATATTATATTTATCATTTCTCTATTATTCTTTAATTATTAAATAAAACATACCTTCGTACTTTCCATTTTGTGTAAATATGAAAACTTCGTTCCTGGATGTGTGGACTACCACCTCTTCAAAGCGATGTGATTCATTAACAGTTTATATGGAATGTATTGGGGATGAGTTTAGTAAGTGTATATTAAACATATGAAATAATAATTATACTATAACAATACACATAAACACACACACACACACATATATATATGTCATTTTATTTTTTTTCTTTCAATACGATGAGAAAACAAAAACGATGTTCATGCATATATACTACATACCGTCTCAATGAACGATGTACTATATTTCATATATCTATTATATATATAAATTTATTTTATTATTTTATGATATATAAATAATGTTTTATATTCTATAAATATTTAAATAATGATCTAAGTAAGAGGATCAATAACTAAAGTCAAAACAAGTATGATATTTAAAGCTGTTATTTCCCAAAACGTTGCTTTAACATGGAATTGTTAATAACTGGGTAATATAAAGCCACATGTGAATCATATATAGAATGATATACATCAAAATGGATCTATAATATATGTATAATAAATTTATATTTATTATACATGAATTTTTTATGAGTATGATGAGATTCAAGACATAAGGTAAGGTAATTTCATCTCACTTTTTTTATTTCCGTGAGATGCATTCCATATTCACCACTCACTTATTTTGTGGGGTTTATATACTGACCTATGAAATTTTATATAATTAACTTACTTCATTTATTAAAAATAAAATATTTATTTAAATTAATTTTTTATTTGGTTTACGATTCTAAAGTTACTCAAGTAATAAGGGATTTATGTATCAATTTTATTTCTATGGAACACATGTCTTATAAACTACTTATTTCTTGTACATGGTGTATTTTATGACCATTAATGTCTTTTATGAGTCTTATAAAGAATATTATGGTATTTTAATATACATTTATTTTCATATATTTCATAGGATATAAGATTCTACTGATTATAAATTGATGAGTATCTATTTCACAATCTCATCAATACTTGCCAACCAGCCTATACCAAAGTAGTATAATTTCCTGCTTGTCATCTGAAAGACCTAGGATCAAATCTGGGTGGGGGTGAATTTATGGGTTACTGTATTAGTACTATAGAAGATACTAAAGTAGGGACTATTTGTTCTTTATAATCTATAACTATTCATACAATTTGGGCCTTTGGGTCACCGATTTGGGCCTTCGGGCCTCGGGGCCTTCAAGCCACCAAAGGCCTTCGAGCCAAAGGAATTTCAGGTAACCAATGGCTTTATTTCCATAGGTAATTTGGGTCACCAAATAAATTTGGACCACCAGGCCTCCGAGACACCAACGGACCTGAATAATCCTGGACAAATCACATAGGAGGAGGCCCCTGATGATGATTCTGATCAAGTAGCATCCTTCATAGTAGAGCTAACTGGATTGGAAGGGAGAGAGGGTATAAAAATTTCCATCAATACTAGGGACCATGTATATTTACACAAGGAAATTATAGCCGATCATCCATGTAAGGTGGGGAGTTAGATGCTTTCAATGATGAATATGCTAGGGAGGGGCAGTTCTTATGTTATGATGTCTTTTTCCTTCAGGTCATGTATTGGGCATTGTGGATCGGGCCTTTGGGTTATGTAATGGGATTTGTTCCACTAGTCCTATGAGTAATTTAAGGGTTATCAATAAACCCATAAAAGAGGGATTATCTATAAATAATAAGAAATATAGAAGGCCTTTAGTCCAGGTTGACCAATCTCATCAATATATTGGAGAGTTTCATTTTAAGACTCTGTTGGGGAATATTTATCTTATATGTCCATGTTCTCTAAAAAATGTTTTAAAAAATGTTTTTACTACACTCCTAGGATGTTTAAAGACATTTTACCCATTTTTTACTTCTTAATACACTGTTTGAAAATAATATTTCTTTTAATTTTCCAAGCAATGTACTTTCTGATTTTTTTGAAAAAAGTATGAAAGGAATGTTTTTTTAATTTATATGGCATAAAAGGAATTTTCCTCCATCATGATGACATGATGTTTTTAAGTTTAGTTTACAATATTATAGGGTTATTTTCAAAGAAAATTTTTTCTTTTAATATTGTGTTTCATTTTAATAAAAGAAAACATTTAAAAAAATAATATTTTCCTCAAGAATTATTTCAAGCAGTCTTTTAAAAATATTTTTTCCATATAAGATGACATTATGTGATGTTACTTATGCATTATAGGAGATAAAAACAAAGTATACCATTATTAATCATTATCTTAATGGTTTATTTTGATTGTGGAATGGTATATATGAAACCTATTTCTTTTCCATGGGTTATGTTAGGACTGAATAATGTTTATGTAACCAACTTCATTCCATGTGTTCTGATATGATGAATGATTTATGTTCTTATGGAACCCAAATTTATGTATTTCATTATGTGGTAGGTGATTCCTATATATCCATATAATTCAATGAGTAATGATTTATATCTCATTAGATAAATATGGCTGGAAGTGGTAGTGAACACAGTTCAGTAAAGGACTTTGTCTACTAAGCTGGTCTTGGGAGTGAACCTTAACAACTAACATGGTCTGTGGAGTGAACAATGACTACCAAGATGGTATGGAAAGTGAAATAATACTACTAATATATTCTTGGAAGTGATTTATTGAATATAATGAAAGTTATTTTATAAATTCACGTGTATTCCACAATTCTATGTCTTATATTATACTCTCATAGAATATGTTGATTAATTATTTATGAACTTCTATTATTTATTACAAAACATTATATTAAGATATTTATATAAAGGATATGATTTTAAAATTTTCTATTTATGTACTTATTATTTATAATTATGTTATGATTTATCTCTCTCTTGTTTACCCTTATTGAGTATGTGAGTTCAAACTTTCTTATGTTTCTTTTCCCCAGGTTATGAAGAAAGGTATTAATTCTGATATGTCCAAAATCATTCTAGTTATGAAAAAATATGAGGTAGAAGAAGTAGATGTGTTATGAACCCATTTTTTATGTTTCCATGTTTTCAAAGGCACTAAACTAATATGGTATTTATATTTGTGTTTGTGTAATATATGAAATGTTTCATAAAAATCGCGTATTGTCAATGTATATTAATATTGATTCATTATAGTTGGCATCATAGAAAAGGTTTAGTCAAAATTTAGAAAATTGGATGAGAAAAATTTAGTGAGATCCCCAGGGATATTTCTAAGGATATATATAGGCATTTCTCTAAGGACAAGACTAAAGTTTCATAGATTTAAAATTAGGTGTCATCATTTAGGCGTCCTAGAATTAATTTTTCATGATCATTTGTTTTTAGAATATGAAAAGTGTGGCTCAAACTATGATTTCTAATAATATTCAACAATGTTAACAAGAATAAACAATTTTAACATTGAATGTTTCAGATGTATAATGTTTGGAAATTATTCAAATAAATTTTTTCAGTAGAAATTTCATGAAGATAACCAGGAAGGTGGTATAAGTATTCATTATACTACTGAGGATAAAGAGACTGTAACTAACATATGAAATGTATGGGATGTTATAATAGCATTTTTTACCTTAAACTTAAGAATAATGATTAGATTGAGGTCTAGATACCTTAATACATGATTCATATTTCATATTCTAGTAAATAATAAGATGATAAAGCCCATGTAATGGTTTAAGAATAAAGTTAGGTGATTTAAGTGTATACATTTTTGAATTAAAATATTATGTTATATGAATCACGAAATATATAAGTATTTTTTATATAAGTTTTACATTAAGGATTGAAAAGGATAGTTAAATGGTGCTGAAGACATAGAAATGTTGTTTAATGGATTATTGATATTCATTGGATACACAATATTAAGGTAAATATATCCCATAATATGTTTCTGATGTTGAGATAGTGATGTCTGGATAATTTTATATTGGAAATGAATAAGTAAACTGGAAAGAATTTATTTCCTTGGAATTGATTAAGGATTTATTGACAATGTGGATTATGCTATCATGGATATATTTTATGGAATTTTTGGACTTAAGGAATATATCCAACAATACTTGGAATAATAAAGAATTCATGTTTTCAATAATTATTTATAGTAATTACCATGTTTAAATAGAATACATGATTAATGTATTCACATGTTTGGTATTTGAAAAATAAGAGATACATTATGATATATGGGGTATCAATGTTAAGCTAATTTTGAGAAATTTAGTGATGTACTTTTTAATGTTTTTTACATTCATCTTTAGGAAGGGTTACAAGGTTAACAATTTATGAAATGGAATATGTTAAACATGGAATGTGGTTCTAGAGATTAAAATATTATCTCTCCATGTGAGGATATATGCATATTGGATAAATTGTGCCAACATTTTTGGTGTGATAAAGACATATGGAATGTCCTAATATCCTATTTATGGATCTCATGACTTGGTAACGCTTTATGAATGAAAATTTACCTTTATTTTTTATAATAAGAGAAGAAGAAAAAATTTATCAAGGAGAAACAAATGGTGAGATTTTACAAAAATAATATAAGTATATCTTCTCATGAAAAGTCTTCAACTTTAGGAAAAAGGGTCTTGGAATATTTTTTTCTTCTTCATATCATCATTTTTTATGATATCAATAACCTTTTTTAAACCTCTATGGGTTATGGACTTGTGATCGTCAACATTCTTCTGACCATGTCCTCTATCACTCTTCCTCAAAACTTGATAGTTAGATTTCTCTTTTATGTATATGTTTTCAATTTCCACCTATGTTCTCTTAGTGTAATACTAGTTATTAGCTATATTGGGTAACCATTAAATTTTTGACTTTCCCTTTTTAAAATTAATTTTTAGAATTCATTTTTGTGATGTGGGTTTATGTGAAAGAAACATTAAAGTATTACACCATTTATAACCCAGACTATATTTGAGTGAGAAATTCATTTTATGGGAGGAATAATTTAACTCCTAGAGATTTCTAATTTTTTTAAATTTATTTATTCCTTTCAATATTTTGTATTTCCCACAACACTGGATATTACTATTTTCTATATAAAAGTACTATGTTTTGGTTTCCTTATACACACCAACAAGTTAATGTTTCACAACAAAAAATACATATAATACATTCAATTACACAAAAAACTATGTTTGTTTTTACACATAATTTCTAGTTCCCTCAATTGATTTCATTGCACATAACACTGGCATAGATTGTGTTATATGCAACACTCTATTTCTAAGAAAAATAATTTTATTATTATACTTATTTAAAAAAATTATAACCTAGAAATTTTAATGGAAGGTATTAATATGATTAAATGAATTGGGAAATTATTTATTATAAATAATTCTTTTACCAATTAATTATAAATTAATTTAAAACTTTTTAAAAAAAAGTAAAAGCGAACGTTTTTTGAGAAATTATTTAAATAGGAAAAAGATTGTTTTATTACAATAAATAAAGAAATAAACCTTGATTAATTATACTAATTATATATATAATATTAAATTTAATTTTTAAATTTTATCTTATGTGTTTTGTATACACGATATAAGAACAAATACAATTTTATGCATAAAAGAAGTATTTTACTAAAATTTGAGTTTTGCTGGATTTTAATGGTGATCCAATTTTAAATATAATTTTTGAAACTTTTATAATCTTTATATGTAAAAATAAACTTCTTATTTTAAATCAATATATAAAAATTTACTTTTTTGAATTTTTGTTATTTTTCAAATATGGTTTTGTTTTGATGAATTGTGAAAATATACTAAATTATAATTGGAAAAACAGATTTTTCATCAAAATAATTTATTGTGTTTAATGATATTTTTTGTTAGTTTTAAAGTATAATTAGATATTTTTCTATCATTTAATCCAATTAAGTTCACTAGAATTAATTTCACATTTAATTTGGATATAAAAACTTGTCAATCTTTGGAACATTTTTACATGAAAAACCTGTTTTCTCGATCCGTCAATGGGATTATTTTTTAATTTATTTATGAAAATTATGTGTTTAAATAATGAAAAATTTATTCCAAATTTGGAATCATAATTTCCAAAATTATTAAATATTTACCTTTTATTTTTGGATAATATGAATAGTAACTTTAGTAATTTCTATTACCATAGTTAAGGGTAAATCAGGTAGTTAAAGGGAAAAATAATATTATAAATATTGTAAAACTACCCTTACACTTTCCCAAATGATATATTATGAGGCTAATTATATCCTTAACACATATGTGTCGAATTTTAATAATTTAATTGATAATTTTCTATGAAAATGACTTAAATATTATTAAACTCAAAGGGAGTGACTAAATGCCCAAATCTTACTTTTAATATGTATAATATTTTTAATACAGAGTTAAATATAAGATATGGTATGCTGTTAAAATTATAAATTAATATAAAATGTTTATATAAATCAAAGAAATTTATTTTAAAATTTTATTAAAGAAATAATTATTATAAATAATTACAAAATGATGATACAATAATTACTCAATTAATGAATCAATCAATTATATTATATTATAAATATTAAAATAAATATTATTTGACACAATTAAGGTGATACATGAATTATATATATGAATATTACATACTAGGGGTGTATTTAAATAATTTTTTAAGTAATATTACTCCATTGATTTTACTAAAGTCAATATTATGAATACTTTCAAAATTGACACATGATATTTTATGATACAAATATTTTATTAAATTATTTAAAAATCATAAAAACATTAAAAAAGGAAAAGTGTATGTGATATGGTAAAAAAATATCATAAATCGTCCATTTATGTCACATTTGATATTTTATATGTGAAAATTACATCCACAAAATATTAACAATTTTGTTACTAGAGTTAAAATTAAAATGGATTAACTAAGGCTTAATCAAAATGAAAATGCTTAAAATAATATCAGAACAATTATAAAATATAGTTTATTATCATATTTAAACCTATATCATATTATATTTCAATAAATTTCTTTTTAGTGGTATTTGGCATGATATTCAATTTATTATATATTAATATTTTGGGAGTTTCCAAAAGTGCCCCTCCCCTCTCATATAAAATGGTACCTCTTCTTCTCTGTTCTTCAGACCTATAAATAACTTCTACATGGAATATATCTACGCAAAAATCACCCCAAATATCTTATATTAACCCAATAATCTTTAATTTTGGATGAAATATATCCAATGAAGTCATTTTCTACAAAAAAAGGTACCCAAAGAAGAGGTAATGTTCATCAACAAACGTTTTTGTTTTATTTGTTCCTTGAACCCCCTAAATTATTGATACTTAATATTTATATAATAATATAAGTATCATATATATAATTATTTTTTTATATTATGTTTTTGACCTACACTTTCACATAATTCCACCTAATGGGTAACGAACTTACCATTCGTGTGTACAGAGGACTACCGCCTCAAGAAAGGATGATTATTTGTTTTCCTTTACTACCCCTAATGATGGAAATTGGGATGTAAATTATGTATATATATATATATATATGATATCTATTATGTCACTATTATTCTATAATTATAATACAAGACATACATTCACGTTTTCTTATTTTTTTGTAAATACGATACCTTCATTTGTGGACGTGTGGACTACCGCCTCCTCAAAGTGATGCAATTCATTCAAACGTTATATAAAATTTATTATGGTTGGATTTAGTAAAAATATTTGAAATAATTGACATAATAATTATAATTTAATAATATATATATATACACATATATTTCATTTACTTTATTCCTTTCAATACGATATGAAAACAAAAACAACGTTCATGCTTTCATAAGAACTACCTTATCCATGATCGATGTATTCCATTTCATATGTCTATATTTTATAGATATTTATATGAGAAATATATTATATATAAATAATTTTTTTTAAATAATTAAATAGCGATCTAGGTAATAGAATCAATAATAACAAGTCAAAACATGTACGATAAACAAAGTTGTTATTACCCGAAACAATGCTTTAATACAGAACTATTAATAACTGAGTAATATAAAGTCATAAGTGAATCATATATGGAATGATATGATTTAAAATTGTGCTTTAAAATATTTATAATAAATTTATATTTATTATACATGAGGTTTTTTTGAGTATGATGTGATTCAAGACATAAGGTAAGAGAATTTCATCCCACTTTTTATTTCTGCAAGATACATGCCATATTCCCCACTCTTTTTTTTTGTATGGGGTATATACTGATCTATGGAATTTTATGTCATCAATTTACTTTATTTAATGATATTAAAATCTTTAATTGATGTTATTATTTTATGGAGGTCAAAAATCTAAAGTTACTCAAGTCTTAAGGGATTTACATCTCACTTTTATTTTGGTGGGACACATGCCTTATAGACTACTTGTTTCTTCTAAGTGGTGTATTTTTTTTATCATTAATGTATTTTATTAGTACTAATCATAATATTATGGTATTTTCATATCCATATTATTTTATTTATTTACTGATATATACTATTCTATGGATTATAAAGTGATGAGTATCTATTTCACAATCTCATCATAATTTGGGATTGTTTCATTTTAAGTGTTCGGTGGGGAATATTTATCATCAATATACATGTTTTCTAAAAAATGTTTCAAAAATATTTTTATTATTATGATATATATTTTTAATTTCCTTTTACCCATTTTTTACTTTTTACTACATGGTTTGAAAGAAATATTTTTTCATTTTCCAGATGAGGTACTTTGTGACTTTTCCGGAAAAAGTAAGAATGAAATGTTTTTTTTATTTTTACGATGTAAAAGGAATTTTACACCATCATGATTCCTTAATTTATTGAAGTTTCCATTATAATATTGTAGGTTTATTTTCAAATAAAATTTCACATTTAAAAATTGCGTGTCATTCTAAGAAAAGAAAACTTTTTTGAAGTAGAAATGATATTTCCTCAAGAATTATTTCAATTAATATTTTAAAAATTATTTTTCCTACTAAGATAGAATAATGTGATTTTACTTATGAATTAATGGTGATATGAACCAAGGATTCAATTATTAATCATTATATTAATGGGTTTTGTTTATGGTGTAATGATATTAATGAAACCTATTTCTTTTCCATGGGTTATGTTATGATTGAATGATGCTTATTAAACCCATTGCGCTCCATGGGTTCTGATACGATGAATTATTGATGTTATTATGTCACAAATATGTATGATGTTTTATTATGTGATGGGTGGGAGATATATATCCCTAAAATTAATTGGGTAAAAATTTATATCTTATGAGATAGACATGGCTAAAATTGGGAGTGAACCGAGTTCAGTAAAGGACTTTGTCTGCTAAGATGGTATTGGGAGTGAACCTTTACTACTAAGATGTTCATAAGAGTGCACCATGACTACAATGATGGTGTGGGTGGTGAAATCATACTACTAAGAAAGCCTTATAATTTATTACTTTACTACTATGGAAATCATTTTATATGTTTATGTTTATGGCATAATTCCATGTCTTATTTTATGCTCTCATAGAATATGTTCTTTGATTCTTTATGAACTGAGATGATTTATTCCATGAAATGATATTAAAATATTTTATAGAAAGGATATTATTTTCAAATGTCTCTTAATGTACATATTTTTTTATTAATATGTTATGATGGATCTCTCCCTTATTTATCCTTACTCAGAGTCCGAGCTCACCCTTTCTTAAGTTTCTTTTCCCCATGATATGAAGAAAGGTATTATGTATGATATGTCCAAAATGGTTCTAGTTATGAAGAAATTTGTGGGATAAGAACTATGTGTGTTATGAAACCATTTTTTGGTTTCCATGTTTCAAATGGGGCTAAAATAATACAATCTTTGAGCGTGTGTTTGTGTAATGTATGAAATGATAAAAAAATGACATAATGTTAATGTACATTAAGATCGAGTTGTTATATTATAGGTGATCCCTTAAAATAATTTTTTTATTTATATGGAAGAAAATATGGTTATAATATTATCATTGTATAATAATAATCCAATGATGTGAAGGAATGAATAAAACAAAAACACCCAATGACGAACATTACCTCTTCTTTGAGTATCCTCCTATGATTTACACAAAAATCCTTCTTAGGTTGTAATTATGTACAAAAAAAGCCTTGTAGGATGAGAGGAGTGATTCTTGGAAGTGTTTTTTTATAGGGATTGGGTTAATAAAAATGGGTTGAAGTTGTAAAGATGATAAGATATGGTGTGGCCTTTTACAAGCATGGTGAGTGGCACTCTTGCAATTTTTATGAAATAAAGAATTCCACCCATGTTTTATTCATGTCCCAAGGAACCGATAATGGGTTATTAACGATCCTAGAATATATAAAGTATAGATATGGATATAATATGGGAATTGAAAAAGTGTTATGTTATTTTTAAGCCATATCATTTTAACTCCAGATAAAACCAATTTTACCTTAACAATGGAAAATAGGTTTTACATTATTTACTATTTATTTGGTTCAAAATTAATTTTAAATTATTATAAAATAAAAATTATTTTAATTAAAAATATGAAATCATTGTTTATAAATTAAATTAACAGAAGTGAAAAAATTTAATCTAAAATTAATCCCATAGGCGCAATGATAAAACACATTTTTAAAGAGATAATGATCAAAAGTTTAGAAAGTTTTTATATACAAAGACATCATGAAATTGATTAAAATGACCGAAATTAGATTAATTTATGTATAACTGGACTAATTTTACCATAATAACAATCTGAAATATAATTTAACCATATAAATAAATTAAAAGAAAAAAAATTTCAATTAAAATTTAGTATTTTACACTATTCAACTAAAAATGAAACATTTCAGAAAAATCCCAAAAATTACCACTATGATAAATTTGAAATGATGATTTAAAAACATAATTTTATTTTATAAAACGAATTTTATAAAAATTTCAAAAACTAATTTTATTATTTTTCTAAAAATTAAATAATTTTTTTTGATAAAATAATATTTTCGAAATATGTATACTTTACCAAAAATTATATACATTTGAATCAATTTGTTTCCTTTTTGTAAAACCATTATAATTAATATTTTAAAATTAATTATTACAATTCAGATTACTATTTTAAATGACTAGGTTATAATGGTCATGTTTAAATAACCATATTAATAATCTATCATGGTTTTGTAAAAAATCAGTGTCATGTATAATGCAAGATAACCCAGTATTTCATTTAGTGAAATATTATTTTGTTGAGGTGTGCAATTAAAGATATGAAATAAATTTAATTTATTTGAAAAAACATAATTCTAACGGTGTTACATTCTAACACCCTTAAAATGAACTTATCTCTAAACATTTATCACTTCAATACAAACAAGTGATAACACTTCTGCCTCATCATATCATCAAGTTCCTACACAACTTCCTAAAACTATTGGTTTCACCACAAAAGTTTTACTAGATGGGTGTTCTTTGTTTCATATTACATTCTCTATATGATCCATATTCTCTACTAATTGTTCCTCACAAGAATTATGCTTCTCCATTGGTATGAACTTTGATTTTAGTACATATGAGGTTGTAGGTATGTACTTCCTCATAGGAGATATATAAAAAACATTTTTTTTCTTCAGTGAGGTTTGGTGGAAGAAAAAAATGATAAGATACTGTCCCGATATGATCAATAATTTCAAAGGGACCAATATACATTGGGATTAATTTCCATTTCTTCCCAAATCTCATAGCCTTCATCCAGAGAGAAATTCTTAGAAACACCTTATCACCAAATTCAAATTCCAAATCATGCAAGAGATTATTAATACTAATTTTCTACTGAATCTGGGCTACATTGATGTGTTTTTGAATTAATCTAACATTATCTACCATTTATTCATCTATCTTAGGCCCCAATAGATTTCTTTCTGCAACTTCATTGTAGCATATTGGTGCTTTACATTTATTTCCATAGAGCGATTCATAAGAAAAAATATTATTGACTGAGTGAAAGATATAGTTTTATTAAAACTCAACTGGTGGAAGGTGCTTATCCCAACAACATTTGAAATCAAAATAACAATATCTAAATATATATTCTAGGGTTTTAATTGTTCTCTCTGATTGAATATCTATTTGAGGATGATATGTAGTGATGAAAATCAACTCTATATCTAGAGATTGCTAAAGACTTCTCTAGAACAGTGAGGTAAAACTTGGATCCTGACTAGAAACAATAGAATGTGGTAATACAATCAACCTTACCACTTAGTTAATGTATATCCTAGTAATATGTTCTAGAAATAATTATTACCTAATAGAGATGAAGTGTGATAACTTATTTAGTCAATCTACTATAACCAAAATATAATTATTCTTTTTAGACATTTCGGGGAGTCTAATAAAAAATCCATGGTGATGATTTCACTTTTCTATTATAGTATTTTAATGGATATAACATCCCCTTAGACTCTTATCTTACAGTCATAACATGATTAAATAGCAATAACTATGATACAAACTCTATGATATCTCTCTTTATTCCATCCCACCAGAAACACACTTTCAAATCTCTATACATCTTCATACTTTCCAGATGATTAGAGAATGAATAACTATGAGCTTCCTCTAATAAATCGTTCTTAAAATATGGTATATAAAAAATGAATACATGGTTCTTTAACATTATTAATCCATTACTATCATGGTTAAAATCAGGAACATTTATAACCTTCTTTTGTAACTCTATTTCTTCCTCCTGTACCTCTTTAGTGTTTACTTTGATTGATGGTTGAACACTCGACTATGAAAGATAATATTTTACACTTCCTTGAGGATTTATAGATCTATCCATTGAAAATCGATAAATACTAGATCTTTTATGATCCTCATCATGAATAAGATAACATGATCCTTTCGACTCAAGTCATCGACCACCTTGTTTGCATTCCCAAGGAGTTAATTTATTAAGTAGTCATAATCATTAATTAGATCTAACCATATTATTTGGCACATATTCAACTCCTTATATATTAATATATGATTTAAAATTTTATTATCAGTATATATATCACACTTATCTCTATTATGATAATTTCTTTATATCTTCAATGAAAAATTACCACAATGAACTCTAAATCTTGAGTTGGGTGAATTTTATCACGGATATTCAATTTTCATGATACACAAGCTAAAAAAAATTCATTATTAATAATTAAACATCAAAATACATTTTTGGATACATCAATATAGATTGAAAACCCTTCTCCACTATAGGATAATGTAAGAACATTTGTGATGACTAATATTCTCTTTATTTCCTTGATGTTTTACTCACATTCATATATTTAGAGAAACTTGGATCCCTTCTAAGTTAACCTGGTCAGAGGATTAGATACTCTTGATAAATCACCAAAAATTATTGATAATATCCAACTAATCCAATAAAACTATGGATCTTACTCAATGTGGTTGGTCTGGGCCGACATTCAATAGACTCCATCTTTGATGGATCTACAGTTATACCCTCTCTTGAGATTATATGACCAAAAAATGAAACCTTTTTCAGCCAATATTCAATAATTGTAAAGTTTTCATATAATTTCTCATTCCTTAGTGTCATTTGTAAACTTATCAAGTGGTATTCATGGTCTTACATTCTCTTTGAATATATAGGAATATCATATATGAAGACCACCACAAGCTGGTCATGGTAATCTCTAAAGACTTAATTCTTTAAATCCATGAAGAGGGAAGGGAAATTAGTAAGATAAAATGACATCACTATATATTCATAGTATCCATACCTTGTACAAAATTACATATTGGGGATATCCTCATTCTTAACTACCACTAACATGGATGAGCTTCCTTCCAACCCAAAACCTGACCCAAACCATGAAAAGGCCCAGGAGGTGTTCTTGATCCTCTCAGGCGAGCAATTAGATTCATAAACCAAAATATCATATTGGGAATGATTTATCCTAAGATAAAAAGATATAAAAAACCATATTGAGAACACATGAAATCTAGTAGGATCCATAATCATTGAATATAATAAAAACATAAACATGATCCAAATATAATTACAACAGAATGAAATGGAAAGCTACGAAAAAATTGAAACCAACCAAAATGTACATGATACCCACATGACCTATCGATCCCCACTATCCATAAGACTTCCCACTTAAAATGTTAACCTAAACATAAACTTTTCCTACAAAATCAATTGCGTCTTCCGACGATGAGTGGCACAAATAGGGCGTGTGAATAAAATAGCTCAGTAGGTAAGTACTAAAAAAATCCATACATGTACTTTCCCTAAATAGTCAATAAATTATAAATTGAAATAAATTTATGAAAATAGGGTTCTTAAATTTAAATAACAAAATTTATTTTTTCCAAAAAAAATCCCCTTTCAAAATAAACCACAACCTTGTTTTTAAAAATGGATTTCCATTTAAACACTTGGGTTTAAAAACCAAATTCCAATAAAGAATCCAAACCAAGTGATCAAGATCTATGAACAGAATAAGGTAAATAGTACAAGTATAGATGATTAAATGTATAAAAATAATGTAACTGAATTGATATAGAAATAAAACATGAACCTATAGATAGTATTCATGGGAATTTTTTAAACACTCCAAGAAGTAATCCTTACTAGTACCTGGTTTGGAACCAACTTTCAGAGTATGGTGTAAATCCATAGTCAATAACCAACCTGGTTGCTCTAAAATAGACTCACCAATGAAAAATACCACCTCGAATGTTCTCTATCCAAGGGGTACTAGTCTGTCTAATCAAGAAAAGGAAGCAACCGTCCCTTGACCCTATAGATGACATCCAAGAAACCAATTATAATTGTATAAGGGATAGAGAGGAGGTCGTTACACAACTAACATTAACCAAAACCCATATATTCCACTGTCAATGCCTTGAACAAACCCTGATGTCTACTATATGAATTCCCTCTCATCAGAAGTATGACCACATGGGTTCCCATCACACATAGAACCACTAATGTTCCAAACGGACCAACATGTCACATTATTTTTGAAAATAATTTCCAAAAAATTACCACGAACCAAATGGGACTTTAAATTTAAAATATCAATTCCATTTTTTAAACCATTTCCAAACCCAATATGAAAATACAATTTATTTTTTGAGAGGTTACAAATTTTCATTTGGATCCATTTAATTACCAAATCACACTTCTCGGTGCCAAATAGGCTGAACTATAAAAAACACATTTGGAAATCACACTTGAGATAATTTAAAATCTAAAGATACATTTAAGAACCATTAGTGTTTTAGAATAACCATTTCAAAAGATAAGGGATAATTAAGAGAAGAAGGAAGAAGGAAAGGTGTTTTGAGAAAATAGGTTTAAGGTAAACATCATTATAGAATGTTGTTATCATTTGTGTTCCTATCCATATATAAACCCAATTCAATTACGGATATTACTATATCTAATAGAACACTTATTTAAAGAATAAAAAGCATTTATAGGTTTAATTAATGAATCATAAGTATCATAAAAACCTCACATAAGAATCCACACCTATGTACCAAACCATAAAAGGCACAAAAATTCATTCAAAATCCCCAATTCACATGAAAAAAAGTAACGAAAACATAAAAAAAAACACAATTCAAAACACCCAATATCATTTTAATGACTAATTAATATTTCATAAAACACTTTAAATATATATATATAGGTATAACCATGGAAATCATTTGAAAAACCCATTTTTACAAAATTTTCAACAAAGAAAGACCATAATAAATTAATCTAACACATAGAAAGCATGAATAAAACATTTAGAAAATAATTATCAATTATCATGCAACAAATTGAATTATTTATAAAGAAAATAAATAAAATCACCTACCTCAACGACGAGAGAATGCAATGAAACTTTATAAGAGGCATGAACCAAGACCATCAGACAAAACACACAATCTAAAATTAATTAAATCATCCCAAATTATCTAAAACTCACCCTGTATATTATCCCAAATGGAACCCAACCAAGAGATAATGATAAAAAATAAGAATAAGGAATATGAGAAAGAAGAAAAATTACTCAAGGAGGAATCCACCAACATATTTATGGGGAAACACCCAAGATTTAAGGAGTATGAGAGGAGTAATCCAATCATAGATCTGAAGGAGATGAATAAATAAGAAGTTGAATATAAGGGTGGATTTTGGGTTAAAAAAGAGGAGAAAAAAACGAATTTAAACTTTTTAAGAATATGGGTAGGTCGTACAGTTTTACCATGTAATGTCCTACCCCTTTTCATTGTCTTAATTGGGTGGAAATATGTTACATGGACTTAAGAAAAACCCCCAAGATACCAAAGGCTGGTAATAAATGTTGTAGGGATTAAATACATGTGGGGGACAATTTTTCCTTTAAGAATAAAACAATTACCCAAAAAATCCATAACCAAACTAACAACTATACAAGGAATGATAAAAATGAAATAAAACTAAACATTCCATTTATCAAAATCCAGATAAATTCCTATACCACAACAAAAGACTACAATATCAACGTAAATAATGGAGTAAAAACTATTAAGACTCTAATACAACCAAATGACTCCAAAGATCTATAATCACTATGCTCTAACTTCACCAAACATCCTATGTGTCACGAGGTAGTGCTAAATATGTGTGATACTTTACCTTTATCTATGTCTCGGTAAATGACATTTGAAAAACCACCAAAGTGACAATGCAGAGTTGAGTACAAAAACATAGTATATTTCCCCAATAAATTCCATACCCACACCAATTGCATAAAAAATTAAACAAAATTTACATAAAATAATTCATATAGAACAATTTGTAAAATAGTTTATCACAAAATATAAATAGCTACCAAAGAAACCAGTTTTCCAACAAAATCCATTTTCAAAGAAAGTAACCAAAATATTCTTCAAAACAATTTCACAAGTTCCATTTGGAATAACCATTCCATTGCATATATCCAACCACGAATGCATCATTATAAAAATTACATTCTCATGAGTGGTTTCTAATTGATCTACCAAGTGTTCACAAGGTAATTAAATCCCATGTCCCATTAAACCTTTGGCACTGAGCGCAAGGTCACATTTCAACAAAGCCTCATAAATTCAATATGAAAACACACACCAATAATTCTCAAAAACCATGACAATATAATCATGCAAAAAATATTTCAATAAAACAAATTTTTTTATTGAATCCTTTTTCAAAATAGACATTTCAAAAATATATTAAATAAAAATTTTAAAATAAAAATTTTAAAATCAAGAAACAAAAGCACTCTATACAACAAACTACAACGATTCTAGAATTCCCAAAAAAAAAATAAATCATCACTAAAGAGGATTTATATCATGATTTGAACCAAAATTTCACAATAAAAATCATGAAATTAATCCAATTTAAAACTAATCTAATCATTTCTAGAAATAGGAGTCGAGAGTGATGTGTCCTACCTTAATAGTCTTGGATAAAATGATAAACCACACAAAAAACGTAACAAAACTAGGTTAAATCTTCCAAATCCCACCTTAGATATTCTCCACTATCATCAAAATGGACAAAATAATCATATTTGGAATCCAAAATCTTATATATTCCCATAATATGTGTAGATATAAGAAATTTATAGAGAGGGAGAAGTAGATCTAAGAAAAAATCCAAGAACGACCAATAACGATCACTTACTGTGAGGAATTAACTTCTAATCACCAAGGGAAACCTTAATATACCATTTGGATCGATGGGAGAACATTTCTAAAACTTTAAGAGAGAAAAATACCAAGTTAGGGATGTTTTGGGGGAAATATATGCATTAAAACATCAAACCGGCCTAGATACACTTTTTAGGATCCAGATTCTTTACTGCTCACAGTTTAGTTTCACGGTTAGAAAAATCATGTGCTAACCATGCACTAGCCACTTACTTTGGGATATACCTTGAAATATAATCTTAAACAATCACAAAATCATGCACTAATCCTTTCGAAGTGACTACCTAAAAAAGAACAAATCCATTTTTTCAAATTGCACAGTTTCTCCTTGGTGGATGCACGGTTTGGAAAAACCATGTGCCACCTGTGCACCTTCCCATTTTCCCCTGACTCACCGTACATGGTTTCTTGGAGATATTGAATAGTTTTCGCAATTTTTTCCCCAATAATGAACCTATATAAATCCCCCAAATCACTCTCAAAGTTCTCCAAAGTCTCCCAATATTCACACATATACATTATTTGCATCAAAAGAATGATTAATGGGTTACTTACTAGAAACCGAGGGTTTTGTAGGCTTGATGGTTTTCCAAACCGTGTGAAACCTTATAAATAGAATGGGAATTCACATGGTCTAGCCACATGGTTTGGGAAAACATGTTCCAACTATGAAAATTTTCTATTTAAAAATTACAGAGGCTCCCTCACGCTTTCCACATGGTTTCTCCAAATCATACACAAGCCACAAACCTAATATTAGACACCACCCATGAGATGAAACATTTATTCTTTGTGACATAATATTTTATCCAAAACATGGAAAGTACATGAATGGAAAATTGTGATAGAACAAATTGAACTAAAAACCCCCTTCTTAAACCAGCAACATGATTTCCTCTTAAACTGTGAACAGAACTAAAACACACTCAAAACCTTCAAAACTCAAAAACTCTCAAAAGAAACATGACACAAACCTCAACCAAAATAACCAACACAAAGAAAATAAAAAAAAAAGATTAAACGTGTCAAAGTTGTGACATTTTTTACCAAAACAAGTCACCAGTTAAAAAAGGAACAAAACTAGAACCTGAAACCAAATAAGGCCATAACAACACTGATGTGGCCTTTCAACTCTACAAGCCTCACCCGATCGAATAAAAAAGGAACTAAAATAGAAAAAAACATGGGGGGGGGGGTTGGGGACTCCCCACCATCAAGAACCAACTATCATAAACCAAATCTACCTCTCCACACAAAGGGGTCCTAATGAATGAAACCCAGACCAAGCATCCAACCAAACAAAAATTCATTATTTCCACAAGACGTGAGAATCTCCAAGTAGAAAATCTCAAAACCAGAATCATTCCAAGTGATGTGTAATTTTTTAATGATTCAAATCCATAATGCACAAAAATAATAATTACTAGGAAAAGAGGATTCCAATATCTTCAAAAAAGAAGGATTCTAAAAAAAAAGAACCATAATAGGGAAAACATAAATGATTACCACTATGATGTCAGATAGATAATCTATTTCAAGGTTCCCCACACTTGGAAATGTCTAACTATATGAAAATATTCACTCCAAGGCCTATGGATGGAGATGTGTTGTCTTTAAGCTTATGATAACCTTAATTAAAAGGTTGATAGCCCTAGACTGAGACTTACTCTTCTGTGAATGCTGTTTGTAGAACTTATCTTAGAGACACAAACAACCACATCACCAAGAAGCCTTAGGTGGACCTCAAAAAGACAGATTCAAAATCTCAAATCGACCATACTGGAAGCACACAAGGAGGAAAACCGATGAATAATATTTCTGTAATAAAAACGATGAATCCTAAGAAATAGGTTCTTCTAGTATAGACTTATCACTATATGGGGAACCTTCACAAAAACAAAGAGAAACCAGAATACGAACTACTACATATTTTACTATGGGAACCTGCTCAGCTAGAAACTCCTCATTCAACATCTTACCAAATAGATTTTCCTCGTATGACATAACTTTATCCGTAATATATAAATAAATACCCTATATGAAGATATGGTATTTAAAATGATCCTATGATGTTATATATAGAGAAAATGAAACATGTTCCTTGAGGCGATCAAAATACTTATTCACCATCCACTGACCTTCCTAAATAACCAAGAGCTCCACTACCTTCTTTACCTTTACCTTCTCAGGTATAAACCAATGAATAAAAGTTATCTTAATGACTTCCTAATACATCCCACTCAGAATTATGGTATGGTGATAACTTTCTAAAAATCTAAACATGGACCCTCAAGAGAACCCATAGAAGCAATCACCCTCATAGTTTTGAGAGTTCCCAAGGACCTAAAAACACCTTCAACCTTCTCAATACACAATATATCCCCTAACAGACCTTAATAAACATGGATGACTGACATTGACCAATAATAAATAAAATCATTCACTTTATTGGGAGTCTAGGTTGGGCCAACAACTGGAGGAGGTTTACTAGAAATATTTTGGACCTTTCTGGGTGGCATAATATAAATAAAATAAGATAAAAATCCAAATCAATATCAAATCGGAACACAACCAAAAAAGGAACATTTCACACTAATACATTAACTTTTAAATAAAAAAACCAAGAAAAATCAAATTACTTTTTAAAAAAGAACTATTTCCATTCAATATTTCAAAACCACTATTCGATATGGCTGCTTTCCAATTACCCAACCCACTTTTAAAATCAAATTTAAACAAAAAATCCATCATTTAAAATAAAACAATTCTACAAAATCAATTTGGTTATGAAAACCCTTTTCATAAAAAAATTATTCATTCTGAAATATACTTACACTGACTAAACCAAGATAAATCATAACTCACACCAAACTTCCATAAATAAGGAACTAGTCACCTTTCATGTCCTAACCACGTGGTTTAGTAAATGATTCCCTGGGAAAGAACCAACAATTGTATGAATCTCGAACCACATAATCTTTCTCCACATGGGTTGAAACTTTGATATACACAATTTGTGTATTCTTTTTCATATATTTTATTTAGCATAAAAACTTGTTTTTAGAAAATATTTTTTAGTTTTATTGGTAAAATGCACTATTTTGGTTATTATGATAATTTGAAGGATGTTTCTAGCCAAAAGCACAAATAGGGGCCGCTCAAAAGAAAAATTCAGATATAGCATGCACACTTCTTACACAATGTGTACATTTTGACCCAGACACATATTTACCAGAGCAGATACACACCCATGTTGCCGGCCAAATCATACACACCATGTACATTCCTTACACATGCAGTGTATCCCTTCTAGAAGCGGTTGGTGGACGATGAATGTTCTTACATGGCATGTGGGGCAGTGCTAAACACTGTGTACCTCCTCCTACCAGCCAACACCATGTTCAAAGTCAAAGACGATGTGTTAGCTCACTAAATGGTTGAGAAAAGAAGGCCAAAACACATTTACCAGGGTATATGCCGTGTACTTTAAGGTACACACCATGTACTATTAAAAACTATAAATAGATAGTAGACCCTCCAAGATTGGTATGGATTCAAATTCATTCATTCTAATATATTCCATGGGGAATCACTTCATAGATAGACAAGAAGGAAAGAAGAGAGAGAAAGAAGAGGAAAGAAGAGAGAAGAGAAGGTGCTTCCATGCCACTTTCCGAACAACCATCACTCAAAAGTTTTCAAGAGGATGGATATAGGTATTGCGAGTTGTTTAGTTATTAGATACTCTATGAGTAGCTAAATTCCCTATGTGTTGGGGCTGAAGACAATTATGTGTTTTAATTTGTCAATTGTGATATTTTAACCATGTTATTTATTTTTTATTCTCACAATTCCTTGTTAACTCTTTCTAAATATCACTAGAAACCTCATATCGGACCAAGAACATGATTTCTAGAGATCTTTAAGGAATTATTATTTAAAACATCCATGACCATTGGGAGTTTTAATAATCTCAAAAAGGCTACAATAAATAAAATTAAGAGAAATCAATTTCCAGACCATGGAATTGGGTTCTATTGATTTGAATAGAACTCAATAGACTAAGGGGGTTCTGTTACATTCTTACCCAGATATTTGAATTATCATGAAAAACACAACTTCATGAAAATATTTATTTAATAAAAACATTAAAAATCCATACCCTGATGCATTTCTCTCCAAATTTTCATCTAAAAAATCTATGTGTTTTTCTTTATCTTTTAAGTAATTTGTAAAGAAATTGAAATCAAATCACCTTTTTATAAAAAAAATTTAAAATAAACTCTAAATTTCAGTAAATTTCACTAAATCAATTAAAAACTAGACAAAAAAACAAAAAAACTCCCTTTCCCTGTGGATCGACCCCTTACTGGTATTATACATGTTAGGGTAATACAATTTGGATTGTTGAAAATAACACTTCGGCAGGAAAGATACAAAATTTTGGCGTTATTGTTGTGGAAGACGGGCATTAATATTATTTTTGTTTTTGATCAAGTTTTTATCAATTTTAGTGAAAATAAAAATCAAAAATTCAAAAAATTCTAATCTTACTCTCATTTCTATTTTTATTAATTTTTTCTTCCTCTTTTACACTTTGTGTGTTCAGTGTTGTGTTGGTTCATAGGTGTAAGAGTATCCAGATCACCCGTTCCAAGAGCGCGGAGTCATCAGATCTTTTTCCAATTGATTCATTGATCGAACAAAGACTCTTAAGGAGACGAAATTCACTTATGGATGAGAAAAACTAGAATCCCTCCATAGTGAATATTGAAGAGGGAGACCTTGTTTCTCTCCAAGGAGTTGGGAAACCAATTCTGCCTAATGACAACCGGAACCAAATGCTCACTGCTGCGGAGGACCCAAACCAACTAGCCAATGTCGTGGAATTCATGCCAAGGAACTGGCATTGGTAACCAAATCCTTTTGTTTCAGGATATGGCTCGCAAAAAACTCAACAATATTAGTCACTGGGGCTGTTTCCATACCAACATCCAGGTCAAGGGTCTTATTTTTCTCCTAAGCAAATATTTGTGCCCTTTCCCCCTCAAGAAAAACTGCCCCCACAGAGAACACATACGGAGTATGGACTCCCCTCCATCCAAGGAGCGGATATAGGAATCATCCAACCACCAGTACTAACCCAACACTTAGAAACCAAACTGGTCATTATGCAGTTGATCCAGAACATGATGCAATTCAGTGGTTTTCCAAGTGAGGACCCGAATGCCCATCTCTCCAACTTCCTCGAGATCCGTGACACCTTCCATTGCCACGTAGTGTTAGAATATTCCATCAGCCTTTTCCTCTTCCCCTTCTCATTAAGGGATATAAAGAAAGGATAGATCAAGGGACTACCTCAATGGTCCATCCTCACGTGGGAGGTGTTATCCTAGGCATTCTTTTCCAAATACTTTCCACCATCGAAGACAGTTACACTGCAGAACGATATCCACAACTTCCTGCAGCATGACTCAGAATCCTTATACTAGTCCTAGGAGTACTTCAAGGAGATACTATGTAAATTTACTCCCCACAAACTTCTGCTCTAGATTCAAGTACAAAACTTCTACGATAGCTTGACCACGAACACTAAATCCACGTTGGATGCCACTGTTGGAGGAATGGTAATGCCGAAATCATCGGAAGAACTCTTTGACCTCATGGAGGACATTTTGGTCAATATCTTATAGTGTCACTCAGAGTGTGGAACTCAAAAGCAGGTATGAACAATATTGATGCCGCCACAATTCTTACTACCCAATTGGATGTAGTTTTCAAGAAAATTGATGCGTTGTACCTGTAGAATGCATCCCAAGTTCAAGTAGGAAACCTTCCTGCATGAAGAAAATGTGGTGACAACCACATTATTAGTGAATTCCCAAGGTCAACTACCAAACCAAAAACAAGTGAAGTGAGCTACATTTATCAGAAAAAAGGTACGAATATGTACCCTCAGTACTAGAACCCCGCATGGAGAGAACATGAAAACATGAGTTAATAGCAGTAATAAAAAATTATCCTCCCTAGAGGCCACCTGGTTATGGTCAACAACTGCACCAGAACCCATATACAAGACAAGAACAATAGGTGACATACTAGTAGAAAGGGTACCAAAAACCTCGACCACAACCACCAAGGCAACCACCACCTCCACCAGATACATAACAAACTCAGTAGGAACCCCCATAAAAACTTGAAGAAATGATGAATTTTTATTTACCACTATGGAAACACAATTTCAAAATCAGGAACCTTTCATTAAAAGCCTAAAAAATAAAACTGGGAAACTAGAAACCTAGCTCTCATTAAGGAAACCAAGTAAACTATCGGGTGACACTGAGAAGAACCCATGAGAGGAGGCCCATGTAGTCACTTTAAAAAGTGGGAAGGAGTTACCTTAGACACCGACTGTAGATTAAGTTAAGGCTACTAATCTATCTCAACCTTCACACTCTGTAGTTAAAGAAACCACAATGAAGGATCCCTCCTCATCAAAAGAACCATCCAAAGAGAATTAGGCCTCACATGGTAAGGAAAAAGAGGTTGTCATGCCTTTTGATCTCACCTTACAATTTCCATGAAGGATGAAGAAAAGGAAGATGGATCACCAGTTTGGTAAATTCATGGAGGTATTCTGCAAGCATCACATCAACATCCCTTTCGAAAAATATTTAACTCAGATGCCAAAGTATAACACTTTAGTGAAGGAGTTTCTCTCGAACAAAAGAAATATAGAGGATATGGGAATCATTTTAGTGAATAAGGAATGACCGAAAGTGGTGCAATGCTCACTTCCTCCAAAACTCTAAAATCCAGGTAGTTTCACAATCCCATTTACTATTAGATCATTTGAGTTTGGAAAATATCTCTGTGACTTAGGAGCCAACATTATCTTTATTCCCTTAGGAGTCTTCAAGAATTTGGGGCTCAATGATCTCAAACCCACTCTAGTGGCCCTCCAGCTAGTAGTTCATTCCATAAAATATCCCAAGTGGCTGCTAGAGGATGTGATGGAAAAGGTAGGAAGGTTAATTCTCCCTGCTTAATTAATCAATTTTAACATGGAGGATGACCCGAAGGCACCTTTTATTCTAGGAATCCCTTTCTTGGCCACTGGTAAGGCATTGATCAATGTCCACAAAAATGAACTGATCTTTAGATTAGGTGATAAAAGAGTCTCCTACAACATCCTCAAGGCTATCATGTATGCATCACTACTGAAACATGAGTACTGTTATGTGGTAACAGCAAAGGAAGAGCACTTCATCTACAAGGAAGATGGTCTAGTAAGTTCTTATTATCATTGATGACCCACTATTCACACACATCGAAGATGAACATGAGGAGTTTAATTTTCTTGAAGGCTAGGGTAGTCATTACTGGTAATGAAAAGTTGTTCCAGACATTTTGCAGTGAGCAGAGTTGCAAAAAATTGTGCCCTTAATCCCAAAGGAACCTCAAATTGTGTAAAAACCACTCCCTTAATATCTAAAATATGGATATTTGGGTGATCAAAAAACACTGCCAGTTATACATAATACTGATCTATCTCAAGAGCATGAAGACGCACTTTTGTAGTTTCTGAAGTGAAGAAAAAAAATCCATTGGATAAATAGTCACATATATCACAGGAATCAGTACTACCATTTTCACCCATAAGGTGCTATGGGAAGAAGGATACAATCCCTCTTGGAAACCACAATGATAGCTGAACCCTCCCATAAAGGAAGTCCTTAATAAAGAGGTAATTAAATTGTTAGATATAGTGATCATATACCCCATTTCAGACAGCCCATGGGTGAGTCCTCTATAAGTGGTACCCAAAAGGGAGAGGATCATTGTCATCTCCAATGATAAAAATGAACAAATCCCTTCACGAGTAGTCATAGGTTGGAGAGTCTGTTAGAATATCGGATGCTAAACTATGAATCATAGAAAGAACACTTCCTGCCGCCCTTCATGGATCAGATGCTAGAACGACTGTTGGGGCATGAGTTTTACTTATTCCTCAATGGTTATTTTGGATATAACCAAATATCTATTTCCCCTGAAGATCAAGAAAATAGCACCTTCACATGACCTTACGATATGTTTTCTTTTCGAAGAATGTCTTTCGGGATGTGCAATGCACCTACCACCTTCCAACGCTATATTTTGGAAATATTCCATAAAATGGGAGAACTCATCATGGATGTATTTATGGATGACTTTTTTTGTCTATGGAAAATCCATCACCACTTATTTGAGGAATTTGGAGCTGGTTTTGGAAATGTGTGGGCAGACTAACCTAGGTTTAATATTGTAGAAATGTCATTTTATGGTTTAGAGTGGTCTTGTCTTAGGCCAAAAGATCTCTATAAAAGGGATAGAAGTTGATCCTGCGAATACAGAAGTCATTTCAAATCTCCCCATTCCAACTTCTGTCAGATCCATCATAAGTTTTATAGGGGATGCTGATTTCTAAAAATGGTTTTTCAGAGACTTTTCGAAGATTTCCCAGCCACTCAACAATCTCCTTTGCAAAGATCCCATCATTGAGTTTGGTGAGTCATGTGCCACAACTTTTCATCATCTAAAGCAACGATTGGTGGAATCTCTGGTGATGATTGCTCTAAATTGGGGGGGGGGGTTCAATTTGATGTCATATGTGATCCTAGTGACAATGTAGTGGGTGCAGTACTGGGGAAATGGTTGGATCACATCTTCTGGACAATTTACTTTTCCAACAAAATAATGAATGAAGAACTGGGGAACTATACTACCACAAAGAAAGAAATGATTTCAGTGGTGTTTCCATTTGACAGGTTTTGTTCTTATTGGGTTTTGTCCAAAGTTATTGTATATACTAACCATTATTCGATCAATTATTTTCTAAACAAGAAGGTTAAAAATACACGACTCATCGATTGGGTTCTTATCCTCCAAGAGTTCGACTAAGAAATCCATGACAAGAAAGAAAGTGATAACGTTATTGTTGACCACCTCTCCTGCCTGGAACTACCTCACTTAGAGAAGGAGGATGATAGAGAAATTAGGGACGACTTCCCAGATGAGCAACTTTTCTCAATCGAAGGAACACCTCGACCTTGGTATCCAGATATTGAAAATTATTTGGTTATAGGAGCAGTTCACCACGACATCACTTACCAGCAGAAGAAGTGTTTTTTATCTGATGTCAAGAGGTACTTCTGGGAAATCCCTATACTATTTTGATCATGTAAAAATGGGATGATTCACTGTTGCATCCTGGAGAATGTTATTCAAGGAATTCTAGAGTTCTGTCACTCCTCATCAGTTGGAGGACATCATGGCTTAGACCGTATGATAGCAAAGATCCTGTAGTCTGGAATTTTATGGCCTACCATGAATAGGGATGATCGTTACTTTTTTACCAGGTGTGATTGATGTAATATGATAGGTAATATGGGAAGATGATCCATGATAGCTTAACACCCCATCCTAGAGGTCTAAATCTTCGACGTTTGGGGAATTAACTTCATAGGGCTATTTCCCCCATCATAAGGGAACTCTTACATACTCATCTGTGTGGACTATGTCTCATTATGGGTGGAAGATACTACAACAACACATGACATGACCAAGGAAGTTGTGTCCTTTTTGAAGAAAAAAATCTTCAACTGATTGGGCATTCCTTGATTATTGATCAGTGATAGAGTAATGCATTTTGACAATGCCTTAATGAATAATGTGTTACCTATGTATGGGGTGCAACATCACATGAGAACACCTTATAATCCTCAATCTAGTGGAAAGGTGGAATTATCAAATCGTGAGCTGAAACAGATCCTAGAGAAAATGGTTGGAGCTTCATGGAAGGACTGGTACAAAAAGCTTGATGATGCCTTATGGGCATACCAGACCACCTTCAAGACACTTATGGCGATGTCTCCATTTTTCCTTGTCTATGGAAATCCATGTCACCTACCATTAGGGATGGAGAATAAAGCCTACTGGGATATCAATGATCTGATTTTTGATTTAAAGGCTACCGAATAGGAGTGCATGTTCTAGATAATGGAACTTGATGAGATTTTGTGGGAGGACTATGAGAATGCTAGACTGTACAAAGAAAATACATGGGTGATCCATGACCAGATGATTTCCCACAAAACCTTCCATCTTGGTGATTAGGTATTTCTCTTCAACTCTTGTCTGAGATTTGTTCCCAGAATATTGAAGTCCCGATGGTTGAGACCACTCCATGTGATCAAACTTTTCCACCACGGTGCAGTGGAAATTGCTTATGAAGACGGTAAACCATTCATGTTGAATGGACAACACCTAAAAATATACCATCACATGGAGGATATGCTGGGTAAAATATCCACTATTCATTTTAGGTAACAAGAGGTAAGTAAGGTCGATCCAAAGACATAAAACAAAGGTTCTTCCTGGGAGGCAACCCAGAGGTTACATGTCACGTACCATCTATACACAAGGCATGTAATGATCTTTTTAGTTAATATTACTGATATTATATATATATGTTTATTAACTAAATCAATAAACATGGATGATTCTAATGCTGATGGTAAGGTCAATAGAGTATATCTGAGCCGTCACCAGTTTGAATCCCTCTATACCAACGTTCGGCACGAGGTTCATACTTTTTCAACTCATGTTTATTTACACGATGTGTGCATTGTTTATCAAACTAATATATAAGTTTTTTTAAATTAAATAAAACCCATGATGAGGATGGACGGGATAGACATGGTCATATACTGGTTCCCAAAAAAATTTGGGATCTATTCCAGATAACCGGCCCATTTCCATCATTTTTTATATTAATAAAACCTCATAGAGTGCATTTCAATATACATCATGTGTGCCATTTTTCAGTAAATTAAATAGTTTTAGAAATATAAACATACATGCAGGTGAAGATGGATGATTGATAGAGTCTCAACCCTGGATCCAAAAGACCTGGGTTCTAACTCTGCTAATCACCCTACTTCATGAATTTTATTCCAATTAAAAACAACAAGTTGTGCCTTTTCTTCATCCTGTGAAGTATTGGAATTGTACATTAAATATATATAATTAATAAACATGAGTAGTAGAACAACCTTTGATCCAGTGGTTGTGGGTTTGCATTTGGATCGGCCGATCTTCAGTTTGAACCTCACCCCAAGCACTGGACCAAAGGTTGTACTTTTCTTTTTCCAATTTTAGAATACACGACATGTATTTCTTGATACATTACATGTATAGATTTATTTTTAGTAAATAATATATATATATATATATATATTATTTATTAATATTAATTATTATATAGTTTACTATAATAATTATATTATATATGTTATTTAAAAAAAACATATTGATTCATGGCATGTGGGTCTTGGTACACGCTGTGTACCACACCTATAAAGGCCGTTCCCTACCCTGCTTGAGCCCATGTCGTATGACCCCCCATATCCCCTCATTTTCTTCTCCGGATTCCATTTCCTCCTCTTCCTCTGAATCCACTATTTTCATATGTTTTTCATTCTACTTTTTGCAACATTGTTATCTTCACACCAAACACACACTTCCTCACCATTTATTTCCTTGTTTCCATAACATTTGGGTCGATTTGTGGATCAGCCGACCATTCGGATCCCGTGCAACACATGGGTTGTGAGAAGAACACAGACCAGGTACTTCCTATACATGGCCACATATGACACAGTTTTCCAATTTGTCCGATACATGGAATGTCCATTCGGTACACATCGTGTACCGTGCCTCCCCTAACCAATATGGCTCAGGTCGTGTACTCTGGGACACAAACCCTTCCCTTGTCTCCATACACGATGTGTCTCTTTGGGACACGCTATGTCATATGACCCTTAAGAGGACTCCGTGTGGGTTATATACATGCATTACACACTATGTTTACATACATGGCATGTATCGAGTCCACACGGTTTGTATGCCCCTTTTCCCCTGCCCTCGCCAAGTCGTGTCTGGCTCTTTACACGGGCATCATACAATATTGAGTTACACGGTGTGTACACTATAGTACACATCGTGTCCATATTTGTTCCTAACACATGTTGTTGCAGCATGTCTATTGAGGGTGCACAGGTTTATACACAGATCTTACTCCACGTGGTGTACCCTGGATCAACACGCTGTGTTCTACTAAATTTTTATTTTTCTCTCATTTTCTTATTTTTATTTTTCTTATTATTTTTTTTGTTTTGTTTTATTTTCTGTCCAGTTATGGATGATCGATATCATGTAAGTGGGAAGAGGCCTGCTTTCACTACTGAGGGTGATTGGCCTCTTCGCTGTCAGATTCATCTTCGACATTACGAGCGACCAACTTTGGATTTTCCAGTTAGTCAGCCCCCAACATTGGATGCTCTACCTCCTCTTCTAATGTTTCCGCATTTTGAAACATCTAGTGATCATGTTGTTCCTCTGGGTACTTATACAAATTGTCCTCTAGTGTAGGCTTCTGCCCCATCCAATGTGGTCGTGAGCTCCGGTGCTACCACTTATTCTTCCATCTCTCTTCCCTCAGAGCTACCCTCTCCACCAGTGGTGGACCTGACTGAGCCAATACCTCCACGTACTGGCCAGCCCTCTCAAACTGCTCAGGTATCAACTGCTCCACCTCTTACTTCTATTTAAGGACCATATGCTTTGGCACTAGTAGTTATTCCACCACCTGCACCAGCTGATTCCCACCCTCCCCCACATCCCTCCATGGTTTTTCGCGAGGACCATCATGCGGTGGAAAAATCAAGACATTTTTTCCACTGCACTATCTAGAAGAACAGTAGCTTCCTTAATATTTTGGTACCAAAACACCTTGGAATTTGAGAGGAGGTTGAGGGGATTCTGGGCCATACCAATCTTCTGGATACTTTTTAGGCCAACACTCCTACTTACTGCGATTTATTTTTTGAGTTCATGGTCACCTTTGAGTTAAAAGGGCCCACACACTGACAGATGCCTATAGATACAGCTCTCCTAGTTCATTTTTGGCTAGGGGGATGACCTTTTTCACTTACTATGGCCGAGTTTGGATGAGGGGGAAAATTCTATCCCCATCCTACCACCCCACCTCTTGTATCCACTTTGACATGCCCCGAGTGCTCTGATCTTGTTGAGATGTGGAGGGAGCTTGCTGGGCCTAACCACAGGTACACCCTAACCTCGTTGAAGAGCATGCTCATCATTGACCCTCCTATTCATTTACTTCACCAGTGCTTTAGTTCCATTATTTTTCCTCGCCATGAGGATATGGGTGTTGTGTCTAGATGGGACATGGAGATTCTTACCAGTATTGTTTGACATGAGTAACCTAACCTTCCATACCATTACTCTTTTTTAATTTCAATCTACGATCCATGTCCATCAGGAAACCTGAATGGTGGGTTCTATGCCACCCGATTGGAATAATATTTGGGAGTTTTTGAGCCGTTTCTCCCTCAATATCACTTGGGTTCTCCTCAGCGTATGGACTTCCTCATGCTTATCCGCATGAGGTTGGTCGAGCATTGGGGAGAGCTCTTTGTGCTTGTACAGGATCCCCCTACTCATACATGAGTGAGGGATCACCCACCTACTCCCACTGGTGTTGTTGCTCAGGATCCACCTCATCCACTTGTGGATTTTCCATCCCCCACCCCCATCTTGCATCCTTCCTTATTTTTCCACCACCATCCCCGCTTATTCTAAGGCTTCCACCATCCCACTCCTTCCTCACCCTTGGTTGATCTACCCATCACCCTCCACCTAGCTATGGTAGAGCACCACTAGGTTTGTATGGATCTTCATTTGGATCAGCTCAAGATGATGTTGGGGCTTCTTCTTTAGCATCATGGCATTCCTCTACCCCGAGAATCTACTCATACCTCCGCTTCAGGACCATCTTCGAAATCTCCACTACCATTCACCGCTCTGGGAATCACTACTGATCCTAAAACTCCAGGTCCTATTCCCATGACTTCGGCTGATACAACTACTCCTATGAGCACGGATCCTATGCCTCCGGCCTCTACTGCTGTTGTCGAGCCTCCACTTCCAGACTCTCTTATAATGAATGATGTCTCTTCTAAGGTGATTCCTTGACTGGGTTCTAGAAAATATGTTTTCACTGTATATATCTGTTTTGTGCTGTTCTTGGGATGTGTTATTATATATTCTTGGAAATTTTTTCTTTCATTACGTCAACCGTCATAGGTACACTAGAGAGACTTGGGCATCTCTATTTATGGTGGGGGGGGGGGGTATTTTTTAGTATTTAATTTTCATTTCTACTTTTGGTTTAATTCTTCCACTGCTTCCCCTGGTCTTGCACCCCTTGTTTTCCTATCTTTCTACTTCTTCCTTGGTATTGTACTTGGGGGACCATGTGATTTATTAAGTGTGGGGGAGGGCCTCTGATTACACTTTTATTTTACTTAACCTGATTTAAGAGACATCATTAACAGTTAAGATATTCTAAATTGATGAATGTTTTTTATTTAATATAATTATAAATAATAAAGTCATAAAAGGGAATTTTAAAATTTACATGCTTATTTCAATTTTCAAATAATTTTAAAATGATTGACGATATAGTTTGATTTTTTATTTTATGCCTTGGACATTTACATTTATTAGACTAATAATTTTTTAGTCATGTCATGATCTTATTGACCCCTGTATTTTTCCCTTTTCCCAAGAGGTATTCTAAAGATTTTTAACATATTATTTCTTATACCATCTTTCTTGAGAGATTCTTGGGATATTCATAAATACTATAACTTTCAAGTTTTTCTCTTCAAAACATAGAAATTATTGAATCACATTAAAATGATTGTGGTAATTGATTATTTTTCAGCACCTTTGACCTTAAGACCTACCCTACATCTGATATTTGTAAACCCTTAGAATCAATGAACTACCTTGATATGAAGCCACATTACAAGCATATTTACCCTTCCTACCCTAATTCTTTTATAATTTTTCATTATTATTCATTTGTGTTTTTGAAAAGAGGGAGTTTCAGTTTTTATGGTATATTTTGGTGATCAACCATGAAATTAAGTGTGGGGGGTTTATCACTTGTTAATTTGGGAAAAAGGGTCCCAGAGGCTATTATCTATTGTATTCTTGGTGGTCCCTCAATATTTTAAAAAAATGAAATATGTAAAAGAGGGACCTGCTTCTTTGTTACATATTATTGATGGTTTATGGGCCCATATTGGCAAGGGAATAACATGGTGATGATACTACCTTTGAGAGTTATTGATTAGGGGAGAACATTCTTTAAGATTTAACTTGAATATCATGAATTATTGATTAAAAATTCAGCCTTTTTTTCAATCCTCTGAGATTACTTTTTTTTATTACCTACTAACCCTTAGCCAGAGAAACATTTAAACCTTATTGAAACCCCTCAGGATTTTTTTGATTTAATTTCTAAAGTGAAGAATGAGAACATTTTCAAGCCTACGGATATAGTTCATACACTTAAGATTGAGCATAACAATGATTCAATAATATCGACTGATGAGTGTGGAATCTTTTTGTGAGGTAAATCATCAAGTGGAATGTATATTTATGAAAGCTAAAAAAATGTGGATGTAAGAGGATGAATTTTTTTAATTAAATTATATATGATGCATGATTAGAATATATTTGGAATTAAAATCTGTTTTGTGATTTTTAAAAATATTCAGTTAGGGTCTTAGTATTTAGGGTTATAATTAATTAAATGATTTCCTTTTTAGAGAATGGATTCTATTGAATTGATGTTTATATCTTGCTTGGGGGAAAACAAATGGCTACATGTGGGGGAGTTTTATGTACCCAGTTTGTGTATACTTTTTCATACATTTTATTTAGCATAAAAACTTTTTTTTTCACCAACTATCTTTTTTATGGGTAAAATGATTTATTTTGGTGATTATGATAATTTTCAAGATGTTTCCCACCAAAAGTACAAATCAGGGTTGATCAGAAGAAAAATTCACATTTACACGATGTGTACTCCTTTTACACGCTGTGTATATTTTGACTCAGAAGCAGATCAACCGGAGTAGATACACGCCCATGTTGCTGACCAAATCATATACGCGGTGTACTTCCCTTATACATGTAGTGTGGCCCTTTTAGAAGCGTTTGGTGGTTGATGAATGTTATTAAATGGCGTGTCGGGCGGTGCTACATGCCATGTACCTCCACCCACCATGCGGCTCCCTGTTCACAGTCAAAGAAGACGTGTTATCTCACTTATCGACAGAGAAAGTATGGTCAAAACACATTGAATGGGGTATATGCCGTGTACTTTAGGGTACTTTCCATGTACTACTAAAAACTATAAATAGGTGGTAGGCCCTCCATGTTTGGGAGGGATTCATATTCATTAATTTTGAGATATTCCAAGGGGGAGAACTATAGAGATGGACAAGAAGGAAAGAAGAGAGAGAAAGAAAAGGAATGAAGAGAGGAGAGAAGGTGCTTCTGTGTCACCTTCCTAACAACCTTCAGTCCAGAGATTTCAAGAGGATAAATTTAGGTATTGCGAGTTGTTTAGTTACCAGATACTCCCTGAGTAGCTAAATTACATACGCGTTGGGGCTGTGAAAAATTATGTGTTATAATTCTTCAATTGTGATATTGTAATCTTGTTATTTATTTTTCATTCCTATAATTCCTTATCAAAACTTTCTAAATATCACTAGAAACCCTGTATCGGACCAAGAACATGAATTATATAGATCTATAAGGAATTAAGATTTAAAACATCCATGACCATTGTGTGTTTTAATCGACTCAAAAAGGGATGCAATAAATAAAAGTAATAGAAATCAATTTCCAGACTAAGGAATTGGTTTCTATTTATTTAAACAGGACTCAACAGACCATGGGGGTTCTATTGCACTCTCAACCAAGAGATGTTAATTATCATGAACAACACAACTTTATAAGAAAATTGATTTAATAATAACCTTTAAATTCTGTAGCCTCAATGCATTCCTATCCAAATATTCATCTAAACCAAATATATGTGTTTTTATTTATCTTTCAAGTAATTTTTTAAGAAATTGAAATCCAATCACCTTTTTTATCAAAAAATTAATGAATCGACTCTAAATTTCTATAAAATTCAATAAATCAATTACAAACTAGATAAAAAACAAAATTAACTCCTATTACCTATGGATCGACCCCTTACTGGTACAATAATTGTTAGGGTAATACAATTTGAATTGTCAAAAATAACAATTCAACATGAATGATACCATACTCCGTGAAATCTCACAGTGAAACACTGGTTTACTTTCATTTTCATTTCCTAAACCATACAAACTAAATAATAACCAACAACATAAAATCAAAAACTCAAAATAAATGACCAAAATCCTAGAGTACCCCAAGGAACTCGAGGATAAGAATGAGTAAGAGTTCATGATTTTCTTATTATACCTACCTACTGGGTTTTGATAGTATTATCTCCAAACTACTTGATTCCCCCAATTAAAAAATTGCCACTCTGATACCATTTTTTCATGAACCAGGCTGGGTTTCCATCCAAACAAACACCCAACCAGACCCATGACAAGGATAGAGAGGCTTTATCAATCCTCCAAAGATGGAGACTATCACTAATCACAAAATATATCATAGTGGGAATGATTTAGACCAAGATAAATAGATAGAAAAATAAAAAACAGTTCACAAAGGAAAACCAAGAGTATTCATAAACAATGAATTTAATAAAAACATAAACAAGATCCAAATACAACTACAATATAACAAAACGGAAAGATAGGATAAAACTGAAACCAATTGAGACTGGCTCAATATCTATGCGAAATCGTCGTCACCACTATCCATAAACCTACATGCTTCATATTCTAACTTGAACATAACATGAACCTTCAAAAAAAATCTTCCGTATACCAACATTGAGTGACACAATTTGGTTGTGAGCATAAAAAATATCAATAGGTAAGAACCACTGAATCCTGAAATTTACATTCCTGAAATAGTCTATAAACTCTAGTTTGAAATAAATTTATAAAAATAGGATTTTTATCTTTAATGAACCAAACATATCTTTTTTAGAAAAGCGTATTTTAAAAAATCATGACATATCTTTTTTAAAATGAATTTATATTTCAATACATGGTTTATAACCAATTTCCAAGAAATAATCCAAAAACTTGATCAAGATCTATTCCAAGAATAAGTTAAACAGTATAATTACAGATGATAAATTTAAACAATGTAGGTGACTGAAGTGATATAGAAATAAAATAGGAATATGCATATAGTAATCATGGATATTTTTAAACATCCCTTGAAGAAATCCATGTACATACTTGGTTTGGATCCACCTTATAGTGTATGGTTTAAATCCATAGTTAATAACCATTATAGATGATCTAAACGATCCTCAATAGTGGAAAATACCACCTGGCCTATCCACAATCCTTGGGGTACTAGTCTGTCTAATCGGGACTAAGAAGAAACCCTCAATCGGCCCTCAAGATGACACCCAGGAAACACATGATAATAATATAAAGGATATTTAAGAGTTTTATCACATGATTGTAATTTACCATAACCCATTGATTCCACCAGTAATTACTAGACCAAACACCAACCCCAATTATAAAAATTTCCTATCATCAGAAGGATGACCATAGGGGCGCCCATCACACATAGAACCTCTCAATTTCCAACTTGGATGACATGACACATGAATTTTAAAAATTATTTCAAAAAAATTACCAAATATCAACCAAACTGTTAAATTTAAAAGTTTAATTTAATTTCCAAACCATTTCCAATCCAATGATGAAAACACTATTTATGTTTGAGAGGTTCCAAACATGCATTTTGAGTCATTTAATTATCAAATTACACTTCATAGTTCCAAACTGGCAGAAATTTAAGAAACACATTTGAAAACCACACTTGAGATCATTAAATAACCATAGAGACATTTAAGAACCATTGGGGTTATAGAATAACCAATTGAAAAGAATAGGGATAAAAAAGAGAAGAAGGAATAGGGATTGGTGTTTTGAAAAATAGGGTTTTTGGTAAACATCCTTATAAAAAGAAATTATCATTTGTGTGCATATCTATATGCGCACCATGTTCACATATTTATATGACCACATCTAAGAGAATAATTATTAAAATCCATAAAAGTTATGATGGTTTTAATTAATGAAAAAAAGTAGCAGAACAACCTCACATAAGAATCCAAACTTATTTACCAAACCATAAAAGGCATGAAAATTAAGTTACAAGACCCAATTCAAAAGAGGTAATGTTAAAAAAACACAACCAAGGCAAAAAACCAAAAAAACCAAAATCATTTTTAATGACCAGTTGACATTTGATAAAACACATTATATACATATAAATATATATATCCCCAAGGAAATAATTTGAAAAAAACATTCTACCAAATTTGGAACATAGAAACACCATAATAAATTACACTAACACATCAAAAGATTGAATAAAACATTTGGAAATTATGTAGAAATTATCAAGAAGCAAATGGTATGAATCGTAAAGGAAATGGATGAAACACCTACATCAATGATAAGAGGATGCGATAAAACCTCAAGAGAGGTAAGAACAAAGACCAACTGCAAAACCAAACACACCAGCAACAAAGAAATCAACCTAAATTAGACAAACCTCACCCTAGGGTTTTTTCTAATAGGGAACCCAACCAAGAGAAAAGGGGAAACAAGAATAATAAGAAATAAGAGAAATAATAATCATAATCCAAGGATAAATGAACCTAAAAATTGAAGGGGAAACACCCATTATCCAAGGAGTAGGAGATGAGGAAGAAACCCAAGGCTCCCAAGGGGTCGTACAAATGATATGGTGAGGAGAGGGATGCATTTGGGGTTAAAACAAATGAGGGAAAAATAAGAATTTCAAATTTTTAAGAATTGTTTTATGTCATAGGGTTTGGCCACATAGTTTTACAAAATGTGCTCTAACATTTTTAACCATATTAAAGAGAAGGGTAACTCACAAGGGCTAAAAAATGGTTTGGGAAACCATGAACCAACCATAAAAAATAAAATTTTCAAAACTGTAGAGGTTCCTACACCTTTCCAAACAGTTTCTCCAAACCGTGCACAAGTTGTGTTCCTTATGCCAGACACCACCCAAGAATTTCATAGTTTCTTATTTACCTCTAACTATATGAGCCAAACCATGAACATGCCATGAAAGGTAAACCATAAAGGGAATAATGAACTAATAACACCCCTTCATGAACCACCTACATGGTTTCCCCTCAAACCATGCACATGGACAAATAATACAAGAATCCTCAAAAACTAAAAACACACCCTGAGAACTCGACCTGAAACACAAATAAAAGAACCAAAGCCATGTAAAGAATAAAATAAAATAAAAAAGTGGCCATGCTGTGACATTAACCATCAATTCATGATATCCAAAATGATGTTTAGACATGGAAATGTATTAAGGCCCATGAAATTGATCAAATAAGTCATCAATATGTGTAAGAGGATACTTGTTCTTAATTTTAATCTTTTTAAGATCCTAATAATCAATAAATAGTCACATTGATCTATATTTATTTAAAAAATAATAGTAAGTTCACCCCAAGGTGATACACTTTTCTTAATGAATCCCTTATCAAGGTTTTCCCAGAGTTTATTCTTTAATTCTTGTAACTCATTCAGGACAATTCTATTAGGTGTCTTTGAAATTGGTAAAGTACTAGGTATAAGTTCTATTGAGAACCCGACATGAAATTTTGGTGGATGGATAAGAAACTCATCTTGAAATAAGTCAATAAACTCAAAAAATGAGGCCTATCATCAATGTTGAATTTCACTCCTACTATATGAGATAAACACTACTTCTAAATGGAAATTATGACCCATACAATGGATTTAGTCTCCATAATAAGTCCCTAATTATCACCACATTTATAGATGACCATAATTTAGTTTTTAATATCAAATGTGACTTCCCTTCCTTAAAACTTTGTGTGTGATTTATGAATAGAAATATAAACATTGGATAAGATAAAAAAATTCAACCCAAGGAAGAATGATGTTGTTTTACAGATGATAATTCCTACCAATGTCTACTAGAGAAGAATCATATAATTTAGATGCAATCATCATAGAATTTGGGGTTTTCACTTATAATTCTACATCAAATTTATTTGGTGGAATCTTTATACCCTTATAAAATTATTTAAATATGAAATAATGTGTAGATAAAGAGTGAAATATGTTATGAGATGTTCTTAAGTGTATGGTAAACGTACCTTTCACCATGTCATTATCACATCCATTATCATAAGAAGTGATTGAATGAGATTTTAAATTTTCACTCTACAAAAGTGGTTATTGATGTCGATAATTATTATTAACCATCATATTTCATAATTGGTTAGAATAATTCATGTAATCCTTCTATTTTAAGCATTGGAGTATGGGTGGTGAATTCATTTATTCTTTCTCTCTATTCACATCTTTAGCTAACTTATTCCCACAAATTTGGAAATAAACTTCTTGATGACATTTCCTTCCACACTTAAAATATTTACTATACCTCTTAATTCCTTTTCCTCTATGATTATTCCCACACTATAAGAATAAAGGAAAGCCCATATTATTATCTCTATAGTAATTAGAGGTTACTTTGAATTCCATTTTTATCTTCTTATCAAAACCATGGGATTGATACATAACTACAACATCCAATTAGAACTTGATATAACATCCAAACATCTATTAATATATACTTAAGTATTTTGTGGATAAAACCCCATGGAAACATGGTTTTAATCCAATAAATAATTTATTAAACTTATATTCAGGTTAGATAACCATATGAAAATTTTACCCTTCACGTCTTGTAAAATTATCCTCATATTTACCAACAGATTCATCATCCATTTTTTCACTCAAATAAATATTTCCCCATATTCACATGAAGAATAAAATAAAAGTGAATATCGTAAAATATGTTTTAGAACTGGTCCCAATCCATGAATTCAATTTCATCTGGTTTCCCTGTATTACTGATAATAGCCCGCTGTTGATCTGCTTCTTCTTCTAAATAGTAGAGACAAAAAATTAGAATTTCATGTTCGAAACACTAGAGAATTGAAAATAACTTTTCTATGGTGCTAATCCATTATTTAGAAACTAGTGGATTGGAAGACCTAATGAAAGAAGGTGGATGTTTCATCAAGGACTTAATATAACTTTATTATATCCTTTATTCCTTTAGAAGTCAAAAATTATTCATAGATTTGGAAAGTTGTGTGATTAGTGTAGCTATATTTTTTCATTATATATTTCAAAATGTTTGGATTCTTAGGATGAAAATAATTTCCTTTTTTATCTCACTCATCTTTAACACAGTTTATTTGGGTTCTATCTGTTGACTAAAACCAAAATTTATTGTGTAAGTAAGGTTAATCATCATGGGAAACCATATAATCATGAAAAATTACTTATTATATTTATTAATCAGGAAACCTTATTTTTAATATATGAATCCTTAATATTATCCTAGGTATTTAATTATAATCATATATTTAAATACATCATGATGGTTCATAATGAGTTTGTGAATTTACAAAGTGTATCCCAAAGAGTGATAAAAATGTTCACATAAAGACCATTTGTCGGGAACCACATGACAATCAAGTCTATCTCAATGCACCCTATTCATAGTTATTACCCCTAGGGACTTCTATACTAGAGACACACCCACTTTTAGTATCAGGATACATGTGTAATTTCTTGGAAACCACTTTATCCACCCTTTACCTAAATTCTAAGCCATTTTCCTATACATTGACTCATCCTTATAATTATCCTTAGACATATACTCAGGGATATCACTAAGGTTTTCTCATCATTCTTTCCAACGTTTAACTAAATTAATACTATGATACCTACTATAGTGACCCTGGCTTATCATACATAGATATTACATCATTTTTATGAATATTCATTATAATACACAATCACATTCTGAAAGACTATAATAGTTTAGTGTCTTTAGAAACTTATAAACATAAACATCATATCCATAGGTAAACTACATAATCTCCCACTATGATTTTAATAATAAGAACCCTTATTGGACATATCATACATAATAAATTTCTTCCTAAAATGGGGAAAGAAAACATAAGAAAGGGTGAGATCACATGCTTAGTAATGGTAGACAAGGGAGACACATAAGAATAACATGAATCTAAGTGTATGAAAAAAATGAGAATAACATTTGAAAACTCTACCCTATATATCAAAGATCATAATTTTATTTCACAAAATAAAGAATTGGAGTTCATGAGACTTGAATAATAAAGAAAAAAATAAAATGATCCCTAAGAGAATAATATTAGAAATAGAAATATAATTTTGGAATACACATAATCATAGAAAATAATTTAGATAGTAGTCAAGGATCACCCACAAGGGTATGACAGTGGAATGAATTCACTCCCCAAACCAACATAGTAGTCAAGGTTCACTTACAAGACCACCATTAGAGAAAATGTACCTTACTAAATAGGGTTCAATCCCTATTCCATTACTATATATATCATGAGATTTAAATATTTTCCCAATGTATTAGATATATATATAGGTCTAAACAATCTCATAAATAAAACCACATTTATGTGTTTTACAAGATCATAAAACATTAATCATATAATAACCCATGAAATCAAATGGGATTAATAAACATTTTATCATATCCTAACCAGTGGAAAAGAGACTGGTTTGTTAATAATTTCCTTATATCATAACCCATGAAATTAAATTGGTTTCATAATAATTTTATCTTGGTATAACCCACATAAGAGAAATTGTTTTCATAAATATTTTATTATGCTGTAACACATGGAAGGGAAAAAAGTTTCATAAAAACCATTTCCTTATTAACATAAACCATTATGATTATGAATATTAATGATATCCTTGGATCATATCCCCATTAAGGACTAATTATCATCAAATTATGCCATCTTAAATAGAAAAATATCTTGATCAGTAATTTTAAAAAATTCTAATGGAAAACATCTTTTCCACATTTAAAAAAACTTTTTAAAAACTAAAACCTTTAAAAAATACTATTATTTGAAATTTTTTTGAAAAATTATATTGGAATATTATAATAAAATAATTTTCATTATGATGGAAAGTTTCATTCATTTTGTACACGTTAAAAAAATATTCCTTTCAAATTTTAGTAAATAAAAAATGAGAACTATCTTTAAAATGACATGAATAAACTTTTCAAAAAATTTTGTAACATATTAAAAAATGGAAAAAATTTATTTTTAGAATGATTAAATAATATTAAAAAATGTTTGAAAAAATGTTTTTAGAAGAAATAGTTTTTGAATAAAACACATTACTAACTGAAGAGAGAAATAATGACATATTTTCATAAATAGTTTTTCTTAATTATTTTAAGTACAAAAGACTATAAAAAATGGAACTATTATTTTCGAATATCATGAATAATTATATAAGATGAAATTTTAATAGGTTATTGGGAGATGGATCATAATATTTTATCATCTTAAACATAATTATAAATAGTCCTGATAAATGATGAGATTGTAATATAAAATCATTACCACTTTGGTAACATTAAATTGTAAGAATTGTAAAGGAATAACATAAAATATAACATAAAAGATCACGAGGATAAATAAATTAATGATATTAAATGTAAAATGGTATGTATATGCACCTTGTGAAGAATATAGGTGCAAAATATAATGTACATCTCAAATAAGGAAAATAGAGGCAAAATCCATTACTTTAAGTATTGACTTCCATTGAACATTTTCAAAACTCATATATAATAAATATATGTTTATTATACATATAACATATAAAATTATATATACATAAATATATATTATACCGTATAGTTTTTTCTTATAACCATTTTTCTATGTTTATTAACAATTCCATGTTAAAGTCACGTTTCAGGTAATAACCCCTTTGTTTTTCATATATGACTTGATTTTTTATTATTGGTATTAATACTTTGATCATTATTTCATCATATATAGAATTTTTAACATTATATAAATATTATATATATTTAGTATATATGTATTTAGGGTGATCCATAATATTTAGTGATAGAAAAGGAAATACATCGTTTATGGAGATGGTATGCCATACACATGTATGAACAATGTTTCCATTTTCTTGTTAGATTAAAATAAATAAATTTAAATAAGATATAATAATTAAATAATCATTTCAGGTCATATTTATCATATAATTTCTTTAAACCTATTATTATTACCTTCAATAAAATGTAAGAATGAATCATATCACTTCGCGAGGCGGCAGTCTTCTGTACACTCAAGCGATGCCTTCGTATTCCCAAAAATGGAAAGCATGAAGGTATGTGTGGTATAATAATTCTAGAATCATAATAATTTTATAAATATCAAATAAAAAATATTTATGATTATTTACAACCTTTTAGGTGGAAATGGAAAAACAAATGACATCGGTTCGCGAGGTAGTAGTTCTTCGTACATATGAACAATGTTTTTGTAACCCATTTGATGGAAGTGGAGATGGTTGTAGGTGATTACATTAACATAAATAAATATAATTATATGTAATATACTAAGTTTATTATATCATATTTTTATAATAATAATTGAATGATGTGGAGGATGTAATAAAACAAAAAGATGGTTGAAGAATGTTACGTCCTCTTTAGGTATCCTTCTTAGCATTCCACCAAAATCCTACATAGGTTGAATTTAAATAAAAAATAAGTATTATAAAATTGGAGTATGTATGTTTGGAAGTTATTTGTATAGTTATTTAATTTAATAGGGCTTGAAGGCATGAATATAAGAGCATAGGGGGTGGCCTTTTTATGTGATGTCGGTAGAAAACTTTTAATTTTTTGAAATAAAGAATTACTCCAACATTTTTTTCATATAAAAATTTCCAAATAATATAAAATTCTCAATAATATATGAGAAAGGACTATATATGTACATCCATTTGTTTTTGCAAAAATTTTGGGTCATTTTTAACCCTTCTCGTTTTAGTTTAACCCCTAGTAAAACAATTTTTACCTTAATCACAAAAAGTAATTTACAGGGATTTTACAATTCATTTTGGTAAAATAAGAAGTTGAAATTATTATATAATATAAATTATTATAATAAAAAATATTTAATCCATTTTTCTATACTAAATTCATAGAAGCGTATAATTTTATTTAAAATTAATCCAACAAACATGACGAGAAATCATCTTTTTAATGAGAAAATGTTCAAAACTTTATAAAGTTATTATATAAAAATTCATTGTGAAATTGATTATAATGAAATTTTTTTTAATAAATTATGTATAATTGGACCAAATGGATTTAAAAAAAATAAAAATAAAATCTACATTTTAAATAAATTAAACAAAAATGCAGTTTTCAATTAAAATTCATTATTTTTCCGTATTCATCAAAAAATGAAACTTTTTAGAAAAATAAAAAATAAACCTAAGTCAAATTTGAAATTATGATTTGAGAAATTAATTTTATTTTTTAAAATTAACTATATATATAATTTTTTTTAAAAAATTTATTATTTCTCACAAAAAAAGAAATAAAAAACATTTTTTTTGAGAAAATAGTTTTTAAAACATATACAGAATTTACCGAAAATGAAGTAATTTTTTATCAATATGTTTATTTCATGTAAAAACATTATATTTAATATTTAAAAATTATTTATTACTACTAATATCACTATTTTTAACATCTAGGTTATAATTTTCATGTTTAAATATCTATATTAATAATATATCACAATTTTAGTAAAACTATGTATCATCTATAACGCAATAAAAACCTATGTTTCATGTAGTGAAAGATTAATATTATGTTTCATGTTATGAAATCTATCAAAGAAATTTAATTTATTCAAAAAAATATAATTCATAAAAACTTTTGGTGTACAACCCAGTTATTTTATAAATATATATTTGATAATTTTTTAAGAATAATCAATATATCTCATAGAAATACATGCCCCAAAATTTTTATGGTTAGGATTATATAAGTACTAGATAAATAATAATCTTACATCATTAATTATATTTAAAATATCAAGTAATTTTGTTCTCACATAGTACATTTCATAGACATGCCCGACCTTAAAAAATTTAATCATAACCTAGGGAATTAAAACATAAGAAAGTGTAAGCTGCAATGATTAGTTATGGTAACCATAAGGGAATGAGAACATAAGGGCATGAGAAAATGATCATAAACTAAAAGAAATCACAAACTAACCAAAATATAATTAATCAAAAATCATGGCATACAGATTTGTAATAAAAAATAAATAAATCATTATTATGTGGAATCATCAAGAATAAATCATTATCCATAATAAAATATCATAAGAATAAGAAAAATATATTTTGCAATACACACATATATAGAAAATAATATCCTAAGTCATGGATCCCCCTCGAGACTATCATAGTATGTTGGGTTCCCTATGTAATCTATCATTTTTTTAGTCATGATTCACTTTTAAGAATATCATAGTGTATAAAGTCCTTTACTGAATTCAGTTCACTCCAAATTGTAGTAATTATTATCTCATTAAATATCATTTACTAACAAATGCATTGGAGGAAAATATAATTCCAGGTCAACCCATCACATAATGAAAACCATACATATGTGTTTAATTCAATCATAAAACATTAATCATATCACCATATCATAATAAATGGAAATGAAATGAGATATATAATCATTTCATCATTTCATTATAGCATGACCTCTGGAAAATAAATGGGTTTCATAAAGATTTATTTATAACTTTATTGACTAGTGTGAAAGAAATAAGTTTCACAGAATCATCTATAAATCATCATTACTATAAAATATACAAATATAGAAATTGGATTGTATCATAATATCATATCCATAGTGTGTAATAATAATCCTTAAAGGATGAAGACATAAATTAAAAACACCTTTGAAATAGAATTTGAGAATTTATTTGAAAATATGAAAGATATAATTTTCTTTTATTATGAAAAAATAAATAAATTTTGAGAATATTTGGGAAAAGATTTTAATTTAAATAACCATGGAAACTTGTAAAATAATATTTAATGTAATGAATATTTATGATGGTAGGAAAAACTGTTCGTGTGGTAAAAATTAAGATAATGATTCCTTTCACACTTTTTATTAAAATTCATGAATTAACTCATTGATTTTTTTTTTAAAATTTTAATTTTAAAAAAATTGACACTAAACTAAAATATTTTTAAAAATGGGTTTAAATAAAAATGTTATTATAGAAAATAATAATCCTAAACAAATAATGAATATGGAAATGAAAGAAAAATTTTATCCACCGAAGAGAAAATGAAGTTGGTTTTTCATAAAAATATTTTCTCAAATTTTTTAAGTAATAAAGAGGGATAATGTTTAATGTATATAAAAAACCTATAAATAAAAATAAGATAAAAAACATTATGGGGTTTAATGGATAATATCTATATAATTTCCCTCATTAGAAATTTAGCATAGAAACTTTTGGAAATAAATGATATTATAAAATAAATACATTAACTCAAGACCAGTCTTTTTAAATACAAATTCAAATAACATGTATAATAAAAAAATATTATATATATATACTCTAAAAACATATTCACTCATAATATACTATTTATTCTTCCTTCATAATTTCCAAATGTATTTTTATTTAATTTTCTTTAAACAATTAACACTATGGTAAAAAATGGTCAAATTCTCATTCATGTTTTGGTTTGATGGTTTTAGTACATGAACCTTGGTCATGAATTCATCATATATATATTATTTATTACTTAATAAGTATAATATTTATTCATTATATAATCCTTTATAGTAATTCATTTAATGCTGTGATGACAATTGAATTACATCAAATCATGGTGACTTTAGTCTGTATATACACATGAGTGATGTTTCCAAATTTTAAATGATGGAATAAAATAAAGATAAATAATATTTCAGAATTATTGAATAATTATGTGTCATAAATATAATATATATTCATTAAACACATCCTTATTTCTATCCATGTAAAGAAGAAATGAAAAACATATCACATCGATTTGTGGAAGTTGAAGTATGTATGTATACATGGGAGACATTATCATTTTACAACAGATGGGAAGGTAATAAGATTGAAAATATTTTATATTTATAGAAGAATAATATGTAATAAATATAATATATAAAAATTAAATCCAATATAATAATTAATAGTGAAATATGTTACAGGAAAATGAATCATATCGCTACGTGGAGGTGGTAGTCCACACGTACACACAAGCGATACATTCATTTCCAATTTGATGGAAAGGAGGTGGAAAATTGATATTGTATAATAATAGTAACATCTCATCATAAATTTTATAGTGGGGAAGTCAATTTATGATAGTTACAATAGATTTATAAGATGTTGAAGAATATATAAACTTTTAAAGAGTACGGTAAGATGCTAAACTCTTCTTTGAGAGACTGCCTTTTTATTACAACTTATGACATTAAAATATGGTGTTAGGGTGTTACCAAAATCTCAAAAATTAAGGGAAGAAAGATATAAAATCTTTTGGGTAGGTCTTATCCAATGCAGAGTGCTCAATATTTTTGAATAAGGGAGGAAATTAAGTGACTTTTTATATGTGAAGGAAGGGGCACAAATGGAATTAATTAAACGATTTAAATAATATAAAGTCACTTTCATGTGAAATTGGATAGAAATTGAAAATAAATCAATCGGTGGATATAATAAGTTATAAATATTTTCAAACAATAATATTATACACATTTTTGTGCTATATTTACCCTTATCTATTTGTTTAACATCCCATTTTTTTAACCCTAACTGTGGTAAAAAAATTTTAATTATTTTTCCATTAAATATGAAAAAAAATTATGTTTTATATATTACAGTATTTAAGAAAATATGATTAAAAATATGAAATCCATTTTAGATGGCTCAAAATCTATATGTGTTGGTAATTTTTTTATATAATTTTACAAAATGAAATAATAACTATTCTTATAAAGATGTAATTTTAATCATAAAATATAGTTTAAAAAATCCCTTACAATGTGAAAATTATTATATGAATATTGAGATTTATTATTAAAATTATATTATATAAATTTTTATATCCGTATTAATAAATTGTGATTTACTATATTTATTAAGATAAAAACATATTGTGGAAACATAAAGTATTATTTTATAAAAAATAACTCTTATACATTAAATTATTTTATTTTCATTTATATGAAATTAATAAAAAATGAATTCATTTTATACAAGATAAAAAATAATTTTATATGTTGAATACAATGAATTAATTTTTAAAATTGGATAAGTTAACTATTGAATGAAATATACATTAAAAAACAATGCATATAAAAAATATTTTAGAATAGTTTGTTAGGATCAAAAGTAATTCCCACATGAAATAAAAAATATTTTCAAAAAAAAATTTCAAAAAATATATTTCATTTGAATACTATAGCTAACCAACCCATTTTGAGCTAAAATATCACCCAAACTATGCTTCCACAAGGCTAGACACATGTTCCAGATCATGTTGGGATGGAAACTCGAACCAACATATCAACATACAAATCTTGGGAATGATTTATTCCTAAAAAAAATAACGTGCCTCATTTATAATAATATAAATTTACAAAATAAAAATACATATTAGAATATGGATTCACAAATATGATATATACAACATCGATCTAAAAGGCTAAACTCTGTAGAAAAGACTACCGTTATAAAATTCAATTCTCTATGTGGTCGTCTATCACAACCAACCAAACATAGTAAAAATTTGACATCAAACAAGTAGAAGTTGATGTGATATATCACAACCTTCCTTTTTACCTATATCATTTAAAAATAAATATATATATTTATAAAGGAATATAAAATGTTTGAGGGGAAAACCCAAAAGGATACTATCATTAATTTATACAATATTGTTCACCATGAAACTATTAGATCTAGCTTTAAAAAAACAAGTTTTATAAGTCTATTTCATTTGAATTTTATTTTTAAGAAACCTTACATTAGTCTCATTTGAAACAAGACAATTTGTATTAGAAAAAATTATTATTAAATGATTAAAAACCAACCATTTTAAAAGTTGATAACAAACATAAGTGAAACAAAACGTGAAATAATAATATCATATATCAAACCAATAACAGTTAGAGATATAGGCAATAAAAATATGTACAGGGAAATTCAATAAACACTAATACAAGATAACTTGAATCCTAACAATATTGAGTCCTTCCATAGTATGTAAATGTAACATCTATATCCTATATTTGTGCTAAACTCACTATGGTTTGGAAAATTCCTTAACTCAATGCACCCATGGTTCCCAAGTGAAATATTTTCACAAAAATTCATGTAAAATAATTTCACAAAATTGTAGAAAATTTTCACCAAAAAATCATCACTTCTCCCATTATTTTAAATCTATTTTATTTTCAAAACCATCATTCAAGAATTTAATTAAATATAATAAGAACATAAAGTAGTTTTAATGAATGAAATATTTAAAACCTATTTCAATTCATCAAATATTGAATTTTATAAATATAACCCTCTTCGATATCAAAGTAATATATTCCATAAACAAAAAAAAATTATAATAGCATCAAATAAATCATGGAATATAACCATTATATATAGACACCTACCTCACCAAAGGAGAAAACCTAGCTGCCATCAAAACCAGTGATTAGAAACAAAGAGAACTAGTCCTCAAAATACTATATTAATGAAATATAGAATCAATTATCCTATAAAACCCTCTAGATTCAATATTAAAATCCAAATATGGTTGTAAAAACCCATTATGAATATAGATATAGAAGATATTTTAGAATATGAGGATATATTGGGTGGAAATCAGAACATACCACAAAAAATCCATTAATAGGAAATGAGAAACACTAGATAACAAAGAAGAGAACCATCGAGAGTGAAAATGAGAGTTTGGTTCCACATATTGATAAATTATACGGATATTAATGGTTAAAATATGTGAGGCTATCATGGTAATTTTTTATTCTTATGAACCCCGCTAGGGTCTTCAACCTAAATTCACTGTATCTACATCCCTATGAAAATTATTATGCATGGTTACCATAGAATGGTTGAACTATTAAAAAAAATCTTCATATTATGTGTGATATCCTCTAGAACAAAACCCATTAATCTGGTGTGTGTTCTTGGTGAATCACATAGTTAATAATACCATGATAAAACTATTGAAATTTTCACTAAAACTAATATGTCCATATTTCATGGTTACCACATGATTACTACTAACCATACACGAATTTTATGCTTTGACTATTTTACCAAAATTTATTAATTATCATCGTTTGAACTCATAAATCTAATAGAACCTCAATAAATAAAATATATTCTAAAAAACATACATTTGTCCCAATGGTCATCAAAATTAATTTCACTAACAAAATGTATTTCCCCATAAAGCATTGAAGGTTATGGATTCAAAAAAGAGAAGGCCAATGCTACATAATCATTGATTCTCACTCCACAATTTCATGGATTTCCCATCCAAACTATATATAACCTAATCCTGGTGATCTAAAATCTATATATTAATCTCAAACACTAAGGTATCAGGATAAATATCCATATCATATCTTCTTTTCACATGACATGAGTCTCATTAATACCTAAAAAAGTAGAAAAAATAGATCACATTGTCAATAAATTTTATATGGGATATAAATTCCAATCAATAATACATTTTAATATGTCATTAAATTATCTCAAAAGGTCCATAAAACCCAGGTTTCAACATACCATGTATTCCCAAATTATTATGTTCCATATGAGGTGAATCTTTGAGAAAAACTAGATCACATAATTCAAAATCAATTTGTTGATGAAGATGGTTCACATAGAATATTTAATGAATTTTAGCTATCATTAACCACTTTTAGATCAACTACACCATTTTCAACCCTTATTGAATGAATCTCAGTCCAACCAAAGACCATTCTCAAAACTCTTCCAAAAATATGAGATGTTCGGGGATACCAATATAATACTTTAGAATGTTCCATTTTAATTAAATCAATATAATTATTATTGGAGGTTAATTCAATTAAAATAAGATTACTTTCCCAAGATCCACCAATATAAAGAACACACACTCAAAGCATATCAATTATAAAAAGAGTGGATTTCTATGTCAAACCATGCATCTGAGTATGATATTCCATTCATAACATGAAATTTTTACCATCTCCTCTTGTATACCTTTCCAAAATTGGGATGTTACAATGGATCTATATATGAAAAACATAAATAAGGAATTCCATGGAGATTAATTATCTCATAGATATATAGGATCTTGATCTCTTCCACCTTCATAGAATCCTCATCCAGAAGGAAATGATATGATTTATTTAGTTGATCAATGGTCACTTATATTGATTCTATTCCTCTTTGAGTTCAAGGTAAACCAATAAATATTTATATTAATATTTCATCCCACTTACATACTAGAATGGGTAAAGGGAGTAACAAATTGGTAGGTCTCTAGTACTCCAAAACACTCATATGGATAATAAGTCAGTATGACCAAGTATTTTAAATCAATCTCCTCTTCCATGACCATGGATACCGACATATCAAATCATTCTACATATTGGTACTCATAGGGTTCATGGATGAAATCAAATAATTTCCACCATTCATAAATTCCTTCTATAGAGACATAAAAATAATCAGTCTCCCTTAGAAACATAAAACACCATCGATAGACCAAGATCAAACCCTCAAGGTCTCTCAAAAAAGGGATTTTACTAGAATATTGATAATAAATATTTTCAAATTGTTTAAGAAAAATAAAATAATAAATTGAAAAATATTATTTCCTAAAAGTTATGAACACCTAGCCATCTGCCTCATCCACTTCATGCTCATAATAGTAATAAAAATCCATAAATGAACACTCTTATATAGATTTATTCAATTATAGGGCCAATAAAATCCATCTAAATGAAAAGGAAAACTAATTTTCATTCCCAGTAATTTTTGAAATAAAAAAATAATATATATGAATATATTCAACACGCTGTCTCTATCATAGGTTAATATCTCATTGGATGGAAATATATTTTTTTATTTTATAATTCCAATACATAGTAAATGGTTCATCGAAGACATAGTTGTGATAGGCCTTAAGAGAATGAATCATTATAAACAACTATAGATCATGGGTAGGATAATTTTTCTCATGAGGGAGAAGTTAATAAGAGACATAGAACAACACATGTTTACCCAATATCAAAATAAATTTAAAATAAAGTACCTAAGGCATCACAAAACACATCATATTCCAAACATGGTTTCATAACCATAAGAACAATAGATGAATTCAAGATCACATTTTTTTTCTCAAGTGATATTAAATTCTTATCATTATATTTGAACATCACACCATCATGGGTCAACAATGTCATAGGAGATAAAAGTTTTGAAAAATCATAAATGAAGCATTTTTAATAAGAATCCAAGCCTAATACACCATGATTCTCAAACACATTTACTAGTTTCATCAAAAAATCCATATTTTGGATCATTTTAGGATTCACAGAGATTTCGCTTCTAGATATATCATGTCCTAGAAACAATACTTATTGGATCCAAAACTCAAATTTAAAAATATTTCATGTAGAAAATGTTCTTTCAGTGTATAGAGAATGATATTATAGAGATTATTAAGTTCCTCCTCGGAAGTAGGGTACACTAAATTTACTCCTTATAAATAACCAAAAAAGAGTCTAAGAATAAATGATAGATCTTATTAATCAAATCCATATACACAAAAGGTGTGTTAGTAAGACAAAATGGAATAAAAAATAGTCATAATGTACATAACATCTCTTGATGGATATATTAGGAATATACACCTCTTGAACCCTTACATTTTTATATGATGAATCAAGATCAATCTTATAAAACCACAAGACTCCCCTAAGTTCATAAAATTGTTCATCAATCATAGTAAAAGGAAACATATTTTTTCCAATGAGATGATTATTCTTTTATTAATCAATACAATATTGGATTATTAAATCATTTTTATTCATAAATATAACTAGTAAAGCCCAAGGTGAAACACTCAAATAAATAAATACTTAGTCCTCATGATCATAAAACTAAATATTATGAACATTTAATTTATTGGGTTTCATATAATAAGATATAAATGATATTGGTATCATCCCTATGAGAAATACAATAGAAAAATAAGCATTCTTCTTGGATAATAACCAAGAAAAATCATCAGTAAAGTCCTCAGGGTACTCATCCACAATGATAATAATAATAACACATAAACATTAGTCAACGAAATCCTAAAATATATTTTATTATTGGAATGTGAATATTATAGCACCAGTAACAATAGGTCACACTATTCTAGATCTAGTATCTGATTCACCTTGAAATGCATATCCCTATTAGAAGATAGAAATTATACCTGGCAATGATAAAAATAATTCATGGATTTAAAACTAACAAGTTGATAAATTCAAAACACGAGGACAATGATATCAATATTAAGAACTAGAAAAACAATAAGACCTCATGGTTGGTGATTATAACACCACACTTAGCACTTTTCAAATCATATTCATTCCTTCTTCACAAAGGAGTGGAAATTTCCATCATTAATAGTATAAGATATGATAGTAAGAACAACACATCAATAAATATTGATGATATAAAATATTGAGATGAATCTATATCACAAAAAAATAGGAATATAGAATATGAAATAAACACCATACCTCCAACAGTAGCTGGTAGAACTTTATATTCTTCTAGTGCATAATCCACTGCATAAAGACATAAAACCTTATATACTTACAGAGATTTATTTGCTACATGATTATCCCCCATTGAATTATAATGAGATCCACTACCAATTATTGAATATGAACTATCAAATGAACCTATGGTAAGGGTGTATCCAAATCCACTTCCTTGGGTGATTTTTCTACAACAACACTTAAGGTGACTAGATTGTTCTCAATGATGGAATGTTTAGGTGTTATGATATAATAAGGCTTAGTATATCCAGGTCTCGCAACATTGATAGAAAATAACATATTCATACCATTAGTAAGTATATAAAACTTCTCCTAACATAAACATAGAACCCTTACCATGATTTATTTTCGGAATATAAAATACACTTTGGATACACCATATTGTAATCGAAGTTTCACCTAAACCCATGTTTCCTAATAAGTCAACCGAAACTTTAGTTTCCTTATCAACCACTAATGAAAATTTCAGAAAACATTCTGATCAACATAAACCAAATATCACACCTTAATCCTATATTAATCCTCCAAAAATTAATTTATTTAATTTAATGATGTTTGAGTGAAAGGTAAACTTACACATTAAAATGATTATAATACCTAATAAATAAATATTTCCCTTACTAAAAGGGTATAAATTTATGAGTTTTCATAATAAAAACAATTTCATGATAAAAATTATTATTGAATATATTATTGAAATTTATCTAGGTAAGATAATAATGAAATACAGCTTTCAAGATGTATTCCCACCATTTCCTTCTTAATCATTCAAGAATAAAGTTTTGAAACCCACCCTTTCTGCATAGGGTGTCAATAGTAAGTGAAAAATACCCAAAATACATTCAATACACTTTTTTAGTTTTTGGGGTCCCTTGCCACCATGATTGATTGGTGAATTCTTCTAGGTAAATTCTGAAGCATGGTTTACCATCTGTTCCAGGTTCCCAACACCTATCTGATATAGTGTCCAGATTTTCTGGATAATGGATTTCACTAATAAAGGGCCTAATAGTGGATTTTCCTATAGAACCCTCCTCATATATTCCTCTCATAGATTCAGAAGAGCTATTATAGGATGTAATGTATTTTAAACAAAATGAATAAAACATTTTTATCTTTTTAATACATATTTGAATCAAAATAAAACTTAAATAACTCATAATAAATTCATTAAAAAATAATTGATAGACTAGAAACGTTTTATATAAATATTCCCAAAATATAGGTTTATAAAAAAACCAAAACCAAGATCAAATCATGATGAAAAACCATGACCACCCATGGTAACTTGATGTCAGATACAAAAGTGAGTTGGGAAACCACCAATATAAACATACAACATAAATTCCAATATTCTACTATGGTATACCAATTTCTATAGAAACATCTATTTCATAAGATACCATTCTATAACAAACCAACCATGGTTAACCTGAAACATCACCCAATATATCCTTTCCACTAGAAGTGAAGCATGTTCCCGATCACCATGGGCTATATACAATTACATTGATATGAACATACAATCCATGAGAATGATTTCACCTTATAAATATAGGATAATATGTATCAAGTAAAAAATAGAGAGATAAATAACCAAAAAACATCCTGGAATAAATATTCAACACTATGAGACATATAATACTATGAAAAAAAATATAAACTAGGAATCAAAACAAACCATGAACAATTATATGTGTATATATCACCATCTATCACCACCAACCTAATATACTATAAAGAAGACATCAACATAGAGAACATGATAAGATACATGATTCCCTCCCATTTTACATATATTAAAAAAACCAAAACTGCATATTCCAAAAGTCATATGTAGTATTATTGGGGAATTACTAGAAGGAAATCATAATGAATATATGAAAATTATAACACCACATAACCATTACTTCAACAATTAAAGCAAAACAATTGTTATATAACAATTTCATTTTAAAGAACATTTTCACTAAACATCCTTTTATATCCATTAAGATAATACACTTTCAAATAAAAGAAGATTGAAAAAATTTACATGATAAATAAATAGAGGACAATGATCATAACAAACCTTAGTAAAACATTTAGAAAACATATAAGCATCCAAACATGAAACAATAATATAATCTATAAAATAAAGAACAAGCTAGGCTCTATCTTTTATAGATATGTTCTTAGATATTCATGGAACACTAATTTAGTATAAATGGGATCCCAATTATATAATATCCCTATACAATCTATTAATATAAAAATTATAACCCCTAGTGGTTACAAAATCACAATGGTTTTCATATGTTTATAAACTAACACACCTATTTTTCACAAGTGATATGTTTTTACAAAAATTCAAGTAAATCATTATCATATATTTATACAAAAAATAAAAGTAAATCAACACCAATAAAATTATTGAAAATAAATTTTATAGTCATAACCATAATTGGGGTATTTCATAAAATATATTTTTGAGTAAAAATATTTTTATAGAAACCCCCCCTCAAATATTTTCCCATTCCACCCCAGATTGAATATCATAATAACCCTATTTGTTATCAAATTTATCTTTTATATAAAAAATAAATTAATTTAAAATAACCTCATGTAAATCACATGATATAACCTTTTAATTGAAACACCTACCCCAACAATGGAAAAAACATATCTACCTTAAAAAATGGTGATTGGAAACAACATGACATGGTCTTTATAATAATGATCTATACAATACATCATCAATTCCCCATTATATCCTATATATATAGGAATCACATCCCAATAGGGTCTCAATTATATGAAGGGAAGAGATATAAATGAGAGATATAGATAGAGTAGGGGAGATTAGGTGGGAATTAGAACATACGTAATTGAGAACCCTTATAATGAAGGATAAATACAATATAACCATAGGGAAAACCCACTTGATCATCAAGTATATGTTGGTTCAAGCAAATAATAAATTATTATGTGATATAATATTAAAATGAGTGATGGTATAAGGTTAATGTTTCTTTTTTATAACAGCCACACCAGGTATATAGTTACTCTTTATAGTTAGAAAAAACATTTCATAACTTTACAGAAGCTATTATCCCCTGAAAATTGAGTTTTAAAATAACCATGGAATAAATACATGAATAAAAAAACATTTTTAAATCTATAAAATAGTATTTGGACTAAAAAAAATTTATCTGGATAGTTTTCTTGGTTACTAGCATAGTGTGGAAAACCATTATCAAACTATAAAAATTGATACTTAAACTAATTAAGCCATATCATATAGTTACCCCATAAGTACTAGATACTGTTAAAAAACATCTCACCTCGCTTGTTTCTCCTAAATTTCATAATTCATGACCCCTGACCCTCAAAATATTATATGACTACTAAAGAGATATTTTATGAAAAAAATGAAACATAAATATTACTCAAAGGGCCTCAAAAATACAATATAATTTTTTTGTGGTATAATGTATAAATATTATTAACAATAGTTAAGTGTTTCATGTAAAGAAATATATTATACACATTAAATTTATTAAGGAGAAATATATCATAAATTATTACGGTGTTATGTTATAACCCCTAATAAGAATATCAACATAAAAATTTATTTAATATGATACAAATAATTGAGGATACTCATGAGTCAACACATCCAAGGGTTCCCATATGGCTTCCTCAAATTTATGGTTTTACCAAAAAAAATTAGCATGTTGTGTGGTATTATTTTGAATTAATTCCCATCATTATTCTATAATATCTACTTAATGTTCCTCTTAAGAGAGATCTTCCTCCAATGGTATGACCATTTATTTTAATACATGTGAATTCTCAATTATATACTTCCTTAGGTGAAAAAAATTTAACACATCATGAACATTATATATATTTTATAGAATAATTATACGAAATTAAAATATCACATACGATCATGAATTCGAAATGGACTAATATATCATTGGGTAAAATTTCCCTTCATCCCAAATCTCATAACCATATTCCAATGAGATATTCATAGAATACCTTATTACAACCTACAAACCCTATATCTCATTTATTATTGTTATCAATAAAATTTTATAAACTCTAACCTACCATGATATTTTCATAAATAGATCCAACCTTTAAATCTATCTCCTCAACTATTTTCATTCACAATAACATTAATTTTCCAACTTTAACCCATCATGTTTTAGTTCTTTGTATATTGACATAGAGGTCCTAATATAATTCCATTTGAGTTCTTGAGTGAATATAATTTTTTATGAAAACTCAACCATATAAAGGCGATGATAACAATAACTCTTAAGATCGATAAAACATTATCTCAAAATATATTATACAAGTTGAATGGTCCTATCAGGAGGATCATCTATCTAAGTATGTTATGTAGTGCTAATGTTTAACGAAAAAATTAAATCTTCATAATTAATTCTACAAAACATTGATGTAATCCTTAGATATTGAACTAGTATAATATAATGTGTTACTCCATTCATCTTGACCACTTCCTTAATATATATATATATATACTATAAAGATAATTAAGAGGGAAATATTCCAATATAGAAATGAAATGTGCTCAATTCATAAGGATATATACTAATAAGAAAATAAAATTATATCCTTTAAATGATTTTGGGAGTTTGATTACAAAATCTATTGGGATGCTTTCACATTTCCATTCTAGTATGGGTAGTAGTAGTAAAAAACCGTTAAACGCATTTCTCTTTTCATTAACATGGAGACAAATCAAACATTGAGATATATTAATTGAAATATCCCTTTTCATTTTACCACTAGAAATATACTTTCAAATATATATACATCTTTGTGATTATATATTGGAAAAAGAATGATGAACTTTGAGCTCTATCTAACAACTTCATCATTAATTATCTGATTGAAGTGACACATACTCTATCTCAGAACATTATTATTCCATCATAATCATGGTAGAATTTAGGAAAATTCTTCACCATAATTTGTAATCCCACATCACCCATATATGACTTCTTAATCCTCACATGGATGGATTTTTTAATATTTATATGATAAATATAACATCTTTCTTATTTTCCCATGATTTAAATATACATATTCTTTAAATAATTTTATCTTATATCTATTTCGTTACTCATCATATACAAAATGTCATATTCTTTTTTAATTAAATCATAGACCACCTTGATTACGTTCGCTGGGTGGTAATTTTTTAAGTAGTCATAATCATTAATAAACTCTAAACATCACCTTTATCCTATAGTTAAACCTTTCTATATTAATATATACTTTATGATTATATGATCAATATATATATAAGATATTTTGTGATGCCATGATCTTAACCATTAGGTAATTACCTGAAATAATAAAAATATTAAATTACATACATTCCCAAGATTTGATTGGTTTTTATATTTAGATAATTAAGGGAAAAAATAACTAAAAAAGCTTAAGTTCTTTTTATCAAGAGGTAATTATTTCCATTATGACCATATAATCCATAAAGAGTCTTCAACATCGCCCAATTTTTTTTATAATTCTCATCCTTATAAAAAAGTTACATATACCAATTTTCTTCACAACCTATGGTATTGAAACACAGTAAAAGTTTTATATCAAATGATAATTATGTTTATTATAAAATTAATTATGTAAACATAATATTCATGATATATATAATATGGAATGAATAATTACATTGAATAATTTCCTAATAAACTAAAATAGAGATCATGATATAACTAGGATAATAAATTAAAACATAGATATCAATTATACCAATCTCATACATATAGAATGAAAAATTATAGACACCAAAAACATTATGTGGAGGCCATATTCCAAGACATTATACTTTTATGGGAAGAGGTTTACACTAAAACAATAGTTTGTTGCCTCATGATCCTAATCAAATCATAACGGGATAAGAAAATGTTAAACCCCACCCATCACTTTCTTAAGTACACTAAATTAACTATAAGAGTAAACAAGATGTTTCATACCATTCCTTAATGAAAATTTAGATTTAAAAATATGTCTATATATATATATGAAAATATCAAATTTCAATACATAAAAACCTATGCTGTAAGTTAATAATTATCATGAATTTCAATACATCCACATCCAATAAAATGCATAACATGATCATAAACCATCCAGATGAAGAATATGAATGATATAAAAATACATAGTAATCTTTAAGGAGTAATGAATAACCATATGTATTAAATTAACAAATATAAATTCTTCAAACAGTTCTCTAAAAAATAAATGAAATATATTTATATATACTTATCCATCGATTAAACAATATAGAGTGATTGTATTGGTTTTAATATAATTATAATAATACATCTAGAGGAAGACGATGGATGGTTTAAAAAGAAAATAACCATAGTTAAATAAAGGAAACATAAAACAGTGGTGACATAAATTAAAAACACCCTCCCAAAACAATTCTTTGAATGATATCATAAAATATGCGATCAATATTCAAATTGATTGACATAAAGTGTTTAACAAACAAGATGATATATTTTATATTAGAGGATAGATAATTAAACAAAAAATCCATTAGGTAAATTCTATTTTAAAATTATAATTTTAATAAAAGTGAAATAAGAAAGTAAAAGTTAGAAAACATTTGTTTCATTAAAAAAATGTAAATTTAAATATTTCTTTCAAAGGTAACTTTTGAAAAGTTTGTGTGATGGATTTTGAAAACCATTAATCATAAAAATAATCTTAAATAATTAATCTTTGAAAATATATACTGTTTATCTTCAACCCATGATGATAAGAAGAAAAAACGCGTCAAATTCAAAGGGAAATACTTTTTTTTATTTTTAAAATAAATTTGTTGAAAACTCATATTATAAGAAGTGTAAAGAAAAATTCATTTGAATTAAAATATATTATTTCCCCAAATTGTAAGAAAATTTACCATATAATAAAATACTATGGAGTAAAAACCCAATAACATAATAAATAACTTTATTAGGATAATATAATTCAAGGAAAGGAGACTTGACTTATCATTATCCATTATGAACAACATACGTCATAAAGTAAGAAATATTTCAAGTAGTGCTTTTATGTGGTTAGAATTTGAATTAATTAAGCACAACAATATATAATTAGAGGGGATAATCCACCAAACATATATGAAATAACTATAATATGAATGATCATAACTTACTTTATGTAAATTAAATTAAAAATCCCTAATAATTGGGTTAATAACTGAGTGAAAATCCATTTCATAAAAATGAATCTATTTAGATTAGTATTTCACAATAATGACTAGAATATTTTATAAATATAAATATATGAGTAGTGAAAACACCATTAAAAGGAAAACAATTTTCATAATATAAATTTTCTTTATAGAATTAATTTATGAGAAAATGAACCCTTATGACTTGAGTAATGTTTTAATCAAAACCCCATAAAATGGAGGGATTATTATTTAAATTAAAATATAACGAATAATTGTCAATTAAATATATGATATCTAAAATAGGTACTCTATAAACAACCTAAATTAAACTTGGATCACAATAACAAATATTTCTCCAAGAGAGGAATTTGATATGAAAACCCTTTCCTCAGTCCGGATTTGTTCTCCAGTTGCAGAAAATGTGTAAAATAATTAAATTATGATATTTAAATGCATAAACAAGAAAAATATACATAACTATAACAATATATACTATCATTTTATAGTCATTATATACAGATATAATAGTTAGTTTTTTTACCTATTTTAAACATTGGGAGTAAGTAGTCTTTATACCTTCAATCTAGTTTTGTAAAAGTGGGGTTGGAATCTAATATTTTACAAAATTACATACTTATTAAGTCATATAATGTACTATAATTTATATTATATGATAATTTCTTAAGCTATAATTTCATTTCATGGTATTTTTGGTTACAATCTATTATGAGGAAATCGATGATGAGCATGCTTCAATGGTTCTTAATGAATAAAGGGTGATTAATTAATTATTGAGTGAAATGTTGATATAAAATACCAAAACCAAATACAAATCATCATTTACTTGTTTATAAAATATGATACTAGTAAATAAGGTCTCATATACATCCATGAAATAAATTCATAGTATTGTTCAAGTAGGTGGTTAAACCAACCCAAACATAAACTTATGATGACTAATGGATGATTATGTGGTGGTTTGGTTGTAATATCATTATAAAATATGTATAATTTTATAATTTTTTGTTTATTAGTGTGATATATAGGAATATAAATATATTAGAAAGAGCATATAATTTATATATTGTCATTACATAAAAATAAGATATCATTTTCTATTAATACACACTTCTTAAATGATTGAACTAATGCAGAAAAAATAAAATGTCTATTGGGGACAATATTTTATCTCTTGGATGGATTTAGATCCATTAGGGATGGGGGTTATTTTTGGGAAAGGATAACAAAATTTTAGCCGTTTTTGAGTTCTTCTTCTTGGATCATGATTATATAATCCTCATGTAACGAATTGGGGGATGTTTCTTGGGATCATTGATGCGCGAGATTGATTTAGATAGAAATTATTAGAATGTTGAATCAATACTATTGAGGTGTGAAATCATTTCATTTTAGGGAATATATATGAAACATTGTGGTATAGTATACATGTAGGTTCTTCTGTTTCCCATCAAACCATTCTTTATTATGATTCACACATGGGTTCATGTGTAGCCCCTAAGAAACTAGCTTTATATGATTTTCATGTGGGTGAATGCATATCCCTTGAGACCCTTTCTTGATAATATTCTCATGTGTATGGATGTGTATCCCGTGAGACCCTTTCATGATATGATTTTCATGGGGGTGTATGTGCGACTCTAAGATATTTCTTGATATGACATGATTTTTCTTTCTATTGATATTCCATGTTTTTGTGTATAACTTGTGTAAAATTTATATTGGGAATCAAGATAACCAAATTTATTTGGAATAACTTATTGGAAATTTATATGGGGATCATGGAAACATGATTGATAACCTCTTTATTTTGGTGAAATGTGGGTTAGCCTCAGAACATAGAACGTTCAACTGATGTGGAATGAAATTGTGAATTAGAGGATGACCAAAACTTAGAATGTCAGTACACAATATTGATAGTGAATGTACATTTTCATGAGTAGAGTTCCAATGATTTTAGCATGTCAACTGCACATACCATCATGTAAAATAAGAACAACCATGAGGTGGTGGTTTGTTGGATAAGCCATATGAACACACGTTAATGGTGGATCATGATTTTCCCTTATTTTTTGGAATGGAATTAATCCTTAAAGGAAGAATATGGATAAAATAAAGTTAGAAAAATATGGTTATCCGATGTGTGTACTATGTATAATATTATAATCATTGTAGTGAATACATATGACATTCCTTTTAGATTATTGATGAAATATGTACAGTAAAGTGGGTTATGGTAGTTTGGTTAGTTCATGGTAACTCAGAACATAAAATTTTAATTAATAAAATATTTAATTAAAATAGAATACACATTTACATATTTTTCACTATAAGAATGAAATATTTTGTTGTGTCCCCTTGGCTTATACCGACACCCTACACTGGAAACATAGTGTGCATACGGACAATATTATCATGGGTCCAGTGAAGGGAAAATTCCCTTTATCAATATCTGATTCAGAGAAGCCTCTTGTGTATGGGTAGGTGTGCACGAGTTGATGCCGCACTCCGTTACAGACCAATCGATTCAGTCTGGGGTGATATAAAGTGGTATCAAATTCTAGTTCTCTATAATTTTCTTTTGGATTGTGTTTAGGTCATTGTAGAAAGGGGATAAGATATGTGGAACTATGGTAGAAAGTCGTGTAAGTTCTTTTCTCTCTCTTATGTAATAGTCCTTTATGTTACTAGTGATATTATTGTTGTTTTGGTTTATACATTTTTTGGTGATCAATTACACATTAAGTGATGAAAATGATTTTGGTGTTATGGTTTGTGGAATTTTCTACTGGTATGATGGAAAGATTAGGCGAGTGCATGCATATTTGATAGGCAACTAGGTTCAAATGTTAGGTACTTGTTTCCTATGTTTTGTTGGACATGATCATGTTACAAGCTATTAAATATGTGATTTTGAGAAATTTGAATGTTTTGATGATAAAGACGTCAACATTGTCTTAGAAGTGGGTTTATTGTATATTATTATTGTTCAATATTTAATTTTTTGAGCATCCATGTTTTTTTAAAAAACAATTCACTTGGTTTAAGTGGGTTTAAATGATTTTGAAGAGATTTAGGTTCTAAAGTGGTTTGGGAAATATGTGTGTTTACCAAAGGGGTTTTTTAATGCTAAATACATGTGAAGTTGATTCAATTTGTTGATTTAATGTAATATGGATTTTGAAAATTTATTTTACGCATGTTATTTCATGAACTCAGTGGATTATTTATTTTCCTTAAATTATTTTAAATAAATAAACTTGTTGATTATTACTCATGATCATTTAGAAAATAGGGAATTTTTATTTGGATGGATATTAGATGACGTTAAATTTGTTTTACAGAATTGTTTTGGTTAAAAACTGGATTGAAAGGAAATTATTAATGGGCATAAATAGATTTACTCACTGATTCAAGATTTTAGTCAACCCATTTGAATTTTTTAAATTAGATATTTTTCTACTATGCAATTGGAACCCTCTTAAATGCCTCTTTTCTACTCATTTTATGTATTGATATAAATAATAGATAATGTGAATTATATTTTTTTGGATATAGTAGATAGGTTTTGAATGCATGGGTTAGTGAATATAATCCTTTAGGGAAGGGACTCAGAATATGTAGGCTACATTATCTTGGGGATTTTTCTACAAGTTCACCATACACGAAGTGGGGTGTTTGTTATGTTATGGTGTGATAATTGTGTGGTGCATTGTAATATAATTAGAGTAGGTTTATGGGTAGTAGATCATTTTTTGAACCTTGAGTGAGATGTGAACCCCTTCATCGATTATTCTAGTGGGGTACTTTTTGAGTAGAAGCCTATTAGGTATATGATCAGATAAGTGATGTCTACCTAGTATATTGAGATATAGTTTAATATATGAGATTTTATCGAGTAGAAATGTAATAATTATTATTGTTCTTGGAGTCCATTGGCTAAATACTGGTTAGTGTAAAAATATTGTGTTGTAAGACTTATAAGGCATTTGAGTGGAGTTTCCTTCTTTCTTTGAGCATTAAGATAATGATCTGTGAATAGAATAATTGAGTTATAGTTTTTCCCTATATTTTATATATTATAAGTTTTTATACTTGATTCTTATGGGATCAAAAACATAGAATTGTCATTTAATGATTTTTTTTAAATCTTGATCTCTGTAAGACCCTTTGGAACATGGAAGCTATTAAGATACGAGTTTGGGGAACATTAGACAAGTCAATATCTTAGGTGTTACTACCTATAGTGGTTTATAGTGTGAGATAAGTTAATAAGGGGTGAAGGTTTCTCAATAGTATATTCTTATAGATCTTAGTATAGGGTAATATAGAAGTATCAACCAGTTGTTTCAACTAGGGAATAAATGCTACTCCTTGATGTTGACATCATTGTTATCTATTCCTTGGAGTAGAAGAAATTGTAAGAGACAGCTGTTTAAGAGAATGATAATAGGTGTTGTATTGAACAATAATATTTATATACCTTTAGTGATAGGGGATACAAGGTTTGAGGAAACTTGGGTCCTTGAAAGAGTCATTAGAGAATGGACTTCAGATATATGATATTCATTGGTGCGTAGTGGAAATGAGATGTTGTTTTGAAACATTATATGTGTTTGGAAATTTATAATAAGGTTATTTACTTAGTGAACCACCCTATGAGTGAATGTGTGGTGAAAATATATATTTCTTATATGTGTGTTGGTACAGAGGAGAGAGACATCATTTGTGTGGTTTCCATGGAACTTATGCCTGGTTCATAGTGGTATATGGAATGCCCGTGATATTTTTTCATAAAATATTTTTGAGAATTATTGATTTTTATAAGTGCATTGAAACACCATAATATTATATATATATATATATCTTCTGAAATAAAATTGAAACTTTCTATAGATTGCATTACATGAAAAAATGATTCTATAATAACGATGATATAATATACTATTATAGACTATCCAATGGAATAGAAGTTATGAATATTTTTAACCACATTATAAAAAATATTTATAAGGGTTATTTCATAATTTATAAGCAATCAATATCTAGTAATGTAAATTTATGCTTCAAATAATGTTTTTTTGAAGAAAATGATTTTTATTATATTTCCTCTATCAAAATTACCATTAGTTTAAACAATATTTAAAAATTTAATATGAGGAACTAAATATAATTTTTTAAATCATCATTTCAATATTATCTTAGGGAGAGTTTTATATATTTTTCTGAAAATATTTATTTTTAACTGAATAGTGAAAATACCGATTATAATAAACTTATAATTTTTTCATTAATTGATGTAATTTAAAAGTATCATTATGTTGTATATTTTATCATAAAGTTATATATGTATAAATTATTTAAAAATAATTAAACAAATAACATATGAATCAACATTATAATTTTTTTATAACCACATTTTTGGGTTTAAAACACATTTTTCCATGAACTGTATTTCATCACATTTTACGTATTGTATTTAAATATATATCCAAATTTTACAGAAATTTAATTTAATAAAATATATACTATATTTTTAATTATAATTTTATTATTTTTTAATGATTCCACTTTCATTTTTATCACTGTTAATAGTAAAAATCAACAAATTATACACTATGTTAAATGATAAAATGGATTAACTAGGGGGGGACTAAAATGATAAGTTTTAAAATTACTTAAAAACATATATAAATCATACTGGATATTTATATTTGGATCCTTTAACTTAATACCATTGAAAATAGTTTAATTTGGATCCACATGTCTTATGAAAAGAAATTAATGTATTATAACATTTTAAAAATTACCAAGTGTGTCCTCTCCCTCCATTCTAAAAGGAAACATCACTCCTCTCTTCATCACAGTTCATAAGAATTCTATCCTAACCCATGAATACATTCCATTAATCCTTCCCTATGATAAATAGGTCATTTTTTGATCAAAATACATACCATATAAGTCTGAAGGTGTAATCCTAAGGAGGTTGTCTAATGAAGAGGTATAGTTCTTAACCAAGTTTTTTCATTGTATTTCCTCATAAAATTACATAAATTATATTCAAACTAGATGATATAATACTACACATATCTCATATATATTGAGATATTATTAAACTAACTGAACAACGATTATTCATCTCATTCTCCATCATATGGGAAATGAAAGAATCATTTTGTGTGTATGCATGGACTGTTGCCACATGAAGCGATGTATTTCATATTTTTTACCAAAATTAAAGTATGTTTATTATGATGGATATAATGTTTATATATTATATTTATTAAATAATAAAACTTTTGTAATTATAATATATTATCTATCTTCCTATATTCCAATTTGTGGGAAAACCATAATGTCGCTCGTACATACATTTGGACTACCACCTATATGAGGCGATGTGATCATTTTTCATTTGCATTTTACATGGATAGTAATATTGATATATTTAATAAATATATTGGATATTTATGATAAAATAATAATTTTAAAATAGTGTATTACTATTTTTCTTTCTATTATTTAATCCATCTAAAATTGGAAATATCACTCATGCGTACATATGATATACCATCTCTGACATGATGTAATTCATTTTTCACATCAACTTTGTATAAATGATTATAAAATTATATATAATTGATAAATATAATACTTATTTCATTATTAATATTATGGAGACAATTAATCCATAATTGTGGTTCATCTACCAAAACCATTGAACCAAAAAATGCATATAAAACAAACAAGTTTTCACATGGATGCTTATTTTAATGATCATTTTTTTAATGAAAGGATAATTTGAATTTATAAAGTAATAATACATAGTAATTCATTTATGAATATAGTTATAGAAAATATTAATAATTAATCAATATTTATTATATTGTATATTTGAATGTGAATAAAGAAAGATAGTTCTTATGGTAAGGATTCATGTTAGAATGTCATTTCCTTTTAGTATTTTCTATGAATATTTTACATTAGGGAAAAAATATAGATATTATCCATTAAACACCACATATTCTCTTCTCCTATAGTTATTGCTATATTTTATTATGTGTTAGTATAATTTTCCTCTCTTTGACACTTAAAATGATTGAGAATATGTTTTTATTGAAAAATAGATCATATCTTTTTTTTGGTCTAAAAAATGTATCTTTATTATAAATTATCATAAATATTTCATATAGATGTTATTAATTATACATGAAATATATAAAAGGTCATTTTCACCAAATTTTTGTTTATTTAATGTTATTTAAATGGTATATTTTTAATGAAATGTTTTCTGAATAATTTATCATTATGTTTTTACAATAGTATTAAAATAATATTATCATTCAATGTATATTGTAAGAATGTATTTTTTCCACTATCATACCATTCATTTATTTGAATATTATTTTAGAGGTTCCCATTTTTATTTTAAAATAAATTAATTTTCTCAATATTCAAGGAATTTTCAGTGAAAAATTAATTAAATGAGAATGATATTCTTTTCATGTTTTTGAAGAAAATTAATAATGTTCTTTTAAAGGTAATTTTCATCTATATCAACACCCTTTAAGGATTTCTAAGATTTAATGGGGATATGATGTTATGATACTATCTATATTATTTATATGGATGGATTATAGTGATGTTTATTTAAGGTTGATTCTATGAAACAGTTTTCTTTACCACATGTATGTTATGTTAAGTTTAAAACTTTTATGAAACCGGTTTCATTTACTTGAGTCACACTAGGATGAAATGATGAAATATTATGAAGCATGATTCCTTTTCATGGGATTTTATATTATGAATGATTTTTGTTTTATGGAGGAAATATTTATGGTTTTTACTATGCATTGGGTGAGGCTAGAATAATATATCTCTCCAATGCATTTGTCAATGATTAATATCTCATGAGATAATATGAACTAGAATTTGAAGAAATCCTTACTAAATAAGGGTCTATATCTAATAAGAACATCATGTTAGTATAAATTGACTATGTAAATTTTGGAAATTTTAGGGGACCAAATTCACTATTATATTCTTGGTAGTGATCCTTGGATATGGAAATAAATTTTTATTCTCACGTGTATGGAAAAAAGTTAGGATGTTTGTAACATCCTAAGATTTTATGAGAAATATTAATTTTAATTACTTTGATGTCTTGTGTTTTACTCTACACCAATATTAGCTAGCACTATATGCAACATTGTATTAGCTTGTAGTATATGAAAACACTATTCCTGGCTTGTGTTGCATGCAAGAGCGACCTTCCTCAATAGCGTGTGTTGTAGGCAATACCGAGTTTCACTAAACAATGATATATTGTTATAAAATTAATAGGAACTAGACATTATGAATAGTATTAAACATATTTTATATTTTATAACAATATCATTCATCTTACACATATTCTAGAACATGGTATGAGAACAAAATAAATTTTTGGGTAAAATAAGTATTTTTCAAAAAATGCAGTTTTGCCACCTTTTGATGGTGAACCCACTTTATGTCTTATTTTGAAATGTTTATAAGTTAAATTTGACTAAATAAACTTATTAACTTCATTAAGGATAAAAAAATAACTTTCAATGATTTTTTAATAGTTTTCTGTTAACTTTCATATTTTGAGGAATAGTAAAAATACCCTAAATTTTAATTAAAAATAACTTTTTTCATCAAGACAATTTATATGGTTAAATTATTATATTTAATGGTTTTAAAGTATAAATATAATATATTTTTACCATTTAATATTATTTATGTCATTATCATTAATTTTACATTGAATTCATAGGTAAAAACATTTCAATCTTTTGCAATGTTTTAACTTTTTGAACCTCTTTTCTCAACAATGGGATTAATTTTAAATTAAATATTGCAACTTCTGTGTTTTGAATTTGAAAAAATGGATTCCATATTATGAATTAGTAGGTCCAAATTATGTTAATATGCTTCTTTTTATTTGTAGACATTATGAATAGTAACTACGACAAATTTAATTTACTACAGTTAATTGTAAATCAGGTAATTAAGGGTAAAAATAATATTATAAAATTACACTAAAACTTGTATTTATTTAATTGGATGATTATATTTTGCCCTAAAATATACTTTGGTCGAAATGTTATCTTTTGGAACCCACTTGGTTGTGATTAAGACCTTTAATTTATTTTATTTTGAGGAAGTAAAATATGTCTCACTCAAACTTTAATAATTAAAGTATTTTTAATATAAGGTTATAAAGAATAAAAATTCAATTATAAATACTCATTTTAAAGATAAAATATTTTTCTTCATCATGGTAATTTATTTGTGATTTTTAAGAAATATATAATTACCTAAATAGCTTATACATTAATGATGCAGAAATTATTTATTTAGTGAAAAATCAATAATATAGTTTTTATTAAAAAACCAATACGCATATAAAGGACATGAAACTTGAACAAACCTTATTGGTAGAGTATATATATACCCTAATCATCCAAGGGTCTTCTTCGGGGTCATTTGAAGCCTTATAAAACATATTATGACATTTATATTATTTTATTTTAAATTATTTCAAAGTTGTCACCTTTATACTTTAATAAAGATAATATTTTTAAATTGGGTTGTTTTATAATATAAATTCAACTATAACTATTCTTATAAAATATATTAGATTTATATTCATCTTTGTATTTTATTTTCAATTTTTATGCAACAAATTAGTATATTAAATTATTATACAAAAATGTTGTAGTAATTATTTTATTAAGATAAATATCAAATAAACGGTTTTAAAAATATTAAAATAAATATTATATGAACTTATTAATGTGATAAAAAAAATTTATATATTATTATTACATGTTGGAATTTTATTAAATACTTTGGTTTGAATATATACTATGTGTCGAATTTATTTAAATTCAAATAAATTAAAAGTGTCAAAATTTACACTATTGATATTTTATAAAAATAACAATTTATTAAATTTTTTAAAAACCACAAAAATAATTAAAAATTAAAAATTTATATTTATATAGTCGGAAATGTCATAAAGTATCCAATTACTGACAATTCTCAACACATAAGTAAGTATTTATAACAATTTTAAAATTATAATATTATTACCACAAATAAAATTAAATAGACTAAATAAGGATAAATCAAATTGATAAGGTTTAAAAAAATTTCCCACCATGTCTAAATTTTATTTTCTGATTAGATTAAAACCCCATCTCATCTCATATTTTAATGTGAGTCATTTATGATGTTTTTAGGTGGGGTTTGAGTTTATTATAAATTAATATTTGGGAGGTTTCCAAAAGTGCCCCTCTCCTCTCTTATAAAAGGTCACCTTCTCCATCATCTCTCCACTCCATTTTAAGCCTTCATGCTTGGACAAAACATGCGAATTCAACTTATAAATATCTCTATTTATATTATAGAGGTTATTTTCTTCACAAAAGACCAACTCTAGTGCCCTAAGAGGAAGTTTAAAAGAGGCATGTCGAGGAAGAGGTAATCTCTTCTACCGATTATTTCAAGTTTCTTTATTCTTCTACTTCCTCTTAGTTAGTTGTTTAATTATAAAGTAATAACATAAGTATCAATAATATACTAATATGTTATTATACATATGAAACAAACCTATTTCACATAATATCCATCCTACGAAAAATGAAATCACCGCGAGTGCATACGTAGGGCTTACCATCTTTATGCCGTGGTGTAATATGTTTTCCCACCAAGACCATACATGGAATGGTATAATGGAGGAAATAAAAACTATATACGATTATTATAACATCATAATTATTATGTGATAATATATCATCCACTCCAATTCCATTAAATAATTATGTGAAATATATCATCACTCGTGCGTACGTACGGATTACCGTCTCCACGACGCGATTAGATTCATTCTCCATCTTAACCCTTCCAGAATGATTATAAAGTATATATAATAAATTATAATGAAATATATGACATAATAATTATTCTTTATTTATTTATATGTTGTTTACTTACTTCCATTAAATTTAATAAGGAAACAAAAACTGCGTTCATGCGTACGCATGACCTACTGTCTCCATGAACAGTGTATTTCATTCCAGTGATCGATTTATTATATATATATACATATTATATTATGATTATATATTACATATAAATAATGTTTTAAATTATTTAGTTAAGTAATCATGATCTATGTAATCATATGAATAATTACAAGTTAAAACACGTATAATAAATGAAATGATTTTACCCAAAATGCTACTCTAACATGGAATTGACAAATGAACGGGTAATATAAAGTCGTAAGTGAATCATATATGATATCATAAATATAATTATGGTTCTGTTATAAGTTTAAAATATTTTTAAACCCACTATATAGGAGTCTCATACACATATGAAAGAAATTGGACATAAGGTAAGGGAAAATCTCGCAATCTCATTTTTTTATCCGAGATTGATTATACTTTAATATTTACTGGGGCATATTTATCATAAAAATATATGTTACCTCAATATGTAATATTTTTTTTTTCCTCTTACAATTTTATAAATCAAATTTTACATATTTATGAGTTTTTATTAAAAGAAATGAAAAGAATCTTGTTTCATTTCAGTACGAGATACCTTTTGAATTTTCCATCCAAAGTACGTGAAGATTGTTTTTTTAACTTATACGACATGAACGAATTTTTACGATTTTATGAAGCCTTATTTACAAAAATATTCCTCTACAATATTCCATGATTATTTTCAACAAAATTCTTTTATTTTAAAATTTCACATCATTTTGAGAAAAGAAAATGACTTGAAAGAAGGAAGGATATTTTCCTCAAGAATTCATTTGAAGTGTTTTATCAAAACTATTTTCCATCTATGATGACATTCTTTAATATGGTTATGTTTAATGTATAATGTCTCTATTATTTAAATGGTTTGATTATGTTTATGATGAAATTATATCCATTGTTTTATATGGATTATGTTATGACGAGATGATGTTTATGAAACCCATTTTATTCGTTGGGTTATGATGAATGATTTATGTCTATTTTGTGGAGCACGAAAAAATGATTTCATTATGAGATGGGTGAGACCTATATCTCCCTCCAATTCATTAGGTAAATATTTATATCTCATGAGATAGACATCACTAGAACGGAAAGTAAATCTGGTTTAGTAATACAGGGCTAGAATGACAACTAAACCAGGTTCTATAATGGACTTTGTCCACTATGATGGTCTTGGCAGAAATGTCTTGGTTACTATGAAAATTATATCATGTGATTAATGTTTTTCCACAATTACATGGTTTATTCCCATGATATTTTATCATGATTAATGTTCCTTTGTGATCTATTCCTTATGTACTACCAATATTTTTGTCATTACTCATGATTTAAGTTCAATGTTTTTACGTTCAAATGTTTATAAATTGTTTTATATTGTCCATGTTTACCCTTAATGAGCATTTTAGCTCACAATTTTTATGTTTTATTTTCCCCAGGATATAAATAAAGGTTTTAGGTAAGAAAAAAAATGGGGAAGATCTTTATGGGAGATGTTGAAGATCTTTCACCATGATTAAAAGATTAAGTTCTGTGTTTCCAAAGACACTAAACTAATACGGTCTCTGGGTGTCTATTTTTTCATTTATTAAGTATTTCAAAAAAGTAATGTAATGTCCATGTACATCAAGATTTGGGTCTCTACAGTTGGTATTAGAGTAAAGGAGGTAGGAATGAATCCGATCCTTGGGAACTCTCACGTGTGAGTGTTGAACAAAGCATGGCTCTCTGCCCAAGGGCTTCATGAGGAACTGGTTGCCACTTGAGATGGTGGTGTGTCCCACCTAAGGGGTGTAGAAACCCATGGAGTGCTCTGATAGGTATCCGTTCCAGTCCACTGGAAATAAATCCAGACCGCTATAGTTAGTATTAGAGTAAAGGTTTAGTCAACCTTTGGAAACAAGGATGTGAAAACTTTAGTGAGATACCTAGAGATATTTCTAAGGTATATCAAGGGATGTCCATAAAGTTAAGTTTAATTATTGGTTATAGTCCTATAATTATAGTAATTATCTTAGAATTAAACAAAATATGTTAGATATTGAAGGTACTCACCCTTAATTATGTTGTTTTTGCAAGCATGATTTTTTGCATCTCACACTATTCTTTTTGGGATTTAGATAATGGTCAGAACACAAAGGAACCGTGTTGATCAATGTAATGGATGATGAAATTATTTTACTCCTGAACAAACCAATGGTATGGTAGATTGAGTCAAAAATATTATTTCTATACTTTCACAAGCTATGAATCATTCTGGAATTCCAAATGAGCAGATAAGGGAACAATATTCTATTGAGTCCGTCATGATGCAATGTCCACCTTCTTTTAATGGGTCTTCTGATCCACTTATTGATAAACAATGGATCAGTGCCATTGAAAAGATATTTTCCATAATCGATGTTCGGAATATGAAAATGTCATTGTGGCTATTTACCGTTAGAAGTTGAAGCAGACCAGTGGTGAACTCTAATTAAGAATACAAGGCCCCAAGATGAAATTGAATCTATGGAATGGGACGAGTTCAAGAACTTGTTTTTCAATAAGTACTTCCCTCATATTCATATATAAAATACAGAAAAGGAGCTCCTTGAGCTTAATCAAAATGATTATGAATATGTTTTTATATGTGGGGTGAATTTTACAAGCCTTGCAAGGTATGAATCTGGCTTTATCATCCAACCTGAAAGTAGAGTTGATCGATTCTTTAGTGGCTTAAAACCAAGTCTTCGAAGGGCATTTGCTATTACAGAATTCAGTAGCTATGAAGAAATTGTGTGTTTTTCTATCAAGGTATAACTAGAATTTGGTGTTACATATCCATCTCATGGTTTTGATAAGAAATGAAAGATGGAGTTCATGGTAAAATCTCAAAACAATGGTGAAAAGAAGACAGATGTTTATTTATGCACAATGTGTGGACATAAGCATGGTGGAGATTTTCTCAAAGGAACCAGAAAATGTTTTAAGTGTGGAAAATAAGGTCATCATGTAGCTGAGTGTCGAAGTAATGGGAAAAAGGTAGCTAATGATGTGAATAGAGAAAAGACTATAGAGAACGCACCACCAACACTTCAATGCTACAAGTGCAATGAAATGGGGAATTATGCTAACCAATGCCCTAATCCAAGTGTTAATGATGATCTACATCCACAACCTCTTAAGGAAAAGGAAAAAGGGAAGTCACATTTGATCAATATTAGTGATTTTGAATATGACAACAAATTGGTGGATGATTAAGTGTATATGTAATGGGATTCCAAAATAGTGTTATGGAATCTCATTTATAGTATTATAGAATATTGGAATATCTATGTATTGGTTTTCAATAATTGTATAGTACCAGTAACCATGAAAAGGGATTGAAATATTTTTGGAAAGTAGATGATACGCACATAATGAAGGGATAAGGAGAAAATAATATGTTTGACAGTATTAATGATCTCATTACTGGTATAAGGACAAAGTGACATCATGGTTTGAGTATATAGAATTTTTTGGATTTTGGTATGTGGAAAGAGTTAACTTTTTACAGACTTCATGTTTTCAATAAGGTTCTATTGTAATTCATGTTTCAATAGAATACATGATTCGTAAAGACCCGTAAATTTCAAGGAAATTTTTTTTTCTTAATTTTCTTTGGAATTTTACAAGAGCGCAGTTTCTGACGGCACCTGATTCCGAGGCCTAGTGTGCCCGGAATCATTTTCCGAAGATTTGCTCGGGTACGTTTAGTGAATGGGCAAGCGAGTTTTTCTAACTTTTGAACCGGTGCCCGGAATCAAATTCTGACGGCACCAATGAAATCGCAGCGCCGGTTTTCGCTTAGAAACGCCTCTTCCGGAGTTGCGTTTGCTCGGGTGTGGTTTTTAATTTTCGGGCTTAAAGTTAAGAAATAAAATAATTTTGCGACAACTTTATTTTATTTCACTTAAGCCACTTGGAAGCCACTTGAAGCCACTTAAAGGCGGCTTGAACTGAGTTGAACTGGATAGGATGCTATCCAGAAATATCCTACCCCCTTGGTAGGATATTTGTGAGGTGGGGCCCGCACGAGCCTCGCCGTTTCTTTCCGCTAAGAAACGCACCCGTGAAAACCCATCTTAATGAAAGTCAACTGACGTGTTTTCTAAATTCTTAACAGACCATTTAATTGGGCGGTTTATTTCCTGAATTAAATGGCCTGTTTCTTTCGTTGAATTAATTCAACGAATTAATTCAATCGTTTCTTAACCTGTTTTCGTGTGTTGGCATATTAATAAAATAAGACCAACCCAAAATCTTTGGAGAAGATTTGAGAGGATACTTGTTTCTTCTTCTCCCTCGCGAAGAACGCGAAGAACGCGAAGAACGCGAAGAACGTGAAGAACGCCGAACCCAGAAATCGACGACGCTTCCGTCCGAGACGTCCTTCTCTGCCCCGATCTCCGATCACCGACCGTTGAGGTGAGTGATTTCGGGTTTCCTCACAAGGTTCCTTCCTTTTTGGTTTTAAACACAGATTTAATTATTTATAATTTAAATCTGTTGTTCTTGGTCCGTTGAGCTCACCGACTCAACGCCGGATTCTGCGACGACGCGACACCTCCCCGCGACGACGCGACGATCCCTCTCTTCCACGATGAGCTTTTCCGCGAAGAATGCCCGTGCGCAACGATCAACGAGGTAGGGATTTTATAATTTTGTAATACCCCTCTTATCTTCCCGTAAAAGTTCTTTGAAAATTAAAGAGCCGGTTCCAAATGACCAATTTTATTTTATTAAAATTGTCGGTTCATGTGTTGAACAATTTATCCCGTTTTTTTTATTATCTAACGCGGAGGGTGCGGGTCAAACGAACACGGCCCGACAACCCTCCGTCGTTCTTCGTGTTTTTCGGATTTGGCGGCGACGACAGAACGTGCTGCAACGGGTGTTTGATGATCTCACAGAAAAGAACGGAACCCGGGAGGAACAACGGCGCAGATGGGAAGGAAAACGGGCCACCGGAGCAACTCCGGCGGCCCGCAGAAGCTGGTGGTGCCGCGGGTCGCCGGCGGCACCCCGCGGGTGTCCAGCGCGACACCTCGCGGGTGCCGCGGGGTTGTCCCGCGACACCATGCGGGTGCCGCGGGAGTGTCACGCGGGGCAGCGGCTTTCCCCCGCGTCGGCCGCTCGGCCGAACCGAGCCGGACCGGCCCTGACCGGGCCGGGCCGGGCCAATCGGGTCGGACCCGACCCGGTTCGGGCCAACCAGGGAGGGTCGGGCCGGGTCGGCCCGGGCCCGGACCCCCCATCTTCGGACAGACTTCGTTCAAATGGTCGTATCTTGAACTACGTGCCTCCAAACGACCCTCCTTCAGCGGCAACGCGATCCTTGGATCGAGACGGTCGTTTCGGTATATCGCACTCAAAGTTTCGGAATACTTTGAGTTCAGCCGGGTTGGTTCGTACACGAAACCAACCGGGCCCTCGGAGCGGAAATGCTCATATCTTGAGCCACGGACGTCCGATTGACGTGCCGTCAGCTTTGTTGAGTTCCTCTTTGTGAGACGGATCTTTTGGCTTACTCCGCCCGAGGTTTGGACGCAGGTGGAGTATGGTCGGGTTGGTTTTGCCTTAAAAACCAACCGGGCACCTGGGACAAAAACGCCAATAACTCTCAGACCGGGCATCCGATCGACGCGTCGTCTGTTGCATTGAGTTCCTGTTGACGATGCGGAACTTTTGGATACATCAACTCTGGACTTCGTGACAGTTTATGTATCAGCCTGTCGGCTTGTGGAGCGGACCCTCCCGAACGAGCTTGCTGTGTGCGGGAACCCTAGTGCTGGCTGCGACTGCTTCCTCGACGGCGACGACTGTGCAGAGATCCTCCGTGGACTCCGACGACGACCGTGTAGAGATCCTCAGTGGACTGCAGCGACGACTGTGCAGAGATCCTCAGCGGACTGCGACGACTACTGCACTCAGCGATCCTACGTGGATCAGTGCTACAGGTCCTACGTGGGCCCGGTCCTGTGTGGGCCCGATCCTATACGGATCTGATCCTGTGTGGGTCAACACTCAGCGGTTCTGTGTGAGCCAACTCCTACAGGTCCTGCGTGGGCCCGATCCTGTGTGGGTCTGATCCTGTGTGGTTCACTGCAGAGATTAGTTACCTATCGATCCTTCGTGGGTCCGACGACTTATATGGATCAAAGATCATCTTTTCATCATCCGAAAAAGTATACCTGTGTGAGCTGAATCTTGTGTTTCTCTCCTTTGTGGATTGTGTTGAGCTATCCTGTGTGGATTTACTGTTTACTCTCCTTTGTGGATTGTGTTGTTCTATCCTGCGTGGGTATGCGTTTTTCTTTCCTGTGTGGGCTAGGTTGTGCTAGGGCTCGGACGTTGGAGCCGATCGGGGAATTGATGACTTAGGTATATGTATGGGCATATACCTAAGCCGTGTCAGATGTTACTTCGTGATTGTATCTCTCCTTCGTGGCTTATCCTTTGTGGATTTCGGGAGACCTTCGGGGGTCTCGGGGTTCCTACTGAGTAGCTTATACTCACCCCTACACGGGCTATGCCCGCACTTCGTGGTGTTGGTTGCAGACGACGGACAGCGCTGATCGTGGAGGAGGCGTGCGGAGCAGGACAGTACCTGGAGGTGGACCACTGGGCGGGACATACTCGGAGCGGTTAGGTGGACCCGAAGAGCAGTGGAGGCTATCTGTACCAACCCTTCAGGTGGGACTTCCAGAGGACGGCTCGACGCTGCAGTTTTTCCTTTCAGTTGCTGTTTTTCCTTTCAGTTGTACTTTACAGTTGGGCTTGTATTTATAGCCCCTTTTACTTTCATCACATCTTGTACAGTTTTTACTTAGTGTTTGCTTTTCCGCTTGCTTACTCTGTGGTGCTTGTTTACTTTTCAAAGGCAATGCCTTCCCTTTTTGTTGGGATTTACGCCTTGGTGCTAGTCGCCATCCCCTGGCCTATGGAAGGCGGGCTTGGGGTAGTCACGGCACGGGCCCCGAGGACGGGTCGTGACAAATTGGTATCAGAGGCGGTCGGTTCTACCGCAGACTCTGATCTTTCTTCTGTGTGAAGCAATAGTGTTTAGCATAGTAGGTGTGGTTATCATTCCAGGGAGTCCAGTGTTGGTGCGGCGGCCGACGTATCCATACACCAGGACCCGGACTTCTGGTTTCCGACTTAATGCATGAAAACATTGATTGCATGTGTGTTTCAAGTTTTCTTTGTGATTACTTGTGTCAGCTCACCAGGTATAATGTTCTGACAATGGTGCACTTGTTTACTTTTCAGGATGGCACGACGATAGCAGCCACCTAGGGTTCCTAGAGTAGTGTGCGACGACAGCCTGCCGAGCGACGAGGCCTCGGTACAGGGCCCATTGACAGCAGAGGCACCAGCGATATCTTTACCCGCCGAGCCCCCAATGCTTCCAGCACTGGCAGCTGACGACGCACGACACCTCGGAGCTCTGCACGAGTTCCAGCGCCAGCGACCACCCAGGTTCCATGGGGAGTCAGACCCCCAGGCAGCCGAGGACTGGCTGGAGGCGGTCGTCCAAGTTTTCAGGCTAGTGAGGACACCAGCAGACCTCATGGTGATCCTCGCAGCGAGCCTACTGCACGCAGCAGCCGGACGATGGTGGAGCCTGATGCTCTAGGTACACGATGAGGCCACCCTCATCTGGATGGACTTCGAGATCCTCTTCCGCTCAGAGTTCGTCCCGGCCACCCTCCGTGCGGTGCGCATCCAGGAGCTTCTTCAGCTGCGGCAGAGCAGATTGACGGTCGCTCAGTACGCGACGAGGTTCACCGACCATTCTCGGTACTCGACAGAGATGGTAAGGGACCCCTTCTACCGGGCCTGGACGATCGAGCAGGGTTTGAGACATGGGATCAGGGCATCGTTGATCTCCCTCAGCATCCCGACCCAGGCAGGAGTACTGGAGCGAGCCCTCCTGATCGAGAGCTTCCTGGCTGAGTCCACAGCGAGACCTACCGCAGGGCGGCAGATAGCGGAATCTTCGGCAGCTGGTAGCCGGGGGATGACTCAGGGTTCCAATCGGACCAGACCTTCCGGCAGGCGACCTCGGGACACTGGCTCAGCAGTGCAGGGCACCCAGCCCGGAGCCAGTCTTCCGAGAGGCAGGCAGTGCTACGAGTGCGGCGGGCGGGGCCACATGGCTCTTGACTGCCTGACCCGTCGTACCGAGGGTCAGCAGACGGTGGAGGGACCACCCAGGCAGAGGCAGAGGGTCGACCGTGGCGGTCCGTAGGGAGGAGGAGGACAAGGAAGAGGAGCTGGCCGAGCAGCAGGTGGTGGGCGACGCTTTGAGGCTCTGCCACCACCACCACCAGGAGGCCCGCCCCGACCACAGGGAGCTGCCGGGCAGAGACAGGCTCAGCTCCAGGCAGCGGAGGCCTACGACCACGGTGCGCGAGAGATGATTCGAGGTACGATCTGTGTCTATTCCACCCTTGCTGCAGTTCTGATAGACACAGGTGCGAGTCACTCTTTCATAGCCACTGCCCTTGTTCGGAGCTCAGAGATTCCGATAGAGTCGTTGGCTCGATCCTTACGGCTAGAGACTCCTACGGGAGCAGACTCGACGATTACGCACTGGTGCCGGCAGTGTGAGCTTACTCTAGGAGGCGAGAGCTTCAGCTGGGATCTTCTTGTAGCAGCGTCGAGGCCTTACGACGTCATCTTGGGAATGCATTTGTTATCTACGGTCCATGCTCAGATTGACTGCATTAGGCGCAAGGTGCGATGTGTGCGCACCGACGGGAGCAGGTTCACCTTCACCGGCGAGAAGGGAGCCTTAACAGCACAGGATGGACTCACGCAGAGGAGAGGTCAGCCCATCACTCATCAGTTGGCTAGCCTCATCCTGGGATCAGTTGATGTGCGGAGTCCCAGTTTTCCTGCAGTGGTGGATCAGTACGCGGACATCTTTCCCGACGACATTCCAGGACTACCTCCTCGCAGAGAGGTAGACTTTTATATTGACCTGTACCTCGGGACAGCCCCGATATACACTCCAGCATATCGGATGGCCCCCGCAGAGCTTCAAGAGCTGCGGGTACAGTTGGAGGACTTGCAGGGCAAGGGGTTCATCCGACCCAGTGTTTCGCCCTGGGCTTCCCTGATTTTGTTCGCCAAGAAGGCGGACGGGAGCTTGCGACTGTGTGTCGATTATCGTCGCCTGAATCAGGTGACAGTGAGGAACAAGTATCCGCTACCCAGGATTGATGACCTCTTCGACCAGCTCAAGGGAGCACGGTGGTTCTCGAAGATAGACCTCAGGTCAGGCTATCATCAGCTTAGAGTTCAAGACGAGGATGTGCAGAAGACGGCCTTCAGGTGTCGGTATGGCCACTATGAGTTCTTGGTTATGCCTTTCGGCGTGACCAATGCCCTAGCAGTGTTCATGAGCCTCATGAACAGGATCTTCCAGCCATACCTCGATCGATTTGTCATGGTCTTCATCGACGACATTTTGGTGTACTCGACGACGGAGGAGGAGCACGCCTACCACCTGCGTGTTGTACTAGACACACTACGAGAGCACCAGCTTTATGGCAAGCTCTCAAAGTGTCAGTTCTGGTTACGTGAGGTCCACTTCTTGGGGCACGTCATTTCGGAGGCGGGAGTTGTAGTGGATCCCGCGAAGATCGAGGCAGTGCTAGCTTGGGAGCCACCCAAGAGCGTGATAGAGGTGCGGAGTTTCCTGGGCCTTGCCGGATACTATCGGAGATTTGTTCCGGACTTCTCCAGAGTTGTGGCCCCACTCTCAACATTGAAGAAGAAGGGGAAACCCTTCGTGTGGTCAGACAGATGTCAGCAGAGCTTCCAAGAGCTGAGGCAGAGGTTGACCAGCGCACCTATCTTGAGGTTGCCTGAGAAGGGAGTTGGATACGTAGTCTACTGCGATGCATCAGGGACCGGACTCGGGTGTGTCCTGATGCAGGAGCGGGCCGTGATTGCCTACGGATCACGTCAGTTGAGGCCTCATGAGCAGAACTACGCTACCCATGACTTGGAGTTGGCAGTAGTGGTCTTTGCCCTGAAGACATGGCGACACTATCTGATGGGCGAGCGCTTCACAGTCTTTTCTGACCACCAGAGTCTCAGGTACATCTTCTCTCAGAAGGACCTGAACCTGAGATAGCGGCGATGGCTCGTGTTCTTCCAGGACTATGACTTTGAGATAGTCTATACTTCTAGGAAGGGGAACGTGGTGGCTGATGCCCTCAGCAGGAGGACAGGCATCTAGCTACTTGAGGAGGCGACAGAGAAGCTAGCCGCTTTGCAGATATCCTTCGTGGATAGAGACGGAGCAGCCTTCCTTCAGTCTCTCACAGTCTCTCCTCCACTTCTTCAGCAGGTCAGAGAGGCACAGCGTGGGGATGTTGACTGTGAGACACAGCGTGCACAGATATCCTCGGGACAGGCACCTGATGGTTTCTCCCTTGGAGCAGATCACGATGTCCTTTTCAGAGGACGTACCTTGGTACCAGTCGCTTTACAAGAGGAGGTGCTGAGAGCGTATCACACTTCTCCTCTGGCGGTACATCCTGGAGTGGCGAAGATGTGCCAGGATCTCAGATAACAGCACTGATGGTCCGGGCCACAACAGAGAAGGTCCAGGTCATCCAGGAGCGGATGAGGACAGCACAGAGCCGGCAGAAGTCATATGCTGACAGGAGGCGGAGGCCACTAGAGTTCGAGGATGGCGACCACGTCTTTTTGCGGGTCTCACCTCGACGTGGTTTGAGGAGATTTGGCCGAGGCGGCAAGTTGTCTCCATGCTTCATCAGACCCTTCCAGGTCCTCAGCAGGGTTGGCGAGGTGGCTTATCGTCTGGCTCTGCCACCTCAGTTGCACCGGGTGCACGACTTCTTCCACGTATCCCAGCTGAGGAGATACGTGCACGACCCGACACACATCATTGACTATGGGGAGCTAGACGTGGATGATGGAGCGACCTTTGCGGAGGTCCCAGAGGAGATAGAGGATCGATAGGAGAGGGTCCTATGTGGGTGATCGATTCCTCTTGTGCGCATCAGATGACAGCATGGAAACCTCCAGGAGAGCACTTGGGAGCGGGAGGCTCAGATGCGTGCTCAGTACCCACATTTGTTTCCCTAGTTTTTGATGTATCTTTACGGGGATGTAAAGTCCTGAGGTGGGAGTAATTTAAAGACCCGTAAATTTCAAGGGATTTTTTTTCTTAATTTTCTTTGGAATTTTACAAGAGCGCAGTTTCTGACGGCACCTGATTCCGAGGGTCGGTGTGCCCGGAATCATTTTCCGAAGATTGGCTCGGGTACGTTCAGTGAACGGGCGAGCGAGTTTTTCTAACTTTTGAACCGGTGCCCGGAATCGAATTTTGAGGGCACCAATGAAATTGTAGCGCCGATTTTCGCTTAGAAACGCCTCTTCCAGAGTTGAGTTTGCTCGGGTGTGGTTTTTAATTTTCGGGCATAAAGTTAAGAAATAAAATAATTTTGCGACAACTTTATTTTATTTCACTTAAGCCACTTGGAAGCCACTTGAAGCCACTTAAAGGCGGCTTGAACTGAGTTGAACTGGATAGGATGCTATCCAGAAATATCCTACCCCCTTGGTAGGATATTTGTGAGGTGGGGCCCGCACGAGCCCCACCATTTCGTTCCGCTAGGAAACGCACCGGTGAAAACCCGTCTTAATGAAAGTCAACTGACGCGTTTTCTAAATTCTTAACAGACCATTTAATTGGGCGGTTTATTTCGTGAATTAAATGGCCTGTTTCTTTCGTTGAATTAATTCAACGAATTAATTCAATCGTTTGTTAACCTGTTTTTGTGTGTTGGCATATTAATAAAATAAGACCAACCCAAAATCTTTGGAGAAGATTTGAGAGGATCCTTGTTTCTTCTTCTCCCTCGCGAAGAACGCGAAGAACGCGAAGAACTCCGAACCCGGAAATCGATGACGCTTCCGTCCGAGATGTCCTTCTCTGCCCCGATCTCCGATCACCGACCGTTGAGGTGAGTGATTTCGGGTTTCCTCACAAGGTTCCTTCCTTTTTGGTTTTAAACACAGATTTAATTATTTATAATTTAAATCTGTTGTTCTTGGTCCGTTGAGCTCGCCGACTCAACGCCGGATTCTGCGACGACGCGACGCCTCCCCGTGACGACGCGACGATCCCTCTTTTCCGCGACGGGCTTTTCTGCGAAGAACGCCCGTGCGCGACGATCAACGAGGTAGGGATTTTATAATTTTGGAATACCCCTCTTATCTTCCCGTAAACGTTCTTTGAAAATTAAAGAGCCGGTTCCAAATGAACAATTTTATTTTATTAAAATTGTCGGTTCATGTGTTGAACAATTTATCCCGTTGTTTTTTTTATTATCTAACGCGGAGGGTGCGGGTCAAACGAACACGGCCCGACAACCCTCCGTCGATCTTCGTGTTTTGCGGATTTGGCGGGCGACGACGGAACGTGCCGCAACGGGTGTTTGATGATCCTGTAGTAAAGATCGGAACCCAGGAGGAACAACGGCGTAGACGGGAAGGAAAACGGGCCACCGGAGCGACTCCAGCGGCCCGCGGAAGCCGGTGGTGCTGCGGGTCGCCGGCGACCGGAGGCGGCGGACCCCGCGGGTGCCACGGGAGTGTCACGCGGGGCGGCGGCTTTCCCCCGCGTCGGCCGCTCGGCCGAGAAGAGCCGGACCGGCCCTGCCCGGGCCGGGCAGGGCCAACCGGGTCGGACCCGACCCGGTTCGGGCCAACCAGGGGGGGTCGGGCCGGGTCGGCCCGGGCCCGGACCCCCCATCTTCGGACAGACTTTGTTCAAATGGCCGTATCTTGAACTACGGGCCTCCAAACGACCCGCCGTCAGCGGCAACACGACCCTTGTATCGAGGCGGTCGTTTCCGTATATCGCACTCAAGGTTTCGGAATACTTTGAGTTCGGCCTGGTTGGTTCGTACACGAAACCAACCGGGCCCTCGGAGCGGAAACGCTGATATCTTGAGCCACGAACGTCCGATTGATGTGCCGTCAGCTTTGTTGAGTTCCTCTTTGTGAGATGGATCTTTTGGCTTACTCTGCCCGAGGTTTGGACGCAGGTGGAGTATGGTCGGGTTGGTTTTTCCTTAAAAACCAACCGGGCCCCTGGGACGAAAACGCCAATAACTCTCAGACCGGGCGTCCGATCGACGCGCCGTCTGTTGCGTTGAGTTCCTGTTGACGATGCGGAACTTTTGGATACATCAACTCTGGACTTCGTGACAGTTGATGTATCAGCCTCTCGGCTCGTGGAGCGGACCCTCCTGAACGAGCTTGCTATGTGTGGGAACCCTAGTGCTGGCTGCGACTGCTTCCTCGACGGCGACGACTGTGCAGAGATCCTCCGTGGACTCCGACAACGACCATGTAGAGATCCTCAGTGGACTGCGGCGACGACTGTGCAGAGATCCTCAGCGGACTGCGACGACTACTGCACTCAGCGATCCTACGTGGATCTGTGCTATAGGTCCTACGTGGGGCCGGTCCTGTGTGGGCCCGATCCTGTACGAATCCGATCCTGTGTGGGTCAACACTCAACGGTTCTGTGTGAGCGAACTCCTACAGGTCCTGCGTGGGCCCGATCCTGTGTGGGTCTGATCCTGTGTGGGTCACTGCAGAGATTAGTTACCTATCGATCCTTCATGGGTCCGACGACTTATATGGATCAGAGATCATCTTTTCGTCATCCGAAGAAGTATACTTGTGTGAGCTGAATCTTGTGTTTCTCTCCTTTGTGGATTGTGTTGAGCTATCCTGTGTGGATTTACTGTTTACTCTCCTTTGTGGATTGTGTTGTTCTATCCTGCGTGGGTATGCGTTTTGCTTTCCTGTGTGGACTGGGTTGTGCTAGGGCTCAGACGTTGGAGCCGATCGGGGAATTGATGACTTAGGTATATGTATTGGCATATACCTAAGCCGTGTCAGATGTTACTTCGTGATTGTATCTCTCCTTCGTGGCTTATCCTTTTTGGTTTTTGGGAGACCTTCGAGGGTCTCGGGGTCCCTACTGAGTAGCTTATACTCACCCCTGCACGGGCTATGCCCGCACTTCGTGGTGTTGGTTGCAGATGACGGACAGCGCTGATCGTGGAGGAGGCGTGCGGAGCAAGACAATACCTGGAGGTGGACCACTGGGTGGGACGTACTCGGAGCGGTTAGGTGGACCCTAGGAGCAGTGGAGGCTATCTGTACCCACCCTTCAGGTGGGACTTACAGAGGACAGCTCGACGCTGCAGTTTTTCTTTTCAGTTGCTGTTTTTCCTTTCAGTTGTACTTTACAGTGGGGCTTGTATTTCCGGCCCCTTTTACTTTCAGCACAGCTTCTACAGTTTTTACTTAGTGTTTACTTTTCTGCTTGCTTACTCTATGGTTCTTGTCTACTTTTCAAATGCAATGCCTTCCCTTTTTGTTGGGATTTACGCCTTGGTGCTAGTCGCCAGCCCCTGGCCTATGGAAGGCGGGCTTGGGGTAGTCACGGCACGGGCCCCGAGGACGGGTCGTGACATGATTAAGGTATTCGCATGTTTAGGATATGACCAAAAAGATATATCTTATGATATATGGGGGATAGATGACGGTAATCACATGCTTAGTAGATGACCTCTGTAGTAATATTTTTCTTTATACTAGGAAATTAGAAAAAAGTATTTGGGATATGCCTAATGATTGGAATGGATTAAGTTAGAAATCAGATAGTATTGTTTAAGTCTAGAACTTTTTGATATTATTTCTGAAAAGTTATAATAGTATAGTTTTAGAAAAAGGAAAACTCGTTGGACGGGCGACAACCCGTCGTGTCAGACAAGGCTGCGGGAATCGAAGCCACAACCGAAGTGCGACGAGCCTTAATCACCTACCACTATCCTCCATGAAGTCCCTGGTTTGTAGAAAATCGTTTTATTTTATTATGTGGTATGATATATGAAGTATAAGTCCATTTTTGGATCCATATACAATTAATATCACCATATATGGACTTATGTATATTTAATAACTTTTTCTAACCTTTTGTTTGAGACAGATGAAATGACCTATCATTCTATCACATGATCTACTAACACTTCACTAATGACAAATCCATCTTCATTTATTTAAGATATGAATTGGAAATTGTTCAAGGAATGACCAATTGTGATATTGTACCAAAATCAAGTAAGTATTTCTTCTAATTCAAATTATTCAACTTTAGGGAAATGATCTTGAAAACCAAAAATGTTGTCCTAGTATCCTCATATACGATTAATCATATGGTACCTTAGGTCATCACAAATTTATGACTTTGTGATTATTGGATTTTTCATACCCATGTTCTCTACCACTCTTCATCAGAACATGATGGTTAGATTTCTCTTCCATATCCATATTTTCACCTGTATTCTCCTATGTGGAATCCTAGTGCTGAGTTACTTTGGGTGACCGTTATGTTTCTAACATTAATTTTCAAAATTAAGTTTTAGTATTTCTTTTTATTATGTGGGTTTCTATGAAAAAAACTTTCAAGTAGTAAACGATTTATATCCCCGATGAATTTCGAGGGCGAAATTCATTTTAAGGGGGGGGGGGTAGAATGTAACACCCCGAAATTTTATGAGAAATATTATTTTTAATTACTTTGATGTCTTTTGTTTTAATCTACACCAAGATTAGATTTTGCTATACACAAAATCGTATTATCATGAAGTATATGCAAACTCTATTCTTGGATTGTGTTGCACGCATGAGCGATCTTCCTCAATAGCATGTGTTGTACGCAATACCGAGTTTCACTAAACAATGATATAATGTTATAAAATTATTATGAACAAGAAATTATGAATAATATTAACCACATTTTTAATTTTATAAAAACATCATTCATCTTACACATATTCTAGAACATGGTAAGAGAACAAAATAATTTTTTTGGGTAAAATAAGTATTTTTTAAAAAAATGAAGTTTTGTCGCCTTTTGATGACGCACCCACTTTGAATCTAGTTTTTGACACGATTATAAGGTCAATTTGATTAAATAAACCTTTTAATTTCAATAAGGATATAAAAATTAAATTTGGATAATTTTTTTAATATTTTTCTGTTAACTTTCATATTTTGATGAATAGTAAAAATACGCTAAATTTTAATTAAAAACAACTTTTTTCATCAAGTTAATTTGTATGGTTAAATTATAATATTTAATGGTTTTAAAATATTAATAGAATATATTTTTTCCATTTAATATTATGTATTTCATTATCATTAATTTGACATTGAATTCATAAGTAAAAACGTTTCAATCTTTTGCAATGTTTTAACTTTTAGGACTCATTTTCTCAACAGCGGGATTAATTTGAAATTAAATAATACAACTTATGTGTTTTGAATTTGAAAAAATGGATTCCATATTTTGAATCAGTAGGTCCAAATTATGTTAATTGGATACTTTTTATTTTTAGACATTATGAATAGTAAGTACGGTAAATTTTATTTACTATAGTTAAAGGTAAATCAGGTAACTTAGGGAAAAAATATTATAATAAAATTACCCTAACACTTGTATTAATATAATTGGATGATTATATTTTGTCATAGAATATAATTGGTTAGAAATGGTATCTTTTGGAACCCACTTTGATGTGATTAAGACCTTTAATTTATTTTATTTAAAGAAAGTGAAATATGTCTCACTCAAACTTTAATAATTAATGTATTTTTCATATAAGGTTATACATAATATAAATTAAATTATAAATACTCATTTAAAATATAAAATTTTTCCTTTATCTTGGTAATTTATTAGTGATTTTTAAGAAATATATAATAACCTTAATAGCTTATACATTAATGATGCAGAAATTATTTATTTAGTAAAAAATCAATAATATAGTTTTTATTAAAATAATTATACCCATAAAAAGGACCATAAACTTAACAAAAACCTATTATTTGAGTATATATATATCCTAATCATATGAGGGTAGATCTGCGGACCATTTAGAGCCTTATAAAACAAATTATGACATTTATATTATTTTATTTTAAATGATGTCAAAGGTGTCACCTTTAAACTTTAATAAAGACAACATTTTAAAAGTTGGTTGTTTTAGAAGATAAATTTGACTAAAAGTATTATTAGGAAATCTATTAGATTTATATTTATCTTATTATTTTATTTTAAAATTTTATGCAAAAAATAAGTGTATTAAATAATTATACAAAAATGTTGTAGTAATATTTTATTAAAAAAATATAAAATAAATTGTTTTAAAAATATTAAAATATATACAGTATGAACAAATTAATGTGCTAAATGAATTTTATAGATTAATATGACATGTTATAAAATTATTTAATATTTGTTTTCGAATATATCCTATGTGTGGAATTTATTTAAATTCCGATAAATGAATAGTGCCAAAATTGACACTATTGATATTTTATAAAAATAACATATTATTAAATTGTTTAAAAATCACAAAAAAATTTAAAAATTTAAAATTTAAATTTATATAGTCTTAAATGTCATAAATTATCCAATAATGATTAATTCACAACACATAAGTAAGTATTTAAAACAGTTTTAAATTTAGAATATTATTACCACAAATAAAATTAAATAGATAAAATAATGATAAATCAAATTGATAAGGTTTAAAATAATTTTAAAACATATCTAAATTTTATTGGATGATGAGATTGCAACCATATCTCATATAATATTCAAATAGGAGTCATTTTAGAAGTTTTTAGGTGGGTTTTGAGTTTATTATAAATTAATATTTTGGAGGTTTCCAAAAGTTCCCCTCTCCTCTCTTATAAAAGGGTACCTCCTCCCTCTTCTCTTCACTCTATTTTAAGCCTTAAAGCTAGGAAAAATCCTGAAAATTACTCTTTTAAATCTATCTATTTATATTATAGAAGTTATTTTCTTCTTTGAAAACCAACTCTAGTTCCATAAGAGAATGTTTAAAAGAGGCACGTTGAGGAAGAGGTAATCTCTTCTACCGATTTTTTCAAGTTTCTTTCTTCTTATACTTTCTCTTATTTAGTTGTTTAATTATAAATTAATAAAATAAGTATCACTAATATACTGATATGTTATTATAAATATTAAAAAACCCTATTTCACCTACTATCCATCATAAAAAAAATGAAATCACCGCGCATGCGTACGTATGGCTTAACGTCTCCACGCCGTGGTGTCATCTGTTTTTCCACCACCACCATACTTGGATGGGTATAATGGAAGATATAATAACTATATATTATTATTATAACATCATAATGATTATTATATATTATATAATCCACTCAAATTCCAACCAATAATTATGTGAATGATATCATTACTCGTGTGTACGTACAAATTACTGTCTCCATGAAGCGATGAGATTAATTCTCCATGTTAACCATTCCAGAATGATTATAAAGTATATGTAATGAATAATCATGAAATATATTACATAATAATGATATTTTATTTCTTTATATGTTATTTACTTACTTCCATTTAATTTAATAAGGAAACGAAAACATCGTTGATGCGTACATTCGACCTACCATCTCCATGAACGGTGTATTTCATTCCATTTATCGGTCTATTATACATATATTATATTATGAATATATATTATATATAAATCATGTATAAAATCCTAGAGGTATGTAATCATGATCTAAGTAATCATATGAATAATTACAAGTTAAAACACATATGATAAATGAAATGATTTTACCCAAAATTGTGCTTTAACATGGGATTGGCGAATGAACAGGTAATATAAAGTCATAAGTGAATCATATATGTTATCATAACTATTATTATGGTTATATTATAAGTTAATAATATGTTTAAACCCACTATACAAGAGTCTTGGATAGACACAGAAGAAATTGGGCATAAGGTAAGGGAAAATATCGCAATCTCATTTTTTTTATCCGAGATTGTTTATACTTTAGTATTTACTGGGGAATATTTATCATCCAAATCCATGTTTCCTCAATATGTAATATTATTTTTATCCACCTACAATTTTCTAAATCAAAATTTACTTATTGATGAGTTTTTAGTAAATGAAATGATAAAAATCTTTTGTCATTTTCTGTACGAGATACTTTTTGACTTTTTCAGCCAAAGTATAAGAAGAATGTTTTTTTAACAATATGGAAGGAATTGATTTTTATGATTTTATGAGGCATTATTTACATAAAGCTTATTCAAAAATATTTCATGATTATTTTCAAAAAAATTATATTATATTAATATTTCACATCATTTTGAGAAAAAAATGATTTGAAAGAAGAAAGGATATTTTCTTCAAGAATTCATTTGAAGTGTTTTATCAAAACTATTTTCCATATAAGATGACATTATTTAATATGGTGATGCTTCAAGTATAATGTTGCTATTATTTAAATGGTTTTATTTTTTTATGATGAAATTATATCCATTTTTCATATGGATTATGTTATGATGGGATGATGTTTATGAAACCCATTTTATTCGTTGGGTTATGATGAATGATTTATGTTTATTTTGCGGCGCACGAAAGATTGATTTAATTATGAGATGGGTGGGACCTATATCTCCCTCAAATTCATTGGGTAAAGATTTATATATCATGAGATAGACATGTCTAGAACAGAATGTAAATCTGGTTCAGTAATATAGGGATGGAACAATAAGTAAACCCGGTTCAGTAATGGACCTTGTCCACTATGATGGTCTTGGAAGCAATTCCTTGTCTACTGTAGAAATAATATCATGTGCTTAATGGTTTTCCACAATTACATGTTTTATTCCAATGATATTTCATCATGATTAATGTTCCTTTGTGATCTATGTCTTATGTACTGCCAAGATTTATGTCATTACTCATGTTTTATGTTCATGTTTTAATGTTCAAATCTTTATGGATTGTTTTATATTCTCCATGTTTACCCTTACTGAGAATTTGAGCTCACCCTTTTTATATTTTCTTTTCCCCAGGATATAAATAATGGTTTTATCTAAGAAACCAAAAGGGGAATATCTTTATTGGAGATGTTGAAGATATTTCACCATGATTAGACGATTATGTTCCGAGTTTCCAAACCCACTAAACTAATACAGTCGTTGGGCGTATGTTTTTGTCATGTATTAAGTATTCCAAAAAAGTAATGTAAATTCCATGTACATCATGAATTGTGTCTCTATAATGTTTGATTAGGATAAATTCTCAGGGATCATGATATATTATTGATTAATCCAAAAAAAATAACAGATTATGTCATTTGTTACTACAAAGTCTTATGTAATGATTTTTATTAACGATAATTGATTGATTGTGTATGGTTATCACATGTTATTATCATGTTATTATACAATTATGATACTTTTATGATAACTTATGATATTTTATTGATTTATCTTATGATTACCCTTACATGGCATCTGATCTCACCCTTTCCCATGTTTCCATTCCCCAAGTTATGAAGAATGGTTTTTTAAGGTATGCCTACAAAGTGTACTATGTGAGAAAAAAATTGTGATAGATATTGAAAATATTTCACCAAATATAAAGATTATTTATCTATTTACTAAAGACGCTCAACAATTATGGTCTTTGAGTGCGAATTATTATGAGATGTATATAATATTATTTTAAAAGTATGTATTAATTATGTATGATATTCTTGGGTAACTATAGTTAGTAAAATATATTGGTTTAGTTAATTTTTTATTTGAGTATTATAAAACATTGTTAAAAAATATATGGATAATTCAATGTATATGATAAAATCTAAAATCATTGGTAAAGTAGTGATTTTGTGGTATTCCTTGAAAATACATCCCTATTAAGATTCTAGAATTTGGAGAAAATTTTGGAACATATTCACATGGTGTGAAAACATTGAATGTGGTGGATTGGGAATTAACACAGACATTACTAGTGGTAATGAGTAGGAATAATACTATATCCTAGGCTGTACATTAATGGGTGTTGTTCTTGGGGTAATTCACATTTTATTCATGAACCATTATGATGAATTTGAATATATTATGGCCATGAATGACCAAGGATAAGCATGTGGTCTCATAAATTGAAATGAAGGATTAATGATTTAGACATCCTCTGAATGTTTTTTATTAATTACATAATTAATCACTATGATTTTTTGTCTATTTGACTATAGTTATTGATTTTATTTATTGATAGAAACTAGGAGGAATCATTTAAGAAATGAATGTGATATAAAATTAAATAAATTTATTATGAGAAATCAAATGAAATTGGATTTGGAATATGAAACATTGTTATTATTCATAACAAGCTATCTTGATATATAATTTGCAACCTCAACATAGATAATATTCCCAAAACAACTAACAAGGGAAAAATGGAGTTTCACATGACTTTATTTGGTGAAGATTATAGATGAAGAAAGATTTAGCTTCTTAAATTTTATGAATATAGGAATAAGTACATATGAAAATGTATTAGATGGATTGTGTAATATTTTATTTTCGTAAATTATGGGTATAAGGAAAATAATTAACATGAAAAACAAAAATCAATGGAGGAAAATAAATTACATCCTAAAGTACAATTTATAGTTAAATATTTATTTATTTCTAGATTTAATCAGTGTTTTATATCCAAATTACGTTCTTAGGTTATCACTCACCACATCAATGATTAGATGTCGAGTTATTAATCAATAAACAAATTTTCTAGGTGATTACATCTCAATTATATTTCTCTGGTCTGATAGTTGTTTTTTGTTAACGATTCCATAAAAATATTCTGATTCTACATATAGTTGAAATTGATGTTATTTTGGGAATTGATTGAATATTTATATATTAGTCCAACATCAATTATCTAGGATGGTACAACACATTTTATATTTTGAATAAAACTATTTTTTCTTTTGTTATGATGATGGATATGTACTTCCAATAGATGTTACTTTAGTTTTTTTCCTCTTACTAGAAATTTATGAGTGGTATCTATCATCGAATGTTTGGAAGAAAAACTCAATATAAATGATATTTCTATTTTTGAAGATTATGATGATATATTTTGAGCTTTATTTCCAAGTGTTTTCTTGAATCATTATGTTTTGTTTTCAAAAAGATCACATACCTGGTTCTACACCAATTTCAAATACTTCATATGGAATGGACTGAATTAAGTTGAATAATTAATGAATAAACTCTAGTAGAATATTGATAGGGGATTCATACACCATAGTGTGTCTGTATGAGGTAATTATTATTGATATTGGTGGGTATATGTATCATTACATTGATTACTGAGAATAGATCAATATTATTATAAAGCTAAAGTATCAACCACCACATATTGAGGACTTGTTTGATCAAATTCCTGAAGAACAATAGTTCATAAAGATTGACATTGATTATGGATATCATCAATTGAGGTTAAATAAGGAATTAATATATTACCATGAAAACCATATGTATGAGGTATAATAATTTTTAATTTATATTAATTCCATTTGAACATACCATTGATCCTAATTTATTAAAATATTTAATGAATATTGTCTTTAAAGATTACCTTAATCAGTTTGAGGTAGTAGTTATAGAGAATATTCTTATATATTTGTATATAAATGAATATCATGATGGAAAATTGAGGATTTTATTGAATATCCACAAGAATGATAATTTTTATTCAAAATTTAAAAATTGTGAATTATTGTTATAAAATTTTTCATTATTGGATCATATAATCACTGGTGAGGGTATATAGGTGGATCCTTCAAAGAATAATTTTATTGTGTAATGGTACAAACCGACCATGGTGGATGATATATGTAGTTTTCAGGGGTTGGATGGATACTTATAACACATTTTTAGGGATTTATCATTATTGTCTAATCTAATAACTATGTTGACATGGAAGGGATCCATGATTCTTTTGATGGATGAATATGAGGAAAAAATTAAAGGATCTAAAAACAGTGTTGTTATGTGTACCTATACCTACATTACCCTATATTTGACAAGGTCTTGTGATCTATAATGATGCATAAAATAAGGTAATGGGATTTATAATAATGAAAAATTAAATGGTGATAGATTTTGCCACCCATAAATTAACAATTCATGAGAAAAATAGCTAACTCATTATTTCGAATTGGAAAAAACATTATTTGAATTGAAAAAATAGTGGCATTATCATTATGGTAAATTTTGAGATATATATACAGATTATAAAATCATGAATTTATAATAACATAGAAAGAGTTATAAATAATCCAATGGGGATGATTTGATTTGATTAATTATTATGACTTACCAAAACACTACTACCTCGTGAAGGTAGACAATGGGGATGATGCTCTTAATGGGAAAGACCATGAATGTTTTTACATTATGTGGATTGAAAAACATAAATTATTTATTTATTTATAGAATATAGATCATAAAATCATGAGAAAAGTATAAAATAATATATTTATTAGATGGATATTCAACCATATATCCATGTGATGTTTGTAGAGGATTATATGTAGGATGTGAAATTGCATAATTAGTTGATAAATATTCCCAAGTTCAACCATGATTCTGTTAGAATGATAAGGATATATAGCCAAGTATGTTTCTCATTAATACCAAACCTGAATAAGAAGCAATTAGATGATTCCCATAGTTCATCATTCTCTATAAATCTAAGAATTATGAAAAATATATAAATATTTTAAATTGTATTTCTAGTGGGATAACATGAAAAGGGATATTGAAGAGTTTTTATATTGATGAATGGCATGTAATAATGTTAATGTTGATAGAAAAAATTATAAGGAGATTTTATAACCCTTAAAAATAACATAATGGAAATTGGAATGAATTACTATGTATTTCTTCATCTAACTCCCCAAAACATCTTGATGTCATAGTTTCTGTTTTCATTTTTATTAATCACCTTATGAAATTAGAAAAATTTATTGTAATAAAAGATGATTTATCTGAAAATAATATTTTATAGATATAAATTAAAAAATTGGTAATGTTTTATGGAGTATCACATTCTATTATATATAGTCAAGATATGAGGTTTTCATCAATGTTATAGATAATTATTCAATGATGTTGGAATAAAGAGTTAAAAATTAGTAGTTCATATCATCCTCATATATATGGTCAATATCAGAGGACTATTAAAACCTTAGTGGATAAATTAAGATCATTTTTAATGTATTTAAAATGTTGTTGGGATAAAAAAATTCCTTTGGTCAAATTTTCTAACAGCAATAGATTTCACATGAGCATTTAGATAGCCCCTTATAAAGCCCTCTGTGAAAGGATGTATATATATCCACTATGAAGGGATGATTACTGAGAACAAAAGATATCGGGACCTCAGATAGATGAGAGAATTGAAGATAATGCTAGAGCCATTCTACATCACATTAATGCAACACAAATTCAACCAAAGAGTTATTCTAAAAATAACTAATGAGATCTGGAATTAAATGTTGGTGAGAAATTATAAGAATGAATTTATTCATGAAAGAAGGTTATAAGATTTGTAATAAAGGTAAATTTGATCCTTAGATATATCATCCCTTTCGTTATACATAATCAGATTGATATGGTTTCTTATTCCTTGGAGCTTCCACTGAACCTATCTCAAGATAATGATGTGTTATACATATATCTCTAGAAGAATAAAAAACCCAATACTTAAAATGTATTGAAATAAAAAACCATAAATATTGAACAAGAAATTTTCTATAAAGAAAAACCAGTTTAAGTATTATATCTTAGACATAATGTTTTTTGAAAGAAGATTACTCACATGGTTAATTTTCTTTGGTCGAATCATCAATTAGAGGAAGCTACATAGAAACCTAAGGAGATAGAGGATTGATATTCTAGAGAGATGGGATACCTTATCTATCTAAAAACCTCAAGAAATTAGGGGTTTCTCGCCCAAATCCTTTGATCTTTATGAGCATGGTGGATTTACTTATACCTAGGAGATTTCATTACCACCACTTTGAGACTCCTCATATGAAGCAGTTACCCCATTTTCATGTTCTTATCACAAAAAAACATAACAAAGATTTCCCTCAAGAAAATTCTTGCAATTGTTCCTTCCCCGGTAGATCCTAGGGAATATCATTCCTGGAAGCTCTAAAGAGTAAAGATCTAAGTAAATAAATTACGATGAGGCCTCCCTTTGTCAAGAGGCTTGATGATGGTGGGTTCTTGGTAGAAGTGGACCTGAATTCTATTCATCAATGCACGAAAATGTAAAAATTTTCTATCATGGGCTGTATCTTCTACATCAAAGGTAACTGCTTTTGGCCTTTATCTAAATTAAATACCCGTATTGCACACTATTTTAATTCTTCCAACTGGAAACTAATCCCAATACGAAAAGTATTTTTCATATTTTGATGAAAATTCATGATGATCTAGAATGATTTTGGAAGACATGAAACCTTAATCTAAAACCGGGTTTGATTAGAATTTCTGACAGAGACTCTAATTTCAATCTGTATACTTATAGGAACACAATGGAGCATGTCTGGATCAACCTGCATTGACTTAATTGGTTCATTTGGCACCCACGAATTTGGAATGATTTTTTTCCTGCATAGGATCTCTCCTTAAAATTGATCATCGAACCTTAAATTCCAACTTAGGACTATTTTGTAGAGTTATGGTTTAAATTAACCTTTATTCAAAGATGACCAATACTATTAATTTAAATTCCAAGGAATAAAAAACTGAAATTAGAATTTAATATGAGAGGAAACTTCCCTTTTGTGATTATTGTAAGATCATTGTTCATACAATCTAAAATTGTAGTGTTATTAGAAAACCATTAATTCAAAAAAAAAATAATGATTGAAAGGAAATAATGATAAAGAGAAAAGATAATTCCCCCTTACTGGATATATCTGAACCCCCCAAAAATAAATATGAATATTGGGTGAAAAAATCAAATAGTTTGGCACACATTTGGGAGAACTCAGGTACTAACTAGGCAAATATTGCAGAAGACGATGGAAAATCCATTAAAGATCAAATCCTCTTAGAGGAAATTGAAATTATGGTCTTAGGCACTATTAAGTTATCCATTGAGAAGGAAGAAGCTAATACATTTTTAGATGATCATATCTAAAGTTATATTCTCATACAAAATGATGAACATACCCTGGGTAGGAAGTATAACCCACCTAAACTTTTGAAGTTCATTGCATGCAATGCATGAATTGGAACTCTCAAATTTGAAATTTCCCTAGTGCCAATTATGCTAAAAATGTGGATTTACACACCCCAAATTTGGGTAATGGAATGTCCTAGGACCCCTCCCTCTTAAACGACAATGATACTTTAGGGGATAAGAATCAAATCAATAAAAAAACAAATGACTTAGACTCTCTTACCCGTGTTAATAGTACTTCTATTAATTGTTCTAAAACTCTGTGTTCAACTAATCATACTATAAAATCTAGGAATATACTACCTAACCTAAAGACTATGCATGAAATCACACAATCTATTAATAATAAGGTGACTGGAACTGTTTATATGGAATTGTAAACTATAAAAACATTGAAAGAAAGTATAACCTTGTTACATGATCCTAAAATGTAGGATCTCAAATGATCCACTAACCAGCTTCAACCAATGGAGGATTCTAGAGTAGAGAAACCAGACCCAACACTTAATTCTTCATTAATTCAACCTGCTAAGATATCTTTTTTTGATAAGAACATCACCTATTCCATAGAAAACAATGTTACTACTCTAGAAATGAAGAATGAAACCAAAACTAAATAGAATGAATTAGTTTCTTCTCCCACTGAACACTTTAAATATCTTATCAGTCCTGCCAACCCTGAGAACCTGCCTATCATACCTAAGGTTTTCAATCCATAGAATATGTAAGAACCCGTGTTTTTGGAACGGGTCAAAATGAGATGTTTCTGGAATTTACCAGACTACACACCGTGTACTTTTAAGTACACGCTGTATATATGTTAAGAGAGTGTCAGCCGTGTGCTCTCCAAGTACATGCCGTGTGATGACCGTGTAGAATTTTCTTACTACACGACATGTACTTTTAAACACATCGTGTATCCCCGACTATGTGGTGGCTATACATGGGGTGTAGGACTATTGGCCAGGTAGAGCCAGGTACACGCCATGTTCCCCTTGGACATGCCGTATAGTCGAGCCGTGTATGAGGGATATACATGGCATGTTGGTAAGTTGGCGAGGGAGATAAGAGGAACCCAATACACATCGTGTACCCATAGGTACTTGCTGTATACTAATGTCGGCAGGTCGGAGGAATTTGAGCCGCCAAATGAATTGTTAAATGATATATACACGACGTGTAGTCATGATGTACATGCCATGTACTTTCTTTTTTTCCCTGCTAAAACGGGCAGTAGCCTCGTTTTTTAGGTAGAACACTCATGTTTCTCCCGGTTTTGCAAACCAAGCCAGAATAACCTATTTCCTACTCCTGATTGTCCATTCGAGACCCATTTTGAACTTTCATTAGTGCGTTGGAACCCCCTCAGTAAGGCCTCGATTCGACTTTCGCCGTTTTGTTTGATTTTTTTTCTAGAATGAGTTATATGAGTTTGAACGGTATCGAATAATTTGTAGATTTACTACGTTTTAGAATGAATTGGCAGCTGTTTCCAGAGGAGTAGCGTCGTACGAGTCTAAAGTAGGTGGTGCATACCTCATTTTGTGTTTTCGTGGTTGTTTGGGTGACGCGGCCTTCAGTGCATTTTCGAGTATTTTGAGCGGGACCCATATTATCAGTTATTTCATATTGAATTACTTTTGGGACCTATGGGACGCCTTTGGGTATACCCTGTTACCAGTTTACATGAGCGGGCCTGGTGAGGGGCTGTGGCTCGTCGGGGCATTTTGGCCGTGGAACGTGAAAATGGTTTTAATTGAAATATTAATGTGTTAAACTATTTAGTTTTATTTATTAAAGCCTGTTATAATTGGTAGATGCATTTAAGACCACAGTGCTGGTATGGGACAACACCTTGCATAGTGCAATTCAACTATTTAGTTGTTTTGCCAGATTACGTTTTTTGTTTAACCATGTTTTATATTCAATTGCTAAATTGCATCTTTTGGACCCTTTGGGTGGTGTTGGGCATGGGCCGAATATCCTTTAGTGATGCGGATCACCCGTTGGGCTGGGTCTGGGTTATTTTGGATGGTATTAGCCATGGGATTGGGCATCATGAATGTCAGCCTGAGGCAGCACGACTGTCAGGTTGGGCATGGCCCGAGTTACTTGGAAGGCGAGGCCATCGGACTTGAGCGACATGGTCGCAGGGACACGAGGTGTCCGATGTGTGGTGGCTTAGGTACTATTTTGGTGATTACCACTCACCTGGAACATTGAGTAGTGTGCACATAGAGATACTCCGTGATGTGGTGGTTTTGACCACTCGTGTGGGTACGGGCCCCAGTAGTTGCAGTTGGGTATTTTGGTTGGGGGTGGTTGCCGTAGAAAGCCACGTGGGAGGTGAGGAGCCTTTAGGGGATGGCGTGCCTCCAGGACGTCGGTACTTGAGACAGGAGGTGTCAGGAGGCACATGGTTCCATGTTACTATTCATGGGCGTGCCTTCGAGACGTCAGTACTTGAGAAAAGAGGTGTCAGGTGGTACATGGTGCCTGGTTACACAACAAAGAATTCGGCGTTGGCCGAAGCAGGTGACACTCCATAGTGGCTGTTGAGCACCGGTTGAGTTTGTGTTTATTTGCGCATTGTACTGTTTACTGCTTTCCTTAGAAATGCTTGAATACTTAAAAACATATATTTGGTACACCCCGATGGGTGGTATCCTACTAAAATTTATCTCACACCCTGCACGGGGCCTTCGGGATGCGTGCAGACTTTATGGATTTACGTGCAAGAAAGAGGCCAGCTTCAGGAGTTGGGCTATGTTAGTTGTTGCATGGAGATGGTATGGACCTTGAGGTCATGCTTATCTGGGGTTTAATTTTTTTTGTTTACATTTCTATATCGGCATGATTATTTGTTGTAGAAACTATTAGTTAGCCATTATCACCCTTTTTATATTTAGTTGTGTATAACCTGCATTGGATGCATGTTTTACTGTTCAGTAGTAGTTACATGTTATCAGCATGCTGTTGTGTTTATTTCCATTGTTGTTGTTGTATTTAATGATTCCACTGATCATCTATATTGGTTGTGATTTCGCTCTACGGGTCTGGCTTGAATCTGCTGATTCTTTCTTTCCGCTGCATCATTACTATTATACTTGGACTAGTACCCTTATTATGATCCTCTGAGAGGGTATAGCCTCCACACTATACCTAACAGGCCCTCACTGCTAGTCGGTAGCCTTTGGTGTTCTAGGAGGTGCGCCTAAGGTAGTAACACCCGACCTGTTTGGCATTGTTTGAGTGGCTGGCCGGGTCCGAGTCATTACAAAGTGGTACCAGAGGAGTTCTTGACAAGGATTTAGTAGCAGTGTTTTTATGGATACTAATGATATTGCGGCTTTTCTTTTTATTTCTACTGGTTTTACTATATGGGATATTGTAGACTAGAGATAAGTGTTTAAACTGGAACTGGGTTTCTAGCTTTTTCTTGGGTGCTTGAAGCCCCATGTATGATGGATGGACCAAGTTTCCATGGGTGGGAATTGCTGTTTTCTTTTCCTCAGATTACAGTTTATATGATTTCTACCTCAGTAGATCACTTGGTGTGTGAGGTTATTTATTGTGATATGTAAACCTTGACCCAGTATGGTTAGGGAGAATTGGACCTTGGCCCGGTATGGCAAGGCTACTTTTCTTGGCTTTTGATAGGCACATTTTTAGGGTATTTCAATTTCATAATTGCACGTATGCTTTTTGAAGTGATAATACCATGTGAATAAAAATAAATTTCCATGATTTATCTGCTTTGAAATGTGAATTGGTGAAATTCTTGAATGAATTTATAGTTGTGCAATGTGTATTCCATGCTTTATATTTTTGTAAAATTGCATGTGGTGGGATATGTGGGTATGACTCTTATGAGAGAAGGCATGTACTATGCTTAAGGCAGTGTAACTGTCAAGATTGGGTGACTCGGTCATTAGTTTGAGGCAACGTGAGTTGTCGGGACGGGCATGGCCTGAGGTACTTTTGATACTTGGCTCTTTTATGGGTGGGTAAGGAGGCCATGAGGCCGGGATGCTGTGGGGCATGGGTTGCAGTGAGGGGGAGTAAGGGTAGTTGTTATGCACAGCCTTTTACATCATTCCTAATCTACATAGGATATATTGTTATATATATATGGGCTGTCTAACCATTGCTGGTATTCATTGGGTTACTTATTCACGACTCGATGGAGCGTTTGGCAGGAGATGATACAATGCCACAGGATCAGGGTTAGAATTTGGTACAGGCAGAGCACGAGCCACATGTACATGCTCAGGGACAGGAGCAGGTTCAAGATTCAGTGCAGGTAGGATAGCAGCCAGGTTTGGCATCATTCAGGCTGTGGCTTGACGAGCAACTCCGAGCGATCCTGGTAGACGTCTTGCAGGGGATTGACAGAGGCGTGCAGGGTACAAAGCCATCTATGTCATATCTGACATGGGAGTTCCAGTCGCAGTACCCGCCGCTTTGTCAGGGTGAGGGTGGTCCGCAGGAGGCTGAGAACTGGATAGAGAGTGTGCATATGATCTTTGAGCAGCTCGAGACGCCTCAAGGGCGGAGGGTCAAGATGTCGACGTACATGCTGAGAGGACCGGAAAAGCGTTGGTGGGACTTACAGGTTCAGGCTTGTAGGCACGAGTAACTGGCTTGGAATAACTTCAAGGACATGTTCTTTGAGCACTTCTACTCGGTGACGCTGAGGGCATAGAGAGCTCATGAGTTCTCGAGTCTTCAGCAGGGGGACATGTCCATCATGGACTACGAGACAACTTTCACAGAGTTATCTCACTTTTCACCTAGTATGGTGAGCGATGATGTGGCTAGGGTGAGGCACTTTGAGGATGGATTAAGACACTCCATTCTGGTCCAAGTGAACATCTTTAGGCAGGGTTCTTTCTTCGAGGCGGTGAATCAAGCGCTCATAGTTGAGGGCAACGAGAGAGAAAAGTCTCTCTTGGGAAGGGAGACAACTTCAGCTAATGATTCGGAAAAAATGAAGCAAGGACGGGATGAGTTCCAGTAGGGTAGTCAGACAAGGGATTTAGCTAGACCACCTTGTGGTAGTTTATAGGTGATTTGGTTTCAATGTGGACAGCCTGGACATGTTCAGGCGATGTGCGATAGGCCTCTGAAGGAGTGCCGGACATGTGGACAGGACAAATATCTGGAGAGTTTTTGCAGGAAGCCTTCTCAGATAGCCGACAGGCATGGACTAGGACAGACTGTAGCATCTGGAGTTGGTTCAGGTTCGGTACCCAGAGAAGGTAGTCGAGGATCAGCTATGCACGGAAGTCATGACAGTGACAGTGGGACCCAGGTGAGGGGTCAGTGACCGGTGACTGGAGCAGCATTGCAGGGAGGTCAGGCATCAGGAAGCCGTGTTTCAGGCCAGGTGCACGCCATGGAGCTGCCAGAGGATGAGCAGGTCGGTGAGCCAACGACAGTTAGATGTACACCGCGGTGTGGCCGTGATCTCCATGTTTCCTTTTTTGCATGACCTGTAGAGGCATGTCTGTTTTGAGTGCACATGGTGTACATGATCTATGTGGACTGACTAGATGCTAGTCAGTGGGATTGGAACCATATTGGGTGCGATATATATATATATATATATATATATATGTGTGTGTGTGTGTGTGTGTGTGTGTGTGTGTGTTTGTCTGAGATGCGTAGTATAAGGGCATCATGGATGCGGGATACTTGAGGTGTCGTGGACATCGGGGCATCAAGGATGCGGGTTACTTGAGGTGCTAGGCACCAAGACATTGTGGAGGTGGACACTGATGCGGTGTGGGTTACGTTGGGTGTCGGGAGCGACACATGAGCACCAATGAGGTGCAGGGGTGATGAGGCATCACAGAAGGACTATGTGTCTGAGAAATATGTTAGTAAACCCTTGGTTGTTGAGTTTTGTTCGGTTGAGACCGGGTTAGGTGATTCCTAAGATGGGGATCCCCCCTTGAATAATTTAGCCAGAACCTTGAGACCAGAGGAGTCCAGGTTTCATTTTTTAGGATGGTATGTGCGGTGCCATCTCCAGGTTTCGTTTGATTGCTCAGGGACGAGCTATGTTAAGGTGGGGAGATTGTAAGAACCCGAGTATTTGGAACGGGTAAAAATCCCTACCCTGTTTAAATTTTTTGACTGGTTTCTGAGGAAATTGGAGAAAATGGGAAGTTTCTAGAAATTTCCAGACTACACGCTGTGTAATTTTATGTACACGTCGTGTATATGTGAAGTGAGTGTCGACTGTGTGCTCGCCATGTACTTGTCGTGTGATGACTGTGTGTAATTTTATTACTACACGACGTGTATTTTTAAACACATCATGTATCCCCGACCATGTGGTGGCTATAAATGGCGTGTAGTCCTGTTGGTCGGGTAGAACCAGGTACACGTCGTGTTCCCCTTGGACCCGCCATGTAATTGAGCCTTGTATGTGGGATATACATGGCGGGTGGGTAAGTCGGTGAGGGAGAGAAGAGGAACCCGGTACACGCTGTGTACCCATAGGTACACTTCGTGTACTCTTGTCAGTAGAATCCCAGCCGCCAAATGAATAGTTAAATGATATATACATGGCATGTAGTCACGAAGTACAGGACGCGTACTTTCTTTTTTCGCTAAAATGGACTGTAGCCTCGTTTTTGAGGAAGAACACTCAATTTTTGCCCAGTTTCGCGAACCAAGGCAGTCAAGCCTATTCATTCTCACTGATCATCCGTTCAAGACCCATTTTGAACTATAATTAGTGCGTTGGAACCCCATCTGTAAGGCCTTGATTCCCCTTTGGCCTTTTTGATTGATTTTTGTTCTAGAATGAGTTATATGAGTTTGAACGGTATCAAATATTTTGTATATTTACCACATTTTAGAAAGAATTGGCAGCTGTTACCAGAGGAGTAGCGTCATAGGAGTCTCAGGTAGGTGGTGCATACCTCATTTTGTGTTTTCATGGTTGTTTGGGTGATGCGGCCTTCAGCGTGTATTAGGGTATTTTGAGCGGGACCCATTTTATCTGTTATTTCATATTGAATTGCTTGTGGGACCAATGTGATGCCTTTGGGTATGCCCAGTTACCAGTTTACATGAGCGGGATGGGTGAGGGGTCGTGGCTCATTGAAGCATTTTGGCCGGGGAATGCCAAAATGGTTTCAATTGATATATTAATGGGTTAAACTATTTAGTTTAATTTATTAAATCCTTTTATAATTGTTAGAGGCATTTAAGACCTCAGTGCTGGTATGGGACAACACCTTGCAAAGTGCAATTCAACAGTTTAGTTGTTTTGCCGGTTTATGTTTTCTGTTTAACAATGTTTTATAATCAATTACAGAATTGCATCTGCTGGTCCCTTTGGGTGGTGTTGGGCAGGGCCTGGATATCTTTGAGTGATGTGGATCACAGGTTGGGATTCATATGAGTTATTTTGGGTGGTTTTGGTGGCGGGATTGGGCGTCATGGACGTCGGCTTGAGGCAGTACAATTTTCAGGTTGGGAATGTCCCGGGTTACTTGGATGGCGAGGCCATCAGACTTGAGAAACATGGTCGTAGGGAAACAAGGTGTCAGATGTGTGGTGGCTTAGTTAATATTTTGGTGATTACCACTCACCAGGAACTTTGAGTAGTTTTCACAGAGAGATAATATGTGATGAGGTGGTTTTTACCACTCATGTGGGTAGAGGCCCCTGTAATTGCAGTTAGGTATTTTGGTTGGGGGTGCTTGCTGTAGAAAGCCACGTGGGAGGTGAGGAGCCTTAAGGGGATGGGTGTGCCTTCAGGATGTTGGTACTTGAGACACGAGGTGTCAGGAGGCACATGGTGCCAGGTTACTATTCTTGGGTGAGCCTTCGGGACGTCGGTACATGTGACACGAGGTGTTAGGTGGCACATGGTTCCGGGTTACACAACAGAGATTCCGGCGTTGGCTGAAGCAAGTGACACTCCATGGTGGCTGTTAATCACTAGTGGAGTTTGTGTTTATTTGTGGATTGTGTTATTTACTACTTTCCTTAGAAATGCATGACTGCTTAAATACATATATTTGGTACGCACCGATGGGTGGTATCCTACATAGATTTTTCTCACACCCTGCATGGGCCCTTCGGGACGCGTGCAGACAATATGGATTTACGTACAGGAAAGAGGCCAGATTTAGGAGCTGGGCTACATTAGTTGTTGCATGGAGAGGGTATGGACCTTGAGGTCATCCCTAGGTTGGATTTACTTTGTTTTGATTACTTTTCTATATCAGCAATCTTACTTGTTGTAGCTATTGTTGGTTATCCATTGGTTCCCTTTTTATATTCAGTTGTGTATGACCTTCTTTGGATGCATGTTTTACTATTCATTAGTAGTTACATGTTATCAGTATGCTGTTGTGTTTATTTCTACTGCTTTTGTTATATTTTCTGCTTCCAATAATAATCTATATTGGTTGTGCTTCCGCTCTGCGGGTCTGGTTCGAGTCTGCTGAGTCTTTCTTTCCGCTACATCTTTACTGTTATAATTGGACCAGTAACCTTATTATGATCCTCCGGGAGGGTATAGCCTCCCCACTATATCTAATAGACCCTCACAGCTAGTCGGTAGCCTTTGGAGTTTAAGGAGGTGCGCCTAAGGTAGTAACACTCAATCTGTTTGGCACTATTCGGGTGGCTGGCCGGGTCCGGGTCGTTACAACATAAACAAAAACTAAATCTGTTAAACATGGTAATACAACCTTGATACATGACCCTAATAATATAAAGGAAAATAATCATACATTAGTTTATATGCAATGTCATCCTTCAGATATGGACACTATCAAACAACAAACCATAGCTCCTTCAGAGGCTCCAAGTACTTCTACTTCTCTACTAATAGTTAGTTATGACTACTCTACGAAGTCTAGAAACATGATTTCTAAACAATATATCAATCCTTTATTACAGTGTTTTAAGAATTCTACAGGCTCATATATGAACATTCCAATAAAGAAACTGACAATGAACAACCCAATCACATCAAGAAAAGAACAAGAACAGACCACTAAAAATTAATAGGTTAGAAGGTCTACAAGAAATAAAGGTTCTGGAAAAAAGAAATAGGGGAGTTATAACTCCAAATTTAGGTTTAAATGAATATACACTTTTGGAATTGGTAGGGTATCACTAACTCTTACACATTTATTGTTTTAAAAAGAATGGTTAACACTTATAGTCCTGTGTTATTTTCTATTGATGAGCCTAAAATTACATTATATTCTAAATACTCATATTTATGTCAACATAATTATGTTTTTCTAGGTGCTATCAATAATACTCTCAATGTTGTTTCCTTATAGATTTTTTTCACTCTTCTTTATAGAATATTATTATTTTCAATATCTCCGACTAGATTCTAACATGCACCTTTTATATTGATGGAACACATAATTTCTGCTCCTTTGTTTATGCTAAAAATAGATATCAATAATAAAGAACTATTTGGATTGATCTCTCATATCCAAGCACAATAATTATTGCCCTGGTTTCTTATTGGTGACTTTAATGTCATTCTTAACTCAAGTCAGAAAATTAGACCATCTTATGCTTCTATTTCCACAAGATATTTTAAAGCCCCGTTTGAATAAAATAATATCATTGAAATTAATCTCACTGGTGTGAAGTACACTTGGTATAAGAGACATTATAACAAAGTGGTTTCCTCCAAAATGGATAGAGCCTTCAAGAATGTCCCCAATTTAGATAAATGGGATACTATCTACAACACCAATATTCATAGGATGAACTATAATCATCACCCCATCCTGGTTAATTTATCCTCCAAAGACATGAAACCATGTTTTCCTTTCATATTTAACAATGTGTGGTTCTATGATGACGAGTGGACCCATATTATCCAAAACTTTTGGTCCTCAATGTCTCATAACAATGATTCCTTTACCTATAGCCTCAAATTAAAACATGTTCAAAATAAAGTAAAATCTTTGTGTAGATATAAAGCCAAAGAAATTAACAATGAAATCATGATTCTTGAGAAAGACCTCAATGATATTGGAAACAATAACACCACCTCTGACCTCAAAACCGATCCTACTCAAGAACTAAACATTGCTTTAGAACTAAACTCCCTGCTCACGTTTAATGAAAATATGAGAAAAAAAGATTTTAAAGTTAAATGGTTAACTGACAGTGAAAAAAATACCGAATTCTACAACTCACTTCAAAGAATGAGGAAGGACTATAGGTCGTTAACCTTCCTAAAGAATGGGGACAAACTTATTGACAATGAAGAGGATATCGCTCATGATATCATCTCCTACTAGGAATCCATCTTCAATGGTCCTGGTATTAACAAATACCTCCGTCCCGAAGCCATTCCTTTAGTGATCACTGATGAGGACAAAAACATTCTCCTCAACACTCCAATGGAGCAAGAAATAAAAGACACTATTGTTAGTCTAAATCCTAATAGTGTTATAGGTCCTAATGGATTCAATAATGTTATCTTTCAATATTATTGGGATGCGATTCATATCAATGTTTGTAAATTGGTAAAATCATTTTTTCAAATGGGGTTATTAGTTATTCCCTCAATGCCTAGTTTCTCACCTTAATCCCTAAATTTGATAATTTCTACGAGATTCAGCTATTTAGACCCATTTCTCTTATCAATACTTTTTATAAAATCATCACAAAAATCATTGCTAACATACTTTCAACTATCATGGTCAAAATGGTCCCCTAGAACCAATTTGGTTCTATAAAGGGTAGATCCATTCAAGACTATATCTGTATTACCTCTGAGTATGAAAATTACATGAATAATAATAACAGAGGATGAAACATAGCTATTAAACTTTACATCAGAAACTCTTTTGACAATATAGAATGGATCTATATCTTCAATGTCCTGCAAGGTTTTGGTTTTAGTGACTCTTTCATCACTACAATTAGAACTCAATTAAACTCGGAGTCTATCTCCATTTTGATCAGTGGCACTCCCAATGGAAACATTAAATGCAATAAATGTTTTGGACAAGGTGATCCCCTATCCTCCATCCTCTTCTCGATAAAAGAATACTATCTTAGTCATCTGATCAACCGTCTTGTGGTCCATAATAAGCTGAAACACATCTATGTCTCATGGAATGTGAATGATCCTAATAAACTTTTTTATGTTGATAACATCATTATTTTCCTTCAAGGTGATAAAAGGATAATTCTTAACCTCAAAACTGTGCTCTCACACTATGAAGAGGTTTCTGGCCAAACCATTTGTTGGAACAGATCCTATAACTTCTTTGGGAAGTACTTTCCTCCCAATAGAAAATGTATCCTTATTAGTGACCACATTCTGAAAGAAGGTACACTCTCTTTCACTTATCTTGGTGTTCCTATCTTTTGGGGAAGACCCATGTCTTTTCACTTTGCGACTATTGTTGACCAAATTCTATACTAGATTTCTTCTTGGAAGGGTAAAGCTCTCTCCATGGAAGGTAGGAATTTTCGCATTAAATCAACTATTGTATCCAAGATGGTTTACTCCCTGATGGTCTCTAAATGGACTATTGAACTTATTAAAAAGTTGAACATCACTGTTAATAATTTCATCTGGACTGGTAGTACTCTGGAAAGAAAACTTGTGACTATTCCCGGGTCAACCTATTGCAATCCCATTGAGAATGGTGGTATTACTATAAAAAATTTAAAACTCTTTAAGGAATCCATTCAGGGTAGACTTAATAGGAACCTTATTCATAATAATTATGATGTTATTACCTTTCTCAAAAATAGATTCCTTGAAAAACTTAAGGCTGGAAATTCTAATTTCATTATTTCTTCCATATATCCTTCCATCAAACTCTTGTTCACCAATATTATAATTAATTCCAGATAGATGGTCTCTAGAGAATCCATCGTGAAATTATGTTTGGATAACTGGACTAGAATGACTTTAATTTCTATGACATCTTTTGGTAAAGCTCATGAAAATATCAACAACACTATCCGATATATTTTAAACACTCTACATGATCACCTCCGTGATACTATTCTGAATGTCATTGGGAACTACTCTTTCACTTACACTGATGATTTCTTAATATGGGAACCAGCTCACAATGGTATGCTTAACTCTAAATACTTCTACAATCATTATTATTGTAACTATGAGAATTATTATATCTGGCTAATGTTTTTTAACAAACCTTGGATTAAACCTTCTTGATTCAATCTCATCTGGTGTCTTGCTCATAACAAAGTCCCCATTGAAAATTGACTATAATATTTTGGAATCTAGATTTTCTCTAAGTGAAAAATATGTAATCAAAATAGAGAATATGTTAACCACCTATTTATTTCTTGTGCTACTACTTCTTCTCTTTGGAACTATATTCTTGAAAATTTTCATTGCATATGGTTAATCTAAGATCTATCAAAACTCAACTAAAGAAATATGCAGAAATGAAAGGCTCTCAAAAAACCAGGAACCTCTTCCTTGTTGCAGTTGCTGAGCTCCACCATGAGATCAGGTATGATCGCATTGCTATTATTCATAACAATTATTCACTCAATATAAATGCAGGCTAGATACATATCATTATTTCCATACATGATGCTGCTTTGTTGCAAAAGGGAAATTTCCACAACACCGTGCACGACTTTGGAATTCCGAAGCGTGTATAGATTAACATCAATTTCTATCAACCACATCACCCTCTAGAGGTGTTCTAGAGATCCCATATCCCTAGATGGATCAAAATAAATATTGATGGTTCCTCCAAGGGAAGCCTAGGCCTTGTAGGGTGTGGTGCTATCTTTTGGAATTACCACAGTGGGATTCATGGATGTTTCATGGGTAATTGTGGCATTGCCCTACCCTTGAAGTTGAGATGGTGAGTTTGATACATGCCATTACCATGGCCAAAATCTTTGGTTGGAATAACCTCTGGATTGAAAGTGACTCGATGAACATCATAAATGAAATTTGGAATGGCATAACTCATCTTGCATGGACTATTAGTATGTGTTCGATGATATGACACCGTTTGATTATCGATATTAACTTTATCATCACACATGTTTATCGATAATCAAACACGATTGAAGATGGTTTGGACAACATGGGATGAGATCAAGATATTACTCAGTTTGAATAACTGCAAGCTGATATTATTTCCTTTCATGAATAATATTGTAATATGATCCTGTATTTTTGACTCATGTAAACATGCTTTTAATAATAATTGTGATTTGGTCATTTTGGGCGAAGGCATTAACTTCTTAAAAAAAATAGAAACCTTTGTATGTGATGAGGCTAAAGTATCAATAGTTGTTTATCAGATTGGATGAATTTCAAGTGAAAAATTCCTAAATGATGGAGGGGGAATAAGATAACACCCTGATATTTTATATACAAATTTTCTCTTCGAAATAAACATGATGTATATAACAGTTTGGTTTATAAGAATCCATAAGTCTAAATGAACCTTGATATAGTTTACTATTATTAACTTGTATTAAGAATGAGTGTACTAATAGTCTTAACCAATTTATGAAAATATGTGTAAATTTTTATATAAAATAAATAAGTATTCAATGTTTAATAAAGTAAATTTGATCTTTGAATATATGTTTTCTTAAAAAAAATACATTTCAATTTTTATTTTATAATTTTAATTTATTTTAATTATTTTTAGAAATTATAATTTTGGAAATGAATATTATTTTTAAGTAAACATGTTAATATTATATTAGGGTGATTTTTTTTGGATTTTCTCAGAATATTTATTATTAAGTTAATAGTTAAAAATGTGATTTTTTATTCATTTTTTTCATTAAATCAGTAATTTATAAGAATAATTATTTTCTTAATTTTATTATAATGTAAAATAAGATTAATTTTATTATTAATAATTAGATTAATCACATAGTAATCATAATTATAGATTATTTTGGTGTACAGTCAATTTGAGGTTTAAAAACACTTTTTTTTTAAAATATTTATTTCATCTTATTTTTGGGATTATTATTATATTTTAATATTAAACTTATAAAAATTGAATTGGAAAATTTTGAATCCATAATTTTTATTATAATTTATAAATTTATTAATGAGATCACTTTCATCATTGGTCATGATAAATAGTAACGAAGATAAAAAATTCAATATTATGATAAAGGTAAAAATCCACTAATGTGGGGTTAAGAAAAAGATAAGGGCTTAAATTACTTAAAGACATAAGTAAATCATATTGGATCTCAATATTTCTATTATTTACCTTCCTAAATTTTAAAATAATCTTATTTATATTGACATGGATTCATTAAGATGCCAATATATTTTAATCTTTTGAAACATTTCAAGTGTTTCATCTCCATCCCTTATAAAAGGAAACCAACTATATTCTCATTATCAAACTTTTTAATAATTATATAATATCAAATAATATAAAAAATAACGTCATAATATTCCTCCCACTATCTAAAGGACATGGTTTGATCAAAATATAAAACTTATAAGGCTTAATTTCTAAGCTAAATGAGGTGGTCCAAAGAAAGAGTATAACTCTTAACTGAGTGTTTTCATTTCATTTCTTATTATAAATCCATAAATTATATGATAACCATTATTATATAATATAATATTTATAAAATAAATATTTATATTTTATTATATTATATTTATGTTGTAACATTTATTCATCTCTTTCTCTATCAAATGGTAAATAAAAGCATCATTCATAAATATTCACAGAATGTTGCCTCACGAAGTGGTGTATTTCATTATTCAACACCACCATTCTTAGATTATTATTATTATGGATTTAATTTATATATATGATTTTTATGACATAATTTTTCTTCTCAAATTATAATATCTTATCTACCTTTTTTCATTCTCGTCCCTTGGAAAACGTTTTCATTTATCTTCCGTATGTGTGGACTACCACATCCACAAAGCGATTTGATTTTTTATTAATATTTCATAGTGTGGATAATAAGGATATATTTAATGAATAATATAAATCAGAGTTATGATATAATAATTATTTTATAATGGTGTATTAACTTTTCCTTTTCTTTCATTCCATCCATTGAAAACTGGAAACATTACTCGTACATATGTACGAACTACCATCTTCATGAAGTGATATAATTAATATTTAATTTTTGATTTACATAAATTATAATTAAAGTTTATATGATGAATATATATGATACATATCTTATTATTAATATTTAAGATATAATGAACACATGGCCAAATTGATAGTATCAGATCCGTCGAACCGAAACATGCATGGATAATATACCAGTTTTAACCCAAAATAATTGTTTTTATGAAGAATTTATTAATGAAAGTAAAATTTAAAATTACAATGGAATAATACATAGTATCTTTTGTATAAATATAGTTATAAAATTTATTTATAATAATTATAAATTTATTATGCATGTTATTTGAATGTCTATGATGAAAACAGTTCTTGAGGTACGCGTTGATGTTACAAATTCATTTATTTTCAGGATAGTATATGATAAATTTATATAGAGATAAATTATATATATAATATACATTAAACACCATATATATTATTATACTCTAGTTATTCGTATAATTTTTATTTATTAGTATAGTTTTCCTCTCTTCGGCACTACAAATCATTGAAAAAATCTTTCAACATAAAATTCGTCCTTATTTCATTTTTGGTCAACAAACATTTTCTTCTATATCCATTGTCTTAATATTTGGTTTATTATGTTATTACCTTTTCAGGAATTGTTTTAAAATTTATTTACTAATTTTTAAATGAATATTTTTTAATTTTCATTCCTAAACATGTCATTTTTGACTTTTTAAAAATGTTTTAAAAGAACTATATCTTTTAAATTATATGATATGAAATGATTTTATTATATTCATAAAAATTATTTTATTTTGATTTTACATTAAAATATTGCAAAATTATTTTCTAATAAAATAATTTTCTAAATATTCAAGGAATTTGTAGTTAAAAGGTTATCAAAAGAAAAGAAAATTCTTCTGTAGTTCTAAAAGAGACATTCGAATGATGTATTAAATATAATTTTTATTTAAGTTAGTATAATTTAAGGATTATTATGATTTAATATAGTTATGATCTTATGATACCATCCATATTCTTTCTTTGTATGCATTATGATGAAGATGATATAAGGGTTATTCTACGAACTTGGTTTGCTTTCCATGGTATAATTATGTTATGAATAACCCTTTTATGAATCCAAGGATGGAGAGTATATATTCCAAATTTATAAGTATAATTTGTTTCTACATAAAGTATAATTTTTGTTTAATAAAAGTTCATGTGAGGGTATGTCAGCAGATCCTTCAAAGTAGAATATTATTGACATGGAGCTCATACCTACCATGGTAACTAAAATCTATATATTTATTGGCCGTGATGGATATTAATGGTGATTTTTGAGTGGTTTTCATGGATATATAATCTAATTACCAAGATTACATAGAAGGCAACCAATTTATTTTGGATTTGTGAATGTGGGGAATATTTCAAGTAACTAAAAATAAGGATGGCCAGTACACCTGTACTTAATTTACAATATATAGAAAAAGGATTTTTTATCTTAAGTGATTAAATAAATAAATAACTAAAGATATTTAACATGAATAATTACATAATGATATATTATTCCTTGTTTGAATTGATAATTTATGAAAATATTACCCAACTCAAAATTTGGATTATCTTTAAAACATTTTACACTAAAAAATGGAGGCATTATGTTTATATTGAATGTTTTGATATATTTATATATATTTATTATAAAATCATGAATTATATATTTATGTGGAATTATTTTAATATGATTCATAGAATATGGTTAAAGAAGATTAATGATTATGACTGCTCAATATATTACCACCCAGGGAAAACGAACAAGGTGGATAATGCTCTAGTCAGAAAGACCATGAAAGTTTTTAATGAGGAGGATCGAAAGAGATACAATATTAATGTATTTTAGGTAGATTGATATTTTAATCATTTTTAAAGGGGATATATCATGTCATTATCATGTTAATATTCATCAACCCATCCATGTGAGGATTAAAGAAGTGCATATGGAGGATGTGGACTAAGAAAGAAGGTGATAAATATTCCATAGTAAAACCATGATTATGATGGAAATATAAGGTCTAGGAATATAGTATGAGTTACATAAATACCAGATTTGAAGTATTATTTTTTGGATGAATATCATAGATCATCATTCTTTATTCATCCAGGAAGTATGAAGATATATAGAGATCTGAAATAATAATTATGATGGGAGAATATGAAAAGTGATATTATAGAATATGTATCATGATTCATGGTATGATATAAATTTAATGCAGAGAGATATTAATATAATGGTGTATTACAATAATTACCCATACCTGACAGAAAATTAGAAAAAACTACCATGGATTTTTTTTTCATGGGGTTCCCTAAAATATCTAAAGGAAATAATGCTATTTTGGTTTTAGTCAATTTATTTATGAAATTTGTACTTTTAACTTCTATAAGATAATATTTTTACCTTGATTATTATATTAATAAATATTTTAAGTATTTGTTATGTTTTTATGTTTTACTATATTTTATTTTAATTGATCAGGGTTGAAGGATTACATTAATGTTCTAGAGAAGTATTCTACAGGTTCTGGGTATATAGTTGGTTTTAAGTACTGTATATCACCCTTAGAAAGTTGATCAGTCTAAGAGGACCATTAAAAATATATATGAAATGATGAATCATGGTCTCTAGATTTCAAAGGTGGTTGTGATCAACAAAATTCTTTGGTATAATTATCTTAAAACAATATATTTCACTTAAGATTTATGATGGATCTTTATAAATCCCTCTATGGAAATATTTGAATAACTAAAATATACTTGGATAAATCTATAGAATCAATGCTATTAGGACCTAGTATAGATATTAAAATAAATAGAATGTTTTATGCATTCAACAAAACATGAGTATAGTTTAGTGTTTACCAAAAATTTACTCTAACAATCATCACTCAGATTAGGAACAAGATATTGGTGAATAGTTATTTCTTAAAATTTATATGTAAAATAATGTTATTATAATTTGAATTAATATGATGATAATAAATATATATTAGTTACCTTAAAATTACTTATCATATTAATGACGTTTCTTATTACTTAGTGCTTCAACTGAACCACGCTCATAATCACAATGTGTTCCACATATATATATAGAGAAATCATATACGTAATCGTTAATATGTACTAAATATTTATGTTTTACCATTGTAGTATGATATTTATTATGAATAAATACTATTATAAAATTGGTATCATTGAAAAAGGGTATATGAAATAAGGATACTCATCCAATTAAAGTTATTTAGAGGAATTTGAAATTTGAGGAACGTACATAGGAATCTCATGATGTGTTGAGGTAAAAGTACCCTCAATTTTTTGTATCAAAGTGATTGAATTTAAAAGATAAATTAATTTTAAAGAAGTAAAATGCAATTCACCTATATTATATATATATTTTCTTTCAAATTAAACATGATGTATTTTATAGCTTATCTTACACGCATCCCCGAGTCTGAATAAATTTTTAATATAATATATCATTATAAAAAAGATGTTAAATTAATGGGTTGGATAGAAATACAAATATCATAAAAAATAAGTATAGATTTTTTATATAATGAAATAATTTTGATTAATTTTTAATAAATAATTTTTCAATTTTAAATAATGACATCCTATACTTCGAAATTATATCTTCATTGAAAATGATTTTATTGTATTTATTTAATGGATATTATAGTTAATTTTTACCAATTATATTTTTTATATATAGGATATCAGTTTTGATATTATCATATCAAAATTCAATTAATGTATTTTTTTTGATTTTATTGAAAAGAGTTTTTTCAGTGAATAGTTAATAATTTTTTATATAAAATGCATTTTTATCCAATTAGAAGTTTTATTATGTTTTTTAATTTGATCATAAAGTAATATAAACACCCTTTAATTATAAATAATAAGTTTAATTACTTAGTAATTATCATTATAATTAATTTTGTTATAAGATTATTTTTTCATTTAAAAACACATATTTCTAAAAAACATTATATGACCAATGTGTTTTTATCTTAAAAAATTAAAATAATTTCTAATAATAAATTTTTTAATGAAATATTTAGATAATATTTTTAAAAAATTATATTTTTTGTTCTTATAATAATTTTTACATAAATTGGAATGATGGTAAATTATATTTTATGCTTAAATTTGTTTTTGTTAAAAGCTATTTTATTACATTTTACACATTTATTTTAAAATGAATTAATAATAATTATAGAAATTAAATATTATAAAATGAATTATATACTTGGAATAAGAATAATTAATATTATTTAACAAATCTAATGCAATTTATTTTTATAATGACTTTTATATAAAATAAATTTTTGTCACCATGGTAAAAGGGTAAATCAATTTATCCTTGGTTAAAACAAAGTTGGAAATAATGTTTCATTAAAAGTATCAGTGGATGAAGTTATTTTTAACCTTAGAAACTTATTCTTAATGTTTTATTATTTATGGAACAATTTTCTATAAAAATGAATCAATAAGATTTTACTTTATTAAAATATTCAAGGTGTGACTCTCCACCCACTTAGAAATGCCCACCACTCTATTTTTTGACACCCTCTTGAGAAGCCTAATTCAAACATACCCAATACATTACTCTTATAAAATTTCTTAGACACAAATATGTGGTGTTTTTATTCTTAAATTACTATTCCATGGGTCCATAATAAGGGGTATAAAGGAGTTATACAGATGAATAGGTATTAGTCTCATCAGACCTCTTTCAATTTATTTCTTATTCTACCTCCATTAAATTTTTTAGTCATCATAAAATATTTTCTTAAGTATCCTTAATATAATTAAAAGTTATTATGATTTTTGATTCACTATTATAGACCGTTTATTGTATCTAATGGGAAATTAAAGTATCGCTCGTGCCTAAGTGTAAACTACAACCTCCACATAACGATATGAGTGATTTTACATCACCAGAATTAATGGTTTGTTACTGTGATGGATTATATATATATATATATATATATGAAAATTATGATATAATTATTCTTCAATAATTATATGGTCTTATCTTCATTCTTACCTTTCCATCTGTTGGAAAATGATATCATCGCTCGTGTGTATGTGTAGACAACCACCTCCACAAAGTGATGAGATTTGTTTTTTAATTTTAAATTTACCTTTATTGTAATAAGGATGAGTTTAATAAATATATATGATATATATAATTATTATGGAATGGTGAATTATTATTCACATTTCCTTTCTTCTGTCAATCAAAAAGTGAATAAATCACTCACACATACATATGGACTACCTTTCCTAGGAGGTGATGTAAATCACTCTTCATCGCTGCTTTAGGTGAATAATTAAATGTTTTTAATAATTAATTAATATTATATATTTTTATTATTAATATTTTTGGATATGATGAAGCTAGTACCATGGTTCAAGTAAATGAATCATCAAACCAAAACATGCATGGAAAATTCATTGGTTTTCACCTAATTGACAATTTTCATAATGAATTGTTATTAAAAGGATTATTGGAAACTATAAAAAATGGTACATAGTATGTTATACATGAATATTGTTCAATAATTGATGTATAAAAAATCTATATTTATTATAATGGTGGTTTTAATGGATATGAAGAAAGATGATTATTGAGGTAAGAAATTTATGTTTCAATCTCATTTTAATCTGGACAATTTATTCTTCAAATTACATTAATAAAATTATAAAATACTAAACTCATAAACCAATTTTATTTTATATTCTCCTTTGATTGTTGATGAAATTTTATTATGATTGTTCAATTTTCCTCTCTTTGGTACATAAACTGGTTTTAATTTTTTCAATAAAAATAGAATTTATTTCATCTTTGGTTAGGAATAATTTAATTTCATATCCATGTTCTCTAAAACATTTTCAAAAATTATTTTAGCATATTTCAAAGATTGAATCAATTAATTTTCACCCATGATTTACTTTCTTTGAAAAGGTTTTAAAATAATATGTTTTTCTTTTTCTAAAAAAAGAAATTTTTAATAATGATTTGGAAATAATCCTTGTATTTAATGATTACAACATGATTGAAATTTCAAGCTGTCATGAACACTATATGTTTTTGAGATTCCATTAAATGTTTAATTTTTTTTCAAATGAAATAATTTCATATATATATTTGAAATATTTGTAGTTTAATTAAGTGTTTTTGAAAATGAAAATCGAATTTTCTTTCTGAAATATTCTAGTGATATTTTAAAGGAATTATTCATTTATGATAACATCCATTGATGTTAATTATTAATTACTGGGGTTATGATAAAATAATAACATCTTTGTTACTTTTATGTATGATTTTTTATTATGATAATGAGTTTATTACAAAATTTTATTGTTTTATATGGGTTATGCCATAAGGATATGATGAAATTTTTATTATCGTGTGGCATTTATGTTAGTGGATTATGATAGTTTGGTGGTTGTTCCTGTTTTATCTCTCTAATGCATTGTGTAATGTGATGTTGATATCTCATGAGAGTATGATGATAAACATTTACATGATGTCAAATATATTTTTTTTTTCACATATTTAGGAATGAGTATGATTTATTATATATATCATCATAAGAATATGCATGGACACAATTTCAAATAGGGTTTTCACATTTTTATATTGAGTATGATAGTTTTCCACCTATTATTAGATGACTATGGATGGACAAGATTGAAAATAGATATTTTTAAAAGATTATGATTTCCTATACTTATAATTCAACATTCCAATTTAATGAATATTCAATGATGATTACTTGTTGGAAATATTTACTAATCATGCTTAAATATTTTAATTTATTTTGGAGTTTATGATTTAAGGTTTTTTGGTAATGAATTTTTTAATTCGAGTACATGAAATAGAAAATGTTATTAAAAAATTATAATCTTCTTACTCTATAATGATTGATATCTCCCACGTTTACTATTACTAAACATATAAGACCACCTGTTCATATGTTTCCCCTCCAAGTTTTGTAATGGAAGGCTATAAGATTGATGTGTCTTTAAGGTTACCTTATGTAAAGATTGATGTTTGAGATGATGAAAATTTTACTTAAATAAAATGTTAATGTATCTTGTTTTCAAGTATGATTAACCTTTATAGTCCTCATACATGTTTATTTGAGAGATATATTGATTATTCATAGAAAATATATAATATCTATGTATATATTTCTTGGAAAGTTTTAACTAGTATGCATAAACACATCATGTTTATAGATTTATGTTATTTAAAAGGCATGACTTCTATGGATGGTTGAATTAATAGGGATGGTGTAGAGTACAAAGATTATATCAGGAAATGACATGGGATGGGATTTTTATTTGACTCCAGTTTATGCTATTACTTTATAATATTTTAGGTGAAATAATAATAAGATATCATTTTTATACATGTATTTCTTGTGTGACAAGTATTATAGATCATTTTTAAATAGTAAGGTATTGTTATTTACTTTTGGAAGGTGTCTCACTAGGATGTTTATCTTATGTTGTTGTCATATTTTGATGATTAATTCATAATATTTATTCCATTTTAATATATGGATATCTAGTCCTAATTTTATAGATTCCCCACTAATTCATGTCAACCCTCACCCCTATTAAAAAAAACTAGAATACTAGGAGGTTCACATAATGTGTGTGACACATGATTTAGTCATAGTGGCGATGAACAAAATTTAAGGTGCTATATATATTCCACATTATTTTGAAAAAAAATACATTATTCATATAAATGAACTCATTAATAACCTAATATAGTAATGATGAAAAAAGTAAATAAATTAAGATAGAAAAACCAAATTTAGATTAAAATATATATTTTTCATACATAATGAAATCGTTAAATGATTCTTAGTAAATAATTATTTAATACAACTATAAATTTTTCTTTTATAATACACCACAAGTATACATGATGTTATTTTAAATTCCACTATCTTGAAAAATTGAATCTGTAGAAACACTAATATGTGCTATAAGTGCCGTAAAAACAACTCAATAAATATTATTTCCTCAAAATACTTGTTTAAAATCCCAAGAATGATTTATTCCAAAAATATATTACAAGTGATATTTAGAAAATATATACATAGTTTAATTGAAAATAGTTTCTATAAAAATATTAAATAATGGTAACAAAAAACCCCAACATACAAACTAGAAAATCTATATTCATATTATTAATAGAATAATGAGAAATAAACTACTGCAAATATGACCTTTATCAGTGCTAAAAAATGGCATCAAAAGAACTATACAAGTGTTGTAAATCAAGGTGAAGATAAAGGTGTCCCTTTTATTAGGGCTCAGAAATGCACTGATAAAGGCCCCTTTTATCCGCGCTACAAAAAAACACTGATAAAAGGGATCTTTATTAGCCCTGAAAAAACGATACTTTTATCAGTTATGATAAAATGGTCCTTTATCAGCACTTTTTTTAGAGTTGATAAAAGACCCCTTTTATCGGGGCTATTTTAAGAGATGATAAAATTAAAAAAAATTAAAAAAAGTTAAAAATAATTTGTAATGCGGGGAGATTTTAACAAAAGCTGAACTCCCCATTTATTATTTCTAGGAGGAGACCCCTCCCTCTCATCGCACATTGTACATGCCCGCACAACCCCCTCCCACTTGCCCACACACCCCTGCTTCAAACAGAAGCTGAACAAGAGACCTCCCCATTACACACCTCCATATTTACCACTAAGCCATTTAGTTTTTTCCCCATTTAATGAAATGTCTATTTATTTATATATATAGTTATATTTATTTGTATATTAATATAAATTTATATTAATATAAATATATTTATTTATATCAATACATATATATTTAATTATATATTAATATATTAATATATATATTCATATATTAATATATATTAATATATATATTTGGAGTTATAATTTTTTATCGATATATTTATTTGTATATTAATATATATTTATAAGATTAGTTTTAAATACATTTAACAAATATGTTTTTTAATGTGTGTTTATAAATAAGTATATATATAAATATATACAACACACACACATATATTTACGAATAAATACAAATATATGTGCATCTGAAAATCCATAGAATGTTAAAATGACTATAGCTTCTAATACAGAAGTACATTTCAACTTCACAAATAGTAAAATAGAATAAAACAAAACAGTATTCGATATGATATTTGGTACATGCGTAGAGGACATTCGGATCAGAAGTTATAACTGTTTGAATGTTAAAAAACCAGGGAATCCTGAATAAAAACTCAGTTTTGGAGGCCTTTTTGGCCACTGTTGGCCACAAAAAATGTGATATAAGGTTCCAATTTAATCCGTAGAGTCTATATATTGTTTTAGGCTTCAATTTGATATAATGTAGAGCTCAAATAGACACCTGGCTCAAAAATTTTGGCCATTTGAAATTTGAGTTACATTTTCAACTTATTTAAGATATTTTATTAAATTTGTTTATTTTTTTCGTCAAATTATTATTAAATGATTATTAATCGATGATAATTATAAAATTACTAAATAACTATAATTTTTAAAATATTGTAAATCCATTTTTAGTAAATTTATTATATATTAAATTTAATAGTCTATTTATACTTATCTAAAACATATTTCAAAAATATATATTATATTTATATAAATATACTTATACTTATATATCAATATATTATTTTTCATGATTTTTTTGAAATATAAACTTTATTATTTCCAGGAAAAAGTGCTGATAAAGCCCCTCCTTTATGAGCACTACTAAAAAAAGAACTGATAAATGGGTCCCCTTTAACAGTACTAAAAGAAGCACTGATAAAGTGGGTGTCTTTATCAGCACTGTTAAAGGGTGGCACTGTGGAAACCCAGTTTTTTGATAGTGAATATAATGAATAAACCAATCCAAAAAATGAAAATAGTATATATGTAATCAATCTTTATTCACATGGATGTTCATTTATGGTCATCCCACCCTATGCAGAGCTATTTTCAAGGATGATTCCCCTAATCCCCATGCCATTAAACATGAATCTACAAAAAACCATTATAGGAACTTGATTTTTCTATGAGGTATAGATACTTTAAATTTTAGTCTAATTATTTTTCTTGGACCTAATAATATAATGACCCATACTTTAAATACATTAATATTAATTCAAACTTGAATAATATTCATTAAAAAATATAAAAAATCCACTATAGGGATGTATAGGTATAATGTCATAAAAACTTGGAAACATTAACAATTGGTTCATAAGACATCTTTATTATCTCCCACTTATTTCATCCTAACTGGACCAGTTTTTGACATATCATACATAATAACCTTCTTCATGACCTGGAGAAAAGAAATATATGAAATTGTTAACTGAGGTACTTTGTAAGGGTAAAATAGAGAGATATCAATCATATCAAAATCATATGACATAAAAACATATCATTTGAAAATCATATTCAGCATATGAAAGATCGTGATATCATGCTAGGGGATAAATCAATAATGTTCATAAGAATCAATGAACGTAATCTCTAAAGTCATAACATAAGACATGATGTTTTGTGGCATACAAATAAGCGTAGAAAATCGTTTCATATTAGTCAAGCCTCACTGTCAAGACCATAATTTCAAACAAATTCCATTACTAAACTGAGTTCACTTCTCGTTCAAGCCATGTATTAATAAACTATGATCATTTCTCATTCCAACCATGTCTATCTCAAGAGATAGAATTCCTTAACAAATTCATTTGAGGTAGGTTTATGTCCCAATCATCTCATAATGAAATCATTCTTATGTGTGCCACAAAAACATAAATCATTCATCATTGCATAACCCATGGAATAAATGGTTTTCTTAAACATCATTCCATCATAACATAATCCATGTAAAAAAATTGATTTCATAAATATAATTCTGAAAAAAACATAATAAAATTATAAGAATAATAAAATTATTATTCTTGAAACCTAACTATATTAAATAATTCCTTATTATATGTAAAATAAGTTTGATGTAACACTTGAAATTAATTTTTGAGGAAAATACACTTTATTATTTAATTTTTTTATTTTATCAGAATGACACACAATTTTGAAATAAAAGAATTTATTTGGAAATAATATTAAAATATTTTAAAGTAATATTCATGGAAATATGACATTATGAAAGCAAAAAAATCCATTCATTCCATATAATTTAATAAAACATTCTCCACGTACTTATGCTAGAAAAGTTAAAAAGTACCTCATATCGAATAATCACAAAAGATTCCTTTCATACCATTTGATAAAATTCAGAAATGGCTAAAATTGACTTTATAAAATTTTAGAATAATTGAATTAATATTACATACTTTGGAAACATGGAATTGGATGATTAATATACCCCAGTAAATACTAACGTATAAACAATCTCAAATAATAATGAGATTATGAAATTATCCATTGCCTTAGGTCTGATTTCCTTTTTATGTTTCAAAACCTCCTGTATAAAGATTTAAATAACGTCATTGACTTATTTTAGAATGATAGTAATTTTTATGATATCATATTTGATCATATTATCATCTGTTTGTTAATAAAATTTCATTATTACTTGTTATTCAGGTATTAACTACTTCATTTTATTATGCATATGTTGTCAAATAAGTTCAGGTTATCCTTCATATGTCATAGTTATGTAATTATAAAATTATATTAAAATTATATATACCATATTTATTCATAATAAACATTTATATAATCATGCTTTAATGAATATAATGTATAATGAATCACATCGCATTGTGGAGGTGGTGGGCCATATGCACACACGAGCGACGATATCATTCCCATAATTTTTGAATGATATTGGTGGGAATGGAGTATAATATTTTATAATCAATATCATATTATAATAATCATATATATTTATTATTTCCATAATTATACCCATCCACGTTTGATGGTGTTGAAAAATAGATTATACCATGGTGTGGAGACGGTAAGTCGTACGTACACAAACATGGTGATTTTGTTTTTCTTAGGATGGATAGAAAGCGAAATATTTTTGTTACATAAAAATAATAACAACTCATTATATAAGTGATACTGGAGATATTACCTTATAATGAAACAACTCATGAAGGGAATTAGAAGAATAAGGAAGTTTGAAATAATCGGTAGAGGATATTACCTCTTCTTTGACATGCTTCCTCTAAATATCCACTTAGAGCACTAGGGTTGGTATTTAAAGAAGACCAGAACCTATAGAATTTAACTAAGATTTCTAAGAAGGGAAAAGGTCTAGGGATGTCTGAGCTTGAAGGCTCAAAGTGAATAGGTGAGGGTGGAGGTTCCCTTTTATAATTGAGGTGATGGATTCTTTTGGGATCTCCAAAAATATTAATTTATAATAAAATAAAACCACATCCAAAAATCTCCAAAATGTACCAAATTCTAAAAAGAGATGAGATAGGGTTGTAATATCATCAAAAAATATATTTCAGACAAGTTTTTCTATCAAATTAATCCTTATCATTTTAATTAACACTTAGTTTTCTTATTTAATTTTAACGTGAGTAATTAATATTTAATATTAAAAGGGTTCCATATTTAAATATTTGATTTCAATTAGACCACAAATAAATATATTAGAAAATTTTAGAATATAGAATAATAATTATATATTTTTATAAATGTTTAATTATTTTTAAATAATTTAACAAAACATTATTTTGATAAAAAATCAATAGTGTCAATTTTGACACTATTCAATTAATTGTTTAACGCTCCAACCCTAGTTACCCAGATTCTGTGCATTATTACATAACATTGGAATGATCACAAGAGATCAAGTCTCGAAATAATGATTAGTTTAGTAGCCTTGGAAGTACTAGATACCTGCATAAGATTTACATTGCTTCCTGAAATGGTAAACCAATAACATTGTGTCCCCTTTGAACAAACTCATATCCCTTAGACAATTCCTCTAGGTTAATATTAATATACTTCTTTGCATCCTGTAAAAAATAAAACATAGAAACAAGTGATCTCAGATGCTCAGTAAGGTTTAAAATATAGAAGAAACTATCATAAATAAGCATAAACATTTAAGGAAATATATAAGACTACAACACAAGAATTTTAAACATAATCTTCAGAAAAATATAGATAATATAAATGAAATAATTCCATTTACTTATTCACATGGATATTTTACTATTCTAATAATCACATGTAATATCAATAACTAATTTCATAATGATGGAAAGCATAATGTCAGACATCATAACCACATATTCGAGGTCTCGTGCTAAGACTAAAAATAAGATTTTTTCAGTGCCCTAGGCCAATACACAAGTTTGTCTCATGAGACATACCTCTGCATCAAGGAGCTATAGTGGGATCCACCTGTCACTTACTAAGTACAACAAATTCATCATATGAAAAGTTTGACACATAACGTAGACATTCGTATTAAAACAAGCATACAAAATGTTAATACTTTAACCATAAACCATGAATTGTATAAAGATAACACTTCCACAGTAAAAAATATCACAAAACCTTCAATACAATATGGAATATTGTGTCATAATAAATCAACTTCAACTAAGTGTAAAATCCATCAAAGGATGTGGACATTGATGAAATCAAAACTATTTTGGAGAAATATCTCTTTATATTTTTAAATAATTTAAAAGTCATGTAATTATAAAAGAAAAAATTTATTTTGAAAATGTTCTTATAATATTGTAAGGGAATCTTCAACGGTTTTATATCAGCAGAAAATAGCCACATCGGTCGTATAAGTTAAAAAATTATTCTTACCTTTATTTGTCAAAAAGGTCATAAAATACCTTGTTTGGAAAATGACAGAATGATTAATTTAATTTTTTTATAAAGAGTCAAAGTAGGGTATAAATTAATTTAACCCATATTCTAGGAAATAATAATTCTTTTGAAATAAATTATTAAGAAACACAGATGTGGATGATAAATAATTCTCCTTAGATACTTACGTATAAACAAACTCGGATAAATAATGATATTGTAAAATTAACCCATACCTTGTAATTTTCCTTAATCAAGGGTACGTTAACCTCATGTATAATAGTTAAATCATTATTATTAAATTATACAAGAACGATATACATAAATATGATATCATATATGATCTTCTAATATTTCTTTATTAATAACATTTCAGTAGTATCATTGTTTCAGGTGTTAACTAATTCATTTTACTTTATATGTTATGTTATGTAAGTCATGTTTTTTATGGAAAGGATGTATTTTATTCATATAAATAATGATATTACCTTCTTAAACATTATTTGTAATCATAAAATGAAAATTATTCAAGAATGGTTACGATGGGGAAATGAATCTTATCGCGTTCATGGAGACGGTAATCCGTACGTACGCACGAGCGACAATATCATTCTATTGATGGTAAAATCATATATTATTGGATGGTATATCATATATAATGAATAATTAACATGTTATATTTATTATCAACATCAATTATACTCATTATTATAACCATCTAAATAATGAAGTGTTGAATAACAAACTACACCATAACGTGGAGATGGTAAGCCGTACGCACGCACGAGTGGTTACTTTGTCATTCATAGGATGGATAGAATAATTAATATGTTTTCACCATATTTATAATAACATCATAGTATGTATAATTTACTGTAGTAATTATTTTGGTATGGAAAAAATAAAGAAATAGGATGAGGAAGAATAAAAGAACTTTGAAAGAGGTAATGAAATTATTACCTCTTCTTGGGGTGCTTCCTTTTGATTTGATCAAAAGGGATCCTTAGGTTGGCTTTCAGATCAAAGTAAGGCCTCTAGGTTGAAATGAGGGTATTTGGGAGGATATTTTAGTAGGGTTAAGCTGATCCAAATGGCATCAGAGGTGTGCTTGTGAGAGAAGGTGAAGTACACTTTTTACGAGTGGTGAGGGTCACTTGAGGAAAATCTTGAAATATTATTTTATTATAAAATCATATTCGGTTCATAATGGCTCTAAATAGATTTATTTCGAAGATAAGAAGGGAATGGGTCAAAAAACTCTCAACCAATGGGTTTTAGATAGGTTTAGGTCACTATATTAACCTTATCTTATAGATTTAACTCTTAGTTAAATAGTTTAACTTTTACCATGTATTCTTGTATTATTATAATAAATGGTTAATCAACATACTATAAAAATAAAAACGATTCCCAAGTGGTTTATTATTGACATATGTAACCTTATATAAGCCCTTTTACCAAGAATTGGATTTTTAGGAATATTATATCGATTAATAATATAGTATTTGTTTTGAAAACTGATTAATGTCAATTTTGACACTATTCGGTATTTTGTTTTTGTGAGAGTCATAAAAACATTATCACTTCGAATAATATTTATTTAATCAACCATAATAGGTCATATTAACCTATAAAATTAGTATAATGCATCAAAAGTCTTTTATTACATTTATTGGATATTTATAATATCAATTATTTTAATGTTTTATTAATAAGATAATTATTGCATCATCATTGTGTCATAAATAAATTTAATTATTTAATGTCTAAAAATTATCAATAAAATACCATTATGTTGGAAATAATTTCATCTTTATAATTAATATTTTTAGTCAAATTTATCTTGTGTATAACATTATATTAAAAATGTTTATTATTTAAAATTTGAATTTAACACTTTTAACTCTTCTTTAAATAAAATAATAATAAATGTACTAATCTAATCCGAGTTGATCAAAGAAGATCATATTTTATTCATAAGGCTGATTTTGGTCGAAATACATCAATCCAATATAATTAGTACATGTGTTATGGTAATTATATTATCATTTATACATTTAATTACACTATTTACTTTTAACTGTGGTAAATAAAATTTAAAAGTTACTATTCAGAAAAAATTATTTTCATCTTATTGAACAAAAATTTACTTACTAATGTCAACTGTGTCTTTATGATTTTGTAAATTTAATTAAAATTAGTTTTAAAATTACATTTAATTCCAATTTTTAAATGTTCCTTAAAGGTGGGTAAAAGACGTTAAAAAGTTCAATAAAATTTTATAAATCTAATCTTATTATTAACCTACTCTAATGAATTTCATTGAACTAATATTAGTATTATGTATCTATTTTGAATAAAAATAAATAAAAATAATATAAATAATAATTTAAATAAAAATTCAGTTTTAAACAATAACGTAGTGTTTTTCACTATTCATTAAAAAATGAAATTTTCAGAAAAATACCAAAAATTCACCCTAAGATAATTTTGATATTCCAAATCAAAAAATAAAGTCAATTTTTAAAAATAAAATTTATAAAATTTCCAAAAGTGGGTATTAATATTTATAACGACTATTTTTATTGGTCGTGGTGTTCTAGAACTCGAAGTTGCATATAACACAAGCTATTGTATTATTCAAAGAGAAACATACCATGGAAGCTTGGGGTGTTACACATTGATTTTTAAAAATATTAATATAACAAATTAACTTCAAAATATCTATTTTATTATACTCCTAATAGGTCAAGGTCATCTATAAAGTTCATTAGACATATTAATTATACAAAATTATATTTATTTTAATATATTTAATAACATTTATTTGTTACCTCTATTCATAAAATAATTACTACATCAATTTTGTTTAATTATTTAATATAATTATTTATTAAATATAAATTAAAACAATACAATGGTGAAGATAAATTTACTATATTTCAAAATAATATTTTTAGTTGAATTTATCTTCCGTAAAATGAAACATTTAAAATGTTATACTTATTAAATTATGAATGTGACAACTTTAACATCACTTTAAATAAAAAAATATACGTGTCTCAATATTATCTATAAGGCTCCAAATGGTCACTAACTCGATTCCTGGATGGTTACAGTCGATATATACAAAACCAATAAGATTTTTTATAGTATTTGGTTCTTTTATGGTCATTATAATTTTAAGAAAAAATGTTTTATCAATTTATCATAAATTAATTAGTTTTTACATCATCAAATTTTAAGTCTATAGATTAATTATTTATTTCGTAAAACTTACATATAAATTGCCACGATAAAGAAAAAAATATATTTAAAATGAGTATTTATAATATAGTTTATCTTCTATATAATCTTATATAAAAAATTATTTAGTTATTAAAATTTGACTGAGACATATTTATCTTTTCTTTAAATAAAAATAAATTAAATCTCTTAATCTCATCCAAGAGGCTTACAATAGAAACAATTTTGGCTAAAGAATTATTGAGGTTGAAACACACTCATCCAATGATATTAAGACAAGTTTTAGAGTAATTTTATAATTAGTATTCTTATCCTTAATTACTCAATTAACCCTTTTACCGTATTAATAAAAATTACGGAAGTTACTATTCATGGTGCCCAAAAGAATTATTTATATAATTTAGAACTACTTATTCCAAATATTTAATCCATTTTTAAAAATTAAAAACATTGAAGTTTCAGTTATTAATTTAAATTAAAATTAATCCCATTTTCAGAAAGAGAGAATGCGTTTCAAAAGTTAAAACATTTCAAAATATTGAAATGTTTTTACATCTGAATTCAATGTAAAATTAATTATAATGAAATAAATTATATTTAATGATAAATATATATTATATTTATAATTTAAATCATCCGATATTATAATTTAACCATATGAATTATTTTTGATGTAAAAAGATGGTTTCAATTAAATTTTTAGTGTATTTTTACTATTCATCTAAATTTGAATGTTATTAGAAAAATATTAAAATTTCATCCAAAGTATATTTATATATCTTTAATCCAAAGAAAATGTTTATGTTGTAATATAAAAATTATTAATTTGTCATAATCATAATTTAAAAGGGGTTCTCCATTAAAAGGTGAAAGGTTACCCTTTTGAAAAATATAGGTTTTTATACATCAATTAGGGTTTATTCATACCCTATGAAAAAAATATCTAATAGATGAATATAAAAAATATTTTATTAAGTATATAACATCTATATTTCATTAATTTAATTTAATAATAGTAATTAACTAAATTTACTAATTCAAAAATACAAATATATAATTGATTTAGGGTTTTTATAAATAATTGGTAGCGAATGACTTTACCATACATTTTCATAAGTTAGTTATAATAATTACAAATAACCTAACTACTAGGTTAAAATGGTACTTTTATATTACGGTCATCTTTTGGTTCTATTAAATTCACAATTTCGTGTAATTTAAGCTATTGAAGAATTAAAATTATGTAGAGAAAATATTTCATAAAAACATCCGGGTGTTACAATCTATCCCCCATAAACTGAATTTTGCCCTCAAAATTCATCAATTAGATAAAAAAATGATGATATCTCTCCCTCAACATATCCACAAGTTTCTACATATTTTTCTCAAGTTTGTGCTTCATCCAATAAACTTTAACCATGAATGTGGTCTTGTTTCGTAGAACTTTTTCGCTACGATCCAAAATCACTATCAGTTGTTCTTAATAAGGAAGATCTTAATCCAGTGGTATGAATTCTGAGTCTAGTACAAGTGTGGGATAAAGAATGTAATTTCTCAAGAGAGATACATGGAACACATCATGAACATGAGAGATATTCTGTGGAAGTTCCAATTGGTGGGCTACCTTCCCAACACAATCTAGAATTTCAAAAGTACCAATATACCAAGGGCTCAGATTTCCCTTATTTCCAAATATAAGTTGTCTCTTACTTGGAGACATTCATAGAAACACATTTTCACCCACTTCAAACCCTACTTTTTTTATTTGATTGTTAGCTTAACATTTTTGTCAACTCGAAGATGCTCTTATGTGTTGTTGAATAAATCTGAACTTTTTTACCATTTCATCAACATGATTAGGATTTAATAGCTTTCTTTCCCCAACATCATCCCAAAAAGTTGGAATTTGGAACTTCAATGTAAAGTGGTATCTATAAGGAGCCATCTAAATTCTGGTGTGAAAGCTATTGTTGTATGAAAATTCCTCCAAATATTGGTTTTGATCCCAACAACCTTTGAAATCCATAGAGAAAACTCTCAAAATATCTTCTAGAGTTTGAATCGCCCTCATAGAATGATCATCTATATGAGGATGATAAATACTATTGAATCTTAACTCTATATCTAGAGTCTTATTAATACTTCACTAGAACTTTTAGTTAAAACTCAAATCCCGATCAGTTATAATAGAATGTGGTACTTCATGTAATCTTGCCACTTTCTTTAATATATCCTCCAAATCTAATCAAGAGAGAAATCATATCTAATATAAATGTTGTGTGCCAAATTTATAAGTAAATCAACTATAACCCATATAGAATCATGGCCTTTATATGTTTTGGGATGTCTGAAAATAAATTCCACAGTGATGTTTTCCCATTTCCATTATGATATGGGTAATAGTTGTAACAACCCCTTAGAATTATATCTCTAAGCCTTAACTTACTGACAAACCAAGAACTGAGAGACATATTTATCAAAATATATTTTCATTCCATACCACCTGAAATTCTATTTCAGGTCCATATACATCTTTGTGCTTCGAGGATGGATAAAGAATGAAGAACTATGATCCTCATCCAGTATGTAATTATTTAATTGTAGTATTGGAGGAATACAAACCCGGTTCCTAATCTTTATTATTCCATCACAATAATGGTTTAATTCATGAATGTTTCTTAACTTATTTTTTAGATCTAAATAATTCTTATGTTTCTCCTAAATCTTCACTTGTATATATGGTTGAACATTCAATTGCGAATGTTATGATTTCTAAACATTAAAATTTCAAGATACATCATTTTAAAATCCATAAATATTGGATCTTTCGTGATACTCATCATAGATAGGATGTCTCGATCCTTTTGACTCATCAAATCTACCACCTTGTTTGATTTCATATGGTGATAACATATTGAGAAGTATTAATCTTTAATCAACTCTAACCATATTACTTGATGCATATTTATATTTTTTTGTGTGAAAATGTACGTTAAAATTTTATGATCAGTATAAATATCACACCTTCACCATAAATATAATTCCTCCATAAATTTAATGAAAAGATTACTATAGCTAAATACAAATCATGAGTCGGTTAATTTTGAACATGGATTTTCAGTTTCTGTGATTCATAAGCTATCACCATATCATTTTTCATGAGAACACAACCCTACCAATTCTTGGATAAATCACTATAGATAACAAACCTTTCTTCACTACAGGGAAGTGTGAGCACAAATGAACTATATAACCTTATTTTTATATCTTTGAAATTATCTTCACATTACTCCATTCACATGAACATAACTCCATTCTTAGTAAACATGGTTAAGGGATTAGATAATTGTGAAAAATCGTTCAGAGAATGTCAGCAATATCCATACAAACCAAGAAAACTTCAGATCTCAGTTACCATTTTTGATCTTGTCCAACTTTTAATATCTTATGTTTTTGTTGGATCCATAGATACCCACTATCTTGAGATTATGTAGTATAAAAATGATACTTTATGAAGCCAAAATTCACACTTGGTTAATTTTTCATAAATATTCTTCTTTCTTAGGGTCTTAAGTTCAATTCCCAAGTGGTCTCCATGTTTTTCTTTTATTTTAGAATAGACTAGAATATCATCTATAAATACTAACAAAAATGATCAAAATAGTATCTAAATACTCTATTCATTAGATCCATGAATATGGAGGGGGAATTAGTATGACCAAAATGCATCACTATAAATTCATAGTGTCCATACCTTGTACAGAATGTTGTATTTGGTATATCCTCCTTCTTGAACCTTAGTTGATGATATCCGAAACAACGATCAATCTTGGAAAAGTATTGAGCTCTGCATAGTTGGTCAAATAATTCATCAATTCAGGGACGATTATTTTTGTTTTTGATAGTGATCTTGTTGTGTTCTCAATAATCAATGCTTATTTTCATTAATCCATAGTTCTTATTAACAAATAGAAAATGTGCTCCCCAAGGTGATGCACTAGGGAATATGAATCCATTTTAGAGATTCTCTTGGATTTTCTTCTTCAATTCCATCAACTAAATTTCGTCCATTCTATATGGTGTATTTGAAATAGGCATAACACCCGATATGAGTCCTATTGAAAACTCAACATCAAAATTTGGTGGAACACCCAATAATTATTTAGGAAAGACATCATCAAACTCTCATACAATGTGATTATTCTTAATTGTGAGTTTCTCCCCAACCTTTTGAGATAGATAACCTTCGTTTATAAGGATTAAGACCGATAATATGGAATAAATTTATATTAGAATGTTATATTCATCCTTGCATCAAAAGATGATCATATATAAATCTAGAATATGAAATGTGACTTCCCTTCCTGGGAAATTGACTTGAGATCCATATAAAGAAAGCCAATCCAAGCCAAGAATCACATAAAATTACACTATAAGAATGATCATAAGTTTTCCAGGAAGTAAATTCCCCCAAAATTCAACCATACAATAATTATAAAATTTTGATGTGACCGTTGTGCCATTAGGAGTTGTAACAACTAACTCAACATCGAATTATTTAGGTAATATGGTGATACCATTAGAAAAATTTCTAGAAATAAAAGAGGAGGTGGATCTAGATTCAAATAAAACATTTTATACTTCAGATTGGATGGTAAGTGTAACTTTCACCACTTAATTACTATACTCTACATCGCCATAGTGATCACATGTGACTTGACATTTTCTTTGGCCTTAATATTTTGATGATGTTGATCATCATCAATAATCCTTGGATTAATGCTTTTCTAGGCATAATTCTCCATTTCCTTACACCAATAACATTGAAGTGTCAGAGGTTCATTCTGTGCATCCTTTTCTCTAATCTCAAAATTAGACATCTTTTTCCCATCACTTTTTTATTAAACTTCCCAATGACCTTATTTTTGACACTTAAAACATTCAATAGTCCCTTTAAGACAGTTTCCTCTATGTTTCTTTCCAAACATTGAACATATGGGAAAACTCACCTTCTTTTCAGCGTTGTCTTAAGATTTTCACTTGAATTCCAATTCTCTGTTCTTATCAAACCCATATTACTGATGGGTTACTCCAATATTCATCTCATCCTTAAGAGCACATAGAAATATTTATTCGTAGATATTGAAGTCCCTTTTGGATAATTCACTTTGAAGACAAGGTTTTAAGCCACAGAATAATTGATCAATTTTACACTCATGTTGGATAATAATTCGAGAAGCGTATCTTGAAGGTCTTGTAAAATTTTATTCATAGGTACAAACAGATTCATTGTCCTTTTTCTTATGTTCTAGGAAATCCTTCTCCATATTTGTTCAAAGAATACTTGGAATGTACAAATTGAAAAATATGTTCTTGAACTCATCCCATTCCATGGATTCAATTTTATCTCCTTACCTTGTATTATTTATATGGTTCTACCATTGATAAACTTCACCTTAAAAATGATAGAATTATACTATGACTTTATCATGTTATGAACATTGGAGAACATAAAATATATTTTTAGTGGTAGTGATCAATTTTCCATTAAAAAATGGATTAGGATACCTATTGAAAGAAGGTGGATGTTGCCTTATGAATGACTCAACATAATGTTGTTCCCTCCTTTTCTCATTTGTTAGTCTTGCAAGAATCATATCTTGATAAATTTGTGTGATCATGCCTACATTATTTTTCATTTAAACTTCCATAACATTTAGTTTCTCAGGAGGAAAATAATTTCATTTCCCATCACATTCAGCATTAACGTGATTCCATTGGGTTCCATCCCTTGAATAAAACCATGATGCATTGTTTGAGAAACACTAATCATAATGGGATAACCACCTAATCTGGAATAAAAATAGAATTTAAGAGATTTTAGGTTATATACTAGGTTATTCATGTTCATTTCTAAAACACTGGGACTGTAACCTAAACTTCAACAAATCCTTTGGGTTCTTACTAAGGTTTTCTAATCCTAGTTTTCGAATGGTTAACTATAAATTTTCTCTAATACTAACTATAACGAATCATAATTTACCAAAAATGATATTACATCAATGTTGAATTAAATTCATTACACAATATAACAAATCTATGGAAGGACTGAATATGTATAGTATCTTTGGAAACTGGGAAATACAAACAACTTGTTCATAAGACATCCTCATTGTCTCCCACATATTTCATCATAAGTAGAAACCTTTTTGAAATATCTTACTTAATAACCTTCTTCATGATCTGGAGGAAAGAAACATATGAAAGGGTGAGATCATATGCTTAGTAAGGGTAAACAAGGGATATATCAATCATATCATTATCAGAAGACATAAGAACATAACATTTAAAAATCTTATCTGTCATATGAAATATCGTGATATCATTCCATGGGATTAATCATTAAATTTCATAATAATCAATGAATGATATACCAAAAGTAATAACCTAATTAAAATAGTTTTTTTTGGAATACACATAATCATAGAAAATAATTTCATATAAGTCAAGTATCATTTCTAAGACCATCATAGCAGAAACAGTCCATTACAGAACCGAGTTCACTCATATTTCCAACCTTGTATTAATGAAACAAGATCATTTACAGTTCCATCAATGTATATCTTATGAGATATAAATATTTACCAAATTAATTAGCGGGAGATATAAGTATCAACCATTACATAATTAAATAATTTTTATGTGTTCTATAGATACAAAAATCATTTATCATAACATAACACAAGGAATAAAATGGGTTTCTTAAACATCATTCCATTATACCAAAATCCATGTAAAACAAGTGGATTTCATAAATATAATTCCCTAAGAAACATAAAAATAGTAATAGGAACAATAAGGTTATTATAACTGAAACATAACACTATTAAATAATTATATCTTAGATGGAAATTTTTTTTAATATAACACTTGAAATTAATTTTTGAGGAAAATATCCTTTCTTATTCAAAAAACTTTTCTTTTCTAAAAATGCCACACAATTTTAAATGAAAGTAATTTCCATGGAAATAAACATGAAATATTATAAATTAATATTTATCGATATAATGAGTTATGATATAAAAAATTAAATTTTCATTTCATATAAGTTTAAAAAATGTTCCGCAAATACTTTTTCTGGAAAAGACAAAATGTACCTTGTATTGAATAAGAAAAAATGATTCCTTTGATACCATTTAATAAAAATTAACAACTGGGTAAAATTGAATTTAATAAATTTTATAAGAATATAAATAATATCACATACTTAGGAAACATGGACGTGGATGATAAATATACCCTAGTAAATACATACGTATAAACAATCTCAGATAATAACAAGATAGTGAAATTAACCCTGACCTTATATCTGATTTCCTATGTATGTATCTAAATTTCTGGTATAATGATTTAAATAATTTCATTGAATTATTTCAGAATAATATCAATTTTTATGATATCATTATATGATCATATTATCATCCGATTTTTAATAACATTTCATTATTACTTGTTGTTTGTGTAGTAACTGCTTCATTTTCTTTTGCATGCTTTGTCGAATAAGTTTAGGTAATCCTTTATAGGTCCCAGTTATATAATTAAAAATGATATTAACATTATATATATCATAATTATTCAATCTATAAATTTATTTAGTCATTCTTTAATGAATATCATGTAGAATGAACCACATCACATTGTGGAGACAGTAGGTCGTAGTACGCACGAGCGATAATATCATTCTTATAATTGTTGAATGTTATTGAAGTGATTTGTGTATAATATTAGAGAATAAATATCATATTATAATAATTATATATAGTTATTATTTCTATAATTATACTCATCTATGTAATTTGGTGGTGAAAAACAGATTACACCACAACATGGATATGGTAAGCCGTACGAACGCTCGAAGGGGATTTCATTTTCTCTAAGATAGATAGAAAGTGGAATATCATTATTCTATAATAATAATAAAATAAAATTATATATGTGATAATAGATTATTTATCTTATAATGAAACAAGTCATGAATAAGAAGTAGAAGAAGAATGGAGTTTGAATGAATCAGTAGAGGAGATTTCCTCTTCATCGACGAGCTTCCTCTATGTATCCTCTCAGAGGACTAGAGTTGGTCTTTAAAGAAGACCATAACCTATAGAACGTGTCTAAAAAAGTTAATAAAGTAAAAGTGATAAATATGGTGGATATTTAAGGCTCAAAGCGAAGTAAAAAAGGTGAGGGAGGAGGTTCCCTTTTATAATTAAGGTGAGAGGCACTTTTGGGATCTGAAAAAAATAATAATTTATAATAAAATGAAACCACATCCAAAAACCACAAAAATATCACAAAATAGAATATAAGATGATATATGGTTATAATATCATAAAACATTATATTTTAGACAAGTTTTTCTATCAATTTAATTAATTAACACTTAGATATCTTATTTACTTTTTAACCAGGGTAACAAATATTTCAATATTAAAAGGGTGACATATTTATTTATTTATTTTTAATTAGACCATAAATAAATACCTTAGAACATTTTAAACCATATAATAATTATTATATATTTTTAAAAATGTTTTATTATTTTTAAATAAATTAATACCTATTTTTTTGATAAACAATCAATAGTGTCAATTTTAAAACTATTCAATTCATTGATTTCAAAAAATATTAAGATAATAAGTTAACTTATAAAAAATATTTTATTATGTTATTAAAATGTCAGTATCATTTTGAAAATTCATTTGACATATTAATTATCCTAAATTATATTTTCTTTAATATGTTTAATAACATTTATTTGTTACCTCTATTAATAAAATAATTACAACATCATTTTTTTGTAATTATTTAATATACTTATTTATTAAATAAAAAATAAAAATTAATAATATGATGAAGGTAAATATACTAGATTTCATAATAATATTTTTAGACGAATTTATCATCTGTAAAATCAAATATTTAAAATGTTATACTTTTTAAATTATGAATGTGACAAATTTAACATCACATTAAATAAAAAAATATATGTTTCCCAATATCTTCTATAAGGATCCAAATGGTCACTTACTCGACCCTTGAATGGTTACGGTTGAGATATACATGAAAAATAAGACTTGGTCATGTTTTTTGGTCTTTTTTTTGTTATTATCATTTTAATAAAAACTGTTTTATTGTTGTCTCATTAATTAATTAATTTTTACATCATCAAAGTATAATTCATTAAGTTAATTTTTTATTACCTAAATAATATAAATAAATTTATATGATAAAGAAAAGAAATTATATTTAAAACGAGTATTTATAATCTAATTTATCTTCTGTATAAACTTATATAAAAAATGATTAATTATTAAAATCTTAGTGAGATATATTTAACTTTTCTTTAAATGAAAATAAATTAAATGTCCTAATCTCATCCAAGGGGATCCCAAGGGACGCCATTTAAACCCAAGGATGATTTAGGTTAAAACAAAATCATATAATTATATTAAGAAAAGTGTTAGGGTAATTTTATAATAGTATTCTTACACTTAATTACACGATTTGCCCTTTTATCATATTAACAAATAATACTAATGTTACTATTCTTAATACCAAAAAATAAAATAAATCTATTCACATAATTCGATCCTAAAAATTAAAAATATGGAATCCATTTTTCAAAATTAAAAACATATATGTTTTATTAACTAATATAAAAATAAACCCATTTTCAGAATGAGAGAACAAGTTTTAAAGGTTAAAACATTGTAAAAGATTGAATTGTTTTTATATCTGAATTCAATATATAATTAATGTTAATGACATAAATTATATTGAATGATAAAAAATATATTATATTTATAATTTAATATCATTAAATATTATAATTTATTCATATAAATTATTTTTGATGAAAAACGTTGTTTTGAAATAAAATTTTGTGTGTTTTCACTATTCACTAAAATTTGAAAGTTATCATAAAAATATTAAAATTTTATCCGAAGAAAATTTTTATATCCTTCTTTAAAAAACATGTTTATATTGTCATATAAAAAATATTAATGTTTCTAAATCTAAATTTAAAAGGGGTTCTCCATTAAATGGTGTAAAATTACTCTTTTGAAAAATATATGTTTTTATACATCAAATTGTGTTTCTACATACCCTATGAATTTTTTTTGGATGGATATAAAAAATATTTTATTAAGTATATAACATATTTATTTCATTAATTTAATTTACTAACAATAATTTAATAAATTTATTAAAAAAAATACAAATATATAATTTATTTGGATTTTTTAGAAATAATTAGTAGAGAATGACTTCACTATACATTTTCATAATTTTGTTAAGTTTATTCCTGCTAACCTAACGACTATGTTAAAATGGTCATTATATACTAAGTTATTCTCGTGTTTATCTTAAACACATGATTTCATGAAATTAAAGCTATTAGATAATTAAAATTATTTTAAGAAAATATTTCATAAAACATTTGGGTGTTATAAATATGGATGCCTAGTGAGGATATGAAGAAAAAAGGGGTGTCATGGGCTTGTTCGGATTACAGAACATAGACTAGTTTAATTAAGAATTGGTCCACAATGTTCGTAGAAATTGTACGAGCCAATTTTCACAGTTTCTTTAAATTGTGTTGGGATTTTCCAAGGGCTAATAAGGGCCGACGATTTTCCCTAACCATATGCCCAAGGTTGAACACACATGTGGGTTGTCTGTAATCTTTAATAGATGAATGTCACAATATTTGTGCATGATTTTAAAAAATGTGCTAAATGACTATACGGGTCTCCCACAAGGTAGTGTCCTTCACATGGATGGTGAATAGTTTGACCAATGGTGCGACCAGACCGCATCTCTCTTAAATGATGGGTGATTTACCATATTTTTCCTAAAGTATTTACAACATAAACCCATATTTATTTTTCTTTATTCTAGAATGAAAATGTATTCCTCCTCTCATGAGAGATTCTCTCCTCTACCAAGCTATTTTCTTTGATATCTCAACCTTATAGACTATAATTATTTCACTATTCACCTATTTGGATTTTCAACCATGAGTACACTATTCATATTATGCCACATCATTTATCTTTCTCTCAACATAGCTATTTAGGTGTAAGTTCATATGCCCTATTTTCAGGGCCTTCAAATGTCTTTAATTTTTTCCAAATATAAACTAAACCAAAGGCCAATACTTGATGATTTATCCTCTATAGGAATAATTTAGGTGGTATAGTATTTATCCCTTAATGTATTGATGTTTTATGATATGTGTTATATGTTGCATATCAATTTCACCATGTGTTTCCCCTAACTTGAATCTATTATAAATTAGATGATCCATCAAGAACCTAATGCCCTTATTATATTCCAAGACATAATAAATGTTGTCATCCTCAATGTATTCTACCCCTATGGGTGTTTACTTTACATTCTTAATTGGATTTCATGGTTATATAATAGAAAAAAATATTCGTGTGTTTGGTCTTACTTCTGAATTATGACAATATAAATGGAATAGATAATCATTGTTTTATATCATGAATAAAACACTTATCAATTTAAGATTTATTGAAAAGTTTTTAGTGGTATGACTACAACACCTAATCATATCAAACAATGGTCACACCCTTGTTATTATTAAATTTTAATGAGTTATGGATTATCCATTGAATAGTATTAAATAAAATTTTTACATATCACTATTGGTGTGGGGGAATGGATACCCCTGTTAAATATTTAAATACGCCTGGTGACACTTATGCATGATATATATATATATAAGCATATAATCCCTTATAAATGTGAAATAGGCATGGAGACCCTTATAAATGTGATACATGAAAGGGGCATGGATACCCTTATAATTGTGATATCATTCATGGTAAACCTATCGTTCATAATATATATGCATGAAGATATATTTTGTTATATATGAGCATGAGGAACCTAATACCATTACACTTTTCATGTTGTTCCGTATTCTTATGATACTGGGCATGGTGTCACTGGATACTTTTGAGACTCATGTTACAACTTATGGAAGTCTGAGTTATTCCTCCGGTACAAGATAGTGGTAGTATACACATATATGTTTGTATAATTCACCACCTATATAGTCCATATTTATGTATACACATGGTTACTTATTCAGGGATATTTAGGCATGGGTTGAATCAGGTGTAGTTAGCCTGGTTTTCCTTCGGAAATTAGAGCTGACCCATTTACAATTATAATTACCGATTTTCCTTATTATATTTTTACATTTACATTATATATATATCTATATATATTCACTAGATATTTATATATTTTATTGGTGGGGGCCTATTGAGTTTATCTCACACTGTACCTAGGTCGTTGATGGTACCCAAGAAAACTATATGATTGCAGGTGTAGATAAGGTGAAGAATCCTCCTGTGGGTGTTTAAATTCTTACGTGGGTTAGGATGATAGCATGGTAGTAGATGGCCGAGCTAGAGATTCGGATGCTTGGATATATTTTTTCATTTTTTTCCTTTATTATATCATTTAATTTATTGACTTCCTGCTTCGATTTATACATATTTTTATTTTTAGAGACATGAAATCATCAACTTTTGTATATGATTTAGTTCACTGGTTTTGATTATTATTTTGTTGTTGGATGTTTATTTGTTATTCCACTATCCTTTACATTATTGTTATTATTTAGCTATTTATCTATTCATTACACCAATTTTATACTCTAAAAAGATGGATTATCTTCCCACAGAGACAACATAGGTTCCTGCTTCTAGTTGGAAGCCTCTGGTGTAAGTGGAGGCATGATTAAGGCCATATGGACAACCGATTTAGGGAATATTTGAGTGGAACCCAGGTCAAGAAATCACAAAGTGGTATCACAGAACATCCTTTTCTTCTTTTATTGTTTGGGAATATGAATCAATATCTTAGAAATGTATTGGGATTTGGTAATGAGCATTTCCTAGAAGTAGGTAACCCATGAATAGGAAAATTTTAAATTACATGGGATAGAATATGGTGTGTTGTATTATTCCAATTATAGTTGATTTTATTATACCATTGTGTGATTTACATGAATTGTGATGTTATTATTTCTATGATTAAAGATTTTATTTTATCCTGGCCTGATGAGATGAGGGAAATCCATACCATTCATCATTTTAGGAACTGTTGTTCGGAGTGAGTATCTCAAGTGGGGGTGGAATAGATTACCCAATAAAAATTTATGTTGAAAATGGATTAAAATAGATTCCCCAAATTAATTTGAAAATTTCATAGTTAACCAAAAAAGAAAATTGTTATAAATTTAAATCTTTTATAATATTTCATAGAAGATTGATCAGGTATTGGATAAAAAAATATACAATATTAATTAATAATTTTAAATTAATATACTGAATGAGAATATTATAAAATCACTAATAATGTTAAATATCAAAGTATAATTTTTTTACAGTTTAAATAATATTTCTGTTATAATTAATAGAATAAAAAAAATCTAGATTCGAAAATTTGAAAAAAAGAGGATCAGTCTCAAGCTAAGACTTATTCCTATCAACATGATGATCACATTCCACTAAAAATTTTATATAAATTAACAATTTGATCAAAAACATAGATAATGTTTCATAATAGTATACCACTATCCATACCACTCAAGGAATCTTCAACTATTATCCATGGGAGTACAAAATAAAATAGGTCACACATGACCTTTACCACAGCTTCCGTGAGAGTATAGATGTAAAAATATTTAAAAAGATATCTATGTATCTTCTAGTAATAGTAGGATACAATGTGTTGTGAAGCAAATATATAAACACACACACTAATCATAATGTAAAATGAAATAAGAAAATGAAGTAATCTAAAAGTATTAAGGGATAGAGATGATCAGTTTGTTATTCAATGTATCTCAGGACTTTGGATTTTTATTTTTAGTGACGCTCAAGTCAGGTTCTCGTAAAAAATTAAGTAGAAGAGAGTGTCTTATATAATTTTTTTTCCGTGATTTCAGGAAGGTACTGGATGTGTATTGTTATTTTAATTCATCATTTGAATGAGAAGGATGTAAAATTTGAGTTCTATTGATATGGTTCGTCTCTATATGTATTAATTATTAAATCTGTCACTTCTTTACCCATTCATGTTGGAATATACATCTCTTATTAATAGTAATATAAGGATGGAATATCTAGATCTTCTTCTTCCTCGTACAACATGTTTGACAAAATATCTAATGCATTCTATCAATAAATAAGGAACAATCATTCCAATTATTAATGAGATTAAATTTAATAAACTAAATTTTAGAAATATTTAATTTAAGAAGATAATTTTTAGAAATAGTGGTGGTGATTCTAGGAATGGTGAGTCGTAGTCTGTAATTATATGGTTTTAGAGGTGTTATAAATTAGAAGTACATATTTGTGATGAAATATCTTTGTAGTGGTGTCTAAGTCTAGTTGTGACTTGTACTGGCAGTGTGAAATTTTATACTTATCCAATATTCTACCCTAGAAGTGATTTAATTAATGGTGAGTCATACTTTTGGCGGTGAATCCTTTGAAGGTAGGTCAGTTTGGTGGTTTTTCATAATTTACCAATTTAATGAATTAGTAATATGAAATCATGGCAGTGATTCATTGTTTGGCGGTATGTAAATCTCAATAGTGACTCATCCTCAGTAGTGTTAGAACCTCAATGGTTTGATATGGTTGGTGGTGATTTAGTATTAGTGGTGACTCATCCTCAGTGGTGTCTTAACCTCAATGGTGACTTGTACATAAGAAATATTTAATCAACTCTCTCATATTATGAGATATTTATAAAAAACATAAAACTAATTAAAATTATAATAAGCTTGATTTTGTGATTATTAAAATAACGAGTTCAATAATATCCCCCTTTTTTATGATCACAAATCATGGAATCGAAGGTAAAAAATTCATGATAGCAAATATAAGATCAAAACGTGATATAAAAAAGAAATGATAATAGTACAGATATATCAGTGTGTTATCAAAGTAATATAGGAAATATTATTAAATAAATACCATACTTCTTGCCTTCTCTTCCATTTAGGATAATCAAAAATGTAAAAAATAACCCGAATAAAATAGTAATGGTAGTAATAATGGTAAAATAAATAGTCATAAAAGTATAAAATTAATATAGAGAATGAATATATCATGAGAAGTTTCTCTAATCCACTAATGTTCCGCCAAATAAATTTATACCGAACAAAAATCCAATTAAATTAAAAAAATCCTAGCCCAAAACAATTGCAATTCTTGGAAGAAGGTTCCAAGGGAGCATTTAATTTGTCTTGGATTTCACTTGAACTAAGATTGTATGTGCGTTATGGTCAGAAGAATCTTTAGGAAAGGTAGTTGAAATACTAGGTGGGATTCTAGCTATAGATGGAGGTCGAGAATCTATAACAACAACTTGCCTGATTTTTATCATTGCTTGTGAAAGATAAAGATGTCAGGGTTTTAATTGGGTCTGCTGAGGTGAAATGGGATCCCTGGTAACTCTTTGTCTTAAAGATGCCCACGGGGTAATAAAAATTACTTCTTGAGCTAGAAAAGCCTTTACATGTACATGGAGAAATAGTTTCATAAGGGTTATGAAATCTATTATTATCTGACCAACTCTCTATATGTAAATGAATAAATCATCTTTTTCTTCCATAAAAAAATTCAACACTGGATTAATATCCTTGAAATGTCTGACCTGATCTTTAAAGGCCTGAGTAATAGTTGGAATCCTCAAATTCTCAGCCATAAATTTGAAGTTGACATCCATGGAATGTTTGGTATAAATTCTTCAAAGTTAATATCTGATGGTATAGGTAATTTTCCCTCATTCTAAATTTATATCAGTGGCATAAATCCTTATCATCACATTATCAAGAGATACACTATCCTCAAGATTCCTTAAAATTTCCAAAGGAATGATTGGTTCACCACTTGAAGGTACACTGGTGAGAGCAGTAAGTTATACTCTAACAACTGATTTAAGAGAGTAAACATAAAATGGATAAATAGAATAGATAGAAGTATTTTAATAGTATTATTAAAGATTCTTAATAATTCCATCCAATAAATCTGTGAAAGAATACTTTAAAAAATGAAGAAATGACTTTACCTATTTTAACTCATCACTAATATTCTTATCCTTAATCTCTTGATTTTTCAAAACATTATAAAAAACTGACAATAAATCTTATCTCAAGGAGTCCAACTCACATTTGGTTACAACATCAACTAGGACATGTGGAAAAATGTGATTGTTCTCATACAAAAACAGGATTTTATAACATACCAACAACATTAACTTTGGAATCCATTGATCGCTTATGATCACTATCATCTAAAATATCTTGTACATCATCCTTTGGTGGACACTAAACTGAACCAGATAACTATCCCCATTAGTATTTCATAGGATAAATCCAAGTACCATATACATTATGTCACAAGCCAAGCCTAGTTTTCATCTGAACTGATGCCCAACCCAGTCTGTGGCATAGCCTGATGGGCATTCCTGATCCGCACGGGCCGAAAAAAAGTTCATGGGAATCAAAACATGATTTAGGATTGATTTTACTTATTTATATATTCATAAACATCAAAAAAGATAAACAAAATCCAAAACTGAACATACACAACCAAACATGGCATAACTGATTTCAAATATAATGTTTAGAAATTTAATAAAAATTACCAAAAGACTACAATAATAATGGAACTATAACATCAAGCCAAACCTCCATGTAACATGAGGAGAAACATCCTCAAGCCACCCCCACCAACATGTGGCAAGCAAAAAAATATTAACCTGAACCGCCCACATGATGCACCTTTATTTTACATGCCAACAAACAAGCTCAATTTACACCCAAAGGTGTATTCAGGGTGTTATCCAAAGCCACGTCGGATGCCACCTAGATAAAAATATTCCATGATTTAACATGAAAAGATAATCCAACATGATCATTTATATAAAATAAATCTTTGAAACATTTCAAGGAAAAAAATTTCAAATGAAAAAACTTTTAAAGTAAACCATTTAAGTAGAACCATCCATTTGAGAAACATTTATTAAAATAATCTCGATATAAAACAAAATACTCTCAAGGTCCACCATTTGTTGATGGATGGTACAATATCACATAAGTCTCAAGTGAGCACTACGTGTAAATCTATAGGGTCATTCTAGATCGAGTGGGATACTAGAACCTCGTACTTTAGTGAAACATTTCTTAGAAATGATGATTAACAACATTATCATGTACAATCCACTAGGAGGAGAACCCCATGGGACTAGTGGTCTCCAATTATCATCATAGTTTAGTGAGTGTTGTAATCATCAATTCTGCTAGATGAATTCAGGATGAACCGTTTCCAAAATGTCTAGTGTACTAGAACTAGTTAGCCAACCTAGATACCCGTGATTAACATGTACTCAATTATGTTTCACATATCAGATAACATATCATTTCCACACCACTCAATCCAAAAAATAAGGAACAAAAAATATACCACCACTTTTAAAACCAAAAACCAATTTTGAAACAAAAAACAAATCAAAACTATTTGAAAACATGATTCACACCATTTTCCCAATTTAATAAACAAGTTTAATAATATATATAACATCTCAAAAATCCACAACAAAGGGTTTACACTTAAAAACACCAAATTGCTTTTAGAAAAACCCTTTTTAATCCAAATTCTCATCCAATCCATTTTAGAAATTGTTTTTTCTTCATATACACATTCTATCAAACACTTTCAAGGCATGAAATAAAATGGAACACATGCAACACACAAGGACATAAACCATTTGTTTAGAAATACACCTTTAAATATTCCAAAATCTTGAATAATTTATAAAAATCACTTCAGACCACATATATATTATATAGAACAAGAATAAGAATATAAAAAAGCATATTAAATTTACCAAAAGATGTTTAAGAATCGAACCACCTACCTATTGTGGAGAAACTTCTAGAAAATGGTGTGAAACCCATTTTGCACCACCACAAGACCATAACAAGGAAAAATAGAACCATGAATATCAAGATCAAACTGTATTAAATAAGATCAAACCCTAAAACACGTCACACCTAGTTCCTGAGAAAATAACCGAGAACCCAACCCGTACCAGAACAAAGGTGAATTCAAGTACCTGGGCATGGCAATTATACACACCATAACAATTTCCACCCTAAAAAATCCATCCCAATGTTTGATTCGAAAACATGAATGGGTACTCTTTATTAGGTCAAGGAGATTCCCGATGAATCATAAATGAGAAGAAGATAAAGACACTATAATAAAGAAAATAGGTTTACAGGTTTAACTTGGGAGAACATAATGGACTCCCTACAATGCACCACCCACAATTAAAAGATAAAACACTTCTAGCTAATCATTAAAAGGAAATAAACTCTCACAACATACATTCAAACCCCTTAATATATAAAACCCCAGACATTACTAAACAAAACATAGGCTACATACCATAAGAAACCAAACCCAAACCAGACATTGATAAACACCTCCATAGACAAATTCCAATGAAACCATTGGAAACACTCGAATCCAAACACTTTCTCAAGAAGGGGTCTTGAATTAAGATATATTCGTATGGTACTATTTACTATGAATCCAACACCAAAAAAATAAATAGATTCTCAACACAGGGAGGCCTGAAAGGGCTCCACACCATAAGGAATAAGATTACATTGACTTACTCTAAAGGTAACTCAATGAGAACCATGATGGGACTCCCCACTAGAAGAATTAACCATCCTACCCAAACAAGGAAATACTGACATGAGAATCATAACATGGGATAAATTAGGGTCTTCCCTCATCAAAAAACATGAACTGACATAGGAAACCCAACATAGACCAAACTCCCACCGAAAGGGGTCTAATGAAAAATGGAAAATGCCACGTGGTTCACTATACCCACTAGAATCTAACATGCATAGATGAGCCTAAACAAAAAATTGAGATAAAATCATGAGTCTGTCCATATAGGGGTCATCAAATGGATACTCATACCCGGTGAGACACAACCACAAGGGTTTTAAGAAAACGAGATGGCGACACCTACTTTATAACCAAGGAGAAACGCTTCTACCCATGTGGTCACAACCTAGAGATGATGTCCCCATGTATTATACACCAAAAAGGAAAATTAGTAATGAACAGGTATATAGAAGGCTTAAACTGTATACATTTCCCACACTAGAGACATAAGATAGACCATGATCCTCTACACCCATAGGGGTTCCTAACTCCACACCAAATTCAATCTGAGGCATATGTCTAGGAAATTTATGTTTAAATAATCTCATGTATATTAGGTAGGCATTGAAAACCCCATGAACAAAACTATCCCTTCTTGTGATATGAGCAACAAAACCACATTCTAGATAGAATCAACATAACACAATGCACCACAAGACCCTCTTCGCCTCATCATGTCACATCACCAAAACATTTTCATAGAATATGCACATGCATCATCCATTTCTACTTTGAATGAGAAACAATGATAGAAATAACATAGAGAAGACACTTCCATTAAAATGTGAACACGAAACTAAAAGACAACACTGAACATGACCATTACAACCTAATATGACTATCAAAAATAAGGAATATAATCTGAGTCCCGAGCAGCACACGGTTTATAAAAGTAGCCATAACAGCCTCTCATGATAAGATTGTCCACACTTGTGGCCTATCATGAACCCTTTCATAGATGAAACTAATGAAATATCCAAATTCCATTTTTTAAAGTAGAATCCATCATAAAAAACTGAGGCCTCTTTCCACTAACCCTACTAGAATTACCTTCAACACTTCCAAGTAGGAAATTTAGGGTTATCGATGTCAAACTTCACCTTTTATGACTCAGTAATTTCAATAAAAACAAATCTTTTTTCAACCCCTCTCTCACCTGATCTCCCACTGCAAGGGGATCCACTTAAATAGGAAAGGATGTAGTGGATTGAAACATGAAACATGAGAATAATGTTCTTACGTTGACTAACTGGGGGGTTTTCCAATGGTGAATCACTTGTGGCTACACATTGTACATGCACAAGTTCTATATGTGGGGGGGAGGAATACACTAGCAAATAAGGAAAACCAAGGTACCAACCAAATTGGTCCATTTTTCAAAACATACAACAAACAAGAACCAATCACATAGAGGGGACCAACTCAAGGGCTTCCTGAAACACTTCCTAAAAGAAACCACTAACATATATCTCAATGGTTCATCATTTAAAAGAACTCAAACATGAAAAATCATTCATGAAAGAAGAGTTTTCAAATTCCAAACATCATGCAAGAAATATTCCCAAATTATGGTAATACACACCACACAACCACTGGGTATTAAAATACAACATTTCCCCTTTAAAATAATTTTTTAAAAAATAAAAAATGATTGGTGGGTTGCACATTCCCCAATGGAACCTCATGGACCATACACATGAATGTTCTTGTGCCACCCTGGGCAGTCATCCACTTTCCTCACATAACCCATGCATTTGGTCACTCGTGAGAATACCAAAGATCAAAAGAAATATTTTTCACATTCCAAAACAAAACATTCTACCCACACTTCCATTTTAAATCCCACGAATCCTTTTTTTAAAAATCCACTAGAAACAAAACCCAAAGCCCAATTTAAATATCAGAAAACATTTTCATAAAAACACCAACCATCTGATTAAATCCACTTTTTAAACCCTATATATCAATTAAAAACAATTCATCTCATTTAATTTGTTTTCAATTCCACAAAAAACACCATTTTATTATTAAACAGTTAATTTAAAAAGAATCTATTCTCATTGATTTTTTTTTTCAAAAACCCTTTCAAGAATAAAATTCCATTTCCCAAAAAACAAATTTTTGATAAAACACAAATTTATTATAAAAAATCAATCAAACTGAAATCATTCTTAGTTTTACATATGGACCATTTTATAAAATTCATTTTTTCTAATCCTTACTTTAAGATGATTCTTAAAAATCATTTTCCACCTTTCAAAATAAAAACCATTTCGACTTTAAAATCCAGTTTCTATAATTCAAAAAAAACATTTATTTCAATCAATTTCCAAAACCCAAAGAGTTACTGAAAAAATAAAGAGGAAACTAATGGTTATGGGTGAATCATACATATGGTTGGTGACCATATTCCAATTAAACCACCTTCACAAAAAGTACTCTATGTCCATGTTCCCTAATCCACATGGATTTATAGGACCTGTGAGCTCACTGAGACCATTGTGGATACTATATTTTCCTTTATCCATGTAAAAGAACAACCAGCAAAAATATTTCCCGAACGAGACCCAAATTTCCCTAGTAACATGAATTTTATCATGAGGTGTTCAAGACAAGAACCCTACTCTAAATCATAATATCAAGTCCTGATAATTTTAACTTCACTATACCCATACTATTTTCTAGGGTACATGTCCGAAAAGATTGTTACTTACTCTGATACCATTTTTTCAATAACCAAGCGGGTTCGTCTTCTGACTCACACCCGACCCTATCCGTGGGAAAGAAGAATGGAATTCCCGATCCTCACGAGCTATAAACTAGATTTGGGGTATGAAAATGTAGAGACCCGAAGCCTTGACGTACATGGACATTACATTACATTTGCGGAATACTTAGTACATAACAAAAACACACACACAAGGATCGTAATAGTTTAGTGTCTTTGGAAACTCTGAACGTAATCTTCTAATCGTGGTGAAAGATCTTCAATATCTCCCATAAAGATCTTTCCTTTTTTTTACCTAAAATCTTTCTTTATATCCTGGGGAAAAGAAAACATAAAAGGGTGAGCTCAAATGCTCAGTAAGGGTAAACAAAAGAAATATCAATCACATCATATACATAAGAACATAGCTTTTGGAAATCTTAACCTGCAAAAGAGCTCATAATATCATAACATGGGATAAATCATAGAAGTGAAAATGAAATCCCAATAAGCATAACATAAAAAAAACTTTGTGTCATACACACATAATCATAGAGAATCATTTCTTGTTAGTCATGACTCATTGCCAAGACTATCTTAGTGGACAAAGTCCCTTTCTGAATCGAGTCACCCTCGTTTCAGTCCTGTTTCACTGAACCGGTATAACCTACCATTCCAGCCATGTCTATCTCATGAGATATGAAATCTTTACCCAATGCATTGGAGGGAGATATAGGTCCCACCCATCTCATAATGATACCATTCTTATGTGTGCCACAAAATCATAAACCATACTTCATAGCATAACCCATGAAATAAAATGGGATTCTTAAACATCATGCCATCATAACATAATCCATAAACAATTGATATCATTTCATCATAAGAAAATTGAAACCATTTAAATCATACATGAATTTTACTTGAAACATACACATATGAAATAATGTCATCTTAGATGAAAAATAGTTTTGACAAAACACTTGAAATGAATTCTTGAGGAAAATATCCTTTCTTTTTTAAAAACATTTTCTTTTCACAAAATTCAATGCAACTTTAAAAGATAAGGGTTTTTGTTGAAAATAATCATGCAATCTTGTAGAGGAATCTTCTTGAAAATGAGGCGTTATGAAACTGTAAAAATCCGTTCACGCCGTATAAGTTAAAAAAAACATTCTTCGTACTTTTGTCGAAAAAGTCAAAAAGTACCTCGTACGAAAAACGACAAAAGATTCCTTTCATATATTTTACTAAAAACTCACCAAAGGGTAAAATTGGATTTAAACAATTTTAGGTGGATGGAAATAACATTACATATTGAGGAAAAATAGATGTGGATGATAAAATACACCCCAGTAAATACCAACGTATAAACAATCTCGGATAAAAATGAGATTGTGATATTTCCCTTACCTTAGGTCCGACTTGCTTTGTAAGTGTCCGAACCTCCTGTATAATGATTTAAATCATGTTATTGACTTATTACAGATTCATATTCATTGTTATGATATCATATTATATTACCCGTTCTTTTGTAAATTCCATGTTAAAGAAGCGTTTTGGGTAAAATCGTTTCATTTATCGTAGGTGTTTTGACTTGTTGTTATTGACATCATTATTACTTATATCATGATTTAATTACTTCCAGAATATAAAATATGATTTATATATCATATATATTCAGTATATATATATATATAATAGATAGATAAATAAAATGAAAAACACCGTTCATGGAGACGGTAGTCCGTACGTACGCATGAACGCTGTTTCTCTTTCCTTATTGTCTTGAAATGGAAGTAAGTAGATGACATACATATGTATATATATACATAAATCCAGTAGCTTTATAATGTCATATATTTCATTATTATTTCTTATATATACATTATAATCATTCTTAAATGGTTAACATGGAGAATGAATCTCATCGCGTCGTGGAGACGGTAGTCCGTACGTACGCACGAGCGATGATACCATTTCTATAAATATTTAATTGAATTGGAGTGGATTATACAATATATCAGAATCAATATGATGTTGTAATAACTATGTATAGTTATTCTTTACACCATTATACCCATCCATGTAAGGTGGTGGTGGAAAATAGATTACACCACGGCGTGGAGACGGTATTCCGTACGTACGCACGCGCGGTGATTTCTTTTTCCGTAGGATGGATAGATGGTGAAATAGGGTTGTTTCATACTTATAATAACATATCAGTATATGAGTGATACTGATGTTATTACTTCATAATGAAACAACCTAAGAAGAAGAAGTGGAAGAAGAAATAAAGATGAAAGAATTGGTAACGGTAATTACCTCTTCTTTGAAGTGCCTCTTTGAGACCTCCTCTTAGGGAACTAAAATTGGTCTTTGAGTAAGACCAGAACCTCTAGGATGTTTCTAGGGAAGTGTAGAAGAGATTTTGGCATGGGTTGGCCGAGCTTGAGTGCTCAAATTGGTGTGAGGAGGAGGGGGAGGAGGTGTCCTTTTATAAGGGAGGAGAGGGGCACCTTAGGAATATCTCAAAATATTATTTTATATTAAAGTCAAAATCGGTTTATAATGGTTCCAAAGGGTCTTATTTCTAAGATAAGGTGGGGAGGGGTCGAAATACTATCAACCAATAGAATTTAGACAAGTTTAGGATATTATTTTAACCTTATCAATTAAATTTAACTCTAAGTTAAATAATTTAACTTTTACCATGTCTTTTTGTTTTCTTTCACTATATGGTTAATAAACTTACTATAACATGCCAAACGAACCCCAAATTGTTTATTATTAATATATATATCCTTATCTAAGTCATTTGGCCTAACCTTAGATTTTTAGGAATACAATAACAATTAATAATTTAATATTTTATTTAAAAAACTATTTTGTGTCAATTTTGACACTATTTGATATATGATTTTTGTGAAAGTCATAACAGAATTATATGTTCGAAACAAGTTGATTAAATAAACACTAATATATCATAGTAACCTAGAAAATTAGTGTAATTCATAAAAAGTCTCAAATTATATTTAGTTTGGTGTTTATAACATCAATTATGTCAATATTTCATTAATAAGATAATTACTGCATCATCTTTGTGTCATAAATAAATTAACTTATTTGATGTCTAAAAATCACAAATAAAATACCATCATGTAGTAAATCTTTTTAGATTTCTAATGAATATTTATAGTCAAATTTATCTTATGTATAAACCCATATTAAAAATGTTTTAGTAAATAAACTTTGATTTTAACTCTTTTAACCCTTCTTTAAATAAATTAATAATAAATGTCCTAATCTAACCCAAGTGGGCCTAAATGGTCATATTTTATTCCTAAGTTTGTTTTTGGTCGAATTACACTTGTCCAATAGAATTAGGACATGTGTTAGGGTAATAGTAATATCATATTTACCTTTAGTTACCCTATTTACTATTAACCGCGGTAAAAAAGTAAAAAGTTACTATTCACCAAAAAAATTATTTTCATCTCATTGAACCACATTTTAGTCCTTGATATTAACCGTGTCTCTCGGATTTTCGAAATTCCATTCACAGAAGCGGCAAAATTAAGTTTTATGAAAAATTCAGTTTTTTTTAACTACCACTTAGTAGTTTCACTATTCATCAAAAATTGATGTTTTTCAGAACAATGCCAAAATTTCATCCTAAGCTATATTTCATATTCCGAATTAAAAAATGAAATATATTTTACCAAATTCATAACATAGAAGTTGAATTAATTAATTTTATAATTAAATCCCGCTGTTAAAATAAATAGCGTGTTTTTAGGAAACAATATATATCAAAAGATTGACACTTGATTATGTTTGGTTTAAATGTGAAATTACAACCAATGACCAACATTGTATTAAATTGTAAAAATATATTCTAAATATACTTTAAAACCACTAAAATTAATAATTTATCACTATTAATTATTTCGATTAAAAAAAGTTGTTTTTAATTATAATTTAGTAATTTTTCACTATTCATCAGAATATGAAAGCTATCCAAAAAGTACCAAAATTTCACCTTAGGCTAAATTAGATACTCCGAATCCAAGAATGAAGTTCATTTTGAAAAATAAGATTTACAGAATTTTAAAAAGTGGTTATTACTATTCATAACGGCTAGTTTTAATAATATTTTAATAGCACATCGTTGTTTAGTGAAACTCGGTATTGCGTATTACACACGCTATCGAGGAAGGTCGCGATTGCGTGTAATGCAAGGCAAGACAAGGATGTGTGTTGTGCAAGCTCCTTTTGGTGTAGCGTACAACACAAGACATTAATAAAATAAAAAAGAATATTTTTCATAAAATCTCGGGCTGTTACATTCTACCCCCCTTAAAATGAATTTCGCCCTCGAAATTCGTCGGGGTTATAAATGGTTTACTATTCGAAAGTTTCTTTACTAGAAACCCACATCGTAAAAGGGAATACCAAAACTTGGCTTTAAAAACTAAAGTATGAAATGTAACGATTACCCAAATAAACTAATCACTGGGTTTCCACATAGGTGAAAATATGGATATGGAAGAGAAATCTAACCATCATGTTCTGATGGAGAGTGGTAGAGAACACGGCTATGGAAAAGCCAGTAATCACAAATCCATATATTTGTGATGATATAAGGTACCATCTGATTCATCAGGTATAAGATCACTAGGACAACATTTTTGGTTTTCAAGATCATTTCCCCTAAAGTTGAAAATTTGAATTAGAATAAATACTTACTTTATTTTGGTACAATCTCACTGTTTTTCGTGCTTTGAACAATTTCCACTTCATCTCTTAAATAAATGAAGTTGAATTTGTTATTCGTGAAGTGTTAGCAGATCATGTGATAGAATGACAGGTCATTCCATCTGTCTCAAAAGGTTAGCAAAATTTATATACATAAGTCGATCTATAGTGGGATTAATCATATATGGTTCCTAAAATGGGCTTATACTTCATATATCATACTGCTTAATATAATAACACTAGTTTCTACTAAACAGGGAATTCCTGTAGGGCAGTGGTAGGCGATAAAGGCCAGTCGCACTTCGGTTGTGGGTTCGATTCCTACAGCCTTGTCCGAAGCGATGGGCTGTCGCCCGTCCTGCAGGTTGTCCTTTTTCTAAAACTACGTTACTATAACATCCCATCAATAATATCGAAAATCTTCTATCCTTAAACAATACTAACTTATGTCCAACATAATCCAGTCTAATCTTTAGGCTTATACATAATACTGCAGTCCACTCTCATAATATAGTGACAACGATTACCAGAGACTTAATACTGTCGTTGATCCCCACATATCATAAGATATGTCTTGTTGGTCACATTCCAAACATTCAAAGTCCTTAATCGTGTATTATCTTGAATACCTTAGTGAAAACATGAGTGCAGTTAAAAGTTAACACTTTCCACATACCAAAAATCCTCAAAATTCTATATACTCAAACCATGATATCACTTAGTCCTTATATCAATCATGAGCTCATGAATACTATCAAACATTTAATTTTTCTCCTTATCCCTTCATTATGCGCATATCATCTACATTCCAAAAATATCTGAATAGCCTTTCATGGATACTGGTAACATTAATCATTCACTTTTAAAACACAAGGAAAGAAAACAGTGTAACAATCCATAGATGTCTCTTTATTCCAAAATTACACATGATAAACATGTAATCATTCCACTACATTCTCAAACCATTGACCGAGCTTCAAAAATTCTTTCATCTCACATATCATTTGTAGTCTCTTCATCATCATCCACATAAATACTACCCATATGACCATACTGATTCTCTTCATGAGTCTTTCCCTTAGGGCATTTGTTTGCATAATGACCATACATTCCACATTTAAAACACTTAACCATTTTTGATGTCGTAGCAATACCATTATCCTCATCCATGGTGTTAACCGACCCTTTTCCTTTGCACTTACTTGCTTTGTGTACTTCTTTTCCACACCCAAAGCATCTTCCAGTTCCCTTGAAACATTCTCCTTGATGCCTCTTCCCACATGATTTACATAGGGGAAATTGAACTTTCTTTCCTCTATGATCATCATGGAACTCCATCTTTCTCTTATTAGTCGAGTCAGGAAACTTACCAAATTTTACTTTATTGATCATGTTGTGAGATTGCTGATTCGGCATAATAATGAGGATTGGACATCCAAATCCCATTTCATTTGGTTGCTCATGAAGAATATCATTCCATTGTCCATCATATCCTCCATTATTGTGAATCATCTTGTTTCCATCCATTTTCTAAAACCCAAACAGAATAGTGTTAGATGCAAAAATCATAATAAAGGGGGAGTAACTTAAATATCTATCATCTTTGGTTTAATCTAATATCGTTACCATAGTACTAGGACTATATCCTATACGTATACTTATCCTTAGGGGCATCCCTAGACATACCTTAGAAATATCTCTAGGGATCTCACTAACGTTTTCGCATCCTAGTTTCCAAAGGTTGACTAAACCTTTCCTCTGATACCAACTGTAGAGACCCGAAGCCCTGACGTACATGGACATTACATTACATTTGCGGAATACTTAGTACATAACAAAAACACACACACAAGGATCGTAATAGTTTAGTGTCTTTGGAAACTCGGAACGTAATCTTCTAATCATGGTGAAAGATCTTCAATATCTCCCATAAAGATATTTCCTTTTTTTTTACCTAAAATCTTTCTTTATATCCTGGGGAAAAGAAAACATAAAAGGGTGAGCTCAAATGCTCATTAAGGGTAAACAAAAGAAATATCAATCACATCATATACATAAGAACATAGCTTTTGGAAATCTTAACCTGCAAAAGAGCTCATAATATCATAACATGGGATAAATCATAGAAGTGAAAATGAAATCCCAATAAGCATAACATAAAAAAAAACTTTGTGTCATACACACATAATCATAGAGAATCATTTCTTGTTAGTCATGACTCATTGCCAAGACTATCTTAGTGGACAAAGTCCCTTTCTGAATCGAGTCACCCTCGTTTCAGTCCTGTTTCACTGAACCGGTATAACCTACCATTCCAGCCATGTCTATCTCATGAGATATGAAATCTTTACCCAATGCATTGGAGGGAGATATAGGTCCCACCCATCTCATAATGATACCATTCTTATGTGTGCCACAAAATCATAAACCATACTTCATAGCATAACCCATGAAATAAAATGGGATTCTTAAACATCATGCCATCATAACATAATCCATAAACAATTGATATCATTTCATCATAAGAAAATTGAAACCATTTAAATCATACATGAATTTTACTTGAAACATACACATATGAAATAATGTCATCTTAGATGAAAAATAGTTTTGACAAAACACTTGAAATGAATTCTTGAGGAAAATATCCTTTCTTTTTTAAAAACATTTTCTTTTCACAAAATTCAATGCACCTTTAAAAGATAAGGGTTTTTGTTGAAAATAATCATGCAATCTTGTAGAGGAATATTCTTGAAAATGAGGCGTTATGAAACTGTAAAAATCCGTTCACGCCGTATAAGTTAAAAAAAACATTCTTCGTACTTTTGTCGAAAAAGTCAAAAAGTACATCGTACGAAAAACGACAAAAGACTCCTTTCATATATTTTACTAAAAACTCACCAAAGGGTAAAATTGGATTTAAAAAATTTTAGGTGGATGGAAATAACATTACATATTGAGGAAAAATAGATGTGGATGATAAAATACACCCCAGTAAATACCAACGTATAAACAATCTCGGATAAAAATGAGATTGTGATATTTCCCTTACCTTAGGTCCGACTTGCTTTGTAAGTGTCCGAACCTCCTGTATAATGATTTAAATCATGTTATTGACTTATTACAGATTCATATTCATTGTTATGATATCATATTATATTACCCGTTCTTTTGTAAATTCCATGTTAAAGAAGCGTTTTGGGTAAAATCGTTTCATTTATCGTATGTGTTTTGACTTGTTGTTCTTGACATCATTATTACTTATATCATGATTTAATTACTTCCAGAATATAAAATATGATTTATATATCATATATATTCAGTATATATATATATATAATAGATAGATAAATAAAATGAAAAACACCGTTCATGGAGACGGTAGTCCGTACGTACGCATGAACGCTGTTTTTCTTTCCTAATTGTCTTGAAATGGAAGTAAGTAGATGACATACATATGTATATATATACATAAATCCAGTAGCTTTATAAAGTCATATATTTCATTATTATTTCTTATATATACATTATAATCATTCTTAAATGGTTAACATGGAGAATGAATCTCATCGCGTCGTGGAGACGGTAGTCCGTACGTACGCACGAGCGATGATACCATTTCTATAAATATTGAATTGAATTGGAGTGGATTATACAATATATCAGAATCAATATGATGTTGTAATAACTATGTATAGTTATTCTTTACACCATTATACCCATCCATGTAAGGTGGTGGTGGAAAATATATTACACCACGGCGTGGAGACGGTATTCCGTACGTACGCACGCGCGGTGATTTCTTTTTCCATAGGATGGATAGATGGTGAAATAGGGTTGTTTCATACTTATAATAACATATCAGTATATGAGTGATACTGATTTTATTACTTCATAATGAAACAACCTAAGAAGAAGAAGTGGAAGAAGAAATAAAGATGAAAGAATTGGTAACGGTAATTACCTCTTCTTTGAAGTGCCTCTTTGAGACCTCCTCTTAGGGAACTAAAATTGGTCTTTGAGTAAGACCAGAACCTCTAGGATGTTGCTAGGGAAGTGGAGAAGAGATTTTGGCAGGGGTTGGCCGAGCTTGAGTGCTCAAATTGGTGTGAGGAGGAGGGGGAGGAGGTGTCCATTTATAAGGGAGGAGCGAGGCACCTTAGGAATATCTCAAAATATTATTTTATATTAAAGTAAAAATCGGTTTATAATGGTTTCAAAGGGTCTTATTTCGAAGATAAGGTGGGGAGGGGTCGAAATCCTATCAACCATTAGAATTTACACAAGTTTAGGATATTATTTTAACCTTATCAATTAAATTTAACTCTAAGTTAAATAATTTAACTTTTACCATGTCTTTTTGTTTTCTTTCACTATATGGTTAATAAACATACTATAACATGCCAAACGAACCCCAAATTGTTTTTTTATTAATATATATATCCTTATCTAAGTCATTTGGCCTATCCTTAGATTTTTAGGAATACAATAACAATTAATAATTTAATATTTTATTTAAAAAACTATTTTGTGTCAATTTTGACACTATTTGATATATGATTTTTGTGAAAGTCATAACAGAATTATATGTTCGAAACAAGTTGATTAAATCAACACTAATATATCATAGTAACCTAGAAAATTAGTGGAATTCATAAAAAGTCTCAAATTATATTTAGTTTGGTGTTTATAACATCAATTATTTCAATATTTCATTAATAAGATAATTACTGCATCATCTTTGTGTCATAAATAAATTAACTTATTTGATGTCTAAAAATCACAAATAAAATACCATCATGTAGGAAATCTTTTTAGCTTTCTAATGAATATTTATAGTCAAATTTATCTTATGTATAAACCCATATTAAATTTTTTTAGTAAATAAACTTTGATTTTAACTCTTTTAACCCTTCTTTAAATAAATTAATAATAAATGTCCTAATCTAACCCAAGTGGGCCTAAATGGTCATATTTTATTCCTAAGTTTGTTTTTGGTCGAATTACACTTGTCCAATAGAATTAGGACATGTGTTAGGGTAATAGTAATATCATATTTACCTTTAGTTACCCTATTTACTATTAACCGCGGTAAAAAAGTAAAAAGTTACTATTCACCAAAAAAATTATTTTCATCTCATTGAACCACATTTTAGTCCTTGATATTAACCGTGTCTCTCGGATTTTCGAAATTCCATTCACAGAAGCGGCAAAATTAAGTTTTATGAAAAATTCAGTTTTTTTTAACTACCACTTAGTAGTTTCACTATTCATCAAAAATTGATGTTTTTCAGAACAATGCCAAAATTTCATCCTAAGCTATATTTCATATTCCGAATTCAAAAATGAAATCTATTTTACCAAATTCATGACATAGAAGTTGCATTAATTAATTTTATAATTAAATCCCGCTGTTAAAATAAATAGCGTGTTTTTAGGAAACAATATATATCAAAAGATTGACACTTGATTATGTCTGGTTTAAATGTGAAATTACAACCAATGACCAACATTGTATTAAATTGTAAAAATATATTCTAAATATACTTTAAAACCACTCAAATTAATAATTTATCACTATTAATTATTTCGATTAAAAAAAGTTGTTTTTAATTATAATTTAGTAATTTTTCACTATTCATCAGAATATGAAAGTTATCCAAAAAGTACCAAAATTTCACCTTAGGCTAAATTCGATACTCCGAATCCAAGAATGAAGTTCATTTTGAAAAATAAGATTTACAGAATTTTAAAAAGTGGTTATTACTATTCATAACGGCTAGTTCTAATAATATTTTAATAGCTCATCGTTGTTTAGTGAAACTCGGTATTGCGTATTACACACGCTATCGAGGAAGGTCGCGATTGCGTGTAATGCAAGGCAAGACAAGGATGTGTGTTGTGCAAGCTCCTTTTGGTGTAGCGTACAACACAAGACATTAATAAAATAAAAAAGAATATTTTTCATAAAATCTCGGGCTGTTACAGAAAATATTCTTTGGAAAATATTTTACCCATTCTAATATATATAACCAACAAAAAAGTTAAAACAACCAAAACTGAAGATAGATACCCAAACATGGCATAACCGATTTCAAATCAAAAGCTTAAACCTTTAAGAAAAATCCCCAAAAGACCATGATAATAAGGAAAAATAATTCTATAAAAAAATATCCATATAATGAGAGGAGAAACATCCTCAAGCCACCACCACCAACCTGTGAACAGTGACACACTATAAACGTGAACCACCATCAAGACACACCTTGAATTTAACTACCATCAAATGAGGTCTACATACACCCAAAAGAGTATAAAGTATGTGTGCCAAAGCCCAATAGGATTCCACCCAGATAAAATGATTCCAGAATTTAACATTAAAAGACAATATAGAAATCTCTATTATATAAAATAAGACATTGAAACATTTTAAGGAAACCATTTTTAAGGAACACCACTTTCAATGGAAACAATTTAAAGAGAACCATCCCTTCTAGAAACATTAAATATAATAAAATTTCTATATAACAAAATACTTTCAAGGTCCACCATTTTCCGACAGATGGTACCATATCACATAATTCTCAAGTGAGCACCGTGGTTAAATCTTTAGGGTCAATCTAGCTCGAGTGGGACACTAGAACATCCTATCTTCGTGAAATATGGATTTCAAACCATTACTAAAAATGTTCTCACGCAAGATCCACTAGGCGGGGAGACCGCATGGTCATATTTGTCACCAGTCATCATCATAGATTAGTTATTTTTATAAGGCTTAATCCTACTAGATGAATTCAAGACGAACCACTACCAAAACACCTAGCATACTAGAACTAGTCATCCCACCTAGATACGCAAGATTTCATTTTGCTAAATTATGTTCCACATGTCACATAACACATCATTTCCACACCACTCAAGACAAACAAAGTGAAAAAAAATATACCACAACATGTAAAACCAAAAAACACTTTTGAAACCAAACCCACATCAAAACTATTTCAAAACATGATTCTCACCACTTTAAAAACATAATAAATAAGTGTCATAATTTATAAAACAGATCAAACATCTATAATAAGGGTTTACACTTAATAACACCCAATTCTTTTTAGAAAAACCATTTTTAATCTGAACTCACATCTAACCCATTTAAAAATTGGGTTTGCATCATTTAAAAATTTTGTCAAATATTTTTAAGGCCTGAAATAAAATGGCACATAAGAAACACCCAAGGACATAACCCATTTCATTAGAAATTAACCTTTTGTTACTCCAACACCATGAATATTTTCAAAAAAACTTAAAACTACAAATATATTCATTAGAACATGAATAAGAAACAAAAAAAGTATTTTAAATTTACAAAATAATGTTTATGTATCAAACCACCAACATATTGTGGAGGAAATTCTAGAAAACTGTGTGAAACCCCATCCACATCACCATGATACCCTAGTAAGAAAATATTAAATAGATAATATCAATATCAAAACTCTATTAAACAAGAACAAACCCTAAAATGAACACCCTACCTTATGAAAAAAATGAACCCAAAAGAGAAGAGATAAAAACTTAAACAAAAGGAGAAATTGAGGGATGGAGGGACTTATATGGAATTACCTTGAAGAATATGATCCAAAAACATCATGAAATGGAAGATCTGAATGAGCCATGGGAGGGGGAGGAGGAACCTAGGGAGTATAAGGTCGAGGGAGGAAGAAAAATGGGGTTTAGGGGTTAAATATCAGGGAGTGAGAAAACAGGGGGAAATCTGAAATTAATGACCTGGATGGGCCATAAGGCTAGTCTGCATGATTTATCAAACCATGTGATGACCATGAAACTGTCTCTTCCAAGGAAGGAACCTACCATATGGTTACTCTGCACTACCTAAATTACCATTTAGAAACTATGAAATCACTTTTGACCAACACCTTAACCTACAACATACTTGTTGGGATGAGTTCCATGACTATGGTGTATGTTCTATCTCACAAAAACACCTACCTCACAGTTACCTGCTAAATGTGCACAGTTTACAGAATCTGTACGCCAACCGTATTCTATATTCATCCCACCCATTTTCACACTTTTTCTTGAAAATTCAAGAGGTAACCTAAGTAAAATCACTATATAACACAAGATAAACACTAAAAAAATTCAAAACCATCACACTTCATTCCCAAAGAAATAAACAATAACCTACCTAAACCAGAACTATGGTGAATTCAAAAACTTGGTTGTGACACTTTAACCTCAATGGATTCAAAAATGGTCTATACAACTATATTATGTAAAAAAACAAGAATTTCAAAATTTTATAAGCATTTTCACTCTGTGCAACAACAAAAAATTAATCAATAATAGGTTTATCTAATGAAGCAATAGTCTATTCACCACTAGCAGGATATTCAACCATTTAAACACTAGATTTAAGAACACAAACAAAATATGATTCAAATTCCAAATTCCTATCAATAAAAGGATCACCAGAAGCAACTAAATCAACTAACTAAACATTATCATCATCTTTATCTCTAGAAACAAGCTATTTCTTCATTTTTATGCTATATGCTACTCAAGATCATCAATCAATGACATCTTCTCAACCTCAATTGAATCAGAGACAATCTTACGAACAATAAAAAACCCAACAATTGGAGATTTCACCCCCTCAACTGATGCATCCTTTTCCCAAAAAGTTGGATCCACCTCTACTATCAAGTTAGGTATATCATTAGGTACACCAGGGAAAAAACGTAGATATGAATTTATTTTCACATCTCTCCTTAATATTCATCAAACTGAACCACTAGAGTTAAAATCATCATCATCATCGTCTTTAGTATCCCCATTCCCATTACCATTTCAATATCTCTTTTTCCATCATCATTATCATGATCATCATCTTCCTCCTTTTCACCAAACATTGAACATATTTTTAATAGTTCCTCTCTAAGGACTTCAGATTCTTCATCATCAATTTTCACAAATTTTAATCTTTTCAGAAGTCTCATAGGCAGGATATAATCTTCAAAAGTAATTGGTGGTGATTTGGGAGATAGATCAGGGTCACTCGCCTCATTAACTGAAATTTATTGATCCTCTAATTATATTTAGGTTGTATCATCTTCTTCAACCCCATCAAAATATTCAATAACATCATAATGTTCTAGGCCATGTTCAATAAGATACAATGGAATGAAGGGATGATCCAAAGAATTAAAATCAACATAAATTTTCTCACAATCAGCTACCCACTACTTCTTCTAGGGGTTCTAGCTGATTCTAATTCATGAAATAATTTATTTATAAATACAAAATCCACTGAAATCTATGATATAATATTCATCATTTGAAACTATTCCTTTTTATTTTAACATAACATAAATGAACATTGGTTAAATTATAGGATTGGATCGAGAGGTAGGCTTGATCATTTCAGAAAAATGAATCATAAGATACCTACAAAGATTAATATTATATCCTCTTCTCACAAGATATAATAAATATACATCATGAAACATTAAGGTGAAAATTACACTTTTTATGGGGAATAACATGTTATGTATAAACTTGGAGAGTAGTATGGATTTCCTATCCACCTCAAAATCTATTGGTCTTCAAGTTATTCCCTGACCTGTTAGTCTAGTTAAATAATATTTATACACAAAAACATCAATATCATTAGGTATAGATCCTTGTTAAACATCAAAAATAACCTCATGATGAACTCCTAATAATCCATCCCTTTTAGCTGATGAAAAAAAAAAATTACAATCATTGATTCTTATTCTTAACCAACTTTATACATATTCAATAGAAAACTCCACAAACTAAAAAAACTGATGAACTAGATTAAGATAATATGTTTAATCATTTTAAGAGAACTAGTCTGACAATCCTTGGTTATATGGGACATCAAGTACTTATGAATTAATTCAAATAATTGGTCCAACTTCGACTACCTTCTCTAGTACTACAATATGTTTTTCAAGATTGGGATGAATAGGTTCAACCTCCCCAGAACCACCTATCTCTCATTTTTGTTTCTTAGAAGGGTGCGACTTAGATATTTAAGACTCATAAGGATTCTTCATTCTTTCCATGTAAACTAGTATGTTAAGCTCATTAAAATAAGGGATGTAAAAGGTAAAAGAGCAGGAAGGAAAATAGATGCAACAGGGCGTGAGATAAAAGGTTCTAGGTAAAAATTGTGTTGGAAAAGAAAAAAATATAATTCACATCATTTTGGATTTCGATATTTGAATAGTAAATATCAAAATAATACTTGAAAATAGAATTCAAAATTTGAAAAAATTTTCATATCGAGTTATAGAAATAAAATGAAACATAATAATTTAAATACGGTGGTTCAAAAAATTTAGAAATGATTTTTTTTAAATACATGAAAACCAATGGGGTTAATTTTACAATGGTCAGATAATCACAATGGTGAGACAATCGAAATGGTGAAACAATCACAACACAATGACAATCCTAATGGTGAGATAATAACAATTGAAAGAGAACCAAAAAAGTGAGACAATCACAATGGTGATACAGTCACAATGGAGAGAGGATCATAATGGTGAGACAATCAAAATGGTGTGACTTACCCAATGTCGTGTCATACACAATAGCGTGTCATACCCAATAATGTGTCATAACAAATAGCGTTTCATCATAATCTTAATCTTAATCCAAATTAATCTTACATATCTCATGTTTTATGTAATTCATTCTATCAGAATTGAATGGCTTTGAAAATATATCAGCCAACTAATGTTCTGTACCAATTTATTCCATGTTGATATCACCTTTTTGAAAATTATCTATCAAAAAGTGATTTCTTACGTCAATATGATTTTTATCATGCGAAGATACATTATTAGAAATTTTAATAGAACATGTATAGTAACAATTGATGGGAAAATTTCAAAATCAATATCCACAGTCTAGTAATGGTTGTTTCATCCACAAATTTTTTGCACAGTAGCTACCTATAGTAATGTATTTAGCTTTAGTAATAGACAGGTCCACACAATTTTTCTTCTTACTACACCAAGAAACAAGAGAGTTTTATAAAAAGTGATAAGTTCCAAAGGTGATTTTTATATCTTACTTACATCAACCAAACTGAACACCGGAATAACTAACAAAATAAAATTATTTTCCTCTAGTATTAAACAATTTTAAATTTGTAGTATATTTGAGGTATTTGAAAATTATTTTGATAGTAATCATGTTTGAATCTTTTAAATTATATTAAAAGAGGGAAAAAATACACACAATAAAAATTATATTAGGATGGATAGTATTCAAGTAGATAAGTCTTCTAATAATACCTCTGTAACTGGTTTGATCAACCGGTTTCCTATCATGATCATGATCCAATTTACAGGTTGCACTCGTTGGAGTATCACTACTTTTAGTGATATCCATGTTAAAATGTTTTATTAGATCCTTGGTATATTTAAATTGATCTAAAATAAATCTTTTTCTATTTAAAAAAAAACTAAAAACCAAGAAAGAAATTTAGTTTACCCATTAAACAAATTTCAAATTCATTTTTCAACATTTTAGGAAAATCAATACAAAGGTAATTTCATGATTTTAAAAAATTAATATCATCAAAATATATTATTACTACTAAAAAATATTTTTAAATTGATTATATAAATAGGGTAGGATCATCAATAGATTTTTAAAAACCTTTTGACGTAAGAATATTACTTAGAATATCATACCAAGCTCTAGGGGATTGTTTTAAACCATATAAAGATTTATTTAATTTGAAAACATGATTTAGAAAATGGAAATTTCAGAAACTAGGTGGTTATTAAACCAAAACATCCTCAATAATAAGACCATTCAAGAAATAACTCTTTTCATCCATTTTATAAAGTTTAAAATCTAAATTTCCTTCACAATCTAGTAATATATTAACAAATTCACGTCTTTATACTAGTGAAAAGGTTTCCTCACAGTATGTTCCTTCTTTCAATCTATAAACCTATGAAAAAAGTCTTTCATTTTTTATAACTATCATTACGAATTTATATACCTTGTCTCTGAACATCCATTTAGTTTTTATAGTCATGATGTATTTGGGTCTATCAAAAAGTTCCTACACTTTGTTACTTTCATATTTATTTAATTATTCTTTCATTTCCATCACCCAAATTCCTCATTAATAGCTTCATTGATGTTATTAGGTTCTAGTTGAGACAAGAATGCTTAATTTTCAACATGATTTCTAAGATAATATCTTGTATGAGTAAAAATATATAGGTATCCTGTAATAACATCTAAGTGGTGAAGCTAAGGGTTTCTAACATCTCTAGAAAAAGTAGGACTAGTCACTTCTGGTTGTTTTATAGGTCCAGGTTCAGAAATTTATGGAAAAGATTCATAACTTGATGAATTTTATAACTTTCTAATAGTAGAATATTAATATTTATAATTTATGTTAGATGTTGATAAATCAACCTCATTGTTTTCTAGGGAGTTTTGAGGCTCATCTGGATCTGCTTCATAAAATTTTACATGAAGAGATTCTACCAATATTTTGGTCCTATTATTGAAAACTATACAGGCTTTACTAAATATTAAATAACCTTGGAAAATTACATCATCTCTTTTGGAGGGAAATTTATCCATATTATCCATAATGTTAAGAATAAAAAATTTTCATTAAAAAACACATTAATAATTAACCTTATGCATTCCAGTTCCAAATATAATAAGGGATTTTCTCCAAAATCGATTTAAATACAAGTATATTTATTATGTATAAGGATATATTCACATCCTCTACCCAAAAAATGGATTTCTAAGTCATATTAATTTAAAATGGTTTGGCTACCTTTTGAAGAGTTCTATTCCTTCTCTTAGAAACTCCTTTTTTCTGAGGGGTCCTAGAAGCAGTGAAGTTATGACTACAACCATCTCGAGAGAAAAAATATTAAAAAATTTGATATTTAATCTCATGAACATGGTCACTTATTAATGTATCAATTCTCAGTCCACTTAAATTCTCTATATATCTTGCATACATAGTAAAAAAAGAACACAATTCACTTTTGTGAGCTAAAACAAACAACCATGTATACCTCAAAATGGAATATACTAACACATATACACAATAATTCCCATTTAAACATTAAAATATAGATGGTTAAAATAAATACATATGAACCAACTCAATAGTTTGATAATTTTACAATACATTCTTTAATTTAAATGAAAATTTATGTTGTTTCCCTTTTTGATAGGGGTTATAAACATTATCAGTTGGGAACTCATGATTTGGTAGATACTTAACTAATCCTTTCATAGTAATCTTCCTAAGTGAGTGAGAATTTCAATGTATTAGTCTTATATTCCAAATAAAATATAATTTTTTAAATTCATACATGAAGGAAACATTTTGTGTAATTAAGAAATTTAAATAAAAAATATAAACATTATCATTTCTTAAAGCTTTAAAAATTAAAGCATCCATAGAATAAAAAACATAACAAGCATATTCCCTAAAATTAACATCAAAACCATCATCACATAATTGTGAGATTTGCAATAGGTTATATTTCAAATCAATAATAACTAATACTTTAGTAATTAAAAGACAATTACTATTACCAATTTTAGTAATTCCAATGATTTTTCCATTTCCATTATCACTAAAGGTGACATGTCCAAAAAACACTAATGAGGCTCTTAAAGAATGAATAATATCCATTAATATATCTTAAAAAAATACTATCCAAGTACCATATACTCTTATAAGAAGTATTCATATAGTTTTCCTACAAAATAGAGTTTATATGGGGAATGATTTTGGTACCCAGATCATCTAGGGCCTACAAGTGTTAGTTTGTAATGCATTATAAACCCACATTTGTTTGATAGGTTTCCTATAAATAAACTGAATTTTTTTTTGAAATAAATACTTATTTTGGAACTCTAGAAAAATATGTAGTAGTCAAACTTTCATGTTTTGACTTAAGTACCAGATTAATATTTACACCTCTCCTCTATCCATTTAAATAACCTATACCTGCAACATATTTAGGTGAAACATTATTTCTTAAAATTTGTATGAGATTTTCTATACTATAGGTGAATTTTTTTAATTCATTTTGAAGTTTCTCATTTCAATGTTTAAATTCAATATTTTCATTCAACCACTGAGCATTGCTTTTCATTTCAATAAAAAAATTAGATATCATGTTTGTAGATAAATCATGATATATTTTAAGAAGTTTGTAGTTATCCTTAAGTTCTTCCAAATTATCTTCTTTCATATAAAATAATTAAAACATTTCTTCTGGATACATGTCAACATAATTATTTTCATTCTCCCAAAAATAAAAAATATGTACAGATGATTCAATTGGTACCTCAGTGATATTAGTAATGAAAAACATATTGGTTCATTTTGATTTCTTTTCAGATGATGAATTAAAATAGATGGAGTTATCTTCCAAGGAACTTCTTATTTATTTCATGACCTTATTATATATTTTTTCCTTATCATTGTATTTATTTTACTACTTTAAATTTTTACTACCATCATTCACATGTCCTTTTATTTTTCACTGATAGTATGTAACTTAATGGGTGTTTTAATCCTACAGACATTCTCTATTCCAATTTCCTTTATTTTTCTATATTTATTTATATTTTTTCCTTCTAAAAAAGTTTTCATTATCATAAAATTTATTAAAACATCTAGCAAGATGGGTCATATCCTCATCACTGTCTAGAGGAGACACACTTTGACTTGAACTAGCAGCTTGCACTTTCTACTTTCCTTTTTTTAGATGAAATAGTCTTAATGGATATGGATTTTCTATTTGGATCTTCATCATCATCCCTATTGACCTTTAACTCTTCTTCATACATTATCATCTTACTAATAAACTCCTTGACCAAGATCTTTCTGATATCACATTACACTCTAATTGACACAGATGTTCCTCTCCATCTTTTATGTAAACATATAAGTAGTCGAATGATCTAGTCCTAGTCAGATATATGATTCCCATGTGAGATAATTGAGTTCACAATGTCATTGAACCAGATGTACATGCCATAAATTGGTTCATCATGATTCATCTTAAATTTATCATACTTAATAGTGTATGTATTTAGTTTAATCTTTTTAACATTAGTTTTTTCCTTCATGATAAACAAATAAAGTACCCCAAATATTATATTTAGTTTTGAAAGTAGATATTATATTGAACACTTCATATCCTAAGTCCCAATAAAAGTCATTCATTTCGTTATAATTATTATTATAATCAATATTTTTAGCATCATCCCAATCTTTTCAAGAATTAGTAGGTATATCATATTTATCTTCTATTGCAATCCAAATTTTAAAACCCATACTCTTTATATGAATTTTAATTTTTATTTTCCATTGATCATAATTGTTTCCATTTAAAAATGGATATTTTTTAGTAGAAAAAGCTTCTTTTCTAGAATCCATTTAAAGAACTAAATTTATAAATACTTGAAATTTAAGATATTTAATGATTAACTAAAATCATAGTTATAAATATTTGAAAACATTAATACCAAATGAAATATTATTTGATACCAAAATTGGTCAGACTGAGTATCTCAAGAGGTGGGGGGGGGGGGTTAATTGAGTACTCAATAAAAATGTCAATTCAGAATGGACTAAAATAGAATCCCCCATTTAATTTTAAAATTACCCAGTTAACCAAAAAATAGATCATTATAAATTTCAATCCTTCAAAATACTTCATAGAAGATTGATCAGGTCTCATATAAAATAATATAAAATATTAATTAATCTTCGGAAATCAATTCAATTAATTAAAATCTTATAAAAAACTCTATTTAAGGCTAAATATCAATGTATTGATTTTGTTTATAGTTTAAAATAATTTTATGTTTTAACAAATAGAATCAAAATAATAAAATAAATCATGTAATATAAGTTCGAATATAATAGGTTTAGTCTCATGATGAGACATAGTTCATCTAAAGTGGGGATAACTTGACACCCAAAATTTTATATAATAAACAGTTTGATCCACAACCTGGATTATGTTTTATAATAGTATAAAAACTTCTAGTCTACTCAGGGCCTCCTCTATTATTATTCTTGGGAATAAAAAATAAAATAGGTCACATATGACCTCTACCACAACTGTTGTGGGAGTATAGGTTTAAAACAAGTTTAGAAGATATCTATATATCTTCTAGTTATATAAAAAGATTATGTGTTGTGAAATAAATAGATAAACAAACACACTACTCAAAATTTAAAAGAAATAAAAAAACTAAGAAATCTAAAATTATGAAGGGATAGAGATTATCGGTTTGTTATGCAGTATAGCTCGCGACTCTTGTTTTTTATTTGCAGTGGATCTTGGGTTGGGATATAATGAACGATTTTGTAGAACAGAGTCTTGTAGACACTTTTTTATTAACTACATGAATGTGTGGGATGTGTATTATTCTTCAGCTTCCTCAGTCAAATAAGCAGGATGTATCATGTGAGTTCTTGTAATTAGGTTCATCTATGAATGTGTTTAGTATGGGAGCTCTCACTTCTTCACCCGTGCATGAGGTAATATGCTTCTCATCTTAATAGTAGTAGCAGGTGAGAATATTTGGATCCCATGTTTCCTTTTATATCATATCTATCACACTCTTCAAAAAATATAGTCAATAAATAAGTAATATTCATTAGAATAATTAATGGAATTAAATTAAATAAAATTGAAATTATAAATATATAATTTCTAAAGATAAGTTCAAGAAAAAGTGGTGGTGATTCCTTGATTGGTGACTCATAGTCTAGAGTTATCTTGTTATAACTGTATCTCACAATGTCGAAATCTCATTTTAATGGTGTATCTCTATAATGGTGTCTATGTCTGGTGGTGACTTGTACTGGAGGTGTGAAATTTTATACTTATCCAATATTATACACTTGTGGTGACTCAAATGATGGCGAGTCATCCTTCTGGATGTCCCTCCTCTAACGGTAGGTCAGGCTGGTAGTGTCTCATACATTACCAATTTCTTGAATCAGTGGTATAAAATCCTAGTGGTGAGTAATTATCGGGTGGTGTGTTAGTCTCGACGGTGACTCATCTTCAATGGTGTCTTAACCTCAACAGTGTGATATGGTTGGTAGTGATTTAGTCGTGGTAGTGACTCCGCCTCAATGGTGTCTTAATTCTAACAATGAATCACACTTGGAAAATGTTTCCTCACCTATCTAATATTATAAGATACATATAGAAAACACGAAACTCATTAAAATTATAATAAGAATTATTTTTTATCATTAAATTTAGGATTTCAACATTCACCTATTATAATTCACATGCCATTAATTATTCCATTCCATATAAGATACATTACTTGACTGCATGAACTTATTGTATGTTTCTTCTGTGATATAAATTTTTATTGGATAATGTTTTATGTAGGGAATTGATTTATGAGTGTTTTTTCGTGAATAAATGACTGACTTTTTATTATGTGTATAGACCCTTATAAATTTGAAGTGGTGATCTGTAAAATTTACCCCTTTGTAATTGGATAACATTTTATATAGGGACTTGATAAATGAAAATTTTTTTCTTGAAAAAAGGCCACATTTTAGTTTATCAACTGTATAGGAACATTTAAATTGGTGGTGGTGAACCATATAGTTAACCTATTTGAATGAAAATGTTATAATGTGAATCAAATTAAATGTAAATGAAATTTAAAATTAAATGGTCACCATTAAATAGGGACACAAATTTCCATTTGAAGGGTGTTTTCCTCTATAAATTGCAATTGAAAATTTGTATACCAGGACCGACATAGTAAAACATAGATCTTGACCAAGACCAAAACATTGTAGTGGGCAATATGTACGGTCATTTATGTTCTTATTGATTGAGTTTGCCACCCATACATGAATTTATGAGCACGAAGAATGGCTTGTTTTGCATATAAAGGCTTTTTAACTGTTATATTATTATATCAGTTGGTTAATTCATTATCAAATTAATTTGACACATGTGATTGGAATTTTTAGGGAAAGTCCAACTTGATATCCAATGGTCGTACACTATCAGGTTGGTGATGACCATACTCTGGAGGTGGTGGACCCTATGCATCAAGTAATACCTCTAGTAGTGACACTTGTGAAACATCTTTCTATTCCCAACATGGGGGATGATTAATGGTTTTGAGGAGATTGCCATTGAATTATGAAGATGATATAGGTATTTTTGAAACCTATGATTTCTATGGGAGATATTACTTGAGAGTTATAGAAGCATCATCAACTAAATTTTTCTAGTGAGTGTGGCTCCCAGGCAGTAGTGTTATGGATGGATACAAGCTTATATATCTTCTAGTATACAAAGAAACCTCCTAATATGAGATTTATTCTCTGCACTTATATTCCTTGTGGATATTACAAGAGATAGTGGGATATTCTGAACTAGGTAGGTCAATATCGAATAATAATTTGGAGGGATTTCTAGTCAAGATTATATGACTATTTATTCCCTATGACCCTAAGGGATGATCATGATAAATAGTTAATTCACCTGAAATAGGTTTATATGAATACTATGGACTATTAATATTGTTTTACATAGCTTTATTTTTTTACAACCATCTATGCTACAGATGAGGTACTAAAAGAGAGCCAATTTAATGATCGACTTAGGAATCCTAATAATTCTGAGGAGAATATTTAATGGTTGAAAACTATATCTAATATAGTGAACCAGACCCTTATAATCAAGAGAACCTTTGGAGAAGTAGATGGTGTGAGCTAGGTTCATTTAGAACTCAGACATGGTAGTGGATTGACTAGCGGTTGAAAGTGATGATTTGATACTGTGTGAAAGAGCTGTAACATCCAGGTGACACCTGAAGACTATTACGTCGTTTGTCACCAATGTAAGAAGACTAGGAATAATAATCCCTAGTGTCCTAGAGAACTCATCAAGTGCTAAGGCTATAAAATATTTAGGAATATTAACTGTTCCTTGATGAACTACACATCTATTCAGAGTGAGAGGGGATATTTATCTGTTTCACATACAAGATCAAGAATAGTAGAACCTCTATAGGAAGGTATCTAGAGTAATATTTTATTTAAAGGATGAGTAAGAGGATGCGTATTTCATATCCATGATTTTGATAAATAGTTCTCGTAGATCATACCCAATCTAGGTATCATGGTGAAATACCGGGAAGATGATTAGGATATATCTTTTCATTTTTGCCTATACCAAAGGATCAAGGTACCATGACATCTAATATTCAAGGTATTATTATAGTAACAAATAATATAGTGTATTCCTAGTTTGATATAGATGATTCAAACTCATTTATCACTTTGGATATTGTGGAAAGACATGGATTTCACGTTGGGTACTCTTGTGGCATTCTCACACTTGATAAACCTTTCGGTATACATTCAGAGAGTTTAAACCAGTGAAAGGAATTCCCCTTTTAGGTAGGGAGCCATTGTTTCTCATGGGACCTATTCTCCCTCAAGATGATGTTCTTTGATTTAATTCTCAGGATGGACTGGTTAGTCCCCTATCATGCTTATGTGGATTGTTATCACAAGAGGGTTTTTTTACATCACTACAGAGAAGTACATATATTCACAAGGGTGATTGGGATTTCAAAGCTAGTAGAGCTAGAATAGAGCATATTGGGTTATGTGGGGCGATCACAAATATTTATTTAATTTACATGGATAATCAGGAACTTTATCATATAGATCTCCCTCCTGTATTCGATCGATTCAAGGATGTTCACCCAAATGAATTTTATGTACTACCTAATAAGATCAAGGTAGAGTTTACTATCAAGATTTTACCTGGAGTTGTAATGGTATCCATTCCTCCATATAATATGGCTACCACTGAGTTGTTAGTGATGAATTGTGAACTAGAAGATATGGAGTCCAAGGGTTATATGAGGCCTTATACTTCTCCCTAGGGTTCATTGGTTCTTTTCCCCGAGAAGGGGGATGGAACCCTCAGGATGCATGTGGATTACTTAAAATTGAATCATAATATAGTGAAGAATTGGTATCCCTGGCCCCATATAGATGATATCTTCGACCAGCATAGGGGAGTGATGGTATTCTAGAAGATCAAAATGATATGGATTTATCATCAAGTTTAAATCACGCCTTCAGATATTTCATTCTTGAATTTACATAGTTGGTAAAGTTTATACAAGTATCTTATTATAATATTCAATATTAAAAACATGAATTTCTTGTTCATGGATTTTATGAATAAGGTTTTCCATTACTATCTAGATTCATTTTTCATGGTCTGAAAATATGGTATCTCAGTGTATTATCATACTCCCAGTGACCATGATTATCATCATGATATCATTAGGAATTCACCAAGGGAGCACCATCTATATGCTAAGATCAATATATTTCACTTTGTTATAAATATGGTTTACTTATTAGGTCATATTATATCATATATAGGAGTATATCTAGACCTAGAGAAAGTGATAACTATCGTTACCTAGGAGAATCCTAAGAATGTATTTGACATATAGAGATTCTTGGGAATAGAAGGATACTAAATGTATTTTATATAGCACTTATCATGCTTTGAAACACCTCTTAAAATCATTAATAAGAAGTTTATGTTGTTCATATGGTTATAATAATGTGAGATATCCATTTAGGAGCTGAAATAGAGATTGAAAACATCACCAATACTGATTTTTCTATAGCCAGGAAGAATCTATATAGTATATTGTAATGCATCAGTTATCAATATAATATTAGTTATGATATAGTAAGATTGTGTCTTTTTGTATAGGTCTCAACAATTGTGGCCTCATGAGTGAAATTACACAACACATTCTCTCATGTTGTAAGTTTTTGTCCACACCTTGGGTTGTTGGAGGCATTACCTGATGTGATAGGGTTTTGTGGTGTTTACAGGCCACAAAATACATAGGTATATTTTTACACATCATGAATTGAATCTCATGATGTGATTATGGGTTTAATTTTCTATATTCCTTTAACATTGAGCATTCCTGTACTCCTAGAAAGGGAAATTCTATTGTCGATTCTCCATGAAATACAGCTCATATGTAGGTAGTTTAGGAGTCCAAAAGAGAATGTCAACTTATGGATCTATTTTCACGATGAACATAGTGATTTAGGACCATATTGGATAGTCTTTACTTTCATCATTATCAGTTATCTTTTCACTTATAGAGAGAGTGAAGATGAATAAGTTTTCTGGTCCTGAAGGTTTGGTCCTACGAGAGAGTATTTCGACTACGGAACCACCTCTGGATTAGAATATTGATGATGATGAAATACTACATATACATGGGTTTATCTAAGTATTCATATATTAGAGGAGAGATGATGCTAGATTCCCATGATTCTAAGTGTGCAGTTCACCCGAGAATCTCGAAGACGTATTGTGATATGCGCCAAAAGTATTGGTGTCCAGGGATGTAATGTTATATAGAAGGTTTTATTACTAGGTGTTTAAATTATGATCTGGTGAAGGTGGAACCCCAGGGACAAGATGTATTATTAAAACCATAACCGATCCTAGAATATTAATGGTAAGATATTTTGATGGATTTGTCATCTTATTACCATGGTCACCTATATGTAGTGACATGGTTTGGGTAGTCATAGATTGATTGACAAATATATCCCACTTTCGTCCCATTTAGAATACTTTCTTAGTTGATGAGATACAAAGAACGTATGTCCGTGAGATTTTAAAATTAAATGGGGTCCCTATTACTATCTTTTCAGGTAGGGATGGTTATTATACATCGATGTTTTTGTAGGTTTTAAGGATATTTTTGAGTACACATGTGCTTATGAGCAGAAATTTTCACCCTCAGACTGATGACCAATTAGAACGGACAATATAGGGGTTGAAGGACATTATCTGAGCCTGGGTTCTTGATTTCAATGGTTTTTGGGAGAATAATATCAATTTTTTGAGTTATCATATAATAATAACTACTAGGTTATGATTTAGATAATTCCTTGTTATGATATATATGGTAGGTTGTGTTGTCCTCCCTGTATTGGTTAGAAGTAAGAGAGATAACACTACTAGATCCTCATATATTTCCATAGTCTTTTTAATATGTTAATCTGATCAAGAAATAGATTTCTACCACTTATTCTAGATAGAAATATTATGACAATCTCTATCTATCAACTCTATAATTAAAGTTAGGTGATCATCTTTTCTTATGGGTATAACAAATACATGGTCATAGAAAGATACAATGGCAAGTGAAGTTGTCAGATCATTATGTAAGGCCATTTGAGATCATGGAGAGATTAAGACCGGTAGACTATCTATTTATATTACTTCGAATGTACCATTATATGGTTGAAATCTTCAACATTTCATAGATTCTCCATTATCATGATGACCCGTCTCATAATTTTTATCTCGAGGATGTGAAGTTTGATGATGATGCTTCATTTATAGAGTATCCTATATGCATCATTGTTCAGAGTAACAAGGATATCCAAGTTTGAATTATCCCTTCAGTATGAGTGGTATGGTAGAAAATATGGTTACAAGAAAAGATCTGGGAGCAGGAAGTCATCGTATGATCTTTCTGGCTAGAGTTGTTCTTAGACAAAATTTCATCTCCCTTGGAATCGAAATTCAAGGACGAATTGCTTTACGTGGAAAGACTATAAGAAATTAGTTTTTATATGAGGTACAAATACTCTAAATTTTGAACTAATTATTTATATTTGTCATAATATGGACTCCTAGGGAGAATATGTATGAAATAAGGGTTTCTAAGGATTTTTCAGAGCCTCGAACCCTAACCGGTGGAAGGAAGCACTGACCTGCACAATTAGTAGAAATGGTGGAAGACAGTCCACATGATTTATATTAACCAAATAGATATTTTTATAGGTCCATGTAGGGTGCATGGATTTGTATAACCATGTTCCTAGGGCCACACATATAAGTGGGTTGTCTGAAATCTTTAATAGAGGCTTGTTAATTGTTTGCACACAGTTTGGAAAATTGTGGGCATAAACCATGTTGATCTCTTATTAAAGAAGTTTCATTTACATGGTTGGTTCCTAGTTTAGCCAATCATGTAGGCAAACCATTGGACCCATTAAATAATGTGTAATTTACCATTTCCCCATAATGTATTTAAAACTCAAACCCCTTTTTTTTTATTCCAGTATGCTGAGGGCTTCATCCTCCCATAGGAGCTCCTCTCCTCCACCAAGATATTTTTTGATATATCAATCATCTAGAAACTGTTTACTCAATAAATCATCTCATTGGATGTGCATCGGTGAGTTATCTATCCATCTTACACCATTCACCAGTTCCATTTCTCCAAATATAGTTATTTAGGAGTATGATCATATACACAATTTTTATGGTGTTCATCTATTTTCCATTTTCATCTAGTTTGGACCAAACCAAAGTCTCATACTAGATGAGTGATCCTCTACAGAAATAATGTAGGTGGTAGATTATATGTCCCTTAAATTCTGGATGATTTATGATATGCGTTATGTTTCGTATACTGGTTTCACTATGAGTTTCCCCTAAATTGAATCTATCATATACTATTTTCCTTGGTCAGGAACCTAATGACCTTATTAGATCTCGAGAAATATGTGAGGTCATCAACCTCAATGTATTCCACCCCTATGGGTGTGCCCTTTACATGCCTAATTGGATTTATTGATTATAAAACCAAAACACCTATGGGTGTGTTTGATATTACTTCTGAATTGTGATAACATGAATGAAATGAAGATTATTTTTGTTATAGCATGGATAAAAAAATTACAATTTAATAAATATTGAATAGTTTTGAGTGGTACTACTATGTCACATAATCCAATCTAACTATGGTTACACCCTTGTTATTATTAAATGTTAATTAGTTATGGATTATCAATTAGTTCATATTAAATACAATAATTACCTAACACTATTGTTGTGGGAATGTGGAAAATATCGTTAATATTGGAAAATGGGAATGGTGAGCCTTATAAATTCTACACAAACAAACACACACACACACACACACACATATATAAATATGAGAATGATATCCTTTAAAAAATTTGCGTTGGAATGGAGACGCTTATAAAATTGATACATGGGTATGCCGACCCTTATAAATGTGACATGGGAATGAAGAACCTTATAATTGTGATATTTGGAACGAAAGACATAGTGTCTGTGATATAATGGAATGAATACCTTCATTATTATATACATGTATAATAACGTTAATATTGTGATATAGGGCTTGGTGTTCCCTATTCTTGTGATACTAAGAATGAAATCCCTTGATACTTTTAAAACCCATGCTACAAATTATGGATGTATGATTGATTCCTTAGGTGTAGGATAGTGGTAGTAGCCACATATATGGTTGTAGATGTCACTTACTATATAGTTCATATAGGTTTATACACATGGTTACTTGTTTATATATATTCTGAAATGGGCCGAAGAAGGTATAATTAACATGTTTTTACTTGAAGAACTAGAGACAACCCATTTAAAATTATCATTACTATTTTTTCATTATTATATACACACATTACAAAGCTAGAAACAAAGATTTTATATTTAGAGATGTCGTTGGTAGTGGCCAACTAAGTTTATCTCACTCCCTACCCCAGCTGCCGATGGTACAAAGGAGGACTATATGGCTACATGTGTAGATAAGGGAACACATCCACTTATGGAATTGTGACTTCTAACACGACATAAGATGTGATCTTGGTAGCATATGATCAGGATAGATCTCAGGATACTTGGATAGATTTTGGAAATTTTGTTTCTTTAGTATATCATCTACTATATTGATTGCCTAATTCCATATATACTTATTTTCCCAATTTTGTAAAGACTTGACATTATCAAATTTTGTATATGATTTAGTTCCCCACATATTATTATTATTTATTGATTTAATGTTTATTATTTCTTACACTTTCTTTTAAACTATTTATATGATTCTGCTAATTATATACTGATTACACCACTATTCTACCCTGACCAGAGGTCATAGTCTCCCTATGTACACACATTTGTCCCTTGTTGTTAGTTGAAAACCTCTGGTGTATGGTGAGGTATGCTTAAGGCCATATGGCTCACCAATTTGTAGAAGCTTTGAGTGAAACTCTAGTTGGGACTCCACAGCCATTTCTAAACCAATGTGATTTTTCCGGAAAATTTTTAATCAAAATATCATAAAATCAAATCAAATTTGTTGGATAAAAACACAAATTTACAAAATCATGTTCCATGATTTTAGAATATCAATATTTATTATTTTTAATATATTTTTTCATTATTCTCAAATATGTAAAATATAGATAAATCATATCAGATATTTTCACAAAAATAATATGTAAAAAAATATATTATATTAATTAATGGAAAAGAAGATGAATCACATATCATGAAATCAATGAAATAAAAGAATATGATCCACCAAGCATTGTTTATTTCTAATTTATTACCCTCAAATTTCTAGGATAACGATCTTAACAGAATCATATATTGATTCATGTTTTCAAATTCCTCATAAAATATACATAATAAATTTATAAGTACAAATTTCCCAATTTAAAGTGATAATAAGGAATCATTCATAACAAAAATAGTTCTATTTTTAATTATAATTACCCATGTTAAGGTTGAATGAACACAATGTAACTCTCAAATTTAATGTAAATGTTGTCTGGTGAGTTTCACACCCCCTTGTAACTCGACATAAAACCCATGTAACTCACCACCTCTATGGTATTTAAGAGAAATCGTTGAAGAGTAAAATGTAGAGTTCATCAAGACCTGATTTTCTTTTTATATGGCCCCAAAAAAAACTAGCTCATATTAAACCATTCATAGCATTAAAGTTGAAAAATAAGGACTTATGTTATAAAAAATAATTATGTAATAGTTTTACTATGTTCTTAACAACCCTATTTCATTTATGAACATAAAATAATAAAATATAAATAAATTTTTACACCCTACACTATTAAATCTCCTCATGCCAAGATTCCACTGCCACTAATGGAGAAGCAAAGATATAAATCAAAGAGGTAAGAATAACATGATTTTGTTTCTTTTGTTAGACATATTCCTAGATTTTTTGTCTAAACCCACTATGTGCAACATTCCCTATAATTGATTCAAAATACAATTTAATTTACTCCTTCATAACATTCCACTCACACACTCCCTGATCTTTATTATTCCAATAGTGTTATTTCTCCCCATTTCACAAAACCAACCAATTCCACAAAAATCCATAGAGATAATATATTAATTAAATAAAGTTATTTAACAATACCAACCACCATGAATTTTATTTCAATCATTTCTATATTTACCAACTCTATAATATTCCCACATTTAATTTTCTAAATAATAAACATTAAAACTAAATTCAACCCTGATGAAACAAATCTTCCTAACTGATTCTCCATGTCATATGAATGAAATAAATTTATTATCATCAAATTAAGAATTAAATAGTAATGAAATAAATTATTTTAATATTTCTCATCTTAATTAGAATTATTCTTCCATTTTATACATTGAGACGAATATATCATAATTATATAATAAAATAATAATAATATTTCATTTTTATTTCCCCATTAAAGTAACATCAATTAATGAATTTATGATTATATCCATTTTATTTAAATATATAATAAATAATTAAATTTATATACTTATAATTTAGATAAAAAAATTACTTATATAAAATATAAAATATTTAAATATTGAAAATCAAAAGTCTTGATTTTTTCAGAAAAAAATTTAAATAGTATTTTTTTTTAGGAATATTTTTTTTATAAATTAATGTTTGATGAAATGGGACAATGAAATTTATGTAAAATGGGAAACCAATATAGATCATAATTTAAAATAATTAAAGGTAATGCATCTTCTTGAACATCAAAACATATTCTCATGGATTTGTTTGGACTATCTGGATTTGTAATTTTTATGGACGGTCCATTGTGTTTGTTCGTGATAATGATTTTTCTTTATTTAAATGGGAATTATTTATGAATATTAAAAGTGAACCATGTGATTTGACTATGAATTTTATATTATCATTTTAGAATAGTAAATATTTCATAATTATTTCTTTTAGAGCTGAAAATTGTGGTTAATTTGATATTCATGAGATTAACTATTTTTTCCTGAAATCATACTATTAAAATTTAATCTTATATAACAATAACACTATATTAAAATGATAATATTTAATAAATAAATAAGAATTTATAATAAATTAAAATAAATATTATATAAAAATTCATTCATCATACTTATTTTTTGGATAGAGATATCAATATTTCATGTTATGTTATATATAGTGTTACAATATGAATTTTTTTTGGAAGAAATCGTTATGAGTTATGGAATATAAGAAAACTAATGATTGATAAAATTAACGTTTTTGAATGAAAAAAAGAATTCTTAATATTATAGATAGATTAATAAAAATGATATAAATAATTTTGAAGGATATTCATTATTTATTGTTTTTACTTTTAAATATGGTAATGTTTTTAAATAAAATTATAAAATAGATGAATAATTTATCTAGATATGTATTGATTTATGTGATAATATAAATTATCAAAAAAATTCCATTAACAATCTTGAGGAATATTTTTAAAATATTATATTATCCTATAAACACAAAATATATTGATAAAAATGAGACATTTTTAAAGAACCTAATATTAATAAGAATAAAAATAATAATCTTAACATTTTACAACCTAAAAAACCATGAACATCTATAGATTATCCCACAGATTCCTTGATTTGTGTTTCATATAAAATTTTTAGGACACATAATAGTTCAAGAAATACAAAAAAATTTCAAATCATGAATCAATGATTTTTCATAACACACTAATAATTAAATTATATATTTTTTATCATTTAAAATATTCTAAATTAGTTTGAAAGAAATATAGTTTATGATCTAGAATAAAATCCTTTAAAAATATCATGTTATAAGAAGAATGTTTTTTTGAAATAAGGATGATAATTATGGTTTGATTATAATAAATAATTTAAGTAAAGTTACACAAGTATATATTAAACATACAATAATGTAGTACTATAATTACTTGGAACTAATATAAAGGATACAAGCTATTATGATCATCCTTCATTATGTAACTTATAATTTTTTTAAATTTTTTCATATCAATGTTTTATCTAAATTTTATATATTTTTTATATTAGATAATGTTTTATTAAAATGATTATTTTTAAAACTCTATTAATAATAATTAAATTTCTATAATTAATTATATTTGATAAGGGATTAAGAGACTACTTATCTATTTTCATAAAAATCATAGTTTTATTAAAATTTTAAATGGTTTTATAATGAAAAATGAAGACCCAAATTTTAATTAGGAATTGTTCCAAGCACTAGTCATTTGTTCTTATCATTTCATTTTCATGTTTGGTTCCTTATATGTATATTTTCCATTCATCTCTAATATGATCTTTTTGGTTTCATCCATTGTGATTGAACCTATCATGGGATGATGTGATCGAGTAGTGGATGTTTTGGGATTGTGATGATTTTTTGTTGATGGGTTTATTGATTAATTATTAGTGCATTATTCTTTGTTAGTGATCCCTAGTGAGGAGTATGATTAGTTATAATGAATCTCTTTCATATAGAAATATCATAATATCCTTATATCTGTATTTTATAGTGGTTTTCATAGATGTTTTGGTATGTGAGGATAATCCAATGATGTTCTTTGAAGGGTAGTTACTATATTTTTTTATTTTATTCTTGGGTTCGGATTTCTCTAGTGTATTTGGTTTACATTTTCATCATCCTTTTATTCATTAATAATTTTTTATAGAAAAGGTGGTGTGGAATATTTAGCATAACAAGAAATAATGTTTCCTTATTTCTGATGGTTTTGGATTATTTATAGGTCGATTTTCTGGTTATGTTCTTTTATTAGGTTCACATTTCATTTGGTTTATAACACTCTATAGGGCATGGAGATATTTTTGTGCTTTCCATGATAGTGGGTTTTTACTTCTATTCCTAAAGGGAGGTCAGTGGTAGTTCATGATTGTTTTTTCTGTGCTTTGTTGTTTTCTAGTATTTTTTAGTGATGGATATTCTATGGTTGTGTTATTCGTTCTGTTTATGGTGAAACAACATAATTTTTTTTATTGGTATGTATTTTTTTAGTTTTTTATTCTCTTTAAATAATAACTAAAAGGTATCATACATGCTTGTTTATATCCATTCCTCTTTGGTTCTAGTGGCTATGTTGGTTCCATTATCGAATGATGATGGGTAGAGTTGTTCTTTGGTGGTGTGACCTTGATATATCAATATGAAGTAAGTATTAGGGAGTGATTTTCAGCCTCATGTCTACTTCTCAGTATACATGTTGTCAATTCCCCTGGATTGGGTATTGATGTTTATTTTTATTTTGGCTCTTTTTGAAATTTGAATATTCTAGTTTCTATCCCAAAATCCATGTAGCAGATGTGTGGGTTTAGTCTGAATTTTTAATTGTATTATTTTTTCATGGTGTTTTTGAATGATGTTTCCATTTTTTACTTATAGGGTAATCACTAAATCTAAAATATATTTACTCAAAAATAAAAAAAATTATTTAGAGTACACTAATTATATAAAAATATCATGTACTATCATTTGAATAATTAGAAATTTATTTTATTATATTTCCAAAAAACAATGAATAACAAATATCTCTTTTTGATAATTTCTAATTTTAATTTCACTAAATATTATAATGATAATTTTTTATATCATATATTATGTTAGAAGGATACCATTATAACATTCCTCTTATTTGGAATATATTTTGTATATTATTTTATATGGAAAAATATTATATTTAATTTTAATATTCAAAACCATATATGTTGAACTTGGGATTTATTATTTTAAATTATATTTAGCGGAGAAAAAATTAATAGATATTTTATGTAATTTTTATTTATATCAATAAAATGTTGTAACAGCAGTTTTGTGAAAAGTTACAAAAATACTCGTATCCCATGTCGTACCTATCATATTGATAAATGGAATCATTTATTTATCAATCAATATAATAATGTATATAAATTTATTATTTTATTTGATATTCAATAATTTTTAGTAAAATTATTTTAAAATTCTCTTTATTCTGATTATTTTTGTTTTATTAAAATCCCATAAGGTTTGTTTGATTTAATGTAAATTTATTATAATGATATTTTATGATTTTTGTTTTCATATTTTAGAAGATATGTTTTAAGAGATAAATTTACATTTTTATATTCGGACATATGTCAATTGATAAAAAATGAATTTAATCCTACAAAATTATCATATTTATATTACAATATTTTTACGTATATGGGTTTCTTTATTATATTGTATAGGGTTTATTTTTTTATATTCATCAATGTATATGAAATTTATTTATATCATTATTTTTATCATTTCAAAGTTTTTATTATAGATTTTATTTCCCCATTCATTGTTTTTATGTCATAAAAATATTTTAAATCCCCAGAAACCTAGATAAGATTTTCTTTCATTATTAAAACCTAATTTTTTTATCCTTAAAACATATAAAACATTTAGTTAAAATAATAGTGACTAATATATCATATTATGCTCCATTTTATATAATTGATTTTATAAAAAATTCCTCATAATTTAAAAAGATACGTTTTTTCAGTGACGATATAGATTTTTTATGGTGGACACTTATATATTACTAAGGAATAATTTATTAACATTTCAAGTTTAATTTTTTATGATTTTGAGAATATGAAATAATTTTATAAGATGTAATTTTATGAGTTTCTTCTAAAAAATATTTTATTTTTTGGATTACTTGATATATTTTCAAATTGACAATTATTGGAATGAAGATTTAGTATACTATTCTGATATGAAAGTGGTATGAAAAATATCATATGAGAAATGGTTTTTATATAATAATAAATCAGTTTATTGTGGAGAAAATAAGGTATTGTATATATATAATATTACATATTTTTACTAATAGGATTTATTAAAATATTATAATGATATTAAATCAAGAGAATAAAGTGTTATTATGGTTTATTTAGAGATGTATATATCAATGTTTTTAGGGTACTAAAATGTATTGTATTAGGATATGTATTTTCTCTCTCTGTAGTTGAGTAAAACGATAAATAATTTGAAAGTATATATTTTTAAAATGATTTAGAACTATGCCCATAAAAAAGTGGTTAAATTATTATCTTCTAGGAATGTTATTAAATCTATAATTTCAAAGAAATGTGTCTATTTTAAAATATTAAAAAAAGAATAATCCCCATCACTAAAATATATTTATTGATAAATTATTATGAAAATTATATATAAATTATATTTTCCCTTGGAAAACTATTTTCTCATATTAATAGTTATTGTAGTTGTCGTAATATGACTAATTTTATACTAATTTGGGGGAGGGGTCAATGAAAATATAATTTATCTTTTTAAATATAAATAAAACAAATATAGTGATTTGGGTGTTAGTTTTAAAGATAAAAATGTGTACATATTATCATTTGACATATTTTTAGTCGTTTTATATTTATTTAATCTTCTTTTGAGTGTGGAGGAGTAACATACTCTTGGGATTGAAATATGATGAAATGGGGAATGTGAATATATGTTAAATTACAATATTACCCCTAAAATCATAATGGTGATAAATGTTATTCTATTGGAATATGAATTGGGATATTCTACCAAAAAAAGGCCCTAGTGGTAAGGACCAAAAACCCAGCAACACACCAAATATATGATAGTGTCCACTATAGTTCTAGAGGGAACCTAAAACAAATTTTTGGTGGGGTTTTTTTGGTCACTAATATTGTTTTTCCAAAAACATTTAATGTTTATTCTTCTCCCATTTAATAAAATGTATGTCGACACTCTCTCTTATGACTCTACTTTTTTTCCTCTACTTTATTTTATGGAAAATTAAACATCATAAGATTCATAGAACAAAAAAGAATAATCATAACTAAAAACAATCTATAATACTCCATTTAATTTCTAATTTATATTTAAATTATTCTATTTCAAAAAATGTTATTTTAATTGTTTTTAGGATTTCCCATATTTAATGTGAAACCATATAGTGATATTTTATTGCATGACTTATATTACATGGAAGTAGGTTTTTCAATAAAAAATACCTTTTTTATATGCATTGAAATGACAGTTGATATAAATACATAAAAGGATGAATACAATTAACTCATAATTGAAGTAATTTTTTTTCATAAACATTTAGGGTTAAACATGATCACACTCATGATAGGTCTACTATTAATTATGATGTGATTACTTGGTCACAAAATTCCATTTTACTATAGTAATGTGTTGAGATAATTCAGAATTAAAACTAATTATGGGTATAATATCTTTTCCGTTTTTTATAATATTTTTCATATGCCCTTCAGTTTTATTTATTAATGATAATATTGTTTTTATATTGGGTTTGGGATGAATCAAAATTTTATGGGACCTTGGGATGACTAGTGGACAATATGTAGTGACGCTAATGTGACTGATAGTATTATAGGATGATAAGCTATACTAATATTGTATAAGAATGATTATGTGTAATTGGGTTCACAAATCAGTGGATGTAGGTTGCCTATTGAGGATGTTATTCTAGTAAGGATGATTTTCCAATGGTAGAGATCCTAATAAGGATTGTTGGTGACAAATAATTCATTGATGGTATGTTAATGAGTGATCCATCACTCATTAATGTTTTATGTGTATACTAACTAATCATTTGACCATGTTTTATTTAATAAAGTGAAATATATGCCACTATAATTATTAATTCAATAATATATCATTCTATATGTGACTTATAACCATGATATATCATTAAATTTAGATAGTTATTTAAAAGGCATCACTCAACTTAATTATTGTGTTAGTGATATATTATTCACCCATGTTGTTATATTGTTAATTATTTATTTACCTTGGTAGTTGTGTTGGTAATATATCATGTATATTTGTGTATTATGTTAGTGATTCATCATTTACTATGTTTATAGTATTAATGATATATTAGCCACCAATTTTTTTGTGATATTATGATAACTAATTCACATTGTTTTTTATTATGGTGTTGCATAGTTCACAGATACCTAATATCATTACTGATAAATCATTCAACATTATGGATATTATATAGTTAAGTATCATTTAACCAAAATAAATTATTATGGTTAATGTTTTTTCACCAGTATATTTATTATTAGTGGTGTTAACCCATTCACCCTCCTATTGTGATCTTTCCGTGGGAGCATCTTCTCATTCTAATACCAGTGTAAGTAAATATAGTCTATAATCTCAGTGTCTCATTAGTAATTGATGAAAAAGTGTATTCATTTACATTTATTTGTTTATCCATGTCATATTATGCATGGATATATGTTTTCATGATTTTTCAGGGAAACCGTTATTTATTTCTTACAAAATATATTCCAAAAAATCTATAAGTGCGTTATTATTGATATGTATACTTAATGTTCCAAAATTCATGAAAATGTGAGTTTCTCATGATCTAGGATTGTGTATGATAGAGAGTTTAGATTAAGATATTAAAATGGTTGGATTCTCTACATCCAATACCACATGTCCATGAATATATTAATAAAAATAATAAAATACATTTATAAATATGTAATTAATTTACAAGACACTCAATTTCCCTGGCTCTATTTCTTGGAATTATCCCTAATTGAATGTGACTTCCACTCTCTGCACACACACTATAGAGGTTGATTGTTCCCCAAAATTCACTTCATGGACTTATTCACCACCATTGAAGTCACCATCTAAATTATTTTTTACTTAATAATAGCCTTTATTTTCTATATATTTATATTATTCCAACTCAACGCACCTTCTAAGTAATTCCTTCATTGTAGATCCACCCATACTCACTACTATACAAGTTTAAAGTAGGGTTTTATTGTAAAGACCCAGAAATTTCAATGAAATTTTTTTCTTAATTTTCTTTGGAATTTTAAAAGAACGCAGTTTCTGACGGCGCCTGATTCCGAACCCTGGTGTGCCCGGAATCATTTTCCGATGTTTGGCACGGGTACGTTCAGTGAACGGATGAGCGGGTTTCTCTAAGCTTTGAACCGGTGCTCGGAATCGAATTCCGGGGGCACCCATGGAACCGTAGTGCCGGTAATTTCATAGGAACGTCATTTCCAGAGTTGTGTTTTCAAGAGAGAAGATGATAAAAATTGTGGAAGTTTAATTTATAAATTAACTAAAATTTTTATTTTCTTTTAGTGGTTTAAGGCTTTGGGTGGAAGTTGGGTAACTACCCAACTTCCCAAGAGAGGTTATGAGGGTGGTGGGTCCCACACGAACCCCACCCCTTCATATTCTTCAACCCCCCTCAACTCACCATTAACTCTTGATAACTTAAACATTAATAACTTATGTTATTAATTAAGCGAGTTAAGTGTGGCTTTTTAAATTTCAAACTCTTGAAATTCAGAAGTTATGTTATGTTAATAAAATAAGAGGTGAGCTTATTTTATTTTGGGTTAGTTTCTTGTGGTGGAGTATTGGAGAGAAAAAGGCTAAGGATTGAAGAGTTTCTTCATCTCCTTCGTCGAAGAACACGAAGAACGCGAAGAATGTGAAGAACGCCAGATTCCTCGGAGGTCGACGTCTCCTTCCGTGACGCCTCTTACCGTGATGCCGATGATGTCTTCTTTCGCGACGTCTCTTTCCGCGACGAATCCTCATTCGACGAACCTCTGTTCAAGAAACGTCGAGGTAGGGAATTGTTTTCTGAATATTATTGAACCCCATGTTACTTCCTTCTAAATCAAAGAACGCGGATCAGCTAAACATCAAGTTGATCTGCAAATAATATGTTGCGAGTTGGGAATTCTTGTTTTTGGGAAGACTGTAGTGGTTTATTTATTTATTTTGTTCGTGATTATTACCTTGACGTTCTTCATGAAATATGACCAATTGTTATCAATTAACGAGAGGGGGCCGGACCGCACAAACACAGCCGACCCTCCTCCTTATCCATGTTGGTTTATTTTGTGGATTGAAATGGGAATAGCTCGGTGCCGTCACATCACGCGGAATCGTGCAGCAAGGAATGTGCGGCGTCGTCGAGCCATGCCGTGAAAAAGAACAAGGACGCTACGCCGTCGCGCTGCATCAATGAAACCCGAAGACATCCACAGACGGAGTCGGGCCACAATGAAGGGGCACAGCACCATCACGTCGTGCCGGAGAACCACGAGGATGTCGCTGTTTGTTGATTGATGTGAAGATTGACAGGCGACGACAAATGAGGCCACAAGGTTATTTTGAAGCTTCAGCAGTAAAGTTCGAGACCCGAGATGAACACCGGCACATACGGTTTTGGAAACGGACCACCGGAGCAACTCCAGTGGCCCGCGGAAAACCAGGAGGCGCGGGTCACCGGCGCGGCGCCGTCGGCGACCGGGGGCGGCGGCCGGAGCCGTCCGGCCGCCAGGAGGCGACGGTGCCCGAGTGAACCGCCGAAGGAATCAACCGCCGTGGCTTTCCGCGGCGGTGCGGCAGGGGGGATCCCGCGGCCGCGCGGGATCCCGGAGGATTGGCGACGGCGCAGATCGCCGCCGGCTTCAATCAACAGCGAGGGGGGACGCGCACCCCCCCCGCTTCGCGGCTTCTGCGGGCCACGCTGGCCGAGCCGCGGCCGGCCGGTCGGGCCGGGCCGCACGGTCCGGGCCGGACCCGGACCCGGGTCGGGTCGACCCGGTTCGGGGCGACCCAGGGTGGGATGGGGTCGGGCCGGGCCGGGTCCAGATCCCCCATTTCGGTTTGTTTCCAATCGAAGAACCATAACATGGGCTACGGACCTCCGATCGACGCACCGTCAGCGGCGATGCGATCCTTGGACTGAGATGGTCGTTTTGACATATCGCACTCAAGGTTTGGGAATACTTTGAGTTCGGCCAGGTTGGTTCGTGCACGGAACCAACCAGGCCCTCGGAGCGGAAACGCTCATAACATGATCTCCGGATGTTTGATTGATGTGTCATCAACTTTGATGGATTCCTCTAAGTGAGACAAATCTTTTGGATTACTACGCTCGTGGTTCGAATGCCGTCGGAGTGCGGTAGGGTTGGATCGCTAACGAAACCAACCCGGCCCCTGGAACGAAAAAGCCAATAACTCACAGACAGGGCGTCCGATTGACGCACCGTCTCTCTCGTTGAATTCCTCTTGATGAGGCGGAACTTTTGGCATACTTCACCTGAGTTTCGGTTGCTGTTGGATAGTGGCCAGGTTGGATTGTACCCGAAATCCAACTGGGCCCTTGGAACAGAAAATCTGTTATCTTTCAGACTGGACGTCCGTTTGATGAACCATCAACAACATTGGTGATCATGTTTACAAACGGTCCCTATGAGTATATCCTATGAGAGTTTGGGGTACGGTTGAGTTATGGCTGGATTGGTTCACCCACGAGACCAACCAGGCCCCTGGGACGAAAAGGCTAATAACTCACAGAACGGGCGTCTGATTGACACGCCGTCTGTTGCATTGAGAACCCTATGACGAGGCGGTCCTTTGAGATACTTCTTAGTGGCACTTTGAGATACTTGGAGTATCGACCTATAGCTCATGGAGCGGACCCTCCCGGAGACGAGCGTACGGAGTACGGAGACCGTGTATCTGACTGAGACCCAACGACTGCTTGACCGACTCGACTTGGAGTGAGTCGACTAGCCCAGTGGATGGAGCACTAGTTTTTTTGGGTGCAGACCCATGGCAGACGGTTTACTACCTGTGTGACAGTGCAGACCCACGGTACTCGTCCTGAGAGTACCTCAGCAGGCTACTAGGGGGTGTGCACTACTGTGTTTGGGTGGCATACCCTGGCGGGAAACACTACTCTGTTTGGGTGGCTGGCCCATGGTACTTGAGAGGAGGAGTACCTTATAAGTCTTAGGTTAGTGAGCAGTACCTCAGAGTCATGATAGGACCATAGTACACTCCAGAGACGGGGCTCTTCAGTAGTTACGGTTTCGATAATGAAAATGCTAGTTTGAGCTGAGTCTATGACCTTTGTGTTTATCTCATGATTGAGATGGGTCACTTGATAACTTAAGTATATGTATGGGCATATACCTGGGTAGTGGTTATCCGTTGAATTCACGATCTTGGTGTTTTCCTCACGATTGAGATGGGTTACTTGATAACTTAGGTATATGCATGAGCATATACCTAAGTAGAGGTTATCTGTTGAGATATTCTTTGTGGTTATCCATGTTGGTTTTAGTGAGACCTTGAGGGTCTCGGGGTCCCTACTGAGTATCTTTATACTCACCCCTTCACGGGATATGCATGCACCTCGTTGTGTTGGTTGCAGATGACGGACAGTGCTGACGGAGGCCGAGTGTTCGAGGACTGGACGGTACCCGGAGGTGGACTACATGACGAGTCAGTATCCGGAGGTGGACTTAACAGCAAGATGACACACAGAGGAGGTTGATGGGCGAGAGAGTTGTGGAGGCTATATGTACCTACCCTTCAGGTAGGATCCGTGGTGGGCGATCCAGGAGATGTGCCATATGTACCTACCCTTCAGGTAGGATCCGAGGAGGACGACCCAGGAGCCGCTTCCGTTCTTCCCGCTATTGTTTTTTTTCTATTGTACTTTGTTCAGTTGTAGTTTTACTTTAATTTGGGTTTGTATTCTGGCCCATTTACCTTTCAGCACTTCTCTTTGTACTTAGGATTTTACTTCCTCTTGTACTCTGTGGTGTTTTGTTTACTTTTATAAAGGCAATGCCTTCCCAGTTATCGGTAATTACACCTTTGGTGCTAGTCACCAGCCCCTGGCCTATGGAAGGCGGGCTTGGGGTAGTCACGGCACGGGCCCCGAGGATGGTTCATGACATTTATAAAAATTTAATTTTTAATGAACAAATTAACAACATGGGTCCTGAAAACCTACCTAAAATGATGTTTTTTACAAATATTTTTAGGGCCTAGTAGATGTTGCGAAGGCCCATTACGGTCATTCCAATATCAATTAAATCCACACAAACCATGAAAGCTCTTATCACAATCTCTATAAACTAATACCATTTATTATATACATTATATAAATATTTAACCAATATAAAAAAACATAGAATAATTTATAATTGAATCATTAAACAAACTATGGTAGATGAAACCTCAAGAAACTTGCCATGGGAGGTCCACAATAGAATCCCAACACAAACCTCGGGAAAATCCATAACATACATAATCAATTCACAATTTATACTAATATATTTTAAAAAATATGATATAAAATATTTGTTGCATGAAAAACCACAAACCAAACATAAGGAGATAGATTAAATAAAACAAATTCAACTGAATTTATCATTAGAAGAATCAAATCCCCATTATTTGGTTTTGATTCCTTAATTATTCGGTTGAATGAGAATAAAAACCCATATCTAGATATCTCAAAATTTGATACAAGAAGAGTATACTAGAAGAGATCAACTAATGAAGAAGAAACCATAAAATAGAAATAAAACACCTCAAACCCCCATACATAATATGAGGATATGACGGTGAAGGGGGTTTAAAACCCATTCTATGAGAGAGAAAAAAGAGAGGTGGAAGGGGGTTCTTCATAAAAAACCATGGTGGAAGTTTGGAACATTTCCCCATGAATATAAAACACAAGCTAGCGGGTATGGGTCCACCATATAGCATGTGGAACCACTTATCATAGGGGTTTTACATTTTAGGAAATTACTATAATGTATTAGAACAATGACAATTTGGTTAGTCCATGAGGGAATCCTAGTGACTTCCCATCTCACTTGTGATCTGGTGGCTCACCAGTGGCTAGGCAGTGGCTATAGGCTATGATAACCATACATCCCATCAGTCGTATCCTTATTTCTATACATCCCATAAATCCCATATTAGTTTCAAATCACTCTTCCATGATTTAATACACCCATTTATGTTATTAAAACTCATATAATTCAGTTTTAGATTTCAGTTGAAAATTCATCCAAACCACTATTTCAAAATAAAAATTGTTATTTAATTTCATGATCGGGTATGAACATGAGGCATTGAAAATTCCCCACCAAAACACTTTTTAACCTTGATAAATATATATGTTAATATATTATACATCATATCCTACCTAATTCATCAAAAAATCAACAACTTGATGAGTCCCATCTTGAGTCACAAAATGTGCTTATGATGTGAAACTTCAAAATGATTGTGCTTATGTAGGCAAACCATGAGAGAATTCACATAAGCATTACTAAAACTGTAACACCCCCAAGATTTAATATTACATTATCTCTTCAAAGTAATTCAATAACATGCACTACGCGCAACACCAAGTTCTAGCGCACCATGACTTACCAAACAAGCCGTTCAAAAGCAGTTATGAATATTATTAACTGAATATTGAACTATATATAATCCTTATAATTTTAGAATCCATATAATGATTTTCTTAGACATAATGTAAGAATAAATGCATTTTTTCAGATAAAATAAGTATTTTTAAAAAAATGTAATTTTACCGCCTTTTAATGGTGAAGACTTTTTAAATCCAATATTTGAAACTTTTTTATATTAAATTTGACAAAATAAACTTCTAATTTAGAATCGGGACATAAGAATTTAGTTTTGATAATGTTTTGGTTTTTTCTGATAACTTTCATATTTGGGTGAATAGTAAAAAATTCTATATTTTAACTGAAAACAACTTTTTAAATAAAAATAAATTGTATTGTTAAATAATACATTTTAACGGTTTGTAAGTATAAATAGATTATATTTATACCATTTAATCCAATCATGGTCCTTGTAAGTAATTTCACTTTGAAATTGGACATAAACAAGTTTCAAACTTTTGATAGTTATTATTTCTTAAAAATACACCTTATGGTTTTGACAGTGAGAATTAATTTTAAATTAATAAATGCAACTTAAATGTTTTGAATTTGGTAAAATAGACTTTATTTTTGGATTAGGAATATCAAAATTATCTTAGGGTGAAATTTGGGTACTTTTCGGATAACATTCAGTTTTTGATGAATCGTGAAAAACCCTGAGTTATAGTTTAAAACCGAATTTTTGTTTAAATATTTATTTTTTTATTTAAATTAAATTAAGGTAAAAATAGATACATAATACCTAAATAAGTTCAATGTAATTCATTGGAGTTATTTTAGAATAATTTTAGACACATAAAAATTTTATGGAACTTTTCACCGTCTTTTACCCACCTCCAAGGAGAATTTGGAAATTCACATAAAACTTAATTTTACCGCTTATGTGAGTGGAATTTCAAGAATCCGAGAGACAAAGTTAATATCAAAGATTAAAATGTGGTTCAATAAGATAAAAATAATTTTTTTTGAATAGTAACTTTTTACTTTTATTTACCACAGTTAAAAGTAAATAGGGTAATTAATGATACAAATGATATTAATATTACCCTAAAACATGTCCAAATTCTATTGGACAAGTTTATCTCGACCAAAAACAACCTTAGGAATAAAAAATTATCATTTAGGTCCACTTGGATTAGATTATAACATTTATTATTTTTTAATTCAAATAAGAGTTAAAAGAGTTAAAATCAAAGTTTAATAACTAAAACAATTCTAATATAGGGTTATACATAAGATAAATTCAATTATAAATATTCATTAGAAAGATAAATAGATTTCCTACATAATGGTATTTTATTTATAATTTTTAGACATTAAATAATTTAATTTATTTATGAAAAAATGTTGATGCAGTAATTACATAATTAATTAAATATTAAAATAATTGATATTATAAATATCAAAAAATAAATTTAATTTTAATCTTTTAATGATTTACACTAATTTTATAGGTTAATATGACATATTAGGATTGGTTATATAAATTTTTTTCGAAGTAATAATGGTGTTATGAAATTATCAAAAACAAAATACCCAATAGTGTCAAAATTGACATAAAATATTTTTTAAAACAAATATTATATTAATAATTGATCTTCTATTCTTAAAAATATAAGGTTCTTCCAAAGAACATATATCATTATAGGTATATCATTAATGGACAACTTGGGGGTATCTTGGATGTATATAGTATGTTTATTGACTATATAATGTAAAAATACAAAGTGACATGGTAAATGTCAAACTAATTAACTAAGAGGTAAAACTAAAAGATAAGGTTAATATAGTGACCCAAACCTGTCAAAAATATGTTTTTTGAAAGGATTTAGATACATCGCCACCTTATATTTTGAATAATAATATTTATAGCCATTAGAAACCGAATATGAATTTATTATAAATTAATGCTTTAAGTTTTTCCTAAAGAGCCCCTCCTCCCCCTTATAAATGGACACTTCTAACCAATTATTCATACCATAAAAGACTTTTGGTTCGTCCAATCTCTTCCCAAATACCCTCTCAACTATCCTACCTTAATCCTATAGGCATTCCTTTAGTCAGATAGATAATTCAAGGATCCCTTTTGATCAAATAAAAAGGAAGAACCCGAGGAAGAGGTAATGTTTTCACCACCCTCATTCATGTTCTTTTGTTCGTCAACTTCTTCTTTCTTTGTTATTTCCATTCTAAAATAATAACTCCAGTATCTTCAATATAATGTGATGTTATTATAAATATGGTAAAACCATATTCAGTAATCTATCCATCCTTTGAATGACATGTCACCATACGTGTGTACATACGGCCTACTGTCTCCTCCTCATGGTGTAATTGTTATTCAATATATTATTATTTGGATGGGTATAATAATGATGTGTAATTCGTGTAAATAATTAATATAACATGATAATGATTATGTATATATGATATAAAATCCAATTTTATATTATTTTAATATCAAAAGAATGATATTGTCGCTCGTGCATAAGTACGGATTGCCATCTCCATGAACCCGATGAGATTCATCCCACATCGTATCCATTCAAGACTAAATTTTATTTGATGATTAAAAAACATTTTTAGAGACATGATATAATTCTGGATATGAATAATATACATCCAATCCATAAAAAATATGGCCCACATAATAAAGAATATAAATAAAAATGAATCTGTTAACACCCGAAACAATGATAATACTAAGATATTATTAACAAATCAATGTTAAAAGATCATATATGATATCATATTAATTTATATGATTATTTTATAATTTAATAAAAATTATTTCACCATTATACAGGAGGTTACCCTACCCTCAACTGAGGAAATGTACAAGGTAATGGTTTATTTCACAATCTCGTCATTATCCGAGGTGGTTTATACATAATTATCTACTGGGACCTCTTTGTCATCCACATCCATGTTTCACATAAATATATTTCAAAAAAAAATTTCTATTTACTAGACAATGGGTTAAATTCATTTATACCCTTATTTGTTTTGAAAGGAATCTTTCCCTCATTTTCCAAACATGGTACTTTTTTACCTTCTCGAAAAATTTAAGGTAATAATGTTTTTTTACTTATAAGTTGGGTGCAGCTATTTTCTACTGTTATAAACTCGTCGAAGCATCCCTTACAATATTATAAGAATATTTTTAATGTAAATGTTTTATTTTATAATTATGTGACATTTAAATGATTTCAAAATGAATATTTTAAGAATTATTGAAAGGTACTCTTTATCAAGATAAGAATATTAAATGTTTTTAAAGATTTATCTTTCTAAATATTATAATTAATTTCCATGTTTTCAAAAGTATTTTAAGGATTTATTTATGTGGACATGAGTTTTTTGAAATTTTATTTATTTTCAAAAGTTTCAAAGTCATATGGGACAATTAGATTCAAAAATCCCTTTTAAATTACTTCCTTTATAAATGTGAAACTTTTCAATGATTAAAAAAAGTTATTTCTCTCAAATAGTTTTGATTTCATCTATGTCAACATCCATTTATGGATTTTAAGCTTATTTGAAGTTGATTTATTATGATAAAAAACTTCCATATTGTATTGAAGGTTTTGTGATATGTTTGACTGTGGATGTGTTATTTTTATACCATTCATGGTTTATGGAGAATGTATTGACATATCGTATGCTAGTTTTAATACGAATGTTTATGTTATTTTAAACCTGTTCATATGAGGAATGCATTGGACTTAGTAAGTGATGGGTGGAGCCCGCTATAGATCCTCGATTCATCGGTAGGTCTCATGAGACAAACTAGTGTCTTGGCACAAGTCCATGACAAAATATTATTTGTATTATTGGCAAGAGGCCTTGGCTATGTGGTTATGATAGTCTATCATTAAGCATTCTATCATTATAAAAGTGGTCATTGATATTGCATGTGATTATTTGACTAGTAAAATATCCATGTGATTAAGTAAATGGAATTATTCATTTTATCTTTTCCATATTATGCTGAAGTTCAATTTTATATGGCTTTTGTTTTAGTTATACATTGCCTTAAATGTTTATGTTTATTTATGAAATTTTCCGCTATATTTTAATCCTTACTGAGCATATGAGCTCACCCCGTTCAATGCTTTATTTTTCCCAGGATGTGAAGAAGTAGTATGAGGGGATATGAAGACAATATGTTGTTGTAGTTTTTTTTCACTTTATGATGTAATGTAAGACTTATGAATATATCTAGTGTTTCCAATGCTACTAAACTAATCGGTCTTTTGAGACTCGATCCTTTGTGATCATGCCAATGTTATGTAATAATGCGCCGACTTTGGGTAACTAGGGTCGGGGCATTACAAAAACACTATGATGGTGCATGCAAGATCTTGTTCATCACTAATTAATGCTGTTTTCATTGTGCTACTATCATTTCATCCCTTTATGGACCCCACTACAATCTATGGCTCATAAAGGCTTATTATATTCCCTGGTCCCCTCTAACATTGTAATTTCCTAGGAAAAAATAATCATAGTGTTATTATATATTCCATGATCTATTTACTATAACCAACTCCCATGACATCCTGATCTGGGACCCATATACGGGTGCCCTGATCTAATTCATTACATGACCTTATGAGCACCTCCACATATGCCAGAGCATACTGACTAGTAGCAAGGGTATAATATGTCATGTGGGGAGACCATAACCTCTTCATAAGAGTGTGATCACAATAGAAATAAATATTTTAATGTCTATTGTAGTTATAAACAATAAAAAATAATGACCAAAGTCACATGATATTCCCAAAAATGGGGAAAATTCCATAAAACAATGCATTAGATTTTTGATTCCATATATTTGTTAAGTGACAAATGAAAACCCAAAAAAAGGAACTATGAACACCCCTATACGGGTCATGGAATCATGTATAGTTACCTTATCCAAGTTACATATTGAATCCAAACTCATCCATCAAACATAGGGATATATTCTTTATCCCGAAGTCAAAGATGAGTTTTCAAGAGAACACGCCCTACGCGCCATCGGATCCTAGAATTATGATTTTAGCTCCCTTTGATCCTGGTCCCTTGGATTGCCTTCAAGCATTACGATGACCCTTTCAGGTTCTTAGACAAGAGGGATGACATGCATCAGTGTCTTTCAAAGATTCCCTTATTGCTCATCGGGGATCACGACATTCTGTTTTTCCAGAGACCCAACCGGTTTTATCATCGATATGTAGGGATGATTCTAGTTTGATGGTGGTGATTCCTTTGGATGCCTATGATGAAGCTGTTGAATGCCTTAATTGGACTCTTATTGCGCTATTTGGTCTGGTGAAGCTTCCCCCTTTCTGTTTTCAAGAAGATCGTTGATTCTTGGGGTCTTTCTGAGATGGTTCAGGTATCGGTTATTCATAGGACATCATTTTTACTGATTGTTTGTAGGTGAGGCTGAATTTATTCACGTGTGGTGTAAGGATAAGAGGATTATGGGTTGAGAGAGATTCAATTTGACTCAGTGGTCCTTGGATGTGCATAAAGGGAAGGAAAGTGCTCATGCGGTGTTGTGGATTTCCCTCCCAGGTTTACCACTACCTTTTCACAATGGTACCCTTCTCAAATCCATAAGAGACTTCCTGTGGGGCTTCTTTTTTTCCGATGTTAATAATCGTCGTGGTGTAGATACTTCAGTGGTGCAAATTTGTGTAGAGATTGAATTGTCAATGCCTCTTTTGGACAAGATTTTGTTAAGAGTTAATGGGTCGATTTCTTGGAGTCAAGATATTGTATATCCTATGATGCCAAGATTCTGTGCTCACAACTACCTTCAAGGACATTCGGTGCAAAATTTCAGGAAGAGACATCAAGGGTACCTTGGTCACTATAAAGATTTCCAGGGGGATGTGCCTAGTCCCAATAGTTCCCCCGATGATTCAGAGAAGGTTTGTTCATCTTTGGGTAAAACTTTGGACCCGGTATTTAGAAATGAATATGTGGGTTCGAATTTATCATTGACACTGGGTGGTTCTTCTTGCTCAGCCTCGATGAAAATTACTTCAAATTTACCAATGATACTGGGTGGGACTTCTTGCTAAGCCTCGGTGCAAAGAAATTCATATTTACCAATGATACTGGGTGGTTCTTCTTGGTCATACTTGGTGAAAAGTACATGGAATTCCTTTCTTATATCACTACCTATTTCCTTTATTTGCAATCACCTAAACATTCAGGGTATCAAAATATACTGGGCAAAGTTTAACTGGATTTTAACCTCGCCAGGTTTAATGTCTATTACATCAATGCATGATATCTTGAATATCACAACTGGTTCTATGGCTAAACATATTGAAGAAGGTCCATATTTGTAGGACTTAGGTGATCACATGCAAAATGGGATTAATATCAAAATACACAAGAATAATGGTATTCGATCCCCAGAGATTAAGAGGAAAGGGAGGGCTGTGAGGAGACGCTCTTATTCAGTTTCTCCCATGATGTCTTTTCACCTAAAACCAATGGAGTTTGCACTAGAGAGAAACTTCGATCCATACATGAGTTCTTATCCTCTATTAATAATATGACTAAGTATCCTGGGGCCAACACCAGGGAAACATTGTGTCAATTATTCCAATAATAATTTGGAGCACTCAATGCCTAGGAGCTCGGGTGAAGACATATTTTTTAGCTCTGTAAATTAAGAAATATAAGGTTTGTATTATTGTTGTGCCAGAGCATAAACAACATAAGTCAATGATCAAGGATTTTTCCCAGAAACTCAGAATGCATGCGAGTATGAATGTTGATCCAGGGAACCATCATATATGGATTTTTTGGAAAAGGGATATGTTAGTGGATCTGTTTAAAGCCAGAGATCAATACATTACAGTGAAAGTAAATACGGGCAGTGATTATCTTTTCATCTCATTCGTTTATGGAAGTTGTGATGAGCAATGGAAAGAAAGTCTATGGTAGGATTTGAATGACTTTGATCCAAGGGAATACCCATGGATTGTAGGAGGGGGTTTCAATATTATTTTGGACCCAACTGAGAATAAAGGCAGGGGAGTTTTTCCGCATGTGGACAACACGAGTTTTGCCAGATTCATGGCAGGTAAGGGTATTTTTGACATGGGTTATAATGGAGATCATTTTACATGGTGTAACAACCAAAATGGTATTCTTCATTGACGGAGTCTTCTGGACTGGTGCATAGAGAATGTTCAAGCTATCTCTATTTTTACCAATGATAAAGTTGATCATCTTGTTCATGGAGTCTCAGACCACTCACCTTTACTGTTCTCTTTATCATCTCAGCAGGATGGTCGTGAATTTTTTTGATTCTATGCTCATTGGGTTGGTTTTGATGGTTACCATCAGCATGTTGATGACCATTAGAGTGATTCTATTCAAGGATTTTCTTAGGTTTCTATTCACAACAAGTTGAGGCGGCTCAAACATAAATTACAAACCTAGGCGAAGTATATTCCTCCTGTTGACCAAGTCGTGGTTAATATTAAACAAGAGGATGAGTGGTTGGAACTATGTCTGGAAGATTCATGGGATGAGATGGTCTTTGAAGATCTTTCTATTAAGAAAAATATTCAGAAGAATTAATTATGAAACAAGATCGCATTGCTCGGGAAGGTTCGAGGGTGAAATGTCTTCATGAACGGAATATAAATTCATCCTAATTTCATGCATGTATTAAAGAACGAAGATGTGTTTTTAAACCTTATATTCTTCTTGAATATGGATCTTATTAGGGTGATAGAAATGTGGTTGAAAATATGACCTTTTCGGTTTTCAAAGATTTAGTTGTAGGTCCCAACCAGAGTATGGAAGATGGGTATCCCAGTGGGAATGCTTAACTTTTTCAGGTAATTCCTAACATGATGTCTGAACATGATAATGATTTCATGGAAGCAATTCCTACTGAGAAGGAGATTTATGATGTTATGACAAACCTCAACCTAAAGAGTGATCTGAGCTCGGATGGCTTTCCGTGCTCATTCTATACCGGGTCATTGGAGGTGATTAAGGATGATATAACTATGGCCATTCAAGACTTCTTCCGGGGTGGTTTAATTCCAATGGTGGTGGGTGCAACAACTCTGGTTATGATTGCAATGATTAAAGACCCATATTCCATTCATGACTATAGGTCGGTAAGCATGTGCAATTTCCCTTATAAAATTTTATTGAGCATTATCAACTCACGGCTGTCCAAGTATGTTCCTCGGTGGATATCTCTTGATAAACATGGTTTTGTTAAAGGACAGTCTATTCAGGGAGCGGTGGGCTTGGCCGAAGAGATGGTTCAGGATATTAGCTTCAAAACAAGTGGATCCAATATGGATTTAAAGTTTGATATGAATAAATTGTATGAACTCATGGATTTAGTTTTTATCAATAAGGTGCTCAAATGTATGGATCTTTCCACTTGGGATGCAGATATTATTTTTAAGTGTTTTAGTTCTTCCTGGATGGAAGTGTCTTTTACGGGAAAAACATATGGTTTTTTTCAAAACTTATCGGGGGCTCAGAAAAGGGGACCCTATATCTCTAACCAACTTCATCCTCATGCAAGATCCCCTAATCCAACTATTAATAAAAAATATACATGGGAGAACTACTGCTATACTGAAGGATAATGAACCATCCTTCCATATCGCATCTAATGTATGCTGATGACACACTTATATTTATGAGTAGAAGTGGGAGATAGGTTGGTGTATTCTCTAACATACTGGATGAATACTATTTCTGGAGTGGGTAGTTGATCAACATATCTAATAGTAATATATATATTTCAAACGAATGTGGAGACAGACAGGATTCTTCCTTGTGCAGCAGTCTGAATATGAGAAGGGGAACATTTCCAATGGTTTATCTTGGATCTCCTATTATTCCTGGATGAATCTATATATGTGATTTTGATTGTATTGTTAACAATATTTTAAGTCATTTAATCAATAGGAATAATCACTTCTTATCTTTCGGAGGTTGGATAACTCTAATTAACAGTGTTTTATCAGCCATCCCTATCTATGAGTTCCCAGTATGCGAGGTATCGAAGGGGGTTCTCTCTTATATTTACAAAGTACATGAAATTTTTTTTTGGGATGCACAAACTGAGTGGAAGTGTCATTGGAATTTTTGGTCTAGACTGGCGAGACCTATTTATGAGGGCGGAATCAATGTTCGAAGTCTGAATAATAGTGTTCACTGCATGCTTGCAAGGATGGCGTGGGAAGTTGTGGAGGAACGTACACTTTGGGGGAAAATTATGTCGTAGAAGATGAAAGGTTTTCAGATAATGTTAGAAATCAAGGCTCTCCTTTATGGTTATTAATACACGACATGATACCAAAAATAAAACAACATTCTCACAGGATTATAGGAAGAGGGGATATACATTTATAGCATAAAAACTAGGTTGGTTCGACAATTGGCTTCCCATGATGTCTTGTCACATTGATTTCTTTTCGGGAGGCTAGAATGTATTTAAGATTCATTAACACTATCCTGGATAAGGGCCAATGGGAGGTTTTTAATCCAATTGATTTAAATTATGACCCTGATAAATGTGTTTTTACTGCTTCTAGTTTTGGGAACCTTTCTACAATGTACTTTCATAGGATTTCTTTTCCTCAGGGACATCAGGACTCCTGGAATAATCTAATATGGTGTGACAATATTCCAACTAAGTTAAACTTCCTCTTTTGGAGGATAAGAAATCAGGTTGTACCCACAGATGAAAATGTGATGAAGATGGGTATCAGTATTGTATCCAAATGCCATTGTTGCAGGGTATATAATGAGAAGAATTCAAAACATTTGTTTTTTGATGGTGAATAGGATTTGGAAGTTTGGAGGTTATTTGGTGATTTCACTAGTTTGTTATCTTTTGAGATTTTACTGCTTATTTTCTTGAAAAATGGTTTCATGGTTCAATCTGCAAGGGCCCATAAAAAGTGGAAATATCAGTGATTTTAAATGCTGGATGTTGGTGCATCTGGAAGGCCAAAAATAAGGCTAGATATTATGGAATTTCTTCCACATGGGATTATTTTATCATGAGAATAAAACCCCTTTTAATTGATCTTGTTAGTAGTATTAAAAATTGGTGTAATGCTCTTTCTTTGAGAACCTTGCAGGTGAATGCAGTGGGTATGCAACAGTCTCATCCTAGGACATGTGGTAAGTGGGTGCGCTGGTTACCGCCTATTATGGGTTTTAAAATTAACTTTGATGGTTCATGTATTTAAGGTATTATTCATGGTGGTGGAGTGGTTAGGGTCTACAGGGGAAGTGTCATGCTGGTTTTTTCTGCATATTATGGGAGGGGAATATCCATCCAAGAAGAGGCAAAGGCTATGTATTCGGGTCTTAAACTGTGTGCTTAGAAGGTGATTTCTTTGAATTAGACTGAAACATACTCTATGGTAATATATGATTTCATGCAAGGAAAAATCTCTCCTCCTTGGTCTATAGCCTATATCATCAAGAGGTGTCGTTCCAGCCTCAGCAGCAACAACATCCAGGTGGTTCACACATGGTGCGAAGGTAAACCACAAACACGAAGTCTATTCTGGTACAAAATGGTGGCCCGAGTACGGTTTGAGTATAACTTAGAAGGCCACCATTGATAGTGTCTAAAGAATTATCGAGTATAAAAAAGTGTATACAGTTGAATAAAATATAATAGCTAAAATTTTAAAATTAAAGAAGTTTAATAGTTATTACTCTTTAGTAAACCACAACATACCTACTTCGACTTGTGAAAGATTTTTAAGTATACACCAATTGAGTTTTACAATTTATTATTTTAAGGGATTTAATTATTCAATTTAATTAAATTTAATTTTGGAAGATTTATGTGTTATTCGACGTACCATTATCATGGATCCTATGATTTTTTGTGAGGTCCCAAACACAAAACCAGGTTTCAGCCCTTACAAATGTTGTGTAATTTTTATAAAAAAAGAATCATGATTAAATACACAGTTTTAATTACAACATATGACCTTTTCTGATATAAATTTTGGAAAATTAGATACATAAATTACATTACAAAAAAATATACAAATTAAAAACAATGATTCTTCGGCGTGTTGCTTCCACAATAGAGTTTCATCGTAGTAAGTATGCGAAACCTAAAAAGTGTTTATAATTTGTAGGGTGAGCATAAAATTCCAAGTAAGGGGTTTCAAAACAACTGATAAATTTTTTAAATCATACCTTGAAATAAATATAAATATTTTAAATTGATTTTCACAAATACTAGAATATACATAGGAAAACGGTATTTCACAAAATAATTATATTTGAAAGCTGTTGGGAAATATCCTTTGAAATTATTATGTTTCTATGGTTCATTAATAATACGTGGTAGAATATTATTGAAATCCATACATACAACCACTAGTCATCACTAAGACTTATGGGATCGCTCCCTATAATGTCACGAAACCCACCAGATCCAATTTTGAAAACATTTTTCCATGGACCTTCCTTTCTGGTTTGTTACGCAAAATCATTTCAAAAATACTTACATAATATTATTTTATTTAAAAGAAATAAATCTTCATCATGTCATCACCATTTACTCAAATGGTTTTAAAATCATTTTAAGGAGAAACCCATACTTTAAAATAAACACACTTTTATTTGAAAACCACAATTTCAGGAAACATAGGTTTAAGTGCGTGAAAGATGGAATAATGCTTGAAATGCCTCACATGAGAAAGATGATGGCCATACCTATTCATGAATGACATGCTAAGAGGTTCAGATGCGAGTTAACACTTGAAATAATAACATGACCCGCAACTACAAATAAAATAATAACAATTATAACATGCCATTATGTAAAAATGGTGAATATAGGAAATTATTCATACATAAATCATTAAACACTAGTTTTGTAGATGATAAATACCATTTATACCTTCTATGTAAATGAGAAATAACAACTCCAGATAATGTGTTCATATGTGTATGCATGTATATGTGTACATATATTTGTGTGTATATAGATATATACATATACATAATCACATGTATGTATGAAGTATGAAAACATGAAACCCTTACAACCATAAGATTTGAGAGGAAAATTATTTAAAACAATTTGACTTATCATATGTGTAATTAGGACTACGAAGATATAGTTTTACACAAATATATACATATATATATATAGATTGTATATACATAAATGGTTTAAAAAACCAACAAAAATAATAAAATTCTCTTACTTGATCCAAATCAGGAGAGAGTTGTGGGTTTCTGGAACCATGAGAGACAGAGAGGGCTTGAGAGAGAGAAATTTTGGTAGTAGTTTGGTGTACAAAATGGATTTTTGGTTGGGACTCTTAACCATGGAGGAAGAGTCCTACAAATTTATAAAAAAAATGATGTATGGTAAGCTTATGAGAGAATATAATTCATTAAAATATAATAATAATAATAATAATAAACATAACTCAATATTGATCTAAAAATACACAGGTTAATTATTTTTTTCATTATTTTGTTAATTGACAGACCACTTTCATAATAACACATATTATTTTATTAAATTGGCATTTTCATTTTTTTTATCCGCCACATTTTCAAATTTTGATTCACATGCCATATTTTCCATTTGCTTTTTAAAAGTCATCAATTTTTTTCAATTAATTGTTATAATAATATATTATTACATAATATAATTCATTTTTAACAAATATTTAGAGTTTTTTATGAAATTTATAATACAAAATGTGTATCTTTTTCTTATATGTATAAATTTGTTTATATATATATATATGCATTATATTAGTGTCTAAAAAAATATGTATATATATATTTATTTACTTATAAATATAATTTGTTTTTAAATAAATGGACCAAATAACATTTTTTAAACATGGGACGCTTTTATGAATATATAAATTCATTTTTATTATATTAATTTTGTTATATTTATATTTATTATTTCCCATGAACCATTATTTTTTCACTTTTTGACTTGTTTTTCACGCGTCTCTCCACTCATCTCAACTTTTTTTAGTCAAAATATCATTATTTTATTACATTTTATCTTTTTCATCAATCACCATTCTCCCCATTCACGCCCTAAAATTTAATTTAACTTTTTTTAAATCATTTCTATTTTTTTTGACTCATTTCACGTTTTTGATTTAAACTAAAAAACATAATATATATATATATATAATGTAAACGTGTAAATATATATATATATAATTCATTTTTATTAATAAATAATTAAAAATATTTTAAAAAAACATATAAATATTTGAGTTTTTTGGTAAATATTTACAAATATTTCTAATTTATAAATTTCATATAATTAAAACATAAATTATTTTTAAAAAAATTATAAAAGTAATTTTTTCATAAAAAAATCTAATCATAATTAATAATCTAAAACTAATGATTATATTTCAAGATATGTATATATATATATATATCATATTTTCAAAATAAAATTTTAAAAAAACGAATTCATTATATTTGTATGTAAGTTTTAAATTATTAATCATGATCAAATTTTATAAACACATACTTTATTTAATTTACTAAACAAATCATTCATTAAATGATTATTTAATATTTTAAAATTTTTGGTAAGTTACATTCTTCCCCCCCTTAAAATGAATTGAGTCCTTGTAATTTATTCATCTAACTCTAGATAATTCTAAATTTTTTATTGTCAAAATTAGAAAATCTAAAACTGATATTCTTATATACTATACCACGACATCTAATCTCCCAAGTTGTCTAGACCGTTCCTCTGATACCAATTGTGAGGTCCCAAACAAGAAACCAGGTTTCATCCCTTACAAATGAAGTTTAATTTTTTTTTAAAAAAGAAACATGATTAAATACAAAATTTTAATTAAAAAATAGGGCCTTTTATAGACTATGTTATAGAAAATTTGTTACATAAATAACATTACAACAAAAATATACAAATTGAAAACAATGATTCTTCAGTGTTTTGCTTCCATAACAAGGTTTCCACACAACAAGTATGCTAAACCTGAAATGTGTTTATAATTCACAGGTTGAGCCTAAAATTCCCTGTAAGGGGTTTCAAAACAACTAAAAAATTTATTAAATCATCCCTTGAAATAAATATAATTATTAAAAAGAGATTTTCACAAATACTTGAATATATATAAGAAAATGGTATTTCACAAAATAATTATGTTTGAAAGTTATGGAGAATTATCCTTTGAAATTATTATGTTTCTATGGGTCATTAATAATACTTGGAAGACCATTATTAATATCCATACATACAACCACTAGTCTCCACTAAGGATTATGGGTCCACTCCCCATAACATCACGAAACCCACTAGTGCCAATTTTAAAAACATTTTCCCATGTAGATGCTTTTCTTATTTCTTACATAATATCATTTCCAAAATACTTACATAATATTATTTTCTTTGAAACAAAACAATTTTTCTTATGTCATCACCATTTCCAAAAAGTGTTTAAAATCATTTTCAGGATAATCCCATACATGAATAAAACACACTTTTATTTGAAAACTGTAATTTCATGAAACATGGGTTTAAGTGAATGCAAGATTGCATAATTCTCAAAAGGCCTATGATGAGCTAGATGATGGTCTTTCTTAATCATGAAAGACATTCTAAGAGATGAAGATGTGATTTCACACATGAAATAATAAGTTGACTCATAACTATACATAAAATAATAACAATTATCACATGTAATTATGTAAACAAGGTGAATATAAGAAATTATTCATACATAAATCTTTAAAAACTAGTTTGGTAGTTTATAAATACCATTTATATATTCTACGTATATGAGAAATAACAACTCCACTTAATGTGTTCATAATTGTATGCATGTACATGTGTACATATATATGTATATATATATACATATACATACAAACATGTATCTATGTAGTTTGAAAACATGAAACCCTTGCAACCATAATATTTTAGGGGAAATTATTTAAAACAAGCTGACTTATCATATGTGTAATTAAAACTAGGAATATATAGTTTTACACAAATATATACATATATATATAGCTTGTATATACATAATTTTTTTCAAAAACAATCAAAAAAAATTAAATTTCCTTACTTGATGCAGATCATGAGAGAGTTCTGGGTTTCTGGAACCATGAGAGAGAGAGAGAGGGCTTGGCATAGTGAAATTTGGGTAGTAGTTGGGTGTGAAGAGTGGGGTTTTGGTTAGGACTTCTATCCATGGAGGAAGATTCCTCCAAATTTATAAAAAAACGAGTTACGATAAGCTTATGAGAGAAGCTAACTCGTTAAAATATAATAAAAATTATAATAAAGATAACTCAATAATGATCCACAAATATATGGGTCAATAGTTTTATTCATTATTTTGTTAATTGACACACCACTTTCATGATAACACATATTTTTATTATTTTAAATTCGCTTTTGCGTTTTGTTTTATCCTCAACATTTTCAACTTTTGATTCACATGCAATATTTTTCATTTGCTTTTTAAAATTCATCAATTTTTCTTATCAATTCATTATTATAATAAAATATTATTACATAATATTATTCGTTTTTAACATATATTTAGAGTTTTTTAATGAAATATATAAAACAAAATGTGTATCTTTTTTTATAAGTATAAATTCAGTTATATAAATATATATGCATTATTTTAGTGTATAAAATATATATATATATATATATACTTATAAATTTAATTCATTTCTTAATAAATAGATCAAATAATTGTTTTAATCATGAGACACTTTAATGAATATATGAATTCATTTTTCTAATATTAATTTAATTATATTTATATTTATTATTTCCCATGAACCATTATTTTCTCACTTTTTGACATTTCCCCCATGCCTCTCTCCACTCATCTCACCCTTTTCTAGTAAAAATATTATTATTTTATTACATTTTATCTTTTTCATCAATCATCATTCTCCCCATTCACCCCCTATATTTTATTTTAACTTTTTTTTAAAATTGTTTCTCTTTTTTTGACTCATTTCACGTTTATGATTTAAACTAAAAAACATATTATTTATATATATATATAATGTTTGTGTGTAAATAAATAAATAAATATATATATAATTTGTTTTTCTTAATAAATAATTCAATTTTTTTTATAGCACACAAACACACACACATATATATATGTGTGTGTGTTTTTTGGTAAATATTTATAAATATTTCAATTTTATAAATTTCCTACAATAAAAAAATAAATAATTTCCATAAAATTTATAATTGTAATTTTTTCATTAAAAAATCTAATCATAATTAATAATCCAAAACTAATGATTATATTTCAATATATATATATATATATATATATATTATTTTCAAAATAAAAATTTATAAAAACAAATTTATTATATTTTTATATAAATTTTAAATTATTAATCAAAATAAAATTTTATAAACACTTAGTTTATTTAATTTAATACACAAATCATTTGTTAAATGACTATATAATATTTTAAAATTTTTGGGATGTTACAGTTTTTGTCTAGAAACATTATCTTGGTCACCCTGAACAACATTCTAGCACTGATATCATGGGTACTTAGAGCATGAGTCTAGTAGAAATATATTTAGTACATAAATGATTTGTACAGTACCAATTAACATGTAGAAATTGGGGTCCAAGAGTGTTAAATTGTCACCCTATGATTACTCAGAGCATCATGCCATCTCTAAGAAAACAATGTTCACAATTTCATATATATATATATCTCATGTAGACATTGGGGTCCTAGAGTGTTAGTTTGTCACCCCATGAGTACTCAGAGCATTCGTCCATCAAAAAACAAAACAATATTCAAATTTTCATACACTCACACACACACAAAGATATATATATGTATCATATTTCATTATCAATGACCTTCTTATGAATTATTCACATCATTGTGCACCCTATAATTTATGCAATACCACCATGGTTTTTTAAATTTATAATGAGGATCAACATGATCAATTCCTCCATTAATCCATTTTTCATCAATTATTACTCAAGTCATTTTTCCTTCATGGTTATGACAATCAACCCTTTAAATTCCTGTATCAAACAATGAAACAATGATTTAGTTCAATTTCATAAACCCAATATTAAACCTTTTACATTCCATAAATAATTATTTCATGGACATTGAAACACCCCATGGGTTTCCATCAAACCCCGTATCATAATGTCTAATAGGTATAATGGTATCAATGAAGGGTCTCTCAATTTCATGGGATTCAATTCAACCTTTAAATTTAAATGAAATTTAAAGATGTCGAAACACAATGATATAACTAAAATTTCAATATCATTATAATGTAAATTATAATTAGAAATTACACCACATACCTTAGGATTGTTTATTAATGATCACCCATCCTTAGCCCTTAAATGAAGTATAATAGTTGAAATTAGAACAGATAATGAGATCTATGATGAAAACCTAGGATCTAGATCCAATGAAACAAAATCCATTAATACCAAGATCTAAGCATCAACAAAGGGAGGAATTCATCCCTCCCAAAGAGGAGAGAAAGTGATAGAGATCTAGGAACCTAAATAAGGAAGATATCACTTACCATAGAGGAGTCAGCCTTTATCCAAAGAATCATAAATTCATAAGATTATGGGTTCAAGAGGCCAATGAATCCTTAATAGAGCCTCCAAGAGAAATGAAAACAGTATTATGCTGAGTGGAGGATGATTAGGTATAAAAGGTGGGGGTCAATAAATTTTTAATTTAAATATTAGGTATTTCAATAATCATGTGCATTATTTCCTTGATAGGCTGTATGATTAAACAAACCATGCATCCAAACATTTCACCCCTAATTTATGGAGTTCATAGTTTCTCCTCAATAAACACACATTTTGAAATACCATCTTCCAACTATGATGACCCCCTCTATTCAGGGGTTTATGGTTTGGGGGGGGGGTGGCGACACAGTATGGTGAAACCATACACCCCTTGTTGTAACTCAAAATGGGGTGAACTATGTACTTGGGAAAACTAAACAGCTTTCCCTAACTGTATGCCAAATTTTCATAGCCCCATGGGTTTGAAAAATTCAACAAATTCTCCGAAAATGACCCCAAATAAATAAATTATCAAGGTATGATAAAAAAAGGTAAAAGTATACCAGAATATTTTATTGTGATGTCTCAAAAAAGATTTAGTTTTTATAATGTCCCAAACTAATATGAACTCATCATTGAGTTATGTCCCCTAGAATCATTTAGCATTCGAGGTGAAAAGGTCGGCCCACTAGGATAACATATCTAATTCCCTATTGCTTGTTTCCTTCTTAACATGGCCATGATGACAAATAATCAGACCAATGACATGGTATTTCCAAGAAAATAACTCTCATTGTGATCCATACCTGAATCAGATACTCCCAAAGGATGCATTATCATCAATATCAATATCATCAATATAATCACATTATAAGGGTTAGTGTTTTACTACCAAATATATGGAACATTAAAAACATCATGAATAGAAAAATACCTCTATGGAAGATCCAACTAATATGCCACTAGTATGATTCTCTCCATAATCTCAAATGATTCAACAAACTTGGGAACTAACTTTCCCTACCCCCGAATCAGATGGGGCCCCAATCTCAGAGACAATTAATGGAATACACGACCACCCACTATAAACTCATGAGTTCGATGAAGTTGAACAACATAAGAATTATGTCTATAGTATTCTATAACCATACATTTTGAATCAACAGAACCTACTATGATGTTTCCTGCATGTGACTCTGTCTTAAAAACTCGGACTCACCCACCTCTATCCAACATAGAGGTGATCTACAGGGACAATTATAAAGTGCCTCATATGGTTCCATTTAAATAGTCACCCGATAACTTTTTTTATAGGATAACTCACAGAATTCTACGTGCATCTCCCAAGACCCCCATAAATCAATGGTTCATTCCTACAACATGTCCTTTAGAACTTGAATAGTGAACTCCAATTTCCCATCAACCGGTGGGTGAAAAGCCTTATTTAGAAACACTTGTCCACCCAATTCATTATACAAGACTTGTTAAAAGGATGAAGTAAAACAAGAATCATGATTATAAACTATACTCTATGGAACCCCATGATAGAATATCTCACAAAGATACATATCCCCCAATTGATCAATCATGGAAGTTTCCCGAATAGGAACAAAATTTGATAAATTTGTCAAGTGGTCCAAAATCACCCATATCAAGTCATTATTCAGTTTCATTATCATAATTCCCAACATGATTTATATGGTGAAATCTTTCCACATCCATTCTGGGATGGAAAATGACTTTTTCAAACCATTTGGTAAAATATATTCAGCCTTCACCTACAGATAAGTGTAGTATCATGACACAAAACCTACAATATTCATTTTCATTCCTGACCACCAATATTCCATATGAAGGTCAGGGTAAATTTTAGTTAAATAAGGATTCACTACCCATTTCGATTCATGTAACTGACACATCATCTCTTCCTCCTTACACATAAGAAATAAATGGCCCTAAACATAGATGAACTCATCCCTTTCTATAGTCCAACCAGTGGGTGACTCCATTTCTTCAAGGATTACCTTCAAGGTTAAACACTCTATATCCTCATGACTCCTTTCAATAATCTAATTTTGATGTGTAGAATCAATGGATAAGTACATAAGTGTCCTCAACCCCTAAACCTCATCAACCAATTAGTGCATCTTAGAAAACAATCCATCATCTTTAACTCATAATTGGACTCCTAAACTACCCGAGTCTATATATTTTAGCTCAAAGAATCAGAAACTGTATTTACATTCTATGGAGTACTATCTTGATCAAAATCAAGAAACTACATATAATCAGCCCATATCTACTGACAGTGATTCAAATATCATTGAAAAAAGATATACATTAATATTTGGTTATTAGTTTTCAAAAGAAACATTTATCCCAACTAGTAATGCTAATATCACTTTAAGGAATAAACCACTGTGGCCAAATAATGATCATTTATAGGATAGTTCTATTCATGTCGCTTCAATGATCATGACCCATATTACACCACCTGATCTCCCTCTTTCAACACTTCCCGACGTTCAATCCTAGATGAATCACAGAACAAGGTATACTCCTCATCCAACTTGAGTATGATGAAAATAGGCCTGCTAGTAAAAAACTAATGCAACTCCTAGAAGTTATTATTTTATGATCCACACCATTAAAACATAACACCCTTGTTGGGGAGGAATTAAATCGATGCTACCAAGGATAAAATTTCTGGGATGAACCTCCAATAATAACCCAACAATCTCAAAAAAACCTTGGATAAAAAACCCTTCCTTATCTCCTCCTAAGAAATAATTACTTGAAATTTCTCTATGTCCACTAACAAACTTTATTCAGAGATGATGTGACCCTTTAAATGTACCATTCTGATCTATAATTGAAACTTAAAAAATGTTGTAAATCATATACTCTCTTAGAGTACTCATAATGTTGTTAATATCTTTGGCATGATCGTCACGATTCTAGGTTCACACCAAGATGTCATCGATGAAAAAAACACAAACTAATATTGTAATGGGTGGAAGTTTCGGTTCCATAGGGATATAAACATGGAAGGGATATTTTTCAACTGAAAAATATCACAATGAACATATATATTCTATACCTACTTCTATATACACTATATGGTATAACATAAGGTCTCACTCTCAAATAATGTCACCATAACCTGAAATCAATCTTGGAGAGCACACAAGAAACCCTATGCTAGAAAAAAATATTATCAATATGGGGTTGAGGATAATGGTTACTATATATCGTCTTATTTTACTTCCTATAATTGATGGAAAGGCATAATGTTCCATCACCCTTCTTAAAAAACAAGACCGGAGAACCCCAAGATTATGTACTCAAAAATATTAACTCTTTATTCTCTAACTCCTATAATAGATTATTGAGTTCTTAAAGCTATATTAGTGAATTTCTATAATAAGGATTAGAAATTGGTTTATCTCCATGTATTAGATCCAATATGTATGAAACATCTTTCTCAGGTGGTAGACCTCAGAAGTCATCAGGATATATGTCTTGATATTGATCCACTAAGGGAAGAAAGACACTGTTATTCACATCCCAATCCTCTAATATATGATTCACAACATGGGAGTGATCTCCCTAAGTTGCTGATGAACTATCCCCAAGAGGATTTCAAAAATATCAAATTCTCCCTGATGAACATAATTTTTACCCTTATGAGATGTAAAGGTTACTCTCCAATGGTGACATTATATGTGGGATCAATATGATACCAACTAATCCATTCCCATGATCAAGTATAAACCAAAAATCTTAACCATGATCACGTCCCAGAGGAAATGATACTCACCAACCTGAAGGTAACACCCCTTTAATAGACAAATATTTCTCGACCACACACCTGGTGGTGTTTCAATCATCATAACCCCACACATGAACACCACAATCACACTCAAACTATACACAAGTTGAGTAGAGATATAAAAATGTGAGGCCCCTGTAAAAAATAAATCACTAGAAATTGTAAATGATATATGAATATTACATCCAAATCTTGAAGACCCATCCTCACTATCAATAAGTATAGGTTTAAATGCATGTAATTGGACTTTATCTCTACCCTATTCTTCTCCTTAAGTTCCCTATGCTACACTACTCTGATAATACTGGAGATCTTGTCCATAAGTACCAAATCTTCATCCCCAATCAGTATGATTAGTAGAAACCTAACTGCTTAATTGGTATTGGGAAGAAGGCCCCCTTATTATGTTATGGTTTTTCCTAGCTCCTCCATCACTACCCATCAGTCATGGGTTTCTGTAGTACCTATTTAAGTGTACCATCCTTCCATAATATCGTCACTCCATCGATGGTAGGGAACACTAACTACGAATGCGACCCAACCTACCACACCGATGGAAGAACATTCATTTACATCCCTAAGTAACCAATCCTTCTCCATGGCTACTATATTTCCAATGATTTGGTGAATGTACTCATAACAATGTTTTCTACCCTCATTAGAATAATCTAGTGGTCATCTGGTAGAAACCACATGTCCTCCACTAGAAGCGTCCATTAGGTTTTCTTCTTCAACATTCATCAATCAAAAGATATTAACATGGGACTTAATATCACATTTAAGTATGTATTAGAAACATATCCCCACAATTGAGTCATCTCTTACTTGGATTTGGGAAAAGTGCTATAAGTCGGGGAAGTGACAAACATAGTCCATCACTAAAATTTTTCCTCGAGAAAACCACATAATTTTTTACCATATAGTTTCAAAGAAACTCCTTATAAAAGTTCCCTAGGAACTTCTCTTAGAATCCATTTCATAAAATACCCTCCAACATCTCATCCCAAGATTAAATATAAAACAAAATATTCTCTTTTGATCATAACATATAAGTAGTATACTTGACCATTTTCTCCATAGGAGTCACATAAATTGTTAATAATTGTCTGGATAGACTCAATCCATAACCCAACAACTCTAGGTCCACCCTCTTTGGTTAATGTTGGAGGGTGATAAAACTAGAACTCCTAGGTCATATCTGACATACTCCATACAAGCCAAACTAGGTATCTATCCATGAGCTAAAAATGCGAGTGATTTTATCACAGAACATATCTTCTACTCCATAAATCAGAACTATCGGGGGATCTTGTCCCACTTCAGGAGAATCATTTCAAGTATTTTCCCCCTTCTTCCATTCAATAAACATCACCATGGTTACATGTATTTATAATTCAAAACACATTTCTTAGTACACATAACACATCACGAAAAAATATACATAATATGGATTCAAATAAATTTATAACAATTCATTTCTCATATACCACCACACCATAAAAATTTAGGCTCTATCAAAACCCTATACTATCCTTACACTCAGTCATAGCTTACCTTGGGTAAAAAACCATTCATATCATATGTTTCCCATTAGAGAATTATTTTTTTCACAATTTTATGTTATTAGATTTAACGAATTTTTTCCAATATAATTTCATAATTAGGAACAATTTAATTTAAAACACTCAATTAACGAAGTGATTTTTTTCTTATAGAAAACTCACAGAAAACTTTCTTTTAACAGCATTTCTAAAATGATGCATGTCACATATATCATTGATTTCCAATATTGATGAATACATACTATACTTTCATCCCATATTGGGACACAAGTAAAATCTTAGAAAATGAAAACATCACACAAAAAGTGTACCACTCAAGGTGAAATAACATTCAAATTTAACAAAACCCATCAAGAATATCGATCCCTACCCAGGTTAATGTGGTTTTCCCCATCAAAAGGGTTATAAAATCCTATTAATGGAATTATGACCAAGGCCTTAATCATCCTAGTCTCCTCTCCACCTTATATAAATATTTAAGAATCTAAAAAGTCACAAAAATAAACTCTTATACCGGTTTTTGATGTCCCGACCTTAGTGCCACATACTGGTGCTCAAAGCTAGTTTTTAAAATGAAGACGTGAATCATCCTATATTCTAGAGGTGTTAGACTGGCAGTGAGGGTCTAATTTGTCATGTGGAGAGACTATACCCTCTTTATCAAAAGTCTGACCACAATATTAATCAATATGTGAATATAAAAGATAATAATAAATAATGAAATATAATTACCAACATCACATGATTATCCCCAAAAAGGGGAAAATATCATTAAAAATTAGTTGACATGACATTTCATATATGTACTATGTTTCAAATGAAAACAAAAATTGAATGTACTATACCCACTCCCAATTTCTTCCTAACATCGTGTATAGTTTCCAAATCCAAGATCCATCCCAAATACCAACTCAATCATATAACATTGGTACCTTACCCTTTTCATGACCTACATACAAGAAGTCTGTTAGAGTGTCAAACGGTGGCCCATGAAGGGTGTGAGTAAAACTTAGTAGACCACCACCAATGATGTTTAATGAGATATCCATTCTGAAATAGTGTATGTATTTATATAAATAATTATAGAAAAATTGTATGAATGTAATAAAGTTTCATGGTTATTAATCATTAGTCTACCATGCCATACCTTCTTTTCCCATTCTAAATTTTGAACCATACACCAATGGTGTTTTGTAATTTATTCTCTCAAGGGATTTTACTATTCAATTGAATTCCATTTAATTTTTGTAACATGGAGAATCAGTCCATGTAACGTTATCATGGATACTTGGAGTGTCAATTTAGCATCATTATATCCAGCACTTGGAGTATGTGTCTAGTGCCAATATCAAAGATTCTTAGAGCATCATTCTAGAAAAAATTTCTTAAGTACTTGGAGAATCAATCTCTACCTAATTAAAATACAAAAATCAGGGCCTAAAACATATGTCTAGAACTCCATGGGTACACAGAACAAAATTCCATCACCATCAACTTGTTTTTCACATTTTCATATATATATATATATATCACTATTATCATTAGGGACCTTATTATCAATCATTCAAAACAAGTTGATCCATTTAATATATCGAACATAACCACAATTCATTACTTTTATGAAGTGGGGTAATATAGTAAATCCCCCCAATAATCAATTTATCATCAATTATTACACATCTCATTAACAATTCATTGTCAAGACAATCGACAATTTAAATTACCTTATCAAACCATGCAACAAGGATTTAGTTCAACTCCATAAACCCACTATTTCCGATTTTACATTACACTAGTCATAATTTCAAAGATATTGGAACACCCTATGGGTTTCCATCAAGCTTGGTCTCATAATATCTAATGGGTCAAACAAGATCTATGAATGATCTCTCAATTTCCTGAGATTCAATTCTCTTTTTAAAATTTAAATGAAATTACACAATGTGGAAATGAAATGATATAAATAAAAACAAAATATAATGATAATAACTATGGGAGTTAAAAATAGTCCAATTATATTAGGATTATTGATGAAATATTGACCAAACCTAGCCCTTAACTTGAAGTAGAATGGAAAAAATCACAACAATGACTGATATCTTGGATCAAAACCTTCTATCAATATCCAATGAAACATGATCCAATAAAACCAAGATATAAATTAAAAAATGGGAGTAATTCAACCCTCTCCCAGAGGAGAGAACACATGGGAAAGTGGGACCTGAAAAAATAATATATCACTTACCATAGAAGAGTTGATATTCTTCTACAAAATGATCGATTTACAAGAGAAGGGGTTTTGAGGGGCCAAAGATTCCTCTAGAGATCCTACATGATAAAGGGAAACTATATTTGGATCATTGGGGATTTATTAAGGATATAATACAAGGATCTAATAAGTATTAATTAAAATTTTAGGGCTTTTAATAACCACCTGAATGGTTTCAAGGACATGCTGCATAGTTTGAAAAACCATGCGCCCTAACTATGTTCCCCTATGGTCAAGGGTACACGGTTTCCTAGGTAGGTGCATGGATTGAGAAACCATAATAACCACCACTATACAAGGGTGAACAATTTAGGGGTGGATGGGGGGGATCATAGATTGGTTAAACCATGCATCCCCTTCTAGTGGCATAATTTGTGGAGATTAATTTTCCCTAACAGTACATCTACCATGAACAGTCCCATGGGATTAAAAAATTCTCTAAATTCACCCAAAATGACCCCTAATCAAGAACCAAAAAAGTATCATATGAAATTTTATAATAATACATAAAAAAGTTTGAAATAGCTCAATAATATTTGGGATCTTATAGTACCTTAACTTAAGTTAAAAATTATATCCATCATCGATACCATTCATTTTTTCCAATTTAATTGTAGAATTTATCTGTACATATAATCCTTTAGAAATAATATACATGATGTATTATCCAGGAAAAAATCCTTCCAATGTTTAAAAAAACAAATCATTTACAAAATGATGCATCTATTTTTATTTATGTATAACCGTAACAAAAAATATGGAAGAACACATGTTGAACCTCAATAGGATGGCTCTTATCAAAACACCCACTCAAACATGTTCATGTTCTATCAAACAAACAATTATTATGATTTTAATCTTGTATTAATCTCATGGTTTCCCAAAATGACCAATATATTCTATCACTGACCTTGGGTGAAACATCCTTCATTAGATTATCAATAAACTAAACCCACAATGTGCTTTTCATGAGCACTGATGCATATAAAATCCAACACATTTGGATCATCATAAGATATCTTGATATTGATTAAAATTATTTAAATATTTATAATATCATATCAAATTTTATATCAAGAATTCAAAAAAAATATAGATGAACACATTTTCATTTATTGACTAACATAAAAATGGAAAAATTTACATTTTGGCCCCAAATATTATACACTCACACTAATGGAAACACGAGGATCACACAATCATGAATAACATCATACTCTCGACCACATGAGTATCCTTGTTATCACTTCACTATATCAAGATCCAAACACCCAATCCCTCTCTATATACTTTCAAAAACCTGATGAACAGATGCTAACAAAACTTCACATTTTCAATTGCCAACTTGAATTGTAATTTATGACCCCATTATGCCATTTGAGAATGGATTTAATAAAATTAATTAATTTTTAGACCATAATTTGGGTCTTCCCTCGAATTCTTGATGGTGTTCTCCCCCTATCTAACCTTATATAAAACACTCCTTACATAAAACCTTTAAAGGTTCCAAAAAACATGCCGGTCACTCCTCCGAAGCAACAATCACCCCATCCAAGGGCATCACACATCATCCATCTAAGAAATCTATTAAACCATGAATGTACACCCTTATGTCATTAAATACCCTCTGGAAAGTGATTCATAATAATTTTATTTAATTCCATATATCCTCTACATGAACCCATCCTATAGATACTCTATTTATTAAATGTAATATATTGAAATATATTAAGAATTATTTTGATAGATAGGTGTTGAGACAATGTATGATTTAGTTTTTTGGGGAGAATGTAATTTATTTTATATAAATATTAAAAATAATTTATATCACATATGTTAATTTTTTCAATAAAAATGTAAAATATATTAAATGTAGTCCTAGATCAAAAATATGATACCATATTTGATTCCAAAAGATGGGTTTTACCCATGGTGTGACAAAATTTGGGTTGGCGCTGGACATTCAGTTGAGGAAGCTGTTGGCAGGTATATTATAGGAATTAATAAATTAATTAATTTAATTATATAATATAATACCCAAAAATGTTTTCCCTCTATAGGTATCTAGGTATGGAAAATCAGAATGGTTATTTTCATAAACCTGTAATCGTTGAGAGGAGGTTCCATTGATCTTCACTGGTGGATCAATATTGGATGATGACCAGTGACTCAATCGAGGTGGCTTGGTAGATGATGAATGCTGTAGATCTTCCCCATCACTAGAGAACACATTCTTCACCAATTAAATTTCCAATATCAATGTAAGGATCACCAATTATGTTTTTCTTCCGCATTTGATTAAATATTTAAATCATGTTTTGTAATCTTCTTTTGATTCAAAAATTTTCCAACTATCAAATGATCCCCATTGGTGAATAATTTTTTTATTCAATTATTTTATTTCCATTCCATGATATCACCCTAAATATCCACAATTATGAAATTTTTGGCCTAGAATATTTGTCCAAGGATTTTTTTACCTTTTTTATTACTTTTTTCCCACAAAATTATTCACAGTCTTCACCACTGGCCAATGAGGCCATGATTAAACAATGTTGAGCGAGTCCAAGAGTTAATAGACCATTATATTAATGGTGGTTGGTTGAAAATTTACTAGGATATATATTTGAGGTTGAATAATTGTTATTTGTGGGATAAGGTTGATGATTTCCTTGGATATGAGATCTTGGACAGATTGTAAGCGATGAGAGGTGTGATGGATGTGTGTTAGACCACCATTATAGATAGGAAATTTATTTCTAGAAAATGGTGGAAGAAATAGATGAATAGAGGTGATTACCACCATTTTCAGGTGGTCAAATGGTGTAAATAGTGGTTACAGATTTAGGATGATGATGTTTGAATGAAACTGTAATTTTTGTGAAAACACGACTACATAACATGTAGTCCAGAAGAACACACATTGTGCAGTCCCCTAACTACATTGGCTGGGGTTTACAGGTGAATATAAATATCACATAACCTGTGGATCCTCCAAGCACCATGTGATCGAGTTCCGGTGGACTAGAATGTACTCTGGGAGTACAATGACATTGAGACGACTAGACATGCCGACACATCCAAGTAGATGATCATAACTCGAAGGACATGAGCGTGACTAGGAGGGCACGAGCAATCCCCAATCGGTTGAGACATATGTTTTAACAGAACTGCATGTTTTTTACAAATACATGTATATCCAATACATATCCCATCAAGTACATGGCCATGATGCTAGGTGAGGTCCCACACTGTATGAACCCTCATACATATCGTGTAATTAATTATGAAACTTCCACCAATCATATCTCCTATGTTTTGACTTGGGTTTTAGCCCAAAAGTTTCCTATATTGAGTGTTTCCCCACATAATATGTGATTGTTTTCTTTATTTTGTATTTTTATATTTTATTTCATATTTTATGAGTGTAATTATTCTTTGTTAAATGATTGAAAATGGCAGTTATCAGGCAGGATCATCAGATAGATGTTGGTGTTGTAAATCCCACATACGCCTCTACATACTGTGTGGTTCCCCCTAATAGACTTGGTAGTGGGAACTCTATCTACTGAGTGGTACCCCTTATCTATTTTTGGAATGGGTCCTCCACTTCGATATTGGTCCCCCATGACAGTATGACATAATGGTGAGGGGTTGGTCCTTCATGTGGTTACTTATTAAAATAGACATGCAAGATGCTGGACATTGATAAAGAATGTTTGTAATTGTTAGAAGGCTATTTCCTAATATGGGATGTAATATGGAGAACCCATTTATCTCTTATCTGGGATTATTTTTTGATCATATATATATCCTTGTTGTTGATTTTTGTTTCTCTCTTGATTTGGGCTGAGATGAGTACTTATATCATTTCTCATATTTCTCCCCAGGGTGTCCTCTATGCTATTTATATACAATACTATTCCTATAATTTCCCCATTTTTCATGTCTTATGAATATTAAGGATAGATCAGAGGTGAATTTGGTGATCCTTAGGGATACTTTGATGTATTTGACTATGTATGGTTGTTGCGACATAGAGATCGAGATCCATAATCCCTTATCTTTATTTCATTTTATGTTATTGTCATTTTGGGAAATTATATTTAATTGGTAATTTATTTTTTCTATTTCATTTTGTAATAATTTTTTGTTTCCTCTTTTATTCCCTAGAGGTTATTACATGCATGGTTTTCACTCTAGATGTTAATTTATTATTTTTATTCCTCTGTTCTTTTGGAAAGATGTGTCTCGGTGTGTGCATATGGGTAGTTTAGCAAATTAAATACCATTTTGGTTATGTATTTTAGAACATTATTCCATCCCCTACACTATTGTGGTGGACTTGGGGAATTTTTTACTTGACAATTTGCTAGCCATGAGGGAACTGATGGGTTATTCCGTGACAGATTGATGTCATAGGTGATTCAAATTCATTATAGTTCTATGATTATTGTCCTCTTAATAGGTTTAGTAGAGAATATATAGAAACAATATCAAAGATTGTTGAGTGTCACTTTAAGGATAGGTATCCCAATTTTAGTGTGGAGGCAAATATATACATTGATCAAGACTTTGACTACATTCTTATAAACCCAGCATACTAAGACATTGGTTGTAGGGAACATTGATACCTACATCATAATATATTGATTCAGTTTATTTTACTTCTAGAGTAAGCGCACCATATATATATGTATATATTCTCATATAATTGTTGTACCAATTTAGTAGTTTCTTTGATGCCTCTAAGAATATATCTAGAAATGTTAGTAATTTATGATATTGAGGATATTCTGGTGAGTGATGAGGACTTAGTTCTTGGTTAATCTCATGATATATTTCCACTAAGAAGACATGTAGATTAACCTCCAACTATTTATAAGAAAAATTATACTAGTATGGAAAGCTAAGGATTCACGTAGGTTTAGCACACTCTATGAGTTCCAAAAATAGAGGCCATTAGGGTTTTATAGCAATCCATATCCCTAGGTAGTATAACCTTGGTTTGAGTTGGTGATCCAAGTATTCATAATTCTATAGATTATGATTGATTAGATATTTGTTCTAGTATCTAGTCTTATCCAAGGAGAATATGGCTTCCAGTAGTGTTTGGTCATGTATACACATGATGCGTCAATAATCTCATGACCCAACTTTTAGAAGTTGTTTCATGAGGATTACTACCCCCATTATTACATTTATTTTAGATTCATAAGCTATTAGAGTTGAATCCTAGAGGGATGGTAGTTTCCAAGTATGATACATTTTTTATTGACCTTACACAATACTCCATTAATATGATTTAATATGGTGATGTCCGAAAGTCAATTTTGAGCAAGTTTTAGATAGATAAATCCACTCCATTGTGATACCACCATGAATTCCAACAAATGTTGGTGTGCTAGCGAGGGAACTGGTTATGGATATATTCCTAACTGATAAGCATCATGATTTTGGTGTTGTATGTAGATTTCATGGGGATGAGTCATCTACATAAGCATAAAAATGCAAGATGGAAGGGTCTTGGCATAATATATATTCTCATGGACATACATAGCCATGTGGTTATGTGGAACATGGACCACATAGAGAACTTGGGTAGATAAGATAGGGGAGATTCTATGCATGTGATAGGTGAAGTCACATGGAAAGTGATTTCCAGACCTTAGGTGCTGAGGAGTAAAATAATATAGTCAATGGAACACCAAGGTAGAGGAAGATCATTGATCATGGTTCTACTATGCATGGAAAGGGAAACCCCCAGGGAGGGGAGAAAGAATATTAGAATGTGGGGATCCTATAAGAGGATTTTCTGATGATCTATGAAATTATTATATAGATTCACCGTCACCACTTGGAGGCCCATCTCGGGCTCAAGGAGCTGGTAGTTGGGGTCGTGGGTAGCTGCAAGCTATGGAAGCTAATGGCTCAGAAACTCATGAGGTGATTAGATGTAAAATAAGTGTATATTATACTCTTGATTTAGTACTATTAGACATAGGTGTGAGTCATTCTTTCATCCCCTTAATTTTGGTGTGAGAGATGGATCTTACACTAGAAAATTCAATTGAGAATCTTTTACTAGATGTTATTTATTGAAAACCAATGGGATATTTATTATCAGAATATAGTGTTAGATATATATTGTTGTAGATAAATTCCAATGGGACCACGTGGTCATAATGATGAGACCATATGATGTCATCCTAGGTATGGAATTGTTTTCCATGATTTGATCCGAAATCGACTGTCACCGTAGATGTGTCAAATTACATTGGATTGATGGGATGAGATTCACCATCATAGGAGAGAGAGATCTCATAGAAGTGTGAGCAGTTCTTTCAAGAAGGAAGCTACATGACATAACCATCACTTGGAGAGATATTACATAGGTGTTGAAGGATATTTATGAATATTAGTTCCATTAGTCATGGAGGAATATAATGGAGTCTTCCCTGAGGAGGCACATTGACTAACTTTGAGGTGGGATATAGAGTTTTTAATTAACATGCACCCTAGAAATACTCATATATCTTCTAAAGATTATCATATTTCCTTTACAGAGCTCCATAATTCGGGGTTATATTTGGAGGACCATTGAGTGAATGGATTTATCAAACCCATTGTGTCCCCCTAGGTATATGTGGCTTTTTTCATGAATTAGGTGTATGTGAGCTTGTAAATTTGTGTTGATTATTGTCTTTTGAATCTAGACATGATAATGATCAAGTACCCCTTTTTGATTATTGATTACTTCTTTGATTATAATTGAGGTGTGATATGGTTCTTGAAGATCGATCTCACATCTGGATACAACTAGGTGGGGGTTGACAAGGCTAATATTATGAAAATGTCATTTCAATATAACTACATACACTATGAATTATTGGTGAATGATTTTGGAGTGACGAATTATCCTATCGTGTTTATAGATGTGATGAATCAGATATTATAGAAATACTTGGACCAATTTGTTATTGTCTTAATTTATGACATACTCATCAACATCCACGTCAGAGGAAAAGCTTGTAGAGATATTTAGGATGGTGCTAAATTTTCTTGGGGAGCCCCAAATTTATGGTAATCTCTCGATGTTCTAGTTCTATATCCAATATGTTCATTTTTCTAGGGAATGTAATTTCTATGTAATAATTATCTATGGGACCAATGATGATAAATGAAATGATTTATTGGGAGCTACCCAAGAGCCTATCATAGGTGTTTAGTTTTCTGATATTTTAAGGGAATTAAAGGAGGTTCATGGAATAATTATCCAAAACTATAGTTCATTTGACCACTATAACATGGAAAGGGTTTCCATATACTTAGGATGAATGGTGAAAGGGATCCTTTTAGGTGCTGAGGGTAAGGATTACTAGTGATCCTATTTTGAGACTAACAGAGGTTAGACTGGAGTACCTAGTATTTTGATATTCTTATAGATCTAAGATAAACCATGTGTTGATAGAGAGGTTGGAAGTGATCACACAAAAGTGGTGTAATTTGAGATGCCCTGAGGAGAACTATGTGAATCACTACCTTGAGTTAGTCGTGGTGTTCTTTACTCTAAGGATGTGGATGCACTATCTTTTGGGAGATTTAATTGTTCTTTACATAGACAATTATTGTCTCAAAAATATCTTCATATAGAGAGACCTGGACCAAAGAAAATTATGATGGTAGGATTCCATATAGGACTATGACTTTGAGATAGTCTATTTTATTGTGAAGGTAATCATTATGGTAGATTCCCTTACCAGGAATTCATGGTCTCACTTTGTGAGGGAGGCATCCGAGAAGTTGACTTTCATGAAAATAACCCTGTTAGAGGAGGAGAGTGTAGCTTATCTCAAATCAATTAACTTTTCCACTTCTCCATCATGGGAGGGAGGCTTAGTTGGGTGACATTGGATGTGAGGTCCTATGTGGCCATATAACCTCTGGATATTTTCCAAATGGGTTCTTTGAATGAGGGAATCAAATAATCCTTTTCTGGGGACAAATAGTGGGTTTAGTCTCGATGCAAGAGGAGATGATGAGAGAGCTTCACACTTATGCTTTGGATGTACATATTGGTGTTGTGATGAAGTACATGGATTATTATCGATAGTTTTTGTGGGATGGAATGAGGAAGGGAAAGATGAGTTCATCTCTTAGTGTCTCACATGTCAGCAAGTGAAGGCTGAGCAAAAGATTCTGGTAGGTTTGTTTCAACTACTTGAGATCATGGGGAGGAAACAAGGTGGAAAATCCATGGAAATTGTGACAAGACTTCAACAAAAAATGAGAGGTGAAAATCCCATATAGGTGATAGTTTAATGAGTTTTGAACTTGGAAAACATCTTAGACATCAAGGATAAGAGTTTGATGGAGTGTTTGGGGAATTATTACATGCAGGATATTATATGAATTCATGGGCTTCCCTCGATGATTCTCTCTGACCGTGGTGTAGGGTTCACAAAATTGATTGTGTTGAGGCTCACATGATGCATTCCATAGGTAGTTGTGAATGGGTACATATCGTCACCACCATATGTATGGGCATACAGAGTTCACTATCTAGTTGATGGGTGATATAATTTCGTTATAAAATGTTAAAAATTGGTTGGAGCTGGAAGGATCACTTGCCTTTTGTGGAGTTTTCTTATAATATTATATATCAATATACTATCAGCATGTAACCTTTATATGAACTATAAAGGAGACCTCAGAGGTCACCATTATGTTGGATTGAGATTAGTGAAACATCTCTTGTTGGTTCAGATATGGTTCAGGTGATAACATATATGTTACAGGTGATCCAAGAATATATGATGACAACCTATAGAAAAACAATCTTATGTAGATCAACATTTTAGGCATGTGGAGTTCAAGAAATGAGACCAAATTTTCCAAATAATCTCCACACAATGTGGATTATAGAGATTCATTTGGGGAGTAATGTTATCCTTGATGTTCATTGAGATGGTTGAGATCGTATAGTGGGTTGGGGAGGTTTCTTACCACCTCTCCATACCCCTGCAATTGGAGCGGGTACATGAAATCTTCTATGTGTCACATATAAGGTGATACATTCATGTTCCTGTCAATGTAGTTTTGTGGGGTGAGATGGAAATCATGGATGTTGTCACCATCATGGAGTACCTAGTTGGGATCAAGGATCAATATTAGAGGATCCTAAATGTATTTATCATTCCCTTTAGTTATGTGTTGTGGGAGTATGAGAGGATCAATCAGAGCTCCTAGGAGTGGGGGATCTAGATGTGGGATCAGTATCCCCAAATTTTTGATTAGATGGTGATTCTTGGAATGAAAATACTGATTTAGGGATTAATATAGACAATCTATATTTACTTATATGACATTGAAATAAATTAAGAAATATTTTTTGAGTCATGTGCTGATACATCGCTCTATTCCAAGGCCTGATGAGCCCTAAAATAATTTTATTAAAATATGAAATATATTTTAAATCATAAGGAATTTTTTTCAAATAAATTTGAATATATATTGAATAGAGTCTTGGATTAAAAATATAAAACCATAATTATACCGGAATAGAGGGTGTTACCATAGGTGAAACCTAAATCTAGTCATTTCCATATGTTCATATTAGGCAGTGTTTTCGGGTAAATCATGTGAATTAATTTATTAATTTACTAATTTAATTAATATAATGCCCAACTAAATTTTTCCTCTATAAGTATCCTATTGTGAAAAATATATAAGGTTAGTGGAATAACCATGGTGTCAATGAGTGGAGGTTCCATTCCTCTTTATTAGCTGATCAAGATTGGATAATGACTGATAACCAGATCGAGGTGGTTTGATAGATAGTAAATGTAATGGATCATACCCATCACTGGAGAACACATTTTTTTAGCAATATACGATCCAATATTGAGATATGGTTCTTAAATTGTTGTTTTCCAACTATTTTGATAAAATATTTGATGCATAGATTGTAATATTCTATTTATTATGTGTTTTTGAACCCATTACATGATCTCTGTTTATGAATAATTTTTTATTTGATTGTTATATTTAAATAAGATAGTTTCAACCCAAATATCCTTATTTATGAAATTATTTCCCTTTAATGTTTGGCCAAATATTTTTTTACCTTCATTATTGTGATTTCCCCAGACCATTATTTTTATTCTTCACCATGGGCCTACGAGGCCATGGTTTGACATTTTTAGGAGGGTCCAAGTATGATGAGACCCCAATATTTGAAAAATATGGGAGAATAATGATTGGGAGGGTAATTTGAGGATGGATTTAGTTTTTTTTCATGGTATGTATGATTATATCCATGGATCTGGGATCCTAGATTGATCGATAGTGACAAGATGCATGGTAAACATGTGATCCACCACCGTAGAAGTTTAGTTTTTTTCTTCAAATAGTGGGACGAAATAATTTTCCATAGGAAATTAAAAATATTTTAGAGTGGTCAAATGGAGGAAATGGTAGTAGTGGAGGAGTGATGATGAAACATTAAGGAATATATACATTCTGTGAAAAAACTCTACTCTACAACACATAGTCTGGAAGAACACACACCATGTAGTCCCTTAGACATGTATGCTAGGGTTTTGGGGTGAATATAAACATAACAAGATGTCTAGGATCCCCACACACTTTTTATCTGGTTCTTTCAGCCCGATGTGCACTTTAAAAGTATATTGGTACTGAAACAACCGAACACACTGACATGAGTAGGTATATAGATATGGTATGAAGAATAAGGTAATGTCCATGAGAGAATGGGTTGGCCCCTGGTGGCTGAGACATATTGTATGGAGGTACTACATTATGCGTACTGCTACATAGCCATCCAAAATGTAATATTGTGAGGAAACAACAAGGAGGCCAGGTGACATCACATGCCATATACTTATTTATAAAACTTCTACCTCTTTTAAATTATGTATTTTGTCCTAGATTTTGGTCTATGAGTAGTGCATACTGATTGTTTTTCTATGTAGAACATGATGGAAATCATTGTAGTGGATTTTGAGATATTAAGATATATTTTTTACGCATGAAGGTTCATTAAGAAACAATTGATGCCAATATTTACAAGGTTGGATCATCGAAGATGTGTTGAGGTTGGAAATACCCCATACTCCTCTACCTACAGAGTAGTACCCCCTTACGGACTAGGGCATGGATATTATATATAATAAGTTGTACCAACTAATTGACTAAGTCTTGGGTTATCTTCTTAGAGATTTTCCCCCCTCAACTGTAGGATAATGTGGTGATGTGCGGTTCCTCCCCAAGGTTTCTTCTTTAGATAGAAACAAGAGATGTTGGGCATCAATGGTAGTCCATTATAACTATTGGAAGAACATTTCGTGGGCAAGGCTATGAGACAGGGATCCCTATTATCTATTTTATGTGTTTCATTTTTATAAAAATATATATCCTTCATTTTAGGTATTATATCCCTCTTATATTAGTCTATGAGTAATACTTATATAGTGTATTCTATTTATGTCCCTTTAATTTTGGGGGTATCCCATTAGGTATGTATATAAACACACCCCTATAAGGTATTTTCCCACACATGTACAGTATTTTATAAATGAAGGATAGATCAGTGAAGGATTTGGTGGAGCTTTGGGATACTTGGATGTATTAGACTATGTATGGTGGTCTGGTATTGCTGTTACAGAGAAGAGATCCCTCAACATTCTTAACCTTCCAGTTATTGTTCAGTTGGAAAATATTTTTTGGTTGGGCATGCATTTTTTTCCTCTTTCAATTTTGATTAGTCCATCTGACTCTTTTTTATTCCCTAGAGATTATTAAATGATTGGGTTTTAATCTTTTTTGAGTACCTTTTATTTTCAGTCATTCGTATGTTTTCATTGATATAGTATGATGTTTGTGTATTGGTACATTAGGCAAATGAATCCTATTTTAGAAATGAATTTCAATGATTGTTGATTTCCCCTGACTAATGGAGTTAGTTTTGGGGTAGTTACGACTCGACCTTCCAACGAAAAGGTGAGCCCTAGAGGGTTGGTCCATGAAATGACTACTCATCGATTTATAATTAAATAATAATCTCATGAAAATATTGTGAATTACCATGACATATTTTAAACATATTGGGTTTAAAGTACTATTTAACTTAACCTTCATGCAAACAAACACCATAAACATACTACCTTCATTATAAATATTTTTAAAACCCCTGAAATGGTGAATTATCCTAAGACACCTAGTCACAGAACCAGAATTATTCTCCCATGTATTTCACATCACCCAAACCTAGTTGACCATGCTTCACTTCACATCAGACTCATCATACTAGGATCTCTTTTATAACTGATATGAAAAATCAGTCACATCTCTTGTGAAATGGTTTATCTCATAATCACCCATTAAAAAAGTTTCATTATAAAAATAGAGGATTAAATATATTGTTCAAGGCATGTGAGTCTCATCCACATTCTTAGTCTCCCAAAAATTTCATTCTACATCCTAATAATACACCTACAGTCCCACCACGATCAGAAGCACGCCCAAAACACAAGAAAAAATAGTGCATCAACAATCATGTCAAATTATTGAATATTAAAAAATATTTTATATATCTAGTCATAATCACATTCTCGGACATCATTAAGAGAATAAAACCATGATAAAATCTTATAAAGGAACTATTTTCTTGGTCTAACCACTCAGGAGGGTAACCCATAGACCATACTGATAGAGACTCACTATGGTACCTAGTCAATTCCAAGACTCTCTTGGCCTCTAAACTAGTCAAACAATTCATGTATCCTATCATTGTCTCAGGGTATGAAATCATAGATAATAGTTCAAGTCTATCACAAAGGTCATATCTCATGGAATTTGATATACACTCCCATCTCAAACCATGACATCCAAATTCTAAAACACCCATATCTAAGTACTTAACCTATAGAAATCATAACAAGACATATTATTCAACTAGAAAAAATGGATTCTAATGAGAATAAACATACATGAATTACACCTTAAGTATCAAAAACATGCATTCACCACTACTATAATCACCAACATCCTCCTAGAAAAGTTAAAACATTGGAAACTCAAACATGTGGTTCAGTTAGGTATAATTCCATTAAAGATTATGTAGGAAAATTCTCTAAAGGTTTTTACATAGACATTAAATAACCAAACCTTAATGAATACTCTGGCGAGGGTTTTCCCAACTAAGGAACATTATAATTTATAAACATACTAGGGATATCACACATCCCTTATCTAGAGGTAAAAAATTATCACAACCACCATAGATAATCTAATCATGGGATCCATCCATCTTCCCACCAAAGTAAAATACATATACATGTTAGAACAAATGTGTAGTGTGTAATAACTATATATATTGGAATTCACCATAGAAGTCATTTCTGGTAGTTTAAATTTCCATTCCTTGTTCTTCAATAATAAGAGTAACACTTTCAGTCCCCAACTTGTCTGGTTGATCCTTTATGCCTGGTATAATGCAGAGACACCACCTTACTTAATAATACAAGAACAAAAATCCATACCTAGATTTTTTCCAATAAGAAAATATATTAAAATTCAATAACTCATAAATCATAAACCATAAACCTCATGTTTTTCACATTAGGTGAAAATAAAAATAACAATAAAAATTGAAACCATGAAAATTAATCCAACACACTTAACAACCTATAATTACACTGGAAAAAGGTTTTCATGATGACCTAATATAAATTTTATCAGAAGCTCTAACACATCCCCAGTCACACCATCTTCCAAATCCAACACAATATACAAATGAAAAAACATTTATATAAATTTTCTAATTGTCATATTTTATCTCACTCTATGAATATTAACTAGAATAAATCACCATGTGACCTTAGGAACACCCCTATTTATTCTATGGGCTTCAAACTATAAGTTGGAGTCAGTTGAAGAATCATGGGGAGGATATCCCCAATTTATTAGGGTAAACTATAGAGAATAAATAACCCAGTTTTATTTTAATAATATAATAAACATCACAATCAAACATATATAAATAATGCATGCTAAAATAGAATGAAGTGTCAGTATATGACCTACAATAATGGTCTCCCACTAGGCTGATCACATATATAGAGTAAAAAATGGAAATAAAATAATCATGCCTTCCTAATAACTCTAATACATACAATTCCCCATTATGGATATGCCCATAAATTCTAAGAATTACCTATATATTTTACCATTCTAAACATGAAACAAGTGTTGGGTTTCTTGATTACCCAATTTTGATGTCTTCCTGAGTAGGTTGTGAGTAAAAAAATCTATAGGGATTGACCAATATAGTCTTATACTGTACCAATATTGTAGTGATATATACAAATGAAATGATAAATAATATATAAATAACTATTGGAAAAACAAAAAAATAAATTTACAATACATGTTTGTCTTGATAACATAATTTCCTAGACCATGTTGTGTGAAAAATTCTAACCACGATATCCCTATAGGTGGACCATGTTTTACCCTTTTGTTGATACTTAGTTCCTTGAACCTGATCAACTATACATAATTATTACAATGATGGGTTGTATATAATAATTTCTCAATGACTGTTCCTCCTAATATTATAGACTTATGTCTCCCCAGTATACTAAAAAGTAATGTATTGTAACGTCCCGACCCGGACGCCACTAAACCGGTGCTCCGAGCCGGTTCTCCACAAGGCCTCAAGTATGCCTCCCCGTACTCCAGAGGCTGCCGACTAGTAGTGAGGGCCTAGGGTGTGATAGTGGGGAGACCATACCATCATACCAGAGTAAGAAAATAGCAGAAATACCTAATTATCATACACAGTTGAAAGTAAACAGAGTGCCGAAGCAGTAAACAACTGAAATAGAACAAGATGTAATAGTAAAATGCTGTAAAATCCCAAAAAGCAATGCAATGCAATTAAACACTGGTCACCCACGGGGCCGACCAAACAGATACAAGTACAAAAGAAACTAAAAGTAAAAGTATAGGGCTCTGCTACTAACTCCGAGCCAATCCATGTACCCGATCTACAGACACTATCGTACTATAGCCGTCCAATCTGTAGAACCACTCGAGAATATATGCTCGATCATGCAACACTGGGCCTTATCCTGATCCACCATCCAACTCGTGCTCAACCTAAAAAGAAGACATAAGGTTTACATGTACACAGAGATGTATGTGTAGGGGTGAGAAATATTCTCAGTAGGGCACCCTGACAAGCAACCAATAACTGTGCGGCTAAAAGTGTATGCAACAACTACGTGCTCAGCCTAGCTGGAACACAACAAAAGGGTTTAAACAAAATGTGAAACCATAGTTGAACTCAGGGTATGTAATCCCTACCAACTGGTCAAGTGCCACCATAGATGTCCATATCTATATACGTACACATGTATAGTCCCATACCTATACACATATACATAAATATGAATAATCATGATTAAGTGATTCAATTAACAAGAACAACATCAGCAGTCAATCCTTGGGACCATAAGCCCGATCTCTGGGACATCTAGTGCAAGGGCATTGAGCTGGACGTCGTGCCACTCAAGCCGTGTAACAATATGTCAATCTCTGGGTCTGTAATCCCATCGACTTGTACCTACTTCGACCAATGCCGGAAATAAGCATCTGAACAGGTTAACCAGAATCATGCCCTCAGGATAATTAGAACCTTTCCCTCAGGAAAATTATAACCACACCATCGGGCTAATATAGTCATTCCCTCATGCTAAATATCATCATTACCTAAGGCTAAATATCACCATTCTTTTAGGCTAAAATAACCACTCCCTCAGGCTTGCCCTTAGACATATAATATAACAACTCCCTCAGGGTTCATATCAACATGCCCTCAGGCTAAATATCACCATTCCCTCAGGCTAATATAACCACACCCTCAGGCTTTCCCTCGGTCATATAATATAATCACGCCCTCAAGATTTCCCTCAGGAATATAATATAACCATACCCTCAGGCTTAGTAAAACACTACCCTCAGGTGCAGGTAAACGGGCTGAGCCCAAAGCATAACAAGCAATATATATACAATTCATCTCAAGGAAAAAGTAATTCACAATATAAACATGGCATACCCAAGGGTATCCTGGCCAAATGGATTAAAAGAGGAACGCACCCCCGGGGTGGTCCTGGATCCAAGAAGTGATCCCAAACAACAGTTTATTATCACATTTAATTACTTATACAATTATAGCTATTTAAACCACCAAGGCATCAGCCACACGATACCCCAAACATGGGCTCATAGTACAACAGTACAAAAAATCACACAGTAGTTAGAAATAAACACCAGACCACCTACTACTCAGGAACACAAGGAAAAGTAGGCATGCCAACAAACAAGAAAGACACCTCATGTCAGGATCAACAGCCACCAATCAAGAATCACCTCTGGTAACCACTACAACATCAACATCCCAAGTCAAATATAAACAACCAAGTGAGGGTGTTCGAATGTCCAACCCAACACTAAATCATAACCCACATGATTACTAGTTTGGAACATGTTCTAGATGACACATGAACACCATTTCTACCTAAACCCGACGTAACAACTCAGGTTGATCAACCAACGGGCACCCACCGGGTCCCACAATTCAAACACCAAGGAGTCAACCAACTCGGGATCCTCCAGATAACAAGAGAGAAGGAATCCTACATGGGATCCTTAGCAAAGAGGAATCATACATGGGATCCTCAAATAAAAGACAAAATAGGCAACCCATAACAAGGTTCCTCTCAAAGAAAACACGAGAGAGTTCTTACAAGGACTCCCAAGTTCATCACACAAGCAAGGCATCCCTTAGGGGACCCTTAGAAGCATCCGGTCTCACGGCCTCTCAGGCCATAAGGGATTGTCTCACAAGGGGAACTTCCTCTAAAAAAGAGGTTATGAAAAATAAAGCGCATGCCATCTAATATTAAAGGTCTCAACTAAGTTGGTCTGAACACCCAACTTATCATACACGCCAAGTCTCACTCTCAGGTGACAACTGGACTTGATAATTGGGGGGAGAACCCCACCATGTAGGTAAAAAACCCCAAATCCCATTTAGATGACCTCTAATTGTTAAAAGGATTCCACCATCACAATATATGGGGAAATCCACTCAGAATCGACTACTCACATGCCCAATTCTGACTTCGAGAGCATAAGATATCCAAAAATTACCAAACTGAAGCAGTACGTGGCCAGAATACATGGCTAGAACCCATTGCGCCTACCTGTGTAATAGTACAAAGTGTGTACATTACTGTACACAACGTGTACTCTTCAAAAAAATGTTACTCCGTGTCCGTTTTCACCCGAACACATGCCCATGTACCACTACACGGCGTGTACTTTACTGTACAGGGTGTGTACTTCAAAAAAACCACTAAAACCTTGTTCAATTCCACAAGGCCGGTCACACGGCCACCACTACATGGCGTGTACTTAAAAAAACATCATCTTCCCCGAACAGGAAGAACACACGGCGTGTTCCCCTGGAACACACGCGTGTCTACTGGTTTTTCCGACAGGAAATCCCTAAAAACGCCTGATTCGCACATTTTCTCCCCCAAAACAACATATCGAGCCCCATGGGAATACAAGAAAGCAATATAAGGATTTAAAAACATAAAACAACATTTTTATAGGGGATAAATGGTGAAACAATAAAAGAACCTACCTTTGGGTAGAAACCGCCAAAGTCTGGGTTGATTTTACGGTCCACGGATGCTGCACGCCGACTCAGTGCGTCGAGGGCTTCGATTTAGTACCCCTCTTTCCCACCAACTCTCACTCTTTCTCAATCTCCGAATTCCCCCCATGGGACACGACCAAGGAAGAGAAGACATGGAGAATGCGGAAGGAGGAGGAGGAAGGAAGAGAGAGAAAAGAAAAGAAAAGAAGAAAAGAAAAGGAAGAAAAAGGGGCCTGGGCTAGCCCCGGTGCCCGACATGAGTTTATGCCTTCTATTGGAAAAATCCCCATTACGGACTCAACGGCGCAGATGGAATCACAATCCAATGCTCCATTTAAAAGTTATTTCCAAACGAACTTGCAAAAATAATTTAATATTTAATTTAATAATAATAAATATTAAATATTTTTCCAAAATTAAAACAGCTCAGATTTCCACCAAACTCCTGTCCTAGGGTAAACACCACGTTCCAAGACCAACGGAGTGGTCAAAAAATTATTCGAGATCAGCTGGTAGGGGAAAATGACTATTTTACCCCTAATGAGCATCCCAAAGCAAAAATTCAAATTTATGCTCAAAACGATTGTACGGAAAAACACGAGTTCTTACAAACTCCCCACCACAATCCTTCTCATCCCCGAGAAGCCCAGCGAAGGAACCATCATCCATGCTCATAAGCCGAGAATCTGCACAACCAAGCTATCAAGACTGTCCAACGACCAACCTTATAGCATTAACCACCGCCTTATACACAGAAGATATTCAACTACGACCGTTTTGGTACTCCCCGCCATAAGAATACCCTTATCGTCATCTTAAAATGAAAACTCCAAGTTCAGAAGCTCATAGAAAACACAGAAGTTTAACCAGAAAGAATAAAACCACCGTCAAACGGCCAATGGGGCACTCCCCACCATATGTCTTTCCTTAAACCACTCCGAGAGTACAACCAAAACATGTTCCCTCCTCAACAAGGATCAACATTTACAAATAAAAAGGAGATCTATGTAGGTTCAAAGCTCTCTCAGCATACTCAAGATGAATTAAGATAGCGCATGATCATCATTAACAGGAGTACACTAAGATTTAACCGAAGGCGTGTCCAGCTCCCTCCGAGCTACACTAGCATCCTGCCATAACCCGACTAGGATTCCAACACGGGTCAACCATCCTCACACAGGTTTCCCAAGAACATAATAGACATCGATCTACAAAGGTTCAAGTCAAAACAAAAACACAACCTACAAGAGCCCTGATCCTCTCCGAGCATCCCCAAAAGGAACTACTCCCTGGAGTTCACAACCCAAGCCGAAGAGAAACTAAACTAACACTCATCGGGTTTCCATATACATAAATACGACAAGTCCAGTTCACAAGAAAAGCATTGGCATCTATCGACATCACACTCATCGATTCGACCAGATAACCACAGACCAGAGTAACAACACCCAATAAGGGGTTAAACAAAAAGGCATCACATGACATTTAGACCAACTGGGGCCACTGTACCACCTGTGCATGAGGTCTATGTCATCAGCCTCAACAAAACGCCTCAACTTAGATCCACGTAACCTTCCATCAAAGTAAAAAGTATGTCTATGCAGACCAAAAGGTCTCAGTCATCAGTAAAAACACTCACTACCATGCCTATATGATGTGAATCCTACATGCATAGTATTATGCATGAGATTCCTCATGCCTTTGCCTTCCAAGAGTGAAAATCTATCCCTGGTATCTTACCAATGGCCAAGCTCCAGAGATTCACAGTAAATCAAAAACACCACACAATATGTGCATCACTCAAGGCCAAAATCATATACAACTGTAACATCACAAAATCAAAACAACATTCCCAAACCCTGGAAACCATGGCTTCTTACCAGATCAAGTGTTCTTGACGAACCATCCCGATATCCATCACAAGTTCCAACACATTCCTAATAAACATGTCTACCATATACCAAATAGTACAGACTAGGAATGAAAACTCCTCTGATACCACTTTGTAATGTCCCGACCCAGAAGCCACTAAACTGGTGCTCCGAGCCGGTTCACCACAATGCCTCAACCGTGCCTCCCCGTATGCCAGAGGCTACCGACTAGCAGCTATGGCCTAGGTGTGATAGTGGGGAGACTATGCCATCATACCAGAGTAAGAAAAAAATGTAAATAACTATGTATCATACAAAGCAGAAAGTAAAAAGAGTGTGGAAGCAGTAAACAACTGAAATAGAACAAGCTGTAATAGTAAAATGCTGTAAAAGCACAAATAGCTATGAAATACAATACAACACTAGTCACCCACCGAGACGACCATACAGATACAAGTACAAAAGAAACTGAAAGTAAAAGTACATGGCTCTACTACTAACTCCAATCCAATCCACGTACCAGATCACCAGACACTATCGAACTATAGCAGTCCGATCTATAGAACCACTCGAGTAGCTCCGCTCGATCATGCAACACTGGGCCTCAGCCTAATCCACCATGCAACTCGTGCTCAACATAAAAATAAGACATAAGGTCTACATGTACACCAAGGTGTATGTGAAGGGGGTGAGAAATATTCTCAGTAGGGCACCCCGAAAAGCAACCTATTACTGTGCTGCTGAAAGTGTATGCAACAACAATGTGCTCAGCCTAGCTAGAACACAACAAAAGGATACAAACCAAACGTGAAACCATAGTGGGTCTTAGGGTATGTAATCCATGTCAACTAGTCAAGTTCCACCATGGATGTCCATATCTATATACGTACACATGTATAGTCCCAAACCTATACACATATACATAAATATGAATATTCATGATTAAGTGATTCAAATAACAAGAACAACATCAAAAGTCGATCCTTGGGACCATAATACTGATCTCTTGGACATCTTGTGCAAGGGAATTGAGCTGGATGTCGTGCCACTCATGTCGTGTAACAATAAGTCGATCTATGGGTCTGTAATCCCATAGACATGTACCTGCTTCGGCCAATGCCAGAAATAAGCCTCTGAACTAGTAAACCAGAATCATGACCTCAGGCTAATCAGAACCCTCCCTCAGAATGGCTATAACCACGCCCTCAGGCTAATATAGTCATGCCCTCAGGCTAAATATCAACATTCCCTCAGGCTAAATATCACCATTCCCTCAGGCTAAAATAACCACGCCCTCAAGCTTTCCCTCAGTCTTATAATATAACCATGCCCTCAGGCTTCATATCAACATGCCCTCAGGCTAAATATCACCATGCCCTTAGGCTAATATAACCACGCCCTCAGGTTTTCCCTCAGGCATATAATTTAACCACTCCCTCAGGCTTTCCCTCAGGCGTATAATATAACCATGACCTCAGGCTTAGTAAAACACTTCCCTCAGGCGTAGGTAACCGGGCTGAGTCCAAAACATAACAAGCAGTTTATATACAATTCCTCTCAAGGAAAATGTAATGCACAATAAAAACATGGCATACCCTCAGGTATCCTGGGAAAACAGCTAAACAGAGGAACGCACCCCTGGGGTGGTCCTGGATCCAAGCAGTGATCCCAAACAGTAGTTTATTATCACATTTAATTACCTATACAATTCTAGCTATTTAAACATCCAAGGCCTCAGCCACACGATACCCCAAACATGGGCTCGTAGTACAACGGTACAAAAAATCACACAGTAGATGGAAATAAACACCAGACCACCTACTACCCAGGCACACAAGGCAAAGTAGGCATGCCAACAAACAAGAAAGATGCCTCACATCAGGCTTAATATCCACCAACTAGGAAGCACCTCTGGTAACCACTATAGCATCAACAACCCAAGTCAAATATAAACAACCAAGTGAGGGTGGCCGAATGCCCAACCCAACACTAAAACATTACCATATAGGATTACTAGTTTGGAATGGGTTCTAGATGACACCCGAACACCTTATATACCCAAAACCGACGTAGAAACTCAGGTCGGTCAACCAATGGGCCCCCATCGGGTCCCACAACTCAAACACCAAGGGGTCATCCTACTCGGGATCCTCCAGATAACTATAGAGAATGAATCCTACATGGGATCATTAGCAAATAGGAATCCTACATGGGATCCTCGAATGAAGAACAATAGAGCCAACCCATGACATGGGTATTATCAAAGAAAACATGAGAGAGTTCCTACAAGGACTCCCTAGTTCATCACACGAGCAAGGCATCCCTTAGGGGACCCTTAGAAGCCTCCGGTCTCACGACCTCTCAGGCCAGAAGGTCATGTCTCACAAGGGGAACTTCCTCTAAATAAAAGGTTAAGAGAGATAGATCATAGCTCATATAATATTAAAGGTCTCAACTATGTTGGTCGGAACACCCAACTTATCATTCACGCCATGTCTCACTCTCAGGTGACAACTAGACTCGATAACAGGAGGAAGAACCCCTCCATTTAGATAAAAACCCCCAAACCCCCATACATATGACCTCAAAATGTAAAAAGGATTCCACCATCACCATCTACGCAAAAACAAAACGCTTAGAATCGACTACTCACATGCCCAATTCTGACTTCCAGAGCATAGGATATCCCAAAATTACCAAACTGAAGCAGTACATGGCCAGAGTACATGGCCAGAACCCATTGGGCCTACCTATGTAATAGTACACAATATGTACTTTAATGTACACGGCATGTAATGTTCACAAAAATTTACGCCGTGTCCAATTTCACCCGAACACATGCCCATGCATGACTACACGACATGTACTTTACTGTACAGAGTGTGTACTTCAAAAAAACCACTAAAACCGTGTTCAATTCCACACGGACGGTCACATGACCAACACTACATGGTGTGTACTCAATGTACACGGTGTGTACTTAATAATAACATTGTCTTCCTCGAACGGGAACAAATCATGGTGTGTTCCCCTGGAACACACGTTGTGACTACTGGGGTTTTCGATGGGAAATCCCTAAAAACGCCTGATTCGCCCGTTTTCATCCCCAAAACAACAGATCGAGCCCCATGGGCATACAAGCAAGAAATATAAGGAATTAAAAACCTAAAAAACTTCTTTAAAGAGGATATATGGTGAAAATGTAAACAAAACTACCTTTGGGAGGACACCACTGATGCCTCGGTTGATTTCACGGTCCACGGATGTCACACGCCGACTTAGCACGTCGAGGGCTTCGATTCGGTACCCATCTTGCCCCAACTATCACTCTTTCTCAATCTCCCAATTCCCCCTATGGGACACAACCAAGGAAGATAACACATGGAATGTGCGCAAGTAGGAGGAGGAAGGAAGAGAGAGAGAAATGAAAAGAAAACAAGAAAAGAAAAGGAAGAAAAAGGGGCCCGGGCCGGCCCTAGCGCCCGACATGCATTTATGTCTTATCTAGGCTAAATTCCCAATATCGGACTCAATGGAGCAGACGGAATCACAATCTGACTCTTTTTTAAAATTTTATTGACAAATGAACCTACGTGAATAATTTAATATTTAATTTTATAATATTAAATATTAAATATTTCACCAAAATTCGAACAGCTCAAATTTCCAGCAAACTCTTGTCCTAGGGTAAACACCCTATTCCAAGACCAACGGTTTGGTCAGAAAAATTATCCGAGATCAGATGGTAGGGTAAAATGACCATTTTACCCCTCACGAGCATCCCGAAGCAAGAATTCACATTTCTGCTCAAAACGACTGTCCGGAAAAACACAGGTTCTTACACATATAACTCCCCTATTAGATTTTGGCCAACCTAAACTAATTATTATGTATCAAAACCCTTTTAAAGAATCCTATAAGGTTCTATCCAATTATACTCGATCAAAATTGGCATATTATTCATGAAATACTCATGGATATTAACACAAACCTCCCTTAGGGGTGTCTTATAAGCCCAAGGAATAGCCCAAAAATATACAATACCTCATGTATTATATTTTTCATAGATATGTAGGTACTCATAACAAAATAAACCATTGTACATATGGTTGTTTCCATCAATGAAATAAAAATATCCTTGACGGAATATATATAGTTCAAATAATTAAAATAATGAACTAGGGTTGGTTGAACACCCAAACCATTCATCTCTATCTATGAAACATAGAACCTACTCACTATGGTCAACACAACACTAGGAACCCATTAGGGTCCTTATGTCACCATATAATAGTGCACCCTACATAGGGCCCCTGGACATATTAGAATCTTGGGTCATAACCTATCTTGTGGAGGGAATCACACATGGTTGATTATTAAACCTAGCATTACCTTTTTTTCTCACTGGAAATACACAGAGGTCATTGTCTCGGGATTTGGAAAATGACATGCCTCTAATCTAAGAAAAAATAGAATGTTTACTCACATGGTCTATCTCGTCATGATACATGGATGTAAGTTGTCTCATCTTTCCTCTCTATGAATTCCTAATAATTTTATCACAATTAAGGTGACACCTCCACATGAAGGTGGCCAATAGAATGAAACTCTAGATATTGGAATCCTATAATGTATTCATCATGGTGTCACCCCTACAGATTATTTTTAGGTCTCTGGGAAAATATCAATTAATGTCCTAGTCCATCAGTGGTTGAGGTGTCAACTAGTTACCCATGACCAATATGGACTAGGTTATTATTAATTTAGATAAATGTGTCAATATATCTAACCATTATATCTTAATTTAACTATTATTTTAACTTAATTAGCACAGATAATCATAAAGGAATCATTGAAAGTGGATTGTGTGCACCTCACTAGTCGCATATGACAAACATAACACTAAATGAATTCTATGAATGACTACCTTATTCAAATGGTATAATTTACCAAAAAAATATAAGGATTAAAAGTTTCTAACAAGGCCAGATTTGGTCATTCTAAACTCAATTGAACTTTTAATAGCCATCTGAGATCTTATTTGAAGCCATACAGACCAAAAAAAATTATTATCGTCAATTTATAATTAATTAACCAATTAAAAAACAAAAATATATAATAATTTATGAGTAACATGAAAGACACACACCACCTAGAAAAACCTTGACCAACTAGATATGGAAGGTCTATAACATAATGTCTTCCTTAATCCTGGGTAAATACCAAACACATATGAAAAATTAAACTTCCAAATTAATTTAATTTTGAGGATAAATAAAAATTAATTTATTTGTCTAAATACCTCAATAAAAATATAAGTCTTAAAATTATATATGGAATCTCCTGATTCTATCATCACAAGGAAAATTAAATACCCTTCAATATAATAATATTACACCATTCTCTTATGTAATTGAAATAAAAACCCTAATTTGAGATCTTGAAATTTGAGATGTGAGAAATCAGATACATGTAAAGTCCATTAGTTGGAGAGGCATGACTCAAATATCTATGTAAACACATAAAATACCCTCCAAAATTGTGGGGGTGGGTATGAAGGTTCCAATAGTTGTTTTTATTCCCTACCATATGACAGAAAATGGAGAAGAGGAAGGGGTTCTCCATATAAAATTTGAAGGGAAAAATTAGAAAATTTCCCCTAAAAAAATAAATGGCCTAGCCGGTGGATCCCATTTTGAAGGGGTGGTGCTATCCATCCAGTAGTAAGTCCATGATCCTATGATGTAATCCTAGTAATTGACATGTATATCTACCTATTACTTTTCTCATATTATATCAATATTTAAAACATAAAAATATATTAATTATAACCTAAAGACAACGATGTCTAGTTTCTTTGGAAAGCTAGGTTTATATTACATTAAAAGGAACATAAAATATGGGATCCTTATTTTATTCTCCATAATGAGATATTAAATACTTCCAAGCTCATGAAACACATTGGATGACCAGGGGAATACATGGATAAAAGCGGTGATATAAAAAGTTGAAGAAGGGAATAAATATTATAAGGAACGATTAATTGTCAGTCAACTATATAACATGATATAATAATTGGTAAGGATAAATAGTTATTACGTTGGAGAATAACATAATGAATATATTATCATAAGATCATGGATTCACTGAAAATGTTTTTGTAATATTTAACATGGCATAACCATGAGTTAAGGATAACTTCCTAGAGAATTACTAATGGTGGAAAAATTTCCATAATGGATTAGGTTTACTACATAATCGCATGCATGATATCATATGAGACTAAAATATTACCCAAGGAATTAGAGTTTTATCTATGTGAAATAATAATAATATGTTCATGATTTATTTGGGTTACAAAAAGGAAACCAATAATAAAGAATAACATAATAAATACCCCTAAAAATTAAATGGGTTTCCTAATTTTATTTCATATTAGAATTAAAGGAAATTTCATAATGAAGGAATTTTAGAGATGAAAATAAGGAATGTATCATTACATCAGTGTAAGGTAAAATGAGATAGGTATATATATGGGTGACATATGTACATAATTTATAAGAAGTCCATATCATCAGTGGTTATCATCATTGATGAAAATGTATTTCATACATTACATGGAACACTTTTAGGAAAACAACCATTTTACATTAAAAATAAATTTTAAAACTAAATAATTATAGAATATTATAAAAGGAATTTCCATTGAAAATGAACTTGAAAAATTATAAATTAATCTCTATAGTAATGAGTAGTCATGATAGAGGATAATTACTATTCATTCTGAGTACATTAAAACAAATATTTGTTTCATATTTTTGTTAGAAAAGAAAACAATTACCTTTCTTTAAAAAAGAATGAATGATTATCTTTTAATTTTTTACAAAAAAAAAATCGTCTTTAAAAATCATATTAATCAATCGTATGATAATATAAATTTTGTTTTGATTTTTTTAGAAAATATATATTTTGAAGAAAAAGGAATTTTGACTGAAGAGAGAAATGAAGTAAACTTTCATAAAAAAATGTCTTTAATTTTGACTACCAATTTGTGTAAAATGGTACTATTGCTTGATAATTTCATGAATAATCATAGGAGAATAAAAATAAAGGATTTTAATATAAAATGATCCAATAATTTCATATAACATAAATTCTAGCATAAACCATCCCTATGGAAGTGATATTGAAACCTTAACTCTTACCGCTTTAGTGACCATTAAATTATAACTCTATTGAATGAAGTAGATTAATTTTAACTAACAATATAATTATGTATTAAAAATTCATGATATAATAAGTTAAGGGTTAATATATACACCATTTAAATGAAATTAGTTTCATAAAATAACTTGTTTCTTTAAGAATGAACTTTCAAGATGAAACCCTTACCTGGATTCTTGTATATGTCCTTTATGTATTTTATCTATAGTAAAATAAAATTATATCAATTATTTATTTTATTATTAAATTTTTAAAATTTAAATCTCATATACATAAACCGTTTAATTTATTAATTTTAATTATTTATTTAATTACTCAATCATATATGTCCATGTCGGGTGTTTTTAGGATAGTCAATTCCTAATTTCAAAATGGAAATGGTGTGTTAACCATTGGAAAAGGGGTAATTGTTCCATTAACTATAGAATAATTATCATAAAATATTTATCTTTTTTATATAAATTATAAATTTTTAAATAACCATTCATTATATTTATAAACAATTAACTATGTTAGAATCATGGTGATGGTAGGTTATACATACACATGTGTAAATTTTCCATTTCAACTATCTTAATGGAAAGAAATTAAGTATTATTTTATCATTATATAATAAAAATTATATCATAAATACCATAATATTTTATTAAATACATTTACATATATCATCCAAGTGATAGAGTAATAAAATGCATCACATCCCATTAAGAGGCGGTAGTCCATCTTACACATGAACAACATTATCATAATTTTAATAGACAGTAAGGTAAGTAAGTATATGATATTTTAATTTTAATTGTATTTAATATGTAATTAATTTCATATATAAATAATAAATCCATCATCATAAAAAATCATTAGAGGCATTGAAGGAAAATTAATTACATCGGTCCGGGACAAGGTAGTCCACCATACACCCAAATGAATGGGTTTTTTCATTTGTTCGATGTGTTGATGGACATATAATATTGCATTAACATTATAGAATCATATTTTATAGAACATTTTTATGTTATTATATAATAATTAATGATAAATTATTTTAATTAAGTGGATGAATAAATAAAATAACGATTCATGGTTAAAATTATACCTCTTCTTCAGGCCACAACTTTAGTATTTTAATAAAAACCACACTATATTGGATTTATGAATGAAACAAGGCCCCAAGGACATGTGATGGTAATTAAGGAAGGTATTTGGGAGGTTAATGTATTATAAAATGTGTTTTTTAAATTTTTAGAAGATATAAGATCGGGGTTCCCCTTTATATGTGAAGAGGAGTTATAATCTTGTAATGACCCAAAACTATTCAATAATGGGATGTCACTCTCAAGAAAAGTGGATCCAAAATTGAAAAGATAAAGTATTTTAGTATATATAATTCAATTAAAAACCTCTAACCTCAAAATGAAAAATGTTTTAAAATTTTATTTCCACTTTCCTCTTTAGTTTAACCCCCACCCCGGTAAAATCACTTTCTCAAGAACAAGGGAAACATATTTTTACTATTTTTACTATTAATTATGAAAAAACTTACGTTTAAATTATTACATACTTTAAATACATATGATTAAAAATATGGAATCAATTTTTTGATATTCAATTCAAATAATTGTTATAATTTAATTTTATATTGAACCTATAAACCTGTTGAAAAAATGGGTTTTCGAGATATGAATTTTTTAAAGCATAATATGTTATTTTCTATTTAAAAAGTAATCATAATTAGATTAATTTAAATTCATATTTATAGATATATATATAATTTATAATTTTTATTTAACTAATTCATCATTAGGGGTTATTTTTATCAGATAAAATGTTGAAACATTTCCCACTTGAAAATATTTTTTAGAAAAACATGTTTTTTAAAGGATAAGGATAAAAATATATTAAAATTGAGTGAAAATAAAATTTAAATTAAATTAATTTAATGATATAAAACTATATAATTATTATATTAATTTTAAATCATATTAAAATTTTAAATTTACTTTTATGTTACCACATTTATTAAAAATAAATGTCAGTTTTACCTAGAATTGATGTTTTCACATTTCATTAAAAAATAAATATTTTCGAAAAAAATATAAAAATTTAAACCGAAGTTAATATAGAAATGATGACATAAAAAATTATTATCATTTAATTAAATAACTTTTCCATAAATTCAAAAAACTATTTATAATATTTTCATAGAAAAATAAAATAATCATTTTTTATGAAAACATTATTTTGATGAATAAATGTCTTAAAAATTGAACTCTTATTTCATATGAATTTATCAATAAATATATATATATTAGGGAATATATATATATGTTTAAAAAAAAATTATAGTATTTATACCCTCTAATTTTTCAGTTAGGATTTATCATGTAAACTCATTATTGCATATCATATATGCTATCAAATATAATATTCTTTTAATATCTCAGGATGTTACATTATAACTCCTTAAATAAATTATGTACTTTCAATTAGATATTGGGATCCATAATAAATCGTTTTAAATTCTAAAATTCTTTTATGGAAAACCCATATCATCATAAGGGTTAATAAAACATCCTCTTAAAAAGAACAAAAGTGAAATAAGGGGGCCATAAAATAATAGGTTTCCATACAACATAATATTGGTGGGAAAATAAAATATATATTTTAAAAGAAGATACATTCATGAGATATCCTTAATACCTTTTCTAAAGAGAGAATAGACCATCAATTTTTCAAAAATGAATAAATTTCTTATTTCATGATATGTTTCCTAAATTTTATGGATCCTTTTACCATATAGACTAAGGAAATAAGAATGTATACTTATTTAACATATATAATTTCCTCCTTTAATAACGTTTGACCCCAATATCGAATGTTTCTAAAAATTATGATTATTCGAGATGATTTTTTATTCCTGAAGCAATATAGTTAACTTCTAATGGATCACATGTTTCCACAAAATGATATCAGGATATTTGTCATGTGCTTAGACATTAACCAAAAAAAAATTTCATAACAAAGTAAGATGATTATAAAAGTGAATAATAATATATTAATCTCTAAAATTAATCAATTAAAACAAAGGATTAACATAGATCATTCCTTAAATAAATAACCCTATATCCTAAATAACTTCAATAACTTGAATATGAATGATAGTTTTTACCTCCATGTTTATCTCATACCCTTATACATACATCTTAAAAATCATAATATCATACATCCCAAATAATCCTCCATGTCAAAACAAAATTATATATATACAAATATATATCACAACCTAATAAATAATTTTCCAAAATATTTTTAAGAGCTAAAAAATCCTAAAAATTCAATAATATTTGCCCTAAAAATATTTTTCCTAAAAACTACATAAAATTTATACACCAAATTATTTATCTAAACCCATATAAAAGTATATATATCTTACAATTAATTATATAACGCATTAAAACCATCATTATTACTTTTGTATTATAATTAACCCATTTAAGTGATACAGTTTCACTGAAGATATATTTGAAACATGATTAACTAATTAGAAAACAAATAGTTCATATAAAATATCATTAAAACATGATTAAAACGAGTACTGGAAATAATTCCCCTAACAGTCCCTTAAAAAAATGATTATCCTATGTAAAATAAATTAGTTCCTTAAAAATCTCTTTGAAACACTATTAAACCTTGGAAAAGAAACTGGTTCTATAAAAATTTCATTGAAACAATCAAAATCTATCAAGAGAAATAACGTTTATGGTATATTTCAAGACCCCTCTCTCAAAAGATTCACCTCATAGGATCGAAATGAAGAAATGGAGATAATTACCTCTATTCATGCCTCTAATAGGCCCTAGGTTAGGGACTAGCATAAAGGGTGTACTGATCTCACAATATAGATGGAATTACCCATTGTAAGGAAAAATATTGGGAGACAGAATGAATCATCCACCACAAATCCAAGAAAAAACATAAAATAGAAATAAAAAAAGTATCCCACAATCGATATTTAAATAGAACTAATAGAATAATCATATCTAAAGTAAATATGAAATGTAAAGCTATGTAGCGACAAAAAAACATTCCAATGGTATAAGCTAGTAACTCTTAACATATTCCACTAAATCCTCTTTGAAATCTGAAAGAAGTTTTATATACGTAGGGTGAGCATAAAAGTATACACAATAGGAAAACTGAGGTCACCCATGCACATGTGATAGAAGAATACTAATGCTTATGTGATAAACCTGCAAAAACCCGGTTCTTATCATTGAGGTACGAGTTTCTCATTTTCTCCCTTCCTTAAGTGTTTTATAGAAAATAAGGAAAATGGGAAAAAAAATCCCAATTTTTGGTACTATACGCTATGTACTTTTCCACACACCGTGTACTTTTGGTTGTGTGGAATGGGTACACGAGGCGTGTTTCCATGTCAGTGATGAAGGGTGTAGAAATAGACTACACACCGTGTAGTGGTCCTTTACACACCGTGTAGTTATTCGGCATGCCAAAACAGTAAAGCAATGGAGCAGGCCCCAGCTGGGCAACTGTACACGCCGTGTACTCATGAGTACATGTCGTGTACTCATGTCGACGAATGAACAGTTTGGCGGTGCCGATAGAGGAACAGTTAAATGATGAATGTACATGACATGTACTTGGATGTACAGGCCGTGTACTTTGTTTTCTTCACTTAAATGGGCAGTAGCCTCCCCTGTTCATAGGGAAGGCTTAGAACCAGACGAGAGGAGTGGAAGAGGGAGGCCGAACCTTGGGAGATCCACCGATCAAGCATCTGGAAGCCGTTTCCGCCTCAGACTATCTCGTTGGAACTGCGCGGGTAATCCATCCCTTCTTCTTGCATGCTGCTTACCAATTCTTCCCCTAACGGGAGTTATTTGAGGTTAAGTGGATTTTCTTATTCGTCAGATCAACATCGTAATAGGGCATTTCTGGAATTGACGTTCGTGTATAGAGATCGTTGGCGTATAAGGAAGGTTTCTTGGTGTTGATTTCCAACATTCGTGCGTTTTTTTTTTGCATTTTTAGTGCCACGAACCCATATTGGGGTGTCGTGTGGTTTAGGCCATAGATATATTAAATACCTATATTTAAATAGGTGATTTAAATGTGATATTAAAATTCTGGTTGGGATCGTTACTTGGATCCAGAACCACCCTGAGGGTGTGTTCCACTTTTTAGCCGTTTGGCCTGGATACCCTAGGGTATGCCTTTAAAGTAGTAATTGTAGAATTAACTCGAGAGGAATTTCTTGTTTACTGCTTGCTTACATGTTGGGCATGGCCTGGTTACCTGTTTAGCCTGAGGGCATTGTTGTGATTAGCCTGTGGGCACTACACTATTTAGCATGAGGGCAGTAGTTATTTCGGCATGAGGGAAACTTATTCCGTGCCTTTGGGCAGTTCATTTTGTGCCTGTGGGTGACACTTCCTACGCCGGAGGGCAATATCCGTATTCCTATGGCCATTTTCTTGTGTTGGATACTCTTTACCTGAGGGTAGGGGTTTACATGTCTGAGGACATTATCTCTTTACTCAGAATATTCACTATGGTAATATTTTAAATTAAATTAATAAAAAGGATATCAACAGGGCTATATAATTGGTTAAGTTAGTTACTTTTAGTACTGCTTACTTTTATTTCATTTTACTACTGCACACTGTTGTTGCATGTTTTACACACAGTTGAGCACGGGCCTTTGGCAGGTGCCTACTAAGATTTATTTCTCACACCCTGTTTGGGCCAGGCTCTTCAGCCCAAATATATTTTTTTGCTGCAGGTGTAGATAGGGGAAAGAGTCCCTATACGGGTACTTGATTGCTGCTGAGGAGTAGGGGACCATGGGACCGAGCTTAGGCTCGCGATGCCGCTAGATGTCTTGTTTAGTTTTGATGTACTCTATATATTGTTGTACTATATTGATGTATAACATGTTCTAGTTGTTTTTCTAGAATTAAGACATATTGTATCATATATGTATATTTTGTTGGTTGCCTTTTTACTGCACTTGTTTACTTCAAATGTGCATGGGTTATTGCTTCCGCTGTCGTTATATGTTTTATTTTGTATTTCCGCTACACTACACTTTGACAAATGTGGGCATAGTTTCCCCACTATCAGACCTGGGCCCTCGCTGCTAGTCAGCAGCCTCTAGCGTTTGGGGAAATGCTCTTGAGGTCACATGGCGAACTGCATTCGGGGCAACCGTTTCGTGGCACCCAGAACCGGGACATTACAAAGTGGTATCAAAGGGGGGTTTTGATCCTCCGACCTATGGGTTATGGGCCACCATTGACCGGAGTTTGGTGGATCATTAGATGTTTATTATTTATAACACAAATAAGATGTCAATATTTGAATCTTGGGGAGTATGGGCCCTCAATGGTCGAAATTTCACACTTAGGTGTTATTTTTAAGTATTTTCTGGGTTCCGGGGATGTTTCTGAGGCATACTGTCTAGAAACCCAGTATGCACGCCGTGTAGTACTTTAAACACACCATGTATGGCCTTTTTTTGGGATGAGAAATAATCTTTTTGAGTACATGCCATGAACTCAGAGTACTTGCCGTGTGGTCTCTTCCCGTGTCACAAACCTTGTTGGCAGTGACACGGGGAAGGGAAGAGCTTGGGACGAACACGCCATGTAGCTTTTGTACACACCATGTAGTGTTGACCCGGAGTCCGGTCGTGTAACTACCAACATGGGTCGGTGAACTCCTGTACAGAACACACCATTTCAATTACGTACACTCCGTGTAGTGTGACCTGGGGACTCGGCCGTGTAACTAACAACACGGGTCGGTGTTACCTCTCCTTGAACACAGCGTATACCTGTGGGACACGCCGTGTAGTCTTGTCTGAGGACAGACCATGTGGACTTAACCATGTGGCTGGGAAATGGGGTGGTGTACATGTCGTGTGCGGGTGTAACATGCCATGTAGTTTCAAGCCATGTAGTCTACCATGTCACAAACGACATAGGTAGTTCGAAAATAACAACGTACACACCGTGTAGATATTATACACGCCGTGTAGTTTTGTTCAACAGGAGCTGTGTGGCTTAGCCGTGTAGAAGGACCCGGGAAGGGGAAGGGAAGTCAAGTACACACTGTTTAGTCATTATACATGCCATGTAGTCTTGTTTTTCAAATCTTTAAATTCCTTCTTCCTCTTTTTCCCTTTGTGGTTACTTCGATTTCAGTCTTGATAAACCGTGAATCTAAGGTGTGTTTTGACCTTGTAGTGTTATACCGCCTAGGCGACCGCGTGTTGTTCGCCAGGAGAGTGGAAATGACTATACTCTAGAGATGGTGGGCCATGGGCTACCAGTTGATCCTCCAACAGAGCTAGATGCGGCGCCTGCTGTTATACCGGACATAGGCCCGGAGGCGCAGTTCTGTGAAAGATTTATGCGGTTTATGCAGACCTTTCAGGGAGCACCGTAGGCTGCCACATCTATGGCTGAGCTGACTCATATCTTCCAACAGCAGTATCCGCCTACGTTTTTAGTAGATGGCGGACCACATGCTGCAGAGTCTTGGTTGGGGTTGATGCAGACTATTTTCGAGCATCTTGAGACACCTCCAGGTCGGAGGGTCAAGATCGCGACTTATATGCTGCGTGATTCCCCCAAGAGGTGGTGGGATGTTACCACCCAGTCATATCATCACAGAGACATGGCGTGGTAATATTTTCAAGCAGTCTTCAATGACTTATTCATTCCAGATACGCTGAGGGAAGATAGAGCTCGAGAGTTCATGAATCCACATTAGGGTGCTATGTCGGTGATGGACTATTCTACTTGTTTTACCGAGCTCCATCATTTTTCACCCGTGCTGGTGGGTGATGAGACATTGAGAGCCATGCGTTTTGAAGATGGTCTTCGTTATAACATCTGATCGCTGGTGATTTTTTTTAGGTTTCCTTCATTACACGCTATTGTGAACCAGACACTGATTACATAGAGGAACCTGTGGGAATCTAGTGGTGTGGGCCAAGGCGGTTCAACACCAGTTATTGTTATTATTTCTGCTGGCCAGATGAAGAGACAGATGGACTTCCCTAAAGGTGGCAGTATTAGTCAGAAGAATGCTTCAGGTGGCCAGGTCATGTGCTACTAGTGTGGTAGAGAGGGGCACAAGAGGCCACAGTGTCCACGTGATCCAGTGGAGTGCCGAGCTTGCAGCAAGATGGGTTATCTGCAGCATTTTTGTAGGGCGTTTCCACCAGTGGCTAGTGACGGGGGTTTTGTGCAGACTTCGCATGCAGGAGCCGGACCAGTGGCTTCTTACCAGTCAAGGAATTGGAATATGTCAGGGCGTGTAGGAAGAGATGGTGGTCGTGGCCGTGGTAGCCAGACACCAGGATCTCAGAAGCAGAAGGGCGGGACAGCTCAGGGTAGCCAGGCTGTGTCGCAGGGCCGCGACACTAGGCTGGCACATGTAGTGCAACAGACCCAGCAGGAGCAGGATCCTGGACCTTCTACAGTCATAAGTACTATTCTAGTAGCTTCTATCTTATTTTCAGTACTTTTTGATACATGTTCGACACATAGTTTCATATCTGTTCCCATTGTGGAGAGCCTTGGTCTCTATGTTTCTACTTATTCTGATATCATGATGCTAGACACTCCGTTGGGGACTAGAACGGCTGGTGTGCGTCAGTGCAAGGAGTGCCACCTTGAGGTTGGCAGGTGTCACTTCTTGTGGGACCCTTATGTCATAGAGATGACAATTTATCCCATCATTATCGGGATGGACTGGTTGGTTCCCTTTTGATCCTTTTTGGACTACTATCATCACAGGGTGAGTTTCACGTCACTAGAGGGCAGAGAGTTTCTATACAAGGGTGAATGGGATGTTTAGTCAAGTCGAGCTCGACCAGAGCATCATGTGCGAGGTGGAGTCAAAGCCCAGATTGTGAGTTTGTATCTGAATGATTAGGGGACTTGTCAGACCGATTTCCCCCCAATGGTTGATCGTTTCTGGGATGACTTCCAAGATGAATTTTCTAGTCTACCTCCATAGAGAGATGTGGATTTCTCTATTGACCTAGTGCCAGGAGTAGCACCGATGTCCATTCCACCTTTATAGGATGGCCACGCCTGTGTTGCCAGAGCTCAAGAGGCAGTTAGAGGAGTTAAAGTCGAAGGGTTTTATCTGACCCAGTACTTCTCCATGGGGTTTTCCGGTCCATATTGTGAAGAAGGCGGACGGTACCCTCAGACATTGCATGGATTATCAGAAGCTGAACCAGTTGACGGTCAGGAAACAATATTCCTTTCGGAGGATAGATGCTGTTTTTGATCAGCTTCGAGGAGCATGAGTGTTATCAAAGATTGACTTGAGATCTGGATATCATCAGCTGCACGTGAGACCATCAGATATACCGCTTACGGCTTTTCGGAGCAGATATGGTCTGTACGAGTACATGGTTATGCTGTTCGGACTCACGAATGCGCCAGAAGTTTTCATGGCTCTGATGAATCGTGTGTTCCATCCATATCTTGATTCTTTTGTGGTAGTATTCATAGACGACATCTTGGTGTACTCTAACACTCAGCACGACCATGCCACCCTTTTTGAGATCATATTGAAAACACTGAGAGAGCATCGGCTATATGAAAATCTCTCAAAGTGACACTTTTGGATGGACTAGATTCACTTCCCAGGTCATATCATCTCGGAGGCAGGAGTCACAGTGGACCCAGAGAAGGTGAGAGAAGTAGTTTCATGGGAGCATCCTAAGAACGTGTTTGAGATACAGAGTTTCTTGGGGCTAGCTTGTTACTACAAACCCTTCAAAAAGGACTTCTCCCGCTTAGCACCACTGTTGGAAGGTCTGACTAAGAAGGGTGTGAAGTTCGTTTGGTCGGAATCTTGTGAGACAATATTTTAGGACTTGAAAGGAAGGTTGACTTCAGCACCAATCTTGATACTTCCAGAGTAGGGGAAAAGATTTACAGTTTACTGTGACACATAAGGTATTGGTCTGGGAGCAGTGTTGATGCAGGGTGATCGAGTTGTTGCGTACGGGTCTCAGCAGTTGAGGCCACATGAGAGGAATTACCCGTCACATGATCTCGAGTTGGATGCAGTTGTGCATGCGTTGCGCTGTTGGAGACATTATCTATTGGGAGAGAATTTTGTGATTTTCACCGACCAAAAAATCCTCATGTATATATTTACTCAGCGTGACCTGGATCTGAGTTAGAGGAGGTGGGTCGAGTACCTACAGTCCTTCGATTTTGTGCCTGACTATAATCCTGGTAAAGGTAATGCAGTAGCTGATGCACTGAGTAGAAAGACTCAGATACAGGTAGTGTGGGAGGCCAGTGGTGAGTGGAAGCTTATGGCCTTCTTCTCTGAGATGCATCTAGAGGTGCATGAACGTCAGGGGCAGACCTTTCTTTCCTTTTTAGCTATGACATCTACCCTCCTGGACAGAGTGAGGATGAGATAGCTATCTTTTTTGGAAGGCTTAGTTCTACGGGAGTCGGTGGCAAGTGAGGACCCTCCTCTAGGTTGGGAGAGAGGCGATGATGAGGTTCTGTATTTCCATGGATGAGTATGGGTTACAGGGGATATACGCAAGGAGCTGATGCAGGAGTTTCATGCTTCAGCTTGGGTAGTTCATCCTGGGGTTACCAAGACATACCGAGACTTGAGACATCAATACTGGTGGCTGGGAATGAAGAGAGATGTAGTTGGGTTTGTTACGAGCTGTTCCACCTATCAGCAGGTTAAGGTGGAGCACCAGAGGCCAGCCAGACTGTTATAACATTTACCCATTCCTGAGTGGAAATGGGATAATGTCGCGATGGACTTCGTGACAGAGTTGCCGAGTTCACCTAGATGAAATTCTGTCATGTGGGTTGTTGTGGACAGACTCACAAAGGTAGCTCACTTTTTGCTGATTAATGAGACCTTCGGTGTTGACGAGCTCAGAAGGCTGTATATCTGAGAGATCGTACGACTTCATGGGGTCCTTCGTTCTATCGTTTCAGATAGGGATACCCTTTTTATGTCTCATTTATGGAAGAGTTTTCATAGGTAATTGGGTACATAGGTGCTTCTGAGCACAACATACCACCCTCAGACCGATGGCTAGTCAGAGTGTACGATACATGTGCTTGAGGACATGCTGCGTACATGCGTATTGGACTTTGGGGGCTCTTAGGAGAAGAATATACACCTAGTCTAGTTTGCATATAACAATAGTTTTCAGGAGACTATTGAGATGGAACCATATGAGGATTTATATGGTAGGCCCTGCCGATCACCTTTGTGCTGGTCATAGGCCGGTGAGGAAGATTTACTGGGACCATGTCTCATACATGAGACTTCCGAGCAGGTCCAGTTGATTCAGAAGAAGATGGCTACCGCGCAGTCTCATCAGAAGTCTTATGATAATTTCCGTAGACGACCTTTGAAGTTCGTGGTTGGGGATCAGGTTTTCTTGTGTATTTCTCCAAGGTTGGGACACAGACAGATCAGGAGATAGGGTAAGCTTTCACCGAGGTATGTGTGGCCGTTTGAGATTCTGGAGAGAGTTGGGATGGTTGCCTATCGGTTGTAGTTAATGCAGCGGTACCAATCCATGCACTAGGTCTTCCATGTGTCTCAGTTGCACCGCTATCATTTAGACCTATCTCACATCTTTCAGACTGAGGAGGTTGAGCTTTTGATTGATGCGTCCTTTGAGGAGCATCTGATTTTTATCGTTGATAGGAGCACAAAGGTTCTCCAAGGCTAGTCAGTTCCTCTCGTACGAGTGCTATGGCAGCATGGCCGAGTACCGAACCAAACCTGGGAGTGGGAGACCGACGTACGTGCTTAGTGGACAGAGCTGTTCTGAGCTATATCCTCGCCACCCTTGGAAGGGAAATTCGAGGACAAATTGCTTTAAGGGGAGATGTTTGTATGAACCTGGTTCTTATATTTGAGGTACGAGTTTCTTCTTTCCTCCCTTCCTTAAGTGTTTTAAAGAAAATAAGAAAAATGATGAAAAATACCAATTTTTGTAACTACATACCATGTACTTTTCCACACACCGTGTACTTTTGGCCATGTGGAATGGGTACACGGGGCATGGGGCCCTGTCTGTGAAGAAGGGTGTAGGAACCGAATACACGCCGTGTAGTGGTCCTTTACACGCCGTGTAGTCAGTCAGTAGGACAAAAAGGTAAGGCGGTGGAGCAAATGCCAGCTGGGCGACAGTACACACCGTGTACTCGTGAGTACATGCCGTGTACTCATGTCGGTGGATGATCAGTTTGGCGGTGCCGCCAGAGGAACTGTTATATGATGAAAGTACACGTCATGTACGTGGAAGTACATGTCGTGTACTTTGTTTTTTCTTTTGCTTAAATGGGAAGTTGCCTCCCCTGTTCACAGGGAAGGCTTAGAACTGGACGAGAGGAGCAGAAGATGGAGGCCGAACCTTGGGAGATCCACCGATAAAACATCTAAAAGTCATTTCCACCTCGTACAGTCTCGTTGGAACCGCGTCGGTAAGCCCTCAATTCTCCTTACGTGTTGATTACCATGTATTCCCCTAACGAGACTCATTTGATCTAAAGCGGCTTTTCTTCTTCGTCAGATCTACATCGTAATTGAGCATTTCTGTAATCGAAGTTTGTGTATAGCACTCGTTGGTGTATAAGGTTGGTGGATTGGTGTTGATTTCCAACTGTTGTGTGTTTTTGTGCATTTTTAGTGCCACGAACCCATGTTGGGGTGTCATGTGGCTGAGGCCATATCTATTTTAAATACCTAGATTTAAATAGGTGATTTAAATGTGATATTAAATGCTGGTTGGGATCATTGCATGGATCCGGAACCACCCCGGGGTGTGTTCCATGGTTTAGTCGTTTGGCCAGAATAACTAAGGGTATGCCTTTAAAGTTATAATTGTAGAATTTCCTCAAGATGAATTGATTGTTTACTACTTTCTTACATGTTGGGCATGGCCTGGATACCTGATTAGCCTGAGGGTATTGTTGTGATTAGCCTGTGGGCACAACACTATTTTTCCTCAGGGCAGTAGTTATTTCGGCCTGATGGAAACTTCTTCCGTGCCTGTGGGTAGTAGATTCTATTCTTGTGGGAGACACTTCCTATGCACGAGGGCAATATCCGTATTCCTGTGGGCAGTTTCATGTGTTGGATACTCATTACATGAAGGTAGGGGTCTACATGTATGAGGACATAAGCTGTTTACTTAGAATATTCAATGTGGTGATATTTTAAATTAAATGAATAAAAAGGATATCAACATGGAAATAGAATTTGTTAAGTCAATTAATTTTATCACTTCTTACTTTTATTGCAATTTACTACTGCACACTATTGTTGCATGTTTTACACATAGTTGAGCACGGGCCTTTGGTGGGTTCCTATAATGATTTATTTCTCACACCCTGTTTGGGCCATGCTTTTTGGCCTAAACAGATTACGTTTCTACACATGTAGATAGGGGAAAGAGTCCCTATACGGGTACTTGACTACTTCTTAGGAGTAGAGGAGCATGGGACCGAGCTTAGGCTCGCGATGTCGCAAGCTGTTTTGTTTATTATTGTTTTAATTTGTATTCTGTTGTACTTTATTGATGTATAACATGCTCTGGATGATTTTATAGAATTAATACATGTTTCATCATATCTGTATATTTGGTTGGTTGCCTTTTTACTGCACTTGTTTACTTTAAATTTGCATGGGTTATTACTTCCGCTGTCGTTGTATGTTTTATTTCGTATTTCTGCTATGCTACACTTTGAAAAATGAGGGCATAGATTCCCCACTATAAGACTTGGGCCCTCGCTGCTAGTCAGAAGCCTCTGGCGTTTGTGGAAATGTGCTTGAGGTCACGTGGTGAATCGGGTTCGGGGCACCCGTTGCGTGGCACCCAGAACCGGGACGTTACAAAAACAATATAACCAAATAGAACCTAATCATGTATACTAACCATCCCAAACCCACCATGACACACTCACCAAGTAACAAAATTTATGTAATGTAATATAATATAAATCACATCGATTATAGGGTACCCTGCACCAATTTCCCACAAATTATCCTCTTCCACACCCCAATGTAAAACATCTTGGAACTTCCATATATTCCGAATATACTACATCACATCCCACCCACACACAACTGGGCTTCGAAAAACAACCTTCCCATACACACTTAGGACTCACAACACATCCCTCATGCACACACCTAGGCCTCACAACACATCCCATGTCATCTTGAAGACACATGGTGTAAAGACCGAAAGTATCATTAATGGAAATCCCACTTGATCTAATTAAATGTCTCTTTATATAAAATTATTATATAAAATGTCAACTTCTTTTTTTTATGTTATGAATTTTGACCGTTTCTAATATATCCCTTGAACAGTTATAACATGATTAGTATAAATATAAGGCTTTAACAAATCAAATTTACTCAGACAAAAGAAGCGATGGCAGCATCCAGTAGAATTGCTCCATACGAAGCCCATTTTTCAGAGCTCAGAAATGAGGTGGCATCCTTGGGGGGATTCTCTATTGTCTTAGACCAAGCTGAGCTTCATCATGTCAAGATCGAATGGGACCAACTATGGGAAAAGTCTAAGTTGATAGAGATTACCACATGGGCGATGTTATCCGAGCCACCCCAAGAGTCTGTCACCATCGTACACCATACCCTTAGGTCTTATGCGGCTGTTGTATGGGGTTATGTAACAAATTTCTAGTACTGTGTTCATGTATATTATTTTTTGTTTATAATAATGAATATACCATCTTGTCATTATTGACACTTTGTAAATAGTTTTTTAAGCACAAATAGTATTTTTTTAGTTAATATTAAGGTAAGAAATCTATTTTGATGAATTATTGGATTTTTGAATTAAATAATATTTTAATAAAATATTATTATTATTAAATTAATTATTATTAAATATAAATGGTCTTATAATTTTATGAATGCAATTGTCATTTTTATTACTGTTTGAAATCCATTTTTTGCAAAACCCGTGAATTATCGATAAATATCAGTTTTTATTTTAAAATTGAAAATTAACATATTTTTAAAATTATTTAGATAAAATAAATTTTATTTATAGAATCAGGACATCGAAATTATCCAACGGTTAATTTTTCATAATTTTCTGAGACAATCAATTTTTTGGGAAAAAATTAAATACCGTTTAAATATATAATGTGTTTTATGACATCATAATGACCCAATAGTGATGTAATGAAATACTATAAGCTTTATTTTAGGCCAATATATGTTTTACCATTAAAATAATTTGATTTTTTGTTTGTTTGAATTATTTTACAAAGCATTAATTGACCCCTCACGACTTATTAAACATCTTGTATTTTTAAATTATTTTCCATGGGAGTGTGACTCACCTCCACACAAGCAACCCCATTATTTTAAGAAGTTCGGAATTTGGAATTATAAAGTATTTTTTTCCTCTCCCCTTTTCCAAAAACCATGGTCAAAAACCATGAGATGATTTGTGGTTTGGATTAGTTTAATGAAAGGGATCCCAAACCTAAATAATAAAGAATTCACTCACCTTTCCAATATAAACCCAAACAAGTTCCCACTTCCTCCTCACTCAAAGCCTTTGGAGTTCTTCCAAACTCTTCCCTACTCTCTCTATAATCCTCCCAAGGTTCCCCAATATCCCAAGAAGCCTCTCTCATGCCTCTCTCAAGCCTTTGGAAGCACACTTCCAAGAAAGGGGTTTTTCTTCCTTTCAACTTTTTGGTCCAATTTTCTTAATATTTATATGCCCTTTTAATTTCAATTATAAATGATGGGGTGTGGTTTTACATGTCCCCCATACTTCCCTCTTATTTTTTTAATGATGGGACACCCCTTTCTCTCTCGTTAAATGCCTCCGATGTACATCTGTTACTATGCCAAAATTCCGAAAGGAACATCTCTCTCCTCATTTACATTCAAGCAATACTTTTGTATCATGAATATAATTTCCATTAAAATTGTTGGGACATGTATATATATGACTCCCTTACTGTCCATTTCATTTATATTTGATGAGACACCCCTTTCTTTCTCATCAACCATTTATCTGAATTCTTATATCACGCCGTTATGCTGCCGAAATTGCGCCGATTTTCTAAGCCAATGCCATTGTGTAGTGAATACCACGACCATGTCCCCATCAATGGTACTAACCTTAATGAAAATTTACTTATTGATTATAAATTTTCATTCCACAATCCTTTTTCATGGAATAAATGATTATGTTTTATAAATCGGTGTTTTATAATCCATGTGGCACACTTATGCATGAAATGAAATTTTGAGAAGGGTGCGCCCTTACAGCGCTCCAATGTATTGGGTAAGGTATAGTATCATGATACGTCATGTGCAATGAGTGTTGACTCATGCTAATTCAAGTGTAACAAGGGTTTACATGTGCTTCATCTGCAATGAGTATTTACTCATTCTCTATGTGCAACGAGCCTTGGCTCATGCTAATTCCTTGTTAAGTGTTGTTGCCACATTTCCATGTTATGATTATCATGCTTTATCATGACTTTATGTTCATGTTTCTATTGAGCTCTATTGATATTCCTATTGTCTAACATGTATTATACTCCTCATGTACTCCATGTTTATTTCCTTACTGGGATTTATAGCTCACACCTTCTCTTATGCATCTCCTCATGTTATCCCATGCAATGCTAAGTACGAGGGAATGTAGTGGTCATGTAAATGAAGTTTTGAATAAAGATGTTATATTGCATGTTTTAAGTTGTTATGTAATGATACTAAGCCCCAAATACACTAGACCTCTCAATCATCTATGTTGTATCAAGTGAATAGTTTATATAATAAATCATGTTTAAGTTTGTAATAAATGCAGGGTTGTTATAGTTGGTATCAGAGGATAGGTTTAGTTATTTTTGGGATTATGTTTAGAAAACCCTTGTAAATCCTTAGAGACAATAATATGTATAATAAATACAGTCCTATGTTTCGTTAATTACTGATTAAGTGGTTTATCAAACAAATACATCCCTGTCTGGATATGAGAAGGTAGAGGTGGCTCTGGCACAGATGTATCCTAGGGGTAAAACCCGAAAACACCGCTTTGAGCTAGACTCGAACGGGAACTGGTGCACGACAATGGGCCTTGCTGCACTCTTCGATACGACACTCCCGGTGGATATGTTTTGATAAATTCACATGATTTGTATGAAACATTATTAAGGGAATAAAAAAATTTCCCAAAGAATATATGTTTGAAAGTAGATCATGAAAAGACTATATTTAAGCTTATAGACTCATGAGTTAACGAAATAAAAGTATATTTATAAGTCCTCAACTTTTTTCTATGTATTACCTTTTAGGTGTTACCCCCCTAACTTTCCTTTTATTCCAGCCCATGGATGGTAATAGGAGGACTCGAGCTAACAACCGATGTTAAGATCAGTGTGATGACTGTACTAATGAGATGCCCAATCCAACAGGAGCAGGAATCACAAACGTTGTCATGCTTCTCTCTCAGCTAACTCAAGATTTGAATAGAAACACGAGTCAAGAGGAACGTACAAACCCCCTTAAGAAGGAACAAGTTGCTATTGAGTGCTTCATGAGACAAAGGCCTCCTACTTTTGGTGGATCATTCGATCCCATGATCGCTGAACAATGGATCAACTCCATTGAAAAGATCTTCTCTATCATTCAATGTTATGAACAAAATAATGTTTTCATGGCTGCTTATCATATGGAGGGTGAAGCTGATCAATGGTGGACGTTGATAAAAAATACAAAGCATGATGAGGAGATCGAGGCATTGGAATGGAAGGATTTCATGAAGATGTTTTTCGATAAATATTTTCCACCCACCATCCGGCTTAAGACGAAAAGGGACTTTCATTCCCTCAAGAAAAAAGAAGAAGACTTTGTTGGAGCATATGAGGAAAACTTCACATGTCCTGCACGATACGCTTCCAACATTGTCGTTACCCCCGAATGCAAGGTTGATCGCTTCATTGGTGGGCTGAAGCCTAGCCTGGGGAAAGCATTAGCGATCCGTGACTTCAACAGCTATGAGGACAATTTCTTATGTTCTCTCAAGGTCTAAATGGAGATCGGGGAATCATATGGGTATCATGTGCACAAGAAGCATAAGGTGGACTTCAATGCTGGCGGTCCGATGGAGAAATCCAATGGTGCTAAGAAGATCCAGCACCACACTTTCCAAAAGTGCGGAAAAAAGCACCCTAGAAATTTATCAAGGGGATGAGAAAATGATTTAGGTGTGGAAGAGAAGGGAACCTAGCTGTTAACTGTCGGCAAGAAAGACCCACAGCTGCGATAGAGGAGAGGAACGCTCAGTTCGAACCTCAATGCATAGTTCATTTCTACAAATGCAAAGAACTGGGTAATCTTTCAAATCAGTGCCCTAATCAAAGGGTTTTTAGGGGCAACCAACAACCTCCAAGGCATCAAGGAAGAGCATTTTCCGTCACTTCTACCGAAGTGAACCCCGACAAAAAAGTGGTGATAGGTACTCTAGTTATTCATTCAAGAATGGAGAATGAACTTTTTGATTCAGGTTCTACGAATTATTTTATATCACGAAAGTTTAGTAGAACAATCCCAGCACCACCACAAATCACGGAAGTGAAGATGTCGTTGAGTACAGAAAATAGGGTAATCATTGCATCTCGTGAATATAAATCCCCCCTGTCATAATCTTTGGATTGAATTTCCCAGCGAACCTCATCATACTCCCTCTAGTGGAATTTGATGCAATTATTGGCATTGATTGGATTTCCTTATATAGAGCCAACATAAATTGTCGGGAGAGGTAAATCACACTTCATATGGAGAATCAACCCCAGATTCTTTACAAGTGTAAGGAGGAAGATGAATCTCCTCTAGCTCCATCATCTCAAGCATGGATATTAATGCCCTATGAGCACGCGTATCTGGCTCAGAAGATTGAGTCTAAGGAAGAAACCATCCTTGAAGAAATGCCTATTGTGAGTGAATTCGCTAAAGTGTTTCCCAAGGAACTGCCTGGTCTTCCTCTTAAAGAGATGTTGAATTATTAATTGAACTTATACAAGGGGTGCTACCAATATCCAAGACTCTATATGGAATGGCTATCATGGAGCTTGAAGAGCTGAAGAAACAACTACAGGAGAATCTAGATAAAGGGTTTATACGCCCAAGTGCATCACCATGGGGTGCAGCAGTCCTCTTCAGGAAGAAGAAGGATGGGTCAATGCGGATTTGTATCGATTATCGTGAACATAACAAAATCATGATAATGAACAAGTATCCTCTGCCATTGATCGATTACTTGTTCGATTAGCTGTATGGAGCACAATAATATTCCAAGGTAGATTTTCGGTCGGGATATTATCAAGTAAGGCTGAAGAAGGAAGATATCCCCAAGACTAGTTTTCTTACAAGATACAAGCACTATGAATTCATAGTAATGCCTTTCGGACTCACCAATGTTCCAGTAGTATTTATAGACTGGATGAATAGCGTCTTTAGAGATTACCTCAAAAAAATTTGGTAGTATTTATAGATGATATTATAATATACTCCAAAACCAAGGAGGATCATGAGTAGCATTTAAGAACTGTACTAGAGACATTGTGCAAGAAGAATCTCAATGAAAAGTACAACAAGTATGAGTTCTAGTTGAAGGAATTCTCATTCTTGGGCCATATCATCACAAGCAATGGGATATCTGTGGATACCTCCAAAACAAATGCCATTGAGGGATGACCGAGGACAACATCGGTAACAGATATCCTTAGCTTCTTGAGGTTAACTAGATATTATCGACGATTTGTGAGAAATTTCTCACGATTGTACAACCTTCTTAAATAGCTAACTCGAAAGGGAGTAAAATTTTCTTGGAGTGATGAATGCGAAGAAATATTAAAGGAGTTGAAAAGGAGGCTTATCATTGTGCTCGTGCTCACTTTACCCATAAGTGAGGAACTTTTTGTGGTATTCAGTGATTCTTCAAAGAAGGGCTTAAGCTATGTGCTGATGTAGAATGATAATGTGATATCCTATGCCTCAAGGCAGTTGAAAATCTATGATGTAAAATACCCAATGCATGATCTAGAGTTGGCGGCTGTGATCTTTTCCTTGAAAATATGGTGACATTATCTCTATGAGGAGAAATGTGAGATATATACTGACCACAAGAGTCTTAAATATATATTCACATAGAAAGATCATAATATGCTCCAAAGAATAAGGATAGAGTTCATCAAGGATTATGACTGTCAATAGATTACCACCATGGGAAAGCGAACAAGGTGGAATATTTCTTATGTAGAAAGGACCCATCGATTCTATAAATGATGAGAATTGAGATGGATCCAATCTTCTTAGACTTGATGAAGATGGACATGGGAATCATAAATAATGGAACATCATCAATCCTTTCACAAATAATTCCTCAACCGTTTCTTTTGTAAAGGTTAACAAATGCTCAAAAGGATGATGTTGAAATTCAAGAAAAAGTGGAAGCTATCGAAAAAGGGAAATCCTCAAAGTTTAATATTAAATAAGAAGGAATTTTGTGATTTGGGAAACAACTATGCGTTCCATCAATTCTGGAGTTGGTGAAGGAAATTTTAGATAATGCAAAAAGTTGAAATTTCTCTATTCACCCAGGGAGCACAAAGATGTATCGAGATCTCCGAGAAAACTTTTGGTGGGATAATATGAAGAAGGAGATCTCTATATATACATCAATGTGCCTAGAGTGCCAACAAGTGAAGGCAGAGATGCAAATTTCTAAGGGGATGATGCAACTATTGCTCATACCAGAATAGAAATGGTTGAAAATAACCGTGGGCTTTGTTACCAGACTTCCAAGGACATCCAAAGGCAACAATGTAATATGGGTTGTTTTGGATCATCTTACAAAGACTGCACACTTCATTTCTATTCAGGAGGATTTGTAATTGAATAAAATGGAAAAAATATATATCATGGAAGTGGTAAGGCTGCATGGGGTACCAATATATATTGTATCTGACCGAGATCCAAGATTCACCTCTATGTTTTGGAAGAGTCTTCAACATGCTCTGAATACTGATCTGAACTTCAGTACGACCTATCATCCTTAAACTGATGGCCAATCCGAGCGGACTATCCAAACACTTGAGGACATGTTGAGAGCACGCTAAATGGACATTAAAAGAGGATGGGATCAACATATTACTCTGGTTGAGTTCTCTTATAATAACAATTTCCACTCGAGCATCCATATGGAACCATATGATGCCCTGTATGGGAAAAGGTGAAGAACACCCGCATGTTGGGATGAGGTCGGTGAACGTAAGCTTCTTGGACCAGAAATGGTCACGGAAATGGTGAAAAAGGTGAAAAACATTCAAAATCAAATCAAGGAAGCCCAAAGTTGACAGAAGAGTTATTCAAATAATTGTCGATGAGACATTGAGTTTAAAGTTGGAGACATGGTTTTTCTATGCATATCTCCATGGAAGAAGGTCGTGAGGATTGGAAAGAAATGGATGTTAAGTCTAGGGTACATCATCCCCTTCGAGATTCTTGAACGTGTCATGGATGTGGCCTATCGACTAGCACTTCCACATACCATGGCCAAAGTACATGATATATTTCATGTTTCCCTTTTAAGGAAGTACATACCGGACCCTTCACATGTACTCTCTTCTAAGGTGGTAGAGTTGGGGGATGATCTTTCTTCTGAGGATAAACTAGTGAAGATCTAAGATCCTAGAGAAAAAGTTCTACGAAATAAGACAATTCCCCTCATCAAGGTGTTATAGAGAAACCACAAGTTTGAAGAAGTGACTTGGGAATCAGAGGAAATGATGAAGCTGAGTTACCCACATCTATTTTTGTGTGGGAAAAGGATATTTCGAGGGCGAAATTTCTTAAGGGGGGAATATTGTAACGTCCCAAATATTCATTAATGGAAATCCCATATGATCTAATTAAATGTCTCTTTATGTAAAATATTTATATAAAATGTCAACTTATTTGGTTTTATGTTAAGAATTTTAACCGTTTCTAATATAGCCATTGAACAGTGATCACATGATTAGTATAAATATAGGGCTTTAACAAATCCAATTTACTCAGACAAAAGAAGCGATGGCCTCATCCAGTAGAATTTCTCCATATGAAGCCCATTTGTCAGAGCAGGAAAAATAGGTGGAATCCTTGGGTTGCGCTCTTGACCAAGCTCAAGATGAGCTTTATCATGTCAAGCTCCAATAGGACCGTCTATAGGAAAATTGGAAGTTGATAGAGATTACCACTCGAGCGATGTTATCCGATCCACCCCAAGAGACTGTCACCATCGCACACCTTACCATTAGGTCTTATGCGGCTGTTTTAATGGGTTATGTAAGAAATATCTAGTACTATGTTCAAGTATATTTTTTTTCTATATAATAAGGAATATACCTTATTGTTATTATTGATACTTTGTAAATAGGTTTATTTAAAAGCACAAATAGATTTATTTTTGTCAATATTCAGCTAAGAAATCTATTTTGATGAATTAATGGATTTTTGAATTAAATAATACTTTAATAAAATAATATTTTTATTAAATTAATTTTTATTAAATATAAATGATATTATAATTTTATGAATGTAATTGTAATTTTTATTAAGGTTTGAAAGCCATTTTTGTCAAAACCCGTGAATTTTGGATAAATGCCGTTTTTTTATTTTAAAAGTGAAAATTAACATATTTCAAAAATTATTTATATAAAAAAATGTTATTTATAGAATCAGGACATCGAAATTATCCAATGGTTAACATTTTATAATTTTCTGTGAGTGTCAAATTTTTGGGTAAAAATTAAATACCATTAAAATATATAATGTGTTTTATGACATCATAATGACAAAATAATGATGTAATAAAATAATATATTCTTTATGTTTGGCCAATATATGTTTTAAAATTAAATTAATGTGATTTTGGGTTTGTTAGAATTATTTTACAAATCATTAATGGACCCCTCAAGACTTATTAAACATATTGTCTTTTTAAATTATTTTCCATGTGAGTGTGACTCACCTCCACACAAGAAACCCCATTATTTTAAGAATTTATGACTTTGGCCATATAGAATATTGTTTTCCTCTCCCCTTTTCCAAAAATCATGGGCAAAAACCATGAGATGATTTGTGGTTTGGATTAGTTTAATGAAAGGGGTCCCAAACATAAATAATAAAGAATTCACTCACCTTTCCTATATAATCCCACCCTAGCGCCCACTTCCTCCTCACTAAAAGCCTTTGGAGTTCATGCAGCCTCAGTCCTAATCTCTCTATAATCCTCCCAAGGTTCCCCAATCTCCCACTAAGCCTCTCTAAAGCTTCTCTCATGCCTTTGGAAGCACACTTCAAAGTTAGGGTTTTTCTTTCTTTCATTTTTTCCCCAATTTTATTAATATTGTATTTCCCTTTTAATTTCAATTATAAATTCTGGGTTATGGTTTATCACATCCCACATACTTTCCTCTTATTGTTTTAATGACGGGATACCCCTTTCTCTCTCATTAAATGCCTCCCATGTACACCCGTTACTATGCTGAAATTCTGAAAGGAACTTCTCTCTCCTCATTTACATTCAAGAAATACTTTTGAATCATGAATCTAAATTCCATTACAATTGTTGGGACATGTATCTATATGACCCCCCATACTGTAAATTTCATTTAGATATGATGATACACCCCTTTCTCTCTCATCAACCACTTTTATGAATTTTTGTATCACGCCGTTATGCTGCCAAAATTGCACCGATTTTCTAAGCCAATTCCATTGTGTAGTGAATACCATGTCCATTTCTCCATCAAGGGTATTCACCTTCATGAACATTTAATTGTTGACTATAATGTTTCATTCCACATTCCTTTGTCATGGAATAAATAATTACGTTTTATGAATCCATGTTTTATGATCCATGTGGCACACTTATGCTTGAAATAAAATGTTTGAGAAGGGTACACCCTTGTAGCACTCCAATGCACTGGGTAAAGTATAGTATCATGATATGTCATGTACAATGACTGTTGACTCATGATAATTGAAGTGCAACGAGGGTTTACTGGTGCTTCATGTTCAATGAGGATTTACTCATGCTCCATATGCAATGATCCTTGGCTCATGCTAATTCCATGTTAAGTGTTGTTGCCACATTTCCATGTTATGATTATCATGCTTTATCATGCCTTTATGTTCATGTTTCTCTTGTTCTCTATTGATATACCTATTTTATAACATGTATTTTACTCCTCATGTATTCCATGTTTATTCCCTTACTGGGCTTTATAGCTCACCCCTTTTCTTATGTATGTCCTCCGGTTATCCCATGTAATTCTAAGTACGAGGGAATGTAGTGGTCATGTAAAGGAAGTTTTCAATAAAGATGTTGTGTATCATGTTTTAAGTTGTCATGTAATTATCTTAAGCCCCAAATACACTATACCTCTCGATCATCCATGTGGTATCAAGTGAATAGTTTATGTAATAAATCATGATTAAGTTTGTAATAAAAGCACAGTTGTCATACATGGGAAATCACATCACAACTAATCTCATGGAAACATTGGAAATCACATACTAACTCATCTCAAAGACACTCGGGTTGCCACATCTCATTACATATTTCATGAAAGAACATGGGACATCATCCTTATTAAGAGGGAGTAGGGAAGCGTGGTTGTCCATCCATATATCCTCCCACTGAGATGTTGGGAAGGACACCCTTGCGTGACTATGTGGGTGTTCGACACATAGTTATTAACGTGGGTGGGTGTGTGTGTAGAAATCAGAAGAATATAAATTTATATGTATAATATCAAACACTCCAGGAAAAACTATGGATTCTCAAGAAAACTAAAAACTAAAACCACGGTCACCTTTGCTGCCACCTCTAAATCTAAATATTATTATCTATAACCATCATTTCAGAAGGAGATGATCCTGATAAACAAATGTGTCTTCACATTAACCCTATGTTCAACACCAATTCATTTCATTAGCTAGCATAAACCTTGATTAATAACACAACCACAATTTTAATATTTCATTAACAACATCCATGTAATTAAATAAACTAAGATAATTCACTACAAAAATATTCATAAAATTATTTATTCATTCCATCACTACCTAGGAAAATAAAAACATTGTAACAGTCATGGAAAATTAATTCCCTTCACATTAATGAAACATCAATCCATAACCTATAGATATGGGGTGAATCTTTTAGCATTTTACTAATAAAGAAAGACCCATACCAATCAATATTTACCTTCTTCAATGTTATCATACCTAAACCAACATACGTACCCAAATAAACTCCCCACTCACAAACACATCCTGCAACATATGCCCAGATAAACAGTTTCGCAGGCCTACTGCATAATAAAACCACATCCATCACATCCCCATTATATATCCTTATATCATCCACTTTCTCCATACTAACCTGTACAATTCCACACATCACATAAATTGACATATGAAGGAAAACATATTTTCTTATTTTATAATGTATCCCTTAATTAATCCAACTTGTAAATTTCAAGGTTATCATAGAAATCGTATGATCTTCGGGAATCCATTTATTAGTCGAGTCTATGTGATTAAAAAAATTATATATAAGAATCCAATGGAACCAAACAACAAATATGATATAAACCATTATATTCCCAAACAAGGACCCTGATAACCATGATTTTAGTTGGTAGTCAACCCATACAAATCACAATATCCCCCACAATAAAATACCAATCCAAGATCATGTGGCACCTTTCATAACCCCTATATATTAACATTAAACTGAATCAATTAATTTCATTAATAAGAATTGAACTATCTTCACAAAGGAAAATATTCTTATACTCCTTACATGATGAAAATTAAGAATGATGAGGGAAAACATACTTGGAAGAAGAGAGATCAACACTTCCTGGTTGTGCGAAAAAAGGCGCACACATAAAGCATGAAAACTGTAGGGAATCATGAACCAACTACTACAAACATTTACATGACTCATACAGGAAAAAATATTCAGTATCCAATAGTATGATAATTGAATGATGAATGGACAAGGGGAAATATATCTTGGCTTTTGAAAAAATCTAAATAGAGTCATGAGATAGATACAATTTTGATTTTCCAAAAAAGGTGGATCTGGTCAAGGCCACAAAGTTTTTGCGATTTAAATCCCCTAGAATCTTAGGAAATTAAATATTGGATTTATGGGATTTGGATCAGTCTAAAATCCATTAAAATAAGGTACTAAAATCATTTTATGTCAAATAATGAAATAATATGGGAAAAAGTAGAAGAAGGTGGAAACATTTAAGGCACCACCAGGAGAGGCATGGCCACCAAGGAACGACCAAACAATGCATTGTTGGATAAGGAACCACCCATTGAGGCACTTTCATGATGAATCCCTACCATCATTAGTGAGACACCACTAGAAGAATCACTTATGGACAAGACACCATTAGAATAGGGACTTCGAGAAATCCATCGCTAGTGAGCCACCATTAGGGCGAGACAACACCAGCATGAGTGACCACCGAGGTGAAACACCACCCGTGAGAGTGATATCCAAGGTAAAACCACTAGGGTGACACCACTGGGGTGACACTACTAGTGTGTGACATATCTTGGGTGAGACACCTCTATGGAGAGGCACCATTAAAAAATTTGGGAAAATAGAGAAATTTGAAAAGTGTTGAAAAGAGTTACCGTGACACCCCAAGACACCTGAAACAACCATTTTCCCTCAAAGTAATGGGACGAAAAGGTGAAAACCAATACATTAGATACCTCTCAAACTATTATTTCCCTCGAGAATTAAACACTAACCTAAAGAGAAATATATAAAGGATCTGAAAAAATATCCACAGAGATAATTCTCAAGGATATCTTTACACTTGAAACACTACTATCAACATAACTCATTGACATTCGAATGACTTGTGTTGTTATAATGGTAGATTAGAAACCTCTACATCCAATACCACCTACTATGATATAGTCCCATCTAAATTTATCAAAATTATTGTTGATAAATAATCCCAAATTACCAAAAAAATATTTCACCAACAAACCACACAATCCCGGACACAGGAACCCAAGAAATTACATCCTCCATGTTAAGATACTATACTTTTTGGGTGGTAGTGTCTTTTCCACATGATTTTAATCACATCACAATTAATGAATCATGATTTTGATTCAGGTACTCATATTTTTGTATGTCAGGAGTTCATCACATATCAAAACACACACGTCACAACCTAAGGAAAAAATCTCATCTCATAATCGACAAGGATCAAGAATATCATCATAAAAGGAAAAAAATAAGAAAAAACTAAAAAAATGCTCCAACAACTAGGCACACATCTATGTATCACACTCCCAGGTATTCTCCTCTTGGACGCCAAGCCTCAAAAAAAAATTAATGGTCCATCCATGCAGTGCCTTTTCTCGACGATCCTGGATCTGTACCAAACACTCAAGAAATTATGCATCATCCTTGATATCTAACTCTCCACAGTCAATGACATGGTATTTATTGTGAAGATACTAAAAAAAGTCAAGAAACATGAAATATTTTAGGGATTTTCATCATCCATAGTGGAAATTCCAACCATTATGTGATCTTTTGAACTTTTTCCAACACCTCAAATGCACCAACAAAACTGGAAGAAATATTACTCCATATTCCAAAAATCTAATGCACAGGTTGATGAAAAACCTTCAAGAAGATGTGGTCTCTAACCTCAAACTCCAAGGTCCACATTATATGATTGACATAAGAATTCAACCAATCTTGCACTGCTTTTACCCTCTCAAGAATGATTAGATATTTCATTGTTGTGATCTATAACACATCGAGACCAAGAATAGCTATCTCCCCATCCTACGTCCCACACAACATAGAATAAAATAGTCTATCAGAAAAATCCGAAAATGGGGCCATGCTAATGGAAGACTCGTAACTATTATTATAAGATAACGACACCAAGTAAAGGTGTCATACCCAAGATACACTAACTTCCAAGATGCTTTCCTTCTTTATATCCTCTAACATCAGAATAATCCATTTCATTTTCCCGTCTGTCTGATGGTTGAAAGAAGTACTAAGGTGTAACCGAGTGCCAAAAGCACGCTGCAATTCCTTACATACTCATGAGGTAAAAACGAATCTCATTACAAGAATATAGACATCAAAACTCCATAAAACTACACCACATAATCTAAATTCTTTTTATCCAAATCATCCACTCTGCCCGACTCGTTGAACACTAAGAATTGAGATGATTTCGTTGACTGGTCTATGATCACTCAGATAGAATCACAACCTCTCTGAGATCTAGGTAACCCTCTAAAAAATTACATCCAGAATTCATCCCATTTACACTCAGAAAAATCCAAAGGCTACAACAAAACACCTGGAATATGGTCCTCAACCTTTATTTACTGGAAAACTAAGATCATTTCCACCAAATCATCCACCGAATGTTTCATCACGGGCCAACAAAATTGAATCCCCATGCCACGATACATCTTGTAACCTCTTAATTATACCACCAAGGGTAAGTTATGAAACTCATGAATGGATCCATCATGGACTTACCAAAAAAAATAGATTTCCATTGAATAATATTTGGTTCTGAGCATTCTATGAACACCCATATAGAACATTATTATGGAAAACATGATCATGCATCAACACTGCCTCTATGTCTCCCTATTGAGAATCTTAACCCTACTGAATCAGAGAATATTGAACCATAATGTGCAATAAACAAACTTTACCCCCATCCACTCTTTTACCCAAGTGTAAGGCTGAAAACTCATTCCTCTATTTCTATGCATCCGAAAATTCCAAAAAAACATCCATCCATGACTTTATGGTCAAAGAATCAGCCATGCAATTCCCAATTACTGATGTGTAATAGATATCAAAATCATAGTCCTGAAGGAACTCCATCCACCTCCTCTATTTTATATTTAGTTAAAAATGGAAAAAGATATACCTCAAGGTATTGTGATCTGTGGAGACTTCAAGCACCCCATAATGAGGTAATGTTGCAACAACAATAGCGCAAAAACCACCACTGATATCTCCTAATCACGGGTGGCACAATTATTCTCAGAAGGATATAACTTCCTATAAACATAACAGGTCACTTATTTTTGATACATCAACATTCATCCCATGACCAAATGGGAAGCATAACAACACACCTAAAACATCACGCATTAGTTAGGCAACCAGAGCACTAGGGTACTGAACAACTTCCCTTTTAGAAAACCGAACACTATTTGGAACTGATCTCTCCACACAAAAGCATGTTATTCCTATTAAAAGTTGTTAATGTGAATGAAACTAGGTGGAATTCAGTCAATAACCTCTTATAATATCTAGAAAGACCAAGATAACAATAAACCTCTACCACATACTTTGGTGTTTCCCAAGAAACAAAAGTTTCAACCATTGATGGGTCTACTACCACACCCTTCTGCGACAACACATGCCTATGAAAATGAACCTTTCATGTCTAGAACATACACTTAGGATAATTTTATAGAGTATGTGGAATCAAAGAACCCTCCAAATAGTTCTGAGATGCTCGACATGCTCCTCATCTGACATTGAGTAGATTAAGATATCATAAATGAATAAGATGATCAATCGGTATAGAAATTCATGGAGGATAGAGTTCATGTGTCAGGTGCACATGGATGGTGCATTTGTTACAACGAATGGGCATGATTACAACTCTAAGTGCCCATACCTATATCAAAATGAAGCCTTCAATATATCACCATACTTTATCCTTAACTGGTGATATCTAGACCGCATATCGATTATAGAAATTAAATTTTCCCATCTCATTTGTTTTAATAGATATTCTATTATCAAAATAGGGTAATGGTTTTTTTACCATCACCTCATTCAACCTCCGGTAGCCTATGCACAACCTCAGACCACCATCCTCCTTCTTTGCAAACAATACTGGTGCACCCCAAGGTGATAAAATAGTCTATATAAAACCCATATTCATCAAATAATCTATCTGATAACTCAACTCCCACAACTCAGAAGGTTCAATACAATAATGAGCCCTCAAAATTAGAGAAGCACCAGGCTGCAAGTATATATGGAACTCCACATCGCGTCGAGGGGGTTTCATCACAACCTCCTTAGAAAAAAACATTCTAAAATTCTCTAACAACCCTAGGAACCTATAACATAATAGTGTCCACTAATTTCACCATCAACTCCTCCATCAAGGAGAGAAAGGGATCCACATACTGACAGAACACCGGATAACTCTGATCACTAATGAAAAACACATGATGTCCATCAATATATGAATATATTACTCACCTATGGAAGTATATGATAAAAAAATGTACAGAATACAAACATTCATTGTCGAGAATGACATCATATGACTGAATCTATAGCAAGAAGAAATCCCCATGGGACTGATGTGGTCCCATCAACATTATAAACCCACAGAATACATCAAACAAGCTCATCTGGCCTCCGACTAGTATACTCAACACTGGGGGAATGATAATCCTCTCTATGTATAGTCCCAGAGAAAGGTATAGAGTGGGTGAAATAGATTAATTTGAATATCCTTTATCAATAAAGTCACAACCAAGGGTGGTAAACAAATTGATTTTACCTTTCTTGATTTACAGCCCCTCTGGGACAGCTGCCTCCACCATGTGAAAATAACCACACCCAAATCCTCTTCGTCTTTTTTATGAAAACCTCAACATTCATGCTCAGGTTGTGGTCCCTAACCTTGTGGAGCATCCCTAGGTCGGTCTCCACCTTCTCCATCTCCCATATTTGGAGTAAAATCCTACTTCCCTTGCTATTGGAACAGTCCCATTGGCAATGGATTATGAGGATGATGTTGAGCCTATCTGCCTCCACCAAAATGAGCATAGGTAGCCACTATGCACTAGTTATGAGGATGTCTATTGACCCCATAGAATAAATGAAAGTGCCTAGTTGGAGTATGGTATCACCGATAGGGGGAGGGGGTAAATCATTTATACTCTTTTCTTTTATGATTATTTTCAATTGCAATAACCTTCAACTCTTGTTGAAGATTTCAATTCCCCACTGAGAAACAAATCAACACACATCCAAAGGAACACAAAGATTTACAATGTTCACTATTAAATAAGTATAGCTATGTCCTCTGTATGGTTTGGAAATGATCCAATACCATAACATCTACTAAAAAACAATCCTTGGATTAGAACAAGTAGGATATACCCTTACACTCATGTAAAACTATGAAACAATCTCACCTGTGCATCTGCACCCTATTAGCATAATAGAGTAATAAAATTGTATTGTGACAACTCATGTTACCTTTTATTCTATTCAATTCAAAAAATTTATTCAATTTTAATAAAATTTATCTATTCTTTAACTCGAATAATGGTAAGAACTACTTGGTCTTTGTTATGAAATAATGATTCTGATTCATTTGAGTACGATTCTTTCAAAAAAAAAACTCTCAGTCTAATTCTTTCAATATAAATCTCTCATTCTGATTCTTTCAAAACAAATCTCCCATTCTGATTCTTTCAAAACATAGACCTCATTCCAATTTTTTGATAGAAAAAAATATAGTAGAATCGACACCACTTCAATTTGTGAATATAATGGTTGAACTGAATAGAATATGAATGAATCGACACCATGCAAAAAAAGTCAATATGAATGGAATTGATCTATTCTTCTCTCTAGAAAACTAAATCCTCCATCTCTTCTGTAGTGAGCAGTGAAATCATCCCCAAAGTACAATGTACTGTTTTCCCTTTTATAGGTGTCCCAAATCATGTTTAGGTGGGAATCCCAAAACACTTTCCTTCTCAAATAAATTCGCCCAAATCTGAATTTCTCCTTAAATCTATAAGAAATTATGAATTTGTCAATACTTATCAATTCTTCTCGAAACATATATAATTTTTATCTCTTCTTTTCCAGACTCCCATTTCAAATGTTGAAACTGATTTTAATTAAATAAGAATACATGGGTCTGATCAACTAAGTATGATTCCTCATGTCGATTGCTGAATATGATTCTCATAACTGATTTGAATTATGATATTATATTTAAATGTTCAGATCCCCCTCATGAAATAATCTAGCAGTCTTCTTCCATTTTCGTTAATCTTGACCCACATGAGAAACCATTATTTATTCACCAAAATGAACATGTTTCATGACTACCTTCATGACATTGAAAACATTGAGGATCAGATTTATCATCGTCTGATTTCAATTGGAATGTATTGTAACATTACATTCATTCCAACTTCTTTCTTTTCACCTAAACCCAAGCATGATCGTTTTTGTATACAAATGGTCTGGATACTATTATCGTCAATACGATCATATCTTGTTTTGATCATCATGGTTAAAATCATTCTGGTTATGATCATCCGGAATATGATCATTCAGGATACAACCATTTTGGAAATGATAATGACAGATACAATTATTCTGGTTACAATAATGCCAGATACAATCATTCGAGATACTATAATTCTAGATACAATCTTTTTTCGGTTACGATCATTCTGATTATGATTGCTGGTTAAGATTGTTCTGGATAAGATCGATGATTATTTTTGGTTATGATTGCTGGGTATGGTCAAATACAATTTGAAAAAAATTATTTTCCCCTATAAAATACAAAAAATATGATAAAAAAGATCTGCATAGATACAATACAACACAATTTGATAACAAAGATCTGTTAGGATACTGTACAAAACGATATGATAATGATGATCTTCCCAGATACGATACAGTACAATCTGAATGTGATTCATTCTCAATCAACACCATCTCTTTCATTTCCTTCTACCTGAATATGATTTTTTTGAAACAAAATTTGTTTCTCATATTCCATCAGCATAACCTCTTCCATTGACACCACTTCGATCAACAAAACTTTCCATTGGCATGACCTTTCCTATCAACACCACTTATTCAATCGATATCACTTATTCCCTCAACAACACTTTTTATCAGAAACCTGAATAAAAATCGACACTAGATCTTTTACTTACACTCAGTATCCAATTGTTTTGAAAGAAAATGAATACAATCTAGATATGATTATTTTTAAATTGTTTTGAAAAACAATCGGTACCAATTCTTTCTCTCTATCATCGTGATACAATAAATCTAAATACGATTCTTTACTTTTTTTTGAAAAATAATATGAATACAATTATTTTCTGATTATATTGAAAAAAATATGAATATGATTATTTTCTAATTAACATCATCTCATTCAATCCCCTTTCCTTCTATCATGTTTTCTTTATATGTGCTCAATAAAAATAATAATTTATATGAAAAAAAATAATCAAGGGATCAACACAATTAACATGGGTCTGATTCATTTCAAAACAAACCCAAAACATTTTTTCCATAAAAAACATGAAGTGATTTCATTTCTCCAAATCATTCCTTGACAAAAAAAGACAAAAATTGAAAAAAATACACATACATCATCAGCTTGATCTGAAAAAACTCCACCATTAGATTATGTTGTCACACAAGTTTCATAAATCACTAATCTTTTTTACCTCAAGCAATGGATTTCATATCAATAATTATATTCCTATGTGAGATAACTCATTGTACGAAACATGAATCATTAATAGAAAACCCATGCTATCCAAAAAAATAGTGATCATGAATACTTTTTTATTTTATCAACCTATATATTTTGTCTTTATTTTCATCATTATCCATAGAAAACAATTCAGTATCCTTTCCTACAACCACTCCAACAAACTGTTATAATAGTTCACACACAATACAATGATGATTTCATAGCTTAACCATAACTCTGTCTTTTATGAAATACATTTATGATACAAAACAATTCTCCCCCTAGAAAAAGAATCCAAATATAAGATGAGAGAGGGGAAAAATACACATACCACAACCTTGAATAGAAAGAGGCTGGACAACGATGTTCAACCTCATCTTTTAGAATGATTCCTTCGATAAAGGTTTTGTGAATAGATCAAAAACTTATTCCAATGTTGGAATATACACCATCTTAAATTCATTATTCTCTGCACGCTCTTTGATGAAATGATATTTTATATCAATACATTTTGAATGATAATGTTGCAATGGATTCCAGGTGAGATTGATTGTACTTTGATTGTCACAACCCAAGATCAAGGGTAACTTCACTAGAACAAGTAAATCTTCCAATTGTGTTTTCATCCATGTATGTTGAGTAGTGGCTTGAGTAGCAATAACGTACTCCGCATTAGCCATAATGATATTTATTGAGTTTGGTTTCTTTGAATTCCAACTAACACAATTATTTCCCAAAAAAATACACCTACATATGTGGATCTTCTATCATCAACATTTCCTTCCCAAATTGCATTGGAATACCCAAATAAATCAATACTATCTGAGATGCAATACCTAATTCTGAATTCTATTGTGCCTCTGATGTATCTGAGGATTATTTTTCTAGAAATAATATTTTATTCTTTTGGAGTACTTTGAAATCTTTCACATAATGTAATAGCATAAATAATGTCATTTCTTGAGGTAGTCAAATACAATAGACTTCTAATAAGCTTCTGATACTCTTTTTGATCAACTTCTTTTCCTTCTCCATCTTTACTCAGCTTTGTTCCTACTAAAATAGGTGTGGAAATAGGTTTTGAATTTTCAATTCCAGACCTCTTGAGAAGTTCTTTATCATACATTTCATGGGTGATTAAAATGTATTATTTCATTTGCAAGATTTTTAACCCAAGAAAGTATTTAATTTTTCCCAGCATGGAAATTTCAAATACATTCTTCATTTCTTTAAAAAATCATTCACATATTCCTTTATCATTCCTAGAAAAGATAATATCATCAATAAAAAAATTACAACGATGAAATACTCTTTACTTTATATGATGTGAAGATTTATATCCACTCTTCCTTTGTTAAAATTCATATTTCTTAAGAACGCATCCAATTTGGAATACCATTCCATCATATATTGTTTTAGTCCATACATTGATTTTTTCAATCTGCACAAACAACCTTCATATTTTACAATAATAAAGCCAGAAGGTTGTTCAATATAAACCTCTTCTTCAAGATTACCATTTATGAATGCAAATTTAACAACCATTTGAATGATCCAGTAGCCTCATTTTTCGGAAATAACAAGAAATCTTATGATTGTTTCAAGTCATGACACTAGAGAAAAGGTATCATCAAAATCAATACCCTCAATCTAAGAATACCCTTTTCAAACTAATCTTTCTTTGATTCTTATACCATCACCTTTTTCATTCATCTTGTTCCAAAAAACCCATTTTGGGCTAATGATTTTTTTTTTCAGGATTGGGTATGAGTTCCGATGTATTATTCTTTTCAATCTGATCCAATTATTCATTCATGGATTGAACCCATTATATATGCACAAAATATTCATTAACATAATTTAGTTACAATTTTTATTATAAAGAAGTATGTTCAATGGAATAAGTTGTTCTTGATGTTTGAACCTTCTGATGTTGATCACCAATTATATTCTATGATTCCACATGTTTTCTCATCCTTGGGTAGGATTTTTGATTGTCTTACTTATCACATGAAATAGATAACTCTGATTCTTCACCTTTATTAGGATTACCATTATTTTTTCCTTATTAGAACGATCTTCATCAACATGATTAACTTAATTTTCTTCGTGAAAATATTTTTCTTTCTCAAATACATCAACCCCTTTTACATAATATGAATCAAAATGTATTTTTGTACTTTTTTGAAGCATATGTTCCCTCTTCCTTCTGAAGAATAGCTATGAAACATTCCATATTTACCTTTCTTCTCAAACTTAATATAGTTTCCAACTACTTCATCTATTATAAAAAGACTCCTGTAAACTCTAAAATGCATCAAACATGGATTTTTGTGATAAAAACATTCATAGGGATTCATACCTAATTGAGGCCTACAGAAGATACTATTCTACATATAAATAGTATTACTCATGGGTTGCCTCAAAAATCATTGAGAAAGGCCATGCACAAGAAACATGGTTCTTCCCATTTCCACCAGGATTTTATTAGTTCTTTAAACAACTTCCTTTTTGGGGAGTGTATAAGGCGATATAATCATGATAAATTCCATGCTTCTCAAGATAGTCTCCATAATGTTCACTTATGTATTCACCACCTTTACCGGTTATAAATTTTTTCATATAATACTAACATTATGTCTTAGTTTTTTCTTCTGAAAAATTTAATAACTTTCTAATCATCAGAGTTGTGTTTTGTAAACATAACTCAATTAATGCAAGTAAAATAAGAAATGTAAGTAATGAAGTACTTATATCCATGTGTTTATTGTTTTCTCATTGGACCACATATATCATAATTGATCATCTCTTAGGGTTGTTTTTAACAAATATCAACTTTCTTATATAGATCATTTGTAATTTTTACTTTCTGGAAGATAGTGAAACACCAATCTATTCTTCTAAGAAAATCAAGAATGTCTCGAACACTTTCTCATTTGGATAACATGGTCATTTTTATCTGACAAACATGACTAAGACTTTTATTTCATAACTTATTCTCTTCCTCCATAATCATGTAACACGAGTTTTTTTAATCACCAATGTGAAACAAATTTCCTTTCATATGTTGGCCTCTTGTGATAATATTTCCATCTTCTTCACTCTTTAAAAATATCCATATTTCTTAAAGATAACCTTGTTATCCACACTACACAATTGTTAGACACTTATAAAGTTCTGTTTCATCCCATCAACATACAATTTTATCTTATATTTCATACTTTCATTCCCAATAATGGTGGACCCAACACCTTTGATTTTCAACGAATTATCATTGCCAAACGTCTCTATCCCTTATTTGTAATCATTCATATCCTTCAATAATTTCATATCTCCAATCATGTGAGAATAACATCGACTATCAATTATCTAGGTCCATTCTCCTTTCATGTCTTTTAATGCAGTTTCTACAATAAGATACTTTTCTCCATTCTTTTTTCTCTTCACCTTTGGTTTTTGTTAATTGAGAATCTTTTGCTGAGTCTATGACTAAACAATTAATCATTTTTCATGGATTTCAGGTTTTTCACATATTTTAAAAATAGTTCACAAAGGTTGGAACCTATTTTCAATCTTCACATCATTCTTTTCAGATATCTTCATGAATAACCTTATCATTTTTAATTACTTAAAGAGATTGAATCCCCCTCAATATCTTCTTTTCATAACTTATGGGATACTAGTAATGCTTCTGATTGAACCAACACATACTTGTTATATTCCCAAATCATCCACAACACCCGCAATACCCATAGAAAGAGTAATTTCCTTTGAAACCTTCGTACTGATCAGAATAGTGAAAACCCTCTTCAACCATATTATTTTCATTTTCAATCATATTCTTCTTCTACTTTTCATTTATGATAGGATCATTATTATTTAAAAATTATCTTGATCTAGATAAAACCTTTTTGGACTCAGGATGTTTTGAAACTTTTAAATTCTTCACTTTGAACACATACATAACTTTCCCAGAATTCTTCTTTTCAGACACAATTCCATTATTCATCTCAACAATTGAATGTATATTTTGTTTAACCTTCTCAATTTTCTCTTTACGAGAACATTCACCAATTTTAGTGATTGGGTTTTGGAATCAAAGGCCTTTCTTTTCAGCTTTAGAGAGTTTTTGTTGGAAAAGTTCCAATTGTTCTTCTTTTTTCCTTTGGATTCACTTACAAATGCATATTATGATTATTTTCATATTCAATATGCTTATTCAAATCATCAATCTCTTTAACATGATTTTATTTCTCAGTAGAAAAAAATTCCTGGTTGCTTGAGCATTCATCTTCTATATTTTTGTTTTTCTTTTCATGACTTCTGATCTTTATTAGACATTATTTCAACTCTTATTTAAAATTCAATTCAAGTAATGTTTCTTCTTCTACAGAACTACCGCTTATCAATTATTCATCATTAAATATTGAAATGAATCTCTTTTCATTACCAAACTCAATGGATTTTTCAGATTTATCATCACTCTCTTCTTCTTCATCATCATATTTTGACAAGAAACTTCTTCGTTTTTATTGGAAGAATTTCTTTTCTTTTCCGTTGTCTCCCTTTTTCTTCCACAATGTTCTTGTATGTATTTCTTCAATATCACTGTACTCTTATTTCTTTATAACAGAAAAATTATCCAAAAAGTGACCAACACCTCTAAATTCAAAACATTTCGAGGGAAATTTCCCTTTGTATTTCTCTATACCTATTTTCACATTATTAGAAAAAAGGGACAAGATTTCATTTATATTTTTACATACCTCATTTTCAAAGTTAGAATAACCCAATTCAACTTCAATAACAATATTCTTTGACATTTCTTTCTTTACATCCTTGAATGACATTTCTCCATTAACCTTTTTTTATCTTCATATCATTCTCTCTTCTCATTTCATAGGTGATAAGAGTGCTACTTAAATCATCAATATATAATGCTTTAGGATCTCTGTCTTCCAATGAAGAAAATTTTGAATCAAATTTTTTATGTAGGATTCTAAAGATCTTTTCAACAACAGTTGAGCCATTCAACTTTTAACCAAGACATCTGATAGTTATCACAATTTCATTCACTATGGTAAATAATTTCCCAACAGATTCATTCTCACCCATCTTCAAATTTTAATACTTCAATCTCCATATTTGTAACTTTTCCTTCTTCACATTTTTATTGCCTTCGTATATGTTTTTCAATTTATCCCATATACCCTTATCTATTGAAACAATTTTTACTCTCAAGAATTCAAAATCAGAATGTGATGATAATATAGCATTCTTAACCCTTCTATCATTCTCAAGAAACATCATGTCAACATGTGTAAGTGGAGAACTATCATCAATGGGAGGAAAACCAAATGTTGCAGGTTAAAGAATGTCATAACTCATAGTCATAAGATATGGAAGCATTATATCATTCTAGATATGAAAGTTATTTCCCTCAAAGCCCAAAATACCTTTACTGTTCACACAATTCACATTCATTATTAGAAAAGAATAACAAAGGGAACCTTCCTTCTGATACCACTTGACAGTGCCCAGTTAGAGTATTTTATCACAGAGAGGAGGAGTGGTGAATCATTGATACTCTTTTCATTTATGTTTATTTTCAATTGAAACATCCTTCTCCTCTAGTTAAATATTTCAATTCCCTACTGTGAAGCAAATCAATACACATCTTAAGGAACACAATGATTTACAAGGTTCACTATTAAATAAGAATAGCTATGTACTTGGTATGGTTTGGTAAAGATCCAATACCATAAAATCAACTAATAAAACAATCCTTTCATTAAAAAGTGTAGGATAAATCCCTAAACTTGTGTAACACTATGATATAATCTCACTAGTGTGTGTGCACAGTCTTAACACAATGAGTAATAAGATTATTTTGTAACAAATCATGTTACATGTGGCTCTTTTCAATTGAAAAATTGTATTCAACTGAAATACAATTCCTTAATTCCTTAGCCATAATAATGGTAAGAACTAATTGGGCTTTTTTATGAATCCCTGATTCAAATTCTTCGGAGTATGATTCTTTCAAAAAAAATCCTAGTCTGAACTCTTTCTACACAAAGAAACCATTCTGATTCTTCCAAAAAAAATCTCCCATTATGATTCATTCAAAAAAAATATCCAATTCATATTTTTTTATAGAAAATAATAGAGTAAAACTGTGACCACTTCAATTACCGAATATATTTTTTGAGCCTAATAGAATACGAATGAATTAGCACCACCAAAACAATTCTCAATCTGAACGGAATTGATATCTTCTTCTCTCTACAAAATCAGAGCCTCTGTCGCTTCTATAGTGAACAGTGCTAGCATCCCCATAGTACAATTTACTTGTTTCCCTTTTATAGGTGACCCAAAACATGTTTAGGAGGGAATCCCAAAACACATTTCGGCTCACTGAAATTCACCCAAATCTGAATTTATCATAATATATCGGAAAAATTATTATTTTTTCAATGCTTATCAATTCTTATCGAAACTTCTACAATATTCATCTCTTCTTATCCGGACTCACATTAAAAATATTGAAACCCATTTCAATTCAATAGGAATACATGGGTATGATCAATTAAATCTAATTCCTCATGCTGATTGATGAATACTATTCTCAAAATTGATTTGAACCAAGATCTTATATTTTAATGTTTAGATCCCCCTCAATAAATCATTTAGAAATCTCATTCCCTTTTCTTTTATCTTAACCAACATGAGAAATCATACTTCATTCACTAACATGTTCTTTTATCATGACTACCTTCATGACTTTGAAAGCATTGAGGATCAGCTTTAGCATTGTCTGATTTCAATAGGAAAGTATTGTAACTTTACATTCATTACTACTTCTTTCTTTTCATCTCATCCTAAGTATGATCATTTCTTAATAAAAATGGAATGGATACTATTATCTTGAATATGATCATATCTGGTATCAATCATTCTGGTTATAATAATTCTGGTTATGATCATCATGAATATGATCATTCTGGATACGATCATTTTGGATACGATTGTACCAGATGTGATCATTCTGGTAATGATCATGATTTATACAATCAGGTTGTATATGATCATTTATGGTTATGATCATTCAGATTATAATTTCTGGTTAGGATTATTCTAGATATGATCATTGATCTTTTTTGGTTATGATTTCCGAGTACGATCAAATAAAATATGAAAACAATGATCGGCCCTGATATGATACAAAACAATATGATAATGAAGATCTTCCTGGATACAATACAAAACAATATGATAACAGAGATCTGTCAGGGTATGATACAAAACACTCTGGTAATGGAGATCTTCCTAGATATGATATATTGCAATCTAAATGTGATTCATTCTAAATCATCACCATCTCTTTCATTTCCTTTTATATGAATATGATTTTTTTAAAAACAATCGGTGTCTCATCTTCCATCGGCATCACCTCTTCCATTGGAACCACTTTTATTGTCGTAACTTCCCATCGACATTAATATTCCCATATCCACCACCTATTCAATCGGTATCACCTATTCTATCGACACCCCATTTCATAGGCACCACCAGAATACAAATTGACACCAGATCTTTTACTTCCACTAGGTATCCAACTGTTTTGAATGAAAATCGATACAATCTGTATATGATTGTTTTATGATTTTTTTAAACTAACTGGTACCAATTAATTATCTCATCCATCTGGATAAAAAAATCTAAATACAATACGTTTCTAATTGTTTTTAAGAACAATATGAAAACAATTCTTTTCTGAATGTTTTGAAAAACAATCTAAATATGATTATTTTCTGATTGGAATAATCTCTTTCACTTCCCTTTCATTATATCATGCTTGCATCCCAAGTTCATAATACAACTCATGATTTTTATGAAATAAAATTCAGCAAGGCATCATCAGAATTAACATGGGTCTGATTATTTTCAAAACAAACAAAAAACAATTGTTTCCAAAAAACAAACTGAAGTAATTTTCATTCTTCAAAGCATACCTTAACAACAAAAGAAAACACTTGAAAGAAAAAAACCTTCAAAATCAGCTTGATCCTAACATAAAACACATTTTACAATTCCAACATGAAATGAACAATGACTAGATGGTCAAAAGGGAAGCTGTTAAGGATAGTTCATGGTTGGTTGAAATCCTGATGATCATTTCTCCTTCGATATACCACAAAAAATATTAATCTTGAAGAACTCTATAGGATCCCCTATCATGTAATACCTCATCATTATTACATCATTTTGATCACTACTGCCTTCTTATGAACCTCCAAATATCATGGAAACATAAAAAGAGTAATAGAATACTCAATAGAAGGAATAAGTTCATCCCCAAGATGTCTCACATGAGACTCATTATCTAGAAAAAGATTTGGAAAAATATGCAAAAGCTCCTAGAACTTGATTCATAGCTCCCGTACTGACATAATCCCCTCCTAAAGGGATATTATCTTCTACATATTCTCATACTTTATGGTATACAAAAGGAACTCTTCACAGAACCTCTTCTGGATTTCAATCGACAAAATTTCGATTTCCTTCCACTCTTCAAGATAAAGCATCCACCAAGGACATGCATCTACCTACATCTGACTGACTACCAAAGGGAGGCAATACCCCATCGAGGCATGGATCAATCTAAAAGTGATCTTGAGCTCCTCCATCTAACTCTCTGTCTCCACTTCTGAATAACCGACCTCATCATTTCCCAAATCATGATGTTGGAAAGTGCACAAAGTCCTCTACCACCGGTCATCCTCTTCAACCGGATCAACCCTTAGATAATTAATTGGATCATCCTGCTAAACCTCATCTTCTTGATACAAAAAAAGATGATGACTAAGAGCCATAGATGAAAGGTAAACAAATATTTCTTAAGCCTGAGTAGTATGATGTTTTCATTAAGATTTATTGTAATTAATTTTATTTATTTTATCTATTTTAACATTCCCAAAACACCCCAATTCAAACCAAAACATTATTCATTATGATGCATGTACACTTTCTAGGTCTCTGCATTGCAAGAATTTCCACCTCACTTAGTTTTTCAATAACCTTAGTGCTCATGCACTAGATCATGGGTCCCCATAAAGTATCAAGTCTTAGTTGGTCTCCCGAACCTATATCATGCACCATGTTAAACTGGAACTTTTTCCATAACACCCCATGAAATCCTCAGTATGACTAACTCCATACTCCATCCAATATCTTAGCCATAACCTATGATACCATTATATCATGGAACACCCTCAAAAGACACCCCTTCAATGCTCGTAATGAAGAAAATGAGATAATGAACCCTGAGTCCCACCCCCAGTTGGCCCTGGGTTAGAGAATAGCACCAAGTGTGTACTGATCTCACAATATGGGAGGCAATACTCTTTGTAAGAATCAATATCAGGAGATAAAATGAATAATCCAAAACAACTCCATGACATAATAAAATAAAAATCCAAAAACCATACCACCATGCATGTATAGAGAGAACCGATACAATTAGAGTCTACATTGTAAATAGCAAAGGTAAAACAAATAAGCGACACAACAACTGTCCAAAGGTCTGAGCTAGTAATGCCCAATAGAGTCTATGAAATCCTCATAGAAACAAAAATGTTTTTATATTTTTATGGTGAGTATACATGTATATCGATTCAGAAAACTAGAGTCCCTCATGAACATGTGAGAGAAGTATACTAATGATCCTATGAGAAAACTACATAACCAAACAACACCTAAAAATCTACACTCACCATCCCAACCTCACTAAGGAACAATCACCAAGTAAAACAAGTCATGTAATATAATATAAAAAACATCAATGATATGGTACCCCACACCACTTTCCCACTGATTAGACACTCTCACACCACAACAGAAAATTTCAAATCACTCTCACCACTTCTGTATATACCACATCACATCCCACCCACACACACTAGGGCCTCAAAACACATCTCACCCTAACAAAACTTATCCTCACAACAGATCCTTCCTGCACACCTGGGCCTCACAACACACCCCTCCCACACACACTTGGGCCTCTTAACACATCCCACCTGTACACACTGGGCCTCACAACAAATCCCATATCATCCTGAAGAAACCCAGTGAAGCACATTACAAATCATCCTAGAGACACCTGGGAAATCCCATCACAAATCATCTCGAAGATACATTGGACGCCAAATCTCATCACATCATACCTAAAGAAAAATGGGTTGTCATCGTCTGGAAGAGGGAACATGGATAAGTGGGTGTCTATACATCCACCCTCCCACTGGGATTTTGGGAAAGACACCCCATGTGTGACTATATGGGTGTTCGGAACATAGTTCTCAAAGTGGGTGGGTGGGTATATAAATAACAAGAATATACATGTATATTTATATTTTCAAACACTCTTGCCCAACATATGGGTTATCAATAAATCAACCAACTCACAAAACAGTCACCTTTGTTTCTACCTCAAAATGAAAATATTACAATCTATGATCATCAGTTAAAAAGTATAAGACCCAGATAATCAAATGCAGCTTCACATTACCCCTTTGTTCAACACCCATTCATTTCAATATCTTGGATCAACCATGAATAATCACCCAAGAACCGTTTTAATATTTCATTAACCACTTCCATATTATTAACTAATCCAACCTTAGTCACTCCAAACATTATCAAAAAATTATTTATTCATTTCATCACTACCCAATAAACTAAAAATATAGTAACAATAATGGTAAATTAACACACATAACATTATGGAGACATCAAACCATGACCTCTAAATATGGGGTTAATATTTGTACATTTTACTAATGGAGAAGCACCCATACAATTAACTATTATCCTTCTCCAATGTCATCCTACCAAAACCACCATACCCAAATAACAAACCCCCAAATCACAAACACATCCAGCAACATATTCCCAAATCAATAGATTCACAACCCTACTACATAGTCACACCACACCAATAACTACCCCACTAAATAGCTATATGTCATCCACTTTCCATGATACAAAACACAACAATTACACATGTCACATCACCTAAAATACCAAGGAAACATATTTTCTAATTTTCTAATGCATCCTTTAATTAATTCAACTTTTAAATTTTGGGGATATCATAGAAATTTTATGATCCTAGGGAATCCAATTATTAGCTGAGAATACATGGTAAACCACTTATATATATAAGAATCCAATAGAACCAAAAAATACAAGATATAATCCATTCTATATGAAAACAAGGACCTCTAATGGCCATGATTTTTACTGGGTAGTAAACCCATACAAATCACAAAAAAAAACAAAAAACAAACAAACCAAGATCATATGTCACTTTTCCCAACCCTCTATATATTGAATTTAAACTTGTTCAATTATATTAATTAATCCAAAATCAACTATATTAAAAAAGGAAAAAATTCATATGGTTACCCATCTTGAGTAACAAATAATAAATATGAGGGAAAAACTTCTTGGAAGAAGAGAAATCAACACTTCTAGGTAGGTCCAAAAATAGGGGCACACATGCAGCATGAAAACTCCAAGGAATCATGAACCAACTACAGTAGTAGTTTACTCGAATGAAATTGGAAAATAGATTTGGGGAATCCCATTGAAATAAGAATAAATATATAATTGAAAAGGGGTAAAATATCTTGGATTTAGGAAAAATATAAATAGATTCACGGGTCAGATAACGTTTGGATTTTACAATAAATGAGGATATGGTCAAGACCATGTGTTTTGACAAATTAAAATCCACCAAAATCATAATAAATAAAATATAATATTTTTGTTCTTGGAATTAGTATAACACCCTTTAATATAAGGTATTAAAATCATTTTATGTCAAATATAGACTTCAAAAGAACACAACTGAAGAATCTGGAAACACTATACATGACACACCTCCATATGAGGCACCGCCACCAAGGCACTACCAGATGAGGCACCGTTGGATGAGGAAATTTCAGTTGAGGCATCCTAAGGATGAACTGCATTCCATCATTAGTGAGACACCATTGGGAGATACACTACCAGATGAAGCACCACTAGACCAGGAACCACAACACAAGTAATCGATAGTGAGCAACTGCCGACGAGAGAATCCTAGGGGGAGACAATTCTTATGTGAGTGACAACCAAGGTGAAACACTGTGAATACAAGCTACCTCCATGGTGAAACCACCATGGTTACACTAACATGGTGACACCAGCAAAGTGACACAACCATGGAGAGACACCATCGGGGTGAGGTACAATTTGAAGAATTGAAAAAATTGGGAATTTTGGAGAGTGTTGAAAGGAGTCACCTTGACTCCCAAACACACATAAAAAAATAGATTTCACACAATGTAATTGGTGGAATATTCTATCCCATTATAGTACCATTATTAAATATTCTTATTAGAGCATAAGTAACAATAAAATATTGTTGGTTTTGATGAATGGAGATACCATTAAAAGAATATTAAATAAATTTAGAGGAAAATAAACTTTTTATTTTGATAATATATTTTAAAAAATAAAAATTCACAAAATTATTACAAAATAGTTCTCTTTGATAAAAACCTTGGAAAATTAGAAAGGAATCTATAAAAATCATTTAAAATATTTCTTGAAAAATTTAAAATTTTCATTTTGAAATAGTTTTTTAAAACATAAAATTTTTTTCTAACCATTTTTAATGAAATTATCCTTGAAAACATATAATATAATATTGAATGAAAATAATGGTCATGAATAAAAATTCAATTCATCTTGTTCACATCAAAAATAAGATTCCCTTAAATTTTTTGGAAAATCTAATTGGGAATTGTTGTGGAAAAAATATGAGTATTTCATTAAGTGCATTTTGTAAAATGTAAAACTTGAATAAAAATGTATTTGAATTTTTTTTGAGGATTTTTAAAATCATTTTTTATTTTGTTTAAAAAACATGGTTTTGGAAGGAAAATAGTTTTCAATTTAATAGATTATTAAAGTTAATATTTCATAAAAAAATCATTTCAGAACAATTTGTTAAAGGGATTAGAAAGTGTCCCATTTGGAAAATGTAAAGAAATTTCATTTTAAAAGCTTTTAAAAAATGGTAAAAGATAATGTAAAGTGGATGGTGGAAAACATATATTTTAAGAAAAGAAAATTTTTGAAAATATTTTAGATTACATGGATATTGATGAGAAATATACCCAATCTAAAAAAATAAAGATCAGTATCACTTAGAAATGAATTTATTGATATTTCATCAATAAATAAGGGATAAAATTGAAATAAATAAATTTGAAAAATCATAAATAATGGAAAATAATGATAAATGGAATAATAAAATAATTGAATATAACTTCCACAAATAGAAATTTGAACAAAAATAATTTCAAAAGGAAGGAGATTGTAAAAAAAATCCTTTTCCACTTTGGTAAGTCTTCAGTCATAAAAATGAAAAAATAACAACATCAAAAAATACTATAAATATTATGAACATAATGAGTTTCATGATATAACATATAAAAGGTCAATATATATACCTAAAAATTGATTATAGGTGCATATCATAAATGTATATATAAAAGAAAGAGAATTTGAGATGAATAACCCTTAAAAAAATCTTACCATTGAATTTGAGAATTATTCAATGAATAAATTATGTATATCAAATTTAAATAAATATATAACAAGTTAAAATACCATATAAAATAATAAAAATTCATTACACACATAATTTTTGAGTAGGAATTTCAACTTCTTACTTTTCCATTCATTTAGTTTTTTAAATCACACACTTAATTAGAAAATGTTCACTAAATTTTTATGTCTGATGTGCTTTGCCATGTTTTTATAGAAAAAATTGTTGTTTAACATACTTATAATATTTTATAATGTATTAAATTCATAAAATTAAATTAATTTATTATGTTAAATGTAATGAGTATGGGTCTGTTAGATTGGACTTACCTTTAATAAACCATAAGATGTACTTTGGTTTTGCATTTCATACTAATATAATTCATTATCACCATACTAAATATTGTACCAATACAACCATAAAGAATCATAATAAAATATTATTATTGAAAATCATAATACTCCCATTTAAAAACCTATGTTTATAATCATAATATGGAATACTTGTATCTATAGAAAGGTATTTTTTAACACTATAATTGTATTAATAAATATGATGTCATAAATTAAGTTATAATGAGCTATAAAGTGTCATCTCTCTGAGACTGTTGCAATAAAAAAGGAAACTTGACCGTTGATTGATAAACAATAAATACCAAGTCATTTGAAGAATTTTTATTTGGTAGCTTACTCTCTTTAGAAGAGGGCTCTGTGTGAACTATACATTCTTAGTCAGTGTTTTTATATAGTAAGTTTTAATTCTATGGAATCCAAATAAGGGTTGTTTCTTTAAAAACTTTTTCATTTGTAACTCACATATGATAATTTTTACGATAAAAGTATTATGAGGATATGAATAATTTGAATATGATCTATTGGATAGAGGGACTCTAAGGCTAGGAAGAAAGGGATAATCCGATAATCATATCTAGGGATTCTAGTGATTGGAATATAGATCCATTCGGATCTTTTTATCAAGGTATTTCTTGGTAAAGAAAGATAAAATTTACTACGACTATAATAAAATGTATACCTTTAGTCAAGATTATTTAATACCTTACTCTTAAGGTAGAAAGAGTTATATTTTTAATAATATAATGTATCTCATTCTTAATTTTACATGGAATTTATATTGCTTATTTTTAAAGTGTTTATTCTGATGTATTTAAATAAAATGATTATCATCATACATAGCTTTACATGTAATTGTTTTTATAAATTTAATTATTAATGTAATAAAAATAATATCTTGTTTTTTAATCAATATCATTCCCAATATAGTAAAGATCATATGATTAATCAGATCCATTGTGATTATGATTTTTATCTATGATATAATCAGACCATTGTATAGTTTTGATTATATGACATTGTTATTTCAATTGAGTCCCGATTCGATATTATTTCTTTAAAAGTCACTAGGTTAAATAGTTTAAACTTCTTAAAATAAGTTTTTAAAACTAAAATTCACCCCTCTTATAAGTATATCCATATGAGTAGACCATATGATCCCACAATTGGTATCAGAGTAGGATTCTAATACTCAAATATTGGTTGAGTTTTTTACTTTCATTACATGTTTCAATTTGATTAATGTTTTTGATATAAAATTTTTGTTCATAATTTTTTTTACATGAACATGTTTTTGTGGAAAGTGATTTTCTATTATTTTAAATATGGGTGGTCTTAATGATGGTACTATTTACATTATCAATCCAGACATACCACCTATGTTTGATGGTGTTGATATTGATTATAGGAGAGACACGATGAAGAATTTTTGTTATCAACACTATGGTTGATAATTTTTTACGATTTTTGGATACTATAAGATTCATGATGAGGAACATCCTTATTTTATTCATTAACAAAAATAATATAAAAAATTAAGTTACAAATTAAAGAATACTTTGTTGTATACCATGACAAGAATTATATATAGTCGGATATCTTTATTTGAGTCTTCAAATAGTATCTGGAAAAAGTTACAAGTCACATATTTTGGAACATATAAGGTTGTTGAGACAAGGAGAGTGATTAATAGAGAATAATATTAGTAATTTTATTTCATACCTAGAGAATTTGTTTCAAAGATGAAAAAGTGGTTCTTGATGACTATTAATAGCTTAAAATTTATTAGAGAGAAAGGTATTTATAATGAAAAACTTGTTGAAAATATTATTTATATCATTCCCAATGAGTGAGAGTATAAGAGAATAATTATATATGATACAAGAATGATGAATAATCTTACTTTATATGATTTAATTAGAACCCTATTGCAGTATGAGGGTAGTATTAGAATAGATCCTGAGAAAAAGTAAAAGAAAAATGGTGATTCTTCTTCTGCTAAAACATCTACATTACATATTAATGTATAGTCAAATGAAAAAATTATTAAATCATTGAGAAAAAACAATATTATAGTTCAGTAAAATTATTCTACTTCTAAACATTTTTAAAAGAAATTAACAAATATCTCTTGAAAAATGATCAAGATAGTCATAATGAAATATTTCAAATACCAATATAAAATTATTTGTAATGAAAAAGTGATAATAAATGTGAAGTCACTTGTTAAAAATATATAAAAGTTGGACATATCTAACAGGATTCTTCGAAGATATAGATAAAGGATTGAAAGGACATGAATTCAGAATGGAATTCCTAAATATATTGCATATCCAAAAGTGATAAAGTATTTAATGATTTTGATATATGGATTTTCAGTGGTGGTGATTATTTTGAGAATTTCTTAAAAAATGAATGCTCTGGATAGAAGAACATTTGTATTTTTGTTAATGTACTGAAGTTTAATCAATGATTTATGGATAAATAACCTTAAAGATGAATGCCCCTCCAAATATCCTTAAATTATAATTATCATAATGATAAAAATTATACATCATCTAATGAATAATTTTTGTTATAAGAATATAATTAATTACCATCTTATGATGAACATCCTAATTTTTTAAAACATTTAGAAAATGAGAACTATAAAATTTGTAAAAAAACATTATATTGATGAATAAATAAAATCTAATGTTGATTCAATAATTAACCTTTTAACAAATTAAATGTCGCATACCTCTAATGTTCTTTATAAGAATAATTATTAAAAATAAAATGTTTATAATGATTTAGAAAAATAATTTTAGAGAATGGTATTTTACAGTCATAATTTAGTTATAAAACTAATTATATTGGGGATAAGAATATAGTTATAAAAATAAATTATGAAATATATTATTTGAATAAAATTTTATCAAAATTTAAAATTGGTAAAGAAAATGTGCATAAAATTTATAATGAAATTATTCCTCATTCAAGTAGTAATGGAATGGGTTTTTCATATATAAAATATATTTTTAGTAAATATTTCTTTATTCCTAAAAGAACCAAATTTTCATCAATTTTCAATGAAGTGTCCACTAAAAAACTAATTTTTCATTAAACAAATTTCAATCCCTAGGTTACCACATTGAATATTTATCTAAATAGATGTCGATTCCTAATGTATTATTTTTTGACATTAGTATAACCAAGAAGGATTAATCTCCAAATGTATAATATTTTTTGTTTTCAGGAGAACATAGGTAGTACCAATACGAAGAATATATAGTACATGGATAATATATTTTCCAAGAGAATTATTTGAAATAATGAATTACTCAAAACATAATAATGTTAAAATGTGGGAAAGTAACTTTTATAGATAATTCTCAAGGAGATATTATCAGAATAGGTAACATTGTTCTTCACAGTAATGCACTTATTTATAATTTTTTTTCTGTTGTAGGTATTATGATAAACATATGATCACTAGTGAATTATTTGTTGAAGGTTAACTTGTGGGATTTATGAATGATAAATGTTTATGAAATAGTTCCAGGGAGGAACTTATTTTCTATGCCAATTAACATGAGAATGTTTACACACTTAACATGGAAGACCATAAGAGCTAGTAATTATCTTGCATTAGTGAAATGGATGTTAAATATTGGTTACAGAATAGAAGGTTAGGACACTATAACGTTATAAACATATCTATGTTTAATAATAAAGGGATTGTTAAGTATATACCAGAACATAGTTTTGATACATCAAAAGTCTCAAACCCTTGCCAATTCATTAAGAAACATAATTCAAGTTTCAAATCTAGTACCGAAGTATCATCTTTTGAATCTTCACAGTTTGTTCACATAGACATAATTGGTCATATAAAATCTGAATGTATTGGAATAAAATAATATTTATTTGTAATTGTTGATTTTTACACTAGATATACATGGGTTTATTTTCTAAAAAATAAATTTTAAGTCTTTATTTATTTTAAAAATGTTGCAGATCAGGTGAAAAACAAGAAATATCTATCCTTGATAACTATTAACAGTGATCATTGTGGAGAATTGGAAAATTATTATTTTGAATCCTTTTATAGTAATAAATGTATAGAATATATATTTTTAGATCATAGAATCCCCCTAGAAAAATGGTTCATTTGAAAGAGGAAATAAGAATATTCAATAAATAACTAGAAATATGTTGAGTGAATACTCAGTTGCTCTAAATTTTTGGGATGAATAATCTTTTACTAATTATTGTACTATAAATCAAGTTTTAATTAGAAATTTTCTTATTAAAACTCATTATAAGTTGTGGACATGAAGAAAACCAAATGTTTATTACAGAAAAGATTTTTTTCAAAGTATTCAACCTAAATACTAAAGCTAAAATACAAAAAATTACACCAAAATCCAATGAAAGAATATTTTTTGGTTATTCGACTAATTATAAGGCTTATAGTGTTTTTATTAACATTATTGTATTATTGAGGAAATAGTACATGTTCTGTTTAACGACCGAAATCTTAAGTTTTTCAAACCACCCCAACTAATATCATCTGATGTGATTTCTAAAACTGATTTCAACCATTGTTATAAAGTGATTATCATAATGAAATATGTTAAAAATAATTTCTAATGTTATTATTTAGGAATATTTTCTACCTTTTATTGAAGAAAAATATTTTAAAAATCCATGAAGTTAGTTTTTTCTTATGAATCATCCTAGTGAAAGTATCATTGGTGATCTTGATCAACAAGTTAAGACTATTTGTTCCTTAAGGAATGAAATAAAACACATATACTATTTATCTGAATTTGAACTTATGTATACTAATGAATATTTACGTGATGAGGATTGTATTGAAAACATTCAATATGAATTCATTGAGTTTGAGAGGGACAAAGTATGTAATTTAGTTGAAGGGCCTATTGAAAAATCTATAATTTGAGTAAAATGTGGTTTCCATAAAAAATGTCATGAAAATGGAATAAATATTAGAAATAAAGCTAAAATTATTGAAAAATTATATTATCAAAAAGAGGGAATTTATTATGAAGAAACATATATTTTGATAGCTAGACATGATGCAATTCAAATGCTTCCAACCATTGCAACATTCTTTAATTTCCAATATTTCAAATGGATGTGCAATGTTATTTTCTTAAAAAATATATCCATGAGGATGTTTACAATGAACAAACTCATAGATTTTAAAATAAAAAACATCATTATTACCTTTCTAAACTTATAAAAGCATTATATAGATTTAAACAGTTCCCTAGTGCTTGGAATGATAGGTTCACAAGATTATTGTTACAATTTATTTTAAGTGTAGAATCCGAAACCCACAATCCCAGATCCAGTTTCTATTATGAATTAAATTGGTATGATTAAAAGTAACCAAATATATAAGGATCTAGAGTTTAGTATACTTGGTGAACTAGATACATACCTAGGTTGTGTATTAAAAATTAATAAACTAATTACAACATTGATTTTTCATTATTTCTAAGTAAATACATTCGATAATAAATTTTTTTGATCTCGTATATTCCTATATATCTTTCATGATATGCTTTCGGATTCCTAGGTAAATAAACATAATTAGGGTGAGATAAAAAACTCATTAGGGATAATGTATAGAGGAAGAAATAATGAATCCATGAGAATAATAATTATGGCATGTTAAATAATATAACAAAAATACCAAATAATCAACAAAGAGTGAAGTAGGTTCATAATCAATATGGAAAGGTAATAAATGGAAATACATGATATTCAAATTACTATATAAGGATAAAAATATATATGAAAATGTAAGAAAATGAAAAATTATTCTATTTAATCAATAAAAATGATTATGAAATTCATACATAGATTTTATCATGTGAAAATATAATGGATAATAAATAATGAATCAAAATAAAGGAAATGATTAATTATTGGAAATCATGTCTCAAGAACATGATAACCTCTACTATCAAAATCCATCATCTATATAGTTTAAAACTACACGTATAAACCCATTTATTTTTTAAATCCTATTCGTCTCATTATAACCTAATTATGCATCGAGGAGATATATAAAGGTTAGGATCCACCCATCAATGCAGGTCCAAATTATTCTTCATATCGAGTAATGGATTCTATTACTAAACAATATGCCTTACCAAATACAATTAACGAAGAAACAATACAGAATTATCAATATTTCCCCAAATAATCAAATAATGATAAATGTTGACACCATATGTAATATGCAATACTATTTTAAGATATAGTAACATTAATGATAAAATGAATTCATTATTTAGGGTAAATTAATTTTTTAATGATAATATGATATTGAATATTTCAAGGGGACTAACAAATGTATAAGCGAAGGTAATGTGAATACAATCCTGGGACAAATAAATCTTAAACTATCTCAAGGAATATTAAGGATGGTATCAATAAAACATATAACTAGTGGAGTAAAATAAAGTGTTCTTGTCATTTATAACTGAAAAAATTATAAAAATATTTTTTAAAAAATATTGTTCAGGAAAATATAATTTTGTTTTAAAAAACCTTTTGAAAAAAAATTTATTTGAAAATAAATTTTTTAAAAAATTCTTATAAAAAATATCCTTTTAAAAATTAAAAGGATGCTTCATAGGAATGATGGTGGATAAATCGATACATGTCATATGAGGAAAAAATAATATCACCTTTTCATGGTAAATTGTTAGAAAAAAAACTTGTTTAGAAAAGGATAAGAATATTACTTTGAGAATATTGGTAAAAATGGTATAAATATATTTACCAATTCATTTTAAAAACATTTTTCAAATAATTTAATGAAACATGGTTTTAAAATAATGTAGGTCCTCTAACTAAATAGATAAATTATGTAGGGTTTTCTTAAAATAATTTTGTGATTTGTTTTATAAAATGATACTAATACTTGAAAACGGTAATGTATAACTAGTGTAGAGAAAATGAATGTTTTAATTAAACAATGGTTATATAATTTCCTCAAATGTAAATACTATTGAAATATCATTGAATTTATTATTGAGGAAAATAATATATAAAAATTATAAAGTGTCCCATACCAATTTGAAACATTTTAAATCATAATCCACATAAAGGAAAAATATTAAATTATAGTTTAAAATACCTAAAAGATAAAATTATTATTGATATAATATAAATAATTTTGAATTATACACAAGACATAAAATAATTTAGTGGTGACGATGACATTTATCTCACAAATGTTAATAGTGATATGAGAACCGCTTCCCTTGCATTTCATTTCAGGTAACATCGTTTAATTTCCTATAAAATAAACCAATCATAATTATGTACATGATTCCATACCTTTTTTATCATTACATTTATTTCACTTATTTCCATGTTGTTTACAACTACTTAAACAATTAAGTTTACGTTGTTTATTTTTATAAAATTCAGTTTATGTGTTAAAAACAACATTTGCAGATCAACTATGGTCAAATGTGTCATTAAAAAACATCTATAGAATAATTTTTATGGAATAATAATTATATTTTTAAATTAATTATATTTTCAAAATCAATAATTAAAAATGTTTATGAAAAATTAACCAATGCTATAATCATGGTTACGGTAGGCCATACATACACATGAGTAACATTCCCATTTTTCAATGATCATTATGAAAAGATTGTAAGTCATACTATGTCATTAAATAAAGACAATTATATTATAAATAACATATTATTTTTTCATATATACTTATATATATATAATTTTGGATGTAACTTGAATCACATTATATTGGGGAGGCAATAGTCCACACGTCTACAAATGACGTTATCACATTTTTAGTGTGTGTGAAAGGGTAATAAATAAAATGATATTTTTTATTTACAAAAATTAAATAATTTAATTAATATAATATATAGTTTTTTTATGTCACATATGTTTAACTAAAATCATCCTTTATACATTCCAAGTATCATGTGAACAAATCACATCGCTTTTGAGAGGCGGTAGTCCACAATTCCACAAAGGATGTTATAATATTTTCATAAAATGAAAATTATAAGGGTTTGTGTTTTAAAATAATTTAAAAAGACTAAATAAATAAATAATAAATATTATATTATATATAAATATATTTACCATCATAATGGCCACCATTAGAGGTGTTAAATGGAAAATGAACAATCATTGTTTCATGAGGAATTAGTTTGTAGTATATGTAAATAGTATGTTCGTTATCCATTAGATGGAGGTGTGTGTAAATGTAGGTAATTAACATAACATTAAAACATAAAATTATATTTATAATACTGTTTTAGTTATATAAACATGGAATAAGAAGAGTTAATGGGGTGGAGAATAGAAGTAAAACTAAATAGGTTAAGGAAAGATTCTACCTCTTAATTGGGTAACTTCTTTGGGTTTATACAAAAACGATTTCATGGTAATATTTATTAACAGGTGAGTATTATAGGTTTATGGTAGGAAAGGTTTGGTACAATTATGTAAGATATTGGTCGAGGGAATGTTTCTTGAGAGGTTTGAGGAAGTGGGGGGGAAAGGAGGACTTTTTATAGTGGAGGTGAAGTGGCACTCTTGTAATATTTTGACAATGAAACCATACCAGTTTTTAAAAATTTAATTTTCTCCAATAATAGACAAAATTAGATCAAAATTATAATAATTTCTAAATATTAGCATAAAATGGCTTCAGGAAATGATTATAAGTCATTTGGACCCTTTTGATTAAGGTTTAGTCTCTTATTAAGCTTAGTTTTACGTTAATAGTTGTAATTTATTTTAATTACATTCACTAATATTTTTGGTCAAAAACTAAGGCGAGATAATTAAAAATTAAAAATTTGGAATTTTCAAAATATGGAATTCATTTTTCAAAATTCAAATCAGATACGTGATATAAAATAATTTAAATTTAATCCTGGAGACGGGACGACAATACACATTTTAAATGTAAAAACATTCAAAAAAAATTCGTTGTTTTTATTGTCAATTTCAAATTGAAAGTGATTAAAAATAATTAAATTGTGTTAATTTATAAATATATAATCTAATTAATCTTAATAATAATTTTGAAATATAATTTATCATTATAAATAAATTTTATGAAAAAGCAGGATTGAATTGAAATTTAGTATTTTCACTATTCATTAAGAAATGAAAAATCAAAGAAAATTAAAAAATATTTAACCTAAACTTATTTATATATTTATATTAAAAATATTAAGTTCATTTTAACATATATAATCTATAAAATAGTCAAAAATTGGATTTTAAATGCGTTCTCCATTAAAAGGTGGTAAAAGTGCCATAATAAAAATATAGTGTATTATGTGTAAAATTGGGGTTGTTCTTATCTTATGATTATAAAATATATTCGATGAATATAAAAAATATATTATTTAATATTATATCAAAATATTACATTAATATAACTTTGAAATAGTATTTAATTAATTTATTTCTTTAAAATAGCTTTGTGAGCATAAAAATATATTTCTATAAATTGGTTCTTATATTCATTTAAAATTAATTTATAACTAATGATTTAATTTTATATTAATTTAAAACATAATTCTAATAATTTAGTTATTAACATTTTTAATTAATAATTTAAGGGATATATTATATATGATTATATTTTAATAATATTTTATTGTTCGATAAAACTTTTTCCAACATGTAACACAAGCCGTCGAAGAAGGTCTCTTTATTGTGTAACGAATACTAACTCAGTGTTTTGTGAACTGAAATATATATAATATATTTTAAATAGTAATTTTATTAAAATGTTTAAGGATATTATATTTTTTATGTTCTTATTATTTCATTTCATACATGTTATTGAAAAAAGGTTATTACTTTAGTATTTTGGGTTGTCACATTCTCCCCACATTAATTAAATTATGTCCTTACAATTTAAACTCGATCTTGGTGATTGATTATTTGATATTTACTATGTTTCAATCCCATATAATGTGAATGGTTCATAAAATATACTCTATAATATAGATAATGGGAAGTGAAAAGATCACTTTCACTAATATATAACTAGGTATTTAAGTAGGATAGCATTAGTAGAAAGTAGAGATACATACTTTGAGGAAAAGTGTAAATATTTAAAGGGGTGATTGAACTCATCATTCAAAAAAATGTTAATGGTAAATAAAAAGTTGAGGGCCTCAAATCTATAAATATTTGATGACTCAGAAGGCCATCCGTTCAATAAAAAATAATGCATTAGGACAACATTTTATTTTTATGATCATTTTCCAAATATTGAGTAACTATTTTACTACATTAGAAAACAGGAAAATATAATTTATTAATAAATTTAAATTTCCAAAAAAAAGTCATCTTTTTTTTGTGCTTCTATCAAATTATATTTCATACATTAACTAAATATATATACATCCAAAAATTAACATTGATCCCTAAAGCACTATAATATTTAACAGATCGTAAGGCCCATAAAATAGTGACAAGTCTAACTATTAGTCTCTAACTAATGTATAATGTCAATATAGTTAATATATTAATATCTAAAAAAAATTACACTATTGGTTCATCATTAATATTTACCCATAAATTTTTTTAACTAGAAATATTGAAATTTTAACCAAGACATTACGTAGGTCAGTGGTTGGTGGGAAACCATTATCGTCCTTTAGTAATGGGTTCAAGACCCATCGCCACCTTAATTTATTTGATTGGTTGTCACCCATGATAAAATATTTCCTTTTCTAAAACCATATTAATATAATTTCCAAAATAAATATGATTAAAATCCTTGAAATAAAGTTATTCACTAAATAGACTTTTAATAAGGGGTTTCAAAACAACACCAATACATAAATATTTCATCAACTTATTTCTATATAGATTCTTTTTTATAGAGTTTATCTTGTAGAATAGGGAATTTAATTGGGTAATTTTTAGGTTCCCCACATATGCGACAAAAAACTATAAAGGATTTCTTAGGATGAGATTCATTTACTTCCACCACACTATTTATTTTTCCTCAGAAATACTTTTCCTTTTATTCTTATTTTCCACACATAAAGAATTTTACCATTACATTGAGAGAATTTTCTAGGATTATCCTTCTATATTTCTTGAATTAAGTAAATTTTTACTTATTTTATTTATGGTCTCCATCAGTTGATGTCTTAGATTCCTCCATACTTCTCATCTTTTGTGACTTCGAGAGTTGGTTAAGGTATATGTTGTTAATCATATTGTAGAAAAATTAAATAGTCATGAACATGATATCTTTTAATCCTATAAAAATATCCTTGGGTTTTTCATTATCACCACCTTGTTCTTCATGTTCATTGTTAACTAGAATCCTTTGGGTTCCAACTGTTCAATAAAAATATAAATCATAGTGTGAGTAACAATAGTCATAGTGAGGTAAATGTATAATCATTTATAGGAATATAAATTATAAAACACTATTTTTTATCTAAACACATGAGTTTTAACATAGTTTATTAATTATCAGTATCTTTTCAAATCCATCATAATATTTTTTAAATAAAATTTTAATTTTCCTATGTATATCCCCAGAGTGTTTCAAAATAGTTACACATTACGTAAAGTTATCATGTACTTGGTTATGTGGAGTTAGGCATGACACACCTTCTTAGAGTTGTTAATCCTATGTATATTTGCACTAGAACCACATCAAAATGTAGTTTCTAGATATGGGTGTATTTATAAGAATACCTACATAATATCTATCTTATAAAAATTATAGGATGTTATTATATACTTATCCTCAAATTTTTCCATTGGGTTATTTTCTCTTATATAAGTTTTCCTAAAGATTGTTTCCAATGTTGACAATAAAAATCCTTCAGTAAAAATTATAACGACCCCACCCCAGAATCCTAGAGTTGGTGTCTCCTATAAATTTCATTGGTACAATTACAAGGAATCAAATTACAAAGGAACGATAGTTTATTAGTGTGGGAAAATCAGATACATATATAAGTATTTTATTACAAATAAATACAGTAATTACCACATAGATTTTTTCTTATATATATAAAAATAAAATAGAGAATAACTTTATTCCATCTAGTATATTCTTGAATAACATTCATCATTTTATTATTTGATTCAAGGGGAAAGAAACACAAAAAGTGTGAGCTCAAATTCTCGGTAAGATTAAATTAAATCAAATGAAATAATGAATCAATGGGAATAATAATTATGGTATTGTAAATAATAGAACACACATACCATAAAGAAAATATTATAAGGAAGTTCATAAACAATATAGAAAGGTAATAAATGGAAAAAGATACTATTCAAATAACTCGTTAAGAAAAAATAAATATGGAAAGGTAAGAAACTAAAAGAAAAATCTAGTTAACCAATAAATAGAGAATGAAATGCATCCATAGTTTTTATCATGTTAAAATCTCATGGATAATAAATAATTAATCAAAATGATGGAAATTATTAATTATTATATTTCATGTCTTAGGTACATGAAAACCTTTACTATCATGATCCATCTTTTATACTGTTTAAAACTACGGATAGAAACCCATTTAATTTGTGAAAATTATTAGTCTCATTAGAACATATCTATGAATCAAGGAAATATATTTTGTACAAGATCAACCTGTCATGGAGTGACCAAATAATTATTCAAATAAATTAATCAATTTAATTATTAAATGATATACTTTATCAAATATCCATATTGAATAAAAAATTGAGAATTATTAATGTTTACCTTAATAAAAAAACTATCAATGTAGACACTCTATGTAAAATTGTACACAGTTTTGTAAATAATAATATCCATGATGAATTAAAAGGATAATTTAGGGTAAATTCAATGTTCAATGATCATAGGAGACTGAATATTTCAATAAGACAAAAAAAAGAACCAATGAAGTGAATATGAATACAATACTTCACCAAAATAATATCAAACCATATCAGAGAATATTTAGTATAATATCAATAAAACATATCCTCATCATAGTAAATAAACTTTTGTTATCATTGATTAATGGAAATATTATAAAAAGATATTTTAAAAATAATATTGAGGAAAATATCATTTTGTTTTGAAAAAACTATTGAGAAAAATTTTCTTTGAAAATATAGTTTGAAAACATTTCAAATAATAATCCTCGTGAAGGATTGATATTAAATAAAATTTTAAAATACTTTGAAGATAAATTTATTTATTTAATAATATAAAAAATGGTATGTAGTTACACAAAAAAAACTAAGTGGTGAACATGGCATTTATATCATGGATGTAAAATGTGAGATGAAATCCTCTTACCTTGCATTTCTATTCGGGAGATCATCCTTTAATTTCATGTATAATAAACTTATGTTAATTATATAATTTCCACAAAACAATTTTAATGATTATTTCTGAGGCCAAAATCTGGAGGAGGGGCCCTTCAGTCAGACGAAAGAGCTCAAAATTATGTCAGGATGAAGAAAAGGCGATCCCGAGGCCCGGGGGGCAGGCACACACAAAAATTGAAAAAAACACGTGCAAGTGGCCTTCGGTGCCCAAACTGTTGCGCGCCAGCCTTTACATCGGTTCCCAAAACACTGCCTTTCATGTCCAGCCGCTCCGGCACCACATCCGCACTGAAGGTGCCATCAAAAGGGGGTTTGTGCACGTTGGTTCGTTTCCACACCGAAGGGGACGATGAACGACCATTTGAAAACCATCCACGTCGTCCGTTCCATCCACGTCAGCCGCGCCGACCCTTGATTTCACGCCTAAGGCATCGTCCAAAGGGTTTTTCTGCAGCCTGGACCGGTTCCTTTATGAAGGCGATGTCGAATGCCCGTTTTCGCGGCCTACCCCATGTCCACACCCCTAGCGATGTCAGTCGGGGTTTTCGTGCCCAATTCTTGCGCGCCTATCCCTTGTGCGACTATCTGGTGACACCGGGTATACAAAAAACTGTCTCCCCTCCCTTAGGGGGATGGTAACCCGAAGACTAAGTGACTCTCTACTGCACAAAAACTCCATCTTCCATGGCAGCGTGAAAACCCATGCCCTACATGTGATGGTTGTTGCACGATAAGTAGGGGGGAACCTTCGGACGAGCTCTCGGATCCTCAGAAATTTTCAATGTTCATTGCACGCAAGGGTCTTGTCTTGAATGTAGACCCCCTATATGATAGGAATCCTTGGACACAATCTATATGACTTCCATGCAGGCCTGCGTCTTGCATGCCACAGGTCCCACTGGCACGCCAGCCATCCGCCTTGTGAGCCAACCCTTCTTCTTGCATGCAGACTTCCTATTTTACATCGGTCGAATCTCCGATACACTCAATATTCTACCCTCATCTTGAGGCACCATATTCAAACCACTCTGATGCACATCACACCTACGTCATGTGCTCATTCACCATGTGGCCCCTCAGGTTTCCACAGAGTAATTTCAATGTCCCTTGGACAATACGGCGCGTTGAGTTTCTTTGCCTCATGCTTCTTTGCATAGGCACGCTCACGACTATTGCTTCATCGCATATCCACACTAACATGGACCCCCAAATGGTTCGCTCCATGAAACCAATGAGGCATGGTATTTCCTGTCCCCTCTCTTAGCCAAGGGGCAGCAGGTACCAGTTATGTTAGTCCTAGGGGTGCGGAGTGATCCCACCACATCTGAGCTGTAGGATGTTAAACTGCTTAGCATCGTCGTCCTCAGCACATGATGTTAAACTGTGACTTCCCCCCAGGCATCCTACATGGGTAAAGGGAAACCATTAGGGGGTAATCCCCTAGCGTTTCTTACAGGAGACAGCATCCCTTCCCCTCCTTTCTTCGGTGCCAAATCCCTCTCCCGCTGGGCTTTGTCGCCACCGAGCATCCATCCCGGAGTAAGTCTCAACCTCTTCGGGCCGCTAACCAATAATAAGCGCCTGTTTCCTCTTTGGGTTGCGATCACGTGTAAGCCCCCCTTCCCCTCCCATGGACACACCTTTCACGACGTGATCGTTAGGTCTCTACTACCTCTTGTTTCTCACACCGAGCATGAATGACATGGGATTAGAGAAAGTACTGACCATGAAATCTTCTCTGGGAATCATAGAGTGTAAGCCCCACACCATCTAAACTATGATGGTCTTTGATCCTCAATAAAGTGAGGTATGTAGGAATCCTCCAAGGGGTTCAAGCCCAAAAATCAGTCACTCCGACCACATTCACGTCAGTTCACCCCCATCCTGTATGACGCTAAACTGTGGACACCAATCATCGGTAAGCCGTTGTTTCCCCAGTTAGAGGTAATTTGTTGCACACCAAACACCCAAACCTGAACTACGTGGTCTTTTATCCTTGTTATGGCGAGGTACGTAGGAAGCCTCCCTAAGGATCAATCCCAACACCCCATTAGTTCCGACCACCTTCACGTCGGTTCCCATCCCCACCAGAACTACATAGTCTTTGATCCTTGCTAAGGAAAGTTATGTAGGAAGCCTCCATGAGGTTTAATAACACCACCCATTAGTCCCAACCATCTTCATGTCGGTTCACCAACACATTGGTCCACCTCCGAGCGTAACCCCCAAATGCCCCTATCACCTGAACTACGAGGTATTTGATCCTTGCTAAGGCGAGGTACGTATGAAGCCTCCAAGTGGTTCAATCCCAACAACAGGTCGCTCTGGCCACCTTCCCGTCAGTTCGACCCCATCCAGTGGTAAGCCATTGTGACCTCTATTAGTGGTAATCCATTTAAATTATTATCTAGCGGTAAGCCATTGTGACCCCATCCAGCGGTAAGCTGTTTAAAACCCCAATCGGCAATAAGCCTTCATCAGATTAACTACGTGGACTTTGATTCCCTACCACGGTGATACATAGTAAGCCTCTTCGAGGCTTATTCCCAAATACATCGTCATCCACATGATGGTTCCATCCCATTCAACATTCACATCATTTAACCACACCATCATCCATACAGATTCTTATCCGGGCCTCCACATCCCAGTGAAATCATGCTATCTCATTCCCTATTATCCTTAGTTGTAACCGGGAAGTCGACTACATGTTGGTCCCAACATCAGTGTTCCCTCTAGCGGTTGACCCATCAGATCCACTTTAATTAGTGTTCCGATCAGTCTAATCCGTCTCTGCTGGACGTTAAACTTGCGGCATACCCTGTGTTAAACATGGGAAGATGAGGAAAACCTCAGAGACATGCCTGTGGAATATAATTCCTCACATTCTATCTGGGATGCCTCAGGCTTATGATCTGTCAGGAATCCCTATAATAAGAGGAAGAAACCCATACACACCAGTGTCCCAGCGTCCACACATGCCAGTGATGTCCAACATGACTACTCCCCTGACCGAAGGTTGCTGCCCTGACCGGACCCCTTGGAATGTCCTAACAGATGCAGTGTAATTAACTAGTCTCCATGAAGATATGGAACCATGAAAAGTTTCACGAACAACGTCTTAAATCAATAAGGGATAACTGGACTAGGTGACAAGTTCAGAGGAGGAATACAAGGAAGGGAGAACCAACATACCATCATCCTGTTTCGTTAAAAGGAGAAAACGTACCTGAATAGGGAGTGGATGCCGACCGCCTTTGGAAAGAGGGAAATTTGGGAAAAAGACAACACCACCTTCCCACCAAACGAGACAGACACACACGTCCCGGAGAAAGCATCAGAAATAGAAATTGTGAACCCAATATGAATATATTCTCCTCAATATAGATATTAGTCGAGCTTGAGGCATCTATGGACTAGCGTGTCACTGGATCCAGTTATCCAACGCTGGGTACCGTCAAGAAAATATCGGGCCTAGCGTGAAACTCACTAGAAGTTGGGATAGTAGAACGTTGGACATCCCATTCTGCGATGTTGTCAGCATGGATCCCTCTTACCAATCATGGAAGAAGTAATGTCGCTAAGTAATTGGTCGTCGATTACTTTTTCTTTCAGAACTGATGAGTTAATCTATCTTATTTTTAGGAATCCAGTTGTTGCACTCAGAATGCGATCACCACCTACACACCGACACAGGGGCAGGGGCAGTGCCAATGTTCCAATCCCGTGTGGTTCCGCCTCTTCCACAATGGCCTATGAGCTCATGGCCCTGGGGCGCTCATGAACCATCTCCCCATCCGAGGTCATCCAATGAAGGGTGATCAATGACCTCATGCGTCGTTAAAAGAAGGAGGGCATAATCCCGACTCGGGATATGGACTTCCGGGACCTAAAGGCATCTCCGCCCCATCACCAAATCCAACCCCGAGTCTCGTACCTGGAGGCGCTACTCCCCACATCGACATATAACTATTTCGAGATCCTCTCCCTGGAACTCTTTGATGACTCCCAGCCTTATGCTGATGAAGTAGGTGACGTCCAACCCAGTCCGGTCAGAGTCTCATTCAAGGGTCTCCCAGATAGGGCTCCCACCTGGACCCATAAGCACTGCCACTCGGTCTTGCAGGATGAGGAGTAGGTAAGACATGTACCTACACCACCAGCTCCAGTTCGTCCGACCCGGCCCTAGTGTCAGGCACAAGTTGAAGAGGACGCCTGCCAAGGAGCTTCAGCAACGATGACTACTATGGAATGAGCCCCCACTAACTCATATCATCAGTTCTCTATATACACTAAGCATGGGCACTTATGCACCCAACCCAGATCGAGGCCCCAACTTCCCCACGGGAAAGCTGGGTCGACACTCTTGGTTTCCGGCACAAGCATTAGTCGCCGTGAGCTAACCTGCAGCGATGCCACCCAGTACGGAGGTCCTCCTCATACAACTAAAATGGAGAGCACAGGCCTTCCATGCATTGAAGCTCAGCATAGAGGTCCGCCATGTGGCACCAACAACCCCAATGAGGGCCTTCCCCGTGGAAGTGATACACGGTATATAAATCTCTCCCGTGCCCATTACACTGGGTATGGATCCATTCCTCCTTCCCTCGATCGTTGGTGTAGGGACATTGTCCATCCGATGTCTCTTCAACATGGGGATCCTCTTTGGGTCCTCTTAGTAGCTGGTGAAGGTCCTCCTCACCTTGGCAACCAGAGGGGTGTTGGCCAACCTCACCTCACTAGCACCCAACACGGAGGTCCTACCCATGTTCATCTAGACCGGTGCAAGGACCCTCCCCATACTGATGTCACCAGGGGAAACAAGGATGGAGGTCCTCTCCATGCTCATGCTAGTTCTAGCTAAGGTCTTTCCGGCTCCATTTCTATCCATGGAGGTTCTCCCCATTTCGCCTATTACGTTTGTCCTGGTGCTCCTCACTGCTCGGCTTACATACATGGAAACCCTCTCCACCTCAGCACTAGTGCAGCCAAAGGACCTTGTGTTAGAAATCAGCCCTATCTCGAGGATCCACCTAGGGGCAGGAAGGCAGGTCATCGCCGCCATTCAAAGAATTATGTGGAGGTCCAGATGGAGATCGAACCAGTCCTCTTCTCAGACTCTGAAGCGGAATATGACTTAGCACGAGAACCCTCCTCTCGCTCATCCGAGTCAAGGGATGTGGTAGGAATGAGGCGCATCAACCTTGTACTCCCAGATTGCGAGGTCCATAGGATTCCCGAATCCCTCTTCCGGTATATCTAGGAGAATGAAAATATGGAAACCCATAGGTTACGGTCATGAAATCACCACCATCTTTATCAGAAGTGCTCTCTACCTCGAAAAGATATCATAGAGAGCTATTTTGGGGACGAATGGTGGGAGAGCAGCATCACAACCTATCACCAGTATCCCTAGCCCCTGATCCAGGAACTGTGGCCTTCAGAATGTCATATCTCATCATAGTGGCCAGGTCACTACACTCTTCTAAGGACAACCCGAGATTCAACGGCCAGTCATCCCGCTCGCTGTACACTCCACCGGCCAGCCTGCCGTCCCACAGGTCTGCCTCAGTACCGCTGCCAGTTCCTCAGCCAGCCCCAGTTGATGAATTGGAAAATCAAGGGCCAGATCTTGAATATGAGATGAGAAGGATATGTATCATCCTCATGGTGGACTACTTCCCTGAGATGTTCTGTCCTGTGGTAGCACCGAATTATCGCGTGTCGGAATCCATCACCCCAGAGAAGGTTTAATGTTTCCTCCAAACCCTTTGGGCAACACACATTCACCTTCATCATCAGCAACTGGTTTTTCATAGGATCCAAGCACATCTTGAGACATTGGGGAGCAATGTCGTCTAGTCGATCTGGCTGTGCTCCATGTGGCCTAGCGCCTCGAGTCGCCAGTCTACCGCAAGGCCATCCAAGAGAAATGCATTCAGAGATTCAAGATACTCCACAAGGTCATCAAGGAGGCTTCCCCCACATGTAGATCCATGGATGGGGGAAGTATGCTACCCTACTCATCAGTCCTATCTGGCGACAGCCTGACTTTCTAGGAGATATCTAGGACATGCCCCAGGAAGGGTCATGGTCAACATGGTGGACATAGTGGACGAGGAGGATGAGTTGGATCCTCTAGATGGGGGCTTAACCCCCAAGAGCATTCCACCGCTATTGGACCCATCAGGGAGGGTTACTCTCTAGAAGAGGTACCTACTAGGTTTCCCTGCGCCCACCGAGGCATTAATACTAATCCAAAATGTTGATAAGGGTAAAGAGCACATCGGAGCTGACCAGCACTCCGACCCGTCCACCTTAGTGAAAAAGACTGAGGAAGACCCTAAGAAGGCCAAATTGCACCCAAAACATGTAGAGTAAAATAAGTTGGTCGATAACCTCTTGACTGAATGCGTAGCAGACCAACAGATGGACTATGGTGATCCTTGGCTAGGGTAGAAGGGGCATGAACAACATCCCCTAGGAGAGCTTCTTCCAGGCGACCCTAACAATCCTCCCCCCCACAGACAGGGTGGAGGCTGGAACCTATGACAAGAGGGCATGGTATGTCTCACCAAACCCTCTTGAATGACACAACAATCCAAGGGACCCATCTCGGGCTCCTCTAGCCACCCCGAGGGTTGTGCCACTAGCTGCTCCACGAACCGCTGGGCATGCTTACCATGTTGAATATACCACCAATTTGCTCATGGTTAGTGATCCCTATCAAGACCGGAACCCCTGCCTAGTCTCTCTAATGGCAGAACTCATTTCCTACCTTGTGATGTTGGAAACACGACAGGTGGCAATCCTGCCTGATGGCAAGCCATATCCAGCATGGGTGGATGATATACCAGCACCACCGGGGTTCGGGAATCCCACCTTATCCCCCTTTAACGGGACATGTGACCCACCGCACTACTTGGACCACTTCAAGTCATGGTGTGGGCCCATGACAGGGACTCCCGCATAGCAGGAGGCTGCCGAGCTCCATTGTTTTGTTCAGACATTGGAGGGGCCTACATCCGTCTGGTACAACTAGCTTCTGGTCAGATCCGTAACCAGCTTGGAGGACCTTTTCATGTAATCCCTCTACCAGTTATGCTCCACAACATGGAAAACGAGCATCACAGACCTCTTCATGTGAAAACAAAGTCTTGATGAGAGTGTCGTAGACTTTATCGCTCAGTAGAAAGGGCTCACATATTCCCATAACATTCCACTGACTCATGATAAATTACTGACAATGTGTGTAGGATATGTCATGATGGAAGTGGTCCCATATCTGATAACCCAGAACTACCCAGGGGATTTCATGAATTCTCCGATATGGCCTAGTTCCTAGAAGATACCCTGCAATAGGCCATCCAGGCACGTCCGTCGCCTCTGTAATTCCCGCGAGAAGGGCTGTCAGAGCCGAGCCTACCACGGTACCCCAAATATAGGCCCCCATATAGATAGAATTATATCATAAGGGGCCACTTACCCAGCCTCACAGAGGCCTACTACCATAGGTGAAACCTCCACCTTAGCTGCAGCTTCCTCAGAATCAGCAGGTGCCCCCAAGAATTGTGCCGCCACCACCGTGGCAGGACAATTAAGCTCTGCCTCCTCGACAGGCTCCTCCAGATCCTCGTTAGGGCCAGGCTCCAAGGCCCCCCCTTTTCGGAGAGAAAAAATAGGACCAACTCATTCAATGATAATCAGGTCCCCGACTATTTCCGATGTTTCTTGGAACAAGGGATTGTGCGTTTTCCTGAATACAGAAGACCATAAGAGGTGAACCTCACTGATCGAACCAACTACAACCCCTAACACCAGATCCCGGAACACACCCTCAAGTAGTGCTATGTGTTCAAATACTGGATTCATGATCATGTCAACAACAACATAGTCAGGCTTGGCCCGACCCTGACATAAGTGGCAGGATTCTTCGTAAGGCCAGATAGAAGCAATGACTGTAAGGGAGAGTGGAAGATGGTTTCTAACAATGAGTCCCATAAGTATGAATATTGCATGGCTCAAAAAATGATTACTCATTCCCATGTTATCATTCGTGTACTCCTGAATGAGCTGGAGACTTCAGAGGCCGCAGCTGGCACTTCTGTATCGTCATCTCAGCTGACCCCTTCCCATAAGAGGAAGCGTTGATGAAACACGGGAAAGAAACACGCCCTGCCAATTCCATCTTTGTCAATTACTTTCAGTGAATTCATTCCTCTAGAAATGGTGATTCCTCACAGAATCTACCGAGTAATGGATGACTCTTCATGTGCTAGTCAAGGGTATGCTTCGGTTAATACCGTGGAGTTGGTAAATCCATATATGACTCCCAATGAGGGGGAGCGCCAGGCGAACCTCCCCAACATCCCCAACCGACGCCAACGTCGGCAGAGCCGTGACAATGTGGGTCATCTAGGCACATAATTTAGAACCTCCAGCCATGCCATGCATGCCATTAATACCAGATAGTAGGCCTAGTGTAGATTTCAGAATGCACAACCTCTTCATCTAGTGTCATCAGGCCCACCTCCAACATCATTTGTGTTGCTGGATCAGGTAGAGCCACTTCGACTATGCCGCGACCAGCCTCACCCAACTATGGGGCGGTCTCAGTCATCCAAACCTCATCCGGTAGAGACTATGTGGTCTTTGACTAGTGATCATCAGGATATGCCCAGCACCAGTCAGCCGCTGACCCAGCCGGTAGGGACCACTATGCCTCTTATCCTAGAGCGGCCTCCTGCAAGCAGGAGCTCGTGCCTGGAAAGAAAGTTTGATGTTCTCGAACATCTTACCAGCATCCCAGCAAGGATTTCCATCCTCAAGGAGATTTTCCTATATTCAGATATGTGTGAGGCCCTCGTCAAGGCTTTTCTAAGCCCCCTCCAGTTTGAGACGAAGGTAGTAGCTGTAGAAGCCTTTCATGATAAAGTGGTCGGGAATGATGAATGTTAGGAAATCATTTTTTTTCTCTAGAGAAGTTGAATGCTCTCCCATATAAAGGCACATCCTCTCACTTTACATCACCGACCAATTTAATAGCGTGGAGGTCCACCACAATCTTGTTGACACCGGCTCCGGGATTAACCTTATCCCATCGCAAACATTGCATAATCTGGGGTTATCTAAAAATGACTTGACTCCCGTTGATTTAAGAATCAAAGGATACAATAGGATAAAGCAGATCCCAGTCGTTAAGATCTGTTTGAAGACCCAGTTCGGTGGCATAGTTTCCAGCACCAATTTTATGGTTGTCTCCCAAGACACTGCATACAATGTATTGATTGGAAAACCATGTCTCCGCCTGCACGCGGTGGTCCCCTCATCATATCACCAATGCCTCATGTACTCCCTTAATGGTCGATTAGGCATACTAAAAGGTGATGCATCTCTTTTCAACTCTTGTGAAGCCCACTACCTAGGTTTCAACTATTATAAGTTAAAGGACAAGAAAATTCAGGCAAGTGATGTCGAACCCATTGCGGTTTCAACTGACCACTGGGCAGGTCTGGATGAAGCCTACGTCTTCTTGATCCATAGATTGGAGGCCCCAACCCCCAACATGGGGAAATGTTTTGTTGTCTCTGATATAAGGGAGAAACATATTCCCATGTCCAAGTGATGACGGAAAATCACCTCTTACTCCTACACAAATCAGGCTCAGGTGATCCCGGAGCCTCCTACCCACGTATGGTAACGGGATGTCCACCCCATAGAAACGACAGCACGTCATACGTGTCTATTTCTATAGGCTGGAATTAACTATCTCAAGCAAGAATGCTGCAATTTCTTTGATATAATCAAGTGTTTCCACTTGGGTTGAAGACCAGATGGGATTGAGTATACATCCTTCATTGTTATGGTTTCGGTAGTACCATAATCTCCCAATGCAGTGACCACTGCTGCTCAGACTGGTACTAGTCTCCTATCGGAATCTGATGACTAGAGGAAGCTTCTCTTGCTGGGGATCCCTCCTCCGCATGTGAAGAATAGGATTTGGAGGATGCTCCCCTGCCTTTGAAGAGGGCATCTTCTCCACGGTCGATGAATTGGTATAGGTGAACCTCGGTAGCGAGGTGGACCCGAGACCCACGTTGATTACTGTAGCCCTGACTCTCAAGGAGAAGCAGTGGTACATAGACTTCTTGGAATGATATCGTGATGTATTCGACTAGAGCTATGACAAGATGCCAGGGCAGGATCCTCAGGTAGCCGTCCATCTCCCTCGTCTCCTGACAAATCATCACGGATTCAAGCCGCCTCCCAGGAAGATGCACCCTTCTCATGGTGCTATGGTTGAGGCCGAAGTTGAAACGCTCATAAGATCCAACATTGTCAAGGAGGTCCAGTACCCAAGGTGGCTAGCCAACATTGTGCCAGTCAGGAAGAAGAATGGACAGATCAGAGTCTACAACGATTTCTATGATCTCAACCGTCGGTGCCCAAAGGATGATTTTCCCCTTCCAGTGACAGAATTGGTGATCGATGCTACGGATAAGTTACAAGCCCATTCCTTCATGTATGGGTACTTCAGATATAATCAGATTTGGATGGCCCCCAAGGATGAGGAGTCCACAGAATTCTGGGCCTCACAAGGTACGTTTTGTTACCAGGTCATGCCCATAATCTTAAAGAATGCAAGTTCCACCTATCAGAGGTCCATGCACCGTATATTTAATCCAATCCTCAGGACATTGGTGGAATGTTATATGGATGATCTGGTGTTCAAATCCCTCTAGCCCCAGGACCATCTCAAGGATCTTGATAAATTATTTAGCTTCCACCGTTTTCACCACCTAAAGATGAACCCGTTGAAGTGTGCTTTCAGAGTCACCTCCGGAAAATTCCTTGGCTTTATTGCCAGATATCGGGGCATCACGATCGACTAAGAGAAGATCAAGGCCATCAGTCAGATTCCTCCATCAAGCAATATTTATGATCTTTGAGGTTTCTAAGGCCACTTACAATACATACATAGATTCATTGCTAATCTGGACGGAAAGTGTAAGTACTTTTCTCAGCTCATGAAGAAAGGCTCCGCCTACGAGGGGAACAAAGAGTGCCAGACCGCGTTCGAGGAAATCAAGAAGTATCTGCTCCAACCTTGGGTCTTGATGCCACCCATCTCCAAAAAACCAATGATCCTATACGTGACAATCCTAGAATGATCTCTTGGCATCCTTCTCGCCCAGAAAAACAATGATGGAACTGAAAATAGCCTCCACTACCTCAGCCGCATGTTCCTCGATACGAATACCTGATATTCCCCCATCGAGAAAAGCTTCCTTGCACTCATATTTTCCCAGGAGAATTTGTGACATTACCTACAACACCATGTGGTACAGTTGGTGTCTTGGGTAGACCCGCTGAAGTACATTCTGAACCGCCCCATGTTGATAGGCTGACTGGCATGGTGGGCGGTAATCCTCTAGCATTTTGACATCAGGTTTGTGACCTAGAAGGATATTAAGGGATATGCATTAGGATATTTTATTGCTTCTCATACAACCCCTGCAGACCATTCCCTAGACCTATATTTTCTTGATGAGGTAATCCTCTCGGTAGATCACGTCATCCAGGGATGGAAAATTCCCTTCAATGGTGCCTTCTGGAGCCCCACCAGTAGAAGGCTCAATGATCCTAAACTCAACAGAGTAGGCATGTGCATTGTCTTTATTACCCTGGTGCAATCCATCATGCCATACTCATTCCTGTTGTCAAAAGGCTGAACCAACACTGAGGAAGAGTATCAGGCCCACATCACTGGCCTCGAGCTAGCACTCGAGATTGATGTGGCCCATTTACATATAAAAGTGGACTCTGAACTAGTCTGGAAGAAAATAAATGGTGATTACGTCATTAGAAAGCCAGTGATCGTACCATTGTTGTTGTGAACCCTCTAGCTAATGGATTAGTTTCCATCTCAACCAGAATTTACTCATATCCCTCAATCTTAGAACGGTTGAGATGATGCCCTCTCTGGCCTGGCTACATCACTTGAAGAACCTGAGCAGAAATATTTAATTATACACGTGTCACATCAGAGATTCATTTCTCCTGTCACCCCAGATGATGATTATTGCCCACGGGTAATCCATATTACTACCGAATCCTCCACTTCAGGACCCAAAGGTTCTTCAGATGCAGTGGTTGAAGTGACCCCTTACTGAAGATCCCTATTTGTCGAGTATCTCAAAAATGGTTCCCTCTTGGCTGATCGGGCTGAGCGTGAGTGAATCTGATGCCGCACAATGCAGTTTACCCTCCAGAGTGGTCCCCATCTTGAGAAGACCCTCTACAAGAGTGAGTTTGATGTTGTTATCCTCCATTGCATCCAAGGAGTTGATATTTCTCAGGTCATGCAAGAGGTTTAAGCCGGTTCCTATGGCGCCCACCAGACTGGGCCGAAGCTGTCCCACCAGATCAAGAGACTGTGGTAATTCTGGCCCTCCATGATCCACAATTGCATCGAGTACGCCAAACGGTGTCATGCATTCCAAATTTATGCTAACATTATTCATTGGCCGCCCAAACCTCTCCACTCTACCAGGTACTCTTGGCTATTTTCAGTGTGGGGGCTTGATGTTGTAGGACCACATGCACCGGCGACCGCTCGCCAATGCAAATTCATCCTGGCCACTACGGATTTCTTTTCCAAGTGGGTAGAGGTAGTTCTACTCAAGGAGGTCAAGTCCTATTCTATCATTGACTTCGTGAGCTCCAATATCATTCAATGGTTTGGAGTCCCTCATGACGTCCTCATCGATAATGAAACCAACTTCCTAGAAGTTGAGCTGAAGAAGTTCAACGCCAAGTACAACATCTGTTTGAACCGTACCTCCCGCTATCACGCACAGGAAAATGGTAAGATTGAGGTGTTCAGCAAAACCCTCTCTAAAATTTTGCAGAAAATCATAGGTCAAAATAAGAAGAGTGGGCCAGAAAAGCTCCCAACCAATCTTAGGGCTCACCGAACAACGACTCGTAATTCATCCCTGGTGACTCCATACTCCCTGGTGTACGGAACTGAGGCTGTCCTACCCATCCAGATCTATCTACCTTCGTTACGCACATCATTCTATGACTATCAGGCACCGGATAAGGTAGATGAAATTCATCTGGATGAATTGGAAGAACATTACGAGAATAGGCTTCATGCCCTGCACAATCTGGAAAGGCATCAGAATAAGATAGAAAGAGCCTTCAACAATAAGGTTCTCCTCTGCTCTTTCCTACAAGGTGACTTGGTATTATCCCTCCGAACACCAATGATCCCTTGCAAGAAACAACCCAAGTTAGAGCCCAAATTGGAATGGCATTACATAATTCATAGGGTTTACCCCAATGGTGCATACTCCCTGGTGACCACGGATGGTTAGCGTATAACTTCTCCCACCAATGACAAGTTCCTCAAGAAATAATTTTCCTGAGCCTACTGGTCCTACATGATCATAAACTATTTGGTCCCGCATGACCCTAAACCGCACGATGGCCGGGCATGACCCTAAACAGTTCGGACCAACATGACCTTAAATTGTTTGGTCCTGCATGACCCCAAACTACTTCTTCTCGCATGACATTAAACTGTATGTCATCCAACAAGACATTAAAATGTACCCTTAGAACTATGTATGTCTTGATTCCAATCTGAGTGGGATACGTAGGAATGATCAAGCGTTTCGTCTTGAGCCCAGCCCCAAAATCATCTCTTTGACTATCCCCAGGGTATAGTTCTCTCGGAGGATCCTTGCATGATATAGTGTAGGATTCCTTAGACCCACTCATGCCAGGATTTCAATGGTCACACCATGTGCCTTCTCCCTGTTCTTCTATCCTCACCATGTTCTCACCACATGACGTTAAAACGAATGACCTTTTTAGAACTACGTACGGCTTGATTCCCATCCTTATGGGATACGTAGGAACGCCCGAACATTTCGTCTGTTGGCCCATCCCAAATGATAGAATCTTCCCTCGGGATAGGACATCTGTTGTGGTGTAGGATTGTTCCTTAACACACTTCGAGCTAATCTCGATTCCTCCATATGTCTAACTCCCTGGAGGTGTCCGCCTCTTTCACCGCCCTGCATGAATTTTAAATGTATGGGCATGCTTCACCCATTCCATTGATTAGGACACCATCAACCTTCACATCTAGAAGGGCCCCCGAATGGCAGGGATTCTAGGACCAAGGCCTCTTCTACCACGTCAGGCCAACACCCTAGAGGATGTTGAGTAACAAGTTGATACAAGTCCTGCATTGAGAATATAGTCAGCAGTGGATGATAATTTTTTGTTAGACTTCCAGGCCACTATAGGGACGCTGTTTTTCGAACATGGTCAGTAGTTATCCTCTATTTCTAGAGACAGCCTAAGATGTCCCAAACATTGAGTGTAGTGGGTCATTTTTCCCCATTGTATCTCCAAGCAAGAACTCCCTTCGGGCGGTGCCAGCTTTATAACCCTTATATGAAAGGTAAAATCAAATCCATCTCCTTGTTTCCCACACCGAGCACTGATCATGTGGGATTACAAGTTGTGATTAGGAGGTAACCTCACAAGAGGTTATAAGGCTACAATTAGCTGGGATGCCCATTCTCAGGCCCCTATCCCTTTGTCGGCTCCTTGGACTCTTCCGGCCCCTGGCCCACGTTCTCATTTTGGATTGTGTGTAGTGGTGCAGAATTATGTTCTCATTCATGTTGGTCTATTTCTCCATGCCACACATATCGCCTTCCATGATTCGTGAGCCCTATCATTTGGGTTTCCATCACCCTTTATATACAAAGGACCCCTGAATGGCATGGATTCTCGGCCCAAGGGCTCTCATACCATTATGGGCTAATGTCCTCGAGGATTGCGGGAAACATGTTTATGCGAGTCCCATGTTGCGAATATGGTCAACGGTTGATGCTCAATTGTTTTCCCTAAACTCTAATAAAAAAAGGGTCAGTACTATGTAGCGAACCTGGTAAAAAATTGTCTTCAATCATTATGGCTGCTTTGTGGTCGTCCATAAGCACGATGGTTCACCCTTTCTGTCCCATGCATATGACATTAAACTAGGAATATATGGTCCGAGATATATGACCCTAAACTAAGATCCCATCATCCTCACTGCAAGACGTTAAGTTGAAAGCCAGTCCGATCTTTCTGTCCAAGGCCCAGCCTTAGGCCCTTTGGCCTTTTCGGGACACAATCCCATGTTCCCATTTAGGGTTTTACAGTGTGGTATGAGATTTTGTCATCATTCATGCCATGTTACGAACCATTCCATGAACCCCCTCTATGTGGAGTACCTTACCCATTTGTTTCTTTACTGCATGACAATAAACTACACATTACTCTCTACAAGAACTATGTGTGTCTTGATTCCCATCCTCATGGGAAACATAGGACCGCCCAGATGTCTAGTCCTTAGGTCCAGCCTCATCTTGGCCCCTTGGCCTGCATTCCCCCAGGGAGAGGGGTATATGGTGTATGGGATTATGTCCACATTCACATTAGGTTTTGTAATAACCATGCCATTTACCTCCTCCTCCTGAGAGTTTTCTATTCCCTTACACTATACTCGTCATTTCAAATTGGAAACTCTCAAGATGAGCCCATTAGGTCCTCTTTAGTGATTCACTAATGCACCCAAGGGTTCTCTAGTTTAACACCTGGAATGTCAGATTCTACCCAGAAATGATTTCACCTATTTCTCAGGCATCGTGTTCCCCTTCACAAGGGTTCCATCATCAGTCATACCGAAAGGGACTCCTAAATGGAATGGATTATAGGCCCAAGGGCCCTCCTAACATTACGATCCAACTTCCTCAAGGATTTCGAGCATAAAATTGATACAAGTCCCACCTTGTGAATAAGGTCAGCGGTCGACACCCATTTGTTGTTCCCACTACAGGTCACACGATATGGAAGCTATTTTTTAAACATGGTCAACAATTATCCTCCATCGTCATGCCAAACCTATTAAGACCAAAATGTCAGTTACATGGCTCACATCCTTCTCCACCACATTATGTCCGAGTAGAATTTAAAGAATCTTGTTATTATTCCTCAGTTCACATCCACACGTTAGGAGGAAAAATACGCAATAAGGCAATAATTCGAGGCTCAATCGATTTCCCCTTTATAGGTATTTCACGTATTGTAAACACCTTATCCTCCATTGTTTCCTACACCATGTTTGACTCACATGGGCTTACGGATCGGATTAAGGTCCACACTTACTTGAAATAGTCCTGCTTTTCCCTGGTCCATGTTGTATGACCTTAAAATAAGTTATTTTCATATTTCTCCTTTGTAGAACTATGTGCTGCTTGATTCCCATTCCATGGGATACGTAGGAACACCTGGACACCTCGTCAATGGGTCCAGCGCAATTGGGAGCTAGTTTCTCATCCCCCTTATCCTCTAATATTTCCTAGCCCATCCGCCCAAGGTTTATTTTATGGAATTGAGAACGGTATGATGTCGACCTCATCCTCATTAAAATTGGGTATGATTTATCATGTTGTGCACATTCTATTTCAAACCTCATCCTTTTTGTATATGTTTGAGCCATATGACACTAGACTATATTACCTAGTCCCACATGACTCTAAACTGTTATGATTATACCATACAATGTAAAACCACATGGTTGGTCCCATCACATGACCTTAAACTGAGACAATATCCTCCCAACCGCACGACAAAAAATGGCAGTGCATTGTGATGTCCTCGCTCAATGTACATCATGTTTGGTATTGGTCAAACACCATACCATTTTTCAATGAATTACTTTGTCTTGATTCTTGTTGCGAAGCTTGGATTAACTATTATATGCCCGTCGTTTCATAAAAAAACACATCCATTCACCATAAAGGACAAACTAGACCTATCAAATTCCACATCTTTTGGTGCGAGGACTAGACCCGCACATCCCTTTTTTCCTTGGCATTGGTACCTTACTATGACACATTTTAGAACTACGTATGGCTTGATTCCAATCCTCATGGGATGCGTAGGAATGCCCAAGAATTTAATGTCTCTGGGTCCAGACTTAGGAATCTAGAAATCTTGTCCATTCTTTTTCATCCCCTTGGCCCAAACTCATCTGTGAATATGTGGGGTGGCTAGTAACTTTTAGGTTCTCATTCATGTTGGGTCTTTCAGTAGTCACACCATGTACTTCCCACATCGTTTTCCAGCATGGTCCGAGTTCTATGACCCAAAACTAAGATCTCCCTATTAATGGTCCACCCTAGGACCTTAATAAGTAAGTGTGTAGCCCCAGGATCCCTATCATTGGGAGGGGACTCGACTCCCACTTTCTAATACGTCTTATAGTCATATTCAGATGTGTTTAGGAAAAGAGCTCAAAGTATGGAATTTTCACGAGGACATTCCCCTCATTCCAGGTCTAAGATTCATGAGCCCATCATTTGGATCCTTATCTTCTTCTATATTCGAAGGGACCACCCCTTTAGGGACTGCTATCATGCCTCTTCGTCTCACCTACCATTTCAGGCCGATGTCCCTAAAGACCCCGAATGACATTTGCGACAGGTGCCGTGTTTCAAACATGGTCAGCGGTCAACCCTCATCTATCTGTCCCCACTCCAGGATAACACAATATGGATGCTGTGTTTTGAACCCAGTCAACAGTTACACCCTATCATCGCGCCACCATCATTGCGGTCCAGATATCGAGCATCATGATTCACATGTTTCCACTCCCTTATGTTCAAGTGGAATTCCAACATGCTCATATTTACTCTTCAGTGCATCTAGGTGTATTATATTGGCGGGTCAGCATTAGTGGGATGTCAATAATCTAATGCACCATCATCCCTAACGTGTGCTGCCATATGCTAGGAAAGTCCCATCACTACTTCTTGTTTTCCATATCACGTACAACTCATGTGGGCTTAGTAGTTATGGTAGAATGTGAACTGGCGTAGCCATTGCCACACATTCGTTTCCTCATCCTTCATGACGTTAAACAAAACTCTCAAAACTATGTATGGCTTGATTCCAATTTCCGTGGGATACGTAGGAACCACCAGACGTTCTGTCCCCAGGTCTAGCCCCAGGAATCGTAATTCCCATTTACCCGTATCTTTTTTTTCTTCTTCATCGGTCTATTGACCTCAGATATTTTTGGGAACCACGAAATTACAGCTTTACCCTGATCAAGTTCAGGATGCCCCATGATAAACGCTTAGAGACGACAGTTTCCTCGTTAGAGAGGTCCTATTCAGAACCATGTTTGATCACTGATCAGGCCGGTGTATCCACCTAATGTGTTTTTACCATGGCGGAATAATTTCAGGAGTATAGACTCTAGTTTAACAACCCATCACTCTGCTCTCCACGCTTTGTGTGGCCCTAATTCGGATCCCCGCCCTCTTTCACATCTAGAGGAACCCCCTAACAATATGGATGCTCGGCCTATGGCCCACCCACAATCCTGGGCCAACATTCTGGAGGACTAATAGATGACATTTCGAGTCAGGCCCCATGTTTCGAACATGGTCAACAACCGACCCTCATTTGTTTCCCCCATTTCATACAAACACAACGAGGATGCAATTTTTCAAACACAGTCAACATTAATTCTTAATTTTCATGACATTACTAAAGTTTTATGAATCTTTGGTGTCATGATTCACTCCTTCCACCTTCATGTTTGTATTTATTCCAGTTCCCCTGGCATTACTCCGCTTGTGCACGAGAGCACATTGGGAAAATGACAATTCGACCATTTTGAGAGCTTCATTCTCCAGTCGGGTATCTCTATTCTCTTTCAGGGAATCTGAATTGGTTGTTCGAACCTTGGGTTCCCGAAGCTTCGTTGGAGCTCTTATATTCAAACTAAGTAATAGTGTAAGTATCTCTTGTTTCTCACACCGGGTACGACCCACGTGATCATAGGAAAGGATTTCTACTTATTTCAGTATTGTGGTCGAATGCACTATAACAAACGAACAAGTATATAAATCTATCCACACATGCAGTTCAAAATAAGGTACATTAAAGAGAAATATGTTTATGAGTTTGGCCAAAAAAGGACCCTTAAGGATCAACATCTGGGATAAATTTCTCTAGAGTCACTACGTTTTGGCTTGTGGCCTCCAAGATTGCCTCCCGACCCATGAGAACGTTCTCTTCACCAGTGGACACATGGCGCAGTTCACTGACCCTAGCCTATGTTAGAGAGTATCTAGTTTGGAGTACGATCATTTTGTGACATGCTTCCACTAGATGCTCTTGGGTGTCCGCCAGCTAGGCCCTCAATTTCTCCACAAGCTCGAAGAATTTTGCAATGAATACCTCCTTCTCCTTCATCTATTCTTCAAGGCATTGGACTTCTTGTTCTGCCTTCCGGAATGCTTTTGTACTCCCCAACTCTATCTGACATTAGGCAACGTCGGAGCATTGGCTTCTCTCATGAAACCTCTCGGCCATGTAATCGCGGACTATCAAATGAAGGCGTTGAGCATCCACCCATCCAGTATAGAGAAATCACTTCCAGGTCTGGAGAAATCCCATACATTTTAGCCACTCCTAATGAGGCTGGACTAGAAAGTTCTTGATACACCTACACCCTTTGTGACACATCATTCGCCTTTCATCAGCTGCCTCTGAATCAGGATTATCTATCACCTCGAGATCTGTAAGCAGATAATTGGGAAAAGCAGCAAGGAGCTCAGTAGTAGGGTCTTCTCTGGGAGCCTCCACCTTGTTAGCAACCTCGCTCTCATCGGGCTAGAGTCCCACCTGGGCGACATTACCATCCCTCATTCAGATCTCTAGCTCACCCAGTACCGTGGTAGGATCACTTAGAATGGTTGTTTCTATAATGGCCGATGTGGTCGTTTCCCATACGGCTCTAGCAGATGTCCCGGACTCGATGGTTTGTCGTGCCTCAAACCATACAATCACTGCATCATGAATCGGTATCTTGATTCACTGAATTATCCCGCAATGAAGGGAAAACCAGTGAGAAAGGAGTTACAGGAGCAATGTGCAGCGGTTTCAAATGTCTTTGTCATGAAGGGGGCCCCGCCATGGGAGAGCCATCATCGCTTGTCAAATCGATTACCAATGTTTGTTCCTCTTGGACAATGGGGATGGCAGGAGGCTCTCCTTCCGTCTTGTTGTCTCCTAGTTCAGCTGAAGTTGGTGCCCCATTACACTCGGTCAAAGGACTGACCACCGAAGTTGCTCCCCTATCTCCATAGGCATATCGGTGCCCTCTGGGAGGAAGGATTCTTGGGGACCCTCTCCCATGTGTTCCTGAATAGGACAATGTTTGGTTGAATAATTGATACTAAGAAAAATGATTTAGACCGGTATGTAGTTTAAACTATACCTCTAGCTACTCTGCCAGTTCTGTATCAAAGACAACAATTTTGCCACTCTCCTGGGAACTCCGCTGGTGAGTTGGGGCTTCAGAAGCCCTCTCTACACCAAGACCCTCGACTTGATCCTCCTCCTCCTCCTCTTATTCATCATCATAAACATCTTCTACTCCTTCTTCTTCTTCCTCTACACTTTCATCCTCGGATGGTAGCGTCTCTGGATCTTGCTGCTGGCCAAGCATTGCTTTCACCAGAAGATGTGGTTCTTCATATCACCACTACTGGCATGCATAAATGTCAATGGCTATTTGGTATGTGTGCTGGTGAAGAAATTTTACCCTATCCTGTATCTGGATTCTCCCTATGTCTGGTAGATCGAGCCTGGTAGGCATCAACCTCTACCGTAAATCTTCGGTAGACATGGATTGTCACAGAGTTCTACAAGAAGACCACAGATAAGAGAATATATCTTCAGCAGAAGGCGTCAGGAGGTACCTGAGTTTCATTCCTAGGAGGTCCCTAGTAGGACCCCGAGGCCGTGCATGAGACCACCCTTCCCTGGAGGGAAGAGGCACGTTTTCAGTCTGCGTTGCCCCAGCCGATGAAGTACCAGCTAGCGCCATGCTATCCCCCGACCCGTTCTCTGCCTCACATCCCCCCGCGACACCTCGCCGACATTCTTACTCTTCAGGATCTACACTAGTTTCCTTGATTTGATGAACGCGTTTCCAAAGAATCTCCTCGGGGTACGTCCTCATCCAGTGTTCAACATACCTTGTCGATAGTCTGGTACCGACAACGGTGGGGGGAAGAGTAATGATTTCGCCCAGGCCTGCTGTCATGAGAATAAGCCACATATGACAGAGAATTCAGGGATTCCACTCTTCCCATACATGTGTATATACTTTCTTGAGAATCCGTTTCATGCACCCGAACATCCTGGAAAATTTGGTCATCACATAGGGTTTGCAGAAGATTTTTCTGTCAATTCAAGCCACCAACACACAACCCCGGATGCTCTGCAGGTACTCCCTCTGTTCTAGTGGACCCCACCCATCGTCTACCATTTGGGAAACTGGGGTTCACAATGGGAGGAAGTCAATGTGAGTGTGGATACCAATCTTGAGCTTGACTCCATCATCCCTGAGGGTCAATGGGTGGATCCCAATGATGTTTAAGAGGGATGCCCATATACCATTTCTAGGGGGTGAATGGAATTCGGGAAGTCAAACCCACCATAGTGGGCCATGACTCATCTGTGGAGGATATGTAATGACCCACATATCCTCCTGGACATACTTCCCCTAGAAATTCACTCTAGGATACTATATAGCCTAGCCGACACTAGTACCCCTAGGTTAACACTGTTCTTTTCCGCCATGATCCCGACCATCACTAACATCCCTGAGCGGACTCCCATCCTCATGTCCCTCATACGTAATAGACAACCACTCAAGAATGCAGTGAGGAACCCAACATATCACACATTTTGGTCTTGAACTTCATTTATACCAAATCCCCACGATAAATATTCTCCCATCTCCAAAATCATCCAACACGATCCTGCCTTTATCATTTGAGATGTGTTCAGACATTAATTCCCTCGACCTAGAATTTTCATGGTAGTGACCTGGGTTAAGAAGAGGCTAAACCACCCTGAGTAGGAAATGTAACTTAGGATATATTTTGTTTTGAGTTCCTATTTAGCTAGCTCCAGCAGGTTTCACGACATAATTGGTGTGTGTGTCTTATCCCCCCATACATTCTCTATCGGGAGAAACTAATCATACGGATACCCCTCCAAGGGGATCCCTCTGATACAGTAGACATCCCACAGAGTGATTCCCACCTCCCCATGATAAATGTGAAAAGAATTGGTATCCGGCGACCAGTGACTGAACAGCTCCACTAATAAGTCTTGTTGTCAGTGAATGATGAATTGAGATGTCTAAAAGGCCTCTAAAAGCCCAATTGCCGACTTCTCCGGCCCAAATTCCTCACATTTCTAGTGTACCAAGTATGCTCATGCCCATTTGTTGGTAAAGTTTCCCCGGATTCTAAAATCCTTCTCCTGAAAACATATTATCTCATTGGTAATGATTCTTCTAAAAGAACATTCATAAATAGTGGGAGATATCTCGAGAACTGGACCACATCCTACAACCGTCCTCATCATTAGATTTAGTACATAGATGGATGTGTTCTTTTTCACCCCAGTAGGATGGCCGTTTCTAGTAATGTGTAATTGTGAAAGATTGTCCTCACACATCACCCACGACCGCGGTGTGTCTGTCTCAAAACCTGGCATCAACACTTCGTCCAGAAGACTGAAATTCTATAGTGGCAGGCTACCACTCAGGATGTAGTTATTTTATGCTTGCGTCAGTATGCCGAAAAGCATTTGGTTGTCAAGAATGACCCTCCTCGCATGAAGAATCTGAGGGTTTGCGATCATTTGGGTTCTCCTTATTGCAGTGACAACTTCCCTCTCGACGTCGTTCTAATGAGAGGACATTTTTAGAACACCTAAAGGTCTGGCACAAAAGACAGAGGAATCGACGCGCAAAACAGTGGTGGCACAAAAGACTGTTGATGGACCCAGAAAAATTCCAGACAGCACGCTAAACCAGGAGTCAATCGCGGAGTCTTACACGCAGAATAGGATGTTTTTCACGTGCGAGATCAAGCAAGCATGTCGTGCAGAAAAGTCAAAGAAGGGCCAGGGGGCTCGACCTATTTATAATGCGCGAACGTAGCTTCCCCGCCCGTGCATCCCTCTTGCACACGTAATGGGCTTTTTTTCATGCCACCAAGGATTTCATTTCTATTCTTCAGCATCCCTCAAAATCCGACCTTCGGGTTCCCTTTCAGCTCTGATTTTTATGGGGGGAATTTGTTGACGCCAAAATCCATAGGAGGGGCCCTTCGATTAGAGGAAAGAACTCCGAATAAAGTTCGGAAAAAGAAAAGGTGATCCCGATACAATGACCCATAATTTAAATAAATTGTTATTACTTCTTAATTGAAGCATACTTATTACTACATATAGAAAAACCATGATAGGACTGTATAGGTATAGTGTCTTTAGAAACTGGGAAACATAAACAATTGATTCATAAATCATCTACATTGTCTCCCATTTATTTCATCATATCTAGAGTCCCTTTTGTCATATCAAACATAATACCCTTCTTCCTAACCTAGGGAAAAGAAAACATACAAATGGAGGGCTCAAATGCTCAGTAAGGGAAAACAAATAAAATATCAATCATATCATATTCATAAGAACATAACATTTTTGAAAATCTTATCCGGAAAAAGAGATCATAATATCATGGAATGTGATAAATCATAGTAGTGAAATGTAATCTCAATATTTATAACATAAGGCATGAAACTTTTTTTTATACACAAGAAATCATAGAAAACCATTTCATATTAGTCAAGACTCATTTCCAGGACCCTCATAGTAGACAAATTCCATTACTGAACCGAGTTGACTCCTCATTCCAGTCCTGTATCACTAAACCGGATTAACTTCCCATTCTATCCATGATTTTCTCAAGAGATATAAATCATTACCCAATGAATTGGAGGGAGATATAGGTCCAACTTATCTCCTATTAAACCATTGTTATGTGTGCCACAAAATAAAAAATCATACATCATAGCATAAACCTTGTAATAAAAATGGGTTTCTTAAACATCATTCCATCAAAACATAATCCATATAAGATAAAAGTACTTCATAAAAATAATTACATCATAACATTATCAAATAAATGTAATAATAGGGATATAAACATAACCCTATGTTATCTTAGATGGAAAATAATTTTGATAAAACACTTGAACTCCATTCTTGAGGAAAATATCCTTTCTACTTCAAAAACATTTTTCCTTTCTCAACATGTCAAAACATTTTAAAAAAAAGAAGATAATAGAAAATACAATTGAAAACATGTAAAGGAAGATTCAGAGAAATAATATTCTATGAAATCATAAAAATTTATTCACAACGTATAATTAAAAAAACATTCATCTCGTACTTTGTCTGGAAAAGCTAAAAAGTATCTCATACTGAAAATGACAAAATATTCCTTTCATATATTTTAAAAAAAATTCACCAACTGGTAAAATTGTATTTCAAAATTTTTAGGTGGGTAGAAATAATAATACATATTATGGAAAAATTTATGGGGATGATAGATATGCCCAAGTAAAGTTTGAAGTATAAACAATCTTAGATAAAAATGAGATTGTAAGATTTTCCCTTACCTTAGGTCTGATATGCTCTGTAAGTATCCGAACATCCTGTATAATGATTTTAATAATGTTATTGAATTATTCTAGAACCATATACAATGTTATGATATCATATATGGTCATATTCTTATCTTCTTATTAGTAATATTTCATTACTACTTGTTATTCGAGTGTTCATTCCTTTATGTTCTTATGCGTTTTTGTAGAATAAATTCTTATTACACTTTTAAAGTTATAGCTAAATAATTTAAATAATGGTATTAGTATAACATATATCTGATTTATTCATTCAATTCATTTATATAATCATAGTTTAATGAATATCATGTTGAACTAATCACATTTCACCATAGAGATGGTAAGCCGTACGTAAGCACGAGCGACTATATCATTCCCATAATTATTGAATGGTATTTGAGTGGAAGAAATAATATCTCATAATTATTATCATGTTATAATATTCACATATAGTTATTCATTACATCATTATACCAATCCATGTAAGGTGGTGTTGGAAAACAGATTACACCATGGCGTGGAGATGGTATTCCGTACGTACGCACGTGGGGTAATTTAATTTTTTACAGGATGGATAGAAGGTGAAATAGGGTTGTTTAATATTTATAATAACATATAATTATATTATTGATATTGATTTTATTACTTTATAATAAAAAAATTAAATTAGAGTAAGTAGAAGAATAAATAAATTTTAATGAATCAGTAATGGATATTACCTCTTCTTCGTCGCGTCTCTTCTAAACCACCTCTTAGGGCACTAAAGGTGGTCTTTGAAGATGACCTGGACCTCTAGTATGTTTCTAGGGAAGAGGAGAAGAGAACTGGATAAGGTGTGGCCGATCTTAAAGGCACAAAATGTTTTGAAGAGGGGAGAGAGGAGGTGCCCTTTTATAAGGGAGGAGAGGGGCACTTTCGGAAACCTCTAAAATATTAATTTATAATAAACTCAATCCCCATTTAAAAACCTCAAAAAAATTACTCCAATCAAAATATTGGATGATATAGGGTTTTAATATCATCAACCAATAAAATTTATACATGTTGGGAATTTATTTGCATCCTTATCAACTCATTTTATCCTTATTTAATCTATTTAATTTTATTTCTGGTAACAATATTCTAAATTTTAATTTGTTATAAATAATTACTTATGTCTTGTGAATATTCCATCATTGGATACGTTATGACATTGAATTCCATATAAATTTCAATTAATAATTTTTAAATATTTTTGTGATTTTAAACAATTTTATAATATGTTATTTTTATAAAATAACTATAGTGTCAATTTTGAAAGTATTCAATTATTTACATTTAAATAAAATCCAAAGAGAGAATATAATCAAACCAAAGTTTTTAATAGATTTATAACATTTCATATTCCTCAAAAACATTTTTTGGAGAACATTAATAAGTTCTTATAATATTTATTTTAATATTTTTAATTCCATTTATTTGATATTTGAATCATAAAATAATTTCAACATCACTATTGTGTCATCATTAATGATAAATATTTAATCACTAAAAATTCAAAATAAATTCTCAAGATGTATATAATTTTATTATATTTATGTAGACTATTTATATTCTATGTTTTATGAGGTTTATCACTAAATTAAAATTATTACACTTAGAAGATATAAGATAGTGACATGTTGTCACTTTCTTTGGTTTTAATAATAATTATATCATTTACATGGTCAAAAGTCCTAGAAATGAATCTATTTTGACTCTTAGGTGATATGGGTCGACTTTTATTCAACCAATTGAATTTTGGAATGTCATAGGGTAATTTTATAATATTAATTTTACCCTTAATTACCTGATTTACCTTTAACTGTAGTAAATAATAATTACAGTAGTTACTATTCATAATATATATAAAAAGGTAACCTATTAAAAAAATTTGGACCCACTAAATCAAAATATTGAATACATTTTCTAAAATTAAAAAACACATAAGATGCAGTAATTAATTTAAAATTAATTTCTTTGTTAAGAAAACATATTTTAAAAGTTAAAACATTGTCAAAGATTGAAATTTTTTACCTATGAATTCAATGTAAAATTAATGGTAATGAGTTAAATTATATAAAATGGTAAAAATATATTCTATTTATAATTTTAACCATTAAATTTTATCATCTAACCATATAAATTATCTTGATGAGAAATGTTGTTTTTAAGAAAAAGTTACCATAATTTTACTATTCATTGAAATATGAAAGTTATCAAAAAAGTATAAAAAATTTATCCAATGTAAATTCTTATATCTTGATTCAGAATAAGAATTTTATTTAGTAAAATTGAACTTATAAACTTTTCAAAAATTAAATTTAAAATGGGTGCACCATTAAAAGGCTATAAAACTACTTTTTTTAAAAAAATACTTCTTTTATCCAAAAAATTGATTTTTTTTTTCATATTTCATTATAGAAAATGTGTATGATGAATTATAATGTTATAAAATTAAAAATATGATTAATAATATTCATAAATTCTTTTTCATAATATTATAATAATATATCATTTTTTAGTGAAACTCGGAATTGCATACAACACAAGCTATCGAAGAAGGTTGCTCTTGCGTGTAACACAAGCCAAGCCAGTGTTGTGTGTAGTGTAAGATTACTTTGGTGTTGCATATAAAATAAGACATTATATATATATATATTTCTCATAAAATGTCAGGATGTTTAACTTTACCCCCCTTAAAATGAATTTCGCCCTCAAAATTCGTCACTTCGTAACAACCAGATGAGGACACCTCTCCCTCATCATATCCTCAAGTTCCCATGTAGATTATTCTAATTAGTTGTTCCTCCATAAAACTTTAACCAATAAAGTGGTCTTATTTCATAGAACTTTTTCTCTACGATCTCTAATCTCTATCGGCTATTCTTTATAAGAAATATCTGGCTCCAGTAGTACAACTTCTCGACTTAGTACATGTGAAGGATCGAGTATGTACTTTCTCAGGAGAGATACATGGAACACATCATGAACTTGAGAGATATTTGGTGGAAGTTACAATCAGTAATATACCTTCCCAACAAGATCCAGGATTTCAAAAGGACCGATATACCTATTGCTCAGCTTGCCCTTCTTTCCAAATCGAATTACTCTCTTCCAAGGAGATATTCGTAAGAACACTTTATCACCCACATAAAACTCTAGGTCTTTTCTTTGGTTGTCAATATAATTTTTTTGTCGACTCTGAGCTGCTCTTAGGTGTTGTTGAATATATCTGACCTTTTCTGCCATCTTATCCACAAGATTAGGTCCTAATAGCATTCTTTCCCCATCTTCATTCCAGCAATTTGGAGTTCTGCATTTCTTTCCATAGATAGCTTCATAAGAAGTAATATGAATACTGGAGTGAAAGATATTATTATAAGAAAATTACACAAAAGGTATGTGTTTATCCCAAAAACCTTTGAAATCCATAGAGAAAGCTCTCAACATGACTTCCAATGTTTGAATTTTCCTCTCAGACTAACCGTCTATCTGAGGATGATAGGTAGTTCTGAAACTCAACTTTGTATCTAGGGCATGCTGAAGAATTCGCAAAAACATCAAGGTAGACCTTGGATCCCAATCAGATATAATAGAAGGTGATCCTTCATGTAATCTTACAACTTCTTTTACATATATCCTGGCAAGCTGATCAAGAGAGAAATCCTCTCTAATAGCAATGAAGTGTACTGACATCATAAGATGATCAGATATAACCCAGATAGCATTATTGCCTTTGGATGTTTTGGGATGTTCAATGACAATGCCCATAGTGTTGTTTTACCATTTCCATTCTGGTATGGGTAATGATTGTTACATCCCTTTAGACTTCTATCTCTTAGCCTTAACTTGCTGATAAAATAAGCATCGAGAGACAAATTCAGCGATATCTCATTTCATGCCATCCCACAAAAAGTACTCTTTCATGTCCCTATAAATATTTGTACCTCCACGATGAATAGAGAATGATGAACGATGAGCCTTATCTAGTATCTCCTTCTTTAATTATTGTATGGTAAGAATATAGACATGGTTCCTGAACCTTATTATCCCATCACAATCAAGGTTTAATTCAGGAACAATTCTCAACTACTTTTGAATCCCAACATCCTCCTTCCATGCCTCTTTAATCATCACTTGTATAGATGGTTGAACATTAATTTGATAAAGATAAGATATATCCCCATTCATAAAAATTCCAAGATCCATCCTTTGTAAATCCATAAATATTGGATCCTTTGTGATCCTTATCATGGATAAGCTAGAACGGTCTTGTCGAATTAATGCGTCTATCACCTTGTTTGCTTTCCCAGGGTGACAATAAATTGAGCAGTCGTAATCCTTAATTAGCTCCAACAATATTCTTTGGCACATCTTCAGCTCCTTTTGTGTGAAAATATTAATTAAACTTTTACAATCAGTATAAATATCACACCTTTCACTATAAACATAATGCCTTCAAATCATTAATGCAAATATTACTGAAGCTAACTCCAAATCATGAGTTGGGTAATTTTTCTCATGGATTTTCAACTGTTGTGAGGCATAAGCTATCACCAGATCATTTTTCATGAGAACACACCCAAGCCCCTTCTTGGATGCATCACTGTAGATCACAAACATTTCTCCACTACAGGGCAGTGTGAGCACAGGTGCACCGGCTAACCTTATTTTTAGCTCTTTGAAATTATCATCACATTCCTCCATCCAAACAAACTTAACTCCTTTCTGAGTCAATTTGGTGAGTGGGTTAGATAAACTTGAAAAATCTTCCACAAAACGTAGATAATTCCTAAATAAACAAAGAAAACATCAAATTTAAGTTACTGTTGTTGCTCTCGACCATCTTTCAATAACCTATGTTTTTTCTAGATCCACATATATCCCCTCTTTTGAGATTATGTGACCCAAAAATGAAACTATTTGAAACCAAAATTCACAATTGGTAAATTTGGCATAATGATTCTCCTTTCTCAGGGTCTTCAATACACTTCTTAAGTGATATTCATGTTCTTCCTTGATCTATGAATATACAACAATATCGTCTATAAAGACTACCAAAAACTGATCAAGATAGTCTCTAAAGACTCTATTCATTAGATCCATGAAGATAACATAGGAATTTGTAAGACCAAATGGAATCACTATAAACTCATAGTGTCCATACCTTATAAGGAAAGTCGACTTTGGTAGATCCTCCTTTTTGACCCTTAATTGATGATACCCAGAACGAAGAGCAATCTTGGAAAAGTTTTGAGCTCCACGTAGTTGGTCAAATAAGTCATCAATGCACAGGAGAGGATATTTGTTCTTGATAGCGATCTTGTTATGTTCTCGATAATCAATGTAGAGTCTCATTGATCCATCATTCTTCTTAACAAACAGAACAGTTGCTCCCAAATGTGATGCACTAGGGCATATGAATCCCTTATCAAGATTCTCTTGGTGTTGCTTCTTCAATTCGTGCAACTCAATTGGGGCCATTCTATAAGGTGTCATTGAAATGGGCATAACACTCGGTATGAGTTCTATTGAAAATCCAACATCACGATTTGGTGGAATACCTGGAAATTACATTGGAAATACATCATCAAACTATCATACAATGTGAATATTCTTAATCATGTGTTACTCTACAACCATTTGAGATAAATAACCATCATTTATTGGAATCAAGACCCATAAGATGGAAGAAATTTCCATTGTAAGGTTATATTAATACTTGCATCGTTAGATGATCATAGATTGATTAGGAATATGAAATGTCACATCCCTTATTTTATAATTGATATGAGATCCATAAGAAGAAATCCAATCCATACCAATAATCACATCAAATTCAACTATTGGAAGGATCACAAGATTTGTAGGATGTACTTTCCCACAAACATCTATCAGAGAAGAATTGTAAACTTTTGATGCGATTGTTGTGCCAGTAGGAGTTGTCACAGCCAACTCAATAGCTAATTGTTGGGGTAGTACAACGATACCCTTATAAAATTCATTAGAAATAAAAGAGTCGGTGGATCTAGAATCAAATAAAACATTTTCTCCTTTAGAGTGGATGGTAAGTGTAACTTTCACCACTTTGTGATCATAATCCACATCACCGATAGAAATTAAATTTCACATTCCTTTGTCTTTGGCCTTAAGAGTTTGTTGATGTCGATCATAATTAACAACGGTTGGATTAAGGAATTGATTGGCATAATTCTCCATTTCCATAAACATGTATCATTGAAGTGTAGGAGGTGCATTATGTGTATCCTTTTCTTTGTTCGCATTAATAGACATATTTTTTCTATCATAAAGGCATTCAATTGACTGATGAACTTCTTTTGCACACTTACAACATTTACTTGTCCCTTTAAGACAATTCCCTCCATGTTTCTTTCCACACATTGAGCATACGGGAAAATACATCTTATTTTCAGTGTGGACTTTAGATTTTCATTTGAATTCCATTTTCCTCTTCTTATAAAACCCATATGATTGATGGGTTACTCCAATATCTATCTCAACCTTGAGAGCACATCGAAAAAGTTCCTCACAGCTATTGAAGTCCCTTATAGATAATGCCCTTCAGAGATATGGTTTTAAGCCACTAATGAATCGATCGATCATACTATCAGGTTGGATAATAATCCAAGAATTGAACCTTGTAAGACTTGTAAAATTTTCATTGTAGGTACCAACAGATTCATCATCCTTTTTCTTCAGTTCAAGAAAATCCTTCTCCATCTTTGTTCGAAAAATATGAGGGAAGTACTTACTGAAAAATAAGTTCTTAAACTCATCTCATTCCATGGACTCAATTTCATCCCTTAGCCTTGTATTCCTGAAAAGATTCCACCATTGATCAGCTTCACCTTCCAAATGTTATACTACTAAGATGACATTATCATTTTCAGAACATTGAAGGACTGAAAATATCTTTTTAGTGGTACTGATCCATTGTTCAGCCACTAATGGACTCGAAGAACCACTGAATGAAGGTGGATGCTTCCTTATAAAGGATTCAACAGTATTTTGCTCCCTCATTTGCTATTTTGGAAGTCCTTCATGATTCATAGCTTGATAATGTTATGTGAGAATGGCTATAAGATTTCGCATTCCATCTCCCATACCATTTGGTTTCTTAGGTGTACAATAATTGTATTGTCCGTCGCATTCAGCATTAACACGGTTCCTTCGGGTTCCCACCATCGACTAAAACCAAGAAGTAAAGTATGAGAAACAATAATTACAAAAAGAAAACCACATAATGATAAATAAAATTTCACACTTTGGGTTTTACCATAGCTTATTCATGGCCATTTCTAAAACAATAAGATTCTGTTCTATGCTTAGACATATCCTTAGGGTTCTTACTAAGGCTTTCACATTATAGTTTCCAAAGTTTGACTATACCTTTCCTCTAATACCAACTATAAAGACCCGTAATTTACATTCATTGTTATTACTTCAGAATTGAGGCATACTTATTACAACATATAACAAAACCATGATAAGACCGTATAGGTATAACATCTTTAGAAACTGGGAAACATAAACAAATGGTTCATAAATCATCTACATTATATCCCGTTTATTTCATCATATCTGGAGTCCCTTTTGGCATATCCAACTTAATACCCTTCTTCTGGACCCGGGGAAAAGAAAACATACAAAGGGTGAGCTCAAATGCTCAGTAAGGGCAAACAAAGTAGATATCAGTCATATCATATTCATAAGAACATAACATTATGAAAATCTTATCCTCCAAAAGAGGTCATCATATCATAACAAGGGATATATCATAGTAGTGAAATTTAATCCCAATATTCATAACATAAGACATGATACTTTTTTCCATACACACATAATAATAGAAAATGATCTCATATTAGTGAAGACTCATTTCCAAGACCATCATAGCTGGAAAAGTACTTTACTGTACTGAGTTCACTCATCGTTCCAGTCCTGTATCACTGAACCTAATTACCTTTCTTTTCCAGCCATGTCTACCTAATGAGATATAAATTTTTACCCAAAGAATTGGAGGGAGATAGAGGTCCCACCCATCTCATAATGAAACCATTATTATGTGTTCCACAAAATCAAAAATCTTACATCATAGCATAACCCATGTAATAAAAATGGGATTCTTAAACTTCATTCCATTATAACATAATCCATATAAGATAAAAGAACTTCATAAAAATAATTACATCATAACATAATAAAATAAATGTAATAATAGGGATATAAACAGAACCCTATATTATCTTAGATGGAAAATAATTTTGATAAAACACTTGAACTCCATTCTTGAGGAAAATATTTTTTCTACTTCAAAAACATTTTCCCTTTCTCAAAATGTCATAAAATTTTAAACTAAAAAAAGATAATTGAAAATAAAATTGAAAACTTTTAAAGGAAGATTCATGGAAATAATGTTCTATGAAATCATAAAAATCTATTCACGTCGTATTAGTAAAAAACATTCTTCTCGTACTTTGTCTGGAAAAGATAAAAAGTATCTCATACTGAAGACGACAAAAGATTCCATTCATATCTTTTACTAAAAATTCACCAACTGGTAAAATTGGATTTAAAATTTTTTAGGAGGATAGAAATAATATTACATATTGAGGAAACATTTATGTGGATGATAAATATTCCCTAGTAAATTCTGAAGTATAAACAATCTCGGATAAAAATTAGATTGTGAGATTTTCCCTTACCTTCGGTCCGATATGATCTGTACGTATCCGAACGTCCTATATAATGCTTTAAATAATGTCGTTGACTTATTAAAAAATCATATATATTGTTATTATGTCATATACCATCAAATTATTATCTTCTTATTAGTAATATTTCATTCCTACTTGTTATTCGGGTGTTCATTGCTTTATGTTCTTATGCGTTGTTGTGGAATAAATTTTTATTACTCTTTTAAGGTTATAGATAAATCATTTAAATAATGGTATTAGAATAATATATATCATATTTATTCATTCAATTCATTTATATAATCATGGTTTAATGATGATGATGTAAAACATATCAAATTATACCGTGGAGATGGTAAGTTGTACGTACGCACGAGCGACTATATCGTTCCAATAATTATTGAATGGTATTGGAGTGGAAGATAGAATATCTCAGAATTAGTATCATGTTATAATATTCATATATAGTTATTCTTTACATCATTATACCCATCCATGTAAGGTGGTGGTGGAAAACAGATTACACCATGGCGTGGAGACTGTATTCCGTACGTACGCACATGCGGTAATTTGGTTTTACATAGGATGGATAGAAGGTGAAATAGGGTTGTTTAATATTTATAATAAAATATCATTATATTATGGATACTTATTTGATTACTTTATAATCGAAAAATTAAATAATATGATGTAGAATAATAAATAAATTTGAATGAATCGGTAAATGATATTACCTTTTCTTCGTCGAGCCTCTTCTAAACCACATATTAGGGTACTAAAAGTGGTATTTAAAGAAGACCAGGACCAATATTATATTTATAGGGAAGTTTATAAGAGAAATGGATAAGTTTTGGCCGACTTTGAAGGCTCAAAATGTTTTGAATAGGAGAGGGAGGAGGTGCGCTTTTATAAGTGAGGAGAGGGGCACTTTTGGATACCTCTAAAATATTAATTTATAATAAACTCAATCCCCATTTAAAAACCTCAACAAATTACTCCAATATAAATATTTGATGATATAGGGTTGTAATATCATCAACCAATAAAATTTAGACATGTTGGGAATTTATTTTAAACCTTATCTACTCGATTTATCCTTATTTAATCTATTTAATTTTATTTGTGGTAATAATATTCTTAATATTAAATTGTTATAAATAATTACTTATGTTTTGTGAATTGTCAATAATTGGACAATTTATGACATTGAATACCATATAAATTTCAATTTATATTTTTTAACTATTTTTTTTGATTTTAATCAATTTTATAATATGTTATTTTTATAAAATAAAAATGGTGTCGATTTTGATAGTATATAATTATTTGCATTTAAATAAAATACAAAGAGATAATATAATCTAACTAATTTTTTTAATAGATTTATATCATGTCATATTACAAAAAATTAATTGTAGAACATTTATTAGTTCATATAATATTTATTTTAATGTTTTTAAATCCATTTATTTGATATTTCAATCATAAAATAATTTCTACATCACTATTGTGACATCATTAATGTTAAATATTTAATCCTTAAAAATTCTAAATAAATTCTCATGATGTAAATATTTTTATTAGCTTTAAGTAGACTATTTATATTCTATGTTTTATGAGGTTTATCACTAAATTAAAGTTATTACACGTGGAAGATATAAGAGAGTGACATGTTGTCTCTTTCATTAGTTTTAATAATATTTATATCATTTTCATGGTAAAAAGTCCCCAAAATGATTATACATCGACCCTTATGTGATATTATTATACTTTTATTCATCCAATTGAATTTTTTCAGGTCTTAGGGTAATTTTATAATCTTATTTTTACCCTTAATTACCAGATTTACCTTTAACTGTAGTAAATAAAAATTACCATATTTACTATTCATAATATATAAAAAAAGTAACCTATTAACATAATTTGGACCCACTGAATCAAAATATGCAATCAAATTTTCAAAATTAAAAACACATAATATGCAGTAATTAATTTTAAATTAATCCCTTTGTTAAGAAAAAATATTTTAAATGTTAAAACGTTGTCAAAGATTGGAATTTTTTACCTATGAATTCAATGTAAAAGTGATGGTAATGACTTAAATTATATTAAATAGTAAAAATATATTTTATTTATACTTTTAACAATTAAATTTTATCATCTTACCACATAAATTATCTTGATGAAAAAAATTATTTTGAAGAAAAATTTACCGTATTTTTAATATTCATCAAAATATAAAAGTTACCAAAAAAGTATAAATTTTTTTCCAATGTAAATTTTTTATATCTTGATTCAAAATAAGAATTCCATTTTGTAAAATTGAACTTATAAACTTGTAAAAATTTATATTTAAAATGGGTTCGCCATTAAAAAGCATTAAAATACTTTTTTTGAAAAATACTACTTTTATCCGAAAAATTGATTTTGTTTTAATATCTCATTATAGAAAATGTGTAAGATGAATTATAATGTTATAAAATTCAAAATCTGGTTAATACTATTAATAACTGGTAGTTTATAATATTATAATAATATATCATTGTTTAGTGAAACTTGGTATTGCAAACAACGCAAGCTATTGAGGAAGGTTTCTCTTGCGTGTAACGCAAGCCAAGCCAGTGTTGTGTGTAGTGTAAGATTACTTTGGTGTTGCGTATAACAAAAGACATTATATATATATATATATATATATCTTATAAATTCTTAGGATGTTTCATTCTACCCCGCTTAAAATTAATTTCTCCCTCAAAATTCATCCCTTCGTAACAAATAGATGAGGATACCACTCCCTCATCATATCCTCAAGTTCCCATGTAGCTTATTCTAATTGGTGGTTCCTCCATAAAACTTTAACCAAGATAGTGGTCTTGTTTGGTTGTACTTTTTCACTATGATCCCGAATATCTATCAGCTATTCTTTATAAGAGATATCTTTCTCCTACAGTACAACTTCTCGGCTTTGTACATGTGAAGGATCGAGTATGTATTTTCTCAGGAGAGATACATGGAACACATCATGAACTTGAGAGAGATTTGGTGGAAGTTCCAATCGGTAACTACCTTCCCAAAAATATCCAGTATTTAGAAAGGATCGATATACATAGTGTTCAGCTTGCCATTCTTTCCAAATCTCATTACTCTTTTCTAAGGAGATATTCGTAAAAACACTTTATCACCCACATCAAACTCTTGGTCTTTTCTTTGGTTGTCGACATAATTTGTTTGTCGACTCTGAACTGCTCTTAGGTGTTGTTGAATAGATCTGACCTTTTCTTCCATCTCATCAACAAGATCATGTCCTAATAGCTTTCTTTCCCCAACTCCATCCCAGCAAGTTGGAGTTCTGCATTTCCTTCCATAGAGAGCTTCATAAGGATCCATCTGAATACTGGAGTGAAAGCTATTATTATAATAAAATTAAACCAAAGGTAGGTGTTGATCCCAACCACCTTTGAAATCCATAGAGAAATCTCTCAACATGTCTTCCAAAGTTTGAATTGTCCTCTCAGACTGACCGTCTGTCTGATGATGATAGGTAGTTCTGAAACTCAACTATGTATCTAGGGCATGGTGAAGACTTCTCTAAAACTTCAAGGTAAACATCGGATCCCAATCAGATATAATGGAACGTGATCCTCCATTAAATCTTACCACTTCTTTTACATATATCCTGGAAAGCTGATCTAGACAGAAATCCTCTCTAATAGCCATTAAGTGTGATGGATTCTTAAGACCATGAACTATAACCCAGATAACATTATTTCCTTTGGATGTTTTAGGAAGTTCGATGACAATGTCCATAGTGATGTTTTACCATTTCCATTCTGGTATGGGTAATGATTGTAACATCCCTTAATACTTCTCTCTCTCAGCCTTAAATTGCTGAAAACCAAGCATTGAGAGACATATTCGGCGATATCTCTTTTCATTCCATCCCACAAAAAGTACTCTTTCAGGTCCCTATACATCTTTGTACTTCCAGGATGAATAAAGAATGAAGAACTATGAGCCTCATCCTGCATCTCCTTCTTTAATTCTTGAATGATAGGAATACAGACACAGTTCCTGAACCTTATTATCCCATCACAATAAAGGTTGAATTCAGGAACATTTCTCACTTAATTTTGAATCACAACATCCTCCTTCTATGCCTCTTTAATATTAACTTGTATAGATGGTTGAACATTCATTTGAGAAAGATAAGATATATCCCCTTTCATTAAAATTCCAAGATCCATTTTTTGTAAATCCATAAATATTGGATCCTTTGTGATCCTAATCATGGATAAGCTAGCATGGTCTTGTCGAATTAATGCATCTACCACCTTGTTTTCTTTCCTAAGGTGGTAATGAATTGTGCAGTTGTACTCCTTAATCAGCTCCAACCATATTCTTTGGCTCATATTCATATCCTTTTGTGTGAAAATATACTTTAAACTTTTATGATCAGTATAAATATCACACCTTTTACTATAATGATAATGCCTCCAAATCATTAATGAAAATATTACCACAGCTAACTCCAAATCATGAGTTGGGTAATTTTTCTCATGTATTTTCAACTTTTGTGAGGCATAATATATCACCATATCATTTTTCATGACAACACACCCTATCCCCTTATTGGATTCGTCACTGTAGATCACAAATCTTTCTCCACTGCAAGGCAGTGTGAGCACAGGTGCACCGGATAAGATTATTTTTAGCTCTTTGAAATTATCTTCACATTCCTCCATCCAAACAAACATAACTCCTTTCCAAGTCAATTTGGTGAGTGGGTTAGATAAACATCATTTTTTTCACAAAACATAGATAATACCCAACTAAACAAAAAAACATCGGATTTTAGTTACTATTGTTGGTCTCGACCATCATTCAATAACCTATATTTTTTCTGGACTCACAGATATCCCCTCTTTTGAGATTATGTGACCCAAAAGTGAATCTTTTTGAAGCCAAAATTCACACTTGGTAAATTTGGCAAAAAGCTTCTCCTTTCTCAGGTTCTTCAATACAATTATTAAGTGATCATCGTGTTCTTCCTTGATCTTTGAATAGAAAAGAATATCATCTATAACGACTACCACAAACTGATCAAGATAGTCTCTAAAGACTCTATTTATTATATCCATGAAGATAACAAGGAAATTAGTAGACCAAATGGCATCACTATAAACTCATAGTGTGCATACCTTATAAGGAAAGTCGTCTTTGGCAGATCCTCCTTTTTGACCCTTAATTAATGATACCCTAAATGAAGATCAATCTTGGAATAGTACTGAGCTCCGTGTAGTTGGTCAAATAAGTCATCAATGTGCAGGAGAAGATATTTTTTCTTGATAGTGATCTTGTTATGTTCTCAATAATCAATGAAGAGTCTCATTGATCCAGCTTTCTTCATAAAAAAATAGAACAGGTGCTCCCCAAGGTGAAGCACTAGGGCATATGAATCCCTTATCAAGATTCTCTTAGAGTTTCTTCTTCAATTTCTGCAACTCATTTGGGGCCATTCAATAAGGTGTCATTAAAATTGGCAGAGCACCTGGTATGAGTTCTATTGAAAACCCAACTTCAAGATTTGGCGGAAGACCTGGAAATTCCTCTGGAAATACATCATCAAACTCTAGTATAATGGGAATATTCTTAATCGTGAGTTCTTATCCAACCATTTTATATAAATAACCTTCATTTATTGGAATCAAGACCCATAAGATGGAAGAAATTTCCATTGGAAGGCTATATTCATCCTTGCGTCAATAGATGATCATATATTTATTAGGAATATGAAAGGTGACATCCCTTATTTGGAAATTTATATAAGATCAATATCAAGAAATCCAAATCATTCCATGAATCACATCAAATTACACTATTGGAAGGATCAAAAGATTTGCAGGATGCACTTTCCCACAATATTCAATCGGAGATGAATTGTAAACTTTTGATGCGACTGTTATTCCATTAGGAGTTGTCACAGCTAACTCAATACCTAATTGTTGGGGTAGTACAACGATACCCTTAGAAAATTCATGAGAAATAAAAGATTCAGTGGATCTAGATTCAAATAAAACATTTTCTACTTTAGAGTGGATGGTAAGTGTACATTTCACCACTTCGTTATCGTACTCACATCGACAATAGAAATTGCATTTGACTTTCCTTTGTCTTTGTCATTAAGAGTTTTTTGATGTCGATAATCATCAATAACCATTTGATTAGGTAATTTATTGGCATAATTCCCCATTTCCATGCTCATGTAACATTGAATTGTAAGAGGTGCATTCTGTGTGGAATTTTCTTTGTTTGCATTTATAGACATCTTTTTCGTATCATCGTGGCATTCAATTGCTTGATGACCTTCTTTTACAAACTTATAACATTTATGTTCACGTTTAAGACAATTCCCTCCATGTTTCTTTCCAAACATTGAGCATAAGGAAAAACGCATCTTCTTTTTAGTGTGGATTTTAGATTTTCCATTGAATTCCATTTTCCTCTTCTTATCAAACCCATATGACTGATGGGTTGCTCCAATCTCCATCTAAACCTTGAGAGCACATCGAACAATTTCCTTGTATCTATTGATGTCCCTTATTGCTAATTCCCTTCGGAGTCATGGTTTTAAGACACTAATGAATCGATCAATCTTACTGTCAGGTTGGAAAATAATCCCAGAAGCATAGCTTTTAAACCTTGTAAAATTTTATTTATAGGAATCATTAGATTCATCAAACATGTGCTTCAGTTCAAGAAAATCCTTCTCCATATTTTTTCGAAGAATACGAGGGAAATACTTACTGAAAAATAAGTTCTTGAACTCGTCCCATTCTATAGACTCAATTTAATCCCTCAGCCTTGTAATATTGATAATATTCCACCATTGATAAGCTTCACCTTCCAAATGATATACTGCAAAGATGACATTATCATGTTCAGAACATTGAAGTACTTAAAATATCTTTTTAGTGGTATTGATCCATTTTTCAGCCACTAATGGATCCGAATAACCGCTGAATGAAGGTGGATGCTTCCTCATGAAAGATTCAACAGAATTTTGCTCCCTTCATTACTCTTTTGGAAGTCCTGCATGATTCATAGATTGAGAAAGTTGTGTGAACATAGCTTTATGATTTTTTATTCCATCTCCAAAATCGTTTGGTTGCTTAGGGGGACAATCATTTCATTGCCGGTCGCATTCAGCATTAACATGGTTCCTTTGGGTTCCAAACATTGACAAAAAACAAGAAGAAAAGTGTGAGAAACACTAATTACAAAAAGAAAACCACATAATAAGAAATAAAATTTCACACTTTAGGTCTTATCATAGGTTATTCATGTCCATTTCCAAAACACTAATATTGTGTTCTACGCTTAGACATATCCTTAGGGTTCTTACTAAGGCTTTCACATTATAGTTTCCAAAGGTTGACTATACATTTCCTCTAATACCAACTATAATGAACCGTAATTTACATACATTGTTATTACTTCAGAATTGAACCAAACTTATTACAACATATAACAAAACCATGACAGGACCGTATAGGTATAGTGTCTTCAAAAACCTGGAAACATAAACAAATGGTTCATAAATAATCTATATTGTCTCCCTTTTATTTCATCATATCTAGAGTCCCTTTTGGCATATCCAACTTAATACCCTTCTTCCTGACCTGGGGAAAAGAAAACATACAAAGGGTGAGCTCAAATACTCAGTAAGGGTAAACAAAGTAAATATCAATCAAATCATATTCATAAGAACATAACATTGTGAAAATATTATACTACAAAAGAGGTCATAATATCATAAAATGGGATAAATCATAGTAGTGAAATTTAATCTCTATATTCATAACAAAATACAAGAAAATTTGTTCCATACACACATAATCATATAAAATTATTTCATATTAGTCAAGACTCATTTCCAAGACCATCATAGAAGGAAAAGTCTATTACTGAACTGAGTTCACTCCTCGTTCAAGTCCTGTATCACTTAACCACATCACCTTTCTTTTCCTGCCATGTCTATCTAATGAGATATAAATATTTACACAATTAATTGGAGGGAGATAGAGTTCCCACCCATCTCATAATGTAACCATTCTTATGTGTGCCACGAAATAAAAAATCTTACATCATAACATAACCCATGTAATAAAAATGGGATTCTTAATCATCATGCCATCATAACATAATCCAAATAAGATAAAAGGACTTCATATAAATAATTACATCATAAATTAATCAAACCAATGTAATAATAGGGATAGAAATAGAACCCTATGTTATCTTGGATGGAAAATAAATTTGATAAAACACTTGAACTCCATTCTTGAAGAAAATATCCTTTCTACTTCAAAAACATTCTTCCTTTCTCAACATGTAAAAAAAATTTAAACTAAAAGAAGTTAATTGAAAATAAACTGGAAAACTTGTAAAGGAAGCTTCATGGAAATATTTTTCTATGAAATCATAAAAATCCATTCATTCTATATAAGTAAAAAAACATTTTTCTCGTTCTTTGGCCGAAAAATTCAAAAAGTATCTCGTACTGAAAATGAAAAAATATTCCATTCATATCATTTACTAAAAATTCACCAACTGGAAAAATTGGATTTAAGAAATTGTAGCAGGATAAAAATAATATTATATATTGGGGAAACATGGATGTGGATGATAAATATGTCCCAGTAATTTCTGATGTATAAACAATCTCAGATAAAAATGAGATTGTGATATTTTCCCTTATCTTAGGTATGATATGCTCTGTACATATTTGAACCACCTGTATAATAATTTAAATAATTTCATTGACTTCTTCTAGAATCATATACATTGTTATGATATCATATATGGTCATATTTTTTATCTTCTTATTAGTAATATTTTATTGCTAGTTATTCAGTTGTTCATTGCTTTATGTTCTTATGTGTGTTTTGTCAAATAAATTCATATTCCTATTTTTAGGTTATAAGTACATCATTTGAAGAATGGTATTAGTATAATATATATCATATTTATTCATTTGATTCATTTATATTATCATGTTTTAATGAAGATCATGTAGAAAAAATCACATCGCACCATGTAACAGTAACCCATATATACGCATGAGCGATTATATCGTTCCCATAATTATTGAATGGTATTGGAGTGGAAGATATAATATCTCAGAATTAGTATCATGTTATAATAATCATATATATTTATTATTGACACCATTATTTCTATCCAAGTAAGGTGGTGGTGGGAAATAGATTACACCACGGAGTGGAGACGGTATTCCGTACGTACGCACATGCGGTGATTTCGTTTTCCATAGAACTGATAGAAGGTGAAATAGGGTTATTTCATATTTATAATAACATATCAGTATATGAGTGATACTGATTTTATAACTTTATAGTGAAACAAATAAAGAAGAGGATGTAGAATAAGAAAAAAAATTGAAAGAATTGTTAAAGGATATTACATCTTCTTCGACGTGACTCTTGTAAACCTCCTCATAGGGAACTAAAGCTAGACTTTGAAGAAGACCAGGACCTCTGGTATATTTCTAGGGAAGTGTGGAAGAGAAATGGATAAGGTTTGGTAGATCTTGAAGGCTCAAAATGTTTTGAAGTGGAGAGGGAGGAGGTTCCCTTTTATAAGGAAGGAGAGGGGCAATTTGGGAAACCTCTAAAATATTAATTTATAATAAACTCAATCCCCACATAAAAACCTCCAAAAATGACTCAAATGACAGGATTAGATGTGATAAGGTTGTAATATCATTAGCCAATAAAATTTATACATTTTAGAAATTTATTTTAAACCTTATCAACTCAATTTATCCTTATTTAATATATTTAATTTTATTTGTAGTAATAAAAATCTAAATTTTAAATTGTTATAAATAATTAATTATGTGTTGTGAATTGTCTATAATTAGATAATTTCTAAAAAATTATACCATATTAATTTCAATTTATAATTTTTAAATATTTTTGTGATTATTAAACAATTTTATAATATGTAATTTTTATAAAATAACAATAGTGTCAATTTTGACACTATTCATTTATTTTCAATTAAATAAAATCCATAGAGAGAATATAATCAAAACAATATATTTAATAGATTCCTAACATTTAATATTCCTCTAAATATTTTTTGGAGAACATTGATTATTTCATATAATATTTATTTTAGTATTTTTAAAACCATTTATTTGATATTTCAATCAATTAAATAATTTCTACATCACTATTGTGTCATCATTAATGATAATTATTAAATCCCTAAAAATTAAAAATAAATTTTCATGATGTATATAATTTTATTATATTTCATGAGACTATGTATGTTAGAAGTTTGATGAGGTTTATCACTAAATTAAAATAATTACACTTATAAGATATAAGAGAGTGACCTGTTGCCACTTTCCTTGGTTTTAATAATAATTATATCATTTTCATGGTCAAAAGTCCCTAAAATGAATCTATTCCGACCCTTATGTGATTTGGGCCAAATTTTATTCATCCAATAGAATTTTGGCAGGTCTTATGGTAATTTTATAATCTTATATTTACCCTTAATTACCGGATTTACCTTTAACTGTAGTAATAAAATTACCGTAGTTACTATTCATAATATAAAAAAACGTAACCTATTAACATAATTTGGACTACGTGAATCCAAATATGGAATCCATTTTTCCAAATTTAATACAATGAAGTTGTAGTAATTAATTTAAAAATAATTCCGTTGTTATGAAAAAAGGTTATAAAAGTTTAACATTGTCAAAGATTGAAATGTTTTTACCTATATATTCAATGTAAATTTAATGGTAATGAAATAAATTATATTAAATGGTAAAAATATATTATATTTATACTTTAAAACCATTAAATTTTATCATATAACCATATAAATTATCTTGATGAAAAAGGTTGTTTTAAGAAAAATTTACCGTATTATTACTATTCCTCAAAATATGAAAGTTATCCGAAAAGTATCAAATATTTATCCAATGTAAATTTTTTATATCCTAATTCAAAAGATAAAGATTATTTTTTAAAATTGAACTTATAAAATTGTCAAAAATTATATTTAATATTGGTGCACCATCAAAAGGTGGTAAAACTGCATTTTTTAAAAAATAGTACTTTTATCCAAAAAAATGATTTTGTTTTCATATCCCGTACTAGAAAATGTGTAATATGAATTATAATGTTATAAAATTCAAAATCCAATTAATAAAATTCATAATTTATAGTTTATAATATTATAATAATACGTCATTATATAGTGATACTCGGTATTGCGTACAATGCAAGCTTTCATGGGAGGTTACTCGTGAGTGCAACGCAAGCCCAACCAGTGTTGTGTGTAGCGCAAGATTCCTTTGGTGTTGCGTATAATATAAGACATAATATATATATATATATTCTCATAAAATTTCAGGGTGTTACACCCAGGGCCCGGGGAGAGGGGGGGGCATGTGAAAAATTGAAAAAAATGCGCGCAAGTGACCTTCAACACACAAACTGTTGCACGCCGAACTTTGCTTCAGTGCACAAAATTCTACCTTCTGCGTATGGATGATCCAACCCCACTTTTGTGCTGAAGGTTCCGTCAAAAGGGGGTTTGCAGACGTTGGCCCATTTCCATGCCAAAGGTGACGACGAATGGCCGTTTGCGCACCAGCCGCGCCGGCCCCCGGTTCCGCGCCGAAGGCGATGACAAATGGTCGTTTGAGTGCCGTCCGCATTGGCCCCTGCTTCTGTGACCAAGGCATCATCTAAAAGGGGTTTCCACTACCGGGACCAATTCCATGCTGAAGGCTACGTTGAACACCCATTTGTGCGGCCAACCCTGTGTCTACACCCCTGGCGACGTTGGCTGGGGCTTCCACGCTCGGTTCATGCATGCCTGTCCCTTGCACGGCTGTCCCTTGCACGACACTCCAGGGAATCCGGCTATAAAATAAACCATCTCCCCTCCCTTTAGGGGATTGTAACTTGATGAAAAAGAGAATCTCGGCTGCTTGAAAACCCTGTCTTCCATTAACGCATGAAAACCCATGGCCTTCAGGTGATGGATGTTGCGTGACTAGTTGGGGGTTCTTTTAGACAAGCCCTCGGATCCTCGGAAATTTTCATTGTTCTTTTCCCGCCATGGTCTCGTCTTGCACACATGCCCCCTCTATGATAGGCATCCTTGCACGCCACCTGTCTGACTTGCGCACATGCCTTCTTCTTGCACGCCTCCAGTCTAACTTGCACCCAAACCCCCGTTTTATGCACAACACCTCCGTCTTGCATGCCACAGGTCCAACATGTGCACCAACCGTCCATCTTGCACGCCAACCCTTTCTCTTCCGCGCAGACTACCGATTTTAGTTCGGTCCATTCTCTGACGTGCTCCATGTGCTACCCTCATCTTGAGGAACCTTGTTCAAACCACTCTGATGCGCGACACCTCATCGTCACACTCTCATTCACTGTGTGGCCCCTCTGGTTTTCACAGAGTAATTTCAATGTCCCTTGGACAATACGGACTGTTTTGTTGCTTTGCCTCATGCTTCTTCGTATAGGCATGCTAACAGCTATTGCTTCTTCACATAGCCACACTAAAGTGGACCCCCCAATGGTTGGCTCCATGACACCCCTAGCCACAGCATTGCCTATCCCCTCTCTTCACCAAGGTGCAGAGGGTACCGGTTATGTAAGTCCTGGAGCTGGAGAGTGAACCCACCTCGTCCAAGATGTAGGTCTTTAAACTGCCAAGCATCATCATCCACAGCACATGGCGTTAAACTGTGACTTCCCCCATGTATCCTACACGGGTAAAGAGAAACCATCCTGGTGTAAGCCCCTAGCTTTTCATGTTGGAGGCAACATCCCTTCCCCTCCTTTCTTTGGTACCAAATCCCTCTTCTACTGGGCTTTGTCACCACCGGGCTTCCATCCTAGTGTAAGTCCAAAACTCTTCAGGCCACTAACAACACATAAGCCTCTATTTCCTCTTTGGGATGCGATCACGTGTAAGCCCCACTTCACCTCCCACAGATTCACCTTTTGTGATGTGATCTTCAGGTCTCTACTACCTGTTGTTTCTCACACCGAGTATGACTCACTTAGGCTTAGAGAAAGCACATACCATGACATCATCTTTGGGAAGCTTATAGTGCAAGACCCACACAACCTGAACTATGAGGTCTTTGATCCTCGCTATTTTGAGGTATGTAGGAGGCCTCCAAGAGGTTCAAACCCAACAATTGGTCTCTCCGACCACCATCACATCAGTTTACCACTGTCCTGCATGATGCTAAACTGTAGACCCCAATCAACAGTAAGGATTTGTTTCCCCGGTCAGTGGTAAGCCATTGCACACCAAGCACCCATACTTGAACTACATGGACTTTGATTATTTCCATGTCAAGGTACGTATGAAGCCTCCCTACGGTTCAAGCCATAAACCCCATCGTTTCCGACCACCTTCACTTCAGTTCCCATCCCCACCTGAACTACGTGGTCTTTGATCCTTGATAAGGACAGGTACATAGGAAGCGTCCATGAGGTTCAAGCCCACTAACAATTGGTCCCGACCATCATCACGTCGGTTCACATACAACTTGGGTCATCTTCGAGTGTAATCCCCAAATTCCCCTATCACCCGAACTACGAGGTCTTTGATCGTTGCTTCGGCAAGGTACATAGGAAGCCTCAAAGAGGTTCAAGCCCTACAATCGGTCGCTCCGACCACCTTCCCATTAGTTTGACCTCATCTAGCAGTAAGACGTTGTTTCCTCAATCATCGGTAATCCATTGACATTCTTATCCAACATTAATCCATTGTGACCCTATCCAATGATAAGCTGTTGAAAATCACAATCAGCGGTAAGCTATCATCAGATAAATTACGTGGACTTTGATTTCCTGCCATGGGGATACGTAGGAAGCCTCTTCGAGGCTCAATCCCAAAACCATCATCATCCTCATGATGATTCCATCCCATTCACCATCCTATTCATTGAACTACTCTATCATCCGTCCTAATTCTTATCCATGGCACCACATCCTGGTGAAATAATGCTATCTCATTCCCCATTCTCCTCAATAGTAACAGGGAAGTCAACCACACGTTGGTTCCAACATCAGTCTTCCCTCCAGGGGTTGCACACATTTGATCCACATTAATCAGTGTTTCAATTATTATGATCTATCTCCGCTGGACGTTAAACTTGCGTCATACCCTGTGTTAAACATTGGAAGCGGAGGAAAACCACAGAGACATGTCTGTGGAATATAATTCCTCGAATTTGACGCAGTATGCCTCGGGCTACCATGCCCTCGAGAAGCCCTATAATAAGGGGAAGAAACCCTGATATGCTAGTGTCCTAGCATCCAGACACACCAGTGATGTCCAACGTGACTACCCCTGACCGCAGTTTTCTGCCCTGACTAGACCCCTTGGAATGTACTAATATAAGTAGTTTAATTAACTGGTGTCCATGAAGATAGGGCACCAAGAAGAGTTTCACGAACAAAGTCTTACATTTATAAGGGAGACTAGGACTAGGTGATGAGTTCCGAGGAGGAATCCAAGGAAGGAAGAACCAACATCCCATCACCCCATTTCAATGAAGTAGCAAACTTCCCTGAACATGGAGCGGATGCCTCCCGCCTTTGAAAAGAGGGAATGCAGGGTAACAGACAGCGATGCCGTCCCACCAAACGAGACGAACGTGCATGCACCAGAAAAAGTGTCAGAATAAATTTTCAGTACTTTTATTTCACTTTTTACCATTATGTGTAAAACCACTAAAACAATTGAATTTACGTTGGGTGTTTTGACCAAATATGGTTTATGTGTTAAAAATAACATGGGTAGGTCAATTATTGTCAAAGTGTTTATTACATTAAATCTCCAGAATAATATTCATGAAATTATTATTATTTATAAACATGAACTATACTTTTAATATCAATAATTAAATATGGTTATCAAAAATGAACCAATGCTACAATCACGGAGACGGTAAGTCGTACATACAGATGAGTAACATTCCTATTTTTCATTGATAGTTATGAAAATAAGGTATGCAATAATATATATTTAAAAAATTGTCATTATATAAAAAATACTATATTATTTAATCATATATAATTATATATATAATTCATGGGATGTAAAATTAATTACATCATGTTGAGGAGGCGGTAGTCCGCACATCCGTGAAGAACGTTATCACTTTTGAAGTTTGTGTGAAAGGGTAATAAATAAAATGATATATTATATTTTTAGAAAGATAATTTTGTAATTAATATTATATAGATGTTTTTTTTATTTCACATATTTTTAATAAAACCCATCCTTTATATGTTCCATGTATCATGTGAATAAATCACATCGCTTTGGGGAGGTGGTAGTCCACAATTCCACAAACGATGTTATCGTATTAAAAAAAATAGAATGTATAAGGGTATATGTTTTAAGAGATTTAAATAATATTAAAGACATAGTTATTATCATATATATCATATATAAATAATTTTTCCATCATAATGGCCACCATGTTAGGTGGTAAAATATAAATGAAAAATCATTTTTTCATGAGGTGGTAGTTCATAGTACACGTATATATAATGCTTGTTGTCCATTAGATTGATGTGTGTGAATGTGTATGTAAAAAATAGTATCAAAACAACGAATTATATTGAGGATAGTTAAGTAGTTTTGTAAATATGGAATAATAAGATTTTAGGGGGTGGATAACTGAAATAAAACATGAAGAGCTTAAGGGAAGATGTTACCATTAATTTGGTAACATATATTTGTTTGTACAAAAAGGCCTCCTTGGTTAGATTTATAGAGAAGGTAAGGATTATAGATTGTGGGGAGGTAATTTTAGGAGATATTTGTTCATAATTTTGTTGAAAAACATATATTGATGGGTGTTAGGATGTGTGGGGAGAGGAATCCTTTTATAGTGGAAGGGGAGTGTAACTATTGAAATATTTTTGAAAAAGGAATTCCATAAAACTTTTTCCAATTGAAATTGGATAAAAAAAAAATTATATCCAAGGTATTATTGATTTTAAATATGAAAAATAATTGATTTTGGACTAGTGTCTGACCATTATGATTAAGGATTAGTTCTTTATTATGTTTATAGGTTCATTAACATTTGAAATTAATATTAATTTCTTTCCCTAATATTTTGGGTAAAAAATATGCTTACCTTATTAGAAATTATACATTATAATGATTAATAATATGTAATACATCTTTTTCAACATATAATAACATAATTGGCATAATTTTATTTAATATTAATCCTGGAGATAGGATGACAATGGATGTTTTTACGGTAAAAACATCTAAAATTTTACTATGTTTTTGTTGTAAATTTCAATGTGAAATTGATTACAATGACCTAAATTATAATAATTGATAAAATTGATATAATTAAACTTAAACAAATAAAAAAATAATCTAACCTTATACATAAATTAAATGAAAATGTTGTTTTAAATTAATATTTAGTATTTTTCACTATTCATTAAAAAATAAAACATCATAGAAAATTACCAAAAACATTACCTAATATAATTTTCAAGATATTATTTAAATTATGATGTTTATTTTGAAATGTAAAATCTATAAAAGGGTCAAAAATTGGATTCAATATTGGTTCTCCATTAAGTGGAGGTAAAATTACCTTAGTAAAAATATTTTTTTTATGTGTAAAATTGGTTTATTCTTTTCTAATGATTATAAAATCTATTTGATAAATATCAAAAATATTTTATTGAATTATATATACATATATTACATTAATATCTCTTAGACATTGTATTTAATTAGATTTATTAGGGTAAAACTACTTTGTGAGAATAAAATTGTTTTTTTTATAAATTGGTTCTTATATTCATATTATTTAATTTGTAACTGATGATTTCATTTTATATTAATCTAAACTGAAATTTTAATAAAATAGTTATTAATATTCATAAATACTAATTTAATTTCTTGTTTATATGTTATTATAATTTAATAATATACTATTGTTTGATAAAACTCAGTTTTTCATGTGACACACACTATTGAAGAAGGTCGCTCTAGTGTGTGACACACACTAACTAAGTGTTGAATGCATTGAAATATATAGAATATATTTAATCTATTTTAAATAGTAAATATATTATAATGTTTCCCTATATTGTATTCCCCTAAAAAAATAGTGTCGGCTGTCATACACACTATGAAATACATGGTTCTTACATTAAAATTTTGGGGTGTTAAATTAAGAGAGCATCAGATCCAACCCTTTTTATAATAAAATTTTAAAAAAAAATTTATTGAATAAAATTTGGTATTTAAAATTATATTTTTTTCAAATAAAAAATCCTTATCAAATTACATTGTATATATTATGATGTGTGTTTTTTAAAAGAGTATGATGGGTGAGTTAACTTATGTTATTGGTTTTAAAATCTCACAAAAACTAGAAGGATAATTTATATACAAAAAAAGTATATAAAATATAATCCTATAAAATTTTTCTATGACAAAAAAACTTTTATTACACTTATTGGTACCTCCAATACATAATATCAGGATGAGATTGGATAACCAATTGATCAAAATGTTTTTAGAGGTATGATAGGTTGTTTACTTTAAATAACTTCTAGTCATCCAAACATAAAGTTTTCAGTATTTTTTAAAGAATATATAAAGTAAATCCAAAAGGATCAGGTTTAAAAACAAGAAAATTAAATTTTCTTTACCTTATGGGGAGTATGGATTAAGAATTTTTCCATTCTTCAAGAAATGTTTTTCAATTAAAATGTTTTTCAGATGCTGACTTCAGTTAATGAAGAATGGATAGGAAAAGTACATCCAAATTTTTTCAATTTTTAGTATATTATTTAGTTTCATAATCATGTATGAAACAACCCTCAATAGAAATTTAGATTGATGAAGATTAATGTGAAGTAGTTGAAAGTTAATATGCTCATGTGTTGTTGATGAAACACACACTCATTGACTATGACATTAGTTTTAATATTAATCAAATAATTCTTGATAATACAAGTGAAAATGATTTATGTAATAACCCATATCATCACTAATGTACTATGAAAATAATTTTAAGACTCCATTTCTCAAGTATCACACCTTTAACGGATATATCATTTTACAATTCGTCGAAACAAAAGAAAAACTTATTTATATTTTTACAAAAAAAAATACTGATAATAAAATTGAATATATTTAACAGAATCTAGGAATGATAAACATAAACTAAACATTCATATATACTTATTTTTTACCCATTCCATAACATTATGTTACTCCTTTTAAAAGTGGTATTACATATATTTTTTGTTTTTAAAAAACAATTACTTTTATAAATATGATAGTTTTTTAAAATTTTCATCATTATGACTATTTTGGGCACATATTTTTGTAAAAAAAATTAGTTTTGAAATTATCAAAATGATTCCCTAACACCAAAAATGTTATAAAATATCTAAACTCGAAGATTCATAAAAAGAACATTTTCAAATTTATGTTATCTTAATCAGTTTTTTCTAAATTATCATAATTATTTTTATGGTAAGAAATATTTTCATTAGTTTTTGTAATGAAAATATAATATTTAGTTTTTATTTTTAAATCTATTTTAATCCTTTTAGTTTACAAAAAATAAAGAAGAAAATTTTAATCATACTGATGACACTTTCTACTATTAAAAGTAATATTCTATTCATTTATGTATTACACTATCTCATTTCAATTTTTATATTTTTTGTTGTTATACTCTTACTTCTAATAAAAACGTTGTTTTGTGTTCATTTTTTTTAAAAAATTTCTCGATTAGATACATTATTAATCTAATAGAATCATTAAAATCATCAATAGTAAAAAATTTAATTTAATACTTTATTCATACAAATTTTACCAATCAGATCATATTGGGTTCAATATAAAATTTTGGATACCTTATAGAATTTGAATTTCCTCCATCGATACCAATATAAAGGTGGGCCTCCCTCATATCCCATATCAGGTTTTTATTGTTTCAACCCGGAGTTGCTACACCCATAGATGATCTCTGTATGATATGTTTATCTTTTCATAGAATTATAAATTATAGTTTCAGTACTGATAATGAAAAATAAATATTCTTCAAATTGGTATGTATTAAGTGAATATATGGTAGATTTATCCTTTTATTAAAAAAATACAATTATACACTTTATCAAATCATTGAATTATATAGTTGAGAGATGGTATGTATAGAAAAACCTAAATAATATTTTGATTTATATTATCCAAACATAGTTCATGTGTTCTATGCTTTAGTATTGTTTCTCCAGGGGGAAGGGAAAGAATTTTTTTAACTAATCATGAGAAGTGGTATAAAATGAAATATAATAAATCTGTGGATTTGATTGGTGTACCCACAGAATGTCAAGGGAATCTACCTTCACATAAACTACCAAACAATCTTGGTAATTTTAAGAAGCGTAAATACAACAAATTTTAATTTTCTCAATTTTAGAAAGTAGGAATTGTTTCATACCTCCCACTCTATAAAAGTGTAGTGGCTATATGGATGAAACATTTTTTAATATCAATAAGAGGATACCGAGATATGTTAATAGTATATGATATTTTTTCAATTGACTTTTTATTAATAAGAGGAAGATTGAACTTGTAAAATTTATATTTATCACTGCAAAAATCATCAAAAAGAGATAAATTAAGTTAGGGTTAATATTTTTTCAGCCTTTATATGAAATATGGCTGAAACTTTCCTTCAGTTTTTCAATGTATCAAATTAATCACATCCAAATAGGGGGAAACTTTCATTAATCAACAAGGATACAATGAACATAATGAGCTAGGTATTTGATGAAAATTCCAATAATTTTATTAAAATGTTTTACGGTTCTTTTTTAGAGGAAAATACGTCTAGAAAATCATAAAAAAATTATAATAATACAAAGAGGAAGCTAGAGACCTCTCCATCTAAAAAAAAGATGTAGAAGAAGATTATTGAAAACATATTCAATTATATGATGACAAAAAGGAGAAAATAGGGGATCCAAAATTGGAATCAACCCCATAGATGATTTTTTATGAGAATTCAAGATTCTAAAAAAATAATCAAGGAGGAAAGAAAAGACAACATAATAAGATATTACTTTATTCATAACATTGTGAAAAATATTTGAAGGGTGTTAGAGAGTTTACACAAATATAATTCCTCTTACTTCTCATACATATCAAGTAAAACCAGAAGCTGGGTTATATTTTGATGAAATTTTTTTTTTCAGGAAAAAATTATTTCTATTAAAGATATAGGAAAAGAGAAGGTTATGGAGGAAGAATCGCTTCCAACATTACATCTCAATGAACTGACACCAGAGTTAGCCATAAAATGTTCTCTCAAAAAGGAAAGGCTACATGAAGAAGTTCATGAAAAGATTATTAATAAAGAAGATTATGGAGAAGGATAATTTGAAAAATATGTAGAATACGAAGAAGAATAATTATATTTTGAGGAGGTTGAAAAGAGGTATAAGAGGAAGATGAGGAACATGATAAAAATGATGATGATGAAGAATATGGTAGTGAAGAAACTCAAAATAAAAATAATTAATTTAATTTATCATCATTTTCATAGGATCTAACCTATAAGGATAATAAAGTATAATAATCTTGTAGTTATAAAGAAGAGTCATTCTCATCATAATAATAATCAATGTCATCATCAATGAAAGTGGAAAAGTATAAAAATTTAAATACTAAATATGATGATAAAGCTAACACTGATAATGTGAAAATTATGAAATTATTAGATGATAAGAAACTGACTATGGAAGTGGAAGAACAAGTCTTAAATAATGATGAAATAAATGAAAGGATCATGTTTTAGGAATAGATAGAATAAAACCTCACAAGGTTCATTAAGATCAATCAGACTTTGATGGAACTATTTCTCACGAAGTTGTTTATTATATTATTCATGATTCGAAAATGTTAGAAGGAACCATTCCTTTTTTACAAAACCTTGAGCCTTAGTGGAAGCTTATTTGAGAAATTATAAATAATGAATCATAATCTACAATCTTTTTAACAGATAATGTGATCCATATTGAATATGAATTAATATTTTTTTCAAGAAAGTACTAGTTATCACCAAAAAAAAAACATGAAATCAGATGGTTAAGTGGTCGAATGAGGTTGATACCGATAAAAAAATGAATGATGAATATTTTTATGAAATTAATAAGTTTATGGTAGACTAAAAAAGTTATTTCAACTAGTTATCAAAATATATAGTTGATAGAGTGATGTTTGTGCAAGAGTTTTGAGATTCCACTAATGATCATACTACTGATGTGAACATTTTGAAACATAATATCCTAGACATAGACCATGAGATTTGTATGATGGAGTCTTTTAAGAATGAAGTAATATACATAAAAAATTGAATAATGATTTGACTCAGAATGTTTAGTTTCATTAAGAATGATTGGAGAAGATATAGAAAGACTGAAGGGAGTACAAGAAGATGGATGTTTTTTCCATGACCTTGATAAATAAATAATAACTCTTTAATTTTAACTCTACGTATATATTTTTTTTGTAAAAAATTTTATATGTTGATAAAATGAATCATATTTTCATCTAAATAATATTTTTTAATTTTTTATAATTCATATTTGTTAAATTTTCTTTTATATTTTTTGTAGATGAAAATTTAGGTCAAAATTGTTTCATATTTTGTTTTTATAACATTTTAGGAAATTTATAATTCTTTCCTCATTCCTTTATGAATATCACAAAGGTGTAGAATTTTATAGAAGGGGGGATGTTTTTTTTTCAATGGTAGAATTATTAATAATGGTGGAGATATAATACAAATGGGAAGAATACAATCCTTAAGGGAAGATAGTACTTTATAGGGGAGTCCATTGTATTAAATATCATACTCTCCATAATATTTCAATGTTTTAAAAACATAGGACATGTTATGTTTTAAAGACTAATTCAGAATAAAATATTCTTAAAAGAACAATGGGATGTAAGTTTTTCGAGTTATTTTTTATATATATTTTGGGATTTTTTCATTCCAAATAGGGGGAGATCGTTACATCTAAAGTTATACTTATTACTTTTACATTCCTTAATTTTTGACAATCTCAAAAACTTAGTTAAAACATTTTTACAATATTTTTATTTCACAAAATATTTTAGCTTGTTTTTGTAGAAAAACTTCTATTTTACCATACAAAGAATAATTTATAAATTATTATGATTATAAAAATATATTTCTTCATTATGATAATAATAATAATGAGTATAGATTAAATAGATTGTAATTAACTTTAATATACCAGAATATGTATTTTTTATTGTCTATTGTACTGATAGAATTCATCATCATCAAATTTAATATTGTATCGATACAATCAGACTCGATCATAATATGATTATCATATTGGAAAATGTAAATAAATCTATCAGACTAACCTATGTTTATAATTAGAACATGGTAGAATTGTTTTTTTATTAAGGAAAATGGTTAACAATATAATGGTTTTAATCAATACAACGTCGTAACTTAATTTAGGTTAGGCTGTCAAGTTCTTACTATCCGAGACCATTGCAAAAAACATTGAAATACCACCCTTGGGAGATCACCTTTAAATATTGAGTCCTTTGAAGAGTTCTGAGATAGTAGATTATTCACTTTTGAGGATATCATTACATGAACTGATCGTTCCTATTAAGTGTTTTCATTTAGTAATTTCTTATTCTAATTAATCCATGCATGGTTTGATTCCATAAGAAATATTGTAATTGTAACTTAAGTTATATCATTGTTATGGTTGACAGCTTCTGAGGATAGGAAGATGTTTTATTCAATATATAAGGATGATGTCTTACAGGGTTAGGAAGATTGATTTCATTTAATCCTCATATTAATGGATTCCAATGATAGGACGATAGATCCATTACAACAATTTTTTAGGGATTTCCTGGTAAGGAAATATATACATTAATATAAGTATAAAACAATGGATACCATTAGTCATAGTTATTCACTACCTTACTCATTTGGTTGAAAGAGTTATATTTTTAATAAAATATTGCAAGTCATTATTATTTTTATATATTTATAGTATTACATGTTTTTACAAGTGTTCATTCTACTACATTTAAATATAAGAATATTCATCATATTTAGCTCTCTAGACAATTGTTTTTTGTAGTGTGATTGTTAGTATGATAAAAATAATACATTTTTTGTTTAATTAGTATCATTTAAAATATGATTAGTATACTATGATTAATCATATACATAGTGATTATGATATTTTACTCTTATTTAAGAAGACCATTGTCTGGTTTGGATTCTATGACTTTTTTAATCGAATCGAGTCCATGTCTGATTAACTAACTTTAATAGGTATTGGATTAAATTGTTTGAAATTAATAAAATATGTTTTAAAAAATATAATTAACCCCTACTATTATAATTATATCCATTTTAGGAGATATTACAATCCTAAATTAATCATATAATATCAAACAAAATGAATACGTAATATAAACCAATGAAAAAAATTATGTTATGAAATTATTTACCTCTTAGAGAACTCAATGTCAAATCCATATGGATGAAAAAATTAAAATTGAAACATAAAATAAAATTATTTATAAATTATTCATGATATTACATGTAAAATTTAGAACATATATACACCACACAATAAACAACATGTGGTGGATGTGGAATATGTCTCACAAAATTAAAAGTGAGAAGAGAAAAAACCTTACCTCCACCCCATACATTCCTTATATGTCCATTAACTCCAGTATAATAAGATTTAATAAATTATTTAATTTCATAAGAAAATTTTATATTTTTAATAACTTATACTTTAAATATATATTTAATTTATTTTAGAAGGCATATTCAAAACTTATTCAATTAAGTTCACATCATGTGTTTTAAGGACAACCACATTATTGTTTCAAAACGTCATCGGTGTGCAAACCATGGTCAAAGCGATCATTGATTCAACATATCTAGAATATTAATAATTAAATAATTATCATATTTATTATCAATTATAACTTTATAAACAATAAATAAAAATGGTTATGAAAATTTTACTATGTTACAATCATGGAGATGGTATGTCATATGTACGTATGAGTAACATTTCCATTTTTAATTATAATTATATAAATACGATATAAATTATTTGAAATTTAAATAATGATAATGATATCATAAAAAATATTATTTCATTAAATATACATATATTTACCATCATCTTTAGTTGGTGATGAAATGATAATCACATCGCTTTGTGGAGGTGGCTGTCCATGTGTACACGAACGATTTTACTATATTTCTTCATAAGAAATAGAATGATATATTATATTTTTCGATTAATAAATATGTGATTTATTTAATTATAAATTTATTTATATCACATAAAGTATTTAAAATTGTCTTCATTACCAACCATGTATATCATTAGTGAAAAACCAATCACATTGCTTTGCGAGGCGGTAGTTCACTTTACACACGATCAGTGTTATTGTATCCCCCACGGAATGGAAAGAATAAATTGATATGAGAAAAAATAACTAAATAATTATATCTATGTTATAAATATAACATATATAATTTATATTCCTCATTATATCAGTTGATGAGATGTGATTACGGAAAAAATATGACATCAGTTCATGAGGTTGTAGTCCATCATATACAAAAATGATGATCTTATATCCGATTTGATTGAAGAGGATGTGGATTTTGGTAATTCGGTAATCATAATAAAAAATAATTATATAATAGATAAATTAATTATTATAAGATATTATTTGAATAATATTTTAATGAGTTGGATGGAGAAATAGAAAAGAAACACGTAGTTTTGAATTTGGAAACCTCTTGGACCACTTCTTTAGGATTATACATAAAATATTCATTGAATAACTATCTGAACAAAAAATGGATACTAGAATGTGGGGAGGGAATTTTGGAATTTATTTGGGAAAGTATTTTCAGAATCGATATGGTTTTAAGGTGTGATGAGTAGGGGATAGTGGGTGGCCTTTTATAAGTGAGGAGAGTGTAATACTTGTAATTTTTGAAATGAAAAAGGCATTCCCATGTTTTTTCTTAAGAAAAAGGCTTCAAAATAGACTGGAATCAATACATGGAAATGATAAGTCTGATATATATCCATAAACTGTATTATATATAAATTTTTAGGTTATTTAAAACCTTATATTTTTAGTTTATCACATAATAAATATGTTTTTACCTTAACTATAATAATCAATTAGTACTTTTTTCACTGTTAATTAAGGTAAAAAATTTAGTTTAACATATTTGACATTATAAAATATGTTAATTAAAAATAAGGAAGAAATTTTACCAAATTAAATTCAGATAGTTGGAAAATTATTTTTCAACAAAATCCCAAAAGGTGATGAAAAACCAGGTTTTAAAGAAGAGCATTTTTGGAGCAAAAGATGATTTTTTATCAAATCTATGAATACTAATAATAATAAGTGTATGGATTTAAATTAATATTTATTAATATATAAAATTTAAATTAAATTTACAATATTACTCATTATGTATTATATTAATTAATTAAAATGGGGAAACATTATGTATTTCAAAACAGTTTATTTGAAATTTTTTTTTATTCTAAAAAAACATATACAAAAATAAAATATGAAGATGATTTAAATTTAATGAAGAAAAATAAATATAAATATATTAGACATATTTTATTTTAAATAAATTTGAATAAATAATGGGAATTTTAAAATACTAAATTTTTTGAAAAGAAATATCATTTTTATAAAAATTTTAGTATTTCTCTATTCGGTGAAAACTCAATATTTTATGAAAAATACCAAAATTTAACCCAACATAAAATTTGATATTTAAATTTTAAAAATTAATATAATTTTAAAATATTATTTTTCTAAAATTTAAGTAAATTCAATGTACTATTTTTTATATGAAATGAATTAAATTTCATTTGCGGAGAATACATATTTTTGAAGAACAAAACTATTGTAATAAAAAATTATTCACTATTTAATAAAGTTTTATTGATAATTTAGTTATCAAGAAATATATATAAACTTAATTAATTATTTAATATCATTGATACTCACCAATTTTAATGCTAGGTTTTAACAATTTTATATTTCCTTAGAAATTTAAGCCCAGTGGTGTTTGTCGAACATGCTATCTAACATAGTTTTATTTTTCTAAAATATTATTGTTGTTAAACACTATGTAATACATTATTATAATATAATAAATTCATTATTTATTTTTAATATAGAGTATATGAATTTCCTAAACATATCCCAAGGAGTGTCAGACTATGTGTGCAACGACGCCTCAATGTCATGCACGAGGTGGCGATCGAGTCCAGCTCAATGTAAAAATTTCAGAGTTATTAACCAAATATAGAAATTTTCAAGAGCCGCATAGACATATAGTATCTTGAAAGTGACTTCAGTTATCAAAACCCACTCACTCATTACTTCACCAAATTTTATTGTTTTTTTAAAACATATTCTTATCCTTATACTTATCCTTCGACTTATACCTAGGGTTGCCATTAAAATTTTATCAACCTAAATTCCCAAGGATAAAAAACCATTTCTATGATACCAACTTTATTTAATAATGCCTTTTTACACATATTATTACCAAATTTTCAATATAAAAATCTATAAATTAAAACCCACTGATCATGACTTACAGTGTCTTTGGAAGACTAGGTTCATATTACATAGTATAGAACATAAAACATTGAATTATTATTTTATTCTTCACAATGTGTTCCTAAATCCATTATTGGCACACCACTAAATTGGATAACCTAGGGAATACATAGACAATACGGGTGAGCTAAAAATACCAATAATAGAATATATATTATAAGGAAACATAATATATAGGTCCAATGTATAATATGATATCATAAAATATATGGGTCAAGAGTAATATAATTGATGTATAACATAGATAACATGGTATCATAAAATCACAGTGTCATAATAAAAATGGAATAACTATATAACAGGGTATAAACATGATTTGATGCTAACTTCCTTGATAATATCACATGGTGGACAAAGTCCCATAATGGATTAGGTTTACTGTATAATCCCATACAAGACATATCATGATACTAAAACATTCCATAATGTATTATAAATTTATATAGGTGATACAATCATAAAATGTTGATTATTTATGTGTGTCAAAATAATTATATAAATTATAAGTAATATCATAATAAACACCATTCGAAAGAAAATGGGTTGTATAATATTGCCTCATATCATAATCAAAAGAAATTTCACAATGATGACATTTGAGAGATAAAATTATGACATGTATCACCCCGTCAAAGAAAGGGATAATAAGCTAGGTATATTTTTTGAGAATTATAAACATAATTTATAAGAAATAAAAACATTAATGGTTTTCATCATTAATTAATATTTATATAAAATAATATACAAAATAATTGTATAAAAATTTCATTTTCACATTGAAAATAACATGTAAAACTAAAATTTTGTAGAATATATTGGAAAAAAAATATTTTAATTAAAAACTGTGAACATGTAAACAATTATTTAATATAATGAGTGGTTATAATATATTCAATGTTCTTTTCATAGTGAGTATATGAAAATAATGATTCCGTTCACATTTTTGTAAGAAAAATAAAAAAAGTACATTGTTTGGAAAATGAATGGGATATCCCCTTTTAATTTTTTTGATAAAAATAAAATAATGGAAAAAATGAATACAAATTTTTTTTGTAGAATATTAATAACATTATTGAAAACATGGTTAGAAAATACATATTTGGATGAAAAATGATTTTCAATAGATTAGAGAAATGAAGTCAGTTTTTCATAATAATATTTTATCAATAATTTTAAGTACAGAAGAGTGTAAAATGGTAATATTAATTTCAAACATTATGAATAAAAATAGTAGAATAAAATTTAATTGTTTTATTAGGAAATTATCAAATTATTTCCTACAATAGAAATCTAATCATAAACAATCTGGTTTGAACTGAGATAGAAAGACATTCTATTAAAGATTTCGTAGCTTCTCAATCATTACTCCCATGAATGATGTTTATTAATTATAATGAAAAATATCATTAAGTATGAATAATTTAATATAAAATATGTTAATGGGATATATATACTCAATTCAAATGAAATTAGGTGCTTAAAATATCGTGTGTTATAATGAAGAATGTTTTAAGATGAAACCCTTACCTCCTTTATAGGATTTTTCATGCATGTATTTTATCTTATGTATGATAAACATATTTTATTTTTTTGTTTTAAAAATTACAATTTAAAATATTAATACCATTTAATTAAACCATTTATTTCATTTATTTTAATTAAATTGTTAATTAATTAACGTGTTGTGGCCACATCGATTGTTTTGAGGACACTATGTTCATAATTTCAAAATGTCATCGGTGTGTTGACTATGGTCAAATCGGTCATTATTATATAATATCCAGAGTATTAATCAGTAAATAATTTTTGTTTTTATTTTTAAACTATACTCTTTTAAATTACCATGAATTATGGTTACAGTCCATGAACCACATTATAATCTTGGAGACAATTGGCCATATGTACACATATGTAACATTTATATTTTTCAATGATGACTATGGAAACAATGTAGGTGTTATTTTATAATTAAATATTTATAATTATATCATAAATATAATTTTAATAATTTATATACACTTATATATACAATTTAGGTGATGATTTAATCAAAAAACATATCACATCACTCCGGGCGGTGACAGTCAACCGTACACACAAACAATACTATTATTTTCCCATTAGATGGAATGTTAAGAAATTACATGATATTTTCTATATTTCTAATTGGTTTATATTTAATTTAGATCATATATTAATATTTAATTAAATCATCATAAACATATATGAGATGCGAGGATGGAAAACAAATTATGTTGGTCGGTGAGGCTGTAGTCTACCGTACACAAGAATGGTGGTTTCATTTCTCATTTGATCGAAGTTGAGATATATTTAGGTTTTTGAATTTGCATAATAACATATTAAAATATTTGAAATAATTATTTTAATCTATAATAATGATTTAAAATTATTTTATTCTTTGTAGGTGGAAGAATTAAAAAACAAGGATGCTCAGTTATGAATGATTGATCTTCTCAGGACAACCACTTTTGGATTATACCAAAGCCTCACTAGATTATATTTATGATCCATATATGGACTATAGGACATGTTAAGGTTATTAATTAAGTGATTTGGGTAGGCATTGGATGATATGTTGGGTTTTATAAGTGTGGATAAGAGTGGAGACGGTGCCCATTTATATGGGTGGAGAAGTGGCATTATTGTGAATACTAAAAACATTTCATAAATGGGAAGTCACTATCATGACATGTGCTTAAAAAATTGACAAATAAAGGATTATAGGATATATAATTCAAAATAAAACCTCTAAAATTAAAATGAATACTATCTTGAACATGTAATTTTACTTACCAAATTAGTTTACCCCTCAGTAAAACATCTATAACATTAATCAAGGTTTCCAATTTTTAGTGTTTTTAGTATTAATTATAAAAAATTATATTAAAAAATTAAATATTATTAATTATTTTGATTAAAAATAAATTATAAATATAATAAACCAAAACTCACATAATTTCCAGAAATAAATATAAAATTAAATTTCTAGCTGTGTCGAATTTTTTTTTTATGAATTTCATTTTGAAGCATAAAATGATAATATAATAACTATACCACTATTAATAAATATTAAATGAGTTTAAATTAATATTTATAGATATATAATCTTCAAATTTCATTTTAATAATTCTTTATTTAGAGATATTTTAAATAGTTAAAATGTAGAAACATTATTCACTTTAATATAGTGTTCAAGAATATTTGTTTTTGAAGTCTAAAAATAAACTTATAAGGGAATCCAGTATAAAGATAATTTAAATGTATTTAATTAGATTAAATATAAATAAATAACTATTATGTTCATTTGGTATCATAAAAAGATAATAGTGGTACATTTAAATTACATAATTTATTTAAATGATATGACAATTTTACCAACAATTGGCATTTATCACTATTCATAGAGAAGTCATTATTTTTCAAAAAATCCATAAATTCCTCCCAATGTTAATTCAGATATACTGAATTAAAAAATTATGTTAATTATATGAAATAATATATCTAAATTTATAGTATAATAAAATCTATACTTTCTCACTAAGAGATGAAAAAATCAATTTTGTAGAAAACATATTTATTGAAGGATAAATGTCTTTATTATAAATTTAGTCCTTATTTTTTAAAGAATTTTTCAATAAATTTGTATTGATTAGTGACTTAATATATAATTCAAAATTATGTTAATATTATTCAAACACACCAATTTAATAGTTATTCTATAATGGTTAAATTTGAATAATAATATTTTGATTGAATATCATGATTTGTTTAAACTCACTTTGGCATGTTGTGAACACTATCAATCAAAGTGTTATTTTAAAATGTATGGGTGATATATCTAGAATACTAGTGAGGTAGTTCAACACCACCCCTTGGTTTGTGGTTTTAATTTCCAATGACCACACAACCCATTCATCATTCGAAACTTCCCAAACTTCTTAGCTTATCTTCTATGCCCTATACCACATCAAAATAAACCAATTTGACATGTTCAAACTGTTATAATTCTATTCCAAAATCAGGTGAAAATGACATCCTATACACCAATTGAAAATTAGTAATTTTATTGATTCTAAATATCTAATATATAAATGAGTCTATATAGAAATACACTCATATAATTCCACTCATTAGCTTCAAACATCATAATATAAACCTAAATTATGATCTAATAAACATCAGGAAGAGGGGTTTCACTATGAAAGACCATGAATCCTGTTACCATTAAAATAATTTAATATTACCATATAGAAAATATGGGAAAACATTTATTGGTAGATGTCTATAAAATATAGAGTAAAAACTCTCACCATCTTCAGGTATTTTTCTATATCTTAAAAGCATCACATTCTACCATGACTAGATCAAGACTCTTGATAATCACAAATATTTACTATATTTAATCCAGTAAATACTTTTCATTCTTCGAATAATTTCTATCATATAAATTTAGTGAGTTGTTCTATATGAACCTATTGAAATAGTTAATATAACGATGTGGACCTGAGGCTTCCCCTTGTGGTTGAACTAAACGAAAACACATCCCCAACCCATTTGTTAAAAAAATATTACCAAGGCCTCATCGATATTCAGAATGATGATGGGATTTTATCATTAAATATTAATAATGACTCATTATGTTGGATTTAAATGAATTATTTGATTTTACATGGTACAATACCTCAATCAAATAAAGAGATATAAAATCGTTAAAATAATTTTTTTAATTAATATCAAACAAAAAAACTCATGTAATGACAAAATAATATACTAAAAAAGGAAAATATAATTTAAACCATTTTAAAAAATATGATACAAATGAACTATATATAACATACACATAAATACGTATAAAAAGAAGAAAAATAAAAATTATAAGAAAACCAAAAATTTATAACATCGCCTAATAAATCGATGCTTGGTACAAGTAGTACTAACTAGAAATTACTTTTTACCTACCCCTCATGTCTTGATAATCCAATATAATATTTAAAAATAAATCCAAAATTTAATAAATCCTAATATTGTTCTGATACATGTTTATCTGAAAAGAATATACGGTTCTTCACATCTATGAAAAATTACCATCCTCTGACAAGGCCTAAAGGGAATTCCTAATCCCCATTGGAAAATAACTTGTTATTGTACCCCAACAACAAACATTTGGAATAGTCTTTTCTGAATAAATAATCTAATCATGTGGTGCAAGCAATAAATTCTGTACTCAATCATCGAACATATTTTTGTTATTCCCAATAGATTGGTAACAACTATGTAAGTAACTCCATGAATATATGATAATCATAAATAAAAAAATCTACATATCAATACTAATAATATTGTAATACAACAAAAAATCTAAATAAAAAATATCATGATGGGAATATGGGATAAAAATATAAATTATACGTATTCATTTTATTAAATAAACCATAATATACAAAAGAATAAGTGGCCTATTTCTGTGTGGCTAGAAAATTCATTCGACCAAACATTCACCTCCACTCATTTAATATATGTTCTCATGAATAAAAACCACCACTAAGTGGAACCTTTTCTTTTCCTATATGAAATAAAAAATAGTTTATGGAAATCCATTCTTGTATATTTTGTATTTTCATGACAAATATAGTAGGATCGCATAACATTTTCCATTTGAATTATTTTTTATATCAACTAAAGAATTATATTTTTGAAATAATACATCAAAAAACCCACTTGAATTTAAAATATTAAAAATTGAATTAAAATTATTTTTATTGTAATAATAATGTAATATTCAATTTTTTAGAATATATTTTTCTAATATAGTAATCTTGGTAGGGAACCAGAATTAGTTCACTTTGGTTTGAAACAACTAGTAGTATATCAATATTAATTATACTATTCTGGTAAATTATTAGCGGTTAAGAAATAACATCACCTGAAACTAGGGGTCCACATAAACTATTTTTTCCAAGTGTACATAGAAAACTATTGGAATAAAACTAAATCAACATTGTTTCATATACTGATGAACGTATATATTTCCCAAGAAGTTAAATCAATATTAATAAAAAATATTTATAAAAAAAATTAATCAATTATTAAAAAATATTCCTATAAACCATTCTACTTCATAATTTATAACATGTATTATGTCATTTCTCATAATTACACTAATGAAAAAATCTCAACGACAAATTTTTATATAATTCCATAAATAAACCAAGAATATATTTTTGAAAATAAAAAATTCATTTAAGGATATACAAATCCGTGTTATGAACCTACAAAGGATGAAATGGAACCACCTACTTCAAGAAAGACAAAATATGTGGAAAATGTGTTAATATAAATGAAAATTAGTGAGAGAAAATATATATTCCAATGGTAATAATTAAAATTGAAATCTATATCATAAAAATTTTTATAAAAGGAACCTTTGGCCTCCACGACATTGGGGTGTTAATAAAAAATGGATTATAAAGGTTGGAGGAACAACTTAATAGGTTATTCAAAGAAGTTTTTTTTTTGAAGAAACACACTTGAAATTCAAATAAAAATAAGGGGGAGAGGTGATCATATTTTTGAGTGAGATAGATATTTTTTTTTGAAATTAAGGGTTATGGATTTATATCATGTGATGGAGAATTGTAATTGTTTTCAAAAACTAGGAATACTGCATGGTTCTATCACACAATAGGTCAAAAGACATGTTATCTATGTGGGTTGGAATAGTTTCACCTAGGGAGTGTCATGGTTTTCCAAAAAAACTGTACATCAACCCCTAAAATCACCATTTATAAGGAATTTTAGGGTTTTATTGATTTCTACTTAGATTGTTTTAACAGATTTCTAATAATGTGAACACCATTGCATCTCCCTTATTCAAAAATTTCAAAAAACTAGACTAATTTGGAAATATAAATCTAAAAAATATTAATTAATACATTTAGTACCAAAAAATAAAATCATGCTGTGAAATTTGAATTATTCTAGAAAATGGAAATTTTTATAAAATTAACTTTTAACCCTAAAAGAAACCTTAACAATACATAAAATTCATTTCTGAAATATATGGAGATAATTTTTGGAAATTTCTGAAAACAATTATTTATAAATAAGTGTTATTCCCACTACTATATTTTGTTAATATTTAAGAATATGTTTTTTTACAAAAGATTCATTTCTATGATAAAGGTTATATATGACATTTTATATAATTTTTTTAGGTGAAGTCTTAGAAAACAATGGATTATGATAAACAATTTCAATAATAAAATGGGATTGATTAAATAAACTATTGTGAATGTAATATTTACATGAGAATAATTTACATTACATAGAATTGGTTTAAATGTATTTCATTTTTTCAGTATATTTAGATATGATTATCCTATGACATAGAAGAAAAAATGGATAATATTTTGAAAATTTTGATGGTTTTGTCTATTTGGTGATCCTTAAGCTATAAAAAGGTCATAATATAATAGGTTATAATAATACATATTTATAGTTAAGGATGATCATGGTTAAGTAGTAGTTGTTAATAATGGGATTCACTGGGAATAACTGTTTCAAATAAAAAAGGCAAATATAATAAAAAAATATTAACTCGGTTATCAGAATACTAAAAAGAATGAAAAGTAGAAAAAAAGAAAAAAAATCATTGTATATAACTAAATATAATGATATAAATGAAAATGAGGGAAAAGTGACACTGCAGATAAGAATTTATGTCATAATTACTATTAGAATAAGGAATAAAAGTACATTGATAAGACCCTTAGAAGAATAATGTTTTTATTATAAAAAATTATATATGTAATCACCATATCATATCTACTTGTATTTTATGACTCAAATTTATGTTCAATGTGATAAGAATAGTTATATTTCAATGGTAGTATGCGATCCCTTGTACTGTATTCTAACATATGCAATTAGCTGTTTTATTCCCTTGTGTGTTTATATATTATAATTTTCAATCCATTGATTATATGTTTTTGGTGAGCTATGTAAAATCATTTTGTCCCTATAATTAATTTGAATATTTTTATTTTATGTTACCATGAAGGATGATAGTATTGAAATGTTATTTCTAAAATGGAATTAAGATATATAAAAATAATATAATAATTGATTACCCTAATTCATGTAACCCTATTTTTGATTTATGAGACTGTGGGTATAATGGGGGGTTATAAACTAAAAACTAGGAGTTAGATATTAGGGATAATGGATCCCTAAATTTAATATGTTCTTTATGAGTTAAGGTGTGTATGGATTAAGATATTTTTATTCATGTTCACTCCTATCATAAACTATGATTTTATTTAATATTATTAATATATTCCATGAATAGTATTGTATAATTTCATGATATACCACCTCACTAGGATTATATAATGAACTATGAGGTTGGGGATAATTATAAACCATTTATTTATGTGTAAGAACCTAAAAAAATGAGCATCTAATTATACTATTTTCCAAGGATAGCTGATTAATGTTTTATGGGACCTTTGAGGGATAATTCTCCCATATTGGATATACTTAGAGAGTTCTTGATATAGTATAAACTCCTATTTTTATTTGAGATAGGTTTGAATGATTATTATTTTTTTATAGAGTCACTCCTGATAGTATTTTATTATTATTTTGTATTCATACATTAGAATGTGATGATAAAAAAATATTTCCCTCATGGACAATCTTCACACTTGATTGATGTGAAGACCACAACAAGCCAACATAAGGGGTAGTCCTGGAAGGATTTTATTGGATTTCACTATAATTATTTTCATTGTAACACAGTAAATATGTTAAATAATATGGATTTATTTAATTTATAGAAGATAATATTACAGTTATGAACTAGTAATTTTTTTAATAAAGCTACATTATTAAATCTAAAAGATAATTTATTATGAGACTATTTTAGGTACTTTTTTTATAGTATGAGAACTATATGGGGTTTTTGGTGATTGTTTTTAACATGGATTATTTTTTAATGGGTGTTTATATTGTATTCAATAGAAATATATTCTCAGTATATGGAGTTTCTTTAGGTAAGATTTATTCTTCTATTGGGATTCTTTGTAGGAGTTTCTAGAGAGGGTCATTGAGATATGATAGATGTAACTTGGGAAAAATATAAAGAATATGAATGGATAAAGTTTATATTCACCCTCATGAGGTAAGATCACCCTCTATTATAGCTAGTGTTTTAATCTATGTATTATTCAATTAAATCATGATCAACCATTGAAATCGAGTAATTCATGTTGTTAGATAGGGAACATAATATGCATCCAGTAAGGCATTAGAGGGAGAAATGATAATAACATTGTACTGAAAATGAATCAACCAAAGATAGTTATACAGTTCTTCTATCCAAATGTTTTTACTAAATAATTATAAGATTAATAAAACGTATTTTTTTTACTGAATAATAATTTATTAAGGATCAACCACCTACACTTTATAGGGATCATTGTGATGAAACAAATAGACCTTTGACTCCTTATTTGTACATGGACTATCTAAATATACAATGTTTTATGATGTATTCAATCTTCCTTTTTCTATGATAGAACCACATTTATAGGGATATATATATATATGTATATATATATATATTCAAAGAGAGAGTGTGTGTTTTGGATTAGCGACATTTGAGTGAATGAATAACAAAAACAATGTTAGGTACACAAACGATGACCATGTTTATATATACCATTCAATGAAAATACATGAATCTAAAATTTTCATCATATTAAATTGAATATTTATTTAGAAATTTAATAGTTACAGTGGATTTTATCTCTTTAACCATCATTTTGATTAATTTTTTTACATTAAAAATATAAATGTACATGTCAAAACGATATAAATAATTATCCCATGATTCCTAAAATTTTTTATGATATCTTAAATGGGAGAAAACTAATAATTTGAAGAATTATAACATAACATATTGACTTTCATGAACAAAACTAAGGTATAATAACCCTCACTATGTCATGTGTAATTTTTGATAAAACAACAATAGGATTTAAAACACAATGTCACGGTTTAGTTTATATAGAAAATTTATATCAATCTACCACTTTTATTAAATCCTCGTGGACTTATCTCACTTTCATATAATGTCAAATAATATATGATAACATTCGAATCCATATACAAATTTCATTTTGAATATCTCTCAAAACACATGTTTTTGAAAAATCTGTCATATTTTCTTATATGTTACATTTTATGACACACCATATGAAATTCCGTCAAAAAATTATTGTGAAAATAAGACAATTTTTTTAAAAAACATATAAGTATTTTATTGAAAAAAATTCTTGAAAACAAAATCCTCATTTATAAAACACAAAAAATGGCCTAAATTTATTTAAATAATTAAAAAAATTCTAAATTCCATATTATTTAATTTTTAGCACGATAATCCTCTTGAAAACCGAAATGATACTAATTATTTAAAGGGATATAGTGGAATATTTTTTGTAACACCCCGAGATTTTATGAGAAATATTTTTTTTTAATTTCATTGATGTCTTTTGTTTTAGGCTACACCAATATTAGATTGTACTATACGCAATACCGTACTATCTAGTAGTATACACAACACTATACTTGTCTTGTTTTTCATGCAAAAGCGACCATCCTCAGTAGCGTGTGTTGTACGCAATACTGTGTTTCACTAAACAACGATATATTATTATAATATTATTATGAAATATCCGTTATTAATATTAATAACCACATTTATAATTTTATAACATTATAAAACATCTTAAATTTTTTCTAAAACATGGTATGAGTACAAAATCAAATTTTTGTATAAAGGAAATATTTTAAAAAAAATGCAGTTTTTCCACCTTTTGATGGCGCACCCATTTTAAATATAATATAGACACATTTATAAGTTCAATTTGACAATAAACATATTCATTTCAATATGTATATGAAAATTTACTTGGGTTAATTTTTAATATTTTTATGTTGACTATAATATTTTGATGAATAATAAAAATATGCTAAATTTTATTTAAAAACAATTTTTTTCATCAAGATTATTTATAGTGTTAAATTATAATATATAATGGTTTTAAAGTATAAATTTAATATAGTTTTACCATTTAATATAATTTATGTCATTATCATTAATTTTACATTGAATTCATATGTAAAAACGTTTCAATCTTTTGCAAAGTTTCAAATAAAAACCCATTTTTTTGACAACAAGATTAATATTAAATTAATTACTACAACTTATATGAATTGAATTTGATAAAATGGATTCCATATTTAGAATCCTGAGTTTCAAATTGTGTAAATAAATAACTTTTATTTTTAGGCATTATGAATAGTAACTACGGTAAATTTTATTTACCACAAATCAAAGTAAATCAGGTAATTAAGGGTAAACAAAATATTATAAAATTTCCCAAACACTTGTCTTAATATAATTAGAAGATTATATTTCATCCTAAAATATACTTGGGTCGAAATGGTATCTATTGGAACCCAATTTTATTTGATTAGGAACTTTAATTTATTTTATTTAAAGGAAAGTGAAATATGTCTCACTCAAACATTAGCAATTAAATTATTTTTAATATAAGGTTATACATACTATAAATTAGATTATAAATGCTCATTTTAATGATTAAATTTTATATTTATTATGGTAATTTTTTTTAAATTTTTAGAAACATTTAATTACCTTAATAGCTTATACATTAATGATTTAAAAATTATTTATTTAGTGAAAAATAAATAATATAGTTTTTATTAAAAAAATAATACACATTAAAAGGCCCAAACACTAGACCAAAACTTATTATTAGAGTATATCTACACCAAAATCATCTATGTGTCGACTTGTGGACCATTTAGAGTCTTAAAAAACAGATTATGACATTTATATTATTTTATTTCAAAAAATGTCAAAGTTGTCACCTTCAAAATTTAATAATCATATAATTTTTAAAGTTTGATGTGTTAGAAGATAAATTCTAATAAAATAATTATTATAAAATATATTATATTTATATAAATCATAGTATTTTATTTTTAATATTTATGCAATAAATAAGTATATAAAAGAATTATTCCAAAATGTTGTAGTAATTATTTTATAAAGAGAAATATCAATTAAATGCTTTTAAAAGTATTAAAATAAATATTATATGAACTAATTAATGTTCTTACTAATTTTCTGGACTTATCTTACATGTTAGGATTATATTAAATATTTTTTTTGACTCAATCATCTGTTTGGATTTTATTTAAATTCAAATTAATTAATAGTATCAAAATTGACCCTATTGATATTTTATAAAAAAAAACATATTATTAAATCGTTTAAAAATCACAAAAATATTTAAAAATTTAAAATTTATATTTAAATGGTCAACAATGTAATAAATAATCATGTTATGGTCAACTCACAACACATAAGTAATTATTTATAACCATTTAAAATTTAGAATTCTATTTCTGAAAATAAAATTAAATAGATTAAATAAGGATACGTCAAAATGATAAGGTTTAAAAGGGAACTAAGAGGAGGTTTAGAAGAGTCATGTCGAAGAAGAGGTAATATCATTTACCGATTCTTTCAAAATTGTTTCTGTTCTACTTCCTCTATATGAGTTGTTTCATTATTAGTTAATAACTCCAGTATCACTGGTATACTGATATGTTATTATGAATAATAAACAACCATATTCCATATTCTATCCATCCTATGAAAAATGAAATCACCATGCGTGCGTACGTATGGCCTACCGTCTCAACACCGTGGTGTAATCTGTTTTTTATAACAAAGCTATTTGGGTGGGTATAATAATGGAATAATTAAATATATATGATTATTGTAATGGAATATTTATTCTGAAAAATTATACACCATACACTTCAATACAATTCCACAATCATGGGAATGATATTGATACTCGTGCATACGTATGGCTTACCGTCTCCATGACGCGATGAGATTAATTCTCCATGTTAACCATTAAAGAATGATTATAAAGTATATATAATTTATAATCATGAAATATTTGACATAATAATGCTACTATATTTTTGTATATATATATATATATTTAAATTTCATTTACTTCCATTCAATTCAATAAGGAAACGAAAACAACATTCATTCTTACGTATGGCCTACCGTCTGTATAAACGGTGTATTTCAATTCATTTATCTATCTATTGTATATATATATCTATATACTAAATATATAAGATATATAAATCATGTTTTACATTGAGAAATTACGAAAATAATGATATAAGTAATAATGTAAAGAACAACAAGTCCAAACACGTATGATACATGAAATGATTATTACCCAAAACGTTGCTTCAACATGGAATTGACAAATGAACCGGTAATATAATGTCATAAGTGAATCATATATGATATCATAAAAATTACTATGATTCATGAATAAGTCAATGAAATTATTTAAATCATTATATTGGATGTTTGGACACATAAGGAAGGAATCACACCTAAGGTAAGGGATTATTTCATTTAACTTTTATTTCTGTGAGACATATGACTTAATATACCATCTATTTATTTTGTATGGTGTTTATGCTTCGCATGAATGTTTTATGATTTTTATTATGAAGGATATGATATTTACATTTGCATGTAATTTTCTTTATTTTATGACACATATTATTCCACCAATTATAAATGGTAAGGGATAATTTGGCAATCTCCTTTTTACCTGAGATCGCTTATACGTAAGTATTTACATGGGTTATATTTATCATCCATGTAAATGTTTTTTAAAAATGTTTTCATAAAATGTTTTATATTATCCCATTTATGTTTAAATTCATTTTAACACTTTTTTTGAGTTTTTCCACATTATGTTGAAGGAATCTTTCTATTGTTTACAATACAAGGTACTTTTTGACTTTTCAGGAAAAAGTACGAGGAGAATGTTTTTTAACTTATACAGCGTCAATATATTTTTACGATTTCCTAAAACCTAATTTACATGAAGATTTCTCTACAATATTTCATGATTATCTTTAAAAAAAATTTCTTTTAAAATTTCTGGTTACTTCGAGAAAAAAAAACTAATTTGAAAGAAGAAATGATATTTTCCTGAAGAATTAATTTCATGTGTTTTATCCAAACTATTTTCCATCTATGATGAAATTATTTAATATGTTTATGTTTCAAGTATAATTTCTATATTATTTACATGGTTTGATTTTGTTTATGACAAAATTATATCAAATTTTTTATATGGATTATGTTATGATGGGATGATGTTTATGAAACCCATTTTATTCATTGGGTTATGATGAATTATTTATGTTTATTTTGTGGAACACGAAAGAATGATTTCATTATGATATGGGTGGGACCTATTTATCCCACTAATTTAGTGGGTAAATTTTTATATCTCATGAGATAGACATGGTAAGAACAGAAATTTAATCTCGTTCTATGACACATGGCTGGAATGAGGTGTGAACTCAGTTCAGTAATGGACTTTTTCCACTATGATGGTCTTAGCAGCAATTACATTTCTACTATGGAAATAATATGATGTGATTAATGGTTTTCCACAATTAAATGTTTTATTTCCATGATATTTTATCATGATTAATCTTCCTTTATGATATATGCCTCATGTACTTCCAATATTTATGTCATTACTCAAGATTTTAATGTTTTATTTTCATGTTTTTATTTACAAATGTTAATGGGTTGTTTTATATTCTCCATGTTTACCCTTACTGAGAATTTGAGCTCACCCTTTTTATGATTTATTTTCCCTAAGATATAAAGAAATGTTTTAGGTAAGAAAACAGAAGGGGAAGATCTTTATGGGAGATGTTGTGGATCTTACACAATGATTAGAAGATTTTGTCATGAGTTTCCAAAGACACTAAACTATATGGTCTTTGGGTGTCTGTTTTTGTTATTTATTAATAATTCCACAAAATTAATGTAATTTCCATGTATGTCAATCTTGGGTCTCTATAGTTGGTATGAGAGAAAAGGAGGTAGGAATGAATCCAATCCTTGTGAACTCTCACGTGTGAGCGTTGGACGAAGCATGGCTCTCCGCCTAATGGATTAATTAGGAAATGGATGCCACTATGGATGGTGGTGTGTCCCACCCAGGGGGTGTAGCCACCCATGAAGTGCTCTGATAAGTACCAATTCTAGTTCACTAGAAATAAATACAGACCGCTAAAGTTGGTCACATAGTGATGGTTTAGTTAACCTTTGGAAACTAAGATGCAAAAACATTAGTGAGATCCCCAGAGATATTTCTAAGGTATGTATAGGGATGTCCCTATGTTTTTTTATAACTATAGGTTACAGTCCTAGAATTATGTTGAAGTTCATGAATAACCTAGGGTGAACCTATGGTGTCATGGATTAAAGAATGTGTGATAAGTTATAATTCTCGTAAGTGAATTATTATGATTATGTTGTTCCTAGTTATTTTAAATCTTTCTTACACTATGGTTTCTGGTTTTATTCAATGGAGGGAACAAGAATGAATTCGGTTAACATTGATTCCAATGGAAAAATTGGTGATTATGATCAACAAAATTGTGTAATTACTGGAGAGAAAGATTTAATGATTATTCCGAATCAGTCATCGTGATATATGATTAACAAGGTGAGATTTAGTTGTATTCATATTTCATCAAATAAGATGAAGACTGAATTTTATGCAAGTTTTAATGGTTTGGAACATAGTGGAAGAAAGATTAATCTTTCTTCATATCAAGAGTAAGGGAAGAATCACTAAAAAATATTTATTTTTTTCCATTAGGGGAATATCTGTTGGTAAATGTACATTTCCTGTTGGAAAAACTTTTTACCAACATATATGTCCCTATTACTAAATTGTTGGTAAAAACTCTGTTGCTATTTGTTATTGCGACAGATAAATTAGTTCCGTTGAAATTATAATAATACCAACAGATAATATATATGTCAGTTAAAATGTTTAGTAACAGATTTATAACAAATTTATCTATTGGTAATAAAAATATCATCAATTAATATCTATTTATGAATTAATTTTTAAATGAAAAATTATGTGACATCATTATAATATATGATTACAACACTATACTATATTTATTAAAAAATTATATATAATATATTGATTTTAATTATAATATAATAACTATAAAATTAACTTTTATAAGATCTAGAGATGGAATACAGAAACCAAAAAATACGCCAACCAAACCACGATAATGAATTTGATTCCATGATGTAATTTTATCCAATCCACCATACCATGGTCACTCAAAATCCAATGCACAATCAAGGTCCACTGAACTTTATTTCACATAAACCCAACAAAATGGAAGAACTGCTCATGCACTAAAATCCACATCCCACAACACTTGGTCCAAACACTTCCAGATTTCCACCCTACATCTAATAAGAGAAACTCCTTGAATATGGTCCTCTTATAGTGGACCTTGGAGAGTAGGGAACACCAGTAACCAATCTTTGAAATCAAAATGGTTCCATCAAAAGTGACATACAAAAATACTGGAAGAAGGATAGTCCATAATCTTCTATAGAGTCAATAACTTCTTGATCCTTTCACTAGAAACTAAATAAAAACACATAAGAATAAAACAAAAGCCATCAAAATAAGCACACAAAAGAAGAATGAAAACCATAGTAAAATCCTACAAAAAATTGAGAAAGCATGGAATCACCTGAACAAAAATATCATTGATGACATAGGGGGCTACCTACATTGAGTTAACATAAAATGCTCATGTTTTCATTAGGAATGCTTCTCAAACATTCTCCACATTGGAATTTATAACCTTACATTATAATTTTATATGGAAAGAATTAAAAATATCAGGATGAAATACCAGAATAAATATAAAGATGGTAATGATGTTGTCAGCAACTGAAACCCAGATATCAGAAAGTGTTCCATTTCTTCATCTTTTTCAAACAAGGTATCTTCCAAAAAATAATGTAAAAATAAAATTCTATAATAAATTTTAAATAAGAGTTTCCAAACAAACCCTAAAAAATTTGGAAACCTTCCCACTAAAGCACCTGACATAATAATCGGGTAAATAAAAACAAACCGAAGGGCATATTCTCAACAACATTTTGGATTTATGGTTTTCGAGTTCGCTTCTTTTGGATAACCTCTTATGTACCACAAACAATAAACCTCTTTTTATGGCCTCTTTGATTCAAGAAAACACTTAACGGCTTCAGAAAAAGCATCCTATAAATTGCAATAGAAAAAAGATAACTTAGGTTACAAAATCTAATAAATTTCTAGAAAATTAAAATATGAAATGTTTTTATAAGAAAAATGAATACTTCGATTCTTAACATTGAAAAAGGCCTTTTAAACAAAGATCAATGATATGAAATTTATTTCTCACCTTATTATGTTTCTTCCAATACATGACATTCCAGGTAAGATTTTAAGGCTTCAAACGGTTATGGAAATACATCATGCCTTTTGAATTTGAAAACTGGAATAACTAATTAAACAACTATAAAGTCATCACAATGGTACTGTAGAACATAAATAAATAATATTGGTTCATTAAAAATTTATTTTCAAAAAAATCACAATAATGGTAAATGTGAAATAAAAACAATATGAATAAAAGTGTTTGGTTCAATTGGGGGTAGGGGATAGAAGGGGAAGGGTTTAATATAAGGGATTGGAGGAAAAATAAAATAACATACCATCTTGTTTTCAGGGGAGGGGAGTGAAAATAAAATCATTTACTTTGGTTGGTTGAGAGGGGGAGAAAATATAAAATACCAAATCCTTGTTTGGTTTGCTAGGGTATAAGAGGTATGTTGATTCATGTTTATATATAATTTTAATTTATTTACCCTCCCCTTAAAATCAGTTGTTTTTCTTATTTTTCATTTCACTCCCTATGAATTTATGAACTCAATAAAGATGTATCTTTCAGTAAAAAAATACCTACCTTCCCCTTCCTCTATAAAATTTCAACTAGTAGGGAATTTGATTAATAAAATACCCTCTGTAATGCTCACCTCCCCCCCTCCAATAGAATACGACATATGATAATGCAATGAAAAAACAAAAATATGAACATTAAGAAATCTGGTTAATGGAACGCGATATAGTACCTGAGAATAGAATATGACAAAAAGGATACCACTATTAGGATATATCTTTTCCCACTGAAGTGGAAAACATCTGTCCTGAGATAAAAATATAATAACAAAAAAATCATGAAATCAAACAATTAGTAGTTAACAGAAAAATTATCATAAGGTAAAAAATAGTCATTCTTTATTTTATTATCAATGCATGTGCAATGGTATATCATTCCTGAGAAAAATATAATAATCATTTCATATGTCAATATTCTGAAAAATACCCTTAATATGATTAATAACATCCTTGCGGAATTCTGTATATTAATGGTATATCATTCCTAAGAAAAATATATTAAGCATTTCATAAGTCAATCTTTGATAAAATACCCCTAATATGATTAATAGTATCCTTGATGACTTCTATGAATAAATTTCATAGTTTAAATATGAAATCCATGGAGAATTATATAAAGGTAATTTTTTGTTTTCATGATCCACTTCAACATACTGTTCAACACATTTGAAGTGATCAATTGATAAAATAACATAATTTTTAGCCCGCACAAGTTCAATTTAGAAACCCAATTTTACAGAAAGAGAAACAAATGTAAAAGGATTTAACTTGTGAACTTTTAATTTTGTCAGATAAAAAATATTTAATTTTAATTATCTTGAGATCATTTTTCAAACATCCCATTAATAAATTCCGACCGAACATGATTAATGGTGATTAAATGTAACCAAAAATGAATGAAATTATGCATTTTAAGCTACCTTTTAAAATATGTATTGATGATGATGAAGGTACATAAATTGAATAGTATGTATGTCTACCTACCATTGATGACCCCACCAGTAAACACCATATAACACATCACTACTATGTGTATGATACTTTAATCCATCAAATTTCTATACACATTGCCGAATGTATTGTCTGGGATTTCCCAAATCACATATTCCTTGATTAATGTAAAATGATGCTTTCAATAATTTTAGCATAAAAAAACTAAAATACACAATGAAGAGTGATTATTCTTGTAGTGTAGGTAGTGATAAATGCATTGATGTCACTAGAAAACTACCGCATTTACACTAAATGAATTTTCAACGTGCACCTTAATAACATGATCTGATACCAGGGAAGAAATGTTTAGTATACCTTCAATAAATCATGATGTATGCAAAAGGATCAAAAGATAATATAATATATAAATAGGAGTCCATTTGAAAACACTTATCAAAAACTTCTTATTTCTTCATCACTTATGATAAATTCCTCTGTATGACCACTTCTAAATTTATTATTGAAAAATTGTTTTCCTACCACCTATCCATAGGATTTTATTTTGGAATTTATGTCTAATTTTTTTTTTTCAAAGATACAGAAAGTATTGCTATGTAGAGAGTATTATGAGCAGTTTTAAATTAGTGTGAGCTGAAGAATTTCCGACCCAATTAAATTATGAAAATATATGTGTGGTATAATTTATCAGAATTCAAAATGAAGTTAGACATTGTAAGTAGCAGCAAGTATTGAAACCTAGTAGGCCCACATGTAAACTCACTGCATAAAAATAACACTGTAATTTCAAATTAATATTTCTATGTAACTTAAGTAATCCATCTCAAGAATAGAAAACAATAACCAAAATATCTATTTAAAGCCAACAAAATATGACATTATTGAAAATTTGAAAATAATAAATCACTACTGGAAGGCATTACCCAGAATTAGAATGGGTGCTGATCAAGGAAATGGAAATTTAAAATTGGAAAAGTAAAATCAAGATTCAATAAGAAATAAAAAAATAAAACAAAAGAAGAATAAATCCTAATTAAATTCTAAAAACCATGTCATGGAAATGAATTACTCTTTTGAGCTTCCAGATAGTTACCTTTGATGTTGATTATCCTACATGCAAATATCTTAAATTTTTAAGTAAGAAAGTGCCAAATTAGACACCACATTTCTGACAGTAAAGGTATAGCCTACTGGAGACATGAAATAGATATAAAATAGGGGAACATGATGGTAGAGATAGAACCACATATGGGACGTAGGGGAGGTGGAGACTATTTGGGATGGAATATTGAAATCATGAACTAGCTAAGGATGTTTGAAGAGGTGCGGAGGTGGCAACGACGTAGGTGGAGATCCTCTTCGGGGAAATTGTGGCCGATGAGGTGGGGCAGGTATAATTATTATTTTTAAAGTATTTTTCTTTAATATAATTACAAGTTGTTTATATATCAATAAATATTATTATGTTATGAAATTATTAATATTTTATTTTGATGTATAATTATATATTCTTTTTGAAAAATGTTATGTTTATACTAAATAATAATTATAAATAAATATATATTTAATCATCAATAAAATGTTTTTTGGATATTTTATTATAGAATATATTTTTTTATGGTAAAATATTTTTTGTTAATAATAATTGTTAAAAAATATATTTATTGGTAAAAAAATGTTTTAATTAGTACAATAAAAAACAGATTTAATTGTAAATACAATTTTTTTTGTATTGATCAATTAATACCAATGGATGTATTTTTTGGTAAAAATAATTGTTAGTACCTAGAAATAATACCGTAAAAATATAATATCTGTTGGAATTACTTCTTTTTACCAACATATATTTTATCTGATGCTAAAAATCCATTGGTACAAGTCAATTTTTTTGTAGTGAATAAAATTGAAGAATACCTCAAATGGAGGGCAAGATGTTATCTGTGTGGGGAAAAGGGGCATAGAGTGATAGACTGTTTTGGAGTTTAATGTCTTATCTGTGGAGAACATGGGAATTACCCAACTCAATGCCCTGACCAATGAGGTTAATTTTAAATTGAGGAAGGACCTATTCCATTCTAATAATTGAGGAGGATGGATTGAAGGGCTTATGTATTTAAATTCATGAATAATGTTGTTGAGGTACTTTTATGGTATATTAAAATATTTTTTTATTAGTCCATTGAGGGTTTTTATAAGAATATGGTACTGATAACCATGAAAAGTGATTGAAATATTTTTCCAAATCAGATGATATGCGGATAATGAAGTGATGACGAGAAAATAATATGTTTGATATTATTAATGATCTCATGAATGATATAAGGACAATGTAAAATCATGGCTTGACTATATAGAAAATTTAGGATTTTGGTATGTGGAAAGAGTTAACTTTTAATAGCATTCATTTTTTCACTAAGGTTCTATGGAAATTCACGTTTCAAGAGAATGCATGATTAAGGTATCCACATGTTTGGAATATGACCAAAAAGATATATCTTATGATATATGGGGGTAAATGATGGTATTCATAAGCTCGGTAGATAACCTTTCTAATAATCATTTTGTTTATACTATGAGATGGGAAAAAGTATTTTTGATAAGCCTAAAGGTTGGAATGGATTATGTTGAACATCAGATAGAATTGTTTATGGAAAAATTTTGTTTCTAAAATGTTATAATAATATAGTTTTAGAAAAAGGACAACATGCAGGACGGGAGACAACCCATTGCGTCGAACAAGGTTACAGAAATTGAACCCAAAACTAGCCTACAAGAAGTCCATGGTTAGTCGAAATTAGTTTCATTTTATCAAGCGGTATGATATATGATGTATAAGTCCATTTTTTATAACCATATACAATTAATCTCACCATATATGGACTTATGTATATTTAATAATTTTTGCTAACCTTTTTGTGATAAAGGCAGATGGAATGTCCTACCATTATATCACATGATCTGCTAACACTTCAAGAATGGAAAATTCGATATCATTTATTTAAACAAGAGATGAAGTGGAAATTGTTCATGGAATGACCAATGATGATCTTACACTAAAATAAAGTAAGTATTTCTCTTTATGAAAAAAATTCATCAATATTAGGGTAATGATCTTGAAAACCAAAAATGATATCCTAGTACCCTTATATATGATGAATCATATGATACCATAGATCATAAAAAATTTATGGCTTTGTGATTGTTGTATTTTTCATATCCATTTTCTATACCACTCTCTATCACAACGTGATAGTTAGATTTCTCTTCCATATTTATGTTTTCACCTATGTTCCCCTATGTGGAAACCCTGTGATGAGTAAATTTGGGTAACCATTATGTCTCTTACTTTCCATGTTAAAATTATGTTTTAGTATTCCTTTTTATGATGTGGGGTTCCATGAAAGAAACTTTCAAGTAGTAAACTATTTATAACCCCAATGAATTTTGAGGGCGAAATTCATTTTAAGGGGGGTAGAATGTAACACCCTGAGATTTTATGAGAAATATTATTTTTAATTTCTTTAATATCTTGTGTTTTAAGCTACACCAATGTTAGATTGTGCTATATTCAACATCGTATTATCTTTTAGTATACACAACACTATTATTGGCTTCTGTTGCATGCAAGAGCGGCCATCCTTACTAGCATGTGTTGTACGCAATACTGAGTTTCACTAAACAATGATATATTGTTATAACATTATTATAAACTAGTCATTATGAATAGTATTATACACATTTTGAATTTTATAACATTTTAATACATCTTACAAATTTTCTAAAACATGGTATGAAAACAAAGTCAATTTTTTATAGAATGGAATTATTTTTCAAAAAAAAATACTATTTTCCGCCTTTTGATGGCGCACCCATTTTAAATCTAATTTTTTGACACATTAATAAGTTCAATTTGTCAAAATAAACTTATTCATTATAATAAGGATATGAAAATTTACTTGGGATAATTTTTAATATTTTTCTGTTAACTTTCTTATTTTGATTAATAGTAATAATATGCTAAAATTTAATTAAAAAAAACTTTTTTCATCAAGATAATTTATAGGGTTAAATTATAATATTTAATTGTTTAAAGTATAAAGAGAATATTGTTTTACTATTTAATATAATGTATGTAATTATCATAAATTTTACATTGAATTCATATGTAAAAACATTTCAATCGTTTGCAATATTTTAAATTAAAATTCATTTTTTTGACAACAAGACTAATTTTTAATTAATTACTGCAATTTCTGTGTTTTGAATTTCTCAAAATGGATTCCATATTTGGAATCAGGTGATTCAAATTTTTTAAATAAATAACTTTTATTTATAGGCATTATGAATAATAACTACGATAAATTTTATTTACCACAATTAAAGGTAAATCGTGTAATTAAGGGTAAAAATACTATTATAAAATCATCCTAACACATGTTTTAATATAATTAGATGATTAAATTTCGTCCTAAAATATATTTGGATCGAAATGGTATCTATTGGAACCCTCTTGTACTTGATTAAGACCTTAAATTTATTTTATTTAATGAAGACAGAAATATGTCTCACTGAAACATTAATAATTAAATTATTTTTAATATAAGGTTATACAGAATAAAAATTAGATTTTAAATGCTCATTTTGAATATAAAATGTTTTTATTTATCATGGTAATTTATTAGTAATTTTTAAGAAACATTTAATTACCTTAATAGCATATACATTAATGATGAAAAAATTATATATTTATTGAAAAATCAATAATATAGTTTTTATTAAAATAATAATACACATTAAAAGGCAAAACAACTTGACCAAAACATATTGGTCGAGTATATATACACTATAAGCATCCAAGTGTAGACTTGTGGACCATTTATAGCCTTATAAAATTGATTATTACGTTTACATTATTTTATTGTAAAAAATGTCAAAGTTGTCACCTTCATAATTTAATAAACATTTTATTTTAATGGTTTGGTGTTTTAGAAGATAAATTCGACTAAAAGTAATCTTTTAAAATATATTATATTTATATTTATCATTGTATTTTATTTTTATTATTTATGAAACAATTAAGTATATTAAATAATTATAAAAAATGTTGTAGTAATTATTTTATTAGTAGAAATATTAAATAAATTTTTTTAAAAATATTTAAATAAATATTATATTAACTAATTAATGTGCTCCACTAATTTTCTGGATTCATATGACATGTTAGGAATCTATTAAATATTTTGGTTCGAATCTATCAACTTTTTGGATTTTATTTGAATTTAAATAAATGAATAATGTCAAAAATTTCACTATTGATATTTTATAAAAATAAATTATTATTAAATGTTTTAAAAATCACAAAAATATTTAAAAATTAAAAATTGAAATTTATAGGGTCGAAAATTTCATAAACAATCAAATTATGGACAACTAACAACACATATGTATGTATTTATAACCATTTAAAATTTAGAATATTATTACTACAAATAAAATTAAATATATTATATAAGGATAAATCGAAAAGATAAGGTTTAAAATAAAATCAAAGCATGTATAAATTTTATTGGATGATGAGGTTACAACACTATCTTCTCTCATATTTTAATTTGAGTCACATTAAAAGTTTTTAAGTGGGTATTGAGTTTATTAAAAATTAATATTTTGGAGGTTTCCAAAAGTGCCACTCTACTCTCATATAAAAGGTCACCTCCTCCCTCTCCTATTCACACCATTTTGAGCATCCAAACTCGTCCAAACCATGATAATGTCTCTTATCAACCTCCCTATAGGAATACTAAAGGTCATGTACTTCTTCAAATACCATCATTAGTGCCCTAAGAGGAGGATTAGAAGATGCTTGTCGAAGAGGAGGTAATATCCTTTACCGATTCTTTCAAAATTATTTATTCTACTACTTCTTCTATATGATTTGTTTAATAAGTAGGTAATAACTCATGTATCACTTTTATTCTGATATATTTTTATGAATATGAATCAACCATATTCCATCTTCTATCCATCCTATAAAAAATTAAACCACCACGCGTGCGTACGTATCACGTACCGTCTCCACACCGTGGTGTAATCTATTTTTCATAACGAACATACTTGGATGGGTATAATAATGGATGAATTAACTATATATGAATATTTTAAATTGATATTTTTTCTGAAAAATTATACACTATACACTTCAATACAATTCCACAATCATGTGAATGTTATTGTCTCTCATGCGTACGTACGACGTACTATCTCCATGACGTGATGAGATTTATAATCCATGTTAACCGTTAAAGAATGATTATAAAGTATATATAATAAATTATCACGAAATATATGACATAATAATGCTACTGGATTTATTTATATTTATTTAAATGTTATTTACTTCAATTCAATTCAATAAGGAAATGAAAACAGCATTCATGCGTACGTACGGCCTACCGTCTCCCTGAACGTTGTATTTCATTTCATTTATCTATTTATTGTATATATATATATATCTATATAAGGAATATATATGATATATAAATCATTTTTTAAAATATAGAAGTATGAAAATAGTGATATATGTAATAATTTCAAGAACAACACGTCTAAACATGTACGATACATTAAACGATTATTACCCGGGGCGTTGCTTCAACATGAAATTTAAAAATGAACGGGTAATATAAAGTCATAAGTGAATCAACTATATAAGGACCCGAACCTAAACATTTAATAATTTTTAATTAAAAGAATAATTTTCATTTATGATCTTTTTCAGGTTTAGAGTTTTAGAGAAATAGGAATAACAATTACAAGACAACTTGAATATTACATATAGACACTACAACTCAATATCCATGTTTTTTCATATAAGTAAAACTCTTAAAAAGAAACATGTCTAGTTCCATGTTTTAGATAGTATGACTTTTCCTTGATCCTATCCTTGAACATATTCTTCTTTAAGTCCTATGGAAAACATTTCAAAAACTTGGGATGTTTATAAAAAGCTCAGTAAGGGTTATAAAATAAAAAAGGAAAATATTATCCCATCAATAAATACAAATCAATGAAACCATACTTTTCAATCATAACATAACTTACGAAATAATAAGATTTATGAATAACACACCCAAATCATAAATCATAAAGGTTACTTATGGAATCCATATCAAACTTATATTGTAGTTATCACAGCTACGTAGGGAATTACACTTGGAATACCCATCACGGTATATTACCAAAATCTCTTAGGAGAAACATCACATTTACCTCCGTTATGTTACCCAATGCATTAGAGAGCTATCTTGGGATCACCTGCACTAGGTTTATCATAGAACCACCCGTATATGTAAACAATTCCCAATAACCATAACATAACCATAACACATAACACAAGTATAAAGGAAATATAACATTTCAACATTCCAATATATCAAATCAAGATATTGGAATAAACAATGCATTATCAAACCATTTTCAAAACCATTTAAAACATTTAATAAAGAGATTTTTGAATCAAACTGTCCCATACCACATTGAAACTTTTAAATAAATTTATCATTTGAAAACATTTATTTCCATATAAATAAATCCTTAAAAACATTTTTAAACCATGGACATTAATGATAAAAATTTAGAAGAATTAATCTTTAAAACATTTAAAACGATATTTTAGTTAAAGAATTTATAACAAAATGAGGGACTCTTGAATACAAATAAATCTGGAATAACATTGAATCTGAAATTTATAATGTCATGAGAATAAAGGGATTCATGATATAATATTCCAAAGGAAAGTATATACACCATATAAGACTGATTTGGTGCGTAACAACAATGGAGTCTCAGTGGAAATGTAAATTGAGATGAAATCCCTTATAAAGATGGTATCCTTAATTCAAGGAATAATAAATCACATAATTATGTGTGAAAAATATAAATACACCCAATATAAGGGGATATTATGTGTAAAAAAATCAGAGGAAATTCACACATATTCATAGTAAGGCATATTCAAGAAGTACAAGTTGAACCCAAAGAATTGAAATTGGGTTAAAAAGTTCCCTTATAAACATTCGACAGCCTAACAGTGTCACTTTAAACTTCAAAAAATGAGTGGATGAGATAAAAATGGTATCTCATCACTTTCAAAAAATGTTAACTTCAATAAGGATATTGAATAACATATCCCAACATAATGAGATGTAAATTAAAAGGCAAAACAAAAAGAAGTCTTTTAAAAAATGAGGGTGAAAGGTTTCCTTACCAATTTAGTAACTTACTAAACATATGCCACCAGAAAGAAGGATCATTCACTGAAGATTTAAATACTCATAAAAAAATTATATTACACAAAGAGTACAATCATGGAAGTACATACAACACACAAAAAGAAATAGTGGTAAATATAACGTGAATCTCACAGGAATAAAAAATGAGATGAAACCCTTTACCATGTTGTAATCAACTAAGTCGTATCACCCAAAGCTAAAAACCAAAAAATTAATCACATAATACCATGAATATTATGAGAATCATGATAATCTATATCAGATTTCTATACAAAATAAACCATATTCAATGAATAAGTGACTTACAATGGAAATCTCACAGAATTAAAAGTGAGATAAGAAATCTCCTTACATCGTGTCCGACTTGACTCGATCGTTCTTTAATCTCCTGAATAATAAACTAAAGTTAATTTATACTTGCTTGAAAAACATTTTCATGTTTATTATCTCTTTTTATATCACTTATTACCATGTTATAAACATTATGTAATCATTTAAGTTAATAATTTTTGTTTTGTCAATATTTTGTACTTGAGTCAAAAATGGACTTCTTATAATTACATGTTGTTCATGCAGTCAATAGTTCATTATATCCAGAATGAAATTAATTATTTAGATATCATATATATCATATATATCCAGTATATTAATGTATTTTTAATAGTACATAACATCTGGAGGTAAGAAATGAAATGCATCATTCATGGAAACGGTAAGCCGTACGTACGCATGAATGCTACTTCCATTTCTATATCATATTTAATGGAATTAAAAAATAATGATACATAGTAGTATTATAATTCTAGTATGGTATCATATATAATATCATTAAATATATCCTTTATACGTACCACATATGGTATGAACGAGCCATATCACTTTTAGGGGGTGGTAGTCCTCACTTTCTCTAATGAGATTATCGCGTTTACCCATAATGGAAACCATAATGGTATGCTATAAAAGGAAATAAAATAAGCATAAAGAAAACATAAACATAATATATATCATATATAAATACAGTGCCATCATAATGTCCACCATGAGAGGCGGTAGGATATAATCGAACAATCATCCTTTCGTGAGGCGTTAGTTTACCATCCATAGAAACATTAGGTTCTTCAACCATTAGATAAAGGTGTGGGTTAGTGTAGATCGAATAATTCTGATAACAACATACTAGTATATTTAGGATACTGGTTTTGTTAAAAAATAAAGGAATAAAAAGAGTTTAGGGGTTGCATAAGTAATATAAAGGAAACAATTTTAAGAGAAACCATTACCTTTAATTTGGGTAACTCACTTTGGTTTGAACCAATGTTCTTCTTGAAGTGCCTTATGCCATAGGTAATTCCTCTAGTAGAAGGATAGGGATGTAGGGAGATTAATTGTTCAGAGATTGGACCGGCCAAATGGCTTGATATGTTTGAGTAATTGGTTAGAAGTAGACTCTTTTTATAAGGGACTAGAGGGGCACTTATGAAAAGTGTGATAATATTATTTTATTATATAATGATTTTTGGTTTCAAAAGGTCCAAAAATCATTAGAGTCAAAGATAAAATTAATAATAATCTAAAGAAAATCATCCAATAATAATTGGAAATGTTTTGGATGTTATTTTAATATTTATAATTTTATTTATTTAAATTGATTTATTAATGATGTAAATACTGCATCATAATTGTGTCATAAATAATTTATTTTATTTGATGTATTAAAATTATAAAAAAATTACCATGATGTAAATTTTATTTATCTTTATAATGAATATTTATAGTCTAAATGATAATTTATTTAACCTCTTGTAAAAATTAATTTATTAAAACATATTTTATTTTGTCATTTTTTCCTTTACTTTAAGTTATTTAATTTAAATTGTCATTTTCACTCCCATGTGGCTCAATGGGGTCCGCAAATTGACCCAGAGATTCCCATGGCCGTTAATGACTCAACCAATATAGTTTGGACATGTTTTAAGGTAATTTTGATTTATTATAATATTCTTTTTACCTTGAATTAACCTATTTACTCTTAATCGTGGAAAATAGAAGTCAATAGTTACTATTCACCAAAAATTATTTTCATATTATTGATCCACATTTTACACCTTTATAAAAACCATGTATGTATTATTTTCAAAATTCAATTCACAGAAGTGGTAAAATTTTATTAAAATGAAAAATTTAGTTTTTTACCTACCACTAAGTGGTTTCACTATTCATCAGAAATTGATGTTTTTCAGAAAAATACCAAAAAGTCAGCCTAAGCATTATTTGATATTCCAGATTCAAAAATGATGACAATTTTACCAAATTCAATACATAGAAGTGGAATTAATTAATTTTAAAATTAATTACCGCTATCAAAACAAATACCTTGTTTTTAAGAAACAATAACCATTAAAAGATTGATATTTGTTTATGCCCAATTTCAATGTGAAATTAATTTCAACAACCAAAATGGGATTAAATGGTAAAAATATATTCTAATTACACTTTATTAAAAATTAAAAAGATAATATAAAAATATAAATAATTTAGATTAAAACGTAGTTATGAATTAAAATACAATATTATCACTATTCATTAAAAAATGATCTTTATCGGAAAAATTCCAAAAATTTACACAAAGTAAATTTTGATGTCCCAATTGTAAAGAAGGATTTTATTTGGTCAGATAGAATGTATTAATGTGACCAAACCTATATTTAAGGAGTGTTCTCCATTAAAAGGCTGTAAATAAACCTTTTAATGTAAATTATGCATAATATTAGAATCATTCACATTTTAAGACTCTAAAATTTATTTGGTAAATGTAAATACATTTAACAAACATGTATAATCATATTGAAGTTATTTTTGTTCATTTCCGCTAATAAAACAGCTAGGAGTTAACTACCCTTTAAAATAATAATATTATATTATTACTGTGCAACGTAAGATTTCAAAGACACATGTTGTTGCGTATCGGGTACGCTATCAAACATAGAAACCCCTTTAAAGTAATGTTATTATTTAATTAAAAAATATTAATAAATAGGAAAATGTCATATTCTTAATTTATCTGGAATGTTACAATATATCATATCCTAAAAATTACTATGATTCTTGAATAAGTGAATGACATTATTTAAATCATTATACAGGAGGTTCGGACACATGAGGAAGAGATCCTACCTAAGGTAAGTGATTATTTCGTCTCACTTTAATTATGTGAGGCATATGTCTTAGTCATAATCTACTTATTTTTTATGGTGTTTATGCTTCCCATGAATGTTATATGTTTTTTATTATGAAGGATATGATATTTACATATGTATGTAATTTTCTTTATTTTATGACACATATGATTCCACCAATTATAAATGGTAAGGATAATTTTTCAATCTCATTTTTACATGAGATTGCTTATACGAAAGTATTTACAGGGGTTATATTTATCTTCCATATCCATGTTTTCTAAAAATGTTTTTAGAAAATGTTTAGTATTATTCCATGTATGTTTAAAGTTGTTTTTACCCTTTTTTTACTTTTACCACAATGTGTTGAAGAAATCTTTCTTTCCTTTACCATACATGGTACTTTTTGAATTTTCCAGAAAAAGTATGAGGAGAATGTTTTTTAACTTATATGGCATCAACAGATTTTTATGATTTCATAAAACATTATCTAAATAAAGCATACTCTGCAATATTTGATGATTAATTTCAAAAAAATTATTTTCTTTTAAAATTTCACGTCACATTGAGAAAAAAATTTATTTGAAAGAAGAAATGATATTTTCCTCAAGAATTCATTTCAAGTGTTTTATCAAAACTGTTTTTCATCTATGATGCCATTATTTAATATATTTAGGTTTCAATTACAATTACTTTATTATTTACATGGTTTGATTTTGATTATTATGAAATTATATCTATTTTTTATGGATTATGTTATGATGGGATAATGTTTATGAAACCCATTTTATTCGTTGGGTTATGATGAATGATTTATGTTTATTTTGTGGAACATGAAAGAATGATTTCATTATGATATGGTTGGGACCTCTATCTCCCTCCAATTCATTGGGTAATGATTTATATCTCATGAGATAGACATGTCTAGAATGACAATTTAATCCAGTTCAGTGATACAAGGCATGAACGAGGAGTGAACTCGGTTCAGTAATGGGCTTTGTCCATTATGATGGTCTTTAGAGAAATTCCTTGGATACTATGGAAATAATATCATGTCCTCAATGGTTTTCCACAATTACATGTTTTATTCCCATGCTATTTTATCATGATTAATGTTCCTTTATGATCTTTTCCTTGTTTACTACAAAGATTTATGTCATTACTGATGATTTTGATGTTTTATTTTGATGTTTTTATGATCAAATGTTTATGGGTTGTTTTATATTCTCTATGTTTAACCTTACTGAGTATTTGATCTCACCCTTTTTATGATTTCTTTTCCCCACGATATAATGAAATGTTTTAGGTAAGAATAGAAAAGGGAATGTTCTTTATGGGAGATGTTGAGGATCTTAGATATGATTTGAAGATTTTGTTCAGAGTTTCCAAAGACACTAACCTAATATGGTCTTTGGGTGTCTGTTTTTGTTATGTAGTAAGTATCCTGCAAAAGTAATGTAATATCCATGTATTTCAAGCTTGGGTCTCTACATTTTTAAACACATATTTTTAATCAAATTGATTCTCCATATAATTTTTTTAGATATTATATAAAATACCTTTGAGTATAGTCACTAAAATGGTGTGTGATTCCTAGGTTTTGTGTTCATGAAATGAATGTTTGAAAAATATTAGATATATTAAATATCACATTCATGATGTTTTCCTAAAATGGAGGAATAACTACAAAATGGGGGAATATATCATAATTATGAGGGCCTCATTATTTTTTTAGTGTAGGCTGTACCCTAGGAATGATATAACCTTTACTTGAGTGTGGTCCTTATGAAAAAGTCCTCATAGACATAGAATTAATAAAATAAAATAAAATAAATAAAATAAAATAAATAATTTATTTTATTTGATACACCAAATGAAATCTTCTATTTAAATTTTGTTACAGATATTTTTCATGGTTATCCACATAACCCTAAAAATTATGGATAGTTTTCAAGGTTATCTATAAAACCCTACAAAATTTAGAAGGGTCATTAGAGATAGGATTAGAGAGGATTATAGTGAATAATGTTAGATTAAGACCATATAAAGAATAGTTTTACCAAAGGATTTCTTGGTTATTTTAAATGATATAAAAGACAATTGTATTAAAAAATGATAGATAAAACATCCTTGTGGGAATTTTATTTTTTTCAAATCCTTTTGTTTATCCTGGTTGAATGTGGATCAATTCCACAAATAGAGTTTATTCACACATTTATAGTAATATTAATTGAGATGGAATAAAGTTATCATTGTGTTGATTTATTCTTTTTTTGTCTATTTTTTAACAATGAATCAAGTTTAAATGAAAATGTCTAAGGTCTATTCCTCACATATTTTGGATTATGGGTTTCTCCCCAATTTCCTCACATTTTCATTGGGATTATTTCCTTTATCCCATGGTTTGACGATTAACCAGTTTTTGATCATTTCACACCATTATCTGATGTGATAGAAAAATAAAAAAGGTATGAATTGAGAAGTATATTTAAATTTGCAGATCGGTGATGAAGAAGGATGGTTCAAGAAGGAAGGACTATGAATTGGTGGAATTTCGTTTTATTGTGTGACGTAAGACAACATGAACATCAATGCATTTTTTTTGGATGATAGAATCTGGAGAGTGAAAAAAATACAAGGATGGTAAAACCAAGATATGATGTTCCTGGTAATGATTAAAGATGGAGGAAAATGATCTAGGAGATTCCTGAACCAAGCATGGGTTCTATGAAATCCCACATTACATAGCATGTTCTCTGGGAACACAAGTTGGGTTGGACACCTGGCTATGGTGATGAGGTTTTCGTGGTGATTTATATATCAAAAACCATGCGACCCAGTCACATGTAGTGTGACCCTTCCCTACACTCTCAGTGTGTAACTCAGTGGGTACACATACACGACCAATAGTACGCAGGCTCAAACACATAATGTACTCAGACAATGATGTGGCCAGGTGTACCCAGGAATGACCAGGTGTATATGGGAACTGTTAAGAGATATGATAAGTGATTCAAGTTTGTTTACATTCCATATATTCAAACTACACAACATGTATATAAATATTTACATCAAGTGTATGGAATGACCACACAATTATATCTAGGTTAAGGGACTCACATCGTGTCCTATATTTACACATTATTTACCCCCTTAGAGATAGCTTGGAGATCTTCATCTATTCAGTTCGAATTTGTGCAAGTTGAGTGGGTTTTTACTTTTTCCCCACCAACTAGGGTATAGTCTTGTATTATGTACACATATAATTATTGAGATCCCCTCTAGAGGATTTTTCTACGATAGAGGTCATGGTGTCTTTTCATATGACTGGGGAGTGATACTCTATCAGGTTTATAACATAGGTGTGGTTTGCGGAATCAGTGTGACCACCATGAAAAGGATGTTGATCCACCATCAAGAAGGCCTTATAGGTAGGGTTCTTTGTATTATTGTTGTATTATCTCCTATATAGTAGTTTTGTCCAAATTAGGTTCATGGTGTCCCCCAATGGTTCTAGGTGTGACCCCTTGTATGAGTATCAGGGTCTTTTGAGACTAGTTGGATTTTTTGGGCTGGGACCAATGATATTGAAATCTTCAATTAGTGTCTCCATTGGTAGTGTGGATTGTGGTGTGGATTCTTTCATAACTAGCATTGATTCAAGTTGAATCCTATAGCCGGTAGTTATTTGAGACCACCTAGTAGTGTGGTGTCCATGATTATATAAGAGTTTTTAAATTTCTATTTAGTACTATAATAATGTTACCAAATTAATAGTTTTGATTCTTCATGTTTATTGTATTCATGGTCTTCTACTTGATATTATGGTACTCAGCCCTGAGTGGGATCTTCCCAAATGTGTCATGTCTTAAATAAAAAATGATCCATTTGATTTTCCACTTGGAGGAAATGGATCTCATAAAGTATAGATATAGCTTAGAAAATCGATGTTTTTTTAGAGATTGCATTGGATCATGTTGTTCACCCTTGGAGATGGGTGTACCCTATTTAATTTTTGGTGGATTATATATTTGGCACCATTTTCTCTATCAATAATTACCTTCTATAATATAATTATGTGATTATATATTTATGAATTCATTTTTTCTGTTTTTTTATATTTCAACATTGTGTGGTATTGGAGTTGGTTGTGCATGTACCAGTGCACTGGGATAATGCCTCTATTTTGTGGGATAAATCTTCCTAGAACTAGTTATTAACCCCTATCCATTTGGAAGAATGATTGCGGTATTCATGGGTAAGACCCCAGTGGGTTAGTTCATGACATATTGGTATCAGAGCGGTCATTTCTATTGTAGGACCAGAGTTGGTGAGGTTGGATTGGGGAAACCATGTTAAGTGTTTCAAGTTCATCTTTTAGGACAGGTACTCATCTGTTCATGCAACATCTGACATATCCATAAAACTGAAATCTAATTTCCATATTTTAGACATGGAACATATAGACATTGGTTTTTGGGAAACCATTGGTATATGAATCATATTGTAATGGTTTGTGGTCCAAATGTGCTAAATAAGTCATCTCCCAAGATTTACTATTTCTCAATGGTACATCATGCTTATTTCAGTATTATACCATGAAGATAGAGATATATAATTCCACTTTGTTACCACGTGGGTGATCCAATGAGTGACGGGGCTTTAGTACATGGGCATGTACCACAAATAGAACCTATAGATGGCTATAAAACATCCCATTAATTAGTAGCTAGCACAGACAATTCCAGTTGATGATTCATGTAGGTTGACTGCACTATATGAGTTTTATATGAATCAACCTCCTAGGTTTTGGAATGGGACAAACCCCCAGGTGGATGAGGATTATCTAGAGTAAGTCCCTTGATTTTCCCTCTTTATAAGGACACCTACTGATCAGATTAGAGTCCTTGCAATGATTCTTATTTAAAAAAATGGTGGGTTATGGTAGAGTTTAGTAACTCATCCACACAACGAGATATCTCTCTCTCACATTCTTACTTAGAGCATATCTTTGGGGAGAAGTTTTATTTTTCCATGTTGTGATCTGTGTAAATTTAAGGGATTCTGTATATATTGTAGGGTAATTTGGCCATGGAAGAGCACTGAGTGTGGTTTTCTGATCCTTTTCCGAACATCATGGATATATTTCAAGATTTATTTTTCACTGAAGAGAAATTTGATAAGTGCTTATGATGGGATATCACGGATTCAGTGATCTGCCTCTACATTCTCACCTATACTAGACTACTTGAGTGGTCCTCAGTTGTGGATATATTCCTAGTAGAGCACACCCTAATTGTGGATGATTGTAGAAGGAACGCTAGAGTTGAGACCTTAGTATTGGTAGCCTACGGTAGTCACAAGTATCCAATTTTGTCAAATTCTCAAGGAGATCATCCCATGACACTAGGTCTGTGACATAGGGAACTCATTATAGCTTTATCAATTCTAGGGAGAGGTTGTGTTTATTTTTCAACAGTTGGAGGCATATAGCTTTGGATTTTCTAACTCTTCATAATACTAAATGAGAGATAGTCAATTGACTGGTGAAGTAGAGGAAAAAGTAGGAGCAGGGTGGTCTATAGGGAGAAAGAAATGGTATAATGGAAGGAATGAATATAGGAAGTGGGAATAGGTTTGACCTATTACAACCACCACCCCCATGCGGTCCACTCCAACCATTGGGAGATGGTGGCCACATACAAGAAAAAAAACAGGATATAGAGGCCTATGACCCCGAGTCTCCAGCGATGATACAAGGTATGATCTATTTATTTTCTACCTTATATTTAGTATTGATATATACTGGCCTATGTGCGATTCATTACATTCTTTTAACTTATCAAGTTCTATATTTAGAGATTCCGATTAATCCTTTGGCTTGACCAATATGGTTGGAGACTCCAACAAGCAGTGACTCAGCAATTGAACACTTCTACCAATAGTGTGACATAACACATGGAGGCAAGATCATTGTATGGGATCCCTATACAACATTGATGAAGAATTTTGAAATCATTATAGGAATAGACTAAATATTCACATTTCGTTCCCATATTAAATATTTTAGGTGGAGGATATGGTGTGTCCCCAGCGATGGGAAGAAGATTTCCTTTATGGGTGAAAAGGAGGTCTTGGTGATGTAAGATAAGATAATGCGTAGGTTATTGTAGGTGATTACTAATCAGTTGGATAGATTGAATCTTGGAGAAGTATATGTTATGACCTACTAGTCCCCTGAGGTAATGGAAGATTACGAAGACATCGCTCTTGGGGAAATTCCAGATTTATCTCTCCACCATGATCTTGAATTATAGATTGAATTACACCACATTAAAACCAAGATATTATCCCTATAATATTAGATTGATCATTTAGAGCTTCAAGAGCATAGGGTTTTGTTTGGGGACTTACATGAGAAAGAATATGCGAGACCCATAGTTTTACCCTTGTGTAGCTTCAGTGTTGTTCACCATGAAAGAAGACACGAACATGAGATTATGTGTGTCATAAAGACACATGAACTGGGAGACCATGAAGATTATTTATCTACTAAAAAGGATTGATGACTTCTTTGATCAGTTGAGAGGGTCATGATGGTTCTTTTAGGTTGACCACAGATTAGGCTATCACTAGCTGTGTATACATGGTGATGATATAACATAGATGAATTTCAGATGTCTATAGAAAATATGATTACTTTTTGATTCTGTTCGGTGTAATGAATGAACCAGATGTGTTCATGGTACTCTTGACCGGATCATTTATCCCATAGACTGGTTCATGGTGGTCTTCATCGATGATATCCTATTATAGTTGGAATTTGAGGAGAAGAATGAGAGACACTTGAGAATGGTTTTTTACACACATAGAGAGAACTATATTTATAAGAAGCTCTCTAAGTGTTAGTTTTGGATTTGTGAGTTCCATATCATGGGGAAAATCATCTTAGAGGAAGAACTGGAAGTAGACCTGAAAAAGGTTGGGTTAGTTCATTCTTGAGAGGCACCCAAGAGTTTTACAATGGTAGATAATTTCCTTGGGTCAGTAGTGTACTATCAATTTTATGAGTATGATTTATCTAGAGAGGAAGCACCCTTGAAATATTTTACTCAGAGCAGTTATAATTTTATGTTGAGAAAAAGGTCCCGATGTTCCTTTATGATTTGAGGTGAAGGTTGAGGAGCTCCCCCATCATGATATTTCTATAGGAGGTAATCAAGTACGCAATTTAATGAGAGGAATAATAAATTAGGATTTGTTGTGTTATAATGAAAATAACTACAGTTATTTTCTTGGTTTTATGTCAGTTGAGACCACATGAGCAGAAATACACAACCCATAATCTTGGGTTAGTAGTGGCAGTCTTTTCACTAAATATTTGGTGACACTACCTGATGAGAGAGCAGTCTATCATATACTTTAATCCCAATATTATAATGTAAATATTCTCCCAGAAAGAAATTAACAAGATACATAGGATATTGATATAGTTCTTCTGGGACCATGACTTCAATATTATATAGACACATGGTAAGGGGAACATGGTGGAAGACACTCCTAGTAGGAGATCTTGATGTTAGTTATTGGTCAAGGATTCAAATCAGTTGGCTTCACTATAGTTTTCCTTAGTGGAAAATTATGGTGCTTTATATATTCAGTCAATGGTTGTTACCATAATTCTTTTACATCATGTCAAGGATATTCTATGTGGAGATATCGATTATATGACCTTATGTAGATAGATATCAATTAGACATTCTTCGGATGGATATTATGAAGGTGAGGAAAGCACTATCCTTTTCAAAGGATAGACAATGATACCTTTTATGTTACAAAACGAGGTAATGAGGGAGTTTCATACATCCACTTTATTTGTACACCCATGTGTGTAGAAGATATACTTGGAACTTTAACTTCAATTTTGTGGTCATGTATGAAAAGTTGTAATGAAATTTTTTCCCTCAATGCCTCACCTATCAGCAAGTGAAGGATGAGCGCCATGTTCCAGTGGGTTTTGATCAATGCATGGAGGTTCTGAAGTGGAAGTGAGATGAGATATCCATATACTTCATGATGAAGTTAGCACATAAATATAGGGGACATGATTCTATATGTATTATCCTAAACCATAACACTATATTAGAAAAAATACTAGATATTCGAGAGCAGATGTCCGTAGAGTTATAGAGATGCTTGTATGTGACTGAGATAGTACCGATTCATGGAATTACCTTGATGATTGTTTTAAAATGTGATTCTTGTTTCGCATCACGATTATAGAGTCGGTTGTATGAGGAATTTGGGACTCAGTTTCTCTTGAGCATGGTGCTTGACCCCAAGACTAATTTCCAGATAGAGTGGACCATTCCGATCATGGTGGACCTATTTGGGATTTTATGTTTGACTAGTTCCATAGTTAGGAGGACTATCTAACCTAGGTGGAGTTTGAATACAACAACAAAAACTATTCCGCAATCAGTATGGAACTATTCTAGGCCTTGTACGGGTGAACCAATAGGTCGCCCATTTATTGGAATGATCCAAGTGAGTTAGAACTCAAGGGGAAGGAGTTGGTGGGAGCTACTATATAAATGGTTATGATCTTCCATGAGTTTATGATAACTGAACAGATCCATCAAAATTATTATATGAACTAATTAAAATGATCTATGGAGTTCAAGGAGGGTGACCATGTGTTACTGAGGGTCTCACCTGGATGTTAATTGCATATATTTGGTTGAGGAATATATTTATCTCTAGGATTCGATGACCATTTCAAGAATCTGATATAGAGTTGGTGAGGTGTATTACCACTTAACTCTACCAATGCTATTGGACTAGGTATATCAATTCTTCCCTATGTCAGGTCTAAGGAGGTATATCCACAACCAATCACATGTTATTGAATAGGGTGATTTGTACATCAAGGATAGACCTATCTTTTTCAAGTACCCTATATAGATCAAGGAATGGTATTATAACTCTCTCCATGGTTAATTGATTGCCCAAGGGCGTGTCCAGTGGTATCACATGAGTCTTCAAGAGAGAACCTAGTAGTTGGAGACCCAGATGCATGTTCAGTACCATATCTATTTTTATATACATTTTGTTTTAAAATTTTTGGAAACAATATTCTAAGGTCAGTATAATTTATTGAATTAGTTTATTGATGTATAACTTTTGGATATTATAAGAAATATTTTCATGACCAGGTGTAGAGATAAAGTGTTATTCTAAGGCCAAATGTTCATCAAAAAAATTATTAAAATATATTAAATATATAAAATTTCAAGAATGTGTAGTTGTATAGAAAGAGTGGAATAGATCCTTAATGGGGGCCTATATCAGGAATATGAGGGCACCATTGAGTTCAGAACATAGGTTTTACCCTTGGCATGATATAGCCTTTGTTGGAATGGGGTGTTTGTGAAAAATTCATCATAAGAAAAAAAATCATTAAATTGATTTAACTTATTTTATTTGACATAAAGACCGTAATACTATTATTAAACGCTATTATAGACAATTTTCAGGGTTATTTGAATAAAATTTCATATTTGAGAGGGGTCGTTGGATAGAGAATTGGAGGAGATCTTGGAGAATGACAACATATCGAGATTGGTTCGAGAATCATTTTTCCAAAAGAGTTCATGGATCTCATCAATGATGGCATAGAAAATGTTCATCGTTAAAGATCATTCAAACTCCAAGTTGGCTATCAATTTGTGTTTTCCATCCCTTTTGTTTATCTTGGTAAAACCCAAATCAATTTCTTGAATATAATTCATTCGTTCATCAATGGTGGATTTAATTGGGATGGGATAAATTGTTTGTTGTGGTGATTTCATCTCCATTTATCCATTTTTTGAAAATATATCAAGGTATAATGAAAGAAATCCATGGTTTGTTCCTCACATATGTTGTCTAATGGTTTTCTTTTCTATTTCTTCACGCACTCATCATGATAATTTCCTTTGGCCCGTGGTTTGATTATTACCCAGTATTTGATCATTCCACATCCGTTATTTGCTGTAACAAAATAATACCATGGGTAAAACTCATGATGTAGTTTCTGATTTGAGGATCATAAAAATAAAAGAATGATTCATGGGGGAACTAGAATAGACTGATTTTATTTATTTTTTCACAAGTGACACACTATGATATGAATGGAAGAGGATGTTTTCGATTCTGGTTTGGGGGCCATAATCTAATGAAATACTGATGGAAATTCCAATCAACCACATATTCAAATTTATTTGGAACGATTTAGGGTTGAGTTGGATAATCTGGAAAAATCATGAACTAGATAAAGGTTATGTGAAATCCTACTTTACATGATGTGTTCTTCAGGAACTCATGCTATGTGGGTCCCCTGGATACGGTGATAGTGTTTCTATGGTGAGTTAGATAACACACTCCATGTGACCCAGTCATATTTAATGTTCCCCTTCCATGAATGTTTATCATGTACCATGGAGGGTACCCATACATAGCTAGGAGTGCATAGGCTTGGACATGCCACGTACTCAGACACAGACTTGACCAGGTGTACTTGGGCATTACTAGTGCTACATGATCACGACCAGGAAACATAGATAGGGTGTCGAGTGATTTTTAAACACTATGTAATGTACATACATACCATGTACATAGAGATTTATATAGCATTTATGGAAGAACCGCACTGGTAGATAAATCTTGAGTGACCCACGTAGTGTACTATACATAAACATTATATAGTCCCATGGCGATAGATTAGAGCTCTTCATATCTTTAGTTCAGACCAGTTTCGATTGAGTGGCATTTCCATTGGTTCTTATCGTCTAGGTTATAGTGAGGTATTACACCCATATTTTAGAATTTTGATCCCCTCTAGACGAGGAGTCCCAGATAGAGTTCATGATGTCCTTCCATGAGACTAAAATGTGATCCAATTTCAAAATTTATACCCTCGGTGGGGGTTTTGGAATCGGCATGAACACCTTGTCCATGATTTGGATCCTATATCTAGAAGGTTTTATTAATAGGGTTCACAGTATCACTAAAATATGATCCCCTTTGTATCTGGTTGACCCATATTTTTTTTGTGGTGTCCCCTAGTGGTCTTGATTATGAACCCTTATTTCAATATCATGGTCTTTTGAGACCTGTGGAATTTACTGGGTAGGGAGAATGGATTTTTTCCTCTTGGATGAGTGTCTTTGGTGAAATCATGGTTCTTAGATTGGATTCTCACATAATGAGATTCACTTTGAGCAGAATCCCATGGATGGGAGTTGGATGAGACCTCTAGGTGGCATGGTGTACTTCCTAATTATATATGGGGTTTTTATACCATATTGTATTACTGTTATGTGAGGACTAGTCTTGATGACTATTATTTATTATTTTCATGATTTTCTATTAGGTATTTTTATAGTCACCCCTAAATGGGATCTGACCATACGTGTCATATATCATATAGATGAAGACCCATTTGATAGTGCCCTGTGAGGATTGGGAGCTCATGGATCATTGATTGAGCTTGACAGACCAATATGTTTTTTTGGGTATTTAATTTGATCATTGTCCTCATAATTATATCTGGTTTGACTATATTCAATTTTTGGTTGGGTTTTTATTTGGATCCTTTTTCTCCCTCAAAATGTTTCTGTCATACTTTAATTGTGTGATTATAGATTTATGCATGAATTTTTCTAGTTATTTTACATTTCATCATTTTATGGTATTAGATATGTGTGTACTTGTAACCACACATTATGTTAATGGCTTCCATATGTGGAATATACATACCCAGTATTGGTGTCCATCACCGAACCTATTGGAGGAGGGATTGGGGTAGTCATGAATCTGAACCTGAATTTTTGGGTCAGGATATACTTTTATTAAATAATTTGGTTCTACCTTAGGACCGGGGGAGGGGAGGTTGTTTTTGGAAATAATGTTTAGTGTTTTGAGTTTGGAATTCAAGATAGGGAATCCAGACTTGGTGCGGCGACCAAAGTATCCATACACCTGGACAATGATTACCTTCCCTTCAACATGGTTCATGTTTAAATAAGTTTAATGAAAATCATTGGTACATGAATTATATAGAAATGGTTTTTGGTTTCCATGTCCTTCTTGAGTCACCTCCCCAAATATACTCTTTGAACATGGTACATTTTTTTAATTTGAATCTATGAATAAAATCATCTTGGATTCCAATGAATGATCACAAGGATGATCCACCAAGTAACGAGGCTTCAATACAAGTGAATTTACTAGATATAACAACTATGGGTGGTTTATCAGTTATACCACCACCCATTGTGTAGTATTTGGTGCTACCAGGGCTAGTTGACGATTCACATAGGGTTAGTGCATTGCCAGAGTTCTAGAGGTGGTGACCTCTTATGTTTCAGGGTGAGCTAGACCACGAGGTGGTTGAGGACTAGCTATAGGTAGTTAGTTGTGTTTTCAACTTTATGTGGATGCCAATAAATCATATGGAGGCCAATGCTGTGTTCCTTTAGTAGCGATATATTGTGTGATGGTGGTCTTTAGTTATTCAGTCACACAATGATACATCTATCTCCTAGAATACTTCAAGTATCTTTTCAAGGAGTTTTATCAAATTATGTTGTGATAAATGTGGATTCTGAATCTCTGTAATTTGTATCATATATGTTTTTTTGGGGAAGAGTACTCGGTGTGGTTTATTGATCTCTTAAAAAACTTCATGGATATGCATTGGGATGAATTTGTTAGATAAAATTCATTTTAGTAGGGATTATTATGAGATATCATGGCATCGGTGATATCCCTATACATCCCCACCTATACTAATGTTTTTGAGAGGGACTTTGTGGTTGAGAGATTTATGGAAGATCAAGCACCAATAGTGGGTACTAGTAATGACCAATTAGGAGTTGTGAACATGGAATAAGGTAGTTGATGGAAGTTTTAGGTATCCATGAATTTTATATTCTTATGGTGGAAATCCTAGGTAATAGGTTTAGAGGCACCAAGATTTTAGGATGTCTCAAATCAGCTGAGGGAGAAGAATTTCATCTCTATATATGGTTGGGGATATAAGGATAAGGATTTTATGATGTATGAAATAGCTAATTAAGAGATGATTTAGAGACCACCAAGGAGGAGGAATTATTTGTAGAAGGGTGGTTAGTTGGGCTGAAGAAATAGAATTAGACCTGATAGAGTAGTATGAGATGATCTAAGGTTTGACCTATTACCACCACCACCCAAAAGTGGTCCACAATAAGCTCAAAAATCTGGTGGATAGGGATGAGACTAGTTACAAGCTATGGAGGCCTATAAACCCAAGGTATAATGATAATATGATGTATGATATCTGTCTTTTCTACCACAGTTATTGTATTGATAGACATAGGTACGATTCATTCCTTTATTTTCACATATCCAATTTGAGACATTTAGATTCTTGTTGAGATTCTGGCTTGACCCTTGTGGCTGGAGACTATAATAGGTGGTGACTTAGTGATAACACACTTTTTCTGACAGTATGATATAATACTTAGAGGAAAGAGATTTGTATAGGATCTTTTTGTATCAGTGATGAGGAATTATGATATCATTTTTTTATAAACTAGATATTCACATTTCATTCCCTTATTGAATGCATGAAGAGGATGTTGCAGCGTGTCTATAGTGATGGGATGAGGTTTTCCATTGTGGGTGAAATTAATCATTGGAAGAATACGATGATCTCAAGCATAGTACATTGAATCTAATTACTCATCAGTTATCTATAATTACTATTGGAGATGTGAATTTTATGTGATATCAGTTCCATAAAGTATTGGAGGTGTCTGAGGATGTATTTCTTGAAAAAATTATAGAATTAACTCCCCATCATGAGTTATAATTCTGAATTGACTTACACACTAAGGTGACCCCAATATCTATACCAACATGTGAGATGGATCTCACAGAGATTAATGAGATGATGGTGTGCTTGGAAGAGATTTAGAAGAAGTGCTTTATGTGACCTAATGTATCCCCTTGGGAAACCCCAATGGTGTTTTCTAAGATACAGGATATGAGTTTGATGATATGTAATGAGTAACGGTGCTTGTACTAGGTGGTCGAGAAGGATAATTATTCACTATCAAGGATCGATGAACACTTTTATCACTTGAGAGGGGTGTGGTGGTTCTCAATGATTGACCTATGATTAGTATATCACTAGTAGAAATTATAGGATGAGTATATAGTGAAGATAATATACTAATGTTGGTATGATAACTATGTGTACAAGGTGATGTCATTCAGCATAACAGGCACCCCAATAGTGTTCATTAATCTCTAGAATTGGATCTTTTATCCATGCATAGACTAGATCATCGAAGTCTTCATTGAAAATATCCTTGCATAATTGGAATCCTAGAAGGAGCGTTTGGGACACATGAGGAATTTCCTAGATACCATCCAAGATGACCAACTTTATAGAAATTTCATGAAGTGTTAGTTTTAGAATTTAGTGGCCGACTTAGTGGGACACGTCATCTCAAACGAAAGAGTGGAAGTGGATATAGAGAAGTCTCAGTCAATAATTTATTTGGAACCACGCAATATTGTAACTGAGGTATGATGTTTCCATGGGTTGGTATGTAATATCGGAGGTCTGTATTTGATTTCTATAGAGTAGAATCATCCATTACATCTATGACCCAGATGGGGTAGCCTTTAATATGGATGAAAAGGTTTCAACAATTATTGTTGAACATGAGGTAGAGGTTGACATGCACTTCCATCTTGAGATTCTAATAGGAGGGTGTCTTGAACTTATTGATCTCTAAAGCTTCGAGTACTTGGATTGGTTGTGTTTTGATATAGATATAGGTGTTTATTGCCTATGGTTCAAATCAGTTGAGACAACATGAGAATAACTACTTGAACCATGATCTTTAGTTAGAAATGATAGTCCTTAAACTAATGATATGGAGGCACTACTTGATGAGAGAGTGGTTTATCATATAATATGACAACAATAGTCTCAAGTATATTTACATTTAGAAGGATATTAACATTAGATTGTGGTGATGGATATAGTTCATCTAGGACTTTGACTTCATGATTGACTATACTCCTAGGAAGGGGAACTTGGTTGTAGAATCTCTCACCAGGAGATCTTATTCTAAGTTATTGACAGAGGTGTTGGGTTAATTGGCCTCATTATAGATTTCTATGGTGGATAATTATGGATTTTTATATCTTTATTTTATGTTTTATACCCCAACACATTTACAACATATCTAGGATGAACAACATGGAGATGCGGACTATGAGACCTTACATACTCAGATATCCATTGGACATGTTCTTAATGGATATTTTAAAGGTGGGAAGCACAATATCATTTTAAGAGGATAGATGAATAAACATGTGATGTTTCTGGAGGAGGTGATGTGGGAGTTATATACATCCCCTATAGAGATACATCCACATGTGGAAATCATGTACTAGAACTTCTGAAGTTAGTTTTGGTGGGCACGCATGAAGAGTTTTTTTTGTAGAGTTTGTCTCTCGATGCCTCTCCTACAAGCAATTGAATATTGGGAACCATGTTTAATTTGTATTTTCTCTACCCCATGAGGTTACAAAGTGGAATTGGGATGATATATACATATAATTCGAGATGGGATTACAAAAATGTCCAGATGAACAAATTTCATCTGGGTGATTGTAGAACAACACAACATGTTATCCAAATTCTTAGCTATTCAAGAGTAGATCTCAATAGAGAGATTGAGGTTCTAGTATCTGCAGGAGACAATCTGTATCCATAGAGTTCCCTCATACAATTGTTTCAGATAGTGACACTCATTTATCATTGTGATTATAGATATTATTTCAAAAGGCATTGGGGAATCAGTTTCTCTTGAGTAATGAGATTAACCCCTCAAATTATAGCCAGACAAAGAAGAATATTCATGTAATGGAAAAAATTATTCAGGCTTACATAATGGAATTTTTCCATATTTGGTAGGATCATCTACCATTGTGGAGTCTTCATATAAAAATAGTAACCATTCCATGATTGTTATGGAAAAATTTAAGGCCTTGTACGAGTGATCGTTCAGGTTACCCCTCTGTTGGATTGATACCGGTGAGTCATCACTCATGGGACGAAATTTGTTGTGAGATACTATAGTGATGGTTCAAATCATCCCAGTGTAGATGAATACTATATAGCTCCCTCAAAATTCTTATGCAGACTGATGATGAAGACCAATGTATTTTGAGGAGGAAGACCATGTATTCTTGAGTGTATCACCTCAACGTGTATTGGAGATATTTTTTCAATGAAGAAAGTTAGCTGTGAGAGTCATTGGCCCTTTCTATTTATTTCTGTGTTGGTGAGGTGTCTTATCACATAGTTTTACCACTGTAGTTGGACCGGGTACAAGAAGACTTCCACATGTCATAGCTGAGGATGTACGTGCTAGACCTATTGTTTGTTATTGACAAGGGAGATATAGAAATTGAGGATAGAGATACATTTTTTGAGTACCCATGGGAGATTTAGGATCAGCATGATAATATCATCTATGGTGGATCAATTTCCCTCATGCTTTTCCAATGGAAGCCCAAGAGTATTCAGAATATTAATAATGAGCGGGAGACCAAGATGCGAGGCTAGGATTGTAATATTTTTTTTGTTTTTTTATTAGAACTAAATATATAAGGTAGGGAGAATTTTATGACTTGTATTTTCCATGTATTATTTTTTTATATTATATGGAATATTTTCGAGACCTGGAAATAAAATGACCTATGATTCTAAGGCACAATGTGCCTAGAATAATAGTTTGAAATATATTAAATATATTAAATATCCCAAACTTTTATTTTTCCTAAAAAGATAAATTATATCTAAATTGGGTCCCAGATTAGAAATAGGAGGGAAAGATGAGTTTAGAACACATGTTTTACCATAGGATTGACATAAACGTTGTCAGAGTAGTGTTCTTGTGAAAAATTCAACAACGCCATGGAATTAACAAAATAAATAAAATTAAATAAAATTATTTTATATATTTTATACATTTTATTTGATATTGTGACCAAAATTCTCAATTTAAACACCATTATGGTCAATTTGTAGGGTTAGGCATATAACACTGAAAATTTTAGAAGGGTCATTAGAGAGTGTGTTGGAAGAGATCTTTGAAAATTACAATGAATCAACACTAGATTGAGAATCCTTGTCCCAACCGAGTTTTTAGATATCATCTAGGATAGAAAAGAAACTGTTCTTCATCAATGATAATTCCAAACTCCAGGAAAGATGTTGTTGTGTGTATTACATCACATTCATTTATCCTTATTGAATGTAGATTAAATACATGAATAGAATTGATTCACTCATCGATGATATATTTAATTGAGATGAAATAAATTATTCATTGAGTTTATTTTTTCTTATTTTGTATATTTATTTGACAACGTATTGAGGATGAATGAGCAAAAGATTACGGTCAATCATATCATAATTTTTTCTATGTTTCCCCATGTTTCTTTACTCATTCATCATGATTATTTTATTTGGAATGTGGTTAAATGATTACCTGAAATTTGATCATAGGATTAATGTTATTCGATGCAACAAAACAATATTATATTTACAGATTACGATTGATGTTGCGATTTGATGATCGATGATGACAAAGGATGATTTGAGGAGAAATGAAACCATACTGGTAGGATTTTGTTTTCTTTTGTGATTAAGTATGATATGAATGACAACATATGCCTCCTATTTTATTTTTGTGGGAAAAATTTGGTGAGTGGTAGAAGAAAAGGATAGTCAACTCTAGATCAAGAGTTATTGGTCATGAGTGATGGAAAATGTGGTAGCTCCATACGATGCATGAACAAGGTGAGAGTTTAGTGAAATCCGGTGTTACATGAAATGTTTTATAAAAACACACACCATGTGACACCCCTTAGATGCATCTCTAGAGTTTCCATGATGAGTTAAATATCACACGTTGTGTGAACCTTCTTTGAAAACATGGAATGTACATCAAATGGTACATGAAAAAAATGATGATTATATAGGTTCTCACACTCCATGTACTCAAAAACAGACATCTATAGGCGTACATGGTCATGGTCACCTGCCTTATGGAATCAACCCAAACATAATTTACTTAATTCTTAAAAAAGACAATGCAATCGATATCAGGAATTTTAGACCAGTTGCTCGTGGGAACATTGTCCCTAAAATTATAAGTGAAATTCTAGTCTTAAGGCTTGGAATTATTATTCAGGGGAACGTCACTCAGAATCAATATGGTTTATTTAATGGGAGATTCACTCAGCATTCTATTTTTATATCATCTGAATGTGTCAACATTATGATGATAAATTTGATGGAAGGGAAATTTTCTCTGAAGATTGATATATATAAGGCATTTTATACTCTCAAATATAGTTTTCTTCTCAATGTCCATAAAAATTATGGCTTCTCTACCAACTTCATTGAGAGGATATGATCCATCCTTTCATATGCATGACTATCTATTTTAATTAACGAGACCCCAAGAGGATACTAATAATACAAAAGAGGTGTGAGTCAGTGGGACCCACTCTCAAGGATCCTTTTTCCCTTACTGTGGATTACCTTAACAGGTGTATTAATGGTCTCACTTTGGTGGGTTTATTTTGGAAAATTAATGATGGGAGGAATGGTCTTGTTCCATCACACTTTCAATATGCTAATGAAATCCTTTTGTTTGGAAAAGCCTTTAAGGGAACAATATCTACCATAAAATCCATCTTCACACACTATGAAGATATTTCTAGAAAATCCATTAGTTAGGGAAAATATTTCATAGTGTTTGGGGAAGGTATAAATTTGGGAAATAAAGAATAAGATCCCCAAGAAGCATGGTGTGAGAAATGGTTCTATTCCCTTCAACTATCTTGGTTTACCACTCATTTGGGGTAAGTTTAAAATCCCATTCCTTTGAGAAATTATTTATAGAATCATTAATGAATTGGAAAGATGTAATAGGAAGATCATGTATCAATCCGGGAGGGTGTTCCTTGTTAATTTGATAATCAATTAAAAATTTTTGTACTCTTTCTCCATCTATAGATGGGAATGGCGCCTCCTCAAGGATCTCAAATGCATAATAATGAATTTTATTAGGACTAGATCAGGGCATGAAAGGAAACATAAAACTTTGGTATGGAAGGAGTGAATCAAGAGCATTGATCTTGGAGTGTTTATCATTAAGGACATAAAAATATTCAATGATTCCTTGAATAGTAAAATCATATGTACTCTCATAACTTTTAATGAACTCTCTCGAAACTTCCTAATATGATCATTCAAGGAGAGGTTTCTTGATAGATATTCCTATTAACTTGGATCTTCGCTATGGCCCTCATTAATGCATTTCTTCAATTATATCATGAAAAATACTAAATGGATGGTCAGTATGGAATCTTCCCTCAATTGATGAAGTGCGTGATGGAGGGATCAACCTCTCAAGGATAGACTAGAAACTCCTAATGATAGCACATAGATGACAATTAGTGATGTAATTGAACATCATCTAGACCTTGATTTTTCCCCACGTAGGATGTGAGGGATCTGCAACAATAAAATTTTATGGATACTGATACTTTAGTATATAATCCAAATTGTAATGAGAGTTTTAATACCAAAGACTATTATAGATTGAGAAATGGCAGGGCAATAAAAATTCTATCATGGTTGTCCATATTCAAGGTTAAATTTATAAGGACTTCTCTGTGCACTCTCATAAAGAGAGTTTGAAAAAACCTGTTACTAACTCATGATCATATGAAGAAGGTTTAGAAAACTATTTTCTAGGAATACCATGTTTTTCTACACACTAAAAAAACCATACAACATTTTTTATTAACTGTGGATTTGAAAGGAAGATTTGGAAATATTCTTCTCACATATATGGCCTCATGTTTACTACAATCTATCATTTTCATAAGCTCATGAAATCCCACAACAATGCATGAAAGAGTGAACAAATACAAGACCTAATACTTGAAGTAGGGGCCTGCATTGTTGCCTTGATCTGGAAGGCCCGTAATGAGTGGTTGTTTCAGGAGAAGGTGCCATTAGTTTGCACAGGAATGGTCACTCTTCAAAAGGATGTACACTCTGATGCTCTATTACAGCAAGGTTCCATGAACAATTTCCTCTAAGATCTAACAACTCTAGAACTCCTAGGTGTCACAGGCAGACTGAAAAAACCACTGGTTCACAATTCATTGGAATGGATTCAACTAATTGGGGTATAGATCAATGCCAATGTTGATGGACCATCCTCAGGTGCTCGAGGGACCTCATTATGTGAGGGTATTTTTTGAACATACCATGGATTTTTCAAGGGTTGTTTACACCATGACATTGGGATTGGAATAGATTATTTGGTGTAACTCTAGGTGATGATCTATTCCATCAAGAATGTTATCCAGCATCAGTGGACTAATCTTTTGGATTAATAAAACTCTAAATATTCTATCCTAAACCTCAAAGAATGATCCTGTAATGTCCCCTGGAAACTATTACGCCATTGGATTGAATCAATAAATCAGGTTAACTCTCTTAAAATTATTTTTTATCACGCCTATCTAAATCCAATCAGGTGGTAAATTCTTTATCAAAACATTAACCTATTGAGGTAAGCATGATGTAGACTTTTAGAGATCCACATCACTACAATGCTCTGGATAATTATGATATATGAGGGGTGGTCAATTTACGTCTTTGTAAACACCCATGTAACACCTATATTTTTTTCATTAATTTTTATTAATAATTACATAAGACCATCTTTGTCCAGATCCTAGATCTTCTGGGTAAAATATAAAAAAACTATATATTAAAAATTAATTAAGCGGGGATTATGCTCAAATTTTTTGGGATTTTGTATTTCCTCACATTAATGGAATTGTTCCTTCATAATTCATTTATCATACATAATGAAATTCTAAATTTCAATTTTCATAATGTGGAAAAGATGGGTTTTAAAAATTTATACACTTAATTATCACTAAAACATGAAGGGATAACATTGAATCTTTAATTAAACTCGAAAAAAATTCCATATTCTCCTATGTTATATGAACTATTTATTTAATGCCAATTATGATAGTTTGAGACCAAAACTTCATGATCTAGTGTCAAAAACATGTAGTAAATTTTTTATTTCATAAAAATAAATTGAAAATATAAAGTCCTTTAAAAACCAGATTATATTTTTTGGTGTTGGTTTTGGAGAATTAGAAAACATCCTCACAATATATTAGATTTTATAGAAATTATAAATAGAGTATATTTTTTTATTCACTCATAGTACCTCATTAAGTGATAAAGAAAACATTTATAACTTCTAATGATACTAAAAAAAAAATTTAAAACATAGGATGAGCACAAAATTTAAAACATGACCTCTAGACCCATGTGCTCACTGAGGCATGATTTATGATCCATATACCAAAACTCAATTTCATTATTCAAAGAGAACCACATGTCAGTCTATGTTATAGTGGTCTGTTCCTCCTCTTACACCATGGGATGGCTAAGTGTCCTTTTTTTCTACTTATGAAGTGGTTTCACAAGTACTCGGATGCCTATGGTTGGACCAATAATTCAATATAATTATTTTTTAAATATATAATAATTATATTAATGATATCTAAATAAAATTATAGAATTATATTTTGTTTCTTGTTATGATAATTAATTAGTAATATCAGTGTTATCAAAATAGTTTGTATATAATGTTACTAATACTAATATCATAGTAATATTATTATAGAAACAAATTAAAAAAATTTCTTACAAATATATTATTATATAATTCTACACAACAATCATTAAAATTATTCACAAAAAACATTATATTATTTTAAATGAATAAAATTTTCTAAAATAAAATAAAATATATAATATTTTAAATAAAAAATTACTTTTTATTGAATAAAATTAATTACATCAAATCTTATAATATTATAAATCATGAGGTGTTGAAAACTATAAAATTTATTTGAAAATAATGTAATGTTTAAAATAGTTAAAAGTCACAAGTATTATTTTTGAAAATGAATTATTTTTTTGTAAAATAAGTTTATAAGGGTTTATTATTATCATAACAAAATATATCTTTTCAAATTATGAATTTAAAATATATTTCTGGTTTTTAAGTAAAATAAATTTTTATATCGAAATTATTCCTTTATAAAATAACTACATTAAAAATACAAGTAATATTTTATTATTTGAATATCTTATATTAAACACTTATTTTTATTATATAAAATCACTTAGTTTTACAAAATATTATATAATAACTTTTCATAGTTGGTTTTAAATTATAAACAATATTTTTATAAAACATTAAATAAAAGAATATTGTGCTAATGATTTATAGGACATTACACACATAGTGTGTTATGTAGAATAAAAAACCATTTTAAACCCTTGTGATCAAATTATTAGACACTATATGTCACTCAAACCATGATAATAGTTACATTTTATTAAATCCTATAATTCTCTAAGATGTCCATTAATTATTTTTTAACAGTACCATAATTTGAGAGGTTAGTGGTTATTTCAAATCATGAATAAAAACAAAACAATAAAATATTGGTAAACTATAGGTTATATTTTATAAAACATAATGAATTTTATATTCTTAAAATACTTTAAAAATAATAACAAAATAATACATATGTTCCATTTTAGAAATATCTTATATGATAAACTCCAAGATAGGCCTTATGTTTTCTGTGATATCATAGTTTTGTAAAAATCATTACATCACTATGTAATGACAAACAAATATAATTATTACCATATTAAAATAATATTTCTACACTCCTCCCATGCATAAAATCAGAGAATATAACCGACTTGAATAATTGTTTATTTAGGATTCATAATCCATATGTTCTACACATTGAACATATTATTCAAATTTCATAACTTCACAACATCATGTGTTATAATGTTAATAAAATATATTATCTACTAAGAACTCTATCCAATACTATAATTATCATCTTTGTAACATACTCATACAATATTAAATTTATGATCATTTGAACAAAAATCTACATTATGATCATTCCTTGGAATCATATTGTGATGCCCGACTCGGAATGTCGGTTCCAATCTAAAGAGGACAAATGACATCATGCATGCCTACACATATATAAGAGGATTATTATTAGTGGATTGGTATTGGTAAGTACCTTGGGGTACTATAAACTCATTATTAGAAAACTACCATCATAATAAATCATAATTGATGAAATGAAAATGACAGAAAGTAAATAATACAATATAAGTAATAAAAAAATTATCTCATGAAATAAATAATCATACCAGGATTCATGAGTATGGTGTGAGTGTAATCCAATTAGGAAACTAGCAATAGACCCTTATTATAATTTTATCAATTATATACATGTTTATGTGATGAAAAGACCAAATAAATATTTAAACATTTACTAACCACCATTTCATCACATACTAACAACTCCACCTGAATTCCTAATAATATATTTTTTCATATCAATGCCATATTGTTTTTCTTTTAGAACCATAGTGTCTTATCTGAAACAAAATATCCTTTTCCCCTTACCCACGTGAGGTTACATAGCTAGGAAAAAATTCTTATCCATGGTTGGTCACATTCATTGAGCATATCCTCTCACTAACGACACATTATTCAAATTCCATGTCACACCTTATAACTCAAGGTGGAAATAGACATTCTTAACATTATTTCTCAATAAAGACTTGTAATTCATGTAAAACCCTGATATTTTATGATATATTTTTAATAAATAAATTTTAATTGTATGATAGATTTCCTTTAATAGAACATCGAGTTTAAACAAACTATGATATATTATTGAATTATTATTTAATCTGATAGTAATCAACTAGATTTTAAATTAGAGATTATGAATAATGAAAATTATATTATGAATAATACTATTTAAAAATGTATAATTTTTTATTTATTTATTAATTTGATATAAAATAAAATAAAAATTTCTGAAGGAAAATAAATTAATTTTTGAAAAATATTTTTAGGCCTACAATTTTTTTATCTTTATAAATAAAAAAATTAATATTGATGATTTATAATAATTAAATTATTAAATAATATATTTAATAATATGTTTTATCATTTATCCTTTTAGTTTTTTAAAGGTAAGGATAGAAGGTAAAATATATTTTATGAAAAAAATTAATTTTTTAAAAAAACATTTCGGTTTTGTTTTGAACACTTATTTAAGAAAAATTATGAAAATTATAGTTATTTACCATTAAAAAATGTGTTAAATATTTTGAATTATAATAATTAATCTTATTGAAAATGGCGAAATTTTTTTGGTCATTATAATTAGTATTCTTGGTTCAATTTCGTTACTATGATAAAAGTTAGAGGTGTTTAAAGTGGAGATAAACATAGTGATAAGTGCTAAAATGAAATAATTTTTTTTATTAATCCTACTTTATGGGATTTTTTGACCCAATAAAATTTCTTATTTTATGTTGATTCATTATGTATCCATTTGTATTGAACAAACCATTATTATATTTTAATCTATTGAAATTTTGAAAGTGATTCCTCTCCCTCACAAATAAATAGAAACCAAATATCTTCTCTTATATATATTTAGAATCCACCTATATTAGTCTAGACCAGACCGAATAATTTTATAACATAACATAACTTTTATTTTATGTCTTAATTTCATCATTATACAATAATTTCTAGGCTTAAGTTGTAAGCTAGTAATGTTTTCTCAATAAGTAGATATAACACTTAACCAAGTACATTTAATTTTCTTTATTATTCCAAAAATATAAAAATATTTGGTCCAAGATATCATGATGTATATAATATCATAAATATATTTATATGTTATTACTATTATTTAAAATTCATTTTCATCTCCTTTCTATCAAATAGAAATTGAATGTATTCCTCATGAGTTTGTGTTGACTATATACTCTATGTAGTGGTCTGATTGATTTTCCATCACCATTATTCATGGATGATTATAATAATGAATTTAATATTTATATATATTAATTTTGGAAAAATTAATTATTTATAAGGATTGTATATAATCATTCTTCTTACTATACCATCTGTTGGAAAAAGAAAACATCACTCATGCATACATGTGGACTTGAAACTCTATAAAGCGATGTGATAATTTCCAGTTTTTCTCTACATGGATACTAATAATGATATGTTTAATTAATATATATGGCGTCTTTTATATATTAATTATTTTGGAAAGGATAATTAACATTTAATTTTTTTTATTCATAAAAAGGTGAAACATCACTTATGTTTACATAAATATTATCATCTCTACAAAGGTATGTATTTTGGAGATGAATATCATAAATGATTTAATTTTTATAAAATTTTATATAATGATTACATATTACCATTTTTATATGATTAAATTTTTTTAGATGATTTAACAATGATCTATATAATGATCATAGTGTCTTACACATAATATTACATTTTTTTTAACATGAATATCAAAAACATAAAACCAAAATATCAGAGAGACTAGTGTATTTGGAAGCCTAAGTTCATAATACATAAAAAAGAAACTAAAATAAGGATTAATTTTTTTATTCTATATTTATATCACATATATCCCAATTAGTTACAAAAATATTATAAGATTACCCATTGAAATACCTAAAAAAGGGGTGAGTTAAAAAAACTAATAAGGATGAAAAAAATAAAGCATAATACATGCGTAAAATGATAGAATATGATATAATAAAAGGTAAATATCAAGAATAATCACATGGGATAATAATATAAAGAACATGGTATCATTTTATCATGGAAACATAGAAAATTTGTAGTAATATATAACATGAGATAAAAATAATTCAAGGATTAGTGCTTTGAAAACATCACATCTTGGAAAGTGTCTAATCATGGATTTTGTTTACTCCCTAATCTAATACATAACATCTCATGAGAAAAAAATATACAAAATTCATTGGAGTAAAATATGTAGGTGAACTATTCATATCATGTACACGCCTACATATTCCATAAAAGGAAATCATTCATACAAAAAAAACATTTCCCATGGGATGCAATGAGATTTATAATCATTCCTCTTATCATAATCGAAGTATATTTAATAAATATTAAAAATATAGAATGAAATTAAATATTTTTTATGTTTATATTTGAGTAAATATGCATAGGCCTCAAAATATATCATTGATTTTTAAAAATCGATATCGTTATTATGGGATAGAAACATTCCGCTTAATCTGGTTAGATTTTTTAAATTTGTTTTTGAGAAATGAGATTAAGGAATGTATTAAACCATCAATGGAAAGGATAATAATAATAATAAATATGTTAGAGACATATATGGAAAATTAAATGCATTCCATAAAATAAAATACTGACAAAAAGTGAGTCATAGAGAGAATGGTCATAACATAAAGAAAAAGGGTGGTCCAAAAATATCCCTTACCCTATTTTCTAAAATAATTATACATCTATGAAAAACGTACTGAATAATAAAATTAAATTCAATTATTTCATGGTTCTTTTATTTTGGATGCTCTACTGACCATCACTAACTAGTTTTTTATTTACTATTATATCCATATATTAATTACAAAATGTGAAATAATATATAATATATATATTTGTCATTTTAATCTATTATACGTGAATTTAAACATTCTATTAAGGTGATAATGGTAAATTTAATCTCATTATCCATGGAGTACATGAATTTTTATAATACATAAAATGTATTATTCTTCAGTACTAGAATATTAGAGAAGTTGATAAATGAAATACATTACATTAGAATAATAAAATTATATCATATATATGATACTAGGGTTATTAATCAAATTTTAATGGATTTTTTTGGTGTTTTAGGAGGAAGAGAAAAAAAAAAGATTTGGTTGAGGGTATTACATTCTCCTTTGAATGTATCCTCTTTGGAATCCACATAAGGCACATTAGATTGAACTTTTTAATATACTAGAAACACTAGTTCATGGAGGAATTGGTTTGAAAGAGAATTGGGTCAAATTTTGAAAATATCTAAGGCTTATAAGGTGCGATGATAGTTGGTGGTGGGGGTGGAATTTATAATGGTATGATATGGGTCTTTATAACTATATTATTCTATAATTTATTTTTTTTGTTCAACAATTCCAATAAAATTGATTATTTTGAATATATATCATAAATGGTGAATGTGAGTCTGAACTAATATTTTATTACAACATCCATTGAAAAATAATTCACGTTTCTATATTATAAGGAAATATCGTGTAAATTACCATATTTCACTACAAAGTAAAAATTAAACAATTATATAAAAATGGAAAATATTCACCACAGAAAATTTTCAACTCATAGATTCCAAAAAATGAAATTAATTTTATGAATATAATTTCCTATATATGATAATTTTTTAAAATATAATACATAATTATTTATTAAAATACAGATTTTAATATATTTTTTTTCTTTTTTTACCCCTTGAAAAATTAGATAATATCTCATAAAATGATGTTATCATTATAAAATATAAAGAACCTGAACCCAGTATCTAAGAGTTTATGGTTACTTTATTAAATTGGTTCTAAATACGATTCATTGTATCCAAAATGATTGAACAATTTAGCATTATTTTAAAACTAGATAAATACTCAAAGCAATTGAAAACCTAAAATATAACATATAATTATTTTAGAGAACACCATTATTTCTCCAATAGTATACATGCATATAAACCATAATACACCTCCTGTAATATTTGGTAAATGAAACATAAGAAATGGTTGTGAAAATATGTTCAGTAACGGTATGCATATAATTGAAAATATCATGAATAAATAGGCCATAATCAATATTGAAAGTTAAATATCTTAAAAAACATTCCATTTAACAAATAAATTCATAATGAAGTATAATATGGATGGACTGAATAATGGTAAAATAATACTATATAAAAAATCACAATATCTAGAAACATATCCATTGATATCAAAACTAATAAAATATTCACAAAGAACAAATAACTGATCTTAGAATGAGGGGATGAAGAATGGTATACGTCATAAATATACCATCAAGACCTATCCACAAGACATCCTCTATAAATGGATATGGTTTTGACCAAATACCTAATCTAGTTTTTCTCATGAGAAATACTGATGTATCAAGGGGAATATGGGATCCTACTATCACATAATTGGTCCAATGAATTAATTATATGAATGGGAAGAAATATAATAAATGTAATAATTCATATTTAAAAACATTCATATGAAATGTTAATAATTTTATTAACCAATAAACATAATCATAAGACATCTATGATAATATAGAGAATGGTATCCAAATTGTACTCCCCCATTTAAACTGATCATACAAAATTTGTAATAATAATAAATTTGGTATCATTAAAATATATCCCCAAATAATTATATGTAAAATAATGGTTGTTTTTATGGATAAATATACCATAAAAATATTTTTATAAACAACCTTGAAGAAGATACCAATTTCATTTTGGAAATTACTTTTAAAAGTTAATAGTTTTCATAACATTAGGAATAAATTTTCTTTTTAAATAATCATGGAAAATTATAAAGGAAGTATCAATGTAATGAGTGGTAATAATGGTGAGAAATTGCAGACATCCCAAGAATGTTAAAAAATAATTCCATACATATTTTCATTTAAAAATCGAAAAGTACCTTTTAAAAAAATGATTGTAATATTCATTTTCAATTATTTTTAAATAAGTCAAACATGGGTAAAAAATAATTTGTGAATTCATATGATAAATTTTAAATAATTTTCTATTTTTTAGAATACATATACATTTAAGATAAAGGATTTTCAATTGAATGGAAAAATGAAGATGATTATAGATAAAAAAACTCCTTCGATATAATGAATTCATAAAGAAATAAAAAAATTTAATGAAATAAATTTAATTTATATCAAAAACTATATGATAATAATATGTATTTTATTAATGGAATACATATCAAATAATTACCCTATCAAATACTTAAACATAAATAATACTGATTAATGATGTGATTGAGAAATACACTTTTAATATAGGTCTGAAATCCATTATATGTTTTTGAAAAACATGTATAATTAATATATATTTGTTATAGATATATTATATAATAATTATATGATATATCATTACCTTATATGACATACTTATAATATTTTATCCCTAGTTTATCAACCGTTAGTCGTCAAAATTATTCTTTTGAGTAATAACAAATTCATTTTTCAGGTATATTTTGGTTTAGATGTTTATGTCCATTTACGTTGATCATTGATACATAATATCTAGAATAAAAACCATGATATAAAATTCATAAATATTCATTATATATTTATTATATTATTCCATAAATGTTAGAGATAAAAAACTGAGTTACACTATTCATAGAGATGGGGGGTCGTACATACGCATTGACACTGTCACCATTTTTTTTACAGATGGAAAAAAAGAAAGATAAAAAATAAGTCACCATTATAGAATAAATTTAATAAAATATATATAATGTATTATTATAAAATTAATCTTTATTACCATCCATATATAAATAAAATTAAAAATGAATTACATCCCTTCATGGGGGCAGTAGTCCACACTTATGCATGAGGGACATTATTTTTTCTTAATAGATTTAGATGTAATTAGGTATATGTGAAATTTTAAATTAATAACTATTATTATGTCATAAATATATACAGACATATAAATATATATTAACATTAAATGTATTATTACATTCATCAATGTAAAGTGGTTATGAAAAATTAATTTATTTAGTTAGTGATACAATATTTAGTCATACACACAGTTGACAGTTTCATATCCCATTTGATGGGAGAGATAAATGATATAGGTTAAGATATAAAAAAATATCATACCAATATAAGGTATACAATTTTGTTTTTTTATTTAAATTATTATGCAATGAGTGATGATGGTAATAGAATGAATAAAAAAGTAAGATCTTTGTGTAAAAAATTACATTGTCTCAGAAAAAATTGATACGGATCTCATATTAAGGACCTTAGGATTGGTTCTTTCAGATGAAAATATTTTATATTAAGTGTATAAGGATGTTGAGGAGTACATTGGGTAGTGTTGGGTTGACATATATGGATTAATATATATGAATAATTGAAGGGAGTAGGTGTCTTTTTATAAATTATGGGGAGTGAAATTTTTAAGAAAACCCATAACAATTCAATAATTGGAAGTCACTCTTAACCCAAATGACTCAAAAATTGAAAACTTATATATTTATATGATGTTTAGGTCAATCTGCACCTCTAAAACATAAAAATAATCTTGTTATAAATATTTTATTCCCTTATCTTATAAGTTTTATTATTTTTACCATTTTAGTTTTCTCTATGTTAACTATATTTATTTATTTACAATAAAAATTTTACCTCTAATACTAAAAATAAATGAAAATTATTAAATAATTTAGAACTAATCAATATTTATATGAAATCTAATTTATCAAATAATAGTTCTGTGTGAGTAGAAAATAAATTCTAACACAGGTGCATGTATTGTGTAAAACCATATTTAACCCATAAATATGATATCTAATTTTTATTTACATTACTATTAATTATGAACAATAATTATGTTTACCATATCACCTAATATTAATTATGATGATTCAAATTATTTATTCCATTCTAACCAATTAAATTCATATAATTGGATGAATTTAATTTGAAATTAATTCCACAAACATGATTAAAATACTGTATTCCATAGAATTTTTTTTCTCATGTATAAAAGATTTTATATAAATATTCAAAATACAAATGATTAAAATTGATTAAATTCGAATAATAATAATATTAGTGGGTTAATTTTACTTTTAAAACCATTTTAAAAATGTAACTTTATAAATTCATTAAATTAAATGATTTTTTAAATAAAAATTATTATTTTTCACTAATAATTGAAAAATTATCATTTTCAAAAGAAATTAATTTTTTTTTCAAAGATAATTTTGACATGTGGATTATATTTTTTTTTATTTTAAAATAAATTTTGATAATGTGGTAATAATTAATTTTAAAATAAATATGCAATACACAACCTAATAGCTTTGTAGAAAAATATAGTTTTAAGAATAAACCAATACATACTCTCACTACAGGCTTAAAAAATGAAATAAAATGTGATTTAATATATATATATATATATTTAAAATTATTCAGTAATACTTATTAATTTAATATTTTCATGTTAACAACGTATTGTACGAATAGAAATATATATTTAGAAGAAAAATCTTTTTCTTTATAAGGATTTATTTTTTATTTATAATATCTATTTTATCAATGATTTTATTTATACATGCCTAAACTATACACATTCCATAATTTTTTTATTCCTATTAACAACAAATAATTTAATTTCAATGTTATAATGGTATACTATTTTATCATTCTTATAGAATGGAGGTTTCATGTACCATAATGTATCGAAAAAATTAAATTTATTTGAAATTTAAAATGTCATAAATTATCAGGGAGTAACATTATTCCTTAAGAAAAAATTCATCCTTGAAATTTCCATTATTTTACATAGTAAAAGGGTTGGAAGATTTCTTCATCAAAACTTCCTTAGGATTCCACATCGCCTCTTCTATCTTATTAATTTTTCAAAGTACATTTTCCCGGCCAATCATATGATTCCCTAACACTTTATCTACAATTTCCACAATCTACATATGCTCTTCACTGTAAGATTGTGTAGGTTCTATTTATATTTATTTATTGGGGAGAACATGCATTGGGTATATCATGTATTTCTATATCATAGATATTTTGAAGTCATCATGTACTTTAGAGTGGGTTGGTGACAATTGAAGATGGTAGCCACCGATTCAATTCATTCTAGGATTTCAATGGTCTGATATACCTCAGGATCCATTTTTCTTTCTTACCAAATCATATAACATCCAAATAGGGAGATAATGTCACGACACGTCCCATGGGGCCCATGCTATGACTTCCCCAAGCATGCCTTCCATAGGCTGGGGGATGGCGAATAGAACTGAAAGGTGTATTCCATAAAACAAGAAGGCATTGCCTTTAACATGTATAACCACATAGTCTGAGAACACAGCAAGAAGAAATTGTGAAGTAAAATGTTGTCGGAAAAGTGTACTAAAAGTAAAGGGGCTAGAATACAAGCCCAATTGGAAATGTACAAGTACGATTTGAAGTACAATACAAATGAAAGAAAAAGGAAAATAGCTTCGTGTTCATCCTCTAAGGTTCCTATATGTAGGGTAGATATTGATTTCCACCTCAACACTCCACATTTGTCAGTAAACCCCACGACACGTCACGCCGAATGGTCCACCTCCAAGAACCATCCAATCCTAGCCCCTTTAACCTTGATATACATTGTATTTTATCTTCACTAGATAGAATAATGTGTGGGAGAATATCATGTAGGGGTGAGTATATCAATACTCAGTAGAGACCACAAGACCCCCGTAGGACTCATAGAGTTCCACAATGGAAAAACCAAAAACCAAGTCATCAACTCTACTTTGGTATATTCCCATACATATACATAAGTTATCGAGTTATACTCGTCCCATACATGAGGGAAGTATTCCACAAAGGTAGCACCACAAAGGTTGAAGTTCCACATAGGTGACACCATGATGATAGTACTGTGAAGGTAAAAGTACCATACATGTATCACCACAAAGATAGTATCACGAAGTTAAAAGTACCACACAGGTATCACCATAAAGATAGTACCATGAAGGAAGAAGTACCACACATGTATAACTATGAAGATAGTGCCACGAAGAAAAAATTACCACACATGTATCACCTCGAAGATAGTTCTACGAAGGTAAAAGTACAACACTGGTATAACCACGAAGATAATACCACGAAGGTGAAATTACCACACTGGTATCACCACGAAGATAATACCACGAAGGTAAAATTACCACACAGGTATTAAAGACAACATTTAAACTGAGACTCATCTCCAACCAGGTTTTCGGTGAAATATAGTAGTAAAGATGATTAGTTGTGAAGATAGATCATCTTATTTGGTCAAGAGGTACTGCTGCTGATTATACGGAGTCTGACCCACTAAAGTTCGATATGTACTAACCCCTGCAATGACCCACACATGATCTGACCCACACAAGATCAGTATGAGCTAACCCACACAGGATCACTGAGCACTGACCCAAACAGGATCTGACCCCTACATGATTGGTATGCACTGACCCACAAAGGATTGCTGAGCATTGGCCCACACAAGATATGACCTGCAAATGATTATTGCAGACCCACACATTATAACTTGGTACTAACCTCTATATGATCTGTCTCCAACCTACGCCCCACTGCCTACCACTGGATTCATGCTAACAGAATGTTTGGAGAAACTGATCCTCAATCCAATAGTCAGACCTCAACTACCATTAAGTCCCACATAGAAGTATCATAATGGTCTGTCACTTTATTAGAGACCCAACGCAACAGACAACACATTAATCGGAGACCCAGTCTGTAAGTTATTATTGTTTCTACTCCGAGGGCCTGGTTGGATTCGGGGTTAGATCCAACCTGGCTGTACTCCACAATCCTCCAAATATCAAGTGTAGTATACCAAATGAACTATCTCAACCCAAGGATTTCGGTGTCATAGACGATTCATCAAACGGATGCCTGATTTTCTTATTATGACCAAAATATGTGTTTATGGGTCCGGCTGGGCCCTGGTCCAGTCCAAACTGGCCCATCCCGACCCGGTCTGGACTCGGCCCAGATGGGCTGGGCCATGGTCCGGACCAACATGTGAAGGGGCAGCCCAGAACGGACTGCTAGGTGGCCTGCGATGCAGCCCACTGCCGAGTGGCCCACCATGGTGGGGTCCGCCCTAGCCACAACCTGGGGAGGAGGCAAGCCCCCATAAATAAAAATGGACTATTGTCTGGTATTTCGCACTGCTGGCATGGGGGAGTTCTTGGCAGTCCCACTCAGTGTGACAAGGATGGTTGGAATGGCCAGCCAGTTCTTCTCCCAGTGGCACGGACGCACACTGCTGCCCCCTACGGTTGACCGGGTGTCGGTAGCCCTCTAACCTCCCCACAGCCAATTGGTCACGACCTCTAGCTCTGGAGGTGTATACATGTTTTTATGCTTTTCCATGCTATAGATCGGATGTCGGATGCCACCTTGCTCTGCCGTAGCCGACGGGTCGAGACCTCCTATTTTAGTGGTGCGGGCACACACCACCCTTCTTTTATGCGGTTGGCCGGGTGCCGGCCGCCGCCTTCTTCCATGAGCCATTGTGGCTTCATTCTAAGGCCAAAAATTTTGTCGTTATAATATTCATGATCCTCATGTCAAGGGCTCTGTGTCCATACATCGATCTCAGAGAAACATTGTGTTACCAACATCATTAATTTTTTGTCATCAAAGATAACATGTAGTACACGTGAAGAAAAAAAGAATAATGGGTATGGTATATGTGTGGGATGATCTCTATGTTTGTTTTTCTATCATCATTGTGAATCAAGAATACGAAGAATCAAAAAAATAGATTTAATCATAATTCAAATTAAATCATGTAGCTTGAATTACATTGGAGGTGTCGTGAGGAAGGTGATGAAGTCGATGAAGGGGCACCAGCGTTTGTCGCTCCCGAAACTCTCTTCTGAACCACGCTCCAATGTCAATGTTCCTGATCTGAAGAGTTGTTTTTTGTTGGATAATATATCTCCAAAGGATCAACCATGATCTCCTTTTCCAATGATTCCCATCAATGAAGATCTGAGCCAACATTAATTGAGTAAAATCAATTAAAGTTGTCACATTAAAGTTGGTGCATTAAATAAAATATGTTGGATCATTAAATTGGGATAATTCCAATGGTTTCCTCACATTAAATGGGGCGTTTGGGGGTCCCCACCATCATGAATTCAAATGGATGGTTTCAAATGAAAAATAAATTAAATGTTGTTTAATTTTGATTGTATTCTATTTACTCTCCCATGTAAAACCAGAAAACTAACTCTCACCCTCATCTGACTGTGGTTGAGGTGAAGGTATTCTTATTTAAATATTGGTGCTGCGAGTTAAACTGTGCCCTCATATTTCAATTTCGAGTACCGATTCAAAAGTTGCAAAACGCCATTCACGCGTTTTCTGAACGTACTTGAAAAAATGTTAATAAAATTATTAACAGTCACCATTAAACCGCTCCAGTCAAGATTAAGCTTTGACTAAGTGAAATGACCCCCAAAAAACCCAATGGGACTCTCATATTTTCAATCATAGTTATGATTTAAATATTATAAGTTTTAAAATAAATTATTTGTCACTTAATTATTTCATTTAAGGTAAAAAACTGACTTTCCCTGGTGACCCGTGCTCGCCAATGTTAGTATCTTCCTAAAAATAAAATACCCTCAAGAGTTCATCGGTGGTATCATATTTTTAATTTGAGTAACCTTTCATGAGTTATAATCATTTCAAAAATAAAATAATTTTACTTAATTATTTTATTTACAATTATGCCATTTTTTGGATTTTCTCATAGGAGGCCCGCGCTGACTAAACATAAGTCCTTCTTAGGGTAAAAACTCCATCCTGAGCACAACGGTGCCCTAAGATTTCTGATTTGAATAACATTTAAAGTGTTATTCCACTTTTTTAGGAAAACTGCTTACTTACGATAATTAAAGCTTAAGAAAACTTTAACGGACATTTCGGGCACTCTGGGCTTTGGAATCAGGCACCGTCAGATTTTTTGGTCTCTAAATAATTCCATATAATTAAAAAAAATTATACTAAATTGCAAGGACCTTACATTCTCCCTACCATTGGGATTTACGTCATCAAATGAAAAAACAAAGGCAAAACAACCAAAATAGTGTAATAAGCCTGACTCTGAACCTCCGGCTCACATGTGCTCTATTGGAGGTTCTCATGCTGCAAACATATGAGCATCAGAGGTATCAGACACCTAGGAAGGACCCACTCTTATAAATTCTCAATCTCTAGTGGAGCCTCTGAAAATGTCACCCCATCATCGAAGTCCATCCCTCTGTGGTCGATGATGTGGGATGGGTTGTGTACATATCTCCTCAGTAGGGATACATGGAAGACATCTTGCACCCTCTCCAACTGATGTGGAAGATCCAAGTGTTATGATACCTCGCTTATCCTCTAAAGTATCAGAAAATGACCGATAAACCTCGGTTATAACTTGCCACCTCGGCCAAATCTCAGTAGTCCTCGTCGAGGTGAGACCCATAGGAAGACATGGTCTCCCTCAAAATCTCCTCCCAAAGCGTCACGGGTAACATGGTGAGACCTCGGAAGAGGATGACGTGCTTTCCACATTTATAAAATATTTTAGGGGACTGTCCTAAGGATATCTGTGCATGTCGGGCCTCACAGTCAACATCCCAAGATATGCCTCTCGAATTCTCTGAGGAATTGGGGGAGTGACAGTCATATACTGAAGGTAAGCTCATCCACCTTTATCCATGAAGGATATCTAATGTATAACTAGTTGATTTGATTCCTCACACAGTATCTGTAGACTAAAGGTCCTCCTGAGTGTGCCTTCTACCATGTTCCCCCACCCAGGAGTATAGACTATCTCAAAGTCATAGTCATGAAGTAACTCTATCCATCGTTGCTGTCGCAACTTCTGAAAGCTCTGCTGGCACTTCTCCATCCACATGAAAGGATCCCCCTTCTTCATCAAAGCTGATAGGGGTGTCACTACCCTGTAAAAGTCTAGTTCAAAACTCCGGTAGTACCCATCCAATGTAGAAGTGTCTCTCCCTTTCGGGATGTAATCCTGGAAACATATTTTGAAAAGATGTCCCCAAACTATGCCACTACTCTTGGAACAGAATACTTAAAACTCCTATATCTGTGAGGGTATGGCTGGCTGACTCAAGACTGATCGGCTGCACCCTCTTATTATTGAGTTTATCCTCTGCTACCTATGTTTCCCTTTTCAGTGACCAAGGAAAATCCATTTGCAACGTTTTAGGTAATCCACATACTTATTGCCTAATACAGTCAATCTGAGTATGAACTTTGGATGTCTAGTCTTTACCCATACTAAAGTCGTAAGACCTCAACGCTACCACCAAGAGGTTCCAACTGAAAATATCACCTAAAGGGTCAGATCACAGAGTCGCTGTAAGTGTGATTATCAAGTGTCCTCCCATAGGTATCTTCATACGTGAGGGTCAAGTCAGTAGCTTAACCAGAAACTCTAAGTCTCGGAAATGATTCCTGGAAGGAATAAATGATTAGTACCTATTTCTATTAATACGACAGCTAGTAGTAGACCCAAACCATTCATCTAATCATTCATAGAGACCTTGGGTCTCACTCCTTGGCCATAAAAAAGCTACTCCCTTCCCCTGTCCCTAACAATTATTCTTCCCGAAACATTTTTACATGCCCATGTACTTGAGAGTGGTGCCAGTTTCTTTCTTTCCCACTACTAATATTCATTGGTTGTATCCGCTCTACCAACGAACATTCAACCACAACGGTTATCTCAAGAACAATAACATAGGTAGGAGTTCATAGGAGAATAGTGTGGGCCCGGACGTCCTTAGATACACCGCACATAGATGTCCGAGCCCCGAATCAATGAACACATCCCATTCATCGAGTACCCGGAATATTCGGTACTCCTTGATTTATACTCATCTACCAAAATGTCATCCTACAGAAGCTGTAGACACTCTAGAGAACTCTCAGCCCCCTCCTAAAGATAGTACTAAACCACCAGTGAGTCAGGATCACCTTGGAATGTATCTGATGCTGAAACTCGTGTAAGGTACAAAGCCAAAATATGTCCTCAATCGGTACTACCAGTTGTAACTAATGCACATCAGGTAGTGATATATCTGACACACTACCTGAAGGTACTATCTCAGGAAACAATCCACATACCAAATCCTCATCACTATGTGGACCATATTCACGGTCACTCACTATAGAAGACTAGAAACTAAGATCACCATCTTCTATACCGGTATCTCAACTAGGTGGAAAACACTTTCCATAGCCTCCATCCAGTCCTCAGCTACCTAGGAACCTGTCTCGCCTCAAAACATTGAAGGGATCTTCCACTGGAACTCATTCAACACGTTATGTCGTCATCCATCCTCTACTGGTGGTGCTGGTGGTAACGACTACACAATGGGTAATGGTGTTGTTGGTATACCACCCGAAGGTGCTAACGCCGTAAGAGGGCTCTACATTGAGGCCTCATCGCTTGGTCGGCCGTCGTTGCGTACTGTCTCAAGAAACTTGGGTGACTATTTTAGTAGCATAATCCTGATAATGAATTGGTGCATCACTATCATCAAGTTATACCGAGTGAGCTGACTCCAAAGAAACCAAGGAAATGAATTTCCAAAACACACGCAATCAGTGTTTTCGTGCACCGAGTCAGGAATCAGAATTCAAGGTCCCGGTGTGTGGATACGTTGGCTGCCACACCAAAAGTAGACTCCATGAACTAAAAACCAAACTCAAAACACTTAAAACTATTTCTCCGCACAAAAAAGATCAGATTCCTAGTTCTTCAGTAGAACTGAACTCCTCTGATACCACATTGTAATGACCCATCCCCTAGGGACCGTGTTCTGACTACCCCAAGCCGGACTTCAATAGGCCAGGGGATGGAGACTAGCACTGAAAGGAATATTCACTAAAATGGGAAGGAATTTCCTTTAACCTATATAAACAGATGGTCTGAGAATAGAACAAGAAGAAACTGTGAAGTAAACTGCGGTAGTAAAATTGTACTAAATGTAAAGGGGTTAGAAATCAAGACCAACTAGAAAAGTACAAGCACAACTAGAAGTAAAATTCAACTGAAATAAAAATGAAAATATCTACAGCATCATCCTCCAAGGTTCCTAACTATAGGGTAGATACAGATCAACTCCTTAGCACTCCACATCCTTCAGTCTCCTTTGTGTCACGTCACACTGAATGGACCTCCTCCAATAACTGTCCTGTTTTAGACCCTCAGCCTCGATCAATTTTGTACGTTGTCTGTACCATACACAACATGGTGCGGGCGAAGCCCGTGCAGGGTTGAGTATAAAAATACACCGTAGGGACCGTAGGACCCTCATAGGTCTCCTAGAGTTCCAGAAAGGAAAAACCAAAACTCAAGTCATCAACTCTACTTATGTATATGCCCATACTTATACCTAACTTATCAATATATACTCGTCTCATACATGAGGTATGTATACCACAAAGGTACCCCCCAAAGGTCGAAGATTCACACAGGTAACACCATGAAGATAGTACCATGAATGTAAAAGGTCCACACATGTATCACCATGAAGATAGTACCACAAAGGTAAAACCACCACACAAGTATCACCACAAAGATAGTACCACAAAGGTAGAAGTACCACACAGGTATCACCATGAATATTGTACCACGAAGGTAGAATTACCACACATGTATCACCATGAAGATAGTACCGTGAAGGTAATAAGACCACACATGTTTCACCACGAAGATAGTACCACAAAGGTAAAAGTACCACACTGGTATCACCATGAAGATAGTACCATGAAGGTAAAAGTACCAAACATGTATCGAAGACTTAGTTCAAATAGAGACTCAACTCAAACCAGGTTTTTAGTGAAGTATAGATGTACAGATTATTAGTCGCGACATCAATAGGTACTGATGCTAATTATACGGAGTCTGGACCACATAGTATTGATAGACACTAACCCCTGTAATAAACCACATAGGATCTAACCCACACACGATAGGTATGTGTGGACCCACAAAGGATCACTGAGCGCTGACCCACACAGGATCTGACCCACACAGGATCGGTATGCACCGACCCACACTGGATCACTGAGCACTGACCCACATGAAATTTGACACACACAGGATTAGTGCTAACTCACATAGGATCTCTCGGTACTAACTTCTGTATGATCGGTCTCCAAACTATGCCTCCCTTTCATCCACTGAATTCCTTCTAGTAGCACCTTAGGGAGAACCGCTCCTCAAGACATTGGTCATACCTCAATAGAAACGAAGTCCCATGGATAAGTTTCACAAAGGTCTATCCCTTCATAAGGGACCCTAAGAAATAGACGGTGCATCAATCAGACGCTTGATATGTAAGCTATTATTGTTCCCGCTCTGAGCACCCGGTTGGATTCATGGTTCGATCCGACCCAGCCACACTCCAACTATTTTAAAACTCAAGTGGAGTATACCAAAAGTACCATATCGATCCAAGGATTTCTGTGTGATAGACAGTTTTTCAAATAGACGTATGGTTCTCAAGTTACGGCAAAAAATGGTGTATCTCTGGCTAGTCCGACCCGACTGGGGCCGACCCGACCCGCTTCGGGTCGAACCACCCCGGTCCGAACATGGCCCAAATGGGTTGGGATGTGGCTGAGCCCGACCCGCTGGGGGCCTGTTGGCGTAGCCTGCTGGGGGCCTGCTCGCGTAGCCCACTAGGGGGCCCACGGTCCAGCCCGCGTTCGGGTGGCCTGTCGTGGTGATGTCTGCGCTAGCCACAAACCGGGGGGAGGCGCCCCCCAGTAACATGAATGGACTATTGGATGATCTGTCACCCTATAGACATGCACAACCTCTTGGAGGTCCCGCTCGGTGTGACGCAGTCGGCTGGTTCTCCTCCCAACGGTGAGGACGTTCACTGCCACCCACCTACGGCCGGCTTGGAGTCGACCGACCTCTAGCATCCGTTGCAGCCAGGCAGCCGTGACCTCCTGCATCGGCAGCATGGATGTGCACCGCTACTTTGCCTCATGGCCAGCCGGATTTCGGTCGCCACCAAGCTCCGCTACAACTGATGGGTAGCAACCTCCCTTTCTGGCAGCGCAGATGCTAGCTGCCCTCCTTCCATGTGGTCCGTTGGGTGCTGGCCACCTCCTTCTTCTGCAGGCCATCGCAGCTTCGTTCCAAGCCCAAAAATTATGTCATTCACAAATTCATGATCCCCAGGTCGAGGGATCCACATCCATATGTCTCACTCAACAAAAATTTGTGTTTCCATCATCATTATTTATTTTTCATCGATGATCGCACGAAGAATGCATGAAGAACAAAAGAAAAGGGGGTATGATATATATGTGTAATGATCATCATGTTTTTTTCCTTCGTCTTTGTGAATCCCAAATTTTATGTATCAACAAAAAGAGATTTAATCATAATTCATATTAAAACCCCAACCTTGATGTTCGTTGGAGGTGTCATGAGGAAGAAAATAAAGTCGATGAAGGGGCGCCGATGTTCTTCGCTCCCGAAACTCGCTTCTAAACCTTGCTCCAACATCAATGTTCTTGATCAGAAGAGTTGTTCTTCATTGGAGAATATTTCTCAAAATTTTCTCCCAAGCTCTCCTTTTCCAACGATTCCCAATGAAGAAGTGAGGATCCAACATTAATTGTGTTAATTCAATTAAAGTTGGCAAAGTAATGTTGGTGCATTTAATCAAATAAGTAGGATAATTAAATTGGGAGAATTTTAATGGTTTCCTCACATTAAATGGGGATTCTGGTGGTCCCCACCGTCATGAATTCCAATGGAAGGATTCAAAAGAAAAATAAAATAATAGTTATTTTATTTTATTTTTAATCTTTTAACTCTCCCATGAAAATCTAAAGAAATAACATTCATTATCGACCTACTGTGGTCAAGGTGAAGGTCTTCTTAAGCTACTATTAGTGCTTTGAGTTCAATGGTGCCCTCAGATTTCAATTTCGAGCACCTATTCAAAAGTTACAAAATGCCTCTCATGTGTTTGCTGAACGTACCCAAAAATATGTTTGCAAAATTATTAACAGTCACTCTTGACATGCGTTACTCAAGGATAGGAATTTCCTAAGTGAAACATGCCACAAATAACCCAACGGTAATCTCAGATTTCTAATACGAGTTACCATTTAAACATTATGAATTTTACAATAAAATAATTGTCACTTAATTATTTACTTTACTGCCAAAAACTAACTTTCACTGGTGGCTTGTACTAGATAATATTAGAATCTTCCAAGAGAGAGCATACCCTCATATGTTTGTCGGTTGTCTCAGATTTTTTATCTTAGTTACCATTTGTGAGTTATAAGCAATTGAAAAATAAAATAATTTTATTTAATTATTTTATTTATGGTTATGCCATTTTTTTGTTTTCTTACAGGAGGCCAGCGCCGACTAAACTTAAGTTGCAATTAAGGTAAAACCGCAATCCTGAGTGCACCCGTGCCCTCATATTTCTGATCCAACTAACCATTTAAGAGTAATTCCACATTTCAATAAAACTACTTGTGTGTGCTAATTAAATCTTAAAAAAACTTCGACGGTTCATTCCGGGAACTACGGGCTTTGGAATCTCATGCAATTAGATTTTGCGGTCTTAAAATAATTCCATATAATTAAAAAAATTTACTTAATTTCTGGGACATTACAGATTATTTCATGAAAACATAATCCACAAATTTAAATTACAAATCAATCTTATGGTAATTAATATAGAGCTTCTTCATTCTTTGAGATGTTTTGATATGGGTAAAAATAGTATTTACTTATTCCATTTTAACCTCCAAATGAAATGGTCCTAAAAACATTCTTTCACAAGCTTCATCTCAAAATATTCATATATGAAATCTCATAACATATAATATTTCATACAGTTCTATTTGAATACTCGAATGGAAGCTATTGTTTTCAGATAACTCTACCAAAGTTAAATGATGACATCACATACCTTTAAAGTCAATAGATCGGGAACTAAACATGTCTTCTAATGTTTGAATATTCCTTTTAGACTCTACATTGATTTTAAAATGATACAAATTTATAAAATATTGCTCAATGTTAAGATAATTTAGGAAAATTTTTCCGATTATTGAAGTAAATTATGGATCATGATTAGACAAAATTAAAAGTGTTATTCCATGAAGTATAAACAATTTATTTATATTAATTTTTTTATGGAACTCCATAGGTAAATATTTGATTATAGAATGTAAATATTCATATTTATTAATGTGATCAATAATAACCCATATCAAATTATTATTTATACGAGTCATTAGTAAATGATTGAAAAATAGTATAGTAATTTCATCCCTTTTCCACATTGAAAATTTAAGAGATGGCATGATACCTCTAGGTTTTTATCTCCTAACCTTAACATGTTTAAAATACAAACATCTCAACACATAATTACTAATTTAAGACTTCATATTAAATGATATTTCATGTTTCATCAAATATTTATACATCTTTTTGGTACCATGTTTTATTGATAAATTCAAGCTATGAGCATCATTAAACAATTCCCCTTTCATATTCAATATAGATAAAACACATAGTCTCTTTCTAAATTTCAGAACATCATCTTCATAGATAAAGTCCCCCAATTTTAAATAATTCATTACTTTAATTTTTAGTTGAAATCATCATCATCAGTTTGAGAACATTTTCCAAAAAATATGGTTTTGAAAATATTTATAAAAGGGGTTCTATCTCCCCTTCAATTGTTATTTACATATCTATATTTACGTGAACTATTATTATAGTATCCATATCAATAAAAATTTTGGTAAAAACTCTATTATCCTTCCTACTAAGTGAATCTGATACATTATTTTCCTTCCATGGGTGTTAGTGGATTGAAAAATTATAATCCCTGAGTAGCTTGAGGCATTTTTTTTGCCTCATGTTAAGCTCTGTTTGTGAAAAATATATATTTAATAATCTTATGATCTATGCATATCTTACATCTTTCTGCATATATATAATGTCTCTATATCATAAAATTAAGGATTACGACCACCAACATAGAATCATGGGTCATATATTTTTTCATTAATCCTTAACTACCTTGATGCATATGCATTAACATTATCATTATATATAAGGACACAATCTTGTCCCTTCTTCAGTGCTTAATTATATATCAAAATTTCATCATTTTCTGTTAGAAGAGTCATAATCGGATCATTCACCACTATCATCATAAAATCATCAAAAAACCTCTTCCTATTACTTTTCATAAATGAACATATCCTGTATATGGGTAAGCACGGATGACGGGTATTCCAAATAGGAAATTTTTACCAAATAACAAATATTAACATAATAAGACCATGTAACGACATAACATTGTTATTTTAATTAATTTGGTCCATTGATGGTCTATAGTTTTCCTTAAAGGAACCATTTAGATTCCATCCATGGAGATAATATACCCAATACATGAACATTATAAAACTTGAATCCACATTTTCTATATTTTTTATATAACTATTTTCTTTTATGATTCCCAATAGTGACACTCAATGGATAATCATGGTCTTAATAGCTCTTTGCACAAAATAAGATATCATCAATAAATACCATAAAAATTCATCAAAATATTACTTGGATACCCTTTTTATTGGATACATGAAGATAGAGGTTTCCATAGTCAATCTAATTGGAATTAATGTTACCTCAGAAAGTCCATACCTCAATCAAAATGTTTTCATCGGAATATCTTTAATATTTACTCTCTATTGATTATACTTAGAATGAAGGTAATTTTTTTTTACAAAAAATAGCCCGTGATGTTGATCAAAAAAGTCGCCAATATCTTGTATAATATAATTGTAATCAACACAAGATATCATAGATCCATATTTATTCTTATGAAAATGAATAGGTAAACCCTAGGTTAAATAATATTGTGTATAATCCCCTCATCACACATATCCTCTAGTTTTTTTCTAAAACTCCACTAAATCTATAGTGTCTATTATATATGTATTCATTAATATAAGTCTTTTATCATAGATTAAATTAATGGAAAACTGGACTTCATTATATGGTTTCTGTTGAGTTTATTCTTTAGGAAATACATTAATATATTCTTATACAATAAGTACATACTCAATTTTAATTTCACCTTTTACATCAGTATAATTTTTCTTTTCCACATCCCCCAAAATATCATTTAGAGGAGATACCAAGGTTTGATAATGACAAGACTCAAATAATGGACTCTACCAGATAAATATATAGAATTTAATATATTTATCTCAAATCAAAATTTCCTACTCAGTTTAATAAATTTTTCATCATATATTGAAATCTAATCCATACAAAGGATTTTATCAAAGTCAATCATATGTATAGTAATGATGAAATAAAATTGGGCATGTTTATTTGTCCTGATGGGAACTAAATAAAATAAGCATGTCACGATGAGTCTTCCATTATGATTCTTAACTAATAATTTTTTTTCAATAGGTTCTATGAAAAATATCTAATTTTCTTAAAAACAAGGATGATATTAAAGATATCATATATCTAGATTCAAATAAAAAAATATAAAATTTTAATCATATGATTATAATACATTCCACCACATTATTAAAAACATCATCCATATTACTTGTGATAAAAAAGATTATATTAGATCCTTTTCCTTTTTCTATGTAAAATTCCTTTTATGATTAGGAAAATCATTTACATAGTGTCCCATATAATTAAATGAATTCCTTTCATAGTGGTATATTATTTATTTCCAGTGAAGTCATGATAATAATGTCCTTTCTCTCTACACTTTTATAAGACTACCATTCCAGGAAAGCATGTTCTACAATGTTTCATTCCACATTTATTATATGCAGGAAATTATACTCTTCCCTCATTCCCTTTTTCCATATTTCATTTTATAAAGTGTTATTCCCCTCTTTTATTATATTTACATCATTAAAATTCACAATAAAAGAAGAATTATTTATGTTTCATGTTAGAAGATGACCCTATGTATTAATATGATGATTTTTTTGCGAGAATAATATCCTTCGATGGATTATCTTAATCCATTAAAAGGAATGGTCAATATTACTCTATAGATTATGTATATAGTCTGCATCTTTCCTTGCTAACCACGTAATTTTGGATTCATATATAGAAATAATTTCACCTTCTTTCTTTCATATACTCAAGAATTATATATCCATATCCCCTAATTCCTCATGAGGACAATATTTTTTTAAGAAGAGTACCTTAAAATACATCTATTCCTTTCATGTTATTTCTTAATCATCCATATTGTTTTGATTTAATGACCATAATTGATTTAAAACACCTAAGAGACTATAAAATTCCATTAAATCACTCTCACTTTCATTACATCACAAATGGGGAAATATATTCCCTTAGGTACTTATACACTTCTCATCTACTAATTGATTTGTTGTCCCATTGAATGATGGAGGTTGTTGAAACATGAATTTATCTAACATTTTTACAAAACATTATGGAATAATAACATACATCAAATAGTATAGGTTATTAGTCATAAAATATGTTAGCTACCTCAATGTAGTTATAAATTTTTCAACTCCAATAGAAGATCTATCTTTTTCTTTATTATGTTTTTATTGAGTAAAAACCCTGCATGGATTATGCACAGTAATAAGGTTCTTATTATTTTAGCTAGAAATCATATCTATATAATTTCATACACTTTATTAGATCATAATATTATGAAAAGTTATTTATAATTTAAAAACTAGTGAAAAATCTAACATAAATTGTAATGTTTATGTGTAGCAAAGAATAAAATCAAAAACCTAGTTTTATTGTGAATATTCTAAAATAATAATAAAAAATTCAAGTACTTTATAATAGTTTGTAAATATAATGTTAATTATTCCAAGAATACCTCAAAAAATTGTAACACAAGGTGTGTAGTAAGGCCTATTGTCATACACCAAGTGATAACTAAGTCAAATCCTAATGCACCCTTTTCGGAGTTATTACCCATAGGTATACCTATTACAAATCTTCATTCACTCGTAGTATTCATACATGGATGTACTACAATAGAAACCATATAATATACACCATTATAAAAATTAATATGTAATTTTATACTTATAATTATCCTTAAACCTACTCATAGTACTATATTCTTTAACACATGTTTTACTAAATCTAGTTTCTAATGTTTCTACTAATGTTTCTCTAATACGAACTATAATAAACCAATCCAATGTAGTCTATAATTAGTGGTTACATTATTAAATTGGTTATAGATACAAGGAACTATATTCAAAAGGATTTAATAGTTTAGTAGTCTCAGAAAACTGGATATAATCGTGAATATCATATTATAGTTGAAATTTTAAAATAAAACATATAATTTTTATTGTAAACAAAATTATTCCCAATAGAATGTTCGTACATATCAATAAAAATACATATTCAAGAAGAATATGTAAAAAACATTAGATTATGGTGAGTTCAGATTCTTAGTAAGTGAATGCATACAACAAAAGATACCATTTATAAAAAAAGGAAAAATCAATATATTGAGGTAAATATATGAAAGAAAATTTCAGTTAATTAATAAAAATTTCAAGAGTAATAACATGGAATGATAAAATTACTATAGAATAATTTAATATAAATTATCAAATGTGCTTGAGACTTACCCATAGATATCATAAATAATCAAATAATCACTTGGATATCAATAACTAACCTTATAATGATGGAATTGATAATTATAAACATTATAAACATAACATTATGTCCCCAATCCAAGAAATATTACATAAATTGGAAAGGACTCAGCCAAATACCCAATCTAGTTTTACATAAGAGACCTATGGATGCGTCATGGTTCTACAATGCGGCCATCCATCCACTTAATACATTCAATAGAAGCCTCATTATAAATGGGAGACACATAATCATTATTAAAGATCATATTATAAATCAGTTATGTGAAATTTTAATAATTTTTTAAATAACTAAACATAATCATAATATATCCTAGGTAATATAGAGAATGGAATAAAAAAAGTACACCAGTGGTCAAAATGATCATAAACCATCAAAATAAGTTACATGTATATTATTTGTAAAATAGATCCTAGATAGATAATATGTAAAATAGGGATTTTTTTCATTCATTAAAAGAAATACCATAAAATATCTTCAAAATACTCTTCATTAAAATAAAATTTCAACTTGAAAATAACATTTAATTGTTATAAATTTCTATAATATTTGGGAAAATATTTATAGAAACGAATCAGACAATCTTATAAAGGATTATCCAAGAAATGTTTTTTTGGGAAGGTATGAAATTACTCACAATACAAGTACATTAAAACAAATATTCCTTTAACTTTTTTGGTATAATGTTAAAAAGTAACTCATTTAGATATAAAATCGAACATTAATTTTAAACCATTTTTTCAAATATAGAAAATTGATAAAATTTCAATTTAAGTCATCAGATAAAACATATTTTTTTAAACATTATTAAATAAAATGGAAATGGTATAGATGAGATATTCGATAGAAGAGTGAAATAAAGATTGTTTTACATAAAATGACTATTTTAGTATTGTGAGTTACAAAAGAGAGAGAATTTAAATGAAAACAAATAAATTAATATTAAAAACTATAGGAGAAGAATATATAGAGAGTTTAATGTTTAAATTGCAAATCATTCCCCTGGTAAAGACTTAAACATTAATAATCCCAAATAATGATGAGATTGTGAAATAAACTATTACCCCGTGTCTGAATTCCATCATATGTGTCTAAAACATTGGTATAATAAATATTTATTAATTATAAATATATTATTATCATTTTATCATATATATCATACCTTATATTATTTAATTATAATATGTTATCCCACATTTATTAAAAATTATTTTTTTAATCCACTCTTTTAGTTGATGACTACTTTTTTGTTTCCTTTTTGTTTTGGATTGGTAGTTTTTTTCTTGTACATTGATCATAGTTCAATAATGTCAATAATTTTATGCATGATTTAAATGTAAAAAATATTCATTATATAATTATTATTAATAGGGAATAAAATTAAGAGATAGAAAAATGAGATACACCATTCATGGAGACGGTGGGTCGTATGTTTGAATGAACATTATTTTTCATGAGAGAGAGGGCCTCTATGTTCTGAAAGTGTTTCTGTATTTTCAAAGGGGGAAAACAATAGGATATTACTAGAAATTTATTCTTACTATCTTTGTTTTAGGGAATGGTGGACAACCCTCACGAACAGAAATATCAGGCCTCATTCTTTGTAGTTGATTGCCGGCACATTTGGAATGCCTGTAACAAGGAAAGATTTGAGGGTATATTGAGATCATGAATGGCTCTAATGATCCATGTGAGATACATGGTGGATGAGCTTAGACTTCTCTTTAAAAAATGTAAAATTCTCTCCTTCCATATTCTCCCTCATTTCCAATGGAATGATCCTATGAAGGGAAATGTTGCATGGAAACTGGGTAAGTTGGAACACCTCTCCTAAAGGGACTAAAGCACAACTTTGATAGATCATGTAGGAATAGTGCAATGTAGGGTGGGGAAGAGGGGATGAATCAAGAGAATTTAGGTTCTATCATGATGGCCTTCAGTGGCTTCTGTGGACAAGGGTACTCCCACTTGGAGAATGCTACAACCACGCTCAGGGGTCTTGAGATTTTTCACACTCAAAACATTCCACTGGATTGGGTGGAGATGTAATAAATTACTTTATATAAGTCCATATGATATGAAATCATCACCCCATGGGTGATCTCCTATCTGGTCTGCAAATGCAAAGGCATTCTCTGTACCCACATAGTGATTTCACATACATGGTGGGAGATAAAAAAAGTTGCTGACTTCTTGGTATCCTTAACAACCCCAGATAGATCGTGTTCCATTTTCACTTCCCTTGGATCCCTCCCCTATACGTGTGTTCACCTTTTTAGGGGATATGTGCTTGGAAATCATTATTTTATGCCCCCTTGAACTTTTGTGATATTCCCTTTTATCAATAACTATGTCTCATTGTTGGATTTATATTTTAGATATTAGTGTCTGGATATTTCAATTATTAATACATGAGTGAATGTAGTAAGAGAATGGGTGAAAATAATTATCTTAGTAAAGAAAATTATATTCTCATATAAACTCCCCATTTGTATCTTTTATTAAGGACCTTTGGGATAGTTATTCATGAAGAAATTCATCTTTAAAAAATGGAATATTGTGTTCTAGTGATTTTTTTCATTTTTTTATCATTTTAAATGTCTTAATAGGTGTGAATAAGTTAGGAGAGGAGGTCACCTATTTTAAATGAGGATTTTCATCCTTTTAATTCCCCAAAACTATTCAATAACAGGAAGTCAATTTAAACCCAAGTGCCTAATAAATGGGAAAATAACAAGTTTCATGGATGTTAAGATATATCCAAACCATCCCCAAATAAAAATAATCATTTTTTAAACATCTTACTTCCTTATCCTATATGTTTACATATTCTTACCATTTTAGTTTTCACTATGGTAACTTGTTTTTCTATTTATCTCGGTAATTCTTGCATTATTTAAAAAATTATGACTAATTAGATAATATAAAACCAATAATTTTAAATATTAAATAAAATTTTTCAAATAAAATTCTTCTGCGTGGGGAAAAACTATTTTAACATAGTTTAATGAAACAAGTAATCTCATGTTTTAACATTATTTATGTTAATTAATTTTTATCATCATTACAATTTATTTTGAAAAAAACAATTTGATCTTATTAAATAATTTTAATTATGATGATTTCAATTCTAGAATAAATTTTACAAAATTTAATACATATATTTTTAAGAAAATAATTTATAATGAAAGCCACAAGTGAGAGGAAACTTTTGTTTTCCAAATACAAATATTTATTAAATGTACAAGTTTATATATAAAAATCCAACATTATATTTATTAAAATAACCTAAATCGTATTAATAGTAATATTTTTTTTATTTTTTAAAGTATTTGAAACAAAAAATAAATTGATTTTTTTATTTATAAGAAATATTTAATAAAAATTTAAAATTTTGACTATTCATAAAAAAATTAATCTTTTATGAGAATTATTAAAATTTAACTAAAATTTTAAATTGTAATTTTTATTAAAAAATTAATTTTATTTCATCATATAATATTTCTCAATGTTTTAAAAAAATTGGGATTTAAATATGTTTGAAAACGTGACAGACCAACTATAAAAAAATCATAGTTTTTAATAATAATTCTAGATTTATTATCATCCCATGATTAGAAAAAATGATAAATCATTGTATTCATTATAGAAAATATAAATTTCATTTGTATCATTCACTGATAATGATTTATTTAATTTTTATCATAATAATATCGTGCACACATAAGAAAAGATGTTCAGAAAAATATTTTGTTTACACTCATTTTATGTTTCTCAATCCAATTTATAACCGATGAATTTTTTATACTTTTATAAAAATAATAAATTTATGAATATAGTTTTTATTATTCATTATTTCTAATGTCTTAGTTTTGTTATAATGGTATACTATTTTATAGTTCTGTTAGAATTATGCCTGTATGTACTGCAATATGTTGAAGTGATTAAAAATATATAAAAGAAAATATGTCATAAGCTCTCTCGGTGTGACATAATCCAACATAATATAAATTTATAAATTCCTTTTATGAATTTTTTTTAATCACTATATTTTTCATAAAAATGAAAATAAAACATATATATTTTACAAAAATAGGAATAATTATCTTGTTATTTTATAAAATATTTAATTACTTGTACCATGATATAAATATATAATATTATCATATTATGAGATAATTAATAATACCTTAAAATTATAAGGTGATTATACTATTATAATGTACGGTTACAATTCCCAATGGTCAGATTACTATTATAATGGTCACATTATTATTACAATAGTCATATTAAAATTATAATAGTAATATTTATAACAATCACATAGTTACCTATATCCTATAAATACCTCATATTTTAGGCATACATCAATCAATTATATATATTTTCAAGTTTATATATATATTTATATATTCATTTTCAAAAATCATATTTTAGTAATAATATTAAACTTCATTTTTACAGTGTTGTTGTGGAGTATTGTATTTCTAGTGGATAATGTAGATCTAAATTTTCATAAAATATTTATCTTATATACTATTATTTATACCATTTTAATTATTATTATTCAAGTGGAAATTTATATCAAAATTTTATTTTTAAATTAATTTAATAATATATTTTAGGTTTTATCATGTGGTGAGTGTGAGTTATAAAATATTAATTTAAAAATTATGACAATAATATATATTCCGAATGGAAATTCCATTTATAAAATCTAGGATAATAATATTCCTCCCACCTTAAAAAATTTCTCTTCTGAAATGACATTTTACATACCATAGTGAAAATAGGTGAGGATACTATTCTTCATGGATTTTTCATTTCCCATTTGACCTCCTCATACTTATCATCTTTCCCTATTGATTTCCATAGGTGAGTTGTATTATTATGAATAATATTATCACTATGGTCTAAGATCGTGACAATCTCCTCCTCAACAGAGAGAACAATTTTCGTTTTTACCACCTCTAAATTTAGTAACTATTAGGTATATAATTTGTAATTTCTCAATATATATTCATAGAATACATAATATAAATGATATTGGGTCGGTGGGGGTGATAATCGATACAAAATAGCTCAAATGTGATCAGATATATCAAAGGAGAAGCTATATTGGGGTAATGTATTTCCCTTCTTCCCAAATCTCATAAATCACTTCCATAGATATATGTGAATGAACACTTTATCTCGAAACTAAATCTACAAATATCATCAATGATTGTCAGCATAACACTAATGTCAACTCTGATCAGCCCTGTTGTGCTTCATAATTGTCTTAACCATTTCTACCATTTCCTGAACCATTCTATGTACCTATTTATTAGGTTCACCAACTTTATTTTAACACATTGGTATTCTATATTCATCCATAAATAGCCTCATATATATTCATTAATATTATTGAGTGGAAAATATTATTTTAAGAGAACTGAATAAGAGGAATATGTTGTTTCCATCCTCCATCGCAGTCCATCGAGCATGGTCTCAATGAATCCTCATGTGTCAGTATAGTCCACGTAGATTGGCCTTCAGGTTGGGGTTGATAAGTCGTAATTAATATCAATATAGTATTCAAATAATACTAGTTACTCTACCACAACCCAGAGGAAAATATCAGATGAGGATTTGATATAATTGATAATGGTGTTTCATGATGCCTCGCCACTTATTTGTGTGAATAGCCTTTCAAGTTGATTGGGTGATAAGTACTCATTAATTTCATGTAAGTGTGTATTAATTGTAAGATAGTCTATCAAAAACCATATATCATTGTTTTCTTTATGTGTATCTATAAAAAATAGTTATGAGATCTATTGTTATTTTTTTTCCATTTTTAGATTGTTATGTGTAATGGATGCCTCCGAACCATGGACTTTTTCATTCCATCCATCACCATATGAATTACCAATCATTTTGAATTATATTATATGATATAATTATTTATATGATCCCACCATTTGTGCTTTGAGATATATCGATACATATTCATGTTCCCTGTGTGGATCAAGAATATTGATCGATGCGCCTTATTCAACACCCCCTTATTTATCTTAGGATTTTTTGCTACACATATTCATGACCAAAATCAAATAAATAATTCTTAATCCACTTCAAACTATGAGTTTTTTCCTATTCGTATGTCTTCTACCTTCTTCTAAATTACCCAAAAATGTATTTGATAATTCATTCTATACTTTAAAATGGTGGGTTGAGAAATCATTTGAAAAATAAATGACGATGTTCCTTCGTTTTTGAATCCCAGTCATATCTATTACAAGTACAAGAATATTTGATACTTCAAAATTCTCATCATTGATAGGGGTTTAAGATCCTTTACATACAGATCATCTTCAACTATATTCTCCTTTATAGGATGGAAGTGTATTTAGAATTCATAATCCTTAATCAGCTCTATCCATCCTAATTAGAGAATCTTAATACCATTCTATTTGAATATATTGGTTAGGTTGTTATGATCTATTTATATTTATTACTTCACACCATAGAGACGATTCTATAAAGTTTTCAACACAAAGATCAATATAGAAAACACCAGATCATTTGTGGGATAGTTATTCTCATAAAAATTCAACTTCCTAGAGGCTTAGGTTGTCACATTATAAATTTTTATTATTATAGAGCCCAATACATTCAATTGAGGACCACATTATCCCTTGAAAATATCCCCACTTGTTGGTAGTGTATGTATTGCTATGTTGATAAAACTTATTTTCAATTCTATTTAGCTTTATTTTCATTAATTAGTTCTGAAAAACATTAATTCCGTCCACGATAGATTGGTAATCCGGTTTTGAAATCGTGTGAAGTATCTCAGAAATAATTAGTAATGGCTATCTAGTCCATGAAATCCACAAGTATCTATTACAGATGTTGGTCTCAGCCACTCTTCAATTTCCATTTTCTTAGAAGGATCCTTGGACATCAAATTTCTGGAGATAAAATTTCCGATAAGTGATGCTTGATCCATCCAGAATTCATACTTAATTTTTATTTCATATATCTTCTCATTTTAAAAGGGTTTAATAGAGTATTGAAATACTACTCATGCTCCTCTATTCACTTAGATTATATCTGAATAACATCATTAACTCCCACTAAACTTTTCCAATTTAATCTCTAAAGACTCTATTCATTATCTTTATATAGATTTATTTTCCATTAGTGAGTCCGGAGGTCATAACTATGAACTCATAGTATCCATACCCTATTTGAATATCATTTCAGGGGAATGTATTCCTTCTTCATAGTGAATTGGTGATATCCTCACCAAAGGTCCACCTTAGATAAATACTGGCCCCACATAATTGATTAAACAAACCAACTATCTGTAACAGGGGATAATTTCTATTTATCATGATTTTTTAGTTCACAATAATAACTAAAAAGGTGAATTAACAAATCCTTATATATGTTGAAGAAGGCTGGTTTGCCCCATAGTGAAGAACTCAGACATACAAACCCTTCTCCAAGATCTCTTGTAATTGATTCTTCAATTCATCTAACTGAATAGTGTCCATTATATAGAGATTCATGTATATGGGTATTGATCTAGGTATAAGTTCGATTTAGAAAGGGACCACTTTGTGTGAAGGAAGTCGAAACAACACTTTAGAGAATACATCATTATAATCCCTCATTATTGGTATGTCCTCGAACATGATTCTCTCCATTGTCATGATCATTTATACTAGATATTATTTCTCAGAAAGAAATAATAATCATGATTGATATGAATATTATAAAGGAGATTCATCTCCCCCTTACATTTATATATAATTAGATGATGTATCATGATGTTAATAGTGATCACCATATCTATTATTTTTTTATTGGAATTTGTAATGATATCCAGTCCATGACCAATATATAATAAAACTCCACTAAATCAAGAGAAGTTGGATTTTATGGGATTTTTATCACAAAAACATATATCATAGAGGATTTATATACTTGGGATACAATTATTACATTATTTTATCTTCTCATTGATAGCTCAACCACTTTGTTTTGTGGTTGTGATTGAATTATGATACTAATCTTACAGTATATGGATTCATGTATAGATCCAAAATCAACTTTTTTTCACTATTATTGAACAAATAACCCATGTAAATATTAACATATATTATTCGAGAACCCCCTCAATAGTAGTGGTAACATATTAACTTCTTATATATATGGCCCGAGGAGGTTGTTTTCATTGATTATATTTGAAAACAATTTTCTCAACAAATTTACTTAGATAAATATCATGATCCTTCTAGTTTAAACACATTACTATATGATTAGTGATAATCCAAACATTCATTTCATCAATCACATTAGTAGAATTATTCATATCTAATCTGTATATAATAGTAGAATTACCACTTTTCCTCATTTAAATAATTTAATGGTTCCCTTGATATAACATCACATATTCTACTTCCAACATTCATTAAATGTTGTGTGATGGATTTTATTTCCCCCAATTGATTTATCCAAACATACATATGAATTGAAATACACTTTAAAAGTTTTATCTTCTCTAAATTGAGACCACTAATATCCTCTAATATCTATATTTACCTTAATTGAACAACATACAATATTTTCACTGCTAAAAATGTTTCGAATCAATAATTTATTTTCGAGAAACAACATTAACCCACTAAATAATCATTCCAAATTACATCTATTGTTCATGTTAAATTGAGGTTCATTCCATGAAATCAATTTGAATTTTTTCTTATATTCCCTGCAAGAATCATCTTCTATTTTCAATAGTATGAGTAACTCTATCTCTAATTTATGATGGAGAGTTTAGAAAAAATATTGTTTGAAAAATATATTCTTATTTCCTTTCCATTCAATGGAATTAATTTACCTTTTTTACTTCATTTTCCTGATTATCATCGACCACTAATCAAATTTCTACTTTAGGAAATAGTAAAATATGATAAAATTAATTTATTAAATTAATGGGGGATATAAAATAACTTCTCAAAAGAGTTAATAAATTTTTTTATAATGATTCGATCAAAATATATGCTAAAGGTTGGAGCCCTTTATAGAATAAAATACTCATCCTAAACATTCCCTTTATTAGGAGAAGAATGAAATTCCACATGGTTCATGTTATTATTAAAAACATGAGAAAAATGAGATAACAATTCCATAAAGTACTACGATCCTTCTAATTTAAGGTTAGAAAAATAATTTTGGAAATCATAACATTTCCTATATTGTTGGTTGTTGGAATAGTTTCTCATATTTCCCTCTATGGAATAAAATAACCAAAAGGGATGAGAATAAATTATCTAATAAAAATATAAATGGGAAATTGTAAATGTAGAATGAATAATTGATAAATAAAAAGTATATCATAACTTATGTGCCTCTATGTTTCAATCTTGGTTATCTACAGTAATTTCTATAGTAGGCTTTCAGACCAAAAAATTCACTCATTTCCTTCATAATAGTTCATAAATAGAATTTCATATTTCTAAAGAATATCCCCCAGGAGTGTCAAAATTTGAGTTTAAAGGGGACCCTTTACCACAAAATAGGTGTTGATCATGTTAATACCCATTTATACATTTTGTTGTTGTTAACACTAGGTAAAACTATTCGAGATACACATTCACAGATAGTATCTAGAGAGGGATATAACTACATAGAAACCACTCACTCTATACTTCCCCAATATTTAAGTATATTTTTCTATACATAGGATTAAACTTATGGTTCTCCCAAAATAATACAATTCCAAATCCCGAAATATAATTATACCTTTCTATGATACCAACTATAGAGATCCAGGCATTTTAAAAATATTATTACATTATTTTTAACATGAATATCCAATAAAAGAAAAAAAAATCCTTATACCTAGTGTATATTGAATACTAGGATCATAATACATCAAAGATAAAATAAAATATAAAAAATTTATTTTAAAATTATTAATGAGTTCCTATATACCAATGTGACCCTAAAATTTCATAGGATAACCTAGGGATATAGATAAATAAGGGGGTATGTAAAAAATATTAGCTATTGTAGAATCATGATAAAGAATCATAATATTTGAGTCAAATGACCTAATATTATACCATAAAATAGGATCTTAATGAATAATCCCATGAAACTGTAATATAAACCAAATTTGATCATAATATTATAGTAATATATGAAATTTTTAGTTATATATAACCTGAAAAAATAGATGTCCAGTTTTGAAACCAATACAACATCACATGGTGGAAAGAGACTTTTCATGGATTAGATTTAATCCTTAATTCAATACATAAATTCTAGTGAAATAAAAATATTACCTAATGGATGTGATTTCTATTTGGGTGCACCAATTATATAAAATTCATTGTTATGTATTCCATAAAAATAAATCAATCCTAGTGCATAATCTTAATAATTATCAATGGAATGAAATGGGTTCAAAATACATCCCCATTTCATAATTAATTTATATTTAATAATTATTACAAATAAAATATGAAATTATATATTTTAGATGTTAATATTTATGTATATAAGTATTGGACTCAAAATATTGTGTTAATTTGAAACAAAAACATTATGATTAATGTATAGATAATTCCCCTTAATCAGGTTGGATTTTAAATAAGGAATTTTGTGTAATGAAATTAAGGAATATATTAACCCATCAATGGAATGGTTAATAATCCTGATACAAATATAAAAAAAATATATGATAATTTTAGAATCATTCCCTAACATAAATTTCTGATTGAAAGTGAGTTATAGAGAGAATGGTCATAAACAAAAGAAACATTATTGTTCAAATAGATATGTTTAAATATGTTTCAGATCATTCTGAACATGTTATTAATGTCCCGAGTAATCAAATTATATTCATTAATTACATAATTCCAAAAGTTTCAAATCTATAACTTATTTATTAAAATTTTTTTATGTTCTTTTATTACAATTTCTATGAGATATAATTTTTAATTTATCTGTTATGAGGGCGCTCATTTCCTAGTTCCTTGGCTGAGTCACTTGCTAATAATTATTTAAGATCATGTATTATGGGACTAAAACACCAAAAGTGAAATGAAATCATAATAACGAATATATTAGAATTGAAATGGTCCCTTGTGTCCAATATTTTGTTGATATATGGATGATTCATTTAGTAAAATGTTATTGTTTATGGGAAGTTTATTTTGGCGTCTCTACCGACCATCACAGACGAGTTTTATCTTATTTTATATTATAGATAAATGTTTTTAACATTATAATAAAAAATTTATAATATGAATATTTAGTTCATTTTAAATAATTATAAGTGAATTTATTCCTTCCACTTTATCTATAATGGGGAATAAAAAAAATAATCTTCAGTAGAGGAGGTGAACCGACATAACATAGATGAGGTTTTAATTTTTAAAATATGAGGAGAAGAGTATACCATGAATTATAGATATTAGATTAAGAAAATAACGTTATTGGATATGTATGATTCTAGAGTTATTATTCCATTTTTAATTGAATTTATTTTTTGACTAGGAGGATGGGAAAAAAGAATACTTGGTTAACCTTCTCCTTTGGGTGTCTCATTTGGGGCTTCAAATTAAAGAACATTGAATTAGAATTTTGATTATACCAGTAGAAATAGGATGTGGGGAAAATGATATGTAATGGAATTGGGTATAATGTTCTCAATCTGTAAGGATTAGAATGTTTGAAGATAAGGTATTGTATTTATAAGTGGTGGAGTTGGGTGTTTTTGAATAATATATCCATTAATATAATATTTTGGTTGAACACTACCTATATTATTGGTTCATGTAACTATATAAAGTAAATTACACATGGATTTCAAATTTAATGTGTTAGTACATCAGACATGATTTTAAAATTCACGTATTTTGAAGATTATTTTTATAAGAGTATTTTACCTTATCTTAAATATTCACAAAAAAAGTCACTATTTTTGAACAATACTAAATAATCAACCTATTTTTTTTCAACATGTAGACTCAAAAAATGAAATATAATTTATAAAATTAAATTTTAAAATATTATTAATTTATTATATATATAATCTCTATTTATTTGAATAAATACAAATTTTAATAATGTGAATATTTTTTGACCCTTTAAAAAAATATTTAAGGTGTCATAAAATTATATTTTCATTATAATCCAACATAATGTTAATTTAGAAACAAATTTTATGAGAATAATGTTTATTTTACATATTTATATTATTCATAATAATGAAAAATATTAAATATATGTTCTTAAAAAACATGAACACTTATATAATCAATTTTAAAATATTTATTTTCTTTGACCATGATATAAATATATCATATTTTATTTTTATAATATTCCAAAATATTATTTTACATATAGATAGGAGAGAATAAAATTATAGTAGTTTTTTACTATTCCTAATGGATAGATTGTTATTCCAATGTTCTGGTTACTATTCTAATTGTTAGATTAATATTCCAACCATAAAATTTTTATTGGTCATATACTTTCTATCTACCTACAAATACCTCATAGTTCATTAATTATTTGTTGAAATATATTTCCTCTCAAGTATATATGTATATTTATGTTCAAAATTTTATTTAATTACTAATATTCAACTTCACTTCGACATTTATATTAACAAACACGCCTAGCAGAAGCATGGTTGGGGAGGCACCCAATTTAGATTTTTAACATGATCAAGGATTTTTACCGGATCAATCCGATGATGAAATCCAATCTCAACATAATATAATAAAAGATTTAGATAAAGAAAAAAGAGGCCCCAAATCCTTTAGAAAGGATCTTTCGCATCATGTTTATAATTAATTTAATTAATTTCATAAAGAAAAATATAACCTGTTTCTTTGGTATTTTTCTTCGTTGATGATGTTGATCATACGGATTGACCATTTCTGATTATCGTGTTCTGGTTGTAAGGATCCAAACTAGAATCCCTCTAGCGGTGATCCATAGGTGCTCCTATGGCCACCAATCGACACTGCTTGTTCTCCAGGAGCTAGTTCGACGAAGCGAGTTTCTTCTGCCGGTCGTTCATGATTTCTTTTCTTTCGGCCTTGAAGAATGTCTCTTGTTCTTGAGAGGGGAGAGAAAAGGATTCGAGGGAGAAATGTTTCGGCTTAACAATTCTCAATTCACCAGGCCTGTGGTGTGGTGTATGGAAAAATAGGGGTAATCACATATTTATATACATGAAATTTTAGTTAAAATATTTAATTGCATTGAAACAATTAAATACATTCATGAAAATAGATAAAACCCAGACATTTAATAATAATATCGCGTTATTATTTATAGTTCCCCAACATGCGCAAAATGGAATTATAAATAAAATTCTACATCACAAAATAATATCAGCGTTATTTTAACTTGTTCCGACTAGTTAAATAATTATTTTCCATCTTGAAAATAATTATTTTACTACTAGACCGACCTTAGTCTGCTCAAACTCCACTTCCATTTATTGAACACCCGAATAAATAAATAAATAAAATATTCTCTTTAATAAAAATATTATTTATAAAATAGTAGATAAATTTTTATTAAATGTTCAATAAAATAAATGAATATATTTTATTTAATTTATGCGATCATCTTAATGTGAATAAAATTATTCTACGGTCTTGAGAATAAAATTTATTTAATTAGTTAAAATCAAATAGAATTTAGCCGAGACAACCAAAAAAACATAGTGTGGGACCCTCTAGTATTTTTTCACATTGGCATTAGATGGTCTTACCTATAGTCCAAGAGTGCTGTCTAGCAATGGGTCAAGGAACCCAAGAGAAAGAATGTAATGTCACAACAACAGCATCTACATACGAACACTCACTGTTTAATATAATCCCTTTATCACAATATCTCATCAAGTAAGTTTCATGATTGTGTCATCAACTTTTATGCTTGATACACCGTTCATTGACTACCTGAAATAAACTCATCGTTAAACCATGAACATGGAATTTCGGGTGACAGTTCTATTTCAATCAAAGGGACGAGATATCAAATTCCATAAATGGATGGGACAAATCCTACCTCTACTTATTCATTAATAACATGCCACTCGCGACGCACCCAACATACCCTACATCCCTCCAACTATTTTCTTGACGAATTTCATCATTAAATCAAAGTGTGTAAGTCATGAAACATATTAATGATAATCTTAAAGTCTAAGGATCATTACACACACTCGCATTTAGAAATATCTGATTACACCAAAACATGAGGAATTCTTATTAGTGGGTATGTTCTCATTATCTCTTATATTGGAGATTACCAAGTTCAAACTTCATTATAAGAAGTCTAATCTACTTACGAGTACTCGCACCTAATGGTCTGCATGCTATGTGTCCCATCATAGCATTTCATCCAACTACAGAACTATATTTATGAATATTGTTATAGCATTTCAAGTTTCTCATCATAGCGGGGAACTACCATGACCTTATAAATGCAACAAATAATCTAGGACACTATTACATTATTTTCATGAAGAAAAATGAACAATATGTAATAATACAATAAATATCCATGTAATAAAAGTAAAACCACTTGGTTCTAGGACACCAAATCTTAAAAACTCTCACTTGGACTAGAGAAAACTGCCTACAACTTTTAGTCTCCTAGACCTCACATAATGATCATGTTTCAGCCGAGTCAAGGCTTTAGTCAAGGGTTCTGCCACATTTTCCTCTATGGAAATACTGCTCACTGTAACTTAGCCTCACTGAGAAAAATACCTCAAGAGATGATACTTCCAATGTATGTTCTTTGTCTGCTGATGTGACCTTGTCTCTTTTGCGAGATCCACCACTGTATTATTGTCACAGTATAGTGTGATGTGATATTTACTGCTAGGTGTCATGTATAGCTCCTTGATGAAGATTCACATCCAAAATTCTTCTTTAGCTACCTCAGAAGCTGCGAAATTATCAGACTCTACTGTTGAATTTGCGACCATACTCTTCTTTGAGCTCTTCTATCTCACTACACCTCCAATCAAAGTAAATATGTATCCCGTTTGCGACTTCATGATATTTTGATCAGTTTAGAAACTAGCATCTTCATATCATATGATGACTTGTTCCTCGTCTCCTTCACAAACCAGTAACATATCCTTAGTGTGCCTCGAAAACATTTTTATAGTTCTTACCATTATCATTCGTTCGTCATGTTTCAGAGGAAATATTTTCTTGGAAAGATGAATTCCACGTGACAATGGAAACAATCCCCTCTTGGATTGTTCCATAATGAATCTCTTCAGCATCTTATCAATGCATGTACTTTGACATAGGCCCATAAATATATTGGATCTATCGCGATGTATCTTGATCCCAAGAATATACACTGCCTCACCCAAGTATTTCATGGTGAAGCATTGATTTAACCATTCCTTAACAAATTATAAGACTGGTACCTCATTTCCAATAAGTAATATGTCATCACGATTTACTTTTAGGAAAACAACTGCACTCCCACTAAATTTTTTGTTGACATGAGACTCACATTTATTACTGATAAAAACAAATTTTTTATGGCTTCATCAAAACAAATGTTCCATGACTTGGATGCTTGCATTAATCCATAAATGTATTTCTGCAACATGCATACCTTATTGTCATCATTTGGAGTCAAAAAATCATTAGGTTGTGTCATGTAGACATCTTCTTGAAGGTTCCCATTAAGGAATGTTGTTTTGACATCCATTTTCCAAATCTCATAGTAATGGTAATCCACAACAGAAAGTATAATTATGATGGATTTCAACATTGAAGCTGGTGATAAAACATCATCGTAGTCAATTCCCTGATATTGTTTAAAACCTTTTGCAACCAGTTGTGCCTTATATGTACTGACTTGTCCTTTCATGTGCAGTTTCATCTTGATTACAAATTTTCAAAAAATAGGCTTTGCATAAACTAGAGGATCTACCAAAATATAGACTTGGTTTTGGAACATGGAATCCATTTCAGAATTCACAGATTCTGGCCACTTGGAAACGTCTGTGCCACATACTGCTTCCTTGTAAGATAGAGGATCATTATTATCAACTAACAAGGAGTCACCATCCTTGGTAACTGGAAAACTGTACCGTTTCAGTTCTCTATCATCTCTTTTACTCCTACGCAGTACTTGTGTCTCAGGAATAGATTCTTCTTCCACGGGGTTTTGTGGAATATGTTCCTATACCAACTCTTGTGCACCTTGAGCCTTGACATCATCGATGTCTATCTCGATCCCACTATCACTTTTGGATATGTGCTCCCTCTCTAGGAATATGGCATGTCTTGATGCTATAACCTTTTTTTATAAGGGGTTTTAGACGTAATATCCTGTTTTTTCCTTGGGGTATCTTATAAAGCTGCTCTTTGTGCCTCGGGGTGTGAGTTTATTACCTGAAGAGGCCTTAACAAATGCTTCATTACCCCACACATGTAAATTCGATAACATGGATTTTCTTCCACTCCAAAACTCATAATTAATCCCTTTTATCGATTTAGTTAGTAATTTGTTTAGTATGTGTGGCGCTTTTTGTAACGCATATCCCCAAAAGGACAATGGAAGACTTGCATGGCTCATAATTGATCTCACCATGTCTAATAATTCATGGTTCCTCCATTCACATACACCATTCCATTGAGGTGTTTAAGGAGGAGTGAGTTGGTATAGGTTCCCAAAATCACCTAAGTAATCATTGAATTCCTGATTAAGATATCCCCCACCTCGGTCTGAGTGGAGTTTTTTAATATTCTTACCAAGCTAGTTTTCAACTTCAATTTTGTATTCCTTGAACTTATAAATGGAATCCGACTTATACCTCATTAATTAGATATATCCATATCTACTAAAATAATCAGTAAGAGTTATGAAGTATGAGTACCCACCCCTTTCTTCATCTAGAAATTGTGTACAGACATCAGTATGAACTAATTCAAGAAGCTCTTTACCCCTTTCACCTTTCCCACCAAATGGGGATTTCGTCATTTTTCCTTTTAAACATGAATGACATAAGCCAAGTCGTTGATGTTCAAAATAATCAAAATATCCATCTTGATGTAACTTTGTAAAGCATTTCTCATTTACATGACCTAGCCGGTGATGACAAATTTCGGTGTGGTATGAGTCATGTGAAGTATCTTTGTTACAGATTTCCATTACTTGGTTTGTGTAATCCAACATGTAATGTCTGTTGTATAAATGTTCCCTATCATAAGAAATGTTGACTTTGTAAAAGAAAAAACATAAATTTCAAATCATGAAAACAAATCCATCTATTTCTAATATAGATACAGAAATAATGTTTTTAGTAATAGAAGGCACAAAATAACAACCCTTTAACACCAATATCATCCTAGATGGCAACGTGAGGTGGTAGTCCCTGACCGCTAAAACAAGAAGTCTGGATCCATTGGCTGCTCTTAGGTTTACCTCCCATTGATCAATCATCATGAATCTACTTGGTTCCTATATTTGGATACATATGTGAGCACCAAAAGCTATATCTAATACCTAATTTTTCGAAATAGATAGATTGCATTTGATAACAAAAGCCCATGAAGCTTCCCATTTCTTCTTAGGCTAGGTGCATTTCTACTTCTAGTAGACCTTTTTTCCATATGCGAAATAAACCGCCTCCTATTCCCTTGCCTCCACTTTGATCATCCTTTTATTGGAAGGCCATAAAGAATCTTTGGGCTTAAATCTCATCGGCTTCCCTTTCCTCTTATTCACTGTAAGGATAGATGGATTTTCATGCTTCATATATTTTTCCACTTGGTGAATGAGGATAAGAAGATATGATAGAGACATATCAATGTTGTTAATTTTGATATAGACAATTAAGTTAGAGAATCTATGAGGGAGTGATGCAAGAATGAGATCGATGCCCAGTTCTTCAGGGTGTTTAAACCCTAGAACCTCTCAGTGCTCGATGTAGCCAATGAGCTTGACTACATGAGGACCAGCTAGGGATCCTTCTCTAATCTGACTCTGAAAGAGTGCCTTAGAGATCTCAAACCTTTCTTGTCTTGCACTCTCTTAGTAATGACCACAGTGGTGCTTGAGAATTCTATAAGCATCCATGTTTTCATGAGACTCCATGAGCTCAGTATACATTTCTGGTAACATAAAAAATTTAATGTCGACCGCATCGTTCATATGATTCTCATAGACCATGAAATCCTCATCACTCACCTCCTTGTCATGTGGATTCAGTAATGCTAACTCCAACATGAAATACTTCCATTCATGGGGTAGGATAACCCGAAGGCATCTAAACCATTCTTGGAAGTTACTACAGGTGATGATGTAGTCTTTATCCAAAATTGATCACAGGGATAGTGTGGTTGATGAGTGTGTCATTTTTATTCTACAATTAAAAGTGAAAATCATTAGTACATTCTTGATTACATTTAATGAGAAATAATAAATTTTATTAAGTCTCCCACTATTTTATCAAGTCCCAATAGCCCTTACAATTGAACTCAGAATGTCCAGTTTCCATGAGATTATAGTGGCAAGGATCCATATTCCCCTCCACATAACCCCAAAAGGGTTGTTCAAGCTATTATAAGGTGTTTAGGTAGGCAGGTCTTTGCAAACTGCAGGCTTGCAGCTCATTTATATGTTGATTGGACTCCCCAATCACGAAATCATGACTTTGGATTTCCTTAACTATTACCTCCAATATTACACCAAGTCTAGAAAGGGATATTTCTGTTGATGTAATATGGTTAGGTTAACCCAAAACATTTCATATGGTCTTCCTATATAAAAGTAAGTTTCCCAATAAGGGTTGTTCAAACACATAGTTCTATTGATTTTTTCCATTTAATCAAGTAACGGAAGGCTTGTTCTGACATAATATTTTATTTGAGGTATATTTATCTCATATGAGTGAATTTATTATTATCACTATCACATTCTTATTAATATTAATTGAAACTTACTTTAGTGATTAACCATGTCTTGATAATATATATGAACAAGTCTGGTTTATTTTCATGCCATCTTGTATGCTTGTTTAATTCATTAATTATGTGATCGTGGTAACACATCCATAATGATAAACCATGCGATTGACATAAATAAAATAATGAAAATGGAATGATCATGAGATTTTCAAATGGTTAGTTTATCTAGTGGTTGATAAACTAACCCTGACCTTGGGGAGAAACAACATGAACCTTTTGGGTTTGTGTTTACAGCTTCCACCTATCCACCTCTTTATCTCCTGGGATTGGTTTCGTCTCATTTTCAGCTTGAACAGCCTCCACTAGCATGGGATTTCCATCCATTACATATTTATTTTTCATCTCATGTGTAGGTGAGGGGTAAAAAGGGGTTTTACATAAAATAAACTTTAGGCACACATAACCAACATATTAATGAAGAGAAGTCTCACTGACTAAAAATTTTAATTTAAATAAAAAAATTTAATGAAACCATCCACATAAAAAGGTCTTGGTTTTTCTCATGATCATCCGTACATGCAATGATTTTTATGCATAAATAAAAATAGCATTCAATTATTTAATCATTCATGTTTAAGATAAATCACTCTCGAATCAATTAATTATCATATTTAAATAATCAATCCTTTTATCTTAAATCTTTTTCTATATTTCCATGAGATTATCAATCATAATAATTTTAAACAAATAAATTAATTTAAAATTGTCATTGTATGTAACTTGTACCTTGGAGGCAACCTGGTGAATTTCTATTCATAACTACCTAATGAGTAGAAATGAACATTACATAGATGTTAAATTAAATACATATATAAAAAATCACTTATCACATGTTGTGCCTCATCTTTACGCCCGCACGATGATACACGTCTAATGGGTTTGTATAATACAATAATAAATTTTAATAAATCTACGTAATTTGGATGAGTACCCAACGTATTGTTATAACTAAATTTCATGTACTATTTTTCACCATCTATCTGAAGTACATTATCGGGGAAACGATGTGTGAGTGTACTTTCAAAATCTTCGTAGTACACGACATGTCCAATGGGAAACACACCGTATAGTTCCTCGTTACATGGTCTCCAGTTGGGAAAGCCATGTATGGGTTACACAGTCCAACCCTAACTTGAAGGGACCAGATGCTGTGTCCATTGGGCCACACATCGTGTAATCCAGAAACCACATGCCACCTATTCCTAGTAAATACACAAAGTTATTTAAGACATTGAGAGGATTCTAAAGACGACTTCGTTTGGCGGACTGGTCCGATGCATTGAATCTTGACAACACGGTGTGTACTGCCGAATACATGTCGTCTGTTTTGGTGTTGTATGGCCATGTTGCTTTGGCACCTCCATATGAGATCCTCTATTTTATTTTAATCATAATCAAAAAAATATCGTTTCTGTAAGGTGAATGAGAAACAAAAGAGGAGGAATAGATCTCGAGACTCAAATTTGAAGAATGATTAACTTAAATTGAAACAACTAATTTATTAAATGCGTAATTCATCAACAAATTATTTAACTAATTATCAACTTTGATGTAACCCCTCTAATACCACTTTAAGGTTCTGGGAGAAATTGAAGCGTGGTTGGGGAGGCACCCAATTTTGATTTTTACTAAGATCAATGATTATTTCAAGATAAATATGATGATGAATGCCAGTCTCCACAAAGTATATTCCAATATTTAGAAAACGAAAAAAAGTCCATGGAACCTTTAGAGAGGATCTTTCACACCATGATTATAATTAATTTAATTAATTTCATAAAGAAAATTAATACATGTGTCATTATTATTTTTCATTTTTGATGATGTTGATCATATGGATTGACCCTTCCGGATTATCTAATTGCAGTTTTAAGGATCCAAACTAGAATACCTCTAGTGGTGATCCACACGTGTGCTGATGGCCTTCGATCGACACCGCTCGTTCTTCAGGTGCTAGGGTGGAGAATCGATTGTCTTGTGTCAGTCGTTCTTGATCGCTTGTACTTCATCTTTGAAGAACGTCTCTCATTATTGAGAGGGGAGAGAAGAGGATTCGAGAGAGAAAGTGTTCGGCTCAACAATTCTCAATCCACCAGGGATTGGGTGTGGTGTATGGAACAATAGGGGTACTTGCCTATTTATATACATGTAATTTCTATTACAATACTTAATTTCATAGAAACAATTAAATACATTCATGGAATTATAGAAAACACATGCATTTCACAATAATACCGCATCATTATTTATAGTGCCCCAACTTGCAAAAAATGTAATTATAAATAAAATTCTGCGTCACAAAATAATAACAACATTATTTTAACTTGTGCCTACTAGTTAAATAATTATTTATCATCTTGAAAATAATTATTTTACTACTATACCGACCTTGGTCCGCTCGAACTCCACTTCTATTTATTGTACACACGGATAAATAAATTAATAATTTATTCTCTTAAATAAATATTTTATTTACAAATTAGTAAATAAATATTTATTAAATGATCAATAAAATAGATAAATATATTTTATTTAATTTAAGTGATCATTTTAAATTGAATAAAATTATTCCACTGTCTTAAGAATAATATTTTTTTCATTAATTGAATTCAAATAGAATATAATTGAGACTACCAAAAACACTTAGTGTGTGACCCTCTAGGATTCTTTCTCGTTGTCATTAGGTGGGCTTACCTAAAGTCCAAGAGTAATGTCTAGCAAAAGGTCAAGGAAGATAAGTGAAAGAAAGTAAAGATGCAACAATGACATCCACATACGAAAGCTCGCTGTGTAATATAATCTCTTTGTCACAATATCTCATCACGAAGGTTTCATGATTGTGTCATCAACTTTTATGCATTAAACGTTGTTCTTTGATTACATGAAATAAACTCGTCATTACACCCTGGCCATGGAATTTAAGGCGACGGTTCTATTTGAATCAAAGGGACGAGATATCAACTTCCATAAATAGAAGGGAAAAATATTTCCTTGACTTATCAATTAATAACAAGCCACTCGTGACACCCCAATGTAGCCTACTTCCTGCCAACTGTCAGCATGATGGGTTTCCTCAGTAAATCAAAGTGCATAAGTCATGACATATATTAATGATAATATTAAACTATAAGGATAATTACACACACTCACATATAGAAATATTCAATGACACCAAAACATGTATAATTCCTACTAGTGGGTCTGTTCTCATAATCTCTTATCTTGGAGATTACCAAGTGACAACTTCATGAGAGGAAGTCCTATCTTCTTACGAGTACTCACACCTTTCAATCTGCATGCTATGTGTCCCATCATAGCATGTCATCTATGATAGAACTATATTTAAGAATATTGTTATAGCATTTCAAGATTCTCATAATAGCGGGGAACTTCCATGATCTTATCAATGCAAACATTACTCTAGGACATTATTACATTATAGTCATGCATAACAATCAACAATATGTAATAATACATAAAATATCCACGTAATCAAAGTAAAACCACTTGGATCTAGGACACCAACTCTTACTCCTCTAATGTATACACACACACACACATGTATATATATATATTTATGTTAAAAACTTATATTTAATTACTAATATTCAACATCAATTCAACACTTTTGTTATTAAGTGATGTTAGTTTGGAGGATCGAACATGTCCAAATTTTCATATTATAGTTATTTTATTTTCTATTTCCCATGAAATATTTTTAATTCTTATGTCCATTTTATTCTCTAAACGTAATGATTTATCTAATATAATTAAATTTTATTGGTTTTATCATGTGGTGAATGTATATAATAATATATAATACTACTATAATTTATAGACATAGTCATTCAGAAGAGAAATCCCATTTATAAAATATAATAACATTAGAATAAAAGTGCAATGGCAAGAACATCTGAGTCAAATATTCACTAAACGTTAAACAATTGTCACCCAAAACAATGTTTTTAATAAATAATTTATGATAAATGTGTCATAAGATGTTATTTTAAATCATATATCATATTATATATATGAATATGATATTTAATTATATTTATAGTAAATCAATATTTACTCTACAAGTGATTTGAACCTGTATCCAAAATATGGGACTTTAGTTAAGGGGTTATGTTATCATAACATTTTTTTGATGTTGATTATGATAAATTATAATTTATAGAAAAAATATAGGTCATACCCCTTAAAACCCATATATTTTCTTCTCCTTTCTTTATTTATGGAATTTTCCATAAAAAGTACCATTTTCCGGTCTTTAGTTGTTCAGATGATTGAGAAAATGTTTATTAAAAAATTGACATTATTTTATCTTTTTTCAAGAATCATATTTTCCATTTCTATGTTATTTAAAATTGATTCTTAAATGTATTTTTATATGACTCAATTATTAAATATTTTTCCCATATTAGAATCTAATTTTAATGGTTTAAAAATAAAATTTTAAAATATTTTCCAAACGTGTTATTTATGAATTTTTAAATGTATGAATAGAATACTTATATCATATATTGAATGATTGGATTTTCCAATAATTATTAATAGTATTTTATATTAAGATTTCTTTACTTGTTTCTGATGTTATTTTATATGATAATGTGTTTCCTAATATTCATGAATGTTTTTTATTTTAAATAAGTCATTTAAAAATGAAAATAATTTTTTATGAAATGTTTTAGTAATATTATTAATGAACATTAATCGATCACAACATCCAGTGATGCTATAATACTTAAGTGGGGATATTAAAAATGATACCATAATTATTTCATTTCAAGATGATTTATGATTATGATTATGGTACTTTCACAAAACCCATATTTTTTTCATGAGATAACCTATGATGAAATGATAAAGATTGTCCTGATATCATGGATTGTATATAAAAGGATTATATGGATGGTGGGTTAGTTATATCTCTTTGATACATTGGATAATTATGGATAACTCATTATATAAAAATATTAGGCATGAAACTAATTTCATATTTAAAAAAATTATTCATAAAAAAGGTTTTATATCAATCAGTTCACACATGGACCATGTTTCTAGTCAATATTTTTATACAAGAACATGATTTCATTTTCCAAAATATAACGAGTCATCCTATTATATTTTATACTAGTTCACTATTTTTTAATCTTATTTTTCCCAATTTAGATATTGATTATGTAATCTAATGGCTCATGAATGATTATTGACGATTCCACCTTTTTTACTTTTATCCTTTGTTATGAAAAATAATTACATTGTGACTCTTGATTAATGAACTTCAATATATTGGGTCTGAATTTATTAATTTATAATTCTGTTCACATATCGTTAGGACCATGTATGGGAACCGATCAACACATACAATGATTACCATTTCTGAGATTATGATATCACCCATTATTAAGTTTTCCTCCAATAATTTTTGATGGAATGTTATAAGTATTATATGTCTAGAAGTGAGATGATATTCAAAAAAATTTGAGAGATATTGAAGATCCTTTTTAAAATTAAATTTTTATTTATCTATTCTATAAATAAAATAAATACATAGGATTAATTGTCATATAGATTTTTTTATTCATTGGATATTATTTTAAAATGATGAAATATTTATATATGTTTTGTTTGGGTAACCAAAATTCACAACCAAATGTTCATCCTATCACAGATGTCAAACCATGATATATGTAGTATCATATCAAGTAACATCAATATGTTGACATAAAATATTACTATATGTAAGGGGAATTAACCCTATAATCCATGCATTATCCTAGTGTTCTTATAATTCCTAAACTGATCCAAAAAATATTTAAAAATAAAATTTTTTCCATATAAATGTACCTCAACTATGCCATGTAATGGGATATAATTGCACCAAAACAAATAAATCAAGCCACCATTCACTGAAATATGTTCAATAACATCAATATAGATTTTACAAATCACTTTGATTCGATAAGAATTTCAGTCACTGGGATAAAAAGGAACCATATTCAGTTCAATGTGTATAACATCATAAGAATATTGAAAAAGGGTTAAGAATTAAAACATAATTCATAACAAAAAAAATCCATGGTATTCCACCCAATTAATATATAATAAATTAAATCCTTAAAATCAGATCCAAAACACTCATATTAGGGTTTTAAAAAATAAAATGGAGAAAGTGGAAGGTTAAAACATCTAAATCATAGATATGACAAAACTCACTAAGGGAAAACTCCCAAAACAAAATGGAAATTAAAATATTAATGAAGTACATTGTGTATGCTTAAACTGTAAAATAATCCCTCAATTCCACCTATGATGAGCATGAATTAGGGAACAAGAGGGGGAATAAATATAAAAAAATATATTTAATTAACAAGAATTTTTTATTTTCCATTTTTTAATAGTAATACTTTAAAATATTTGGAAAAATATTTCTAGAGCTATGTGCTTAGATGAAATGAGATTCTAAGTACTGGTGAACCTTAAATTGATATTATAAATTTTTATAATATTTTAACATCACAATGGTGTTGTTTTTTGGGTTTAATTAAATAGCTCTAAAAAGGTTTCTTAGATAAAAAATGTCTTACCATAGTTGAGTCTAGTAGATGGGATTTTACCCTTTCTGTGACATAAATATGGAAGACATTAGATTTTTGGTGATGGTGGTAATTGGGGGTCTGTTTAAATGAAATAAATATCTTAAATAATTTATTTTATTATAAATTAAAAAAACATAATTTATTCTATTTAAAAACTGTTATATAATTTCACAAGGGTAAGCCACATAACCCTATGATCTTAAAGAGGATATTAAGGGAATTCATCATTGGTTAATCAGAATATGTCAATGAATATTCATAATATTGACGTTGATCAATTAGAAGTGATTGCAATGGGATCCCCACATCACTGGAAAATGTATTCATTACTAATGATTAATCTATTCATTAGAAAAGGAAAATAAATTATGGATTTAAACCATTGTGATTAAATAATTGATCATTGATTTATTATATGATATTCTTGTTCTAAAATTCACACCCTTCAAATGATCTTTTCTGACTAATTAAATTAATTATTCAATTATTTCTTTATTTTTGCAATGTTCTCACTAATGTTTCCCTTAACTGTGACTGTTCGATAAGACCACTTAGAAAATGATATTTTCACCTTTTCTCTTATTCCTATATCCAATATATTCTTCATCATTATCCTATAGAGCCATGATTCCACATTGTTGGTTGGAACTAAGCATTTTCAGACACCTATATCCATGTTGTATGTGTGCATGATGACCATAATAGTTATTTGTGGGTAATTCATTATGGATTACTAGTTTTTCATCATGGATCTCGGATTCAGAGTGGTGATAGACAATGACATGAGGTTCTATTTCCACCAAGGTGATGTGGACTTTTATCGGATCGTTAGATTCCATTTTCTAGCCGTTTGATTTTAGAAAATGACAGTTTTAGGTGGCTACCACTGATTTTGGGTGTTCTACATTCATGATTCATAGTTATGTGAACATATTTGGAAGTCGTGTGAACTGTTTATGAAAACCCTGACTACACACCCAATATCCAGGAAGAACAAATGGTGTGTAACCCATCTCTATGACGCATGGGTTTTGGGAGAAGTTAAACATCACACAACATTTAGCTATACCTATACACTTTGTGACTCTTCCCATGTGTCAAAGTCATGTTCCATATATACATGCCCATGTCCACATGTGGAAGAACACACTGCATACCGGATTACATGGTGATGAGCATGAAATACATAGGCACATGTTAAGAGGAAAAACTAGGGCATTGAAAGGATATAAACATTGTGTATCCCAATGGACACACCATATATTTAGACATGACTTCATGCACTATGTCTAGGGAGAGAACTAGTAGATAGAGGAGTGAGGCCATAAACCATGTAGACCCCATACAAGCCATGTACCACTTTCTAAATTTTCTAAATCATGTATATAATTCAATTTGATCCAGATTTTGGACCTTGAGTATCCTATACATAGTGTTTTTTCATGTTTACCATGATATTTTTTTAGTTGTGGATTTTTTACACATAATGGAAGATATTCTGGGCATTATTCAAATTCAGGAAGCACTTGAATATTGTAGTGATCATGAGGGATAATCATATTGATAATGTGGTCAGTAATCCCCTATTACACTAGTGTGTGGGCTCATCAGTCAATTAGAAAGTTGTTTGGATCATTCATCCCATGTCAGACTAGAGTGTGGGTTCAGTGTTTCTTTATATAAGTCAGGTTTGTACTCAATTTACTACATGGTGTGGGATCTCTACCTTCGGAGCAATAATCCATCATATTCCATATCTGAAGGGGTGTGGGTCCTCTATAGATGATGTGTTCTCCCTCAGATATTGGGGTAGTTTTTTGACATGTTCCCCTCTACAAAAATTCTAGTGAGGTTTCATTTGATGTTTGGAATCAATGATTGTGTTTTAAATCTATGGGATTTCTCATTGAATTAATCTATATTACGAGTTCAAGATCTAATTACTCTGCCATTTAGATTTCTTTACAAGAATTAATATGTGTATCTGATGTGTTCTTGTTTCCCTATTTATTTGGGTTTGATTGACTTTTTTTTATCTCTATATCACTCCATTTAAAGTTTCAGGGTGACCTAATTCATTTGGATATACTCACTCTTTCATGATATTTTCCTACACCCGTCATGTTTTAAACTGATGATAGATAGATTAGATGTTTTTAAAGTGGAGAACAATGATACCTTGGTTCATTCATCTTGTATTGTGGTCGATCATGGATATACAGAGAATGCGTCTCCCAAATTTCCAAATTTCCAGTTTTTTTAAGGTTGTTACATCTTTTCTGGTTGGGAATACGTTTTTCCATTTTATTTTTTTAATTAAATTATGATACTCTTTTGTATTTCCTAGAGGATATTATGTGCATGATTTCTTACTATAGATTTTATTTGTTTTGTTATTATTCATCCATACTTAAGTATATAGATTGCTAGGGTCATGTATTCATGTACAATAAGAAAAAGGCATCAAATTTTAGTTATTCGTTCTTAGTTCTTATTCCTAGACCCAAGCCTATGGTGCTGGAATTATGGTTGTGTCATTCCATCCTTCCTATGGCTAGGATGTCCTAAGAGTTTTAGGTCATTATAAAGAGGTATCATAGAATATCATTACATGGAATATTTTTTTTTTCTCATTATAATGATTGGTTGGTAACATAGGGATATAGTGTCAGAGTGTCTCAAAGGTGGATTTCATGATAAGGGGCCTAGGGTTGGTATGCTGGCCAATGTATCTATACACTTGGACTCTGTAAACCATCTTATTGACCATGAATACCGAGACATTGGTTGCAGGCAAAATGGAACATGAATTACATAGGTTTGAGTCCTTTTATTGTTTTTCTTGAGTCAGGTCCGCATATATATAGATTCTCATCTATCCATGCAATGTATTGATTACATTTAGGATTCCTCTACAAAGATAACCATCTTTGCTATCGATTTAGTATCACGATGAAACGCCAATGAATGTTGAGTAATTAGTTTATGGTTCATACCATGATGTTTTTCCTCCATGTGGGTAGGTATCAACACCCATTTCTATTGATTAATTATTATAATGAAAATTTTAGGTTGAGGATGCGAACAAGATTATGGGATTGTGTGATTATTAGCATCAAAACCAACTATGTTTATAGGATGATCAATATCCATAGTAATAAGAGAATTATCCGGATTTAGGGGTTTGAGTCTTTAGGATGGTTTAGAACACAAAAGATTAAATGGTTGCACTGGAATACAATATTTTTCAGCAAGCAGTTCAGTTATGGAGAAGTTTAATTACAATGACAGATGATAAAACGATGCATTCATGGTTCAACATGCAAAAACTATTTAATGAGCAGTATTACCCTTTGTTCTTATGTTATGTTCCTATTTAGTCGAATCTTGAGTTGAATTAGGGTTACATGATAATAGCTGTGTATTCCATGAGATTAAATAACCATATATAGAACTACCTTAATATCATTTGGGATGGATTCTTTCTGTTAAGGAAGTTTGAGGAGGGTATCCATAGAGGTATTTTATAGAGTGTTGTCTCATTATGTAATGACGCTTATCATGGTGTGGTAGAGTGATATATGGTGAATGAGAGCTTCCAAGAAGAGGGAAATAGGATATTTGGAGCTATAATTGGGAAGCATGTGGTTGAGTCTTATACAGTAGGTAGTAAACATCAAAATTCAATATTTCAAAAGAGGAGGCACTCTAAAACTCAGATGCATGGATCTATGGCTTAAGAATTTCATATATGATCATGTCTTCCAATGGAGGAAATATGTCATACTGTGACATCCATGGTCACATGGATCATGATTTCAAAACCCATTGTGATGAGTTAGAGATGAAGATAGTGGAAATGCCTCCATAGAAAAGGGAACACCACGATCTTGGATCTCTCATGCATGACCAAGGAATCCCTTAAAGTGTAAGGTCTTTAAGAGGAATAGAATAATATATGGAGGGAGTGTAAATTGGTGGAGGGAAAAATTAATATATCCAACCACCACTACCACCAGGGGGCCCACATCAAGCATGGGGAGTAGATAGTTGGAGTTGTGGGATGTTTTAGGGCCTGGAGTCCAATGAACAGAATACAAATGAGATTATAAGTGGTAAATTCTACTTTTATTATAATATTTCAATAGTACTATTAGATATATGTGCAGTTCATTACTCAAAAAAACTTACTCCCCCCATGCGAGATTTTTAGTATCCAATTGAGACCTAATCCATGCAGCAACGATTGGAGGTTCTCACAAGCCTTGATTCTCCGATATCAATTATCTTTTGGTAGTGTGAGTCATCACTAGGAAGAGAGAGTTTCATTTTGGAACACGTTTTCTGGATGATGAAACCTTATGAAATTATCTTGGGTATTGATTGGTTATATAAGGCTTGATCCCAGATTGACTGTCACCAATGATAGGTCATATTACATCATATGGATTGGGAATGAATCTAAATTATGGAAGAGAGATATATAATAGTATAGGGAGTGGGTCTTTCATGTAAGAAGCTACAAACCATCACCCATTTGTTGTGGAGTTTATCTCAATGCAAAACATGCTCTTCAAGAATCTAGAATATTTCAATAGTGTTGAATGATATGGATGTATATCTAGTGGATGTTTTCGGACTACTAGTGAGGTGAGAGAAATCAATTTTCATTGACTTACTCCTCGTGGCCACACCTACATCTTTTATAGGATATTATGTTGCAACTATTCAGATCAGAGAGATAATGGTTTATTTGGACGACCCTTCAGTGATTATTTTTATCAGACCCAGTTTATCCTCCTAGGTAGCTCTAGTTCGGTTCATGATAATTGCTGATGAGATATTTCATATTTATGTTGATTATTATAACAAAAACCATGAAATAATAAATAACAAGTTCCCATTATAGAGGATTGATGAATATTTGATCAGATGTGAGGTGAAATTTTGTTCTTGAAGATCAAAAGCAGGTCTAGATACCCCAAGAAGAGGGTTCGCAAGGATGATATTCAAAAATCAACATTTTTATTCCTCTAAGAACACTATATGTTCTTGGTGATTCCTTTTAGTTTGAAGAATTCCCATAAAATGTTTATGGATTTCATGAACTAGATCTTTTAGACATACTAGGACCTATTTGGTGTTTTATTCAGTGATGACATACTAATCTTATATGAATTATAGTAGGATAATAAAGAGAACATGAAGGAAGTCCTAGAGTTAATCCAGGAGAACCATCTCTATGGTAAGAACTCTAAGTGATAGTTATGGATATGTCAATTTCTCTTCCTTAACAATTTAATTTTTGCGAATTTAATATATATCTGACCTATGAATATTGATACAATTCTTTCTTGGGAGCCAACCAAGATCAAGTGTGATGTGTAGAGTATTTTTGGATTTTTTTTGGATACCACATGTGTTTCATTAGGTATTACTCTAGGATTGAAACCCCTTTGACTACTATAATGTGGAAAGGGTAGTCGTTTAACTGGACCGAGATGTGTTAGAGATATTTTTAATATTTAAGGATGAGTCTAAGTCGTGATACTTTTTTAGAATAATTAAGAAGGTCATGGAGTATGTATTGTATTAAGATTCATCCATAGCTGGTCTTAGTTGTGTATTGATTCGGAAGTAGAAAGGGATCACATATTTTTCATGGATGTGGAGAACCCATGAGCTAAATTATATGACTCATGGCCTAAAGTTGGAATTATTATTCTTTTCTTAGAATATGTGGATAAACTATCATCTAGGAGAGTGATTTTATATATACATTTACCAATAGAGTGTCAAGGTATATTGTAATGTAGAGTTATTGGGACCCAATATAGAGGTGCTAGTTGTAGTTCCTACAGAACAATGACTTTGAGATAGTATATAATCACTGAGAGGGGATCATGGAATTTGTTTCCCTTAATGAGAACTCCAATTAATGTTTGTTGGATATGGAATATGTTCAATTATATTCATTTAAACTTATCCGGGTTGATGAGATTGATGTATGTTTCATTCAGTTGATGGTGTTGATTCCTCTTATTCTCTAGCGTGTGAGCGATGCATGTTTGGAGACATTTACCGTGAGGCTCTCCATGACCAGATATCCTTAAGAGATTCAACAGTTATATTTTATGAAGTATGAGTATACATCACCCTTTTCTATGGATGGATGGTTGTTCCAATCATGATGTGAGAAGTGGTGATTATGGGATTTCACACTTCTCGTTTGGTTGTAAATCATTGTGTGTGGAATACATAAAAGGAAGATCAAGGACTATTTTTTTGGGCTAGATGGATGTGGAGTGTTTCCAAGTTCATGTTACAACCTAGGTACAAATAGAATAATAGGTCATTGTATTATTATTCTTGATTTTAATATTTCAACTCACTATGGTGCGTAATTCATAAGTAAATAATTCTTAATGAAAATAATTTTATTAAACTAATTTCTTAAATTAGTTTAGTTAAATAAATAATTTTTAGATTATATAAATTTAATTAAAAAACTAATTTCATTTTTGAATTAACCATTATGAAATTATCTTAGTTTTTATTTTTTCAAATGTTCTAAAAAAGATAGTTTATTTAATAGTAAAAAATATAGTTTTTATTGTATATTATTTTTTGTGACATAATAGATACATCAATTTTGATATAAATTTTATTAAACATATATAATCAAAAAATTACGATATTAAAATAGAAATATTGTACAAAACTAATTCATAAAATTTAAATTATAATTTATTTTATGATAAGTATAAAAATCTTTTTCGGTGATGACGTAGTGCCTATGTAGTGTTGGAAAAGTCAAATTTGGTTCTTTATAGATAATAATTGAGTGCTACAAATTATTTTAAAACATTATTATTAATTTTTTTTTTAATTGATGTTTTTGGATGATGTTTTTTATTTTTAGGGATATATAACTTGAAATTCTTGTGCAATGCCTGCACAAAGTAGAAAAAACCAAATTATCAAATTAAAGATATTGTGTTGACATGGATATGACTAAATATACATAATGAATAAATATAATGGATTTTATTGAACTTAATTATGTTTTTTTGACAATAACTTATTTTTAGTTTTTATATATCAAATATTTTACATTAATTCTTATGCAACGCTGATGTAGTGCTCAGGAAAGCAGAAGAAAAATCAAGAAACTGATTTTAAATAAAATTATAAGAACCATAATATGATATAAAAATTTCAATAAATCATTTGAGTATTTTTTTCAGCCATTATATTATTTTTTATTCAAAATTTGGCGATTTTTTATCCACTTCGGTTACATTAAGAACTTTTTATTATTTTATTTATAAAAAGTGGACTTGTTCACGACTATTATTTTCCATTAGTATATCACTTTTATACGACGTTTTCCAAAATATTTTTCTAAACATAAATCATATTTGGAAATATAAACTATTTAGATTAATCAAGATAATTTATTATAATTTTTAGGAAATAAATTAACACATTAAAGTCTTTCATAGTGATGATGCAGTAATTATTAATAAAAGTAAAAATAAAAAATAATTCGAAAAATATTAACGTAAATAAAATATTAGATAATTAAAATTCTCCATGAATTATCTACATAACTATGACATGTATAATATATAATATAGTTTTTTAATTTTAATATTTGTTGATTATTTTAATGTCATAGTTATGAATAGTTTTAAACTTGTCAAAAATTATATTTCATGAATAAAACATTTGATTAAATTATTTAGAAATCACTAAAATAATGAATAAGTCAAAATAGAATAATATTTTGTCTAAAATGTAATCAATTGACCCTTTTAGGATTTTTTTCATTATTTAACCCTATATTAGACTTATTAAATTTGATTATTTTATGTAATTCCTAAACAACCATTCACCACATTTATAAAAAGGGACTCCTTCCATCAAATATTTTTGTCAACTTAATAATTATTTCTCTACTATACTAGGAAAACGTTTTTTCTACTCATCCCTTGTCACATTCTAGTGTAGTTGGTCTAAAAAAAAGTCCAATTCCAAGTGCCTAAGGAGGTTCTCCTGGAGATATATTGGAGAGGTAAATCCATCCTTCTCTTTTAAATTCTTTATCACATATACCTCATCATCACCACTGTAAAAAGATTCATGGTAACTATAGTATCTTATATATACAATAATTTTGTTGTTTTACTTTTTATACACAATAAAATATAATATTTTCTTCCTTTATTCTTAAAAACTAAATTGTCATCCATGGTGGGTCAATTCACCACCTTCGTAGACGATGAATTTTCATTTTTCATTACCATATTCTGGGAATGAATAAATTCACTTATAATTGTTTAAAATTAACTATATAGACATGTTATATCTTATAGTGAATGATTTTAATTTTAAAAGAAACTACCTAATGCACCGACTATGAAACCATGAAATGAATGCTATTGAAATAATTGAAATTACAAAATCTTGTCAATATATGGGTGGAAAGATATTATATGAAAAACACATAAGTTATTACAAATTTGAAAAAATTTATGTAATAAATTAATAACACACATTAAAAAATTATACATGAGGTTTTAACACACTAGAAATATGTTAAACATGAGGTGATGGACTTTCTCTTAAATCATCTTTAATGTCTTTTTTTTGGAAAATTTAAAAATATTGTTTTTTAACTTATACAACATGAGAGTATTTTCCCGATTTCATGACTTCATAATTTTTAAAGCCTTCTTAGAAATATTACATAGTTATTATCAATTATAATTTTCTCCCTTTGTATGTTCATAGTATTCCATTAAATTAAGTTATTTTCCTAAGAAATATATTTAGAGTGTAATTATTTACATTTTTGGATTCAGTTTTGGTTCTCAGGAATTATTAATGATAATGAGTGTTTACATTGTAAATGAAATATAATTGGGTCCAGGATATCCCTACAATGAATTGTGTATTTGGGAAGTTGACCATAATGGTTATTCAATGTGTAACTGCGATAATTACATTATAAGGTAGCAATCAGGGTTTCATTTTATGGTAGTAGTGAGGGTTATATATTGTATGATATCCATAAGGGTTAACAATATTAATTAATTATGTTAATAAAATAATTCCCCAATTGACCTAAATAGTTTTTTCATTTATTCAATGTTTTATGGAATAGTCATGTTTGAAAAAAGTATGTATAAATTACTTTTAAGGGAGATAATTATAACATTCATGTGGTTATAAGTATTCAGGGAATAATTATTTCCTTATGACTTTTTTACGTCCCTTACTAATTTTTTAATTCTCATAGAATGTTTTAAAAATATTCCACATGGATTATTGTCGGGTAAAAGAAAATAAGAATCCAAGTTGAATATTGTAGATATTTTTCATAAAAATAAATAATTTTTTATTTTTTAAATAATTTTTTATTATAAAAAATGGATAATGTTTTAGTAGCATCCACCTTGTGTGATTATGGGTTGTTATGTCTGAATTATGACATAGTTTTAAAAAAACAATAAACTGAAATAATCATTGGGATTGTGAAAAAGTTAATTATAGTTGAATTAATAATATTATTTAATGTTTATGGTTGATTCCTTATGGATGTTAACTTTAATGACCTGTCCCCCATAGCCCGTGTCATGACTACCCCAATCTCACCTTCAATAGGCCAGGGGCTAGTGACTAGCATCGGAATGGAGAATCCCAAAAGGGAAAGGAAGTGTATTTAAACATGTACACACACACGCCCAACCACATCCCAACACACTGAAAAGGGGAAAATAAATATACCACTAAAACAAGGATGAGTGTAAGTAGAAGTGAAAGTAAGTGGGTCAGAATACATAGCTAACTAGGAACAGAAAACAATAATGTACAAAAGGAAACTATGATGGCCATCCACAGAAAACCAAACCTGATAGTGGGAGTAGTGAAGATACTAGAAGCCAAAGTATTATGTAAAACCCACCCATTACTATTGGACCAACCTATTCCTAGGCCACCATGACCACCATCAAAGCGCCCGTAAGTCCCATCCCCCTAAGTACCTCTGTCAAAACGTTTGACTGTCTTCTCTAGAAACAACACGTGCGGGAAAATCCCATGCATGAGTGATTATAAATATACTTAGTTGGGACCTGATACCCCCAAGGGATTCTTGGTAATCCACAACGGAAACCACCACAAAGAAAAATACCCTATAGTTAAAACCACCAAACAGGACCTCAACCACATAGGACAAAGTAAAATATGCAGCTCACACTACGTATAAAACTTAGATAATAGGAATAAAGATGATTAGTCTTAAGATATGTCATTTTATTATGTGATGTGGCTCAAATACTAATCAAATAAAGTTTTCTCAACTACTGAACCACAAAGGGTCGCTCTGCCACTGATCCTCGACGGGTCGCTCTACGGCCAGCCCACATCGGGTCGTGCTATTACTGATCCCCATAGGGTCGCACTACTCCTGATCTATAGAGGGTCACACTGTGACCGATCCATGTAGGGTCTCTGTCATGCCAATCCATATAGGTTCAAGCTATTGTCGATCCACTGAGGGTCACAATACATCTAATCCACCTAGGGTCTCTCTCATGCCGATCCACAATGGGTCGCAAATCACCTAACAGCCAGCCACAGGATTCCTGCACTTGGTGTGTTGAGTTCTACAGATTCTTCTCCTCATACCATTGGTCGTAACTCAAAAACCATGAATTCCCACAAATAATTAACCGAAAGAACCATATTGATGTAAGGGTTCCAACGTGATAGACGACACGTCAATCAGAAGCCTGGTATGTAAGATATAGGCAAAAAGTTAAATAGGGTCTGATTGTTTTAATGTCCGATCCAACTCGACAGTACACCAAATTATTAAAAAAAATCAAGAGGATTATCTCAAAATGACCAAATCATCATAAGGGTACTCACACCATAGGCAACACATAAATTAGACACCCGATTTGCAAGTTACGATAGTTATAGTGAAACAGGGGTGGTCCGGTCCGGGTCCAGTAGGGGTCTGGTCCGAACGGTGAGTCCAGCTCACCTGGAGAACATAGAATGTATAATGTGGGATAGTTAAGTAGGAATAGATTTGAGGAGTGTAGTTCCTCTAGATGGCGGCACCAACGAGGTGCTTCCCCATATCCCTAAATGGCCGGCAGGAGCTGGCCATTGCACGTCCAGCTGAACGACTGTTCTGTCTTCCATGCAGCATATCAGCGCCTCGTCCTCCACCCACTGCAGTTGTCCAGCCACAAAAATTTTCCACCGTGGTACCTCTGGGCACCACCCTCTCCACACACCTAGCATGGGCTAGCTACTACCACTAGTCATATGCGCAACCACGCTGGTGGTGCCGCGTCGGTGGATCCTTCCGTGGGTCACGAGGGATACTCCCGGGTCCGTTTTCCATCCCGTCTATGCCAATGGGAATCTCGGGTATCTGTATTCATTGTGAAGCCTAGAGACTCGCCTTATCACCACATTTCTCAATCAACCAGGAATAAATATCAATATTCATGTGCGTTAGAGGGTCTGAGCCTTGTTCGTATTGGCCCACGCCCTTTATGTTAGCCCTTTTTAACTCGGGGATAACAATCATCAAATATATTAAGTAAAATCCCAAATTATGATTCCACAACAACCACCCACAAGAAAGAATGATTCATAGATCAACCTATTTGTCAGTATATCTGTGTTCATTGTATTTTCAATAATGGGAAGAAGATGAATCATTAAACACCTAAATCACCTACCATGATTCAGTGGATCCACTGATGATGAAGGATATGATTTGTGTTATCATTTGTCAACCTCTAGATCTGATCCTACAAAGTCCATTTCTTTGTTCTTTATTCATTTTTGGAGAGGAAAAGTGCTAGCAGTTCATTGTTCTTTATCAGGGAGGATGTCTATTACAGGATCCTCAATGAATCTCTGTAGTTTAAAATTTTCAAACTCCAACACACTGTATTATTTAAAGGAAAATAAATAGCATAGTGATGTTAAACTCATTAATGATTGTAATTAAATTATCCATATTTAATCTGACACATTAAATGAGTCATTCAGATAATTTATTTTCAGTTTCAAATGATCCATTATTGATCCTTCATTAATGCACCTCTTCATTACACCATAGCATTATCGTCCACCACTCAACGGTGAGAAAAGAAAAGAAATATTTCTTTTAAAATATTTTGTAATTTTTCTAAAAAATTCAGAAATATTACTCTTCTAGTTGGCCCTTGCTGAATGATGTTAATTAATTTCTAGGTGAATCCCAACCTTTTTAATTCAACAGTGCCCTCATATTTTCGATCCGAGCATCGGTTCAAAATACATGAAATCCTACTCGCAAATTTACTAAATGTACCTTAAAAATGATCAAAAAAATATAACAGTCACCCTCAACCTGTGATGGTCAAGGTTAGGCTATATCTAACGGGAAAACACCCTCATGAGTTCCATGGTACTCATGTATTTTAAATCCCAGTTACCGTTTAGGAGTTATAAGGGTTTGATAATAAATTAATTGTTACTTACTTATTTCATTTACAGCAAAAAAACTAACTTCCACAATTAGCCCATACCATCCAATGTTAGAATATTCCTAAAGAAATAATACCCACAAGAGCTCAGCGGTGGTATCAAATTTTTAATCTGAGTCATCATTCTGGAGTTATATGAATTTGAAAATAAAATAATTTTATTTAATTAATTTATTTATTGTTATTCCATTTTTGGGTTTTCTCACTGGAGGCCTATGATGACAAATCTTACGTCATTCATAGGGTAAACCCACTATCATGAATGCGACAGTGCACTCATATTTCTGATCCGGGCACCAGTTTAAGGGTTATTTCACTTTTTTCAAAAAACTTCTCACATGCCCTATTTAAAGCATAACATTTTTCGACGGATCATTCGGGGCACTCCGGGCCTCGGAATTATGTGCCATCAAATTTTACAGCCTCATAATAATTTTGTACAATATAAAAAAAATAATCAGATATTACGAGTCTTTACATCCTCCTCAATATAGTTTTTTACATTTATAAAATCAACAACAAAAGCTATGAAAATAAATGGGGGTACTGAGCATGAATATGAGTCTCCCACCCCCATGTTCTCTCCTCGAGGTTCCTGTTCCTCCACCAAACTCTCACCTGAGGAATTAAACATCCACAAAGGACTCACTCGTGTTGATCCTATATCTCCACTGGGAACACTGCAAAAGTCACCCCATCATCAATGTCCAGAATTCCCTAGTCGATGACATGTGATGGGTCATGAAAATATGTCCTCAGCTACAATGCCTGGAAAATGTAGTGCACCTAATTCATCTATGGGTGAAAATCTAGGAGGTATTCAACCTCACTAACTCTACTCAGGATCTGAAAATGTCTAATGATCCTCAAAGATAGTTTTACACCCTACTCAAATCTCTGTAATCCCCGTCGGGGTGAGACCCGAAGGGAAACATGATCTCCATTTTCATGATCCAAGGGTCTCTCTCTCATGTTGGAAAAAGAATTATGTCTACCATGTGCAGTCCTCATCTGCTCCTGGATGATCTGTACCCTCTCAATGGTAGCTCGTACCAACTTTGGACCCATGAATACTGACTCCCCTAGCTCTGTCCATCATAGAGGTGATCTGCATGGCCACCTGTACAAGCCCTTAAATGGTTTTATGCCAATGGTGAAGTGACATATATTGTTGTACAAAAACTCCATTACTGTTGGGATTCCCCCCCAATTATGACAAAAAATTTAGGAGACATGCATAATGCATGTCCTCCAAGGTCTTTATGGTCCACTCTGTCTGACCATCTGCCTGTGGGTAAAAAGATGTGCTCAATTGTGCTGGAACCTGATGCTCAGATCTCACATAATAACAAGTGAGGCATTGTGAAACAAACTTTTCTACTACTTTATTCATCCCTAGAAACCAGTACTGACATCAGAGGTCTTGGTACATCATCTCCACACAAGGATGTTCCACCAAAGTTGATGTAATGAATTCCCTAAACACCTCCCCCTGTAATGTCACTAGTACCATGGTGCATCTTATGAAATGGATGAAATGCTCCCAAAATATTGAAAATTGATCAGGACTCTGTCCTAAGGAAATCTGACTATGTCAGGCCTCGTATTCAACATCCACAAGTTGTGACTCCCTAACTCGCTAAAGAAGTGAGGGAGTGATAGTCATAGACTGGAGGTAAGCTTCTCTATCATCATATACAAATGATATCAGCATTTCAGCTAGCTGCTTTGTCTCATCACTCAGTATCTATAAACCAAAACACCTGCTGAGCATATCTGCCACCACATCCCCCATCCAAGGAATATAGAATATCTCAAAGTCATTTTCCTGGAGGGACTCCAACCATCGCCACATTCTCAACTACGGAAAATCCTATTGGAACCTTTCTATACAAAAAAAATGATACCCCCTTTAATGGATTGATGTGCCCATCGACCCATTGGTAGTGGGTAATCTCACTTCAAGACCACTTGGTTATGGTTATGGTAATCTACACATAACCTCAAACCCTAAGTCTTAAAAATTCCTTCCTCTACAAGTCCTCCACTAGAAAACCCTACTTGCAATGCTCTACAAAATCCCTATGATATACAGATACTGATTTTAGTGCTATTACCTTGTGTAGAGTGATACAGAAGTTCCTCCCACTATAGGGAGGTAGTCCTAGAAACTTATTTCAAAAGAATGTTCTTCTACTCTACCACTACTATTGGGAACTGACACTCAAAACACCTTCTGCCACAAGGGTAAGGCTAGTCGACTCAAGATTGATTAGCTACACCATCCAATGCATGAGTTTATCTTGTTCTTCCCGGGATTCCATTTTTTCATTGACCATGAAAACCCCATTCCAACGCTACAAATATACCACATATTTTCCCCTAAAATAGTAAATCTAAACATGAAATGTGTATGACTAGACCATACCCAAACTAACATTGTAAGGCCTCAAAGATATCACCAACAGGATCCAAAAAAATATTCACCTCAAGGGTCAAATCACACCATCAACAGAAGTGTGGTAATTCAGTCTCCTCCCATAGGTATCTCTAAATGTAAGGATCAAGTCAACAGTATAACCAGAAACTATATTTCTTGAAGAAGATTCGTGACAAGAAGGAATCATTAGTACCTATGTATATTAATACTGTAGCAAGTAGTAGACACATACCATGCCTCAAATCTTTCCTAGATCCCTTGGTACATACTCCTTGATTGCATGCATCTACTCCCTCCCCATATCCTCCTGCTCTCTAAGCCAAGTGAGGACCACATTGGGGTGCTTGTTGTAACATGTTGAAATGTATACCACCTCATGATGCTCTCTTAGCTCATCTTCCATGTCTGCTACCCTGTATATTTGTAGCGACCTAAATGTTTATTAATGAAAATTACTCTTGATCTAATTAAATTTCTTATTATGTAAAATTGTTATATAACATATTCAATTCCTTGGATTTATGTTTTTGGATTTTAAAATACCGTTCAGATTTTTTACCATTTCTAATATAGTTGTTGAACAATGACCACGTGATTAGTATAAATATAGGGCCTTAACAAATCCAACAAACATAGAAAAAAGAAGTGATGGCCTCATCCATTAGAATTTCTCCATATAAAGCCCATTGTTTGGAGCTCAGAAAGGAGGTAGCATCACTACGCTTCATTATTGGCCAAGCCCTAGATGATATTCAACATGATTAGTTGGAATGGATTTTCCTACGATAGATGTGGATGTTAATAAAGATTAGCACATGAGCGATGTTATCCAAGCCACCCCAAGAGTATGTCACCATCGCACACCTTACCCTTAGGTCTTATGTAGGTGTTATAAGGGGTTCTTTAATAGGGACCTAGAACTATGATTATGTGAATTATTCTTTATGGAATAAATAATATACATTTCTTTTATTATTATTATTTTGAAAATCATTTTTAAAGAACAAATAATATTTTCAGTTAATATTAAATTAAGAAATCTATTTGGATGAAATAATAGTTTTTCTAATGTAATAATATTTAAATAAAAAATTATTACTAAATTACATTCTATTAAATATAAATTATCGTAAATTTTTATGAATAAAATTATAATATTTATTAAGCTTTGAAAGGTTTTTTTTAAAACCCATGAATTTCTTATAAATGTTATTTTTTATTTTAAAAGAAAAAATTCACATATGTAGAATTTTTTTTAGATAGAACTATGATTATTTTTTGAATTAGGACATCAAAATTTTCCAATTTTTATTTTTTCATCATTTTCTGAGACAATAGAATTTTTGGGAAAAAATCAAATACCGTTAAAATATATAATGTTTTTTATGACATAATAATGAATAAATAGTGATGTGATTAAATAATATAAAAGTTAAGTTCGTCTAATATATTTTTATCTTTCAAATAATTTTATTTCAGATTTTTTTTGATTTATTTTAGGGTTCTTTAGTGGACTCTTGAAGGCTTATAAAACATTTTTTACATTGAAAATGATTTCCTTGAGAGTGTAACAGACCTCCTCATAAGAAAGCCTAATATTTTAAGATGTTCGGAAATTGGAATTATAAAATAATTCTTTTCCACTCCACTTTGGAAAAACCATGGGAAAAACCATGGGATGATTTAGTGTTTTGATTATTTTAATGTGTGGTGTCCAAAACCAAAATAATAAAGAATTACCTCCCTTTTCCTATATAAACACACCCAAGCTCCAACTTATCCACACTCAAAACCCTTGTATAATGTCACTAAAATTCCCTCCCCTCTCTAAAATCCTTCCTAGGCACCCCAATCTCCCATGAATCCTATCTCAATCTTCTCCAAAGCCTTTGGGATCACACTTCCAAGTAAGGGATTTCTTCCTCTCTCATTTTTGTCAAAGTTTCATTATGTTGTTATACCCTTGCATTTTCAATTACAAATGTTGGTGTATGATTTTACACCTCCCACCATAAAACCCTCATTCTGTTTGAATGATGATAGACCTCTTTCCCTCTCATTAATTCTTCCCATGTACACCTGTTACCATGCCGAACATCTGTATTGAATTTCTCTCTCCTCATTTACATTCAAGCTATTATTTTATATTATGAACCCAAATTCCATTACACATGTTGGGACATGTATATATATTACCCCTTACAATTCATTTCATTTAAATATGGTGAGATATCCCTTTATCTCTTATTAACCATTTTTAGGAATTCTTATGTCATGTCGTTATGGTGCCGAAATTTCTCCGCGATTTTCAAACCAAAGTCATTGTGTAGTGAATACATTGCCCATTTATCAATCAAGGGTTTTCACCATTATAAACATTTAAATTTTTATTATATAGTGTCATGTATTAATTCCACAATCCATTATCATGAAATAAATGATGATGTCTATTGAATCCATGTTGTATGGTCTGTGTGGAACACTTAGGCATGAAATGAAATGATTAAGAAGTGTACTCCCTAATAGTGCTCTAATAAATTGGGTAAATATTAGTATCATTATATTCCATGTTTAATGAGTATTTACTCATGATAATTCAAGAAAAATGAGGTTTTAATCATTCCCCATGTGAAATGAGATTTGGGATCATGATAATATCATGTTAAATGTTGATTCTACATTTACATGTTATGATAATCATGCTATATCATGTCTTTAAGTTCATGTTTCGGTTTCACTCAATTGAAATGAATATTGGATAAAATGTACTGTATTATTCATGTTATTCCTTGTTTACTCCCTTACTAGGATTTATAGCTCACCCATTTCTTATGTATGTCCTCATGTTATCCCATGAAATTCTAAGTACGTGGAAATGTTGTGGTCATGTAAAAGAAGTTCTCAATAAAGATGTTGTATTTTAATGTCATAAGAAGTCATGTAATGTTCCTAATTTACCAAGACACTTGAACTCTCAATCCTTATAGATGTATTAAGTTCATTTTTATGTAATAAATCATGTTAATGTGTGTAATAAACAACATGGTTGTTATAGTTGGTATCAGAGGATAAGGTTAGTTATTTTTGGGATTAGGATTAAAAAACCCTAGTGAAATCCTTGAGGATAAGACTAAGTATAATAAATGGATACCTAAGTTTTGGTGAGTATTTAATAATAGGTTTATCAAGAAAATAAATCCCTATCTAGATATGAGAATGTAGAGGATGCTCAGACATAGATATATCTTGTGGTAAAATCTGAAAACACCACTTTGAGAAAGACTCAAACGGGAACTGGTGCATGCCAATGGGCCTTGGTGCACTTTTTTGTTACGAAAATCCCAGGGGATATTTCTGTTGAAATTCATAAGATTAGTATAAACCATTATTAATAAAATTAAAAAAATTCCCCTAAGAATATATGTCGGGAATTATATCATGGATAAGAAAGATTTAATCCTATATGTTAAGGAAATAAAAGTAATTTATGATCATCCATTTTTGTCTTTGGAATACCCATTATGTGTTACCCCCTAAATTTCATTTTATTCCAGCCAATGACGGGTAATAGGAGGACTCAGGATAACAAAAGATGTGAAGATCAATGTGATGACTGTTCGAATGAGATACACAATATTATGGGAGTGGGAATTGTGAACATTTTAACTATACTCTCTCTGTTAACTCATGTTTTGAATTGAGACATTGGTCAAGTGGAATGTTCAACCCCCCCCCCCCCCCCCCTATGAATGAGGAATCTCTAATAGACAGCTTCATGAGACAAAGGCCTCTTACTTATAATGGTTCATCTGATCCCTTAATTACAGAGAAATGGATCAAATCTATTGAAAATATATTCTCTATAATTCAATGTTCTGGACAAAAGATGATTCTTTAGGCTAATTATTATATGTAGGTTGAAGAAGAGCAATGGTAAGATTCATAAAAAATCAAATACTAAGGAGGAGATCGAGGTGTTGGAATGGAATGATTTCAAAAAAATGTATTTCAATAAATATTTTCCATGTACCCTCCAATATAAGATGGAAAGGGACTTCCTTTCCCTCAAGAAAAAAGACAAAGATTCCAACAGAGCATATGTGGAAAACTTCACATGGCATGCATGATATAACACTGGCGTTTTCATTACCCTGGAATGCACGGTTGACAGGTTCTTTGGTGGGACAAAACCTAACCTATGGAAATCCCTAGTGATCCATGACTTAGAGAGCTATGAGGAAATTGTCTAATGTGTCCTCAAAGATGAAATGGTGATTTGAGAATATCTTGGGTATCATGGGGATAAGAAGCGTAATGTGGACTTAAATTTTGGATGTTCGATGGATAAATCCAACGGTGCTAAGAATATTCAGAACCCCACTAGCCAATGGCGTTGAAATAAGAACCCTGAAAATTTACAAAAGGGTATGAAGAAATGATTTAGTTATGAATGAGAAGGGCCACCGTCCATTAACTGGAGACAATAAAAACCCACAGTTATGATAGAGAAGAGGAACACTCTGTTTGACGCACAACACGTTGTTCATTACTTCAACTACAAATAAATAGGGCACTTTCAAAATAGTTCCCTATGAAAAGGGTTTTTGGAGGCAACCCACAACCTCTAAGGCATCAAGGGAGATATTTTTCCATCAATACTTCCAAGGTGAACCCAGACAATGAACTGGTGATAAGTACACTAGTTATTCATTAAAAATATTTATTGTACCTTTATATTTTGGTTCTAGTCATTATTTTATATCTCTAATGTTTAATATAACACTGCAAACACCACAAAAAATCATTGAAGTAAATATGTCGATGAGAATGGTAAATGGGGAAATCATTGCATCCCATAAATATAACTCCTCCCATGTCATAATTTGTGTATTGAACTTCCCTGCGAACCGTGTCATATTCCCTCTTGTGGAATTTGATGAAATTCTTTGCTTGGATTTCATTTCCTTATATAGAGCCAACAAAAATTTCTGTGAGAGGGAAATCACTCTCCACACGTCAAATCGACCCCCGATTTTGTATAAGTGAAATGAGGAGGATGAATATTCTTTAGCACCATCATCTCAATCATGGATATTAATTCCCTATGAGCGCGCACATCTTTCTCCAATGATTGATTCTAATGATGAAAGCATCCTTGAATACATGCATATTTTGATGGAATTCATAGAAGTGTTTTCCAAGGAATTTCCCGATCTTCCACTAAGAATATATGTTTAATTATCATTTGATCTTATACCTAGGGATTGAAAATATTCAAGAGTCCTTATAGAGTGGCAGTTTTAGAGAATGATGAGTTAAGGAAACAACTACTGGAGAATCTGGATAAAGGGATTATACGCCCAACTTCTTCACCATAGGGTGCACCATTCCTCTTCGTCAAGAAGAATGATGGATCAATGAGACTTTTCATTGCTTATTGTGAGCTCAAATAAATCATGATAAAGAACTAATGTCCTCTTCCACAAACTAGTTAATTTTTTGATCAGCTATGTGGATAAAAATACATCTCTAAGGTGGATTTTCGGTCTGGATATTACCATTTATGGGTGAAGAAGGAGGATATCCTCAAGACTACTTTTTATACAAGATACAGGAACTATGAATTCATAGTATTGCATTTTTGACTCACTACTACTCCAAAAATATTCAAGGACTTGATGAAAAGAGTCTTTAGAGATGACCTCAACAAATTTGAGGTAGTCTTTATAGAAGATATTCTAATATACTAAAAAAACAAGTATAAGAATGAGGAGGATATATGAACTATACTAGAGACCTTACTAAAGGAAAGCTCTATTAAAAGTAAAGCACGTGTGAGTTCTGGTTAAAGGATGTCTCATTCTTAGGTCATATCATCATAAGAAATGGGATATCTGTGGATCCATCCATGATAGATGCAATTGAGGGATGTACAAGTCCAGCATCAGTAACAGTTATCTGTAGATTCCTAGGGTTAGCTGGATATTATCACCGATTTATGAGAAATTTCTCACAATTTCCCACCACTCTTACTAAGATAACATGGAAGGGAGTAAAGATTTCATGTAATGATGAATGAAAATATAGGTTCATATATTTATAAAGGAGGGTTATCACTACATCCATGCTCACACTACCCACAAGTGGAAACTATTTTTTGGTATTCATTGATGCTTCAAAGAATGGCATGGGATGTCTGTTGAGGAAAAATGACAAAGTCACTACCTATGCATCAAGGCAATTGAATGTTCATGAGAAGAACTATCCAACACATGATAAGGAGTTAGATGTCGTAATATTTTCTTTAAAAATTTGGGGGCCTGACCTCTTTGGGGAGAACTGTGAAATATATAAGGATAAAAAAATCCTCAAGTATATATTCACATATAAATAGACAAACATGCACCAATAAAGATGGTTAGAGCTGATCAAAGACTACGACTTCTCAATCCATTACCACCCTGGGAAAGAGAAAAAGGTGGCATAGGCTGTAAGTAGAAATTATCCAGTGATTCTATCATTGATGAGAATTGTAAAGGATCCAATCTTCTTATATTTGATGATGATTGACATGAGAATAATAAATAAGGGACCATAACCATTCTTTTCCCTAATTATTCATCAATAATCACTTTTGTAAAGGTTATAGGATTCTCAAAAGGATGAAGTGGGAATTCAAAAGAATGTGGAAACTATTAGAAAAGAGAAATCATTAGAGTTTAATGTTAATGAAGAAGAAATTTTAGGATTTGGGTAAAGACTAGGTGTTCCATAAAATCTAGAGTTAAAGAAAGAATTTTTATATGATGAACATAGTTTTAATTTCTCTATTAACCCATGAAACACAAAGATGTATTGAGATCTCAGAGATAATTACTGATGGGATAACATGAAGAAGGAGATCGCTGAGTATACATCAAAGGGTCTGGTATGTCATCAAGTGAAGGTTGAGAGGAAAAAGATTGTGGGGATGATAAAACCATTACCCATACCAGTATAGAAATGGGATAACATCACCATGGAATTTTTCATCGGAATTCTGAAGAGATCCAAAAGAAACAATGCTATCTGGGATATTGTGGATCATCTTACAAAGACTGCACACTTCGTTGAAATTCGAGATAATTTATTAATGGATCAACCGACACATATATATAACCGATAAGTGGTAAGGTTGCATGGAGTACCACTATCTATTGTATCTGATCTAGATCCAAGATTCACAAAAAATTTCTAGAAGACTCTTCAACATGCTCTGAATACTGAGCTAAACTTCAGTACAACTTATCATCTTGAAACTAATAGCCAATTAGAGTGGACTATCCAGAAACTTGGGGAAATATTGAGACGATGCTCAATAGACTACAAAGGAGGATGAGATCAATATCTTCCTCTGGTTGAGATCTCATACTATAAAGACCCATAAATTTCAATGAAATTTTGTTTCTTAATTTTTTTTTGGGATTTTATGAGTACATATTTTATGACGGCACCTGATTCAGAGGGCTGATGTTCCCAGAATCAATTTCCTAATTTTATCTTAGGTACGTTCAGTGAACGAACAAGTGGGTTTTCCTATCATTGAAAACGTTGCTCGGAATCGAAATCCGAGGACACCGATGAAACCGCAACGCCAATAATTGCTTAAGAAGACGTTTTATGGAGTTGTGTTTTCTCGAGAGGAGATGTTAAAAATGTGAGGAATAAAAATAAAATTGTTTTAAAATTTTATTTGTATTTCATTACCGGTGGTTTTAGTGTTATGGGAAAGGAATATGTGAGGAGGTTGGGGTGTGACCCACACGAGCCCCCACCTTCTTCAACTTCCCCAACACCCCATTAAACCCCCCTCAAGCAATTAATTTTGTAACTCCTCACCTTTAAAATACATGGAAATAAAACGCCTCATTAATTGGACAAAGGAAGATAATTAATTTGGTAAATTGAATTGGAAATTTGAAAATGGTTGGCATGAGTAATAAAATAAGTCAAAGCCTTATTTTATTATTGTTGAATCATTGTGTGGAGATTTTTGGAGAGGAGGGCTCTAGTCTTGGTGAACATCGTCTTCCACATTGAAGAATGTGAAGAACATCAAGACCTTGATGAAGAATGTCATCACCGCAAGGAGTGATCGTCGTGCCTTTCTTTTCCACTCCGTTGCCGGTATGAGACGCCGCTCCACCTCGGATGTTCTCCATCAATTACGGACAGATCATTACCTCACGACCCCATTTTCCATGACAATATTCTTTCTAAAAATACATCATGGTAGGGGTTTTAAGTTCAAATTCAATGGAATAAATTTGTGTTTTTCTTTGTCGATGTTGTTTGGGCCGCCTATTATCATTTTAACGGGAGGAGGTCGGACCGCACGAACACCGGAGATCCTCCTCTCCCTTTGATGATGTTAACCATTGCGCTTTGGGACGAAGGTGGTGCGGTGAAACGACACCACGCGAGAACGAGGAATTTCACTGTGTCGATGGAGCGCGGTGCCGTCGCACCACGCCGTTGAGGCCGAAAAAGGCCGCGGCCGGAGTGGGGCTGCAGAGGAGGGGCGCGGTTCCACAGCGCCGCGTCGGACAAAAATGCAGGGCCGCGGCCGGGGAAGGCTACGGCGGAGGGGCGCGACGTCGTCGCGCCACGCCGGTCATACGAAGGCCGCGACTTTTGGCTGCAGCGGATCAGGGGAGGGCGGCTGGAACCGCCGGCCGCCGGCGCCCAAGAGGCGGGACCAGCTAGTTCCGCCCGGCATAACTGGCTGGCCGTTACGGCCGACATGATCTGAAAAAACTGGGGGTTTGAACACCCGGTCAGTGCAGTAGGGCGGACCCTGTGGGGTCCGCCATTCGGTTCAAAGGGGGGTGGCAGCTCCCACCCTTTTTCGTGTTCGGCGGTGCGTGGCTCCCGTGTCGGGCAGGACCGGCTACGCCGGGCCGGGCTGGGCCGCCCGTGCTTGGCTGGGTCCCCATGCTGGGTCGGGCCACACCGGTGGGGCCGGGCCACGCCGTAGGGGGTCGGACATGGACTCGGGTCGGGTCAACCCGGTTCGGGCTGACCCAGGGTGTCTCAGGCCGGGTCGGTTCGGGCCCAAAACCCCATAAAATCGGACAGCCTCGTTCAAAGACTCATAACTTGGGCTATGAACCTCCAATTGTCGCACGTTCTGTTACGATGCAATCCTTGGATTGAGGCGGTCGGTTTTGTATATTACATTCAAGGTTTTGGAGAACCTTTGGTACGGCCAGGTTGGTTCGAACACGAAACCAACCAGGCCTTCGGAGCGGAAACACTTTTAACTTGAGCTCTGAATGACTGATTGGCGTGCCCTCAACTTTGTTGGTTTCCTCACAGTGAGACAGACCTTTTGGCTTACTCCTCTCGAGGTTTTGATACAGTTGGAGTGTGGTCGGGTTGGTTTTGACATAAAAACCAACCGGGCCCCTGGAACGAAAAAGCCAAGAACTCTCATACCGGGCGTCCGATTGACGCGCCACCTGTCACATTGAATTCCTTTTGTCGAGACGGAACATTAGGATACATCAACTCCAGAATGCTTTTCAGTTGATGTATTGACCCCCTTGGCTCGTGGAGTGGGCCCTCCCTGAATCGAGCATGCTGTGTGCAGGAACACTAGAGCTGGCTGCGACTGCGACGACGATGATGACTATACTAAAATCCTTCGTGGGTTCGGCAACGACGAAAACTGTACTAGAATCCTCCATGGGTTCGACAACGATGACTACTGTTCTTGTATCCTTTGTGGGTCTGGCAGTACGTGACTATTGTTCTTATATCATACGTCGGTACGATAGTATTTGACTCTGTACTTGTATCCTACGTGGGTCCGGCAGAGTAGCTGGTCTTGTATACTTTGTGGGTCCGACAACTTAGTTGGTCTTGTATCCTACATGGGTCCGACAGCTATGATGAATCAGTGGCTACATATGATAATCTCTATCATCTTACGAATAAATATACCTGTGTAAGCTGAGTCTTGACTTTTCAATCATTATCTTCGATATTATTGACTTGCTTTCATATGTTGTTTGGGTTGTGTTATCATGTTTTGATTGGTTGTGTTATCCTGTGTGGATTGGTTGTGATATCTTGTGTGGACTGTATCGAACGTGGGCTCAGATGATGGAGCATAACTGGAATTGATGAATTAGTTATATGTATGGCCATATACCTAAGTAGAGTTGGTTGTTACTTTGTGATTGTATCTTTCCTTTGTGTATTATCCTTTGTGGATCTGGGAGACCTTCATGGGTCTCAGGGTACCTACTGAGTAGCGTATACTCACCCCTGCATGGGATATGCCCGCACTACGTTGTGTTGGATGCAGACGATGGACATTACTGATCGTGGTTGAGGCTTGTGGAGCAAGTCGGTACCTGGAGGTGGACCACTGGGCGGGATGTACACGGAGCGGACGGCTGGACCCGAGGAGCTGTGGAGGCTATCTGTACCCACCCTTCAGGTGGTATTTCTAGCTGATAGCTTGGCATTTCTACTTTTAATTTCTATTTCTGTACTTTCTTTTTAGTTGTACTTTACATTAGTTGGGTTTGTATTCTAGCCCATTTAATTTATAGCACATACAGTTGTACCCAGTTTACTTAGTGTTTACTTCAGCTTTCTTACTCTATAGTGTTTTTTTACTTTATAAAGGCAATGACTCCCCTTTTTATCGGGATTTACACCATTGGTGCTAGTCGCTAGCCCCTGGCCTATGGAAGGCAGGCTTGGGGTAGTCATGGCACGAGCCCTGAGGTCAGTTTGTGACAAATTGGTATCAGAAGAGTTCGGTTCTACCACAGAACTCAAGAATCTAATCTTTCTTCTATGTGAAACAATAGTATTAAGGTTATTGAGTGTGGTTATCAGTCCAGGGAGTCCAGTGTTGGTGCAGCGGCCGATGTATCCACACACCAGGACCCTGACTACTGATTTCTGACTCAGTGCATGAAAAAATTGATTGCATGTGTGTTTCAAAAGTTTTCTTTGTGATTACTTTATGTCAACTCACTAGGTATACTGTATTGACCATGGCATAGCTGTTTATTTTCAGGATAGCCCCACGATGGCAGCCAGCTAGGGTTTAGAGCTCTGTACGAGACGACAGCCCACCGAGCAACGAGGCCTCGGTTTAGGGCCCTTTTACAGTGGAGGCACTGGTGGTACCTCTACCCACCGAGCCACCGATGACACCAGCCCCAACCGCTAAGAGTGCACTTCACCTTAGTGCACTGCATGAGTTTCAGTGTCAGATACCACCCAATTCTCGGGGGGAGACGGACTCTCAGGCAGCCGATGATTGGATGGAGGCTGTAGTTCGAGTTTTCAGGTAAGTGGGGACACCAGCTTCCCTCATGGTGATCCTTGCAGATAGCATCCTGCATGCGGCTGTAGGCAGATGGTGGAGCCTGATTCTCCAGGTGCAAGACGAGAAATCTCTCCTTTGGAAGGACTTTGAGAGCCTCTTCCACTCAGAGTTTGTCCCATCAACCCTCCGTGTGGTGCACATTTAGGAGCTACTACAGCTGCGACAGGGTAGCATGATGGTAGCCCAGTACTCAGCGAGATTTAACGATCTCTCGTGTTATTCGATGGACATGGTACGAGACCCATTCTTCCGGGCCTGGACCTTTGACCAGGGACTGCAGCATGAGATCAAGTCATCAATGATCTCCCTTAGCATTCCGAAACATGTAAGATTACTGGAGAAATCCCTTATCATAGAGAGATTTCGTGCTGAGACTACACCAGCATCAAGACCTACCGCAGGGTGGCACGTAGCTGAGTCTTTTGTAGCTGGCAGTTGACAGATGTCATAGGGGTCCAGGAAGACCAGAACATCAGGCGGACGACCATAGGACACTGGATCAGAGGAGCAGGGCACATGACACAGATCCAGTCTGACGAGGAGTAGACAGTGCTACGCATGCGGCGAGCAGGGCCACATGGCTCGTCACTGCCCGACCTGCCTTGTAGAGGAGCAGAAGATGGTTGAGGGATCTCCCAGGAAAAGGAAAAGGGTCGAACGTGGTGGTCCGCAGAGAGTAGGAGGACAAGGCACATGAGATGGACGAGCAGCAGGTGGTGGGTGACACTTTGAGGCTTTACCACCACCACTACCAGGAGGTCCACCCCGACCACAGGGAGTTGGTGGGCAGAGGCAGGCTCAACTTTAAGAAGCGGAGGCCTACAACCACGGCACACCAGAGATGATTCGAGGTACTATCTATGTCTACTCCACCCTTACTACAGTTCTGATAGACACAGGAGCGAGTCATTATTTCATTGCCGCTGCCCTTTTTTGGAGCTCAAAGATTTTGACGGAGCTGTTGGCTCGATCCTTACGGCTAGAGACTCCTACGGGAGTAGTCTCGACTATTACGAACTGGTTCCGGCTGTGTGAGATTACTTTAAGAGGCAAGATATTCGGTTGGGATCTTCTTGTAGCGGCGTCGAGGCATTACGACCTCATCTTGGACATGGATTGGTTATATACAGTCCATGCTCAGATCGACTGTATTAGGCGCAAGGTGCAGCGTGTCCGCACCGATGGGAGCGGGTTCACCTTCATCGGCGAGAAGGGAGCCTTTGCAGTGCAGGATGGACTCACATAGAGGAGAGGACAATCGATCACTAATCAGTTGGCTAGCCCCATCCTAGGATCAGTTGTTGTGCGGAGTCCTAGTTTTCCTATAGTGGTGGATCAGTATGCAGACATTTTTCCTGATGATATTCTAGGGTTACCTCCTCGTAGAGAGGTAGACTTTTATATTGACCTATACCCCAGGACAACCCCGATATCCACTCCATCATATCGTATGGATCCCGCTGAGCTTTGATAGCTACGGTTAAAGCTGGAGGACTTGTAGGGAAAGGGATTCATCCGACCTAGTGTTTCACCCTTGGCTTCCCTGATTTTTTTCTCCAAGAAGGCGGACGGGAGCATGCAACTATGTGTCGACTACAGTCTCCTGAACTAGGTGACCACGAGGAACAAGTATCCGCTTCTGAGGATTGACGACCTCTTCGATTAGCTCAAGTGAGCATGGTGGTTCTCGAAGATAGACCTCTGGTCAGGCTATCACCATCTCAGAGTTCGGGACGAGGTCGTGCAGAAGACGACCTTCAGATGTTGGTATGGTCACTATGAGTTGTTGGTTATGCCTTTCAGTGTAACCAATGCTCCAGTAGTGTTCAAGAGCCTCATGAACAGGATCTTTCAGCCTTACCTGAATCGATTTGTCGTGGTCTTCATCAACGACATTTTTATATACTCAACCAATGAGGAGAAGCATTCCTACCACTTACGGGTTGTACTGGACACACTCCGAGAGCACCAGATTTATTGTAAGCTCTCGAAGTGTCAATTTTTGATATGTGAGTTCCACTTCTTGGGACACGTCATCTCTGAGGTGGGTGTTGCGGTGGATCCTGCAATGATCGAGGTAGTGCTAGCTTGGGAGCCACCCAGGAGCGTAACTGAGCTTTGGAGTTTCCTAGGACTGGGTGGGTACTACTGGAGGATTGTGCTAGACTTCTCCAGAGTTACGACACCACTTTTAGCTTTGAAAAAGAAGGGGAAACCCTTCGTGTGGTCAGATAGATTCCAGCAAAGCTTCCAAGAGCTGAGGCAAAGATTGAAAAGCGCACCCATTTTAAGGCTACCAGAGGAGGGAGTAGGGTATGTAGTATACTATGATGCATCAGGGACTAGACTAGAGTTTTTCCTGATGTAGGAGCTAGCATTGATCGCCTATGGATCATGACAGTTGAGGCAACACGAGCAGAACTACGCTACCTGTGACCTGGAGTCAACAATAGTGGTCGTGGCCTTGAAGATGTGGCAACACTATCTGATGGGTGAGCGATTTACTGTCTATTATGACCACCAGAGTCTCAGGTACATAATTTCATAGAGGAAACTAAACCTGAGACAGTGGTGAGGGATCGAGTTCCTAAAGGACTATGACTTTGAGATAGTCTATACTCCTGGAAAGGGGAACGAAGAAGCTGATACTCTCAGTAGGAGGACGAGAATTCAGCTACTTGGGGAGGTGACAGATCAGCTAGCAGCTTTGTAGATATCCTTCATGGATAGAGATATCACATCCTTTCTACAGTCACTCACAGTAACTCTTCCACTACTACAGCGGGTCAGGGAGGCACAGCGTGGGGACGTTGACTATGAGATGCGGCGTGCACAAATACCTCAGGACATGCACCTGATGGATTCTATGTTGGAGGAGAAAACAACGTCCTTTTCAGAGGACGTACGGTACTTTATAGGAGGAGGTGACGAGGACCTTTTACACTTCCCCTTTAGCAGTACATCCTGGGGTAGGGAAGATATACCGGGATCTCAGACGACAGCACTGGTTGCCGGGTATGAAGAAGGTTGTAGCAGAGTTCGTTTCTCGATGCCTCACCTACCAGTAGGTGAAGGCAGAGCACCAGGTACCATCAGGCTTGGGAAAACCCTTGGAGGTCCCGTAGTAGAAGTGGGATGGGATATCTATGGATTTCGTGACTGGACTTCCACTTACTTCCAAAGGACATGACTCCATTTGGGTGATTGTCTACCAAATCACCAAGTCGTCCCACTTCTTACCAATCAGAGAGAAGGGCTCAGTGGATAGCTTGGGACGCCTCTACATTCATGAGATCGTACAGATTCATGGGGTTCCATCATCTATCATCTCTGATCGAGATACTCACTTTACTTCCTAGATTTGGAAGGGGTTGCTGGAGGCATTCAGGATGCAGCTACGTCTGAGCGCCATCTTTCACCCTTAGATGGATGGTCAGACGGAGAGGACCATTCAGACTCTCAAGGACATTCTCCGTGCATGTGTCCTATACTATGGTTATAACTGGGATGATCACCTACTGTTGGTGGTGTTTTTTTACAGCAACATCTACCACTCCACCATCGGGATGGTACCATATGAGGCATTGTATGGCCGACCCTGAAAATCACCTCTCTGCTGGACATAAACTGGGGAGTCAACACTTGTGGGACCAAAGATGGTCCAGGCCATGACAGAGAAGGTCCAAGTCATCTAGGAGCGGATGAGGACAGCTCAGAGCCGAGAAAAGTCTTATGCTAACAAGAGGTGGAGACCACTAGAGTTTGAGGATGGCGACCATGTTTTCTTGTGGGTCTCACCTCGACGTGGATTACGGAGATTCGGCCTGGGCGGTAAGTTATCTCTGGACTTCATCATATCATTCCAGGTTCTCAGCAGGATAGGTGAGGTGCCTTATCACATGGATCTACCACCTTAGTTTCACCGGGTGCACGACATCTTCAACGTATCTTAGCTGAGGAGATACGTGCACGACCCGACACATATCATCGACCATGGGGAGATGGAAATTGATGATGTGGCAACTTTTATATAAGTCTCGGTGGAGATCATGGATCGACAGAAGTGGGTCCAACGTGGGTGGTAGATTCCTCTAGTTCAAATCAGATGGCAGCATGGGAACCTCCATAAGAGCACTTGGGAGAGGGAGGCTCAGATGCGTGCTTAGTACCCTCATTTGATTACCAATTTTGTGATGTATCTTTACGGGGATGCAAAGCCCTGAGGTGGAAGTAATATAAAGACCCGTAAATTCCTAGGAATTTTTTTTTCATAATTTCTTTGTAATTTTACGAGTACGCAGTTTCTGATGGTAGCAGATTCCAAGGCCCGGTTTGCCCGAAATCAATTTCCAAAGTTTAGCTCGGGTATGTTTAGTGAAAAAATGAGCGGGTTTTCCTAACATTGAAAACGGTGCTCAAAATTGAAATCTGAGGACACCGATGAAACCATAGCTCCTGTAATTTCTTAGGAAGGCTTTTTCTGGAGTTGCGTTTTCTCGGGAGGAGATGTTAAAAATGTGAGGAATAAAAATAAAATTGTTTAACAATTTTATTTTTTTTTCTTTACTGGTGGTTTAAGTGTTATGGGAAAGGAAGATATAAGGATGTTGGGGTGGGACCCACACGATCTCCCACCTTCTTCAACTTCCACAACACACCATTAAACACCCTCTAGCAATTAATTTTGTAACTCTTCCACTTTAAAATACACGCCAATAAAATGCCTATTTAATTGGAAAACACAAGATAATTAATTTGTTGAATTCAATAGGAATTTTGAAAATGGTTGGAATGAGTAATAAAATAAGGAAAAGCCTTATTTTATTATTGTTGAATCATTGTGTGGAGATTTTTGGAGAGGAGGTCTCTAGTCTTGGAGAAAAGCGTCTTCCACATTGAAGAACGCGAAGAACGTTAAGACCTTGATGAAGAAAACCATCACCGCAAGGAGTGATCGTCGTTCCTTTCTTCTCCTCTCTGCAGCCGGTGTGAGACGTCGCTCCGCCTCGGACGTTCTCCGTCATGCACGGACGAAGCTTTACCTCGCGACACCGTTTTATGCGACAATCTTCTTTCGAAAACTACTTTAAGGTAGATGTTTTAAGTTCAAATTTATTGGATTAAATTTGTTTTTTGCTTTGTAGAAGTTGTTTGGGCCGACTGTTAACAATTTAACGGGAGGGGGAAGGACTGCACAAACATGGTTGATCCTCCTCTCCCTTTTGATGATTTTCATGGTTGCGGTTTGGGACGAAGGCGGTGTGGTGCAACGACACCGCACAAGAATGAGGAATTTCACCGCGGCGAAGGAGCGCAGCGCCGTCACGCCACACCGTTGAGGCCGAAAGTGGCCTCGGCCAAAGTGGGGCCACGACGGATTGGCGCGGCCCCATCGCGCCACGCCGGTCAGACCAAGGCTGCGGCGGGAGTAGGGGAGGGCGGTCGGAACTGCCGGCCGACAGCGCTTAGGAGGCGGGACCGGCTGGTCCCGCGCGACACAACTGGCCGGTCGTTATGGCCGGCCAAATCCGGAAAAATTGGGGGTTTGAACCCCTGGTCAGCGCAGCAGGGAGGACCCTGTGGTGTCCTCCATTTGGTTCAAAGGGGGGTGGCGGCTCCCCCCCCCCCACTCTTTCTGCATTTGCGCAGTGCGCGGCGCCCGTGCTGTGCCGGGCCGCCCGCGCTGGGATGTGTCCCCGCGCCGGGCCAGGCCGCGCAGGCTGGGATGGGCCACGCCATCCAGCCAAGCCACACCCTAGTGGGCCGGACCCGGACCCGGGTTAGGTCGACCCGGTTCGGGCCGACCTAGGGTGTCTCTGGCCGGGTCGGTCCGGGCCCAAAACCCCAAAAATCAGACAACCTCGTTCAAAGGCTCATAACTTGGGCCACAGACCTATGATTGATGCACCGTCAGTTGAGATACGATACTTGGATCGGAAATTTCGTTTCGATATATTACACTCATGTTTTCTGAGAACTTTGGGTATGGCCGGGTTGGTTCGAACACGAAACAAACCGGGCCTTCTGAGCGGAAACGCTTATAACTTGACCTCCAGACTTCCGATTGACGTGCTGTTGACTTTGTTGGTTTCCTATTAGTGAGATGGACCTTTTGTCATACTCAAATCGAGGTTTGGATGCAGTTGGAGTATGTTCGGGTTTAGTTTTACTTAAAAACCAACCAGGCCCCTAGAACGAAAAAGCCAATAACTCTCAGATTAGGCGTCTGATTGACACACCGTCTGCCTCATTGAGTTCCTTTTGTCGAGATAGAACTTTGGGATACATCAACTCCAAAATACATGTTAGTTGATGTATTGAACCCCCTTGTCATGGGGAGATAACCCTCTCGTAATCGAGATTTCTCTGTACTGGAACCCTAGAGCTGGCTGCGACTACAACGATGATGACGACTGTACTGAAATCCTCCGTGGGTTCAGCAGTGAAGAAGACCGTACTGGAATCCTCCGTGGGTTCAACGACAATGACTAATGTTCTTGTATCCTTTTTGGGTCCTCCGGTACGAGACTATTGTTCTTGTATACTACGTGGTTCTGGAAGTATTTGACTCTGTACTTGTATCCTACGTGGGTCCGACAGAGTAGCTGGTCTTGTATCCTTTGTGGGTCCGACATATTAGCTGGTCTTGTATCCTACATGGGTCCAACAACATTGAGGAATTAGTGGCTACATCTAATCAACTCTATCGTCTTACAAACAAGTATACCTGTATGATCTGAGTCTTGACTTTTCAATAATTATCTTCGATATGATTGACTTGCATTCCTAAGTGGTTTGGGTTGTGTTATCCTGTGTGGATTGGGTGTGTTATCCTATGTGGATTGGTTCTGCTATCCTGTGTGGACTGTATCGAACTTGGGCTCGGAAGATGGAGCCGAACTGGAATTGATGACTTAGGTATATGTATGGGCATATACCTAAGTAGAGTTGGTTTTTATTTCGTGATTGTATCTTTCCTTTGTGGATTATCCTTTTTGGATTTTGGGAGACATTCGGGGGTCTCGGGATCCCTACTGGGGAGCGTATACTCACCCATGCACGAGCTATGCTTGTACTACATTGTGTGGGATGCAGATGACAGACAACTCTGATAGTGGTTGAGGCTTGTGGAGCAAGTCGGTACTTGGAGGTGGACCACTGGCCAGGACGTACACGGTGCAGATGGCTGGACCCAAGGAGCTGGGTAGGATATATGTACCAACCCTTCAGATTGGATTTCCAGCGGATGGATCGACATTGCTGCTTTAATTTTTAGTTGATGTACTTTCTTTTCAGTTGTACTTTTCTTTAGTTGGGTTTGTATTCTGGCCCATTTACTTTCTAGCACTTACAGTTGTACCTAGATTACTTAGTGTTTACTTCATCCTACTTACTCTGTGGTGTTTGTTTACTTTATAAAGGTAATTCCTTCCATTTTTATCGGGATTTACGCATTTGGTGCTAGTCTCTAACCCCTGGCCCAGGGAAGGCGGGTTTGGGGTAGTCACGGCATAGGCCCTAAGGACGGGTCGTGACACATACAATAACAATTTGCACTCAGGCATCCAATTGGCTCCTTATAAAGCACATTATGGGAAGAGGTGAAGAACACCTGCATGTTGGGATGATGTTGGGGAGCGAAAGCTCCTATGTCAGGAAATGATAAAATAAATTATGGGGAAGGTTAAGACCATACAACATCACATTAAAGATTATCAGAGTCGAAAAAAGCTATGATGATTATTGTTAATGAGACTTAGAGTTTGATGTTAGAGGCATGGTATTCCTCTACATATTACTGTGGATGATAGTTATGAATTTTGGGAATAAGGGAAAGCTTAGTTCAAGATACAACGACCATTTTCAGATCATTAATCACATTGGAGAAGTGGCCTATCGACTAGAACTTCCATCGAACCTATCTCATGTACATGATGTATTCCCTGTATCACTCTTGAGGATGTTCATACCTGACCCATCACACATACTCAATCCAAAGGTGGTACCATTGGAGAATGACCTCTCCTATGAAGAAAAGCAGATGAAGGTCTTAGATATTAGGAAAAAAGTTATGTGAAATATGAAAGTGCCCCTTGTAAAGGTGTTTTGGTGAAACCACATGTTTGAAGAATCCACATGGGAATCAGAGGAAGTGATGAAGAATAGTTTCCCTCATCAGCTTTAGTGTGGGAAAAGGAAATTTTCAGGGCGTAATTACTTATGGGGGGAAGATTGAAACAACCCAAACTTTTATTAATGAAATTTATCTTGATCTAATTAAATGTCTTATTATGTAAAATGGTTATATACCATATTAACCACATTGGTTTTATGTTTTTTGATTTTAAAAAACCATTATGAATTGGTACCATTTCTAATATAGTTGTTGAACAGTGACCAAATGATTAGTATAAATATTGGGCTTTATCAAATCAAATTTACTGAGACAAATGAAGCGATGGCCTCATCCGATAGAATTTCTCTACTTGTAGCCCATTTGTTAGATCTCAGAAAGGTGTTAGTGCCATTGGGCTTGTCTTTTTCCCAAGCCCTAGCTGAGCTTCAACATGATAATCTTGAACGTAATCACCTATGAGAGAAATATAAGTTATTAAATATTACCACCCGAGCGATGTTATCTAAGCCACCGCAATAGTCTGTCAACATCACACAACATATCCTTAGGTCTTTTTTAGGTGTTATAAAGGGTTATGTAACATGACCCTATAACTATGATTATGTGCATTATTTTTTTATGGAATAAACAATATACGATCATTTTATTATTATTACTTTTAATATTTTTTTTAAAGAAGAAATAGTTTTTTAGTTAATATTAAATAAAGAAATATATTTTGCTAAATTAATGGATTTTTTAATTAAATAATATTTTAATAAATTATTACTACTAAAATACTTTTTATTAAATATAAACAATCTTATAATTTTAATGAATGCAATTTTAATTTTAATTATGGTTTGAAAGCTGTTTTTTTCAAAACCCCTGAATTTTTGATAAATATCAATTTTTATATTAAAAGTAAATATTCACCTATTTAGGAAAATATTTAGATAAAATTAATATTATTTTTGGTATCTGGATATTGAAATTATCCAAAGGTGAAATTTTCATAATTTTCGGAGACAGTCGAATTTTTGGGTAAAAGTTAAATACTGTATAAATATAAAATGTGTTTTATGAAATTGTAATGACATAATAGTGATTTAATAAAATTATGAAAGTGGTATTTTTATACCAATATATTTTTTAAAATTAAAATAATGTGATTATAGATTTTTTTGATTAATTTTATGGTTCCTTAGTGGACCCTCCAAGACTTATGAATCATTTTAACTTTTAAAATTATTTCCTTGCAAGTGTGTCTCTTCTCCATATAAGAAATCCGAATATATTACGAATTTGGGCCATTTTACTTATAAAATAATGCTTTCCACTCGACATTGGAAAATATCATGCAAAAAAACCGTGGTATGGTTTGTGGTTTTGATTAGTTTAATGTGTGGTGTTCAAATCCAAAATAATAAAGAATTCCCTCCCATTTCATATATAAACCCACTCAAGATCCAACTTCTCTTCACTCCAAACCATTTAATTACATCTCTAACCTTCCCTCCTCTCTATTAAATCCACCCATGGCTCCCCAACCTCCCAATAAACATCTCTCAACCTTCATCTAAGCCTTTGGGATCACACTTTCATGTAAGGGATTTTATCCTCTCTCATTTTTGTCCAAGTTTCTTTATATTTCTATACCATTGTATTTTCAACTATAAATAGTGGGGTGTGATTTCAAACCTCCCCCATAATCCCTCCATATTTTTTAATGATGATATACTTCTTTCTCTGTCATTAATTCCTCCCATGTAGACCCGTTACCATGCCAAAATTATATTAGGAATTTCAATCTCCTCATTTACATTAAAGATATTATTTTATATTATGAACCAAAATTTCATTAAATATATTGATTAATGTATCTATATTTACCTCTTACTATCCATTTCATGTACATATTATGAGATTCCCCATTTTCTCTCATCAACCATTTTTATGAATTCTTATGTCACACCATTATGCTGCCGAAATTGCAGAATGTTTTTCCAAACCAAAGTCATTATGTAGTGAATACCATGCCCATTTCCCTATCAAGTGTATTCAACTTTATGAACATTTACTTTATGATTATATAATTTCATATATAAATTCCACGATCTTTTATCTTGTAAAAAATTTGATGTTTAATTAATACATGTTGTTTGGTCAATGTGGCACACTTATGCATGAAATGAAATGATTAAGTAGGGTTGGTCCTGATAGCACTCTAATCCATTGGGTAAATATTTTTATCATCATATGTGTGATGAAATGAGGGTTTAATCATGATAATTAATGTTCAATGTGGGTTTACTCATGATCCATGTGCAATGAGACTTGGCTCATTCAAATATCATGTTAAATGTTGATGCCACATTTCCATGTTATGATAATCATGCTCTATCATGCCTTTCTATTCATTTTTCTATTGTTATAAATTGATATGATTATTTACTAACTTGTATTTAATTCTTCATTTTATTCCTTTTTTAATTCTTTATTTGGATTTATAACTCACACCATTCTTATTTATGTCCACAGTTATCCCATGCAATGCTAAGTACGAGGGAATGTTGTGGTCATGTATAACAATATTTCAATAAATATGTTGAATTTTTATGTCTTAAGTTGTCATGTAATGTTCCCAATTTCCCAAGACACTAGACCCATTGATCCCCATAGTTGTATTATGTGCACATTTATATAATAAATCATGTTAAAGTGTGTAATAAAGAGTAGGGTTGTTATAAGATATATTTTTCCCTCTCACTTCATTTTCATGAAACATTTTACACATCTGGGTCTTTGATAAAGACAATGGTTTCCTACTTTCCCACTGCTGACATTTACTGGATATATCTTCTTAGACAAACAATTTTCAATTATAAAGGTTATCTCTAGAACCCTAACATAACTCGGAATGTACAATTGAATAGTGCGATCTCGAATGTCCCTAAACACATCTCACTCGGAGGTCCGGGCCCTAAATCACTGGTCATATCATATTCATTGTGTACCTGGAATGGTCAGTATGCCTAGATTAATACTCAGGAACAAACAAGTATTACTACTGAAGCTATAGATGCTCTTGGGAACACATACCCCTTAGCTTTTTATTGTAAGAGAACCCTTCTCTGAGAAAGGTTATCAAGATCTGTCCAAAAAAATTCACCTCATCATAAGATAAGTGTAATTTAACCCTACCATCTCCCTATTAATCCACATAGAATTTTCACTTCCAGGACCTTCATTTGATATAATGTTTCCCTAGACAGATAGAATCTTGGACCCCACCTCAAGCCATTCCTCATCCACCTATGAGTTAGGATCGCTGTGGAACCTGGGGGAATCTATCACTAAAACTCATATAAGGAACTAATACTACATGTTTCCTCTACTGGTAGTGATGATAGTAACTACTAACCAATTTGTAGTGGTATCATTGGGACACGACCTAAAGGTACCATCTCGGGCAACAATCTAGGTACTGAAGCCTCATCACTCTATGGACCACCCTCATTGTCACACATTGGAATCCTGGTTGGCTGTTTGCATGGAGGAATCATGAAATAGAATCAAGATGAATAACGATCAATATGTTATACCTAGTGAGATTACTCAAAATATATGAAGAGAAAAAAATTGAAAACACATGTTACAAGTGTTTTCATGTACCGAGACAGAAAACATAATTTAGGGTCCTGGTGTATGGATACACCAGACATCGCATAAAAACTGGACTCCCTGGAATAAAATACAGACTTAAGACACTTAACACGATTTTCCCCCATTGAAAATTTAGACTCTTAGTTATTCTAGTACTACAAACTTCCCTTTGATACAAATTTCTCATGACCCATCCCCCAGAGCCCATACATTGACTACACCAATCCCGCCTTCCATATGCCAGGGGCTAGTGACTAGCACAAGAAAAGTGATACCCAAAAAGGGAAGGCATTCCCTTTAAACTTGTACACACACATGTTAAACCACATCCCAACACCCTGAAAGGAGAAAACAACTATACCACTAAAACAAAAATGAGTGTAAGTACATGTGAAAGTAAGGGGGCCATAATACAAACCCAACTATGAACTTAAAATAGTAAAGTACCATAGGAATCTCGGATGGCCATCCCCGAAAAACCCCACATGATTGTGATAGTAGTGAATCTACTTGAAGATGATGTATTATGTCATGTATGCCTTGTCCTACTATTCCCACCTGGTCCTAGGCCACAAAGTCCTCTGTCATAGCATCCTTCAGTCCCTTACCCCCTGAGAATCTCTGCTGAAACATCCAATGTCTGCACCAGACACAACATATACGGGTGAAAACAATGTAGGGGTGAGTATAACATTATTCAGTAGGGACCCTGAGACCCCCAAAAATCTCTTATTTATTCGTGAAGGAAAAAACCACAAATCAAAATACCCCAATGGTAAAACCACCAAGAAATACCTCAGCCACATATCACAAAGGAAAAGACGTAACTCACACTAGGTATACAAATTAGAGAACAAAAATAAAGATAAATAGTCTTAATCTAGATCATTTTATTCTGTGATGTGTCTCATCATATAATATGAGAAGGGTTTCTCTTCTGAAAATCCACAAAGGGTTTCTCTACCACTGATCCATGATGGGTTTCTCTAGGGACGACCCATTTCGTGTAGCGCTACTGCTGATCCACATATGGTCAGAATATTACTGATCCACAAAGTGTTGAAATACTATTATTCCATGGAGGGTCTCTCTCATTACAATCCATAGAGGGTCGCACCATTTTTTATCCATAGAGAGTTGCACTCCTGCTGATCCACGGAGGGTCTCTCTCATGCTGATCCGCAAAGGGTCACTTTTCACATGACAGCCAACCACTGGATTTCCGCACATGGTGCGCTTGAGTTCTGGAAATTCATCTCTTCTTACCATCAGTCAAAAATCGGTTTCCACGAATACCAAAAATAATTAACCCAAATAACTGGCATGTCTTATTGGTTCCAACGTGAACGACGACACATCAATTGGACACTCAGTCTGTAAGATATATGCAAAAAGGTAAATACGACCCAGTTTGATTCGAGTCCAATCCAACCCAACCGTACTCCAAAATCTTCCAAAACTCATGTGGTGTTTCACAAAAGGACCTCTTCCTCGCAAGGGTCCTCACACAATAGATGATGCACCATTTGGACACCTGTTTCGCACATTACTATTGTTATAGTGAAACGGGGCCAGTCGGGTGTGGGTCTGGTCTGGCCGGTGGGTCTAGCCCGCCAGGATAAACTAGACCACATTGTGTAGGCTGGTTGAGTTGGACTAGACACAAGGCATCTATTTTCTCCAGCTACCAACACCAGTGGGGCATCGCCCTATCTCCCATAATGTTCATTGCATGCCCAGACGAGTTGTCCGAGCAGCTGCTCCATCTTCCACGTGGCACATCGACACTGTGCCCTCTGCCCGTTGTGGCTGTTCGGCCATGACTATTTTCCTCCATGGATCCTCCGGTCACTTCCCTCTCCACATGGCCGGCATGGACCAGCATCCACCTCGGGTCACTGGTGTTGCCGCACCGGTGGTGCCTCGCCAGTGGTGCCACACCGAAAACTCCTTCCATAGGACACATGAGATTCTATAGTGGTCTGTTTTCCTTCCCGCCTATGACTACGGGCCTCTCGGGTCACTTCCATCTCTAAAAATCCCATATACTTTCCTTTCCATGACGTTTCTTGATCACCCACAAAGAAATTTCAACATCCAAGAGTGGAGGAGGATCTGACCCTTGTTTGGATTGGGCATCCCCCTCCACATTAGCATTTTATAAAGGGGTGATAACAATCATCATATAGATTAATTAAAATTCCAAATTAAGATCCCACAACAACCAACCGCAATAACGAATGAGTGGCGGATCAACTTGTTTGTTGGTTGAACCCCGTTCGCTGTATTTTCAAGAACGTGGAAATGATGAATCATTAAAAACAGAAATCCCTTTCCTGTATTCATTGGATCTATCGATTACAATGTATGTGATTCACATCGTCATTTTTCAGCCTCCGAATCTGATCCACCAATTTTCGTTTCTTTGTTCTTTGTTATTTTTAGTGGGGAAAACTACCAGGGGTTTGTCATTCTTTTTTTGGGTGGATGTCCGCCAGAGGTTCATTAGAGAATCCCCGTAGTTTTCAGTCCTCAAACTCCAACACACTGTTGTATTTAAAATAAAATAATCAGCCTAGAAACATTGCGCTCATTAATGATTCTCATTATAGGATCCATATTTAATGATCCACATTAAATTATTCATTTAGATAATAGCATTTTGGTTTCAAAAGAACTATTATTGAAGCTATATTAATGTTCCTCTTCACCTACCCATCATTGCACAACATCATTTCCATCCACCACTCAACGGTGAGAAAAGAAATAAAACATTTCTTTTAAAATATTTTATTATATTTCTCAAAAAGTCCACAAAATAAATTTTCCACTCAATCCTTACTAGATGAAATTAAGTCATTTCTAGGAAAATCCCGGTGTTATGAATTCAATGGTGCGCTTGGATTTTTAATCCGAGCAAAGGTTTAAAATATAAAAAATACCACTTTTATGTTTACTGAACATACCTTAAATATGTTTGGAAAAAAATTAACAGTCACCCTTGACCTGCACTGGTCGAGGTTAGGATCTGCATAAAGGGAACATGCCCTCATGTGGTCGAAGGAACTCTCATATTTCCAATCTGAGTTACCATTTAAGCGTTATAAGGATTTAAAAATAAAATATTTGTTACATAATTATTTTTTTACAGCCAAAAAATAACTTCCACTATTGGCCCGGACTAGCATGTTTTAGGATCTTCCTATGGAAAGATTACCCTCACAAGTTCAGCGGTGGTCTCAAGTTTTTTTATTTGAGTCACCATTCATGAGATATTAGAATTTGAAAAATAATATCATTTTATTTAATTATTTTATTTACGATTATGCAATTTTTGGGTTTTCTAACTGGAGGCTTGCACTAACTAATCATAAGTTGCGCCAAGGGTAAACCCGTCATCCTGAATATAATGGTGCCCTAGTATTTTTGACATGTGCACCAGTTTCAGATTTATTATACATTTTTTTGAAAACTGTTAAAGCAAGCTATTTAAAGATAATAATTTTTCGACGGATCATTTCGGGCACACCGGGCCTCAGAATCATGTTCCATCAAATTACATAGTCTCATAAAAATTCTATATAATTAAAAATAAATTATACATTATTTTTGTGTCGTTACAGTACCATGAAATGATTTAGATGAATTTAGGTGATTAAGATGATATTAATAGAATACCAAAAATTATTTTTACAACACGGTTAAGTTTAAATGGAATATAATTTAAAGATTAACATGTTTATTCATCTATATTATGTCTATTTCAGAATGGGTTTCCACAAAAGAAATGGGGGAGTTGAAGTAGGAAGGCACCAAGAGATTTATTTCTTTCTGAATCAACAATATAGATTGGTGGGAATTGGAACTATGTAGTTTATGAAAGTAATGGATCAGTTGACGTAGGATATAAATTTCAGTGGAATCCATTCTAGATAACAACAATAGATACAACAATGAAACATGATGACAGTGAAATATTTTATGGCCCAACACCCACCAGGTTTCAGTGGATCACCAGACCTAATGGTAGTTGAATGGTGGACTAATTCCATTGAAATGTTATTTAATGTCATGGGGTGTTCAGATTATCAAATCGTTAGTATTTCTATTTATGATTTTGGATTGGAATCCAACCACCTGAGATCAATGGTTAATAATATTAGGGAAAGTCAAGAGATTGAGACCTTGGAATGGGATGAGTTTTATAATGTTTTCCATGAAAAACATCTTATAGATGTGGTTCAACATATGAAGGAAAATAATTTACTTGAATTGAAAAAAAATGAGGATGATTTAATAGCCATTTATGAAGAAAACATTACTCATTTGGTAACGTACTCTTAAAATATTGTTCAGGATATGGATTGTAAATTCAGTCATGTTTACACCGGATTGAATCCATGATATCGATGGGAATTGGATTCTTCTGATTTAAAAATTTATAAGAAACATATTTGATGTGACGAAAGGGTAGAAATATAGTTTTTTTGATGATAACATGTACTTTCACAATTGTTAGAAGAAATGTGTTAGATAGTGATCAATTTGTTAGAATCAATCAATAAAATCTGATCGTATGAAATTCATGTTTTCATTTTGTTGAAATAGTGGTAAAAATCACCCTAGGAATGACTTACAAAATATAGGAAGTGATTAATATGTGGAATTTATAGACATATGGCCCGATATTGCAATGATAATGATCTTAATTTTAATTATGATACGAAATCTGTAATGTGTTTTAAATATGCTGTGATATTGAATTATGCACATACCTATCCAAATAAGGATCTAAATGATGGTATGTAGAAAGACTATAAGAATAGAGGTGCACTGAAATACTTTTCAACTACTTCATTAGATGTTGGGACATCCAATTATGTGTTATCAGTATTTTTTGTTTACTCAAATTTTTTTAAAATCATTTTTCTGTTACAGGGTCTATAAATTCATTAATTTCAGAATACTTATATGGTAAATTAAAAATTTCACCACAAGAAACAAAACTGGTTTATATAGTTAAAAAAACTGGGGAAATGAAAAATAAAAATGGTATTATAATATTATTCCTATTATTGTATGTGGAAATGAATTAACTACAAACCTTGTGGTTTTACCCCTTGTAGAGTTTGATGTTATTATGGGTTAGGATTGGATATCTATTTACACTGGTAAGAATGATTGTAGAGATAAATATGTTTTTAGAAGGATTTATAGTTTTTAAAAAATAATGGACACATACCATTAATAACATATCGGTACGATAAAAAACTATTATAATATTACAATGAATATTATCTTTCACATAATTTTTAAAAATAGTGAACTTTCGAGATTAATGAAATCCCAGTTGTAAATGAATAGATTGATGTTTTTTATAATGTGTTTTCCTTGTTATAACTAATCGGGAATAATAATTTACTATTGAATTAGTTCCCGATGATAATAAAATTTCAAAAACATCTTATCAAATGGAATAAGTTGAACTTCTATAATTGAAAAATCTATTACTGGAGTTACTTGAAAATGTTGTCATTCATCCTTGAACATCACCATGGGGTGATCATGTTTTACTTATTATAAAAAACGGATCCATGAATATTTTAATTTATTATAGAGATTTAAATAACTATATTGTTAAGTATAAGAATGAATTTACTCATATCGACAAATTTCTTGATCATCTCCAGGGATCTTAGTATGTTTCTGAGATTGAATTGTTATCCAGGTACTATCAGGTAATGATTAAAAAGGTTTAAATTACGAAAACAATGTTTCGTACTAGATATGGGAATTATGAGATTGCTTTTATACCCTTTGGTTTGAAAAATTCCCCTCATGTAGTAATGGATCTTATAGATAAAATATTACATGAATATCTGGATTTTTTTTTGTTTTTTATTGATGATATTTTTTTATATAAACAGTTTTTTAGGATCACGAAAAATAGCCAAGAATTATAAAAAAAATATCATCGAAAAGAAGTTATGTGTGAAATTTTAAAACATTATTTTTGGTTAACAAAATAATTTTTTAGAGACATTATAAATAAGGATCGAAAAATATTTTATCCCACTAAAAAATGTGGTTGACAAATGGTAGATACCAACAATATTTTCTGAGATTTAATGTTTTCTATTATTTGAAGGATATTACAAAATGGTTTCTTAAAAGAGTTGAATGGTTATATAGATTTCAAACTATGAGAACATGAAAATGGGTTAAATTTATTTGTATAAAATAATGTGACATTAGCTTTTTGGAACTGAAATGGAGGTTAGTGAATGATCATGTTTTCGATTAACCTTATAGAAATGGTTATTTTATCATCTATAATGATTCTTCATTTATGGGACTTATTTGTGTTATGATACATAATGATTACGTATTTTATTACTCTTAAAAATAATGAAAACCTCAGTAGGTAAATTATCCTACACATGATTAGGAATTAACTGCTATTTCTTTTGCTATAAAAAATTTAGAGGAATTATTTATATAGAACCATGTGTGAAATATATACTGATCATACAAATTTAAATTATATATTTATGTAAAAGGAAATGAACTTGGAGTAGAGAAGAGGGATAGAAAAGATAAATTATTAGGATTTCATGAAAAATTACTATCTAGGAAAAGAGTTCAAAGTGGTAGATTCCTTGAGTGAAAAAAATCATTCATCATTAAGCAACCATTTTTTGTGCGGAACATTACCCTTTTATTAATGATTTGACAAATTTTTTCCTAGAAGTTGGGTGTGTAGGAAATTCCTATGAAGTGTTTTAGGTGTAAGTGCAGTCATCTCTATCTGATAGAATTAAACATGCTCTGAAAGAAGATAGTGTGGTATAAAAAGAGGAATAATCTATTATGAAATGTAGGTTTATTGAATTTAGTATTGATAAAGATTGTGTCTTGAGATTTGGTAAGATATTATTTGTGCCTTTCGATTCCCACACGAATAAATAAATGTTGTCTGAGGCTTGTAGTTCATTGTTTTTAGTTCATCCTAGCATCAGTAAGATGTAAAGATACATTCATAAGTATTATTTGGTGGGATGGAATGATTATAGATATTTCTGATTTTTAAAATGAACTGTTTCACATGTTTATAGGTTAAGATAGAGTGGAAACATCCCAAGGGGACACTTCTTCCCTTCTATGTTATAGATTGTAAATGAGAAAAAAATGTTCATCAATTTCATTATGGGACTCCCAAATAATTCTAAATGTAACAATTCATTTTGGATTATTACTTATCGGATTTATAAATCAAAAACGTTTCTTCCTATTAAGGAGGTGATGTCTCTAGATAATATTTCTTGGTTATACCTTAATGAAATAGTCAATTTACAAGGAGTTCCTCTCTCTTTTATATTTGATCTCAATCCAAGGATCACTTTTATCTTTTGGAAAATCCTTTAGATGTTTTTGGGAAATGAATTAAATTTTATCATCACATTTTATCTGCAATCTGATGGATAGTGTAAGTGAAATATCTATACATTAACAGATACGATTCAAGCATGTTCAATGGATTACCATGAATATTGTAATGATCATATTTCTTAAGTTGAGTTCTCTTATAATAAATGTTTTCATTCTAGTATAGAGATGTACAATTTCAAAGAATTATGTGGAAAGAGGTGTCAAGAAACATCATTTTATGGAAATGTTGTCGAAAGGATGTTAATGGGAAAAAATTAGTAGAGGAATTGTCTAAGTAACTAATGTTGATCCAGCAATATTTGAGGATAGTGCAAAGCAGATAGAAATGTTATGTAGGCAACTAGAGGAAAAATAATTCTTTTGAGGTAGTTGATTATGTTTTCTATAAAATATCTAAATGGGAATGTTTTATGTGTTTTGGGAAGAAAGGAAAGCTAATACCATGGTACATTAGACTATATAAAATTTGGGAGAAATTTATTTCAGTTACATAATGAGTATCATTTCCTCTCAGTTTATCTTACGTATAAAATGTTCATTATGTTTTGATGTTACGAATATATGTGCCAAATTTATATCATTTTTAAAAACCCAGAAGTATTTTAGCTAGAAGATAACCTTTCATAAAATGTGAAACATAATAAAGTTCTCCATTATAGAGAATAGGTATTTCATGATAAGATAATTCACTAGGTTATGGTTTTATGGAGAAACCACATTATTGAAGACGTAACATGAGAATCTTAAAATTCTGTGAGGGAAAGATACCACTATTTGTTTAATAGGTTAATAAATTGGTAGGACATAATTTATAGGGGGGATAATGTAACATCCAATGTAAAAATAGAATAATTTTTTTCATATTATTATTCTTGAATTAAATAGTTAAATTCATTGTGTTGCGTAATTCTTAAAATAAATAATTCTTAAAGTAAATAATTTTGTTAAATTAATTTATAACATTTTTATATTTAAATGATTATTTTTTAAAGTATAGTATTTTTTTGAGATATATAATTACATTTTTTAATTTATAATTTTTAAATTATCATGTTACAAATTTTTGAGAATTTTTTTAAAAAGATATATTTTTGGTAAATATTAAATTACAGGTCTATTAAAATAAAATATTTTTTTTGAAATTATGAATACATAAATTATGATATTAAATTTATTAAATAAATTTAATTAGTGAATTATGATATTGAAATATAAATAATTTTAGAAAATAATCTACAACATGTAAATTATAATTTATTTCAAGATAAGTATAAAATTATTTATCAATGTCGATGCAAGTTCATGTGTAGTGTTGGAAAAGTCAAATTTGGTTTTCTTATAGATAATAAATGAGTTCTAAAAAATATTTTCCATAAATTTTTATTAATTATTATTAATAATTGATGTTTTTGGATGATAGATTCAAATTTTAGAGTTATATTACAATAAATGCATGTGCAATTCTTATGCAAGGAATTAAAATTCGGATTATGAAACTAAAGAAGTTGTCTTAACATGGATATGAGTAAATAAATATAATTAATGAATATAAAAGATTATATCGAATTTAGTTATGTTTTTCTATGATAAGAACTTATTTTTAATTTTTATATATGAAATAATTACCTTTTATTCTTGTAAAACATGGATGTAATGATTGTGAATGCAGAAGAAAAATAAATAAAATAACATTAAATAAAATTATAAGAACCATTAAAAGGAATAAAAATTTAAATAATATTTTTGGATGAGTAGGTGTCTAAAAATATATTTGTTTATTCAAATTTGTGACCTTCCGGATCCACATGGATCAATTTATTTCCTTTATGATATTTTATTTAATATAAATCCATGTTATTCATAATATGGTTTTCGATTAGTATTAATTTTTAATATTTGCTTTTCTAGAATCTTTATAATGACCCATACGTTACATAAATTGATTTTAATACAGTGTTTAAGAAAATAAATTACAAAATATAACAAATCCATGAATGGAATGTATAGGTATGGTTTCCTTAAAAACATGGAATCATAAACAAAATATTCATAAGACATCTTCATTCTCTCCCACTAATTACGTCACAACTAAACCCCTTTTTGATATATCTAACGTAATACCCTTCTTTATGATCTAGGGAAACAGAACATATTAAAGGGTGATCTGAGATTCTTTATAAGGGTAAAAATGGGATATATTAATCATATCATAATAATAAGACATAAAAACATAACATTTGAAAATCTTATCCTTCATATGTAAGATCGTGATATCATAACATAGGATAAATCATAAATTTTCATAAGAATAAATGAACATAATCCCAAATGTCATAACATAATACATTAATATTTGTGGCATATATATATGTATATAATATCATTTCATAATAGATAAGAATCATTTCCAAGAACATCATAGCGGAAACGGTCTATTACTGAACTGAGTTCACTCCTCATTCCATCCCTTTATTATAGAACCAAGATCATTTACCATTACAGCAATGCATATCTCATGATATATAAATATATGTCCAATGTATTGGAGGGAGATATAGTTCCCACCCATATTATACTGAAATCATTCTTATGTGTGCAAAAAAAAGATAAATCATTCATCATAGCACAACCTAATGAATAAAAAGGGTTTCCTAAACATCGTTCTATCATAACGTAATCCATATAACAAAAATGGACCTCATGAATGAAATTTCATCAAAAACATAATCAAATCATAGGAAAAATAATGATATTATACTTGTAACATAACCATATTAACTTATTCAATCTTAGATGGATGATAATTTCTCTATGACACTTGAAATTATTTTTTGAGGAAAATATCCTTTGTTCTTTAAAAATGTTTTCTTATCTCAAAATGACAATAAATTTTAAATTTAAAAAAAATTATTTCAAAGTAAAACTGAAATATTTTAAATAAATATTCATGGATTTAATGCATTATGAAAGAAAAAATGTTGTTTCATCCCATATAATATTAAAAGGCATTCTCCATGTACTTTTTCCAAAAAAGTCAAAAAAGTATTTTTTATTGAATAACGAAAAAAGATTCCTTTCATACCATTTAATAAAAATTAACCAATGGGAAATATTTTATTTAAAATATTATATAATAATATAAATAATATTACATACTTCAGAAATACAGACATGAATAATTAATATACCATAGTAAATACTTACATATAAACAATCTCAAGTTATAATGAGACATGGAAATTATCACTTAACGGTGGTTAGATTTATTTTGTATGTATCCAAACCACTAGTAAAATAATTTATATAATATAATTTACGTATTTGGTACTCATGATAATTTTTATGATATCATATATGATAATATCATCATCAGTTTTTTAATAACATTACATTATTTCTTGTTATTCTAGTTTTAACTGCTTCATTTTTTTATGAATGTTTTGTCAAATATGTTCTGATTATACTTCATATTTCATAGTTATATAATTAAAAAATGATATTATTATTATATATATAATATTTTTCCATTATATACATTCATATAATCATTCTTTAATGAATATCATGTAGAATGAATCACATTGCATCATGGAGACGGCATATCGTATATACGCACGAGCGATGATATCATGTCAATAATAGTTGAATGATATTTTTTTAATGGTGTATAATATTTTAGAATAAATATAATTTTTTAATAATTATATTTATTTATTATTTCCATCATTATACCCATCCATGTAAAGTGGTTGTGAAAAACAGTTTATACCACGATGTGGAGATGGTAAGCCTTACGTACACATTGATAGTGATTTTGTTTTAACTAGGATAGAAAGATAGTGAATATTGTTGATAAAAAATAATAATAACATATCAGTATATAAGTGAAACTGTAGTTATAACTTTATTATGAAACAACTAATATAGAGGAAGTACAAGAAGAAATATGTCTGAAAGAATCGATAGAGGATATTAACTCTTCTTCGGCGTGCTTCCTCTAAATATCCTTATAGAGCACTAGAGTTGGTCATTGAAGAAGACATGAAACATTATAATTTAATTAGGTAATTTTATAAGGAATAAGGGTAGGGGTTTTTTGAGCATGATTCCTCAATGTTAAGTGAAGAGGTGTAAAGGATGTGCCCTTTTAAAATTGAGGTGAGGGACACTTTTGGGATTTCTGAATATATTAATTCATAACGAAATAAAAACAAACCCATAAACAACAAAAATTTATGAATTAAATATATTATATGAGATAGGGTAGTAATATCACTAACTATTATATTTTAGAAATGTTTTTCATTCAATTTAAACATTATCATTTTAATTAACACTGAGTTATTCTATTTAATTTTTTACAGGGGAAAAATATTTAAATATTAAAATGGTGCCATATTTACATATTTGATGTCAATTAGACCATAAATAAATAACTCAATACATTTTTGACAATAAAATAATTATTATATATTTTTAAAAATATTTTATTAAATTTAATTAACTTAATAATAAATTATTTTGATAATATATCAATAGTGTCAGTTTAGACACTATTAAATTTATTGATTTTTTAAAATTTTAAGATAAAAATATAACTTCAAAATAATAGTTTATTATATTCCTAATAGTTCATGGTCATTTATATAATTCATTAGACATATTAATTAGCCCATATTTGTTTAATATGTTTAATAACATTTATTTGTTACCCCTATTAATAAAATAATTACTACATAAATTTTTTGTGATTTTTAATATAAATATTATTGAATAAAAATTTAAAATAAATTATAATATGAAAATAAAAGTACTATATTTCAGGAGAAAATTTTGAGTTGAATTAATCTTCGGGGAAATTGAACATCTAAAATGTTATACTTATTAAATTATCAATGTGGAAATTTTAGTATCACTTTCAGTAAAATAATATATGTGTCAAAATCTATTCAAAAAGGCTCAAAATGGTCACTAACTCGATCATAGGATAGTTATTTTCCATATATAATCTAAAAATAATATATTTTGGACTTCTTATGGTAATTAATATTTTAATAATTTTTTCAATGATTTATCATCAATTAATTATTTTTTACAACATTAAAATATAAGTCATTGAAGTAATTATTGTTTTCAAAAAAAATTAACATTATCAATAAAAAAAATACCTTTAATATGATTATTTATAAATAAGTTTATCTTCTCTATAACCTTATATAAAAAATGATTTATTTATTAAAAGTTGAGTGAGATATTTTTAACTGTTCTTCAATTAACAAAAATTAAATTTCCTTATCACATTCAAGTGGAATCCAATTAAAACTATTTAGATTGATTGATGGTTAAGGTGGAAAAAAAATCATCTAAAAGTAATTTTATAATAGTATTATTACCCTTAATTACCTGATTTACCCTTTTAATGTATTAATAAAAATTACCGAAGTTACTACTCAGAATTCCCAAAAACAAAATAAAGTAATTTACATAATTTCTACTTATCGTTTGAAAATTTGGAATCAGTTTTTTTAAAATCTAATAATAGAATTTCCAGTAATTAATTTAATATTAATAAAATTTTTGGAAGGAGAGAACACATTTTAAAAGTTAAAACGTTAAAAAATATTGAAATGTTTTGACTTCTAAATTCAATGTAAAATTATTTATAATGAAGTACATTATATTTAATGATAATAATAAATTCCATTTATACATTAAAAAAATTCAATATTATAATTTTACCCTATAAAATATTTCAATGAAAAAATTTGATTTCAATTTAGTTTTGGTGTATTGTTTTATAATTCATCAAAATATAAAAGTTATCAGAAATATTTTTACAATTCATCAAAAGTAAATATTTATATCCATATTCCAAAGAAAATGATTATGTTTTTATAAAAAAAGTATTAATGTGTCAAAATCATAAATTAAAAGAGTGTTTCCATTAAATAGTGTAAAATTATCCATTTGAAAAATATAGGTTTTTATAAATCAAATAGGGTTTATTCATACAATATTAAAAAAAATATTAGATGAATATAAAAAATATTTTAGTAATAATATAACATAAATATTTCATTAATTTAATTTATTAATAGTAATTAATTCAATTTATTTATAAAATAAATTAAATATATACATTTGATTTATATTTTTCAAAAATAATTACTAGTGAATGACATCGCCATAAATTTTCATATGTTAGTTATATTTATTAACAATATCCTAACCGCTAGGTTAAAATGGTCATTTTATATTAAGAAAATCTTGTGGTTTTCTTAAACTCATGATTGTGTGCAATTCATGTCATCGAAGATTTCAAATTATTTGAAGAATATATTTCATAAAAACATCATGGTGTCATATTATACCCCCTTAAACAAAATTTCAATCTTGAAATTTTCCACACGGACACAAATCGATGAGTACATATCTCTCTCAGTAGGTTCTCAAGTTCTCATATAGATTCCTCAAATTGGTGGTTCTGCTACAAAACATTAACCAAATGATTGGTCTTGTTTCATATAACATTTTCATTATGATATTTGATCTCTATCAGTTAATCTTAATAAGAGAGATCCTCATCTAACAATATGAATTCTGAGTTTAGCACATGAGATGGATGAAGCTTGTACTTTTTCAGGAGAGATATATGCAACATATCACGAACATGATAAATATTCAATAGAAGTTCAAATCAGTAAGCTAACTTCCCAACACAATACATAAATTTAAAAGGACCGATATACCTCTGGCTCAGCTTTCCATTCTGTCTAAATCTCACTACTCTCTTCCAAGGAGATATTCATAGAAATAATTTTTCACCCAGTTCAAACTGTATATTCTATTCTTCAGTTTTCAAATGATATTTTATTTCCAATATGAGAAAATATTATGTTTTTTGGAAGAGATATCACATTTTATGCCATTTCCTCTACAGGAAAAGTCCTAATAGATTTATTTTCCCAAATTCATCCAAAAATATGGATTTATACATTTATTTCTATAGAGGGGTTTATAAGGATCCATATTAATACTCAAGTGAAATATATTGATGTAATAAAATTATAATAAATGTATGTGTTAATCCAAAAAACATTTGAAATCCACAGAGAAAGCTCTCAATATACCTTCTAATGTTTAAATTTCCCTCTTAGACTGACCATCTATCAGAGGATTATAAAAACTCTTGAAACATAACTCTATATGTAGATCCTGCTAAAGACTTCTGCATAACATTGAGGAAAACCATGAATCCAATTTAGATATAATAAAAAGTGGTACTAAATGAAATCTTACCAATTCCATTACATATATCCTAGAAATATGATCAAGATAGAAATCCTCTCTAATAGAAATGAAGCGTGCTAACTTCATAAGGAGATCAACTATAACCCATATAGCATTATTTCCTTTATATGATTTGGTAATTTTGACAAAAAACTCCACAGTGACGTGTTCCCATTTCTATTCTAGTATGGGTAATAGTTATAACACCACCTTGGATTTCTATCTTTCATCCTTAGCTTGCTGACAAACCATGAAACAAGAGACATATTTAGCAACATCTCTTTTCATTCCATCCAACAAGAAATACTCTTTCAGTTCCTCGTACATCACTGTGCTTCCATGATTAATAATTAATGAAGAAGTTCGATCCTCATCCAATAACTCCTTTAATTCTGGTATGAGATGAACACAAACCTAGTTTTTAAACCTTATTATTACTTCAAAATCAATCTTTCATTCATGAAATATTCTCACATTATTTTGTAGATATACATATTCCTTCTTATCCTCCTTAATATTCACTTGTATATATGGTTGAAAATTTAATTGGGAATGATAATATATCTCCCCTTACTTTAAAAGTTTGTGATCCATCCTTTTCAAATCCTTAAATATTGGATGTTTTCTGATCCTCGTCATCGATAGGCTAGTATGGTCCTTTCAAATCTGATAATCTTCCACCTTGTTTTCTTTTCCACGGTGGTAATGTATTGAGAATTCATAATCATTAGTCAACTCCAACCATCTTCTTTTAGGCATATTCAGATCCAGTTATGTGAACATATACTTTAAAATTTTATGATTAGTATAACTATCACACTGTTGACCATAGATATAATGCCTCTATATCTCCAGTTCAATGATTACCAAAAATAATTAAAAATAATGAGTTAGGTAATTTTTCATATGGATTTTCAATCTTCAGGAGGCATAAGCCGTTAGAATATCATTTTGAATGAGAACATAACCCATCTTTTTCTTGGATGAATCACTATATATCAAAAACATTTCTCCACAACATAGAAGTGTGAGCATAAGTTCACTTGATAGCCTTCTTTTTATCTCATTTAAATTCTCTTCACATTCCTAGATCTACATGGACTTAACTCATATTTTAGTCAACATGGTGAGTGGATTAGATAATCATGAAAAAAATTTCCGAAAATGTCGATAGTATCTAGCCAAACCAAAAAAAATGGATCTCAGTTACCATTTTTGGTCTCAGAAAACATTCAGTAACATCGCTTTTTTCTAGACCCACATATATCCACTCTCTTCAAATTATGAGACCCAAAAACAAACATTTTGAATCCAAAATTCACAATTGGTAAATTTTTCTTAATTTAATCCTTTATGAGTGTCTTTATACAATTAGGATGTGATATTAATGGACTCCAATTCTATTATAATATACAAGATATATTTTATAAATACTACCTCAAAATCACCATGATAGTCTCTAAAGACACTATTCATTAGATAAATGATGATTGTGGGGGATTAGTAATACAAAAAGAAATCACTATACATTCATAGTGTGTACACCTTATAAGGACTGCCATCTTTGGTATATTTTTATTTCTTGAACCTTAGTTGATGATATCCTAAATTTAGATCAATCGTGGATAAGTATTGAGCTCCACATTGTTTGTTGAATAAGTCATCAACATAGGAAATATTATTTTTTATAGTGATCTTGTTAAGATCTCAATAATCAATGTCGAGTCTCATTCATCTATCTTTCTTTTTATCAAAAATAAATAGGTGCCCCCATGGTGATGCACTAGGTAATATGAACCCATTATCAAGATTATACTTGAGTTGATTCTGTAATTCATGCAACTTAATTGGGTAAATTTTAAAAGGTCTCTTTAAAATAGGAATACCACCTAGTATGAGATCTATTAAAAACTAAACTTCACGATTTAGTGGAATACCTTGTAATTCATCTAGAAATACATCATCAAAATCCTCTATAATGGATGTATTCTGAATTGCAAGTTTCTCCCCAACCATTAGAGATAATAAAATTCATTTATACGGATCTAAAACCATAAGATGGATGAAATTTATACTAGAAGGTTATATTCATTCTTTTATCGATGGATGATCATAGATTGATCTAAAATAAGACATTTTACTTCACTTCCATGGAAATTTATATGAGAACCATATAGAGAGAGCCAATCCATTCCAAGAATCACAAAAAATTCCACTACAGAAAGGATAATACGATTTGAAGGAATAACATTCCCACAAACATCAACTAGAGAAAAATTGTAAACTTTCAATGTGACTATTGTGACATTAGAAGTTGTCACAGCTAACTAAAAATCTATTTTTTGAGTTAATATGTTGATACCCTCATAAAATTCGTTTGAAATAAAAAACTGGGTAGATGAAAAATCAAATAAAACAATTGATACTTTACAGTCGATGGTAAGTGTACCATTCACCACTTCATTGTCGTACTCCACATATTCGATAGTGATCTATTTTTTACTTTACTTTGTATTTATACTTTTGAGTTAGATGATATCAATCATCGTCAATAACCCTTGGATTAGATAATTGATTGGCATAATTCCCCATTTCCATGAACTTGTAACATTAAAGTATAAAAGGTGAATTTTTTGTATCCTTTTCTCCATTCACATCATTAGTCATATTTTACCATAACATTGGCATTTAACTACATGATTACCTTATATTCCACACATAAAACATTTAGTAGTCCATTTAAGACATTCTCCTCCAAATTTCTTTCTAAAATTTGAGAATAAGGGAAAACTAATCTTTTTTTCAGCGTGGAATTTATATTTTCCCTTGAATTCTGTAGTTCTCATCTTATCAAAACCATAGAACTGATGGGTTACTCCAATCTCCATATCATCCTTGAGAGCACATCAGAAAATTTATTAGTTGATATAGATGACCCTTATGGTTAATTCACTTCAAAGATTTGGTTTTCATCTAATAAAGTATCGATCAATCTTACTCTAAAGTTGCATAATAATTATAGAAGAATACCTTGAATGTATTATATAATTTTCTTCATAGGTACCAATGTATTCATCATGATTTTTATTAAGTTCGAGGAAATCCTTCTCCATATTTGTTCAAAGAATATGAGCAATGTAATTATTGAAACTTCTTATCTTGAACTTTTCCCATTCTATGGATTGAATTTCATCTATTTGCCTAATATTATAGATATGTTCTAACCACTGATCAGATTCACCTTCAAAATGATGGACTGAAAGATGACTTTATCTTGTTCTGAACATTGGAGAACTAAAAATATCTTTTTAGGTGTACTGATCCATTGTCCATCCACTAGTGGATCGGAAGACCCACTAAAAGAAGGTGGACGCTACCTCATTAAGGACTCAAAATAATTTTATTTTGTCCTTTTATTATTTAGAAGTCTTGAATGATTCCTATCTTGAGAAAGTTGTGTGACCATATGTTTTAGATTTTTCATTCCATCTCCCATAACATTTGATTTCTCAAGAAGAAAATAATTTCATTTCCTGTCTCATTCAACATTAGCATCGTTCTTTTGGGTTCAAAACATTTACTAAAACCAAGAACCATAGTGTGAATAACCCTAATCATAATTGTAAAACCAAATAATCAAAAATAAAATTTCAATTTAGTACACTTTAGGGTTTATACTAGGTTATTAATGATCAGTTCAAAAACACTAGTATTGTAACCTATACATCAACATATCCTTTGGGTTCTTACTAAGGATTTCTCATCCGAGATTCCAATGGTTAACTATACCTTTCTTCTGATACCAAGTATAATGACCTATAATTTTCAAAAATTGATGTGACCTAAAAGTCAAATAATATTCACTACAAAACAGAACAAATCCATGATAGAACCGTGTATGTATAGTGTCTTTAGAAAATGGAAAACATAAACAACCGACCACTTATTTCATTATCTCTCACTTATTTTATCATAACATGACCCCTTTTTGACATATATTACATAATACACTTATTCACGGCTTGGGGAAAATCCACATATGAAAGGGTGAGATAAAATGATCAGTAAGGGATAATAAGGAAGATAACAATAATATCATACTCAAAATATTTGAGAACATACCATTTGAAAATATTATCTCGAAGATGAATGATCATGATATCATACCATGGGATAAATCATAAAATATCATTAGAATAAATGAACATAATTCGAAAAGTCATGACATAAGACTTGATGTTTTGTGTGATACACATAAGCATAGAAGAAAAATTCTTATTAGTCAAGGTTCATTGTCAAGACAATCATAAAAGAAAAATTCCATTACTGTACAAGGTTCACACCTCATTCTATCTCTATATTACTAAACCAAGATCATTTCCCATTAAATCAATGTCTATCTCATTAGATGTAAATCTTTACCCAATTAATTGGAGGGATATATTGTTCCCATACATATCATAATGAAATAATTTATAAGTGTTCTAAACAATATAAATCATTCATCATAGCATAACCCAAGTAGTAAAATGGGTTTCTTGAATATCATTTCGTCATAACATAATCAATATACAAGAAATGGATTTCATAAATAGGATTCCATAAAAACAAAAATGAAATCATATTAATAGTAAGTATATTATTATTGAAACATAACCCTATTAAATAATTCCATCATATATGGAAAATAATTTTGATATAACTCTTGAAATTAATTCTTGAGGAAAATATCAATTCTTTTTCAAAAACTTTTTATTTTATCAAAATGCAACACAATTTATAAAAAATAATTTCATTGAATATAAACATGAATTCATGTAAGGAAAGAATAAAGAAATTAAGGTGTTGGGAAAGTGTAAAAAGCCATTCATATCATATAATTTAAAAAAACATTTCCCTCATACTTTGTCTATAAAATTCATAAAGTACCATGTATCGAATGATGATAAAATATTCCTTTCATAAAATTTAATAAAAATTTACCAATCGGTAAAATTGAATTTAATAAATTTTAGAAGAATATTAATAATATTATATTTTAAGGAAAAATGTATGTGGATGATAAATATACCCCAATAATTACTTATGTATAAACAATATCCGATAATAATGAGATTGTGAAATTATCCCATAACTTTGGTATGATTAACATTTTAGTATCTGATCATCATGTATAATGATTTAAATAATGTAATTAACTAATTTGAGAATCAGAGATAATTTTATGATATCATATATGATCATATTGTCATTCTTTTGTTAAATACATTTCATTATTAATTGTTATTTAGGTATTAACTACTTTGTTTGCTTTTACAGGTTTTGTTGGATATGTTCTTGTTATCCTTCATATGTCACAGTTATATCATTCCAAAATTATATTAACATTATATATATATATATATCATATTTATTCATTCTATGAATTCATATAATCACGTTTTAATGAATATCCTATAGTATTAATCACATTGCATTGTGAGGACGGTAGGCCGTACGTACGCATGAGCAACGATATCATTACCAAAATTTTTGAACTGTATTGAAGTGAATAATTTATAATATCTTAGAATAAATATAATTTTTCAATAATAGTATATAGTTTTTTTTAATTTTGATACCCATCCATGTATGGAGGTGGTGAAAAATAGATTACACTACGATGTGGAGATGGTAAGCCGTACATATGCACGTGTGGTGATTTCATTTTTCATAGGATGGATAGAAAGTGGAATATTTTTTTCCATAATCATAATATCATATCAGTATATATGTGATATTGGATTTATTATGTCATAATGAAACAAATCATGAATATGAAGTATAATATGAATGACGTTTGAATGAATCGATATAGGATATTACCTCTTCTTCGACATGCTTCCTCCTAATATCCTCTTAATGTCCTAGATATGGTCTTTTATGAAAACTTAAACCTATAGAATGTAACCAAGGATGTGGATAAGGGAAAAGGAAATGTTTTGGATGATATTTAAGGCTCAATTTTAATTTAATTCTTGAGGTAGGAGGTTCCCGTTTATAATTGAGGTGAGGGGTACTTTTGGGATCTCCAAAAATATAAATTTTTAAAAAAACAAAACCCCATCCAAAAACCTAAAAATTCCATAATTTATAATATTATATGAGATAGGGTTTTAATATCATCAACCAATAGATTTTAGATAAGTTCTTTTATTAATTTAAACCTTATCATTTTCATTAACCCTTAGTTATTATATTTAAATTTTAACTAAGGTAATAATTATTTCAATATTTACAGGTTTCCATATTTTTTATTTGAAATCAATTAGACTATAAATAAATAAATTTTAACATTTTAGGCCATTTAATAATTATTATATATTTTTATAAATTTTTTATGATTTTAAAAAAATTTAATAAAACATTATTTTGATAAAAAATCAATTGGGTCAATTTTGAAACTAGTCAATTCAATAATTTTAATAACAATTAAACTAACAAGTTAACATAGAATTTTTAATATACTCGTAATAGGTCATGGTTGTCTATAAAATTAATGATAAACATTAATTATACAAAAATATATTCATTTTAATATTTTTAATAAAATTTTTTTGTTACCTATATTAATAAAATATTTACTACATCAATTTTGTTAAATTATTTATTTTATTATTTATTGAATAAAAATTAAAAATATAATACTATGATGAATTTAGATTTACTATATTTCATAATAATATTTGTGGTCAAATTTAGCCTCTTTAAAATCCAATATTTAAAATGCTATATGTAATAAATTATGAATGTTAAAACATTAACATTACTTTAAATAAAATACTATAGGTGTAAAAATATCTTCTATAAGGCTCCAAATGGCCACTAACTCTACCCTTGGATGGTTTTTGTCGATATAGACTTGATTAACAATATATGGTCATGATTTTGTGCCTTTTATGGTTATTATTAATTTAATAAAATTTATTTCATTGATTTCACATAAATTAATTATTTTTTACATCATAAAATTATACATTTTTAAGGTAATTATTTAATTCATAAATATTGAAAATAAATCTATATGATGAATAAAAAAATTAGAATTAAAAATAGAATTTACAATCTAGTTTATCTTATGTATAACCTTATATAAAAAGATTTAGTTATTAAAATTTGAGTTAGGTATATTTAACTTTTCTTTAAATAAAAAAATTAAATCTCTTAATCTCATCCATGTGGCTTCCAATGGACACCATTTTGGCCCAAAGATGATTTAGGTTTAAAAAAGACATACAAGGGTGATTTTATATTATAATTATTACCCTTAATTACACTATTTACCTTTTTACTATATTAATAAAAATTATTAAAGTTACTATTCATAATACCCAAAAAAAATAAAGCTATTTACATGTATAAGAACAAATGATTCCAAATTTGGAATAAATTTTTAAAAGTTTAAAAAACATAATTTTTGTTTATTTATTTAAATTTAATCCCATTTTTGGGATGATAGAATGAGTTTTAAAAGTTAATACACCTCAAAAGATTGAAATGATTTTACATCTAAATTCAGTTTAAAATGAATGCTAATGACAAAAATTATATTGAGTGATTAAAAAATATTATATTAATACTTTAAAAACGTTACATATTGTTCTTTAACCATATAAATTATTTTGATGAATTAGTTTTTCAAATATAATATAGTATATTTTTTATCAATTCATCAGAAATATGAAGTTATGAGAAAATATTAAAAATTCATCAAAAAAAATATATATCCCAATTCCAAAGAATTTTTTTATTTTTTAATATAAAAATTATAAATGTGTAGAAATATTATTTTAAATGGGTTTCTCCATTAAATGGATGAAAATCACCCTTTTGAATAATATAGGTTTTTAAACATCAAATCGGGTTTATTCATACCCTATGACAAAAATATCAATTGGACTAATATAAAAAATATTTTATTTGGTTTATAACATATATATTTCATTAATTTAATTTACTAATATTAATTCAATAAATTTATAAAAAAATTCTAATATATAATTAATTTAGATTTTTTATAAATAATTGGTAGTGAATGACTTCACCATACATTTTCTTAATTTAGTTGTATTTATTTCTATGAACCTATCAACTATGTTAAAATGGTCCTTTTATAGCAAGTGTGTCTCGTGGTTCGCATAAACTCATTATTACGTGCAATGCAACCTATTGGAGAATAATAATTATTTAAAGAATATATTTTATAAAACATCTGGGTGTTACATTCATTTTCTAAACATAAATATTTGTCAAAAATCTAAAATATTTATCTTAAAAATGAATATTTATTTTTAAATTTTAAGAAAAAAATAAATAACTTAAATGATTGTACAGTGATAATTAAATAATTATTAATTTAATGGATAAAATTAGATAAAGGATATTTAAAATATTAAAATAAATTCAATTTAAGATAATTAGGTAGATCCAAGAATTATATAGATAACTAGGACTTGTATAAGATATATTTTCCTAATATTTTAATGTTTTTTATGTTTTGAAAGTCACAGTTCTGGATAGTTTTGAATATGGAAGAAATTATATTTCTTGATAAAAATATTTTATTAAATTATTAAATTAATCATAAATATTGAATAAGGAAAAAAGCGATAATATTATGTCAAAAACATAATCCACTAGGACTTTTAGGAATTTTGGAAGTCTTTACCCCTATATTAGACTTATTATATTTTCATATTTTATGTAATTCATAAATTTCCTTGCACCTCATTTATAAAAATGGACTCTTTCCTTCAATTAATTTCATCACAATTTGACATATTGATCAACTAACCTTGAAAATATTCCCTTATCAGCTTACCTTTCAATATTCCAGTGTTGTTGGTATCACAGAAATACCAATTCCATGTACATTAAGTGGTTTTCAATGGGAAATATTAGAGAGGTAAATCTCTCTATCTCTTTTAAGTTATTTCTCACTTTTACCATATCCTCACCCATTTCCAATGTTTCATGTTAAATACAGTAAAATTTCTATAATGTAATGTTAATATGTAAATGGTATATCGATCATAAAATATCTTATTTTATCCTTTTATTTTTAAAAATGAAATCATCGTCCATGCTATGTCATTTCACCACCTTCATGGATAATGAGTTTTCATTTCTCAATATTGCATTCTTGGAAATATCAAATCCACTTATAATTATTTAAAATTATATATATATATATATTGGTTTTCTATTCTATAAAAATATTTCCATATTTTGAGTAAAATTATAATAAATCGACCTTGAAACCTTGAAACGAATGCACCCAAAACAATGGAAATAAAAAACTATTTTTAATAAATGGGTTGAAATATCTTATAATAAGATAATATAAGGTATTATAAATACTAATGTAGTTCAGTAATAAATTAATAACACAAATATAATAACTATAATAGGATTGAACACATTGAAAGGAAGTCAAACCTTAGATAAGAGACCTTTCTTTTAAAAAATATTTGATGTCGTTTATACAAAATTTAAAAATAATGTTTTTGAATCTTATATAAATCGAATAATTAAACCAAATTTATGAAATATTAATGTTTTTAAGCCTCCTTATAAATATTACATGGTTATTTTCATTGAAAAGTGTTCCTTTTAATGTGAACAAAATTTATCTGAATTAATTTATTTTCTTCTAGGAATGTATTTATGATGCAAGTATTCATATTTTGGGATTATGTTCTGGTACATGGGAATTTTTTATGATGGTGGGTGGTTACATTATAAAACAAATATGGATGTTTCCATGATATCCCTATAATGAATTGGGCATTTTCGATGTTTATTATATTGTTTAATACAAGTCTAACTATGATAGTTACCTTACAAGGTAGACTTGAGGGTTACATTGTAAGGTATCCACGAGGGTTAAAATCAAATGGTATTTGTGTGGATTTAAATAATATGATTTTAATCATGGAAAATTATACCACATGTTACCTAAATGTTTTTTTTGTTTTTTATTATTGATGAAAACCTCATGCTTTCAGAAAGTAAGTAAATGTTAATTTTACAGGTGAGAATTATATCTTTCATGTGTTTATAGGTATTCATGTACAATTTGTTTCATTCATTATTTTTATGTCCCATATTTTGTTTTTTGTTCTCATCCCATTTTTTGAAAAATTTCCATATGTTTTTAGGGTTTTTAAGATAAAATAAGAAGACTAAATGAATTTTGTGAATGTTTATCATGAAAATGAATAATGTTTTCTGTTTTAATGATTTTTTAATATGAAAAAATGGATACTATTTTATTAAAATACACATTGTATGATTGTGAGTTGTTATGTAATAATTATGGAATTATTCTCAAAAACTCTAAACTGAAAAGATATTTCAAAATGTACAAAAGTGAATTATTCATTAATTAACTAGATTATGTAATGTATAAGGTAGAGTTCTTTTAGTTCACATATCAATTTATCACATGTAAAAAGGTTCATGATGAGATATATGATTCGGTTGGTTTGACATTGACTTTTGAGATACTATATTAGAAATTGGATGACATATCCATGGAATTTGTGATAAGGCTTCATTAGACATTAAGATGCCATGATGCTATCGAGGTTATAGTTCATCAACTAACAAAGTCATCCCACTTCATTTCAATTAGAGAGCATAGTTAAATGGGAATTTTACGATAGTTTAATGTGTGTGATACCATCTTAATCCATGGGGTACCCTCAAATATTTTCATTGACATATATATGAATTTTACATCACAGTTGTGGGGAGTCTTGTAAGGGGAATTTGGGACCCAACTGCATATGAGTAAAAATATTCAACTATATGAGGATGTGAAAACTATAAAAACTATCTTTTAGATGGCAGATATTATGATGGATTCTTTTTTTGTCTTCAACTTAAGCAAGGTTGATCAGTTTCAATTCATACAATTTTCCTATAATCGAATATATCACTCTATTATTAACATGGAATTGTTCGAGGCCTTCTTTGGGAGTCCCTATTGGCAACCCATAAGATAGATTGATATTGGAGATGCATCTACTGTTAGGCCTAATATGGTTTATATTGAGATAGATAATGTGTATTCAATCTTCAAGTATATGAGGACATCATAGATTGGATAGAAATATTATGTATATTAACATCATATAATCTAGGAGTTTGAACAAGGAGACCATGTTTTCTTAAGAGTCTCCCATAATGATAATTATAGAGGTTTGTCCTAGGAGGAATGTTATCTCTAGGTTTCATCAATATATTTTAGATCTTATATAGGGCTCATGAGGTTTCATAATGCGTACCCTTAACCCCATAATTACTGTAGATGCAAGACATATTCCATGTGTCACAACTAAGTGGATACATTTATAATCCCACACATGGAATTTACTACGGTGAGATTTACATCAAGGATGAATAAAACCACATGGTGTTCATGATTGAGATCTTTGATTAGCAGGATAAGATCCAATAAGGATAGAACATTCCCTTGGATCATATGATATGGCTTTAGGAGATCTTGTAGGAGAGCTCCTGGGAGCAGGAGAGCCTGATGCGGGCTTAGTACCCTCACATTTTGGTGTATTTTGTTCTTTATGTGTCTCAAAATAATTGAATCGGGGAATATTTTATGACTCAATTAATTTTCATGTAATACATTGAAATATTTTAATGAAAATTTACTGATCCATGAATCATGACGGTAGAAGATTCTGAGGCCCGGTGATCCCATAATTGATATTATAAAAATAACTACTATATTTTTTATATTTTCAATTAGGTATTTGCAATGGGATCCCATTGCAAATAAGCTATAGCGATGGGGTCCCATCACAAATAACTTGTTGTAGAAAACGATGTCGCAAAAAATGTTTTTTTGTGATGGGGAAGTTCCCCATCGCAAATAAGTCTCTGATTATATACATTATATATAAATAATTTTTTTTTGCAATGGGGAACTTTCCCATCACAAATATGTTTTCGATCATATACATTATATATAAATAAACCTTTTGTGATGAGCTTCTCACAAATACTATTAAAAATATATATTTTAGATATTTTCGATGGTATCCCGTGACAATAGGTCCCGTTGAAAATAATAACCAAAATAAAAAAAATCAATTTAATGAAATTATAAATAATGGAAAATAATATTAATATTATTAAAATAATGAAAAAAAATTATTAAAATTCTCAATATTCTAAAAACAATATGAAAAATTCATTAAATATTGTTATTATTATTATTATTAGTTAAATAAACAAACATTAAAAAATATAATACAATAAAATATATTTAATAAAATTAAGATTAATGAAAAAATAATATTAATATTATTAAAATAATAAAAAAATTATTAAAATTCTCAATATTCATATAAAATAATTAATAAAATAAAAAAATTATTATTAATATTAGTAAAATAAGCATACATTAAATATTATAATAGTAATAATAAATAATTAAATATTAAAAAATTTTAAATTTTGCAATATCCGCACCAATATGACATACATAAACTGAAAATAGTACATAATAAAAAAAATCATCAATTGAAATGTTTTTAACAAAAAAAATCATTGCGGGTCATCTTCTGGAGGAGGTAGATGAGTTGTAGGAGAGGGTGGAGGAAAATCCACCCCAAAACTACGAGTCAGACGATGCATGTACTCCATCTTCTCATGATGCTGCTACTACCATCGACGCATCTCCTCATCGTGCTGCGGCTGCTGCTATTGCTGCCAACGCATCTCTTCATGATGCTTCTGTAAACTCTTTATAAGCTCAGTCTAAGTCTTCAACTGCTCCTAATTCTATGAGGTATAAGATGATGCCTCTCCATGATCTCCTCACGAACTAGACACAAATATCGCAATAGTACCATAATAAGTACCAGGAGTCACATGGGAGCCGATACCAACTACTCAGCCCTTCTTGAAGCCGAATCGAGTCATCTGCATCCATGCCGCCTCATAGAAATAGTTAGCACTTGTCTGATCACTCCCCTCATCCTGACTCCCAAGCTATGTCTGAGAGGTCGCAGCCTTATATGACTCTTTCAATTTAAATTTTAAACTAAAAATTTGAAAATATTATATGCAGTTAATTGTTAAACTAAAAATTTTTTACTAACCACAATCTGACGCTGGCGATCACCTATAATCTCTCCAGTGGTTGGACCACTATACATTTTCCAATAAACATCATACGTTGTAATATCGGGACGATCGACTGCCTAAAAAAATATAAAATAAATTGTTTATATTAAAAGTTATATAAAATATATAAAAAAGATACATACCAGATGCTCCCTATGCATACTGAATGTATGACTACCAGCTTGACGCGTCACCTCGTATCTCCCATAGTTCTTCCGACCAACTGAAGACCTCCTCAGAAATCCACCACCCTACTAGTGTAAACAAAATCAATCCCAAATGGGAGATGAAATGTACTCTAGTCAGTGGGCTCTACACTACCCATCAAAATCTCCCACTCCTGCTTTCTTAATGGATGGCCTTCTTAAAATGTGTGAAAAATGACAAAAAAAGTCATGCATAGATGCCTCCCATGCCGCATGTATATCGTCACACATGCTATCATCAATGGGATACCATAAACCCTAAAAATAATTTATAATATCTTGTAATTAATAAAAAAAATTTAAAAATAAATATTATTTATTTATCTACCAGCCAATGATTGAACATGTCGAGTTGTACATCAATGGGAATCTGTTCCCATGTGATCCATAGCTGAGAAAAATAATTGTGCATGATAGTGGTCCCCTGTCCAATAGCTACATTCAGAAAACAGTGAAAAAAGAATAAATAATCAAATAATTAGTATATATATAAATAAATTAATGAAATCTAACTAAAATATACAGATTACCATACCTCTGTGTGCGTGAATCGAAGCCGAGACATGGAAGTCGCTTGGTGATTGGGTCAAGAATCATCAGTCGCGCAAGACTACGCCCCATCCCCATACCCCTTGAACTATCTATAAACTGAGGGTTAGATGATCCCAAATTCCCCTCATCCAAAGGAAGCTCAGCCTCATGTAACTCATGAAATAGATCAGAGTCCATCTGAAACACAAAATGACTGTTGTTAGTAAATATTAAAATATAACTATTATATATAGATATATATTAATTATAAATATAACCAGCATTTAATTGTGTCAATGATCACCTTCGTCATCATCTTCATATCTAACAGTGTCAATGTCTTCATATTACTCCTCGGCATCATCAATATCCATATGAGTTTCAGTTTCATTATATCTTATTATTTCAACTTCATTTATAAAATCATTAACATATTCATCACCATCGACCCTTAATAGTGGGGTGTCATCAATGACATTCACATCTCTTGGTGAAAAAGTTGGATTTTGAGTAGTCTTTTGAAAAATTTCAATTCCATCAACTTCAGTGGAACCACATTCTGTTTCAGTAAAATAATATTCCCGATATTTAATTTTTATTATGCTCTACCAATCAGTCATGTATCTTGAAGTAGCATAGTAATTTGCATAATAAATTTGATGTTCCTGTTGAGCTAGTAAAAATGGTTCAATTACTGCAATAAGACTTTTATATTTAATATTGACGATTCCATGAGTCAGATGAATATGTAAGCCTCTCTCAGTAACCAACCACCGACATTTAAACATTGTTATGTAATTATGTCCTAGATAACAGAGCTCAATAATTTAATCCAGAAATCCATTAAAGTCAACTTCAATTTCTCTATGATGTGATCCTCTCAAAAAAACTCCACTGTTCATTGTTTTTTTGATTCCCCATATGCATGTGTATGAAATAGAAAACCATTAACCACATATTCATTATAATATTTAACCATTTTGGATGGTGTGTTACTCAATAAACAATGACACTTATCAATTTTTTCAGCATATTGAAAGACCTGAATTTTTTTAAAACAATTATTAATATAATAAATAGTAAACTGCATTGATATTAAAACATCAATAATTTATGTTACCTATTTTTGAAACAATTGGAATTTTTTTCTGTGTTATTCAAGAGAAGCTGCTGTAATTTTTGGAATTGTTTCTTGATATGATTATCATATAACCTACTAATAAAATAGGTTTATATACTATAAAAAAAGATAGAATAACTGATAAAAGAACTCACAGTACAAATGATGTCATTTATTTATAGTTGAGAAGAACAAATGTATGAGTTCTATGATGTTCATCATCTGAGAGCCATCATTCTTGAAATCCAAAGAAGCCAAGATTTGGCTGATTAAAAACAAATAATTGATTGTACATTTAATCATTAACATTTCCATCTTTCCATCCCATGCATTTGTGTTTTGAGGGATATTTAGATTGAAAATAGTGAGAGAAGAAAAAAAAATTTCCTCCAGAAAATAAGCTCCAACTGTTGAGCCTTAAACTGAATCTTTTTTACGTACTCTTTTCTTCAATTCCTGCATACATCTCTCGAATGGTTACATCCATTGAAACTGTACTAGACCTCCAAATTTAGCTTAATGTGGAAAATGTAATATCATATGTTTCTTTGAGTCAAGGAAAGCTTTTGGAATGATTTTTTCTTGTTTACATATAATTAATGAAAAATATGCTACCAAATTTCTTAGTGCATCATAGTCTATTGTTGCTGCACAAATGTCTCTAAAAAATATGATATGTCTATTAATGAATCCCAGATCATAGAATTCAACAAACTTTTTAATCCAATTAGCATAATTATTTCCATTATAACATGACAATCAAGACTTTTTAGTCCTGTAATATGACCATTCTTAACACATTTGCCCATATTGGAAGCATATCCTTCTAGAAGTCTTAAATATGTAATCCACTGAAAAAATAATAACTGAAACTCTTTGTACAGTGCATAAGATGCTTTGGGCTTCATTAACCTATGTGATCTAACATTTTGAAATAGTTCATGTTCTAGCCGCATGTAAATTTGAGCATGATCTAATCATGATTTTATAGTATTGTTGGTCGTACCTGGTGTATCCAAAACTGTATGAAATAAATTATCAAAATAGTTCTTCTCAATATTCATGGAATCCAACACGTGGAGGACCAAAAAATCATAAAAATATGGAAAGTTACAAAAAATGATCTGTTTTATCCAATTATGTTCTTTCCCAAAGCCATGATGTTTTTGTTGGTTTATTGTTGGCCCAAATGTGATGAGAGGTAAAGAAAATACAACCTAATTTAAATCTATACCTGAGATCATTTTGGGAGGTTCATCCCTTTCAATTGCACCTTTTCATAAATGAGATTTGTTCTTTCGAAAAGGATGATCGGTTTGAAGAAATATTCTATTACAGTCAACATTGAATGGTTTTTTTCATATATGAGTATAAAGGCTTTTTTTGTTTTTAATACTGTACGGACATGATTTTGGACCATGTGTACTCTAACCAGATAACATTCCATATCCCAGAAAGACACTAATCATCCACATCAATGCGGCTTTTAATATGAAATTTTGTTTTGCAGTAACATCATATGTACTAACACCATTACTCCATAATGTATTAAACTCATCAATCAATGGTTTTAAACTAATATCAATATTATATTTTGGATTCCTAGGGATTAATAAGGTCCAAAAGATATTAGGATCCTTCACTAACATCCATGGAGGTAAATTGTACGGAGTTATAAAGACTGACCAACATGAATACAGACTACCATAAGAACCAAATGGTCAGAAACTATCAGTAGAATGACCCAATCACGCATTTTGGGCTTCTAAAGAAAATTATGGATGTAGAAGGTCAAAATATTTCCATGAATCACTATCAAATATATGATTCAACATTTTATCGGTTGAAATATTGGTTTTGTTCCATGACATCATTGATGCTGGGTTATGAGACATAAATAAACGTCGTATCCAGGGTGTAAGGGGAAACTAACCCAATTATTTAGCAGGAATCGATCCAGAATTCCCTTATTGAGATTTTTTATACCTCAATTGTCCACATGTGGGACAACTACCCAATGACTCAATTTCCCTAGAATAAAAGTTGCAATCATTTTTCACATGCATGAATCGTTCGATAACTAAGTCCTAGAATACAAACCAACCTCTTGATCTCATAGTAATTTGCAATCAATACATTTCCGTCAGGTAATAGTGTTTTAAAAAAAGAAAATATCTGATCAAAATAGTTCTTTAACCTTGAATTATCTGATTTAATAGCCATAAAATTTTCAACCACTTCTAATTATGTTATCTTGCAACCAGAATATAATGAATCCTCAACAGACCACAAAAACTCATAAAATTTGGATGGTACCAACTCAGGAGTTAAATCAATATCATCTAGAGTTTCAATTTGTGGAACAGATCGACCTGCAACATCATGTACTAAATTTTGAAACCGCGATTGATCCAAAATCAATTTATTAGTATCTTCTTTAGAACTGTGTTCATCGTGTTGATACCAAAAAACAGAATCTGGTTGAACACCAAACCACAAGAGATGTCCACCAACCTTGTAAAATGTGTCAAACGTTCTTAAAGGAAATTTTTTAAAAGGAAACATAATTGAACATGCTGAAACATATTTTGTTTTTGATGATGAAATTGAGAAGAAATATTCAACACCCTAAATATATACAGAATTTAAATGAAAACTATTTGGATTTCTGCACTGATTTATTTAAGCACGATCATCTAATACTGATTGATCTCAATTTCCTTGTTCTATATTTTTCTACAAAATATAAAATCATCACTATTTTTGAATAATTAGAAATTATAAAACCACTATCTGAAAAAAAGATAAATAATTACAACTAATTAATTATTTCCATTAATTTTGGGCGGCACAATTTCTAGTTGATTGAGGACTACTCTTTTGTCCGGCGACTCATTTATATACATCTTTATCACATGGAAATCACAATGATGAATCTGCTCAGAGGTACTCATATTCATTCTCAAACATCTGAGAATGTATAAGAGTACCTCTGAGCAGATTCTTCATTGTTATTTGAATGTGAGAAAGATGCAAGTAAATGAGGCTTTGGGAAAAGAGCCCCTTTTCGTCGATGAATCATCTTCTTACAACTATCACCGCCTACAAACATTTGGAAAAATTTGGTCCTACAAATGCATATTCAAATCGTGAATTAGAGATTAGATATTCATACGTAGACGCATACATTTCATAATATTTTGAGTCGGTGAATATTGAAAGAAGAAGAGTCATCGAGCAAAAGGAGAGCCGTCAATCCACTGGAAATTGTGCCATGTAATTACAATTTATTACAAGTTATTTCAATTTATATTATTCCTAATTATTCCTATTTATTACTAATTATTCAAATATATTACTAATTATTTTTAATAATTTCTATCTATTAGTAATTATTCCAATTTATTACTAATTATACCAATTTATTACAAATTATTCTTATTTATTCCTATTTATTACTAATTATTACTAATTATTTCTAATTATTACTAATTATTACTAATTACTTATATTTATTAATATTTATTAATATTTATTACTATTTATTACTAATTATTACTAATTATTTTATTACTATTTATTTTTAATTACTACTACTTACTACAAATTACTACAAATTACTACAAATTACTACAAATTACTAGTAATTACTACTATTTAGTACTATTTCATTCTATTTATTCTTATTTAGTAATTACTACTAATTACTACTAGTCACTACTAATTACTATTAATTACTACTATTTTGTCCTATTTATTCTTATTTATTTCTATTTATTCCTAATTAGTTCTAATTATTCCTAATTATTCATATTTATTCCTATTTATTCCTATTGTTTCTATTTATTCCAATTTATTACTATTTTATAGTATTTATTACTATTTATTATAATTTATTACTATTTATTACTAATTATTACTATTTATTACCTATTATTACTATTTATAACTAATTATTACTAATTATTAGTAATTATGACTAATTATAACTAATTATAACTAATGATTTCTAATTATTACTAATTATTACTAATTATTACTAATTATTACTAATTATTACTAATTATTACTAATTATTACTAGTTATTACAAATTATTTTTAATTATTACTAATTATTACTAATTATTACTAATTATTACTAATTATTTCTAATTATTAATAATTTTTACTATTTATTCCTATTTATTCTTATTTATTACTATTTATTACTAATTATTACTAATTATTAATAATTATTAATAATTATTACTAATTATTTCTAATTATTCCCAATTATTCATAATTGTTCCTATTTATTCCTAATTATTCATAATTATTCCTATTTATTCCAATTTATTCCTAATTATTCCTATTTATTCATATTTATTACTAATTCTTCCTATTTATTCCTATTTATTCTTATTTATTAATAATTATTCATATTTATTCATATTCATTACTTATTATTCCTTTGTAATTCTTTTTGTTTATTCTTATTTATTACTAATTATTCATATTTATTCATATTTATTACTAATTATTCTAATTTACTCTAATTTATTTCTAATTATTCATATTTATTCCTATATATTCCAAGTTATTGCTAATTTTTGCTAATTATTTCTAATTATTGCTAATTATTGCTAATTATTCGTATTTATTCGTTTTTATTCATATTTATTCATATTTATTCATATTAATTCTTATTAATTCGTATTTATTCGTATTTATTCGTATTTATTGCTATTTATTCATATTTATTCATATTTATTACTATTTATTCATGTTTATTACTATTTATTCTTATTTACTACAATTTATTGCTAATTATTACTATTTATATCAATTTATTACTAATTATTCTTATTTATTACTAATTATTCCTATTTATTAATAATTATTCTTATTTATTATTAATTATTCATATTTATTACTATTTTGTTCTTTTTATTCCAAATTATTTTGATTTATTACTAATTATTACTAATTATTCCAAATTATTCCAATTTATTACTAATTATTCTTATTTATTACTACTTATACATAATTAGACCTATTTATTCCTAATTATTCGTATTTATTTTTAATTATTTCTATTTATTTCTAATTATTCCTATTTATTCCTATTTTTTACAAATTATTCATATTTATTTCTATTTATTACTAATTATTCATATTTATTGCTAATTATTCCTTTTTATTACTAATTATTTGTATTTATTACTAAATATTCTTATTTATTACTAATTATTCATATTTGTAAAAAATTATTCCAATTTATTACTAATTATGAAAAATTAGTACTAATAAATTCATTTTATTATTACAAATAAATACTGGTAACAAAACCATTTAAATCTAATTTAATTACAACTAATAAAAAAACATAATAATTAACATAAACAAATGAAATAAATAAAAAATTAAATAAAATATAAATACCAATAAACTTGATCTCCAGTTGATGTAGATGACTTCAAAAATTTTTCGTTTAAAAAAAACTAACTCACACAAATTTTCACTCTAAAAATAGAGTTCAAAGAGAGAAAGGAACTAAGAATTGAGAAGTGGATTTGAAATAATAGATGGGGTTATATATATGTCAGATTAGTTTCTATGAGACTATTTGGGATGGGCTACCCGTCGCAAATAGTATTTTTTGTGATGAGACTCATCGCAAAAACCTACACCCGCATTAATTACAGTAGATGGTTAAAAGAGTACTTGCGACGGGTCCCGTCGCAAAAGGTACCTACCGACAAACGTTTTGTGATGGGACAACATCCCGTTTTAAAAACCTATTTACCACCGTCGGGTATTTCCGATGGGTCTCATCGCAAATACCCTCCGACCGATGCACTGTTTACGATGGAGGAATCCCTCCATCGAAAATAACCTTCACACGGTTTGGCGTGCAAACCGCGCGAAACTATTTGCGACGGGACCCCAAATCCCGTCGCAAATAACCATTTATCTGTGACGGGCAGAATCCCTTATCGCAAATAATCTCTAGAATGGGCTATTTGAGATTGGAATTTATCCCGTCCCAAATAGCCCCTCGCAAAAACCTATTTTTCCCATAGTGAATATTAAATTTATTAATGTCACAAATTTGGATTTTCTGGTTTAATGAAATGACACAAAAAAGATCCTTAGATTAGAAATTCAAGTCTTCATTTGAACAGGGAACATGGGGTTTACCCTAGGTGCATCCTAAAGTTGGTTGACACTTGACGTTCTGTTAAGGTGGATGTTGGCGGTGCCTATAAATTCAATAAATCAATTTAATAATATATTTTAGTTTCCACAGCCTGCGCACGGCCAGGGAAAACAGTGTAGCCTGCCCAGGTAAACCATGCAACCCTCCTCCTCTAGACAGTAGCATGTTCAAGGTTTGCGTACGGTTTGTCAAACTATGCGGTTAAACTGTGCGGCCTCTTAATGTTTGGAAAAATTAAAAAATTGCCACTCCGAGATTTTAAGAACCCACTTGGGTTTTCCTCTCATTTCCTTGCTCTTCACCTTTGGAACGAACCAAATTGCCCAAGAGCTCCAAGAGATTAATCTCCCTTGTTTCAAAGGCATTTTTGGTGCCGTCAGATGCGGATCGAAGCTCCGGGTAAGGCTAATCCCATCTTGGCTTCCCCTTTTGGTTTAGGGTTTGTATCTTCTCTCCCTCTTGTTCGGAAGCTCTAAAACCCTATCTTTTGGGTGAGTTTTGGGTTTAAGCTCCAAAGGTTGGTCAGATCAAGGTCTAAGTACTCAGTTGAGAGTGTGTTCAACCGCAGTTTCAAGGTAGGTGGTCTACACATTATATCCCATGGTTATTTGGATATTTGTTCATGTTTAGTTGTGTATTTATTTTCCCTTGGTTATGTTTTGAATAAAAATGGAATTTTTGGTAATAATGGTGTTTAAAATTGAAAATGGGAACCCTCACGATCCCCATGGGATGTGTTGGGATTGAAATGACCTAATTAGGGACACCCATGGGGTGTGCCGACTTTTCCCAGGCTTAAGGGTTTGTTATTAAATAAGCGACCCCATTGTAATGAATGATATAGCCCTTGATGAATATGTTGGCATGATGGGATAAACTTGAAATAGAAGGTTGGTTATGCACCTAGACTTGGAAATAACCTAAATGTTAATTGGAATGGTTTGAATGGATGATTCATGGGAATGAGGAACGGGATAAATGGATTAATGTGTAAACTGATTAAAGACCATAATGGGATGAATTATGGGCCTATTGTTGAATGATTAGTGAGATAGGCATAACACATGGGAATTGGGTGAATGGTTAAATGATGTGAAATGGTAATGTGTTAATGGGTTAAGGCAATATGTGAATTTCTGTGTGGTTTGTTGTGAATGGATTGTCCAATGGGAAATGGTATGGATGATTGATGGTCACTTATATATAATCATGTGCACATGTCTAGGTATAGTGGGCTATGACTTGAGGATCTACGCCCACAGGTTGAGTGAAGAATGATGTTCTAAACTCCACCCTAAGTACACGAGTTAGGAATGAGAACTGAGGATCTATCCTCCTAATGTTTGCATCCACCCGGACTAAGGCTTCATGGTGAGAATATGGTTTCTATTGGGTATCCACCCAGACTGAATCTTCAAGGTGAGAATATGGTTGCTATGTGGGGGTTAATCCTAGTGAGATAGGATAACGATGTTATTACCCTCTTGCATGTGATTGTTGGCCTTAGACCCATGTAACATAGTATATGTGATTAACCCATGAAAATGTGTTGAAATGGTAAGTGATGGTAAATGCTGTGAAATGAATGGAAATTGAAGTGGAAATGGTTTTGATTCTAAACTAGTTAATGGAACCTTAAATAATCTCTTGGTAATTATCATTCATTTTCATTTTTCTTGCACTAACTATTTATACTGGATATTTTTTAGACACCGTTGGTGATGGCCTACTAAGTTGTACTCACACCATTCTCAGGTTTCCATTGGGTACTCAAGCAGACTTCATGTTTGCAGGTCAGGAGAAGGGTAAGGGTCCTTTTTAGATAGTTCAGTGGACATGGTTAGCACTTGGTGGAGGATCCAGGCTTGGTGTCGGGGCCATTTCGGGGATTTTGGCCGTTGTCCTTATTTTGCGTTTTTTTTCACTCTTTCACTTGTAGTATGACATGTCATATTTATTTTTGGAAATGGTTCTTATACATGTTCATTGTCTATTGGTAATTGTTTCCGCTATTGGTTTGTTTCTGTTGTGTCTTACTCTGATAAAAAGGGGGTATTGTCTCCCCACATGACCACAAAGACCCCCCGCTGCTAGTTGGCTGCCTTTGGCGTACGTGGAGGTGTGCTTAAGGTTATGTAACCACGCTGATCGGAGAACAGTTTTAGTGGCTTCTGGATCGGGGGTGTTACAGACCTAATTGAATCGGTTTAAATAATATTATAGTTATTCACTTGGGTTATCCACATAACTCTACGAGCTTTGTTAGGATATTCATATCATTCTTCATTTTCATATTAGAATCAGAAAATGAACAATGATTTGATTGAGGTAGATCGACTGATAGAAAATGAAAATGGATCCCCATATTTATAGATAATGATTTAATTGACAATGATTTATCCAATTTTGAGGTAGGTTCTTCAATTGGGGATTTCTACTAATTTTAATAAAATATTTATCATCGATTTATTATATGTTATTCTTGATCTGTGCTTTACACCCTTCACATGATCTCACCTTTCAAATTAATAATTTTATTTGTTTATTTCTTGAAATATGGAATTTTCTTACCATATTTTATCTAATATATGATGCTTTTCCATGAAATATTGGAAATTGATATTTACACCTTTGTTCTCACGTATTTCACCATATTGTTCTTTGTATTCTTCACCATATTCCTATTGGGCCATAATTTATCATTTTCGGGAGGGTATGAAAAATTTAGTTCCCCCAGATACATGGTGGATTTGGGCATGATAACAATATTAGTAATTTATGAATAGATCAAGGTGAATTTCATGTGTTTCTTTGTAGATCTTGGATAATAAGTGGTGACAGGTGGTGACCCAAGGTGCTATAGATGGTAGTAATGATGCAGATTTTGAGAGGATAACCAAATTCCATTTTCTGGAAAGTGGAGGTTATGAAACGATGGTAAAAGGTAGTTTCCCTTGACTTCAGGTGGTTTATGGGAATGATTTTTGATTATATGAATATCTATATATATAAACAGCATGGACATTTTGTGAAACTAAAGTAAACATGTTGTCTATCCTGAAAGCACACATGTTGTGTATCCCCATGACTATGCTAGTAGGGTTTCAAGAGAAGTTAAATATCAAATTCTATGTTCGTAGTCTTAAAACCCATATTAAACTAACCAGGTGGCCAAGTCTTATGTAAATGGAATAGGTCTAGGTACCCATGTGGACAGACACACTGTGCACTAGAGTACACGGGCATCAGCATAAAAAATATAAGGATGGGTTTAGGGGGATGGCGATGACCTTAGTTTGTCATATATGTCATGAATCTCAAAAGAAACACTATATAAATTTACCATTCTTCTCCAGCCATGTGTTGGGAGAACATGGCTAGGTAGAGGACTAGAGACATACATCTTATAGACCACACACACACACAATGTACTCATTTTTAAGTATTCTACCTTTCATATATCCTTCGATTTTACTCAGATTTTTTCCCACGAGTATCCTACCATGAGTATTTTTCTTCATTTTATTTTATGATACTTTTCATAGTTGACTTTGAGAAACAAAGAGATATTTTCTTTCCATGACACTTATTTAGGTGGCGCTTGAAGATGATAGTGATCAAGCAAGATCATTATATAGATATTGGGGTAAATACTCCCATATTGAACTTGAGAGTGGGTTCCTCAATATATTTGAGTTATATCATGGTAAATAATCTCTTTTCACTTTAGGTAATGGGTAATCCATTTTTCATATAGATAATGCTGGTACTCCCGTTACTATAAGGAATGGGTTCTAAACCTATGAAGTGGTAGTCCTTTATCTTTATTCTTTGACAGGGTGTAGGTCCTTCATTGGAGATGTGTGAATCATCAGTTATGGATCATAGTTTTAAGGTGAATGCCCATTCTATCATATTTCGGTAAGTTTTCATTTGTTTTTAAAAATAGGTGATGGACTTCTAAAGCTACAGGATTACTCATTAACTTTATCGAGGATACAAGAATGATATCCCCTTTCTCTTTAATTTGGGATTCCTTATGAGGATATATATGTGTATCAAATGGGTTTTATTTTCCCATTTTCATTAGGTTGGGATAAAAATTGTTTCATTTCTCTCTCACTCCCATTTAGTTTTGGGGCATCCAAATTGATATGTATTTAATCCCCCCTATATGGGATTTTACGATATGTTTTGATCTTTATGAAGATGATGTATATATTATTAGTGATTATGGTAGAGTATAGTGATACCTTAGTGCATTAACTATGGATGAAATCTAAGAATAGAGATCAGGATATGGAATATCTCACCTATCATTATTTCTTACTGGTGTACGGTTGAGACATATTTTCTAGTTGGTGGGTATTTCCCCATTACATTTCAAAATTCACTATCATAGAATTTTTTATTTTTAGAGGTTATTAAAAATATTGTTTATAATCTAGATGTTAGTTTCACTAACTATTATTCCTATTAACTTCTATGTAGAGATATATTATTTCATTTGTAAAGGAAATTTAGGAAAAGGCCACCCATTTTATATATTTCTTCCCTACACTTGTCACCTACTATTGGACTATGGAGGTTTTCTTAGGGATGTGGAGGGAAACCTTATTCATTTGAGGAGGGGCCTGATGGGATAGGTCATTACATATTGTCTCTTTAAAATAATCACTATAATATTATTTTATTTTGAACTAGGAATCATAGTGCGACTAATTATAAAAAGAGGGACTTAACAACTATTAATACTATCATTTAGTGGCCACCCTTTTCATACCATTACCTCCTGAAACTATTTAATTTTAGGGGAATGCCTCTTATGATGCACCAAAATCCACTCTCAATCTATTATAAATACATGAAATATGTACAACCCTCCAGAATACATGGGGAATGATGGAATATAAAAACCATTGAAAATTTAATTTAATGGGTATTATAAACACAACATATAATTAAATATGATATTGAAGAATTGTCTTCAGGGGTCTTGAACTAATTGATATGGTCATTGAGCTCACATATATGACTATTATCCCCTTATCTCATTTTGGGTATTTCCATGGGGTCAAAGTATTGATACAAGAGGAATAATCATTCCATATATTAATTTATCCCATGAGTACTATCCACACATGTATATCCCCCGATAAAACATATGCATCCAACTGAACATCATTTTCCTCAATAATGTGTCAAAATAAGGCTTGTAAAACCCAATCTTTTACTCAATAATGACCAATAAAATAACTCAATGTCATGGAGGAAGAGGAAAGTGATAATCCACAATCCTAATCTACTCCACAATATCTAACAGACAGAAATATCAAAGAATGAAGTTTCGATGGTTCCCTAAATGTTAATTCAAAAGCACTATTGAAACCATTAAGATCTTATAATTACCCACTAATAACACTCACAATAACCATTTAAAATATGAATGTTTATAGATGAGATTATTTGACAATGGATTGTAGAACAAATTTAAAGGTATAGAATATTATTATTGAAATACCAATTATATTACATTGTGGTCATCCACCTCTAGACCACACAATGATGAGTGTTAGAAAATATAATAAATAGGCTCAAATAAATCCATTTTTATCAAATCATTGGTTATTTTTCTATACTCAAACATTTACAATGGTAGATTATCATCCCAAGATACACCTTAATTAATCAATTAAACAATATTCATATCTTCCAGTGTACATATCATCCACTCAAATAGTGCGTCAATTTAGGGATGATATGTTATTCCCATATTTAACTGTGATCCTAAGGAATTGTATAATACCTAAAAAATCTTGATGTACGACATGTATCTTGTTATGTTATTATGTTTTAGGGTTAACAATATAGACAAACTAATGTTTAAAAAAATAATTTTCTAAAATCATCTATATACAAAGTCTACCAAATTAGCCTGCAATGTACAAACACTCCTAGCTAGTAAATTATCATCCACATTGCATCATAGTTCATCCGTGTTTTGGGAAATAACCTGAAAAATTTCATGTTTACCTTATCCATTTTACACACTATCACTAAAAGGTGTTTAATTTTTCCTCCTGACCATTGGTGCTCTAGATTTATCCTCTATAATGAAATGTAACAAGTGAAAAACCAATTATATATTTCTACATAGCCATCCATTATAAATTTTTTTTAATATATTTATATAATAATCCAAAATTGGTGGACTTATTATCGTAAGGTATACGAGTCCCTGATAATATCTTCCCACATCGAAGAAGGGACCACTAAATTAACATTGAACTATAACATTCCATCCCTATGCTAAATATAATAAGATAATAGTTCATACTCCATAATCTATTCTAGCTTTATAAATCAGACTAAAATAAACATAGAGCTAGAATTTAATTAGACTCCATGAAATGATACAATAGTCAAGGAAGCACATACCACTACCACCTTGTCCTCCAACATTTCCACTATCTATTCAATGTGTCGGATCATAAGCTAAAAATCCTATTTGAAATTTAAACTCAAAATTCATAGGTCATCCAACATAGAGTATTTGGAAAACATTATTCTTCCCAAGGGGGAAATCCATTTCTATTTCAAATGTTAAAAGGAACTTGGCCATACATCTATTCGATAGATTTAACTTTTATTGAGTGAATACATAAGAAAACAATATAAATTTTATTGTAGATGATATATAACATACTAAAAAGATAAGGGTTCCAATACATCAAGGAATTAATTATAGATAAAAGATTCACATAATTGGTAGATTAGTTATGTTCACTATGTCATAGCTAAAGAGACTCATAAGAATCTAGTATATCCCCCTTTATTAGAATTTTTTGTTGTCTAACTACAAAGGAATTATAATATAACTAGTAACTAATCATTGGGTATAGAATAATTAATTTTGTAAAAAATATAACATCTTATTCAATTCATAAATGGATGACTCACAACTACTAGTCCACTCAATCTTGACACCCTCTTATTCAGCCTTATTATAGGGACAACGAAGAGAGAGAATCTCTAAATGGGATATATATTACATCATGATAATCCTTCACAAATATGGTTCTAAAATGCATTCCTTAGATGAGCCCATGAAATCAAAACTTCATACTTTTCTAGTTTAAATTAACCAATATCTCTAGGATGAAATAACCATTAAACCAAACCACATATATTCTAAAATGAAGCTTTGACGATTTTGGAATATCTAATGTTCCAAAAAAATATAAAAAAATTAGATAGACCCTTGTTTGTTAATATAGGGTTTGTAAGTACACCATGATTTGATCAATAAAAACTAATACAAATAAGTAATGATATGGGTGAGAAATAAAATTATTACGATCCATTTACCACATTTAATATTTCCTCAAAATTAATGGATTCAAAAGTTTTTCATATAACACATAACTTCTCCAAAAAATATTGATTTTGGTGTATCCTATTCCTTAAACCACATCTGTTGGTAATAAAATCAATGGAGAATAATAGAGAACCACCAGGATCTGATCAACTAGTCAAACATATCATCAATAATTGGTAACGAATATTAGTTTTTCATGATAACATTATATTATATTTTGTAATTAAAATAGAACCAGAGGCCATCATCCACCTTCATAGAGAATAGAATTGGATCTACTAGAGGATATGTAATCTTCTAAATAAAACCAATGACACAAGACCCTTGAAATGTAACCTCAAATCACTCATCTCTCATGGATACATACAATAAGGGGTCAATAGAGGCACTCTATATAGAATAGAATTTTCCACAAATATAATATCCAACTTAATAATAAATCTTAATAAATCATCTGGAAATAGATCAGGGAATTTATATAACATAAGAGGAATATGAGCATGAACCATTACCTAGCCTACTGCACGAACCATACTTTAACACCATGAATTTTTAATTTATGTGGATACTAATCATGATATATTTCTTATCATGGAACATTAATCATTATGTATACTATGATTTATAATAAATGTAATATAATATAAATGGTACCATTATTACATAGATATTAAATTTGATGGAATGAATAATAGTAACAGCATTATGAAATAAATTTATAATATTATTAAATAGATTAAATATATTGATTAATTTTGAATAAATAAATTCCAAATTTTTTGTAAATTCATTTTTACATCAATGATAAAATGTTTTTAAAAAAATGGTTTAATAAAAATTTTCACTCAAAATTACAATTAATATCTAAAATTTTTAGAAATATTTTTTTAGAAATGAATATATGTTTTAATAATTATTATATAATTAAATAATTTTAGAAATGTTTTCATTTTCTTAAAATATTTATTTTTCACTAAATAGTGGAAAATATATATATTTTTAAAAATTATCATTTCTGTTAAAGTAAAAGTTATTTTTTTAACGGATTTTCTATTAAAATTAAATAATTATAAATAAATTATCAATTGTATAAATATTTATATATGAATTACCAGTGCACTCTATTTTCTAATAAGTTCATTTTCGAGTTTAAAAATTCATTTTTATTAAACATTCATACGCAAAAAATGTGGTTTTATAATAATAAATAAAATAAATATATATTTATTATTGATTTAAATTAATTTATAGATTATATATTCAATAATTTATTTATTAATGCATTTAATGGTTTTTACAAGTCAAATATTGGATTTTAATTTAGTTTTCTATTTAAAACTACATTTTTTCAAAATGGGGTTTCATTGCGGTAGGACCACATATATGAAATCAAACATACAAAATTATATAAGTTTAATATGGTAAAATAAATTCCATATTTTTAATCATAATTTTTGATATAATTTAATAGGGAATTTTTTTGGTAATAATGAATATTAAAAATTGTGAAATTTTGTTACAATGATTTATGATAAAAAGGGTTAACCTATGGGGTGAACCAAGATAAAACGGTATTATTTCTACAAATAAATTTATTATATTTATTTTTTGAATATAGTTCAACCTTATATCTCCTTAAATATAAATATTTGGCTATTCGGATCTATTTTCCCAAGAAAATATCCCTATATAATTGAAATCATTTAATAAATTACACGTGTGTGCCTCACATACCTTATAAAAGTGAACCAATCCTTCTCCATTATTCACACCATTTGATACTTATATATTGAAAAATATATAATCTAAAAATGTAATGGAATACCTTCATTCAACCTAGATCATATTATATTCTCTTAATCCCAATACTTCATGGATTAAGGTGCTAGGAGAAGGAGGTATCAAAAAGAAAAGGTATGAATCTTTTTCAATCCCTTTTAATTTAATTTATTCTTATGGAACACAAAAACATGTTTTATCTTTAAATAAATTATGATATAGTATCATAAATATATATAAATGTTATTATTATTATTATTATTATTATTTAAAGTCCATTTACATCCTCTTTAACATTAAATGGGAGATCAAATTATTGATCGTTCTAATATGTGGACAACTGCCTCCAAGTAGTAATACAATTCATTTTCCATCACCATATTTCATTGATGGTAATTATTATATATTTCAAATTTATATATTATATTTATGAAATAAATATTCTTTTGTAATTATAATATTATATCATGCTTTTTTCATTTAGATCCATTGGTAAAAAATAACATTGTGTGTGCATACGAGTGAACTTCCACCTCCAATAAGCGAGTGATTTATTTACCATTTCTGATATATCTGGCTAGAAAAATGAATAATTTTAATAAAAATATTTGATAATTATGATGTGATAATGAATATAAAAAGCTTAAATATTATTTATCTATCTTTTAGTCCATGTATCAAAAATTGGAAACACCACTCATGTGTACATACCGAATATCATCTCTACAATGTGATGCAACTTATTTTTCATCTCCACTTAATATGAATATTTATAAATATTTATATAATGAATATATATGTTATTTATATTAATATTAAAAATCTTTATATTATTTAATCTTGACCATTTTTAATGGACCAAAACATATGAACTAAAACATATAATACAAATGAAGAAGTTAACCACATAAATGATAAACTTAATAGAGAATTATTAATAAAAGGGTGTTGAAATGGTATAAGATCACTTTATATGACCTTATATTTATATATATTATTTTTTATATAATTTTAAGAAGTTTAATTTTTTTATAAATAATTTTAGAACACTTATGAATCAAGTCTGATATATTGTAAGTGTTTTATCTGAAATTCTTCTCACTAAGACATGATAAGTGTTAAAAACCAATTTTTTATTTATATTCTGTATATAAAATTCAAGGAATTTTTTAATAATAATAAATAATTAAATTCAATGGTTTCATATAACCATATTACTTTAAATATTTTAATGACAATCATTTCCAAAATTACTAGAGCTTTAAGGGTTCTTTGTCTCAATTTTGTTTTATTGGGGCATGTTTAATATTATGTACCTATTTTTTTGAGGTACATAAATAGATTATTTGAAATGATATATAACGAATACATATTAATTCATTTTTTTTAATTTTAAAATTTTAATTATTTTATCCATGGGAATTTTATTCGAATGTCATCGATGTGGTAAGGGAGTATCGTATAATATTGTCTTCTTTGAGACACTTGTTATATTATAAACCTATTTTATTTTATAATGTGAATATAATACACAATTATATTATAAATCCTGAAATTTTTTTTTCATGGTATTTAAATATTCATTTTATGTTATTTATTCCATTGAGGTTGTGAATCAAAAGATACGAATGTGGTATGTGATTTATACTAAAATGTCATATTTTAATGGGATTTACTATGTTAAATTTCTAATGTTAAAATTATATGATATATCTATCCAAAATAATATTTATTTTTCTATAACCTTGTTTTTTTTCTATAGATTAAAGTTTTTATTTCATTTTCATTCCTCCATGTGCCTAATAGTTTGACAGAATTATTTGAGTAAAAAAATATTTTTTTCTATTTCCATTCGAGAATATTTTCTTCCATGTCAATATTTTGCTTAAATTTTTTTCAAGAATTCATATAATGTTCTACAAAGATTTATTAATTTTTTACCCATTATTATATTATGTAAAATGTATTAAAGGAATCTTCTTATAATTATTGAAACCACTTATTTTTTTTTCATAAAATGTAAAAGGAGTCATTAGTTTAATATACACTAATTAAATGAATATTTCAACCATCATGAATTTAAATTTCTATGATACATTTTTAATGCATTTATATGGTTATATTAAAATAAATGTTTTTCTCTTAAATATTTATATATTTTTTATATTTCAAAAATTTTATTTTAAAATTAAAAGGATAATTTTCTTAAAAAATGATTCAATGATATTTTTAGAGAAATTTTCATTTATAACAAAATCAGTTGGTGTTTCTTTTGAATTAGAAGTAAAATGATCCAATGACAACATATTTATACATTATTGGGATATTTTATGACTATGATGATGAAAAAATGATGAAATCCATTTTATTTTCCATGGGTTAAGATTTGATAATTTTTTTAATTAATTCGTTATATTTTGGAATGATGATGAATTAATAATGACTATGTGATGGGTGGTGATATTATAAAATTATGATCAGTGGTTAAATTATAATCCAAGGATGCATGGTTTTGTTATAGCCTTACAATGGATTGGGTAATGGTGATGGATTAGTTTCAATATTAAGATATTACATAGGTAATGAAATCCAAATAGACATTGATGTTAACATGATAAAAGTTACTACTAGGAGAAGGTTTCAAAATAAACAGTTAAGAATTTCCATTATTGGACTTTCTATATGACAAGAGACATTATAGTGAGCCTCTATTTATGATGTTATTTTTAAAGACTATGTAAATGCCAAAAAGTCATGCCTTAGGATTATGTTACATTATCATGATTTATGATTGATTATTTATGATTATTAAATATTTTTAACTATGTAGTTTGAATAAAAAAATATTAAACCATGATTCATAATTAATAAACATAGACTAATTATGTATGATAATGGTATGTTTTGATCATTCCATCATAACTAGATTTATATCATATACTCATTTATAATCATTGATTAATATCTCTTATTTTTACACTTATTGAGCATATGAACTCCCACATTCATGTGATTCATTTCCCTAGGTTACGATGAATGATTTTATATATGATATGTTTTAGAAGGGTGCTAGTTATGAAGCAAATAATGTGAAATATTGTAGATATTTTATCTACCAATATATTATTTATCCACATTTCTAAAGAAATAAAAAAAATTATAGCTACATCATGGGATTTAATGTTATGTAATGAGTATTATTATGTTATGATGTCTGTTATATATGTAATTTTTGGGTTACTATTAAATTTATCCTATCAAGGTTTAGTCATTTGTTGGATACTTGGATTAGAAAAAAATATTACAAATCCCTATGATAAACCTATTTATAAGATAACAACCTATTATATGGTAAATAATGTGGTGTTGTTTTACTAATAAAATACACCCATTTCTGGATACTATAATTGGACATAGTTTTTTTCATAGATGAATCTACAGGTACCAAAACTAAGATAGTTTTTAGATTATATCTCGACGATCATTCTTGGGAACAAGGAATGGGCCCTTATATTTACCTATATTTCACTACTTGGGAATATAATTGTGTCAATTAAAATTTTATTTATGTTACATCATGAAGGATTTTAATAGATACTACCCATGTATTACTTTTGATAGACATGAGGTGTCATAGACTGAAGAAAATTAGTTATGATGTACATAACCAATGATTTTTTTCATGACTATATGATTACTCATCACTGTTTCTCACAATAGGATTTTGGTTTTAGTTAATGGATTTAACTAAGAGGAGTCATGTTAACAGTGAATATTTCAGCTGATGAAATAGATTTATGCATGAGGATTCCCATTAAATAAATATAAGAATGTGAAACCATTGGATCATTATTAATCAAATAACTAAATATATGATTAATAACCTCAACTTTAATTTTTTTCCTAACACACATTACAGGATAAAATGGAGTAACATGATTTCCTTGGAGAAAAAAATAATCATTTTCTTACATATTGGGAATGTGGGAAGAATTTAATGTCCCATAATTTCAATAAATGAAGTTTCATTCTTATAATTGTGTCATATTTAGTAATGTAGCATAATGAACACAAAAATCATGATAATACAACTATATATTAGTAAATTGGTTTCAACAAAAATTTTATAGAAAAAACATCTATTAAAATGGGAACTGTTATAGTGGGATACAAAATAGTAAATAATATTACTAAATTTAGAAAATTATGATCTACATGAACCACCAAAATAAAAGTTCTTATGAATAAAACTATTGAAATAAAGTAAAATATTTTTAATGATATATTAATATTGAAAATAAAAATATATATAATCAAGAGATAAGATTTAATTTAATTTATAATTATTGAAAATGAGGTACTTATAGAATATAGGGAACCAATAGAATGGTAAAAAATATGATTGCTGTAATAGTAATCTTATCATTTGAATAGAAACCTAACCGTTAGAATATAAATCTAACCATTGAAGATTGTATCATAACCATTAGATTATTATTCTCAACTATGAATGTGTAATCTAATATTTATGTATATTATTATGTGAAATTATGAAATAAGTTTATAATAATACAATTAAATAAATGATTTCAAAATTAAGAAACATGTGTATATATATATTTAAAACATATTATGTTTTATTTTCATATTTATAATATATATAATTATTCAAAATAAATTATAATTTCATAAAATATATTTTTAAATTAATATTATAATGTATTAGAATTATAAGGAAATTATATGTGGCTATAAGTAACTTTTAAAAGGGTCTGAAATTTGATCATAATAATAAAGGTTGAATTTTCAATGAAATGAGAAGTTTTATTAAAAAAATTAAAATTCCCAAATAAAGAAAATTATTTTCCAAAAATTTAATTTATTTTTTTAATCTACATTATTGAAAAATGTGTTGTGGGATTTTTTTGTATTTTTTAATGTAGTTGATTTATAAGGGAATACAGAAAAATAATAAATTAGGATATTTAGAATATTAATTTAAATATTAAAATTTTTAAGTCATAAATTTTGTACGATTCCCTTACTTTTAGCACAGAGGCACTATTTACTCTACATATCCATAATAACAAACTTTATTGGTAATCTCTAAAAAAATAATAAACTAATGAATATAATATTCAATAATACCCTCTCATCCCCTTAAAAATGCCATCCTTACTCCTGACACATTATATTCATAGAAGATTTAAAATATCAAATAATAATATCTCCCCACCACTCTCACTACTTTCCTATAAGAATTTTGGTAAAACATCAATCCCAAATTTATTGAAGGAGTTTCTCAAGGAGATAACATTTAAGATGAAAAATTATAAATCTATATATTTTAATATCTGTTTCTTCAACTACCTTCTCTTTAATTCCATAATCCGACATGAAATAATGAATGAGGTATAATATATTTACTATAATGTTATTTGTTAATGTATTATCCCTTTTTTAACATAAATTTTTTCTTTCTAATATGAAAACAATATTTAAAAATTGGTTGGTTTACCACCTCTATGAAAAATGCACTACATTTTTCTACACCACCTCTAAGGATGGTTATAACAATATTATTATTGTTAAATATGATTATAATAAGTATTTTATATATTATTTAATGTTTTTCTATGATTCACAAATAATTTAATTAAATAAAATGAATTTATATATTGACGGTTAGTAAAATAGACTAAATAAACATACCTCATAACGTTAATGTTTTTTCTAAGATAATCACCCCTATTCTGGTAAAAAAAGTCATTTTTGGACCATATATATTTTGGAATTAAATGTGAAATTTTAAATTTCACTTATGGAATTGTAGTATAATTTGAAAATAACATTAATAATTATCCATAAGCACTCAAAACATGGAACCATGAAACAAACACCATGTGAAAATGTTATATTTGACATTATATATTGGTGGAATGATTATTAATAAACATAATATAGGTAAAAAATCATTTTTATATAGAAATAGTTCTGAAATAAGTAATTAATATATTTAAATTGACTACAAAGGGTGTTGAGGTAAATTATAAAGATATTTTGGAATGTAGGGTAAGTTATCCCTTTGAACCACCCTATTTCATTAGGTAATGACTTTTCTCTCTATGAATAACTTTTTCTCTCTATTTAATGATATTTTAATTCTTATAAAAAAAATATATATATATATTACTCTTACATATATACAAAACATATATATCCATTATTTTATGAGTTAATATATTTTAAAATTACATTTCTAAAATACAACCAATTTATTTCCAGGGGTAGTTCTTATGATATGAGGTTAGGTTATCCAACCACTTTCATTTCGTAGGAAATTATTATGTGTATTCCTTCATATTTTTTACTTTATGTGAAAAATAATTATGTACATTATATTATTGGTCAATTTAAACAGTACTAATAATCATTGGTTAATGCTTTTTCAAATGATATGTTATGCATGAGATTAGGGAGTGGCCCTAATCAATGATAGGAATCTATCCATCAGATGACATTGTCTTAGTTTTTATCCTTTAGTTATGCTTATTCAATGTTTTATCTTTTTTTAATACATATATTTCCATTATTATATCACAAAATTTATATTATGGAATGATTCAATGTTATTTTTCCTCATATATCAATTTTATAACATCAGGATATGTCATTTGACTCACACATTATGCCTTGTTACCATTTATGTTTCCATACTGATCTTTTTAACACATCCATTTATTTTATGTATTCCGAATGTTCTCCTATTTAGTTTCAAGATCTCAATAAAATTTAAGATCCCACTATGGAGTATAAAATAAATATTTTGTGATTTAGTTCACTTTCAATGTATTATTATCCTAGTCTTCTAAAGGCACCAAGCCTTAATATACTTTGGTTGTATTTAATGGATATTTATACTAAATATCATGCAATAATATGTGTAAAAAAATTAAATCTATATAGATTGTAACAAAGAATGGTATATCTTTTTCTGTTGATTAGGATAAGAATTATTTAGTTAGAACACTTGGGATAAGTCTTCATATTGCAAAATAGACTTAAATTTCGGTAATGAATAGAGTGAGTTGTTTCAAACAAAATTTATCTCTTTCTAGATAATAAAAGTGGATATAGTTTTATCTTTGATGAATCTAGGGTTAATAACACTTAAAATAGTTGTTTAGGTATATCTCTATCATTATAATGGTTCATAGTGAATGAGACCCAACTATGAACTTGGTTTAACACTCCCTAGGGATATGATTTGGAAAATTCACAAATTCGTTATAAACCATTATAAGGTAATTGAATATATTGTTTGTGTTGAAAACATAACATGTAAATCACAATGGATAATATAGATTTAAACTTAGAAACTAATAGGTTACGATACACAGTTATGTTATATGTTTTTTTACTTCTATGTTCATAGTTTCCCTTTTTATATGTTTATTAGTTGAAGTATTTTCATCCCATTTTTCATGTATTTTAGTAAATGTTGATAAATATGAGGAACTTTTACAGAAACCTAAGTGATATAAAATTTTATGATTTACCTAATTAAAATAATACTTTTAGGGGAGTGGGAGACAGAAAATTCATTGATTTATTTTTCTAGATAACTCCCATGATGAATAATAACGTGATTTATACAGAACACCCTCCTTCATAAGAGAATATAGTTGTAACTTCTTTACTGCGAAAAACGATTCCTAATTTTAATGTATAATCTAATTGTCTCATAATAGAATAATGGATTAACACCATTTAGAATATATTTTCTTTCTTCCAATTCTCTAAATAAGAGAATTTCATTTTGGGTATATTTCTTCTTGAGTGAGATCCAAATTAGCGGTGCACAATAATTAAGATAACAATGTCCGAACAGGATATTTATTATATAGAATTGGATGGACTGAAGAAAATAATTTTCATAAATAATTTAACCAAATTCATCTTCTTAAAATAGATAGGTAGTTCTTTAGAATAATGTAAATGGAATATGAGTCTATTAGGGCATACAAGGAAAAAAAACTTGGATTGAATGATATTTTTACACCTATTTAATGGGAATGGAATGTAAGGTGAACAACATCATTAACTATGTAAATATGATTGAATCAAAAGACAAAATGATTTGATATATTCATTGATGTGGCATTATTTTCTATTAAAACCTTGCGTAAAGGATGGATATTTCTGACTCTCAGTGGTCTCAGGGTCCTATTGATAGAAAGAATAAAATAGAGTTTTTTAAGGGGGACCAATATATTAACATCCTGTTAAAATGAAAACCCCACTTGTTAGATGTAAATAGTATGAGTATAAGTATCCAAAAACATTTAAAATAGAATTAAGAGAGGTTTTTGATTCAGGAAAAGGGGAATCATCAAAATCAATGTTGATTATATATAAATAATCCCAAAAATTCAATGAAACAAAATATGGTTCAAAATAATATTCAACCTACATTATAGTGTTTCAAATATAATGAACATGGGATTTATTCAAGTAAATATCATAATACAAGTGATATCATAGAAAATTAACAATAACATCCTACGATTTATATTGGCAAAGGAATGGAATATACTATCACTACTGATGAGGAGGACACATACATGGATTTGGATATATGTACCCTAGTTATTCATAAAAGAATAGTGTGAATTCTAGTTAATTATGGTTCTATATATAATTTCATATATTCCATATTTTTTATATCTATTCTAAAAAAACTCAAAACATATATGTGTAGTTGTTCGTGAGATTAAAAATAGGGAAATTAGTGTATCTTATGTATAGAACTCCTATGAGTTCAACGTTTTTTGAATGAAACTCCTAGAAAACCTTGTCATACATCTTTTAGAAAATTTTCATGCCATATTGGAAAATTTCAAGCCATCCATATATAAATAAAACAACAATTTTCTTGTAATGGAGATCAATCTTATCAGCTAACATCATCCAACAATTATATAAAAATGTAAAGAGGATGATGAATCTACATTTGGAATATTATTCTAAAAAATAGACATTATTTACCTATGAGAATGCATATCAATATTCAATTATTGAGTAAAATAATAGAGTCACGTTCAAAGAAATGACCATTGTGATGGATTATAATGAGGTATTCTATAAGGAATTTCTTATTCCATTTATAGTCTTAGAGGCTTCCCAAATTGAACTTACACCTAGATCTCTATATTAATCCATGACTCCAAATAGAATGGTCACCACTAATTTTGATGAACTGAAGAAGTAGTTAAAATATAATTTAGGTTGGGGTTTTATATTTAACAATGTAAAATTATAAATGAATAAAATTGTATTTGATAGCATATGTGACAAAAAACATTGATCATAAATAACCCATGAAATATATTTCTATAAATTTAATAATTTTATATCTTGGAGAGCATACAAACCTAAGTCCAAATGTAACATAATATGGTATACCATTATAACATATCCATTATATTGGGGGTTATGAATTGTAATAAAAAAAATATGAAAATTATTGTTATATATTTATTAGATAAAATTATAATCCTTGAGGATAATTTTTTTCTAAAAAACAATATTTTACTAAAAACATTCCAGTATCTATTTATGTACATAATTTAACAATAATTTTTAACGATTTTATAAAAATTATATGATAAAATTATCCTCATTTTTTAAATAATAAAATAAATATTATAATTTGTTATTTTTTTGGGTAATTTTATAAAATGTATCATTTCATTATGAGCAACGAAAAATATTGAATTTTAATCAAACACCACCATTTTGTTCCATTTTTTTGTAAGGAAAAATTATATTTTGAATTTGTTTCAAATAAATATTAGTTAAAATATATATCCATTAATATAATTTCTTTCATTGTAATCATATTTATATTGATTGTTTGTATAAAAAAATTGTATGATTTTGAACATCTTCTCTTAGAAAACACATTTTTTCATCGCGTCTATGAGATTAATTTTAAATTAAAATTTTCTACTTATGTGAATGGAATTTGGAAACACATATTCCATATTTTGAATCAAGAAAAATATTATTTATAATATGTTCGACTTGAATTTTATGAAGATTAATAGTTAATATAATAAAAATTAATTACATTGGTTAAGGTAAAAATGAATTTTCTGGTAGTTATGCTAAGATGATATGGGTAAAAATGGCCTAAAAATTGTAAAAAACTCATTTTATTGACCTATTTAAAAAATAAATATGATATTTAAGATAATTGATCTTTTGGGAGGCTTTTTTTCAGGATAAAAACAAGGTTATGATTGAATCATTTTGAAGAATTATAAGTGTGAAACTCACCAAACTTATAAAAGGCCCCCACATATCCTATATTCATTACACATTAAAAACATTTTGTATCCTAAAATACCTTAAAATATTTTTCCAACTTCCCTCACCTCATCTTAGAAGCCAAATTTTGGGCATAAATCCATCCTTGGAAGGATTCGGTGAAAATGAACACTTGTTACCTTTATAAGGGGTAATGTTATTCAACAAGCATTTTAACATTATCTCTTTCTCCACCTACTTCAATTATTATTAAACCATTCTGATATTATAAAAATTGTATATTCCATATAATAATATGATTTTCATTTAATGGTTATGACATACACCTCTCTCCACTTCCATAAAATTGGTTATGAAATAATCATCTGTTTATACATCAGACAACCACCTCATGATATGATGAATGTTTTTCCATTATAACCTCTAAACATTTTGGTATGATGATGAATCTAATATATATATATATATATAATTATTTCATCATTATACATCTATAATCATTATATTATATATAAATGATTCGTTTTCATTCATTTGGGTATATGATAAAGTTTATAATGTGTATGGTAGACTACCACCTCATGACGCGATGAGATTCATGTCACGAACTAGCCTAGATAACTAGGTACCTTGATACCTAAGTCAAAATTGACATAGGAAAAAAGAAATTACATAACCCCATTGGTTGTTTACTAGAACCTGGAATCATACAAAATTAAATATGGACTGAATTTTCCTTATAAATAAAAGAGAAAAAATATACATATCAGTATACTTAAAACTATAAAGGGAGATAGTAACCAAAAACCAACTAGTATATCATCAATATACTCAAACATAGTAAAGATAAACCTATGTTTCCAAAGGAAACATCCCTCAAATCTTAATCGATTAAGAACAACCACCCCATCCAAGAGGCCCTTTCCCTTTTATTAGAGAAACAAATGGACAATGGAATAGATAGGGTGTGAGCTCATAAACCCAATAGGGTATCACCAATTGTTCCCTAAAAAATCTTCCATAATAATAATAATAAAATCATTACTTTAATTTTAATCAAAACCTCAATGGTAGTAAATTTTCAGGTTTAAAAAAACAAGCATTCATTTAAAAATAATGGAAAATATTTCAAACACTGACTTAAGTAAAAATTCTAAATAAATAATATTTTATTAATAACTATGAATGTATAAATAGGATTCACAATTAATGGAATATATATAAAATTAATCTAAAAAAGAACAATTAACATCTTCCATGTGGAATAATTATTCCAGGTTATTGGATCCCCTCACTCTCAAATCAGTTATTATGGAAAATGTTTACACACATACTTCATGTTTAGGTAAAATAGGAATCATCAATATTTCACCAGGAATATGGCCTAATTAAGTATATTTTATTAGATTTATTATCATAAAACCATATAAAGTAAATTACCATCTTAGTGTGCTAGCCCCAAATGACCAACTAACAACCAAGGCTCTCACAATCTCAATCAATTTTTGGAAAAGGGAAAATCATTTAATTTAAAAATCACAATTCATATTCCCACCTTTAAATTTCAAATTCCAATTCACTTTCAATACAAAAATCAGGAATATTTTAAAAATTTATAACTTTTGAGTACAAAATTAGTGATATGTTATTATTAATTCAATTTGTGCCATTTTTTAAAATGAATTCTTTAATAAATTTACAATTTCCATCAATTTCATGGAATACACCACAAATTCCGATTCCATTGGAATTGGGGGGGGGGGGGTTTCCTAAGATTATTTTCCAATTCAAAACAATATTTGAATTCATCTATTATTGGGTTTTCTTAATTATTTTGAAATTAACTTAAATCAAATAAATCAATTAAATAATTAATTTTATGTAGAAACTCAAAATTAATAACTTACCTTTAATCACAGTATCAAAACTCAACACTCGTACTGGGATTTTCTAATAAAGAACCACAAAAATGAAGATAAATAAATCTAACCAAGATTATACAAACAAATAAATTGACATAGGATGCACAAAAAAGCATGATGATCAAATAATCCCTATGTGTTAAATAAAGATAGATTAGGAGAGAAATAACCGGGGTGGGGGGGGGGAGAATCAATTTCTAGAGAGGGATCAAAAATTATTCTCCACACATCGATCCCCCTAGTAATGGGATTGGATAAGACAAAAATGGTTATTGAGAGCCACCAAGACCAAGGGATTCATGATATCCTGAGTAATGGTTGAGAGGTAGATATAATGTGCATTCATAAATTTTTAAAATATTTTTTTGAATAAATAATCACCATCCACATGGATACATCGGAAGGGACTCATATTTGAAAAAATTGTTCACCCAAACCGTTATCCCCACTACTGGGGTGTAAAATTTCAACTATATGGGGTTATAGGTTTTATTACCATTCACCAACCATGTGAACCCCTACTATCTAGGGTTGCATGGATTCTACTAGGTGAACATTCAATTTGTGGAAACCATGAACAAACCATTTACAGCCCAACGAACCCCCAAACATTCTCCAAAACAAACCCAAAGTACCCCTAAAAAAGACCCAACAAATGTACGATTAAAATGATCAACCTCCCCACCATAGAAACATTTTACCCCTATTTATGTTGTCAAGACATTTTGAATTAAAAAACTGATGGCCACTACTACCTAATCAGTGCATCCCTCTCCAATGACTCAAGTGTATTAGAACTATGATTCCATAGAACCTATACCAAAGGTATCATCCTCTCATAATGTAACATTTACTTGGGATAATCTATCTTGGAAGGATGTTCAGTTTCATATAAATCAGGTTCAACATCAAGACCATTATTTCTCAAAATAATAGATTGATAATAATCACATTTTCCATATATGAGATATATGGAACATATTATGTATCAACATAAATGGTCAAGGAAGTGATAAATATCAATAAACGGTCCCTATATTATAATAAACCGCAAAATGTCAAAAAAAAAAGAAATATTCCCTTTCCTCCCAAGAAGTAAATAACCCAAATAAGGTAACTTTTTTGAGAATACCTGGTCACCATATGATAACAATATAAGTCAATGGTGAAGATTATGATAGGATTTATATTGGATCTACGCCATTTAATTTCACCGATCAATCAATTAAGTCATTTATGAAATATCCTTATATAATCCTAGACTAACCAATGTACTTTTATAGATCAATAAACAACACATAAGAGACATAGAATGTTGTCCATAAAAGGTATCAAAAGTAGCCATTTTGATCACTTATTAGTATCTATTGTTATACGTGAACTAAAAAAGTCCTAAATAGTCATCTCGATCTCCAACCATGTCAAGAAGAGATAAAGAAAGAATATCCTAAAAAATTTTCATATCCATCTCTGTCATTCCATCCATATATGGATAATATGATGTACCCAAAAAAACCACATACCCTAGTGCCTCTGAGAGGTCTATAGAAAAGATATAATGGAAACATGAATCCCTATATGAGAAAATAGTAGATGCAACTCCATGAAAATGAATAATCTCATTCACATATAGATTCCCTAAATCATCATCTTTGGTTGTCCCATGAATTCATATAAGGGGATCCAATTTTTTTATCAAATCAATCAAAACCCATATCACACTCTTATTCCAAAGGGTAAGAAGAAACCCAACCAAAAAGTACATATAGATCTCATCCCACATTAATGTCAGAAGAGGAAGTGAATGAAGAAAACCTGAAGGTACTTGCTATTTGGCCTTAACCCGTGGGAAAGTATTGAAAAGAAAAACAAATTCATCGATGTCTCATCTCTTACATGGACAAAAGATTCATAAAACATCCCATAAAACATATTTTTGGTTCTTTGGGTGCACAACTCAATGAGAATGAGGGAAATACACCATCAGCAATTCTCTCATAGATAATGGAATAAAAAATGATTCTGAAAATAGATAATACCCTCTATAGAGAATGACCAATCATTAATGGTATCCCCACTAGAAAAAGACTCCCAAACTCTAAGTATTTCTTCATCAAGAAGCATTTTTTGAAGAATCGTCTTGGGAAGAGAAGGGGTCAATTGAACACTGGCTAGAAATACCTCTACCCCAATTTCCCGAAATCTTATATAGAACTGTGAAAAAAGATCCTCCACGTTCTGCTCTTCCGATTATTCCTTCACATGAGGGGATCTATTTTTTCTAGACAATGCATCAAGACTTTAATTTCATTTCATGGGGTATAGGTGATGTGGAATTGAAATATTACAAATTCTTGATCCAATTCACTAGGAAGAGAATGAAATAATTTTGAGGAAGGATAAAAGTCATCTTGTTTGGTTAGGGTACATGGAAAATATTTCTCTTAAAATGTAATGCTACCAACTCTTATGCTCATGTATTATAGCTATGAGTTCAAGGTCTTGGGTTGGAAGTTTTTTCTAATGTGGCCTATATTACTTTGAGAAATAGGCTACTATGTGATCACCCATCCTCTGTAAAAGTGAACACCGACATATAATCCAAAATACGTGTAAAATAAAAAAAATTTATTCTAATATTTAACATCACAAGAGAAATTTACCCCTTATGATTGAGAGTTGTCATTAGAGAATATAATATTGAGAACTCATTTATGAAGTGGTGATAATATCCCACTAGACCTAAGAAGATCTGAATATCAAAAAAAATCTATGGATGCTCCCATGTCATAACTAATTTCACATTATTTTTATCAACAAAGATACCATGATTTGACACCATGTGTCTGATGAAATTCACTTTCCAAATCTAGAAATCACATTTTGAAATCATGGAATAATGTCAGTGATTTCTCAACAATTTCATAACTATTATCAAATGATTTACATATTGCTCCCCATAAATAGAGTATAATTGGATATAATCAACAAATACCATTATGAATGCATCAAGATACTTGTGGAAGATCCTATTAATCGACGACATAAAGACTATAGGAGCAATGGTTAGACTAAATGAAAAAAACTAGATACATATAATAGCCAAAATTTCACGAAAATGTGGTTTTTGGAATGTCATTTTACTTTATTCTCAACCAGTGATTACCAAATTGAAGATAATTCATTAAAAAAACATTAATCATTTTATCTCATTAAATAGGTCATTAATCAATTGTAGTTTTAATTTTTATTTACATTAACTTATTTGTGTTTTTGGTAATCAACACAAAGGTGAAGTGTTCCATTAGCATTCTTAAAATATAGAATAGGTGCCACCCAAGGTGAAACACATGGTCATATAAATATTTTCCCTAAAAAATCATCATACAAACTCAATAAAAATTTAATTTTAGATGATTCCATTTGGTAACAATTTATCAATACCAGATGAGTACCAATTACAAAATAAATAGGAAAAAATACCTCCTATACTAGTGGAAACCCAGGGAAGTGAGAAGAAAACATATTGATAATTTCAATGAAAATAGGAGTGATATCATCACTCAAAGATTCATAATATTGATAATAATAAAATAATGAAATTACTATCCCTAACTTGAGATAATTAGGTTCATATCTACTTGAACATGAGTCCCATTCTCTATGAAAGTAACGAAACACCCCATCAGGAACGATAAAGAAGACCCATCAGAGATAATAGTAAAATTTGTTATCATTAGTAATGATATAATGATTCCAGAATATGATATCAATATTTTTCATTTTGAGAACCCTAAAAAAATAAGATAATTTTTTTTTAAATAGACAACACAAGAAGGAAAAAAGACCCTATTATCCTTCTTTCTAAGGGGTGTAGTAATATATATCACATAAGATACAAAAACCATAGGAATATTTCTTAGGATTACAATAAAAGTCGATATAATCATATGTGTTCTACCAGTATCAAATAATGTTGTCACAAAAGATAAATATATAGTGAGGGTTCCTCTCACAAAAGTGAGACCCATATTAGCTTCCATTATAGACTCTTCCACTGTATGAATAATACATATTCTAGACTCATATGGATTGAACATCATAGATCATAAGGCTTCTAATTTCAACATAGTAATTTTTAGTGCTGATGAGACTATAAAAATAAGTGTGGAATAAAATATATAAAATAATATCTATAATTGTTCTAAACACCGACAAGAGAGAAAAATCATGGGTGCCTAACTGAAAACCCTTTTTGAATGACCAGACTTGCCACACTGAAAGAAATTAAAAGGGTCTCTTACAGGAATTGAGGGAGGTCTAGGAGGCCCTAAATATCAATATCCTTTGCAAGACTCATCATTCCATATCATTCCCTAATGAGAACTCCTAGAACATACATTGGAAGAAATAGTACCTCCCATCAACACTGACTTAGCACTCATTTCTAGGCCAACTTCAATGTGATATCCATCACATTAGCATAAGAGGCAAGCTTCAACAACAAATCGTGGTAAAGATCATCATATATAATTCACATCTGTAATATTATAGTCTTTATATTCTCATTTGATAAAATCTCAAAATAATATTACAGAAGCTCAGTAAAGTAGTTTCCATATCTAGTCATGGTCCTATTAGCCTGATCGAGTTTAAAAAACTCAAATAATTTAAATGAGACCTTAGATTATAGATAAAAATAGATAGTAAAAAATTAATGTTATTCCACTCTAAACCGTCATGATTTATTCCAGCACATTCAAATCCAACCTCCTCCTTCTAGGTCTCTCCAACATAAACGTAGGATAATTTATCTGAAATGATTCAGGAGTTTCATAGAAATAAAATAGAATATATATATTTATCAACCATTATATAGTATCTTGATGACAACTAGATCCATGGAAACAAGTTAGTTTCTTATGAAATAACTCTAAAGAACAATTCTGATATTCATCCCTATGAGGATGTAGAACTTGAGCATCAACGGGAATGTGTATAGGTGCATGTATTATAACCTAGACAACAAGCACAATAGTCTAAAGGAGGGTATGATCTACATAAGGATTTGCATGCTGTTTCTCACAAGAATATTTCTATTGGATCATATGCACATGTCATCTCATAGTTATGATGATAAAAAAATCTAAAACAACATTTAATACATCATAATATTACTCAGATCAACATCTCGAAAAAAGAAACAAGAGAAATAATCCGATTAGATAATATATCAATATTATTCCACTATCCTTTCCAAATCAAAATCAATGAAAATACTAGAAATAATACTCATTATTACTTTCTAAAACCAACCATGGTTACTTATGTCATGTTATGATGATAGATGGAATTGAACTCTCTCACAACTACCTCATATGTCCTAAAAGGATCCCTCAATTTCATACTAACATCAAGAAAATATGCTTAAACCTCACCATTTATTGCACTTTTTTAATAAACAACATGGATATCATAGTACCCTGATACTCAAGAACGTACTAACATTCCCCAAAGGGCCTTCCTGATCCCCATGGGTTGGCGTCCAACACCTGGAATCATATAATTTAAAAGAGGGAACAAATTTTCTACATGATAAATGAAAGATAATGAAACATATCAGTTTGTTCAATAATACAAAGGGAGATAGTAACAGAAAACCAAAAAGTATATCATCAAAGTGATCATAAATAGATAATATTAACTAAATTATCCAAAGGAAAAATCACTATAATCCTAAAGGATCAAGAACATCCTCTTCATATAAGAGGCTCTTTCCATCTTCTATGACCTTAAAAAAAGAATATACGTACACCTGAATGAAAATGTTGTGTGTGAGATAAAAATCCTAGCAGGGTCTCAAAAAGTTTTCTATAAAAAATATTCCATAATAAAAAAAATTTCCTTCAATTTTAATCTAAACAGACATGGTAATACATTTTCTTATTTAAAACAAAAAATTCTTTCATTTCAAATTAATGGAAAACATTTCTTATAATGGATTAAGTAAAATTTTTATATAAGAGAATTTATATAAATAACTAGGAATGCATAAAGAAGATTCCTAATCAATAGAATATATATCAAGATAATCAAAAAATTACTATGGTGAACTCCACTACTGTATGATAGTTTCTGATTATAGGAACCTCACATTATCATATTAGTGATCAAGGAAAAATGCGTACACACATCCCTCAAGAAAAACATGAATAGAACTCATGAATGTTCTATTTGGAATATGATCTTCCTAACAATATTTATATTATAATTTTTATCGTCAATCCATTTATAGGGAATTAAAATCCTAGATTTATTGTCTCAAAAAACCAATTAAATGATAATGCTTCCATGTTCTCAATAAATTAGTTGAAAAATGGAAAATCAATTCATCTCAAATTTAAAATCACCATTCATAAATCAATTTCCCACTTTTCCTTTTCAAATTCATAATAACATTCAAAACCAAAAACATGATTTTTTTCATAAATTCATTACTTTCAAAAAAAATTAACGGTTTTTATAAATTCAATTTAATCCATTTTCCAAAAATCAATTCTCAAATCAATTAAAAATTTCCTCTAAATTCCCAAAATGTGTCCTAAATTCCAATTCCACTGAAATAGGGGGTTTCCCCCAAATTCATTGCCAGTTAAAAGAACCATTACAATCTATATAGAATTAGATTTTAATAATTCAATTAAAATAAATTTAAATCAACTCAATACATTCATGTTTAATTATATATAGTCACTCAAATAGAACAACCTAATTTTAATCATGATATCAAATCCCAACACTCGTAGTGGGATTTTACAATGATGTATGATGACAATGGAGATTAAAAAAACCAATTTATATTCAAGACCTAAATCAATGTATTCTAGATCCATCAAACACACGATGATATAAAAAATCCTGTTGTAGAAAGAAAGAGTGACCATGAGAGAAAGAATGAGAGGAGAATAACTTACCAGAGAGCAATCAAACGAGATCCTCTATGATCTTATCTACATACAGATGTGTTTGGAGTAGAAATAAATTGTTATTTAGAGTCCCAAAGACTATGGATTTCATGATATCTGAAGTTAGGTTTGATAGGGAGTTGAAATTTTGGTTCAAGACTTTTTCAAATGTTTTTTAGAATAAAAAACACTATTTACATGTTTAGCTGGGTAGAGCCACATAGTTAGACAAACTGTGTGCCCTGAACAAGCACTATGCTATTTGGGTGAATAGTTTCTAATAGGAAGGAACATGGTTTTTCAAACCATGTTCTAACCATAAATACCCCAACTATAAAGGTTTTTTCAAACCATGTTCTAACTGTGCATACCCACACTATCTATGGTTCTCAGGCCACATGATTATATCGATGTACTAGTCAGACTACAAGGAAGAAGCATCAAATGAGGATTCAGGGTAGGGAAATTCACTAGAGTAGAGATAACCATAATTGGAAGAATGAGTAGGTATGGAATTCCCATCAGTACCAGGCCTGTGCAGCTTTTGGTATGATAACTAGCCGACCATCCCAATTAGGTGGAGTGAAGATATCATGATATATGCTAGAGAGGAGTAGTTCCATGTTTTCTTGTCCAGGTGATTCCTTCCATGACCTATGGTCCATTTAATTATCTCTAAGTCTTTGGGGCTTGTAAGGTTTCTACATCACCCGTTTTAAGGCTTATTATAAAAAATTAAAAAATGTAGGCCTTCAGGCCATTCCGACCAAAAAGGAGGATCAAGAAGTATTTAGAATAAAATAATTAGTTTTTACAATGCTCTTATCTCTAATGATTTACATGAAAGCTGATAAAGATATAGTTAGTTATTATATGTGATATAAATGGTATAATTTTGATATTAATTATATATTAATCATTTTGAAAATATAATATATCATTTTATTACTTGTCTTTTGAATCAATTAACCATTGTAATATCTTTTTTGTATGCGTAGACTACCACCTTCACAAAGTTATCTAAATCTATTTTCAAAAAAAACTATAGGGATGACATATATTAGTATATAATATTGTATTTATGATATTATTATCATTTTATAAATATTAAATATTACATACCTCATTTATATAATGATCGTTGAAAAATGGAAAGATTGCTTATGCTTACTATGACCTACTTTCTCTATGATCGTAATATAATTCAATTTTGAAAAACATATTTCATGATTGGTATTAAAAGTATAATCAATGTCTAAATATGATAATTATTGAATCAATATTATTCTGGTGATAATATAACTATATAATATTTGAATGAACTAGATCTTTCAGGATGAAACATGAATGATAAAACAAGACAGTTAACACACGAAACAATTAGATATTTAAATATAATTAACATATGGGACATACGATTACATAAAAGGATCATATATTATATTAAAAATATTAATTGGTCCTATTATATGTTAATAAATTTTTTAAAAACACTATATAAGAGGTTAAATCACATAAAACAAAAAGGAAGCCTGTGGTAAAGTATTTCTTCTCAATTTCATCTTATTAAAGAATATTGTAATGTTATGTAACTAATTTCTTCTATATGGTGTATATACTGACCCTTTTAAACATTAAATCAAGATTCAATAATAATTGAGGGAATTTAAATATTAAATGGGAGTTATTTCATCAAAGGGGGTTTTACATGAAAATTAACATGCTGTAATGAATTTGACATAATTCCAATTCATAATGTTATATAAAATATTAATTATTGTTGATATTATATGATTTTGTGTATAATTAATTTTTATTATCCTGTGATTTATTTAAAAAAATTACGTGGATTTATATTTGATGCATATAATCGATTCATTGAATAATTCTAACTTAAAATTTATGATCAATAATTTGTTTTTCAAAATATAATTCTAATTGAGATTTTTTATTTTTGAATTTTAGTTGAAGGAAATTATTTTTCCGTTATCTAATAAACCCAATTAAATTTAGTATAGTTTGGTAGTTTCTGAATTTTCATGAAATAGTACCATTTTCCACTTTGTGGTACATAAAATGACTCTGAAACTATTTTTTTTAAAATAATGCTTCGTATATATCTTTTGTAGGAAATCCACTTTATTCGAAACCTAATATTCTAAAAAAAATCAAAAATGTTTTTATACTATTAAAATTTCATTTTTAAATAATTATTTACAAATTTTAACTTTTTTTTAAAAAAAAATGAATGTTATTTGAATGTAATTTTGAAAACAATTCCCCTTCTTATTTTACTGAAAAAGTGAAAGGAATCATTGTTTTAACATGTACGAAATGAGTGGTATTTCTATTAGTCATGAGAAATAACATGTTTTAGAATACCTTTATATGTTTCAAGGGTTATTTTCAATAATAATTATTATAATGTTTTTTGAACTTTTTGTTTTAAAAGGTTATTTTTGAAATTAAATGGATATTTTCCTCAAGAATATATCTAAATATAATTTATGGTATTTATATTCATTAACAAAAAGAATCCATTATTTTAAATATAACCGACTTTTCATATGCTATATTTTTACTGTCTTTAGTCTTCTGAAAGATGGTTTATTGTTATCTTAACTAATGATAGTATTTTACGTCACTTCCTTGTTTCATTTTTTAGTCTTTAACATACCCATTAATTATTAACTTTCTGCTGATCATTAGAAATAATATTTCAACTGAATATAAAAACTATTAATCGTGTATATGATTATTTATTAAACCATATATCATTTCTACATATGTTTTTACAAATTTATATTAATTTTTTATCTAGGTAAATGTTGATAAATCTGTATTTTTTACTCAATAATACTATTTTATGATCACACACATTTCTTATTAGTTGAATTTATTAATCAAAATATGAGAAATGATTTGAAAATAAATGAAATGGATCGGGAATGCTTATATGTATCCCCTCAATTCATCAATAGTATCATGGGATAGTTTGGCTGGTTATCCAAATTTAAATGGGTTTTTATGCTTATGTTTTAAATTGAATTGAGTATAGATTATAATGATAGAGTTATCTTGTTCCCATGAAACATGACATCCCATAATTAATAAATTCCTTCATTTGGAATATAGTTATTATTAACCATTCTATTTTCAAAATAATATTATATTTGGATGCATTTTATTAACATTTATTGATTAGATGTATGTGTTTTATATTATTTAACATTCCATATTGATCACACATTATCCAGATACAATAATCATGTTACTGATTAAATGGAATGTTTTTTCAATTACTTACCTTTCAAAATGGATTATTAGTATAAAATTATTTAAATTTATAAATTTTTAGGTATTTACCATTCTAAGTTTATTATTCACATTGATTAATGATAGATTCTGTTGTATATAAACCATTCTGACCATTTGAGACCACCTTTATTTTATTACTTTTCTTAGGAATCCCTGAAGTGTATAATGAAGGATATATAATAATATTCTAAAGAGAATAATGATACTCTAAAAAATGTTATTTTTTTATTTTTTATTCAAATGCAATATGGAAATCATGTATGTATCAGTTTACAGAGATTACAAAACTATATGGTATTACGAGATAAAATTTATTTTATTTTATGAAAATGTATTGATTTAGGTACATACATCTGACTACTAGGGTCGGGGTCACTATAGATGGAATTAGAGAAAAATTATTATAATCCATGGGAACTAGATTAAAAATATATATATTAGGTAACATAACCCTATGATAGACATTTAATAAAATTATAGAAGAACATCCAATTGTTTTTCAAAGGTATATATAACATGGTATTTCCCTGAAATACATCTCTGTCTAGATACTAAAATACATTATTGATATGTAATAGATGTACCTAGGGGTGATGAATCTAAAAAATGTTCATTGGGCTTGACACAATCATCCCCTGGCATAGGAAAACGATCCTTACTGTGCACCTAGTTTGAAACTCTTTTGTCATACTCTTAGGATACTTCCCATTTTCTTCATAAAATATTATGATGGATTTGGATAGACAATGACAATGAATGACCTAGGTTAAAAAAGGTGTCTTATATTGAAAATAAAGTGCCTCATTGGAATGAGTAAATAATTTTTTTATGGATGGAATGGGTATAAACAAAACTAGTGTTGAGGAAACGTGATGGTTATTATGTAAGAAAAAAAATCTCATCATACAAATCCATTTATTATTTGGTTCAATAAATGCGAATAACCTTGGAGTTAATAGAGCCAGTTTATTCTTCTAATGGTCAATCCCGAGACCAATAAAGGTACTATGGTGAAATAAAATGGGTAATTTATTTATGTTTTGTGATTCCATAATTAAATTTTTGATTTATTTTAGCAATGGTATTTTGGTAATAAGAATCATGAAAAATCCATGGATTTTTTCAAATTTTAGAACAAGTTATTTCATAGTTATCTTATTTGTTATATATACCATCAAGGGTTTAGGAGTTTAATATTTATCATAAATTCAATGACTTAAATGGAAATTTTAGTTTTTATGTGCTGATAGTGTAACATGATTACGCATATTTGGGGAGAAGGTTGTGAAAAATGTTTGTTTTAGTTAAGATATTAAAAAAAAAATATTAATGAATAAACAATGGTGTTACTGTTTAGATTCTCAGATTAATGTTTTATATTTGATAATTCGTGCTAAATGTATTAGTTTTGGAAAATAGTTATAGAGGGGCGAAAAGACAAGCCACTCTTTTTGGGATCTTATGATATGTATAAAGTTAATTTTAGTGCTTTAAGAATAAAAATCTAATTTTGGATATTCATTTCTTCGTATAAAGGATGAATTCTAAATTTACCTCAGTATAACCGAAGGATAAAATTATACATATGAAATAGAAGTGTATCATGTAATTTTATTTCCTTATATTATTAGACTGTTAAAGAATTACTCAAAATTTGAAAAGGATATAAATATTTTATCCCTATTCAATTCTTATATGATGAACTATATTTTTTTTTAAAAAACATCATAGATTTATGGTTTTGAGACCCTTAACATTCCATTGAAAACTCACTTTCTTTCGATCCATATACTCAATCACTCATTATAATTTTTTATTCATTTTCCCATTTAAAAATATTCAAATTCCAAAAATCTTATACTATATAGAATCCTATTTATGTGTTAGAACATATGACCTTTTTTACTTCCCTTTATCTCTTATTATGAGGATATTTTTTTACATTTTTATGAGGTGAGATTTCAATAAGTGAATTTTCAGATATCAAACAGTTGATTACCAAAACCAAGTTGAACATAAAAATACACAATTTTATTAATATAGGGGAATATGAAAACCAAAATTTTTAAAATAAGACCATTTTATTTGATATATTATGTAACATGTACCTCCAAACATTAAAAACCCATACCATATATTTCATTAAATATAATCCCTTCAAAATCCTATATAATCTGAAACCCTTAGTCTCAATGAACCGTAACATGGTACACCATTATAAAATTGACATTAAATTGGTGGGTTTTAAATGTAATAAATAATTTATAACAAATATGGTTATATATTTATTATAATTAAAATGAGAATCATTCAACAGAAATATATTTTTTACAGACTGTATTTTTCAAAACTATTATTCTGTTGCTATTTTCACATATAATGAAAACATAAAATATACCAATTTTAGAAACTTTATTAGAGAAAAATGAAAACTATTTTCTAAATAATATTGTCAAATTTATCTAAGGATTAAATTTGGGTTTATTTTAAATAATTAATTTTTTCATGAATATAAAAAATACTGTATTTTAATTGAAAACTGCCTTTTTGTTCAAATTATTTTTAATGATAAACAATATTTTTAATATAGTTTAGAAATTTTTCAGATCAATTAAATATCAATTAATAAAATTTTGGTCATTAGAATCATTTTCATATTGAATTTTTATATTGAATCTTTGTAAACCCTTCAGTATTTTCTCTTTGAAAACTCATTTTCTCGACGCATTTGGTGGATTAATTTTAAAATATTATTTTTATGTTATATCAATTTAATTTAGAAAAATACTTTCTATATTTTTATTTAAAATAATTCATAATTTCATTTAATTTCTTCAAAATTTTATAACAAATTGAATGGTGAATATATTAAAAATTAATTACTGCAGTTAAGGTAAAAATGGATCTACTGGGGGATGGAGTAAAATATAAATATATGGGTAAAATGTTGTAAAAAATGTTACAAAATCAATTTATTACCATATTTAGAAATTATATATTATTTTATAGAGAACCGACCATTTTGGAAGCATTTAGAATGATAAAAACATGGGTATGATTGAATCATTTCAAAAAATAACAAGTGTGGCAGTCAACCCCCTTATAGAAAGCCACCGAAATCCTTTTTTATTAACAAGATAAAACCCTATTGTTTCATAAAAAACTAAGAAAATAAAATAAAAAATTTTCTCCCCTCATCATCGAATCCTAATTTTTGGCATAAATCCAACCTTTGAATGATTCAGTGAAAACCTAAAGTGTTTACCCAAAGAAGTTGTAATGTTCTTCAATGAGTATTTTTATTTTATTTCTTTCCCTAACTCCTAAATTTATTATTAAAACATATTCACATAATAAAATAAGTATATTAAATATAAAATCATGCTTTTATGTTTATTTCATGACATTCATTATCTCCACTTTCATCAAATGGGTTGCAAAATTATCAGTCATGTGTACGACAAACTACCTCCTCATCAACTGATGCCATTCATTTTTTTGTTACCATCCCTCATAGTTATCTAAAGTATATAAATAATGTTTGTATCCTAATATTAAATATTTATTCATTATAACATAGATATCTTTTTTACTATCAATTCTATATGGGATACTATATCATCACTCATGTGTTCGACAGACTACCACCATACGAAGCGTTGTGATTCATCTTTTACTAATGCTTTTCATAGAAGGTGATAAAGAAAATGTTAATGAATAAATGTGATATAAATGAAATAATTATGAAATTAATGAAATATTAATCATTATACAAGTATATCATATCATTTTATTTCATATATTTTCCCTCACATAAAGATGATAACATCGTTTGTGTACATGTGGTCTATAACCTTCACGATGCGATGTGACTCTATTATCATAACCAAACCACATAGATGATATTTATAATTTTATAATATTTTATTTTTTATATTACTATCAATATATAATGATAAAATATAACATTACTCCATTCCATATATTTTTATTGAAGAATGGAAATGTTACTCATGTGTAGGTACACTCCATCATCTCTATGATCGTAACATACTTAATTGACCATAAAAACCATAATTATTTTCATTAAAGGTATAAAATATGTATTAATATAATAATTATATAATTATTATTATTATTTAGATTATATAAATATATAATATGTTCAAGAATCATATCTTTCATAACGAAACATGCATGATAATATATGGAAATTAACACACGAATCAATTAAAATTAATAATTATTATTAATAGAAGGGGAAGTGTTGTTATAAAAGGATCAAATAAGATATTTTAAATATTAATATGGTCATTTTATAAGTCCACTACATGTTTAAAACTTCTATACATGCGGTAAAAAAATTTCATCAAAAATTTATCATGCGGTAAGAGATTTCATCTCAATTTCATTTCATTGAGGCATATTGTAATGTTATGTACATAATCAATTTTATATTGGTTATATACATAAAAATTGACATGTTATATAATGTTTGGTTAATTATTCATGATATTTAATTTTTCAATATGAATTATCTCATCCAAGTTGATTTAAAATGGAAATTACCCAACAATAATAAATTTAATAACACTTATTCTTTTCATTAGGTTATATTACTTTGTCATTTTCGTTGAAATTTTTAGATTATATGTATAATTAATTTTAACAATATTATGTTTCATTTCAATTTTTTTTGGATTTATAGTTAATACACATATCAAATTCATTTATTAATTTTCACTTCAATATTTTGATCATTATACAGGTTTATTTCACAATATCATTCTAATCAAGATTGTTTAATATTAAATTTGAGTTCAAGGAAATTGTTATATCCTTTTTTATTAAATAAATACAATAATATTATATTATTTTTATTGATGATATTTTTCTATAATAGTTCCATTTTATGACTATTTGTTAAACAAAATGATTGAGAAATTTGTTTCCATAAAATCTTGACTTCTTTTCTCCCTTTGGTCAGAAATAATTTTTCTTCCAAAACATTGTTTTTATTTATTTAAAACTATTATTATCCTTTAAAAATGATTTATTAAATACATTTTTACCCATTTTAGCATTTTATGAAATATTTTCGAAGGAATATTGATATTTTTTTTTCAAAATAATGCCTGTTTGGATTTTACGAAACTGGTGAAAGAAATAATTTTTTAAAGTGTAAAAAATAAATTTTTTACATCTATAATAACAAAAAATATGTTTAAAAATTATATTAGATGTTTCAAATTTTATTTTAAAAAGATTTTTTTTCTAATTATTTTTTCAAATATTTTTTTAAAAGAAAATTTTCAAAATGAAAAAAGATATTTTAATCAGGAAATATTAAAAAAATATTTTATGGTATCTTTATTCATAAAATACAATAAAACAATATTTTAAATATAATCTATAATTAATATTTTTTATCCATTCCATACTTATTCTTCCTCAGGACGGTTTGTGATTGTTTTGTCATAGGATAATATTGTCATTCACTTTAGTGTTTAATTTTTGTAGTAATTAACTTCCCCTAGAATTATACACTTTTATATGATCATCAGAAATTAAATTTCTCTTAAATATCGATATTACATATCATGTATATGTCAACATATTAAACTATATTTCATATATATATAAGTTGTTCTATATTGGATGTAATTTGTTTATTTGGGGAAATATATATAAATTTTTATGCACTAGAAAATGACCCTAATAGTTTCTTTAATTATTTAGTATTAGTTTATTTCATCCATATTAATATTGGATTTAGATATATGAATTTCATTTGGAAATTAGGATATGATTATAACCTTTATTATATTTTATGTAAATAACATTTAAAAATGTCACCCTCTTTTTTATAATAAATATATTTTTTTGAAATGGGGGAAAATAAGTTTTGTATAGTTATAAAAAATCATTGAAAATTTTAATGATACATATTTGTCCAGTTAATTTATTTTTTATTTATAGGGAATATACAATTACCTTAAGTATAACACAATACTAACACAATAATTATTCAATTAATAGAAATAAAAAATTAATTGTATTAAAATTATTAAAAGTAGTATAATTTGGAATAATTAATTAGATCAAGAAATTTTATAGATAAAAATGACATATTCTGGATGGGTTAAATTGTTTTATTTTAATTTATTTTTTAATGATGTTATAAAATTAAATGTAAATGAATAGATCTAAAATTGACATTATTGATATTTATGAAAGATTTTTTTTTTAATTTCATAAAACTAAAAAATCATATATTTGTCTAAGTGATTAGGATATTGTAAAAAATATTATATATGGCACATTTATTGTCCATTTTTCATTTTATGATGACAATATTGAACATCATGGAGTAAAAACTCCTCTTATCATAGTAGTTTTTAAAAGGATAAACATGGGTTCAAACCAAAGGATAAAGGTAACACACATAGTCAAAACCAGCCCAATGTTAATTGTATTAGTGTATTTATAATTTTAACTATATTATATTTTAATATTATCAAATTTGATAAATTATAATGTCAAACTTATTTTATGTTTATTTAATATTTATTGACATCCCAAAAGTACCTAGACCTACCTTTATAAAAGGGTACTTCCTCTCATCTTTATTTAATGATTAAAAACATTATTTTATCATACAATAACTTCCAATATAACATCATAAAATCACTCCCCGTGTTTTGGATAAATTATTTTGTAAATAATTTCATCTTTATCTATCAAAATGTGTGATGAAGTGGTGATTGTTTGAAGAAGAGACATCGTTCAAAACCATGATTTTCCAAATTATTTCTTCTTCCACATCATATAAGTATTTATAAAACATGATGATATTATAAAATTAGTTTCTCTCATATAATGAGATTTTATTATGTCTATATAATAACCTATATACATATATAATCTCATTTAATTGGGATTGTAATTCATCGTTCATGTGTATGGGGAACTACCGACTCACAGACTGATGTTATTCATTTTGCATCACCACATTGCAAAGATTATTGTAATAATGGAATTAATGTCTATATATATGATATTTATTTCATATATATCATATTTAAATTATAATATATCATTTAATATTTCACTGTTTCATTTACAAAAAAAATGATAACATCAGTAAGGCATAGCTATGGACTACCACCTCCATGAATCAACATGATTCATTTTTCATCACAAAATCACATGGAATATATATATATATAAGTACATTTTAGATAAAAATTTGAAATTTATTATAAAATTACACTTATTTTAAGATAAAATAGTACTTATGTTATTTCCATAATGACTGTTGAAAATTGAAAAGTTACTCATGTGTACGTATGATGTACCATCTCCTTGATTTTAACATAGTTCATTAATCATATTCATATTTAATTATTTTATAGACGTATAAATTAGGTATAATAATTATCATTATTTTATTATTATTATTATTGATATAATTGAATAAATAACCCTTTGACCAAGGTCATCATTCCAAATATGTTTTGAAATAATGAATCAAGCATCCTCAAAACACATGACATATACCTATCTAATTATGTAATTAAATATGGGATTATAAAAATTTGAACATTTATTTAAGGTAAAAATATTAACCTTGTAAAATTTTAATAATAAATAAAAGTATAACACCATGATATTTTAGGTAATATTGTTTTCTTGAATAGATATTATTTATTTGATAATTTTCATTACACACAACACCATGTTTTAAAGAATTATGAAGAACTATTAATATTATTATTTTAACATGGCCACTAATACCAATAAATTATATATTATATAATTAGAAATAATATCCAGATTTTATGTCCTATTTATAAAAATTTTATATAAATTAATCATATTGATAAAAAAGTACATAATTTTCTGTAATGTTTTTATATGTTTCAAAAATAAAATTTTCGCACAAAAAGTTTTTTTTCATTTTATGAAAAATAAAAGTAATGTTTATTAAAAATAAATTTTTTCTTGGTAAAAATATACTAAAATTTTGAAATATACATTTTTAAATTATATTGGATTTAATTGACTGAATTTTTTTTTGGAAAATGTTTATTTTTCTGTCAATAGGGACAAATAATTTTTTTTATTAAAAATTTTATTTTCATTAATGAAATTATAAGGTTATTTTTTAAAAGGTATAAAATGTAAAATTAGTAAAATTATATATCTATTAATACATTCTATGTCATTTTAATCCATTTTATATTTAATTTTTATGTAATAACATTGTAAACATATGAACATTTTCTCTTTGGAAAACTGGTTTCTAGTCGTTTTTGAGGGTTTAATTTTAAATTTAAAAATTTTCCACTTATGTGAGTTAAAATTGGAATAATTTAATTAATATTTTTAATAATAATAATTTATTTCATAAAATCAGTTCAAATTAATTATTGTTTATAATTAACAATTAAAGTAGAAACATTTATTTCTAGCGGTTAAGGTTAAAACAGATTTACTGGAGTTTAAAATAGAATGATAAGGGGTAAAATGACCTATAAAATTATTCAAAAAAACATTTAATGGACATATTGAAAAACTATAATCGACATTGTATGATAATGGGCCATTTTGGATCTTTTTGGTATAGAAAAATTGTGGGTATACTATAATATTTTTAGAATGTAGACGTCTATCCTCTCCCCCACTTAAAAAAGTTAACCCTCTCTCTTATCCTATTAACACATAAAAACCCTTTGTTTATTCCAATAACTGAAAAACTATATTTCTGAGTTCCCTATAACATCATTTTGGCCTCATTGTTATTATAATCCACTCCGAATAAGGCTTTAGTAATAAATCTAATGAGGATCTGTGATGAAGAGGTAAAATTATTTGACTTGTGTTTTGGTTTTAATTATTCTTCCACCATGATTAAATATTACAGAAATATTATAATATAATACAAAAATTATCTCACATATAGAAATATTTTAATATTTTAATTGAATAAACAATATCCACCTCGCCTACATAAAATTGAAAATGAAACAGTCGATCATGTGTATGGTAGAGAGCCTCACGAACTGTTGTTATTCATTTTCCATCAAACTCTATGAAGACTATATATAATGATGGATTTAATATTTATATATTATATTTGGGATATTAATATACATATTTAATTATAATATCTCATATAACATGTTACTTTCCATTCTGTGAGAATATAATAACTTAGATCTTGTGTATCACGAACTACCGCCTCTCGATGTGATGTGATTTGTTATTGACCTAAGCTATACATAGAAGGTAATAAAGAATTATTTGAAAATTAATATGTGATATATATGAAATAAAAAAGAATATATAATTGTAATATATTATTTACCTTTATTATTTTCAATTTGTTGAGATAATGGAAATATCATTTATGCGTACCTATAACATTACTGCCCCCCTGAATAGTGTATTTGACATTATATATCTAAATTTTATATATTATTATAAATACATATATAATTAATATATATGATATATATATATATATAATGGTAAAATTTTTGAGATTATGAATCTAGGATCAAAGTAATTGTAATGAAAATAAAAAATTAAAAATTAGGTGAAAAAAATGTAATTATTAAAAAAATATGTGATTTTAAAAATTAAATATTGATAATCGGTAAGGGACATAAGTAAATAAATATATATTATAATAAATATTATTATGGTTATGAAATACATTTATAATGAAATTATATTTAATTTAAAGGAAATAATTCCAAGTATGAAAACATTCAACTTATAAGATAAGGGAATTCTAATCTCTTGTTTATTTCAGGGAGACTTGTTCCATATTCACAACTCATTTAATTTTTATGATGTATATAATTTCCCATAGATATGTTATATTAAAAATATTATCATTTAAATTTAATTTAATTTTTCATTTAATGTAAATATTTAATGGGGCTTAAGACATAGGAGATTACCAAAGTAGTATGAAAATTTTATCTCATTTTTTCTTCATTGGTACATACGTTATGTTACACACCTATATTATAATATATGTGGAATATAATACCCATTTGAGATGTAATATCATCAATTTATTTATACTCCTGATATTTTATGTTTCATTTATTTTTATTCTTTAATTAAGCTTATGGTTTACTATATCAAATGTGGAATTAGTTTTCTGATATAATCTCATCGTTTTTCTGGATTGTATATTTTTATGCATCCAATGATGAAATATTATTATCAATATGTCATTAAAATCATGAAATATATTCTCCAATTTTTATTTATTGAGAATATATGGTTTCCATTAATTTTTTTTCACAATATATAAAAATTATTTCAGAAGTCTGTATATAATAAAAATTCTGTTTATATCACTCTAAGATCAAAAATACATTTTTGTCAACCTCCATGTTATCTAAAAGTAGATTATTATTTTTATCTTCCCTGTATGATTTATTAATAAATTTTTAATAATTTTTTAGTTTTAAGGGAATTTTTTTAATGGAATCCAAATATCATTTTAAAAACAAGACCCATTTGAAATTTTCTAAAAATGTGAAAGGAATCATTGTTTTTTAACATTTATTGTAGGAATAGTATTTCTAGAAATTAGGAATGATAAAAGATTTAAATCATAATTTATATGTTTTTAGTGTTAATTCCAATGATACAAATTTTGATTTTTTTTGAATTTTCTGTTACTAAAAGATATTTTCAAAGTGAATAGAGGATTTTACACAAGAAATGTTACATCTATACTTTCAAAATCATTTTCTTTCTAATATAACATCTTCTAATGTTACATATGATTTACTAGGTATACGGTCCAATGTTAAGATTTTAATTATTTATATGAATGGTTAATGTTTTTTATGATAATATTTTTATAAAAAAAACTTTTTCCATAGGTTATACCATGATAAAATAATTATTATTCATGTTTTCTTTTATAGGGGTTATAAAATTATGAAATTATGAAATGTATATGAAAACTATATATTTTACTTCGGTTATTCTATAATGTAGTACTTATAAAACCCTTTTCTTTTCATGGGTTATGATATAATCAATTTTTTATTATACTATAGAACACATCTATAATATTCGAATTATGTGATGAATTGGACCTACATATCCCATTAATTCATTGTTTAAAGATTAATATCTCAGGTGATAAATAAGACTAGAATAGGGAGTGAACCTAATTTATTAAGGTAATTTTTCTACTATGATAATATTTGTTGTGAACCATAACTACTATGACGGGTTGAGGAGTGAACCCTTTTCAATATGATAGTTTTGGAAATTATCCTTGACTACTAAGGAAATGATTTTATTTACAATTATTTGTATTCCTCAAATCTATGTATTATGTCAATGTTGTTTTTTCCTAGATCATTTTACTTTATTTTCTTTTCTAATGATTTATGATTTGTGAACTCACAATATTTTTTCATTACTCATATTTTTGATATTTGATATGAATGGTATTGTTTTTATATATTACGATCATGTTCTTGTACCCTTATTCTATCCTTATGTTTACACATTTTTAATATTGACCATTCTAATCATCTGAGCACACCATTTATTATGTTTATTTTCCCATGGGGAGAGGATAATAATCATGTTTGATATGTTTAATAAAGTTTATACTTGTGAGTGACTATATGGGACATACAGTTTATTCATACATTTAGTGAAGGTAAAAATGTAGCAGATTATTTGGCATCCATGGTGGTGGATAAAAAAGGTACCAACATTTTCTTTATTTTCTAGTTCTCATCAGATGAATCTGGAAGTGGTCAACATGATTAGGGGACACCTTGTCCTCCATTATTTTATTGTATCTCAAACATGTTTAGTATAACCTTCTTATAGTATTGTTTATTGAGGGTATTTTCCTTTTATAATAAAAAATACAGCATTTAGTGACTATGTGCGATATGATGTAGAACTCTTATTAACAAATTTTTTATATTTCCATGTTTCCAAGTGCATTATACCAATATGATCCTCATGTGTTTTTTTAATATAATGAATATTATTATTAAAATATTTAATATCTCTATATGAAAGAATTAGGACACTATAATAGGTATCATTAGATAGATTTAGTTATTATTTTAAAACTAGGATGGGAAAACATTAGTGATATCCCTAGTGATATGTCTATGGTTAAGAATAAGGAAAATTCTATGTATAGAAAAATATTATAGAACATTGTTTAAGGATATATTGAGTGGTTTATAAGAAATTAAATCACACTTTAGGTATGAAAAGTGGATGTGGTTCTAAAATAGATGTCACATCCATGAAATCTTTTAAATGTATTTTTCATTTAATTTCCATTTTCTTTGTTTTGGGGGTTTTACATTCATTTTGGTGGAAATGGAGGGTTATCAAAATTTGGGTCAAACCATGAGCCCTATTCTAGATTTAAAAATAAATTTTATTTATTTTATAACTCATTGATTTGTTAACATTTAGCATTAATTCCACTTCCCAATTTTCCTGCTATGACCTATCCAAATCACCATGTCCATTTGGTCCCTTTTTAAACCCATTAGCATTTTGAGTTTGAGTGAATTAATTTGGAATTGGGCCAACCCATGAGCCATTTCCAGTTTTAAATTTTTTTATTTCATTAATAACATACACATTTTTTACTGTATTCCTGTGAATCCAGCTCCAACCTAAATCTAAAATCCTGAACCGCACCCCTATTCTTCATTTTTCCACTTTGGTCCTCATTTGCCTTACCGAGTAGGGTAAAACTTCTTAGGGTTCCTCAAATCGTCCATATTTGATAAGGTACATTTATTTTTTCCAAAATATTTTAATTTTCACTCTTTTCCCCCTATTTCTGTCCCCACATGACCTTCACATCCCCATTAGAACCTCCATACCAGGTTTGGTTACTTGGAGATTCGCATTTTTGTGTATTTGGTTCGTTTGATTCAAGATGTTTCAAGTAAGTGTTTCTATTCATGATTTCTTCCAATTCCTTAGGGATTCAAAAACCCTTTCTTGATGTTCCTCATGTCCATAAGTTGATGTTTGAACCTCGAGTTTGATTTGGTGTCTTTTGGTCAAATATTGTGGTCTAGGGATGGATTTAGCTTCCTTGAGGTGCGGCGGTGGTGAGGTTGATGTTTCGCACCATGTTTTGAGGGTTTCAACATAAAAGCTAAGTTATTCAATGTGTTATCATTTCTATATTATTTAGTTTTATTGAATTACTTATTATGCATGTTCCTAATATGTTGTCTGTGGTGAGAAAACTATTTATGTTGGAATTTGTTGAGCATTTATTTTTATAGTTTCATTTTAGATTAAAATTATGTGTTTTTCATGTGTAAACCTTTTGGGTATTCTTTGGGTGTGTTTTATAACACATGAAATTGGTTTAATAAATTTATTTGGGGCTGAAAATTATGATTTGGTAGGGTATTGGTGTGCCATTAGGTTTTAATGAGATTTTTAAATGGGTTTACGGTGTAAACAATATTATACTTCTTGAAAGTGATTTTAAAAACCTATGCTTTTCATGTGGATATTTTGTGGTATTGTTTGAGGTGTTTGTATAACACTTTGGGGTAGTTTAATAAATGTTTTTGGGGTGCCAATTCTGTTTTGAATTTTTATTGGTGTGATTTTATTGTTGAAATATGGTTTGAAAATAGGTTTTATGCGAAAAGCTTTGGTACACTATTTAGAATTGTGTTATAAAAGGTTTGAATGGTTTAATGATTTATGTAAGAGATGAAACAATATTGGAAAACTGATTTGGATTGTTTATAAATTAAAATGGACCATTTTAAATGTGAATAGGTCTGTCCTGTGATGTGTCTCCTCTTGGAAATGTTTTATAAAAATGATTAATGGATTTACTGAAATGTGAAAGAGGTGTGAACGTGATGTGGGCTGTTTGTGTGAGTGCGATGTGAAAAATAAATTTTTATTATAAAAAGGGTTTTATGAAACATGTGAGTGGGCAGTTATGTGATGTTTAGCATATTTGGAGGTACATTATAAAATTGTTAAATGATGTGTTGGATTGTGAAAGTTAAGCAAAAAGTGTTGTGGGATATTTTGGTATGAGTTTGATTTCAAAATGAATTTGAATGAAAAGTGGAATTTTTTACTTGTGTGATTTACATGAGGCTTTTTGGTTAATTTGTGATGTGGAAGTTATATTTGCATGTGAAAACTATATTTCTTTGCTTGTTGAACTTGTTTGAGCACAAAAGGAAAACCTGGGTATCTAGGTGGGTAGACATGTACTAGTATGCTTGTAAATCTGTGGGGTTTGGCCTCAGTTTCACTTATCAAGATTTATTCTTAGAACTCTAAATATACTATGATGATAATGATTGGGGACCACTAGGTTATGGGTATGTTCAGTACTAGTGGCTCGGGCACGAGAAAATATTTTTTTTGTGGTTACTCTCACTGAGATACGAGGTACCTAGGACCCATAAATAACTAGTTCCTAGGTGTTATTTCTTATTTCTAGTGCTAATTAGATCCTTTATACTTATTATCAGCATATGGTATATTTTCCTGAAAAAATTAAGTATCTTTTGAAATTATTTTAAAAGTGTTCATTCTTTAAATCAGCCCACATGAAAACGGATTTTATTTAAGTTGCATCTTCTAGAAATTGTAACTAGAAATTACATGTTTTTGAAAACATACATGCTTTTCATATTTAAATAATTATCACTTGTAATATCATAGTGGTGGTTTCATAATGGGAATTGGATCACACACTACTTACACCCTTTGGTGTATGTAGACTGGGTTATTTTTTTTGTCACATGTTTGGGTATAACTTTTGGGCCAACAGTTCAGGTTTTCACCAGTCATTCATGATGCGGTGTTTTAGATATGGCTTGAGGGAGATGCCTCTTACCATGTTGAGGTTCTTGGGCTTTACATTTTTTGTTTTTTACCTTTTTTATAGTTATAGTGAGTTGTTTTTTACTGTGTAATCCAGTTCTTAATTTTTGTAAAACATTGTTTGGTTTGAAAAATCCAGATTCGTTTTATTGGATTCATTTGATGTTTTATGTTTATAAACTTGGGTAAATCATTCCCAATTATAATTTTCTGATACCCGAGAACATTATCCAGCATGTGGGGATCGTGAATGCCCTTCGGGCCTTGTCATGGGCCAGTTTTGATGCCGGTTTCGGTGGTGATCAGATTCAGTTCAAGAAAAAATGGTGTCAGAGGAGGTTCACTCTCTTTGGGTCATTTTATTTGGGGAACAGTCGGGGTAGTCTATAGTTAGGATTTTTAGGATGTTTAATTTCAGATATGAGTAGTGTGGCTGATCACCACACCTCATGATGGGATTTAAGTCTCCAGGGGAAGTCGGGACCTTTTTGAGTCCTTTGGTTTTCTTGGTTTATTGATGAATAGGGATAATTAAAAGAGAGTTGGGTTAATGGTCTTCGTGAGCTCAAAGGGCCGGACAAGCCATGTGGAGCCGGGGATATTCCCTAGAAAAATCTCTATGACAGTGAAGTGATTGGAATATGGGCACCAACTATATGTCCAAGTCACCCACTGAAACTATTTTCCTCTCACATTGTCTTGTGTTCTTTAGTTTTGAAATCTAGGAACTTTGGTTTTAAAGTGACTTGGTTTTAAGAAGCGACATGTTTTTGTAAAATGATTTTCAAATAAAGAGGGAATGGATTGATTTATAAAATGGTGGAACTCAATTTTAAGAATTATTTTGAAACGGAAAATGTTGTGCTTATACTTGTTTTGAAATCAGGAACTATATTGAAGTTGGGTTTTAAAAAGTGTTTCCAATAGAGTTTCTAAAAAATCAAAGATTGTTTTAATGGGATTATATGTTTTGAAATTTATGTGGATAACATTAAAGTGAGTTATTTTCTAAATTTTTGTGCGTTTGTGAAAATTTTGGTAAGATGTGAATTGGTATTTTGATCCTGTGGCTAGCGGTTTTGAGAAAAAGGATGTGTTGGTTAATCGTTTGGGTTTTGAAAAGTGGAATAAATTTTTATTTTAACCTTCCATATTTTCATGAGATATACATGCATGGGGTTATATGGGATGATGGATGGTTGATGGCATGAATGGATGAGTTCCAGGATAGAAATGATGAGGGTGCTTAGTGTGGCACAACAACATGCATGTGTGAGGCCCATGGGGTACCATTGGTGGATACACTAACTGATGAACCGTTTGTTTTCAAATATATGTCTTTAAAGAAAATCTTGAAGTCTTGTTGAATTCTTTAGGATTGTGTATATTATGTGTTTTTGGAAAATGTTGATGTTGTGGGATGTTTTGAGTCCATGATCCCCTCTTTTTCAAACCATGTTTTGGGTTTGTGTTTGGATGGCAACTTCGGTAGAAGGACCGGTTAGTAGTCTCTTCTGAGATATGTTTCGGGACACCTTTTTGGTGGCTCCCTTCATGTGTTTGGATCTAGTTTGTGGCATGTTTTGACCAATGGACCAGCTTGGTTCGGTCCTTGGGTTATCTCATTGGATATGGTACTCCCCTATTAAGGGTTAATGCACAACTGAAGTGAAACCCATATTGTTTCGCCATTGGAAAATCCTTCAGTTGATCAATATAAGGAATATTTTATCGTTCTTTGTTGATTGAGTCTACACCCATTCATTTCGTTGATGTGTAGATCATCTTTTAGTGGGATAGTGCTTGTAGAAGGTTAAAAGAGACATTAGTTTCTTAAGTTTCCTGATTCATCGAAGATGGATGTGTTCTGGGTTTGTTAAGGTGGATGACTGTCTCGATGGTGTCTAAGAGGGAATCTAGGTTCTTCATAGTTTCTTTGAATCAAGATTTCTTTTTAAACCACCAATTTTTGGGATTTTTGTCATGAGAGGTTATTGTGTCCACTTTTTGGACTTGTCTGTTGTTTAGGGACATGGAATAATGTCATGTTCCATGTATTGTTTCTATCAATCGCTAAGGTCATGTTTGGTGAAAAATTGTGATGTTGTGTTCTCATTAGACTGTAAAGTTGAAGGTCTCGCAATCCTCAGAGGTTCTCTATTATGTTGGGAGTATGTATCCTTTGATAAAAAAATCAAATCCTCTATCAATGAGGAATGTGTTTATTTGTGTCATTCCCTTGTGTTGTTTCTCACCTAAAGAAACAAGGTGTGATGTGTGTGCATATTCTGATCCATTGTTTAAGTGAAATGTCAGGTTTCAGTAAAGTGAGTTATGGAGTGTCTTATTTCTTGGTGAACCCATCAGGGTATGCAGTGTAGTTGTTTGTGGCACCGAAAGATGAAGTTCCACATAGGGGTTTCCACAGCCTAACTGTGAGGCTGAAGATGATTCAATATTTTGAGCTCCAACCATAGGTCCCGGAGAGAAGTTTCTGTGTAGTCAGGAGAAAATCCAGTGTCATTTAAACCCTTTTACAAAGATTTATCCTCAGTATGAAAGATAGGTAGAGTTTAAACCTATGATGTCATCATATTTCTTCTATTGTTCTCATTCGGTGGAAATAGGTGGAGGGCCTTGTACACATGTCATCACCCAATATGTTCCCCCCCTTTGGTTTCTATTGAGTCTTTGGATAATGGATTGAAATTTTTCTAGACAGGCTAAGGAAAAGGTTTGTGCATGATTAGACGTGACCATGTTCTAGGAATCCATGCAGAAAGAATGATCTGCATAGTTAGTGCATGGTTTCCCAAACCATGTGGACAAACTGTGAAGCCTTCCCAAATCATTAATCTTTTTTGGGTATTTCGTGGCAGCCCACGCTAGTCGGTTAATATAGTTGGTTCTTGTGGTGGGGAGAACCACCATGGGGGTCATGAATATTATTTTTTAAATTTCTAATAGATGTATACCCCTTGTACTAGGGATTCTGTTCGGGCCTCCCCTATTAGTGTCCTGATTCTATCTCAGGAAAAACATTAAGTTATCTGTTATGCTGGGGAGCCCATTTGTTTCTATTCATATGATTAACTCTGATTTTTTCCTTATTCTTGCCTTGTATGTTAGTATTATCATTCAGATATATCTAACTACCTACATCTTCCTTTGGTAAACATTGAGATTAGAGAGTGCCCAATGGTTTCGTTATAGTAGGGTAAGTGAAACTTTGTTCGATGTTGTTGTTTGTTTAGGTAAATTGATTAAGTATTACTGAGACTGTGTTTGAGGAGTTTTCATTGGGGATAAAGTCTGAATGTGCTTGATTGTTTTAGGAAAGTGGTTTATGTTTCAGTTGTGAGAGTAATCCTTCCTTATATGATCACTAAAGGTGTTTTGGCAATTGAGGGTGAATCTTGGAAAAGAATTACTTCTTGGTTTATCAGTTGGGTTTTGTTTTAGTATTTGGCCTTGCTGTGGCTTTCTGGGGATGGAAAGTTTTTTAGTGGGGTGAATTGAAACATCCATGAATTATTTTAAATGTATTTTTCATTTAATTTCCATTATTTCTTTGTATTGGGGGGTTTCCATTCATTTCGGTGGAAATGTATGGTTTTCAAAATTTGGGTCAAACCATGTGCCCAATTCTAGATTTGAAATTAAATTTTATTTTATTTATAACTCCTTCATTTGTTCAATTTTTTCATCCATTACACTTCCCACTTTTCCTCCTATGACTTACCCAAATAACCATATCAATTTTGACCCTTTTTAAACCCATTAACATTTTGTTATAGAGTTAATTAATTTGGAATTGGGCCAGCCCAAGAGAGATTTATAGTTTTAAAATGTTTTTAAGTGTTTAATAACATAACCATTTGTTACTATATTCCCATGAATACACCTCCCACCTGAAGCCAAAATCCCGAGCCTCACCCCCATTATTCATTTTTCCACTTTTGACCTCATCTTCCTCACAGAGTAGAGAAAAACATCTTAGGGTTCCTGAAATCGTCCAGATTTGAGAAGGTAAGTTTACTATTTCTTAAATCTTTCAATTTTCACTCTTTTCCCCCATTTTAGTCCCCACTTGACCATATCATCCCCATTAAAGCATCCATATCAGGTTTGTTTGCTTGGAGATTCACATTTTGGTGTATTTGGTTTGTTTGATTGAAGATGTTTCAAGTAAGTGTTTCTTTCCTTGATTTCTTCCCCTTCCATAGGGTTTCATTCACCCTTTCTTGAAGTACCACATGTTCAGAAGTTGATGTTCGAACCTAGGGTTTCATTTGGTGTCTTTCTGGTAAAATATTGTTATCTAGGTATGGATTTAGCTTCCTTGAGGTGCGCCGGTGGTGCTGTTGATGTTTCACACCATGTTTTGAGGGTTTCGACACAAAAGGTAGGTGATTCCACGTGTGATCATTTCTAGAAGATTTAGTTTTCTTTAATTGCTTATTAGGAATGTTCCTAATATGATGTGTTGGGTGTGAAATATATTTATGTTGGATTTGGTTAATCAATTTTTTATAGTTTCATTTTAGCTTAAAATTGTGTGTTTTTCTTGTATAACCCTTTGGGTATTATTTGGGTGTGTTTTATAACATATGAAATTGGTTTAATAAATCTTGATTGTTCTGAAAATTTTTATTTGGATGGGTATTGGAGTTCCATTATGTTTTAAAGTGGGTTTTAATGGGTTTAAGGTATAAAACTATATTGTACTTCTTGAATGTGATTTTGAAAACATGTTCTTTTCATGTGGATCTTTTGTGGTATTGTTTGAGGTGTTTGGATTACACTTGGTGGTAGTTTAATAAATGTTTTGGGGGATTCCAATTCTGTTTTGAATTTTTATTGGTGTGATTTTTCATTGAAATGCGAGTTTGAAATGGTTTTTAAGTGAAAACATTTGGTACACTCTTTATAATTGTTTTATGAATGTTTTGAATTGTTTAATGATTTATGTAGGAGGTGATACCATATTGGAAAACTGTTTGGGATAGTTTATACATGAAAATGAACCATTTTAAATGTGAATAGGCCTACCATGTGATGTGTATCCTCTTGTAAATGTTTTATAAAAATGCATAATGGATTTACTGAAATGTGAAAGAGGTGTGAACGTGATGTGGGCTGTTTGTGTGAGTTTGATGTGAAAAATGGATTTTGTTTATAAAAATGGTTTTATGAAACTTGTGATTGGGATATTATGTGATGTTTAGCATATTTTTAGGGACTTTATAATATTGTTAAAGGATAATTTAGATTGTGAATGTTATGAAATAAGTGTTGTGGGCTATTTTGGAGTGAGTTTGATTTCAAAATGCATTTTAATAAAAAAATGGAATTTGTGACTTGTGTGATGTACATGGGTCTGTTTGGTTAATGTGTGATGTTGAAGTGATATTTTCATGTGAAAACTATATTTTATGGCTTGTTGAAATTGTTTGAGAACAAAGGGAAAACCCGAGTATCTTGTGGGTGGACGTGTACTAGTATGCTAGTGAATCCATGAGGTTTGGCCTCAGTTTGAATTAGCAAGATTGACGCTTAAAACTCTAACTAAACTATGATGATGATGATTAAGGACCACTAGGTTATGGGTATGTACCCTAGTAGTGTATCGTGAATGATAAATGATATTTTTTTGTGGTTACTCTCACTGAGATACGAGGTACCTGGGACCCACAGATAGCTAGTGCGTAGGGGTTATTTCCTATTTCTAGTGCTCATTAGATCCTTTATACTTATAGTCACCATACAATATATTTGGATGAAAAAATTCAGTATATTTTGAATTTATTTTAAAAGTGTTGATTCTTTAAATTATCCCACTTGAAAACTGATTTTTTTAAGTTTCATCTTTTAGAAATTGTAACTAGAAATTACATGTTTTTGAAAACATGCATGCTTTCCATATTTGAATGTTTATCACATGGAATCGCCTAGTGGTGGTATGTTAATGGGAAATGTCTCACACTCTACTTACACCATTGGGTTCATGTAGGCATGGTTATTTGTTTCGCCAGTTTGGGTACAAATTTTGTGCCAACAATTCGGGTTTTCACCTTTCATTCATGATACAGTGTTTTGGGGATGTCTTGAGGGCAATGTCTGTAACATGTTAAGGTTCTTGGGCTGTTCATTTTTGGTTTTGTACCTTTGTTATAGTCCTGGTGAGTTTTTTTAGACTATGAAATTTAGTTTTGAATTTTTTTAAAACATTGTTTGGTTAGAAAAATCCAGATTCGTTTTATTGGATTCATTTGTTGTTTTATGTTTATAAACATGGGTAAATAATTCCCAATTCTCATTTTATGATACCCATGAACTTGTTCCAGCCTGTGGGGATTAATAACGCCATTTGGCCCTTTTCATGGGCCGGGTTTGGTGCTGGGTTCAGTGGAGATCCGATTTGGTTCGTGACAATAGAGGTTTCTAGGGGAAATAACTCAAAAAATAGTCTATTGAGTGGGAATGGATCATCGCCCAGTGCATGAAAACAATCCTTTCTGCACACTTTTTTATGACCCCTGTGTGATATATGATTTTTTAATTCATAAAATAATTATAAAATAGCGTGATGTATTTGAATAATGACCATAAATGAAATGGATAAGACCGAAGATTCATAGACTAAAAAGGACACATGATTTATACATCATATAAGTGATATTTCATAATTATGTGGTTCTATATAATGTTTATTGTTTATTAAACTATGATTTTTGGTTTTATTATATGGATTAAAACTAAGGAACCATGTGATTGATGTGTGTTCCCAACAATAAAGTGATTATACTCAAGACTAACCAAATATTTTTGGATATGGAATAAAAAATCTCATTGTCATTCTGACACAAGATTCTAAATCATTGAGTCATGAAAGACATACCAATCAGAAAAAGTGATAATATTGTTATGTTGAGTCTTTTTTGGGGAATTGTACACCCTATTTATGTTTTTATACTGATCCACTAGTTTCTAAACAATGGATTAGTACCATTGATAATATATTTTCAATTCTATTGTGTTTAAATAATAAAAAAAATTGATCGTCAATAATTATGGAGGAGACAAAGATCAATGATGGAATCTTCTCAAGAATTACATTCAATAATATGAAATAGACTCCATGGATTATAATGAGTTTAATAAATTATTTTACAAAAAGTTAATTCATCTTATTCTTTATATGAAATGGATAAGGAAATCATTCAATTGAAAGGGAAGGATAATGAATTTTTTTCTTATTAGGATAATTTTACAAAACTTGTGATGTTTTCATCTAGTATAATCATTAAGTCTAAAAGTAAAGATGATTAATTCATCAATGGATGAAAATTGAGTATATAAAGGTAATTGTTAATTAGATACATTGCCATCTATGAATAAATCATTCACTGTTTTATCATGGTGGAAATTTCAATTGGATTTACCCATAAATCACGTGGCCTTGATATGAAAAGAAATATGGAATTCAAAGGAAAATATAAATACTATGGAGAAACGAATATGATATTTGATTCATGATCAAATTGCAGATTCAAAAATGAAGGAAATTATATTAAGGATATTAGCAAATGTTTTATGTGTGGGAAGAAAGTTCATCGATAAATTGATTGATGATGTGATGGGATGAAGTTAATTAATTATGAGATTAGAGAGAATGTTTCACAAAATGCACCACCCACACATTATTGTTTCAAAGGAATGTAGTTTTGGAATTATACTAACCAGTTAAAAATCTGAAGTTTAATGATACTAACCAATGTTAGATGCCTCTTATGCTGAGGGATAAGCTAGTATTTAATGAGATAACTATTTTCGACGTGCATTGTGATAATGAAGTGGTGAAACTTAAATGTTCAATCCAATCTAGAACTAAAAATGTGTAGTTTTAATATATATTACCATTTATTAACATCTACAGAATATTATGAGGGAATTAAGAAGCTATCCATGTTATTAGGTATTGAAATATCAGTGTAAACCCCTAATGGTATGTTGATCACATATTAGTTTTATTATTCCTCTCATGTTTAATTATGTTAAAATATGCTTCTTACAGATTATATCACTTTCCTCTAGTTGAATTTCATCTTATCTTAGGAAAATATTTTAAATATTTTAATAAATGGCACATTAATTTTTGAGGAATATAAGTCATGTTTGATATTCCAAACCATCCTATGAACATATTTTAGTTTGATGATAAATATTAATTTTCTATTGTAATAATATCTATTTTATGGTGTTTGTTTTCAATTAAAAATAGACATTTATCATAGACGGTTTTGGAGAAACTCATAGTTGATGGTATGCCTATTATGAATGTGTTTTTGGATGTATTTCAATACGAGTTTCCCACTATTCCACTATATCATGATTTTCAGTTTTTAATAAAACATATCCTTTGTTCCACACAAATATAAGGGTCTCTATATATAATTTCTTAAATTGAGTAAATGGAATTGAACAAGAAACACCAAGAGAACTTTCAAAGGGATTTATTTTTCTATGTGTGTATCCTTGGGATGAGCCTATTATTTTCATTAAAAATAAACATTGATATATTACACTTTCCATTTATTATCTGGAGTTGAATAAGGTCATGGTTGAGAACAAGTATATGCTAACTTCTATTGATGAGTTATTTGATTCTATGCGTGAATCTTTATACATTTCAAAGATTGAAAATAATTCTTGGAACCATAAATTGAGGTTTATGAATGATTCTATACAGAAGAACACATTCCATACAAGGTATAAACACAGAATATATAGAGGTTCCATTTTTATTACTAATTTCCCCACTATCTTCATGTATTTAATAAAGAAATACTTATGATATTAGTTTACTTAGATTTTGGTAGTCTTTGTAAATGATATTATTATATTTTAAAATATAACATAATTCAATGAAACAAATGATAGTTTCACTAAATACCATATGGATGGAGAAAATACGTGATAAATATATAATTTATGAATTATTGGAACAAATGTTTTCAATTTTGGGTTATATAATCTGAAAAGAGGGTATCTTGATAGATCCATCTACGACAGAGGGCACTGAATGATGGAAAAACCAAACACGGTGAATGATATGAATAGATTTATTGGTTTAGCTATATATTATTGATGTTTTGTGGGGATTTTTATAATGAATATCTAATCCACTCACCATATTCACTCAGAGGTAGCTATGTTCCTCTAGAAAACATGAATGCGAAGAAAATTTCATGTAACTAATGAGAAGATAAGTCAGCATACAAATGATTACATCCAGCTATAGTTTATAAGGGTATTTAATCTATCATGATGCATCAAAGATGGTATTGGGATACATTCATATATATAATTACATTGTTATTACTTATGCGTCAAGATAATGTATGGTTCACAATAAAAATTACCCAACTCATGATTTTGAGTTAGTTGTGGTAATTATTTCATGAAAGACATGGATGGATTATCTTTATAGAGAAAGGTGTGATATATATACCTACCAAAAAATATTAAAATATATATTCACATAGAAGGATTTTTATATGCTACTAAGATAACAGTTAGTGATGATTAAAAATTATAACTTCTCAATACACTACCACCCTAGAAAAGAGAACAAGGTGGATGATGCTTTGATAAGAAATGATAATGATAGCCTATCCAATGTAAGAATAAAAAATGATCAAATTTTGATATATTTTCAAAGTATGGATATTTAAATAATTAAGGAAGGGGATAAATATTATCTTTCTATATTGAATGTTCAACCAAAAATCTAAGTGAAGATTAAAGATGAACATAAAGAAGACATTAAGCTAGAAAATATGATTAAAAATATTTCAGAAGTTGACCATGATCATGATGGAATAGTAAAGTTCGAGATCCAATTATATGTTTATTTATTAACATAGTTGAAGGAATTATTTGAGTAATCTCATATTTAATCATTAATTATTAATCCTAGATGTATTATTTTGTATAAAGATATCAAATTATTTATAGTGGGACGTCAATAAGAGAGATATAATAGAGTTTGTATCTCAATAATAGGTATGTTAGTACATTAAGGTTGAGTGAAAAATGTATAAGGGTGTGTTATATCCATTAACCATACCAAAATGGATATAAGAAAACATCCCCATCGATATTTTTCATCAGAATCCCAAAAATTTGGATGCGAATAAGGCTATCCGTGTTCCAGTCAATCACCTTATAAATCTTAGACACCTCATTTATATTATAGAAGATTTATATCTTAATCATATCTCAAGGATATTTATTATGGAAGATATAATTTTTTATGGAGTACCATATTTCATTATGTCTGATCGAGATCCGAGTATTACAAGAAGTTATGGTGAATTTTTCAATAATCCATTGATAAAGAGTCGAGTTTCAGCACTACGTATCATCCTTAGATATATAGTCAGAACAAGATAGAAATTAAAACAATATAGGATATTTTGATATATTTTTCTCTATATTGTAATGTTGGATAGAACGGTACCTTCCTCTACTTGGGTTTTGATACAATAAAATATTTCACTCAAGAATTTAGATGGATCCTTATGAAATACTATAAGAAAGATGTGTAAAAAACAAACAAACTAGAATTAATTTAGAGAAATAAATATATTTAAATAAGTGATTAAATGTGAGGGACTATTAGATTCAGTCAAAAAATCATAGAGGAAAAAATCAGTTGAAAATTTATTTTTCTGATAATCATTGATATGATATGGAATTTGAAGTTGTCGAAAAGGTGTTTATATGAATTTATCTAGGGAAAAAGGTTATGATATTCAGGAATAAAGGGTAACTAATTCATATTTATATTGGTATCTTTTAAATTCTTAGTTTATCAAGAATTTTGATTATCACTTTCCACTTCCTTAGAAACTCTATCTAGTACATGATGTTTTCCATGTATCTGTAATGATAAAGGACATAAAATTTCCATCACATGTTCTAAAATCAATGGTAATAACACTAATTAATTAAACTTCTTATGAGGAATAACTAGATGATAATTTTCAGCATATAAATAATTTTTTATAAACCAAGACCAATCCTCTTATCAAATATATTTTGAAAAAACCACTAGTTTGAGTAAGTTTAATGTAAACTTAATGATATGATGAGGAAAAATTATCATCATATGTTTGAAAGAGAGTGAATAATTTTATGAGAGAAATTAATTTTAATGGGTATATAATGAAAAACACTAAGGTTTTATGAACTATTTTTTCTCTAATAAATTTAATATCTTCAATTTTTTGTGTTCCATGAAACGATGAGTTTTAACAAACCACAAAAAACTATTAATATTATTATTTAGAAATGACCAGTATTACCTAGTAATTAAACAGGGTTGAATGAATAGAAGTATTTTAAAAAAAAATTAATTATAATGGTTTTATATAAATATAAAATATTGATTAATAAGTAATTATTTTTTTCGATGTCTTTATCTGTTTCGAAAAGACTATTTTCTTAAAAAATCACGTTTATTTACTTTTTTTTAAAAACAATCTGTTTTATAAATTTTATAAATTTTTTGTATAAATAATAATATTTTTTAAATTATAAATGTCAAAATTATCTTTGGATGAATTTTGGGATTACTCTGAAAGGAATAATTTATCGATCAATATTGAGAAATTCTGGTTTTTATTAAGAACTACCTTTTCATTTAAAGAATTTATATGGTAATTGTTTATTTAAAATTGTTTTAAATGTAAAATAATTTCAAATACATAATTAATATTACAATTTAATTCATTGTAATTAATTTAATATTTATTTTTTATATAAACTTTTTTTAAACTTTTTAACATTTTCTATTTGTAAAACATCATTCTCATCATGTCTACAAGTTTATTTTTAAATTAAAAATTTCCACTTCTATGAATTTAATTTTGACCAATGGATTTATTTTTTTAATAATAATTATTTATATTTTATAATAATTTCAAAATATTTTTTGTTCAAAATGATTTGTAAAAATAGTAAATATGAATTACAATGGTTAAGGTAAAAACATGTTTACTTTGGGGTTAAACTAAAACATATGCGTTAAATTGACCTGAAACATTTCCTAAAAAAAATTATATTCATAATAATAACCTATAACCAATAATGTTCTTTAATTTTTAATTTTACATCTTTTCCATGTGAATAATGTGGTTACAATTTATTATTTTTAGATATTTCATGTGCGTCCTCCCCCTCACTTATAAAAGAACACCCCCTCTCTCATCCCCTTGAAATTTCTTTTTTTTCAAAAATAAATTAAAAAACATCTTCCCTAATTCTATATCATATTTCTAGTTTATTATTATAATTTTAATCCATTCTGAATATGGATTTAGTTAAAAGCATAATGAAGCTCTCAAAATAAGGGGTTAAATTCTTATACTTTTGTTTTATTGTTACTTCTTACACCTCCATAAAATATTCTTAAACTAAGGTAATGTAATATTTAAATTACATAAAATATAATTATATTTCATTATTTTATCTGATGACCTATATCCATATCTAAATCCATCAAGTGGGAAAAGAAACACTTGATTGTGTGTGCGGTGGACTACAACCTCAGGAGTTGATGTTATTTGTTTTCCATCACAACCTCTCATAGCTTGACATAATGATAGATTTAGTATTTATATATGATATTTATGATATTATTATACATTAATTATTATAATATCACATATAAATTCTAACTTTAAATTTCATGGGAATATTATAACATCGTTCGTGTGTTCGGCAGACAACCACCTCACGAAGAGGAGTGAATTGTTATTCGTGTACGCTTTACATGGAATGTAATAAGTACAATGTTAAGAAAAAATATTTGATATATATTATATTAGAAATATTCCTTAATGGTAATTTATTATTTATCAATATTTCTTTTAATCTGTTGATAAATGGAAACATCATTTATTTGTACTTATGAACTACCGTCTCTATGAATGATGTATTTCACTTTCTATCTCTATCTATTATGGATTAATAAAAATAAATATATAACAAATTTAAATTATATTTATATTTTGGTTATAATTATGGAGATTATATAGTCATAATCAATTTAATAGGACTAAAAATAAAAACATAAAACATACCTAAAAAAGAAATTTATTACCCGAAACATGATTTTAACTAGTAATTATTGATATATGGGTAACAAATGGTCATAAGTAAATAATATTTTAAATGATAAATTTTATTATGGTTCTACAATAAATTCAAATTAAAATTTTATTTATTATAATAGAAATTTTAACATGAACAAAATAAGTCGATACCTAAGGTAAGGGATTTCTAGTCTCTTTTTTTTGGGAGACTTATTCCAAATGCACGATAAGTTTATTCTTTGTGGTGTATATTTTACAAATTTGAAATTTTATATCATTTAAAAAATTAATTTAGTGATGTTGAAAATATCATTTTATTTTATTCTTTAATGGGGATTACAACACATTATATTACCAAAGTGGTATGAAATGTTTATCTCAATTTTTCAATTTTGGGACATCTTTCATGTTTTGAACCTATCTTATTTTCTGATGTGTATATAAATACCGTTGGACATGAAATATAATTTATTTAATTATTTATTTTCTTGATATTTTTTATTTTATTTTTGTCTATTAATTAATGGGGATTGCGATTCAATGCTACCAACGTGGTAAGGGTTTAATGACATAATCTCATCATTTACTGGGATTGTTTGTGTTTATGATTATAGTGATAAAATCATAATATACATCTCTCAAGAAACTAATAATGTTTATTATATTCTTGTTATGTCATTAGAATACATTTTCCATTAATTTTACCATTATTATGTAATAATTAATTGAAATTTATATTTTCTAATAAATATGGACTTTCTTTCTCTCTTCTGAAGAAATTTCTTTTTTCTTTCATATCAATATTTTAGAAAATTTATTTTAATAATGTTTAATTTTATCTAATGTATTTATTGAATATTTTTTAACAATTGTAAACATTTTAAATTTTTTTAAAATGAATAATTTAGGTTTTTTTCAAAATAAGTCAAATTTGGAATTTACTAAAAATGTAAAAGTAATCATTATTTTTTTAATGTGCACCTCATGAATAATTCTTACCAATGCCATGAAAAATAAATTGTTTAATTCCTAATTTATATTTTTCTAGGGTTTTATTAGAATAAAATTATTTTCAAAATGTTTGATGAATTTTTTATATTATATTTTCATATTGAAGAAATCATTTTCCTTAAGAAATTTTACAAGTGATCTTTCAAAATAATTTTCCATATAAGATGAAATAATTTGATGTTATTTATAAGGATTTATTGGTCATGTTCCAAGGATACCATTATCATTATTAAAATAAATAATTTATTATTATGATGGAACTGTGTTTATGAAACTCCATTCTTTTTTCATGGGTTATACTATGATAAAATGCATATGAAACCCACTTGTTATTCCATGATATTTTTTATGATTAAATGATTAAATGTATATGAAACCCATTTATTTTACAGGGGTTATTCTATGATGTTATGACTATAAAACTCATTTCATTATATAATGGTTTATATGATGAATGTATTCCGATTCTTTGGTATACATTTATAACAGTTACATTATGAGATGGGTGGGACCAATATCTTCTCAAAATAAATTAGGTAAAGATTAATATGTAATGGGATAAATAGAACTATAATTGGAAGTGAACCTAGTCCTGTAAGGGAATTTTTCACGAATTATATTCAAGGGATTAAAACATTAAAACATTGATTTTTTTTATTGAATCCATCCCTCTGTGAATGTTTTGGAAATGTTCATTGACTACCAAGGAAATGATTTTATTTTATTCTGATGAATAGTCCCAAAATAATTTACTTATGTTAATTTCATTCTAACTTGGATTATTTTAATTTATTTCAATTTAATTATTTTCTTATGAAGTTTCAATATTTATTCGATGACCCGTGATTTTGATCTTTGATATGCAAGATATGGTTTTTATATGTTATGATCATATTCTCATACACTTATGGTCACATTATGTTTATATATATCTATTTTTTATTATTACTACGCTCTTGAGATCACCTTTTCTTTTGTTTCTTATACTTTGGTTAGTATGAAAGGTATTACATGTGATATGTATATGAAACGTTCATGTTATGAGGAAATAAGTGGGAGACAATGTGAAACTCTTATGGACAATTTGATTCTATTTTGATGTTTTCATGGGAAGTATCCTTTATGATCCTTCAGGTGGAGTCAATGGATTTTAATGGATATTGATAAAAAATGATTTTATAGTTCTGCTTGAAAATCAGGGTTCTCTATAAAAATATTTGAAATTAGTTTATTATATAGTTTTTGAAGGACAGATGTTGAATGTATTGATTTAAGGTTAGGGATTTAATCTCAATTTATATTTATTGACTAATATTTTAATTTTATTGACTAAATTTATTTTATTTTGTATATTTAATAAAATTATAAATGTTATATCCTAAATCCTTAATACATAATTATATTGAATGTTTTGATTTTAATTATTTTAACCAATGGTATTTCACAAAAATGATATATTGTGGTAAAAGAATGTTTATGTTAGTTTATTTTTGTTGGGTTATAAATATTTCCATTTACATTGTTATTAAATTATAATTTTTAAATTCATCTATAAATTGATTTATTTGTATTTTCAATTTTTTGGTAGGATTTACATTTTTATGTATAATCTATTCATTTATTAATTTTTAATTAAATTATATTTTATTTTTATGGTTTATTCGTCTAAAATTTCATTTCTGGGTGATATATGTTTATACAAATATCTTCTTTTATTATGTGGATATATTAACCCATGGAAATTTCAAATCATAAATATCCTTATTTTAGTTATATTTAATGTTTCTTCTAAAGTTATTATTTCATGGGGATTATTATTAAATAAGTTAAAAAGTGGAAAATGAATTATGTTATAATATCTGAATATTCCATGATTGTTTATGTTGAAGGTTCTTTTAGCTTAAGTCATAAGACATCGTATTTTTAAAACACATCTATTTTATTCTCCTATAGTTATGAAATTGATTCAAAATTTTAGTTTCTATTTCATATCATATTTATTAAAGAAACATTAAAGGAACTATTCATAGGTGATAAAAATAATGTATCTTCTTTTAGACTATAAATACGTCTATAATATATACATATTTTCTAAAATACTTTCAAACAAGATATTTTATACAAATTAATGAATTCCTATTGATTTTTTATATTACATTGACATTCATTTAAATATTTTTTGATGTTCCAATGGATAGAATAATAACATTGAAGGGAGGGAGTTGAATTAGTTGTTTTTTTATAAGATTCAATAATTTTCAAAAAATAACCCCTAAAACCTATTAAGATTTATTTCCTTAGCATCATTATTAAAAATTCATTCTTAAAAAAGTAGTAAATCATGTAAATCACCCTAGATTTTATATGTTCGACCTTAGCTTTAGAACATATATATTTCATATAGACACTATTGTGGATCTATAGAAATTAACTATTAAGATGAAATTAATGCAACTAGTTCCAACTCTTGGTATAAACCTCTTATATCCTGATAGGAAATATTATTTTTACTCTCATCATTTTACAATGTTTTCTTATAAAAAATTGAGCCAAATAAATTAATAAATATTTATTGTTATCAAAATATAATTGATCAGTGTGAATCCTCTGTCTTATTTTCTTGGATCTGATTTTACTAGTTTGATTATATCAATTTGATTCATTATAACTAATTTTGATGTTTTAAAACTATCCATAAAAACTAAATATTATTTCAATTAATTTTTTTAAAGTCAATAATATTCTCCAATCTAATAAAAACACATTTTTTTCTCATATTAATTTGGGATCTCAATCTGGAAATTATGTTCACTCATATTCTTCAGTGGTCTACAATTTATGTTTATGTGAAGGTTTCAATGAATGAATGATTTGGACATTTATTTATATAAGAATCATAAAATAAAGAGAAGGAAACTTGAAATCATTCCCCGATTATTCAAATTTTAAAACATTAAAAAACTCACACATTTAAAATTCAAATTTGAAATCATCAAACCTCCTCTGATTTATCATGATTTAAGAAAAATAAAATTTCATGTTTAAACTCTTCAAATGTTTATATAAAAATTATGGAATCTGATTTTTGAGTCTTTTTCTTAATCAGATCATTAAAAATATATTTATTTCTATGTTGATTATGATTTCATTTGCTTATAATCTCATTAGGAATTCTATTTGATTCTCAATTAATTAGGAATTAGTTTCCTTCTCAACTCATTATGAAATATATTTCATTATAATTTCATTAAAATTTCGATTTCTCTCTTATCTCATTAATATTTCAATTTCATTATCACCTAATTATAATTTATATGTATTTCATAGGGCATTCTGATTTATATTTCAATCCAAGATCATTCGGATGAAATCCTAATAATGAGGCAATTCTCATAATTATGTAATTTCAATTAAGATCAAATTCCCATTACGATGGAATTCCCATTACAAAATAATCTTCTTAAAATAACTCTAAAATTCTTCCAACCACTCCACCATTTCTTAAAAATCTTTTTTCGTGAGAGTTTTCAAGATTTGATAGAACTATATGACCTGTAATAAACCATCTTATTTAGTTAAGAATGTATGAAAACATTATAATTCATGACTTTACTTTCTTTAAAAACCACTTCTGCATCACTACAACTTCTTCAAAACATTCTAACTCTCTAACTCAAATACTTATTTATTTCTATAATTATGTAAAAAATGAAAACTTCCATCAATAAAAAATTTCCACCTCTGATTCATTTGGATCTATTAATCTTTAATGTCATGATAATGGGCTTAAGTCTAATTCTATGAGTCAAAAAACAGATTTCATTAAAAAAACGTTTCTCCCATTTTTATTTGGGTTCAAAATTTCTACAACTTTTGAAAAACATCATTATGATGGACTATGTCAGATTTCTAAATAAAAAGAACATTATGATAGAAAAAGGTTAGTTGTTAACCAATGAAGAAAAATTGTTAAAACAATTTTTCACAAAGGTTCTTCAATGTTCCCAATTTTTCTATTGAAAACTCTTGTAACAACATTTTTAACAATTCAAATATTTTTCATAACTCAAATTTTCAATTTTTTTAAAAAATACTCTTTCCCAAAATAGAGTTTCCTAACACAAACCTACTAGATATTGTAATTTTTTAATGAATTCCATCCTGTGGTGGAAATCCATTTTTTCATCCATGTGATGATAAAATATCCCTAAATATTATATTTTCATCTAATTTTTATTTTCTTATAACCCATTTTATGATAACTATGGATTCAGATTCATAAATTAAAATAAGTAAAAACATCCTATGAAGTAAAATTTTGTTACTTTCTCTCCTTCTTTTTCAACATAATCCAAGGCACTACTTGGGTAATTCCTTACAAGATTTAGGATGTCATGGGGGGAATTTGAACATGAAGTTGGACCCTCAAATCCACAAAAATTTAATTTAGTATTTATTTTGTAAATATATAATTAATTTGATACTTTATGGAAATGTATTCCTAAAAAACAAATCAACCAGTACAATTATATTTTATAAAGTGAGACTATTTATCAATATGTTTTGATCATGAATTTGTATTATATTTTTAAAATTATTAATTAAACACTTATTATCCCAAAGTGTCCTCAATGGAGTAGAAACTTTTACCTTCAAATATTTCAGGTGAACATTTGTCCACATCAATTTAGTACAATCCTGAGTTGATGCAATATACAATGATTCAACTATGCTCAAAGTTTCAAAATTGTTTTCTTATTATGACAAATCACACAACATTCATTCAAGGAAAATGTCCACCCTTTGTTTGTTTTTCTATAATTACAATCATAAGCCAAATCAACATCAGTATAATGATGCAGCTACATATCACTGTTTCTTTTTTATAACAACCCATGGGAAGATATTTCTTTGACATATATGAAAATAATTTTTTATAGTAACATATGTGATTATTTTGGATTACGTAGATATCTATCATAAAATGTCACAACATGAAAAATATCAGTCATTGAGGCTATAATATAAAGTACACTTCCTATTAGATTAAAAAAGTCGTTATGATTCACATATTTCTAGAATCATATTTACCCAACTTAGTTCTCATTGATACAAGACTAGGAACTTCATTGGATTTTTCCATCCCAAACTTCTTTAACAATTTCATATCATATTGCTCTTGAAATAAGAAAATTTATTTTTATTTTTGTTGAACATCTAATACATGGATGAAATTTAATTCACCTAATATTGAAATTTTTAATTTTATCATCCTTTCTAAAGAAAATTATTTATATCAATTTTCTTCATTCCTAGAATAAATTATGGTATCCACGTAAGCAATTAATATTAGAGCTCTGGGGTAAACATCATTCACTTAAATGATTCTGTCAAACATTAATTTATAGAAGTTCGACATTATTAAACAATTTTCATGCTAAAAATACCATGCATGTTGATCTTGGTTCAACCCATACAAGACATTCATCAATTTAAAAGCATTTTTTTCATTCTCATCAAGTAAATACCCACAAGGCCGGTCAATGTAAAATTATTCCTCAACATAAACATTTAAGAAAGTTGAATTAACACGAATCTTAGAAACATCATAATTATGATGTCAAACCACTAAGAGAAACATTATAATAGTTTCATCTCATGAAACTGAAACAAAAGTATCATCAAAATTCATTCCTTCCACCTATTAGTATCCTTTAAAAATAATCCTGGAATTATTTCTTCAATATTCTATAATATAATTAAACTTTTTTATATAAAACAACTTGTTTTAGATAACATTTTTATTTTCCGGTTGTAAAACAAGTTCCCATGTTTCATTCTTCTCAATCTGATCCAACTCCTAATTAATAAAATCCAGCCTTTATTTCTGTTTAATAGTATATAAAACTAATTCTGTGTAATATTTTGAGAGAAGTATATTATGATTTTATAAATTTAAGATTTTTTTGTTCTGAACAAGTGACTTATAATTCTGTATATTGTTTTCAAATTCAACATGTTTTTTGAGGTAAAAAATATCTATTTTTCTTTCCGAGCTAATATTTCCTCATCACATTTTTATTTATGAATCATGAAAAGGATGTTTTAAAATACTTTCACTATTTTTGAGAATCTCTAGTTTATCCTCCCCAACAATCAACCAATATTTTGTAATGAAATTTTTCTTTTAAATAACTTTCACGTTAAATGAGTCCACTAACTTTTTTAGATGATTGTTCTAAAGTTTTCATCTTCTTCCATTTTGTGAATTACCTAAAAAATACCATTCTTCAACTTTATCATCAAAATTTCCCAGATCCATATTTGGTATATTTAGTAAACATGGTATTCTAAATCCTTTTAAGTATTTCAATGATTCATTTTAGTTATAAAATTTTAATAAGGAGATATGTTGGTTTATGGTCTCAGAAAATATATTTTAAACATATACAAAAAAACTAACATCTTATCTCTAATAAAATTTTAAAACATTTTACTATGCTATCATATGTCTTACTATTTCCACCAAACATCTACTATTTATTCTTTATACTTAAATTTTCCTGTGGAAAATAGGGAGATCTATAATAATGTTTAATACCATTATTTTTAGATAATCTTGAAATGTTTTTTTTTCGAATTCATTTCCATTATTTATTCTCAAATTCTCTATGGAATCCCCCATTTCATCATCAATATCTTTTCTGAATAAATTAACATTTCAATAGACTCTGACATGTGAATCATAATAATAATGTTTTTCCTTTGATTTAAATCATCAAAAAAATGATAAAGTATAAATACACCTTGGTTTAGTGATGTCCCATCATCCCACATAAATCGGAATAAAAATTTTCAAGTGGTATGGTAGATTGATTATCAGCTTTTTTATGCATTTTTTTAGTTGTCTTCCATTTTTGACTTGTTACCCAAACATATTATTCTCTTATTTTAAATAATATAATGTTTCATATGGAATAAACAGTATAAAATCTATTGATATTTTTTTGTCCATGATTCTCAAGTATTTGGTGTGACAGTTTTTTTTCATCGTCATAACTAATGTAACAAGAGGTGTTCAATTCTCTTATTTTGAAGTGATTCCCATATGTTTTTTCCCATTTGGAAATAACTCTTCAATATTTCACACATTTAAGGATATGAATATATTTTCCAATTTTATTTATTCAACACAATTCTTACTTACACTTTTTATGTTAATTTTTAGCACATAAAAAAAATCCTCATATTTCATCTTTTTTTCAATATCAACTATTCCAATTATTAGGTTTTTTAGAGAACAATCATTACCAAATGTAACTTCTCCTCCATCATGAATTTCAACATGTTTTGTGATTTTAATATCCATTTTGTTTTATGATAAATGAACAATTTCATGTATCCATGGTTTCTTCCATTTTTTTGATTTCCAATCTATATGAACAAAAAATTATCTTTCCTCAACATTTTTATTTTCAACTTCCTTTTCTTTTCTATCATATGAGAATTATTTAGAAAGAAATTTCATACAGATTCCAGCATGATTAATAGTCTGATCACATCTTCCACAAAATTCTACAAAATATTCAAATTAATTTTTTGTTGGATTGTTTAAAACATCTTGAGAATTTTCCTTTTCAAATTTCTATATGTTTTGATAGATAGTCATTGTTTTTATCTATTTATTCTACTTTTGAAAAACCTTATTCAAGGTATATATATCATGTAAAAATAATTATAATACCTATTCCCATAGATTCCAGAACATCAAAAATATAAATAAAATCTTGATTTTCTATTCATGAAAGATTTTTCTCTGTTGAATCTTTCAAGAAGTTGGTAACATCTTTAGGCTTTAACATACTCATGATGTGGACCATCTTTCATTTGTGTATGTTTTATAATTTTTTAGATTTTATTGGTTTCTAACATCTTTTATCCAGCCAATATTTCAAAACACCTCTTCTAAAACATGAAGTGTTAATGGTATCATATGAAACATTAATTTCAGTGAGTAACGATTTCACCTGATTTTCATATTGAGCCTTCTCATAAAAATTAGAAGTCTCAGGATTTACTTATGAATAATTTTTGATGTTTTCATTCATCTTACTCAGGGTATTTTTAGACATAATATGTTTTGATTATAATATATTAAATTATTCTTCATTAGATTTGAACTTATTATTAAGAACATTAATTAATATTCCTTATTAAATAATTCTTATTTTTTAAATTAATATATCCTGAATTTATTCATCTTCTTGTTTGATGACATATTAACTTCCTTTGAAAACTTCTTATCTATATTTATTTATTATTATGATTTATTTCTTAAAATATTTTTTTTGTTCAATACATGAATGTTGTTCTGTTCTAAGATGATACTCTCTGTAAGATTCCTCACCACATTATTCACTATCTGAGGAATATTTTGATATTTAAATCTTTAAAATAATGGTTAATATTTTTTAAACTTTTATCTTCTAAAAATTATTGTTAATTGTGTCTGATTCATCTTTCTTACTCAACATACTTATTTTATTTATAATAAAAAAATTCTTTTATTTATCAAATTCCTTTTATTTTATATCATTTTGTTGAAATTATTAAATCAAGGTTTTTCATTGGAATCATTTTAATATTCTTAAACATTATTCTTGGTAGAATTCATAAAAACATTTCTTATTCCACAACACTCAATGCTTGTGAGAAGAAGTTTACCTCTATATTTAAATCTTCCTCTCTGATATTTTTTAAATATGAAACTCATAATCTTATCATTCAACTCATCATCTTATTTATATTTAGATTTATATGGATCAACATCTTCAACATATTTTATATTCATATTTCTCAAAGATTTAAAATAAATTGAATATTTTATCTACATTTAATCATTGGAGATTTCCAAATTTTATAATCAATAAGAACATTATGAAATTCATCAAGAGGTAAATAATTGAAATCATCCAAAGAGGTAATTTTAGAATCAAACCTATCCAAATAGATTCTCATAAGTTTCTTCACAATTTTATAATCTTATAGGATATCATTAATTTCATTGTTGTTCAAAATTTTTTCATTTACCCTTGAAAGGTATTCATCAATAGTATCTTCATCTCTCAATCTAATGTATTCATACTTACTGCATCAGATTTGTATATTTACATCCATCACATTAGTATTCCATTTAAAAATAGTTTTTACATTGTCTCATATAATTTTTGATGTATTAAGACACATCACCTTGTAGAAAAAATTATATGATAAGGACATATTGATTTCATTTCTATCCTTTCCCTAAACATAAATATTTTTCTTATTAGAATACTTCATAAGAGAATATTTCTCAATAGGTGTTAAACTAATAATAGAAGCATAAAAAACATCCATAAAAAGAAATATGAGATAAGGAATCATCCCCTTTTTCTATTAATAATATTTTTTATCATCAAATGTTTGAATTCCTATAATATTTTAATTATTGATATTTTCCACAATAAGGATTCAACAAGGAAACCTCGCCTCCAAAACCAATTTTTGTTCAAAAGGATAAAATAAACATTGATAAGGGGAGGGGGTTGAATTAGTTGGTTTACTGATTATTAGTTTCATTAATTTTCAAAATATAACCCCTGAAAATTTTTAGGATTTATTTCTTTATCATATTTAAAGAGAAATCATTCTTGAAAATGTAAGAAAGTATGTAAAACACACATGATTTATTGGTTTTGACTTTAGTACAATAACCTATATCCATTCTATAGCCACTCTCATGGGTATATGGACATTAAATATTAAGGATTAGTTAATAAATATTTTTTCAAATCAATGTAGACACCTAATATCTCTTGATAGGAAATATTATACTGACTCACTTTAGTTTATAATGACTTATTATAAAATATTTTATCTAAATAAAATAATAAATAATTTTCTTTTAAACTACACCATAATTGTATAATAAGAATCCCCAATCTAATTTTTATGGATCCTATTTTATCAAGTCAATAAATTTAATAAAATTCATCCTTAATAAATTTTAACCTCTCAAACATTACTCCAAATATTAATATGAACTATTTCAGTTCAATAGGCTCAATACAATCTCCGATCTGATAAATAAAACATTTTGGTGTCTGATAATATTCTAAAAAATAATTCATGAATGAAATTTCACATAAATTATACAATGATTCACCATTTCTTCTTATGTGAAAGTTTCAATGATGGAATGTTCTAATAATGTATTTATAGGAAGCTCTTAAAATCAAGAGTGGAAAAGTGAAATATTTCCCCACTTCCTCAGATTGCTGAAATCGGAAAAAAAATCTCGTATTTAAACATCATCTTTGACTTATTCAATCCTCCTCTGATTTCTCTGTGATTTATGAAAAAATTAATTTCATGTTTGACCTCTTAAACTCTTTAAATTAATCTTCAAAAAATAATATTTTTGTGTCTTCTTTATAATCATCTCATTACGAATCTATTTCCTTCTCAGATGTTTTGGAATATATTTTCTTCTCAACTTATTACCAATTCTCTTTCCTTTTTACCCCATTATGAATATATTTACTTCCCAATGAATTTTTAATTATATTTATTTATTAGCTCATTATGTTTTTTGTTTCTTTCATATATCATTACAAGTTCTCTTATTTATCATATACTTATAAATTCTATTTCTTTCTAAGCTTTTTAAAATTTATGTTTCTATATCAACTCATTCTGATGGAATCCTCAAAATGATGTAATTATCATTATGATTTAACTACTATTATTATGGAACTCCTATTATGATGGAATTCTCATTATTATGGAACACCATACTGCAACTTAAAATTTTATCAAACCTCTCCTCCATTTTTTCTTTTTTTTTCATGAGAGTTTTCATGATTTTTAGAAACATTATGAGCTATAATACATAACCTAATTTGGTTTAAAATGTATGAAAAAATTATAATTCAAATATTCACTTTATTTAAAAACCCTCTTTAGCATCATTATGACTACTTCATATAACAAATTATAACTCTATAACTCATCTACTTCTTTATATCAACGATTACGAAAAAAGGAAAATTTCCATTAGTAAACAATTTCTACAACTGACTATTTTAAATATGATAATATTCAATGTCATGTTAATAGACCTATGCCCAACACTACTAGTCCATATAGTCAAATTTATTTTAATAAAACTTCTATCACCCACTATCCTTGTGTTCAAAAATTTTGCACGTTTTGAAAAACCTCATTACGATGGACTGGGTCCGATTCCATAATGACAAAACCATTCTTAAAAAATGACTATATTTCTAAAATTATGAAAACTTTGATAAAATAATTTATAACAAATTTTATTCGATTTTTAAAATAAAATTACATATCTTTTTCAAATGGGCCACTCTAGAATCCCATTTCATAATGTTTGAATGGAATACTTATTCCAAATTATTTTAACATGAATTGACTATCCCACCACCATGACCATTATTTTATTTGAACTATCCTTTAATGGTTTCCATGATTTTTTTCAAAGGAAATCATTTTCATTATATTTTATTAAATTGTAGTTTTAAATATATATTTTAATGTAAACAAGGGTATTTTCCTCATGAATGTTCTAAATAATATTTCAATATAATTTTCATTCATCCGCATTAACAACCATTGATATTACTTATTATTCAATATTGATTTTTTAATACCATCCACATTATCTTCCTATAAATTTTAGGATTGTTTCAATGTGATTTTCTAGAAACTCGCTTCCATTCCTCTATTTATTCAATTTAGGAAATGCATAATGGATGTTTATATGAGTTTTATGATGTGATAAATAATCTATGTATAATATTCTTATTGGGGTTCATGGAAATTATTTTTGTTTATATTTAGATCCATTCTAAATCATGTACATGTGGTTCAATTTTAGACCAAGTATGGGTGGTTATTTTACTAAACCTGGATGTTTGGTTCCATTATAAATGAATGATAGAATGGTCCATGATACCAAAACCAATGTATTGGATATGGAAATAGACAGTATGGTTATTCCATTTATGAGTGATATAGAATGTTAACACCCAAGATAGATACATTATTTAGACATATTTTTATATGTATTTATAGAAATATTATGATTCATAAGGGGTTTTAATGATTTTATATTTAATTAAATGAATATTATTTTTCTTATGTAGAAAATGTATAGGGTTTGATTGACATCACGTCGATCAGGGTTATTGGTTCCAATAAATCATTCCTTTTATGGAATTATTTTATGTCTCATTATTTATAATCCTCGTATGGATGGGTATGGATTACCTAATATTATTATATAGTTTGATGATTATGATATCATAAAATTATGCTCAAATTACTCTCATAGATGACATTCAATTTCTAACTCTTTTGTTTATCATTACAAAGAATTTTATATATCCATTATTATTTTTCATATTTTTGGGGTTATGAATAATTATGTTAAATTATTTTAGTCATGAATGGTTTCATACATGTAGAAAATTGATAGAGACTTTGAAGAATTAATATTGATTAAAAAAATATTAGTATAGTAGGACATGATGTTTATCATTATAAACCAGTGGTTGTTGAATTAATGTTGTGAATAGTTTATCATAATTCATTAAAACTCTACAAATAAAAGGTATTTCAGAATATAAGTGTTCCAATATTTCATTTTTATGTTGTATGTTTTTTAGCGGGTAAAAATTGGGTCACATTTATCAATATAAAATTTAGAAATGTATTTTTATATATTTAGAACCTGATTTTGGAGTGTGGGTTTATGGCTATTACAATTGGTTTTAGAGAAGAGTTTAGAAATCTATGGATAATTAAAAGTTTTCATTAGATGTGGTTTTTAATAGTTATGGATACCATCAAAAGCATATGAGTAAAATTTTTATCTTAAGTATAAATTTATAGAAACCATTTTTGAGGTTTTAGGTAATAGAATTTGGAAGTGATTAATGAATATTTCCGTTAAATTTTATTATGGTATATGTAACCCTTATTTATAACATGAAGTATTATTTTATGCAGAATTCATTTTCATTTTTTTGACATAATAATTTTATTTATTTATAGCCTTTAGTTTTTATATGATTGTTTTGGGGTAATTATGGGTTATTACAATTTTGTAATATATGTTGTATCCAATAAATAACATTGGATTTGTAGAAAACAAGTTTTTTCCTTGTTTCAATATTATATATATATATATATATTTCTTGATAAATGATGTGAGAAAACATTTAATTTCGAGTCTCTGTGTTCCCGAAAATAATCTATAAAACTATTAAATATATTTTACACTGTGAACACATGAAACTTCAAAGAAAACCAGATAACTCTTAAATGGTTTATTGGATCATAAATATGAGACAACATTTGAGTCCATAATATGATTATTAACCTAAGCACGACATAAAATGAGTACGCACAAACTGTTCAGACCCCACTCTCATTGGCGGTGTGTTAAGTGGATTTATTTATTTATTTATATAATTAAATAATTTATTTAACCTAATATAATGTTATTATAAGTATATCAAGCTATAAAATCTTTTTAGGTATAATTTAAAAATTATAAAATCCATTTCTGAGAGTTCACACCCTCTCCCACTGAAGAAGTATGATGAATTTATGGATCAAGACATATTAGGACACAATGACCACATCAACTCCTTCCAATCATTGTGCAAACTCATTCATCGCCATGGATTAATCCAAAATAGAGGTAGGACTCTTTATTCCTGATTTCATGCTTTGGATTAATTTTTTTAGGAGGTATAATGTTTTATTTTATTTTCATCTTGGTGTATCCTCTACATGTGCCCACATAATCAATTCAAATTTTTTTCAATTGTTTATCTAACACTGGATCCCGTTATTGATCATTGGCCTAGGACTATTGGCTAAATATCATTCAAAAACTTTTTGTGGTAATTTTATCACCAAATTTTATGCTTGTTATTCATCAGTTGGATAATCCAAGTCCCAGTTTGACAATTTTTGGGCGACCCGGCCTTGATCGGGCAACTAGATACATGGAGGATCAATGAAAAATTAACAGTTTTGTGAGTCAATCATAAATATAGATAGAATGTGAGGAGGAGATTATTGATCTAATAGTTAATCATCATGAAAATTTTTATTAGAGGAATAATGGGGTGAAGAACATTTGATGAAACCCGCATCGATGATCAGTTCATATTTTTGGGGAATAACAGGAAGAAAGAAAGTTTAATGGATTGATCTGACATTTTGGGGAGGAATCATGGTGGGATCTAAGGTAGTTGAATCCAATTTGAAGCACCAGCTATAGATATATAAATATGTTATTTCTATTAAAAACTCTACTACACGTTCTGTTCAATGATGAACATGTAGCGTGCATCCCCTTAGTATAGATGAAAGGGTTTTGATGATTTTGAAGAGGACACATGACATAGTCCTCCTTATACACTGTGTACCCCTTCCTGAGTTGGAATATCCATTTGAGGGGTCACACAGGCAAGGTATCTATGTAATAGAACATGAACATGGGATGACCCCATGGACAACATTCCATGTGGACCCAATCAACCATTACCAAGGTAAATGAAAAGTGTGTTTGAGTACACATACGTGACTAGAATACACTACTCGGGTATCAGATAGCTTGGACATGGTGTGTATGCCTACAAATATGGGAAACTGTGTCCTTAAAAATGAAAAGGACATGTTTTTATGCTGATCCACATGTCATGTGCACCCCCTCACATGTCATGTACTATATTATGTCCTTCAACAAAATATCTATCCTATATATCTTATTCACTTATACAATGATTTTGGATGAGGGGTAGCCTGTCTTAATGGTTTTTCTGTATAGGACAAGATGGTTCCCTTAGCAGTTGACTTCTAGATATGATGTGAAATTTTCAAATATAGACACATTATTAGGAGATTCTCAATGGTGAATGTGATTAGTTGTGATCACAAGATAGCTTCCTTGGTGATACCCATGAATAGCACTGGGCAGTGGAGTTCCTCGATGATCTTTTTATGTTACCCTATAGTTGGGATGGGAAACATAGTTCCTCAATGTTGTAGGTGGTACCCTCCAATAGGGATGGGTAGTGGATTTCAATAACGTCGTTCTTCTAGGAATTACCCTCCAACAGGGCTATGCAATGGAGTTCCCCATCGCCACCTTCCTTTTAGTTGTTACCCTATAGCAGGTATGGGGAGTGGAGTTCCCCCAATTCAATTCTTTAGTGTTTCCCTCTAGAGGGCCAGACAAATGGATTTCTTAAGTGGCTATGAGAATGTAACCCATTTTTCATAATAGCACATGAGTCGTCTACTTGGATGTTTTGGCTCTCAACTATACCGATCAATAAAGAGATGTGGTTTGATGTTTCCTTGGACTCACGAGGTAGAGGAATGCATTCCACACCAAGACACATTCTTGTGATGTAACAAAAAACTATCAGGGAATGTTACCACTAACCAAATATGATAGTATCAAGGTATTTTTATCGAGTTCTTTAGACCTTGGTGTTCACATAAGACACTTGGGATGTTTGGCATCATTGATAGACTTTTTAGAACTGATGGATACACTTCATCTTAGTTTGGGTTGTGAGATAGAAATACATCTACTCTATGAATTAGAATTATTTTACTGAATATATATGTATATCCTTCTTATTTATTCAGTCCTAGTATTTTTACACTCTTCATCCATGATATGTGAATACGCGTGGGGTATTCCACATGCTTTCCATGTCTGGATTCTATTGGCTGGATGTGTCTTCTCTATTACTATAGATGGATAAGGTTCAATGGATTGTTCATCTACTCACCATGTTTAAACCATTATGCATGGATGGTCTTACTTTCACTCTAGGTTGGGTCGAGCTATACTCTTTCACTGCACCATATTCTATCTACTGCTTTCCACTAAAGTTGTATATCTGATTTCTTCCCCTTCACATTTTGGGACATTATACATGGTATGCATGTACTCACCCTTGAATGAGTTTCTCCTATAAACGTCATGTCATTTTAAAATGATAAAAAAGTTGAATGTGACTTCAAAGGTGCATAGGGATACTGGGTGATTAGATAACATACGATGGTCATAGCTAGGGATTTAGGAGTCAGGCTTCCTTTCAGCATATTATTGATTACTTTATTTTTTTATTAGTGTAGGGAACATTCATGGATGGATGTGTATTTTTCTCCATTAATTTCTATTATAAAATACCATTCCATTATATTGTCTATAGGCTCATGCATGTTTGGTTTAATTTTATTAGTTTCAAATCATTTCTTATTTCCCTATACACTTTTGCATCGAGTAGCTTGTGTGTGTGAAAAGGTTCTTAGGAAAAGTCCTCCCTGAGTCTTTTGTTCCTTCGACACATTTATCCACCCCTAGCCAATGGAGTTGGGTTTAGGTAAGTTGCGTCTTAATCATCATCTTGGTTCGGGTCTCGATAGATTGGTATCAGAGAAAGTTCCTTACTTGGGACATTCTTCCAACATTTCCCCTTAAGAGTATTGGTTGGGTTCATGGAAATAGTGAAAAATTTTATTGAGTGGACCTCTCAGGTTAGGGAGTCCAATGATTTAATGGGTGGAAAAAAATTTCATTCACTTGGACCATCGCTACCTTATTTTTGACTCGGCATGTAGTGACATTTGTTAGAAAGATCAATGGTACATGAATCAAATAGTATTGAGTATTTGATTTTCATTCTCAATTATTCTCCCCATTGTTGTTGTTATATATATATATATATATATATATATATTATATGGTCATCTGGATGCAGTACTCCTAGATTACATGGAAGATTACTATATGATGATATCAATCTAGGATACCAATTCTAGTTCATGACGATGATCATATGAGAAACGACGAATCAGTTTAGTGTCTATCCAATGTTCTCTTCCTATTGGTGGGTTGGTAGCATCACCTCCTCCTATCGAGTAGTAGATTGTCCCAATAGAGAGGGAATAGTATATGCATAGGAATATTTCACTCTGTGAGTTACATTGTTAGAGACTCTTGAGGATCCATGGTGAGCCTGATCCTCATGCAGTAGAGGATTGGATGGAGTCTATTTTCTTTGTTTTTAGGCCAATACAAACAACTACAGGTCAGGTGGTGGCATCGAAAATAATATTTTTACATTGAGAATATGGGTGTTGTAGAGAAAAGTTATTAAGATGCATGATGAGTCAACAGTCTCATGGGATCACTTGCAGAATCTATTTAATGAGAAACAATATCTATCCTATATGCACTCAGTCTCAATCCAAGAGCTTCTAGAGATTCTGTAATTAAGGATGAGAATGGATGAATATGTGTAGTCGCCTATAGACCTTATTCACTACTCATTTTCCATGATCTGATATGGATAATTAATAGAAAAGAATTTTGAGTATGGGATCCTTCTAGATATTCAATACAACTTTTTTCCTTTATTCATCCCCACCTATGTCTGGTTGATAGAGAGAGAACTTGTGTCATAGAGATTTCTATGAGAGGGATGCAAGATAGCTGGAGTTGGTAGTGGGAACAATAGGTATGAGTCATCTACAGCAGCTAAGAGACGTCGAGTGATGGGATCTCGGAGTATGAGACCCTTTAATTATAGGGATCATACATGTGGCTGTATGAGACTGAGACAATGAAGAAGACAATATAATACTAGATATGGGTGGTGGTCTAGTTGTGACAAGAGAGTTCACATGGTACATTACTACTCGACCGGACATGCTCAGCAGCCAAGGAAGTTAGCTAATGAACAACCATGATAAAGAAAATCGCATGATCAGGTATATACCATGAATGGATCTAGTGGTCCCCATTAAGGTTGATCTGGAAGTAAAGTAGGAGGAGAAATGAGTGGTGGATGATGTTGTGATATCCTTCCACCACCACAATCGGTTGTTCCACATTAGGCTCTGGGAGATCGCGGTCAGGGAAGCAAATAGTTATATACTTTGAAGGCATATGACCCTATAGTGCACAAGATGATCAAAGTTGTCATCTAAGTTTATTAGACTCTTGACATAGTATAATTAGATCTAGTTTGTAGCCTTTTTCATCTATCTATTTTTGGACTGATAGATGGAGCTCCCAGTTGGGGTGCTATAACAACAACTCTATCTTGAGGACACCACATAAAATTCTTATTAAGTATATTTTATCTTCCAAAAGAGGGAGATACCTATTTAAGGAGAGTAGTTCACATGGTATGTTTTGGTTGTCATGATGGATCCCTTTGATTTCATATTTTTCATGGATTGACTTTCCATGGTTCTATCCTAGATTGACTATCACAGAAGACTAGTTAAATTCCTATGAACTGATGGGATGAGAGTCTAATTTTTTGGCAAGAAAATCTCTAGGAGAGATTGGTGGATGCTGCAAGAAGGATACATAAGCCTATCACCCATGAGAAGGAAAGTTCATACCTTGGTGTTTCAGGCTCATCATGAATCTAGTTTTTTTAGTTGTGGAGGATTATATGGAATTGTTCCTAAGGATGCTCTGAGACTGCATCTTAGGTCGTAGATGGTGTTTTTCAATGACATTCATTTAGGGACCTCCCTGATATATTCAACGCCGTATCAAATAACACCAACCGAGATCTTGAAGCTATAGTTGCAGTTAGGGGAATATCATGAAAATTGTTTAATCTAACCCAATGTGTCCCCCTGGGTGGCTCTGATGTTTTTGGAAGAAAAATTTGGACAACAGAATAAAAGTTTTCGTGGATTATCATCACCTAAACCAAGGATAAATAAATAAAATGTAACACTTACCAATGATTTATTTCCTATTTGACTCATTTTAAGGTGTGATATTTTTATCAAAGATTGATATTTGGTCCGGATAGCACCAGTTGAGGGTTTTTGAGGATGACATTCCAAATTTTTCTTTTGAATTTCTTTATGGACAATATTAGTTTTTAGTGATTCACCTTGGTGTGATGAATTCCCCCTCCATGTTTATGTCTTTGATGAACCATGTGTTTAAGATTTACATGGACTTGTTTATTACTATCTTCATCAATGAAATACATTCATACTCTACATCAGAGGAGGAGCATGTAGAGAACATGAGGATGGGTTCTAAATATTTTATGAGAGAACCAGTTTTACTGAGAGGTCTCGAAGTTCCAGTTCTAGATACACGAGGACCACTTTTTTTGGATTGTCATTTATGAAAATTCACTATTAATAGATCCATAACATATCATGGTCATTCTTTATTGGGATCCACCTAATAATTTTCTAGTGGTCTGGAGCTTTCTTTTCTAAGAGGTTGTACTACAAGATGTTTAAGGAAGACTTCTCCAGAATCACTACCACTTTGACTACCCTATTGTGAAATGAGCTACCATTTTTCTAGTCTGAGTAGTGCCAATGGGACTTTGAGGAGATGAGGTACATGCTGATGAGTTTTCAAGTGTTTAAACTACTATTGGTTGGCATGGAGTTTGTAGTGTATATTCATGCCATAGGGGTTGATCTCAGTTGCCCGCTGATGCAACATTAGGTAGTCATCTCATATATGTTGAGATAGTTTAGACCCCACTGATAGAATTGCATAACTCATGACCTCAAATTGGAAATAATGGTCTTCTCCCTAAGGATGTGAAGGTACAATCTTTTTGGATAGATATTTTTGGTTTACTTAGACTAACATAATCTTAGGTATATCTTCATCTAGAGAGACATGAACTTCAGACAACAATACTGGTCATATTTACTTGAAAACTAGGACTTCGAGATAGTATATACTCTAGGGAAGGGAAAATTATATAATATTCCAATCGTAGGAAGTCCCATGCTCAGTTAGTTCATGAAGATTCCAATCAGTTAGCTTCCCAGTAGCAAAACCTAGTGGAACTGAAGGGTAAAACATTTATTTAGTTTATGGTGTTGAATCATTCGTTTCTCGAGTGTGTGAGAGAGTCCTAATAGGGACACATCTACTAAAAGGTCACACATGATCAGATATCCATATGAAACAAAAATATATATATTATGAATAATGGAATCACGAAATCATGTTCTAGGGGAGAACAATGGTTCCAATCAAATTGCAGGAGGAGGTTATATGGGAGTTCCACACTTCTCCACTAACTATACATCTGGGTATGAAGAATTTGTATAAAGATATTTAGCAGCAGTTTTGGTGGTCTAACATGACATAATTGTTTTCATCTCTTGTTGCCTCACCTTTCAGTAGGTGAAACCTGAGCACAAACTTTCTGTAGGCTCGTAGTATCCCATTAAAATCCTAGAGTTGTAGTGGGAGGACATATCCAATGACATTTTCATAGGTATTCTATTCACAAAGAAGGGCCAAAACACCATCTATATGACAGTTTACTGACTCAAAAAGTCAGTGTACTTCCATACTATTAGGGAGTAGAGTTTGGTGAAAATTTTTAAGCATTTATACGTATGTGATATCATTCTCCTTCATGGGGTACCCTCGAAAATTTTCTACAGCCGTGATGGGATGTTTATATCATGATTGTGGAGAGGCATGCAATAGGAATTCAACACCCATATGTAGATGAGTACAACCTTTCACGACCAAAATGATATGAATAATGATCACACTATATATGTTATAAAGGATTTGCTGAGGTCTTGTTTTTTATACTTCATCTATAACATGGAGGATCAGCTGCACGTGGTAGAGTTTGTGTTAAATAATAGTTACCACTCTACCATTAGCATGGTATCTTTTTATGCCTTGTACAAGAGACCATGTGGGTCACCCTTTTTCCAGAAATATATCATGGAGGAATATCTAGTAGGCCTAGAGTTGTTTTAGGGAACAATAGAGAAATTTTAGGTTATATGTAAATCAATTAAGAAAAAACAAACAAGATATAAATTTTACACAGATTGTCGTTATAGGCCCTTGGAGATCAAGCAGTGAGACCCTGACTGCTTGAAAGACTATCCACGATGAAGATCACTGAGTCTTGGTTGGGGATGCAATCTATCCTTGAGGTTTATTGGGCCATTTGAGATCATTCATTAGGTTTTTGAGTTTGTGTGTTTCCTTGCCCTTCCCCCAATGATGGAATCTGCGCACAATCTCTTCCGCGTGTCATAGTTGAGAAGATACCTTCATGAACCTATGAAAATCAACGACTGGAAAATTCTATAAATCAAGGATAAAGAAACCTTTTTGGAGAATCCTATGGGGATCGAGGATCAATATGAGACAATCCTTTGTGTACAAACCATCCCTTCTGTTCTCATGTTGTGGTGCATGAAAATTTGTAGGAGAGTTTCATAGAGAGGTTGATCCAAGTTCAGGCTCAATATCCCATGTTGTTTTCCATGTTTTTCATTTCATTGATGAAAAACATAAAGTATGGAATAATTTAGATACAAGGTTTTTCCTTGTAAGTAATTGAAATATATCTATATATATATTTTTAGATTAAGGCACTAAGACAAAATGCGATTCAAAGGGTTGATGTTCCAAAAATTAATTTTACAAAAATATTAAATATATTTTATACTTCATGTTCATGAAACCTCAAAGAAAATGGGATAAATATTAAACTATTGTTCAGATAGTAAATTCAATTTGATTCAGGAATGTGGGTTTTACCATAACCAATACATAAAATGAGTCGACACAGATTGTTCGGACCCCTCACTCATTTGTGGTTTGCTAAGTGGATTTATTTAATTATTTAATAAATTAAGTAATTAATTTAATCTAATCTAATGTGATTATATGTATATCAGCCTGAAAAAAATTTCAAGGGTAGATACATAAATTCTGGAATTCCTTTGTGAGGGATCCTTCCTCCCCCCTTTGATGAATAGTGAAAAATCTATGGATCATGACAGATCGGGACACAACAAACAAAATCGCTCGTTCCAATCATTTTTAGGAAATAATCTTCCCCAATGATTGGTAAAATATATATTTATGAATCATATTTGCATATTTTATTATATTGTTTACATGTTTAAAAAAACATATGTTATTATTCGATATGTTCCTTTTTTCAACCACTACATGGGCTCATGCATTAAAATCTAATTTATTTAAATTTTTTTCTCTAATCACAGGAAACGTTTTTCATCATTGGACAAAAACTCTTATTGAAAAATCCTTCAAAACCTTATTGCGTTGCAATTATCCTTCATTTTTTTACCTGTTCTTCATCGGTTGGATCCCTGAGGACCCAGATTGATAAGTGTTGGGTGACATGAGCTCGATCGGGCACTCAGAAATGAGGAAGATCAATGAAACCTTAATTGTTTTGGGAATCAAGAACATATATGGAACGATTTCATGTCAAGTATGACTGATCCAGTTGTTAAACATCAACAACATCATGATAATAAGTGTGGTGGTGTACAGAATGTGCAAAAAACCCTCATCGATGCCCGAAGCTAATTTCAAGCGAATGATAGTCGACACATGTGACTCATGACTAGATCGAAATTTTTCCAAAGGAGTCACCATGAGTTCTAATGAATTTTAAAAAGAATCAATTTTAAAACCAACAAATTCTAAATCAATGATTTCTATCGATACCCTGACTACATTACATGTTCTATAAAGAATACACTATGTGTATCCCCCTCAAAAATGACAATAAGGTTTTGATGATTTTTAGGAGGACATGACATGTGGTCCTCTTTACAAGGCATGTATCCCTTGATCAGTTGGAATATTATTGTGATGGATCACACAGGTGGGGAATTAATGTAAATGAACACGATTATAGTTTTCCACATAGAAAACATTCCATGACGACCTGCACACTATGTACCAATGTACACATACATGGGGTCCGTGTCCATAGACACAACCATAATTCATAGACAGGGTCCCATTTAGCCTAGACATGCCCTATAGTCCACCTACATGGAATATACCACAACATAGATGAGATCCCTTGTTGTGTAAATGAAACAGACAATATTTGATGTGGGGCCACATGATGTGTGTTTCCCCTCACATGTTGTATACAACATGAGCTCTTTCGAGCAGACATCTATGACCCATATCTCGTTTGTAAGAACATAGTTTTTTTATTCTGAGTATCCTTTCCTGAGTGTTTTCCTATATAGAATGTAATGGTGAACTAGATATTTTATATCAAGATATTATGTAAAATTTTATAAGCTCAAAATATTATTATGTGACATTTGACCGTGACAATGATCATTTTTGATCACTAGAGTCCTCCCAAGGCAACACCCTGTAGCAAAGTTTGGTCGTGGAGTTCCCCGATTATATTTTTGAGTTACCCTTTAGAAGGTCTAAGATGTGGATTTGCTAAACATTATATGTTGATCCATCTAGTAGGGCTGGGAAGGGGATTTCCCCAATGATGGCTTCCATCTTGGTGTTACCCTCATACAAGGCTGGGCATCAGAGTTTCCCTGATGACATTCATAAGAATTACCCCCAAGCGGGGCTGGGTAGTGGACTTCTTATAAGACTAATAGAGTGTAACCCTCCATTTATACTTGTACATGTCTCCTCTACTTTGAATTTTTGGCTCTCAACTGTGTAGAGCAGTGAACATATGTCGTTTTATGTATCCATGGATTTACGAAGAGGAAGAACACTTTCCCCACCAAGACATGTTCTTGTGATGGAACCTAAAACCATGAAGGTGATTTAAGGCCTCCCAATGCGAATAGTACTAAGGTGTAGTGCTGGAATTCCTTATAATTGAGTGTTAAAGGAAGATACGTGGGATCATGGCCATCATAGATGGAATTTTCAAAACTATTGGACCTTCTTCATCTTTGAATGAGCTATGAAATTTGGATCCACTTATTCTCTCATTTGGGATATTTGATGAACTGTATATATATATATCATTCTTCTGTATTCAATCATTGTATATTTACCCTATCCTCCAAGGAGAGGTGAATATGATTGAGGTGTTTCACATTATTTCCATGTATATTTTATCATGGTTGGATGAGTCTACTCTAATAATATAGGTGTTGAATGTTCGATGGGTAGTTATCTACTCACCATGTTTATCCACTTGGTCTTTCTTGATATTACATTAAATCATTGTTGGGCCTACCAATGAAATTTCAATATACCTTGTTCTATCTACTTTCATCTTCAGATGTATCTCTTATAGCATCCCCTTCACCATTTTTGGGAGTCATAATGGGTATATATATACCCACCACTGCATGGGGTTCTCTCACATGTGTCATTTCTTTGGAAGATGATTGTCAATTCAATCATTACTTCATAGGATCTTATGGATACATGATGGTTGGACCACATACAATAGTCATAGATGGGGATTCGGGAGCTCATCCTACTTTCATATATTTACTATTTACTTTCCAATTTTTTGTTAGGTTGGGACACTCTTCTACTTGGTAGTGTATTTTTTCCCATTAAAATTAAGTAAACACAACCATACTCTTGTATTTTTAAGATTCTCATGGATTTATTTTACTTTATAGTGATGTAACCTATTTTCTTCATTCCCTATCCACATTTTTATATAGATGGTTGTGTGTGTGAAAGGTTTCTTAAAAAAAATTCCCCCCCTGAGTTTGTTGTTCCTTCATCACATTATCCACCCTCTAGCCAATGGAGGAAGACTTGGGGTAGTTGTCACTCAATCCCTTTCATGAGTCGGGTCAAGATAGGATTGAAGAGTGATTTTGTAATAAGGTGTTTTATGAAAAATTTAGGCTCATTATTTGAAAATGTGGGATTTCATTTTAGGGGTAATGGTTGTTTTGACTTTTGAAATCATATAATATCTTAATGTGGATTTATAGTGATTATAATTAGTTCTAATCATGATTATTATATCTTTAAAATTATTTGATCAATGAATGTACACGTTTTTATAGGACATTAAGAGTTATCAGTGTTATTTAGAGATAAATGTTAAACTTTTCATGGAATGAAACGTGATCAAAAAAATTCTAAAATTTGTTTATTACAATTTACATTCAAATATTGAGGTATTATATCTTATTATGAAGGATTAATAATTCTGGAAATTATCAAAAAAAATTCTAAACATTTGGGTTTTGTTTAAGGTCTAAATAAATGATAAATATCTTGTAATATTTTTATAGATTATGTGATCCATTATAAGTGAATTATAATACTATATTCATGATAAATTCATCTTCAATATTCATAATTTAGAGAAAAAGATAATATTTTAGGAGAAATTGATAAATGGGTGAAATTTTTCTTTCCATGTAAGTATATTTGTTTATGTTATTTGTATATATTATAAAATAATCAATCTACTCAAGGGAAAAGGATCCTAAAACAAAAGTAATATACTATTACCTTTAATTATAATGAATCAATGTTCTATTCACGCATCATAGATTTATGATTTTTTTGTTTAGTTTCTCCTAACTATGTTCCCAATCACTTTCATTCAGTACATGGATGTCAGTTTTCCATTCTATGACTATATTTTTATATCCCACTATTGTTGTCATGTTTTTAACCTCGTTATGTGTTATTCCATACAACCTTTGTACATCCCCTTCCCACTTTTTATGAAGTAGTTTTGGTAACACTTTATTTCGATGTGGGGTATCAAAAAATATATTTTCAAACGTCAATCCTCTGATTATCAAGCTTCATTTTAAAATTTGAGGATGAAAATTATAGAGTGGGAGAATGTAATATATTGATATTTTAAATGAAGGACTAGGTTTTATATCATACCATATATGCAACACTGAGATTAAACAACACATGAAATGATATTATTTAAATACGATCATTATAACCCAGCCGTTGAATTGGAAGGTACAAATATGGTTGATTTTTTTTAATATATATATATATATATGAAGAACCTATTAATAAAACAATTGTTGATTAATTTTAAGGGCAAAATTAATCAAATTTTAGAATAGTCATTTTATACATAATTTTTTTTTATAATCCATTTATTTCTTTTTTAATGAGAAAATATTAAAATTAGTATGTAGATATTATCTAATATATATTTTAAAAAATTAACTTTATTTTTTAAATCGTCACATTATAATTATTTTAAGTAGAGATATTTATAATTTTCAGCAATGATTGATTTTTAATGAATAGTTAAAAATAATGATTTATATTGAAAATTGATTTCTCATTTCAATTATTTAAAAATTAAAATTGAATTTCGGATTAGTTTTAAACATTAATTTATTATTTTTTTATATAATAATATATTTATGATTTTTGAAATATATGTTATACATTAAATTAGTATAGAAAAATTTTACTCATTAAATGGGAATTTTTCTAAAAAATAGTTTATTGTCCTATATTATTATTTTAATTTAAATTTATATAATTGATTATATGTGTTTTAAATTTTAAAAAATGGATTCAACATTTTGAATCAGGATGTTTCTGTTTGGTAAATACGTTTTTTATCTACTATTAATATAAATTGAAACCTCAGTTATTTGTTTTTCCATTATAAAGGGTAAATCTGGTAATTAGAGTTAGAAATAAAATGATAAGAACTATAAAATGACCCAAAAAGTTTCTATAATTATATTAAATAATTATATTTCTTCCAAAATCATAATATATTTAGTTATATGTTATTTTATTTCATTTTTATGTGAATATTACCATTATAATATTTTATGTAATGAAAAGTAAAAATGCAACACTCTTGTTTTTAATAACTATAATATTTTTACATGGGAATAAATAGAATCTATATGAACTCATAAATATTTAATGGGATAAGAAATATTTATATTCATCATGGTTCTTCATTTATTATTTTTCTTAACTATATAATTACCTTATATTCATACACAATGATGGCATAAAAATTATTCAGTTATTAGAAAAATAAAATCAATTATGTTGAAAATATTAAAAGTAATATAATTTTAAATAATGAATTTTATAGATGAATTAAATATATAAAAAATAATTAGGGATGTTTTAAAATAAATTATTTAAATTTATTTTGTTATATTGAGGTTATGAAATTAAAAGAAAATCTATGTTCTAAAATTGGCATTATTAATATTTTATAAAAGAAATTATTTTATTAAATTCCAAAAAATTCCTAAAAATCAAATACTAATCCATGTTATTATTATATGGATTAAAATATCATACATGGACCATTTGTGGTAATTTTTATTATTTATAGTAACTATATGGAAACTTATAATTTATAAAACATTATAGTCACGATAAGTTTGAAAAACATTAATGATGGTTAAATGAAAATGATAAGGGTAGAAAATGTAGTCCAAACATGTAAAAAATATTTCATGATGAGATTATTTTAGAGAAAACACATATTATATTCTATTCCTGTCAATTGGCATTCATTCTAACGTAAAATATAATTTATATTAATTTAATATTCTATGAAATCCCAAATGTGTCCTTCCCATCTCTTATAAAAGGAAACATCCTACCATATTTACATCAAACATAAAAAACCTTATTCCAACCAAGATCTACACAAATAAATTATTAAAACCTTTATAAATTCTTTATAAGAAATATTTTGGGTATAATATCATCCTTAGTGGTCATAATGTGTTATTAAAATGAGGTTGTCTGAAGAGGAGGTATCGTTCTTCAATGTGTGTTTCGATTTTATTTCTTCTTCCACCTACAAATAATATTCAACTATGTTTATATGACAAAATAATTATCCCCAATATTCTATGATAATATTATGTTAATAAAATAACTTATATCTATCTCTAACCACTCAATTGGGAAATGAAATCACCATTGGTGTGTTTGGCTGACTACTACCTCACGGACAGATGAAATAATTATTCCATAACCATCTCTCACAGATGGTTATAATGATGGAATTAACATTTAAGTATTATATTGGTGACATATTTATAATCCTTGAAGATATTATAACATTTAATTTTTTAACATTACATTCACAGAAAAATGATAATGTCTTTTCTGCATACTAGTGGACTACCACCTCAACGAAGTGATGCGAGTTGTTTATCGTCACCACATAACATGGATGATATATATATAAGTATGTTTAAAAAAAATAATATGATATTTAAAATATAATTTTAATTATTTAAGGATAAAATAATAGTTACGTTATTATTATGTTGATTATTGAAAAACTGAAATGTTACTCATGCATATGTATGACCAACAATCTCCATGACTGTAACATAGATCACTTTTTCCTAGCCATAATTCATGAATGGTTTTAGAAGAATAATTAATTAATTAAATATATATTTATTGACAAATTATTATTATGTTGATGAGATAATAATGAACCCTTTCACTGGGGTCAAAATACTGAATTCATTTTAAAATTATGAACCGAACATTCTCAAAACACATGATATGGACTTTATTGATTATGTAATTAAATATGCAATTGATTTAAATGAATTATTTTAAGGATAATGGATTAAAACGTTAATTTTTTTAGGAAATAAAATAATTGATATGATTTTATTTTATATATGCCAATGTACATATGTAGAATGTCTGGACATGAGGTATGAGATTTTATCTCCATTTTCTTTCATTGAGGAAGATTTTACTATTATTCACTTAATATAATTTATAATGTGAAAATACCACCCATTTTTAAATTTTAGATCATTAATACTAAAAAATTGTATTTTATATTTCAATATGAATTAATTATTAAAGGGGATTTTAATTGGAAGTTACCAATTGGTAAAAGTATCCATAACTCATTTTCCTTCATTAAGTCCTAACCCTTCTTCATTGACATTGTTAGGTCATGATTATGTGTTAATTTATCTATAAAATTATTTATTATGTACACAACCCTATTTTGTGCATATATAAATTTTATAAAAACAATATATTCATTGGTATATTCTCAATTAAATTATATTATTTTTGTAAGGGTTCTTAATCTAAAATTCTATTTACTTGGGACATTTGTTTATGAACTGATATCCCTTTATGAAGTTCACATACTACCTCTTTGACACGAAATATCATAAATAATATAATTTTCATAATAAATAATGTTTCATTTTATGTATGTCTTTTATAAGGAATATGATTGAATAAGTTACCAATGTAGTGATTAACATATGTTACAATCACCTTTAATTACAAGATTGTTTATGTTGATCGTTCATTTGTAAGATATCATATGATAACATTTTCTTGAACTGCATGTTTGGTCTTATATAATAGTCATTAATGTGGTTCGTAAGTTTAATTTCCATTTCATACCTTATTTATTAATGAATAATAATGTAAATTTGTTATGATTTTGATCTTGTATCTTCTTTTAGATCGGGAATCTTTCTCTTCAATATCCATGTTTTCTAAAATATTTTAAAAAATGGTTTTTTATTTTCACGACCCTTCCTAGTGGGGCTCGAGCCGCAACTCCCCAAGCCCATCTCCAATAGGCCAGGGGCTGGTGACTAGCACTGAGTAGGCATGCTACTAACATGGAAGGAATTGCCTATAAACATGTACACACGCACACACATCTCCAAGCCCACAAAGCTGAAAAGTAAAAACTACTAAAATGAAAATATTCATGAATACACTAAAAACCAACCATAGAGTACGACATGAATGTAATGTATAGTAATGTAAAACCCTAGGCCAAAAGTACAAGCCCACAAAAATAATGTCTATAACAAATTCCAACATAAAGATAAAGGTGGTGGTACTGAAACCCGTTGCCGAAGGGACACCTCGGCCTGTCTGATCTCACTGAACACCATCTGATCCTCGTCTTCCTAGAATCCTGTCAAAGGCTCGCCCTTTCTTCACAAGACACGACACGTGCGGGAAAAGCCCGTGCAGGGTTGATTATAACAATACCCAGTAGGACACCCCAAAAACCACAAAGGAAAATACAATAAAGGAAAATACCACAAAGAAAGGTACAATCAGCTCTATACAGTATATGTCTACAGAACATATAACATGAATATCCATATATACTCATACACTAACGACCATCGCGATACCTCCACTAGGATCCTTCTCGAAGATTCCACTAAGCATACTGCTGGGAGAACACACTCCTAGGTCTTAAAAGAGATACGTAGTACTCGTTCTGGGAGAACAAAATCCACAAGTACCTTGAGGACATGATGCTTAGATGAGGATCACAACCAAGTCATGCGGTGATTATGACAACTCAGTCTGAGCTAATCCACTAAGCAGAGGATCGACGGCCAGGTAAAGTTGGTCACGTCGATACCAAGAACTCTACCAAGTGTTCCCGGAATGAATAGAGGATACGGCTCTAAGTCTCACAGAGGGGATTCCAACAACTCTATTCAGGGAGATCTGCTGAAGGGATCATGCTCTTGTATAATGGAATTGATACCAGAACATTCAGGGGATTACCAAGGGTACGAACCCTAAGAACTAGTCCAAGTCATAGAAGGCAAGTGGCTCAAGACACTAAGAAAAAGTTACACGGCCTGTAGTATTGTTACACGCCGTGTTCCATGACCCCGGGTGCTGCCCGTGTAAATGGCACGTGTCCTTTGTTCAAGTCATGAAAAACCAAACTACATGGCGTGTAATAAAGTACACGTCGTGTGCCTTGACATCGGGTATTGCCCGTGTAAACGGCCTGTGTCCCTCAGCCTGTCGGATAGAAAGAAACTACATGGAGTGTAGAATAAAACACATGTCGTGTGCGAGTGGATGGGCTCAATCCATGTACGTTGGCCATGTGACCGTACACGGTCTCTTCTCGTGTCTGTGTCGCCTGCCCGTGTACCAGTACACAGGGTATCCCATTTATCTTGTTGGGTCTTGCCGGGGAGGGGTATACACGACATGTACGTGGCTGTGTATCCTACCCATGTCCGTGTACTCCCGAAGTGCACGCCTGGTAACCGTACCGAAGAACACACACCATGTAGAAAAGTACACGGCGTGTAGTCGAGAAAATTCTAGAAACTGTGTCTTCCTCCATGCGCCTTTTCCAAACTTCCGGATCTTGATTCTCATGTCTGTTTTCCGTGAAACTCAAGATTCTAGGTCGCCTCGTCCTCGTGAAGCTGAATCCGTGGGTTTTGGGCCTTCAATCGGCTCTTAAATATGATTCCGGCCATCCGAGCGGAAATCGCCCGAGGAACGTTTTCTTCTAATCCGCTTTGATCTGTCCTCTGAAACCGTCATCGCACCTCTGTGAGATCACTGCGGTGTTGATCCTTCAATATGGGATTGTTGCGTTGCAGAACGGATGCACAACGATCTGTTGTTCATCGCCCCGTGAAGAACGCGAAGAACGCTCACGAATAACGCGAGAATTGGGGAAGAAGAACACAACAAATCGAGAGGGATGAACCTCAATCGATGTTCGTGTCGATCTTGGTCTGTCACCGTTAGAATGTTGAACAAAACCAAAATAAAATAAAGAATCACATCCCCAAAATCCCCGCAAAATCCCATCCAGTAAGAATGATCGATCCACAGGCTAATCTGTTCTTGAATTTTTCCGTGTTCATCATGGAAATCAAAAGATGGTAATGGAAAATCAAATCAACGTTCTACCCGGATTCGCTACGATTTCCGGCGGAGATATTCTCGTCGTGTCGTCGTCGCCGTCGAAATTCGTCAAGAACGTCACCGCCGACCTGTTGGGGGTTTTCTCCAGAGCCTCCAAGGGTTTTTAGGGTTATGGGGTTTGTAACCCTGGACCCTAGCGCAAGACTCTATTTAAAGAGGATAAAATAAAAAAAATATTTAAATGATCTCGCTACAGAAATAAAATATTTTTATTAAATATTTTATTACCATTGTGTCCAAACAGTAGATTTCAACACCGACCCGCACCGGCCGATGTTGGGCCTCACCTCAAGTAAAATCACTGTTCTGAACACAACTGTGCCCTCAGATTTTTGATCCGAGCACCCGTTCGGGAGTTATAGACTTTTTCAGGGAAAACGCACGTGCGCGTAATTTAATTATTAAATTAAACTCAAACATTTGTTTCGGGCTCACCGGGCCTCGAAACTACACGCCATCTCAGAGCCTGGCCTCGAATTAATTCCCATATAATATTAAAATAATACATGGAAAAATCAGGGACATTACATCACACCCACCTTAGGGATTTTACGTCCCTGAAAAGCCAAAACAAGGGCTACTCAAAAAGTTGTGGGTACTACATGCGAATCTGAGCTTCCCGTTCCCACGTGATCTCCTGAATAATATCGTGCTGCTACCAGACACGCACCAAGGGAATAGATCATCTACGAAGTATCTCCTCTTGCAGATCCTCGATTTCCACTAGGTACTCCTCAAAGGTCGCTCCATCGTCGATGTCCAGCTCTCCCTAGTCGATGATGTGCGAGGGTTCATGCACGTACATCCGTAGCTGCGACACATGGAAGACTTTGTGCACCCGGTCCATCTGAGGAGGCAGAGCCAAGAAATACGCCTCCTCGCCAACTCTGTTCAAAATCTGAAAAGGGACAATGAACCTCAGAGATAGATTTCTTCCTCAGCAAAATCTCTGCAATCCCCACCGAGGTGAGACCTGAAGAAACACATGATCTCCTTCCTTGAACTCTAAGGGCATCCGCCTTCGGTCGGAATTAGACTTCTGCTGACTCTGTGCAGTCTTCATCCACTCCTGTATGACCTGCACCTTCTCTGTAGTAGCTCTCACCATTTCTGGGCCATTAAGTGCTGACTCTCATGGGTCAGTCCAGCAATGTGGCAACCTGTAAGGTCCCCCATATAGAGCCTCGAATGGTGTCGTACCAATAGTGGAATGATAACTGTTGTTATATGAAAATTCCACCAGTGGTAGGTGATACTCCCAACTACAACCGAACTCAAGTATGCAAGCTCGTAGCATATCCTCCAGGACCTGGATGGTCTGCTCTGTCTGACCATCAGTCTGGGGATGAAATGATGTGCTCAAGCATAAGTGAGTCCCAAAAGCTTCCTGTAATCCCTTCCACAACTGGGATGTGAAATGAGCATCACGATCTAAGATGATTGTGGATGGTACTCCATGAAGTTGAACTATCTCTTGCACGTAGAGGCTTCCCGTGCTCTCTACTAAACTCTGCTCCCATATGGCTAGGAAGTGGGCCGACATGGTGACTCGATCACAGATCACCCAGATGTCATCGTGTCCCCTAGACGTACATGGTAAACTAGTCATTAAGTCCATGGATATTCCGTCCGACTTCCACTATGGCACCTCAAGGGGATGATTCAAACCCGCTGGAACCTGGTACATAGCCTTTACTTGATGACAATTAAGGCACCGAGTTACAAACTCTACAACACACTTCATCATTCATGGCCACCAGAACTGACGTCGGAGGTCCTGGTACATCTTTTACATGACTGGATGCACTGCCAAAGGGGAAGTATGGAACTCCCTCAGAACCTCCTCCCGCAACGTCACTAGTACTACAGTGCGCCCTCTAAAAAGGACAATGTGCTCTCCACCTTCTGAAAATCCATCAGCAGCATCACCTGTGGATATCTGAGCACATAGAGTCTCACATCTAACATCCCCGTGATGTGCTTCTCTGAATCACTATAAGAGCGAAGGGGTAACAACCATCTACTGAAGGTAAGATCCCTCATCTCCATCCACGAAGGACAATTGCAAAGAGGCCAACTGCCTTGTCGCCTCATCCAGTAACTGCGAACTGTACTTCCTACTAAGAGCATCTTCCACCATGTTCACCTTCCTAGGAGTATAAACGATCTCAAAGTCGTAATCCTGGAGTAACTCAAGTCATCGCCTATGTCTCAAATTCAGATCCTTCTATGAAAAGATATATCTGAGACTCTTGTGATCAGAGTAGATGGTAAACTACTCACCCATCAAGTAGTTCTGCCACATCTTCAATGCGAAGACTACCACTGCCAACTCGAGATCATGGGTCGCATAGTTCTGCTCATGTGGTCTCAACTAACGAGACCCATAAGCAATCACCACATGCCTCTGCATCAGGAGAAAACCAAGCCCGGTTCCTGATGCGTCGCAAAACACTACGTATCTGAAACCGTCCTCCAGTAACCTCAAGATCGGGGCACTCATCTGACTCTGTCTCAACGACTGGAAAGCCTGCTAGCATCTCTCTGTCCATATGAAAGGTTGTCCTTTTTGGGTCAAGGATGTCATGGGTGCTGCAATCCTGGTGAAATCATGGATGAATATCCGATAGTAGCCTGCCAACCCAAGGAAACTCTGCACCTCCATCACACTCCAGGTTGTCTCCCATGCTAGCATTGCCTCCACCTTTTTTGTGTCCACTACTACACCATCTAATGAGATAACATGCCCTAGAATGTGGACCTCACATAACCATAACTAACACTTAGAGAGTTTCCCATACAACTGGTGCTCTCAGAGTGTGTTTAAAACCATCCTTAGATGTCTCGTGTGCTCCTCCTAGGACGCAGAGTACACGAGGATATCATCAATGAAGAACACTACAAACCTGTCTAGAAAGGGCTGAAAGATCAGGTTCATGAGTCCCATAAACACTGGTGGGGAGTTTTTCATGCTGAAGGGCATCACCAAGTACTCATAGTGACCATAGCGACATCTGAAAGACGTCTTCGGTATATACTATTCCCGTACTCGTAACTGGTGATAGCCTTACCATAGATCAACCTTATAGAACCATCATTCCCCTCTCAAGTGGTCGAAGAGGTCATCGATCCTCGGTAGTGGATACCGGTTCTTCACGGTCACCAGATTTAAGAACCGGTAATCCATACAGTGCCTCATGCTCCTGTCCGCCTTCTTGGCAAATAGCTCTGGGGTCGCCCATGGTGAAATGCTGGGTCTCACAAATCCCTTCTTCGGCAAGTCATCCTACTACATCCTTAGCTCACAAAGCTCTGTAAGAGCCATCCGATAAGCCGATGCTGATATCGGGGTCTCCCCGGGCTGCAACTCAATGCAGAAATATATCTCCCGATGGGGAGGTAGCCCGGGGACATCCTCTGAAAGACGTCCTCATACTCAGCCACCACTGCTGGAAACCGGAAACTTGTAACATCTATCACGCCAAGGGCTAGGCTAGCCAACTGATGTAAAATTGGCTATGCCCTCTTATGCATGAGTCAATCCTGTGCTGTCTGGGTCTCTCTTTCACCAAAAAAAGAGAACCTCGTTCCATCACTGCAAACACACCACACCCTTCGCCTATAACAATCAATCTGGGCATGAACTGTGGATAACCAATCCATGCCAAGAATGACATCGTAAGGCCTCGACACTACGACCAAGAGGTTCCAACTGAAACTCTCACCTCCAAGGTTCAGGTCCCACTACATGCAAAGGTATGTGATCTCTGGATCTTCTCCAGTCGGCGATTCTAAGTGTAATGGTCAAGTCAACGGCTCAACTGGAATCTCATGTTATCGAAAAAGATAACAAGCAAAAAAGGGATGACTAGAACCTGTGTCTATCAATTCAGAATCCAAAGAAGAAGAGACACAGATAGTACCTCTAATAGTCCCGGGAGTACCTGGGTCATAAGCCTCTGCCGCCTGCAACTGCCCCTACCTTTGTCCACTAGCTCCCAGAGACTAGGGTGGACCTCCTGGGGGTGGTGGTGGTAAAGGGTCAAAACGCCGCCCACCTCCAACTGCTCTCCCAGCTCCTCTTCCATGTCCTCCACCGCGCGGGTCTGCCTGCTCCACACATTGCCTCTTCCTCAGTGGTCCATCCACTACTCCCATGTCAGTAGCATGACGGGTCGGACAATCTCGAGTGAGATGTCCCCTGTCGTCACATGAGTAACATTACCTCTCTCGAGGCTAGCTGTATGCGCCCTGTGAACCCTGTACGGCTGATCCCCTATCCTGGGATCTCCTTTGGAAACATCTCCCATGCCTGGGTCCCTGACGTCGGCTCCCTGCCGCTGAGGTCTCTGCTCCAGGTTGCCCACTACTGACAACTGTCAGTTGTCCCTGCTCTGCCAGGAAGCTCTTGACCACCATAGCCCGCTCGAGCAACCCATCATAAGTAGGAATGTTCATAGGGGTGATGCTAGCTCGGATATCTCTGCGCAAGCCCCGCTCAAAAGTCTGAGCTCTAATGTACTGATCTCTGACCATATCCATCGAGTACCGCGAGAGGTCGGTAAACCTCGATGAATAGTCTGTCACTATCATGGTTCCCTGCTGAAGCTGAAGAAGATCCTGTATATGTAATTATCTCAGGGTAACCAGTAAAAACTCCTCTCTGAAGAGATTCTCAAACTCCGACCATGAAAGAGTCGCCTTGTCGTGAGTCTGGATAACCAAACACCACCATCGCCCTTCAGAACCCTGCATAAGGCTCACTGCCAGGATCACCATCTGGTCTACTGGTGTCCTGACCAAACAGAAGTCTCTGGTCACTGCCTCAAGCCATTCCTATGCTGCCTGAGGGTCAGGCTCACCTCAAAACCTAAGGGGTCTCTACCTATGAAACTCGTGGAGTGTGGTCTCCTGCGCTCCTCCTCCACTTGTATAGCGGGTGCTAAGCACTGCCCCACAGGTGGTGTTATAACTGGCACACCACCTGGTGGTAGAAACGGGGGATCTGGTCCCTGTATCGAAGCTTCATGACCGAGGGAGTCATCCTCGTGGTCGAGCTGCTAGATCCTAGCGGGTGCATGTCACAGAGGCATCCTGTTTAAGAAACAAGATGTATCACGGTCAGTGAGTATATCTGGAGAGCTGTTTCAAGAAGGACATAGAAACCACAACCCATTCCTATATGATGCATGTACCATTATTCTTCCCCATGCAACTAGTGTTTTCCTGTTTCGAGTCGAAAAATAAGTTATCGGAGTCCTGGTGTATGGATACGTCGGTCGCCGCACCAACACTAGGGTCCCTGGCCTGAGAGCCGAACTCGAAACACTTAACACTGTTGCCCCAAACCAACTCACAGACTCTTGGTCCTAAGGTAGAACCGACCACCTATAATACCACTCTGTCACGACCAGTCCCAGTGAGGCCCGAGATGCAACTCCCCAAGCCAGCCTCTAATAGGCCAGGGGCTGGTGACTAGCACCGAGTAGGAAAGACACTAACATGGGAGGCATTGCCTATAAAACTGTACACATGTAAACACATCTCCAGGCCCACAAAACTGAAAAGTAAAACCTTCTAAAAGGAAAATATGAATGCATACACTAAAACCCAACCACAGAGTACGACAGGAATGTAAAGTACAGTAAAGTAGAACCCTTTGCCAAAAGTACAATCCCACCAAAAGAATGTCTGCAACAAAGTCCAACCTGTACAGAAAGGTGTTGGTACTGCAACCCGTTGCTGAAGGGACACCTCGGCCTGTCTGATCTCCCTGAACAACATCTGGTCCTGGTCCGCCTAAAATCCTGTCAAAGACTCACTCCTCTGCACAAGACACGACACGTGCGAGAAATGCCCGTGCAGGGGTGAGTATAACAATACCCAGTAGGACACACCGAAAACCACAAAGGAAAATACAGCAAAGGAAAATACCACCAAGAAAGGTATAGTCGGGTCTACATAGTATATGTCTACAGAACATATAACAAGAATATCCAGATATACAAAACTCTAATGACCATCGCGATACCGCCACTACGATCCATCACAAATATTCCACTAAACATACTGCTGGGAGAACACACTCCTAGGTCTGAAGAGGGATACGAAGTAATCATTACGGGAGAACACACTCCAAAAGTACCTTGATGACATGATGCTCAGATGAGGATCACATCAAAGTCATGGGGTGATTCCGACAACTTAGTCTGAGCTAATCTGCTAAGTAGAGGATCATCACCCGGGTAAAGTTGGTCATGTAGAGACCATGAACTCTACCTAGGGTTCCAGGAATGAATAGAGTATCCAGCTCTAAGTATCACAGAGGAGATTTCAACAACCCTATTCAGGGAGTTCTGATGAAGGGATCATACGCCTATGTAATGGAATTGATAACAGAACCTTCAAGAGATTACCAAGGGTATGAACTCTAAGAACTAGTCCAAGTCACAGAAGGAAAGTGGATCAAGCCATGACAAAAAAGTTTCACGGCGTGTAGTATTGTTACACGCTGTGTTCCTTGACCCCGGGTGCTTTCCGTGTAAACGGCCTGTGTCCTTTTTTCATGTCGTGCAAAACCAAACTACACAGTTTGTAATAAAGTACATGCCATGTGCCTTTGCAATAGGTACTGCCCGTGTAAACGGACCATGTCACTCGGCTTGTCAGATAGAAACCAACTACATGGAATTTAAAAGAAAACAAACGCCATGTTTGAGTGCCTGGGCTCACTCCGTGTACGCTGGCCATGTGCCCGTACATGGTCTATGCCCATGTCTGTGTCGCCGTCCCGTGTACCAGTACACGGGGTATCTCATGTATCTGGCCGGGTTTGGAAGGGGAGGGGTATACACGGTGTGTACGTGGTCATGTGTCCTGCCTATGTCTGTGTACCCCAGGAGTACACACCGTTTAACCCTACCGACAATCACACGCCATGTAGAAAAGTACATGGCATGTAGTCGGGAAAATTCCAGAAACCGCGTCTTCCTCCACGTGCCTCGGTCGAAACTCCGGATCTTGATTCTCATGTTCGTTCACTGCGAAACACCAGATGCAGGGTCACCTCATCCTCGTGAAGCCGAATCCGTGGGTTCTGGGCCTTCAATAGGCTCCTAAATCCGATTCTGGACATCGGAACAGAAATCGCCTAAAGAACGTTTTCTTCCGATCCTCTTTGATCAGTCCGCTGAAACCGTCATTGCATCTACACAAGATTACTGAGGTGTTGATCCTTCAATTTGGGATCGTTGCATCGTATAACGGATACTCAATGACCTGTTGTTCATCGCCCCACGAAGAACGCAAAGAACGCTCATGATGAACATAAGAATTGGGGAATAAGAACACAAAAAATCGATATCTACAAACCTCGATCGATGTTTGTGTCGATCTTGGTCCATCACCGTTAGAAGTTTGAACAAAACCAAAATAAAATCAAGAATCACATCCCCAAAATCCCCAAAAAAATCCCATCGCGCAAGAACGATTGATCCGCGGGCTAACGTGTTCGTGGATTTGTCTACGTTTGTTATGGAAGTCAAAAACGGGGAATGGAAAATCAAATCAACATCCTACCTGGATTTGCTGTGATTGCTGGCGATGATCAGCACACTGTGTCGTCGTCACTTTCGAAATCCATCAAGAAGGTCGTCGCCGCCGCGTTGGGGGTTTCTTCCAGAGCTTCCAAGGGTTGTCAGGGTTATGGGGTTTGTAACCCCATACTATGCTGCAAGCCTCTATTTAAAGAGGATAAAAGAAAACAAGATTTAAATGATCTCGGAACAGAAATAAAATATTTTTATTAAATATTTTATTACCGTTGCGTCCAAATACTAGACTTCACCACCGACCCGCTCCGGCCGAATTTAGGCCTCACCTAAGGTAAAATCGATGTTCTGAACGCAACGATGCCCTCAGATTTCTGATCCAACCAACTGTTCGTGAGTTATCCACTTTTTCAGGAAAACCACACGCGCGCGTAATTTAATTGTTAAATGAAATTTAAAAATTTGTTTCGGGATCACCGGGCCTCGGAACTACACGCCGTCTCAGAGCCTGGCGTCGAATAAATTCATATATAATATTAAAATAATAAATGGAAAAATCTGGGACATTATATTGATAATAAAAAATGACATCAAAAATATATTTTTTATTTATGTTTATCTTTTTTAAAATGGTTTATAAACTAATTTTGTTTAATTTTTCAAAATGGACCCCTTTAGACTCCATTAACACACTGATTGAAAATAATGTTTATTTTTTTATATTTAATACATGAGTAAATTCTACTGATATTATGACCTTTATTTTACATATGGAATGCATTATATGTTTCTATGGATATTTTCCACAAAAAGGAATTTCACACTTTTTTTTGATTTCTTATCTTTTAAATAAATTAATAAAAAAAGTTTATTTTTCTCAAGAATGTATTAAATGGACTTTTAATGATACTTCCATTAATCATCTTTAGAAACATTTGATGTTAATCATGAACCACTGGTGATATTTTGTAACGATACTGACCTCATTATTTCTTTGGATGGATTATTATTATTTTAAAGAGAATTTTATGGAACTCACTCCTTTTTAACAAGTTAATCATAATCATTATAACTATTTTACTATTCAAAATGGGATAATATAGAAAAAACCACTAAAAAGAAGGGGAAACAATGGAGGCCTGAAGTCATGAAGAATGATTGTTTCCCCTCTAATGATATTCATCCTTTAATGTTAGGGAAACAATATCAAATTTATCTATGATTTTTATGATGACCTGAAATATCTACCTAATTTTTTGATGTTATGATTATTTTAAATTATTTTTTATTTTGTGTTGTTCCTTTATAAACCAAGGGAGGGTGGTTATTTTATAAGCTAAGGATGTTTGGTTATGTTGTAAACCATGTATGGGCGGTTCTATTATAAATCTAGGATTCGTGGGTCCACAATATCCCTTTAATTCATTGTGTATGGATGTCCCCCATTTGGTTATTCCATTTATATGAGTGATATGGAAAATCATGACCCATGTTAACTACATATTTTTATCTATGATTGATATGTGTCTTTATAGAAATCATATTATTTCAATGTTTTAGTTATTAAGTTTATGTTTTATTAAATTTTTCTTTTTCTTATTATAGTTAAAAATATATTGGAATTTTAGGATTAATTTAATCAGTATTTACATCAAATCACTCATAAATATGTTCCCTAATGAATTCTGGATTTGATAAATAATATTCCATGTATAATTGTTGTAGATTAATTTACTGATGGCTATGAATTCCATTAGGTTATGTTCTCACACTATGAATATGTCCTCATACCCAAATTATCATCTTCCTCTAACTAATAAAAATAAATTTTTATTCATTATGCATACCCTTATTGAGAATTTTATCCCACACGTATTATGTCTCATATTTCCAAGGATATGTATAATGATGTAAAATTATATAAGTATAAAAAGGATTCACATGTGAAGAAAATTATGGGAGATGTTGAAGAAGTAATATGGAATATGAAAATATGGGTATAAGTGGAGATGATATTAATAATTATGAATTATTCATTTTAGATTCCATGTTGGTAAGAGTTGATATTAATCCTTTTAAACTCTAAACCAATATTATAATTTGGTATGTAAGTGATCCAATATTTCATTTTGATATTTAATTTTCTTGGGATAAACTATATCATATTTCATAGTATTAATGATAGAAATGTAGTGATTATGTTTTTAACATAGAATCTTGGTGTAGCAGTTTTTATCTTCTATAGAAACTCTCTATGATGTTATATTTCACCAATATTCTTTGTCTGATTGAGTTTATCTAATGGCATCACTATATATGTTTTTCTGAATGATTTGAATTTATCTATATGGTCAATTTTCATCATCTTATAATTTTGATCCACTTGGTTCAATCTACTCAAAAAGTTCATCTTGTGATATTTTGGAAATTAGTACATCAATACCCCTTCTAGTGGATCTTCACCTGATAGATATATATTCATTGGATGTATTACTGATTTTTTTCCATCAGAATCAAATTTCTTGACTTCATAAATTCAATCATTATATATTTTTCTAAGAAAATAAATCTTTTCCACTTGAAAACATTATATAAAATTTTTTCAAAAACATTTTCCTCTATCTATATCTCTTGACCCGCTGTAGATGGTTGACAATATTTTTGTAACTTATAAAGACTAAATCAATACAAATATTTCCCCATTTGGTACCAAAATCTTATTTGATATTTTTATTTTTTCCTTTCAATTTTTATAGATATTGAAAACAGTCTCTTAGGAAATAATATACCTAGTTTATTAATCCAATAGACATTAAAATCATTTAAATTATAGAAATTATAATATTTTGTAGTCTTATACACCTTAAAACTTCTTTTGATACATTCTATTTATTTTTTTTGTTTATAAAACTACACTAACTAAAAATCAACATCTTTGACTGGTCATATTTTTTCAATGATCATTTGAAAACATATAATTGTATATAAAACATATAAAAAATTTTTCTCATATAAATATATTCTAGATGGTTTTTATGGTAATATATTTCTGGAATTTATCTTCACATGTCCCCATTAACTCAAACATTACAATGTATCAGGAGTTTCTTGATGATGTTTGGATTTTTAATGAAGAGAATAAAATTATCTATTTTAGTAATAATGTTTACTAACAGGGTTTCTTACGAAACATAAAGGTTCCTCTAGAAAATTCTTATAAGGGTTTCTTAAAAAACATTATTATCTAAATTTTAGTTGATTTGTTTCACATATTAAAAAATATTCTTAATTTTTTTTTCAAAAAACCTGAAACATATTTATGAAAACATTAAAATGATTATTACTCCTGAAGATAATGATAAATTATTTGACATACTATGTTCCCATCAATTGAAGAAAAACCCTTTGATGCAGGTGTTAGTGGTTTTATTTTAGGGTGTTTATAAATTTTTTTTCAGGCACATAATCCTTATGATCGATCCCAAAAAGAATAAGGTTGTTATCAATATTCCTCATCTATGAAATATCTAAGAGTGTATATTCATTCAAGGAAATATAGTCTACTTTTGGAATTTTATTCCAACCAATCTGGAAAATTTAAGCCCTTATCAGTGATTAGGAAGAAATTTGTCACATGTCAATATGGTTTGGAATATCAAACAGTATTCATCGATATTGTGATATATATACCTCATCCCATATTGATGATGTTACCCTTCCTATCATATATTTTGTGACTTCATTATAATAATACATCAGTTCCATCATTGTCCCTAAAAAATTAATAGAGGGAATAGGAACACTCTATATTGTCTCACTCACATGCTCATTGACACTAAGACCAAACATTATACCTTGAGATGATCTATATCACCAAATTCATCACTACTAAAAAATGGTGACATTACCAGCATCATTATGAAATACCTCTTGCATCCTGTGAATAAATTCCAAATGAAGTAATATACCATAAAATGATAAATTTATAAATTGTATGTTGATTAGTAATTCTGTAGTTTTTCAATTCATGGTATATTACAAACATGGGTTTCTATGGTAAATTATTGGTGGGTTTCATTATTTTGAAGCCAAAAATTGGATAAAGGTATTTAAATTTATTTTTATAGAAGAATATATCCTCTGTCAATTTAGAAATTCTATTTTGGAAAGGTAAGTATGATGGTACCATCAAGATATCAACTGAGAGAAGACTCAATAAACCAAAACTAAACAAGGTCATCCTATACAATTTATTCATCATTATTTCATAGGTCTTTATGTCACATTCCTTTCTCCTGTTAGGAGGGTGTAGAAATAATAAAGATGAGTATCGGTCTCATATCACAAGTCTCAAACTGGAAGATGAGATCGATTATACATGGTTTCATATGAAGGTTGATTCAGAACTCATCATCATGAAATTCAATGGTGAAAATATCATTACACAACAGGAACATGAGCCCTTATTGGAGTGAAATAATGTGTCGATGGCTTAGTTTCCTCTCATGATGAAGTTGAATTATGTCCAATGAAATTAGTATAATAGATCTGAGGTATTAGTGTTTCTATATGATTCCTTCTCATGGAAAAACCAAGACAATGTATTTATCAATGGGGAATATCAAATAATCATCAATCATGTCACTTCTAGTGAGGAATACTTATTAGTGGACACACATGTCACTATCAGTACCCATGAAGGACCTTTATATCTCTGAGTGATATATAATGTTCTTAAATGGAGGAATCTTATCCATGAGTAAATATAATATTATACACTCCTATTAGAATGAGATGGTGGTGGTAAAATACCCAAGTGAATAGTATGTTTTAACCTTTATGATGGACCAAGGTTAGAAGAGGTACTCTATGGGTGTTTTTTTAATTTAATCCTTTTATATTACATCTAATTGATAGAGGATCCACAAGGGGTTAAAGATATTATTGTTTTGTATTTGGGAGTAATTAAATGGTGATGATCCCTCTCCATGATTTATGGTATGTTTACTTATATCCCACCATAATTCATGAATTCATGGAATTCAGTAATATGGGTCATGAAAGACTAATTGATTATATTTATGTCAAATATCCACCAATGATTCTCTATTCCACCAAATATTTTATGTCCTTTTTTATTTGAATATAATTTTGTTTGTCCTCATCGACCAATAACAACGAAACAATATGGATTTATCCATAGTTCAACTAACTACTTCCTAAAGTGGGATAATTACATCTCCCTCAATGTGGTCATGTAGTAGTATATGGTTAATTTTTTGAAATCACACATCATCAATCAATTTGGGATTCCTAATACAATCCTCACCAATAATGGAACCAAATTTCAAGACTCTAAGATAAATAAGTTGTATGAGAAGTATAATATCTTATCCAATCATACCACCCAGTGCCATGTGTGTGTGAATGGATTGATTAATGATTTAAATAAAACCCTCTCTGACACTCTAAAAAAAATTGGGTAAAAAAAAATTATATGGTCAAAAATGTATCTAAATACTTATGGGACTATGACATTATGTCATGGAGTTCCATATAAGAGGCCCCATTATGCATAATATATGAGCTAGTGGAATACTACCATATTGGTTCATCAGTAGTCACTTTGGATATTCAATCAAAATTGGATATTTCTACATTGAATATAAATTCTATAAATAACCTAATTGGAATCTATTAATGATAGAAAATCTATGCACACCACAACCTCAAAGTCCATCAGAATCAGGTAGTCTAAGTTTTAATCATTAATTTTTCCTTATAATAGTCGTTTAATATTACTTGGTATTGGATTGATTACATCAATGACACTTGAAAGAATGATTCCAATCCTATATCATATGTGGGAGGTCCATTTCATTATCCTTAATGTTTACCCCAACTCATTATACACAATAATCACCATGGATAATAAGTTCATAAAAACACCCAAAAATACAATGTTTGTCAAATAAATCATTGAATAAAATTTAGCGAGCATCGATATTGTTCATTCCTGGAGGCTTTAAATTGCATATTTTCTATTTCACATAGTCACATGCCTTTAAAATGTAAGATGCATTCTCCTCACCACATGAAATTAATCTCTGTGTATAATTTTATTCCCACATTATGTTAAATAAAATATTCTTCATCACTACTCTATGATGTTGAACTACATGATTAACATCCCCACTATATAAAATTGAAATAGTTGTACATATTCCAATATAATTGTGTAAAACTACATTATTCTTCGTCCATCACTTGAGAGGAACTCCTATTTTGGTTTTGGTCATCTATTACACCAACATGTATAACAACATGTGGATTTATTCTCATTTCATAGTATACATGGAGATATTAAGATTTCCTAATCCTTGTGAAACTGATAAAATATTTTGTGGTTTCAACTTTTGAATGATCACAATTATTGAAAAACAATACACTATTTTACTACAATTGTGTATATAACCTCATGAAAACCTATGTGTTAAACTCCGTTCAAATATTCCCTCATGTCCACATTCATACTTTTGGTCTTCCTTGATTTGGATTGTCATCATTTTTATGATTGAACATGATCCCATATATTGTATGTTCATGGAAAATGTTAAATCCCCACCAATCATGGGTATAAACCCAAAAGAACCTATAGAGACATGTTATGGATCCCATGATTCAAACATTGTGATAAGAAAATCTATAATTTGACCACCCTATACATGAGAGTGTGGTTGAGGTGCATATAATTTGAAGACATGGTCAGTAGTTATCCCTCACCCATTTTTCTACCCCTTTGGGATTCAAATCCCAATATTCAAGATATATTTATTCCGAACATTCCTTGATTCTGTTGTTGTATTAAATAACTATGTGATTCCCCATCATTAATCTATGTTTTTTTCTATGAAATTATTCTTCATGGGAAAATTCATGAATCAACTTATAGTTTAACCTATCGTGTTCTCTCACGTGACACAGTAATTCTACAACTACTAATTTTTTACTATATCAGTCATGAATAAGATGGTCTTAATAATCTTATTGGATTATACCAAACATAATATATATGTATAAAAAATTTTATGTAGGAAACATAAGGGGAAATCTTTCAATATAATAAAATGTGTGCATCATTTTTCAATGTTATTCTCTCCTATTAGAACATAATTATAACACACCCTAATTTGAGTTCAATTAAATTAAATTGTAAGAACACATTGGTCCCATAAACATGACCGTAAAATATGTATATCCCTTACTGAAGACCTTTTTGGGGGCATAAGACATCTCTGAACCCTCCATTCAAGTTGTGTCTATATTTACCTAGATGTCACATGGTCACCCTCATTATTGTCTTGGTCAATATTCAATAAATTTTAATGAAAAAACATCAATTTTATAGGCTATATACACAAGAATGTTTGTCATTGAATATTCCTAGATGAAACTAATTTTTTGTCACCTTATTTGGTCACTGTTGTGTGACCCAAAAAATAGTAATCTCAGTGGTATGACTAGAATGGAAAAAATCATCACTAGAAAAGAAGTTAAATCCATTATTGCCTTTCTATGTTCCACATTTGAGCATAAATGGATAGGTTTTGCCGCCAAAGTAGTGAAAAATTTATATTTGAGGGATGTTATACTTAGTCTGGGGAAGTTAACAGATAAGTGATAGGTTTTTCAGGACGTGAGTGGATGGTTGTGGTGTGTTCTTGGAAATCTATTTCCATAATAACCATTTATTCATGATGGGATGTTGGGTTGTGAGTATCATGTGTTCGTTTTTACTATAAATCTCAATTCATTCTTGTTTTTAATTGAATTTAAACTGAAATTGGTTGGTTGGTGTGATTATTTTTTTCAGGTTTAAGAATGAATTATCTTCCCTCAAAGAAATATTGCATGATTTAATTAGAAGGTTTTCTGAAAAAATATCATAAATATAATCCTATTATTGGAAAAATTCTCATAGAGTCTATTGTATGGGTATTATAAATCATGGAATAGAATGTATTACCTATTCATAACCAATCTGTTGAGGAGAAACAACGAGATCAATGAGCTAATTCTAAACCACGTGAGTTCCTATATGTGAAATCCACATCCTTTAGTGTTTAAAATGAACCACTAATCTGAGAGGAATAGATGTAAAATATGGATCCTTTAATTTATTTCATATAGATAATTTAATTAGTTATAGTGATGTGTATAACCTTTAAGCTATGTAGTCTTGACAAGAGGGTGTGGGATACAACAGTCATAGAGAATCGACATATGGGATTGGAGAAGAATGTATTTAATACACACTTATTTAAATAGTTATTACAAGAACTCATGATGAATTGGATGTATTTAAAGTAACTATCCTTTCTATAGGGAGTTAATTTTTTAGTACACTAAATTTTTTTCAGAGTTGGTTCATTTTTCCCCAGAGGTAGTGATAAATGATCAGTTGAATACTCAAAAAAACCTGCATGGCCGACAAAATAACATTCGATCAAAGGTATATATATTGAAACTCATAAACTATAATGATATAGTAGGGTGGGATATTTTGGTAAGGATATATATATATATATCTGTGTGTGTGTGTGTGGAAAGATAAGCTTTCTTCGTATTCCCCATACTCACAGTGGAAGTTCCAATAGTTCACAAGGGAAATTAAGGAAGTGGAAATATAGTTTTATGGGTGGTGGAGGATGTCCAAAGAATAAATCTTTTTATTTTCAAACAATAGTGGTTATTAGTGTATCATGGAATTACTACTAGATTTTTAGTCTCTGAATCACCTATTATAATGACTCCACAAATTTTAAGAACTATAATTCATGTGTCTACCAATGATATCTACAAATATTATATGAGGCTCTGTATACACCTTGTTATGGTTAGAAATGTTATTCTGCAAAAGATACCAGGGAACAGTAAGATTCTTTAATATAAAAAAGTATCCATTTACATTCCTAAAGAGTTAATAAAGTTAATACTTTGGATGAGTTTCAGGATGTAGTTGATGAAGGCCTGGGTAAAGTGAGAGGTACCATTTTTTTAATATTATCAATAGACACTTCTCTATTTGATAAAAATGAATCAATCTTTAATAACTTATTGATCCATGGATGTTTTGAAACTTCCAATGGTGGTCTTTTCCTTTTTAATTGATATGGAAATTCTTCTTGATAAGTGGAATGAGTAGGGGTTTTTATCCTTTTTGTTATCTTTCGATAGATGATTGAGAGTTAGTCTGAGACATTCTAGTAATAGATATTGAGATTTTCCGTGTCCTAATCATGGTGTATTGTTTAATCACTCACTTTGTTTATATTGATTTTTATCATCCACATGTTTTTTTTTCATACAATAGATTGGAAATCCCTAGTGTTCTGGGGAGAGTGGGATATGTGGTCGAAATGTTTAATACCCCATCTTCTTGAGCTCGTACAATTTTATTCATCCATTTTGACTATTCGTGATGATGATCCCTATCATGTTTATCTACCCTTGGTTGTTTATCATTTTTCAAAGGTGTTCCCTGATGAATTTTCAGTTTATCCTTCTGAGAGAGAGAGGTTGAGTTGATGATCAATAATGCTCCAAGTATGAAATATATTTAAAAACCTTATTACACTATGGAACCCACTATAATAAGAGGGATCAAGATATAGTTAGATGAACTCTTAGAGAAGTTTTATATTAATCCCAGTTATTCACCATGGGTGGCCCTCATTCTCTTTTTCATGATGGATGAATTCCATATTCTATTATTCAAGGACGATTAGAAGATGATGTAGTTAGCAATTAAGAGGAAGAATCCCTTTCCTTATATGGATGCCTTGCATGATCAGTTAAAGGGTGGATGGTGGTTTCAAAAATCAATCATCACTTTCTTATCATTATTTTAGGGTTCACAATTCATATTTCATTGAGACCATTATTAAGAATATAGATTACCAGAACGAATATTTTTTTGATGCCTTTTAGACTAAATTACTCTCTAATAGTGTTTTTGGATTCTATGAACAATATATTCAACTAGTATCATGACAAATTTGTTATAGTATTTGTTGATAATATCTCAGTTTAATAGAGATCAAAGAATTATAATAAAAATTATATAAATGTTTTTTTTAAACATTAATAGTGTATTCTTTTTTAAGAAGCTATCAAAGTGAAATTTTTGGATGCAATAATTGATGCTTTTTGGGGAACAAGATTTTGAAACATAGAATCTTAATCTATATTGAAAAGGATTATGTTTATTTTTCATGGAATTAAAGACTGAATTTATTAAGATATAGATCTTCATAGTTATATCTGGATACTAGTAGTCTACTGTCAAGGATTTATTTATGTTAAAATCAATATCGACTACTCTTACCACAAAAGTTGATAAATTACTCTACTATGATATGTATCAAGTCTAATGTCTGAACCTAGATCACCTCTAAGACGGTGGATAGGCTGGTGGCTCACATGACCTCAGGCACGTCTCCCCATATGCCAAAGGAAAAAGACTAGAAGCGAGGGTCTCCGGAGGTGATATTGGAGAGACTATACCCTCTTATCAGTGTTTCACAATGATATAATATAGTATTAGTAAAAAAACAACATCAGAAGATGTATATAAATAATTGAAAAAGTAACAAAATATAATATTTAACAGTTTTATAGAAGTGGCCAATGATAAATTATACAATAGATGACTGTATGTCACTGTGGTGATGTACAACTAAGTAAACAATACCACTTTTTTGAAAACACAAAGAAATAAAAAGGAAATGATACCAAATCCCCATTTGAAATCTCCATGAGAATCTCAATCTCAAGCTCGGTCCCTTGATCCTAACTTCTTGATACATGTAGTAGAACATCAGAAGTCATACATGGTATCCAGTACTACAAACAAGAAGGTTCTACTTGGGTACCCTAGTGTAATGGCAGCCTGGGTATGGTGTGAGATAGAAATCTTAGTAGGCCATCACCATCGGTGTCTAACCCAATCCATATAATTCAAGGTAAATTTAGAAGTGCAGTATATAAATTAAATGGTGAGTGATAAAAATGTAAAATATAAACTTTTTTTGGGCTCCTAAATGGTCAAACTTCACATAATCCCTGTTTCATCCTAGTAAATAATATGAAATGAGTACCTATAATATGCAGGATGTATGTGTATAAAATTATAGAAAATAGATGGAAGACAAAAAAAGTAATATACACCAAAGCCTGTTCTTTATCATTAGGTCTAATTTATATATCAAAAACGTGTATCATAGGACATTAGAAAGTTGTCACAATCCTCAAGGGAAATAAAAGGCTACAAAATGAAACACTTTCCACACATTATTATTATTATTATTATATTAAACTAGTAGTGGTAGGGTCCAAGACCATCCCTATGGTCTCACTTTGGTACATCCTTCAATTAATCAAATGTCATTGGGCTTGTCCAAGGAAATATTATGAAAGACAAAATATAACTCGAGGCGTGGATTTATCATTAGTTTATCCTTGTATCACACATATGGGGTCAAGTATTACCCGAAGCATGGCATAACCACATTTCCAATGGGTTAGTCTATGAATGTATCTTTGGTTTGTAGTATCACTGATGTGTATTTTAGAAACCCAGGTAATCCCTCCTCTGGAAAATCCTAAGACATCAACTCCCTGGAAATATGTGTAATAAGTCTGGAATGAAGAGTCCTTCTGTAGTAATTAATATGGAACCAACATTTTCTCACCGCCCTGAATTTAATTAGTTTTCAAAAATCAGATGCCACAAGACAATTCATTTATAATTTCATCAAAAAAATTTAGAAATTAAATTCTACATGCTTCCTGGTAAATTAATTTCATCATTTATACCCAAAACACATTATAAGGTGAATCTCATTACATTTATAACATGGGAAGAATATATGTAAATAAATATAATCAAATAGGCACCAAAAGAAAAAATCTAATCATGTTATCATTAAAAACAATTCAATCCATCAACATGACATAATGAATATAGCACATAGTAAGCATGTTACAATTACAAGACAATATTATCACTGTAATGCCTCAAGCGAACATGTTTAGAAATCATGTTGAACCACTAAAACAAGGCATACAAATTTTGAAATTTCATGAGTGGTAAAATGTAACAAAATTATATTCCATTAACATTCCCCACAATAGGTTCTTAATAACATAAAAATATATAGGATAACAAGTTTGTTGAAGCAGGGAATTAAATTCAAACTAACATTAAATTTGTAACATAAATCACCAGGGAACAAGGTTATTTAGGGGGTATGCACCCAAAGGGGTGGCAACGAAGCAAGGAGAACATCCTAAATGGGTTTCCCCATAATCGAACGCCACAATAGGCACAATTAACAAAAAAAAGAAAATTTAATAAGAAATAATAATGCTTCATCGGAAGGTTGAAGCGAGCTTCCCAAAACATAACATGACATATACGAAGAAGGGAAGAGGGTAGATTCACTACAGTAGAAGTCCTAATTACCTATTGAGCAATGTACATTGGAGGTGTCTTGGCCCATCTATTTTTTTCAAGGAAGCGACATCATTTATAAGTAACCAATAAGGGAAAAGTATAAGGACACCACATAAAAATTAATATCTAAAAATATAAGATACACCAATTCATCAATGACAAAAAGAATAAATGTGTATCACTAAATTTTTATATTGATGTTATCACCACTCAACATAGGAGTTTTATTATAAAACCATGACATCTCTTATCAAGCAATTATTTATCACATTTATCACTTCTACTAGGAACATACTAAATTCAATTTTAAATAACAATTAATTTAAATACTTAACTTCATCAATGAAAGTCAAATAAGATGTATCGATTAAAAAATTAATTCATTATTTAAATTAAATGGGAAAAATAATGGGACCCTGCCTCAAAATCAGAACAAATTTAACATTCGAAAGTTGACCGATTTATCAATGACCACTGGGAACTGCTCCACACAAACACACACACACCTTCACACACACACACACACACACATATATATATATATCAATTAATATAATTCATGTTCTCTCAACATGATGTGGGAATATATATCTGGAAGATAAATATATATTATATATATTAATACCATATTATATGTACGCGTAAACATTCAATGCATGCAAAAACTCACTACAACAATTACACAGACCACAAAAACTCATAGGAAAGGTTCAACACACACCTAAGTAAATTATTATGAATATATAAATAGTTTAATACACTCAAATAAAGGTGAGATGACAATTACCAAGTTTAGAACCTTTCCCCAATGATAATGAAAAGAAAAAATGAACCCATCTGCCTTGCCTTCGATAGTAGATGTTAGAATATGAATAAGGGAGTGCCCATTGATGCTTTACATACTTTAACACAAGAAGAAAACTAAAAAATTCATATTAGCCTAACCCTAGGGTTTGGCCGAACTCAAATCAAGTGAAATAAAAGATAATAAAGACAATGAGAGGATGGTGAAGGGATCTAGGAACAATACCATTCCTAAATCAACACAAACATTGATGGATTTTCTGAAATCGGTGATCAAAGAGGGATACATGGATAGGGGGTCACACGACTAAGGGGTTCAGCTAAATGGTGTCATATCCTATGTGGGGTGTAGGTTGTAGGGTTTGATTGGGGGGGTTTTATGCCCCATAAAGAGAATCGACCATGGTGAGGCATTTCATGATAGGCTCAAACATAGAGAGAAGGGGTGGGGGGGTGAGGCGCGTCCTCTAGGTTTTCCCGAAAACAAAAAAACACTCTAATTAATATTATAATTATTATTATAATAATAATAAATATTAATATTAATATTAAATATTAAAATTAATAATCATAATAATAATTATATTATTATTATTACTGTTATTGACAAACATCTGTATTATTAATTTTCCCTTTAAATTTCCATTTAATTTATTTTCCATTTTAATCTTAATTTAATTAATTTAATTTCATTAATTAAAAACACACATTGTAGTGTCATCCCTTAAAGAGAAAATGGATTCAATGATGGGTTTTAAAAATAGCCTGCCCAGCTAACAGAAAATTCTTGATTATTTTACTTTTTCATCCAGTTTAAAACCTGGGACACTACAACCTTCCCACATTAGAAAATCTCGTCCCATTGAAGCCTTTAGGAATGACGTAGACATAAAATGATCTACAAGAGTATCAAAAAACATGCAAGGGTTGCCGCATTATATCTCTGAACATTTAATGCCCCTTAAAAATATGATTATACAAGTGGCACATAAACCATTAAGATCTGAGCCAACAATTATTTTACAATTGAAACACTGGGACAATGCTTATCGAAGAAATTTTTTCTAGAGTCATGACTATATCGTCATCTAATTAAAATTATGGTAAAATTTACCTCCCACCTTAGCTTTTAATGTTTGATAGACAAAAATTCCAAGCAACGACACCTTCAAGACTGAGAATTTTCTACAACGAACTCCCTTAAGAATTCTTGCGAGGCTTCTTGCATGATTTTAAAAATAGATAAAATAATCAATTTATCTTGAACATTAAGGCCCTAATATAGCCTAATATTTATGAAAATCCTTGGATGAAACAAACCACAGTCGTCACACCTAATGACATGCTAGAAATAGTTCTTCACTGACTGCTGCAATGAACAAGATAGACAACTAGCCCAATAACTCTAGATGACCATTCCTGAAGATTCGCAAATTAGACGACCCTAATATTATGGAATTGTAAAGACCCAGAAATTTCAATGAATTTTTTTTCTTAATTTACTTTGGAATTTTTCAAGAACGCAGTTTCTAACGGCACCTGATTCCGAGGCCCGGTGTGCTCAGAATAAATTTTCGAAGATTAGATCGAGTACGTTTAGTGAACGAACGAGCGGGAATTTATAACTTTTGAACCGTTGCTCGGAGTCGAATTCTGAGGGCACCGAAGAACTCGCAACACCAGTAATCTCTTGAGGGAACCTTTACCGTAGTTGCATTTGTGCTGGTGAAGAAGTTAATTAATGGTGTTTAATTATAAAAGTAAATAAAATTGTTGAATCAATTTAATTTCATATCAAGTGGTTATTTTATCCCTTGGGAAGTTGGTGGTGGGGCCCACATCCACACAACTTCCCATGTGTGGATAATTGAAATTGTGGGGCCCACACGAACCCCCCCCCCACCTTTTCAAATCCCTTAACTCCTCTTAACCCCTCACCTTCCTACCTCCCCATTAACTAACTTTCATTAATTTTTTGACAACTTGTTATAATTAATAAGGTGAGTTACTTAATTTCAAACTCTTGAAATTCAAATTGTTTTGTTGTGTAAATAAAATTAAGGCTTGGTCTTATTTTATTATTGTTAGAGTTTTTTCCACTTTGAGAGGTTTGGGAAGCGTGAATTCTTCTTCTTATTCTTCAACCTCGATGAAGAACACGAAGAACGAACGATCTCCGACCTGGAGCACCGAGCCCTCAGAGACCGACTTCTGTGGCACCGACCTGCGACGCGACGTCTTCTTCCAACGACGTTTCCTCTTCGAACAAACCTCGATGAAAATGAAATCGATGTTCGTTTTCCACAACACCCGACCTCTACGACGCTCATCTTCCGCAGCTCGTTGACGTGCACCGTTCTTGAAACCGAGGTAGGGGTTTTCTTTTTGTACTCTTGAATATCTTTTCTAGTGTTATTCTTTGATTTAAATAACCGACTGTTATCGGATTAACGGAGGGAGTCCGGACCGCACAAACACGGCTGACCCCCTCCCTAGTGCTTGTAATCATTGCGGTTTGGAGCGGGGTAACGCGGTGCCGTTGAACAGCACGGAAAAGAAGAAATTTCGGCCGGTGCAGGCCGCGACGAAGAAACGCGGTGCCGTCGCATCGCATCGTTGAACACGAATGAGACCGCGACCGGAGTCGGGCCGCGGCGGAAGGGCACGGTGCCATCGCGCCACACCAGACGAACAAGGGCTGCCGCTTGAGCCGCGGCAGAGCTAGAAGCGGTGGCCAGAAAACCGGCCGCCATCGGACAAAGGAAAAGCCACGGCCGATGGGCCGCCACAGAGCAGCCGGAGGCGGTCGGCCTCGCTGGCCGTTGGCGACCAAGGAAAAGCCGCAGCCGATGGGCCATGATGGAGCAGCCAGAGACGGTCAGCCTCGCCGGCCATTGGCGACCAAGGAGAGTCGCGGCAAACGGGCCACGATGGAGCAGCCGGAGGCGGCCGGCCTCACCGGCCGCTGGCTACCAAGGAGATCCGTGACCAACAGACCGCGGCGGAATGACAGAGGGCAGCTGGCCTTGCCGGCTACCGGTTCACAATTAAGGCGGGACCACTCGGGTCCCGCATCAGGTAAAACGGCCGGCCCTATGGCCGGCCGAGATCCACTAAATCCGGGGGTTAAACCCCCGGTCAACATTCCAGGCGGACCCATGGGGTCCACCATTGAGAATTTAATGAAGAAACCAGTATGGTTCCTTGTGGGAAATAAAAAAAGGGGGGGCTTGCCCTCCGTGCAGCGTCCAAGCAGCGGGCCCCCATGTGGGGGCCCGTTTCCCTCAAGGCGCGGCATAATGCCGTTCCGTTTTGAAACCAGGGGGGAAATTTGACCCCCCGCGCGCGGCGCACATGCGCCTCCGTGCCGTCGGCCGGGTCGCCGCCCGGGCCGGGTCGACCCGGTTCGGCCGACCTAGGGAGTACTGGGTCGGGGCGGGCCGGGCCCAGACCCCCTATTTTCGGGCTGAGTTGGTTCAAACACCAATATCTTGGGCTACAGACCTCTGATCGAAACACCGTCAGTTGTGATGCGATCCTTGAAACGAGACGGTCGTTTCGGTATATCACAATCAAGGTTTCGGAATACTTTGAGTTTGGACTGGTTGGTTCGTACACGAAACCAACCGGGCCCTCGGAGTGGAAACACTCATTTCTTGAACTCCGGACGTCCGATTGAAGTGTCGTCGACTTGATTGAGTTTATCTTAGTGAGACTGATCTTTGGAATACTCCGCCCAAGGATTGGACGCAGGTGGAGTACGGTCGGGTTGGTTTTGCCTTAAAAACCATCACGGCCCCTGGGATGAAAAAGCCAATAACTCTCAGACCGGGCGTCCGATTGACGCGCCATCTGTTGCGTTGAGTTCTTGTTGACGATACGGAACTTTTGGATACATAAACTTCGAACTATGTGATAGTTGATGTATCAGCCTCTCGGCTCGTGGAGCGGATCCTCCCGAACGAGCTTGTTGTGTGCTGAAACCCTAGTGTTGGATGCGACTGCTACTATGAAGACGACGACTGTACAGAGATCCTCAGTGGATTCGACAGCGACGACTACAGCACTCAGAAATCCTACGGGGATCAGTGCTACAGATCCTGTGTGGGTCCGATCCTGTGTGGGCCTTTGCAGGTGGGGTTAGTACCTATCGATCCTTTGTGGATCTGGCAGCTTAGATGATTCAGTACTGTTCTTGTATCCTATGTGGGCCCCAGTATAGATGAATCAATGAAGACAGATGGTCTTGTATCCTATTTGGGTCCTAGCTATGCTGGTCTTGTATCCAATGTGGGTCCCATCTTTGATGATTCAGTACTGGTCTTGTATCCTATGTGGTTCCCAATATATATGAATCAATGAAGACAACTGGTCTTTTATCCTATGTGGGACCTAACAGTTCTGGTCTTGTATCCTATATTGTTCCCAGCTTTGATGATTCAGTACTGGTCTTATATCCTATGTGGGTCCTAGTATAGATGAATCAATGAAGACAGCTGGTCTTGTATCCTATGTGGGTCCTAGCTGTGTTGGTGTTGTATCCTATGTGGGTCCTAGCTTAGATGATTCAATACTGGTCTTGTATCATATGTGGGTTCAAGTATAGATGAATCAATGAAGACAACTGGTCTTGTATCCTATGTGGGTCCTATCTGTGCTGGTCTTGTATCCTATGTGGGTCCCAGCTTAGAAGATTCAATACTGGTCTTGTATCCTGTGTGGGTCCTAGTATAGATGAATCAATGAAGACAGCTGGTCTTGTATCCTATGTGGGTCCTAGCTGTGCGGGTCTTGTATCCTATGTGGGTCCCAGCATAGATGATTCAGTAACTATATCTGATAATCTCTTTCACCTTTTCGATGATGTATACCTGTGTGAGCTGAAACCTGTTTTTTCTTTCCTGTGTGGAATATGATTTGCTTTCCTGTGTGGACTGGGAAGTACTTGGGCTCAAAGGTTGGAGCGTATTGGAATTGATGACTTAGGTATATGTGTGGGCATATACCTAAGCAGTGTCGGTTGTTACTTCGTGATTGTATCTTTCTTTTGGGGTTAATCCTTTGTGGATTTTGGGAGATCTTCGGGGGTCTTGGGGTCCCTACTGAGTTGCTTATACTCACCCCTACATGGGATATTCCCGTGCTACATTGTGTTGGTTGCAGACGACGGACAACGTTGATCGTGGTTGATGCTTGCAGAGCAGGACGGTACTTGGAGGTGGACCACTGGGCGGGATGCACTCGGAGCGGACGACGAGACCCGAGGAGCAGTGGAGTTATCTGTACCCACCCTTCAGGTGGGATTTCCAGTGGACAGCTCGGCGTTGGGGCTTTTACTTTTCAGTTTCTGTTTTACCTTTCGAGTTGTACTTTACATTCAGTTTGGGTTTGTATTTTGGCCCACTTACATTCCGCACATGCAGTTGTACTCTGTTTTTACTTAGTGTTTACTTTTTCCGCTAGCTTACTCTAAGATGCTTGTTCACATTACAAGGGAAATGCCTTCCCTTTTACCGGGATTTACACCTTGGTGCTAGTCGCCAGCCCCTGGCCTATGGAAGGCGGGCTTGGGGTAGTCACGGCATGGGCCCTAAGGACGGGTCGTGACAAATTGGTATCAGAGGAGTTTGGTTCTACCGCGGACTCTGATCATTCTTCTATGTGAAGAAATATTGTTTACCGTATTGGGTGTGGTTATCACTCTAGGGAGTCCAGTGTTGGTGCGTCGGCCGACGTATCCGTACACCAGGACCCTGACTTCTGATTTCTGACTTAATGCACGAAAACATTGATTGCATGTGTGTTTCATGTTTTCTTTGTGATTACTTGTGTCAGATCACCAGGTATAAGACGTTGACCGTGTCACATCTATTCATGATGTCTCCACACAAACAGTCAGTTGGAGTTCCGAAAGATTACTCAATGACGGCTCACCGAGCGACAAGGCTCTGGTGCAGGGCCTTTTTACTATGTTGGCACCCTCGGGTGGTGTACCAGCAGCACCACCACCTTTTGGGCAGCAGATGCCAATAGCATTACTAGAAAACTGTGCATACTGGAAGAGCACGTTGCATGAGTTCCAGCAACAGCAGCCTCAAAGGTTACGAGGTGATATAGATTCCCAAACAGCAGAGTAGTGGCTGGAGGCGATTGCTAGGGTTTTCCGCCTAGCTGAGACATCAGTAGAGTGGATGGTGGACTTAGCCACTAGTTTTTTCCAGTTAATGACTATGAGGATGGTCCGCATAGTGATGAGGCTTTGGTACGTGGACCGATGCCTGAGATAGTGCCTTGGGGTAGTGTGTCAGCTATACATCACTACCAGTTGGTCAACAGTTACAACCGGCGGTACCGGTAGGTGACACATGTAGGCTTACTGCCTTACATGTGTTCTAACATCAGATACCCTCAAGTTCCAAGGCGAACCTGACTCATAGGCGACTGAGGACTGGCTTGGGGAGGTGTCCGAGAGTTTTCTAGAGCTTATACAGTTTCGGCGGGATGACGTGTTGATAGCTGAGAATTCATCGAGGCATACCGAACATACCAGGTACTCAATGGATGCGTTTCGATCAGTGCAATAGAGGTCGAACCTCTGAGCATGGTATGTTTAAGGGCTTCTTAGCCAGCACCTTTTCTCTATGAATTCCTACTTAGGCTAGGGTGCAAGAATGAACCTTTGTGGTTGAGAATTCTTTGTTGATCGAATACAGCCAGAGAATGTTAAAAGTTTGGAAAGCAGGAAACTGACGCCAGTCTCGGAGACTTGGGCGTGTAAAATGTTTCAATTAGAGGAAATTTTAAGGACAGATGAATCTGCAGAGTAGCATACATGGAGGCAGAGCTTGGAAAGCAGCTTGTCGTTGTGTACTTTTCAACATATTACCATCACCTGCCTTTGTTGTCCCCGCTAGACTCAGGGATTTGGAGAGTATGGGAAGGGATTAGCTGCTTGCGGTCAAGGAGTGCGACCAAAATGGGCTCTAAAGATGATTCGAAGTGCGGAATTTGTCTTCTACTAGCTGTCATAGCCACAGACATTGAAACGAATCATCCCTTCCATGAATCTAGTCCCAGACCTAGAGTTTCCGGTTAAGCCGTTGACTTGACCCTCACGTTTGGAGATACCTTTGGGATGAGACTCGATAGTCACACATACGCTGACGATGTGATCTGACCTTTGAGGCGAGAGTCTCGGTTGGGACCTCTTGGTGGCAACGTAGAGGCCTTACAACATTAGTTTGAGTATCAATTTGGAAATCACTATTCATACTCAAATTAACGGTATTAGGCAAACGTTGGGATGAGTTTTCCTTGGTTGGAGAAAAGGAAACCCTGGGTAGCATAAGATAAACTCATACACGGGAGGGTGCGACCGATCACTCTTGAGACGACCAACCTTACCCTCATGGCAGCAGTCATTTTGAGTTTCAGTTCTAACAAGAATTGGAGGCCTTTTTAGTTCTAGGATGATGATCACGTTCTTATACGCTTCACACCTCGACGAGGATTACAGAGATTTGGCCAATGTGGAAAGTTGTCTCCAAGCTTCATCAGACCCTTCCAGGTCCTCAGCAGGATTGGAGAGGTGGCATACCACCTAGCTCTACCGCCTTTGTATCCCTAGTTTGTGTTGAAGTTTTACGGGGACGTAAAGCCCTATGGTGGGAGTAATGTAAAGACCCAGAAATTAAAAGGAGATTTTTTTTAATTTATTTTGGAATTTTACAAGAACACAGTTTCTGACGGCACCTGATTCCGAGGCCCGGTGTGCCCAGAATAAATTTCCGAAGTTTAGCTCGGGTACGTTAAGTGAATGAACGAGTGGGAATTTTTAACTTTTGAACTGGTGCTCGGAATCGAATTCCGAGGGCACGGATGAACTCGCAACACCAGTAATCGCATAAGGGAACCTTTACCATAGTTTCATTTGTGCGGGTGAAGAAGTTAATTAATGGGGTTTAATTAAAAAAGTAATTAAAATTGTTGAATCAATTTTATTTCATATCAAGTGGTTATTTTCTCCCATGGGATGTTGGTGGTGGGGCCCACATCCACCCAACATCCCATGTGTGGATAATTGAAATGGTGGGGCCCACACGAACCCCCCCCCCCCCACCTTTTCAAATCCCTTAACTCCTCTTAACCCCTCACCTTCCTACCTCCCCATTAACTCACTTTCATTAATTTTTTGACAACTTGTTATAATTAATAAGGTGATTTACATAATTTTAAACTCTTGAAATTCAAATGGTATTGTTGTGTTAATAAAATTATGACCTGGTCCTATTTTATTGTTTTTAGAGTTTTTTCCACTTTGAGAGGTTTGGGAAGCGTGAAGTCTTCTTCTTCTTCTTTAACCTCAACGAAGAACACGAAGAACGAACGATCTCCGATGTGGAGCACCGAGCCCTCGGAGATCGACTTCCGCGACACCGACCTGCGACGCGACGTCTTCTTCCAACGACATTTCCTCTTCGAACGCACCTCGACGACAACAGAATCGACGTTCTTTTTCTGCAACGCCCGACCTCCGCGACGCTCGTCTTCCGCGACTCGTTGACGTGCACCATTCTTGAAACCGAGGTAGGGGTTTTCTTTTTGTACTCTAGAATATATTTTCTAGCGTTCTTCTTTGATTTAAATAACCGACTGTTATCGGATCAACGGAGGGAGGCCGGACCGCACAAACACGGCCGACCCCCTCCCTACTACTTGTAATCACTGCGGTTTGGAGCGGGGTAACGCGGTGTCGTTGAACCGCGCAGAAAAGAAGAAATTTCGACCAGTGCAGGCCGCGACGAAGAAACGCGGCGCCGTCACACAGCGTCGTTGAACACGAATTAGACCGCGACCAGAGTCGGGATGCGGTGGAAGGGCACGGTGCCATCACGTCACACCAGACGAACAAGGGCTGCCGCTTGAGTCGTGGCAGAGCTAGAAGCGGTGGCCGGAAAACCGGCCACCGTCGGACAAAGGAAAAGTCGTGGCCGATGGGCCGCGACGGATCAACCGGAGGCGGTCAGCCTCACCGGCCGTTGGCGACCAAGGAAAAGCCGTGGCCGATGGGCCGTGACGGAGAAGCCGGAGGCAGTCGGCCTTGCCGGCTATTGGCGACCAAGGAGAGCCACGACCAACGGGCCGCGACAGAGCAGCAGGAGGCGGCCGGCCTCGCCAGCCGCTGGAGACCAAGGAGAGCCGCGGCCAACGGGCCGCGGCGGAATGACAGAGGGTGTCCGGCCATGCCGGCCTCAGGTTCACAATTACGGCGGGACCACTCGGGTCAAACATCAGGTAAAACGACCGTCCTTATGGCCAGCCGAGATCCACAAAATCCGGGGGTTAAACCCCCGGACAACATTCTAGGGGGACCCATGGGGTCCGCCATTTGGAATTTAAGGAAGGAACCAGCGTGGTTCCTTTTGGGAAATAAAAAAAAGGGGTTCTTTCCCCCCGTGCAGCGTCCAAGCAGCGGGCCCCCATGTGGGGGGTTGTTTCCCTCAAGGCACGACATAATGTCGCGCCGTTTTGAAACCAGGGGGGGAATTTGCCCCCCCCCCCCCCCCCCCCCGCGTGCGGCGCACATGCGCAGCCCAGGCCGCGCCAGCCCGCGCCGCCAGCCGGGCCAAGCTACCAGGCCGGGCTAGGTCGACTCGGTTCAGCAGACCTAGGGGGTAATGGGCTGGGCCGGGCCGGGCCCAGACCCCCTATTTTTCGGGCTGAGTTGGTTCAAACGCCCATATCATGGGCTACAGACCTCCGATCGACACATTGTTAGTTGCGATGCGATCCTTGAGACGAGACAGTCATTTCGGTATATCAAACTCAAGGTTTCGGAATACATTGAGTTTGGCCGGGTTGGTTCGTACACGAAACCAATCGGGCCCTCGGAGCGAAAACACTCATTTCTTAAACTCCAGACGTCCGATTGACGTGGCGTCGAATTGGTTGAGTTTCTTTTAGTGAGACGGATATTTGGCATACTTCGCTCGAGGTTTGGATGCAGGTGGAGTATGGTCATGTAGGTTTTTCCATAAAAACCAACCGGGCCCCTAGGACAAAAAAGCCAATAACTCTCAAACCGGGCGTCCGATTGACGTTCCATCTTTTGCGTTGAGTTCCTGTTGACGATATGGTACTTTTGGAAACATCATCTTCAGACTATGTGACAGTTGATGTATCAGCCTCTCCGCTCGTGGAGCGGATTCTCCCGAACGAGCTTACTGTGTGCGGAAACCCTAGTGCTGGTTGCGACTGCTACTATGATGATGACGACTGTACATAGATCCTCAGTGGATTCGATGGCGACGACTACAGCACTCAGCGATCCTACGGGGATCAGTGCTACAGATCATATGTGGGTCCGATCCTGTGTGGGCCTTTGAGGGGGGGGGGGGGTAAGTACCTATCTTTGTGGATCTGGCAGCTTAGATGATTCAGTACTGATCTTGTATCCTATGTGGGTCCCCCTATAGATGAATCAATGAAGACAGCTAGTCTTGTATCCTATGTGGGTCCTAGCTGTGCTGGTCTTGTATCTTATGTGGGTCCCAGCTTTGATGATTCAGTACTGGTCTTGTATCCTATGTGGGTCCCAGTATAGATGAATCAATGAAGACAGGTGGTCTTGTATCCTATGTGGGTCCTAGCTGTGCTGGTCTTGTATCATATGTGGGTCCCAGCATTGATGAGTCAGTAATGGTCTTGTATCCTATGTGGGTCCCAGTATAGATGAATCAATGAGGACAGCTGGTATTGTATCCTATGTGGGTCCTAGCTATGCTGGTCTTGTATCCTATGTGGGTCCCATCTTAGATGATTCAATACTGGTCTTGTATCCTATGTGGGTTCCTGTATGGATGAATCAATGAAGACAGCTGGTCTTGTATCCTATGTGGGTCCTAGTTGTGCGGGTCTTGTATCCTATGTGGGTCCCAGCTTAGATGATTCAATACTGGTCTTTTATCCTATGTGGGTCCCATTATAGACGAATCAATGAAGAGAGCTGGTCTTGTATCATATGTGGGTCCTATCTGTGCTAGTCTTGTATCCTATGTGGGTCCCAGCTTAGATGATTCAGTAACTATATCTGATCATCTCTTTCACCTTTTCGATGATGTATACTTGTGTGAGCTGAAACCTATTTTTTGCTTTCTTGTGTGGAATATGATTTGCTTTCCTGTGTGGACTACGATGTACTTTGGCTCGGAGGTTGGAGCGTATTGGAATTGATGACTTAGATATATGTATGGGAATATACCTAAGCAGGGTCGGCTGTTACTTCGTGATTGTATCTTTCTTTATGGTTAATCCTTTGTGGATTTTGGGAGACCTTCGAGGGTCTCGAGGTCCCTACTGAGTATCTTATACTCACCCCTGCACGGGCTATGCCTGCACTACGTTGTGTTGGTTGCAGATGATGGACAACGTTGATCATGGTTGAGGCTTGCAGAGCAGGACGGTACCTGGAGGTGGACCACTGGGCGGGACGCACTCGTAGCGGACGGCGGGACCCGAGGAGCAGTGGAGCTATCTGTACCCACCCTTCAGGTGGGATTTCCAATGGATAGCTCGGCGTAGCGGCTTTTTCTTTTTAGTTGTTGTTTTCCCTTTCGAGTTGTACTTTACTTTTAGTTTGGGTTTGTGTTCTGCCCAATTACTTTTCGCACATGCAGTTGTACTCTGTTTTTACTTAGTGTTTACTTTTTCCGCTTGCTTACTCTGAGGTGCTTGTTTAATTTACAAAGGAAATGCCTTCCCTTTTACCGGGATTTAATCCTTGGTGCTAATCGCCAGCCCCTGGCCTATAGAAGGCAGGATTGGGGTAGTCATGGCACGAGCCCCGAGGATGGGTCGTGACAGGAATGAACTGCAATGTATTATTCCATTGTATCTCACATTCACCACATACACATCCACTGAAGTCTGTGCCTAACTTTGAGTGATGTTCCTAGAAATATGCATCACCAAGAACGACAACAATTCCAAGGTAACCTCAAATTGGAACTAGTACGGTGAATGTAACTTCAAAAAGGTAGACCATAATAAAAATTTATGAGTGATACATTGGTATAAATCCAAGATGACCAAAAAAGGTCATTGAGTGAGCCAAGATCAGCATCCACCTAGTGGTCATGTCAGAAGAAATGACTGGTGTACATGATTTCATGAAAATAATTCCAACATAGAAATATGAGGGTCACTCAAGAGTAAGCAAGACCAGATAAGGACCACACATTTATAATGAAACATTGAGGAAACCACTCAAAAACTCCAAACATCCTTTTAATATTTATCATGGTGTAAGAATGATGTTATCGTAGTGCATAAAGGACATGGTAAGATATGGGCATTCTTGTCTCATAAAGAAGAGTACACCAAGATGATTTGAAGATTAGTAAAAGGAAAATGTTCAAACTACTATTGGCCGATACCTTAGAAGAAGCATGGGTTCTCTTTAAGAAGCATGATCAACCACACTAACTTCGTGTTTCCGAACAAGCACTAGAACGATTTAAAGATCACAAGATTCAAAACATTTAAGCCATCCCAAATATTGTATAATAGTCATATTTGGTTGAATTCCTTCTACCCGAATGAAAATATATTTAATAGAATCAACATGAAACTTCCCACATTAGGTGTGTTCTAAATGTCATAAAGAAGAGATATAACAGTAGCTCAAAAGAACGATAGGTTAGTACTACCATAAATTAATACATTTAATTGGAATGAAAATGAAAACCCAACCTATGGAATGTCAAAACTCTTGAGTCTATGGAAGCCATCCTAGGAATTGGGTAAAATTTGATTCCTTTGACACAAAAGTCATTGTTGAAAGAAGATGACCTGAAACATATTTAACAATGTAAGAATTGATGATTACACTGAACTCAACTGGTTCGTTCCAACATGAAGAACTCAATGGAACCACGTACCTGAACACATACTACCCCTATGTGATACATAAGTAAGACCAATTTCTACTTAGAAGAGGGTGTACCAAGTCATCCATTATAGTGGAGAAGACATGGTCAAATGACCTACGAAGCAGTTGACCATGCCCGAGGCCTGACTAACCTGCTGAAAAGGAAAATTACTCGATACTCAAGAAGAAACAAAATTCAAGGATTATATGACCACCCATCCAAAAAATGGGTCATTTGGAAAGAAAGGGGGTCCAACTAGGGACAAAATCACACCTATGGAACAAAAAATGAGAAAAACTCATAGAACTAGCAAGGCTATCAAATTATAAGGGTTCTACCTAATACAGTCTACCCTTTTATGAATGCACAAGCGCCAACCCTATCTGTAGGTCACAAAAACATAAAATTCACTAGGATACCATTTAATTACAACAACAAAAATTTATTGAAAGAAACAAATTAAATATAAAACAAGAGATCTTGTCACTACTAGTAGATAACATAGAGAAAAAATTTATAATCACAGAATCATGACAATTTAATTATATATACATGCTAATAAGCACAAAATCGTGACACAAGGAAAATATTCTATAAAACATGCTTCATGACAACAAGATAAAATGATAAATATATCACTGGAACGTGGTATCTATATATTCATGTTAATTAAATAAAATACATGGAATTAAAATTGAAGCACCCAATCATATTAATAGACAAAGTATGAATGCAGCTACCTGGAATGACATATTCATGACATGTGAATCCCTATTCACCTATTAAGATGCATGGAATTGATTATTATTTCCTAAATATTCCAAGGTTAAAAAAAATAATCTCCATAAATTCATAAGTATTGAAAATTACAACAATCAGTTAAGGTAAAATCATATCAACTGTAATATAAAAAAGCATGAACATTATTTCTCATCCCTGGCCACATTGTCATTTTCCTTTATGTTCGGTGATGAGTACCAAACAAGGCTATTAACCAATCATTGAAACAATACATTGTTGTACCTCTCGTACCCCATGTGGTTTAATTTTCATGATCACAATCACACTCTTATTTATCTAATATTGTTTTAAGTGTTTTTGGATGATAGTCATGATTTCAGGTTGCCAAGGAATTGGGACAAGAAAGCCAGAAGGCAAAAGTGGACTGATTTCAGTCCCCCGGCCAACCGGTGGATGACCACCGGCCAACCGGTAGTGCCTGGGCAGAAATCTTTCTCTCATGCTTTGCTTTACTTTTCAATTTATCCTTTAAAGCATTCCTTTCATTTCAGTCTTTTACATTGCATGTTTTGGTGATTGTGATCATCAAAATAGGGGGAGATTGTTGTACCTCTCGTACCCCTCGTGGTTTAATTTTCATGATCACAATCACTCTCTTATTTATCTAATCTTGTTTTAAGTGTTTTTGGATGATAGGCATGATTTAAGGTTGCCAAGGAATTGGGCCAAAAAAGTCAGAAGGCAAAAGTGGACTGATTTCAGTCCACCGGCCAACCGGTGGATGACCACCGGCCAGCCGGTAGTGCCTAGGCAGAAGGCATCCCCTCTGTCCAGACCACCGGCCAACCGGTGTCCCATCACCGGCCAGCCGGTGGAACCCAGACAGAAGAGTTTGCTACTGTCTCACCACTGGCCAACCGGTGGCCTCCTCACCAGCCAATTGGTGGTTCCTGGGTAGAAGGTCTCTCCCTTTTCCAAAGCACCGGCCAACCGGTGGCCAAGCACCGGTAAGCCGGTGGAGCCAGTCAAACTATCCGTTAGGCTTTGACCAGACTTGTCCACTTGACTCCCAACGGCTCCGAAGGCCTCTCCAACGGCTCTGAAGACCCCCAAAGGCCATTTGAGGGTTCCCCCTCTATAAATAAAGGACTAGGAAGCCCCGGAAAAGTACGATAGCCCACGGAAACATTATTTGATCATTTGGCGAACCTCCGGCGCATTCCTTCAAGGAACCTCAATTGCTCCAACCCACTTCCACATCCAAGGAGCACCACCATAGAAGCTTGGGAGCACCCTTCATCAACTCCAATCAATCCATTGGCGCCCAAGACTTCTCCTCTTACGGTTTTTTATTGTTTTATTATTTTGAGCATCAATTTGGGTTTGTGCCTACAAACACCTCTTTCTCTCATCTTCCTTTTGTTTGGGTTTTCACACCACCTTCAAGGTGTGAAGAGGTTAGTCAAGCCTTCCCTTTAAAAGGCTTGAGTCATAGGTGAGCTAGCCTTCACCTGTAAGAGGGCTAGTGGGTTCTTTCTCAACCATTAAAAGCAAGCTGTAATAGGTTCTAGACTACCTTAAAGTCTAGTGGGTTTCTTGATAAAACAATTAAAAAGAAAGCGGTAGTAAATCTCTCAACAGTTGAGTTGGGAGGGGAGACGTAGTCTTTGGTTTAAGCCAATCTCCGTTATCAAGTTTTGTGTCTGGCCTCTTTTATTTCCGCTGCACTTTTTACTTTGATTTTAAATTGTTAATTATTTTTTTAAAGGCAATTCACCCCCCCTCTTGCCATCACTCTCCGCCCAACAATTGGTATCAGAGGCAAAATTTGAGTAATACCCTAACCGGTTTCAAATTCAAGATCCTTTGTGATGGCTTCAACTTCTTTCGCCCCAGAAGGCTATTCTTTTGGTCGTGCTCCATTCTTTGATGGAACAACTATACTTATTGGAAAACCTGCATGACCACTTTTCTTAGAAGTATAGGTAATCCTATTTATAGAATTGTCATGCATGGTTATTCTCTTTCTTCTCCCGATGAATCCAAATGGACTCAAGCCGATATTAAAAATTTCGAGCTTGATGGAAAAGCCATGAACGCTCTTCATTGCGGCCTTGATCGTAATGAATTCGATCGAGTTTCCACATGCACTTCATCTCATGAAATCTGGAAACTTTTGGAGGTTACCCATGAGGGCACTAACAAAGTTAAGGATACTCGATTGGATATGTACCGTCAAGATTTTGAGTCTTTTACCATGTATCCATCTGAAAATATTACTGAAATGTTTACATGTTTTACTGATGTTTGCAATGGGAGAAAGTCCCTTGGTGATGATGTGTCTGCAGAAACGATGGTCAAGAAGATCCTTTGGATCTTACCAAGAACATGGGCACCGAATTTCATGGAAATCCAAGAAGCAAAAGACATCAAGAACATGCCGGTTGAAGAGCTCATCGGATCCCTCATGACCTACGAGATCACCATGAGGAGGCAAGCTGAAAAGGAAGGCAAATCGATCAAAGTTCCAAAGAACATTGCCTTCAATGTTCAAAAAGAAGAAAGCTCCTCCTCCTCATCGTCTTCCTCTTCAAGCGACGATTCAGAAATGGAGAATCTTGCCCGCAAAATGCACAAATTCATGAAGAAGCACAAGAAGAAGAAATCCCGCAAGGCTCAACCCAATGAAAAATCCGAGCCCGAGGTAACATGTTACGGGTGTGGCAAGAAAGGACATTACAAGCCCGATTGTCCACTCAATAAGAAAAAGGTCAAGCAAAAGGAAAAGAAGAAGGCATTCAAGGCCACATGGAGTGATAGCTCCACATCCTCATCCTCCTCCTCCTCAAGTGACAACGGTAAAAATGTCTAATGGCATTTCATGAGGTATCCTCTTCCGACTCCTCATCTTCTTGTTCTTCAAATTCTTTCAATCATTTATCTTACGAGGATCTCCAATATGCGAGAGATCAGTTGGAGGTAGGTTTTCACGAACTTTCTTCCAAATTTATTTCTTTAAAAAAGAATTTCAAAAAACTTTCTTCCGAAAAGGAACAACTTCTCAAAGAGAAGGAAGACTTCTCCCTCAAGATCCAAAACCTTTCTGATGTTGATTCTATGGAATCAACAATCAAGGATTTAAGGAAATCCCTAGCTAAGTTCACCAAAGGTGAACATAACCTTTCAAAGCTCCTTGGTTCCCAATGCATATCTAGAACCACCCAAGGGCTTGGCTATTCCAAGCAAGCTTCCTCTTCCCATGCTCCTACTATTTTTGTAAGGGGGAGCTCCCAATATAAATTTTGCAACTATTGTAAAAAACACGGGCACTTAATTTATGAGTGCGATTGCAAAAATGCCCGGTATGGAAGGCCCAAAACCATTTCCTTTAATGATGAATTTCATAGGAGAAGACCCGCCACTAGACAAGTGTGGATTGAAAAATCCATTTTAGCGAGTCTCTCCGGGCCAAAATTTGTCTCGATTTAAAAAATCTCTCCCCTGTGATTTGTTGTTTTTATTTTAGGGTAGTTAGGATCGTTTAAGCCTTTTTGCGTTTTTATTTCAAAACTTTCAATTCAAAACTTTATATTCAAAACATTCAATTTGAATATCAAAAATTTCAATTGTTTTAAAAACTCTATCTTGTTTTTCAATCCTTTCCCTCAATCAAGTTTTATGCGCCGTGCTATTTTGATAATCACAAAGGGGGAGAAATTCATGGTTGATTGGGGGAGAAATATTTCTCTCATGCTTTGCATTACTTTTCAATTTATCCTTTAAAGCATGATTTTCATTTCAGTCTTTTACATTTCATGTTTTGGTGATTGTGATCATCAAAATAGGGGGAGATTGTTGTACCTCTCGTACCCCTCGTGGTTTAATTTTCATGATCACAATCACTCTCTTATTTATCTAATCTTGTTTTAAGTGTTTTTGGATGATAGGCATGATTTCAGGTTGCCAAGGAATTGGGCCAAGAAAGCCAGAAGGCAAAAGTGGGCTGATTTCAGTCCACCGGCCAACCGGTGGATGACCACCGGCCAACCGGTAGTGCCAGGGAAGAAATCGTTCTCTCATGCTTTGCTTTACTTTTCAATTTATCCTTTAAAGCATGCCTTTCATATCAGTCTTTTACATTGCATGTTTTGGTGATTGTGATCATCAAAAAAGGGGGAGATTGTTGTACCTCTTGTACCCCTCGTGGTTTAATTTTCATGATCACAATCACTCTCTTATTTATCTAATCTTGTTTTAAGTGTTTTTGGATGATAGGCATGATTTCAGGTTGCCAAGGAATTGGGCCAAGAAAGCCAGAAGGCAAAAGTGCACTGATTTCAGTCCACCGGCCAACCGGTGGATGACCACCGGCCCGCCGGTAGTGCCTGGGTAGAAGGCATCCCCTCTGTCCAGACCACCGGCCAACCGGTGTCCCATCACCGGCCAGCCGGTGGAACCCAGACAGAAGAGTTTGCTACTGTCTCACCACCGGCCAACCGGTGGCCTCCTCACCGGCCAACTGGTGGTTCCTGGGCAGAAGGTCTCTCCCTTTTCCAAAGCACCGGTCAACCGCTGGCCAAGCACCGGTCAGCCGGTGGAGCAAGTCAAACTAGCCGTTGGGCTTTGACCAGACTTGTCCACTTGACTCCCAACGGCTCCAAAGGCCTCTCCAACGGCTCCGAAGACCCCCAAAGGCCATTTGAGGGTTCCCCCTCTATAAATAAAGGACTAAGAAGCCCCGTAAAAGTACGGTAGCCCACGGGAACATTTTTCGATCATTTGGCGAACCTCCGGCGCATTCCTTCAAGGAACCTCAATTGCTCCAACCCACTTCCACATCCAAGGAGCACCACCATAGAAGCTTGGGAGCGCCCTTCATCAACTCCAATCAATCCATTGGCGCCCATGACTTCTCCTCTTACGGTTTTTCATTGTTTTGTAATTTTGAGCATCAATTTGGGTTTGTGCCTACAAACCCCTCTTTCTCTCATCTTCCTTTTGTTTGGGTTTTCACACCACCTTCAAGGTGTGAAGAGGTTAGTCAAGCCTTCCCTTTAAAAGGCTTGAGTCATAGGTGAGCTAGCCTTCACCTGTAAGAAGGCTAGTGGGTTATTGGTCAACCATTAAAAGCAAGTTGTAATATGTTCTAGACTACCTTAAAGTCTAGTGGGTTTCTTGATAAAACCATTAAAAAGCAAGCGGTAGTAAATCTCTCAACGGTTGAGTTGGGAGCCGAGATGTAGGCTTTGGTTTAAGCCGAACTCCATTATCAAGTTTTGTGTCTTGCCTCTTTTATTTCCGCTGCACTTTTTACTTTGATTTTAAATTGTTCATTATTTTTTTAAAGGCAATTCACCCCCCCTCTTGCCATCACTCTCTGCCCAACATACATGTCCCCTATCTATCAACCCAAAATAGTAAGACTAAAGAACAATATACCCTTTGATACCACATTGTAATGTCCCGACTCATCTCACCTCTAAGATGGTGATCGGACTGGTGGGTCACATGACCTCAGGCACCTCTCTCCATAGGCCATAGGCTGTTGACTAGTGGAGAGGGTCTTGAGAGGTGATAGTGGGGATACTATTCCCTATTATCATTGTTTCACTACAGTATAATATAGTATAAGTACAAAAAATGGTGAAAGAAGTAAATAAATAATTAAAAAACATTGAAAGATAATATTTTAGAATTTTATATAAGTTGAAAATGAAAAATTATACAACAAATGAATGTATATCATTGTGATAATGTAAAACTAATTAAATAATATTGAATTTTTGACAACACTGATCAATAAAAAGTAAGGTAAACCAAATACCCATAGGTGATGTCCATGTTCATCCCAAGATCCAGCTCAGTACCTTGATCCTAACTCCCAAATATAGAGAGTATAACATAAGCCGTCAAACATGGTCTGTTGTCCTGCCAAAAAGAAGGTTTTATATAGGTACCCTAGTTTAAGGGTGACCCATATAGGATGTGAGATATAAATCTTGGTAGGATGGAACCACCAATGTCTAACCCAATCCAGAAAATGCAAGTTAAATTATGAAGTTATACATATAAATTAAATGGTGAGTGATAGAAAATGTAAAACAAAAAATTGGTATGGGTTTCTATATGGACATACTTATCATACCTCCTGCTTTGGCCTAAGACAAGAATCTGAAATGAGTACCAATAATATTCCTGATATATATGTATATATAAGTCTAGAAAATAGATGGCAAACAAAAAAGGAAACATATGCCACATCTTTCACTTTAGCATTTGGTCTAATTTATGTTTCAATAATGATTGTAACAAGACATCATAAAGGTTTCACAATCCACAAGGGAAATCAAAAGCTGTATAAATTAACACTTTCTATGAAAAGTAATTATTATTATATTCTTATTATAGATTTTGCATCCATGCCTATCCCAAATGTATCTCTACGGTACATCCTTCTGTTAATCCAATACCACCGAACCCATTCAAGGAAATCTCCCGAAAGACCGTGTAACACTTGAGGCATTACTATATCATGAATACAACCTCTTATTTCACATAAGGGTTCAAGTATCACCCAAGGAATAGTGCAACAAATTTTATAACTTGTCATTCCTTGAATGTCCATTTTGGAACCAGTACTAGTCTTGTGCATTTCAGAAACCTTGGGAAACCCGCATCTGGAAATGACAAAGACATTGTCTCCCTAACCTAATGTGTAACCAGTCATGAATGGGGAGTCCTTGTGATGTCCTTACTATGGAACAGACATTGACTCACCTCCTTGAATTTAATTAGTTTTCAAATAGAAGATATCACAGGATAACGAATTTATAACTATAGTGAAACAATTAAGAAACTAATTTCCACATACTTCCTGATTAATTAATCCCAACAGTTATACCCAAAACAAGTTACAAGGAGAATCATAAGACATATACCACATGGAAAGCATATATGTAAATCATGAAAATCAAACATGCACCATTATCTACAACCTAAACAATATATCTGGTAAAACAATTCAATCCATTGTCATGAAATAAATCTTTTAGAAAAAAGTTAGAACATAACAATTACTAGACAATATTAGCACTTTAAATGCTCAAGTGAAGAAGTTTAGAATGAAGGTCAAAACTTTAAAATAGGGTCTCACAGTTTTGAAATTTCAGGGGCGATAAAATGTAACAAAATCATATTCCATCGACATGCCTCAAAAATAGGTTTTGAATAACATAAAAAGATACAAGATAACATGTTTTTTCAACCATGTCATTCAATTAAAATCGAAATTACATTTATATAATAAAGCACAATGAAATAAAGGAATTTAGGCCAGGCTCACCAAAAGGGGTGGCCAAGAGGCATGGAAAACAACCTGAAAAAGTTTTACCATAATAGAAGGCCAAAATGGTCTTTGTTGAAAAAAATGGACAATTTAATAAGTGATAATACGGCATCATTGGAAGGTTGCAGTGATCTGCAAAAAAGAAACGACATGACATAAGCGACGAAGGCAACAGGGTAGACACCGTACACTAGAATTCATAATTTCATGTTGAGAAATGTACATAGGATGTGTCTTAGAACATATATTATTATTCAAGGATGTAATGTCATTTTTAGGTAAGTAATACAGGAAAAGAATAATGACATAATTTAACAATATATATCTCAATCAATAATATAAAAAAAATCATTAATGAAAGAAATCATAAAAGTATATCACTACAATTTTATATTTAAGGGTTTTCACCTCAACCAAGGTGTTATATTATAAAACCATGACGTTTCATACAAAGAAATAATTTATTACATTTATCAATTCTATTAGGAACATACTCAAGTCTATTTTAAATAGAAATTAATTTTGAGACTTCACAGAATTAATTAAAGTCTAATAAAAATAATGTGATCAATAAATTAATGAGTTCTATAAATTAAATTGGCCAAATAATGGGACCCTACCATAAAAGTAGGACTAATATAACATTTGATAGTTGACCGATTTATTAGCGAGTACTCAGAAATTCCACACACACACACACATGCACATAACATTATTTAAATATATATATATATCCCTTAACCAAATGTATGTATTCCCCACATCATGATGGAATACATACTTGGAATTTACATATATATTATATATATTCATACTTTAGTATATGCATGATCACACCTTTAATGTTGGCCAAAAATCACCAAAAAATTTTCAGGGACCATAAAAACACAGTGGAATGGTTCAATGAACACCTAACAAAATTATTAACAATCCATAAAAACATTAATACCCTCAAATAATGTTGTGACGCCAATTACTATGTTTAGAACCATACCACAATAACAGTGAAAATAAAAAATGAACCCATCCTCCTCGCCTTCGGCGGAGGATGCCGAAATATGAGCTACAGAGTCTCAATGGATGCTTCACATACCATAAAACAAGAAGAAATCTGTAATAATTTGGATTATCCCTACACTAGGATTTTGATAAACTCAGATTGAGTGATGGAAAATATAAATAGGACAAATAGAGGAAGGTGAAGCTATCTAGGGACCATTCCTCAATGAAATCAATGAAAAACATGAAGGGATCCACTAAAATCTATGATAAAAGAGGGAGACATAGATAGGGTGTTTGCATAGCTATGAGGTTCGGCTGAAGGGTGTTGTGACCTAAGAGGGGTTCACGCTGCAAAGTTAGACTAGGGGGGGTCTTGTGCACTGCAAAGAGTATCATCCATGGAGAGGTGCTGCAAGAGAGGCTCGGCCATTGAGGCCTGTTGGCATGGGTTACAAGGGAGATGGTGTGCATCATTCCCCTTATGAGAAGGGGGGGGGGGTGAGGCGCCACCCCTAGGTTTTTTCTAAAAAAAATCACCCTAATTAATATATTAATTAATATAATAATAATAATAATCCTAATAATAATTATATTATTATTACTACTATTTTAAACACAAATATTTTTTTTTATTTTCACATTAATTTTACATTTAATTTAATTTCCATTTTAACTTTAATTTAATTAATTTTTATTATTTAATAGAAAAAGACATTTCAACATCTACTCTCAGAGAGAAAAATGTTTTGATGCTCATTTTTAAAAACAGCTTTCACAGCTAATGAAATTTTTTAAATTTTTTCCCTTTTTCAACCTGTTCAAAACGTGGGACATTGCATTAGGCCATATTTAATTAGTTCACAAAACATATGACCAAGAATTATATAATGATATTACTCAAACAAGGTAACAAATATGTATTATATTGTTATTAATTAAGTGTATGTATATGGTTCATTCTTATACGTGTTGATAAGGTTATGGTGTTTGGTTTTAGAAATATATTGTCATAGAAGATGAATTGTCCATGTCATGATTTGGAGCACAATATGGTTATGAATGTGATTATTTGTTAAACAATACATATTTTTTAAGAGAGTATGAATGTATTATTTATCATAAGTGATATATTTATATCATTTAATAGAAGAAAATTAACTTTGGGAAGTGGTGATGGGTGAATTTTCCCTATATGTTCAATATATACATTTCCAACACCTTGGGGATGGAAAATGTCATCATATATTATTTCATATGGAACTAACCATATCAGGATGTCTTGGAATCAAATAGGAGTGGAAAATTAAGTATTACATCAAATAATATAATATTGACAAATAGGATGATGATTCATGTATAGTTATGATCGGTGTTATATTTTAATAATATCTCCTTGAGTATATTCTATAGGACTAATAATAGAAAGATGAGTTCAAAGGAGTTATTGAATCCTTATATTATAGGGAGACTATTCTTTTTTATCCACTCCACTCGGATAGAATTATTTTCATTATTTTAATGTTTATTATCATTTTTCCTATTAATAATTATATGATTTTTTATTTCTATAGTTCCTCACAGGATGCCCATCATAGAAGTATTTAGATATAGTATGAAGTGAGATAATATTTTTTGTCTTTAGGTGTGATTTAAAAAATACTAATTATGTTTCTCTCTATTAGACTCAGTAACAAATAAAGGAAGATCACCTGAATCCATCTAATTTACTAAATCCTATTCTAGCGTGAGAATTGATATATGATAAGGTGAACATAGAAGTCATAGTTTTACTACCATTTACTCGAAAATGAACTAATTTCATCAATATGATGATTTATTTGTTGAAAAAGGATCACATTTCATTCTTATTAGGATTAAACTCAATGTTTATGATATATGTATGTTTAATGTAATGTTGTTTTTTTGTTCTATGGGGTCCCTTATACAAGTTTTTTTTAAATCATATTCCATTTACAACTTCTGGTTTTTGAAAATTCTCCAGGAGGCCATAGGGGCTTATTCTAGGTTGAGTACATCTGACTACGCATAAAAGGATATCAAAATAAATCATTCTATTCATATATTATATGATATTCTCTATGACTACATTTTTTATTCTAGAGGATCATGGGAAATCAATTTGGGACTAGTCATGTCTATGTATAACAGTTGTTATTATTAATCTATCAGAATATAATCCTTTTATGAATTTTTTGGTCTCCTATACTGATCAATTATTTTTTTGATAGAGGCATGTAAGGACTCTCCTGTGGGACCAATTCTAATTTATGAGACACTAGTATGGGTCCCTGATATATTTCAACACTTTTATATAGCACTGATTTATTTTAAATATTATATGGGTCATCAGCACTATCCTTTTGAGTTTTTGGTTGCTGAATAGGTTTTCTTTAATGATTAAACATGGTGGGGTCAGCATTATAATTGATAATATTTTATTTATTCTTTGACATATGTTAGTCCATTTGAGATCCCATAGAGTCTTTATTAGGTTTCATATCAGATAAAATTTCATACACAAATAGAAGATATCTATGATGTCTTCCAAATATCTCATCCCAAAAAAATCATCCCTATTTACCCAAAATTTATAATTTATTGTATGATGAATTGGATCTAGGTGTTTCAATTATGAAATTGATGGTGGATTTCGTCATGTCTCAAATGAATGCTCTGAATGGGAAATCAATTTCATTGGTTAGTATGTTTTGTTGGAAGAGATTAGACAATCACAATGCTTAGGATCATGAAGCATTGGATATAGAGTAAAACTTTAACCTCTTCTTAGAACATGCGTGCTATGTGTGAATTTTATGGGATATAAAGTTATAAGTTTATGAGAATATAACATATCAGGTAATGGTATATTTCTTTTTTTTTGATATTTGTGTTTTTTCTACGCTGCAGATAATATAAAATTTATAGGTGGCTTAATTTTGGATTTTTTTTCAACATCAAAAATGTGATGGTCCATGATGTAGTTAAATCCATTTCATTACTCATTTCTTTATATTCACACCAGGTAAAACTTCTATACACAATATATGGTTTGGCCTTATTCATGGCTAACATGTGGTTTTCCTATCCATCATAGACAACAAGCCCTGCTATAGCATATGTGTGGTCATTGCCTAGCCAAAAAAACCAATAATGCATGGATACTCCATGTCTTCAGGGTGTGTAAGGATGTGTGGTTGAATTCTACTAAGGCAACTAGGGGAATTATGAGTCGGCACTATTCTATGGTGGCATTTGTTTTTAGAAAATTCAAGTTTCCAAATAACCTTCTAGTTTCTGTGTAAACCATTCCACTCATTAATAGAAAATTAGGTGATCATAAGTAATGGTTTATTAATATTATTTTAATTAGTTTTAATCTCTATTAATCCATCAATTAAGAGTATCAAATCAAGTTTCTTTATCATATATATTTTTTATGACTATTGGGCTTTGATTTTTATATACATTGTTTATTAGTTGATCTAATTGTGACATTTTTCGCCAATTTTTTTTTCTTTATCAGTTGTTCTTGTTGTCCATTTCCTCTCTAGGGCCAAATGATAATGGTTTAGGGGTAGATTTTGTGTTCTATTTATTTATGTGATCATATAAATTCTATTCTAAACTTTTCATTTGGATCCATGATTATTATGTTTTGAGTAAAATTTTAGGGTCTCCTATATATTTTTTTCTTAGTCTATTTCCATATAGTGTTTGTATTTCATTTTGAGTTGTGATAGACATGATATTGAGTTAGGTTTTTCAATCCATTTCTAATATTTTATGAATCAAATATTTTCTTATTCTTTTCAATGTTTCCCGAAAAAAAATTTCATCATCCTCAAAATATTTTACACGAATGGATACATGGGTTTTTGATAAAATATTATGTTCCCCTTATTTTAGTAAATTAAGAATGGTTTTAAAACAGTAATGAAATCATTTGTGAAAAGGTTTTTTAAAGATTTTTTTTAATTAAATGGGTTGTCCATTATTGCATTTTGAAATGTGATCAGACAATTTCAATGATTTCAATTGATGAGCATGAGAATCTTGGGAACATAGGAGGATGATTTATTATTGGGCCTTTTCATTTTACACCATATGGGGTTCACATTATAAGGTGTTACACAGTTTCTATATTTTAGAATCATTGGATCTAGAAATATGTACTCTATATTGTAAGGGGGTTTATATTTTGGGGTGATACACTAGCCCTAGAACATAAATTTTCTACCTCTAGATAATTTGGTTCGTACTATTTCTAATTTGTATTGGGGTAAAAGTGACCTAGATAGACGTCCTCTTGTTATCCTTTTGGTGATATCAATTGTTATTATATTGTACTTTTTTCTCTTTCATATGTTCTAATGCATGGTTTTATTAATGTATGTGTTCTTTTAAATATTCACTAAAGCTGTGTTATATTGAATTATTTTAGAACTATAAAATGGGAACTAATTTTCCATCCTTTTAATATAAATTTTAAAACTATCTATCATGATATATTTTATTTTGAATGTTATTATATTGGGATTCTTTAATATAGACTTGTTATGAATAACCTAGTTGTTATATTAATAATTTTATTTAGATCATACCATATAAACACACTTAGGGTGTTTTAGACCATGATTTTTCTAATTTATGAAATGGAAAGCTACCTCTGTGAGGTGGAAATGGTTTCATTTATCGTGAACGGGTATATATTTGTGATATGGTATAACATTTATCATGTACCACATAGAGTAGTTACATGATTTTTTCCTGCTATATGTTTCTAGACATGTACTTTGGGTTTCAATAATGCTAGTTTTGGTTGAATCTCTACTCTTGTCACTCTTTTTATTATGGAATATTCATTGTTGTTTTATTTATCCTTTTAATGATATATATCTTTTCTTATATTATTAAAATCATTCCCTATTGATGATTTTAGTTTCCTAGGTTCTATGAACTAGCCCATGGGGATCTAAAACTCCCTTCATGTATTTTTTTAGTCCGGTTCAGAGCCTTGATATGTAGGTTATCCGGGACTGGTCATGATTATATGACAATATAAAAATAAAAGGACTTAAGGATTAGTGGGATGATTAGGTGAGCAAAGGATTCATTCGGCCTATAATATACCTTTTACCACACTAGTATTTTAATCCATGAAATTTGATTGAACCCTTCACTTTTATGTTGATTATCAGAAGATATATATGGTTAATATAAAGAAAACGTATTCATTACCAAGAATTAAAAAATATATTTATCATCTTAATGGAGAGAAGTTGTTATCTAAACATGTTTTTTTCTGTTTATCATTATCATAGGATTAAGGAGTCAAATAAACCCATGTATTCCTTGAGGATGAGTTATTTCAATTACGAGAACCCTTCTTTTCATTTTCATATGGCCAATGATACTCTTCTTTTTATGGAATAAATGAACCTAATGTTACCCTAATACATTGAATCATGTGATTTGGTATTAATAGATGATATTTTGTATTGCATTAAAACCCTAGTGCATCATGTGATTTATTTGATAACAGTTTTGGATATCATGAGGAATCACTATCATTACTACTGGCTATCAAAATGAAAATTCAATAATGGGGAGAGAAATATCTTGATCCATGTGGCTTTATAACATGGTATTATGTTGATACAGATAATGAGAATGATATTTTGAAATGGGTGGCACTACAAATTGTCTTTGTGATTGCATGGTTCTTGGCATTATAAGGGTATTACCTTGGGTTGGTGAATGATTTATAAATTTTTAGTTCTCTATTAACTTCCATCACTCATATAGAGAATCATCTATTTGGAATTTTATTTGTTTAGTATTATTTTAAAAAATGGGGAATAATTTTACTTCTAATAATATTTTTACTCTTTAAGAGGATTCACAAGGAAATACAATCATCTTTGATTTATCAATAAATGGTTTTGGATTTTCTCTAATGAAGAGTGGTCTTATGGTGGTTTTTTGTTCCCTTTAAATTAAATATCTTGAGAATAACTATTCCAAACAAGATATACAACTGGAACTCATGATTGATTCCCATAAGTGTTGTTTGACTTAATATTTATAGGGATTGTTTAACATTTAATATGACTAAATAAGATTTGGATTTATATTCTCACAAAATTATTTCAATCTCGTCCATAGGAAATGGTTGGTGTACCGGTAATCATATAAATTATAAAATTCATAAACCCATGTAATGTGTAAATATGTTACTGATGATTTCATCTAGATGTTTCCATTCTAATCTAAGGAATAATCATATGAGCAGTTGAATATGATGGATCTATTTTCCCATATTCATTAGGGATTTTGTGAGGATGAGGCCAAGATTAATATGGAGACTTTTTAGTTTATATCATCACCTCTTGAGATTATTCTTTAGTAACAACATCATTGTGTTGAGTTTTGTGGAATTATGTATTATTAATATTATATAGAAACCACTTATTAGAAGTTTTTTTTCAGAGGGAATCCTTTCGTTCTCAAACCAGTAAGATGTCCTATTACTTATGTCGAAGGATGTGATGGGGGATTCCCATCATTCATATTTTGTGGTTCACCATTGAATAATAAAGGTTTTAAGTGATATTTGTCAAGGTTTTTGGAGGTTATGTACGAAACATTACTTTAATGATATTGTTTTCTGTGGTTATAATTTTTATCATACAAAGGATAAGAATTGATACCATTCAAGTTTCATAAAATAAACTTCTTATTTGATCATTAATGGGAAATGCGATATTGATGAAAAATATAGTAGGGTTTCCATGTACTCATCAAGGAAAGAATGTTATTTTGTTTTTTGATAGACTAATTGACCAAATCAACTCACTTTATTCCCTTTAATGGTATGGTATATTTTTAGGACAATACATATTTTTATGTGTAATGGATTTTTGGATTGCATGGTTTTCCATATAGTTTTTATTATGAATGGGATATATAGTTCACATACTACTTATATAGAGTCCACCAACAGTTTATGGGTTAATCGGTGATGTTGATGTCAACATTTTATCCTCATACTTATTATAAGAAGGAATGAGTAATACAAATTTTGGAGGATATAATTTTTTTCTAAAGTCATTAACTTTGGATGAGCTTTGGGTTTCCTTTTGGTAATGAACATGTTTTTATATAATAATATCTACCATTCACCTAAAAAAATTTCATGTTTTTAGGACTCTTATGGTCGTCCTTGAAAATATATACTTTGTCAGTCGGAGAGTTGTGAATCAATAATTAGGGTTCATAGTTTTTTCAAAAATATGACAATTAAAATACATATTAGTTTATAGTTATTAGTGATAGATCATATCTTTTATATGTCTTAAGTGAATCATAGTCAATATAGTTTTTTGTTATCTATTTGTGAAGTTATTTTTTTGTGTCTTGCGATAGTTGGGTCACTGGAAACATAGTTGATTGAGGATAATAACACTCAGATACAATGTACTATTTCAAGTTTTTGAAAATATTTAGAATTTGGGTTGTATTTTTTATTTTTCACCTCATATAGAATTAATATGTGATGTGTTTAATGTGTCAGAACATAGTAAAACATTTCAAACATGTATCATATCATGAGTCGAGAAAAAATTGATTTGAAACCAGACATGTATATGACTTATCAATCTGTTTATAATGTTTAATATTTTTGGATGGTTCTTAATAAGAATAATATACATATGCTATCAATTTTATAGAATCATGTTTTTGATTCTCAAAAGGAATGGTAACATGGGCCATTGAAGAGATATCTATGCTCCCTCCACATTATAGACTGGTATTATCGATAAGATTTCGGGTGGATGAATGAAAGAATCATGACCCCTGTTATTAGGTACAAACCATGTTTTTCTTCCCACCTTATTAATTTTAAAATATAACTATAATTGTTCTATTGATTCATGTTTCCCCCATCGTGGTTCTTTTCTTGAGGTCATGACTAAGTTTTTATAGGTTAAGATATGGTCGATGATTTTATCTATGATGTGAATTTAGTTTGGTATCTCAAACTTCTACATAAGGTACAATAAATAAATATCTTGGGAAACATACCAGCCGATGGTAGGAAGGATATAAGAATTTACAATATGAATTCCTCTAACCAACTTTTAATGTACACATACCATTTGGTGGATATATGAAAAAATTGAGTTTGTATAAAACAACAATAGCTAGAATGTGGGGTTAATAGTACAACAATAATTATATCTGGAACTATATCCTAGTATGTGGTAGCTAGCGTGTTGCTGATGGTATTTTTAGAAAATAAATCATATGTTGACATTCATGATGAATCATAGATATATTATTATCTTCCACATAAATTCTATAGGAACAATTTAATGGATACCTATTTTATCACCATAGGGATAACGAATGGTTAATGATATTACAAATAAATTAATATAAATAAAATATTTTAAATCAAATGAATACAATAATTATATTTGAAAAAAAAATTAATAAAATAATTTTTACTAAATTCGGGATTAGAAATGTTTTTGGAACTCAAATGTTAATGTTTAGGGAACACCCCTATTCGTCACACTTTTGATTGTATTGACCACACATATATCAATTTACTAGATAATCTAATTATTTTGATAACATTGAAAAAATTTTATGTCATGTTCTCTAACATAACCATATTTTCTTTCTACTTTAATTACAATCCATTCTTTTTCAAATATATTAAAAATAATTCGAAAATGTTAATGGGATTTATATTATGTATTCCTATAATTACCTCTCTTCCCTATTAATATTAATTTTCAATGTATTTGTTTTTTTAATATGCTGTAACAATTATTAATATTCAGAACATAAATTGTAATAATAATATACATATAATTGTTTTATTTTAACAAAATGATGTCTAAACCACTATTTTCCTTATTCGATAATAGTTTAGTGATTTATAAAAATTGAGTAATATAATAATTAATTTTCTAATATTTATTCTTATATAATGAATAATTTTATATTTATATAAATAGCCTTTTATATCCCATCCTAAAAATATATAATGTTCCATTTTATTTCATTATCTAGGTATGTTAATCCTCAACCACAACCACTTTATTTCTAATCAAGAATCAAATATCACAAATAAAATCAGATTTCTGTTATTATATAGCTACATCAGTGTTTAAACAATAATCTAAAAAATTAAAAACTCACTAATTCTACAATAATGGAACAACTCAACATTTAGTTCTTCATAAAATTACGACTATTAATATTTTGTAGATCAAATAATCAATATATTAATGAATAACAAAATACTACGAATAAGATGATTTTTTTGGATTCAATGATTAAGAATAAATATTTTTCATCAAACAAATATGTATTGAATCAGAATAATGATATTAATTGGTCTAGACCTTATTTATTTTATGTGTAGTTACTCATGAAAACATTTAGGGTTGTGATTGTTTTTTCAAATTTATATAAATCTTCTCCATTTGTGAAGTTATATTTATATCCTAATAATATTTTTAGTCTTCCCTTAAATAATGAGGTAGATTGTTTATTTGAGGTCATAACTGCTATTATACTAATGTAAAATTTCCTTTATATAGTGGCCAAAATTGAGTTAGAATATGATAATAAGAAAATAGAAGAAAAAAAATTATATATATTTTTTTCACTTATTCCTTTAACATGGAGCATAACAATTTTCATTGTTTTGAAGATGTATTGGTCAATTCCTATTCATGGAGGTCCTATTCTTAGGTCAAAGATATAATTTTGTAATGGTGTAACAAAAAATAAAAGGAAATATATAACACACACAACAGGAAAATGGCGATGAATTATATTCTATTTTAGAATGAACCAACATTAGTCGTAATTTGATAAAAAAATATAATATAGTATGTAATTGGTGGATACCCATTCATCATCTATAGAAAAAGGAATACTTATTTCATTAACCTAGACAAAAAAGTAAAAATACCAGTATTCCATATGGGACTGAATGATTTTCCCACCTCAAAAACATAAAGCACGAAACATATGAAATTGGACTCAATGTAATTGATTAAGAGACCTAATTAATAAAAATATAGTTCCAAAGTTGTAATCCATGATTTTTTTATTCCATTTATGGGTAAAAATATTCAATCAACAATACTTGAATGAAATATGATAAAAATTATGGTCTCTCAATAATGAACGATTGACCATTCTCACAAGTTAGAAAAAATGGTTCCATTTAGAGGTAAAATTACACTAAATGAAGTGTAATATTATGATCAAAATAATAACTATAACTACCTTGAAAAAATTAATTTCTATAAAATAAATAAAGCTAACTTATGGGAAGATATTACCAATAAAGTGATCAAATGATCCAATGCCTATTATATTATAATTGTGGTGATATTTTCTTGTTTAAAACAATGATACAATCCTATGGAGAGTCTAATAATACATTAATAGAAGAACTATATTATCTAGACCTTTTATAAATTGAATAAGTAAAATCACCATAATATAGGGTGATAAAAAATATAGTAAATTCATAGGGGATTGATCTATTTTTTTGAATGATGTAACCAAACTAATCATTAACCTTCTAAATTCTATTTGAAAAAAGTTCAATTGAACATACACCATATGGATGGTACAAATTATACCTCATCATGGGGAGATATTCATCTACTAAGGTGTAATAATGAATATAAATCACTAAATAAAAACTATAACTCAGTAATTATATCATAAATAGGGACCCCTTTCCAAAACATTGAAGAATATACTATTAATAATGAGTTTATATATTTACACACATAGAGAAATATATATATATATATATATATATATATATATATAATGATAAAAATATATAATACCATCTATTTATGGGGTAACTATGATGTTATAAAATCATATGGATCATACCTATTTGACAAAACACTATAATGTCACTGCTTCATATGAAATAAGAAAGACACCCCATTGATAGTGTACTCTAATTGATATTTCATGAGTATCCCAAATTAAATATGAGACACTATATAAAGAATCATATATATGATCTTGTTTAATGTAAATACAACCATTCAATTAATACTATTAATTTAAAAATATCTCATTAAATTAGATGTGTCATATATTTCATATTGATGAATTATTCAATCATGTTAATAGTGATCAATAATTTATAATTTTAGATCATTAATATAGAAGTACTCAATTTAACAGTGAAAGAGATATCATATATATAAGATCCTTTTTATAATATATTTGAACTATAAAATCGTTTTGATGCATTCCAGATGTAAAAATACACTAGGCATATTTATAAATTTAACTAATTTTTTTTATTTATTACATAAATATTTTAATATTATTTATAATTGACATTCTCATATGTTCCAAAACAATGTATGCACATGAATAGGGTTAGATAATTATGTTAATTTCCATAGAAAATATAATATTATTTTTCTCTTTTAGTGACTAATAAATTAGGATATTGAATATATCATGATTTTGTAATGAAACCATAAGAAATGTTATATCTTTACATACATTGAAGAAAAAGGTGATTAATGAAGAAGATATATTGACTATTATGGTATAGATTCATTGTCTTATAATTTTTTTTGTTACCATCATAAATTTTATACATATTTATTATAATTTTCAAACAAAATCTCATTCTGAACATTAGACATTGTAAATTTCAGTGAGATAAAAAATGTAAAAACAAAATATTATAATATTTAAGAAGTGGTATATCATTTGTCAAGTACTCACACAACCTACAAGCATATATGGTCGTTTTATAGAATTAGATTGATCTAAGAAGCCATGTGGTTTATTTATAATTAAAAATTATAATGTGACATCAAATACTTCATTTCAATTAATAATCCATTAATTTTTTCCATAATACATGATCTAGAGTCATCATTGAGTGTATTTAATTTAATTATCAATAGACATTGTGAATGTAATAGGATCTATAATAAATATAAAAATTTATATAATTTTTTTAGTGATGAAATAATGTATTATTTTTTAAAATAATTGTGTAATTTAAAATATCTTTAGTCATGATTAGATATCATGATAAAAAAATTAGATAAAAAATAAAATCATATGTAAATTTTTTGTGAGGGTAAAAAAACAATAATACACAATCTACTTATAAAGATTTGGTGGAGGAAACATCACCAAATAATCCAATGACTACATTTCTAATGAAAATATATAAAAAATATGTGATATAGAACTCCATTATCAAGATTTTGTAAGTTTTCATTCAAATTTTGAAAACAATGATATTTCTAACAAAATATAATAAAAATTTTATTTTTGGGTGATAAAACACCAATAAAAATTGAAAAATAATGTTATTAAATAAATATCTGATTTACAATAACAATCTATATTTAATGAGCCTACCCTAGGATGATGGGTGGATGAACATTTGATCAAATAGAAGAATAATCTTTAAAAACATATTTTTATATCGAATTATGTTATATATAAATATACCAAAAGAAACAGTATAACATTTTTTTTTCTAAAAATGGGTTTTTATCAACTCTATATATGTTTCTATTATATTATTACAATGGTTTAAACAAATAAAGAACTATCATAGATGTTATGAATCTAATTAAATGTATTAAACCTAGTATAAATTTCATGAATAATCCAATGTTAAATATTTATAAATTTGATCTTGTTTATAATATATCATAATTTTATGATGTTACATATTTAAATAAAAAATATTTTACTATTAACACCTTTTGTGTTTTCGTTAAAAAAATAAACGAGTCAAAAGTACAGTTATTTTAAAAAAATATTAACTAATATTTTCCACAATTGTAATTTATGTATGGTATCTTTTAATCATATTCATCATTTAGCTATTAATCAGAATGAATAATAGAACTTTTTAATAATTGTTCATATAAAATTAATTTTCTATCATTTTTATTGAGTGATTTTAAATCCATAAACATATTAACTAATAAATTCATAACCTCTATTATCAATATTTTTATAGAGTAAAATATATGATTATTTAAATTTTATTTATATAATGATGGATTCACTATTGATGTTTTAAGACTAAATCTTTACTTAAATAGAGAAAACCCAATTAGGGTAATTTTTACAAAAAAGAATTTACAAAGATGAAAATTACTAAATATGAAAAAATTATTTTGAGTATCAAAATTAATTATATTGATACTAAACAATAATTATATGTTCTAAAAAATTATACTCCAAAAAATTCCATCTCAATCGGAAATTATAATGAATGTAAGAGTCATTATCACATCCTAACTCATCTATATGTAATCTCATCAAGCATGTAACTTCATGGAGAGTGGCTGGAATCTAGTATTGTGATATCCATAAACACAATGTTAGGTATTACCACTTTAGAAACCATGCTATTTATATATCACGAAATATCAATATTATCATATTAAATAAAATTTTCAACTAATATAAAATATAATCTCCATATAAAGTTTTTCCACTAAAAATATAAAAAATAATATGTTCCTAATATATATACTAAATAAATATATCGTAAAAAATATTGAATACAAAATAAATCATTAACCATGAGATACTTAGTTTCAATAAAAATATTGTCACCAATTAAATACAACCAATCTCAAAGAGCCAAAAAAATATTCTAGATACACTTGCTGATATACATTATCAGAAGATATAATATATGATTGGAAAACAATTTCTTCTGGAAAATATAATCATTTTTTTCATCCCATTTATTATTTTGACCAAAACATTCAATAATGAATGGTCATGATAAATGAAGAATTTGTATTCCAAACTAGTTACCCAATCACATAAAAGAAAAAACCACAAGTCATAGTTGATTACATATTTATGAAAACATAACCATCTAAAACAAATAATATAGGAAATTTTAGTTATATATATATATATAATATTCATGAATCATATTTTAGGAATGGATCAAAATTCATTCTCATCATAGGACACAGTAATAAAATATTTATTACTACGATTTCCTAAATTTTAAACAATAACCATTAGTTATTGTTACGTCCCCCAAATAATTTGAATAATTCCATACTATTATTATGATAAATCCATATAAATATTATGAAATGTTCCTATAATTTTCATAAGAAGTGTATTAATTTATTATAAGAAGTTAACTATATCATGGAATGAAGTTTAAATACATTCTCCTAGAAATGATCATTGACTCAATGATAAAATTAAATTTACACCATGTTATATCAAAAAAAATTCACAAATGTGTAATTTCCACTAATAATAGAAACCAGAAATATAGAAAATAAGATAAATTAAATATTAAAACATAATCCAAATGACTTTAAATAATATTTATTGAATATTTGAGGTTAAAATTTACATAACACTAAATTCCAAATATATATTAGAGTAAATAGAAACCATACATGGCTCCCCTCTATTGACTACCTAGGTGGTTCCCTGTGGCATCCCTAATTACAGCCCATACGTTATGTTATTCACAATTGAATGTGGATCCACATAATCAATTTTTATTTCACACGCAATGGGATTATATATCCTGTTGATAAAACATTCAACATATCTTTTTTAATTAACTATATTGTTTGATCACATAAATCTAATGGTCTGATATCATATATGGGTTATTATGAGACATATAATATGGATAACTACATGTAAAACACTTTAATATTCATTATCTAATCAAAAGACCCTTTCAACCCTACTATTATACATTGAGAAAATAGTTTAGCCACAATTTGACCATTCAAAATCAAATTTGGACCCCATATTTATACTAACATGGAGGTACCATAGTAAATCCACATTCACCACCGATGAAAAAACCCATATCCATGAGTTCATATATTCATCTTTTTTTCTTGTACCATAATAAATGTGGTATTATATATTATGTTCTTCTGTTTATTATCTTAATCGAGAAGTATTTTTTGGATATTTTAATCTCGTATAGTATATATACACACTATATTCATGATCCTCACCAACATTCTAGATAGTGATGGATATATTAACCTCATTATGTTGTTTTTTCATTTGATGAGACAACCTTCTCATCAATATCACTTCACATTGATCCACCCCCATCATTTCCCCCCAATCATAATCAAATTATTTTAATTAATCATCAAAAAATTGTAAAATATATTTTACTCAAATGAAGGAATCTAAAAATATAAGAAAATCCCTTTTAATTTAATTTTATGGAATTCAAATCTCATATATAATCTATAATCTATGAAATTTTCTCTCCAAAATTTCTCCCAATTTATTTCTATGATAAACATAGTCTTATTTTATTGGATAAAAATTGATGAAAAAAATAAAATAAAATATGGTATAGATTCTGATTTATTATATAAATATTTTTTTCACAATTTTAATAAAATTGGAAAGAAGACTAATAAATAAATAAACTATTTAATCATTAATTAGATAATTGAATTTATTGTACAGACATATTTATGTAATTTATATTTTTATGTTTTTGATTCTTCAGTTAAAAATTAAATAATAATTTTTAAATATATATATATAAATGGATAATAAATTAAAAATAATTTGAATAATGGGGTTTTAATTAATGAATCATACCCTATGAGGAATTTCTAATGTGAACATATATTCATGATCCTCTCCCCATTCAATAATTGATACAATCAATGATAGAAAATAGAGAATACTATGTTCAGAATCTATAGAAATATTGGATTATCATACATGGATAATACATATATTAAGATGAATATTCAATACATTACACATACAGATTCCATATGGGAATAATAATTTAGTGCCTTTGGAAACATAGAACACAATCTTCTTAATTAATGATTTATCTTAAATTTATTTATAAACATCTTCCCCTTTAGTACAATTCAAAAACATAACCTATTTAAAACCATTCATCATACCCTAGGGTATTGAAACATAATAAATGATGAGACCAGATGACCAGTAAGGGTATATAAGCTATTTACATAAGAATAAAAGGAATATAAGTGTATCAGAACATGATCATAACTTTTGAAAACAATACTTGGTATATAAAATATCATAATATTGAGTCATCAAATAAATATAGGAAGTTCATAATACATTAATCCTAAGTGAATAAAATACCGTGGACCATGAGTGCATAATATTTAAATAAGGCATATATTAATGACATTAACATACATATAGAAAACAATATATCATGGATACCCACCCTAATATTCATAAAAACATAGGCTAGCGATAACCACTAGTGTTTCTACTTTAGTCTTGAGATTACATACCATGTACCCTCTTTCATGCTTCTGATAAACACATATGTTAAATATATCAATATTAAGAAAACCTCTAGTGTATCTATGATCTCATATAACATTAATCATTACCCCACAAACTAGAGGGAGACATTAGTTCCACCCATCACATAATATTTACATTTAGGTTTAAAAATATCATAAAATAATAATCATATCATTATTAATGAAATTAAATGGATTTCATAAAACATTTCATCATAAGATAACCAACGGAAAATAAATATGTCTCCAAATTATTTCATCATCTCATTAAGGAAAACCCCATGGAAAAAGAAATGGGATTCATAATAATTTTTTCATGGTATAACATATGGATGAGATACAGGTTTCATACACATATTATCATCAAAAACCATTCAAAGAATGAATTTGAATAGTATTATTAGTTTTGTTCACCTTTAAATTATAATTACATAAAAGGATGACATTATAGATAGAAAAGTATTTTGAAATATAAATCACTTGGTACGTTTTAGAAGGAAGAGAAATTTTCATTGAAAATCACTTTCAAAAAAATAAAACATTTTGGAAAAAAAATTTATTTGAAAATAAACATGAAAAAATAAAAATAAAACATTAAAAATAATTTACAAAAATATATTGAGGGAAATATCAGCTCGGAATAGAAAACACTTTTATAAAATATGGGTTTTGAAGGAAAATGTTTTTTGAAAGAAAAGATGAACTTTTATAAAAAGATGTTTTTTTAAATATTGGAGAAATAAAGGGAGGAAAAGTAATGGTGAAATTTTATTATCTTAAAATAATCATCGGAGAATAGAATTCAGGTTTTTATTGCAATAATGATCATAATATTATATCATTGGAAACAAAGTCATAAACAATACTGATAAATGATGTGATTGTTACATAAAATATCTACCTTTTTTGTAACACTGAAACATAAGCCAAATGAAAGAATATAATTAAATGAAACATAAAATATATGAGGATACATTAATTCAAAACATTACATGTCAAATTTGATATATATACAGAACATAAAATAATATTGGTGAATAACATTATTGTATTTCTCAAACATAGAAAATTGAAAAAAAATATCCCTTATCGATTTGGTATCTTTTGAAATGTAAAACCCAGTAAAGAGAGATCCTAATATTTATATGTAAATAATTTTTTTTACAGTCATCATAAAATAAATTCATGTGTAGTATGTACACACATAAAAGAAACCCATCGTGAATATGGTACTTGTCTCATCGAAAAATAAAAGAGTGATGGAAATACCTTTCCTTAAGTTTCATCGTACTTCAATGTCATTGAAACCTCATGTATAATAAATATTAGTTTATTATAAATAAATTTTAAAATAAACATACATTTATCATATGCTAATTTAGTTACTAATGTCCCATTATTACCATTTATTAACGATACCTAGTTAAGGTTACGTTTTGGGAAATAACTACTTTTTCCCTTATATATGTCTGATTTTTTATTTTATATCCAATTAAATTGAATATTTTTCAATAATATCTATAATTTTAACAATGATATAAATTATATATATATATATAGTATGTATGTATTTATAGTAATCTATAATTTGTTTGATAGAAAATGAAATTCATTGTTCATGGAGACGGTAGGTCGGACCTACGCATGATCACTATTTCCATTTTCATATAGGATAGAATGAAGGAAATATAAATAATAAATTATATATATAGAGTCATATTTCTTCATGTATATCACATATTTTCATTAAACACATCATTATTACCTTCTATATAAATAATTATCACATCACATCGCTTTGGGAGACGATAGTCCGCCGTACACATGAGCAACATTATCATATTCCCACAAAATAGAGAAGTTAAAGGTATTTTTATTTAATAATTCCAAAAGTATCATTAATATTATATATATATATATATAATAAATCATTCATTATTTCCTACTTTGAGAGCTGGTAATGGAAAAGTGAATGACATTTTCTCGCAAGGTGGTTGTTTGTCGTATACACGAACGTTGATTTTGTAACCCATTCTATGGAATGGAGATAGTTTTATTTCTTATTATTAACATCATATAGGTATATTAAATATTTTTAGGTTATTATATCATCATTTAATTTTAATATTTTATGTTGGTTGAGGAATAAATTAAAAAATACACAATAATGAACGCTACCTTTTCTTTGGGTATTCAATATAGGTTAGCAGAAGGACTCATAGGTTGGATTTATACAAAAAATAAGTCTTCAAGGATGCCTGTATGGAATTTTTATGGTTATTTTTTATGTATTTGGAAGATATGAATGGGTTTATAGATGTGAATAACGGAAGGGTGTGAGTTCCCCTTCATAATTGAGGAGGTGTGGTGTTTTTTAAAATAGTCAAATGCATTCAATAATGGGAGGTAAATCTCACCTCATGTGGATAAAAAATTCATAAATAATGAATTATAGGTAGGATATGGTTGATATAAAATATTAAACATATAATTTTTTTAAAACATGTTGTTTTTGATCATCTATTTTTCCATACATTTACAATTTTGGGATTTTTAGAATTGTAAGTAGTAAATTTAACCAAGGTAATTAATTTATTAAGATTAAAATTAAATAATCCACATTATAAAATTTGTAACCAATGATTTTAAATATTAATTTCATTTTATTAAATAAAAATCTGATGTGTGTTGAAATTTAATTTTAACACAACCTCATATAACGTGCAAAAAAATTTCTTTAACCTTAATAGCTCTAACAAAAGTTAACTATTTATGGGTCAATATATTCACTGTAAATGAAAAATATGCCCATTAATGTAACCAATTTTATATTTATTAAATTTTAATAATAAATTTTCATAAAGTAATTTTTTTAGTAATTTTAAATAATTTAATAAAATAACAGTTACTGGAAATTAAAAATAAAGTCAATTTTAATGTTTTTCATTTAAATTGAAAAAAATATATAAAGGTTGTGATGGAATTATAATATATTATGTAAACACATATATAATATGATAAATTTTCTATAAAAATCAATCTTACAAAATAAATCATTAAATTTTATTTACTTTAATATTTTTAATATCCTTTATTATATTTTTCAATTATCCAAATAATTAATAATTTGTTGTTACTTAAGTATTTAATTTAATTATTTCATATCTAAATATAAAAAATGATTCATCATGATAAATTAAACAAATTTATATTTTTAAATAAAAATTATAATTGGTCATATGTTTTTTGTCTTTATCCTAAAGCTTTATTGATATTAAAATCAACGATGGTTCCCCTATGGTATTTTTCATTACATAAAATCTTATAAAGGTAAATTTCATAGAAAAAGTCACAAAAATTAATAAAAATTGATACTAAGGTGATATATGTCTAAATATTTCCATCGAATGGTTGATTTACAAATTTCTAGGTCATTTATCCCTTATATTCTTAGTTTAACATACTGTAAACCCATTTTTACCTTAACTATGGTGATTTTTATTATTTTTTCACAATTTATTTATATAAAAAGTTAATAAAAAATTAAAATAAAATATAAATTATGATAATTATAAATATGGAATCCATTTTTACAAATTTAATTATCATAACGAACATAATTTAATTTTAAATTAATCCCTCGAATGTGTTGAGAAAACATATATTTAAATTGAAAATGTGGAAATATTTATAATGATTTTATATCAAAATTAACAATGAAAAATGATAACATAATCTAAAATATATTAATATATATAAAAATGATATAATTTTACATTAAAAACTAATTATAATATAATTTAACATGATAAATAATTTAATTAAAAAGGTAGTTTTCAATTAAAATTCAGTATTTTTCCCTAGGCATCAAAAAATTTCCTTTTTTATAAAATTATCAAAAATCCCCCTTATGAAAATTTCGATGCGATTATTAATAAAATGAATTTTATTTTATATAATTCATTTTCTAAAAGTGTCAAAAAATTACCATTGTACACTAATATAAATAAAAACAACGTTTTTGAGAAAAAATTATTTTTGAAACATATAATGACGTTATCGAAAAATTAAGTACCTTTTTTGCAACATGTTTTATTTGTTTAAATCTGTTTTACTAAATATTTAGAAATTCATTATTTACTATTAATTTCACTATGTTTACTAGATATGTTTTAACAGTCATGTTTAAATAATACTATTACTAATATATCTTGTTTCGTTAATATTTTGTGTATCTTGTAACACAATCTAGGCTCGGTGCTGTGTGTAATTCCTGATAAACATTGTGTTGCAGGTAATGAAATCATTAAAAAAAGATAAAATTTAATTGAGAATAATATCACAAAATATATTTGTTTTATATTATACCCACTTAAAATGAATTTATCCATCAAAATTCATTACCTCGGTACCAACAATTTAGGATACATATGACTTATTCCATCCTTAGGTTTCCTTGAATCTTATTAAAGATGGTCGTTTCACAAAAAAATCAATAAGTTGAGTAGCCTTGTTTCATAGTAATTTCTCAATATGATACAAAATTTCAACCGATAGTTCCTTAAGATAAACATCATCATCTAGTGTCATGGCCTCTGAGTTTAGTACATGTGAATGATCTAGTATGTACATACTTGGGGAAGGTTCATGGAACACATCCTGAACCTGAGATAGGTTCAGTGGATATTCCAAATGATTATATACTACTATAATATAATCATGTATTCCAATAGAACTGATATACCAAGGGCATACTTTTAATTTCTTTCTTCTATAGCTAAATTCATAGAATTACCTTCTCACCAATAGAATATTCTAGATCAATTTGATGATTGTCAACATAATTTATCGTCAAAATTGTTATTTCCGAACATATTTTTGACTGTCACTAAAATTATATACTATATCATCAACATGATTTGGTACAAATATTTTTATTTCCAATACATCATTCCAGTACATTGGAGGTCATTAATTCATTCATAAAAGGGAATCATAAGGAGCTATATGATTGACTGAGAAAAATATATTTTTGAAAAAAAACTATACATAAAGAAGGTATTGTTCATAATAATCATTTAAATCCATAAAAAATTATCTTAGAATATCCTACAGGGTTGGAATTATTCTCTCAGACAGAGCATCTTCAATGATGGAACTAAACTCTATATGATGTGCTCCTTGAGGACTTCAAAATAAATTCAATTTTATATGCAGATCATGATCAGATACAATAGAATTTGGTACCCCAAAAAATCTTACCACTTCTTTAATATATATTCGGGAAAGTGAATCTGAATTGATATTTTCAATAATAAAAAAAAATTTACCTAATTTGTAAGGTTATCAAATACAACCCATAAATACGTCAACATCATTTATATGATAATCCCTAAAGGTTACTAGTGCCATTAATAATTTTATCAAAAAAGTTTAAGGGAATTACTCTTTAGATAACTATTTAACTATAAAATATATAAACCCAATGAATTATATTTCTAAAAATGTATTTTAAAATATATGTAATATTGATAAAATCCATCATGTAAAACCACAATTTTTTAATGAAATTGAGCTTATGAGAAAACTTAATATCCCAAACCCATGATGGTACCCATAACTCTTGAGTTAATCTTACCAAGAGACATACATGCATCCAAAAAGTAATTCACTATTTATTCCTTAAATAATATATCATTATATACAAAAACATTTCCATTTTAATATTGAGTTCAATATTGTAATGATAGAATATAAAATGTGATTTCATTATTACATAATCCATGTTGAGGGAGATGATAAATGTGCAAAATCAGATGAAATTTCAATAAATTATGACCAATAATATTTTCATAGGGTTTATTCATACACAACCCAACATGAAATTCCAAACTAGGGATTCAAGGATATGTGTTCCCTAATTATCATCATTCACTTTCTAACATCACCATCCAGGTAGGCACTATATCAGGTGCCCCATAGCAGGTCACAAGATGACCTTAGAAACACCTCACCATAAGTTAAATTATTTTAAAAAGAAGCCAGAGTATAAATAATTATATTAGAGGGACTATAACCACTTATCAATGTGAACAAACAAAATAAATTGTACAAATATATTTAATATACCAGATAAAAAATAAATAGAAAACATATATTAAAGGACAATAAGTAACCTAGTAGAACATTCCATAATAATAATACTAATAAAATACATGTCTTAAGCCATAAAAAACCAAAAACTACCCAAGGATACTAAAAAAGGACCTGAGAAACAACCTGATCCAGACCTCCTGTTCTCCAACTCATCATCCCATGAACAAACCAACTACCCATTCGTTGTCTTTAACCGGTACTAGAGGACAAGTATCAACTACATGAGTAATCAAGTGTCATGGCATCCCGATCAGGGTGTGAGTATGACACTATAAGAAACCACCAACGTTTTCTAAAGAAATATCAAGTATGTAAAAGATTTTATATAGATACGATACTATAATAAATTTTCAATATAAAAAAGTAACCTGCCTCACAATCAATCAACTATATAAAACCATTTTATCAATGAAGTTACTTTGGTTCAACCATCCAAAAAAACATTCTCTAGTCACACTAGTGTCTTAATACATAACAGAAGGGTTTACACAATTTTTAATGTAATGGGGAATTAACTAATCAAAAAATTCATAAACATACATCATAGTCTGAGTTATATATTCAAGACATGTCAATACATTTGGGAAGCATGATCCTTAGTCCAGCATACAAGAAAAATCAAAACATCGGTTATCCTATAGTATTAGTTTAGAAAAATCAAATTCGGAACCTCAATACCTATAAAAGGAGAATAGAAGTTTGACTAACAAACTCAACAATTCATTGGTGGGGCTTAGAGAATCAGACATCCCTACCAACACATGGTATCTCAGTCTATATGTTAAGATCATAGAGCCGCATCCAAACATCCTAACTCAAAAATTTGTCACCAAGACATGTGAAAATTCTTCATAACAGTTATTAATTTTCACCATATACATTCCTTATCTAATTTCATCACATAAACCATTTAACAAAAATAAAATAATAGAAACATATGCTGTTATATAAAATTACAATTACACTATATTAAAAACTACACAATAATTAAAATCAATTTCATTTCACCGTCAATTACACCACAGAAATCGATGTAATCATTTAAAATCATATTGAACCCAACCCTTTAAAATATGGGACTGCCACTTTAAAAAACATAACCATTCCCCTAGAAAATCATTTTCTTTTTCAACAATTTCAAATAATCATTATAGAATTTTTTTAAAAAAGGGGAACCATTCCCTCTTTTCAAATAATCATTTTAAATCTATAAAGAATTCAACTTCAAAAATCACCTGGATTCTAAACCCTCCTTATTATAACATTATCCTCATTCAAAATATCCCATTCTTCTTTTAATACTATAACAAGATCAAAATCTAAATCCCATCATTCAAAAAATTTCAAAACACTATTAGTCCTTTTACAAAATAATTATACACACATTTCATTTCCCCTTTTTAACCATTCCCGTAAAACAGTTTATCCATCACAACATTTTTATTTTTAGAATTTATATATCACTTTTTTCACACCTTAAACTCTCCATTTATAAGGGATGTACATCAACCAAGGTTATCCCTAGGTTTGGTCTTGAAACATAAATGAATCCAAAAGGGTCAATGAAGGGGCAGCCACTAGAATTGAAGGCCCAAATTACATTTCTTATATATGAAAGGAAAGCGCAACATGGAAGTGGATTAATAGAGCCAAAAAAACATAGAACACATAAAGGCTATGGGAAAAAATCTATAAAACCAACTACCACATCCTAATAAAGAAACAATCATCCAAAATAAATCATTAATTTGAACTAAATCCTCATTACCACAAAGATGATGAAAACCATTGAAATTAAATTTTTTTGATATTAGGAAGGAGAAGAAACAACACACCAAGATTCTTCTAGAAAATAGAAGGAAACTGAGTTGAATACATACAAGTATCTTCGATTATCAATAAATACCACTACAAACTCCTTGTAATCTAAGGATAAATAGTTCATGAATGCATATTATGTTTTGGTTCATAACTCTAGATAGTATAGTAAGAATATGGGAGAAATTTTTGGGCCATCATTTAATCCTGAGTGGTAAAAATAAAATATTCCCCCATTTTGTTGGTCAAATGTTTTGACCACAAGTTTGGAAAATTTACATGAAAAATATGAGATCCCTCAAGAAAAGAGGGACTAAGCTACAGGGTCTCTAGGGTTCACTCACATGTTGTGAAAAACCATATAGTTTTCATATGCCAACCTCTAACCGAGAGGAATTTTGGCCACTTGGTTTATCTAGTGATGTGCAAGATTAGTACTAATAATGTTCCAACCATTCACACCACATTTTTTAGCCATTTTCCATCACATTTCTTGTCCTGGACCCCTAATACACCACCAAAACATTCCATACACCCAAGAAAAACTTCATTAACGAAAAAAAAAGATTTTAACCAAAATTTAGAAAAGGACATACCTCCATGAACGGTCGGGATCTTACAAACTTCCCACCTTATAAGGGATCATCCTTGGAGCAACAATAATAAGAATAACCAAGCCTATAAGACAAAAGGATGGGCCATAGGGCCCAAATTGCAACTTCAATTTTTCATAGTTTCTTTATAACATGCACAATACATTACAATAACCACACCAAGAAATATTCAAGCCCTGAAGAAAATTACCCCACTGTGATCCACAACCATGAAACTGATTCTTCTCCTAGTATGCACCCACAAAAATATCATTATTACCGATATAAAAAAAATGATAAATTTCAAAGGGAAATCACTGAACCAACACATAAGGAGGTACTGAACAATAACTACACTAACCTAGGATAGACAATCAGAACACCTTCAGTTTGATCATATCGGTGACTCATGTTACAAATCTCTTGGTACCATTGCACCCAGCATCAAAAAATTATAATGGTGACTCAATCATGGATTCATCAAAGAAACACTCCAAGATTCCAACCAAATTTCAGAACCTACATTAGTCCGCAAATAGAATCTGAATGACCCCATGTGAATCTTTCATATTAAATCACACAACTGGTCAAAACCCGATCCAATCCCCATCACCATAAATTAAAACTCCAAGATGGTTCTTACCCATACTCATCCAACCCCAAACAATAGTCATGGAATGAACTGAACACTAGGCTACTATAGTTTTCCCCACCTTATACTTTATCTCACCTCCACTATCTCCTGATGTTGGGAACATCGACTATTAAAAAATACCACTAGAACCATCAATCAACATTAGAAGCAAACCCAACAAGTTTTATAACTCATCATACCTAAACATCCCTATAAAATACACCACATTGTGGTATCCAACTTTTTGTAAATCCCACAGAAAATAGATATGCATACACTATCCATTAGTGATCCAAAAACCACTTGACCTCTCTCTAAAGTCACATTCATTACAAAATGGACTTTCCATTAAAACATCAACAAGTAGATGTCCTATACTTATCATGTCTGTTCCTTTTACTATAACATGTCTGATCATCCATGATTGGTTTGTCCTAAAATTATCATCCTCAAATTTTTACATGTAACCCTATTCACATATCCATCACACCTACATACTTATGGAATTCCACCACCATCTGAGAAACATACCAGAGACTTCCCTAATTTCTGGTGAAACTCCACAATCAGGGAACCTATTATTCTCCAAGGTATCATTGTTTCCTATGAATACCAACAAAATTTTGAACAGAAGAACCTCAATATTCCTACGTATCTTAAGGATGAATATGTTTTCCCTAAAAATCAATTTCCTTTTTTGGGATTCACTTTTAATTTTAAAAAACACAGCATAAATGACTTACAAATCACCACATTCATACATTCTTCTAACAGAGTTTAGTCGTCGCCTACTGAATCATCCTAGAATACTTAATTTCACTATTTTAACATCACTACATCACATCAGTAGGATTAAATCACAATAAATGTATTTCCAAGGTCCCAGAAACCCATATTCTTGAGTCCAATCGAAACTCTCAATGAGGATCTAAAACCAAACAACCATATCGACGAACTATTTCTATCACTTATCATTACCACTAACGACTCTAACACATGTGTTTCAGATATCTTCTATAACCACCCCAATCCTTAAGCTAACTATTAGCTCGTTCACCCACAACATACAAGGCCCACATGGACATCCCAAAAAAACAAAGAAATTTTATTCAAAAGTTTCTTATTGAAATCCTGATGCCAACACACACGCACTCAATAGTCAGCTCCATACATCTATAGAGGATATACTACTCCCCACATTAGAATCTTTGTTTTTACGATATTCCACATGAAATTTAAACCACCATGAATCAGGATTGGATCACAAGATGAACCCAAATAACAAAGATGTGGCATTCCATCTTCCACTAGAGAAACAAAAAAACATCACCCACTACTCGTTCCACATTTTCGAGAATAGAATCCATGTAATTTGTTGATATCTAGTCTATACATATGACCTATCCCACAATTAAGTGATGTTGCACTTCCCACCATCCAACTCCATATACGCCTCTCCATATGCGTAACCTTCAAGAGGCCCTATATACGACAAAAAATCCTTTAGGTAGTTAGGCTTAGATCAAAAAATCATTCAGTATAACCAAGATGATGTAAAGATACAGGGCATGATCATCAGTGGCTAAAATTATGATGAGAATTTATCGTCGAACACCACCACAACCACCCATCATTTATTTCACCTCTTACTATGGGGACACCTTGGGTTTTTGAATAACTCATGATTTCCTTCCCAGCAAATAATCATCACACTCAATCACCACCACTCAATTGGGATTTCTAAACAAAGATACCACCACATCATGACCCTTTTCCATGTGGCCATGGCACAAAATTCCCTTTGGTTCCAATGAAATCACCCCACATGATTTCTTCAATAATTATCCACAAGGTTCACAATAGAAAAAATCAACCACCACACCAATATAGAAACAATATTCCTCCTCCATAACCAGTGCTTCCCACTAGTTTAAAAGAAAATGACATTCACTTACTCTTGATCAACTAGTTCACTCATCCCAATTGACACCCTTCTATCCCAACATGTGCCCCAATCTGGTCCTCATCAAAACCCTCAAGGACAATTTATTACGATCACACAATATACCCGAATATAGATCACAGTAGTCATATATCACTAGATCTTGGGAACTCCCTAAATTACTCAACATATCCCGCCTCTTGTTTCATCAGCCTCATCAAAGTCAATGAATTCTCAATATATCACCCAACAACAACACCATTTATACATATAAGCCCGACAATGTGACCACCCTTTAACCCTGGGGTAACATCCATATCAAAATATACATCCTCAATTTGGGATCCCTTATCTAGTCTCCCCTACTCAACTAGATTCCTTCATAAATTTTATCAACTTCATCAGGTCAGAAACACTGACGATCCAACCCACAAGAACCAACCTTAGTAGTGCCCAAAAGAACATAGATTTCTATCTGAGAAAAAAACCAAGTAATAACCATTCACTTTTACCAAAAGTCAATAAAATCTAACATGAATCAATTCCACTTATGAATTACCCAAAAATACATAATATTCAAAGCTAATTACAACACTAGGTAAATCTCTCTCAAGGTCACCCACAATTTCCCAAGACGTTCTACTGATAGCCACATCTTATGTTTCTTCTCAAAAACTATTTATCATTTTCACATAGACATCTAAGATAAAAATGCATTAGGAAACACTAATTGACTTTAATTTCCAATGTCCAAAATGTATACTTAGGCCATTCCCACATAGTATAACTAGAAAGCATGACTGACCACTCTCACATGTAACCCAAAAAGTTAAATGACACCAAATCCACAAAGCTATATTCAGGTCAAGAATAGCCCACGGGCTCTCTCTCTAGTCCATAAGCTTCAAACCTCAAATAACTAACAATTCACAGGTAGGAATCCTACCCCCTATCAAAAACACACTGCGTCTATTTCACCCTAGAGAACATTTTATCAAGGATTCACACAAAGGAAACACACACACAAACATCAGAACAAGAACCCAGAAACCCACTATAGGGTCTAACAAAAATCAAATGATCCTAACCCATATTAAACACCACACCCACAATTTTGGATAACATCCCAAACTCCAAAGGCCACATACCTAAAAAAGGTATAGCAATAAAATCTCTTGAACATAGATCAAAACCCATAAAATACTAACAATCCATATTTGAGGTCATAAACTAGGGATAATTCACTACCCATAACACCCATAAATAGGATCAAAAACAAAAATAGGGGAAATTCACCGTCAGTGTCTATGAAAGTTTCCCCAAGTAAAATTATTCTTTAGTCATCTTGTCCATTTTGAAGACTAATAATTCAAATTTCAAATCATTCCATTAAAAATCAACACAAATTTAGACTTCCAAAAACCTTTTTATCTACCAAAATCTCAAAAAACCCCAAAATTATTAAAATTTAAATTTCAAAACACTATTGTTTTCAAAATGTTCGAAGAGATATCTAAAGAAATAATCCAAAATAAGAAAAGTGTGCTACCAAAATATAATTCCAAATGAACTATCAATCATTGGAAACAAGCATATGATGTATCAATCAAATGTGCCTAGCATGATTCATGGAATCACACACCCTCTATTTCCATACCAGTCCAAGACATAAAACCTATAAAACTAATAACATCACATCCATGTAGACCACTCAAGGAGGAAGAACAATCCAATCATAAAAACATAACCAAACATCAATTCCCACCCAGGGAAATAGGGGGTATCCTCAGTACGTGGGGATATAGGCAAGCATGCATGAACTCAATACCAAGACCTGAGAAGATCCTAGTCATATGTATAACATTCCTAAATAGAGAGAAAAAATAAAACCCTCAGATACAACATTTTAACGTCCCTATCCCAGTATCAACTATATCTAGTTCCATGATATGGGTCACCACATAACCTTAGTTGTTCCCCCTGTACACTAGAGGATTCTGACTAGAAGCGCAGGTCTAAAGATGAATGTTGGGGAGATTATACCAACATATCAAAGTGAAAACCTTTCATAAATAATACCTATAGAATTAACAAACAATATTAATAAAAAAAGGAAAACATAAATTGAATTACAAAATTAAAACAAGTAGCACATTCTATAATAACATGGTAAATACACTTAGTGTTATAAAATCATTCAAATAAATTCAAAAAAATAAACAACTACCCAAGGATATCATACATGAATCCGAGCCCCAAAGTGGTCCAAACCTCCCATACTCTACCTCATAATCCCATTCAAAAACCAAAGACTAGGTCTTATCCTAATCTTATACCAAAAAACAAGTAACATCTTCTTAGGTACCCATGTTCCTTGGTGGTCTAAAAAGAGTTTCTGTTCAATTCATTAGATTATAACCAATGCATTTTAAAGTAAAAAAATGTGTATAAGAGTTTATGAAGATAAGGAAGTGTAATAAATAATCATGGAATCAAAAGGAACATATATCATAGGGAAATAACCATAGAATAACCATTATATCCATGATTTTTTCAAGTGCTAACCAAAAAATGAACTAGATTCGGTCGTATTGAAATCTTAACTGATAGCATAAGATGTTACACAATTTTAATCAAAATGGAAATTCATTGATCATAGAATTCATGAACTTACCTTTGAGCCTCATTATGATAATCCAGCCATGTCCATACATTTGGGAAGTATAGAGCCTAAGTCTAACATCCCAAACTAAGAAACCCAATGTTGGTCTTAGAACATTAGTATAGCCAAACCCAATTGTGAATCCCAGTCCCTATGTTAGGAGCATAAAGCCTCAGTTCAACATCCCAACCCAACAATTCGTCGGTGGTTCCAAGAAAATACGTTTAGTCTAACTCAAACAAGGGGCCTAAGTACATAAACTATGAACATATATCATGATTCTGACATCTTAAATCAATGATTAATCACAAATCCATGTGCACATACTTCATTAAAATTCAAAATGGTTCCATTTTCTTGACATAACTTATTTTAACACATATACCACTTAAAAACCATAGCACATTAGACATATATAACATTACACCAGACACCTCCTTCAGAAATACAAACAACTGGACAAAAATTAACATAAATTTCATTCCAATGTACATGATAACACAAAAATAAAAATACTCATTTAAGTTAATAATGAGACACACATTTAAAACACGGGTCTTTATATTTAAAAATCTAAACTATTCCCCAATACATTTTCCTCTATTTCTAACCATTTTAAAGATTCATTAGTGAATTGTATCAAAAGGTTAACCACAACCTTATTTCAAATAATAATTTGATATATATTATGAAAACATATTTTTAAATCCCCATTATTCAAACACATCCATTTTAAAACATTTACATATTTCAATACATCATATTTTTCTTTAAAATATGTAACAGGATGAAAATATAAAACACATTATTAAGACATTTTAAAAATCCCATAGGCATTTTATGAAACTGGAATACCATCCATTACATTTTCCCATTTAAACCATACCCATAAACAAATTTAATCATAAACACTTATTAATTTTCATAATTTCTATATCATAATTTTTACCCACTCAACTCACCACTTCCAAGAGATTGGCATACACCAAGGGATGACCTAGGTTCAGTAACACATCATAAATAGACACAATAGGTCCAGTAAATAGTCTCACACCACAATATAAGGTCCAAATTCCTTTTTTAACACAATATCAAAAAAAATCAACAACACAGTGGATTATCCCAAATACAAACACAAAGAAAAAATCAAGAATATGAGAAAATTTTTGAGACCACCTTCATCTTGCTCATAGATAACTAGTCATACCAATGAAACCCATGATTTAAAATCAATCTATCTCAATTATCAATATGTATAAAACCCTATTAAAAGGGTTTATATATTTATAATTAGTGGAAATGAAAAAACAAACCTCTCGCAAAAATGGATGGAAACATAGTTGAAGACAAACTCATAGTTTTATTTTCACTAAACAACATTCTAAACCCCTAAAAATGAAGGACAATTACCGCTTGGGAGTCTAAGATGGATTTTTTTAATCACCCAATATACTAGAGGAGTAATATAGTATTCATTTTGGGGATAATATCTTAATCCTGAGAGGAATAAATCAGGAATTATCAGTTTTTAAGGCCCACACAGTTGGGCCTTGCGGTTGTAAGGATTGTGCCCTAACTATGTGGATACAAAAATCGAAGAGGGTACAAGACGAATAGTCTCATAGGATTATCCACATAGTTTGGAATACCATGATGTTACCATACACTATCATTTGTACAAGAAGAGGTCTAGAAACAAGGTTTCCCTTTCCAGGAACACTGTTAGTACTAATTGTGCACCAACCATGTACTGCACACTATTTGGCATCATTCCTTATCTTTTGAGGTTCATAATCCCATGTACTCACCCAAAACAACCCATATTCCGATGAGAAACATCATTATCCAAATATGTAGAGACCCGAAGCTTGACGTACATGGACATTACATTACATTTGCGGAATACTTAGTACATAACAAAAACACACACTAAAGGATCGTAATAGTTTAGTGTCTTTGGAAACTCGGAACGTAATCTTCTAATCGTGGTGAAAGTTCTTCAATATCTCCCATAAAGTTCATCCCTTTTTTTTACCTAAAACCTTTCTTTATATCCTGGGGAAAAGAAAACATAAAAGGGTGAGCTCAAATGCTCATCAAGGGCAATAAAGGAAATAAAAATCATATCATATCTTTTTTTGAAAATCATAACCTGCAAAAGAGATCATAAAATCTTAATAAATCATAGAAGTGAAAATGGGATCCCCATAATCATAACATGAAACTTGAAACTTTGTGCCATGCACACATAATCATGGAAAATCATTTCTTGATAGTCATGACTCATTGCCAAGACTATCTTAGTGGACAAAGTCCCTTTCTGAATCGAGTAACCCTCGTTTCAGTCCTGTTTCACTGAACCGGTATAACCTACCATTCCAGCCATGTCTATCTCATGAGATATAAAATCTTTACCCAATGCATTGGAGGGATATATAGGTCCCACCCATCTTATAATGAATCCTTTCTTATGTGTGCCACATAATCATAAAACATACATCATCGCATAACACATGTAACAAAAATGGGATTCTTGAAACATCATGACATCATAAATCAATTCATATAAGATAAAGGAATTCATAAAAATAATTCCATCACAACATGATCAAATCAATTTAATAATAGGGATAAAAACAGAACCCTTTATTATCTTAGATGGAAAATAATTTTGATAAAACACTTGAAATGAATTCTTGAGGAAAATATCCTTTCTTCTTCAAAATCAATTTCTTTTCACAAAACATCATGAAATTTTAAAAGAAAGAGATTTTATTAAAAATAGTCATGAAATCTTTTGTAGTAATATTCATGAAAATAAGGCTTTATAAAACCGTAAAAATCCGTTCGTGCCGTTTAAGTTTAAAAAACATTCTTCGTACTTTTGTCGGAAAAGTCAAAAAGTACCTCGTACGAAAAACGACAAAAGATTCCTTTCATATCTTTTACTAAAAACTCAACGAAGGGTAAAATTGGATTTAAAAAATTGTAGGTTGATGTAAATAACATTACATATTGAGGAAACATGGATGTGGATGATAAAATATACCCCGGTAAATTTCAAAGTACAAACAATCTCGGATAAAAATGAGATTGCGATATTTCCCTTACCTTAGGTCCGATTTTCTTTGTTCGTGTCCGAAGCTCCTGTATAATGGTTTAAATAATGTTATTGACTTATTCCAGAATCATACATATTGATATGAGATCATATATGGTCATATTATTAGCTTCTTGTTAGTAATATTTCATTGTTACTTGTTACTCGGGTCTTTATAAGTTTTTGTTCTTATGCGTGTTTTGTCGAATAAATTCTTATTCTTATCTTTAGGTTATATATAAATCATTTACAGAATGGTATTAGTGTTGTATATACCATATTCTTTCATTCAATTCATTTATATAATCATTATGAAATGAAGATCATGTAGAACGAGTCGCATCACATCGTGGAGACGGTATTCCGTACGTACGCACGAGTGATGATATCGTTCCTATGATCGTGGAATTGTATTGGAGTATATATATATTATTTCAGTATCAATATTACTTCATAATAATCATATATAGTTACTCATTACACCATTATACCCATCCTTTTAAGGTGATGGTGGAAAATAGATTACACCACGGCGTGGAGACGGTATTCCGTACGTACGCACGCGCGGTGATTTCATTTTTCCATAGGATGGATAGAAGGTGAATTAGGGTTGTTTAATATTTATAATAACATATCAGTATGTAAGTAATACTGATGTTATTACTTTATCATGAAACAACTAAAGAAGAAGAAGTTGAAGAAGAAAGAAATTGAAAAGATCGGTAATGGATATTACCTCTTCTTTGGAACGCCTCTTTGAATCCTCCACTTAAGGAACAAAGATTGGTCTTTGGAGAAGACCAGGACCTCTAGGATTATTCTAGGGAAGTGGAGAGGAGAAAATGGCAGGGGTTGGCCGAGCTTGAGTGCTCAAATTGGTGTGAGGATGAGGGGGAGGAGGTGCCCTTTTATAAGGGAGGAGAGGGGCATCTTAGGAATATCTCAAAATATTATTTTATATTAAAGTCAAAATCGGTTTATAGTGGTTCCAAAGGGTCTTATTTCGAATCTAAAGTGGGGATGGGTCGAAATCCTATCAACCAATAGGATTTAGACAAGTTTAGGGTATTATTTTAACCTTATCAATTAGATTTAACTCTAAGTTAATTAATTTAACTTTTACCGTGTCTTTTTGTTTTCTTTCACTATATGGTTAATACACTTACTATAACATGCCAAACGAACCCCAAATTGTTTATTATTAATATATATATCCTTATCTAAGTCATTTGGCCGAACCTTAGATTTTTAGGAATACAATAACAATTAATTATATAATATTTGATTTAAAAACTATTTTGTGTCAATTTTGACACTATTTGATATATGATTTTTGTGAAAGTCATAACAGAATTAAATGTTCGAACCAAGTTGATTAAATCAACATTAATATATCATAGTAACCTAGAAAATTAGTGTAATTCATAAAAAATCTCAAATTACATTTATTTTGGTGTTTATAACATCAATTATGTCAATATTTCATTAATAAGATAATTACTGCATCATCGTTGTGTCATAAATAAATTAAATTATTTTATGTCTAAAAATTACAAATAAAATACCATCATGTAGGAAATCTTTTTAGATTTCTAATGAATATTTACAATCGAATTTATCTTATGTATAACCCCATATTAAAAATGGTTTACTTATTAAACTTTGATTTTAACTATTTTAACCTTTCTTTAAATAAATTAATAATAAATGTCCTAATCTAATCCAAGTGGGCCTAAATGGTCATATTTTATTCCTAAGTTTGTTTTTGGTCGAATTACACTTGTCCAATAGAATTAGAACATGTGTTAGGGTAATATTGATATCATATTTACCTTTAGTTACCCTATTTACTATTAACCGCGGTAAAAAAAATAAAAAGTTACTATTCACCAAAAAATTATTTTCATCTCATTGAACCACATTTTAGTCCTTGATATTAACCGTGTCTCTCGGATTTTCGAAATTCCATTCACAGAAGCGGAAAAATTAAGTTTTATGAAAAATTCAGTTTTTTTTAACTACCACTTAGTAGTTTCACTATTCATCAAAAATTGATGTTTTTCAGAACAATGCCAAAATTTCATCCTAAGCTATATTTCATATTCCAAATTCAAAAATGAAATCTATTTTACCAAATTCATAACATAGAAGTTGCATTAATTAATTTTATAATTAAATCCTGCTGTTAAAATAAATAGCGTGTTTTTAGGAAACAATATATATCAAAAGATTGACACTTGATTATGTCTGGTTTAAATGTGAAATTACAACCAATGACCAACATTGTATTAAATTGTAAAAATATATTCTAAATATACTTTAAACCCACTCAAATTAATAATTTATCACTATTAATTATTTCGATTAAAAAAGATGTTTTTAATTATAATTTAGTAATTTTCACTATTCATCAGAATATGAAAGTTATCCGAAAAGTAACAAAATTTCACCTTAGGCTAAATTCGATACTCCGAATCCAAGAATGAAGTTCATTTTGAAAAATAAGATTTACAGAATTTTAAAAAGTGGTTATTACTATTCATAACAGCTAGTTTTAATAATATTTTAATAGCACATCGTTGTTTAGTGAAACTCGGTATTGCGTATTACACACGCTATCGAGGAAGGTCGTGATAGCGTGTAATGCAAGGCAAGACAAGGATGCGTGTTGTGCAAGCTCCTTTTGGTGTAGCGTACAACACAAGACATTAATAAAATTAAAATGAATATTTTTTTTTATAAAATCTTGGGCTGTTACATTCTACCCCCCTTAAAATGAATTTCGCCCTCGAAATTCGTCGGGGTTATAAATGGTTTACTATTCGAAAGTTTCTTTAATAGAAACCCACATCGTAAAAAGGAATATCAAAACCAATCTTTAAAAACAAAAGTATGAAACGTAACGGTTACCCAAATAAACTAATCATTGGGTTTCCACATAGGTGAAAATATGGATATGGAAGAGAAATCTAACCATCATGTTCTGATGGAGAGTGGTAGAGAACATGGCTATGGAAAAGCCAGTAATCACAAATCCATAGATTTGTGATGATATGAGGTACCATCTGATTCATCAGGTATAAGATCACTAGGACAACATTTTTGGTTTTCAAGATCATTTCCCCTAAAGTTGAAAATTTGAATTAGAATAAATACTTACTTTATTTTGGTACAATCTCACTGTTGTTCGTGCCTTGAACAATTCCCACTTCATCTCTTAAATAAATGAAGTTGAATTTGTTATTCGTGAAGTGTTAGCAGATCATGTGATAGAATGACGGGTCATTCCATCTGTCTCAAACAAAAGGTTAGCAAAAATTATATGCATAAATCGATCTATAGTGAGATTAATCATATATGGTTCCTAAAATGGACTTATACTTCATATATCATACTGCTTAATATAATAAAACTAGTTTCTACTAAACAGGGACTTCATGTAGGCCAGTGGTAGGCGATAAAGGCCAGTCGCACTTCGGTTGTGGGTTCGATTCCTACAGCCTTGTCCGAAGCGATGGGCTGTCGCCCGTCCTGTAGGTTGTCCTTTTTCCAAAACTATATTACTATAACATCCCATCAATAATATCGAAAAAAAATTCTATCCTTAAACAATACTAACTTACATCCAACACAATCCATTCCAATCTTTAGGCTTATCCATAATACTGCAGTCCACTCTCATAACATAGTGAAAACAATTTTAATATCATCGTTGATCACCATATATCATAAGATATGTTTTGTTGGTCACATTCCAAACATTCAAAGTCCTTAATCATGTATACTCTTGAATACCCATTGAACCTTAGTGAAAACTTCAATGCAGTAAAAAGTTAACACTTTACACATACCAAAATCCTCAAAATTATTTATACTCAAACCATGATATCACTTAGTCCTTATATCAATCATGAGCTCATGAATACAATCAAACATCTCATTATCTTCTTATCCTTTCATTATGCACTTATCATCTACTTTCCAAAAGTATCTGAATAACCTTTCATGGTTACTGGTAACATTAATCATACAACAATGTAACAATCCTTACATGTCTCTTTATTCCATAGTACCATGAGATTACTTATACAACATTACACATGATAAACATGTAATCATTCCACTACATTCTTAAACCATTAATCGAGCTTCAACAATTCTTTCATCTCACATATCATTTGTAGTCTCTTCATCATCATCCACATAAATACTACCCATACGGCCATACTGATTCTCTTCATGAGTCTTTCCCTTAGGACATTGGTTTGCATAATGCCCATACATTCCACATTTAAAACACTTAACCATTTTTGATGTCGTAGCAATACCATTATCCTCATCCATGGTGTTAACTGAACCTTTTCCTTTGCACTTACTTGCTTTGTGTCCTTCTTTTCCACACCCAAAGCATCTTCCAGTTCCTTTGAAACATTCTCCTTGATGCCTCTTCCCACATGAATTACATAGGGGAAATTGAACTTTATTTCCTCTATGATCATCATGAAACTCCATCTTTCTCTTATTAGCCGAGTCAGGAAACTTACCAAATTTTACTTTATTGATCATATTATGAGATTGGTGATTCGGCATAATAATTATGTTTGGACTTCCAAATCCCATTTCATTATGAAGAATATCATTCCATTGTCCATCATATCCTCCATTATCGTGAATCATCTTGTTTCCAGCCATTTTCTAAAACCCAAAAAGAATAGTGTGAGAGGAAAAAATCATGCTAGGGAAAACAACATAATAAAGGGGGAGTACCTTCAATATCTAACATCTTAGGTTTAATTCTATGATCGTTAGCGTAGTTCTAATACTATAACTTATACGTCTACTTAACCTTAGGGACATCCCTAGACATACCGTAGAAATATCTCTAGGGATCTCACTAACGTTTTCGCATCCTAGTTTCCAAAGGTTGACTAAACCTTTCCTCTGATACCAACTGTAGAGACCCGAAGCTTGACGTACATGGACATTACATTACATTTGCGGAATACTTAGTACATAACAAAAACACACACTAAAGGATCGTAATAGTTTAGTGTCTTTGGAAACTTGGAACGTAATCTTCTAATCGTGGTGAAAGTTCTTCAATATCTCCTATAAAGGTCATCCCTTTTTTTACCTAAAACCTTTCTTTATATCCTGGGGAAAAGAAAACATAAAAGGGTGAGCTCAAATGCTCAGCAAGGGTAATAAAGGAAATAAAAATCATATCATATCTTTTTTTGAAAATCATAACCTGCAAAAGAGATCATAAAATCTTAATAAATCATAGAAGTGAAAATGAGATCCCCATAATCATAACATGAAACTTGAAACATTGTGGCATGCACACATAATCATGGAAAATCATTTCTTGTTAGTCATGACTCATTGCCAAGACTATCTTAGTGGACAAAGTCCCTTTCTGAATCGAGTAACCCTCGTTTCAGTCCTGTTTCACTAAACCGGTATAACCTACCATTCCAGCCATGTCTATCTCATGAGATATAAAATCTTTACCCAATGCATTGGAGGGATATATAGGTCCCACCCATCTTATAATGAATCCTTTCTTATGTGTGCCACATAATCATAAAACATACATCATCGCATAACACATGTAACAAAAATGGGATTCTTGAAACATCATGATATCATAAATCAATTCATATAAGATAAAGGAATTCATAAAAATAATTCCATCACAACATGATCAAATCAATTTAATAATAGGGATAAAAACAGAACCCTTTATTATCTTAGATGGAAAATAATTTTGATAAAACACTTGAAATGAATTCTTGAGGAAAATATCCTTTCTTCTTCAAAATCGATTTCTTTTCACAAAACATCATGAAATTTTAAAAGAAAGAGATTTTATTAAAAATAGTCATGAAATCTTTTGTAGGAAGATTCATGAAAATAAGGCTTTATAAAACCGTAAAAATCTGTTCGTGCCGTTTAAGTTTAAAAAACATTCTTCGTACTTTTATCGGAAAAGTCAAAAAGTACCTCGTACAAAAAACGACAAAATATTCCTTTCATATCTTTTACTAAAAACTCAACGAAGGGTAAAATTGGATTTAAAAAATTGTAGGTTGATGTAAATAACATTACATATTGAGGAAACATGGATGTGGATGATAAAATATACCCCGATAAATTTCAAAGTACAAACAATCTCGGATAAAAATGAGATTGCGATATTTCCCTTACCTTAGGTCCGATTTGCTTTGTTCGTGTCAGAAGCTCCTGTATAATGGTTTAAATAATGTTATTGAATTATTCCAGAATCATACATATTGATATCAGATCATATATGGTCATATTATTAGCTTTTTTTTAGTAATATTTCATTGTTACTTTTTACTCGGGTCTTTATAACTTTTTGTTCTTATGCGTGTTTTGTCGAATAAATTCTTATTCTTATCTTTAGGTTATAGATAATTCATTTACAGAATGGTATTAGTGTTGTATATACCATATTCATTCATTCAATTCATTTATATAATCATTATGAAATGAAGATCATGTAGAACGAGTCGCATCACATCGTGGAGACGGTATTCCGTACGTACGCACGAGTGATGATATTGTTCCTATGATCGTGGAATTGTATTGGAGTATATATATATTATTTCAGTATCAATATTACTTCATAATAATCATATATAGTTACTCATTACACCATTATACCCATCCTTTTAAGGTGATGGTGGAAAATAGATTACACCACGGCGTGGAGACGGTATTCCGTACGTACGCACGCGCGGTGATTTCATTTTTCCGTAGGATGGATAGAAGGTGAATTAGGGTTGTTTCATATTTATAATAACATATCAGTATGTAAGTAATACTGATGTTATTACTTTATCATTAAACAACTAAAGAAGAAGAAGTTGAAGAAGAAAGAAATTGAAAAGATCGGTAATGGATATTACCTCTTCTTTGGAACGCCTCTTTGAATCCTCCACTTAAGGAACTAAGATTGGTCTTTGGAGAAGACCAGGACCTCTAGGATTATTCTAGGGAAGTGGAGAGGAGAAAATGGAAGGGGTTGGCCGAGCTTGAGTGCTCAAATTGGTGTGAGGAGGAGGGGGAGGAGGTGCCCTTTTATAAGGGAGGAGAGGGGCATCTTAGGAATATCTCAAAATATTATTTTATATTAAAGTCAAAATCGGTTTATAATGGTTCCAAAGGGTCTTATTTCGAAGCTAAAGTGGGGATGGGTCGAAATCCTATCAACCAATAGGATTTAGGCAAGTTTAGGGTATTATTTTAACCTTATCAATTAGATTTAACTCTAAGTTAATTAATTTAACTTTTACCGTGTCTTTTTGTTTTCTTTCACTATATGGTTAATACACTTACTATAACATGCCAAACGAACCCCAAATTGTTTATTATTAATATATATATACTTATCTAAGTCATTTGGCCGAACCTTAGATTTTTAGGAATACAATAACAATTAATAATATAATATTTGATTTAAAAACTATTTTGTGTCAATTTTGACACTATTTGATATATGATTTTTGTGAAAGTCATAACAGAATTAAATGTTCGAACCAAGTTGATTAAATAAACATTAATATATCATAGTAACCTAGAAAATTAGTTTAATTCATAAAAAATCTCAAATTACATTTATTTTGGTGTTTATAACATCAATTATGTCAATATTTCATTAATAAGATAATTACTGCATCATCGTTGTGTCATAAATAAATTAAATTATTTTATGTCTAAAAATTACAAATAAAATACCATCATGTAGGAAATATTTTTAGATTTCTAATGAATATATACAATCGAATTTATCTTATGTATAACCCCATATTAAAAATGGTTTACTTATTAAACTTTGATTTTAACTATTTTAACCTTTCTTTAAATAAATTAATAATAAATGTCCTTATCTAATCCATGTGGGCCTAAATGGTCATATTTTATTCCTAAGTTTGTTTTTGGTCGAATTACACTTGTCCAATAGAATTAGAACATGTGTTAGGGTAATATTGATATCATATTTACCCTTAGTTACCCTATTTACTATTAACCGCGGTAAAAAAAATAAAAAGTTACTATTCACCAAAAAATTATTCTCATCTCATTGAACCACATTTTAGTCCTTGATATTAACCGTTTCTCTCGTATTTTCGAAATTCCATTCACAGAAGCGGCAAAATTAAGTTTTATGAAAAATTCAGTTTTTTTTTAACTACCACTTAGTAGTTTCACTATTCATCAAAAATTGATGTTTTTCAGAACAATGCCAAAATTTCATCCTAAGCTATATTTCATATTCCAAATTCAAAAATGAAATCTATTTTACCAAATTCATAACATAGAAGTTGCATTAATTAATTTTATAATTAAATCCTGCTGTTAAAATAAATAGCGTGTTTTTAGGAAACAATATATATCAAAAGATTGACACTTGATTATGTCTGGTTTAAATGTGAAATTACAACCAATGACCAACATTGTATTAAATTGTAAAAATATATTCTAAATATACTTTAAAACCACTCAAATTAATAATTTATCACTATTAATTATTTCGATTAAAAAAGTTGTTTTTAATTATAATTTAGTAATTTTCACTATTTATCAGAATATGAAAGTTATCCGAAAAGTACCAAAATTTCACCTTAGGCTAAATTCGATACTCCGAATCCAAGAATGAAGTTCATTTTGAAAAATAAGATTTACAGAATTTTAAAAAGTGGTTATTACTATTCATAACAGCTAGTTTTAATAATATTTTAATAGCACATCGTTGTTTAGTGAAACTCGGTATTGCGTATTACACACGCTATCGAGGAAGGTCACGATAGCGTGTAATGCAAGGCAAGACAAGGATGCGTGTTGTGCAAGATCCTTTTGGTGTAGCGTACAACACAAGACATTAATAAAATTAAAAAGAATATTTTTTTTTATAAAATCTTGGGCTGTTACAAAATAAAATGAAGATTACTATTTTTTAAATATTGACGTTCTACCATTCAAGGATGTTATTTTACACACTTCAACCATTTTAGTTGAATAATCATTTATTTTTTCAATTTTAATGAGTGGATGTTGTGGATTATCATCCAAAATATTAATTTGGATTGATAATTTTATTTTCATAATTAACATACTTCTTGTATTGGAATATACTGTAGTGTAGGTGGTTCATTATATGTAGATTTCTTTATATTTTCTTCATTACCTAACTACTTCACATTAATTCATCATTCGATTTCCCGATGACCATCCATTACAATATTAGAAAATTTTCAAGTCCCATAATATAATTTTATTCCATATTTATGAAAAAAAAATTTGAATAAAGAAATGATGATGTTATTTTATCTATATTTTTAATTTTTTATTTTCAATTTTATTGTTCTCTTCTTTTTAAAATCATGAGATTAACACACATCTCCAACCCCAATTGCATCCATCATAGCACATCAAAAAATATCTTCACTTATACTAAATTATATTATGAATAAAACCTTTTAATGACATGGTTTATAAAAATTGGTGAATCGATCAACCATAAAATCAAGATGGATGATAACACAAAAATCATACCTCAAATTTATTGAAACATTTTCTTCATAGCTACCAATAGATTCAATATCCTTCTAATTTATTTCTACCAAATCCCCCTCTATCTACATATAGATAAAATTTGGGAAGTACATATTGAAAAATCAGTTCAACAACTCATCCCAATCCATAAATATGGTTTCATCTAGTTACCATATATTCTTCATAAGAGTCCTCCATTGATTTGCTTCACTTTCCAACTGATAGACAACCAAAATAATTTTTTCATTCCTTAAACTGTGGAGAATAGAAAATATTATTTTAATGATACAAATCCATTTCTCACCATATATTGGATCAGAAAAACTAATAAAATTTTATGTAAATTTCTTCATAATGTAATCAATATAATTTTGTTCCATCCTTTGTTTATTTGGATGTCGAGAATGATTCACAACATGAAAAAGTTGTGTGACCATAATAATGAGATTTTTTATTCCAACACCCATGTTGTTTGGATTCTTTGAAGGGACATAATTTCATTATCCATTACACTCAACATTACTATGATTCATTTACGTTTGAGAAACTAACTAAAACAGAAAATCATATTGTGAGAAACAATAATCATAGTGAAAACCCACATAAAAATGAAAAAACACTTAGATTATGTAGAAATCATGAAACCTTGTTTTAAATATATGAATCATGAGAATTAACATAGACCATCCATGAACTTAATCCATTTTAATCATTAATTATGGTTTGTAAAGTGGTTATAAATTTTTAAATAATATCTCTTGGGAGTTTTAAACTAGGTGTGCAATAAGGCATGTCATATTGCATGAATTGATTACAGAGTATATCTCAATATAGCATTTTCAAAGTTATTACCCATATGTACCACTAGGATAGATCCACATATACATATATAATCCCGAAAGTAATGAAATTTAATTGAAACCACTTACTCTATCCTTTACCAATATTCTAACACATTTCTCTATAAGTTGACTCATCCTTAGATAAATCTTTACAGAAATCCCTAGATATATCCTCATTAATAACTTTAGGGACCTCCCAAATGTTTTTTCATCCAGGTTTCCCAATGATAACTAATCATATCCTATTATACCAACTATAGTGTCATATGATTATCATACACTGATACTAAATATGTTTAAATAAATTTTAATTTAACTATTGAAACACGGACCTGAGAAACATAATAGATTAGTGCCTTTAATAATAGAGAATGAAATCTTTTTAGTTCCTAAATTATATTCAATTTATCACATAAATATCCTGCCCAATTGTTCTAATAAAAAACACCCTACATAAAAAACTATACCTAATAGGAGAAATGGATACATAGTAAAGAGTGATATTAGATTATAAAAAATGATAAAACAAATAAATGAACGGAACATAAAATGAATAGAAGGTCATAACAACATGATTATAACATATACAAACCACACCTTGTATATCTAAGATCATAATATTGAGCCATGGAATAAATGTTAGAAGTTAATAAGACATGAATAATAATGTAATATAAGAACATGTTCCTTGAAAGAATAATATTGGCATAATACATAGTTTTTTAGCATACATAGAAGAACAAAAAATCATATCTCATGGATACCAAAAATTAAAATCCTTACATGTTAGGATTGGGATAACCACATTTATAACTTCTTCAAGCTTGGGATGACCTACCATGTACCCTCTTTCTTGATTAGGATAACATCTCATGTACCCTCTTTTTGTCTTGGTATTACATCCCATTAAACCTTTTATATCATATAACATAAACCCTAACCAATTAATTTTAGGTTGATATAGGTCCCACCGATCACATAATCCATACATTTATAAAACAAAATATTATAGAAAATTAATCATATGTAAACCAAATAAATTAAATTGTTTTCATAAAACATTTAATTATATTATAACCTATAGAAAATAAATATTTATCATAATAATTTCATCATCTCATAAAATAATAACTCATGGTAATGGAAATGGGTATCAAAATTTATTTTCACGGTATAATATATGTAAGAGAAATATATTTAATAAACATCATTTCATCACAAAAAAATTAGAGAAATAATAATAATGGTATCCTTGTTTCATATACCTAGTAGATAATTAGTTACATCAACGGACATCAATAATTACTATATTGTATTTTCAATGATAAATCACTTTGGAATGATTCTGGAGGAAGAAAACACTTTCATTGAAAATCGATTATTTAATCAAAAAACATCATAGAAATTCACATCATTAAATGAAAACATAAACCATAAACCCTAATAATGAAAGATAATAAAAAGTATATGCAATTAAAAATAATTTTATGTAGAATCATACTAAAATATATTCATATTTATTATATACACAACATAAAATAAAACACGTGTTGAATATGAAATGTGTATCATAGGAAAAACACTTATGACAAAAATACCTTACTATAAGTCAGTAAATCCTTATTAAATTTACCAGCCTAAAAGATAATAAATATAAATTTATTATAATTTTTTTACAAATTTTTTTTCAAATATAATACAATATATTATTTACTTATGTCTTTTTATTACAAATTTATTAACTCTTCCATGTTAAAGGCATGTTTTGGGTAATGAACGCTTCATTTTTCATATTTGTTTTTTTATTCCTCTTAATTTAAACAAATTCCAAAACAATACAAAATTTTAACCATGAAATAAATATCATACATATTCAACATATATTTATTTAGGGTAGTCCCAAAGATATAGTTATAGTAATGGAAATTCATTGTTCATGAAGACAGTAGGTTATATGTACGCAAGAAAGATATTTCATTTTTTCTTGTTGGATATAGAGAAAAAAAGATAAAAGATATATTATCATTATAGATCAATTATATTTCATATATATGTAACATTTTTACATTATAATTATCCATATCACAATCCATGTAAATAGAGAATGAATCACATTGCTTCGTGACATGGTACTCTATTGTAAATAGTAGTGATGTAATCGTATTCCAAGAAAATGGAGTGTATGAAGGTATGTTTGATATAATAATTCAAAAATTATATTTATATAATTAATGTAAAATATAATTAATATATAAACCATTATTTCCAAACATCTTTTAGAGGTTTTAATGGATAAATGAAGTACACAGGTTCATGAGGTGGTAGTTCATCGTACAAATAAATGATGAATTTAAAACCCATTTAAAGAATGTGGTGACAGTTTTAGATAATTACCATAACATTAAAACATATAAATATATGGAATTTATGGAATTTAATATATCATAATGGTATAATAATAATTTAAGGGGGTTTGGAATGAAATAAAACAAAAATAATTGTTGGTGAGGTTTACCTTTTCTTCACGTATCCACATTTGGATAGCACCAAAATACATCCTAGGTAAGATTTAAGCCAAAAATCAGTCCTATAAGATAAGGGGATATAATTTTTGAGGTATTGTGGTAATATTATTGTTATGCCAAATGGATTGAGAGGTGTGAAGAAGTGAAGACGGTGAGTACCTTTTTATAATTGTGGGGGAGTTGCATTTTTAAAAATACACAAAATAATTAAATAATGGGAGGAAACTATCACTTAATGTGGATAAAAAATTTATAAATATTGTATTTTATTGATGGCTATGGTCTTAAAACACATAAAAACCCAGTTTTAGTCTTGTTCTCCCGTAACATATAAGATTCCTTACTTTTACCATTTTAGTTTTTCACTACGGTAACAAGTCGTTCTACATAGGTAATTTTTACATTAATAATAAAATAAAATGATCCTTATTAGATAATTTAGAACCACTTATTATAAATATAAAATCAAATATATCAACTAAAAATCCTATTTATATTGAAATTTTATTTTTACACTAGCACATATATCATGAAAAAACATCATTTTAACCATAACACCAATATTTGAGTTTTTACTATTTAGGGGTGAATATTGTTAATGTAAAAGAAAAAAAATTCCATGAATGTATCATTTTTTATATTTATTGAAATTTAAAAATCACTTGGTTTAAATTATTTTTTATGTAATGTTAAATCATTTGATAAAATAACATAAATTATAAAATTACATTACTGCCAATTATGACATTAAAAAATGAACTAGAATTAAAAAATTTTAAATTCAATGATTGAATTAGTATCTATTATCTCCATAACTTTATAACATGAAATATTTATCAATAAAATTAATGTAACAATATAATTAATTAAATTTACATTTCTTATAATATATTTAGTATAATTTATTTTATTTTTATATAATCGAATAATAATTATGCTCGTGTATCTTATAAATTTAATGTAATTATTTATTCTCTCAAATTTAGATATTTATTATTATGATAAAAAATATTTATATTTCAAAACAATATTTATACCCATACATATATTGTTTTTTCCTTATTCCAACGAAATATAGATAGTAAAAGCAAGGAATGTTCTTTTTTTGTCAGTTTATTAACTTATTATATAGGCCAATATTATGGAAAATCCTCCTAAAAATGCATTAAAAGTGATCCTATGGAGTTAAGGGTTTAAATTTGTCCATCTAATGGGTGTTGGAAAAATTGGTAGCTCATTTTAAACATTACCTCCTTTTCCCAAACCCATGTAAGCCAATTTTTATCTTAATTGTGGTAATTAATCTTTTTTTAAATTTCACAATTCATGATGGGAAAGAATTATGTTGAACTTATTCAAAATTATAAATTATATAGATTCCAAATATGAATTAGGTTTTAAAAAATTATGTTCAAAGAAGTGAAAAAAATAAATTTAAAATTAATCTCGTATACGTCAAGAAAAAGCATGGTTTCAAGTTGAAAATGTTCAAATGTTTTTGAAACTTTTATATTAAATTTCAATATGAAAATGATCCAAAGGACCTAAATTAGATGAATACATATATAATTGAGCTAATTCCACATTAAAATAAAATTTAAAATATAATATAACATTATAAATAATTTTAACCAAAAGGCAAATTTTAATTAAAATTTACTTTTCTTCACCATTCATAAAAAATTATTGTATAATGAATTTTTTTAAAAATTCATAGTATGAAATTTCTTATATAATGATTTTAAAAATGAATATTATTTTATAAAAATCATTTTTTATATGTTCCAAAAAAATATTTTTGTTTAATTATATAAATAATAAAACAGTTTTTAAGAAAATAGTATTCTTGAAACATATAAATACTTTATCGGAGAATTATGTACCTTTTTTACAATTTGTTTTATTTATATAAAATAATATACATAATATTTAAAAATTATTTATTTTTTATCCATATCACTGTGTTAAAGGGATACATTATAATGGATCTGTTAAAATAATAATATTAACAATATATCATGTTTTTGGAAATATGGTGTTTCATGTAATTCAAGCTAGATATTGTGGTGCATGTAGTCCAGCATAAAATCAGTGTTGTGTGTATTGAAAAATAAAACGAAATTAAATTAATTTCTATAAAATATTTCACAAAACATATTCTTAGAACTTCAAGATCCCCCTTTCAAGTACATCTGTATCAAATTTAGGTTTTCAAAAAAATTATTTCTGATTCCAATTTTGATTACAATCTATCTCATTATGACAAAGAAAAATGTAAAACAATAGATTCTTCTTACTCTCTTATCTTGAACCACCCTAATTATAAACCAAGTAATTCAACATATTGAAAATAGTTGAATACATTTTTGATAAATCTCTAAATTTATTCTCCATATTGGAAAACATATACTTTTCTATCACTATTTTTTCATTTATCCCAAATAATTCTTCCTCTGATGATTATTATGGAATATTAAGTCTGATGAACACATATATGTAGCTTCTACTACAACACCTTCTTTCACATCTATATATGATTCCATTGATTTTTTTGAACAAATAATTCTACCTCTGATGAATATGATGGTATAAGAAATCTAATGGATCTTCATCGGTAGCTTTGACAACAAGAAATTCACTATTTCAAAAACATCAAATTGTATCAAGAATTCCATCATGAACATTTTTACGTTAAAGATCATCTTCAACATCATATGACTTAACAAGGAATGTAATTTAACATCCCTATCATTCAGCAACAAATTTCATTCCTTCATATTCTGAATATAATTGAATTGATTATGATAAGAATGAATATGATTTCCAGCATGTTGTCTTTCTATTTATTTAATCAATATGGCATTATAATTTTTATATAATACTTATGATATATTAGAACACCAATATTATAAAAGCGTCATAACATTTATAAATATTCATGAAAACATCGATTCTTCTCCATTATAATAACACCTTTATTTCTAGACTCAGGGTGAGTCAAATGATTATTTTTACCAAAAATGATTCTCTACAATCCAATGGACCTTTTCAAACATTGTGATTCCAATATCTTGAATATGATGGTAAGTATAGTTAAATGAAAAAATTTGAAGAGATTTATTTTATCGTAAAGTTATATTTATTCTTAAACATAGTTTACAATAGAAGAAAAATCATTAATACGATCATCCTTATCATCTTGGCCATAATAATCAACACCTTCGGATTATGTTGTCAATGAAGATTCATCAATAACTGAACCTTGTATCGTCAATGTATGGATTAATTTTCAACAATTCTAACACTTCACGATTTAGATCATTAAAAAAAATAATTATTGATATGAAAACAATGTTGTAAAAACATAGTGATTATGAAAACATCCACAAATTTCTTCTCTATCTATAATTCCTTAACATCCTTCCCCATCTTTTCAACTATCTTGGAATACATGATTTTTAATTCCTATAAATAATGCAACAAATAGTTAGAAAAGTTCACACACAAATATTGTTGGATTCACATCTTACCCAGAAATACCCATTTTACATGCTTTCATTAAGGATAGATTTTTTAAATAATTATCCCCCATGACAATATTACACAAAGATAAAATGAGAGAGGGGACAAAAACAAATTCTTAAACCATGATGTGAAAGAGGTTAGACAACCATGTCTAACCACAATTTAGTAAAATGTTCCTTTGATAATGGATTTGTGAAAATGTCAACAACTTATTATGATGTTGAAAAATATTCTAGATTCAATTCATTCTTTTTCACAATATATTTGTCGAAATGATATTTCATATACGCATGTTTTAAATGATAATATTGTATTCAATATGGGAAAACAGGCTTTTGCGACGGGTTATTTGTGATGGGATTGATTCCCGTCACAAATAGTCTATCCTAGAGGTTATTTGCGACGAGGTTTTGGGTCTCATCGCAAAAAGTAATCCGTGGTTTGGCGCGGGATGGGAGCCAAAGCGTCAGATGGTTATTTGCGATGAGGGCATATCCTCATCGCTAATGGTGTGTCGGTCGCCAGATATTTTTCGACATGACCCATCGCAAATACCAGCTGCGGTAAATGGCATTTTTACGATGGGCTGTTGTCCCGTCGCAAAAATGTGTGTCGGCATGTCAGTTTTTGCGACGGGCCCCGTCGCAAATACTCTTTTAACCATCGACAACAATTAATTCGGGCAAAGGTATTTGTGATAGGGCCCGTCGCAAAATGTACCTTTTTTTACTGTAATCTCGTAGCAAATAGTCCCGTCGCAACTAATCTAACCTATATATACCCCCTCCATTTTTCTTTCTCTTCCTCTCATTTCTCACTTTCTCTCTCTCTATCTAAACACTATTTTTTGATTGAAAATTTCTCAGAGTTGGTTTTTTTACGTAAAATTTGTGAAGTCGATTACATCAATAGGAGATCAAGTTTAAAGGTATTTATATATTTTTTAATTTAGTATTTATTTCATTTCATTTATGTTAATTTTAATTTTTGTTGATTAGTTGTAATTATATTATATTTAAATTGTTTTGTTATCTGTACTTATTTGTAATAATAAATTGAAATTATTAGCTGTAATTATAAATAATTATTTATAATTAGTAATTAGTAATAATTAATATTAATTATTAATAAATAGTAATAATTAAAAATAATTAGTAATAATTAGAAATAAATAGTAATAATTACTAATAATTTGTAATAATTAGTAATAAATAGTAATAATTAGAAATAATGAGTAATAATTTGTAATAAATAGCAATAATTAGTAATAAATATGAATAATTATTAATAAATAGGAATAATTAGTCATAAATAGGAATAATTCTTAATAATTAGTAATAATTAGTAACAATTAGTAATAAATGTGTATATTTAGTAATAATTAGTAATAAATAGGATTAATTGTTAACAATTTTTAATAATAAGTAATAATTAGTAATAAATACGTATAATTAGTAATAATTAGTAATAATAAGAATTAATAGGAGTAACTAGTGATAAATTGGAATAATTAGGAATAATTATTAATTATTAGTAACAATTAGTAATAAATAGGAATAATTTGTAATAAATAGGAATAATTAGTAATAAATAGGATTTATTAGTAATAATTAGTAATAATTAGTAATAATTAGTAATAATTAGTAGTAAATAAAAATAATTAGTAATAAATAGGAATAATTAGTAATAAATAGTAATAAATTGTAATAAATTAGAATTATTAGTAATATATAGTAGTAATTAGTAATAATTAGTAATAAATATATATAATTTGTAATAATTTGTAATAAATTGTAATAATTAGTAATAAATAGTAATAATTAATAATAAATAGTAATAAATAGGAATAATTAATAATAAATAGGATTAATTAGTAATAATTAGGAATAATTAAAAACAAATAGGAACAATTAGTAATAAATATGAATAATTAGTAATAAATAGGAGTAATTAGTAATAAAAAGTAATAATTAGTAATAAATAGTAATAATTAGTAATCTATAGGAATAATTAGTAATCAATCAGAATAATTAGTAATCAATATGAATAATTAGTAATAATTAGTAATAAATATTAATGATTAGTAATAAATAGTAATAATTATTAAGGTATAGGAATAATTAGTAATAATTAGTAATAAATAGTAAGAAATATTAATAAATAGTAATAAATAGTAATAAATTGTAGTAAACAGTAATAAATAGTATTAATTAATAATAATTATTATTAATTAGTAATAACTATTAATAATTAGTGATAAATAGTAAAAATTAGTAATAATTAGTAATAATTAGTAATAATTAGTAATAATTAGTAATAATTAGTAATTATTAGAAACAATTAGTAATAATTAGTAATTATTAGTAATTATTAGTAATTATTAGAAACAATTAGTAATAATTAGTAATTATTAGTAATTATTAGTAATTATTAGTAAAATTAGGAATAAATTTGAATAATTATGAATAAATAGTAATAATTAGAAATAAACAGTAATAATTAGGAATAAATAGTAATAAATAGTAATAATTAGTAATAAATAGTAATAAATAGTAATAAATAGTAATTTATTATAATAATTAGTAACAATTAGTAATAAATACTAATAAATTGTAACAAATAGTAATAAATAGTAATGAATAGAAATAATTAGTAATCTATATGATTAATTAGTAATCGATAGAAATAATTATTAATCAATAGGAATAATTAGTAATCAATAAGAATAATTCGTAATCAATAGGAATAATTAGTAATAATTCGTAATAAATAGGAATGATTATTAATAAGTAGTATTAATTATTAATAAATAGTAATAAAAAGTAATAATTAGTAATAAATAGAAATAATTAGTAATAAATAGTAATAATTAGTAATAATTAGTAATAAATTGTAACAATTAGTAATAAATATTAATAATTTGTAATATTTAGAAATAATTAGTTATAATTAGTAAAAATTAGAAATAATCGATAATTATTAGTAATAATTAGTAATAATTAGTAATAATTTGAAACTATTCGTAACAATTAGTAAGTATTTGTAATAATTAGTAATTATTAGTGTTAATCAGTACTAATTAGTAATAATTAGGAATAGATAGTAATAAATAATAATAAATAGGAATAATTAGTCATAAATAGTAATAAATAGTAATAAATAGTAATAAAGAGTTAATAATAATAATCATTAGTAATAAACAGTAGTAATTAATAATAATTAGAAATAAATAGCAGTAATTAGTAATAAATAGAAATAATTAGTAATTATTAGTAATAAATAGAAATAATTTGCAATAAATAGAAATCATTAGTAAAAAACTAGAAATAATTTGTAATAAATAGTAATAATTAGTAATGAATAGAAATAATTAGTAATGAATATGAATAATTAGTAATGAATAGGAATAATTAGTAATATATAGTAATAATTAGTAATAAATTGAAAAAATTATTATAAATAGAAATAATTAGTAATAATTAGTAATAATTAGTAATAAATAGTGACAATTAGTAATAATTAGTAATAAATACAAATACATAGTAATAATTACTAATAAATAGCAATAATTAGTAATGAAAAGGAATAACTAGTAATGAATAGGAATAACTAATAATGAATAGGAATAATTAGTAATGAATAGGAATAATTAGTAATGATTAAGAATATTTAGTAAAAATTATTAAAAAATAGTAATGAATAGGAATAATTAGTAATGAATAGTAATAATTAGTAATAATTAGAAATTATTTGTAATAAATAAGAATAATTAGTAAAAAATAGGAATAAATAGTAATAAATTGAAATAATTAGTAATAATTAGTAATATATAGTAATACCTAGTAATAATTAGTAATAAATAGGAATTATTAGTAATTATTAGTAATAAATATTAATAATTATTAATGAATATGAATAATATGTAATGAATAGGAATAATTAGTAATGAATAGGAATAATTTGTAATAAATAGGAATAATTAGTAATGAATATGAATGAATAGAAAAAATTAGTAATAAATAGTAATGAATAGGAATAATTAGTAATGGATCAGAATAATTATTAATGAATATGAATAATTAGTAATAAATAGGAATAATTAGTAATAATTCGTAATAATTAGTAATAAATTGCAATAATTTGTAATAAATTGTAATAAATAGTAATTAATAGTAATAAATTATAATAACTTGGAAAAATTTCTAGTGGATTGACGACACTCCATTAGCACGATGACTCTTCTCCACTTAACTTTCACCAACACAAAACATTATGAAAGGTATGCTTCTACGTATTCAAATTCAATCTCATATGCATGAGTTTGAATATGCATTCATAGGACCACATTTTTTATAATGTGTTCAGGCGGTGACAGTTGAAAGAAGATGATTCATCGAGGAAAAGGGAGCTCTTTTGTCTGACGACTAATTTAATAGCAACATTCTCATAGAGAAATCACAATGAAGAATCTGCTTGGTGGTACGCATATTTATTCTCGTGCATACAAGAATGAATATGCGTACCTCCAAGAAGATTCTTCATTGTGATTTTTCTGTGAGAAAGTTTCAAGTAAATGAGCCGTCTGATAAAAGAGGAGCCGTTAATCCACTAGAAATTGTGTCGCCCATAAGTAATGGTAATTATTAAGAAGTACTTGTAATTTTATATCTTTTTTTAGGATAGTGTTTTTTTAATTTCAAACTATTCAAAAAAGTAATGATTTTAAATTTTTTAGAATAATATGGAACAAGGAAGTCGACAACAATAATTATTAGATGATCGTGCTTGGATAAATCAGCATAGAAATCCAAATGGTTTTGGTTTAAATCTTGTATATATTGAGGGTGTTGAATCTTTTTTATCATTTGCATCATCAAAATCAGAATAAGTTTCAGAAGGAAAAATAATGCTTCCTTGTAAATAATGTGCTCTGAAAATGTTTGACACATTTGAAAATGTTGTGGGACATCTTTTGTGGTTTGGTTTTCCACCAGATTTTGTTTTTTGGTATCTAAACAGTGAACACTGTTCTAGAGAAGAGACTAATAACTTGATTCCAGATCTATCATGGTTTCAAAATTTAGTACATGATGTTGCATGTCCAGCTATTCAATAAACTGAAAATCATGATGATATTGATTTAACTCCTGCGTTCACACCATCCAAATTTTATGATTTATTGAGGTATTTTGAGTATCCCTTTTATCTTGGTTGAAATATAAGAATATAAGAAGTAGTTGCAAAATTTATGGATTTTAAATAATATAATTTAATGTCAAATAACTATTTTGATCAGATATTTTCTTTGGTTAAAACACTGTTACCTGAAGGATATGTGTTGCCTTAAAATTAGCAGGGCAGTAAAAAGGTTGGTTCGTAATCTGGGCCTTAGTTATTAGATGATTCTTGCATGTCCAATTGATTTCATCTTATATTATGATAAAAATGATTTGTTTGATAGTTGTAACACATGTGTAAAATAGAGGAATAAAGAAGCTCAACCATGAAAATCTGGATCGATTCTAATAAAACAATTGAGATATTTCCCCCTTACACCCAGTTTTCAATGTTTATTTATTTCTCAGAACACATCATCAATGATTTAATTGAACAAAACTAAGATTTCAACTGATAAAATATTGAATCATCCATCAAATGGCGATTCATGGAATCATTTTGAGCATCTGCATCTGTCTTTTGCGTTAGAAGCCCGAAACATGCGATTGGGTCTTTCTACTGATGTGTTCTATCTGTTTGGTTCTTATGGTAGTCAGTATTCATATTGGCCTGTTTTTATAACTCCACATGATTTACCTCCATGGATGTTGATGAAGGAGCCCTATATATTTTTGACCTTATTAATCCTTGTACATCCGAAAAAGAATATTTATTTTTATTTGAAATCATTGATTGATGAGTTAAATGCATTGTGATGTGATGGTGTTAGTACACATGATATTGCTGTGAAACAAAATATCATATTAAATGTTGTATTGATGTGGATGAATAGTGAGTTTCCGGCCTATGCCATGTTATCTGGATGGAATAAAGATGCTCTAAAATCATGTCCTTAGTGTATAAAAGACAAAAAATCCTTTAAGTTCATCAATCGAAATAAACATTTTTATTTTGGCTGTCACCGTATATTTATTCCAACTAATCAACATTTTTGGAGGAAAAAATCTCATTTCAGAAAAGGTACATTTGAAAGGGAAGAACCTCCAAAAATGGTCTCTGGTACAGAGTTAGAATCAGTTGTTTTTTCATTACCTCCCATCACATTTGGGCCAATAGTAAACCTACAGAAAATTCATGGCTTTGGGAGAGAACATAATGGGACAAAATGAAGCATTTTTTGGGATCTTCCATATAGGTCTGATTTTTTGGTCCACCACATGTTGGATGTCATGCATATTGAGAAGAACTATTTTGATAATTTATTTCATACAGTTTTGGATACACCAGGTTAGACCAAATATACTGTAAAGGCATGATTATATCTTGACAAAATTTGCAGGTGACCAGAGCTTGAACTATTTTAAAATGTCAGGTCACATAGGTTAATGAAGCCAAAAGTATCTTATACACTATCTAAAGAGAGATGCTTACAATTTTGTCAGTGGACTGCAGATTTGAGACTTCCAGATGGTGATGCATCCAATTTGGGCAGATGTGTTAAGAATGGTTATATTACCATATTAAAAATTCAAGATTTTCAAATTATAATAGAATGATATATGCTGATTGGATTTAGAGGATTTTGTATTATAAGATTTGGGATTCAATAACAGGCATATCATATTTTTTTGAGACATTTGTGCAGCGAAAATAGACTATGATGTACTAAGAAAACTTGAAGAAGATGTTACTGTAATGATATGTATACTGGAAAGACTCTTCCTATTGGATTTTTTTAACTCAATGGAATATCTGATATTACAATTTCCACAAGAAGCTAAATGTTGAGGTCCAGTATAGTTTCGATGGATGTACCCATTTGAGAAATGCATGCAGAAATTGAATGAAAAAGTACATAAAAAAGCATCAGTTTAAGGTTCAATTTCTAAAGCTTATTTTCAAGACGATTTTTTTTGCTCTAATTATTTTGAAACTCAATATACCACAAAAAACAATCGCATGGGATGAAATTCAAGGAATGTTAATGTAAAAATAGGCAATCAATTAATAGTTTTTAATCATCCATATCTTGGTTTTGGTGGAGTTCATGAACGATGGATTTCAGATGATGAACATCAAAGAGCTCATACATATGTTCTGCTGAACTGTGAATAAATGACATCATTTGTACTATGAGTGCTTCTATAACTTATTCTATAATTTATGTTATAGTATGTAATCTTATTTTATTTGTAGGTTATATGATAATAATATCAAGAAACAACTTCCACAAATTACAGCATTTGCTCTTAAAGAACGCAGACAAAAAAAATTTCACAATGGTTTAAAAAACTGGTAACATAATATATTGAAGGTTTAATGTCATTTCTATTTATGATTTATCATATTGAGAATTGTTTTAAAAAATTTCATGTGTCCCAACATGCTGATAAAATTAATAAGAGACTGTGAATATTGAGTAACCCACCATCCAAAATTATTATAAATTTTAATACATATGTGATGGATGGTTTTGGATTTCATACATGTGTATATGGGGAATAAAAAAACAATGAAAAACATAGTTTTCTTCAAAGGATCACATCACAGTGAAACTGAAGTCGACCTTTATGGCATTCTAGATAAAATTATTGAGCTATGTTATTTGGGACAGAATTACATAACGATGTTTAAATTTTGGTGGATGGATACAGAGAGAGGATTGCATGTTCATCCGACTCATGGAATTGTAGATATTAAATATAAGAGTATTATTGCAGTAAATGAACCATTTTTACTAGATCAACAGGTACATCATATTTATTACAGAAGGTATTGTACTACTTCAAGAGACTTGAGTTCGTGTTGGAGCATAATAAAAATGAAATCTCTGGAATATCAGTTTACTCAAACTCAATGTGGTTCCGCTGAAGTAGGAGGAATTGAAATTTTTCAAGAGACTTCCGAAAAAACATCTTTTTTCACAAAGAGATGTGAATATCGATGATGAAACTCCAAAATTATGAATTGAGGATGAAGAAGTTGTTAATGATGTTTCAAATGAATTTAAAATGTCAAGAGATGATGAAACTGAAACTCATATAGATATTGATGAGGCTGAGGAGGAAGATGAAGACATTGACATTGACATCTATGAAGATGAGGATGAAGATTAACATTGACATAGTTAAATGTAGTTTATAATCATTACTAATATAAATCTATATATAATAGTTATTCTCAAAAATCTACTAACAATAAAAATTTTGTGTTTCAGATAGATCTTGATCTATTTTTCATGTTGCCGGTGGCTGATCTAACTTTGGATGAGGGGGATTGTGGACCATCTGACCATCATCCTACTAATGGTTTAGGGGGTATGCTGGGGGGGGGGATCTTATGCCACTGATGATTCATGACCCTATCCCCGAGTGGCATCCATGTCTTGGATTTAATCCACGCACACAGTGGTATGTTAACCTGTATATTTTAGTTAGCTTTGTTTAATTTATTTATATATATACTTATTGTTTTTTTATTTATTCATTTTTTCATATTTTTGCCCATGTAGCTATTGGATAGGGGAGAACTATCTTGTTCAATGATTTTTCTTAGCCATGGATCACATCAGAACAGATTCCCACTGATGTGTGGCACGACATGTTCAATCATTGGCTGGTACATAAATAAATTATATTAATTTTGATGTTTATTTTATTAATAAAATGATATTATAAATTATTTGTTGGGTTTATGATATCCCATCGATGATATCATGTGTGACGCAATCAACGCGGCATGGCATGTGTCTATGCGTGATCGTTTCAATTAGTTTTTGAACAATTTGAGAAGAGAAAACATTAAGAAAACTGGAGTGGCAGAATTTGAGGAGTCATGTAGAGTCCACCTACCAGAGTACATTTCATATCATGTTTTGGATGGATTATGTTTACACTGGCTTGGTGGTGGATTTCGAAGGAGATCTTTAGTGGGACGACAGAACTGGGGGAGATAGGGGTGACACATCGAGCTGGTATCCATACATTCAGTATGCATAGAGAGCATATGGTATGCATATTTTTTAAATATTTTATATAACATTTAATATAAATAGTTTAATTTATATTTCTTTAGGTAGTCGACCATCCCGATATTACAGAGTTCGATTTTATCGGAGGATATATAGTGATCCAGCCACTGGAGAGATTATAGGTGATCGCCAGTGTCAGATTGTGGATAGTATTATTTTTTTCAGTTTGAAAATTAATTTCATATAATATTTTCATCATTTAAATTTAAATTGGAATTGAAGGAGTAATATGAGGTTGTGACCTCTCAGACACAGGATGAGAGTCAGGACGAGTCGACTAAGCGGACCAGTTCCCACCATTTTGATGAGGCGGCATGGATTTAGGAGACTCAGTATGGCTTTAGGAAGGGTCAAGTAGTTGGTATCAGCTCTCATGTGACTGTTGGTACTTATTATGGTACCACTGTGATGTCAACATCCAGCTCAAGAGGTGATCGTGGAGAGGCATCATCTTCTACCTCACAGTATCTGGAGAAGTTGCGATCCTAGTTTGAGCTTATAGAGAGCTTTCATATGCAACATGAAGAGATGAGTCAGCAGCAACAACAACCACGGTATGAGGAGGAGATGCGTCGATGGCAGCAACAACATCACAAGTAGATGGAGTACATGCATCATCTGACTTGTAGTTTAGGGATGGGGTTTACTCCCCCATCTCCTTCAGCTCCTCCAGAAGACGACATCCAAGTGAATTGTTTTTTATGTTAAAAACATTTGAATTGATGATATTTTGTAATATGAACTATTTAGAGTTTCTGTCATTTATATTGGTGCTAAAATTGCACAATTTAATTATTTTTTATATTTTGTCATTTATTATTAGTATTATAATTTTTAATATTTTATTATTTTATTATTAATAATAACATTTTATGATTTTGTTGTATTTTTTTGTAAGCATTGATAATTTTAATAATTTCTTTATTTTTTAATTTAATACAATTAATATTAATTTTTTATTAATCAAAATTTTATTAAATATATTATTTAGTATTATATTTTTTAATGTTTGTTTGTTTTATTAATAATTAAATTTTTTATTTTTTAATTATTTTAATAATATTAATATAATTTTTTCATTAATCATTGTTTTATTAAATATTTTTGTATTATATTTAGTATTTGTGACGGGAACTTTTGCGACAGTCTCCCGTCGCAGAGAATTGAAATATAATTTTTTATTAATAGTCTTTTCCACGGGATGATGGGCTCATCATAAATAATATTTTTGATGATCCCGTCGCAAAAGGTTTTTATATATATAATGTATATAATCAGAGGATTATTTACGACAGGATAGTTCCCCGTCGCAAATACTATTTGCGATGGGTGCGTCATGAAAGGTTTATTTATATATAATGTATATAATCGAAGGTTTATTTGCGATGGTGGCATTTCCTATCGAAAAAAATTATATTTGCGACACTGTTTTCTAAAATGGGATATTTGCGATGAGGACCATCGCTAAAGCCTATTTGCGACGGGATCCCGTCGCAAATAGCCCATCGCAAATACATCTAATTATAGTAATGTACTAGATTTCTTATTTGTGTAATTTTCCTTTGATTATCAAAAGCTTAGAGTAATAGTAACCTCCATTAAACAAGTAAATATTCTAACAATGTATTCATCAATATATGTTGGGTAGTGGCTTGAGCTATAGAAACAAAACAAAATTCAACCATACAAAGAGTTACTAAATTCTATTTCATTTAATGCTAACTAATATAATTTCTCCCAAATATGAAAAGTCCACCATAATTAGATCTTCTATCATAAACATTTCCTACCCTATCAGCTTCTAAATAACCAAAAAAATCAATCATTTATGATCTATAATACCTAATTTTATTTTTTTCCATTGACATATGACATAATTAGTTTCCCATCAATTAAATGCGATTCATTAAGATCTATGAAATATTACACATAATGTATCAATATTAACAATATTGGGATTTAAGGAAATCAAATACAACAATATTCGAATCATCTTTTGAAATTATTTTTGAAAAACATGATTTCCTTCTCTATCATTAGAAAACTATTTTCCCACTAAAATTAGTGTGGAAACATGTTTTGTGTTTTTCAATCCAAAATTCTTAATATGTTATTTATCATACATTTATTCAGAAATAAAAATATAATGATCCAACCTTAAAACATTACATAATCTTGAATTTAGTCAAGAAAAAAACTTCCTTTTACATTGAATATTATTTCAAGTATAGATCATTAGAGAATAGGGACAATACATTCATAACATTACACATTATAACGGAGTGGATACCATAAAAACACTACTCATTCCTTCCAAAAGTTAAAACATTCCAAAAAACATTATTTCTTTGATAGATCTTTAAACATTTAACGTGGATTCCATCACATTCTTACACATACTTACAACCTGTTAAAATCATTAAAAAACATAGTATGAGCCCAAAAATATCAGCATGGGATATAAAAAACACATTGGTCCAAGAATACTTGTAACATAATAAATCACTTTCAAAAGACAAACTTGTCACCCATATATACTTACTTTGTAAAACATGAGATTTCCACAAGATTCCCACATACATAAGAACTTAAATATATCCATAAAGGTATAATGGGGAATTACTTACATAATATTGTAACCCTCACGGCGACCTTATAATTTGTAACCCTCACAGCTACCTTAAAATTTGTGTAACCATCAGAGTTACACATTGAGTAACCATACGGCCGACCTCAAACATAGAAATACCCAATGCATTAGAGGGAGACATAGGTCCCACCCTTCATTATAAAAAATGAACAATAACTAGAACATAGTCATACAACATGAATAATTGCATAAAAAATATACTTTTTAACTTTGTAAAATAGAATTTTAAAAGAGGATTTTAAAAGGAAAGTCTACTATAAATATCATGTAATTGAAGTGAAACTTAATAGGGTGGATGTAATATTTATAAAAACAGTAAATAAACATAATTAAACATTATATAAGAAAAACCTATCATACAATTAGTTTTAATACCTTTTAAATAACGAAGTAGAAGGTTAACCCAAAGAATAGAAATCAGGTTAAGAATTCCCTTACTTCAGGTTTGTCTTACTTAAAACATGTTTAAATATCCTTTATAATGGTTAAAAAAGAGTTATTAATATTTGACAGACAAACTTTCATGTTTATAATATCTTATATTATTATTTCACAACAACATTTCCGCCTTTAATTGTTAGTATTTTTCTCCTTGTATTGTTTTTGGGTGAGTTCTTTACATGATTTCCAGGATTGGTTCATGATGGATGTTCATGTTTATTGGAAGTGAAACTACAGAATTGGAATGGAGTAGTATTCACATATTTATAGTATCATAAATTATTCCATTTATTAATTTGGATTCATACATGTGGGTGATTCATATGTTAAAACATTAATGATGTTCGTTTAGATCGTTTTAGTGGTTCTTTGATAATAACTCCCTCATTTGGTTTTATAATTTAAAACCATGTGTAAAAATAATTCTAGAACCATGGATGAGAAACAATACATTTATTATAACCTGGTTCAACCATAAAAATGGTTTCATGACTAGACTTCACGGATTTAATGATAAATTAAATCACTTCATCCACATTGTCGGCAATTCGACACATCATGGACAATGTTTTTAATTCCTTGAATAAGTGGGATGGGAGAAAAATAATGATGATGAATTTTCCAGGAAAATGATAAAATCTAGAATATAAATGATTCTAAAGATTTCAGGCCTCTTGTTTAAGATGGCGTGGGGAAAGAAGAAGAAAATAAAGTAATCTTGAAATAAAATAATACTTGATAAATTTCTCATGAAAATTCGGCAGCCTAACAATGTGTCATAAAATTTCATAAAAATAGTTTAATCAGAGAAAGGGGATATCTCATCACTCTTACATAATATTGATTATATTAAGGTATATGGAATTAAATAACCCAATATAATCCAAAGGGAATGGAATAAAATAATATAAAATGAAAGAAAAGAATGAAAATAAAAGAGGATGTTTACCTCTTGATGTCTTCTCCATGAGATCCTTCTTAAGGGCTTTGGTTTTGGTCTTTTGGTGATACCAAAATCTATAATACTTGGGGAAGATATTAGGGATGATTATTGAGAATATATTTGGCATGAATCAAGGCTTGAGAGGTGTGGGAAGAAGAGGGGAGTGAGGGTAGTATTTAAAGTGGAGGAGAGGGGGTATTTTTCATGATTTGAATCATAATTTTATTATTTTTTGACAATATTGTGAATAGTATTATTCCATGTGACCTAAAATAGTAATAATGGCATGTGAGTTCGAACAAAGTTTCCTTACATCACTTATGATGTCATAAATTGTGCATTTTACTGATAATTTGATTATACGGTATTTTATCATATTCCACTATTCATTGAGAATTCACGAATTCCAGAAAAATATGATAAATTTACCCCAACAATTTTTTTCATTTAGAATTAAAAAATGAATTCAATTTTTTAAAAATAATTTTCTGAATATTATTAATTTAATTTTTAAATAAAGAGAATACTTAATTCAAAAATTAACAATTCTAATTCTATAACTACTTCAATATCACGATGAAAAATCAACCAAGATGTTATTATCATAAAGACTTAAGAAAATAAAATAATAATTAAATTTATTATTGATTAGGGTCATATTACTATTAATATAGGTATGTTACTATTTACAAGAAAAACAAGTTAGTTTCATCAGACTCCAAATAAAATACTGAACACAATTGAAGATGATAGTTTCATCAAATTCAAAACATTGAAGTGGACAATATTTGTTTAAAGGATAGTTATAAATATATACTTAAATCAAAGTTCAATTCAGTTCTATTTACTTTTAGAATAACATGGGGTGTTACATTATCCCCACCTTTTGGAAATTGTATCCTCGTAATTTTTTTACTCATTAAACAACTGAGGGAACTTTTCCCCCATAACATTTTCAAACTCCCATGTTTCTTCTTCAACCATGTGGTTTCTCCACAAAACCTTCACCTAGTGGATTACTGTATTTCTCAATACATGTTCCATTTGATCAAGAATAGGAACTATATTCTCTTTATAAGAAAGTTTTTCTTCAAGCTGAAATGCTTCTGGGCTCATGAAATGTGACGAATCTGGCACATATGATCTCAACATCAAAACATGAAGAACATTGTGTACCTAAGACAAACATGGAGGTAGAGCTACTCTATATGAAACTCGTCCAAAATTTTCCTATATATCAAGAGGACCAATAATTTTAGGACTTGCCATTCATTTCTTAGAAAAACACATCACACTTTTACAAGGAGAGATTTTATGGAAAACATGGTCCCCTACCTCAAAAGAGAAGCATTTTTGTTATTTACAAAACGTTTCTGCCTACTCTGAGCTATCCTTAAGTTCTATTGGATCATCTTCACTTTCTTAGCCACTTCCTATACTAATTCTGGCCCCATAAACATTGTTTCAACTACTTCATCCCAAAACACTAGAGTCTGACACCGCTTCCCATACAAAGCCTCAAAAGGTGCCATATTTATACTGGAATGAAAACTGTTATTATAAGAAAAATCAACTAAAAAATATGTTGATCCCAACTTCCCTAGAAATCCATTAAAAAATATCAAAACATATCCTACAATGTATGAATTTTTCATTCTAACATCCCATCTTATTGAGGATGAAAAGCTGTACTGAAATTTAACTATGTGCCCAACGAATTCTAAAGTCCCTTCAAAAAGTTAGAAGTGAACCTGGGATCTCGGTCAGATAAAATGGAAAAATGAACTCCATGTAACCTGAAAATCTCTTTGAGGTACAATTGATAATGTTGATCTGTCACGTACCTAACCTATTTTAGGGTTATTTTAAATTTATTTTTCCACTCATGATTTGTTTTGGTGGTTTCCAAAGGTTTTATTGAGAATAGGTGTGTTTTCATGAATTGGGCCAAATTGCGAGCCCAATTCCAGATTTAAAAATAAATTTTGTTTCATTTATAACTTTTTCAATTTTTAATATTTTTGACTCATTCCAACTCCTAATTGTTCTACCCTGATATATTAACCCCACATTTAAATTTGGGGCCTTTATAAATCCATAATCTTGGTGGATATGGGTTTTTAGTTAGGGAATTGGGTCTGCCCGAAAGCCCATTTTATGCATTAAAAATAAATTTTACTTTTTTAATATCTCATTCAATATTTGCGTATTGTCGGTGATTACAAGCCTCATATGCGGCTATTACACCCAGCCTCTCCCCCAGACTCTTTACCCCCCTCTTTGGATCTCTTAGGATCGCGATTTAGGGACGCACATCTTAGGGTTTCTAAAATCGGGCAGATTTGATGAGGTATGTTCATTCAATCATAACACTCTCAATTCATACTCTTTTCCCTCCATTCCAATTCCTAAATGACCTAATAATTCTTTTGAGAATATCCCATGAGATTTGGCCGTTTTCAATTTCAGATACTGGTGTTTTGGGGAGATTCATTCTAGATTTCTCAAGTAAGTTTGTCCATTTCTTTTCTCCTTTCAAATTGATTAGGGTTTCATTCTATTTTTTTAGGGTTTACTCCCTTTTTATTGAAGTTAACAATGACTAGTGGGTAGGGGTTCGAACCTAAGGTTTAACCTTGGGTTTTCTTGCACCAATTTTCTACTTTAGGTTTGATCTACCCTTCTTGAGGTGCGGCGGTGGTGCGTTTGTGTTTTCGCACAAAGGATTCAATGGTTTCATTTGTTTTGGTAGGTGATTCCAATGTTAATGCAATCTTTGTGTATTAGCATGCTGTATTTATCATATTTTAAAATTTATATAATTTTATTTTTGCTGAAACAATTTGTTCTAATGATGTTTCCATTGCAATTGAATTTAAAATGCTAATTTGGTGTGAAATTGGGAATTTTCCAAAGAAGTGTTTTGTTTGTTTATTTGGGGATGCCCTATAAATACTTAGTTGTTTTTATGGATCTGTAATAAGGCATAAAATACTGTTTATAATGTTTATCCCCTTTGGTAATTGCTGAAAAAATGGGTTTTAATTGTGTTTGTAAAGAAAGTGATGTTTTGGTTCCACTTTTGTGTGAAAATGAAGGTTTTACAAAGATAACACTTCTTGTTTAACATAAGGATGGCCAAAAATTGATTTGTTGTTTTAATTGATATTTATTTGGCTGCCTTTACTGTTTTAGTAACTTACAATTGTGAACATCATGTACAAGTGGGTTTCTTAAGGGGTTTTGTGTGCAAAACTACACGAGATTTTGTGAAATTGATTTATTCAAATTCAAAGAGTTTGTTGTGTGTTTTAAGTGGTATAAAATGAGATAGCTACTGTATTTGGTGTATGTGACCATTAGTGGTGTTTTACATTAAAATGTATGTGTGTTAAATCCTGAAATTGTTTGAGCACAAAGGGGGAAGCCCGGGTACCTAGGTGGGGCGGATTTGTACTAGTACGGCTAGTGGACCAGATGGGTTTTGTCCCTGTTTCACTTAGCATTTGGATAACGACAACTCTAACTAAACTTTGTGGATGATGATTTGGGACCACTAGGTTATGGTTATGTTTCCTACTAGTGGGTCGTGCACGAGAAAGGATTTTACTATGGTTACATTACACTGAGGTACGAGGTACATGGGGCCTGAGACTATCCAGTGCCTAGGGGTGTTCCCGGTTTTGTTACTCAGTGGATTTGTGGTATTTGCCCTTGTTTTTGGGTGTCTTTGGAATTATAATTCAGTATCTAATATTCCTATTTAAATGTGCTAACATTCTGAAAGTTTTATCTTGAAAAATGTTTTCAATTTAAAGTTTCATTTTGTGGAATTTTTCACCGCTTTTAATTGCATATTAAAACTGCTTGCTTTTTTTCACCTTGTATTGCATGCTCCTTGGAATCATAGGGTGGTATCCTATTGGGCTTAGGCTCACACCCTACTTACACCCCTTGGGTGTAAGTAGACCTTTTTTTTACCCAGGTAAAGGAAAGGCTAAGGGTGATGGCGGTTTAGGGTGTTAGTCCTCATCCTTGGGGCGGAGTAGTGGAGACGACTTGGGGGTGATGACCCCTTGTCATGTGGAGTCCATGGGGCTGTTTTGTTTCTATTCCATTGTGTCTTTGGACATTTTGTATTGAATCTAAACCTATGTATTCCGTTCTGGTTTTTGTTTAAACATTATTTGGTATAAATTTTCAGATTCAGTTTATTGATTGTTTTTAATGGTTTATGACTTCATATTCGGGTAAATCGTTCCCAAACCAAAATAAATGATACCCGGGCACTTGTGCCAGCCCGTGGGGATAGGGAACGCCCTTCGGGTCATGTCACGGGCTGGGTTTGGTGCTGGTTTGGGCGGCGACCAGATTTGGTTCGTGACAAAATGGTATCAGAGGAGGTTCATGTTAACTCTTTGGGTCATGTTATTTTGGGAAGAGTCAGCATATCATAGAGTTAGGATTGTAGGGACTTGGTATTACAGTTTTGGGTAGTGTTCCTGATCACCACACCTCATGACAAGATTCATGTTTCCTAGGGAAGTCCGGATTTATCTAAGTCCTTTGGTTTTCTTGTTTTAATGATGGTTAGGGGAAATGAAAAGAGAGTTGGGTTAATGGTCTCAGTAAGCTCGCAGGGCCTGGCAAGCCATGTGGAGCTGGGGATATTCCCTATAACACTCCCTGTGACAGTGAAGTGATTGGAATATGGCCGCTAACCATATGTCCAAGTCACCCACTGAAACTAGTTTCCTCTCACATTGTCTTGTGTTCTTTAATTTTGAGATCTTGGAACTTTGGTTTTAAACTAGCTTGGTTTTAAGAATTGTACAGATTTTGTGAAATGATTTTCAAATAAATATGGAATGTTTTTATTTATGGAATGGTGGAACTGAATTTTCAGAATTGTTTTGAAATGGAAAATAGAATGCTTACACCTCTTTTGAAAGCCAAAACCATATTGAAGTTGGTTTTCAAAAGTGTTTCCAATATAGTTTTCTAAACGATTAAAGGGTGTTTTAAGGGGATGAGATGTTTTTAAATTGATGTGAATAACTTGAAAGTGAGTTATTTTTTTATGTTTGTGTCCTTATGAATAGTTTTGTAAGATGTGAGTTGGGATTTTGATCTCATTGTTAGAAGTTTTGAGAAAAAGGTTGGGTTGGTTGAGCATTTTGTTTTTGAAAAGAGGAAGGTATTTTTGTTTTACCCTTTAGTATTTCAATGAGTGACCACATGAATGGGGTTATATGGGATGATGGATGGTTGATGGAATTACTGGATGAGTGCTGGGATGGTTATGAGGAGGTTGCCCGGTGTGACACAAAAACATGCATGTGTGAGGCCCATGGGGTACCATTGGTGGATACGCTTACTACAAAACCGATTGTTTTCAAAGAAATAGTTTTAAAGAAAACATGATGTATTGATGAATAGTTTGGAATAGTTTGTATTATGGGTTTTTGATAATGTTGATGTTGTGGGATGTTTTGAGTCCAAGAACCCCTCCTGTTTGAACTGTGTTTTGGGTTTGTGTTTGGTCGGTGAGCTGTGTTGTAGGGACGATTAGTGGTCTCTTTTGAAAAATGTTTTGGGATGACTTTGTGGTGGTTCTATTCATGTGTTTGGATCTGGATTTTGGTATATCTTAACCAATAGACCATCTTGGTTGGGTCCTTTGGTTCAATCGTTGGATAAAATACACCCCATTAATGGTTAGTGCACAACTAAAGTGCAACCCGAATTGTTTTTCCTTTTGAAGACCCTCCAGTTGATCAATATAAGAAATATTTTTTCTTGAGATTTTTAGATTGAGTCTACACCCTTTCCTTTATTTGATTTTTAGATCCTCTTGTAAAGGGAGAGTGCTCATGGAAGATTGACAGAGACCTTAGTTTCTTATGTTTCCTGATACGTTGAAGGTGGATGTGTTCTAGGGCTGTAAGTGTGGATGAGTGTCTCGATGGTGTCTAAGAGGACCTTTGGGTTCTTCAAATTTTCTTTGATGCATTAATTCATGTTAAAACACCGGTGTTGGAAATATGGTCATGATAAGATATTGTGGCCACTTTCTAGAATTGTGTGTTTTTTTGGGGATGTTGTATAAGGTCCCTCTCCATGAATTGTTTATATCAGTCACAATGGTCATGTTCGATGATGCCTTATGATGTCATGTGCTCGATTGACCATAGAGGTGAATGTCGTGAAATCCTATGAGAGTCCCTGTTATGTTGTGAGAATATCTCCCTTGGAAAAACTTCACAATCATCCATTTTAGACGAAGGTGAGTGTTGGTGTTCTTTACTTCTATTGTTTCTCACCTAAAGAAACAAGGTGTGATGTGTGTGTATCTTCTTAGCCCTTATTTCAGTGAAATATCGGGATCAGGTAAAGTGAGTTTGGAATGTGTTATGTCTGGAAAACTTATCTGGGATTGCGTTGTAGTTTTTGGTTTCATTGAATGAAGAATTATCGTTCATGGGGTTTCCAAAGCCTAACTGCGAGGCCGAAGATGCTTCAATCATTTGAGCTCCAGCCATAGGTCTCGGAGAGAAGCTGGCTCGTAGTCAGGGGAAATCACAGGGCCATTTAAACCCCTGTACAAAGTCATTTCCTCAGTATGAAAGTTAGGAAGATTTTAAACCTATGGTGTCATAATCATTCTTCTTTTGTCCATGTTCGGTGGAAATAGGTGGAGGGCCGTGTGCCCATGTCATCACCCAATGTTATTCCCTCCCCCTTTTGGTTTCCACTGAGTCTTTAGAGAAAGGTTTGAAGTTTGTCTACACGGTTTGTGAACAGAGTTTTCACTTGGATAATAGTGACCATGCCCCAGAAAACCATGCGGAAAGAAGGATCCCAACTATTAGTGTATGGCTTCCCAAACCGTGCAAACTAACCATGTGGGCGCCCCAACTCTTTAAATTTTGGGGTCTTTCTTTACCGGCCAGTGCTGGTTGGTTAAGATGATTGGTTCTTATGGTGGGGAGACCCACTATGAGTCTTATATAATTTCTTTTGTAAATTTCTGATGGAATTATATCCTTTGTACCGGTGAGTCCATTTAGTCCTCCCCTGTTAGTCTCTTGATTATGTCTCAAAAAAATATTGGTTGTCTCTTATGGTGGGGAGCGTATTTGTGTCCCCCCCGTACCAGTAACTTAGATTTTTCCATTGTCTTGGCTTGGTGTAGATAGTCTCATTCAGATATATCTATATACCAACATCATTCTTGAGTAAACATTGGGACTGAAGAGCACCCAATGGTTTAGTTAAAGTTAGGTAAGTGTAACCTTGTTCAAAGTTGTTGTTCGTTTGGGTGAATTGCTTGAGTATTGTTCGGATTGTGTTTTATTTAGGATAAAGCCTGAATGTTCTTGATGGTTTTAGTAAAGTGGTTTAAGTTTGATTTGTGAGATTATTCCTTCCTTCATTGATTACTGGAGGTGTTTTGACCTTTGGGGGTGGAACCTGGCAAGGGTGTACCTATTGGTTTCTCAGTTGGGTTTGGTTATTGCTTTGACCTTGCTGTGACTTTCTGGGGCGGAAAGTTTTCAAGGTGGGGAGAATTGTCACGTACGTAACCTATTTTAGGGTTATTTTAAATTTATTTTTCCACTCATGATTTGTTTTGGTGGTTTCCAAAGGTTTTATTGAGAATAGGTGTGTTTTCATGAATTGGGCCAAACTGCGAGCCCAATTCTAGATTTAAAAATAAATTTTGTTTCATTTATAACTTTTTCAATTTTTAATATTTTTGACTCATTCGAACTCCTAATTGTTCTACCCTGATATATTAACCCCACATTTAAATTTGGGGCCTTTATAAATCCATAATATTGGTGGATATGGGTTTTTAGTTAGGGAATTGGGTCTGCCCGAAAGCCCATTTTCTCCATTAAAAATAAATTTTAATGTTTTAATATCTCTTTCAATATTTGCGTGTATTCGGTGATTCCAAGCCTCACATTCGGCCATTACACCCAGCCTCGCCCCCAGCCTCTTTACCACCCTCCTTAGAGCTCTTAGGAGCGCGATTTAGGGACGCACATCTTAGGGTTTCTAAAATCGGGCAGATTTGATGAGGTATGTTCATTCAATCATAACTCTCTCAATTCATACTATTTTCCCTACATTACAATTCCTAAATGACCTAATAATTCTTTGGAGAATATACACAGAGATTTGGCCGTTTTCAATTTAAGATACTGGTGTTTTGGGGAGATTCATTCTTGATTTCTCAAGTAAGTTTGTCCATTTCTTTTCTCCTTTCAAATTGATTAGGGTTTCATTCTATTTTTTTTAGGGTTTACTCCCTTTTTATTGAAGTGAACAATGACCAGTGGGTAGGGGATCGAACCTAAGGTTTAACCTTGGGTTTTCTTGCACCAATTTTCTATTTTAGGTTTGATCTACCCTTCTTGAGGTGCGACGGTGGTGCGTTTGTGTTTTCGCACAAAGGATTCAATGGTTTCATTTGTTTTGGTAGGTGATTCCAATGTTAATGCAATATTTGTGTATTAGCATGCTGTATTTATCATATTTTCAAATTTATATAATTTTATTTTTACTGAAAAAATTGGTTCTAATGATGTTTCCATTGCAATTGAATTTAAAATGCCAATTTGGTGTGAAATTGGGGGTTTTCCAAAGAAGTGTTTTGTTTGTTTATTTGGGGATGCCCTATAAATACTTAGTTGTTTTTATGGATCTGTAATAAGGCATAAAATACTGTTTATAATGTTTATCCTCTTTGGTAATTGCTGAAAAAAATGGGTTTTAATTGTGTTTGTAAAGAAAGTGATGTTTTGGTTCCACTTTTGTGTGATAATGAAGGTTTTACAAAGATAACACTTCTTGTTTAACATAAGGATGCCCAAAAATTGATTTGTTGTTTTAATTGATATTTATTGGGCTGTCTTTACTGTTTTACTAATTTACAATTGTGAACATCATGTACAAGAGGGTTTCTTAAGGGGTTTTGTGTGCAAAACTACACGAGATTTTGTGAAATTGATTTATTCAAATTCAAAGAGTTTGTTGTGTGTTTTAAGTGGTATAAAATGAGATAGCTAATGTATTTGGTGTATGTGACCATTAGTGGTGTTTTACATTAAAATCGATGTGTGTTAAATCCTGAAATTGTTTGAGCACAAAGGGGGGAGCCCGGGTACCTAGGTGGGGCGGATTTGTACTAGTACGGCTAGTGGACCGGATGGGTTTTGTCCCTGTTTCACTTAGCATTTGGATAACGACAACTCTAACTAAACATTGTGGATGATGATTGGGGACCACTAGGTTATGGGTATGTTCCCTACTAGTGGCTCGTGCACGAGAAATGATTTTACTATTGTTACATTACACTGAGGTACGAGGTACATGGGGCCTGAGACTATCTAGTGCCTAGGGGTGTTCCCGGTTTTGTTGCTCAGTGGATTTGTGGTATTTGCCCTTGTTTTTGGGTGTATTTGGAATTATAATTCAGTATCTAATATTCCTATTTAAATGTGCTAACATTATGAAAGTTTTATCTTGAAAAATGTTTTCAATTTAATGTTTCATTTTGTGGAATTTTTCACCGCTTTTAATTGCATATTAAAACTGCTTGCTTTTTTTCACCTTGTATTGCATGCACCTTTGAATCATAGGGTGGTATCCTATTGGGATTAGGCTCACACCCTACTTACACCCCTTGGGTGTAAGTAGACCTTTTTTTTACCCAGGTAAAGGAAAGGCTAAGGGTGATGGCGGTTCAGGGTGTTAGTCCTCATCCTTGGGGCGGAGTAATGGAGACGACTTGGGGGTGATGACCTCTTGTCATGTGGAGTCCATGGGGCTGTTTTGTTTCTGTTCCATTGTGTCTTTGGACCTTTTGTATTGAATCTAAACCTATGTATTCCATTCTGGTTTTTGTTTAAACATCATTTGGTATAAATTTTCAGATTCAGTTTATTGATTGTTTTTAATGGTTTATGACTTCATATTCGGGTAAATCGTTCCCAAACCTAAATAAATGATACCCGGGCACTTGTGCCAGCCCGTGGGGATAGGGAACTCCCTTCGGGTCATGTCACGGGCTGGGTTTGGGTGGCGACCAGATTTGGTTCGTGACATGATCCAAAGAAATTATACCACAAATAGAAATAAAATGTTCATTTTTTGTCATCCGATCAACAATATCCCAAATCGCATTGTTACACTGATAATTATTTGGTAGTCCCAGCATGATGTCCATGGATACATTCTCCAATTTACACTCTCGCATTGGAAAAGGCTGAAGCATCCCCTTCGGTAACTGCCGCTCTAGGTTAACCTATTGACATGTTAAGCATTTCATAATAAAATCAAAAATATCATTTTTCAATAAACCTCACCAATAATACTTCTGATGGTCTATGTACATCTCAGTAATTCTAGGATGAACTAAAAATTGAGAACTATGAGTTTCACACAACAAATCTTTCTTCAACTGAGAATCACCAGGCACACACCAAATTTCTCCAAATCATAAAACACAATCTTTATTAAGGTGAATTTCTAGCAACTTACCCATTTTAACCAATTATACATTTTTCGGTATCTCATAGTGTTCCTTCTGTGTGCATTTAATTCTGTCTCACAACGATGACTACACTAAAACTTGAAACAAAACATGTGTATTTTTTTCACAAACAACTTCTATGTCAAAATTCATCAAATCATTAATCAAGGGATCATGTTCCAAACATAACATGTTAAATAATGCATGATGTTTCTGACTCAAGGAATACACAACATTATTTGATTTTAAAGGATGGTAAATGATCATGTAATCATAATCCTCTATCAGTTGAAGCCGTCTTCTCTGCCTCATGTTTAATTCCCTCTGAGTGAATATATAATTCAGACTTTTATGGTTAGTATATATTTGACATTTGGCTCCGTATAAATGATTCCACCAAATTTTGAAAGCAAAAAACCATAGCTACCAATTCCAAATCATTTAGGGGATAATTTAACTAATGGGGTTTTAGTTTTCTTGAAGCATAAAAAATTACCTGATCATTATGCATCCAAACACAACTGAGTCCCTTCAATGAAGCATCAATGTGGATGAAAAACTCACCATTTTGGGAATGAAAGGAAAAAACTGGAGCATTCCCCATTCTCTTCTTTAGTTACTAAAAACAAAGATCAAATTCTTCTGTCCAAAAATATTTATCCTATTTTCATGTTAACTTAGTAATCGAGCTATATAACCAATATATTTTCTTAACAAAAATTTGGTAATAACCTACTAATCCCTGAAAAATACGAATCACTGTAACATTTGTGGGTCTTGTTCATTCATCAGCAACTTTTTTTTGGTAGGATCAATGGTTAATTCATCCTTATTTACAATATTCCCATGAAATGAAATCTTTTGTAAACAAAAATCACACTTGCTAAAATTTTCCAAATGTTTCTTTTATTTTAAGGTGTATAAAACAACCCTTATATGTTTATCATGCTCCTCTTTATTTTTAGAAAATACCCGAATTTCATCAATAAACATAACAAAAAACTTATCCAAGAACTCATGAAATAATCTATTCATAAGATTCGTGAATAAAACAGGTGCATTAGTTAACCCAAATGTCATAACAAAAAAATTCATAATACCCATATCTAGTATAGAAGGCTATTTTGTGGATGTTATCCTCATTCACCATCAGATGATGGTATCTGGATCTCAAGTTAATCTTGGAAAATTACTGATCTCCCTAGATCTGATCAAAAAAGTCATCGATATGAGGCAAAGGATACTATTTTATAATAGTGATGTTATTCAAAACTCTATAATCAATGAAAAGACTCATGGAACCATCATTCTTTTTAACAAACAAATTTGGAGCTCCCCATGGTGAAGTTCTTGGATGAATGAAGCCTTTATCAAGAAAATCATGCAACCGATTTTTCAATTCAAGAAGTTCTATTTAATCCATATGATATGGGGGTTTTCAAATTGTCTTAGAATCAGGAACTAAGTCAATTTTATATTCGAATTCCCAGTCTTTTATGAAGCTGGGTAACTCATTGGAAAAAAATCAAGGTATTCATTTACCATAAGCACATCATTAATCTGAAAAATTCCCTTGTTTTCAACAATATGTGCAAGATAACATTCATTTCCATCTTTCAATAGTTTTTTCATCTTCATGATATGTTACCAATTCTATTGGTTCATTCTTGTATACAAACTAAAACTCTTTTTGAAAAAAAACTTCTTTGGCTATACAGACAATATTAGCATGATAAATAGAAAGCCCAACCATTCCCTGAATAACATCAAACTCGAATAAGGGTAAAAATAAGCTTTGAATGAAAAATTCTTTCCACAGACCACAATAGAAATATTCTTATAATTCCTCTATGCTATAATATTTCCCCCGAGTGATTTAACAACACGTTCGGGTCTCATTTCTTGAGGTGATATTTCCAATTTACACAAAACTTTCTCAGAGATGTAGGAATGTGTATACCCCATATCAAAAAAACATTAGAAAAATTAGAGTAAAAAAAGTACTTGGTACATCATCATTGGATGGTCCAACTTCTACTAATTTGGTCGCAATGGTTCTCACTACAGCTTTCATCTTGTATTCTATATTCTTTGCATCATTCAGATCTCTCTCTAGGTAGGAATTTGCATAATGACCCCTCTCACCACATTTCAAACACTATACAGTTTTCTTATTAGGATTAGTCATTGTACCATTTTCATTAAAATCTCAGGCCAAATTCCCAAACATACCACATTTAAAACACTTAGTAGTTTTGAAAATACATTCCCCACGGTGCTTATTGGAAAATGTTTCACAAACTAGAAACCGGATTTTCTTACAATCAGATTTATTTGGTTGATTCTAAACCATTATTTTCCATCTAGAAATATTCTTCTCCTTGATTCCAAAATTCACATGATCATCATCAAACTCCATCTCAACCCTCTCAAAACATCAGACATGTTTCTCATAACTTTTGAATTCACGGGAGACCAACGGCCTTCAATACATTGGCATTAGTCCTGAGTAAAAGCGGTTGATTTTTCTATCAATATCCAGAATAATATTTGGAGCATCCCTATCCAGTTGAGTGAAGTTAGCTTCATACATGTCCATTAAATCATTCTCCTTCTGTTTCAATTCAAGTACTTGCTTCTCCAACCTATGTCGCACCACCTTAGGAAAATATTTTTAAAGAAATGACTTTTAAATTCATCTCACTCTAAGGCATCAAAATCCACTCTATCCCTGATATTCATTACCATTTCCTACCAATTATCAGATTCACCATCAAAACACAAATTGGAAAGCCAAAAATTCTGATTGTCGGAACATCCCATAACATCTAATTTCTTTTAAAGGGCTTTAATCCATTCTTCAGCTGCTAATGTGTTATAAGATCCATTGAATGCAGGAGGGTGTTGTCTCATAAAATGTTCCACTACTGTCATGTTTCATTGTGGTATCTCTAGTTTTTCTCTTACATGGATTCCACCACCATTTATTTCTTTCATAGATGATCCATTACTATCACAAACTTCTTGATTCTAATCCCTACCATTCTAGGCCGCAGATTCAGAAGGATGTCATTCTCTCAGTGCCTCTCTTCTTCAGCTTTCCGGTTTCTTCAATAGAAATCCAATCTGAAGAAACATTCCTTTGAAGATGAAACATAGTGAAATTTAAATGCTATAACATTTCCAATTAATAATAGAGTGAAAATCATTTATGGTATTCTATTAACATCACCTTAACCCATAATGTTATCTAAACCGTCCTCAGATACCAACTATAAGGACCCAACATTATTACATTACATAATTATGAATATAGTAAAGAAAAAAAATCCTTTTACATTGATGATCTTTTCATGTTTTGACCTTTATATAACATGGACAATACATTCATAACATTACACATTATAACAGAGTGCATACCATAAAAACAGTACTTATTCCTTCCAAAATTTAAAACATTCCAAATAAAACATGATTTCTTTGATATATATTATAACATTTAACATGGATTATATACGATTCTTAACCATCCTTATAACCAATGAAAATCTTTTAAAACATGGGATGAGCACAAAAAGCTCAGTAAGATATATAAAAAACACATTAGTCTAAGAATACTAGTAACATATGAAATCACTTTGAAAAGACAAGCTTTTCACCCTTATATACTTACTTGGTAAAACATGAGATTTACACAAGATTCCCACATACATAAGAACATAAATATAACCATAAATGTATATTGGGGAATTACTTATATAATATTGTAACTCTCAAAGCTACCTTATAATTTTTAACCCTCACGGATACCTTATAATTTGTGTAACCATTGTAGTTACACATGGAGTAACCATATGACCGACCTCAGACATACACATACCCAATTAATTGGAGGGAGATATATTTCCTACCCTTTATCATAAAAAATTCCCAATAACTATACAATAATCATAAAAAATGAATACTATCATAAAAACATTTCTTTTGAACTTTGTAAAATAGAATTTTAAAAGAGGATTTTAAAAGGAATATCTATTATAAATATCATATAATTGATGTGAAACTTAATAGAGTTAATGTAATATGTATAAAAACTATAAATAAACATAATATTATTAATAACTATCATACAATCAAATTTAGTACCACATAAATAACGAAGTAAATGGTTAACCCAAAGAATGGAAATTGGGTTAAGAATTCCCTTACCTCGGGTTTGTCTTACTTCAATCTTGTAAAAAACTTCCTGTATAATGGTTAAAAGAGTGGTATTAGTATTTTAAAAAAAGTTTTTCATGTTTATAACATCTTATATGATCAGTTAATAACATCATCTCACCCTTTAATTATTACTATTTTTCTCCTTGCACTGTTTTTGGGTGAGTTCTTTACATGATTTCCATGATTGGTTTATAATGGATGTTAATGACTATTAGAAGTAAAAATACAGAATTTGAATGGAGTAGTATTTAAATATTTATAGTACCTTAAATTATACCATTTATAATTTTGAATTCATACATGGTTATGATTCATAAGATAAAACATTAATGATGTTCATTTAGATCATTTTAGTTGGTCTTTGATAATAACGACCTCATTTTGTTTTATAATTTAAAACCATGTGTAAAAAATATTTATAGAACCATGGATGATAAATAATACATATATTAAAACCTTATTCAACCATAAAAATGGTTTCATGACTATAATTTAATGATTTAATGAAAAATGAAATCACATCATCCACGATGTCGGTAATTCGACACATCCTGGACAATATTTTTATTCCTTGAATATGTGGGATAAGAGAAAAGGAATGATGATGAATTTTCCATGAACATGAGAACATCCTTAATATACACTATTATAGAGATTTTATTCATCTTGGTTAAGTGGAGGTTATTAATGATGAATAGAAGAAATTAATCATGAAATAAAAGAAAATTTGAGAAATTTCTCACGAACATTTGGCAGCCTAACAGCATCTCATAAAATTTCACAAAAATAGTTTGATGAGAGAAAGGGGATATATCATAACTCTTACATAATATGTTCAGTAAGGGGGTATATGGAATGAAATTACCTATCATAATCCAAAGTGAAATGAAGATAATAACATAAAATGAACAAAAAGAAGGACAATAAAAGAGGATGTTTACCTCTTGATCCCTTCTCCTTGAGATCCTTCTTAAGGGATTTGGTTTGGGTCTTTTGATGAGACAAAAAGAACATGGATGTGGAAAAGAGCCTTGGGAGGAGTATTGGGTAGAACATATAAATTTCTCAAGGCATGGAGGTGTGGGAAGAAGAGGGGAGTGATGGTAGTATTTATAGTGGAGGATATGGGGTATTTTTTATTTTTTTAATCATTATTAATATATTTTTGCCCATGATTTTTAATAGTATTCTTTTATGTGACCTAAAATAGTGATAATTTCATGTGAGTTCGATCCATTTGTCCTTACATCACTTAATATTTCATAAATAGTGTATTTTACTGATAATTTGATTATAAAGTATTTTATCGTATTACACTATTCATTAAAAATTCTAGAATTTCAAAAAAATCCCAAAAATTTACCCAAACAAAAGTTTGAAGTGTAGAATTGAATAATGAATTCAATTTTTTGAAAATCGTTTCTAAATATTTTTAAATAAATTTTTCAATAAAGTCTTAAAAATTTATAAATTCTAATTCTATGACTACTTCTATATCACGATGAAAAATTATCCAAGATGTTATTATCTTAAATAATTAATAAAATATAATAATAATAAAATTTACTATTCATTGGGTCATATTACCATTCATATGTGTATGTTAATATTAAAAAAGGCATGTCGGTTTCATCAGACTTCAAATAACTTACTGAAAACAATTGTAGATGATAGTTTCTTGAAAATAAAAACATAGAAGTAGGAACATTATATTTAAAGGCTAGTTATAAATATCTACATAAAACAAACTTCCATGAACATCTATTTATTTTTATAAAAACTTTGGTTTTAAAAAAAATGTGTTTCATTGTCAGTAAAATTTATAATCCATGAATGTATTTCATTACCCCCTATATGGAAATATCAAACATCCTTTTAATTTCTTCAAAAAACATTTCAAAATATATTTCATCTTCCCCACAAATATAATGTCATGAATATAAACAATTATGATGAGGGATATTTTTTAGAATTTATTGATGGACATATCTATATCAACTCTTCCTTTCATGAAACTTGTCTTCTTTAAGAAAGTATCCAATTTGGAATATCATGACCTCAAAGCTTGTTTCATCCCATATAAGGATTTATTCAATCTATATACATAACATTTATATTTCTAATTAATAAACTAATAATGTTTTTCCAACATATAAATTCTCATCAAAATAAACATTTAGAAAATAGAAGTTTACATCCATTTTATTTTTTTAACCTCATTCTGCAGAAATATCATGAAAAATTAGGATTGATTATAAGCATTGCATCAGATGAAAAATTTCATCAAAATCCAGAACATTAATTTTAGAGTAACTATTTCATACTAATCCTGCCTCTTTTCTTATCACTTCACCTTCTTCCTTCAACTTGTTCTAGAAACCCCACTATGTACCAATAACATTTTTGTTATCCTTCTTATGTAAGATCTCCCATGTATTATTATTTTATATTTAATAAAACACTTCATTCATGGATTAAAACCATTTTAGTTAATTTAATTATTCATTCAAATCATCCATATAACTTTTTTATAATAAATAAGTATGTGAAATTGTTCTACTTTTTTGAACCTTTTGATGTTAACCATTGAAAAATGTTATCAACCTCAACTTTCTTTATCATCCCGGAATGTTTATTCTGAGATTCATCATGATCACTGCAAAATAGGTATGTCTGATTGTTTGTCTTGAGTAAGATTACAATTATCTACATACTTATCAGAAATGTAAAAAAAAATCATTCCCTATCATAATGAAATTCCATAATTTCAAGAGTCTATATATCCTCCTCATATTTTTCAAAAAACATCACATTAAAAGAATAAAATATTATTCCTATTTATTTCTTGAATCATCTGTATCCTATTCCTTCTCGATTATAGTTATGAAAAATTCCATCTCCACCATTTTTATCAAACATTCCAATGTTTCCACCTTTATTTTGTATAATGCATTTCCCCCCAAAACCTTTTCATTGATGAAAAAATGATGTTTTTTTATGAAAAAAATCATAAGGGGTTTTTTGTGAATTTTTAATATTGAATCATTTGTTCTGAATATATACTGTAGTACTCATGGATTTCCTCTAATTAGAATGAAAAATAAAATATTCAAGTAACATAGTTCTCCCCATTTCCACCAAACTTTTATTCTTCATTTCATCAACCCCATTCCGGCGTGGAGTGTATGAGGAACTATTATCATTCTGAATTCCAGTATTCTCAAGTTCAGTTTTTAGTTATTCATTCTTATACTCACAAAAAATTATCGAGTTCAAAACTTCTTCAGTAAACACTCACATCCATTCTCATCGTTCCTCTTGAATCTTTTAAAATTTTTAGAGAATATAATTTATCATTTGTGTACAAAACACAAGTAATCAGAGTAAAGTCATCAATGAAAGTAAGAATTACATACCTTCATTGGATGATTTTTTTCTATGAACCATATATTTCAGAGAGAATATTACTCAGGGGTTGTTTTGAAAAAATCAAAACATTCTTAAATAATGAGTTTGTAATTGTTCATTTTTGGAAAATAGCGCCACACCACTATCTTCTTCATCAAAAATTAGAAATATCTCAAACACTATATCGTTTTGATAACATTATCATGTTTCTTTGACACATGTTTCTGATCCATTTATTCCTCAAATTATTCTCTTCCACCTTACTCAAGTAAAAAGATATTTATATTTCACCAACTTGAAAGAAGTTTCGTTTTTTACATTGTACTCTTACAGATATCATTCCATGTTTTTCAATTTTCAGAGAAACCCCATATTTTCTAAAAATAACATTATTACTCAAATCAATTTTTTTGAAACACATAAAATTTTGATCCATCCCATTATTATATAAACCATTCATAGATTTATAATCTTCTTTCCCTATGATGACTGATCCATCACCCTTGATTCTAAAGGATTTAACATTTCCAAATTTCACTATTTGTTCTTTAAGTATTTAAAAATTTATACGACATTAAATCTATAATCGTATGATAATAAAACCAAATATCAATAATCAAAGGAAATTCTCCTTTTTTATCATTATGGTATTTTCAACAATGACATCAATTTAATTATTCATTTCTAGCTTCTGCGAGTTGTTAACAATCTTTTATTATACCGATAACAAAACAATACATCCTTTTGAAAGGTGTATAGATTGTTCACACATTTCAAAAATAGTTTCCAAAGGATGGAGACTATTTCCAACTTTAACACCAACCTTCTCAGATTTATTTTGAACATCCTTATCATAATTATTCTAGCGTGGAGATTTCCCCCACCACCCCAAAAAAATTTCCCTACATAACCTATAAAATAATTTTAATATTATTGTTTGTACCAACACATATTTTATATATATATAAATCCACCACAATAACAGGAGTATCGAGAGAAATAAAATTTTATATTGAAACTTCCACACTAACTAGAGTTATGAAAATGTTTCTCAATAACATTGTTTTCTTTCATACCTTAACCACCAACATTTCTATTGTCAATCAGAATCTCTTTTCTCAGCTCAGTTATATTTTCAAATTTATGAGAACTAGAATTATTTCAAACATTACCATATTCTTAATTTTTGGAAACATTCTCATACTATGGGTTTTCAAATTATTTTAAATTCTCCAATTTTTTAATGTTGGCCACATACATAACATTATCCAATTTTATTTTTTTAACAAAAAATAACATTTATATTTTCAACCATTGATGATAAATTTTATTGATCCATATCAAGTATCACCTTAAAATAACATTCATCAACATTAGAGATATTGTTTATGAAAATTTTATTTTACTATTCATGTTATGATGTTTTCGTTGGATAAGTTTGAACTCTTATTTATTTTCCATCGGTTATAATTCTAGATGTCCATTATGTACATTTTTTTATAAAAGAGATTTCTTAAAGTCATAAATTTCTTTTACCATCTGAACATTATCATCATGAATAAATTATTGATTTTTTGGTGAAAAAATAACTTTTTAAATTTTCTGATTTCTTTTTATTTCCTTCTAAAATTTATCATTCAATTTTTTAGTTCTTCCTTTGAATGATATTCTCACCGAGTTTTTTCTTGTTCAGAACTACTACTTATGAATTATTAATTATTAATTGTTTCAATGAAAGTATTCTCACCAACATTCTCAACATATTTTATATATTAAACATTTATATCTTATTCTTCATAATCTTTTTATAAGAAACAGATTCTATTGGATTTGAGTAACTTTTTATCTTTCCCTGTGGAAAAATATTTATCTTGATCACATTGTTTTTAACACGATCTTCTTATCCTTGTTTCTTCTTTATATCTATATTATTTCCACATTCTTCCAGATCAATTAGCCATAGTATTCCCAATAGATTCACATTAAAATCATTTAAAAAGAAGATTCCCATTTTATTTACATTAACCTCTTCTCAAATTTTTATAAAACATAGATAAAGTAGAAACAAGATTTTTATATACTGATTTTTGGAATTAGAAACAAATGTTTCTTATTCAATTATAATTTTCTTATAATTTTATTTATTAGCCTCCATTAAGTTAATTTCTTTATTTTTTTTCATTTTCATAGAATAATACATTCGAGTTTTATACGAAATGAGAGTTCTACGATAATTATCAAGAGAAAATGATTCAGGATCTCAATATTCCAATGAAGAAACATTAGCATCACACTTAATTTGAAGGATTCATATAATATTTTCAACAACTATAGAATCCACCAACATTTCACCATGACATATGATTATGATAAGAATTTCATTTACCCTTATAATTAATCCCCCAACATATTCATACTCTCCCATTTTAAAATGATCATACTTCATCCTCTAAATTTGTAATTTTTCCTTCTTAACTTTTTTATTTACTTCATATATGTTTTTAAACATATCCCATATAACTTTGGATGTTGAAACAACTTTAACCACTAAAAGTTCATATTCATAATGTAATGATAGGAAATCATTCATTGACCTTCAATCATTCTCAAGATTAATATTATCAATAGATGTATAAGGAAAATCATCATCAATAAGAGGAAACCCAAATGTTATAGATTAAAGAATATTATATCCAATACACATAAGATAATGAAAAACTGTATCTTTCCAAATATTATTGTTGTTTTTATTTAAAAATAGGATACCTTTATTGTTCACAGAATTCATATCCTCTATCAGATTCTCTTATAAACATAGGAAAAAAATGAAGGGAACCTTTCTCAGATATCAATTGTAATTTCCAAGTATTTATAATTATGTCACATATCGGAGGGGTGAAAATGATATATTTTTTCTTTTTTGTTTCCAAAATTATAAAACAACATTAACCTCTTATCCATCCAACGACCCAAAGGCCTTAATTTTTTTATATGATAAGGCCCCCTTTTAAGGGATGAAGGGGGTGGAAACCCAATGACATCATGGACATAGGAAAATTACATGCAAAGGAAGAAAGAGTAAAACAAGGATAACATCACTAAACTGCTCCTCCCCAATAATTGAACTTGAAGAATCTCTTCATCGTTGCATGGTAATTCTGGAGGAAAGTGTCCTGAGTCAAATCTTAGGCTCGATCTGATGGCTGACGCAATACCCTCTCAAACAACCAAATCCAAAAAACACTGCAAAGATGAATTTCCAGCTCTGAAACCCCCATGGATTCAATTGATGATGTCGAGTCCGAATCAAAAACTTCCTACATTAGAAAACCAAACCATTCAAGAAAACACCTACCACCATTCCAAATCAACCAATGAAAACCAAAAAACAGAACCAATTCAAGAAGTCAGAAATTCAGGGGAAGAAAACCATCACGACATTGGCAGGCTTCTCATACGTAACCCCGCCACAAAATGAACCGGACCATTCTGGCAGAGCCTGTCGCTGCCACCAAGACCGCTCAAGAATATCACTACAATCCACCCAACTCACTCCACCAGACAAAGACTATGGCAGCAAACCAATCGACCGCGGATTCTAGGAACTCAACCACACTGAGAATCCAAGGAATGACTATGCCCACGAACCCTCGACGAACCACAACGCCGCAAATGAAAATGAACCGCACCCATCACTGCATAGAACACCCGAAGGAACACCTAGAATCCATAGGGAAGTGAAAGAAATACCTTACCACTAGGGCATGAAGAAGAACTAACAATCCGAGAGAAGACCACCAAGGATGATCCATGAAACATCCCAACCCGAAGGCCGCCATCGAGGACATGTCGTTGAACCAGGAATGAAATAGAGAAATGATGACGGTTGGAGCTCCCGTAGGCATAAAACAAAAATTTAAATGAAACCTGCACCGAGACACGAGCCGAAGAGTAATCGGAACTAGAACTCAAATTCTCCATCTCACCGCAGGAATAGGAGCCACGCACCATGATCACGTCGTGAAGAATCACTGAAGGAAGGATCCGTGGCCAACCTGGTAAGAGGAAGAGGATAATGGCGACAGGGGAAACCCTAGCTCGGTTACGCCCCTTACGAGATCATAAGTTGGTGGTTGAATGGTCAAGAAAATAACATTCACCTCCTATTAAAAAATACTTTCTATACTGAAAAAATAAAACACACATCCACATGAACACAAGAATTTATAAGGTTTACTATTCGATAAGAATAGCTAAATCCTTGATATAGTTTCGAATTGATCCAATTCCATAAAATCCAATCAATAACAATCATTCTATATAGAATACAATGAGTGGGAAATGAACTTATAATAATGTAGCACTATGTAGTCAATTAAATAGTGAGTTCTCTCCTTCTATCAAAAAATGACATAATACAATGGTTTGTAAAGAAATAGGATACTATACTTCTTTATCAAATATCGTAAATGTATATATTTCAAAATAAAATTTCACTTTCTAACCCAAAATCTGGTAATTATGTCCATGAAATTTTTATAAAACTTGGTATGTTCTTCTAGTCCAATTCTCGTTGTCTGATTTCTTGATATAAGAAATATAACTCTGTTAGAATATAGTCGATACAATTCTAAACAAACAATTCATCATTCTGGAAAACCCAATATGGTTTCCCCAAAATGATTTTCTATCTTGATAAGATAATTAGATGAATATTATGATCAATTGAATATATTTTAATCTTATATCTTCTCCTTTCACTTATGCCAGACATGAATTCATTAGGAAACTCAATCCATAATCCTTTTCTTCTCTCTATAATTTATTCAGTGTTTCACTTTCACTCCTCCATTCAATGAACAATAAAATTGTTAGAAACTAAAAAGTAATTTCACTTTTAAAATATCCCCAAAAATTGTTTGTACCTGATTCTTGAAAATTTTACCACTCAACCAAATTAAATGAATTTACATGTTTCATTGAATTTCAAGTACATCTTGACTTTTTTAATTTTTCTTAGCTCTTATTCTTTATTCTTGATCAATCGTGAATCTTCTAATTTTTTATGTCACACTGAATGTCTTCTCAAACATCAGTATAACTCTAATTTTATAAATATGATTCTATCAATATGAATCTCCATACCTATACCATGTATTATGAAATAGAAACCTTTTTGATTTTGTAATATGATATCATTATAATGATGATATGTAACAAATAATAAAAAACATATTATTTTAACTTTAATATCCCCCATTTTCAACACTTTTGTATCTCATACATGCTCTTGAAAAGCATAATTATAATTTCAATTAAGATTATGATATATGACATTATTATGAAGACTAAGGTAAAATAATAGTTTCTTCCTAATCTCCAAATTTCACCCACATGAATGATACAAAAAGTAGTTCAACCTATTGAAAATGGTTTAATACATTGTTGAAAAACCTCTGAATTTATTCTTCATATTTTCCACGTAATAGTTTTCTTTTTCATTTAGTAAAAAAATATAAAAAAAATTACAGTCTTATGATTGTGATTGAAAACTAGTTTTGTGGAACCAGACTAATATGCTTTATTTTCATCACGTTATTTCTCTTCATAATATGGTACCAATGAAATATATTTAGTAAAAATTATTTTTCTAATGAATATGATGGTATACCAAATCTAATATATCATCATCAGTTGCTTAGACTTTAGTAGATTATTTATTTCTAAAACTTCTTCTTTTATCATGAATTCCTTCAGGACTTGGATTATGTTGAAGATTAGATTTAGCATTTTTTGACATACCATTAACATATTAGGACATCATTATATTTCATCAATATCTTTCATTCCTTCGTAGTATGAATATGGTATTCTTAATTAATATGAAACTTAATAAAATTTACATACCCTTTTGTCCCCATTCATCTATAGAGATTACATTCCATGTTTTATAAAATACAAATTATTTATGAGAACTACATTGCATGTTTTATAAAATACATATTATTTATGAGAAGTCGAAGGTCAAAAAATCATTATCACAATTATATCGTAGTCATAAAGACTATGAATATTACCAATTACAATCATGTCTTTGTTTTTGGACATAGGGTGAGTCTGATGATCCTAGTTTTCCAAAAATATTCACCTCAATCTAATAGACATTTTGAATCATTTTGATTATGATTTATTGAATATGTTGGTCAATATGATATTTATTAAAAAATATAGGGGATTTATTTTCTTCTTCAAATTACTTATATTCTTAAAAATCATTACAAACAAAAGGAAAAAACTGAAAATGATCATCCTTATCAACCTATTCCTTACAAAAAAAGATCTACAATCTTAATAGAATATGTCATATTCTTTATGAAAGAATATGATGATGAAGAGATTCCCAAAATACTGTATCTAGAATAAGATGAAATAATCATTATAAAACACAATGAACCCCATCATGGTCTAGCCACAATATCCCCAAACAAATAGTTTCTAATCCCACAGACTCCCCCTAGGTGAGAATGAGTACAAAGAGATATAAATGGAAGAATAAACTCACCTATGATCACTATGAACCAAAACATTGAACTTGTGAAACTTATAAAATTAAAATGTTTTGAAAGACCTAAAAAACAACAAATATTTCACCCAATTATCCAGAGATAAATATTATGAAATTTGATTTTTGAATACAATTAGGAATTTTTAATCAATGATTAACTAAAATTAAGTGGATTATTACACATGGTCACACTATAATAATTAAACATTAACCTAAAACTATTCTAGAAAACAAATGGTTGTTCCACAAATATTCTCAGATCTGTTATCCTATGCAATTTGTTTAACCTATAACATTTAGATATTATCTTCATGTGGTAGGGCTATGATGCTTCTGAACCATCATGTTATAAGTACCAATAAAATGATATAAACAAATGACCTGACTCTATATGTATTTTTATAATTACCATACCCCTCATCATAATCACCCATTTGGAGGAATTGACAAGGGAAACTCAAATCCTCGATCATCCACAATACACGTATCATCCATATTGTATCCATGCTAAAACAGGTAAAACTTCCATAACTTATAATGTAGCCCACTTTTCTTAATGATCCATTAATATTATGCATCGTCCTCTACTATGTATTAGATTATATCTCCATACCTATATATCATATTTGGATGATTTTCTGGATCCAACTACACCATTGTCTCTTGAAACCACATCCCAACACCGTTATCAGGCAAATATCACCATGTAACATGATGGGAAGGTCATAACCATCAAATTTAATACCTCTCAAATGATTTGTATCCTTGAGAAATATCACCAAACACAAAAATTATTCGAAAAATTGGATTTTTGAATAAGAATCCCACAAGATACCACATAGAAATCTCAGAATAAGAAAAAAACTACTAAAAACATAATAAATAATATAAACAATGTGATTTAAAAATTAAACTATAACTAATCATGAGCCATGTCACCAATGAAAATAAACTAAGGAATCCAACTATAAAAAAATTTCCGGGTAACAAGAACAAATTTGTGTCTCATAATTTGATGTAATCTCCTCTAGGATACTATGCCTCCAAAAAAAATTATCCAAGGGAATGAAATTCCCAAAAAACACTTTTTCCAAATGATCATGGATCTTAACCAACTACACCATGAATTTCGTATATTCTTAAAACTCCAAGTCACCCATGTCAATGAAGTTGTTGTTATCATGAAGATACCATAGAAGATGGGATATATAAATTTTTTTTGTATCTTTTCCATCCTTAGAGAAAGTTGAAACTGATAGTAAACTACACCAATGTACTCCCCTACCTAAAAATTCATAATATACTAGCAAGAAAACATACTCCCATGACCAATATCTATAGAGACTCTACATTTATCTTACAAGACTATTACATCATTTTAAGGATAAACAAAATTATAACACTACAATTTCTGAATCAAAATGATTAGTGTCTTGGCAACTATAGGACCATAAATGACATGTAAATTATAAAACCAGAAAATTTACTTGAAATAACATTATATATCCATCTAAATATCACTTTAATTATAGTACATGTAGTCCATAGAGGATATATATAAAATAAAGTGGTGAGATAAAATCCCAATAATTGGAAGCAAAGGGGGAATGAATCACAGTATCTTGAGTGAAAATAATAATAATAATCATTATAACATAAAAATTATACCATTATCAATATCATTAGGGAAACATTTGATAAGGGAATGGAATGTTGAAATTCATAAAAATGAAACATCATGTCTTAGTAGGCAAATACCAAACATATTTATGAACAATTCTAGAGTTATTTTCACACATAACAAATGTACATAACCATAACATAATCACTGATAAAAAATATTGAATCATGATCGAAAATATTACAAATTATATAATGTGATACGTAACATTACCTTATGCATTGTCAGGGTATTTAATTTCTGTCCCACCTACCACATCATAACATTTACAGAACAAAGAATGCGATATATAACTTATAACAATCATAAACATAAAATAAACCATGGATGGGAATGGTTTTTATAATAATTTCATAAATAAAAAATTTATGAATAAACATTTTAATTCCAAAATGAAAAATGGAGAAACATACTTTGTATAAGTATCATCAATTTTGAGTAAATAATAAACCATCTCAAGAAGACTCAATATGTGTTTTTGATGGAAGATTTATTTTGAAAATATTAATATTTTTCACAAAAAGAAGAGGGAAACAAGTACATCCTTGAAAATAATATGGGATAAAAATAAAATTATAGTTAAGGAACATTAATAGAATAACCATACAAAAATTTGGAATGAAAGTGGAATAACACAAATAAAGGGAGTTGTGTGTGAGGATCCACTTACCATATGACTGAATGCTTTCATCACATGCACTTAATATCCAGAAAAATAAAATTAGATTCATTAATTTTAAAATCCTAAACCTAGTATAAATGTTTTTGATTTATTAAAAGTTTATTATGTTTATTTATGACCATTTAGATGAGTTATAGGGTTCAATATCACCGTTCTAATTGTTATTTCCTAGTTTTCATGATTGGGTCACTTGTATATAGGTATATAAGATCATTTAAAATTATAATAATTGTAAATAATTTAAATTATAAGTTATTAATGAATCTAAATAAGTTAAAATTGTTTCATATATAATTAAATTATATTAAATTATGATAATTAATTAGATAAAATATGTATAAAAGTGTTTTAATTCATTTTTTCGGTTTTTACAACCATCATGAACTTGTATCATTTTATTAAATATATTTCTTATATATTATTTCAAGTAAATTAAATATGGTTGAAAATTTATATTAAAATATTATTTATCAATATTTTTTATTTTATGACCATCAATCAAGTAGGTACTAGAAAAAACACATCATATATGAATGTGGTGAATCGACATATCACAGATGATGATTTAATTTTTAAAATAAAAATAGATGAGAAAAGATTTGATGGTGGATATAACCTTAACATAATAAAATTATTGTATATATAATTTAATTTAATTATCATTCCAATTTGTATAGGGGGACGAAAGGATAGGATTATAAATGAAAGTAAATTAGAAGACAATGAATGATGATTTTACCGCTTGAATATCTTTTACATGAGAACCTTCTTAAGGCACATGGGTATATAATTTTTTTGATACAAGTATATCTAGATTTGAGGTAATAATATAGGGATGGTAATTGAGTAGAATTTAAACATGCCACATGGCTTGGAAGGAGTGAGGAGAAGAGGTTGTCAGGGTGTATTTATTGGGGAGGAGAGAGGTATTTTTGATTATTAAATTCATTAGTTTATTATTTTTGGCTCAAGAATATCAAGAGTGTTGAAAAATATCAAAACATATTTTAAATGATTAAGTAAATTTAGATATTATGGTTCTTACATCAGAAATACATCATTTATGACTCAAAAATCAATATATTTATCTTATATTGTTAATTGTTGTATTTCACTAATCATAAAAAATTCAACTATTTCTGAAAAAATACAAAATATTTTCTATAAAAAATTTCTTGAATAAATATAAAATAAATAGAAACCATTTTATAAACATTTTTCCAAAATTTTATATGTATATTTTTTATACAAAATCATCAATTTTTAAAAAAATACCAGTTTTAAAATTATCACCAATTTTCTTACAATAAAAAAAATTAATTAAGGTATAATAAAATTGTATTATTATTTAAAAAAAAGATATTAATTTATGAATTAATTTTATTAAAATAAATTTAATTTTAAATCATTATATTAATTACATTTTTTACATAAACACTTATGTTTTACAAAAATAACAACACATAATTTATCATTTTTAAAACATTAATTCAATTATGAAATTTTGTAAAAAAATCAAATTTTCATTTATAAGTTTCCTAAATTTCATTTATACTTTAATAGATGAGGTTACTATTATATTTCCTATATTACTATTATAATTTCTATATTACTATTATAATGGTTATATTAGTATTCCAACGGTTAGGTTGATATTCCATTGGTATAGGTTCCTTAATTTCCATAAATAATTCTTATTTATTTCTTTAGTAATGGTAATATTTATATTTTCAGTTCTCTATGTTGTATATGTGTTATATAAAATATAAAATAATTATAAGAAACTGAATTTCCATTCATAAGATTTTGTGTCATTACATTTTCCCCCCATTTTGAAATTTCACTCCTAAAATATTAGTTTAGATATTAAGGTGAAAACTGGTGTGAGTTTTTCTATATTATCCCTTACTTTAGTTCAAATGTTTTATGTTCATACCCATGGTTCCTCCAAAACAATTTTACATGGTTAGTTTTCTCTTTTCTTATATATTTTCCTCCACGGTCTAAGATCTTTAACAATTTCTCTTCATAAGAGAGTTATTTCTCTAGTTATACGACCTTTAGATTCTGTACATGGGAGGGGTTAGGAATGTAATTACTTAAGGGAGACAAAAAGAACAAGTAAAGAACATGTGCCATATTTAGTCAAATTTAATGCCCATATTCCACTCTTCCTATGAGAAAAAGGATCTTAAAGGGGTTAATGTATCATGGGTTAAGCCTCCCTCCCTACTATGGTGATATTTGAAGGAATAATTTTTCACCAATTTCAAACCCCAAATCCATTTGACAGATGTAAACATAACAAGTTTTATATTATTTCAGTAGCATTGTAATATTTCTGGATGTCTTGAACCATCTCTATCTTCTCTTGTTTAAGATTATGTGAATGTAGCTTTCATTCACCTACTTCATCCCAAAAAGACAGAGTTCAACAATACATCCCATATAGATATTCATATATGGCCATCTAAAAACTCGAGTGGAAGATATTTTTTATGATAACTCACCCTATATGATATGTTTACCCCATCCCACTTTTAATTCCAAAGAGTAGGATCTCATATTTTCCTAAAACATTAGAATAGTCCATTCATATTAGTTATCTATTTTAGGGTGATATGTTGTGATGAAATTTAATTTAGTACTTAAAGGATGTTATAGACTTCTCCAAAATTTATATGTGAACTATGTATCAAGACTAGATATGATTTAAAGTGTAAGTCCACGTATTCTCGCCACTTATATCACTTATATCTTTTCAAATTTTTAATGTGATATATCTTCTAGAATTATGATAAATTTAGCAGTCTTGGTGAAACTATCCTCCAAAAATCATATTTCATTATTTCCTTTTGATGTCTTTGAAACTAGGGATAGTGTCCATAGTGACATTATCTCATATTCACCGGGTTATATGGAATGGTTTCACCATCTATTTGGATTTATATCACTCTACTTTAACTTTATTATATAATAATACCATTAAGATATAATCAAAGACCTCCATCTACATGTTATCCTACCATATGTTCTCTCGATGATAACTATACTTCTTTGGTACATCCCATATTGTTGGATAATGATGATATATGTGAATTATCAAATATCTCCTCCTTTATATCATGTGATTCTGGGACACAAATCATAGTTCCATGACAAATTAAACTATCATCATTTTTGTGGAACTTATGTATCATCCCTTATTTTATTAATTTCACATTATTTTATATCTCCAAATCTTCCATTCATTCATCCTTGATGTTCTCTTGTATAAATAGTTGAGAAATTATTTGGGAATGGTAGGATGTATTCAGAACTATTATGTTTTCAAAAACCATCATTTACATGTCCATGAAGATATCCTCTTTCTCAATTCATATCATGGATAGAGTAGGATATTCTTTTATGTTAAAATAATAAACCAATTTTTTCCTCTACTAGATAGAAATTAATAGGGAAATCATATTCCTTTACTAGATTTAACCGTCTTATTTTATGTATATTGAAATACTTATGTGTGAATATATGCATTAGAGTATTGTGCTTGGAATATATGTCACACTTTCACCATAGAGGTAGTAACATTATATATTCAATGAAAATAACATCCTCTTGATCCATATCATGTATTGTATTGTCATTCTCATAGATCATCAACTGTCATGATGTGTATGCTATGGTTTTATCATTCTACATGAGTACCCTACCCCAGAAATTATTTCAAGAATCATTGTATGTCAAAAAACATTTTTCAATTGTTAGTAGTGTGAGTATAGCTGCATCGAGTAACATAGTCTTTATCTCAATGAAGCATTCATCACATTCTTCCATCCTGATATAATTTACCTTTTTCTTTATTAACATAGTCAGCGGGATATAAAATCGGGTGAAATTTCCAACAAAATCTCAGTAGTCTCTTCTAATCCCCAAAATGTGTGTATTTCTATGTCACAAGTGGGTCTAGGACATCACTCAATTTTTTTGTTTTTAAACTGTCTATATAAATTCCATCACTTGTGATAACACGTACCAATAATGTGATTATCTTTCTTCAAAAGGCACACATCATGAACGTGGAATACAATTTCTCATTCTTTAATATTTATAGATCAATCCTTAGATATTCTTCATGTTCCTCCTTACACTTAGAGAAAATGAGATTATAATTGAAAAATAATACAACGTATTTTTCAAGGTAGTCTCTAAAAAACCAATTCATCAAATCCAATTTGATTTAATAGAAATTATTAAGTCTGAAGGGAATCAATAGAAGCTCAATGTTCTCATATCATATATGGATCAAATCATTCTAAATATCATCCTTCTTCATATTTTGTTGTTTATATCATAAAAAAGATCCATCTTTGAAGATGTATAGATATCCTCCTAGTAGATTGAATAGGCCATCAATCCTTTAAAAAGGAAAGTAGTTATTTAGGGTGATCTTATTCATCTCCCATCAATCGATACAAAACAACATTGATATATCCTTTTTCATTATGAAAAGCACTAGATAACCCCAAGGTGATGAACTAGGGAGTATGATATTCTTGACTAAATTATATTACAGTTGCTTCATTATCTCCTCCATTTTGATAGGGAAAATCATGTAGGGACATTTTGAGGTTGGAGTGGCTCTGTTTATAATTTTATTGAGAACTCTATATCATGATATTAGGGAAGTATATGAATCTATTTATGAAATTAAATAGTCTATTCCGTTGAAAACATAATTTCATCATGATCAAGGATTTCATTTGATTAATCCCTTTGGGAAATGTATTATTATTCATAGTGTATCAACACCCACCCCATTGATGTATTTTACATAGGTGATTCATGATCTTTTATTCATAAATATAGGAACTTGTGATGGTTTATAATACCAAATGATATTTCCTTTACCAAAAAATTGATGCGTGAAAATTATAAGGATATCCAAACAATGTATGGTATAGCTTTTAATTCCACCAAGGGATGTATTACAAGATTCGTATGATGGTTCTTCCACATACACCAACATGAGAAGTGTCCAACACTTTGGTATCAAATATTGAACCAGTAAGTATTTTTATACATATATCAAATTAGCGGTACTAGGTATTTTATCCAATAGATTTATAAAAATTTTAGTATATAAAAAAATTCATAGAAGCATAATAAAATAATTTTTTCCATTCAGAAGTGAATAAGAATTGTTCCTTGTATAGATTTTGTTTTATTACTCCACTTAAGAATTAGTGATGACATAATCTCCCATTTATCCTTTTTATTTTGTGTCTACTAATGCTTATCACCCTCACAGACTCAAGGATTAGTCACATGGCTTCCATAGTTCTCTTTCTCCCTATAGCTAAAGCATTAATCCCATGGGGGGTGATCTCCTTTCCACCATCACATTGTCCAACTTTTTCATGTTTGTTTAACATTCATGAGTTAGTTGACCCCATATCCCATAATTATAGTATTTTTTCTCTTTTATGGAGATATAATGTTGTTTATTACCTAAGTATTGACAAGTGGATGGATGATATTTTTTAACACCTTTTTGAAGAGACCCTCCATCTTGAAAATACATCCCTTTCCCTTATCTCTATATCCATGAGACCATTATGCAAACTCTATCACCAAATTAACATCACATTAAACTAATTATTCCTAACTCCCATGGACATGAATTTCTAAGGCCTTTTAAAGGTTTGTTTTTAAACAACTAATGAATCTATCTAATTTGATATCATTGTTGATAACAAAACCCAAGGATTACCTTCCATGAATTGTTAATTTTTCTTTGAATGTTGTGATAGTTTCACCTTTATTTTTCTTCATATATATGAATTCTTTATCCATATTTTACTGAAGATTTGGAGGGACATAATTATATGAAATATTCTCATAAATTCTTCCCACTACATCTCTTATTTTTTATCCTTCGTGTGGGTGTTCTCAATCAGTTACCACCATTGAACAAACTCTCCATATATACAATAAATGGATAGAGTCACCTTTAACTTCTCATAATATTTAACCACAAGAAAATGTATTCTCTATCGAATTTACAAACAGTTTCATGAAAAGAAGATCATAAGAACCACTAATGGTGTCTGGTCGTTTCTACATAATAGAATCAAAGGATAGTTGGACCTTCTTGGGTGATGGAAGAAGTTATTAATGGATTTGGTTATTACTCACATCCTATGATATCTGGGTAAGAATTACCAGGTTGTTATAAACTCCACTTCCCATGAAATTGGTGACATCATTCACGAGTCTAATGTATTATCCTTCACATGGGTTTTTGACTTGGTTTCTCCTAGTTGTCACCATTTTCTATGATAGAAAATTTTGAATAAAATTTATATCAATAAATTATTAATAAATAATTTATTTTAATTTCTAATTATCCCTAAATAAATATCTTATGGTATCCCATTGATTAAATTTTTCTAAACCAAATATTCTTAGATGTTTACATATACTTGGTATTATCAAATGGGGTTTCACTAGTTTTCTCATGTCATAATTCTAAAAATAACTAAATATTTCTCTGAAATTGATATAATGACCATACTTTTTTATATAATGCCATTAAATAATTTTAATGAGAAAAAAAATTATATTTTTCCAAATTTAGGATCCAAATGTATAGTGGCATGGGAAAATTATGACCATACATAACATGTACATAATGGAAAATTAAAAACTTATTTAAAAAAATATTCATTATAATTTTGAATCTCACATTTTCCATATTACACTTAGTTATCTAAGGATATTAAACAACGAAATGGATGAGCTAAAAACCATGTAAGAGGAAGTAAAATATACATGAATCAATATAAAATTATGGAGCATAATCATTATCATCATTAAAACATAAAAGTGGGATCATTATCAATATCATGAGGGACACATTTTATATAGGAATGGAATGTGTAAATGCATAAAAATGAAACATCATGTTTTAGTGGTCAAATACCGCATATAGTTGTGAACAAGGATATTATCATGTTCACACATAACATATGTGCATATACATAATATAATCATCATGAAAGTATATGGTATCATTTTCATGAGTCTTTGAATCATTATCATTTTATAAATAACAATACCCAATACATTAAGGGTAAATATAATTCCAGTCCCACCCATTAAATCATAACATTTTCATGGTTAGGCAAGAAAAATAGAACATAAACAAAATCATAGTTATAAAATGAGACATGGAATGGAATGTCTTTCATAGTAATTTAATATGTCATACAATTATGATTAATAATTGGGGTAAAAAATGAAAATGGGAAAACATAACATTTAAGGATCCTATATCTTGAGTGAATAATTTACCATCTTAATGGGAGTCGTGATGTTTTTAAAAAATAATTGTTATTGTTTGAAATCTAAATATTTATCATAAGTCCATGTTGGAAACATATATATCCTCAAAAATAAGAGGTAATAATAATAAATTATATTTATGGAACATTAATGTAATAAACATACTAAAATTTGGGATGAATGAAAAATAACACAAAGAAAGGGTGTTGGATTCAAGAATCCCCTTACACAATGACATAAAACATTATTCAAAAGAACTTAATATATTTGGTAATAAAATTAGAATAATTTAATACTAAATCTAGAAACAATAATATATGTATTTTATTTATGATAATTTTATTAAGTCCGTTTTTGGACATTTTTTTGAGTTATAGAGTTTAATTTCATCAATCTGGGAGTGTTTGTTGTCTTGGTTTACATAATTATTTCTCTTATATACAAGTATTGAAGTTCATGTAATATTAGAATAAATGACCAGAGTTTAAATTATATTTTATTAATGAAGATAAATAATTTTTTATGTTCTCATATATAATATAATTATATGTTTTGAAGGTGATTCATTAGAAAAATGTAGATGAAAGTGTTTTAATTTATTTTGGTGGATTTTTTGACAATTTCAATCATATATTATTTAGTTTAATATCATGTTAAAATATTGGTTCTAGTGAATGATTTAATTTTTAATATGTATATTAAAATATTTTTTAACAATAATAATGGTTTTTTGACTAGTATTGAAGTCGGTAATGGAAAATGAAGACCCATCGTCCATTAAATTGATGAATCCACACATGATGGGTGATGTTTTTATTTTTATAATAAAAGGAGGGGATAAAATATTTTATAATGGATTTTAAATTTAAAAAATAATATTTCATAACATAAAATAAACTTTAATTATCATTCCACTTTTTATAGGGGAGTTTAGAAGTGGATAAGAAATGAAAAGAAACTAGAAAATAACAAAAGATGATTTCACCTCTTAAATATATTTACTATGAGAACCTCCTATCAACACTTGGGATTGGAATATTTTTAGACAAGAAGTATATGAATGTTGAGTCTAGTCTTGGGAGTGTAAGTTTTCTAAATTTATACATGTTATAAGGCTTGTAATGTTTAAGGAGAAGAGGTGGTGAGGGGAGGCATTTAAAGCGGAGGAGGAGTATTTTTATTATTATTTTCCTTAGATTATTATTTGTATTGTGAATGTCAATAGTGTTTATAATTAACACTAAATTTATTAAATATTGAGGATGGTTAGAGATTATTCTTGTTACATCATCCATAAATGTTCCATGACACAAAATTCATGTGTTTTTCTTACAATTTAAATTACCATATTTCAATATTCCCAAAAAATTGAAATATTTTCGAAAAATACCTAAAATTTACCATAACCATTTTCATCTTGATAATTTTAAAAATGGACTCCATTTTATGAAAATAATATTCTAAATATGAGAAAATGAATTTTTATATGAAATCATCATATATTTTGAATATACTGATGTTAATATTATAAACTATTTTATGAACCATTGAAGAATTAATTTAGTTCACATAAAATTATATTATAATTATAAAACATAAATATATTAATTAATAAAATTATTGGATGAAAAAAATTTAGTTTTAAATGATTATATAAATTATAAAATTTGTTAATGAACATTATATTAACAAATACTTGCATTAATTTATCAATTTTTGAACATTTATTTGCATGTTGAATTGTATAAATATGTCATATTTTCATTAATAATATGCATAACTTTAATTTATACTTTAATAGTTATTGTTATTGTCATATTGGATATATTACTATTCCAAATGGTCATATTACTATTCCAATAGCCATGTAACTATTCCATTTTTATAAGTTCATTAATTTCAATAAATACATCTTATTTCATTATTATTTAATTAGAATAATGTATTGACTATGTTATCTAAATTATATAAGTGTTTTATAATATATAACATTATTATTATAAGGGTAAATTCCATTGATTAATGTTTTGGTCATTATCACCCTCTAATAACCTCCATGACGGTAACCCTTCAAAAACATATTTTCATTGACCAAAAAATCCATGAGTATTAAAATAATATCAATCTAATCATAATTGAGGTCCAAAATAGCCATTATCCACTCCATAGATATATTTATATTTTATCTCAAACATTTCACCACATCCTCTTCAAGGGATATTGTCCCCTCAAACTCTGTCTATATTAATAGATACAAACAAGACTATCTATAATATACTGTTGATAGATCCATACATATATAATAGTGACATCCATTTTTACATGTAAACTAAATCAATGATTAGTGCATTACGCATGACCATTGGTAGTTACAAATTCAAACTCACAAAAAACCTATACTGTGAGGATCTTCTAATATATTGGGTGGTCTATTAGTGGAATAAAAGTAGTCTTAATGGGTATCCTAGAGATAAAAAAATGTTACAAAAATATCTTGACTCTTGAATCAATCCAAGGATCCCTATCTAATATGATTTTTTATCGTAACCTATGAAACCTAACTAACTAAACCATTTACAACCTCACAAGAACATCTATAAATGACATCTACTAAGTAAAAATAAAATATTATAACTTCACTGATCATTGTAAAATAAACCAAATAACATCATATCCTCCCTAGGTTGGGAAAACATAGTCATGAAATTCATAAATATGTCCTCAAATTTCGACTTAGGGACATTAAAGGACAATGAAATTCCTCCAAGTACATAGATATCTATTTGGTTTTCATTGTTTATTTCATGTGATACAATACATCATTAATATAATATTATGATATGCCTGGGTTGAGATATAAAAATGAAGAATAATTCCCACACACATGCATAATGGAACATATTTCCTTCACTAGGAGAACATCAAATTCTGAATTTACTCTGACTACCCATATAGAGAATAAATATGTTGAACATGATATAACATAACCTCCATCATTGAGTATTCTCAATGAGAGTCGTCCTATCTAAATAAAACGTATGAGTCCACTAAAATATAGAACAAATAAATTCTAATATGAACCTCATCTATGATTAGATATTGATATGTAAACTCCTCAATTTTTTGAGAGGCAACCACAATGTATTTTATGACATCTCTTCATGTATAATTGATAAAAAAATAACCATAATAATACCCATTCATATGGTATAAGAGATCTAAAAAAGTAATTGTAATAATAATCCATTCAGTCCCACCAATATAGATTTTTATATGAATGAGTAAAAACATACCATAGAGATTATTAGTCCAAAAAGTATATTAAGCGGTCACTTATGAGTTAATGAATGTATAGATTCAGGTAAAAGACTACAAAAACAAATATAAGATAATGGTGGAATTTTTACATTTTTCCAGACGTGAATAACATTTGTATAGTGAATCAGTACAATTTACTATATTATTAATAATTATAATCCCAAAAAGTAATCATACATAAAATTCCAAAAACATCACCAAATATTTTTAGATATAGATGCAAAAGTTTGATGAAGTAAATCTGGATGAGGTATTAAATATATGTGTCTAAATGATACATCCAAAAGAAATTATGATTCTCAATGTCTAATGAAATTGATTTGGTTTAAATAAGAAATATTGAAGATATAAAAATCAAATAATAGACTTAATGGAAAAATAGGTTATAATCCTTTGCCAAATTCTTGTTTTCCACCCTGTACACAACTACTCCAATCATTTGTAGATCTATAACCACCCCCTACCGAGACAACACGCATACCAGAAAGTTAATATATCTCATTAAAAACATACACATGGATAATATTCCATATATTGGATGTTTTTTAGGAACTTGTAATATATATATATATATGTTTCTTAGTATGATCATACTCCATATTTGAGTATACGAGGATGCTATCAATAAACATTACGATAAAATACCCCAAGTCCTCATTGAAAATAGAGTTCTTGAGTTTAATAAATGAATTCATATAATACCCCATTATTTTATATTAAAAATAATAATATGACTGATTTCTTTGTTAAAACGAATCCAGGGTTATAAAATGTAATATGATATTCCATAAAAATAAAAAATTTTAAATAATAAAATTATATCCAAGACATTGGATTATTGGAAATAGACTAGATTAACTACATTATGGAATATATGTATACGATATTTCATTCATACAAGTTTACTAATTAATTCATAATAAATAAATAATATATTTTTAAACATATTTGATAATTTTAAATGGGTTATTTTATGAAAACTCTTTTATATATGAAATTTATAATTGTAAACATAAATTAAGTTAATATTTATTGAATTAATATTTTTATATTGGTTATAGATATTATATTTACTTAAATAAATATACATTAATAAAATTATTTTTACTAGATAAATAATGAGTATAAAATCATTTTATTCATCCAAAATTCATTTTTTATTCAAAAATAGTTTTATTTCATTTTTCTGTGGTTATTATAATTTATTTATTACACCAGATGAATCAATTTTAGATAAAATGGATTTGATTTTTGAAATAATAATTTAAAATAATTTAAGATAAATTTTAATATATTTGTTTTCAAAAAATGATTATTTTTTGTGGAATACTAAAAAGAAACTTATTTTGAAAGAAAACAATAATTTCATCTCATTCAATCAGATCCATCTATGTGAAACATATTTATTTTACATATAATTTTAAGTTACATATTTTAAATATTATTTTATATTAAAAAATGAAATATATATATATATATATATAACATCATTCTTGATATTTGAATAAAATGATTTTATTTCTTAAAAAAGGAATTTTTCCCATTACATCTCTAGAAAAGATAAGAAATGTTATTTTATATCATTGAAAAATTCAGTATTTAAAAATGGATTTCTTATTTGGAATATGGATTTTAAAATTAGTTAATAATTTATATTTCATTTTTATATGTTATTAATAGTAAACAAGGTAATATTTTATATCAATTGTAAAAGGTAAAATGCATAAAATGGGGTTAAAATTGTTGTAGGAGGTCTAAAAATCCATCCAAAAATTTCATTTATTTACTTTAACAAGTTATTTTATTATATGAACATTATATATATGAAACTATAGAAATTGAGACAAAATTATATTGATTATAAATGTTATATTATTTTATGGGAAGATTAATTATAAAATTCCATTCTATCTCAATTTCTATTGTTTCGTGAAATGCATATAAATAAACATTTTATATCAATATTCTAATTTTTATGATGAATAAAATAAATTAAGGATTTTAATTTATCTTTAATTTCTATTTATATTGAAATTACATATAATTTTTACACAAAGACGAACTAAAACTTGTGTAATTATCACATATACAAAATTATACAATTTCCACACCTGTATTACCCCAATTAGGATTGAAAAAGGCAGTAGAGTCACATACTTCTAGGGAATATTTAAAATTTTTAAGCTGTCCCACCATTGTTTGGGAAAAAATCCCCACTGAAATGCTCACAAAAAATTTTAATTGAACATCCCTTTCGATCTATCCCTCCCATTATATCTATTTAAACTCATAATAGAATCTTATCTAGTCATTACTATCTCAAATAAAACCCATAATTTCAATTAAAGGAACCATACACAATCCCTATTCTCATAGAAGAACCCTACTAAGTAACGGTAAAACTATTCATCTCCATTCTATCAAAATTCACTCATTCCCATAGGTGATCACAATTAATTTATCAGTAAAAAATATTTTTTTAATTTAATTGAGGATAAAGTCAATTAAATTTTCATTCATTGTCAATGAAATGAAAAAATTAGAATATCAATTTTTAGATATTAGACAATTCATATGGAGATACTAATGGATTATATCATGTTAGTGAACTATATCATAAATAGAATTTTAATCAAATCTATGGTAATATATTCCTCAGAAAATAATATTCATCGATTTTAAATCAACAAAAATTTTCATCATGGTCCACTATACGCCATATGATTTTTTAATATAGTATTTCAAATTGTAATGAAACCTAACAATAATAAGGAAATAAATTTTGTTTTCATTGATCATAAAAACAAAATGAATGATTTATATTTATAAATTCATTTCTACATAACTATTATTTTTTTGTTAATTTTTGATTTTTTTAGTACTACCAATATATAATCAAATATAAATTAAATGATGTAAAAACCTAGTGTATACACTTAGGAAATAATGATAATACAAAATGGAATATTCATAAATTTATGTTGTGTATATTAGCATCACCACACACTCTCTATCTAGTAATTTCCCTTGTCAATATAAGATCGATATTAAAATTATATATAATAGAGATTATTCAATGATAGTTTTTACTTATGACTCCATTAAAATTCTTCTCATTAATATTACCAGAATAAATGTATTTATTTTAAATATAAATAATGTTATATATTTTTTATGTTTTCATTATTCTATAAAAATATATTTTCTCATTTATTTGAAATCATCTTACTCAATTAAAAAATATTTTAAAAATAATCTAGATTCCGAATAATTTATTTTTTTATTCTTAATCATATATAGCATCAATATTTATTTTGAAATCAGTGATTCATTAATGTTTAATGATATATAAATAAACATTACTTCATTTTTATTTTCTTGAAATGATATTTTAATTTAAATAAACATCTAACAATGTTCTATAAAAAATCTTATGGATAATATTTAGTTTTATTATTTTTTGAAATATACCATGTTTTTAAATAACTTCATATATTTCCATGTAATAATGTATTATGACATCGTTCACATAATATGGTTGCGGTAAAATGATAACCACTTAATAGAATTATAATATATGACTAAAATTATTTTCCCAATGTGGTCCATATTTTCCCAGTGAATATGTATGAGAATTAAAAATATAATTATTATGAATGTAACACATCATCAAGGGGTAGTTGAAATTTAAAGAGAAATAATTACATACTAGATTGATTGAAAATTACTTTTTTTATTTCCAAATACTTTTAAAGGAAAGTGAGAACCAATGACATCAAGACTTAAACATAATAATACATTCGCCAACAGACCAAAACATAAGATCAAAAACAACTCTCGCTACCAAAGAGTTGCTTCTCCTAGCAACTAAAAACCATAACGTCCAGCTTCCATTATCTCATTGAAGCACGAAAATATGACCCGTTCCAAAGAGCACATGCATAGTACCGATGGAAAAAGTCACACCCTCTCAATATTCTGATTCTGAAAATCCATGAAATAGTGAGACCTATTTTCTCTGAACCTCATCTGAAGCATGTTTTTTTAAGAAAACGTTGCAGAATCCCTTGAGCCGCAGCCATCCGAGACAAAAATCAATATAACATCAAGAAAATCACCATTGTTTTGACATCACTACCAAGTGAGAATTCAACAAAATCATGTTCCATTTCTTTCTCTCCTTTTCCATTAAAAAATCAAATTTACTGCCTTCCAAATTTAGAACAATTTTCCAAATTCATAGGCCACACAAAAATCCAAAGAAAGACTATAATAAAATCATAAAACGAAGATCCATAGATGAATAGAAAACCACACCTGGTTCAACCATAACAAAATAAAAAAAGAAGATGAACCCAAACCCAACTGCCACATCAACCAGAACAAAATCATAGGACCAAAATACTGCAGATTCAAAAGGAATTCTCAGTCCGCGCACAACAAGACTCAGAACAAATCACATCCAAAACTATGGAACGAACAAGAAACTGAGAGTCAAAATTCATCACATCGTCAAGCCACCCAAACACCAACAAGATGAAAGAAAGGCCGTCACATTTCATATCCATAGTCTCACTGCCGCCTCCAAGGCCACATTCAAAGCCCAAAGTTAACCTCCCACCGAACCCAAATCTAACACCGATCTGAGGCTGCAACTCACCATGCTAGGGCTCGACCACTGAACTCACTGCGTCATCATAAAGATCCCTCTAATATGCGAGCCACAGGCCACGAACTGCTCAACTGGGTGGCTGAGGAGAGGATGCCACTGAACTGAGATGGAGGAGTTGAAGGCAGTGGCAGGAGAAAAACCTACATTTGCAGAGCCCCTTATGGGCTCATCTCCAGACTCCTACATACTAGAAGCATTCAACTTTTATGGTATTCAACTGCACTATTTTATTTATTTATTTTAATTATTTTATAATGTTAATGATGGATTTAAATTCTATTTATGTAGTATTATATTTTATAAAATCATGTTTTGATCGTGGATTCCAAAACATAATTTTTTATGAGTTTTTCAATAAAAATTGGTTCTTTATTGTAAATGATATATTTATTCAATTGTGTTTTTCAAAATGGTTGTTTCTTTTAAAATTGTTGGTTGTGTGAAAATAATGATTCTATTAATTTTATGATTTGTATTTTATAATATCAATGTTTGTTTGTAAGAAAATAAGTCCATATTAAATTATTTTTTTTGTGAAATATTTTTAATATTTGTTTTTTAAATGAAACATAGATTTCTGTTGAACAATATTTGACCTAATAATTATATTATAAAATATGGTATCTATAATTTAATAAGATTTATTATAAATTTTTGGATTTAGTAGATAAAAGTCTATGATTAAATGCTATTTCCATCATTTTATATATTAATTTATTACATTATAATCCATCTATTTTATTTTTCACTATGAAATGGTCTATATAATTCAATATATATATATATTAAAATGGATGGGTGTGAAGAAATTGTAATGATATAAATATATGATATAGATTATGTTTTTTCTTATAATTATGTTCAATAGTTACGAACATCAAATAATGAATTGGAGCGAATGAAGTATAATTAATGAAAATTTTTATATATAACTTATTTCTATAAATAAATATTATTATAATGATATAATATTAAATGAAATTTAAATAATGGTTTTAGTTATAATTTTTATATTTTTTTGATGTTTTACATAATAATTGTGCTTATAAATTTAAACAATTCCAATAATTTTACAAATAACATCCCAAGGATTAGATTGTGAAGAAATAAATAAATTAAAAATAATAAATAGATGACTAAAAATATAGATTAAATGATATTGATGAGGGAGGTTTCCTTAATTTACATATTCATTAAAAATTCACTTAACTCTAATGTTTGATTCATTACTGGATACATACAGTTATTTAAACATTATTATGGGAACTAACAATTATTATTTTGAATAAATTTTTTTCTACTACCATGATGCATTTGCTACTCACAAAAGAGAAGGGTGGTATATCATGGTTCTATAGAGGAACAAAAAAGAGAGTAGTCATGACATAAATATTATATGATTATATGATTTATTATCATCGATGAGTCAAACTCTCCTCAAATTCTTGGGCATTGTGGAAGAGACCTTAAGTATCTATCAGATAAATTTTTTTCCAAATAGTACCATACTTTTCATTGTCACCATCTAGGGGAGACATCAGTTATGGATAATATCAATTTCTAAGGGAATATAATTTTGTAATTGATCTAAATGAGTGCTCAAAATTTAATTTTCCATTGGTAATATATTATTCACACTAAAATTTATTATACACATTTTTTACTCATTAACCTAATGGAACACATGTTATACAATATAGTTTTAGCAAGTATAATTTTTTAAGAAAAAACCAATGATTAAAAATTGTATTCCTCTATGTTAACCATTTATGATTTAATATTTTGATAATGTGGACCCAAAATGGTGTGTAAATAAATATCATACCATTATAATTTTTTATAATTTTGATTATGTGGTTCATTAATTATAATAATGGGATTTTGTAACACCCTGAGTTTTTTGAACATTTGTCGAATAAATAATTTATTTTTATGTCATTATTTTTACATTAAACTAAGTAAAACGTTCATTATGAGTTACACAAATATAATCTTGCACTACATGCAACAACGACATTGATTACATTATACACAACACCATGTTTCTACAAAAATCAATTTTTTTTTCATAATTAGATTTTTAAACAAGGACATTAAACATAGGAAGTTGAATTTAAATAACTAATTTTTCCATTTTTTATAATGGTTTTATATAAATAAAACATATTTATTATAAAAAAATTAATATTGGTAAAGTCTTTATATGCTTGAAAATAGTATTTTCTCAAATAAACTACTTTTATTTCCATATGTGATGAATAATAATATTAATATTATAGAATTATTTGTATTGAATTTGATAAAATAAAATTAATTTTGAAACTCGTAATATGAAAATTAGCTTATGTTGAATTTTATGTATTTGTCAAAGAAACTAATTTTTTTGTGAATAGTGAAAATCACTGAATTTTATTAAAAAACTACTATTTATAATAATCAATTTATATAGCTACATTTTATTTTATATTTGTTTTTAAGTCAATATAGATATGATATAAATATATTAATACAATTTAGGTATTTTTAATCATTATTATATTTATATTATAAATAAAATCTTAATGAAAATTTGAACATTATCATTTTCAAAACCAGCTTTCTCAACACATCTGCGGGATGAGAATTAATCATAAATTTTCCATATATGATAATTGAATTTAGAAAAATTCCCATAAAAGGATGAAATAAATATAATAATAATTTTATAACAATATAACATTATTTTGTTACAAAAAATATTAGTGAATGTGATTAAAATTAATTACACCAAATAATATAAACTTGTACCTAGGATGAACATAAAGTCATGGCCACATAGAAAAAAATAATAACATAACATTCAATAAAATAAGATATGTTATAATGATCTACAACACCCCCAGATCTTAAAAAATGTTCGGTGGTTCTAAATGTGTATATAAAATGAATCATTAATATTGTTTGAGTATGTAACACCCCCATACATTATAATTTATTTAATTTCAAAAAAATGTATTCTTTTGGAAATATTGGATAACCAAAAACATAGAGTTTAATAAAACATAATATAAGATACCATTAAAATATATATGTTAAATTTATTTTTATCAATATTACTTGATGAATTATTAAAATAATGGTTATTCATTAATAATATATTTAATAAGAATTATTTTAATGGAATTTTTCTTCTTCTGAAAAATCGTAATTTTTCCAAAAGGTCAATTCATCATGTTTTTCTCACATATTTTAAAAGTAATCGATACATATTATATAAAATTTATTATAGAAAATGAAATTCATTTTTTAAAACTTTTATATAAAAATTATCTTTCAATAAATTTTTGAGTATTTTTGGAAGAGATTAATTTGTTGATCAATAGTGAATACACAGATTTTTATTGAAATTATTCTTTTCATTTAAAAAATAATTAAAGTAAGATTATATTATAAGTAGTGTTTAATATAAAACTTGTTAAATTATAATACTCTATAACTATATTATTTCATTTTAATAAATTTCATATTTAATTTTGATATAAAGATATTTTAATTTTTTAATGTTTTATTTGGAAAAACTATTTTTTGACACATCTATATGTTTAATATTATATTGATTTATTCTAATTGTATAAAACTAATGTGAATAAAATGGATTAAATATTTTTAATAATGACAAATTTTTATTATCTTATAAGTTCAACTAAATTTTTCACCATTGTGAATAGTAAAAGCAGTAAAAAATAAATTTTGCGATTAAGGTAAAAATTGGTTTTTCGGGTGGGGGGTGTTATACAAGAAGATAAGTGTTGAAATTACCAAAACATATTTAAAAAACATTATGAACATATTTGAACTTAAAGCATATAAGGGTATTTAATAACCTATTATGGCAGTATGTTCCATGAGAAAAATGTTGGTATCCGTTTATTGTTTCAAATATTCCATTTCTGCCTTGTCCCCCACTTATAAAATAACACCCCCTCTCCTCCGATATTAAATAATAAAAAATAATTTTTATTGAATATTATAATCACAAATTACTAATTTATATTCCTAGAAACCTCTTAGATCCTTTATTTTGATATGAAGTCAATCCTAAGAATTTTTTAAACCTAAAGAGGTCCTCCGAAGAAGAGGTAATGTTCATTAATGATCTTTAATTGTATTTCTCCATCCACCTATATAAAACAATATTAAACTTTTATAATATAATAAAAAAATTATCCCTTATATAATTAGATGTTATTATGTTATTTGATTAACCCATATCTATCTCCACATTCAACAAATGGGAAACAAAATAGCCGATCATTTGTATGATGGACTACCGCCTTGCAAATAGATGTATAAATTTTCCTATCACCACTTTTAAGGGTTTGAAATATGGAATGATATAATTTATTTATACATTATTTATTATATTCTTTATATTTTTGGAAATATAATATCTCATATTCCTTCTTACACACAAGCCCCTTTAAACTAAGATAACATCGCTTATGTGTATGGTGGGCTACCGCCTCACGAAGTAGTCTGATTTATATTTTAAATAATATTTTAATTGATGATAATAATAATAACTTTAATGATTATATGTGATATATATTAAAATTTATAAACTATGTAAAATTAAAATATAATACGCTTCCCTAACATTTCAATCATTAATGGAATGATATCAATACTCGTGCATACGTACATCCTTCCACCACCACAAATTGATGTGATTAATTTTCCTTATCAATCTATCATGAATGATTATAAAAATGTATATAATGAAAAAATATGATATTTATTACACTAATATAATTATTTATATTATTTATTTGTATCCTATTCATTTGAATGATATCTTCCATGACAAAATAGACATTAGAAAATAATACAATTTAATAATCGAAACAATGAAAATAATGGAATATTATTACAAAATGGGTGGTAAAATGTTATGATAGGATCATATATGATATTTTAAAAATTAATATATTTATTTTACTAGTTAATAAAATTTTTTATAACTATTTATGTAATTAAATCACATTCTACCAAAATAGAGCATGAGGCAACTGACTTCATCATAATTTCTATTCATTTAAACATAATGTAATGTTATTCCCCTAATTTTTTATTAATAGTGTGTATATTCCCCTATTTCATGTAATTTCCTGAATAAATCATCAATAAAGTAATTTTGTGTTTTTATTTTAATTATTTAAACTTATTTTATTTTAATTTAAAATTACCCAGTGGGAAAAATTTCATAAATAAATTTCATTTCATTGGGTTATATTACTTTTCATTGGCTTTTAAATTCTAAGATTATCAGTGAAAATACTTTTGAATATATTATGATTTATTTATAATTTTTTATGATGGATTTACCTTTGATACACATAATCAATTAATTGAATAATTTTCACTTCAATGTTATAAATAGTGTAAGATATTTTTGTTACAATCATGTTTTAATCGAGATTATTTATACCTGAATTTCCATTAAAGGAAACTATTTAATAATTTAATAATAACCATATAGAATATAATTATCCAATGGTTATTAATTTATTTATCATGTAATAGAAAATTATTTCTCTATTTAGTATGTAATATTATTGATGAAATGTTTTTAATCAAATTTGACATCATTTCTCTTATAAGTCAAAAATCATTTTTCATCCAAAACAATGTTTTTTAAAATAAATTAAAAAATTTTATTTAAAAATATTTAAATTATTTTTTTAAAACATTTTTAGACATGTATGAAATATTTAATTTTTTCAAAAGAAATATTAACATCATTTTTCTAATAATACATGGTTAGATTTTATTGAAAATGTGAATAAATCCATTGTTTTAGCATATACCACTTTTACACAATTTCTTCTATTATGAAATATAAATATTTTAAATAATCATTTATAGTATTAAGATATAATTGGAAATAAAATTATATTTAATATATTTTTTAAATAATGTGTGTAATAAATTATTTTCAAGATTAAAAGGTTATTTTCATCAAAAATGTTTGTAATGAAAATTTTAAGGAATTTTTATTCAATAAAAAATAAACCCTTTATTTGAATTATGATACATTTAGTATTTGTTTTATTAATACCATAGATAATATTTATATAGATGATTTATTATTTTTTGACCTAGGAATTTTTTATTTTCTCATTATTGATTAATTATTTTTTCATTAACATTCCCAAAAAATACTCACTTTCGGTTATCATTAAACATTACATTTCTAATAAATATCTATATTATTTTTCATGTATATAATTATTACCTAAAAAATGTTTCATTTATATATATGGTATTTTTCTTTGAATGTTATTAGATGAACTATGGAAATCATTATTAATTAATATTCCTTATATGATATAATTTTTTTTGGTAAACCATGTTTTTCATTAACTAAATCAATATTTAAATATATTTGAAATGATTTTTTACTTGAAGATATGGGTGGGGAATAGTTATATATACCATCTCAATGTATTGGTAATATAATGACATAAATAATTTGGATAGACATAGTTTAATTGGTTTTTAGTTTATACCAACCTATCGATTTAAACTAGCTTGTGAATGGTCTTGAAAATAGTTATATTATGATGATATCATGAAATCCAATAATTTAGAATTTAATTCATTAATATATGAGTTATTAATTTCCATTTTATTTGAAGAATGGTATTATATATGTATGCATTTCACTCTCTTTTAATATATTAAATGGATTATTTTTTCAGTTATTTACCTTTCAATATTTATTATTCCTTGTCTTATAATGATATAAAAATTATTTATTAAATGGAATGAAAGTTAAGATATTTACTATTATATATTATTTATTCCAGATTTATTATTCTTTATTTACTCATGATATCTTCCAATTTCCAAAACTATTTCAAAATGTTTGAGATCACCAATGTTTTTCCATTCCCATGAATCCAGGAACTATAATATGAATGATATAGAAGGATATTCTTCTTGTAATAAGGGTATTATTGAAAATAATATGTGAAAAATTGGGTATTAAATTCTAATATTGGAATCATGAATGTATATTGTTTACTAGGACTACTAAACTATTCGATCTATTAGGATTTGATTTTCATTATCTAGAACAAATGTAATAAGGTAATCTACAACTCTTGGGAAATGTGTTCACAGTATCCACTATTTGTATAATTTCAAGTTTATTAGAAGCATTATGAACTATTTAAGGGAAAAATATATTTTGGAATAGAACCCAATGATAAATATTTGGAATATGTATAGAATAAAATTTTATGTTATGGTTTAGTATAAATTATATTGTGCTTCCTAGAAATACATTATTATCTAGATAATCCATATGGATTTGGTTTTCTAATAGATGTACATAGGGTACAAAACTCTAAATATGAAAAATTGGAATCAAATTGAGTATTAATTGTTACATGAAAACAATCGTTACTGTGAAACATTGTTGACACTCCCATGGGATACACATGGGATTATTAACAATTTATTTTCAATTCATTTTGAATGATGTTAATAGATGATGAAATAGAGTTACCTATGATAAAACATCGGTGTATTATATTGAGAAATTGTTTCATTATTATGAAATATTATAAATGATTATATGTTTTCCCTACTATGATTATTATTTCCCACGGTATATTTTATGGTTTTACTTAAAGAATGAAACTTTATAGAACCATGATAACATTTAATTTTAAGGATAATAAGTAGACTATGAGAAACAAAATGGTTTTATTTTTAATGATAATAATTTCATGATTATGCCTTACTAGTTATCTTGAAAAATGATTAAATAATTATACCTTAATCATCTATCAGACTATTCAAATAAAATAACGAAATAGTTTTCTAAGAACACAATTAGTGTATTACATGGAGGAATGAAGGAACAATTTCGTTCGATTAATATATATTGAATGTGACACCCTAGATAGTGACATCATGGAATGGGAAAAAATTTATTTGTGAAAAATTTTGCCATCAAACAAATATTTTCCATGAAAAAATGATGATTATGATGGAAGGAAATTAATTTCATCCACAAGATCCATTTTTTGTTATTTTTCATCAATGTTAGGACCCTGGGGCTTGTCCAAGCCAATTCTATCTATTAATGGATAAATACCACACCAAAGAAGAACCTATGTTGAAATAAAATTGTTTAAGAAATTATATTTTGGGATTCAATAATTAAATATTACAATTATTTTACCAATGAAATTTTGTATATTAGATTCATGAGACATCTAATAATTGTGCTAACAATTAAAAGCGTATATTTATTCCTTAACATAAGTGTTATGGACACTATCATAGATTTATGAGTTTAAGGTTGATAATAAGTTAAAATTATAAAATTTATTTTTTAAAATATTTTATGGAAGTAATATAAAAATATTAATGCTATTTTTAGAAATCATTTAAGTGAATACAACTGATTAGTTTTTATATGAAATATTTATTTGAGTAATAATAACATTACTTTTTTGATGTAAAATTAAAGGTATTGGTAAACATTAATGTTTATCATATCATCGATGTTATTTTTATTACGTTTCATCACTATTTTGGAATATTATTGCAATTATATTAACATATATTTGAAAATATGAAAACATGTTGTTCCAAGTGAGGGATAGGGAGCACAAACCCAAAACCAAAGGACGATAATGGATTAGAGTTTATGACTGACCTACATGATGTTCTGCTTAATATGACGAATTTTTTCTTGAATAATGTGATAAATAAATATTAATGATGTACTTATGGTGTCACTATTGAGTTTTATATGTTAATAACCTGTTATAATCACATTGGTTTTGAAAAATATTTAGACATATGAATAAATTATTATAACTCTTGTATGGTTTTAAAGAACCATTAAAATAAAATTTTAGTGCTTCGTGCATTAAAAATAAATTTCGATATTCATTTCATGGAGTAAGAGTTGAATTTGAAATTGATTGTAGAACAAAAAATAGAATAAACTGTGCTTATAAAATCTAACAATATAAAGTAATTATAATTTGTTATATACTTAACCTATAAAATAATTCCTACTCATTGGGAAAAGAATCCTTAAACAAAAATATTATCCTGTTAAATTCATATTTAATGAATTAAATGGGTTTTAAATCATTATTGATCTATGGTTTGGAAGACCACAACCTTACATTGACTATTCAATTTCTTGTGATCAATAATCCCTTTCACTCTATTATTATTTATTTGTTTTTTGATTGTTTCAAAATATTTACATCCCAAATATTTTATAGTCTTTTTAAACCAAATTTCATGTTTTTATTGATGATATTCATATTTCCCTTTCACTCTTACGAAGATGGAGTTTTATTAAAAAAAATTATGTAGTGGATTTTAAGTAATGTTATTTAAAAATGTAAAACCCTTGATGATCGAGATCAAGTTGAAATTGTGATGATGATATTTATTGAAAGTTTGGAGATGGTAATACCATAATATTTTAAATCAATAATGTTGGGTTTGATATAGTATATAATATATAACTCAATGAATACATGACAATGAAACACCTTGTGACTTTCTTATTTATTTATTTTGAAATAAATTCTTTCTCTTAGATATCATATGAAACATGAAACATAGAGTCCAAATAGACTATTTAATATAATAACAGTATAACCTCACAACTGATTTAGTTTGTATGAGTAGTACCAACTAAGTTCTAAAAATCACATTTATCTATTTAAAATAAAAATAATAATAACCATGTTAAATAAAAAAAATTAATCTAAAAAAAATTATTTATCTAAAATGTTGTTTCAACTCACTTTTCACAGATATTTTAAAATATATTTTTACAAATTATAAAAAATTTATTTGAAAAAATAAACCTGATTTTTTAAATCTAAATTCCAAAATTATCTTTGGGTTAATTTATGTGATTTTTATAGAAATTAAAATTTTTATGAATAGTGAAAAAAGTTATTTTAGGGAAAATTGCCTATTATTTAAAAAAAGATAAATATATAGATTATATTTTAAATTTTTTTAAACAACAATTTATTAAATTAAAATAAAATATAAAAAACATAGTTCATTATAATAAATTATATATATAAATATAATATTTAATGGTTTTATATATTTAAAATTTTATTGGGAAAAACAGTTTCTTTGACACATTTTCGGGTTTAATTCTAAATTGTATTCTTCCAAATATGTAAATGGAAAAAAAATTCCATAATTGAAATAATCGGAATTTATATTATATAATAATTTCAAATAAATTTTTTACTATTAATTATAATAAAATAAGTAAAAAATTAATTACTATGGTTAAGGTAAAATTGGTTTATATGGGTGTAAACTAAGACGATAATGGTTAAAATGACCAAAAACATATCTAAAACCCATTTTATGAACATATTTCAACCATATAACATCTAAGAGTCTACCATAACCCATTTTAGGTTTTTTTATCTGAAATAATTTTCTATCATCATATCCTCTCAAATATTCTACATGTGCCCTCTCCCGCACATAAAAATTGACACTATGTCTCATCCCCTCTTCACACATCCAATTAAATTTATATCAAACAATACCAACCCAGATAAATTTCATAATTCTCAATAAAATCATATAAACCTTAGTTTTATCATAAACACATCCTCAAAATGATTTTGGTTCAAACAAAAAATGGTCATCGGAGGAGGAGGTAATGCTTTTAAACAGTCATTTAATTTTATTTCATCTTCCACCTCTTTAAAATAATATTCTAAAAATATAATATAATAAATAAGTATTTTAATTTTATAAAATTTATTATCTTAATGGAAGAAAATAGACCTTTTTATAATTCTATCAAATTTTTAACAAAACAATTGATTTTGTATATGATGGATTAACATCTCATTTATCGATGCAATTTATTTTTCATAACCAAATTTCAAGGAAAAATATAATGATGTATTTAATTTATTTATACAATTTTTTTTGATTTTTTTATAATTATATAATTATAATATCATATATAACTTTTTCCATTCCATTCTATTTAAATTATGATAATGTCTCTTGGGTGTGTAATAGACTACTACCTCATGATGCTTTGTGATTCGTTTTTCTCTTACAAATTACATGGAAGATAATAAGCATAAATTATATGAATATTTGTGATATAAATGTATGATATAAATTATTTAGAATTAATATTTCATAGAATTACCTAACCCTTCCCTCATTAATGGAATGATGTTATTGTTCATGCGTACAAATGACCAACCATCTCTACAAAATGATGTGATTTGTTTTCCCTGAACAACCATCAATAATGATTCTAAAAATGTTTTAATTATAAAATATTATATATATAACATTAGTATCAATATGAATATGAGTTATCTATATCTAATTTACATGAACCATAACATACATGACAAAACACACATCAGAAAATTATATAATTAGCACCCCAAACAATAAAAATAATGAAATCTTATCAACAAATGACGTGTAAAATGATATAATAAGAACATATATGATATTATGAATATTAATTTGGTTCATTTATAAGTAAATAATCTATTTACAATCAAAATATATGATGTTAAATTATGTTCAACCAAAAAGAAGTGTGGGATAAGTGACTTCATCTAAGTTTCTATTCATTGAGGTATATTATAAGACTATTCATCAAATTTATTATATACTGTGTATATTTTAATAATATTTCATTTAATATCATGACTAAAAATATCCTGAAATTTATTTTTTAATTTCAATTATTTCATCTATGTGTATTTGACATGAAAATTTTCATGTGGTAAAAAAACTCATTACTCCATTTATTTTAATTTGCCTATATTACAAAATCATTTTCGGTGATATTATAGGATTATGTCTATAAATAAATTTGAATATATTATTTCCGAATTAAAACTATTTTATTTGAATTTAATTTTGATACACATAATCTATTCATTTATTAATTATCACATAAATGTTATGACCTTTGTATAATATTTATATTTCAGTCTAATTTTAACTAGGATTATTTAGACTTGAATTTACATAGAAGGGAAATAATTGATTATTCTCTAATAAAAACCAGAAATTATCTTCTACTGTTATTATTAATATTTTTTCATATAATAATACCAAATTTATCGTGTTGATATATAAAATTCATGTGAAAATTTATTTTAAAAAACACGACATCATTTCTCTCTTAGATTAATTTTTTTCTTCCAACAAAATATATTTTAAATATGTTTTCATAAATTGTTTTTAAATCCACCAAATAAATTATAAAAAATATTTTTAACAGATATTTTTATTTTATATTTTAGTTGGATGGAATCATCATCTTCATTTCCAAATAAGACACTTTTGGATTTTACAAAAAATATAAATAGAATCGTTGTTTAATGTGCAAGGAATGCACATAATTAGTACCTTAATGACCACTCAACATTTTAAATATTAATTTATATGTTTCAATTTTTATTATAGATAAAAATTACTTTCATAATATTTTTTTAGGGTTTAATTGTTTAAATAATATTTGAAATGTGAAAATTTCGTTTTCCTCCATTGTATTTTGAATAAAACATTTATGGTAGTTCTATTCATAGATGTTACCAACCACTTATTTTTTATATTATATACAACTTATATGTTTTATTTATACCATCCTTTGTTTATATATGGATGGTTTATGATCAATTTTACCAAGGAATGTATTTAAATTCTCTCTATTTATAAATTTTTGTAACCATTAATTTTCACATGAAATATTTTCATTCTTATAATTAGTGGAATTTAAATTTCCCCTAAATATCCATATTAATTATCATGTATATTATTATTAATTAAAAACTATATATTCTTTATATAAGATATTTTAATTTGAATGTTATATGATTGACTGGGGAAATTATTAGGATTATGTATTCCCTACCCAGAACAGGAATTTGTTGATAAAGAATATTGTTCACAAATGAAATCTATAATTTGATATATGAGGATTGTTTTGGATAAGGATTTATGGGGGGTAAAGTTATAGATATCCCATTGGTGAGTTATTATTCAAATGACATGGGTCCGTTTTATAGCATCAGTTAAATTGGTTTCCTGTGTATAACTACCTATACGTTTTAACATTTCTTGTGAGTGGTCATTATTATTGAAGTATAATGATGCCCAAGATCATGAAATCTAATAAGTAAGAAATATTTTCATTAAAAATTAATTTATTAAAATCCATTAAATTATCTTAATCATATTATCCTTTGATGAATTTCCCTCCAATTTATCTGACTAAATTGATTGTTTTTCCTTTACTTTTAACATTCAATATTTGTTGTTTCTTATCTAATCATTATTGAGTACTAATTCATTAAATGTAATTTGTGTTCATATATTTTTCGTAATCTTTTTATTATTACTTATTAATTATTCTTCATTAACTCATGATTTATAAATGTTAACATAACTGTTACTGAGCATTTGAGTTCACCAATATTATGCTTGTTTTATCATGTATCTATGAGGTGTAGTATAGATTACTTGTAAGGGAATTTTTACGAAACAAAAATCCACTCAGTTATGGATCCATTAAATGATAGTATAATTATTTATTTTGGAACAAAATAGGATTCCAACTAATTTAGATATTGTTCTAAGGGTGTTCGGGGATTTTTTGGATCCCAAAACACATATGTTTGGGAAAATAGGCCTAAAGAAAAGATTATAGTAAACTGTGCAGGAAGACGACATGGTTATAGAAAACCATGGGGGTGTTATGTTTTTTGATAGTGAATTACCGCATTTTTGGTGTATGATTTCCCTAACCATGTGGTGAAACTGTGAGTGTTCCCCTTTTCCCTGGTACCTGTGTAGGGTTTTTGCATGGTTTGGAAAACCGTTCAGACAAAGAGTGCACCGAATATTTTTCAAGAAAGTCTAAATTTTTTTCCTTAATGATCTAATTAATATTCATCCTTCCTCCTAATAAGAATTTATATGAGATTGAACTATTTTCCATTCATTTTTATGCTCTTTTAAGGAATAATGTACGGATGGAAAGACCTCCTTTATCTAGGATCTAATCAAGCTTTCATTCATCACGTTAGATGCACAACAGTATGTAGCCAAGTTATTTTTAGCCATTGTTCTCCTCTCTCTCTCTTGAAAAAGTTATTGAGGTGTGAGTTTTTTAACCATTTTCTTAGATCTACTCAATTATAAGCCAAATCAAAGGGTGATATTAGAGGATCAATTCCTTGAAACCCTATTGTGGGTGGTCTATAACTCATCCATCAAATTTGTTGATTTTGGAATTGTCTTGATGGGACCACCAATGTCATCGAGAATCATTCATTAAAGTTATATTCCATGATTATAACCAATAGAATCATATGATTTTTCACTTTCCATATTTGTGATTAATGTTTTGTGGTTATTCCGAAAACACCATCCATCCCATGTAGGATGTTATTCTATAATTGGTGCTTTAGTATTTGACATGTTTATTCCACCATTCAGGTGTGACATAGCTCGACCCTTTTAAAGGTAATAATTTCTATATTAAATGGATTGATTTATATTTTGAATTTAAAAATTGAAATTACCATGTATGATCAACACACTACCCACCTAATGTAAGTTATTCAATTAACAATTAAATATGAAATGAATATTTGAATGCATACAAAGTATATGACTTGACTAAATTAAATGTAAATAAACAATAGGTTTCGTGTTATTATAATCCCTTACCATACTAATAGAAGGTATAATAATGGACCATAATTATTGAAAAATTATTAAATATAATTAATAAAGGTTTTATGCTACTTGTCCTTATCAAAATAATAAAAGGAAAGGCTTAACCTTAATGGACAAATTGATTAATTCTGACTTGATTAAAGGGTTTCTTACTACATGACTTATTCACACTAATGGAAGGAAAGGATTGAACCAATTTAAATTATATATGTGAATTAATTATCAAATGGATGTGGCCTGAAATGAGCTCTCATTGGATTCTTATTGGGTAATCCCATCAGCACTTGGGAACCCAATTCAGATTCATGTATATTGATTGCTTAGGCTAAGACCCACCAAGATCCCGAACCTTTTCTACTGTTGGATTACTGGTATGACATTGTAGGATCCCTCACATAATATTACAGGATTCCTCGGATACACTACATGGATCCAACATTGATATGTAAGTTCCATGGTTACATCCCATAGGGCTTTGTCACTACGTAGCCTTGTTTTACATTATATAATCACCATGGATTTGGTAAGAACTTTATTGTGGAATTACATAGAACATGATCCTTGGATTTTATTCTTACCCTATAACTAGACTCATAAATTTCTGAGTTAGAGGAAATTTTGGTCTATGTTTCCTTGATAATTACCTTGTAACTTCATTATTAAATATCATCAATCATGGTTCCCTAGTTACATATTGGAACCCTATTTATTTATAATATCAGTAGGTGATGTCACTATAGGGTATCCCTCACACTACCTATCAACATAAATTAGTAATTACTTAATTAATGAACTGGTTACGTGTGTCGACACCAGCATAGGGATGAAGCAGGTACATGGGTATTTAGTTACACTATACTATTTTTCTTTATATATATGCGTACTAGAGCACAATTACATTTCCATTACATGAGACAAATATTATAGGCATTGTTGGTGGTGCCCACATAGATTAATCTCACACCCTCTCCATGCACTATTTTGTATGCTACGAAGATTACATTGTTGTAGGTGTTGATAATGGGAATCATACATATTCAAAAAAATTATTGCATAATATTTAGGATGAATTTTGATAGGTGATGACCAAGCTGGTGTTTGGGATGTTTAGGGTAGTATTTTGATTCCATTAAAATTTTCTATAAAAATTTATGCATACCATCTTGTTTAATTTTTTCCAATTTTGTAGTTACATTAAATAATATCATCACTTGATGTATGTTATTCCATTTATTTTAGTTATTGTTAATATTGTCTCCATTTCTCAGTTCTGTATTTTGGTTACATATATTTCTTCATCTATTTACCTCTGTTTATATTTAACCATTGTGCAACACATTTTTAATTAGGGAATAGTCTCTCTAAAGATGCACCCTAGGCCCTCGTTGTTGGTCGGCAGCCTCTGGAAATTGGGTAGATGCACATGAGGCCATGTGGCCCACTGGGCACAGTTCACTTATTAAGTGACATCCGAGTCGAGGACGTCATAATATTGTATCATAGGGAAGGTTCTTTTATTTCTTTAATATTTGGAAATAGTAGATTCGAGATTATGAATTATTGGGTCTTGGTTATAAGTCATGCTCAGGTGTCATGAACCATGGTTCAGGGTAGAATCCATGTTGCCCAAAATAAAATTGTTATTCTGTTTTTCCTATTACAGTTCACATTATTTCTCTTTTGGGTGACAAACATGATATGTGGTGTTTTTTAATATTGTTCTCATTACTATTATATTGCATCCATGGCCCGGAGATATGAGGGCAATGTGAGTTGTTACATGCATCATATTAGGCTCCTGGAATTCCCATTTCTTTCATATTTCAATGCCATATATGTGCATTTCACTGCTTTTCATTGCATGACATGATTGTGATTATTGAGTGATTCTGTGATTTTTAAACTACGATTGTATTATTATTTGTTTTGATTGAGTGATCGCCTTTATCAATTCCTGAGGAGTATGGGACCTCATGGGTTGGAATGGATAATTTACTCAGAGAATCCATTATGATATAAAAAACAGGTTTCATTTCATGTGATAAGGTGTATGGGCACAAATCTTGGAATTGATGCCCATGTTCATGATAATTTCTTACAAATAATGTCGTTCTAGACTTTTTCTCTAGGACATGCACCTATAATGACTGATATGACTCATGATTTTATGTAGCAGCATCATCCTACCATCATAGGGGATATAGGTCCACCGACTGTTGAGTATTGGATAAAGGTCAACTTATCTATAATTGAGAATATAGAGACGCCTCTAGTGTTGTAAGTAAATATTTTGAAATACAAGCTTAGAGATTTGGGAATGTATTAATGGTATTTGATTACCTAGGATGGTCATCATCCGGACATGTTATGGGTTGATTTCTACACTACATTATATAATTAGTTCATTCCTCACACAATGAGAGATTTCATATCCAGAGAGTCCACACATCATGAGTAGGGTTCTATGTCAATTATGGAATACTCAATACATCTTATGATGTTTCAGTACTTTTCAGCACTTATATTTAATGATGGGATTTCGCATTCTAGATGTTTTATGGATGGGATATAGTACGCCATTAGTATGTAGGTGAATGTATTTTCACTTCCAACATAACATGTAATAGTCAATTAGGCTCTTATCACTAAGCACTACCTAAGTGATGTTATTAGTACTGGGAAAACATGACCAGTTCCATGTCCTGCATGTACGTCTTCAAGTGGAAGGAAGTGATCTCGAGGTTCCTCATTAGGTATGTGACAACCAGAGTAACTGTTTCGATAGATCTTTAGTGTGTCATCAGTGTTGATGGTGGGGGAATCTAGAGCTTCAGTGTGATAGAGAGCCACTATAGTGTTGGGATTACATCCATATAGGTAATCTTCAGAGATATTGTAGGACCATTACACCAAAAGAAAAAGTTGAAAAAAATCAAATCTGGATCAACCATTTGGAGTTGGTTCCTTTGTGTCGTGTTAGATAGGGAATTAGAGTAGCACTGGTCGAACTATATGTGGAGAAGGTCACGGTCGTGGTAGCGAGATCCTCGATCATATGTAGCTCTAGTAGAGAAATTATGATCATGGTAGTCCATCTAATACACATAGCCACAGATCATGTCAGTTACATCCACTAAAACTAATTTTCAATAACCAGGCTATGTGACCATCTATAGAATGAGGTACTATTATTGTGTCATCAAATAATGTATCTTCCTTATTTGATACATGTTCTTTAAAATCTTTTATATCTGTATATATCATGGAATGTGTCAAACTAGAGATACTAAATTAATATGGTGTAATAACCTGAGTTATTCTGTCAGGGGAACGAACAGTGGGCTTACTACATTGTTGGGATTGTAACCATAATCTAGGATGTTACCATTTCATATGATACCACTTCATTCATGAGATTATGGGATTCAATGTCATTCTTGGGGTGGATTTTTTTGTTCAGTATCATGATATTGGTTACTACAGTAATGGAAGGTTATATATTACATCACCAGAAGGTAGAAGATTTCATCATATGGGTGAGTGGGATGTCTGGGATGGTATAGGGGGACCAGAACATAATGGTCTAAGTAGAGTTACATCCATGATTGGAAATCTATTCATATAGAATCATGGATTACGTCAACCTAATTTTACTTCCATTTTAAATTTTTACAAGGATGACTTCACCAATGTTTTTTCTAGATTACCACCTGAGATAGAGGTAGAGTTTACAATGATGAATATTTTGAGAGAAGCTCGAGTATCCATACATCCATACAAGAATGAACCTATAGAGAATTAGGAGATCAAGTGGTAGTTATATGATTTAGATTCCAAACGTTTTATATGTCCCACTACCACCTCTTGGGGTTCGCCTGTGCTATTTTCAATGATGGTAGATGGAAACTTACATTTGTCCAAGAATTATTGAAAGTAGAACCAACATATGATCATGAACTGGTATCCACTACCTATAATAGATGATCTCATTGAACAAATCTAAAGATCTAGGGTATTATTTATGATCTACGTAAGGCCTAGATATCAGTATGTGTGAGTAAGTCCATCAGGAAAAACATTTACAACTTTCTGTAGTAGGTATGATCAGTATGAGTACCTATTTATGCCGTTTAGTCTTAGGAACACACCCAACATTTTCATTCTTCTGATGAATAGTGTTTTATAACCCTATTTTGATTATGGTTTCAAGGGATTTGTGTAAAACATCCTTGCATATTATCATACTCATAGAGACCATTCCAATCATCTTGAGATCATTTTGAGTACACCGAGAGAACATAATATTTATGCTATGATTTCTAAGTGCCACTTCTTGATTGAAAATGTTTACTTATTAGGTCATATTATCTCAGAATATAGGATATCATATGACCCGGAAAAGGATAGTTCTATATTATCATGGTAGCATCCAAAAAATGTATTCCATATACAGAGTATCTTAGGACTGGATGGATATTACAGATGTTTCATACAAGTGTTCTCATTTCATTCTACACATATTAATAAACATAGCAGGAATGCTGTTTTTGTTTCTACAGTTAGAATCATGTGAGAATTCCTTTTATTATTTTAGAGGGAGTATTTTCTCCACAAATATTCTAATTAAAACTGATCCTGGAAGAGGTTACACCTTCGTCTGTGATGCATCATAAATCATCCTATGAGGAGTGATGATATTGGAGGAAAAAGTTGTTTCATATGGATCTCAGTAGTTGAGGCCTCATGAGATAAATTTCCCAATGAAAACCCTTCATCTAGAAGTAGTTTTCTGTTACTTATGTTGCTAGAGACATTATGTTTTGGGTGAGTTCTTTGTGGTGTACAAAGACCACACGAGCCTCAAATATATCTTTACTCGGCATGAATTGAACCTCACAAATTGAAGAGAGGTCAAATATATAAAATCCATAAATTTTGAGATTGAGAATATACATAGGAAGGGATATTTAATTATAGACTCACTAGGTCATAAAACTAGAGTATTTTCCATAGGGGAATCTAGTAATGAATAGATGTTAATGGCCATATTTTTTGAACTACATCCAGAGTTTCACGAAGGTCACAAGCAATTTTAAAAATCATCTTTGATAGATACATCTTCCCTCATTGAGATAGTTTAGAGTATAAAAGTTTCAGTTTAGGAAGGATTTATTATGCATGAGAGTATATCATAAGATAAACCACCTCCAAATTTTTCTGTAGATAGACAAGACATCATGTGTATTCATGGAAATGTGTGGGTGCCTATAGATATGAAAGAGGAGTTGATAAAAGATTCCCACACCTCTCAGTGGGTAGTTCTTCCAAAAATCTCTAAGATGTATCAAAACATGATTTAATAGTGTGGATGACATTAAATAAATTGTCAGATATATGGTTTTATCTCTACATGTTGCACCAGTCAGCATGTTAAGGAGGACCACAAGATATTTATTTGTTTATTACTACTAATTCCATTCATAGAATGAAAATGGAAAGATGTTGATATGGGCTTAATTGTGTTTTTACCATGGTCTTCTATAGGTAGCGAAACTATACGGATTTTCATTGATAGATTGAAAAAATTAACCCACCCCATTCCTATTCATGATACAAACCCAGTTGATGATCTAGGGAGATAGTATGTCTATGAGATCATACAACAACATGGGGTCCATCATACCTTCATTCAAGATACAGAATCTAGATTCATGTCATGGTTTTATAAGGTATTGAACATAGATATGAGAACACAGGTTCTTCTAATCACAACATTTCACCCTTAGAATCATGGGCAATCAGAATTGAAAACATAGGTTCTAGATGATATGCATTGAGCATGTGTCCTTGATTTCATAGGTTCTTGGAAAATGAATGTCCCCCTCAATAAGCGTTCCCATAATAATTTAATTCATGAGAGAATTCAGAAATATCCTTTTAAGGCCTTATATGGTAGGTGTGTCATTAACTTCCATGATGGATAGAGGAAGGTGAGGCAGCCCTACTAGGTCCTCATCTTTTTTAGTAGACATCAGGGCAGGTTGAGCTTATTAGAATGTGTATGATTATTGTGGTGTCTAGATTGAAATCATATGTCGATAACCATCGAAGTCCTCTCATGTTTTGGGATGGGGAATGTGTTTTCCTTTAACTATCAACCAGGGTAGGGAATTTATTATTATAGTATCAAGGGAAGTTACCACCTCATTATATAGGGATATTTTAGATCCTAGAAAGAGACAGGAAAGTAGCCTATATGTTTATACCGCCTTAGAGGCATCATGACATGCATGACATATTCCATGTCTCACTGATTTAACGGTATCATTACAAATAATCCCATACATTTGATCCTATTTAATTTCATTTAGATTTCAATGACACTTTTGAGGAGTATCTTGTACCCATCATTGAATTGAGCAAGTAGGCTCTTCGATGCTAGTCTCTCCCTCTCCCAGTTTTTCACTCAGGTATGGAGCCATTAAATTTCAGTATAATAATTTATTATGGACCAAATTTGTATACCTAATTAGTTAGTGAAGGTTCTAAGGATGTCAAAGGATTTTTCGGATCCTGGAACAAAAATTTTTAGGTAAATAGGCATGATATATTGCTTATAGTAAACTGTGTCAGATGTACGCATAGTTAGAGAAAACTATATGGGTGGCATGTTATTGGACATATCCATACAACACTATTGGCACACAATTTTTCTAACCATGCAGCCTAATAATGCATTTTCCCCTTTTATCCAGGCACCCATGCATGGTTTGTGTACAATTTTTGAAATCTGGGTAGATTGACTATGCACATGCTATTTCTGGGTAATTTTACCATTTTTCTCACAATGATCTAATTAAGCTTCCTCTTTCTTCCTAATAGGAATTCTTATGGGATTAACCTATTCTCCTATCATTTTGGATCACTTTGAAGGAATAAGGTATGTATTGAAATATCTCCATTTTCGATGATCTAATCAAGCTTCCATTAGTCACGTTGGATGTGTAATGATAATTACTCAAGATGTTTTTATATATTAGTATCATCTATTACTCTCGATATAGGTATCAATGTGTGAGAATTTCCCCCCTTTTCTTAGATCGACTCTATCTTATCCTGAATGAATGAAAAATTTCTGAGGGGGAGAGTTGTACAACTATAAGGAGGGTGGTCTACAACATTTCCCTCAAGGTCTTTGATTTTGGAATTGTTTTGTGGGTCCCAATGATTTCTTCAAGTTCTATTTATTGAATTTAAATTACATTATTATAATCATTAGAGCTTTATGTTTTTTTATTTATAAATATGTTATTAATTTTAGGTGTTTATTCCAACCACTCTATCCATCCCATGTAGGATGTTATTCCATAATTGGGTTTTTCATATTTGACATGTTTGAGCCACCATTCGGCTGTGACATGGCTTGACCATTATAAGGGTATGATTATGTAAATTAAATGGCTTAATTTATATTCTGATTTTCATAATGGAATGTACCATGCATGCTCACCACTTGACCCACCTAAGGTAAGTCCATGATTTGAAAATTAATTAATAAATGGAAATTGGAATGTATATAATGTATATGACTTTACCAGATTAAATGTAAATAAATATTAGGTTTCATGTCCATATCACCCCTCACCACATTAATGGAAGGTAGTAGAATGTACCTTTATTTGTAAAATATTTAATAAATTTAATTAAAAAAGGTATTATGCTACATGGATTAGTCACACTAACGAATGTAAAGTCATGAACCAGATGGACTTATGATTAATTGTGACTTGATTATAGGGAGGCACACTAATTTTCATATTCACACTTATGAGAGGAAAGTCTTAAACCAATTGAAATGATAAATATGACTTCATTATCAAATATAATTAGTCTGACTTAATCACACATTGGATTCTTATCGTGGAATTCCTTGGTCACTCAAGAACTACATTTCAATTTTGGGATGCGTCTTGCTTAGGTTGAGACCACCTAGATCTTGATCCATGTATATTATTGGATTCATAATATAACACTATTTGATCCATCCGATACTATTAAAAGATTATTTTGATACACTCCTTTGATTAAGAATTGATAAGGAGGTTCAATGGTTAGATCCCATAAGGTCGAGTCACTATATAGACACATTTTACCGTGAATGATCAACTTGGATTCGGCAAGAACCTTTTTGTGGAATTCATTGGAACAAGATCCTTGGACTACACTCTTTCCCCTTAGCTTGACATAGATACTACTGAGTTAGCGGCCCATGATGTCTACAATTCCTTGTTCACGTTGCCTTATAACTTCATTATTAAATGTATTCATTCATGGTTTCCTTTTGACATCTTGGAATCATCAGTATTTATCCAATCATAAGGTGATGGTAGTTCTAGCTATGCCTCACAAGACATATCAACATAAATTGGTAATAACATAATTATTGAACTGGTTATATGTTCAGACACCAGCCTAGGGATGAAGCACGTACATGGTTATTTTTTTATATAATACTATTACACATTATATATATGGATTATTGAACACTATTAAATTTCCATAATAGTGGAAAAAATGTTATAGTCAACATTGGTTTTGGTACATCTATATTTATATCACACCCCCTCTAGGAGCGATTTGATACACAAAGTATATTATATGGTTGCAGTTGTTCACAAATGGAAGTGTATGGATTTGGACACTTGATTTTATACTATTTAGGATGTATCTTCATAGAAGATGGTTGATTTAGGGATCATTATTCTTGATATTGTGTTTTTATTTCCATTATAATTTTCTATAACATTTAATGCCTAATGTGTTTTATCCATGTTTTCTGGTTTTCTAGATACATGAAATATTATCATCATTTTTTGTATATTATTCGGGTTATTTCAGTTGTTGTTACATTGATCTATATATTTAACATGTGCCTTATGTTTACTTATATTACTTCAGCTACTTACAATAGTTTAAATTTAACATCTATGCTTCACATTTCTAATGAGGACATAGTCTCCCCATAGTCACTACCTAGGACCTCACAACTTGTTGGCAACCTCTAGTATTTGAGGATATGTTATTTATTCCATATGCCCCACCTAGATCGAGGCACCTATTATGTGGAATCTAGGTTCATGACTTCATAATATTCTAGTAGGAATACTTATATTCTTTAAAAAAATTATGTTGAATTTTTTTCATTCAATTATAATATCCTGATCAGGTATGTATCATGTTTAACAACTATACTAAAATATTAGGTTATTTGGGATAAGATCACTTATATATTGAAACAATGTAATAATTTTGGCTGCAGCTATGGGGTACTACGGTTGGGGTATAAATATTTTTTATCTTAGAAAATTTAAAAGATATATTTGAAACTGGATTAATGTATACATAAATTGGGGGCATAACCTATGATAAAATTTTGTGATTTTTTTGAACATTATAATGTTGTGGTACGGATATGATTATTTTATGTTTCAAGAAACATATTTCGATATGGATTTGAAAAGTGAATGTGGTTTTGATACACATGTACCTTGGGAGAATAAATCTATAAAAGGCATTTTAGTCCTAATTCGAGCACTACATGGTAATAGTTAATTTCCCTTTCTACTGAATTCATTTTTTGAATCTCCTAGGGGATCTGATTTTGATAATTCACATTTTCATTACAAATGATTATGAATTATTTTAATAGATGATGAAAATGAGTGGTCGAGGCTTAAGGTAACATTCCTTAGATGAAAAAGAAGGTTTCGTGATTTATAAATCCTATAAATTAATATATGATTTCCCCACTATGTTTTTTATTCCTCATATTATGCTTTTTGGTTTTAGTCAATGGATAGAACATTTAAGAATCATGTAATTATTTAATATGAAGGATAATGTGGTTAATATTTGAAACCATATGCTATGATGATATGGGTGAACGATATCCTAATTATGGACAATTAGTGATCCTAAAATATGATTAATAACATATATATTAACCAACTCCCAAACTCCATATAGAAGATAATTATTGAGATCTCTAAGAGATTATGTGTTTGAGACTACATATGAAAGAAGGATCCATTTTCTTCATGTTAGAAATTTGTAAACAGACACTGATCAAGAAGCATCAATGGAATGGTAAAATGTTTTATATATGGAAAATAATGGAATAAATCAAGTAATTGAAGAGGAAAAATGAAGAGCATGGTAGAAAAAAATAAATTTCATCCTAGGGATCCATTTATAGTTTGTTGTAATAAATATTGTGAACCTTTTCATTTTCAATGTCAAATCACTCTTATAACGGATAACCCCTAGATCATTGAAGGACGTATATTGAAATTAAAAAATTTAATTATTTATTTATTGGGATTAAATATTTAAATTTTATATGTATTTTTACCAATGAAATTTTGTTAAAAATAATTATAAAACTTATATGGATTATGCTGAATATTAAAAAAATTAATTTCTTCATTAAAGAAATAGTTATTCATAAGATTTTATGTATATAAACATAAGCTTTATTGTAGCATTAATGATTTAAAAACACATTAAAAAAATAGGTATAAATGTAACATGATTATGTATATTTTTGAAATATATTTATGTTGAAACATTATACTAGTTCTGTAAATTAAATACGTATATGAGGAATAGTTCCCTTATTTTTTGGACATAAGATTAAAGGCATTGCTAAATATATGGTTTATTTTATCTTTGAGTTTTTATTGATTATAGGTCATCCACGATTGGAATAATTATAGAAATAATATTACTATAGTTTTTTAAAAAGAAAAACCTGTTACACTTGATGAAGGACATGGGTAATGTACCCACTTTTGATGGAAGATAAGTATTTATCACTTACCACATGAAAATGTTATTTTATTATTAATATGTCATTGTTTTTTATTAAAATATTTTTTGATTAAATATTAATGATTTACTAGTGGTGTTACTATTTTGGTTATGAAATTAAAAACTTATGCTAGAAATATTTGTTTTGGGAAATATTTAAAAATAGACAGAAGGAATTATCACACTTTCATGGATCATATAATTTGATAAATTTATATTTTATTTCATTAGGAATAGAAATTAATTTTAGATATTCTTTTCCTAGAGTAAGAGATTATGTAAAAATTTATTAAATCATAACCAAATAATGATAATGTTATTATGATATAGAAATATGTTATGGGCGTGTGTTTCCTCAAATTCATAGATAATAAAATGATTCCAAACCATTATAAAAAAGCGTTGTACAAAATATGTTATCCTATTATATTCATATATTATAAAATAAATGGTTTCTTAAATAATTAAAATTTTTGGTTTATTAATTCCTTATCTTTCATTTCGTAATTTAGGTTCATGTGATATATTATCTCTACCACTCTCCATAATTATTTACATATTTCTTCCATATTAATATATTTTCCTCCCACTTATGTTCTTCTACAAGTAAATTTATTTATCGGTTCTTCTATAAGAAATCCATATTTCCATTAAACTCTTATCATGAATTTATTTTCATAAACCTTTTACTTAGTGGGTTTTTCTAAAATCCTATTTCCAAATGGCTATCCATTGATCACCGATATCAATTTTAAATTTTTAGGAGGAAATTTAATAAAGGTTTGGAGAATGTAAACCTATAGATTTTAAAAGAAGAATTTTGGGTTTAATAGATCGTATGAAATAAAATCCTATGGTTAGAAAATAATTTAACACCCCAATACATTATGATATATTCTATTTGAAATAAATTTAATATTTATAATATTTTATAGAAAATAAAACCATGTGTCTAAATGAAATATAATATAGTGTTTTGTGATGAAATAGAAGATTAATTAGTGGATATGAATAGTACTACCTAAATTATTAAAATCCTGGTAATCTATTGGTTGGTAATAAAATTAAAAACATTTTAATAAAAAATGTTTTTCCTCAAAAAATAGTATTTTTCCTAAAAGGCAATATCTTCATTATTTACTCAAATATTATAAAATTAATTTCTAATATTTTTCTGAAATTTAATATAAAAAATAAAATTAATATCTTTAATCAATATGTAAAAATTATATTTGGGAGATTTTTTTGACATTTTTCTGAAAAGATTACTTCTTTATGTATAGTAAAAAATGATTTTTGATTATTTCATGGTCATATAAATGTTTTAAAAATGATAAATTATATGTGAAATAGTATTTAAATTATAATTACTTGAATATTAATACAATATAACTAATTTAGGTCTTTATAATCATTTTTATATAGAATTGTGAAATGAAACTTCTTATCTTTTTGAAAGTCATCATTTGCAAAACTGTTTTTTCGACACATCTAGGGGATTAATTTTAAATTTAATTTTCATTATTATGTAAAATTAATTTGTAAATTTGGATTTTTATATTTTTGATAATAATTATTTAAATTAAATAATTTATTGAAATTAATTTGTTACCATTATGAATTGTAAAATTATTAAAAAATTATTACTTTTGTTATGGTAATCCTAGATTTTCTAGGAGGTTAAACTATGAATGAAAAGCTTAAAAATCAACTAAAACATATAAATACCACATTGTAGGGAACTATTTGGACATTATAACCTATACATATCAATATTGAACAAGTTTTGTGTCTTTTATAATGATAAAAATATTGGAATCATTTTTTTAAAAGATTCTATGTGTGTCATATCTCACACTTATTAAAGGTCACCCCCTCTGCCCACACTTCACACTCAAAAAGCCATTTTTTACAATAAACTAGAAAATCACATAATTTCATCACAAAAAAATCTTATATAACTTATTTTGATTATAAAACCATCATAGGATTATTGTTAGTGAAATCCTAAAGATGCCCTATATAGTGGAGGTAACATTTTTAGACAATCGTTTAATTTTATTTCTTCTTCCACCACATTAAAATAATCTAATACTATGTCAATATAACAAAACTAGTATAATATATATATTGAAATTTTATTTTTCTAATTAAAGAACCCATATTTATCTCGACTTTTATCAAATAGAAATAAATTGATCGTTTGTATAGTGGGATACTAGCTTGGGAAATGATGTATTTTTTTCCCACACTAGTTTTAAATGATGGATGTAATTTTTAGTTTAATGTAAATTTATAAAATATATATATGATTTTATTATAGTTAAAAAAATTTAATTTAACATTAATAATTCATAAATTCAACATTTTCTAAATTATGACAACATCGCTTGTGTGTAAGATGGACTACAACCTCACTAAATGATGTGATTTATTTTCACATATGATTTACAATGAAGATAATTAAGATAATTTAAGTGAATATTTTTTATATATATGCAATTTTATTCATTCTATAAAATTAATATATCATACACGTTTAAACCTTTTCACACATTAATAGAAAGATAATGTTGCTCATTCATATGTATGACATATCATCTCTATGAAGTGGTGAGATTAATTTTCCATGAACAACCACCAAGAATGATTATAAAAATATATAAAATGATTAAATATTATATTTATAAAAATAATTTAATTATATAGATTATGGATCTATATCACATGCAAAAGTACCATAACTGTCACTACAAAAAATGCATGAGAAAAAATGGAAATTAACACCCAAAACAACTAAAATAATGAACTATTTTTAATAACTGGGTTCTAAAAAGTTTTAATAAGATAATATATGATACTATAAATACTAATATAGTTTTGGAATAATTTAATTAAATATTTGGGACCACTATATTTGATTTTTTATTATGTTCAACCGAAATATAGAGGGATGTGAGGGACTTTATCTCAATTTCACTTCTTTGAGGATTATTATAATGTTATGCACTTAATTTATTTTATATGGTGTGTACATTTCCTATAATTCATTAAATATTATGAATAATTATAAATTAAATATATTTTATATTTTAATTTTAATAATTTCATCAAATTTTATTTGAATTCCAAATTACCATGTGGTAATGAAATTCATAACTAAATTTATTTTCATTGAGGAATATAACTTTTTCATTGTATTTGTCATTCTATTATTATGTGTATAAATATTTTGGACAATAATATTTTTTATTTTCACTTATTTATACATATTTACATTATATATATAAATAATATATTTATTAATTCTAAATTTAACATTATAACCTTTTTTTCTGATTTACATTTAAATATAATTTCTATCAGGATGGTTTATACATGAATTTCCATTGATGGAAAATATAATACCATTTAACTATAAAACATTAAATTTTATTCTACCATGGTTATTAATTATTTTTCAATTACTAATAACATATTATTATCTATGTAAAATATAAATATTTATATAATGTTTGGAATAACATAAATTTCATTTACTTAATGTGTCAAAAATATCTTTTCATAAGAAATTGTATTTTCTAAATATGTTTTAAAATCATTTTTTCATATTCTTAAAATTATTTATTAATAAAAATGTCACACAGGTTTTATTTTTTATAATATGTTTTGAAAATATTCTTTATGTTTGTTTTTAAAAAAAATAGCATGTTTGTCTCTCACTAAAAATTTAAAAAGATTTTTTGTTTTAAAATGAACAATATGTAAATAATTCCGTGCGTCATGAGCACTAAATTTATTAATTATTACATTAATTTTTTAAAATATTATATAAAAAATTATATTCAAATTTTTTTGAACCATTAGTTTTTAAAATAAATAATTTTAACATGAAAAGTTTATTTTCTTCAAGAATTTTTAAATGAAATTTTAATGGTATTTAAATTCCTAAAAAACATAAACCCTTTATTATACTTATCATCCAGGGAGAATATATTCTATTTTTACCATACTATTTATTTATTTGGATTATTTATGATCATTTTGACCAGGGAATGTATTGAATTTCTCTTACATTATTAATTTATGTAATCATTAACTTGTTATTAAAATATTCACTTATTATTATCATTGGAACTTACATTTATCCAAAATATACATAAATTTATTATTGATATAATGATTACATAAACAATACATCAATTACCTAAATGGTATTTCAGTATCAATGTTATATAACACTACTGATAAAATTTCATATACCAATGGTTTAGAACTGTTGGTATATGTCCCCAAACTATTGGTATAGCCTATAACAGCATTTTGGAGGGTCATTGGATTACATGGAATTGGGATTGGTAATGTAAAATACAATACCCAATTGATGATTCACCCCACGAACTCCACCTTATGTATCAAATACCAAAACACTATAATATAATTATTTTTGTGAATATATATATATATATATATATATATACATAATTTATATATTGATTTATTTGATGATATGTGAAAAAATAATTCATTAAAAAATAATGGTACTGATCACAACGGTTTTCAAAATCGTTGGGATAGGTACACTAATTTTTCGGTCTATCCCAACCATTTTACAAAACCATTTGGATAGCCTTAACATATTCTAATGATTTTGAAGAACCATTGGGATATGAATAATTTTTGGGATCTAGACCAACATTTTATACAAGACCATTGGGATCACCTAATCCTATAGAAATGGTTTTGAAGAACTTTTGGGATAAAACTACATTTTGGGATCTATCCCAATGGTTTCTACAAAATTGTTGGGATTACCTTATCTTATCCAACACTTTTAAATAATATTTGGCATATGACTACTTTTGGGTTCTATACCAACAATTTCTACAAAACCATAAGGATATCTTTATCCTATCCCACCAATTTTGAATAACCATTGGGATAAACATATAATATAGATCATATCCCAATGGATATAATGTACTTCTGGAATATGACACCTATCACAACAGTGTTTTCAAATAGTTTGGATAGATGCATTTGTAAAGGTAGGAATTCTAGTAGTGTAATTGAGTGGGAAAATTGTTATTATTATATATTACTTATGAGATAAGTATTTTTTTCATAAGTAATATTTTTTATGAATTTAATCGATCATTATTAATATGAGGTATGCATTGAACATCTAGAAATGGGTGGTGATCAGTTATTAATTTCCCCTAAATTCATCAGAATTATCATGAGGTGATTCAGTAGGATAGCCATAATTAAATGGATTTCAGGGTTACACATTTAACACAGTTTTAAACTGTCGTGATAATGTTCTTTATATAAGATGTATCATGTATTATGAGGTTATTATTTCCAATAATTAATCATTTCATTCATTAATAATATTGTTATTATTATTCTGGATAATTTTGATAAAAATTTCTCTAGCTGCTTTTCACTTTGAGTTTATTAATCAAAGGTCAACTGTTTTCTATTATTTCTCTTTCCATATGGAATATGGATTATAACATCATGATATTCATGATATTGGTTAAATAGAATATGTGTTTAGAAAATTATCTTTCCATATTGATTTTTTAGTATTGATTATTCTTGGTCTACTCACGATACAATCCACATTACCTAACATATACTAATAATTTGAGAACACCCTTCTTTTGTTTTTATTCCAAGGAATCCAAGAATTTTTCGAATAATTATTTTTAATGATCTTCAATAATTAATAATGATATTCCTAAAAAATCATTTATTTTTTTCATTAATTTTAATATGGGTCTCATAGATGTATTTTATTTACCAATGTAAATAAGGTATTCAATCATTTGGTATTAAATGTTTTATATATATTACCTATGTAATGATGTAGACAATAGATCTATTCTATATTAATCAAAACTTTTACTTTAAATATTTTTCCAAATATGTTAAGCACATCCATATAGATAATTTAAGAAAATCAAGATCATTATCCTCGAATGAATAAGATTTCCTTTAGTTATGTGGATAAATATATTGTTTGATCTAAGATATTATAATTTAATATTGACTATTACATTCTTTATAAGAAATTTCCTCTACCAACATTAGTATCCACAACTTCTTTTTCCCAGCACCATCAAAAAAATACGAAGTATGGTACCAAATTCTACATAATACATCAAATCATGTAATTAAAAAACTAAAATAATATTTTTATTATTAAAAAATATAAAAAATGAAATATTCAGATCCCAGGTTAACTATTAATCCATTAAACATTTCCTAAGGATATCATACAAAATATAAACCGTTCACTATGGCTATACATCATATTGAGGATGAAAAGCTGTATTGATATTTAATTCAGGGAGAAACGGTTTCTGAAGGCCATTCAATAAAAATTGAATTAAACCAAGTATCATAGTTAGATACAATTGAGTGATGAACTCCATGTAAACTTACTATCTCCATGATATGAAATTGAGAAAGATGATAGAAATGTGTTGTATCTGAAATAAGAAGGTAAGGTGACAATTTAGTTAATTGATTAATAATAAGAAATATTTTATTATTAATGTGATATTACACTAGAAATCCCAAAATGGAATCCAATGACATATTTTATCATTTCCATGCTGACACTGGTAATGTATGAAGAATACATTTTTATAATTACTGATTTACTTTATCCTATTGTTAAGTAAAACATTTATAGGGATTATTTGAAATACCATACTTCATTTAATCCCTCAAATAATACTCTGGAAGGTCTATGACTTATTATTAATACCTAGATGAACATAACAGGGAGAGAAATGATCATTAATCCTCAAATACATTTTTCAAATAGGATATATCTATCTCAAAATACCATTTCAAAATTCATAAAACATATTAATTGTAAATGTTAAACTCAGGTAACATACATTTCACAAAAAGTTCTTGTTATCCTTGAACATCATCATCTTCCTTTTGATTTTACCTAATTATGTCAAACAAAAGAAACTGGGCTAAAAAATGAATCATCATAGAGGATGATTAAGCATGAAAAATTCACAAGTCATTATGGATTAAATAATTCACAAAAGGAAAATTTTCCTAATGTAACATGGATAATGAAAAATAATATTTTCAACCCAACACTTTAGATAATTTATTCTTTTTTCTTGGATTATAATGAATCCTAACATCATAATCTCTTATTAGATACACCCATATTTCATACCTCATTCATAACTCTATCTGAGTGAATATATACTTCAAACATTAATGATCAATATATATTTCACACATTAATCCATATAAATGGGGAATCTATATTTTTAAATCAAAACCCAAAGAATCTTGTTTTGGATCATGTAGTGGGTAATTTTACACATGATGTTTCTGTTAATGTTTATAATAAGAAGTTTACATATTTATTTTATATTGAAACAAAACCATTTCCTTTAAAATATGCATCAATCTAGATGAAAAATTTACCATTTATAAAGAGAATTTCCAAAACTAAAGCAGTCTAAAATCATTATTTCAGTTCCTACAAAAAATAATCAAATTATTTCATTCAGATGAATTTATCCCTTTATGGTGTCATCTTAGTTATTAATATATATAACCAAGAATTTTTTTCATCAAACCACCTATATTTACCTACTAATAAATGAAAACTATGAATATTTGTCTTTTATAATTTATTTCTATTCTTCCATAATATTTATTTTAGTAGGGTTAATAGTTCTTATATCTTTAGAAATAATGTTCCCATGGAATGAAAAATCCTACAACATAAATTCACAATTACAAAATTTTTAATATAACGGCTTCTCTTCCGCCTTTGAAAAAAAAATCCAATGGAAATTTTTATGACCACAATTTTAATATAAAAATATTAATAATTACTATGAATAACCAAAAAATATATCCATTTTGTCTTAGAAATTTCTAATCATAATATCCATGAATGTTTTAAGTGAATTATACAACCTAATGGGTTAACTAAATATTAATTACACCAATATCTATTATAAAATAAAATCCTAAAAATATATTTTTCCTTAACATTCTACTAATAGAATCATATAATGAGATTAATCAATGAAATCAAATCCTTAGAGTTAAAAAATCAATATTAGGAAAATTAATTATGTTCTTAATAGTGATATTATTCAAGGATATTTCATCAATTCAAAGCCACGGTCAACCATAATTTATTTTAACAAATTAAACAAAATCACTTTATGGTGATGTACATAGATTAATGAAACCTTTTCATAAAAATTCATGTAACGTTTTCTCAATTTTTAAATCTCTACATGAGATCTTTAAAAATGTGGCTTCAAAATTATATTAACATCATGCACTAAGTCAATAGTAAAATCAACCTCATAATTCAGAATTAAACCATGAAAATAATTTATAAATATATCCATATATTCATTTACAACTAAAACATCAATGATCTAAAAAATCTCATTCTTTTCAACAACTAGAGCCTTTAATAACTCATTGTTATCTTTAATCAATTTATTAACCTATTAATATAATTTAAAATGTATAATATCATATAATATAACTTTATTATATATGAAATATATAATATCATTATAAAATGAAATACAATCCATATTATATATATATGTATATCAAACTCAAACTGAGATGTTTTGATAAGATTTGTAGGGAAAAAATATCACTGATAATAATAAAAAAATTACAAAAAATATTTGATACATACATAACTTCATAAGGGGTTTTCACAATGATTTATATTTTCTTTTATTAGGGTGATATTCCCATTATACATAAATATTTATTATAAATAATGTAATATAAAGATAAAAACACAAACAAGAAATCAACAAAATTATAATAAATATGTAATTTACCCTTCACATCTTCATTATATGACCCATCATCAAATGTAGTAGTAGAAAAAAAGTTTTCTAATGCATTTTATTATAATTTTAATAATTTACAACCCATGTTACCAGCTTGGGACACATGTTAGTATAATGACCCATATCATTTAAATTGAACCATCTTATAATTTTATGATTGCTTATTACACCATTCTTGGATTTATCATGATCATTTTTCTTTTTAGTAATGAGATCTAGGAAAAACATACCACATTTATTTCAGTTTCTAGATCATATCAAAAGTCACATTAAATTATTTTTACCGTATAAAAAATAATATGGGGCTTTACCATTATATTTTATAGTTGTCTCTTTATCCATTTAATTCCACATTGATCTCTACTTATTCTCATCATCAAGAGGAATATAAGATTCAAAAATCATTATCTCTGAATTCTCTAGAAAATGAATAAAATTTTGATAATTTTTAAATTCTTATAAAGATAAAATTTATTCCTAATCATGGGTTTAACCCTATAAAAAATATATTAATTTTAAAATTATGTTCTTGAATAAAATTCCATGTGTATGTAGATAATAATGTAAAACTGTTTTAAAATGTAACTACTAAATCCTCCTCCTTTTCCTCAATTCCATGAATTGTTTCTCTCTTATTTGTTGAATAGAAATAAGGAAATATTTATCCCGGAAATTATTATTGATTTTATTCCATTATATTAAATATAAATATTATTTTCACTAAATATTTTTAGCCAATTAATATTGTTTACCATTCTCACCTTCAAAATGATAAATGGAAACATGTTCCTATTGATGTACTGAATATACCATGACATAGAATAATTTAATTTTCTAGAGAATTTATCCATTCTTTTGCTACCATTTGATTTAAGGATCAACCAAAATTTTGAGGGTGTATTTCTATAAAAAATCTCAACTATAAACATGTTTCTATATATTGAAACATCTAAAAACATAATATGGATGACCCCACCATTTATTTCATGAGATTACTAATACATCATTGAAACAAACTTATCAGTTCCAATTACGATCAATACATGAATCATATTTGGAAGGATATGTACTCTTGATACCTTCCTAATTTAGCATTACAATTTCTTCTATGGATAACCATTCAGAATAGAAATATATTATATGAAGAAAAAACGTAATATTAAAATTATACTTCATTTCAACATAACCATTAATTAAAATATCTCAATTGTATTATATAAACATTCTATTTGATAACTACACTAAGAACGTAACAATAAAAAAGTACATAATATTGTGACTTCAGACTGACATAACATTATTACATTCCCAAAGACCATTTAAGTTAATGTTTTAATATAATTAGGTCATAATTCCTATATAACATACCCATATATTATACATTAGACACTTCTACATAACATCCATTTCTTCAAGATTAAATTTTCACAAATGTCATGTTTTTAATAAAAAATAAATATGATTAACATTACAAATTCATAGTCCCAAATGAATAATATTTTAATATGTGGAATAAGAAAAAAATTATACTAATTAATATAAAAGGAAGAATTACATTTTTCCAGTGAAAAATGAAAACCCATAAATTCTATTCATTTTCGTGTTATTATTTATGTGTTTAAATAAATACTATAAAAATGGAAAACACAATTTTTGAAAAATAATCCCTTTAATGAATATTGAATTTAAATATAAACCCTTTCAGCAACATAAAAAATTATATTCCTAAAAACATTCAACTCAATTCAGAAACAAATGGACCCCAGTTAAAATAATAGGATAAGACTCAAGAGTTAACTCCCTAATTCACAAATTTTAATAAAAATAACATCACCATAAATATTGGAGATATATATTGGTCTCACCCAAAATATAATCTATTTTGATATCACACCTTTTATAAGATGTATTAGGCTCATCCATCATATATGTTGTATAATTTTACATATCATCATATATAATTATTAATTTCTACATCATGAAAGAATCCAATTCCTAATCCCATAAATATTCATCACATATTCATTTTAAAATTAATTTTCACCTCCTAAGCAATGAAACTTCAATATTCGCATAAACAGAACTAGAAATAATTATTTCCTTCAAATACACTTCAAAATAAAAAATCAAAAAATTATATGAAATTATATAATTTTAAAATAATAATGTAAAATTATACTGAATTTTTAATTAAATTAATGTTTATGATGTTTGGTAATTTTATTCATTCCAAAAATGATAAAATAATAATTTCCTTCACATATTAGATAAAATTACTTCATTTATAAAATAAAAAGAAAATTCATTATTATTACATGTATATAAATAAAAATGTAGTTGAAAATGAAATAAAACATTCTTTGACTTATATATACTATTACTCCAAAATTCATTAAGGAAAATAGACATGGAAAAAAACATATTTACCTGAATACATCGTAAAAATGTTTTTAAAGACAAATAACTCCTATTAAACATTGTATTGTAACTTTTATTATGGAACTCATAGATAATAAATGTATATCGGATAATTTCTTTCAAAAGAAAATAATTCATGTTTATTCAATTATAATTTCCCCTTTCATGCAGTTTATTATGATGTTATTTTTTTTACTTAATCATTTAAGTTCACATCGGACATTTTTAGGATCTTCAATTCATAATACAAAAACATCGTCAAAAGGAACACATTGGTCAATGGGGTCATTGTTACATAATCTCTAGAATCATAATCATGACATTATTATCAATCTTATTAATTAAATAATACTATTTACCAATCCATGAAATTAAAATTCTAAAAATGATTCATATCACTTCATGGAGATGGTAGTAGACACGTACTCATGAACGACATTATCATTTTCCAATGGAAGGAAATGAAATAAATCATAAAAATAATATCCTAAAAGAAGGATAATTATATCATGAACAACATACATATAAATTGAATCTAATATAACATCCATCTTTTATGGTGGTGAGGAAAAATGGAAAACCTCATTTTTTTAGAGGTGGTAATTCACACATACAATGGAGGGATGTCTTCATTTCCCATAGAATAGAAAAAAGTGGTGAAAAAGGTTTTTCCATAATAAAATTAAAATTTTTATATAAATAATATATTTATATTATTATTTCATCTTCTGTAAAGAATATTTGATGGAGTAGATATGGAACTAAACTAGAAATAGTTTAGTTAAGAATATTACCTAATATTAATATAACTTTTTTGGATTACAAATTATTCCTCCTATAATTGACCATTAAGTAATACCTTTAAAAATAAATTAAGGGTAGTGAATTTGGGGATATATTTGACCAGGATTTGATTGTAAATGTTATCTCGAAAGTTGTGAGGAATATGGGAGATAGGGATCCATCTTATTAGTGAGAGGAGGAGCTCCAATGGAATTTATTAAATTATTAAATTAGTATAGATTAATTTACCTCTTAATATGAACCCAAATTGATAAATTTAAAATTTATAATGAGGATGAGTTGAAATTATCTCATCTAATAAAATTTGGATATTTTTATGTGATGTTTTCAACCTTATCTAGTCGTTTTAACATCTCTTTCACCCTTTTAATGTTTACTGTGATATCAAAGTATTTTACATAATATGATTCATAGAATTTATGCTAAATGGAAAATAGAATCATAAATGGGAAATTTTTGATGTTATTAACTATAACCTATTGAAATAGATGAAGATAAAATTTTTATGAATTTTAAATAAATATATAAATATATCATTTTCTAACATAGTTTATCTTTATAGTCATTTTTCATACAATCTGCATAGTTTAAATTTATGACATAAGGAATTTAATGGAATTATAATATAAAATATTATCACTTATCTAATATGTTACAATAATATATAATTATTTAACCCTCTAATTCCTAAAAAAATATTTCTTTTAGTGTTTTAATAATATTTAATTTAATTTACTTACATAATACAAGGGATCTTTGTCTATGCTTGGTAAGAGTTTAAAATAATTATCTAAACAAAAATTTGAAAATTAATTAACATGATAAAAATAATTTATCATTCATATAACCATTTAGAAAATATCATAATGTCATTTTATCTCTATTAAAAAATATTACGGAAAATAAAACCAATTGAGTGAATTTTTTATTCTAAATTTAAAATCATATTAAGGTCATTATCAAAGGAAATTTCTTTTATTATTTCATATTTTAAAATCATTGTGGGTTGTGGTCAAAAGAACATATCCAATAAAATAAATAAATGTTTTAGGAATATTAATTTGGTCTTCTCTAATATATTTAATAATAATTATGAAAGTCATCCATACTGAGATGAAAAATATTTACTGAGATTACTGTACATAATTAACATATACAAATAGAAATAATTACAAAATTTTATCTTCTTATAAATAAAAATAGAATCAATTTTTCATTATTAGATTTATAGAATTAGAGAAATTATTTATAATGAAAATGTATAAAATATAAAGTGAATAAATTTTTAGAAAAAAGTATTTTTAAACCCAAAAATAAACTTATAAAAAAATAATATATTGTCACAACCCATCTCCCGGGGCCTGTATTGTGACTACCCTAAGCCCACCTTCCATAGTCCAGGGGTTGGCGACTAGCACTAAAGGCATAAATACCTAACTAGGAAGGCATTGTAGTTAAAATTGAAACACACACAACAGAGTGCACAACTGGAAGTAAAAAAACTATGTTGAAATGTATATAAAAGAGAGTGCTAAAAGTAAAGGGGGACGGAAATACAAGGCCAATAGAAAATTACAAGGAAATGGAAAAGTATAAGTACAACTGAAATAAAAAATAAAGCAGCTATTGGGTCGTCCTCCGGGTTTCCTACCTGAACGGTTGGTACAGATGGCCTCCTCAGCACTCCACGTTAGTCCATCCGCTCTGTGTACCGTCCCTCCGAGTGGTCCTCCTCCAGGTACCATCGAGTCATGCTAATCTTTGCCTCAGTCATTGCCGTCATTCATTTGCAACCAACACAATGAGGTGCGGGCACAACCCATGTATGGGTGAGTATAACGATACTATGTAGGGACCCCGAGACCCTGAAGGTATCACAAAATCCATCAAGGATAAACAAGAAAGAATGAAGTTAACGGATAACCATTACATAAGTATATGCCCATACATATACCTAAGTTATCTAGTAACCCATCTCAATCATGAGGAAAACTCAAAAGTCATTGACTCAGCTCAAAACCAGGATTTTATAATAGGGGTGGTAAAATGTAACACTCCCAGTCAAAATTTCGAAACCTTAGCTCATGGTGTACTCCTCCTATATAGAGTACTTTGGGCCTACCACATCACACATAGGTGCTTCCCACTATCCTAAACTGCTAGGTTAATCCTCCTGTTGACTATCATGGGTCAGCAGTGTCACACAGAGGTGCTCCCCAGTGTGGGTCTGCCACATCACATAGAGGCGCTCACCCTCGTAGCCTGCTGAGGTACTTCTCCTGTCGAGTACCATGGGGCTTCCACATCACATAGAGGTGCTACCCACAATGGGTCTACTGCATCACACAGAGGCGCTTCCCACGGGGCTAGTCAAAACACTCTGTGTTGAAAGGTCATTGGTCGTCAGGTATCAGCTGGCTACTGGGTCTCCAAACTCTTCTCACTCATCTCCGGGAGGATCTGATCCATGAGCTACTGGTCGATACTTAAACTGTCACTATGTCCCAATTAGAAATATTTCAAAGTTCTACCTCGTCATAGGGGTCTCAACGCAACAAATGCCGCGTCAATCAGACAATCGGTCTGTGAGTTGTTGGCATTTATGTTCCAGGGTCCCGGTTGGATTTTAGGTTCAAACCAACTCGACCATACCCCAACTGTGTTCAAACATCATGTTTTTTATTCCAAAATAATCTTATTGCTCTAAGCTTTCCGTCTCCACATACAGTTCGTCGATCGGACAATCGTAGCCAAAGTTATGGGCGAAAAGGTGTATTCGGGTCAAATGGGTTCAGCGGGTCCGACTCGACTAGAGGGGTGGCCCAGCTCGAGGGAGGCCTGGCCCGCAATGGCGGACCAGCCCATGAGGGCGGCCCGACCTTCACTGTGTCCGGCATGGCGGCTCGCAGGTCTGCCTACGCCACGTGCATGGGGGAAACAACATGCACCCCTGGCTTCCGAACGGTAGAGCCGTTCAAGTAGGAACCAAAACCGGTGCCACTTGGCACCGGTATAGATCACATGGGAGCCAATAAGTCCCACTCCTCTGGGCTAATCGAGTAGCCAGCCATTCCTGCTCCTCCGTCGCGGCCCGTCCTGGCCGCAACTCCCTTCCACTGCACGGCGCGATGGCTCTGCGCTCCTCCACAGTGACCCGTTGTCCCCACGGCTCCCGTCTTCCACACGGCGCGACGGCGCCCTGATCCTCCCACCGCGGCCCACCTTGTCCGCGAACTCCTTATCCTCTACACGGCGTGATGGCGCCATTCCCCTTCCGCCCCAGCCCGGCCCTGCCGCAACCCCTTCTCCTCTACGTGGGGCGACAACGTCACTTCCTTCCGGCGACCCGACGGCCATGCGCCAACAGGTTTCTTCACGGCCGGCCCATCGTCGGCCGCCGTTACTCTGTCATGGTCCACTCATCCGGTGGTTCCATTACGCCACCACCATCATAAAAAAACGAGGGGAAAAATATAGCGGAAGGGTCGGGCCGTGTTTGTGCGGCCCAAGCCTTCTACGTTATGATGGAAATAATCAGCCTTAAAGAGTACAACTTATGAAGAACGAATGGTAAGACTCATTCATAAAACAATATCTAACTCATTACATCATTTTTTCAAAATGTCGCGGAAAGGGAGATTTCGTTTTGATGTTCTCTGCATTCGTCACACACTCCCAAATCAAGCTCGTGTGTTGAGAAGTGTACGGGGTAGAAGGCTAAGGAAGAAGCGTCCTTGGCGTTCTTCATGTTCTTCGTTGGAGGAACGGTTCTTTGTTGGGAGCTTTTTTCCTTTCTCCCAAACTCCACCAAAAGAAAGATGCCCAACAAATGATATTAGATTGTTTATTATTTTTTGGAACAAACGTTAAAAAATGAGAAATTAAATGAGACAACTCATTTAATTAGTTGGACTTGGCACAAATTCAAACTAGGGTAGGTGGAGAGGTTTCTCCACTTAAATGGAGGGGTCCCAATGGGATACAAGCTCGGGTGGCCCCCACCGAAAATATCCTCCCAAGGGAGGCTATGCTCGAGTGGGCCCCACCACCATAACATCCCATGGTAGGTTAGGGTTTGGTGGGACCCACCTATAACCTTCTCTTGGAGATTTTAACCACTAATTAAATAAAAATAAGTTAACACTTATTTTTATTTAACTTCAATAGAAACCCAAAATCTATCTTTTATTCTCGAAGAACTGTCATCGAGGTAGAAGTATTCATAAGCGAATACCAGCACTGTGAGTTCAACGGTTTCCTCAGATTTTAATTTCGAGCACCGGTCAAAAGTTTTAAAAACCCGCTCGCACGTTTCCTGAACTTACATGTACAATACCATAGAAATGGTTTCAGGGTACACCCGGCCTCAAAATAAAGTACCATAAAATTTCGTAAACTCATAAAAATCCCATGTATTTTTGAAAAAAAAAATTCCATTGAAATTCCAAGTCTTTACATTCTTCCCACCTCTGGGATTTATGTCCCCAAAAGCTATAAATCGAACTGTGGAAACAAATGGGGGTACTGTGCACACATCTGGGCCTCCTGCTCCCATGTTCTCTCCAGGTGGTTCTCGTGCTGCCAGCGTATGCACACCAAAGGTATTGACCGTCTACATAGGACCCTCTCAGGTCGATACTCAATCTCCACTGGAACCTCCATGACCCCTTCATCGATGTCTATCTCCCCATGGTCGTTCATGTGGGATGGGTCGTGCATGTATCTTCTCAGATGGGATATGTGGAAGACGTCGTGCACACAATGCAACTGAGGTGGAAGAGATAAGAGGTAAGCCACCTCCCCTACTCTTCTGAGGACCTATAATGGTCCGATAAATCACAGAGACAACTTTCTACCTCATCCAAATCTACGAAGACCATGTTGAGGTGAGACCCATATAAAGACATGGTTTCTCTCCTCAAACTTCAGAGGTCTCTGCCTCCTGCCAGCATATGACTTCTCCCTGCTCTATGCAATCTTCATCCGCTCCTGGATGATCTTCAACTTCTCTGTGGTAGCTCGTACCATCTCTGGTCCCACCAGTCCTAACTCCCCAGGGTATGTCCATCACAAGGGTGATCTGCAAGGTCTCTTGTACAATGCATTGAAAGGCGCCATACCGATGTTGGAGTGATAGATGTTGTTTTAGGAAAACTATACCAATGGTAAGTGATCCTCCCAGAAACTACCAAAGTCGAGGAACATGCTCGGAGCATGTGCTCGAGGGTCTAAATAGTCCTCTCAGTCTGACCATCTTTCAGAGGATTGATGTTGGTGCTCAAGTGAAGCTGTGTCCCAAAAGCCTCCTATAACCCCTTCCATAGCTGGGATGTAAACCGTGCGACATTGTCAGATATTATAGACAAAGGTACTCCATGTAAACGCACAATCTCTTACACATAGAGATATCCCAGGCTCTCTACTGAGCCCTGCTCTCTGATCGGTATGATGTGGTCCAACTTGGTGAGTCGGTCAACAATCACCCATATAAAATCTTGACTCATGGATGTACGTGGAAGACCCATCATGAAGTCCATGGATATCCCATCCCACTTACACTCTGGGACCTCTAAGCGTTGAACCAAGCCAGCGGGTACCTGGTGATCCACCTTCACTTGCTAACAAGTGAGGCACTGAGAGACAAACTCTACTACCACCTTCTTCATGCCTGGCCACCAATGCTGTCGTCAAAGGTCCTGGTAAATCTTTGCCACTCTTGGATGTACCGGTAAAGGGGTTGTGTGGAACTCCCCCGACACATCCTCCTAAAGTGAAACTGGTACCAAGTTATGTCCTCTGATGAGGATGGAATACTCCCCACCTTTTGAAAATCCATTAGGTGCCTACCCTGTGGATATTTGAGCACATCGTGTCTCGCAGTAAGAATCCCCAGGTTGCGCCTCCCTGACTCGCCGAAGAAGTGGGGGAGTGACCGTGGGAGATTGTAGATAGGCTGCTCTATCTCTATCCACAAAGGATATCTCTAAGGTATCCACCTCCTCTATCGCCTCTCCGAGTAGCTGAATACTAGATCTCCTACAGAGTGTATCCGCAACAACGTTCCCCTTCCTAGGAGTAAACACTATCTCGACGTCATAGTCCTGGAGGAACTCAATCCATCGCCACTATCTAAAGTTTAGGTCTTTCTGAGAGAAGATAGACCTGAGACTCTTGTGATCAGAGTACATGGTAAAACGTTCGCCCATTAGATAGTGCTGAAACATCTTTAAGGCAAATGACATTGCTGCTTACTATAGGTCATGGGTAATGTAATTCTTCTCATGCTGTCTCAGATGCCGAGAACCATACACAATCACATCTCACTCCTGCATTTTGACACACCCGAGTTTGATCCCTAATCCATCGTAGTAGTCTACGTACCCTACGCCCTCCTCTAGAAGCATCAATATGGAGGAACTAGTCAGCCTCAAAGCTCTTCTGGAATATTTCTGACCACACGAAGGGTTTACCCTTCATTTTCTAGGCTGATAGTGGTGCTACAACTCTAGAGAAGTCTATGAAGAATATTCGGTAGTACACAGCGAAGCCCAAGAAACTCTGTACCATTGTCACACTCCTGGGTGGCTCCCTAGCAAGTACCGCCTCAATATTTACTGGATCTATTGCTACTCTATCCTCTCATATGACATATCCGAAGAAGTAAACCTCTCAAATCCAAAATTGGCACTTTGAGAGCTTACTATAAAGATGGTTCTCTCGAAGTGTGTCCAGTACTACCTACAATTGGTAAGCATGCTCCACCTCAATAGTCGAGAAGATCAGAATGACATCGATGAAGACCACGACAAAGCGATCAAGTTATGGCAGGACGATATTGTTCATCAGACTCATGAACACTACTGGAGTGTTGGTTATACCTAAGGGATTATCCAAGAAATCGTTGTGGCATTACCAACATCATAAGGTCATCTTCTGTAAATCCTCATCTCGAACTCTTATCTGGTGATAACCTAATCTAAGGTCTATCTTAGAGATCCATCGTGCTCCCTTGAGCTGATCAAAGACATCATCAATCCTCGGGAGTGGGTACGTGTTCTTCAGGGTCACCTGGTTCAGGAGATGGTAGTTGAAACAGAGCCTCAAGTTCCCATCAGCCTTCTTGGCAATCAAAATAGAGGCTATCAAGGTAGAAGCACTAGGCCGGATGAATCCCTTCCGTAGAAAGTCCTTGATTTGTACTCGTAGCTCTCGATGCTCAGCGGGAGCCATCAGATATGCTGGAGTAGATATCGATGTCATCCCAGGGTACAGGTTTATGTTGAAGTCCACCTCTTTGTGAGGAGTTAGTCTAGGAACATTGTCAGCAAAAACATCAGCGTACTGGTCCACCACTACAGGATAAGTTGGACTCTCCACACCAACTAATCTGAGGCTAAAGTAACCCAACTAGTGAGTGATTAGATGAACCCTCCACCGAGTAAGTCCCTCCTGCGCTAAAAATGTTCCCTTCTCACTGGTGAAGGTGAACCTGGTCCCATCCGTGTGGACACACCACACATTGGACCTAATATAGTCAATCTGAGCATTAACTGTAGACAACCAGTCCATTCCCAAGATGACATCATAAGGCCTCGACGCCGTTACGAGGAGATCCCAATAGAAGCTCTCACCTCCTAGAGTAAGCTCACACTTTCATCACTAGGGATTAATCGCCGAGTCTACTCCCGTAGGAGTCTCTATAAGTAAGGATTGAGCCAACATCACCGTCAGAATCTCTGAACTATGAACGATTGCAGTGGCAATGAAAGAATGAATTACACCTGTGTCTATAAAATCTATAGCTAAGGTGTAGTTGACACTGATTGTACCTCGAATCATCTCCGAAGCAGCGTGGTCGTATGCCTCAACTACCTGAAGATGAGATCTCTCTTATCCACCTGCTCCTTACGGTCGGGGTGGACCCCCTGGTGGTGGTGGTGGAAACACCTCGTAGTGTCCTCCACCGCCAACTGCTCGACCAGCTCCTCTGCCACTTCTGCCTACACCTTGCTGACTGCCTTTATTGAACCTCTGCCTATGTCTAAGAGGTCCCTCAACTGTCTACTGATCATTTTAACGGTGGGTTAGACAGTCATGAGCCATTTGACTATGCCCACCGCATGAGTAACATTGTTTTCTCCCGGCATTTATGTCACTACCCCGGGTTCCCCACACAATAGATCCTAAGTCCTACAGTCATCCACCTATGGGTCTTGTCCTCTGGGACCTCTGCATCATCTGCATACTTCCAACTCCATAAGACTCTAACGCATGTTGACTAATATTGGGTCACGCTGCTGGTGACTGCTTATTAAGGAAACTATCTACTAGGTGGGATCTCTCTAACACCCCCACCTAGGTTGGGATGTTGAGCGGGATCATCAAAGCTCTGATCTCTCACCTAAGCCCCTACTCGAAGGTCCGAGAACTGAATAATGGGTCTTGTACCATATATGAAGAGTAACGTGAAAGGTCTGTAAACCTCACTGATAATTGTGATACTATCATGCTGCCTTGCTACAAATGAATTAGCTCTTGTATCTGCACTGTATGAAGGGTGGATGTGACCAAATCCACCCGGAATAGGCTCTCGAAGTATGTCCAGAGTAGTGTCGCCTCATCGTGGACCTAGAGCATCGGGCTCCACCATCTTCATGTTACATCTTGAAAGAGACTTGCGATAAGGATCACCATATAGTATGTTGGTGTCCCTACTAGCCTGAAGACTCTCACCACAGCCTCCAGCCAATCCCTAGCCGCATGTGGGTCCTTCTCTCTCCAAAACCTGGGTGGCCTCTGGCACTGGAACTCATGAAACAAGCTCAAGAAGCGTGCATTATCTGGTGCTGGGGCTGGTGGCATCGGTGACCCAACATAAAGGGGTACCGTTGGTGCCTCCATTGGTAAAGGGCCCTGCATTAAGGCCTCGTCCCTTGGTGGGATATTAGAAAGTATGACTCTCGTGGCTCTGTGGGGATGCATCCTGAAAGAAACAAATGTGTCACAATCAAAAGATTATAACTGGTGAGCTGACCTGATTGAGATGACTTAAGAAAACTTTTATAGACAGGCACACAATCAGCGTCTTCATGCACTATGTCGGAAATCAGTAGTCAGGGTCCTGGTGTATGGATAGGTCAGCCGCCCGCACCAACACTGGACTCCCTATACTGAAAACCACACTTAGTACCGTTAATACTATTGCCTCACAGAAAAGAATGATCAGAGTCCTAAGTTCTGCAGTAGAACAGACTCCTCTAATACCAATTTGCCATGACCAGTCCCTTGGGGCCCGTATCGTCACTAGCCCAATCCCACCTTCCATAGGCCAGGGGCTGGCGACTAGCACTAAAGGCATATATATCTAACTAAGAAGGAATTGACATTAAAACTGAATCACACACAACAGAGGGCACATCTGGAAGTAAAAAACTAATCAAAAATGTATACAAAAGGGAGTGTTGAAAGTAAAGGGGGTCGGAAATACAAGCCTAATAGTAAAGTACAATGAAACAGAAAAGAATAAGTACAATTGAAAGAAGAAGTAAAGAATCTACAGGGGCGTCCTCCGGGTTTCCTACCTAAACGGTTGGTACATATGGACTCCTTAGCACTCCTCGTCCATCCATCCACTCTGTGTACCATCATGCTGAGTTGTCCTCTTCTTGGTAAAGTCCAGTCCTACTACTCTCTACCACAGTCAGTGTTGTCTGTCATCTACAACCAACACAATGAGGTGCGGTCATGGCCCGTATAGGGGTTAGTATAATGATACTCAGTAGGGACCCCAAGACCCTCAAGGTCTCAGAAAATTCATCAAGGAGAAACAAAGAATTATGAAGTCAACACATAACCGTTTCATTGTTATATTCCCATACATATACCTAAGTTATCTAGAAACCCATCTCAATAATGAGGGGAACTCAAATGTCATTGACTCAGCTCAAAACCAGGATTTTATTATTAGGGGTGGTAACATGTAACACTCCCAATCAAACTATCTTAACCTTAGATGCTGGTTTTCTCCTCCTCTATGGAGTACTGTGGGCCTCCCGCATCACATAAAGGCACTTCCCACTGTCCTGAACTGTTCCGGTACTCCTCCGGTCGAGTACTGTGGGTCTGTTGCTTCACATAGAGGCGCTCCCCACTGTGGGTCTGCCACGTCTCACAGAGGCGCTCCCACTCGTAGCCTTCTAAGTTACTCCTCCTGTCGAGTACCATTGGTCTGCCATGTCACATAGAGATTATCCCCACTGTGGGTCTACCATGTCACATAGAGGTGCTTCCCACTAGGCTAGTCAAAACACTTCAAGTCGAAAGGTTAGCAGTCGTCAGGTATCATCCTGCTAATAGGTCTCCATACTCCGCTGGCTCATCTCTAGGAGGATTTGCTCCAAGAGCTACTAATTTATACTCCAACTATACATAGTGTCCCATGTAGAAGTATTTCAATGGTCCACCTCATCATAGGGGTCTCAACGCAACAGATGTTGAGTCAATCAGACGCCTATACTGTGAGTTATTGGCATTTCTGTTCTAGGGGCCCAGTTGGATTTTAGGTTCAAACCAACTAGACCATACCCCAACTCTGTCAAAACCTAATGTGGGGTATTACAAAAGAATTTTCTTGCTCTATGCTTTCCATCTCCGTAGACGGTTCATCGATCGAACACCTGTTTCCCAAGTTATCGAAAAAAAGGTGTATTCGGGTCAAACGGGTTCGGACTGGGGATCGACCCGGTCCGCAGGCCTGACCTGCCCCGGGGGTCCGACCGAGCCTGAGGGGGTTTCCTGGCCCAAGGGGGGCTAGACCTGACAAACAAGGGAGGCCCGTCCTGCGCTGGGCCTGGCCCTGCGGCCCGGCGGCTCATGGGTTCCCCCAAGCTGCATCCAGGGGGGAAACGACGCTCCCCTGGTTCCCGAATGGCAGAGCTGTTCGGGTGGGAACCCAAACCCATGCCACCTAGGGCCGGTCTAGATCATGTGGGACACGATGGGTCCCACCCCTCCCTTATATCCAAGAGGCCAAACACATTTTCTCCTCTGCCACCTCCCACCCTGGTCGCAGCTCTCCTCTTCCATGCGGCACGACGGCGCGTCGCCCCTTCAGCTGCATCCCAACCGGGCCGTGGCCCCCTTATCCTCTACATGCCTCAACGACGCCGCATCCTTCCAACGACCCGGCGGCCTAACACAATTGGTTTTATTCACGGTCGGCCCGTCACCGACCGCTGTTTATTCTAAGTGGTCCACACTTCCGGTGGCTCTGGTGTGCTGCCACCGTCATCAACAAACAAGGAGAAAATGATAGGGGAAGGTTCGATCCGTGTTCTTACGGCCTGAGCCTTCCCTGTTATGGTGGAAACAAATGGCCTCAAAAAGTACAACTTACAAATATAGGAGGGTAAGACTCATTTATAAAACAATCCCTACCTCATTACGTTGTTCGTTGACGATGTCGCAGAAAGGCAGATATCATTTCAATGTTCTCCATGTTCTTCACGCACTCCCAAATCAAGCTCGTGCGTTGAGAAGTGTCTGGGGTAGAAGACCAATAATGAAGTGTCACTGACATTCTTCCCATTATTCATTAGGGGAACAATACTTCGTTGGGGGATTTTTCACCTTCTCCCAAACTCCCCCAAAATAAAGATGCCCAATACATAATATTATATTTGTTATTAGTTGTTGGAACAATCGTTTCAAAAAGAAAAAATTAAATGAGACAACTGATTTAATTAGGTGGAGTTGGCACAAATTCAAACTAGGGGAGGTGAATTGTTTTCTCTACTTAAATGGGGGGGGGGGGTTCCAAGGGGTTACCAGCCCAGGTGGCCCCCACCAAAAATATCCTCCCTAGGGAGGTTTTTCTCAGGTGGGCCCCACCACCATAACCTCCCATGTGAGGTTAGGCTGTGGTGGACCCCACCTCTAACCTCCTCTTGAAGATTTTAACCACTAAATAAATACAAATAATCCAACACTTATTTTTTTGTAATTTCATTAAAAACCCAAAATATAACTTCCGTTCTCGATCAACTATTGTCGAGGTGGATGCCTTTTTAACTGAATATTGGTGCTCCGAGTTCAACGGTGTCCTCAATTTTCAATTCTAATCACCGGTTCTAAAGTTATAAAATCTCGCTCTCACTTTTACTAAACGTACCCAAACAAAAATTCAGGAATTGATTTTGGGAAAACTGGGGCTCGGAATAAAGCGTCGTAAATTTGTGCAGACTCTTAAAAATCCCATGTATTTATGAAGAAAAAAATTCCACAGAATTTACGGGTCTTTATAAAGACAATGATGATATTTATGTAATTAATTATATTAGTTATAATTAGTCAATTATTTCATTAATTTATGATCAAACAAGGATTAATTAATATTATTAAATAAAAATAAGTTGTGGTTTTATAAAAATATGTATTTTCACTCTCGACTGAAAAATCAATATTTATATTAAAATTCCGGAATTTCACAATATAAAAATTATGAAAAGATGATTTAGAAAATTAAGGTAATTTTATTCAATCATAAATTAAAAAATTAAAATTTTAAAATTTTAAAAATCCATATAACACATGAGAAGGAATTTAACAGGAACAAAAATATTTCCATTTTGAATGAAAAATTACTTAATATAATTATAATGAATAAGACAATATATAACATAATTAATGAATATTAATATGGAATTAAATATATGTGTAATACATGGGTTGTAAAATTAACCCCTCTTTTTAAAAATTGCATCCTCATAATTGTATTGACTACATAAACAAGTTTGGGATCTTTTGTTTCCATGAATTTTCTAATTTCGATGTTTCCTCATTACTAATATATTATTTTTTCACAAAACAGTAGTCTCACGAATCAAATTATTTCGAAACACATACACATTAATGTAATGAATATGAATATCTCTTTCATCATAATAATGGTACTCTTCTAACTAAAATAAATATTGACGCAAAACAAGAGATGAATCATTCACATATTTTTTTTAAAACATTAAAAATATAATGTATCTATTATAAACTTAAGGGAAGGGCCTCACAATAATTTTTACAAAATAAACTAGTTGTTCATATGGTCAAATAAAACCTCATCTTAATTTAAAATTTCTAGAAAAACATAGAATACATTTCCATATAGATGGATTAAAAAAAACATAACCACATTCCAAAAATTAATGGATATTCTATTTTTATTTAAGTAATTGTTTTGAATTTTTAGATTATATCATCTAATACAAAATCATCATTACATTATTATCTATTTCATTAATTAACTCTTATCCCACCAACACCATTTCGGCTACATCATCCCCAAAAGATGTATTCCAACACCACATTATTTAATTTCATAAAACAATTTAACATTATACTGGCCTGAAATTTTTATTATAGGAAAAATCAATCATTAAAATATGCTGATTATAACATCACTGATAAACCATTGATTAATCTGTATGCATATATTCTAATATCTATGTTTTTATCTTTTTGACTCAAAGAATAAACTATTTTATTTGATTTTTATTGAGGATAAAAAATCATGAAATCTTAATCCTTTATCAGTTATATCCATATTATCATCCCCATGTTTAACTATTTCGTAGTAAATATATAGTAAAAAATATTATGAGCAGTACATATTTAAAAATTAATTCCATATAAATGATTCCTCCATATTAATAAAGAATAAACCATCATATCTATTTGTTGATAATGTTTTTTTACAATTTATCTGATTATGCTCAAATATTTGAGAATAATAAAAATTTTCTATCCAATATGCCTCAAATCACATCTAAGACCATTAAAATATGCATAATTGTTGATAAACAATTTACCATTTCTATTGGGAATTGAAAGCAATGGAGCATTCAAAAATAAATTTAAAATTCCAAGAAACTATCATTAACATTATTATTTCCAGTTGGTTTTAATGTATTTTCGATTTAAAAAATACATTGGGATACAAAGGTGAGCACTATTTTCGTATAACCTATTGTAATAACCCACTAAATTAATATTTAAATAATGTATTATGAAATTTTAATATTGGTATGTATGATTATCAGGGCCAATGAAACACCTTTTACACAACATTCCTACTTATTCTGAGCGAACCGAATTATATGTGGGATGGAGTTGACTTTTTATCAAATTCATGGAATGAATACTAACATGAACATAAAAAAATATTTTTATTATTCTCATTCATAGTTTACCATTATTAGGATAGTCAGTCATGGAATCCCATTATTGTGATAATCTATCATGGCATACAATTATTGTGATAATTAGGTATGGAATCCCATTATTGACATACATGAGCATGGTATCACATTTTTATGATTTCTGATAATTTTATCCAATTATTATTATACTTGGGAAAGGATTCCTATTATTATGATAACAGGTCCTGGAATCTAATTATTGTGATACTTATCCATGGTTTCTTTTATTATATTCTATGAGAATATTAAGAATTTTCATGGAGGCATAAGTCATTCCACGAGTCGTGAGATGTACTATTCACATATATGTGAATATTTGTGGTTATATATATATTAGTTATATATTCATATTTATATAAATATAAAATATATATAATTATACGGTAACACATCATCCAAGATATTCCGACTCTAGTTGAAATAGGTATTTTTGGATGGGTGTTTCTTGATTAACCTTATCCCGACTTATTATATTTATTTTTTACTTAATTATCTATATACATAAACTATAACATATTTTATTTTCACTGACTAAATGACATTATAATGTTTTTATTGTGGCCTACATAGTTTATATCAAAACCTATCTGGGCAGTTGATTGGTACCTTAATGGATCTCTGGGTCACATGTTCATGATTATTGTTTTTTTTTCGTGTTATTACACTTATACAGGGGTTCATAGATGTTTAGAACTAAGTAGGAGGTCAGGATAATCATGGAGAAATGATTTAGTCATTTTTTTCCTTCATTGAATATTTTTAGTATTCTTCTTTTTATATGATTACTACTTTATGTATGGAAACATCTTATTTATATTCATGAATGGTTGTATATTTGGAATTAACCACCATATAAGTTATATTCATTAAAATCCCTTACTCTTTCATTTATACTACTTCTACTATTGATTTATCAATTAATTATTGAGGTGGTAATATGATAATGTTGGAATAGTTTCCCCATTGTACCATTTTTAAACCCTTAAAGATGGTCATTATCCGCTATCTTGGGAAGAGACATGAATGATGCCTTGTGAAAAATTGGCTCGGGGCCCCATTTTAGTGGATCCTATGTAGGGAATATACAAAGTTGTATCAAAGACATCTTTTCATTTTTCTTATTTTTTGTTATTTGGTAGATAGGGTACTTCGAATGTGATGGTTCCTTTTAGATAGTAGTGTTTGGGAGATATCAACCCACACAAAGGGAAAATTCCAAGTGCCACATCATGGGATTTTTGTTCATGAATTTTGTTATAATAGTTTATTGTGATTTAAACATGAGTGTTCGATGTAATCTATACTACTTGATAATTTATGAGAATTTATTTATTTTAACCTTGGACCTATATGCAATGGAATCCTTATTGCATGAATTATTATAGACATATAGACATTCACAATCAAGTCATATTCCATGCCTTATAGTTCTCATTGAAATAATTACTTATACATATTTTTTGTGCCTTGTCTGATTATATTCCCAGAATCATAATTATTTTTCATTTATAATGGTGGTCCATGTTTCGATAAGTTATCATCATTTCTATCTACATAACATGATGAGTGATTTATCTTCATGATTACCTATACAATGTTCTCATGTGATTATATAAAACACTTAATGACATTATAGACATATGTTGACAACTATTTTATTGACACTATATTATTTAGTATTATGTAATATTGTGGAATATAAAAGTTACAATATATGATTGGTTATTTATGTTTCCTCTTCAAATGAAATAGTGTTTTCCCATGTAGCTTCATGGTTGAACCTTAACTAACAAATAAGTACCTGCTTGATCCATGGACCATTCTTTAATGTGTGGAATCATTCATGGTTTTGATCAAAAGCATGATAATAAAAATTTATAATGTGTATTGTAATTTATAAATTATGAAGGGTAAACCATATAATCCATCCATTAAAAATGGATTGTTATATTTATGAATCAATGAAAAAAAACTAGGTTGCATATACATTCAAATAAATAATAACATAAAGTGGAAACTACCTTTATAAATTGTCAATGTTCATGAAACTTACTAAACTATGGTATGTCTTAAATTTAATTCCTTACAATAAATAGTTTCCATTATAAATTAATTAATGTATATAATATGTAAATGATGAAACATTTGAATGAATGCATGTATTCTCTACTTATACCATATAGGAAAGTTTAATAATCTTATGAATTTATGAAAATCCCATAAAGGGTTTTCTCAATCGTCAATAAATTAATTTCTAATAGGATGAATTTAGATTGAACTGGATTTGAAAAATGTGACCCACACATGTCTCCATTATCTAGATCTTCATTAGTTCTTAACCCCATGGTGGAATACTTATTCTATATAGGTATGGTTTTTATAATTTTAGAATACAGTTGTAGGGGTAATGAATATATTTCTGGTCAAATCATAATTAAATGATTCCCTTTAATGTATAAATACAAGCAATCTACATTTTTTATGTACTTATATGAGGAATTAGTTAATTAAAATTATAATTACCACCAAATTATGTTTCATTATATATCTGGAACATGATAGTTTCTTTACCTAAGACCATGTGTGAAAAAATTATTGATTAAAAAAATTTATCAATGTAATTTGTAATTATATTTTCCAAATTATTTTAAATTTTTTGTTAAATAATTTTATTTGAATGAATGTTTTATATAACCGTCCTTTGTTACCTTTTCACACAATCTAAATAATGTACAATGTATAATTACTTTTTATGACTGGTAATTGATGTTCTTTAAAAAAAATCTTGATATTTATTAATTTATTATGTGAATTATTGTAGTGTATTAAATGAAACCATAATTTAGTGTATGTTTTTTAATGATGCACTATTTTTTTATGAAACATCATGGAAGAATGCATTGATATATATAGTACACATCATGGTGTTAAATTTCTGTAAAGAATCAAATTAGTTTAATGGAAATTTTTTTTTATCATTAATATATTACACTTTGGTCTCATTTCATCAATGAGGTTTTTTTACCATGGGAATTAAATGAAATATATCTTTGGAAAAATTCTCATGATTATGATGTTGTAAATAAATCTGGTTTTGTAATACTAGCAATCAATTTGGATTGATTTTTTAAAAAAATTTATTGATGTGAGGGAGTGAAGCTAATGAAAGATTCAATGATACATAAATATAAAATATGATCTGAAAATATTTTAATAGTTTTTCATTCCTCTATTTTATAGAAGTTCTTGGAAAAAGAATGTTGGCCACATGTGTAACTCATATTCAGAAGTGGATGAAGTGTTTTCTATGGGATATGTTATTTTTATTAGTAAATTATAACTAGGTCACTAATAAGGTGGGGAGGGTCAATGGAAACATGTTTTAACATGTCCTTCCAAGTAGATTAAGAACAACATTGGAAAAAAAATTCGTGAAGGTCATCATTGTTTCTGAAAGTTTTGAAGCTCGTAATTTTGAGCCTTTTAGTCCATGAGATGATGCTCATTGTAGAAGTTGGTTGTGGTTTGGAACAAGTATTGAATCTAGTAATAGACTTCATATGGATGAGATATGTAGAGAATGTAATTAATCTTAGACATGATGGTTCATTATGGGTATTATAATGATACAATTGTTGTTTGATTATTAAACCATTGATAATATAATGATTTGGGGATGGACTACGACATGGGTTTTTTAGATGAGAACAAAATGCCTTAGCTGTGAGGGAATCATGGTTAGCTAATGATGATGTTTCAATTGGAACAATCTATATTATTTAAAAAAGTAAGTTAGTGGGGTTGAAATATTATTCGTATCTGCGGTTGGATATGGTTTTTTGGGAACCATGTTAGGAACTTTGTCTTGTATGTGATAGAAATTTATATATTATTATTTTTAATCATGATATCCTCTTCCTGGATTCTTGTCTATGGGATAATCATGTCCCCTATATTGACATGATACATGGTATATTGATAAATAGTTGATTATATGATGAGAAAAAGAGACAAATATAACTCTCTATGGGCTCGATATATATAATCTATCATAGTTGTGCTCTAGGAGCATGTATAATTTTCTAGGTGTGTTATGGCCTTAGTGATATAGGGATTAACATATAATAATTCCTTGTAAAAACTCATAGTCCCCAATCGACTATTTGACATCATCACCTAGAGAGATAATGTATTTGGGCCCAGTTAGTGTTCCTGATAAGTGGACATGTTTTCATTATACCATTTTACCACTTTTGGACTCTTATAAATAGACTATATTGGGTGATATACCTGTAATATATAAGTTAATTCAATGGATACCCTAGATTTATGATAGGGTTTGGTTTAGATGGTTTACGTGTGTGATGATCTAATGGTCATGGAATGTGTACACATCTATATTTGTGTCAAGGGTCTATGATAAAAATGATTGTTTTAGCTAGAGACACCCATAAAGCTTTTTATAAGCTTCATGGAAAATGGGAAATCGATCTCATTGAACTTTAGGTTTAAGTCATTTGGGTTGGGTTTTAAGATGCATCATATTCTAAATCCAATAATTTCTAGAAATTTTCAATTTGTAGTGGCCAAACCTAATTTCTATTATCTTCATGAACATGGTCGGTGGGGAACCATTTATGACATATCCTTAGGATGATACAAGTGCATTGCAAGGTCGAATGTGGAATTTCATTGATGATCTATAGTGACCAATCTAATTGCAGTTTGATTTGAGTTGACCTTTCCACCATTTGGGAATCATTGAAGAAACAATAATAAAATTCTAAGATAACACATTGCATGAAATTGGATGATGAATGATAGAGATAATGGAGGGATAAACTATAAGAAAAATGAAGAAAGTTTCGATGACATGATTTTTTGTCAGGGTAGATGGTATTGGGTAAGAACCATCTTAATTTCTACGTTTTTTGTATGAGAATTCACTCATGTTTTAGAGATTTAAGTACTTGTTGTTTAATGTAGTTTTTATAGGTCTTTTAGAAACATAAAAAAGAATATGATCACTTCAAAAAAATTTCATGTACCATGTTAGATGGATAAAGTAATGATGTTTCCCCAATGATTATCAGGGATAATAAGTTTTAAGGTGTGGATATTGTAAGGTCAAATGTTGTTGTGAAAAAATCCCTCAAGGTATCATTGATGCATTTTTGAGGTGATTGTATTTGTTGACAAAGTGGACATCTGTGCGGTGATTTTTGACAAAGAAAACAATGACATACAAATTTTTCGACAAAGAGGATTTCATGATGGAATGTTGTTTTCAAGAGCTTAGGTCAACGATCCATGTTTGATTCAAGAACTTTGGCAAAAGGAATGGATGATCTGGAGGCGGTACAAAATAACAGATACAAGTTGGCGCCGTTTTCCAGTGATTACCAAATTTTTGGGCCTGAAAATCGACAAATGAAGAAAAGTGGTTTTTGGAAAAGGGACTTTTGTGCTGTCTACATGAATGCTTGGAAACTTGCATGCCAAATGTTTTTCAAGATCAGATCATCAAAATATGGCAATGGGATAAGTGTTGCGCAAGTATTTGTGGTGTTGCTTAGGTGACTTGCGTGTTGTGAAGAGACTTGAGCATTGATGCCTTGGATGCATGAGAACATGTGCGCCAGTGTATTTTCAAGATCATAAGATCAACATATGACAAAGGAAAGAGGTTCGCACAAGTTTGGAATTAGGTCGTGCAAGTGTCTTGCAAGAGAAGAGATCTGCGCACTGAGACTTGCGCGCCAAGGAGAGACTTGTGATCCGTCACGCAGGGGTTACCAAATGCCTATAAATACAGGACCACCCCTCTTCATTCTTCACCGGAGTTCAACACTTTGAATATTCAGTGCTCCCTTCATGCAGGTGTGGTGGTCGTGCCGGTGGTGGTGTGTCGCGCAGGTGGGACTTGCGTGCCGGTGTTGATGTTGCACGCCAAGTTTTATTTGCATGCCTAAGGTGGTTTAGGCGAGGAAGGAAGTGAGTCCTGCAGGTTTGGATTTGTAGAAGCTTTAGTCGCACAAGTGGTCAAGGAAGAATTGCGCACCAGTTGAGACTTGCGCTCCGATACTTGTGCACCGACATAGACTTGCGCACCAAGTAAAGTTGAGTCCCCGACCATATTTTCGGGTCGCGTGGAAGCTGGAAAGATTACCTGATACCTTTGGTGAAAAGAAAAATTCATCTTTGAGTAAAATTTTAGCTTCAATAGAGAATATACATAAAGAGATAGATGTATTCCTTCATGCAATTAAAGAGACCTATAGGTCTACAAAATGTGAGTGGATCCTTTCTGGAGCAGTGAGAAAAGGAAGAGTAAGAATGAGATCATATCCACCGGTAGTGAGCCAGAGAGAGAGAAACAGGGAGTGACCTTTGGGAATGCAGTGAGCTGACCCTAAACTTTGTAAAGTCAGTTTTTCTTTGCATAGAAGTGATCTAGCCTGAACCTTGTAATCCATATCTAGTGATGTTTAGTTAAATTTGGTACGACCGACAACTTGTCGGCGTATGCCCCTTGGACGTATCCCTTTGTGGTGAACCAAGTAAAATTGTTGTGTCATCTGCATGATTTACTTTATATTTACATTCTACAACAGGAAAGATATAGAAGAGTTTTTTTCATAACTGTGAAACATGATCAGAATGTGATTTAATTTTAAACTATTCATTCCCTGATTCACCCCCCTCTCAGGGTATTCAGCCTTGTAGAACTGACAAATGTATTTAGACCATGAGAATTCTAGAAGAATTTTTGAATGTCCCATATCCTAAACCAACCAACTGTTAAACTATCCTTCAGAATGTAAATCCATGCATTGTAAAACTTAAAAGATTTGTTTTTTAGACTAGGTTTATGGAATGGGAGGCATCTCAAATGTTCTATTGAGTTTGGGGAGAATCATTCATTGAAAAAAAAATATTATAAAGGGTAAAGGGGGAACATACTTTTTTCAAATGATTCGTGAAAACATGCACCCCAACAATATATACCATATGTGAGGAAGCACAGTTAGCACTATCCTTGAATGAACTCTTCATGTTATTTCAGAGTCAATCTACACAGCTTTTTTATGTGTTTTCTAACAATGTTCCTAGATCATGCTGCATGTGGAAGTAGATAGAACCCAGAGAATGATTTGATCATGGTTTTAAAAACCATTTACATATTTATGAAAATGGGTGTCCCCTATATACGACAACCTTGCTTAGTTGGTGATATAGTTTTTAAACTATGATACCAAACTATGGGAATCATTGATGTGGTGTGAAATTCCAATATATCCTCTAACTCTATATTTATAACTCCATTTTTTCATTCCCTGTTATCATACACACACCAGATACTCAACTCACCCCATGGTCTCTCATGTATGATTCCATATACCCCCTCTGTCATCGTCAGAATCATGATCTATATGTCTCATTGGGCCTGTATTAGGAATCGATCTAATTTCATATTTCTCCCAGTCTATCAAACCAAAAAGGGTTTTTTGTTTACATCTTTGTTCTATAAGGGTTCTCATATATCTCTCAGTACAGTGGTTCTTCAGAATATAGCCTTTCACCCCCAACCAGTGGAAAATATGAGCTTATGATTAAGATATTACGGAACAATATCTCTATGTGGGTCATAGAATTTTGATAATTAATAAATATAAGAAACAATAAAGAAGAATCCATATGAGGCCCTATACATTAGGTCATATTTTTAAACATTGTGCTGAGTAGTGGTTTGTGAGGTCACACTACTAGGACTTCACCTTGTTCAAGAGACTTCATAGCATAAGTATCTTGTCTATAATAATAAGGATATATATCAATAGAAGAATAAAACATATGACAATGGTCTCTAATTACATATGGTGTTTTATGTGGGACAACATTTATTTCTACAAGATTCACATATGATTGGATATAGAAGAATTCAGAGGCAAGGAAACTTATCACCTCATCACATCGGGCCTTTAGAGATCATGGAGATAGTTAGGTCATTATTATATATGTTAAAATTACCAAATACATATCAGTCCATGCTCAAAATCATCCATGTATCTCATTTTCACTATTACTTTGATGACACATCAGAAACTTTTGATCTCAGGGATGTTGAATTGGACACTGATGCTTCCTTTTAGGAGTATCTTATCAGGATCATTGATTGGAGCACATAGGTCCTCTTTGGTAGGTATAACATTTGGTATAAGATAAATGATATAGAAACCATGTATATGATGATAAATTTGAGTGATATACTAAAATATACTCTATGTTGATAAATATTTTGTTAGATAATTAATTATCACACTATATTTGGAAATTTGGGATGAGTTTTTCATAGAGGGGTGATTATAAGATCCTAGTTTTTTATGAGTTTGGAAGCCTTTAATTTCAAGTTAAATACCTCATTTTTATACATTTATATGTCACTTAGGTATTGATGGATGATTCCGGGGTATCTAGATATTTTTATGAACCAAAATCGATGAGATTTATAAAAATACATAGGCCACAAGGTCTGTTTAAATTGTGTATGTTTCTCAAGTGAACTGCTATGGGTCATATGGATTGTTTAAATTTGTAAGTCTAGAACACATGATCATGCTTGGAACAAAAGAGGGGATAAAAATGGTGTAATATATGTTCATATATTTATAAAACATTGTGCCTATCCTGTACCATTAGATCCACATGAGTGGTAAGGGTGCTTGATTGGTGCACTACTTTGACAAACCATGTGTCCAAATAGTGAAACCATAAAAAAGAGGATGAATCCCCATTTTAAACTTATTATTTTAATGTTTTTAACTCATTTTAACTTTAAAAGAATATTTGGTCCTCTCCTCTACTTGAGCTATCATATAGTTTCATACTGGGCTTTGAGATCAGTTCTTCATTTACACTCTAATTTCTTCACCATCAGATGTATCTGATTACTAATGGTAATATCTATACCTCTATTCCTATATTCCCACAATTACCTCACCCAAAAATTTATATTTAAAGATGGGATGTTATATTTTATTTTTTAAGAATATGTGTATTTTGCCAATTTTTTCTATTCTAGCCTTAATTAAATTTAGATAATAGAAAAACTGAGGACTACCAAGAAAAGGTATGCAGTCTTGTACATTTCTCACAAATAAGAGTTTTCCATTAACCAGATATTACATAACTCATTATTTATTTTAATCATGTTTACTTATAATATAAAATTCCCATTAATTAAATATTTACAAATATTGTAATTTATTTTTTATATCCTTTTTTATATTCAATGGATTTTTAGCTCGATAATTTCCACCTCTGTGGGTGTTCCCATTAGATACCATAAGAATATTATTTGTAAATTTCAAAACCCATCTTTAATGTGGTTTTGGTTTCAACATAGTTGAATGGATTGTGAAAATTCATTTAATTTCAGTTGTATAGCCACTTGAAATGGCCCTCATATGAAAATTGGGTGTAACAATATTCAAATAAAAGAATAATGCTTAATGAATAATCCTTAGAATATTTTTAAGAATGATTGGTCTTTATAGTCCAATGTGATACATGAGATTGGATTCCCATATATAATGTTATACGTTGGAATTATTTCCAATATATAATGTTATACTCAAGAATGTAATTCTATATAGTGTTTGAAACTCATATATGGAGTCCCACATAGAATGTAATACTCAATAATGTCATCCCAAATTAAATGTGACACTTAGACATGGAATCCTATGTACACATGATAATCATGAATGGTGTCCCTTGTGAATGCGAAACGCATGCATAGAGACCATGTCATTTATCACTCTTTGATCATGGAACCCCAGGTGAATTATGATAATCAGGAATAGAGACCCAAAAGAATCAGGACCCCCTAGGACATGTGTCCCTTGAAATTATGTGCGACTTAACAATGGTCCATGGATTCTTGAGTCAGGTCTCAGGTCCTGAATAATATTGGTATATATATATATGGTTATAAACATCACTACATATATAGATCAGACACACATTGATATATATATATATGTGTGTGTGTGTGTGTGTGTGTGCAGTTACACATATTTTCCCATGTTTAGGAATATCGAGTCATTAGCAGAAGATGGTTGCGTCAGCCTAGTGTCCATTATAAACTAGATCTTACCCATTTGTAGTTTATATTTCTTCTTAGATATTTATATATGAACACGAATAATTTAATATTCCCTAAATTTATTATACGAGACACCATTGGGGGTGTCCTACTGAGTATATCTCCCACCATGTTTCTTCCACCGGTTAGTACCTGAAGAAATATTATGGATGCATGTATCGACAACAAGAATCCTCAAAAATTGCATTTGTAAATTATTTAATATGATATTTTATATAATAATAGGAATCATATTTTTTATCATGATTGCATTAGAGAAAAATTTTGGACATTAAACCATTTTTTACAACATGTTATATATGCAAGTTCCAATTTATCCCATGTATATCCCTTTCTATATATGACATGCCATGATCATCATTTGTTACATGAAATTGATTCTATTTCATCCTTTTTGTAGTCGATGGATAATTTATTCATCCATAGCTGATTATCTAATTTTTTTCACTAATATTGACTATTATAGACCGTTGTGTTGCACTTTTTACATGAGGGTATAGTCTCCCCCATTCTATCATAGACCCTTAAGTCTAGTTGGGGGGACTTTGTTGTATGAGGAGGTGTGGTTGAGGTTACATGGATAACCAATTTCGATTTCATATGAGTGATATTATTCTACGATTTCATATAGTTTTATCATAGGAAATTATCCATTGAATTAGCCTTTATGTTATTATATATGATAAAGGGAAACATTCATAATTTAGTAATGAGAATGTGCATGTGATTAGCTATCCCGTGTATGGGATAAAGTCAAATTACAAGGGTTGAGATAATGCTATTATAGTTTTTTTATTAAAATTTTATTAGTATCATAAATTTTTGAGTCACATGATTTTTGATGTTATTATGATGGATTTTCCTTCACCATCGTCCAATCAGTCAAGAAGGTATCATTTCATGCATCATTAGAAGCACATGGGGATTCACATGTCATGAATTATTCCCTTACAAATATTTTTTAATTATTTATTAAATTTTTGTATTCCCAATGGGTTTTTATGAGAATCAAATATTTTATATAGAAATTTTATAACATATCCAACAAGAAAAAATAATTATATTAATTAAAGTGTATGACTCAACCTAAATAATTTATTCGTTTATAACCAAATAGTGGAACCATAATTAATCAATTATTCCATGTTTCATCTATAGACTAATAGATCATTGTTCTAAAATTCTAAATTATTGGGATTTAATGAATTTTAATTTTAATTTATGAGGAATGCACTTATATAAATTTTGAATGGAAATTTATTTAATCTAATTAATTAAAATGATCCATTACATCCAAATCTATATGTAAGGGTCATGTCATTGTAACTCATAGTGTCAATTGAAACATAAAATGAGTTTGAGAATTTATAAATTGGGAATGGGGACTAATCTAACAAGACCAATCCAAACATATATATACATACATACATACAATTAAATGGATAAAAAATTAATAAATTTAAACTCTTAAAATAATTGGTTACCATTTAATTTGGATGTCGATGAGAATGTAAAGTGTTTCTTCCTCTATTCCAGGAAATTGAAACACAATATATTGGGACCAATGAAGTTTGATTTGAGACCTTGACCCTAAACAAAACATAGTAGTGGAAAGTAGGAATCATCTTTTGAAACCTTAATGAAATTCCTTATCCCGTAGACCATGATTTATGTGATGAAAGAGAGTGGTGACATTTTGATGGGAAGGATTGTACAGATCATATTATGATAAAATTGATCATTTATTCTATAGAAACATATTTTTGTTATGAATTTGTAAATTTTAGTGGTATTCCACCCTGATATCCTTGAGTTCTGTTTCAGAAAGGTGGAATCAACTATTCTTTAAAGGTGGTGGGACCTGAGCCACCAAAAATTCCTTCATTATTTCTCCTTGAGGTACAATCATTTTTTGATTATATGGGTGTCGATTCTTAGTTATGAGAGAGATTTATTATTTGACTGGTGTATTATTTTCATAAGGATATATGATATTACCCTCCTATGGCTGAATTCATGTGATTATGTTAGCAGCAGCATTCACTTAACTTAACAGTGGATGTTTTCCCCTAGGTTAATAAGTACTGGTTAGAGGGAATACTACCCATATTGGAGAATATGGATATCACTTTGTAAAGGAGGTACATGATTGTGACCTATATGATTATTGCTCTTGCATGAACTGGTGGGATGTTATTACCCTAGATTTCTGTCATTAGGGTATGGTCTAGGAGCACACCAATATATTCTTCTATATTTCCACAAATGATGACACTGGGTAGTTATAATGAATTTATGAATCTACAAATCGGTGATATGTTTATGATGGATTATTGTTTCTTATTTCACTAAAAAATAGCGCTTAATATAGACAGATATAGGTTACCTATAGATAATAGTGAGATAGTTTGAGGATGGGATCGTATATGTCATATTATCATGGGTGAGTGTATTTTAGGTGAACACCCATTAAAAGATAGTGAATCATGACTTCATCCTTAAGAGGAAGGATAGGAATGATGACAATATGCATTTTGATAGTTCTATAAAGAGATAATGAAAAGGTTATTTGAGAGAAGGGATACAAGTAACACCCTGATATTTTATGAGAAGTATATTTTTTTATTTCTTATGTTATACACATCCTCAAAGGAATCATTCACTACACAAAACACTATCTTGGCTTGAATTATACGCAAGATCAACCTTCCTCGATAGCGTGTGTTGTACGCAATATTGAGTTTCACTAAACAATGATATGCTATTAAAATATTATATAAACTAGATGTTATGGATAGTAATACCAAATTTTTGAAACCTTATAAATTTTACCATTCAAAATGGACTTCATTTTTGGATTAGGAATATCAAAATTAACCTAGGGTGAAATTTTGGTATTTTTTGTAAAACATTCAATTTTTGATGAATAGTGAAAACACTGAGTTATTGGTTAAAACTGAATTTTTATTTAAATAATAATTTATTTTATTTAAATTTATTTTAGGTCAAAATATATACATAATACTTATATATGTTCGATGTAATTAATTGGAGTCATTTTATAATATTTTTAGATATATAAAAATATTATTGAACATTTCACTGTCTTTTACCCATCTCTGGTGAGTATTTTTAATTGTAAATAAAACTTAATGTTACTGATTATGTGAGTTGAATTTCGAAAATCCAAGAAACACAGTTAATAACAAGTAGTAAAATGTGTTTTAATAAGATAAGAATAATTTTTGGTGAATAGTATCTTTTTACTTTTATTTACCACGATTAAAATTAAATAGGGTAATTAAGGGTAAAAATGATATTATTATTACCCTAACATGTGTCCTAATTCTATTGGATAAGGGTAATTCGACCAAAAAACAAGCTTAGGAATGAAATATTACCCTTTAGGTCCACTTGGATTAGATTAGGACAATGATTATTTTTTTATTTAAAGAATAGTTAAAATAGTTAAAACCAATGTTTAATAACTAAACCATTTTTAATATAGGATTATACATAAGATAAATTCGACTATAAATATTCATTAGAAATATAAAAAGATTTCCTACATAATGGTATTTTATTTATAATTTTTAGACATTAAATATTTTAATTTATTTTTGACACAATGATGATGCAGTAATTACCTTATTAATGAAATATTAACATAGTTGATGATATAAATACCCAAATAAATGTAATTTGAGACTTTTTATAAATTAAAAATTTTTTAGGTTAATATTTAATGTTATTATTTATTCAATTAAATTTTTTCAAACTAATCATGATGTTATGATTTTAACAAAAATCAATTACCAAATAGTGTCAAAATTGACAAAAAATAGTTTTTAAAACAAATATTATATTATTAATTGTTATTTTATTCCTAAAAAACTTAGGTTCGTCCAAATAACTTAGATATGGTTTTATATATTAATAATTAACCACTTTGGGTTCTATAGGATTGTTATATTATGTTTATTAACCATATAGTGTAAGAAAACAAGAAGACAAGGTAAAAGATAAAATATTTATCTTAGAGTTAAATCTAATTGATAAGGTTAAAATAGTAACCTAAACTTGTCTAAAACAAATTGGTTGAAAGGATTTTGACCCATCCCCACTTTAGATTCTAAATAAATCAATTTGGAGCTATTATAAACCAAATATGACTTTATAAAAAAATAATATTTTAAGTTTTTCCTAAGGTTCCCCTCTTCTACCTTATAAAAGGGAACCTCCTCCCTCTCCTCTTTACACAAATTTGAGCATTATAGCTCGGCCAACCCCTGCCCATTTCCTTTCTCAAATTCCCTAGAAACATTCTAGGGGTCCTGGTATTCTTTATAGACCAATTTTAGTATCCTAAGAGTAGGATTCCAAGAGGCGTGTCGAAGAAGAGGTAATATCCTTTACCGATACTTTCAAATTCATTTCTTCTTATACTTTATCTTCTTTATTTTTTTAATTATAAAGTAATTACATAAGTAGAACTAAAATAGTGATATATTATTATAAATATGAAACAATCCTATTTCACCTTTTATCCATTCTATGGAAAACTAAATCATCGCACTTGCGTACGTACGGAATACTGTCTCCACGCCATGGTGTAATCTATTTTCCACCACCACCATTCCTGGATGGGTATAATGGAGTAAATAATAACTATAAATTATTATAATAACATGATACTAACTCTGATATATTATATTATCCACTCCAATGCCATTCAATAATTATGGGAACGATATCATTGCTTGTGTGTTAGTACGGCTTACTCTCTCCACGGTGCGATGTGATTCATTATACATGATCTTCATTAAACCATGATTATATAAACTAATTTAATGACTAAATATGATATATATTATTCCAATACCATTCTTTAAATTATGTATCTATAACCTAAAAATAGGAATACAACATTATTTGACAAAACACGCATAAGAACATAAAGCAATAAACACCCGAATAACAAGAAGGAATGAAATATTACTAATAAGAATATAAGAATATGACCATATATGATATTATAACAATGAATATGATTTTATAATAATTCAATGACATTGATTAAATCATTATATAGGAGTTTAAGAAACGTACAAAGCATATCAGACCTAATGTAAGGGAAAATATCACAATCTCATTTTTATCAGAGATTATTTATACTTCAGAATTTACTAGGGCATATTTATCATCCACATCCAAGATTCCTCATTATGTAATATTATTTCAATCCTCCTACAATTTTTTAAATCTTATTTTACCCATTGGGTAGTTTTTAGTAAAATATATGAAAGGAATCTTTTGTCATTTTTAGTATGAGGTACTTTTTGACTTTTCCGGCCAATGTATGAGAAGAATGTTTTTTTAACTTATACAGCATTAATGGATATTTTTGATTTCATAGAACATTATTTCCATAGATAATACTTTAAATGTTTTCATGTTTATTTTTAATCCACTTCTTTCGGTTTAAAAGTTTAGGACATGTTAAGAATGGAAAATGTTTTTGTAGTTAAAAGGATATTTAACTCAAGAATGGAGTTCAAGAGTTTTATCAAAATTATTTTCCATCTAATATAATACAGGGTTCTGTTTCTATCTTTATTTTTACATTGATTTGATATGTTATGATGGAATTAATATTATGATGTCTTTTTATATTATATGGATTATGTTATGATGGCATGATGTTTAAGAATCCCATTTTTATCCCATGGTTTATGATATGAATTATGATTTATGATTTTGTGGCACACATAAGAATGGTTTAATTATGAGATTGGTGGGACCTATAATTCCTTTTCTATGCATTGGTTAAAGATTTATATCTCATGATATTGACATGGATGGAACGACAAGTTAATCTGGTTCAATTACACAGGACTGGAACGAGGAGTGAACTCGGTTCAGTAATGGACATTGTCCGCAATGATAGTCTTGGAAATGAGTCTTGACTAATATGAAATGATTTTATATTATTATGTGTGTATACCAAAAAATTTCATGTTCTATGTTATGATTATTCAGATTACATTTAACTAATATGATTTATCCCATTTATGATATTATGATCTATTTTGTAGGTTAAGATTTTCAAAATGTTATGTTCTTATGAGTATGATATGATTGATATTTCTTCTGTTTACCCTTTCTGAGCATTTGAGCTCACCCTTTTGTATGTTTACTTTTCACCATGTTTGGAAGATGGGTATTAACTAGGATATTCCAAAAGGGACTCTAGATATGATGAAATAAATGTGTGACAATATAGATGATTTATGAACCAGTTGTTTAAGTTTCATTGTTTCTAAAGACACTATACCTATAAGTTCTTTTCATGTTTTTGTTATATGTTGTAATAATTATTCATTAATTCTGAAGTAATAAACATGTATCTAATTTTTGTGTCTTTATAGTTGGTTTAATAGGAAAGATATAGCAAACCTTTGGAAACTGGGATGTGTAAACCTTAGTAAGAACCCTAAGGATATGTCTAAGCATAGAAAATAATCTTAGTGTTTTAGAAATGTCCCTGAATAACCAATGATAAGACCGAAAGTGTGAAATTTTATTACTGATTATGTGGTTCTCCTTTTGTAATTAGTTTTGCTCACACTATGCTTCTTGGTTTTAGTCAATGGCTGGAACCCGAACGAACTGTGTTAATGCTGAATGCGACGGACAATGCAATGATTGTATGCCTGAGCAACCAAACGTTATGGGAGCCAGAATGAAAAATCTTGTAGCCATGCTCACAAAACTTTCTTAAGCTATGAATCATTTGGGACTTCCAAATGAGAAAAGGAAGGAGCAACATTCTGTTAAATCCTTCATGAGACAGCGTCCACCTTCATTCAGCGTGTCTTCTGATCCATTGGTGGCTGAACAATAAATCAGTACCACTAAAAAGATATTTTCAGTTCTTCAATGTTCTGAACATGATAAAGTCATCTTAGCCGTATATCCTTTGGAAGGTGAGGCTGATCAATGGTGGAATCTTATCAAGAATATGAGGAAAAGGGTTTAAATTGTGTCCATGGAATGGGACGAGTTCAAGAACTTATTTTTCAGTAATTACTTACCTCGTATTCTTCGAACAAAGATGTAGAAGGAGTTTCTTGAACTGATCCAAAAGGAGGATGAATCTGTTGGTACCAATGATTAAAATTTTACAGTACTTGCAAGGTACACTTCCGAAATTATTATCCAACCTGAGATTAAGATCGATCAATTCTTTAGTGGCTTAAAACAAAATATTAATATGGAGTTAGCCATAATGGACTACAATAGCTACAAGGAAATTGTTCAATGTTCTCTCAAGGTTGAGATGGAGATTAGAGTAACCCATCAATAATATGGTTTTGATATGAAGAGGATAATGGAATTAAATGGAAAATATAAAGAACACACTGAGTAGAAGAAGATTTTTCCATTAAGAGAAAATTGTGGAAAGAAACATGGACGGAATTGTCTTAAAGGGACAAGAAAATGTTTCAATTGTGGAAAAGAATGTCATCGGGAAATTGAATGTCGAAATAATTGGAAGAAGATGTCTAATGATGTTAACAAAGAAAGGGATACACAGAATTTACCGCCAACACCTCAATGTTTCAAGTGCAAGGAGATGGGGAATTATTCCAATCAATGCCTAAATGCAAGGGTGGTTGATGATGATCGATGTCAACAAACTCTTAAGGCCAAAGACAACGGAATGTCACATGAAATTACTATCGGCGATGAGGAGTAAGATAACGAAGTGGTAAAAGGTACACTTACCATACACTCTAATGTAGAAAATGTTTTATTTGATTCTGAATCCACCCACTCATTTATTTCGGAAGAATTTTCAAAGGGTATCGCCATATTACCTCAACAATTTGATGTTGAGTTAGCTGTGACAACTCCTAATGGAACAACAGTCAAATCAAAAGAATATAATTCTTCTCTGATTGAATTTTGTGGGAAAGTGCTTCCTGAAAATCATGTGATCCTTCATATAGTGGAATTTGATATGATTCTTGGCATAGATTGGCTTTCTTTATATGGAGATCATATCAATTTCCAAATAAGGGAAGTCACATTTCATATTCCAGATCAATCTATGATCATCTATATGCAAGGTTGAACATAACCTTCTAGTGGAAATTTCTTCCATCTATGGGTCTTTATTCAACTAAATGAAGGTTATTTATCACAAATGGTTGGCGAGAAACTCATTATTAAGAATACATCCATTTTATGAGAGTTTGATGATGTCTTTCCAGAGGAATTTCTAGGTCTTCCACCAAATTGTGAAGTTGAGTTTTCAATAGAACTCATACCAGGTGCTATGCCTATTTCAAAGACACATTATAGAATTTCCCCAATTGAGTTGCAAGAATTGAAGAAGAAAATACAAGTGAATCTTGATAAAGGATTCATACGCCCTAGTGCATCACCTTGGGGATCACCTGTTCTGTTTGATAAGAAGGAAGATGGATCAATGAGGCTCTGCATTGATTATTGAGAACGTAACATGATCACTATCAAGAACAAATATCCTCTCCCATGCATTGATGACTTATTTGATCAACTACCCAGAGATCAATACTTTCCCAAGATTGATCTTCGTTCTGGGTATCATCAATTAAGGGTCAAAAGTGAGGATATACCAAAAACGTATTTTCATACATGGTATGGACACTATGAATTTATAGTGATTCCATTTGGTCTTACTAATGCCCCTGTTATCTTCATGGATTTGATGAATATAGTCTTTAGGGACTATCTTGATCGGTTTGTGGTAGTCTTTATAGACGATATTCTTGTCTATTCAAATATAACTGAATAACATGAAGATCACTTGAGAATTGTATTAAAGAAACTAAGAAAGAAGAAGCATTATTCCAAATTTACGAAGTGAGAATTTTGGCCTCAAAAAGAATCATTTTTGGGTCACATAATTTCAAAAGAGGGGATATCTATGGATCGAACAAAAACAGAGGTTATCAAAAGATGGTCGAGACCAACCACAGTAACTGAGAACTGATGTTTTCATGGTCTAGCTGGTTATTATCGATGTTTTGTGAATTGTTTTTCAAGGTTATCTAATCCACTCACCAGGTTGACTCGAAAAGGAGTTAAGCTCATTTGGATGGAGGAGTGTGATGAAAATTTCAAGGAGTTAAAATGAAGGTTATCCAGTTCACTTGTGCTCACAGTGCCTTGTAGTGGAGAAAGGTTTGTGATCTACAATGATGCATCCAAGAAGGGATTAGAGTGTTTTCTCATGCAAAATGATATGGTGATTGATTATTCCTCATGACAGTTGAAAATCCATGAGAAAAATTACCCATCTCATGATTTGGAGTTAGATGCGGTAATCTTTGCATTAAATATTTGGAGGCATTACCTTTATGGTGAAAGGTGTGATATATATAATGATAATAAAAGTTTAAAGTGTATTTTCACACAAAAGGAGCTGAATATGGGCCAATGAAGATGGTTGGAGATGATTAAGGATTATGACTGCTCAAATCATTATCTCCCTGGCAATGAAAATAAGGGGGCAGATGCATTAAGTCGAGAAGACCATGCTAGCTTATCCATGATGAGGATCACAAAAGATCCAATATTTACGTATTTACAATGGATGGATCTTGGAATAATAATGGAAGGGGGAAAATCATGTCTTTGTAAAATGAATGTTCAATAATCTATACATGTGAAGATTAAAGAGGCATAGAAAAAATATGTAGAGTTACAAAAGAAGGTGAGAAAAGTTCCGGAATTCAACCTTGATTGTGATGGAATAATAAGGTTCAGGAACTATGTATCTATTCATCCCATCGCAGAATTAAAGAAGGAGCTAATGGATGAGGATCATAGTTCTTCATTCTATATTCATCCTGGAAGCACGAATATGTATAGTGACCTAAATGATTACTTCTGGTGGTATGGCATGAAAAACGATGTTGCTGAATATGTCTCTCGATGCTTGGTTTCTCAGCATGTAAAAGCTCAGAGACAGAATTATAAGGGGATGTTACAACCATTACCCATACCAGAATGGAAATGGGAAAACATTACTATGGACATTGTCACCGGACATCCTAAAACATCCAAAATAATTAATGTAATCTAGGTCATAGTTGATCATCTTATGAAGTCGACACACATCATTACAAATAGAGAAGATTTATCTCTAGATCATCTTGCCAGGATATATGTGAAGGAAATGGTAAGATTTCATAGAGTACCACTTTACATTATATCTGATCGGGATCCAAGGTTTACCTCGATGTTTTTGAGAACTTTTCAGCATACTCTAGATACAGAGTTCAGTTTCAGCACTGCTTATCATCCTCAAACAGATGGTCTGTCTGAGAGGAAAATTAAAACTCTAGAAGACATGATGAGATCATGCTCTATGGATTTCAAAGGTGACTTGGAACAACAACAACATTTGGTGGAATTTTCTTATAATAATAGCTTTCACTCCAGTATTCAGATGTCTCCTTATGAAGCTCTAAATGGGAAGAAATGCCGAACTCCAACTTTCTGGGATGATGTTGGGGAAAGAATTCCATTAGGAACTGATCTTCTTGATGAGATGGCTGAAAAGGTCTCATATATTCACCAACACTTAAGAGTAGATCAGAGTAGACAAAAAATATATGTCGATAACCAAAGAAAGACCTAGAGTTTGAAGTGGGTGATAAAGTGTTCTTACGAATATCTCCTTGGAAGAGAGTAATGAGATTTGGAAAGAATGGAAAGTTAACCCCTAGGTATATCGGTCCTTTCGAAATACTGGATCATATTGGGAAGGTAGATTACCAATTGGTGCTTCCACCTAATCTCTATCATGTTTACGATGTGTTCCATGTATCTTTCCTGAGAAAGTACATACTCGATCCCTCACCTGTACAAAGCTCAGACGTTGTACCGCTAGAGCAAGATCTTTCTTATGAAGAAAAGCTGATAGAGATTTTGGATTGTAGCGAAAAATATCTACGAAACAAGAACAATCTATTGGTGAATGTTTTATGGAGCAATAACCAATTATAAGAATATACATGGGAGTTTGAGGATATTATGAGGGAGAGTTATCTTCAGCTGTTTATTACGAAGTGACGAATTTCGAGGGAGAAATTCATTTTAAGCGGGGTAGAATGTAACACCCTGAAATTTTATGAGAAGTATATTTTTTTATGTCTTATGTTATATTAAACATAAAAGGAATATTTCACTACACACAAAACTAGCTTGGATTTTATTATACAGAAGAGCAACATTACTCGATAGTGTCTGATGTACGCAATATCGAGTTTCACTAAACAACAATATGCTTTTAAAATATTATATAAACTAAACATTATGAATAGTAATACTCACTTTTTGAAATTTTATAAATTTTACCTTTGAAAATGGACTTCATTTTTGAATTCGGAATATCGAAATTAGACTAGGGTGAAATTTTGGTATTTTTCAGAAAACTTTCAATTTTTGATGAATAGTGAAAACACTAAGTTATTGGTTATAACCGAATTTTTATTTAAATAATAATATATTTTATTTAAATTTATATTAGATCAAAATAGATAAATAATACTTATATCAGTTCAATGTAATTCATTGGAGTCATTTTATAATAATTTTAGATATATAAAAATTTTATTGAACTTTTCACTGTCTTTCACCCCCCTCATAAGAGAATTTTCAATTTTACATAAAACATAATTTTATCGCTTATGTGAGTTGAATTTAAAAAATCCAAGAGACAAGGTTAATATCTAGGAGTAAAATGTTGTTCAATAGGATAAAAATAAGTTTTGATGAATAGTAACTTTTTTACTTTTATTTACCACGATTAAAAGTAAATAGGGTAATTAAGGGTAAAAATGATATTATTATTAGCCTAACACTTGTCCTAATTCTATTGGATAAGTGTAATTCGACCAAAAAAACTTTAGGAATAAAATATTACCCTTTAGTTCCACTTGGATTAGTTTAGGACATTAATTATTATTATAGTTCAAGAATAGTTAAAATATTTAAAATCAATGTCTATTATCCAAAACATTTATAATATATGGTTATACATAAGATAAATTAGACTATAAATATTCATTAGAAAGATAAAAATATTTCCTACATAATGGTATTTTATTTATAATTTTTAGACATTAAAAAATTTAATATATTTTTGACACAATTATGATGCAGTAATTACCTTATTAATGAAATATTAATATAATTGATGATATAAATACCCAAAAAAATGTAATTTGAGACTTTTTATAAATTTCACTAATTTTCTAGGTTAATAGGAAATCTTATTATTGATTAAATTAATATTTTTCCAACTAATAATGCTGTTATGATTTTAAAAAAAATCAATTACCATATAGTGTCAGAATTGACATAAATAGTTTTTAAAACAAATATTATATTATTAATTTTTATTATATTCTTAAAAATGTAAGGATCATCCAAATGAGTTATATTCGATTATATATATTAATAATGAACCACTTTGGGTTCTTTTGGCATGTTATTGTAAGTTTATTAACCATATAGTGTAAGAAAACAAGAAGACACGGTAAAAGTTAAAATATTTAACTTAGAGTTAAATCTAAATGATAAGGGTAAAATAGTAACCTAAACTTGTCTAAAAACAATTGGTTGAGATTATTTACACCCATCCCTACATTATCTTCGAAATAAATCAATTTGGATCTATTATAAACCGAATATGACTTTATTATAAAATAATATTTTATGTTTTTCCTAAGGTTTCTCTCTCCTCCCTTATAAAAGGGAACCTCCTCGCTCTCCTCTTTACACAACGTTGAGCATTATAGCTCAGCCACCCCCTGACCATTTCCTTTTTCAACTTTCCTAGAAACATTCCAGGGGTCCTGGTATTCTTCAAAGACCAATTTTTGTATCTTAAGTGGAGGTTTTAAAGAGGCGTGTCGAAGAAGAGGTAATATCCTTTACCGATACTTTCAAATTCATTTCTTCTTATAATTTATCTTCTTTATTTGTTTCATTACAAAGTAATAACATCATTATAACTCATATACTGATATTTTATTATAAATATGAAACAACCCTATTTCACCTATTATCCATCCTACGAAAAACGAAATCATCGTGCGTGCGTACATATGGAATACTGTCTCCACGCTGTGGTGTAATCTTTTTTCCACCAACACCATACATGGATGGGTATAATGGTGTAAAAAATAAAAATAAATGGTTATTATAAGATGATAATAACTATAATATATTATATTATCCACTCCATTACCATTCAATAAATATGGGAATCATATCATCACTTGTACGTATGTACGGCTTACCGTCTCCACGGTGTGATCTGATTTGTTCAGCTTGATCTTAATTAAACCATGATTATATAAACGAATTTAATGAATAAATATGATATATATTATGCTAATACCATTCTGTAAATTATGTATGTATAACCTAAAAAGAGGAATACAAATTAATTTGACAAATCAAACATAAGAACATAAAGCAATAAGCACCCGAATAACAAGAAGCAATGAAATATTACTAATAAGAAGATAAAAATATGACCATATATGATATCATAACAATGAATATTATTCTGGAATAAGTTAGTGACAATGTTTAAATCATTACACAGGAGTTTTAGATACGTACAAAGCATATCAGACCTAAGGTATGGGAAAATCTCACAATCTCGTTTTTATCAGAGATTGTTTCTACTTTAGAATTTATGAGGGAATATTTATCATCCACATCCATGTTTCCTCAATATGTAATATTATTTCTATTTTCCTAAAATTTATTAAATCCAGTTTTACCAATTGGTGAGTTTTTAGTAAAAGATATGAAAGTAATCTTTTGTCATTTTTAGTATGAGGAACTTGTTGACTTTTCCAGCCAAAGTACGAGAAGAATGTTTTTTAACTTATACGGCATGAATGGATTTTTATTATTTCATAGAACATTATTTCCATGAATCTTAATTTATAAGTTTTAATGTTTATTTATAATCAACTTATTTTAGTTTAAAATTGTATGACATGTTAAGAAAGGAAAAATGTTTTTGAAGTAGAATGGATATTTTCCTCAAGGATGGAGTTCAAGTGTTTTATCAAAATTATATTACATATAATATAATATAGGTTTTTGATTAAATCCATATTTTTACAATGATTTGATTATGTTATAATGGAATTAATTTTATGATGACCTTTTATATTATATGGATTATGTTATAATGGCATGATGTTTAAGAATCCCATTTTTATTACACGGGTTACGATATGATGTAAGATTTAAGATTTTTTGGAACACATGAGAATGCTTTCATTATGAGATGGGTGGGACCTATAGCTCTGTCTAATTCAATGGGTAAATATTTATATCTCATGACATAGACATGGCTGGAACAGAAAGTTAATCCGGTTCAGTGACACAGGACTGGAACGAGGAGTGAACTCGGTTCAGTAATGGACTTTGTCCACTATGATAGTCTTGTAAATGATTCTTGACTAATATGAAATGATTTTCTATGATTATGTGTTTATACCACAAAATTTCATGTTCTATGTTATGATTATTGGGATTACATTTCACTACTATGATTTATCCCATGTTATGATATTATGATTTCTTTTGCAGGTTACGATTTTTAAAATGTCATTTTCTTATGAATATGATATGATTGATATTTATTTTGTTTACCCTTACTGAGAATTTGAGCTCACCCTTTTGTATGTTTTCTTTTCCCCAGGTCTGGACGAAGGGTATTAAGTAGGATATTCCAAAAGGGACTCTAGATATGAGGAAATAAACGGGAGACAATGTAGATGATTTATGAACCAATTGTTTATGTTTCCCAGTTTTGAAAGACACTATACCTATACGGTCTTTTCATGGTTTTGTTATATGTTGTAATATGTATGCTAAAATTTTGATGCAATAACCATGTATCTAATGTTTGGGTCATTATAATACATCACATCAATTATTCATAGTGGGGTAGTAGAATATAGATGAATCATATTGATATTAATATGTTGTGTCACTAGCATAGGAAGCTAGTGAATTAGAATTCCAAAAGTTTGAGAGGACCTGTAAAATGCTGATAATGTGGAATGATGGATAATTTTCACTTTTTGTACAAAACCATCCATTTCTTCTTTGTGGTATAGGATCCATATCGACTCTTCCTTCATTTCTAGGGTCATTATCACATATACAAGATAGTATCTAGATTAAAACCTTCAAATCATGTTGAGGAGGTGGTATTGGATATGGTAGCCATGATCAAGACAATTAGCATAAATAGTTGAAACCTGGATTGGGTAACTGGTTTGTATCTCAAGGTTGCTGGTCTATGAACATCTATGTGGTGTATCCTAACTTAGAAGATTAGATTTATATGAATTCAATAGTTATAAAAACTATTTTAGTATCATAATCTTTGTTATATTCTATATTTGAAATAGGGAAATCACAATCATTTATATATGTGACAATTATGGAATGTATTATCTTAGAAACATGGTACTTTTGTGGAATTATGGATCTCAAAAAACCTTTTTTGTATCAATTAGAGAGTTTAACCATGTTAAAGGGGTTCCACTTTGAGTTATGTTTGAAATAATTCTAATGAATCCTTTCTTTCAATGAGATGATGGGTGTCAAAATCATACATGTGATGGAATTTTTAGCACCATATCGCGATCATGTTAATTTATATCGCCTATGGGTGTCTATAACGTAACAAAAGGGTGGTAATAATACTAACAAGGGATAATTGGATTTATAGGAATGTCTATATGGTAAAAATTATGATGGAAGGGGTGGATTAATATCATTGATATAAATTCTCTTTATGAGTGATAAAGGAACACTCTATTTGGAATTGCCTCCTATTGTAGATCTTTTCATGGATGTCAAACAAGAATTTTTTTGTAGGTGACCTACTACAAGAGATGGTTGGTTCACCAATGAGGTAGTTATAGGAGAAGAAAAAGTCTTAATTATCGCTTATTTTATGGAATCTATTAAGATCCATGAAATCTCAATGTAGTTGGATGATTTGATAGATATGGGTTTAATATGACCCAATACTTTTCCCTGGGGTTCACCTTTGAAATTATCCTGGAAATCATATGAGAACCTAATTTATTGTTGGGATTATCACTGATTGAACTAGATTTAGAATATGTATTAGGATCCCTTAACTTACATAAATGACCTATTTGACATTATCTGGGGAGTGTGTGTTCTTTTTTATGATTTATTTTAGGTTGGGATAAAATCTGGATCATGTGAGAAAGTAATACATACCACATTTGAAATTCCATAGTATAAATTTCTTGAACAATTATTTAGTATTGTCATTCCATCCCACTGACATTCCTAATGCCGTCAGGGATATAATGAATCGGGGTTTCCACCAGTATTTGGATTAATATATAGATGTCTTTATGGATGATATCTTGGTGAATTATGGTACTCAACATGAACATGCCAAACATAATGATATGGTTATAAATACATTGAGAGAGAACCTATTATATTCTAATATCACTATATTCCACTCATGGATTAATAATTTTCACTTCTAGGGTCACATAAACATAGAGGGAGAATGATATATTTACCCAGAAAAGGTGATCGCTGAATTTTCTTGGGAGTAGCATAAGAATGTTTTGGACATAAAGAGTTCCATTAAAATTAATTTCTATAACCAAAATTTTATTCATGATCTCTCATTCCTAGAATCTCCTCTCACAATGTTGAATAATAACAATGTGAATTTTTTTTGTTATAAATCCTATGAGGCAGCCTTTTAGGAGCTAAAAGGGATGTCGACATTAGAGAAGGTCCTAATTCTACCAATGATGACAAGAAGCTATAAATTTTATTTTTTTGAATCATGAAGTTGGCTAGGATATTTTTTGATTTAGAAAGATAGATTCATTGTGTATGGAATCATTAGTTGAGGCCACATGAGATGAATTACATGTTACTTGATATTGAACTAGAACCTATAAATCATGACTTGTGTTTTTGTAGGAACTGTCCTTTGGGAGAGAATTGTTTGTGGTAAACTAACCAATAAAGTCTAAAATACTTCATAACATTGAATAAACTTAATATCAAAAAGTGTAGGTGGGTAGAATATCAATAGTCCTTCGATTTTGAGCTTGCGTATACACATGGGAAGGGATGTAACATTTTTGAATAACTAAGATATAAGGCTTAGAAACAACTAGTGTTGGAGGCTTATAGTGAGTGGAAACTGATCAAACTATTTTCTGAGATTCACTTATAAGTAATTGATTTTCATGACTATAATATCCTTAAAATCATAAGAATGACTTATTCTATTCAGAAATGTGTGAAAATGATATATATTTAGAATCCCTATTGTTTGGTCCTATAAAATAGTGTTTTATGTGAGGATAAACTATAGGGTTCTGTTGTTAACAGGGATGATGTTTTGGTGTTTCATGGATGCATATGGGTCAAAATATAAATACATGAGGATTTTATGTTAGAGTATATTACCACTTTTTGGTAAGTGCATCTCGGTGTCACCGTGATTTATTGTTACTTATGCTTCCTGAACTTGTATCCAATGATGAAGAGAAAGATAGTGTTCTTTATCTCCTATTGTTCCACCTATTAGTTGTTGAAGGTAGAACAACTATAAATAGTGTGTATTTTGCAAAAGTTTCACATTATTGATTTTAAATTCAATGATGTCACAAGGAATTTCATGGAAATTTTACCTAGGTCTCCTCAAAGAATTTATGTTTTATTGGTAATCATTGACTTAATTACTATTGTCTCCAACATCATACATATCAGAGAGTCCTAATTAATAAGTGTGTATGAGGGCTATTAAATTTTCATTATTATACATATTCCTGGTGTTCTTTATTATATTATTTTAGAAAGGGGAACTCATTTTACATTTCTCCTTTAGAAGGGGTTGTATTTGTCTCTCAGCACACATGTGCTTCTACGAATAACCTTTTTCCCAAGGACTAATGTGGATTCTATGAAGACAATGTAGCTTATGAAGGAGATGATTTGAGAGTGTGTATGTGATTTTGGTTTCTATTTCGAGAAACATTTCTCTCTTATTTATTTTTCAAATAATTAAATCTTTTACGAAAATATAAATATAGATTAATATGAGGCGCTATACATTTGGTCATGCTGATCAACATTGGCATATCTAGAGGTAGGTGAGGAAACACAATTCTTGACCTTTTTTCATCTAGTAGACTTCAAATAATGTAATGAATATCTAGAATTATATTCTATATCTTATTCATGGAAGAAAACATACGACGATAGTAACCTCTTACCTAAGGAGTCTGTAGTGGTAAATTGGGTCATTCTATGAGATTTTACAAGGTTGGGTCAATGAAGAATTCCAAGACAAGGAAAATCATCACCTCGTTACGTCGTGCCATTTTATATCCAAGCGATATTCGAGATGGGAGCATATTAGTTTGCCTTACCATAGAGGAATTGGGGAATAAATATCATATTCCACTTATCAGAGCCTAACTATTAACTTTCATACCCTTCTCATATTTTTAGTCTAAAGGATATTGAATTAGACGATGATGATTCTTTTGAGAAATATCCTATGAGGATAATTTAACATAGAACAAAGTCCCACCATGGCTGCTCAGTAATGTTGGTATTAGAGTTATAGTAGCACATCCATCTAAAGGACTGAACTGGGAAGTGAGATGTTGACAATGTGCTCAGTAACCAAATATTTTCTATGATGATGCTTTACTTCCTTGGAATTATAAACATAAGGATATGATTTGTTTTAAGGGGTAGAAATTTTAAGATAATAGTTTTTTTCATGATGTAAAGACCCTTTAATTTTCTACATAAAATCTTATTTTTATTCTTAAGAATTTTCTTTGGAAAATGAGGAATGTTTTGGCAGTTTTTGGGCTTGTTTAGATCCTAGAGACACAAAATTAAGAACAAATAGTTGGAAAAATCAGCTAGTAAAAATCAAGTATACCAATCCACATGATCAGTTAAAACAGTGTGGGATGATCTAGTGCACTTAAAATGGACATAACAATTTTTTAAACCATAAAACCTAGGCCACATATCCATTATTATAATTAAAAATGGTTTATAGTAAGGGGAATAGTCTACACTTGATTTTCCAAAACATTGTTCTTAGCTTACACCCATAGTTTGAATTAGGAACTAAGGGAAACTATTTGACACACAGTTTGTAAAAACCCTGAGGTGAAATAATGAACACCAAAAAATTGGATGACCTCCCTATTTCCCCAACCTCATTTTCTATTTTACCCACCTCTTCTCCTCATCCCCATGCAAAACATCTCCACCACTCAACTTGAGATCTTATATGGTACTAACATATGATTTTATCTTGGTTTTTCATCTAATATTTTATTCCCTAAACATTGGATTTGTTGGATATCTACCAATACACTAACTACACAATTTTAATCCTTCCTTCACTTATCATTTCCTCACGAGTGTCACATACAGGTGAGATGATATTCCCTATTTTCATGGAATTTTTCTATTTCTCTGATTTCTCCCATTCTATCCCAAATAAAATCACGAAAAAGTTATAGGAGAGAACTACCAAGATTAGGTAGGTGGTCTAGTTTTTTCCATAAATACATGTTATTATATAACAAGCTCAATTTTTTCACATGTATAACATTACATGTTTTATCTTTGAAAATAAATTTTCTTAAAATGAATTATTAGTTATGATAAAATTTCAACATATAACCTTGTCAATTGTTGGAGGTCTCCTCCCTGTAGATGTTCCACCCCTTTGGGTGTTCTCATTAGATACCTTTGGCATATTTTGTCTTAACATGGACATCCCACCATCTAAGTAGTGTTGGTTTCCACCTAATTGATTTTCTTGAATAAATTAATGTAATGTCAGTGGAATGGCCCCTTCAGATGACCATTATGTGAACATTGGTCACAACGTTGATTAAATGAAATGATAATTATTTTTAAATCATCCATAACTTGTAGTTTCGGATGAAATATCTATATAATCAAATTTGATACATGAGAATGGTGTCACACACATAATGTATTTCTCGAGCATGGTGTTCCATAAACAATGTGAAATTCAAGATTGTAATCCCATATACAATGTGATACTCGAGAATAGAGTCACATATATAATGTGAAAATCCATCATGGCATCCATTATACAATATGATACTCATGAATGGAGTTCCATATACATGTGATAATCATGCATGGCATCCCATATGAGTGTTACACGTGGGAATGGTGACCAATGTGATTAATTATACTAGGACATGGTATCCCATGTGAATTATGAAACTAATTCATAGTGACCCATATGAATCATGAAACCCCATGCATAGTTTACCTTGACATTCTGTGAGTATATAAAAACAATCCATGGAAACCTGAATTCGGCCTGTGGTGATGGATAATATTTCTATATATTTATATTGATTTAAATTTATCTACGTATATATTAAATATCTTTTAAAAAATATATATTTAAATAAAAATATACACTTCTATATATTTTCCAATGATCAAGGATATCCCAGTTTAGGCTGAAGTAGGTAGAGTCAGCCTGATGTTCAATAGGAACCAGAGCTGATGATTTTGTTGTTTATATTTTTTTAAACTATTACAGTTTCAAACATCTCATTCTATATACATCATTTGAATTATACTAGAAACCATTAATTATGGCCTATAAATTATATCTCACACCCTGTTAATTCTTCTAATTTGTACCTGAATAGATCCTATGGACAATGGTAAGGATAATGGAAATCATATAGTTAATTATTCTTGATTTCTATTCGAGGATAAAATATGAGAGAAGAGGTCTGATCATATTCTAGCGATTCATGTCGAGATATATTTTGGAAATTTTTTTGAATGTTTTATATGAATGCACTTATATATACCATTATATCACATTTTTTATGTCATATGAGATGACCATCACTTTGTATATGAAATTGAGCCCTTTTATGAATGTTTATTATGTCTGAACCATTTACTCATTCAAATTTCATTTATTAAACTATTTTCCAAAAATTATGGTAGTCATATACAACTATACTACACTCTAAACATGAAGGTATAGTCTCCCCACTGTACGATCATAGACCCTCACTTCTAGTCCGCACCCTCTGGCATATGGGGAGGTGCACTTGAGGTTTTATGGAAAAACATGTTCGGTTTATTATGAGTAAACCTGGACCAGTACATCACCATAATGACAAACCTAAATGGCTGTATATTATTTATTAGACCCCATATATGTTATTTTAATTATCTTACACTAACATTCCATTTATACTTCTTATAATATTATTTTATATACTACATACTATTGTGCTACATTGATCATTAGGGTGTAGTTTTCCTATCATACCTTCCTTAGACCCTAAATTCTAATCTATTGCATCTGATGTATTGGGATATGTGCTAGATTATATTAGATCAACCAGCTCAAGGAACCATTTTAGTGGCTCTCGGGGTGGGACGATACATAATTAAAAAACTTATAATTCTCAATTTTATTCTAAAATTAAATATTTTTTATATCTTCAAGCATTATCTTCAACTAATGATATCCTAACCTAATATTAATCTTTGATGAAACTATGATCTTTAAGTATAATAACATAAATCATTGAATTGAAGAAAACAATACCAATTCTTAACAATGAATTTACTCAATGCTCTTTAATCAATGTAAAGAATAATCAAACTATAATTATTTATAAGAAGTACAATATGATCACACAACAGAGATGTAATCATATGAATGAAATGTATATTTATAAACTCCTAACACTAATTTATCAATTCCAAAATCACTACATGATCCATTTGATAAGGGTTTTTGAAATTATCATAGCATCAATAACTCTATCAATAGTATACTAAACCACCCGATTTGGATTAACACTAGGAAAACTAATATAGAAATGTATTAATATATTCCTTTACATCTAGCTTGTCACTAAGAGGATGAATTTGTTTCTTCTCAATTACATTAATTACGTAACATTGTATTTCATTTTAATCAAATATTATGCCACTTGAAATTATATAAAATGTTTAAAATCATTGGGTAGGAGCCGAAATGTTTTCCCAAAATGAATCAAAGAAGGAAAAAGAATTTCAGATAGCATTCCCTCCACATAAAACCAAAAAAATAACCAAAGGTCAAGCCTCATTCACCCCCATAATGAAGTCCTTCATCACTACAAGAGACATAAATAAGGTAGATGGAGTGCTTTGTAACCGCCGTTGTGTAGGGACAGTCACCTCCGTGAGTCCGATGAGCATCAAAACCTCCATGGAGTAGTGACAGAGGCCTCCATAAGTCTGACAGTTCTTCCTTCATTTGTAAAGTGTGATTTACTTCACAGAACACCTTAGGTTATCATGATCCTCTATCCCTATAAATAGGCGAGTCAACCCCACCTTGAAATATTGATTCATTAACCTTTGAATTTCCTTGAAATCATTTAATAAATCACCCTTTCTCTACGAACTAGTGAGAAACTACATATCCCGTGGTATTTGGGCATCACAAACCAACTTTTCATTTGAATCAATTTACCTATGCTTCAACAGGGGATGCCCTTCATAAATCCCCATGGGAATAATGAATGTAATAATCCCTTTTGGGAACTCAGAGCTTCACAGAGAATTCATCCATCACGAACCACCCACTAATCACAACTATATTCCATTCCTCTGATGGGTTTTCATGCTTCACGAAGCACCTCCCTTCGTAGGGACCCCCTTTAACATGTTTTGTTAATTATCTTGCTTTTAGAATCTCCTTGTCTCCTTGAAACACTAGATAATTCTAAATATCATCATAGAGATTCATTCCTATTCACAAAATTCCCTCCCTTGCATCTCTACAGGCTCATGAAAAGTGATTTCATGGTCCCTTCAGTGGTGTTTCATATTGTGTTACCATTCCCTATGATTCTTCACGTAAGCATGCTAAAAGATATTGCATCTTTCTATTCTCACACAAACGTGGAAAACTCAATTAAACTCTACTCTACCTCACTCTCATTGGGAATTTATCATTCCATCCCTTTACTATGTGGGTGTTGGTAAATGTTATATAAATCAATGATATTAGGAGTGATATCTCTTTTTCTGAGCTATAGGACGTTAAATAGCCAAGAAAACTCATCCCTAACATACAACGTCAATATGTGAGTTACCACACAGATGAAAGGCTTTTGATGATTAGTATGAGGATGATAATTAGTGGCATACCTTTGTTTCCCCCTTTTTGATTTGTCTCCGTACGTACCTCAGGTAGTCTCCAGGTAAGCCTCGACACAACATGATAGGGTGTTCCCTGTGAACAGAGCCATATCCTCCTCCTATATTTGGAAAGCATTTCTAGGCTTCCCTCCTAGATTATGTCTCAATATCTATCTCCCTATGCTGATAGCCATGTGTAAGCCCCACACCATCCATCATGGATGCCCCATTCGTGAAACGTCCTTATAGTCTATTGCTATCCTTTTTTTCTCACACTGAGGATGACTCACATAGGATTAATTTTAATATGGATTATAAAATTCCATTGTAGAAAAATAACCATGCATAATTCTCATGACCATCAGCCCATATGATGTGAAAATACATCCCCAAAAACTATACAATCATTGATCCATGTATTCTAAACATCATATATAGGAATACACTCCATGTGTCAATCCCATCACTCCCCATGATCTAACCATTTTATGTTATACACATCACTCCACCCTCATACCACATGATGTGAGAATGTATTCCACCCTCTAAACTATGCAGGGTCTGATTCCCAACAAGTCGGATCTGTTGGAATTTTTTTCAGGTCTTACACCATCCAATAGTAAACTGTTGTACTCCCTCTAAGGGATGTACATTCTAGATTCGATACTCTCCCTTTCTGGGAATGATCTCCTAGATCTACCTCTTGGACGTGTTATGATCCCCATGGTCTACTAACCATGACTACATCTCCACACAATCCATACACTAGAAACCAATAGGGTCCCTCTTGTGTTGTGTTTCTAACCATACATAAGCCCCAGGCATGTCTTTAGGTCATTTTACATTGCATTCACCCTGATTCAATGACCCATTCCTGAACCATGTTGACATTGAATACCAAACAATAGGATATGTAGGCAGCCTCTTTGAAGGTTTGATCATGTCACCCATTTCCCATCATGGTCTTTCCTAGGAGCCTTTGTATCTCAGTAAGATCATGGCGCAACCTAGATATTCTACTTGCTATGGTTCCCTATCCATTAACATCATTCTCATGAGACACCTCCTCAGGTGTCTCATCACCCCCATAATAACTATGTGGACATTGATCCATACCTTCGATGTAGGGTATATAGGAAACCTCTTAGAGGTTCAATCCAAACACCGTCATCGTCATTTCGATTCCATATCATTCATCTTCACCCTTCCACACTTCCACCATATCCGTACTAATTTTACATGATCCACCACATCCTGGTGACTCACATCATTACAATTTGTAACTAACAATGCATTATCCCTATCTATTTTCTCCACTACCTTACAATTACCACATTAAGGTTACACAATCCACACTTTTTGCTAATCCCCTGCCACTAGCCATGTGTATGACCAGAGTCATCCCTTCGAACAATGTGGGTTTTGATCACTATATTTTACATAGGGTATGTGGGGTTCCCCCCTAAGGATCAATCCCAACTAACGGTAATCCTTGGTGTGCCCTCAATGGGGCCCATCCTTCCCTAATATTTTCTTGGGGGTGTCCAACCCATCTTTCATGGAGTTAAAACTACCCTTTTGGGGAATGACATCCTGGGTCCATCCTCATTTGCAGTTTTGAAACCCCGCCCTCATCCGGTAAAACATCTAGGTGTTCCCTCAAAGGGACATACCCATCTGATCCAATATCATCAAAGTTCTTATCGGTCCGGTCCATATCCTCTATAAATCAAACTCACATCGTAACCCATGTTAATCATTGGAAGTCACGAAAAACCTCAGACACCTGCATGTGAAATAAGATTCCACGCATTCTACATAGGATTCATCGGGCCTCCACACCCTCATGTATACCTATAATAAGGGATGGATCAGTTTCACCTAGGTTCAAACATCTAGATATAGATGTGATGCCCTTCATGACTACTTCCCTGAGTTAATGTTGCTACCCTGAAACAACCATTTAGAATGTCCTATCATAATAACATTAATTAACTGGTGTCCACAAATAAACATCACTAAGATGGGTTTCACTTACAAGGTCTTAATCATAATGGGACATTAAGAATATGCTATGAATTATTAGGAGGAGTCCACAGAAGGAGATACTTACATCCAATCATATTGTTTTAATAAAGGAAAAGGCATTTCTAAAGAGGTGAGGAATTTTTCCCACCATTAGAAAGTGGGTATGATGGGTAAAATGTACATCTTGGAAACTTCAAATGTTTTCAGACGGTGCACCCCGATGAGAGCATTATAAACAAATATGGCTAATGCAATTTGAATCATTTCCCCTTAAACTATGGGGAATAGTAGTGTTCAAGACATAAACAGATAATCATGTCATCGGATCCAACCATACGGTACCAGGTCCTACCATTAAAATAGTTGGTCTGTCAGCGAACTCGGCAGCATTTGGGGTACTTAATCATTGGGCATTCCGGTCTGTGACATCATCACTGTGGATCATTATATCCATCCATGAAATACTGAATGGAACTAGGAAACTGGGAACAACATTCCTACAATCTGTTCTAATAGATTAATCTTCATACTCCGCAGGACTCGAGATATAGAAACCTAGTAGCCTCTTGCACACAGACACTAGGATAGGGGAAAGGGTAATATGGAAATCCCACCCAACTCCACCTCCAGCACGATGATGTCCACAACCACAGCTAGAAAGCATCCATGCCCCTAATCGTCCTCATAGTTTATCGAATGTAGGGTGATTAATACTCTTATTCCACAATATGAATATAAAGGGGTCATCCCAATGAGGGATATGGCCCACCAAGATCTAGATTCTTATGTTCCTCACTATCACCAATACCCCCAAAAATCATATAGGGAGCCTCTAATCCCCACTATAACATTCAACCATTTCGAGACCCACTCGCCAGAATACTACAATTATTCACTCCCCTACACTGATGAGGTAATAGACATTCGAGTTATCCCATCTTCGACTATCACCCAAGATATATGATAGAGGGCTCCCACCAGGCTACATTAAGGCCTCCATCTGGTATAAAATGATGAAGAACATGTGGTCATTACCCTTCTGTCACTGGCCCTAATTCAGCTGACCCGATGTTAGCGTTGAGAGTAGGCTCAAGAAGGTGCCCGTCAGGGGGTATCATCTTCTATAACATGAATGGACCATACCACCACTGATACATTATATATTCTCTCTAGTATTACACAACAGGGTAACCTCTACATCTAATCGATATTGAGAACTAGCAACCCCATGGGCAAGCTGGGTTGACTCTTCCTATGGCCAGTAAGAGAAATTTCCAACACGGTACAACTTGTGATGTCAAGATCATGTATGGAGGTCCTACTCATACCATTGAAAGTCTATGAAAAGTTCTTACACATGTTGTTGATGTCTACCACAGATGTCCTCCCCATTCCCATGATCCTAGGTATGGAGATTTTCCCCATATTTTAGGTTATCAGTGGGACGGTCCTCCATTCCCTATCACAAATAGCTATTGAGATCATTTCATTGTCTAGTTTAATTAGTACGTAGTCCCTCCCCATACCAAAACAAAAAACTACTGTATTCATCCTTTACGTTATGTAGGGGGATAATATGGAAGCCCTCCTCATGTCCTTTCCAACTCTAAAAGAGGCCCTCCTTGCTATATCAATGATAACCTTAGAGGTCCTCCCCATGCATCATACACTCAACATGAAGGCCCTCCCCATACCAAATAATTCCCACATGGATGTCCACCTCGTTTTCCGTTCGACATCATCATGGGTGCTCCTTTCACCCCAAAGAACCCAAGGGTAGGTCCTCCCCTTGTACCTCCCTGTTCTGGAAGAGCCCCTCCCCCTCTGGCATCATACCTCTTAGAATTCCTCGAAGTGTCAAAGATTTATCCTACCACGAGGAACCGTCCTATGGTAGAGGGTTAACAATAACCACCAAATATAGAATCCATCAAAGAACCAGATCATTATCATTCCATATTTATTTTCAGATTCAAAATATGAGTGTTATTTGATGATGGATCCTTCACCTGATCCTCTTCATCAGAGTCTAAAACATGAATCAGGCATGTGAGCATCATCCTTCAGAAAATTGAAATGCACTAGACCCCTGAGTCCATCCATAGGTAATTACATATGGAGTAATATTCAGATCCTTTTTAGGTTATTTCTAATAAATCCTCTCTTTCATCATTGGGATCATACTCTATCTCAAAAAAAAGTTCATGGAGAGTTGTTCTGGAGGCCGATAGATGATTAGCACTGCACAGATTCGTCCCCAGTAGCCATAATTTTCTCACATGAAGCAGAGTTCAAAACCCCATACAACATGGATGTGATTATGTGGTCAGTACTTCCCTCAAGAGATGAACCATTATGTAGTGGCCGGTCATCCCACACAACATTCTCTACACCAGCAATCCCTCAATCACATCAATCGATATTAATATTGATACCGTTTCCTCAAGCATCCCCAATTTATGTATGGGGAAACCAAGGGCCCGATCTCTATTTAAAACACATGATTTTGTGGGATACTCTTACAGTGTACCGTATTCATGAGATGTTTCTGATGATCGCTACTGCAAGCTTCGACATTCCCTAACCACTCACCCAGGATGAGTTCATGTGTGTATGCCAAAAAATGTGAATGACGCACTTACTTCTCCATTATTGTCAATTGTATTATTCCAAAATCTAAGAAAATTATGATAATATAATCCAAAAATGATTCTTGGTCTTGTTAGCCTCAGTTTCCCTGGATCAGCACCTTGTATCAGCTAGTTATTATTGGAATCTTCAACAAAGAAGAGTTCAAAGCTGCATTGTGCTCCATAGAATTATTACAGAGGAATATCCACATTTATAGATCTATGGCTGGGAGAAGTATGCTTCTCTTCACTTTAGACCCATACTATATCAACCTAACCTACTGGGTGATATTAATGATATTCCTCTAGGCACAGTCACAGTAAACATGGATGACCTCCCAAAGAAGGACACCGAGGAAGGAATCACTGAAGAGAACTGAAATCTAGGGAAGTTCAAATTATGTTGGATCCCTTGGGAAGTGTCATTCACTATTAATGAAACTTAAAATTTTTTTAGACACTATTGAGTCATTTCACCACGATCATGAATTGAACAAGGATAAATGAAACATTGTGACTGTCTAGCCCTCTTACTCATCATGCTCGATGCAGAAGATATAAAATCATCCTAATAAGGTCACGCTGCATCAATTGTCTATAGAAAAAACGAAAATTATGAAGAGATACTTGTATAGTTCCTTGAAATATGTCATCCATACTATTGTGATCCCTAGTATGATCCCATATGTACTCTACCAGGGCAACATGGGTAGGTATAGGTTCCCTCAGGCCTGTTTCCCCCTATTGATCTCAAAAACACAATCTATCCTAACAGGATAGAGGTAGGAGCTTATTGCATGATGCCACTATATGCATCACCAAATCCACCCATGTTGTGGAATATTATTCTCGATGACTTGTCTCTATATACCATTCTTACAACATGAAATCATGTTGCTCTACAGGTCATCCCTCTAGTATCTCCTCAATTCATTCCACCTATCACTCCTTCAGATACTGGGCCCACCTACCATATTGAATAATTTACCAATGCACTGGTGGGTAGGGATCCTCCCCCAGATAGGAACCCTTTCGTAGATGATCTAATTTCCAATCTCATAGCTTTCCTCAAGGCTCTTGAAACCTGAATAGTGGAAATCCCACCTGATTCCAATTCATATAAAAAATTATTTTATGAGATAGCAATTTCCCCAGCCATTTGGAATCATACTTTCTCCCCTTCAATGGGACTTCAAACCCCTTTAACATCTAGACAACTTCATCTCATGTCATGGGCCAATGTTAGGAACTCCATCATAGTAAGGGGCCTCCATGATCTGGTGCTTTGTACAGACATGAGAAGGGACCCCATTCGTTTAGTACAGTTAGGTACCCGTTTATTATATAAATGTTTGGGAGGATCCTCAATGGAATTTTTCATATTAGTTTAGCTCCACGACATAGAATACTACTATCTCTGAATTCTTCAAGGGAATGAAATTTCAAGATGAGGGCATCACAGACTTTTTTTACCTTGTGGAGGGGCCTCACATATTTTCTCAACGTGTCATTGACAAAAGAAAAGTTTTTAAAAATGTTCGCGAGGAATATAAATAATGAATCAGTACCCTCTCATATTACTCCTAACATAGTAGTTCGATTAGACGATTTTTCGTACAAGGATTTTTGCCTAATAAAATACTTGTAGTAAGCCATAAAGTCACTCTCATGGCCCTCAACAACTCCTCCAAGAATAGAATCCAAGGGCGAGACCACTATCATCACATAGGGAGAGGCCCTAGGCCACTATAATTTTTTCCAGAAGAGCCTCATTTGTATCCTTTATAAGGGCCTTAGTATCAATCCTAACCATATGTTCAACATCTCCCACCACAGACTCAGAAGTCTCAACCGTGTAATTTCCCCCCACCACCTATGTATGATAATCAGGTTACAACTCCTCATCAGGTTCCACCTCCTTGTCCGGGCCAGGCTCCCAGAGTCTCTTTTTTGGACACGAGAAAATGTTATACTCATTTTATGGATCATATGTCCTTTTTAATTGTATATATACTCTGAATAGGGAATCCCTTAATTTATAGATTGTAGGAGACCTCAAGAGGCCTATCTCATTGATCCCCCCCAATTACATCCCCTAACACCGGTTAAATGGAAATAATCTCAATAAGTTCTATTTTCTCATTCATTGGATCTCAATCATGGATTACAACAATATAGTCATGTTGGGCCCAACCCCAATGAATATTTATTCTATTTATACCAAGATATTTTGTGATAGTGAGGGTGAATAACAATAGGTCTCCATCCATGAGCCTTAGAAGTATTGTAAGCAGATGTCTTATAACGTAGTCGCTCATGATCATAGTATTATCCATTCATGTTTGAACTAGACCAATCCTTATAAACCCATTAAAACTCCTTTTGATTCCATGGTTACATCCATATCTTAGCATTCTACATCCTAGAAGGGCGGGCATCGACTTCACATGGGATAATAAAGCCCCTTGATGGTGTCGAAGGCATCTCATATGCATGGAGAGTACATGTCCCAAAAATGGGAATCACGCCTAGAATTCACCAATAATTGGTGGATTCTTCAGATGATGATAAATATTATGCCCTCGTGAATACCATTAAGTTGGTGGACCCTTACAAGGTTCCCATTAATGAGGGTTACCAGGAAGATGCTCCTAATTTTTCAATCGATGCCATCATTGAAAAATAAATGGATACATGAATCATCATAATTCAGTAGATAGTGATTTTAGCCAAGTCATGCATGTTGTCGAGACTAGAAACCAGGATTAATGTAGAGATCAGCATGCAGAGTCCTCTTATCATGTCACATCAGATTCATTCCCATCATCATTCATGTTACTTGATCAAGCACAACCTCTATGAACACACTATGATCATCCATGGCCATCTATTTCCTGACCTCATACATCCAGAACTCATATGGTAGTCATTATTTGTGGTCCAACTAGAGGGAAATGTGATATTACCAACATTAGTTATAACCCACTGATTCAAATGGAAATATCCATCAAACCACCTACCAAAGAGAAACTCCATGAAGGAATGAATGGATGCCTTAAATGGATGTAAGATGTGCTCATTAATTTTTCCTTCATTCATATAATGATCTTGATCCTCAAGGATCTCCACATATCTGAAGATATGCATGAATCCCTCATAAGCAAATAAAGAATATGCATGTTGTTTGAATCAGAGGTAGAAGCTACATATGCCTTTAATGTAGAGGAACCTAAGAATGAAAAATGTCACGTTGCGATCTCATTCTCAAGAGAAGATAGAGGTTCTCCTATATAGGGGAACACTCTACCATTATACATTATTTTACAGTTTATTGGCATGTATTTCCAAAATTTCGTTGTCATAAATTGCTATAGGATCAATCTTATCAAAACTAGGAAGCTCTAAAATATAGTGCTACCTGAAGTAGATTCAGATCCCTCTGACCCGAAGATTCAATTTTATGAATCAACAGAGCACATTCATGTGGAAATATCCATTTGATGTATGAGTTTGGTGGCCTAGTTTCCATCACTGAATTCATGGTTGTCTCTCTATAAACTACCTAAAATGTAATACTGGGTAGGCCTTGGATCCACCTACATGTAGTAGTTCTCTCCTAAGGTCACCAATATATCAAGTACACCCTCAATGGTATAGTTGGTGTGCTCCAAGGTGATACGTATCCCTTTTCCTATTTTTATGTACACTACCTAGATTATAACTACTAAAAGAGTAAAGCAACGTTATTGAAATAACATAAAGTCAAGAACACTACTCCTTCAGTTGACCCATTTATAGATCAAGATGATACCTTCATCCCCCCGATTCACTTGTTGGAGTCCATGACCCCAAACATGGTACACTGCTTTTTTTTGCCTCAGGAAGAGGTGATTAACGAATTTACAAGTATAAGTGTCACCTAAAGATCACATCATACAACTAAATGAATCAGGTTCATGTCATATCAGAGCCCCATATCACTGTAAGGTATCAAGATCTTCTCCCCCTGGAAACAACAATACACTATACTTGCTTGTCTTGCCAGGACTCATTGAACTGACTAAATCCACTACTCCATAGATTCTATGATATTATCAATAATTTCCCATAGGTCGAAGTTTGATGGAATCAGATTGATTGATTTTTTCAATATGATGTACATTGTCCATGAGTCTCCTGATTAGGATTCTGTTGCCACTCAGGCTGGCCACAGAATTCTGCCAAGATCAGCCTATTCGAGAATTGTTTCTTCTTGCAGATGATCCTCTGACAGTGGATAATGCAGATGAGTTGGAAGCCACACCTCCCATATTTGAGAAATGTGTCTCCACTACCATCAATGAGTTGGTATAAGAGAATATCAGTAATGATGAAGATTCGAGATGAACATTGATCAGCATAGCTATGGCTACCAATGAGAAACTACAACATGTAGATTTCTTGAAGAATATTTGGGTTGTATTTTCCATGAGATTTGATAAAATGTTATGACATGATTGTCAGGTCATTTTCCACATCCTTGGTCTCTTGGTAGGTCATCAGCAATTGGATCAACCCCCCCCCCCCATAATGATGCACCTATCTTGTGGTACCATTGTTGACGTCGAAGTGGATAATCTCCTCAAATCCATCATCAAATAGTATGTCTAGTAACCTAGGTGGTTGGAAAAAATTGGAAATTTTATTAATATAATTTATAAATATGAGGTTTCATTGACTCCAAAGATCTGAATCACCACTCTATGAAAGGTAATATTTCCCTACCTATGATAGAGCTTCTGATCGACTCTACCACTTGCTTCAAAGACCTATCCTTTATGGATAAGTATTCAAGAAACAATCATATCCAAATAGAACCCAAGGATAAAGAATCTTTGACCTAAAAACCACTACAAGGTACCTTTTATTATCATATAATTCCTTTTAGTCTGATGAATGTAACAACTATTTATCATCATGCTATATATCTCATATTCAAACTGACCATCGGGACATTGGTGGAATTTTTCATGGATGAATTGGGGTAAAACCCCACCGACATCAGCACCATATCAGAGATTTTGAGAAGGGTTTTGGCTTCCTCCGATGTATCCATCTGAAGATCAACACCTTTATATCTTCCTTCAGGGTTGCCTTTGGAATGTTTCTCAGCTTTTTCATCCGATATAGAGGCATCATGATCGATCTAGAGAAAACAAAAGATTAAATTATATTACTACTCTGTGAAACCTTCGAGAGCTCTAACCCTTCCAATGTCACATAGTCTATATACAACATTTCATTACGAATCCATTTAGAATGTGTATAACGATCTATATACTCATGAATAATGGTGATACCTACAAATGGGATGAATTCAATCAAAATTATTTTGAGGAGATCAAGAAGTTACTTTTGCAGCCACCAGTTCTGATGATAACCATCCCTGGCATTTCAATTTTCCTCTATGTAACCACCCTAAAATGATCCCTCTACACCCTTATCTCCCATATGAATAACAAATAGTATTAGAATAGTTTATACTATATCAGTCACAAGCTCCTAGACATGGAAACCAGTTATTCCTTCATGGAGAAGAGTTGCCTCACACTGGTTTTTATAGTGATGAAGTTGTGGAACTATGTTAATCTCCATGATTTACAGTTGGTTTCCCATTTGGATCTTCGAAAGTATATTCTGAATAGACTTATCCTGACAGGATGTCTGGATTTGTGGGTAGTGATTCTTCCAAATTAGGTTCTCCATATAGGAATATATAATGGGTTTGGTGTGGGAAGACTTCTTTACTACCCATCAAGATCCCATAGAGTTGTATTGAGATCATGAATTTATTGATGATTCCATTCTATATGTGGACCAAACCCTGATTTGTTTGAAGATTCACTTCGATGACACTTCATGAAGTCTAATGTAAAGTCCCGTAAAATTCATTGGAAATTTTTTCATAATTTTTTTTGGGATTTTTTTCAAGAAGGTAGTTTCTGGCGGCACATGATTCCGAGGCCAGTGTGCCCAGAATCAAGTTCTGATGTTTAGCTCGGGTACATTCAGCGAACGAACGAGTGGGTTTTCCTAACATTTGAACCAGTGCTCGGAATCGAAATCCAAGGGTACCGATGGAATCACAGCACCGGTAATTGCATAAGAAGACCTTTTCTGATGTTCTGTTAGCTCGGGCAGAGTTGTTTAAAATTTGAGGTTTATGTGATGAATAAAATAAAATTTTATTCCAATTTTATTTTTCTTCTAAGAAGTTTTATCCTTTGTGTGTAAGTTGGGTTTCTAACTTCCCTTGGGAGAATAAAGGAGAGGTGGGGCCCACATGAGACCCCACTTTTTCACATTCCCCATAACCCCTTGAAAATCCTCTTAATATCTTCCTTGTAATTAATATTGTTACTTTCCCTCTCCCCTATTTTAATTAATCCAACACCTTAATTCAATTAATTGAATTGAGTTTTTAAATTTTAAACTCTAGGCATGAATTATAAAAATAAGTGGAGTATATTTTATTTTTGGGTTAGATTTGTGGTGTGAAGGATTGGGAGAGAATACTCAAAATCTAAAGGAATCGTCATCTTCTTTGTTAGAGAACGCGAAGAACGTCTAGACCCTAATGAAGAATTCCATCACTACAAGGAGTGATCATCGTGCCTTTCTTCCCCTCTCCGTAGCCGATGTGAGATGCCACTCCACCTCGGACGATCTCTGTCAAGTGCATACGGAGCTTTACCTCGCGACGCCGTTTCTGCGATGCTCTTCGATAGTCAACTCATTATCAAGGTAGGGGTTTGATTTTGGTTCATGAACATTATTTACCGTCCAGACATCTATTTCTTAGCCGTTTGATGTCGGATTAACGGGAGGTGGTCGGACCGCATGAACACGGCCAACCCTCCTCCCCCTTTGATGATGTTTTTGTCGCTTCAAGATCAAAGGTAGTGTGGTGCCGTCGCGCCGCGCTGTTGTGGCCGAACAATGTCGTGACGTCGTTGTGCCACGCCGAAGAACCACGAAGAGGCCGTGACTGAGGGCCGCAGTGCCGGCGTGTTGCGCTGGTCGAGCAAGGTCGCGTCTCAAATCTGTAGCGGTGCAAGGTGGGGCGGACGGAACCGCCGGCTGCCAGCACCTCGGAGGGGCGGGACCGCAGGGTCCCACAGCGGCCGCACCGGCCGGCCTGACCGGCCCGGCCGTTTCGGAGGGAAGACGAGGGTTCGTAACCCCCGGATGGAAAAGTTAGCGGCCCCCATGTGGGGCCGCAGTTTCAATCAAGGGGGGATCCCCCCCCCCTTCCCGCAATGGCTCGGCCAGTACCGAGATTGCCGTGCGGGGCGCGCCGCGCCAGGCCAACCGGCCTCCCAGGCAGGACCGGGCCACGCCGGCCGAGCCGGGCCATGCTGGATGGGCCGGGCCACACCCTAATAGGTCGGACCCAGACCCGGGTCGGGTCGACCTGGTTCGGGCCAACCCAGGGGGTCTCGGGCCGGGTCGGTTCGGGCCCAAAACCCCCTAAAATCAGACAATTTCATTCATACGCCCGTATCTTGGGCTACAGACCTCCGATCGAAGCACTGTTAGTTGTGTAGCTATCCTTGGATCAAGATGGTCGTTTTCGTATATTACACTCAAGGTTTTAGAGAACATTGTGTACAGACGAGTTGGTTCGAACACGAAACCAACCGGGCCCTCAGAGAGGAAACACTTTTAACTTGAGCTCCGGATATTCGATTGACGTTCCGTCAACTTTTTTGGATTCCTCTTAGTGAGATGGACCTTTTGGCTTACTCCGCTCAAGGTTTGGGCGTATTTGGAGTGTTGTCGGGTTGGTTTTGACTTACAAATCAACCGTGCCCCTGGAACGAAAAAGCCAATAACTCTCAAACGGGGCGTCCGATTGACGCGCCGTCTGTCACGTTATGTTCCTATTGTCGAGACGGAACATTGAGATACATAATCTTTAGACTACGTGTCAGTTGATGTATTGACCCCCTTGGCTCGTGGAATGGACCCTCACAGAATCGAGCATGTTGTGTGCGGGAACCCTAGAGTTGGCTGTGACTGCGACGACGATGAAGGCTGCACTGAAATCCTCTGTGGGTTCGGCAGTGACGAAGACTGCACTGAAATCCTCCGTGGGTTCAGCAGTGATGAAGGCTACACTGAAATCCTCCATCATTTCGGTAGCGATGATGACCATACTGAAATCCTCTGTGGGTTCCACAGCAATGAAGACTTCACTGAAATCCTCTGTGGGTTCGGCAGTGATAGTGACCGTACTGAAATCCACTGTGTGTTCAAAGACGATGACTACTGTTCTTGTATCCTATGTGGGTATGGCAGTGTTTGACTCTGTTCTTGCTATCCTACGTGGGTCTGGCAGAGTAGCTAGTCTGTATCCTATGTGGGTCCGACATCTTAGCTAGTTTAGTATCTTACGTGGGTCCCAGCTTAGATGAATCAGTGGCTATATCTGGTCATCTCTATCACCTTACGAAGAAGTATACCTATGTGAGATGAGTGTTTACTTTCAATCAATATCTTCGGTATGATTTACTTTCTTTCCTATGTGGATTGGGTGGTGTTATCCTGTGTGTATTGGGATGTACTCATATGTGGACGTGATCAAACTTGGGCTCGGATGTGATGCCTAACGGGAATTGATGAGTTAGGTATATGTATGGGCATATACCTAAGTATTGTTGGTTGTTACTTTGTGATTGTATCTTTCCATTGTGGATTATCCTTTGTGGATTCTGGGAGACCTTCAGGGTTCTCGGGGTCCCTACTGAGTAGCGTATACTCACCCCTGCACGGGCTATGCCCACACTACGTTGTGTTGGATGCAGATGATGGAAATTACTGATCGTGGTTGAGGCTTGTGAAGAAATTAGGTACCTGGAGGTGGGACACTAGGCGGGATGTACACGGAGCATACGGCTGGACCCAGGGAGCTAAGGAGGCTATCTGTAGCCACCCATCAGGTGGGTCTTCTTGTGGACGTCTCGACGTTGCTGCTTTACTTCAGTTGCTGTACTTCTTTCCAGTTTTACCTTACATTCAGTTTGGGTTTGTATTCTGGACCATTTACTTTCCGCACTTACTATTATACCCAGTTTTACTTAGTGTTTACCTTTTCTTGCTTACTCTATGTTGTTTGTTTACTTTTTAAAGGCAATGCCTTCCCCTTTTTGTCAGGATTTATTCCTTGGTGCTAGTCGCCAGCCCCTGGCCTATGGGAGGCAGTCTTGGGGTAGCCACAACACGGGTCCCGAGGACGGGTCGTGAACAATTGGTATCATAGGAGTTCGGTTCTACCCTAGAAATCCGGACTCCGATCTTTCCTCTATGTGATGTAGTGGTGTTAAGGGTATTTAGTGTGGTTATCAGTCTAGGGAGTCCATTGTTGGTGCGGCGGCCGGCGTTTCCGTACACCAGGACCCTAACTTCTGATTTCTGTCTTAATGCATGAAAACAATGATTGCATGTGTGTATCAAAAGTTTTCATTGTGATTACATTGTGTCAGATCACCAAGTATAATGTTTGACTGTGGTGTACCTATTTCTTTTCAGGATGGCCCCACGATGGCATCCTGCTATGGTTCTGAGTTTTCTGCATGCCAACAGCCCATCGAGCGACGAGGCCTTGGTGCAGGTCCCTTTTTTAGCGGAGGAACCAGCGATACCTCTACCTGCCGAGCCATCGATGCCACAAGCCCTAGCCGATGGGAGTGCATGTCGCCTTAGTGCACTGCATGAGTTTTGGCATCAGAGACCGCCTAGGTTACGCGGGGAGATAGACCCTCAGGTAGACGAGGATTGGATGGAGGCGGTTGTGTGGGTTTTCAGGTTACTGGGGACACCAGCTGACCTCCTGGTGATCCTCGCAGCGAGCCTCCTGCATGCGGCAGCAGGAAGATGGTGTAACTTGATGCTACAGGTTCACGAAGAGGCATCTCTCCTCTGGACGGACTTTGGGAGCCTCTTCCACTCGAATTTCTTCCCATCCACCCTCCGTGCGGTGCCCATCCAGGAGCTTTTATAGGTGCGGGAGGGCCGCATGACGGTTGCCCAGTACTCAGCGAGATTTACCGATCTCTCGCGCTATTCGACGGACATGTTACGGGACCCGTTCTTCCGGGCCCAGACCTCTGAGAAGGGATGGAGGCATTAGATCTGGGAATCGATGATCTCCCTCAGCATTCCGACACAAGCAGGAGTACTGGAGAGAGCTCTTCTCATAGAGATATTTCTTGCTGAGCCTATGCCAGCAGCGAGACCTACCATAGGGCGGCATGTCGTAGATTCGTCTGCAACTGGCAGTCGATGGAAATCACGGGTGTCCATGCAGACCGGACCATTAGGGTGACGACCTCAAGACACTGGCTCAGAGGTGCAGGGCACACGACGCAGAGCCAGCCTTCCGAGGAGCAGGCGGTGCTATGCATGCGGCGGGCAGGGCCACATGGATCGTGACTGCCCGACCCTCCATGCAGAGGAGAAGAAGACGGTTGAGGGGCCACCCAGGCAGAGGCAGAGGGTCGACCATGGTGGTCCGCCGAGAGCAGGCATACGAGGCAGGGGAGCTGGCCGAGCAACAGGTGGTGGGCGACGCTTTGAGGCTTTACCAACACCACCACCAAGAGGTCCACCCCGGCCACAAGGAGCTGGTGGGCAATGACATGCTCAACTTCAGGCAGCAGAGCCCTACGACCACGGCGCACCAGAGATGATTCCAGGAACTATATGTGTCTAATCCACCCTTTCTTCAATTATTATAGACACAGGAGCGAGTCATTATTTTATTGCCTCTTCCCTTTTTCGGAGCTCAGAGATTCTGACAGAGTCGTTGGCTCGATCCTTATGGCTAGAGACTCCTACGGGAGCAGACTCGATGATTACGCACTGGTTCCGTCAGTGTGAGCTTACTCTAGAAGGAGAGATCTTCGGTTGGGATATTCATGTAGCAGCATCGAGGCCTTACGACATCATCTTGGGCATGGATTGGTTATCTACAGTCCATGCTCAGATCGATTGTATTAGGTGCAAGGTGTGGTGTGTTCGCACTAATGGGAGCAGGTTCCCCTTCACCGAAGAGAAGGGAGTCTTTGCAGCAAAGGATGGACTCACGTAGAGGAGAGGACAAACAATCACTCATCACTTGGCTAGCCTCATTTTAGGAGCAGTTGACATGCGGAGTCTGAGATTTCATGTAGTGGTGGATCAGTATGCGGATGTTTTTCCTGACGACGTTAAAGGACTACCTCCTCACAGAGAGGTAGACTTTTATATTGGCCTCTACCCTGGGACAACCCCGATATCCACTTCATCATATCAGATGGCTCTCGCTGAGCTTCGAGAGCTACGGGTACAGCTGGAGGACTTGCAGAAAAAGGGATTCATCCGACCCAGTGTTTCACCATAGGCTTCACCAGTATTGTTTGCCAAGAAGTCGGACAGGAGCATGCGACTGTGTGTCAACTATCATCGCCTGAACTAGGTTATCGTGGAGAACAAGTATCCACTTCCTAGAATTGGCAACCTCTTCGATCAGCTCAAGGGAGCATGGTGGTTCTTGAAGATAGACCTCATGTCAGGCTATCATCAGCTCAGAGTTTGGGGTGAGGACGTGCAAAAGATGGTCTTCAAATGTCGGTATGGCCACTATGAGTTCGTGGTTATGCCTTTCGGTGGATCCAATTGTAACGACCCGAAATTTTGAATAAATCTTGTTTCCTAATTTCATGTGTTATTTTTTATACTCAAAAAAATGTTTTATTTGATAAACATGATTATAAATAAAATCAGACCATTGGTTTTTGAGTGTTATATGACCATCGGTCAATATGACCACCGTGAACAAAATGTTTTGATTATTGTCTCTAAATTTAAGTAATCTTGGTTAATTATTATAGAAAGAAGATTTGATGGCCTCACCTAGTAGACTTGGGCCGATCGAAACCCATCTAACATAGATTGGGAAGGAGGTAGCACCATTGGGCTTTGCTCTGGACCAAATCCAAGCCGAACTTCATCATGTGAACCTAGAACGGAATCGCCTTCGCGAGAAGTTCAAACTGATAGAAATTACTACTCGGGCAATGTTGACTGAGCCGCCCCAAAATTCTATCACCCTAGCACACCTTACTCTTAGGTCCTATGCTGGTATTATAAGGGTTTATGTAACGAGACCGTAATTTCCTTGTGTAATCCTTTTTTTAAATAAAAATTTGGATTTCTTCTTATGATGATGTTTATGAATTTTCAAATGACCGGATAAATATTGTATGCATATTTTTGATGAATTTTAGAAAAAGGATATTTTAAAAATGGTTGTGTAAACCTTAAATAATTAAAAATGTGTAATGATTTTCGAAAAATGGTATTCTACAATTATGTTCAGTACGAAATTTAGAGTCTAATAAGATCAACTTGATTTTTGATGAATAGTAAATTATGAATAGTGATTTTATGATTAGGATTAGTAATATGACCAAATGGATTAGTAATCTCACTTAAAGAAAGTTTTAAAATAATCTAGGCACCTTGATTAAGTAATGTGATTCAATAAAATAGTTAAATAACGGTTTCATTAATTATTATTCAAGTATTAGTTTTTTCAGGTGAATAGTGTTTTTTAATTAAAAATTTAATTAAAAATAATTAGAAAATTATTTTTATAAAAATGACTTTATTTTTGAACTCAGAGCATCGATATTATGTTATGGTAATTTTTGGGGTTTTTTTCTGAAAAAATGAATTTTCGATGAATAGTGTTTTTATTTAAAAATTAAATTAAAAATATTTAGAAAATTATTTTTATAAAATGGAGTTCATATTTGTAATCAGAGCGTTGATATTTGGTTAAGGTGAAATTTTGGGATTATTCTGAGAAAGTTGAATTTTTGATGAATAGTGAAAATACAGTTTTTAAGTTACGGGTGTTTAATGACATCATTAAATGATGTATTAAGTTTGTAATCAATATGTTCGAATTATGAATATTGAGATAAGGTATGAGGTGTCCCAAGTGGCCAATACCATGGGCAAATACCATGGGCAAGCCCATGGTTTTTCCAAAACCACTAATGAGGTGTCCCTTTGCCATTAATGCCTTGTCCCCTCACTTTCCCTATAAATACCAAGCCATCTTCTCATCCATTAGACTCCCCACTCTTCCCCAACGAAGTTCTGGTCTCATTACCTCCCAAGGAGTCCTCCCAAGGTGCCCCCAAGCCCTCAAGGTCCCAACCTTTGAGGTTTAAGAGTTACATTTTAAGGTAAGGGATCCGACCCCTCTCTTTCTTTTCAAGTGATCTCTTTTATGTCATTCCTTTTATGCTCCATGTTCTTATTTTGGAGGATGTTATTTTATACTCCTCTTACTGCCCTTTTTATGTTCATATGATGAAATACCCCCTCTTACTCTCATCATTTCGTTTTAAGAAAGTTTAAGTGGCGCCGTTAGGCTGCCGAATTTTCAAGGGATTCATTCACCTCTCTCTTTTTCAAAGTTCTACTTTCATGTCAAGTCTTTCAAGTTCATTTTTATTATGTTGGGGTATGATCTCTATATTTATCATACTGGTCTTTTATGATCACATGATGAGAGACCCCATTTTATCTCTTCAATTCAGTATTTTGATGTCTTAAGTGGCGCCGTTAGGCTGCCGAATTTTTTAGTGGTTCTTCACCCTTCTCATTTTGAATTTCTACTTTCATTTCAATTCTTTTAAGTTCCTTTCTATTATGTTGGGGAATGATCTCTATATCTATCATACTGGAATCTTATGTTCATATGATGAGATACCCTATTTGACCTTGTCAATTCAATTTTGTTGAAGTTTAAGTGGCGCCGTTAGGCTGCCAGATTTTCAAGGGATTCATTCACCTCTCTCTTTTTCAAAGTTCTACTTTCATGTCAAGTCTTTCAAGTTCATTTTTATTATGTTGGGGTATGATCTCTATATTTATCATACTGGTCTTTTATGATCACATGATGAGAGACCCCATTTGATCTCTTCAATTCAGTATTTTGATGTCTTAAGTGGAGTCGTTAGGCTGCCGAATTTTTAAGTGGTTCTTCACCCTTCTCGTTTTGAAGTTCTACTTTCATGTCAATTCTTTCAAGTTCCTTTATATTATGTTTGGGTATGATATCTATATCTATCATACTGGAATCTTATGTTCATATTATGAGAGACCCTATTTGACCTTGTCAATTCAATTTTGTTGATGTTTATGTGATGCCGTTAGGCTGCCGAATTTTCACAAGAGAAATCTTGTTTTGTTTTCTTCCTTTCATGTTCTTCATTTCATATGGTATATTTTCAAATTTCATTACCATGTTCATAAATCCCTTATATTTTGTCCCTATACTGTTTGATGGGTCATTTATGAATGTTTGACCCATGTCCCCTCTCTTCTCAATGTTTTCTAAAACCTTGTAACATAGCCGTTATGCTGCAGAATTTTCCCCTCAAAATGCCTCTCCCTTTTCTCAAAAATTATTTTATGTTATAAAGTGAATACTCAAAGCTCTTATTTCTACAAGGGTATTCACATATATATCAAAATGTTCCATTTTAAATTCTGGGATTTACATACATGAGACCCGCTTCCCTTTCCGTGGGTTTAAAGTGCCGTAAAGATCATGTCATTAAAGCAGTTTTTAAAATGTTATGATTATGAAATGAAACCCATTTATTTTATGCTATATGGGTTATTTATGAAATGTTTGATGATTATATATGTGGCTCACATGATAATAAAGGCAAATTTAAGGGTGCGCCCTGATAGCGCTCCAATGCATTGGGTAAAGACTTAATCTCTAGAGATGACCATTTTAACGACGCCTTGGTGAATAACCTTGGTAATTTTTAACGACACCTTGGGGACGGACCTTGGTGAAAAGAAACGATTGCCAATATTAAATGTTGCAGCCACATCTTCAAGTTATGAAAAAGTTTTATTTTTATTATGATATGCCTCATGATTTCATTTTCACACCTTAAAGTTCTTTTCATGACTTTATTGATGTATCCCAAGTTCATATGTAAAATGTTTCACTTGTTTCCCTTGCTGGGCCTTCTGCTCACCCTTTCTTTTGATGTATGTCCCCAGGTTATGAGATTCAGTAATGAGCCTAGGGTGAACATGAGGAGAAGCCTTTCAAGTGTTTAAGAAGAATTATTTATGTTGTTTTCATGTTTTAAGTTCCTGGTTTCCAAGACACTAAACCTTAAAGATCCTCGGTTTTGTAAAATGTAATTAAAGTTTATGTGATAAAAAGGTGGGATGCTATAGTTGGTATCAAAGGATGGTTTAGTTATTTGTGGAAATTAGGATATGAAAACCCTAGGAGGAACCCTATAGAAAAGTTTAATATAAGAAATCTTCCTGGTATTTTGGTGAGTATTGAGTAAGGGGTTTCCAAGAAAATACATCCCTGTCTGGATACGAGCAGGTAGAGGTGGCTCTGGCACAGATGTACATAGGGGTAAAACTCGAAAACACCGCTTTGAGCTAGACTCGAACGGGAACTGGTACACGACAACGGGCCTTGCTGCACTCTTGGTTACGACACTCCCGGGGGATATGCTTTGGTAAATTCATAAGCTTGGTATGAACCATTATTAAAGGAACAAAGATAAAAAAAAATAAAGATTCACATAAGAATATATGATCATGGATAAGCTAGATGGGAACCTAGGGGATCACAAGTTGGGGTATACTTTTCTTCTACAAGTTATCCTTATATGCTTTAAGTTCCTTTTCATGATTATTGGTTAATTATTTAAGCCTCTAATTATACTTTATCTTCTTAGTTAATGGTGGGAAATGGAATAACGTGTCCCAACAACCAATGTGATAGGAAATGTGACAATTTCCGTATTAATATGTCAGAGATGATTAGGGGATTAAAAGATGATTATTATTTTGGAAGGCGTTCACTATTTTGGGGACCCTATATGATCGAGGTAAATAGATTACTATAGTATTTTCATTGAGGAGTAAGGTTGACTTATATTTTGAAGAATTGATGAATTTAAGGTGGACTTATAGTAATTTAGGTTACTTTTGGGAATGATTAACCTATCTTGGGTAAAATATGTTTAGGTTATCTACTTTTGTTATAAGATGTTAGGAGTGGTTAATGTTGTCTGGAGACGAACAATGAAGTTGTTTTGGAAGACTATGTTATCAAATCCTTCTTGTATTTGGGTTTCAATCTTAGTTTGGTTTATTTTGAGGAATTTTAAGGACCGTTATTTATGGAGTGGTCTATGATGAACGTTGGTTAGTACCATGGAACTTTGAAGATTTAAAAGTAGGTTCTATTCCTATGGGATTCTTTCTTTTTGAAGAGTTGTTTTACCTTAACCTTTCTGTTTTTGGGATAATGTTTAAAGATAGAAGAAATAGATAGTTAATCTTTTGTAGATTATGTGATTCTATAGAAGATGATTCTTGTGCTTTTATGAGACCAAGTGTTTTTGAATTCTCATCATTTGGCGAAAAGATTAGTCTTGGTAGGGACTTGTTAAAGGATGAAACTCTACTTAAAGGTAGGTATATTTTCTTATGTTTTTGTTCTATGTAGTAAATGAAATCCTCAAAATTATGAAAAGAAACGTAAAACAAAAATGTTGTTGGTTTACGTTTCCTACTAGGTAATCAAAGACCGTTTACACACATCATAAGTTTGGGATTTTCTCATGGTTAACTTTCTCCTAATCATGTTCTCTATCACTCTCTCTCAGAGCTGACCCTTTGTTTTTTTCCTCCATGCCCATGTTTTCCTACATGGAACCCGAGTGTGGGTTAACTCGGGTGGCCTTTGTACTTCCTTTTCTTTCTTTTAATGTAATGGTGTTACTGACTCTTTTTCCAATGTGGGACTTTCAATGAAATTTCAAAACCCAATTTAAAAAAAATTGCGAGGACGCAATTTCTTAAGGGGGGAAGATTGTAATGACCCGAAATTTTGAATAAATCTTGTTTCCTAATTTCATGTGTTATTTTTTATACTCAAAAATAAATGTTTTATTTGATAAACATGATTATAAATAAAATGAGACCATTGGTTTTTGAGTGTTATATGACCATCGGTCAATATGACCACCGTGAACAAACTGTTTTGATTATTGTCTCTAAATTTAAGTAATCCTGGTAAATTATTATAGAAAGAAGATTTGATGGCCTCACCTAGTAGACTTGGGCCGATCGAAGCCCATCTAACATAGATTGGGAAGGAGGTAGCACCATTGGGCTTTGCTCTGGACCAAATCCAAGCCGAACTTCATCATGTGAAGCTAGAACGGAATCGCCTTCGCGAGAAGTTCAAACTGATAGAAATTACTACTCGGGCAATGTTGACTGAGCCGCCCCAAAATTCTATCACCCTAGCACACCTTACTCTTAGGTCCTATGCTGGTATTATAAGGGGTTATGTAACGAGACCGTAATTTCCTTGTGTAATCCTTTTTTTAAATAAAAATTTGGATTTCTTCTTATGATGATGTTTATGAATTTTCAAAAGACCGGATAAATATTGTATGCATATTTTTGATGAATTTTAGAAAAAGGATATTTTAAAAATGGTTGTGTAAACCTTAAATAATTAAAAATGTGTAATGATTTTCGAAAAATGGTCTTCTACAATTATGTTCAGTACGAAATTTAGAGTCTAATAAGATCAACTTGATTTTTGATGAATAGTAAATTATGAATAGTGATTTTATGATTAGGATTAGTAATATGACCAAATGGATTAGTAATCTCACTTAAAGAAAGTTTTAAAATAATCTAGGCACCTTGATTAAGTAATGTGATTCAATAAAATAGTTAAATAACGGTTTCATTAATTATTATTCAAGTATTAGTTTTTTCAGGTGAATAGTGTTTTTTAATTAAAAATTTAATTAAAAATAATTAGAAAATTATTTTTATAAAAATGACTTTATTTTTGAACTCAGAGCATCGATATTATGTTATGGTAATTTTTGGGGTTTTTTTCTGAAAAAATGAATTTTCGATGAATAGTGTTTTTATTTAAAAATTAAATTAAAAATAATTAGAAAATTATTTTTATAAAATGGAGTTCATATTTGTAATCAGAGCGTTGATATTTGGTTAAGGTGAAATTTTGGGATTATTCTGAGAAAGTTGAATTTTTGATGAATAGTGAAAATACAGTTTTTAAGTTACGGGTGTTTAATGACATCATTAAATGATGTATTAAGTTTGTAATCAATATGTTCGAATTATGAATAGTGAGATAAGGTATGAGGTGTCCCAAGTGGCCAATACCATGGGCAAATACCATGGGCAAACCCATGGTTTTGCCAAAACCACTAATGAGGTGTCCCTTTGCCATTAATGCCTTGTCCCCTCACTTTCCCTATAAATACCAAGCCATCTTCTCATCCATTCGACTCCCCACTCTTCCCCAACGAAGTTCTGGTCTCATTACCTCCCAAGGAGTCCTCCCAAGGTGCCCCCAAGCCCTCAAGGTCCCAACCTTTGAGGTTTAAGAGTTACATTTTAAGGTAAGGGATCCGACCCCTCTCTTTCTTTTCAAGTGATCTCTTTTATGTCATTCCTTTTATGCTCCATGTTCTTATTTTGGAGGATGTTATTTTATACTCCTCTTACTGCCCTTTTTATGTTCATATGACGAAAGACCCCCTCTTACTCTCATCATTTCGTTTTAAGAAAGTTTAAGTGGCGCCGTTAGGCTGCCGAATTTTCAAGGGATTCATTCACCTCTCTCTTTTTCAAAGTTCTACTTTCATGTCAAGTCTTTCAAGTTCATTTTTATTATGTTGGGGTATGATCTCTATATTTATCATACTGGTGTTTTATGATCACATGATGAGAGACCCCATTTGATCTCTTCAATTCAGTATTTTGATGTCTTAAGTGGCGCCGTTAGGCTGCCGAATTTTTTAGTGGTTCTTCACCCTTCTCGTTTTGAAGTTCTACTTTCATGTCAATTCTTTTAACTTTCTTTCTATTATGTTGGGGTATGATCTCTATATCTATCATACTGGAATCTTATGTTCATATGATGAGAGACCCTATTTGACCTTGTCAATTCAATTTTGTTGAAGTTTAAGTGGCGCCGTTAGGCTGCCAAATTTTCAAGGGATTCATTCACCTCTCTCTTTTTCAAAGTTCTACTTTCATGTCAAGTCTTTCAAGTTAATTTTTATTATGTTGGGGTATGATCTCTATATTTATCATACTGGTCTTTTATGATCACATGATGAGAGACCCCATTTGATCTCTTCAATTCAGTATTTTGATGTCTTAAGTGGCGTCGTTAGGCTGCCGAATTTTTAAGTGGTTCTTCACCCTTCTCGTTTTGAAGTTCTACTTTCATGTCAATTCTTTCAAGTTCCTTTATATTATGTTTGGGTATGATATATATATCTATCATACTGGAATCTTATGTTCATATGATGAGAGACCCTATTTGACCTTTTCAATTCAATTTTGTTGAAGTTTAAGTGATGCCGTTAGGCTGCCGAATTTTCACAAGAGAAATCTTGTTTTGTTTTCTTCCTTTCGTGTTCTTCATTTCATATGGTATATTTTCAAATTTCATTACCATGTTCATAAATCCCTTATATTTTGTCCCTATACTGTTTGATGGGTCATTTATGAATGTTTGACCCATGTCCCCTCTCTTCTCAATGTTTTCTAAAACCTTGTAACATAGCCGTTATGTTGCAGAATTTTCCCCTCAAAATGCCTCTCCCTTTTCTAAAAAATTATTTTATGTTATAAAGTGAATACTCAAAGCTCTTATTTATTCAAGGGTATTCACATATATATCAAAATGTTCCATTTTAAATTCTGGGATTTACATACATGAGACCCGCTTCCCTTTCCGTGGGTTTAAAGTGCCGTAAAGATCATGTCATTAAAGCAGTTTTTAAAATGTTATGATTATGAAATGAAAACCATTTATTTTATGCTATATGGGTTATTTATGAAATGTTTGATGATGATATATGTGGCTCACATGATAATAAAGGAAAATTTAAGGGTACGCCCTGATAGCGCTCCAATGCATTGGGTAAAGACTTAATCTCTAGAGATGACCATTTTAACGACGCCTTGGTGAATAACCTTGGTAATTTTTAACGACACCTTGGGGATGGACCTTGGTGAAACGAAACGATTGCCAATATTAAATGTTGCAGCCACATCTTCAAGTTATGAAAAAGTTTTATTTTTATTATGATATGCCTCATGATTTCATTTTCATGCCTTAAAGTTCTTTTCATGACTTTATTGATGTATCCCAAGTTCATATGTAAAATGTTTCACTTGTTTCCCTTGCTGGGCCTTCTGCTCACCCTTTCTTTTGATGTATGTCCCCAGGTTATGAGATTCCGTAATGAGCCTAGGGTGAACATGAGGAGAAGCCTTTCAAGTGTTTAAGAAGAATTCTTTATGTTGTTTTCATGTTTTAAGTTCCTGGTTTCCAAGACACTAAACCTTAAAGATCCTCGGTTTTGTAAAATGTAATTAAAGTTTATGTGATAAAAAGGTGGGATGATATACCAATGCTCCAGATGTGTTCATGGGTCTCATGAATAGGATCTTTCATCCATAACTCGATCGATTTGTCATAGTCTTCATCGACGACAATTTGATATACTCGACCACTGAGGAGGAGCACACCTACCACTTGCGAGTTGTACTGAACACACTCTGAGAGAACCAACTTTATGGAAAGCTCTCGAAGTGTCAATTCTAGTTATGTGAGGCCCACTTCTTGGGACACGTCATCTCTGAGGTGGGAGTTTCATTGGATCGAGTGAAGATCGAGGCAGTGCTAGCTTGGGAGCTACCCAAGAGCGTAACAGAGGTACAGAGTTTCTTGGGTCTAGCTAGGTACTACCGGAGATTTTTTCTAGACGTCTCTAGAGTTGCGGAACCACTCTCTACTTTGAAGAAGAAGGGGGAACCCTTCTTGTGGTCAGACATATGTCAGAAGAGCTTCTAGAAGCTGAGACAAAGATTGACCAGCGCACCTATCTTGAGGATACTGGAGGAGGGAGTAGGGTACATAGTGTACTGCAATGCATCAGGGACAGGAATCAGATGTGTCTTGATGCAGGAGCAGGCCGTGATCACCTAAGGATCATGTTAGTTGAGTCAGAATGAGCAGAACTATGCTACCCATGACCTAGAGTTAGCAGTTGTGGTCTTCACTTTGAAGATTTGGAAACACTATCTAATGGGCGAGCGCTTTACAGTCTACTCTGACCACCAGAGTCTCAGGTACATCTTCTTGTAGAAGGACCTGAATCTGAGATAGCGGAGATGGCTCAAGTTCCGCTAGGACTATGACTTTTAGATAGTCTATACTCCTGGAAAGGGGAACGTAGTAGCCGATGCTCTCAGCAGGAGGATGGGCATTCAGCTACTCGGGGAGGCGACAGAGTAGCTAGCCTCTTTGCAGATATCCTTCGTGGATAGATATGGATCAGAATTTCTTCACTCACTCACATTCACTCCTCCACTACTGTAGTGGGTCAGAGAGGCACAGCTTGGGGACGCTGACTGTGAGACGCAGCGTGTGTAGATATCATCAGGACAGGCACCTGATGGATTTTCTGTAGGAGGAGAGAACGACGTCCTTTTCAGTGGCCGTACCATGGTACCCGCTGCTTTACAAGAAGAGGTGTTGAGGAAGTTTCACACTTCCCATTTAGAGGTACATCTAGGAGTGGAGAAGATATACCAGGATCTCAGACGACATCATTGGTGGCCGTGTATGGAGAAGGTTGTAGCTGAGTTCGTTTCTCAATGCCTCACCTGTCAGTAGTTGAAGGCAGAGCACTAGGTTCCAGCAGGCTTGGTACAGCCCTGGGAGGTCCCGGAGTGGAAGTGGGACGGGATATCTATGGATTTCTTCATTGGAATTCTACGCACTTCCATAGGTCACAACTCCATTTGGGTGATTTTAGACCGACTCACCAATTCGGCCCACTTCTTACACATCAGAGAGCAGGGCTCGGTGGAGAGCTTGGGACGCCTCTACGTTGAAGATATCGTATGACTTCATGGTGTGCCATCATCTATCGTCTTCGATCGAGATGCTCGCATTACTTCTAGGCTTAGGAAGGGGTTGTAGGAGGCATTCAGGACACAGCTACGTCTGAGCACCGTGTTTCACCCTCAGACGGATGGTCAGACAGAGAGGACTATTTAGACTCTCAAGGACATGCTCTGTGCATGTTTCCTTGACATTGGTTGCAGCAGGGAGGACCACATACCCTTGGCGGAGTTCGCGTACAACAACAGCTACCACTCCACCATCGGTATGGCACCATACGAGGCATTGTATGACCAACTTTGCAGATTAGCTCTGTGATGGACAGACCCTGGGGAGTCTGCACTTATGGGATCAGAGATGGTCCAGGACCTGATAGAGAAGGTCCAGGTCATCTATGAGAGGATGAGGACAGCTCAGAGCCAGCAGAAGTCTTATGCTGACAGGAGGCGGAAGCCACTGGAGTTCGAGGATGGCGACCACATCTTCTTACGGGTCGCACCTTGACGTGGATTATGGAGATTTGGTCGGGGAAGTAAGTTATATCCACTCTTCATCGGACCATTTCAAGTCCTCAGCAGGATAGGTGAGGTGGATTATCACCTGTATCTACCACCTCAGTTGCACCAGGTGCACGACGTCTTCCATGTATCTCAGCTGAGGAGATACGTGCATGACTCAACACATATCATCGACCATGGGGAGTTGGAATTTGATGATGGGGAGACTTTTTCGGAGGTCCCAATGGAGATCAAGGATCGACGGGAGTGGGTCCTACGTGGGCGGTCGATTTTTTTAGTGCACATCAGATGGCAGCATGGGAACCTCCAGGAGAGTACTTGGGAGCGGGATGCTCAGATGCATGCACAATACCCACTTTTGTTCCCTAGTTTATAATGTATCTTTACGGGGAAGTAAAGCCCTGAGGTGAGAGTAATGTAAAGACCTGTCAAAATAAAGGAAATTTGTTTCTTAATTTTCTTTGGGATTTTTTTACAGGAATGCAGTTTCTCACGGCACCTGATTCAGAGACCTGATGTGCCCGGAATCATGTTCTGATGTTTAGCTCGGGTACGTTTAGTGAACGAACGAGCGAGGTTTCCTATCTTTTTAACCGGTGCTCGGAATCGAAATATGAGTGCACGAATGGAACCGAAGCACTGGTAATTGATTAAGAAGGCCTTTTCCGATGTTGCGTTTTCTCGTGAGGAGTTGTTTAAAATTTGAGGTTTATGTGAAGAATAAAATAAAATTGTATTCCAATTTTATTTTTCTTCTAAGTAGTTTTATCCATTGTGTGGAAGTTGGGTTGCTAACTTCCCTTGGGAGAATAAAAGAGAGGTGGGGGCCACACAATCCCCCACCTTTTCACATTCCCCATAACCCCTTGAAACTCCTATTAATATCTTCCTTGTAATAAATTTTATGTCTTTCCCTCTCCTCTCTTTTAATTAAGCCAACTCCTTAATTTAATTAATGGAATTGAGTTTTAAAATTTTAAAATCTTGGCATGACTTAATAATATTAGTGGAGCATATTTTATTTTTGGGTTAGATTTGTGGTGTGAAGTATTGGAAGAGAATAATCAAAATCTAGAGGAATCTTCATCTTCATCATTGGAGAATGCGAAGAACGTCAAGACCCCAACGAAGAACGTTGTCACTGCAAGGAGCGATCGTCGTTCCTTTCTTCCCCTCTCCGCAGATGGGGTGAGATGCCGCTCTACCTCGGACGATCTCTGTCAAGTGCATACGGAGCTTTACCTCGCAACGCCGTTTCCACGACACTCTTCGATCGTCAACTCGTTATCGAGGTAGGGGTTTGATTTTGGTTCATGAACATTCTTGACCGTCCAAATGTCAATTTCTTAGCCACGTGATATTGGATTAACGAGAGGAGGTCAGACCACACGAACACAGCCGAACCTCCTCCCCCTATGATGATGTGTTTGTCGAGGCATGAAAAAAGGTATCTCAGTGCAACTGCACCGCATGGAAACAACGAAGAAGCGTGATGTCATCGCACCACGCCGTTGAGGACGAAAAAAGTCGCGGTGAAGTCGCGCCGTGCTGGAGAACCACGAAGAGGCCGCGACCGGAGAGGGGCCGAGGCGGGGGGGGGGGGGCAGCGCCATCGCACCGCCCCGGTCGGATAAGGCCGTCGCGATGCAAGGTGGGGCGGCCGGAACCGCCGGCCACTGGCAACTCGGAGGGGTGGGACCGCGGGGTCCCGCGGCGGTAGCACCGGCCGGGCGGACCGAGTCGGCCGTTTCGGATGGAAGACCGGGGGTCGTAACCCCCGGATGGAAAATGCAGCAGCCCCCACGTGGGGCCACAGTTTCAATCAAGGGGGGCAACCCCCCCCCCCCCTTCCCGCAACAGCTCGTCCATCACCGAGGTGGCCGTGCGGGGCATGCCACGCCAGGCCAACTGGCCGCCCAGGCAGGACTGGCCACACCGGGCCGGGCCACACCTTAATTGGCCAGACCCAGAACCGGTTCGGGTCGACTCAGTTCGGGCCGAACTAGGGGGTCTTGGGCCGGGTCGGTCTGGGCCCAAAACCCCCTAAAATCAGACAGTTCCGTTCAAACGCCCGTATCATGGTCTACAAACCTCCGATCGATGCACCGTTAGTTGCGTAGAGATCCTTAGATTGAGGCGGTCGTTTTTGTATATTACACTCAAGGTTTCAAGGAGCTTTGGGTATGGCCGGGTTGGTTCAAACACGATACCAACCAGTCCCTCGGAGCGGAAACGCTTTTAATTTGAGCTCTGAATGTCCGATTGATGTGTCGTCGACATTGTTGGATTCCTCTTAGTGAGACATACCTTTTGGCTTACTCCACTTGAGTTTTGGAAGCAGTTGGAGTGAGGTCGGGTTGGTTTTGACTTAAAAGTCAACTAGGCCCCTGGAAAGAAATATCCAATAACTCTCAGACCGGGAGTCCGATTGACGCGCTATCTATCACGTTAAGCTCCTATTGTCGAGACAGAACCTTGAGATACATCAAATCCGGACTACGTGTCAGTTGATGTATCGACCCCCTTGGCTCGTGGAGCGGACCCTCCCGGAATCGAGCATTCTGTGTGTGGGAACCCTAGAGTTGGATGCGACTGCGACGACAATGATGACTGCACTGAAATCCTCCGTGGGTTCAGTAGTGATGACGACTGCACTGAAATCCTCCACGAGTTCGGCAGTGATGAAGGCTACACTAAAATCCTCCATGGGTTCAGCTACGTTGAAGAACATACTAAAATCCTCTCTGGGTTCGACAACAATAAGGACAACACTGAAATCATCTGTGGGTTTGGCAGTAATGAAGACCGTAATGAAATCCTATGTGGGGTCGACGGCGATGACTACTATTCTTGTATACTATGTTGTTATGGCAGTGTTTGAATCTGTTCTTGCTATCCAACATGGGTCTGGAAAAGTAGCTGGTCTGTATCCTATGTGTGTCCGACATCTTAGCTGGTTTAGTATCCTACGTGGGTCCCATCATAAATGAATTAGTGGTTATATCTGATCTTCTCTATCACCTTACGAAGAAGTATACTTGTGTGAGATGAGTCTTGACATTCAATCAATATCTTCAGTATGATTGACTTTCATTCCTATGTGGATTGAGTTTTGTTATCCTGTGTGGATTGGGTTGTACTCCTATGTGGACGTGATCGAACTCGGGCTCGGATGTGTAGCTTAACGGGAATTGATGACTTAGGTATATGTATGGGCATATACCTAAGTAGTGTTGGTTTTTAATTCGTGATTATATCTTTCCTTTTTGGATTATCCTTTGTGGATTCTGGGAGACCATCAGGGTTCTCGGGGTCCCTACTGAGTAGCGTATACTCACCCCTGTACGGGCTATGCCCACACTACATTGTGTTGGATGCAGACGACGGACAGCGCTGATCATGGTTGAGGCTTGTGGAGAAAGTCAGGACCTAGAGGTGGGCCACTGGGCGGGACGTACACGGAGCGGACAGCTGGACCCGTGGAGCTGAGGAGGCTATCTATACCCACCCTTCAGGTGGGACTTCCAGTGGACGGCTCGACGTTGGTGCTTTACTTCAGTTGTTATACATCTTTCTAGTTGTACCTTACTTTCAGTTTGGGTTTGTATTCTGGCCCATTTACTTTCCGCACTTACTATTGTACCAAATTTTACTTAGTGTTTACATATGCTTGCATACTCTGTGGTGTTTGTTTAATTTATAAAGGCAATGGCTGCCCCTTTTTGTCGGGATTTATGACTTGGTGCTAGTCGCCAGCCCCATGCCTGTGGGAGATGGGCTTGGGGTAGTCACGGCACGGGTCCCAAGGACGGGTCGTGACATCTAACCAGTATAAGGATCAATGACCCCTGACTCAATAGATTATGCCTGTGTATTGTCTTCCTCACGGCTACACATGGGTTTTCCTTATTAGATCATATTATCTAAATTATGAACCAACAACGAGGTAGAGTATCATTCCATCATCAATAGTCTAGAGATGAACTCCAAGATTGATATCCTCCACTTATAAGTGAAGGGGGACTCTGAGATAGTTATCATGTACATCAATGGTGACTATCTCATTAGGAAGCTAGATATCGTTCTCCTCGTAGAGCGCACTCACCATCTAATGGATTAGTTACCCTATCTGCATGAGTTTATTCTTGTTTTTATGTCAAAGAATGGTCAAGTGAATGACTTGGATATCTTTTCTATGTCTATAAACAAGTATAACCATGAAGATCTGATTATCCATGTATTTAATCGTAGGGCAATCATTCCCTTTAGTTTGGATAATGATGATAGCCAGCATGTAAGACACCTTATTGCTGATGGCCCTAATCCAATACCACCATGTCCCTTAGATGTAGAAGAAGAGACCCTCAGGTTTTCAAATCCTTTTTGGGGACCTCTAACATTGAAATCATCTAATATAAAGAGTTTGATGTGAGCATATCCATCAGCATGTAGTACAGTTCACCCTCAAGAGTGGTCCCAACCTTGATCAGATCATCCATAATAGTTGGTTTGATGGTGTTCTCCTCCCTTTCAAAAAAATATAATAGATTCCCCATGTCATGTAGATATTCTACACTAGTTCCTACAATGCTCATCCAGAAGTGTCTGAACTCTCCTCCAAATTCAATAATTGGGCTATTTCTGTCCCATCATAGCATATGACTATATCAACTTCACCAAGAGGTGCCACACATGCCAGATCCATTCCAAAAAATTTCGTTAGCTACTAGAATCACTATATACTACCACGTACTCCTATCCCTTTACATTCTGTGTACTCAATGTAATGGGACCATATCCACCCTTAATATCTTGGCAGTACAGGTTTATTCTAACATACATGGATTTATTTTCCAAGAAGGAATAAGCAATACCATTCAAGTATGTCACGGATTATTATATCATAGAGGTTGTGAGCTCCATCATCATCCACTGATTTAGAGTCCCTCAATACATTCTCACTAAAAAAACTCTAACATTCATATAGCTGAGTAGAAGAAACTATACCCCATGTAAAATATCCAGTCTAACCAAACTTCTCTCTATAATGCACAAAAAATGTGTAGATTGATGAAATTAATAAGACTATGTGTAATATTTTTTTAATATTGTTGATCAAAATTAAAAAATTTGGACGGACATGATCCCCAAAACTCTCTGGTCTTATCAGACAATGACTCACAATTTCACCCAGGCAACCACATATTTCTTCATGTTTGGGACAGAAGTAGTCCCACCCATATAGTTTTGGTTTATGTCACCCCAAAGATATTTATGATAAGTTAAATTCAAAAAATAATGATTATGTTTATCAGAATGAACTGGAATAATTTGAGGAGAATAGTATCCATCAATTGCACAATGTGGAGAGGCACCAAATTAAGCTACCCAATGTTTAAAAAAAATTTTGTCTCCATTATTTCCTAAAAAGGTGATGTGGTTTTGGCTCTACAGATGCCAAAGATACCTGGTATAAAGCCACCAAATTAGGAACCCAAATGGGAGGGACCATATACTGTCCATAATTTTTACCCCAATGGTGCAAACTCTTTGGTCACCTTGGATGGTGACCAAATGACTCATCCCACCAATGCCAAATTCTAGAAGAAGTAAAATTCTTAAGGTCCTTTATCTTATTCTTTTGGGCTATAGGATGTTAAACTAACCTGCATCAGCAGACCACATGTGGTTAAAATGTACCCAATGTCCTTACCAAATATTGTTAAACTTTATATAATTAAGGAACTAAGTATGGATTGATTCCATCCCTCAACGGATTTGTAGGAACACCCTGACATATTATCATAGGTCCCAACCTAGGTTTGATACAGGAATTATTCTTGGGGGATACATAGTGTGGTATGATCCCTTCTTGGTCTTCATGCACGTCTGGTCCATTTACTCACCATGTTGTGTATACCCATTATAAAATCCCATTTTTCATATTGTTATGTCTTGTATTACACTAAACTTTGATTCCCTTTGCACTTCATAATGTTAAAATTCTTCTTCATCCTTACCACATGAAATTAAAAATCACAACATTCATGAACTATGTATGGCTTGATTTCCATCCTTATAAAATACATAGAAATGGTCAAACGCTTTTTTGTCAGGTCCATCCCCTGGTACCATTAATTCTATTATATATTTGGCCTCTTAGGCTATGTGTAAAACCTTGGGATCAAATTGTTTGGTGTGGACATATATTGTCCTCATTCACATCATGTTTGAAACTACCACATCATGTATCCCCTTCAGATGACTTATCCTTTACCTACATCGAAACCACATGACATTAAAATGAACGACATCGGAGAACTCAGTATGGATTGATTCCCATCCTTATGTAAAATATAGGAATGAGTAAACATTTTTCTTTAGGTATATCCCTAGGTTGCCTAACCTTTTTTTTCCTTTTTTGGCCTTACATGGTCTGAGTTCTATGACTTTAATCTATGATCCCTCATATCAAATGGGGCATTAAATGTTGTTTCATAGATGAATGAAAAGAGGTTGTTTCATACATAGGAATGCCCAGACATTTAGTCTTTAAGTCCATCCCCAAGTTCCTCCCATTCACAACCTCAGCTTGTTGCTCTATCTAGGAGAATGTGGTGTGGTGTGGGATTCTATTTCAATCATTCACATCGGGTTTTCGGCAGATGCACCATGTACCTTTCTGAGAGAACATATCCATTACATTTTTCCTTGATTCATGATGTAATACTATATGCGTTTTCCAGAACTACACATGGATTTATTCCCATCCATATGGGATATATAGGAATTATTGAACATTTCATCTTTATGTCTATCCCCAGGGTCATCAACCCATTTCCCCCTTTTTCCCACTAGTCTTATAATGTCATCTTCCCCTATTTGAATCCTATGAACTATGACTTTCCTCATTATCATGATCATATGAACTGTGGTATGGGACTTGGAGTGTTGAATTCTTGATGAACATTCTCTCATTCCATCACTACACCTCATATGTTTTTTTATTGGGGTATTCATCATATTACACATCCTAAAAGACAACCAAATGGAAGGGATGCTCGGCCTTAAGGAATATCTACAATTATGGGAAAACATTCTAAAGGATTTTGAATAGAATTTTTAGTCTGGTTCTTCCCTCATTGTTAATATGTTTAGTGGTCAACCCTCAGTTTTTTGTTCACATTCCAGGTCACATGACATGTATACTGTGTTTCTAATACTATCAATAGTCATCCTCCATGGTTACACCAATCCCAGAGAAACCCAAATTTTTTCCCATTGATTAACTTTCCTTCTCACATTCTTATGTCCATATAGAATTTCAATACATCCAGTCTCTTCCCTCTATGAACCATTACAAGTGGAGTGGAAATACCAACATTGTAGCATTTTCCTTCACTAGACACCTTCGTTCTCTGATTGTGTGCATCTGTATTTTTTATTGTTCTTATCATGCCCTTATATCCCACACTAAGAATCTACCACATGGGAATAGGGGTTCCTGATATAGATTATGGTCCAAACTCTCTGACCATAATCTTGGACTACATGTTCCAAAGTCCAGGCATCATAGATTTGAAATGTATTCATGTTCTCTACAAAAAATTTGATGTGGTGTAGACCTCTTTAGTTCCCATTTACATTGGATTACCTTCTATATCATCACTAAATATTCCCTATTAAGAGGTCTTACTTCATGGTCCAAAATAGAGGACCATAAAATATGTGCTGGTTTCTCCCATGAATGGGCGATGTTGTGAGGACCTATTTGGTCCCCATTCTTGTCTAGAAACTTTATGGTGCCACCACTACAAATTTACTTCGCATGATAGTCCATAAATAAAGATCTTTAGTGTCAAATTTTTCTCAACATTAAACTGTGTAACAACCTCGATTACCCTTGTTTGGATGGATTTCACACCCTTTGGCATTGGATATTTTCCACACATTCCTTCAGGAACTAAGTATGGATTGATTCACATCCTAATGAGATACATAGGAACTCTTTGACCTTTCAGCCGTAGTCTAACCTCCATCCCTTGTATCTTTCTAGCCTCTAGGTCTTAGTTCCTCATGGATTACATGGTTGTGATTGAGAATCCTTGGTTCTCATTCACATAGCAATTATAATAGTCATGCCATGTACTTCCCATTATAATAGTCATGCCATGTACTTTCCATTATAGTACTCCTCTATATATTCTTCCTTGGTGAATGATGTTAAACTAGATGGGTACCTTCCATGCGACACACATCCCCTTTATTTAGGTCTCCACCATCTTCCAAATATGAAAGGAAAACCAAAATTTATGGATGATCCACCGTAAGAAATGCCAACGGTTCTGGGACAAAATCCCAGTGGATCTTAATCAACATTTTGAGACAGGGCCGACATTGAGAAATGTTTAGCATCCAACACTCAAATGTATTTTCCCATTCCAGGTCCAGGATATGGATGATCTATTTCAAACAAGGTGAACTGTTATCATCCATTTTTACACACGATTCATTATGTTCTAAGTATTTGGTGCAATGAATCCTATTAGGATTCCCCTATGTTCTTTAACACCCCTATTGTTATCCCTTTATACATACACATATGTTTAGTAGGAATTTTGGCATGTTGAGGATTTTCCCACTCAACATTCCTATTTCATTGTTATTCACTCATCATGTGATGGGGAAATCCTAGTATCACCCATTTATTTCCTCATCGAGCATGGATGACATGGAATATGAGTTTTGGTAGAGTAATACACACATGTAGGACTGGAATACACTATAGTCCATGATCTATGAAATTAAACTAATAACACTTGGATCCAATACATATTACGTTAAATAATGTCACCCTATACCATATTAATTTTATCATTATCCTCCCTATCATACAATGTTAAAAAAATGGATGGGTCCTGTCATACAACCTTAAACAGCGTCGCCATCATCCTGGACACACGATGAAAAACGATCTCACAATCTGGTGTTCTCACTTGGGAGGGAATATCCATTGGTATTGGAAATCCACCCTGAATCTTTTCAAGAAATTCGTATGACTGGATTCATGTAGTGACACCCAGACACTCCTTGTGTGGATTTATTCTAAAAAAACACACAAGATACAACAAAAGTAAAAACTAAATAAATATCTAATGCCACTTTTCTCTGTCTATGGGTAAGACCCCCATTCTCCCCAATAACTATGTTTGGATACATTACTATGCTTATGGGATATTTAGTGATTCTTATATCATTGATCTCATGACCAACCGCACCATTATTGAACCTTTTGGCCCTATTGGGCTTGGTTCCCCTTAAAAAATGTGCGATGTGATGTGGATTTAATCTCTACCTAATCACATCATGTTATGTACCACACACAATGTTTCCCATTTGGGGGATTAAAGTCCGTAAAACGTGATGTTAAACCGCATGGGTCTTCATGAACTATGTTTTTCTTGATTCCAATCGTTATGGGATACATAGGAATGACTGTGAATTTCTCTTCAAGCCCAGTCACATGTTCACTTGTCTTCCTGGCCCTTTGGACCCAATTTTAGTATGAACACTATGACCATAAATTTGGAGCTCCTAGTACATGTAACATGACATTAAACTATTAGATATAATCAGATCAATACGACGTCAAACTATGTGAAACATCCTGGTTATATGTTGTTAAACTATCCTTTGCATCATTGTCCTTACCATACAACACTAAACAATATGTTTCCCTATTTATTTTAATGACGTAATACATCAATGAATTCTTGGACCTCACAAGAGATGTTCCTTCTAGAAGTTTGTTTCATCTTGATTTAGACCAATACTCCCCCAACGAACCTTTGATGTGGTGGAGTAATTTATGATTGTTAGAATCCATTCGAACAGAACATCACTACATCACCATGCATTTATTCCTCTTTATATGGATCCTTATACCTATTGATGTCTGAAGGAACCCCCTAACATCCTTTTCACAATACATTTTTTTCACCTACTATGTTAGGCAAATTATTTGGAAGATATCAGATGACATTTTGAGTTAGGAACCCTGTTTTCAAACACTACTTATGTTTGGCCCTTGTTTGTTTGTCCCCATTTCAAGATAATATGACATGGATACTATGTTTTTAATACATTTACTAGTTATAATCTATTGTAAATCCACCATCATTTGTTTCCAAATTTTTGGTGTCGTGATTGACCCATCTCATTCCCCTTTTTTTAGATTGGTACTAACTCCCCTGGTGTTATCACACTCATGTACTAGGAACAAATTGAGAAAGGAAAGTTGGATATTTAGAGAACCCTACTCTATAGTAATGACCCCTATGTATATGACCAAATACATCAGGTGGTCAATCATAAAATAGAAAACCCTGAGTGGTTGATGATTGGTCGGAGCCCACATATCCAAAGTGAAAAATTATGTGGTCATCCCTTGTTTCTCACACTCGGTATGACACATGTAGGATTAGGGATTGATTACTAGTAGTTTTGTGAGTATAATTGTTATGTTATAATTAAAGAAAGAAATATTTCCATTCATGTAGTCTAAATAATAATGAAATCATGAAATAAGTTCGTGAGTTATGAAAAACACAGTCTTTATGGATTGGCCACTTTGAAGGAGCTTTATAGCTCCCCCACTCTTTGACCTATGGAATCTAGGATTTATTATCAACACCCAATATCCATTAAATACTCATTGGGCGTGGGGAAATGTTTATTAAACCTAACCATTTCTCAAACATTCTCATCTCAAATATCACCAACATCACCAGATCCTCACTTAAGCTGCTCTTCAACATCTGGAAATGAGACCCATAGTCATGATATGACTTCTAATTAGGTGTTGGCGAAAGAACAATGCTCCTTCATCCATGTTTCTAAGAGATGCATATCTTGTTCAGCATCTTTTAGCTTTTGAATGTTTAAATAATTCTTCCACTGCAAGGAAAAAATTATGCTATGACATCTATCATGTACCTTCTCAGCATGGTAATCCTGAATGAGCATACATGGACCTCGTGCATCTACCCCTCTAGAAAATAGTTCATGAAACCAAAGATGAAGCAATCCCATCTGACATATACAATATTATTTTAATTTTTTGATGATAACGTTCTTCATTAGATTCCATAACCAGTAAAGGAGATATAAATTCTCCTACATATCCGAGGTCAACCCATGTAGCTCATCCGGATCAGCGGGTTCATCCTCCGGGAGCACATCAAGGAGTTCGATAGTGTGATCTACCTCTATTATTATATAATGTGGGTTGGGTTCCACATCATTTGGTAGATCTGTAGCTCTAGATTGTACCTCGATAAGTTTTGCTTCTGCCCCAATATTTGTTTTTATAAACAACCATGATCATCGATTTCTTATCAGCTTGGGCATCTGATTCCATGTCGATCAAGATTCGACTAATTAATGGAGCACCAGGAACCCTCATCATCCTCACTAACAATACGCCCCCAACAAGTAGGTCTATTCAGAAAAGGAAGATGAAATTTTTGGATGGGTGTACCATGTTTATTACTCAATGAAGAAGAATACTTACAGTGATCCAACATTTTCTCACTCCCTCGTGTTGTTGCTATTAGGATCCCAGGACCTAGCACCCCTATATATGGTTGGGATATCCAATGATTCTGGAGGATCCCCCTTAGATTCCACATCCCCACTGGACCCAACACTCACCATCGTTCCAGACATAGGACCCGTATCTTTTCCCTCAACGACCATTATTCCATGGGAAGGGTGATTTTATAGGCTCTCCTGTAAAGAGTATATGTTAGTTAAGAAACATAGATAAAATGATTAAGATCATAGCATAAAAGATTTTAATTGAGATTATTTTTAGTGTGTTGACGAATTATCTTAGCGTTGAGGTTCAAACCTCTCCTTCTTTCAGGGTGCTCAGCCCAACAAAATCTTTTCCAAAGAAACCATCTAGTTCCACATGAAGAGGAAAGCACTCTTCCAGCTTTGTGGAGGACATGTATGGTTGACATGGAATGTCAAGAAATAACTTAATTAAATTTATCATTGGATGAAAAGTTCCCTAGGAGTGTACTATGTCCTCCAGCTCAGCCACATACCACTCCCCCTCTACCTAGGACACCAGGAAAACGGCCCTAGCCTAACCAATTTCTAAAAGACCCATCCTAAACTGGTTGATATGGTCCCAAATTTTAGAAGAATTGGGGAATCCAGTTTTGACCTCCCATGATACCATGAATGAGTGTACACAAGATCTCCATGAATTTACACACAGTGTACCTCTTCCCATAAGCTTCAGTAGGTATTCTAGGGAATCTTTTTCCAATTCTCCCTTCCCCCCGGTTCTACCTAGTTAGAGACTCTGGGTCCTCTAATGCTACTCATCATTTTTTCTAGACATAGTAGGCCACAAAATTACTGGCCTTTCTACCATTGCATCTTGACCACCACGAAATGCACATTCAATTGTATGACCCTAACCTTAGGGTTTAGGTAGCACTTTGTCATCAACTTGGGTGGTGCTTTGCTTTAGTGTATCTTGTGGGTAAAGAGCATCCATGATTTTGTGTAGTCCTCAATCATCCAATAAGTAAGAGGTAGGTGGAGGCATCTCATTCTTCATCTTCCTATCATATAATAAAAACATGATCCATAGTTTCATCATTACACATGAGTGATCCTCAAGGAAAACCCCATGGTAAATATTTGGGGTTAGACTCTGCAGTATTCAAAATTTCCTCCTAAAGTGATGCAGGGTATATGGATCACAAATAGGCTTGCAATCTACTTGATACACTAGAAATCTTCCTCAAAAGGCTACAATATGCGTTATATGCTCATAGGTTCCCCTTACATCATTAGTGAATAGTCTCCATTGTAGTGGGAATGGATGGAAATAGATTTCATCTGGTAAGAAAAATGTTTTCAACACTACCAGTGAGAACTTTTTAATTGGGAAAGTCCCCATTACGTCCAGAATGGTCATTCAAAAGTATTACTTAAGAGATTAAATGGGGTTTGAATATTCATACTCCCTCATTTGTGTATCTATCCAGGTATAAAGAAAGTGTAATAGTCCACATACACATTGTGGCTACATACCCTCGCTGATGTTCCAAATAACCGTATGCATTTTTCCAACACTATGACACCAAGATTGGCATGTTTACCCATTTCCAGTATAGTCTTTATAATTAATTTGCTCAGATGTGCACCCATGTGCACATCCCTTACTAACATCATCTATATATAGATGAGGGAGGAGATGAACCTAGCCAACCTAACCACTGGTGGCTACTATTTGTCGACATTTTATGCCAATATATACCATTGGATTCCATATAGGATTTTCTATTATGAACTACACTTAACCCTTTGATTCCCTCTTAGGATGTTATGAGGCCTCAAAATAAGCTTCCCAGATGCCTCCTACCCCACGACAGGATGATCATGTGGAATCATTCGGAAACATTGTAACCACTAATTAAACATTATGTGCCGCACTGAATGATTTTCTTCTCTCAGTAACAAGTCCACCAGTTCCTTCTCTAACCATGGTATTTTTTAGATCCTCCCACGTACAATCCATGGGTAGAAACTATAGATTTACCCTATAATTGGAATCCCTATGATATGGTTGAGTTTCCATAGGCTCACGTCGACCTCCCTGTGATAAATATGGAAATTGTTTGTCCTCAATGACCACCTACCCAGTAATAATGGAATTATGGATTTTGGTTGGTAAATGTGTAATTTTGAAACACAAACATCCTCATATAGGCCTACCTACATCATATATGTTCTAAATTCATCATATGATGCACATACCGAGTAGGCCTAGGCCCATTCATCTATGCAATTTCTACCCTAGCGCAGGTCCAAATTATCAGTCCACGCATACTCTGAGAATAATTTGATATTTCGGTCAAGATACCCATATTTGAAAAACCCTAAAATCAACATTTTTTACATGGTTGTAAAGTATTTTCGTGGTGAAATGTGTATGATCCTCCACGTATGGTCAACAAAAGCTCTAAACTTTGGGTGTTGACATGATGTTCCTGTGAACACATAAGGCGTGTCATCCCTAATTGCTTAGAGGATAGAAATATTATTCCTTAGTCCAAATTAATATACCAGAAATTTATTGCAGAGGGTGTAATCTATTTTTCCGTACATCAGTATCACCCTGAATAAATCATGGTTTGAATGACTCCATAGCAATTCACCACACTCGGTATTTTTATTCATGTCCTCCCATCAATCATCATCTGCTAGTAAATTATTATAAGCTTATTTATTGGCCAATTTTTCATGAATTTGGAGTTTTCTCTTCTCAATACATGGGGAACATTTGTGAAGATCATTCATGAATAACAAAATCATGGATACATGAAGGAACTAGTGCACTTTCGAGAGAAACAAGGGATTGTGATGAATCTGTTCTCTACGTATCATTTGCGGAGAACTATTCCAAGGAACTGGGATCTCAATGATAATTCATGAGGGGGCAGGAGATTCATGATTCAAGAGAGGAAGCATAGGTTTCATAAAGATAAAGTGATTAAAAAGGGGGACCTCAAACTGAATATATTGGTGGAGTCCTCAAGACTTTTGTAGTGCCTTTGGCTTCCACAAGCTTTGTAGTGACCTTAGTGTGTGCCCCATGCACCCTCATCACGGAAATGATTCAAGATCCACCTATTTTTTGTGATATACCATCATAATGTAACCCACCTTTTTCTCTCAACTTCTATTCAATGGAATAATTTGTTGGCAATGAAATTCATTCAAAAAATTGATCATGTTTAAGAACCTGGGGTTTTAGAATGGATCAAAATCCCAACACTGTTTGAATTTTGGACTTGTCCCTGAGAAAACTAGAGAAATTGCCAAGTTTCTAGAAAATTCCATACTACATTACATGTACTTTTATGTACACGCTGTGTCTAGGTTAGGCAAGTGTCGGCCGTGTGCCCACCGAGTACATGACTTGTGATGACCGTGTAGAAATTTCTTACTACACGGCATGTAGTTATAGACATGTCATGTACCCCTGACCTTGTGAAGGCCAAACATGGCGTGTGGGAGTGTTTTCCAGGTAGAATCTTTTGACCATGTACATGTCATGTCCTCCATGGAAATTCCGTGTAGTCTATCCATCTATGAGGGATATACATGGCATGTGGTTAAGTCAGCGACGGAGAGAAGGAAAACAAAGTACACGCCATGTTACGTCTAGTACACACCGTGTACCCATGTCGGCAGGTTCTGGAATGTATTTCATCATAATTCTAGTGGCCATATTAAAAATTGAATGATATACATGGCATGTAGTCATTAATTACATGCTATGTACATTCTGTAATTTTCTAAAACAGATAGTAGCCTTGTTTTTTAGGCAGAACCTCATTGTGTCACCAGGTTTTGCGAACCAGGCTACCAGTGCTCGTTTTTATTCTCAGATATTCGTCCGAAATTCATATCGATTAGCAATTGATCTATTGGAACCCCCTCAGTAGGGACATGACTCCTCTTGAGCCTTCTTTCTTTATTTCATTTCTAGAACGAGTTATAGGGGTTTGAGCAGTTTTGATTCTTTTATAGATCTACCTTGTTTTAGACCTAATTAGAGGTTGATATCGGAAAAGTAGCATCATACGAGTCTTAGGTTGGCGGTGCATACATATTTTTGTGTTTTCGTGGTCATTTGGGTGACGTGGCCTTTGTAAAGTTTTCAGGTATGTTGAGAAGGTCCAAGTTTTTATCTGATATTGCAGATTAAATTGTTCATTAGACATGTGGGATGACTTTGGTTTTACCCTTTACCTATTTTTCTTGAGCAGTGCCTGGCAAGGGGTCATTGCTCATTTGGGGCATTTTGGCCAGGGGAATCCAAAATGGATATGATTGAACTATAATGTTTTATCTCATAATTTTAGTTTCTTAAACCTGATATGAATTGTTAGAGTCTCTCAAAACCTTAGTGCTGGTATGGGGAAAAACCTTCCTAGTGAAATTCAACTGTTTAGTTTGTTTTACATGTTATTGTGTTCTGTTTAAATGTGTATTTTTGTAATTGCTGAATTTAAAATACTGGAACCCTTTTCGTTGTGTTGGAAATGGTCTGGATATTGTTGAGTGATGTTGATCATAGGTTGGGCTCGTCCCGGGTTACGATGGGTGGTTTTTTCCATGGGATTAAGCATCATAGGCGTTGGTTGAGGCATAATGACTGTTAGGATGGGCATGGCCCGGGTTACTGGGATAGAGATGCCATCAGACTTAAGCGGCATGGTCACAGGGACACAAGGTGTGAGAGGTGTTGTGGCTTGGGTACTATTTTGGTGATTACTTCTCACATTGAAAAATTGAGTAGTGTGCACTTAGTGTGACTCCGTGATAAGGTGATTTTGACCCCTCCTTTGGGTAGAGGCCCCCGTTAGTTGCGGTTTAGATACTACTATCTTTCGGGTGCTTTCTGAAAGAAGCCACGTGGAAGGTGAGGAGCCTTCAAGGGATTGCATTAATGCTATCACGTTGGGGGAAGAGGCTCATCATTATTTGATGGCATACTTCGATGTTCCCCCGGTTATGTTATTTGCGGAAAACATCGTTGTCCCTCCAGTTACTTATTGAGGAAAGGCATTGATGTTCCTCCAGGTTTCTGTTTCTTAGGCATACCTTCCGGACTTCGGTACTTGATACATCTGAGGTCAGGGGGAACATGTTTCCGGGTTATTTGAGAGATATTTCGGCGTAGGATGATGCAGGTGACACTCCATGGTAGCTGCTGACCAGCAGTGGAGTTAGCGTTTCTTTGTGAATTGTACTGTTTACTGCTTTCCTTACAAATGTATGTCTTCTTAAACAATTATATTTGTTAACCACCATTGGGTGGAATCCCACTCAAATTCATCTCACACCCTACATGGCCCTTTGGGACGCCTGCATACTTTATGGATTTACATGCAGGAAAGAGGCCAGCTTTAGGAGTTGGGTTGCTTTAGCTGTTGCATGGAGAGGGTATGGACCTCGAGGTCATGCTTAGTTGTAGTTTACTATGTTTTGCGTACATTCTTGTATCAACATGCTTGTTTGTAGCTATAGTTGTTTAGCCCTTAGTGCACTTTATATTTAGATATGTATGACCTACTTTGGTTTCTAGTTTTGTTGCTCAGTAGTTCTTATAAGTGATTAGCATTCTATAGTGTTTATTTCCTCTTCCGTTTCCATTTATTACTTCCGTTGTTTATTGATATTGAATGTGCTTCCGCTCTATGGGTATGGTTCGAGTCTGCTGAGTCATTTATTCTGGAGCATCTTTATTTTTATACTTTCACTAGTACCGTTATTATTATCCTCGGAGAGGGTATAGAATCCCCAATATACCTATAAGACCCTCACAGTTAGTTGGCAGCGTTGGGAATTCAGGGAGGTGCGCCTAAGGTAGTAGCATCCGACCCATTTAGCACTGTTCGAGTGGCTGCTCAGGTCCGGGTTGTTACATCAAAGAAATCAAAATTGTTTCAGAAGGAATTCCTCCAATGTAATTCCAAAAACCATCCAAATGGATTTCCTTATGAAGCCCTATTGTGAAACCCTTCATAAACATGAACAACATGAATCTGGCAGCAAGATCACTCCATTACTACTATAGAGTAGTGACGGTCACCTCTGGGAGTCTAATGAGCAACATGACCACCGAAGAGTAGTGATAAAATCCTTCACAAGTCCAACAAATCCCCATCTTTTCACGAAGTATAATTTCCTACTTGGCATACCTCTGATCATTATAATCCCATGTTTATATAAATAGGTGATTCATCCTCTCCCCAAAGGATCTCTACCCTAACAATTCATCCTATGAGAACCCACTTCACGAAGCACCCCTTCTATTGTGAAATTGGGGGAAAATTCATAACCCATTGTATTTGATCATTTCTAACTAGCTTTTCAATTGATTCAATTTACCTCTTTTTTATGTGGGAATTATGTTAATAAAGACCATAGAGATTCATGAATGTAGGAGTCCATTTTAGGAACCAGTGGATCCATTTGGAATTTATCCTCAATGAAAATCAATCCAAACAATAAAATAATCCATGCCTTGGATGGGTGTCTATGATTCGAAAATCTTTTCCTTTCATGGATACCCCCATTATCATGATTCGAGAATCACCATCCTTCGTGAATCTCTTTCTCTTCATAAAGCACTAGAGGTTCTCAAATCTCTTCATAGAGAGGTCATCTGCTTTGTGAACCTCTCCCCCATGTGGCCCTTCAGGATCATATTAATTGATTTCACTGTCCATCAAGTGGCGATTCATGTTACATTTCCTATCTCTATTATTCATTTCACAAGCATGATAATCGATATTATATCATCCCATATACACAGTAATGTGTACCCCGCAATTTACCACTCCTCCACATCACCCTTAACTTGTATTGATCGTTTCTTCTATTATGCAGGTTTCAGTTGGAACTAGTTATGTAATTCCAAGGTATTAGGAGTGATTTATCATCTTCCGAGCTTTTGAATATTAAACTATTATGAAATTTCACCCACACAACAGAGATGTTAAAATGTGATTTTCCAATCATGTGGTAGGCCATAGAGAATTTAAAAGAGGAAATTAATGAACATTATCCTTCTCTCTCCCACCATGGTTTTTGTCTCCATGCACATCTCAGATGGTCTTTATGTAATCCCCTAAACACACCTTGATATGGTTCTCCCGGTACAAAGATCCATTTAATCCTTACACATCTGGACACCCTCCTCAGGCATCCCACCTAGTGAAATTCCCAATATCCATCTACCTCGACCTCTACACTTGCAGATTCTCCACACCATCCCTCATAGACACACCTTTCACGGCCTGTCTGTTTGGTCTACTACTATATCTATTTTCTCCCACTGATCATGACTCACATTGGAATAGAATTTAATAGTTATAATGACATTCCTTTATGATCCACTCACCATGCATAATCCCCATTCCCCTTTTCTCTCACGATGTTAATCTTCATCCTTTAAAACTCTATATATGTTGATCCCTATGTTCTATATAGGGTATGTAGGAATCCTCTTTGAGGAATTATCCCCTCACTCTAATCATCAAACCGTTTTGTGTTTTTCCAATGAGTTCACCATTATCTTGCATGATGTTAAAATATATGATACCTTTAGAACTATGTGGTTTTTGATTACCATCCACTGGGATATGTAGGAAGCCTATTTGATGTCCAATCTTAACCAATGGTAAACTCTCGTACATCCATTAGGGATGTACCCTCCTGATGTGATACTCACCCTTTTTTGGGATGCATCTCCATGTTCATCCAATCTGAGGTTTTCTGTTCCCCATGGTAATCTAACCATGCATATTTCCCAAAAAACCCACACTCCTCTAACCATGATTAGAACTAATTTGATAGGCTGTTGACCATGTGTAAGTCTATAGCATGTCTTAAGGTTGCTACACTCTGTGTACACCTCGATTCTATGCATCATTCTGGAACTACATGTACTCTGATTCCCTGCCACTAGGATTAATTGGAAGAATATTTTTGTGTTCTATCCCATCATCCATGTCCTATATTGGTATTTCATTTCATTCTTTGTGTGTCATGAAGATCATTCTTTGACCCATAGGTTATAATTTCCTAAAGACCCAATCAATGAAATTCATTCACACGAGCTGCCTTCTTAGGTGTCTCATCACCACCCACCCAAACAACATGGACATTGATCCCCGCAATCGACATAGTGTATGTAGGAGACCTTCTCGCGGTTCAAGCCTAGTATAATAATCTTTATGTCTGTTCTATCTCATTTATCTTCACCTTTTGAATCTTCATATATATCCATCTAATTTTACCTGGACCACCACATATCAGCGAACTCATTCCATTCCCATGGAAACCTACAATGAATAATCCTCATCTATCTTCCCCAATAATTTACACCTATCTTAATAAGGGCACAAATTTTCTAATTTTCCCAATGCTGAAGACATTGGGTTTGTGCAATCCCCAAATCACCCGTTCAATCTACGTGGGTTTTGATCCCTATATATTACATAGGCTATTTAGGAAGCCTCCCTGAGGTTCAATCCCAACCAATGGTATACTTTCGTGTCCCCTAAACAGGGCCCATCAATCCCTGATCTTCCCTTTGTGGTGTTCAAATCCGATTTCATGGTTTGAATGATTACATTTCGTGGACAGACCCTATTGGGTCCATCCATATTGGGAGTTTTGACCCATCCCCCACCCCCTTACCGAAAACCTCACAGGTGTTCCCTCTTAGGGACGTACCTATCTAATCCACCCTCTTAATTGTTTTGATTAGTATAATATATCTCCTCTAGACGTTAAACTCGCCACATACCCCATGTTAATCATTGGAAGCCATGGAAAATCACATAGCCATGCATCTATAATAATATTACCCGCATTCGATGTGGGATGCCTCAGGATTCCTTGCCCTTGAGAATACCTCTAATAAGGGAGAATTCAAGTATACCATGGTTCTAGTGTCCAATCATGCCAATGATGCCCAACATGACTATTTACCTGTCTGAAGGTTACTTCCCAGACATGACCCTTTGGAATGTCTTGACAGATATATGGTAATTAACTACCATCCAAAAAGAGAAGGAATCGGGAAGGGTTTCCTGAAAAATGTATTAATCATAAAGGGAGACCAGTAGCTGGTGACAAAATTCAAGAAGAAATCTAATGAAGGAGAGAACGACATCACATCACCCCATTTTGATCAAGGAGAAGACATCTCCAAAGAGATGATGAATACCTCAAGCCTTTGGAAAGCATGGATACAGAGTTCAATGCACATCCAATGAACATCATACATGCTCAAATAGTGGACCCCAAAAAATCATCTGAAACACTTTAGATATAACACTTTTTAGTGTTAATATTTTTTGAAGGATTAAATATAATCCAATCCATACCTATAATAATTTCAATCGCAATTATTTCATAAGATCGTGATTTTCTATAAATTCCACCAACACCTAATAAAAAGAGGATTCCGAAATATCTTAGTATAAAAAATATATCCACCAAGGGATTTTCAGAAATGATTTATCTTTATTTCACGTGGTGATAATCCTATTTTACAGAAATATTTCCTATAAATTTTGTAATTTGATCAACCATAGTCAAATATGGAATTTATATTTTTCAAATAAAAAATTAATATACCTATAATTATATTATTAGGTATTTCATCATCTACTATATTAGTATAAAGGTTTTCTCCATAAATTTTTTATTTAAATCATGATTATTTCCACACTCGGTATCTAAAATGGAAAAACATTTATAATAATGAAACAAATCATTAAAATTAAAACATTACACCATTGGATGACTGTCTATTATCTCATTCATGTATATGAATATTTTATTTACAATCACGAGCCCTATTAAGGGACTTAAAATCCTGATAAAATGTTCAATGTATAATTAATAATTTCTAAAATTTATTTTTACCAAACATGGATAATCTTTGAGGATTAACTTGATATTGTTTATTTGACTTTTAATCCATTTTATTCTACTTCAGTCGCATATTCCGTTATAAGGATGTGGAACATAAGTTTAAAAAAATTCCATCTCAACTAACATAGAAGAATATAAAAAATATTTTATAATTTCAAATTTCATTTGTTGCATATTAACTTCATGAACATGGTTTCAATCTCTAGAGAAATAATTTCATTTCATTATTAATAAAAAATAATATATCATGAGTACATATCCAATATTGTAAATTTGTTTATTATACACAACCACTTAATAATACATATTTTTCCTAAATTAGATAATTTGATTCCCTATTATATGTTGAGTAGACTTAGGAAAATATTTATAGAAGAAAATATAATTAAATTTATTAAATTACATGGAAATAATTTATTATTTATATTTCCCTATGAGATTCATAACTAATGAATTCTATATACCAACTTCACATTCAAAATGATAAATATAAGGAGTCACTTTTTTATATTCAATACAGCCCAAGACAGAAAATATATTTTATGATGAATTGATCCTTCCCTAGGATACCATAATCCATTAGGTTCCACTGAAAGAAAGATGGTGTTGTATTATAATATTTTTAACCATCAACATTTTACAGTGTAGTAAAGTTGGTCACTCTCAATATTAGATAACACTAAAATTTATATCCCTTATAATTTTCACTCCTACAAATTACATAGTTCAAACTCCATATTTTATTAGTTAGTTATTGGGATATATATTTTCCTATTGATTAGTTCCTATATCAGATTCAATTTTTATTTTATAGAAAACCATTCTTGATAGAAATTTATTAGATGAATAAAAATGGTCATCATTAAAATCTTAATCATTTCAAGAGAAATAAAATTTAAAATATCTCATGGGTGTTCAATTAACATTATAGTAAATGATAATTTTATAAAAACCACTTACCTACTATGAACTATTAGGACTCATGCTTAAAAAATTACATAATCATGAAACATTCGACTATAATTCAGATTATTTCATTCCCAAAGAAATTTCAGTTTTTTGTTTTAGAATTTTTTTTTCATAACTCTAACATAAAAAACTCTTAAATTATTATGTTTACTCATACTAAAAGTATCCATTTCACCCCTAAATAAAAATTATAAAAATAAAAATGATTCCATTTAATGAAAAATATTCATGAAATTTAACACAAATTCATCATTTACCGTACTCAAAAATATTTAACATGAAATTTTTTAATAACTTGAGATGTACCTAAATAAGATTATTAAGGGATATAAAATAATTAAATCAATTAGTGTGGGGAAAAAAATGAAATACCATAAAATTTTCACTATTTCTTACTAATTCTTTGACCATATAAAATATGTCATATGTTAATGAAAATTATTACTATTTCATTAATAATTCCTTAAAAACCAATAAAAATTTAATAGAAATCCATAAAGGAATCTCGGATAATTTTATTCAAGACCCATGTCCACTCGTTTTTGAAATTACTAAATCCTAGTTAAATCAATAGGAGAAAACTCCCTTGTTAACTGACTACTTCATGATATTAATGGAATGGAAAATTACCTAATGAAATGGAGCGAACAATTATGCTCACCTATAATATAAGATGTATCGGGCTCAGTAGTTCTATATGTTCTATCAAGATCACCCATCAAATAAACATTATCGAGCACACACATTATAACATATAATTATCATGTACTATATAGTTATTCTTTTATTTCTCCATTTCACCATAAATCCCTTGAAAAACTCAATTTAATCTATAATCAATGAAATTACCATTTTAAAATATTAATTGGGATAAATACTCATCTATTTAGGAAACACATTATAATAAATAATTCCCCAAATATTATCAAAATAAATTCTTAATAAAATTATCACAGAAACATATAAGTGAAGATTTATAGTAATTAAAATTCTGTATGGGGGATATTTGGTTTATACTATAAATGTTAACATATTAATTTCTTTTAATACATTCATAAATGTACCTCATTTGAAAAAAAAATTCATTTTTAAAAAATATAATGACATTCAATTGTAGATGAAAATGAAAATGAAAATGAAAGTTTTTTTGAAACACCACAGAATGATCAAGATTTAAATTACTAAATGATATGTCTCAGGTAAAAATTGTGTACCTTTATATTGAATAGAATAAATTATTATAAATATACAATTAATCATGATTTCACTAGAGTAGTGATCTTGATGGCTGACCTTCTAGGATTTTTCAAAAGCCATCTATGAGTGAGGAAAAAGAACACTTATAAGAAAATTTGTTGGAATGTGTGGATAATCAATATTCTGATGACCTATATAGGCATGTGGGTTGAACATTGGGAGGGGATCAAGTGTGTACAGGGAAAATAGGGGTGCCTATAGGGTTAAGACCTAAGGACCATGTTAAATAGGGGGTGTCTATGCTATTTCAAGGTAAAAATTGTAATATTCCTATTAATGGAGGATACTGACCTTATGTGTAGTAACACTACTTAGCTTGATATATATATAACTCAAAATAAGAAAATTGTTATCTTTTTGGGTGGCCAATTTATTGAAAATTCATATTTCATCATGGTTTTTACTATATTAGTGATCTATATGTGTGACCATAGGTTGGTATGATTGAGGAAATAAGAATACTCAAAATAAAATGCTTTGTCTTGTGAAGAATTTCAATAGTTTGATGACTCGTTCAAGAATTTAAGTTGGACCAGGTAGGGGACCATTTGTCTGTGGGGAAACTGGTGGTTCCTGGATGGCATTTGGGGAAAATCATTAATTTGATGACTCATTCGAGAATTTGGGTGGGCCTTGGGAGAGAGCCATGTGTCTGTGGGGAAACGTGTGGTCCTTGGTTAGCCAGAATATGATGGACATGTTAATGTGGTATGTATGTGTTGTCATTAGGGCCTAGTTCTTATATAAACTATAAGTAATAGACCCGAATAAACTATAAATTTGTACCCAACCTAATCTTTCACATACCCAAAAATCATTCACGATCCCCATTGGCTAATTACTTTCACCCGATCATCATTCAACAACTATATTGAATGTCTTTCACTAACCTAAATTAATGAAACGACACATATACACCATAGAGACAATGAAACAAAGGGTAAATATCTTCCATAACAGAGAACATATAATGGAATGAAAACAAATCACAAGTATAGACAATATCCAATTATAGGTGCAACCACACAAGACTACTAAAATAAGAAACACCATATACTCCCTATGATATATTAGGTAGACTCTCACCATCTCACCACAATCTACCCATCTCAGTTGACATAAAACCTCACCCCCCCTCTATAACGCCTTTCATTTCCCTACATCAAAAGACATACAACGTGATATAAACCTCGAGAGGAGTACACATGTTGTGAAATTATAATCTCAGTAGGATCTCACCCTAGTGTTCCATAAAAGGTTTCTAAAAAATCCATTAATTATTAGATTTATATTAAAATATTCATGATAAGAGTTTAACAATTTTTATATAAAAATAATGGAAAAACTATTAAAATTATTTTCACATTTCCAGATTTCCAAAAATTAAGTTATTATGTTTCAATGAATTTGAAATCATTATAAAAAACTGATATATTATGTCAAACCAAATCATCCATATCATATCATATCAGATGTATGATAGTATAAAATAACAATACAAACCAAAAGTAGAAGAATAGGTAACATCTCTCCAGGGATCACACTATGTTAGGATATCTTGGACACTCATACCTAATATAGAAAATATTATAAAAATAAATCCACTATAAATTCTCATTGATTTTAGAGAGAATAGGAATACCCCAGTAAGTGAACCTCCCAACAGGTCTTACAAGTCCCTAGAATAGTAGGCCAAGGGAGTAGAGGAAACACCCATGCAAAAACCCATCTAAAATAGATGATACATATTATTATACCTTCCACCAAAGTTCCCAAGGCCTCTTATTTTCTACATTTTCCAAATCAATTCGTCAATACATTTCCATCAAACCATTCCATTAAAACCATTTCACAAAAATAATTAACAATAATTTTCAGACCCTTTTCCAATGACTAAAAATAGAGGAAAACCATATTTTATAAAAACCTAGTTCCATGAAAAACACACAAAAATTATTCAATCATGCCATACAATGTATTAAAAATTTACCAAAAATAATAGAAATGTAGTTTACCAACAGAGGTTAGAGAAGAAACTATATGCTTAAAAACTCGTGTTGAACACACCCATAATTGAACCCATGAAACTAAAGTATAAAAAAGACAATGAGGGACCATTAATTTATCAATACATCTATGAAATGATTGAATTTAAAAAACATTCTTCAAAGAAGAGATAATAACACATAACACAAAGAAAATACACATAACACACCATAAAAAACAATGGAAATAAACTTGAGAATGAAATTTCACAATGGATCTTGAGAGAGTAAATAATTAATATTACCATGAGTAAATAGAACAGATAAAAAAAACAATGAACCTTCCATGACCAAAGCTATGAAAAGGAAGAAATAACAACACAACACGAGAGATACAACCCAACCACAATGATGATCAATCATATAACAAATCATTCTGAATCATATAAAGGATCCTAAAAATGACAGAGGAGAGATTTGGGTTGAGAGGGGAGGGAGTTGAGGAAGAATGATTTAAAAATCAAGTGATAAACTTAACTAAAATTAGTTTACATGAAATATAAATCGTATATAATCCCTTTACATGTCCTATAATCCTAAAGACTCAAATATGATGAAAAAATAGTCACATTTTAATTAAATAATGATATTTTAATATTACATTACATGTAAACATTAAAAAATGGGTACATCCTTCACACTATGTACTGGGTTCATGGAATCATCCCTATACAACATACATATCATGTACACTCATAACTCGACATGTATTTCTTATTCAGACTAAAAAACTAATAATTCCTTAAAAAACCCCAAACCAACTCCGTTGTTCTATGAGCATTTGTAGAAACCCTCAAAGACATGAAAAATTTAATACATCGACTCCATTAATTTGAACCATCATATATGCCTATAATTTAGTTCAATTTTGTCATCAATTTTTTCCATGATTGGGAGTTCCAATTAGCACCCAATTAAATAGGAAAATAATATATGATAAAGGAATTACATAAAAGTGGTTAATGAGATGGTAGAAACTCCCCAATACAAGTCATATTGTCACTAGGAAGTCATGATGATGAATAAATACTGGTAAAGAGGTGTGGGAATTGTTCCTCATCAGTGAATCATTCCCTTGTTCCTAATCAATGACTCATGTTCTTATGTATCATGAAAATAGGATCCATGCCATAACACTCTAACCAGTAGAATAGAATTTCCTATAAATAATTTCACTTGTGAGTCAACGATATCTCTTAGTAGTTTAACTAAATAAACATCTACCTCTAACTCAATCTCTTCCCAACTAAAAAACATGAGATGGGTTAGGATGATATTTCTTGAAATGTGATATGTGAAAAAAAATTAAGAATTTCAATCCACTGAACTAAAAAATCCGATGGATATGAAACCTTCCCAATATTCTCAATAACCAAAAATAGTCCCACATATCTGAGAGCAAAGTTTCTTAGTTTTCAAAGTCAATAATGAACCAACTGAGGTGATAATTTCAAGAAAAACATATCACCTACTATAAAACCAAAATGACAACATCACTGATCCAGTTAAGATGTCTTCCAACTATACATTATTACCAAACACCTACATAAATCTTGAATACTCATATATTTATACTAATCCAAACCCATTCCCACCAAAGAAACATCACCCACCTATTCCCCACGAAGAGATGATCTTCATCAGACACCAAACAAAGACTCTAATGGAGTCATTATGAATCAGAACTAATTTTTTTTATAAAAAGAAAACTCAACCAGTCCTCAAAGGAAAGTACAAGATCCATAAAAATACGATACATAAGAACGAAGAATATCCTCTAAAATCAATATAGTATTCTCTGTGTCACCATATTTCAATGGATGAAATGTATACTCAATATGACATGAGTCTCCATCTCATCCTAGATACTTCTCCATAAACTTAATTTCAATCTATAATCCCTGTCTAAAAAAATGATATATGAAACACAATTTATCCTCACAGTAACAAAAATATCTAGCTTACCTAGATATTCATCTTTTTACAGTGTCATTGATCATGATGAAACAAGATAACTTTTACAACCGATAAACCACCACCCAGCTAGAATTCCTCCATCGGTGAGTCCATGGATGAATAATTGAAAAATATATGGATACCTCATCCCATTTAAATACATCCACTAAAAGAGGTTGAAAAAACCTATAGGGTTTCATATTCTCTACCTTTATCTATTTGATGGGGTAATAATGGGACACATAATTTTCAATTTCAGTCTTCATTCAGAGCCAATAAAATCATCTCATTCCTTTATACATACTCATAGTGACCGTATGAACATCACATGTAAAAGAATAAAAATAAAAAACTAAGAACCTCCTAGAAGATGGAATTAAAAATGATCCCCAAAAAAGGAAATAAAATCTAAAGAGAGAGACCAACCTGAAATGGTCTCCCCACAATATACAGTATCTGAAATTATACAAAACATGACATCCTGTTATTGAATCAGTGAAATAGACTCAATGAGATATGCTAACAACTAATCATTGGTTATAAACATAATTGAAATATCCTCATGATCATCCAAATTCAACTGAGTAAAAATCACCATAATGTTCCACTATTCCTTCAATTCCAAAATATCGTGTGATGGAACTTTCCATGTATGAGAATCTACAATGACATTCCCCCATCATCAGGGTGTAGGAGATATCGAAGTGAATCATCTGACGATATTCCACCCACTACCTCTATATGAGATTATAGTCTTTATGACACAAGATAAATCTCAAAGGAATATAGTAAGAAAATACTATGATCCTTTACCTAATAAGTTAATGGTGCCAACACTTATGAACATGCAAAAATAAATCAACCTCTAAATCATGAGGGGGTATTTTCTCTCATATGGTTGACAATGATGAGAGACGCAAGCAGACACATGATTATACTACAATAGAGAAAAATCCTATTCATGTTCTACAAAAATCACATAAAATCACTTACCCATTATCGAGATCATGTAAGATGAAAATAGGAGGAAATGGTATAAGTATTTATAACTAATTAAAATAAGAGAAATTTTTTCTTCCCATATGAATTTCACCCCATTCCTGGTAATAGAATCAATGGTAATACTATCTTTGAGAAATCATTGATGAACCATTGATCACATTCAACAAGACGATGATAGATTCAATTCAAAAAGACATTCCAAGTCTCTTACTATGAAAATACTACCTTTACCCTATCATGATCAAATGACAATCCTTTCTTAGAATTCATGTGACCAAAAAATTACAATTCCTGAATATGTAATATTTATTTTGAAATATTTATATACCCATAATGCCCCCATGTGATTTCAAAAACCAAATATAGATAGTGATCATCAAAAAGATCTAGGATTAAATAAAAAAAAATATAATCCATGTACACTACCACAAAATTGTAGAGATGCTAATGGAATATCTGATTCATCAAAGGAATAAAAAATGCATGAGCATTAGCTAGACCAAATTACGTCACATGATATTAGTAATGGAAATACCTATTAATAAAAGCCATAAATGGTATATAACACTCCAAAAATATGAGATGATGATAAACTATCCAAAGAGAAATATTCAAAAACAAATTTTATGCTTTTAACTAATCAAAACATCATCTATATGAGTCAAAGATTATTTGTTCAAAATTACATCCAATTCATCTTTTGATAGTCCATACATAATCCAAGTTTATCATATGATTTCTTTTGAAAGATTTCTGGATTTCCCAAATGGAAAAAACACTAATGAAAACAATACCCATCTCCCACAAATCATTTAATTAAATCATTGCCTCTATCATGTACACCGGTGATATATGATAAGAGGGTATCAATATCTATAGCGACCATGTAATCAGGTCATTTATAAACTCTACCTTCATCTATTGAGAATTCATAGAGAAATAGTCTAGGAAAACATCCCTAAAAACCCAAAAAACTATGGTAAGGTTAAGAACACAATAAAAACCATTAGGTAACAGTGTTATAAAATACAAAAGACTATTTTTATCTAGCAGGGAACATCATGGACAACCAATACTTAGATACCACTGTCCCTGAAACACTTGTGAGATCTCACTAGATATAATTAATGAAATATGTCAATGATAAAATTAATCCTCATATCAATGAGCAACAATATAATCCAACATGATGATGATGTTAAACAAATATATATTTAGAATAGGAAAATCCATGACAATATCTATATTAGCTATCGATAATGCATAAAGACACTAAAACCCTTTCTCATTTTACTTCCCAAGATGTGTCACTAACACCATAAAAAATACAATAGTTTCATTGGATTAATAATAATATCAACAAAACATCTAGATATAACATGTTGGAGAAACTAGTATCAAATAAAGAAACCACTATTAGAGATGTAATAAATAGGGTACCTCTCACTATTATTGGGCAAGAATATACCTCCACAAAATTAATATATACATCATATAGGGTATCTACTCATGAGGCATACAGATGCATCCTAGTAGTCATCAATGCATCGAACTGCACCACATCAGCCTTTGGAGCTGACGATCCCTAACCATATTGAGGAGAAGAGATATCTTGATAGAAACAATGAAGATGGCCATAATGTCAAGATCCATTTTTAAAACATTGTAAGTGAAGTACAAGAATGGAATTTCTGTCTAACCATTTCAAATTGATAAGAAGTCTTAGGCACATCATATCGTATATCTGGAGGTTCCAAACTGTCCTATTACTAAGAGCCACCTCTATCACTCCCATGATGATCCTTCAATTCGTCTTTTTCCGTGTCACACCACTGATGCTACCACTAGGTGGAAAGGAAGAGGGGGGATATATATTATTTCCTACTATATTCATTTCTTATATCATAGAACTATCCACTATCAGTTAATTGGTTAAAATCATTGGCATAAATTCATTTGGAATGATATCAGGTTATAAACCCTATAAGTATTCTTAATCTTTTAGTTGTCCAATATTCAATTCCAATGAATCCAAATGAACCATCTCAGTGAACTTATTCATGTACACATAAACCAAATTCTCTTCCTACTATAAAGATCGGATGTCTAGAGATTTAACCATCATCATCAAATATGTATAACTCTACTAGAAGAAGACAGGGTTATAACCCTACTAGTCCAAGCCCACACACCTATCTGCATGTACTATGGAATCCAACCATCTATTTCAAGGACCCATAAGTAAGAACACTACACACATCACCTTAATAATCTCAGGTGTATCTAAGAAGTCAAGGATCTGAAAATATTATCAAGACATTCCTCCATCTCATGTGCTTAATTATTTCATTATAAGGATGATTGTTTCTTACACAAGAACTCTAATGATTAATCTTTTCCAATATTACTCCTGGTTGTACCAGAATGAATGCATTCAATGCTTGTGGCACATTCTGGTTAATTGAATCATCTTATAACAAAATAACCATGATAAATATCTAATATATTGGATGATTAAATTGAGGAACAATGACTATAACCACATGGGGAACTCATAGAACAGGTCTCAGTGGCACACTACTATACAACAACAAATAATAAATGGTTAGAAAACAGAACAATATCGGGTCAAAATTGATTACCAATAAGAAATAAAATAGATTATCATCAAGAACTCAAAATTTGAGATTGAAATCCCAACATCCAATGGTAACTTGAGTGTATTCATGGAATGTGATGGACTTGAAAAAAATGAAATATACCTATCCTGTCTTGAAAATCCTATCTCTAGTCTAAAAAATTTCAAAATACAAGGACTCTTGAGTAAAAACCATCTTTGATACCCAAATATAATGAACCAAACCAAATACCCTTGGAAACTGTTACCTAAATCAATCTATCACTTACTTGAATATCCTTCTGGATCCCCATGGGCTATTGGATTGAACCATAGAAACAAAAAACAACAAAATATATTGATTTCCTTTTACATAAAGCATAAATATGTGACATATTCATAACATAGAAAGAAACAGAAAATTAAAATATATTCCCTAATAGAAAAACAAACTACGAAGTAAAAACAAATATAAAGTATAAAATATCTCTATGTATAAATAAAAAAGGACTTCTAAAATATAAAAAACCCATATACTCTATGTGATTGCATGGGAAGACTCCAACTCTCTTGCCCCCACCTACCCAACTCTACTGATAGAAAACCTCACCGCCAAACTATGGTGTATATCATTTCCCTACATCGACAGACATATAAGAGTATGCACACCGCTGAAGGGGTATATAAGTAATGAGTGTACTAGATCAGTAGGATCTCACCCATGTTTTCTATATCTAGACTTTGAATAATAATCCAAAAATGATCAATATTATAGAAAACAATCCATGATAATTTTTTTATAGTTTTTATATGAGAATCATGGAAAACGAATATAATTTAATTCCCCATTCATATATCATTCCAAATAAAAATGGTAAAATATTTTCAAATAACTTCATATACATACATAAAAATAGTGATATCAATTTAATCCAAATAATGAACCACATATCATATAAAACCCATTATAGTACAATAAAAATGTAAAAACCAACTGAAAACTAATAGGTAACATCACACCATGGATCACACCAGGACGAGATATGTATGAAGCTCATTCCTAACATTAAAAATTCTGTACACATAAATCCACTAGAAATATTTATCGAGTATTTTTATTAGAGGAACACCATAGCATGTGAACCTCCCAACCAGTCAAATAATTCCCTAGAATAAAAATTTTAGGGAGAAGTGGAAATCTCCATATGAAAACCCCCCAATAGTGGATGAGGCATATTACTATACCTTATCCATATGTATACAAGGATTACTGTGTGATCCATTTTCCAAATCAATTCATCCAAATGTTTCCATCAAACCATGAATTGGAAACCATTTGACAAAAACATCACAATGATTTGAAATGTAAATTTCCATTTATATAAACTAGGGAAATACCATTATAAAAACCCAGTTTCACCCACATACAATTTTTTTTTCTTTCAATCAGTTCATTTTGATTATGAAATCAATTTATCATAAATAAAATTATTTCAGTTCACCAATATAGGCTAGAATGGATCCACCAACCTAAAAACATAGGATCCACATGCCCTCAATAGAACCCACCACATGAATGAAATAGACAATGAAAATGGATTCCCTAGAATCCATAAATGAATTTCAAAATTAAATTTATTATCCAACAGTTCAACTGAGAAGCGATAACTACACACACCATAATGAACACAATCCTACCATACCACAACTAATAAAGGAAACAACCCTCATAAAAAGGCCACAAAATAGATCAAGAGACAATCAAGAAGAAACACAAACACATGTCAAAAGACATGATAATGAAATGTAATGACACTAAAATGGTTATAGAAACAATTATGTTGAAAGGATTACTCATCCAGAGAGTTTTAGACCAACAAAAATAGGGATTAATCTCCTAATGAATCAATCTGGATTGAATAGAGGATTCCCAAATTATTGGATGATATATCTTTGCCATTGCAGGAGAGAGGTGTGGAATATTTAAATAAAAAGAAATCTATAGAGTGCCCAAAAATCCATGTCCACTACATTTACACACCATGTAATCCATTTACAGATCATGCAATCCACCGTAAATATATTTTCATAACTACACATCTTTTTTTAATTAAAAACTACTATTTTAACATAACATGGTGTATAAACATTACAATTTATGTACACCCTTTATGATGTGTCCCGGGTTCACAAAATCTTGGCTGATGAACAAACACATTGTGTACTCCCATTACATAGTTTGTATTACTTATTTAGACTAAAAACACCTGATTCATTAAAAAATAGATAACCAACTCGGGTGTTCTCCAAATTTAATGATATCCCTAGAAAAATAGTAACATATTTATAATTGGAATCCATTAATTCAATCCTGTATATATCAATGAAAATATGGAAATTTTTCTCAAAAAATGTTCTTCATCATCAAGAGTCCCAAAACACACCAAATTAAAGAGTAAAACAAGAAAGGAGAAGGAAATTATCCACAAAAGGAAACACGATGTTCCCATTTTAAGTATAAATTATCAAATTCATTAAAAAATTTAATGAACTTGGATATGAAAAAATTATTATTGAAAGGAAAACTTTACAAATAAGGTTTCAAATAAAAATAACTTACCTTAAATATTGTATATCGTCATATATTCTTTTACTATTTAATAATAAAATTGTATTTCTTATTTACATGATGAATAACCATTTTAATGTAAATGATAATATTATTATCCCTTTGGTGTCATTTATGTCAATTTTATAATTAAATAATTAAATAGTTAATTTTATGTGATATAATATAAGGAAATTTTGATCATTATCCCAAAATCGATTTTGTAGGAAGATCATTGTCTAAGGGATCAATGATCTATAGTTACTAAAATGTTAATAATTAAATGATTAAATTTTTCGAACATTATATAAAATTGTATAATAACTTGTGAAAGATATATATGGGAAAAATGAAATCGCATTATGGAGTTGATAGTCCACACAATCACATGATGAAAGTTAACATTTTTCTATTTATAGAAATGTATAGAAGTAAAAATATATATTAACATTCCAAAATTATCATTTTTCTATGAATATAAAAATTATTTATTAATTCCCTCATAATAACCATATGTGCGTTTTGATGATGGAAAATGACACATATTTCTATATCGAGGAGGTAATCCTAATATACACAAGAAAATAAGTTTCGTTTTCCATTTTTTTTGAAAAGATGAGAAATATTTATACCATAATAATAAATATTTATGTATGTCGATTATAAATATGTTATTATTTCTATATATTAATGAAATACTAGAAGATTATATAAGAATTAATAAACTCGAAATATGTCAGTTAGCACTTATACCGTCTCCTATGATTACCCAGTTGGCTTACAACATTGTACTTTAATGTTTTTTTAAAAAAAATAGCACCTAATGGATGTAGATAATAAATGTTTTGACATATTTTGGTAGGGATTAGCTGAATTATAGTTCATAAAAAGTACAAGGGGGAGAATAGAAGAGGTTCTGTTTTATATGTGAGGGGAGCTGTACCCATTGAAATTCATGATGAACTAATTGAATACAATTTTATTTTCAAATTAAAGTAGGAGATTGATATATTTACATTATATTATGTTTATGATTAAAAATATACTCATAAAGAAAAAAATTTAGATGATTTTATTCACAAAAATCTAATATTTTTAACCTATGTTAAATATTTGGATTTTTCCCATAATATCGATGTTTTCCCAACAATAAGAGTCCTAAAAAGTACTATATAATGTAATGAGACCCATTAATGGACAATTAAAGTTTTTTTAGATCATATATCAATTATTAAGCTAGTCATAATGTTTTTATGAAATTCAATTCATTAAAATATTTATTATGTAACCTAATATATCATTTTAGTCATTTTCGGGTCAATTCGTACTATTTAACAAAATTTAATGGAATATTATAGTATATTTAAAATATAAAATTTATAAAAGTTCACAATATTATATATATATATATATATAATTAATGTGACCCAAAATAATAATGATAATATGATAATGAGAGTGAAAAATTAGTGTATATTCATTATATAAAATCATATTAAGGTATTATTATTAAAAACAAGGAAAATAAATTGAAATATTTTAGAAAATTAATTTTTAATGGCTGAAAAAAACATATACAATAAAATAAATGAAACTTTTTGGGAGATTTTTAGGCCCTACAATAATATTCTTAACCAAAATTACTTGATTTACCCTTACAAACATGAAAAATTCTTACTAGAGTTACTATTAATAATGAGAAAAGAATCAAAGGATGCTAATTACAAAAATTTACCCAATTTTTCCTAAAATAGGAGAAAAATTCAAATTTCAATTTCTCTATGTGATATATAATAGTTTTAATAATATTTTTGAAATAGAAATAAAAAAATTTAAGGAAATTTTTTTTTGAAAAAATGTGAACAAATATAAAGTCAATAATATAAGGACTCATATGAAATTAATTATATTTTATATAATTACAAATAATTTTTAATTTATGTAAAAAATTGAATTTATCTTACATTATTAAATTAAAAAAAAATGGTAGAATTGAAAAAATTAGTATTGTTCACTATTCAATGGAAAATCAATCCTTCTTGAGAAATAATAAAATTTAACTATAAGATGAATTTGATATGTCAATTTCAAAAGTGAATCTTATTTTTATCCAAATTAAATTCATAAATTTATAAATTAATGTTTTAGATAAAATTATAGTTTATATAAAATATTATTTGAATAGAATTAAAATATTTCATTTTTCAAGGAGAAATTGCCGAATATTTTTATATATAATATATTTAAATTGAAAATAATTATTGAATATTAATATGAAATGAAATTAATTTTCTATTTCTAGGGGTTTCACACATATAACTAAAATTCACGTTCTTTCATTCGTTTTAAAAATTGCATCATCGCTTGTGTATATGACTAGACTAACATATCTACAAGGTGATATATATTTTTTCTTTACCAAAACATATAGATGTTAATAAGGATATAATTAATGAATAAATATTATAGTTAAAAATTATTTTTCATTATTGAAATATATAAAATTATTTAATTTATTTCAATCCCATCCTAAAGAAAAATTAAATGGTAGTTCATTTTTACTATAGACTATACAGTCTATAATCCAATGTCCTTCATTTTTCATGACCACCATACTAGCTAGATCTAAAATATTATTTAATAATTAAATATAAAAATATTTCATGGTTATTATTTTTAATATGTTGAAACAATGAAATTTTTTACCTTGGTCTTCCTACCAAGGTTATATTAGTAATTATATATTGGAAATACTCAAAATTCTCAGTATTAACAAAACTAATTTAGTATGTAAACAAAAAATGGAAATAAAATTGTATCAGTGATACTGAAATAAAAATGACATAGTGTATTTGAAAGGTATAAAAATACTGTAAATTTATTATTTTTGAGTTAGAGAACATTTAATAAACGTCAATACTTAAGATAAATGATATTTTTTCAATTTATTTTCTTTGAGATTTTAAAAATTTCCACCCCAGGGTTTATTAGTGAAATGTATAAACTATAATATTGAATTATATTAAATAATATTAATTTGGTATGCAAATTATTTTAATGTTATCCCCTTCATTTTTTATTCAATGTTCACAAATTTAATTTGATATTCTTTATTAATACTGTTTGGGAATGTTTTCAATTCAGAAACACTATATTCCATATACATGTTCTTTTATTGGATTAAAAAATGATAACATTTATACATAAAAGGTTGTTAATGGTCATATTCAACCACTTTGTAATTTTGGTCAAATAATTTAGAAATTATTTTTTTTTCTAAAGAGGACACTTTGGACTATTTTCACGTAATTAAAAAATGTATTATTTTTCAATGTACACTCCATAAGTGAAATTTCTAGTCGTCGTGACTATTACTAGAAAAGTAAAATCCATTATATTTTTAAATTTTTTTCCAAAAAATATCATATTTCCAATTATAATTTAAATTTATTCATTATGATTTGAATTAGAGTAGCTTATTCTTCCTTTATTTATGATGAAAAAATGATTCCATATATGTGTTCATATAGATATTTTATGAAATTTTATTATTAAAAAGAAATATTGGATGTGTTTTTGGAATTTATGAAACAAGAACATTTTTCATGATGATCAATGATCAAAATATAGCTCCCTAATACAATTGGTAATGTTAATGTTCATTGGATAATATATGTTTCAGATAACTGAGTTAGTTATTTAATTTTTATGATTTCATGTAAGAGTTTTTATAAAAGTGATACGAAGATGATTTTCCAATGTACCTATATTAAATTTCAATTCATCTAATGTATTTTCCATTTATGTATTTAAATTTTTATAATAATCTAACGAGAGTATGTTTAATGTAATTTTTATTCAATTTTTTAGTGTATAAAGTATGTTTATCAAGAAAATGTTTTTATGAGTGAATATGTTTTACAAAAAACCCTGATAGTTATGATTTGGTAATTTTCATTTATTATGAGATATTTTATGAATCCTTTTACAATTAATCTGATATATTGGGTAACTAATTTTTTTTAATAACATATTTTATCAAGAAAAATTAAAACAATTTTATGGGTTTTCATGAATTTTTAAATACACTAGTTGTTTTTATTGTTTTTATATCCCTTAGTGATATTTTATTAGATAATAAAATGACATAAATTTTTTTAATGGTGATTAAGAATGATTAAAAACTATATAAATTTCAATATTTCCAATCTGGTAATTTTACACAAGTGAAGAAAATATGTTTAGAAGAAAATATGTTTTTAAATTTAAAATCCAGTTTAAATAAAAAAATATTTATTAAGTATATGTTTCAAAAATATATTTAAAATGGTTTGATATGTATGAATGTTTCATAATTACATCATAATATTAAACAAAAAGATCCCCAATTTTAATGAATGTGAAGCCAATTTTTAAAATCATGTAATTATAGGTTATTTAATGCTTGATTTATTTTATTTAGTATTAACAGAAGATTTTAAATAATAGACTATTTTATAATTTTTCAGAAGAGGATATTTAAATTTTTTTTAGGAACCATCTCGGGTTAACAGGTATAAGGATTATCATATGTTTAAAGTAAATACCACCCAATTTTAGGTTTTTTTGGATGATATTTTCAGACGACTAAAGATATTTGTGTAGGGATTTATGGGAATAAAAACCATTCGATTAATATGTTATTCAGTAAAAATATAATTTTGGAGATAATGTTTTTTATTTTTTGGATATATGTTTAGGGGTATAGATACCCTATAGGGATAATACATTAATTAACGTTGAAGTAGTTTTGGTTATTTGGGATAAATCGTTATACTATTTTTAGAACATTATATGATTATTGTGAAGAATAAATATTACTATCTATGAGGGGATTATATTTTAGGAATAAATTTAGAGTTATATCTAGGATTTATTTATGAATTTATTTTTGTATTTATAGTGATTTTTATTTTTTATATAAATGGTTATCATTTATTAGATATTTTATGATTATGGAATATATAATTTTATATATGTAACTTTATAAGGGATTGATATTATTTAGGGATATATGTTATATTTATAATGGAATGATATGAGGTAAAATCATTCTAATATTTGGTATTTAGTTATATCACGGTTTATTATGCAGGGTTAAATGGTTAGTTATTCTTTTAAATATTCATGTTCATCATATTATTTCATTACTCTGGATTTATAGATTAATGTAGTATTTAATCACATTGGATATTATTTTATCTTATGATAAATTTTTTTGTTCTTGTTAATTGATAAAAAAGAAGACTTTTTTCATTGTTTTGATATTATTATATTTTGAATGTAAATTATAGTGCTTTAAGATGGTAAAATGCATCATTTTTATAAATCACATAGAATATGGGATGAATGAAATGTGGAAAACATCAGAAAAAAATAAATGAATGAATTATTCTTATGATATTCAATGATATTATGTAGCAATATTTTATATTATTCATTATCATGATGGAAGAACAATCCAACAACTCAATCAATAGAAAGATAAATCTATATCGACTATTACAAATAATATCGCCCAACTATGATGGTACATTTTATAAAACATAATCTTTAGAATGATTCAAATTATTGAAAATTAATAGTTTATGAAATTTTTATTAAATTATAAATTTCATAATATAATACAAAAAATTATATTTTTTTTCAAAAGTAAGTTAAATAAATGTTCATTAAAAGTTAGGTCATGACATATATATATATATATTGTATGGAAACTAAACCCAATATCCTGGTACTGGTAGTTACCTTATTATATTGGAATAATATACAACCAATCCCATCACGATGGAAAAAATAGTTTAGTAGTTTGGGTAATCTTCATATATACTTGAGTTATATATTACCTTTTAATACATAAAAATTCACCAAAGTGAATGTTATTTTTTTATATCCGTAAACACATTAAATGATGCTTTATTCTTAAAATATATAAAGGAATCAAAAGAAAGGGTGAGGTCATATGCATAGTAAGGGTTATGAACAACATAATCAATCATGATTAGAAAACGTATAATAAATATGGTTTTGTAAATAACTGAAAACACATTACATTTAATAAATAATACGAGAAAAAAATAAAGCCATGGATAATATTAATATAGTAATTTAATGGATAATAATAAATGAATTTTCAGTGATGGAAATGAATAATATTTTATTTCATAGTTTTATACATCATGATATCTATACCATCAAGGACTTCTACCAAGAAAATTTAATCAATGATTAGGTATACACTATAATCATATTTAATTCTAGAAAACTAATTTTTCTCATTAGACATGTAGATGCATATATAGGATTTCTGTAACTGATCCTCAGTAGTTTCTATATTTATATGACCAAACACATATATTTAATAATATATTAAATTAATATACAATGTGCCCTATCAAAAAATATTTTTATTGAATAAAGAATACAAAATATAAATATTTTCCATTTTAATCAAATAAATTTCACTGTAAAACATCATATGAAGAAATATTATATGATTTAGTAAATAATCACATACATTATATATAGAATATGGATATATAATAGAAAAGTACTGTGAAATGATCAAAAGAAAGAGATATTTTCAAGAGAATGATAATGAACAGATAATCATTGAGTGATAATATAGGTTTATTGATAAATTCTTTTTGTTAGTATGATAAAAGACTATATAAGAGAATTAATAGATTAATTATTCATAAAATAGTGTTCTTTTTGAAATCATTGAAAATATATAGATGAAGGTAATTATTATAAAATATTTATTGTGTGCGGAACGTTAGTTAATTACTTATACTTTGAAATGAAACATTCATGTAGACTATTTTTAATCAAAAGAAGATAATATTACTTTGAGAACAAAATCAGAATGATTTCATTGAAAACCTGAAAATTCAAATGTATAAAAAAAAATATAAATTATTTTATTAAATATAATAATAATTTTTAATACAATTTTGAAAAATATGGCCATGGATGGAAAAAATACCCACTCATAAAGACAAATAATATGTGATTTTTCAAATTCATTCTCACATGATTCATGTGAAAAAGAGGGTAATATATATAAAAAAATATTCAAAATCCTTAAATATAAATAGGATAAGAAATTAAATATATCTTATTAAGGTCAAATTAAAATATTAATTCAATTATAATATAACCAATCTGAATAGAACATGATAATGTAAAATCAATTCTTATCTCTTTGGTAAATTTATAATTATAAAACCTTGAAATAAAAACATTAAATTTAAAAATTGATTATTATGAATAAATAAATATTAATTTCAAATATATAATAGGGGTAGTATATACAATATGTAAATGTAATTTGGTTCATAATATCAATTATTTTTCAAGGGAGTAGAAATTGAGACAAAACTCCCTTAGAATAATCAAACGGTTCATGTGAGAACTAATCAAAAAATTAATTATTTGAAAAAAAATTTAAATCTTCATTAAACAAGTACAAATAGAAAATAAAATAATCAATTAATTTTAAATATAATTTAACAATATCAAAAAAAAATATTGAGTAATATTATCAAATGAAATGAAATTAAGTTATGAAACCCCCTACCATAGGTCAAATGTGACAGATACATTATTTATCATTATGAATAATAAAATTATGTCAATTATTTTTAACTGAATTATTTTTTTAATGTTTATTATTCTTTTATTTAATTATTATAGGGTTATATTTATTTATGATTTCAATTATGTTTACATCGTATGTTTTGGCTCTGTTCAGTTCATAAATCCGTATTGATTTTATAATATTGACTATAATAAAATTTTTCATTGATCCATCATATCAAGAATTATAATAAGGAAATTATTTTTTATACTTTAATAAATATTTTTTAACTAATAATGGATTATATGAATTTCAATTGAACTATGTTACAATTATGAATATAGTACACTATTTATATGCATGAATACCATTTCCATTTTACAAAAAAATATTTCTAGAAATATCATTTGGAATTATTTCATATTTCGATAAATATCATTAAAAAATTAATTTAATATATGTTATTTAAATAAACTTATATATAATGTCAATGTTGTGTGAATATAAAATAATAATTATATCACTTCATGGAGGTGGTAATTGACACATAAAAATAAATATCATTATATTTTACAAATGACTGAAAAGGTAAGAAAATATATGATATGTTCATTTAATAGAAGGATTAATATTTACTTAATATCATATATATAATTTAGACCCTTCATCATGAACATTTTTGGTGGTGGTTATGGGATAAAATTCCATTAGTTATGGAGGTGGTAGTCTATCATATACCCAAATGTTGATTTTATTTAAAATTTTCTAAAAGAGGAGAAAAATATAAGTTACACTGTTAATATAATAAAATATCAATATATGTTACATACTGAGGTTATTATATCATCATGGTTAATTAATATTATAATTACGTGGAAGAAGATGTAAAAACCCCTTGGTTAGTAACAATACCTCTTCTTTGGAAAACCTATTTTGGTTTACACCGAAAGCCTTCATAGGAAGGTATTATAATTAATCAAAGGCCTCTATAACCTTGGATGTGAAGTAATAATTGGATTTTGGTAGGACTTTTTTATAGAAAAAATTATTTCAATATGTGAAGGAATATCTAGACATGTTATCATTTATTAGTGAGCGGTGGGGAACTTTTTAAATTTTCACAAAATATTAATTTTTTTTAAATTAACATTCATTCAAAAATAAAAAAAATACATACTTTTAATATAGAATTATTTTATTTCAATATAATTTCATTAGATAAATTTTAAACATGTTTATATTAATATTTTACCCTAATATTTTTGTTTTAACACCAGTCAATTTTTTTTGACAATTACTATGAAAAAATATTGTTATAATATTTAGTGGTCAAAATAATTACTACAAAAGAAAAATTATCCCATGAATAGAAAAATATGATATTTTTATACATATAATAATAAATTATACAAAGATAAAATTTTAATGAAATTTATATAATTTAATAAAATATTATATTTAAAAAAAATTAATTTCTATAATTTTTGACACAATTCATTTAATTTGAATTTATGTACATCAATAAAAAGTAGAATTTTGAATTATGATTTTTTATAAATAATAAATATTTTATATTCATATATAAAATTTTTGTAACACTATATCACTGTCAAATTATATTACTTTTAATATTTGAAGAAGATTTTTTAAAATTATTTATTAATTAATTATATTTTTTTCATTTATTAATAACTAAATGTAATTATATGATCATAAAAAATTTTATAAATCATAATCATGAAAATAATTTCATTTTTTCAAAACTATAATTCAAATTCATTCATAGATTTATTTTCCCTTTGTTATAACATAATAAGAATTTTAAAAAAAGAAAGAGACATTTTTTATTTTTGATTTCCACAAATTAATTTTTAGGGAATATTCATAGAAAATTGTACTCTAAATGAATAATATGAATCCTTAGGTGATAATTGTAAAAATGAAATCATTAAAAAATAATGGTGATGAAAAATTGAGTCCATATCACTTCTTTTTAACAAACAATATCCTTCTTTACCCAATTACAGTGGTGATGAATTTTGACTATTTTACAATTCATTAGGAACAAAAAATATGTTGACCTTGTTAAATAATATTAATTTTTCTAATTCCCAATAAGGAATCCGTTATAATAAATTCAATCTCTAGGATTTGATGAAATTTATTTTATTTGTATCATGGAAGGAGCGACAAAAAAACATTTTCTAAGATAATATACCTTATTATGACTAGAATTATTTTTTTAAAAAGATAATAGAAAATTTTGATTAATATAAAAATCAATAGATTATTACTATATAATGGGGTCATGAATTTTTTTGGGGGTAAAATTTAAAATATAAGGGTTCATTTTGAATAAAAATAAATGCTAGTTTTAAAAATATATTTATTTTTCACAAGTCATTGAAAAAGTAATTATTTTTAAAAAAAATCATACAATTCCACCTTATGATAATATTGAAACAAGTATTTACAAAATAATAATTTTTAAATATAATTTCATATTTTTTTATTAATTATATTATATTCTCAAAAACATTAATAAAAAAATTTGGATACAAATTATATTTTCTACGAATGTAATGATTTTACTAAAAATTTAGTATAAATTAACAATGTATTTTATTAATGTAAAATCTTTATAAAAAATCTTTAAAAATAATTTATACCTCTTCATGACACAAATTAAAATCGATAATTTTTAACGGTCACATTTAAATATTTTAAAATTATATAATCGTCTAATTAAAATCAATGTTGTATATAACACAAGCTATCTAGGAAATAAAATATATTTGAAGAAAAATATATCCTTTAAAATTATTGTGTTACATTTTCCCTATTAAAATATTTTTTTACCTCACAATTAACATTTTTACCAAAAAAATTCTATTATTTCTAAAAAATAATCCTCGTACATAGGGATACAAAAACATTTATTAAATATTAATGTATAAATCATAATGGTCAAATGAAATATCATGTATTCATCTTCCTAGAAAATGGAAAGCATAGTTCTATGATAAAATATATACATTGAAGAGAATTATAATGTAGAAGGACTAATATAGTGTGATAATGAACATGTTAATGGTAATTTTAATGACCACTAAATAAAAAACAAGTGTTGGGTGAAGAGACAATTGATTTATCTGAAATAATGGTAAATGTATAATAATTTGATTTCCAAATAATTTTCATAATTCTTGGGGATTATTTTTTAATCAAATTTTATAACACAAAAACATATTATAACTTGTTAAATTTATATTTCATAAGAATAATTTCATCTTTTGGATGAGCATTGATCAATTTACACTTCATTCTATACTCTCGAAATTGAATATCATTAATAAATTGTTTTATTCCTAATAAAAACAGGTATCTTTTTTATAGGTCATATGATCCATAAAAGTGTCTAATGTCTTTAAATATATCCTTAAATATTAAAAAAAATGGTTAACATAAGTTATCATATATAAAACATTAATCCCAAGAATCTCTAATGTAACACCACATATTGAACATAATATTATCCTAAAAAACATTTAAGAAAAAGAATCTTTGTATTAACCGTGTCACTATGACTTCTAACAGTAGAAAACATAATCTAATCTCCCATCACTCGTGATTAAAAGCCTTGTGGACATGTTCGAGATGATGTGTGGTCTCCAAGCACATGATTTTTCCTTTTTATAATACTATAATATTATCATTTCTATAATGTTTCAAAAAAATGTTATGAAAATTGTCAAAAATAACCTTAATAATCAAATAATATTTTGAACACATGGTTATATGAATGAAAAAATATATATTCACAAATTTTAATAACATTTAATCACCTCATCAATAAGGATAATATAAACCCTTATTAATATAAATATATTTAAATATATGTCCCAAATATAAGAATAATTATTACTCAAATAGTTTCTTCCAAATAACATATACTGAACCAAATTGTTAGATTTTGATAAAGGTATCCCATAATACCCTTAATCCTATTAAATTTTCATACACAAAATATAAAAAGGGGAATCTATTCCTTCAAACCTTTGATGAACATTAGTCGTATTAACCCATGATGATATATGAAAATATTAGTCTATCCTCATATAAACCATAAATATATTTCCATTGGTGAATTTACTCAATATATTTCATATGGTTATGTTCCATTCTATTTGATTATCAAATTCCAACTCCAATTTTTTCTAAAAAACCTTAACCAATACCAAATATCATGAACCGAATGGAAGAAACCCATAGGAATATATAATTAATAACCTATACCTTAACCTAGTATTAGACATACCAAAGGATATATTGATGGATTCCTATATGAGAATCAAGTGTGGTTACCATAGAATAAATAATACATTATTTCCTTCATGTCATAAATGTTGAAAGGTGCACCTAGAATAATTTATCAAAGGGACATGTAACTATATTATGTGTGGAAAAGTTTCAAAGACAAAAAAATTCTAAAGTAAAATAAGGATTTTAAGGGAGAGAAATAAATTTTATCTATGAGAATTATTTATTGTTAATTTTCTTGAATATAGAGATCCAATGCATTATCCATGAAAATTAAATATTTTAATGGTTAAATCTACGCACATGTAATAAAATATGTTCAATTAAATGTGATTATGTATTTTTATATTTACATTTAATAATTATTTTTATAATTATTTTTTTCAATGGTATTTTGGTCAAAATAATCAGGAAACATTTAAGGATTGTGTTTAATTTTCTAGAAGCATATATATGTATCCATCAAATATTAAATGATGATTTTGGATACCATTATAGGTCCATGATTTTATGGTTTATAATAAGTTCAATATCATAAAAATCCCTTTTGAGGATTTATTTTATTGTACATTAATCAACATTAAGGGTATTTTATGGGCCATATATTGATATATAAAACATATGTTAAGTATATTTTATACTAAATAAGTTATTTAAGTAATAATTTATTTACATTTCATTGGCATATGATTAATGGTATTTGTGATCTTTGTACATAATATTATTTTTGAGGTTGTGGTAGTTAGAGGTCATTTAATTTTGGGGATGTTATAAGAATTTTATCAATAACATTTAAGATAAATGACAACTTGCACATAGTTTGACAACTAGTCACAACTGACAAGGTTGTGGGGTTGAACAAAATACTAAAGGATGAAAATGGTGAAACACAAACCACTGGCCTACATGATTTTATGTATAATATAACTTTTTTTACTGAATTTACTAGATGGATAAATAATATTTTGAATGATGGGTGTTACATTTGAGTTTATGTGATTAATGTCAATTTTTGGATCACTCATGATGGCCATTTTAGATAGAGAAAATATTTAGAGACATAAATAAGGACTATTAGCTCCTATTGGTGAATTATGATCCATTAAAACATAACTTAAGTAATTTAGGATAAAAATAATTCTTGTTAGATATTCATTCAAAAGGCTAGGAGGTGAAGTGGAAATTGATTGATGCATAACTAGAATATGAAATTGGGATTTTGAAATACAATTATATATATGTAAAAATAATTACATTTTTATTGGGTAAAATAAATCTAAAAATATATGAAAATGATGTCAAAAAATTAATATCATATTACTTTCATATCCAATTAAATAAATGTTATTTAAATTATCACAAAATTTTGGTACTGTGGTTGTGGACATTATAATGAAAATGCAATTTCTTGTGATCTTTGATCTTTATAAATCATAATAATTATTGACGATTTTCATCAAAAATTTTAATGACCAAAAATTTAAACATACATGGAAACAATATTTCATTATTATTCCATATAACCGTTGTATTTTTCTTTCTCAGTATATGAGGATGTTCTATTAACATTTTTTACGATGTCTGTTTTAAAAAAATAAAATTTTTCAATTTCAAGAAATTTTATTTATATTGAATGATTAAATTTTGAGGAGGAAATTTAAGGATGTTGGGTATTTTACACACATATATTTTAAAACAATAACATTGTGTTCGATACTATATAGGATTTGCAACGTTGAGCTTAAATGACCAGAAATATATATGATTTAAATATACTATTATAAGATTATAATTGAATTAATGGGTATTAAGAAGATTAATTTAATGATGAAATATATATACATAATTATTAATTACAAAAAAATTATTGATAAATTATTAATGAATAATTAATGAAATATTTTGTAATGTTATTTTATGATTTAAAATATATTTTCTTCAAAAAGATTTGTTCATTTTATGTGTGGAATTATATATAATTTATACCTCTTTTAAAAAAATAAATATATAAAATAAATATAATTTTTCCAACAATCATATAAAAATTATCATTGAGTAAATTTCTAGTTTTTTTAAAAAGTTATATTTTATGTGAATAGTGAGAAATCCATTTTTTTTAAAATAGTAATTTATTTTCTGTAAAAATTTATTCTAAAAGTACCATTATTAATTGAATATTATTTTAATGTTACAAAATTATAATTTATTTATATTTAAATTAATTCACTATATTTTAATTTTCTTTTTTACATTATTTTGTAATAATTATGTTTTATCTTAAACACTTAATTAGTATATTATTATTTTTAAATGAATAATGTTCCACTATTTTAATTTCTTAATATAATAATTAATATAGAATGATTTAAATTATATATATATATCATATTTCTATATAAAAAAATTTATTTACATATAATGATTATCACTATTCATATAGTTATTGTAAGAGCATCATATGCATGAACAATGCATTTCATGACAAAAAGTATCCCAAAAATATTTATTGTATTATTTTCATAAAAAATTTGACCAATTATATGAGTATAATATTTTACAAAACTGTCCATATTAATATTCATAATATCAAATCTAATATAATAAGGACAACATAGTATTTTTACAAATATTTGAAAAGATTGAAAACTTTATTTTCTATGATTAAGATAAAAAAGGGATTAACATGATGCTAGATTATTTTTCAATCATAATGTTATATGTAGATATAATATCATATTTATTCACAACTATGTTTCATACATGGAAATCGTGTTGTGATATTTCATTATTATGTATATAAGAAATTATAGTCCATTTTCAAATGATCCCATTATTCTTATAATGATTATATAATATTTATAATATGATGATGATTATGGTCACCCATATAATATTTTTTATTTCTATTATTTCATATATTTTATCCCTCTACTTACTAGTAATTTAGATCACCCTTTTCATGGATGTGTGTCCTTAGGGTATTAAATGTACTATATAAAACATTATTGATTTATAGTGATTATGAATAAAAAATTAAACATTGTTTCTAATTGTTATTTGCATGTTATATATGAAAATAATTTAGTAATGAAACTGAACCTCTTGATCAAGGCTTGTATTATTCTTAAGATATTTAATTTCAAATTTTATAATGATAACATATGGAAAATTTGGTTTACTATATTTTATAGAAGGGGAAATGTAGTTAATTTCTTAAATGTAACTATAAAAAATTAGTGAATACTCTTTGGATAAGTCTTAATTTTAATTTAATAACCTTGATGTTTTGTAAAGTGCTATAGGGTGTGTTTTTTGAGTATTTAAGTCACTATTTATTAAATTTAAGTTGGTGTAAATCTTGATTAGTTGTACCCATGGTTAATAAACAAGAGTGGGATCATTAGGAATTAAATAAATTTGAACCCAGGGCTTGAACTGATGCCTTATTGCACATCAAGTTTCACAAACCCCTTTAATATTCTATGGTAAATAAAAATCTTTATACAAATAATTTTTAATGATATATAGCTTATTTAGCTATTTATGTTAATGTTATAATTGATTTAATTACATTATGTGAGATGTGTATTTATAAAATATGTTTTTACTAATAATAGGGATCCAATATGATTTCAAATTAGAAATAATTTTTACAAGATAATTATTTATTTATTCATGCTTTATTCACGGATCTTTGGATCCACTTGTTGAGGAATATTGGGTTAACAAAAAGGAAAAGGTATTTTTCATTATTTAGTATTATGAGATGTATAATGATAAACTATTTTTTTATTTAATAAAAAAAGATAAACATGTCAATTATAATTTAGAAAACTATCTACCCTTAGAATCATTTACCTAAAACAATCTACAAAATACCTGAAGGGTGTTCCTAATCCCCACAGATTGGAGAATAGAACTTGTGAATCAAACCAGAACTAGAGGGAATTTTTTTTCCAGAAATAAATAAAATTCATATACACTATAATATCATTATCTTTGGTAATATGAATATTGTGTTCTTTAATTAATATGACATACAACATCTTGCATAAATTACCCATGAAATATATTATTTAATATAGACCGTTATTATCTAACCGTAAAATATCAATGTATAAAAATGATTAGAGAAATTATAAAATATATATAGTATACAATATTAAAGAAATATTGTTAATAAATTCATAGTAAAAATATTACTCAAATTTATAGTAATTCCATTTTTTGCTTCACAAAATAGTTTCATAAAAAATTGCTTTATATTTTATTTTGACTGGGAAATTTATAATTAATGTATAAAAACATTATAAATATTATTATATAAAAATAATATAAATTTTTAAATAATAATATTTTAAATATCAAAGGGGAAAATATTTTTAATTTTATTTACTGGTGATTTTTCCACGAATAGTGAAAAATATCATTTATCATAAACTGTCATTTCATTTAATTTAAAAATAATAATTTTCAATTATATTTTTAATTTTAATTATAGGTATCCAATTTATTATTTATTTATATTAGTAATAAATAAATAAATTTTAATTTTATATAGACCTGAATTTTTTATAAGTATATTTTAGGGTTCTTGTACATAACTTTTTGAAAACTATTTTAAAAACAAATTTTCCGGAATTTTTATTAATTACAACTAAATTAAATAAAGAATGATTTTAAAGAGTGTTATAATACATATATGTAACATCATGAATTTATATATATTTATAAAAATGTGATCACTAGTCGTACAGTTATTTTAAGTTCATCACATGCTGAAAAAATGCAATTCTTGACTACCAAAATATTAACATAATTTTCTAGTAAATTTGAAAATAAAAATATGAAAATTATAAAAATTAAATTTAATAAAATTGGGTTCTATATTTTGGATCCAAATAATTCACATTAAAAAAAAGAAAACTAAATTTTTTGTCAAAATGAATAGTAATGATATTAGAATTTTTTTATCACGATTATGGTAAAAGGGGGGTTTTACACATGACATGTTATTGTGTTAAAATTAATATTTCATAAGCATAGAATATTTATTTTATACATTTTATTTCATATTACGAATCAATGAGTAAAAAATATCATAAAATTTTATTTTTAGTTTTTATAAAAAAATAAAAGTTACCTATTTTAAAAATCAATTTATTATGGTGGACAAAAATGATAAAATTTATTAATCATAGATGATATGGTATAACCTAATTACAAAATGTTTATTTTTATATATATGTGTGTATCAAAATTAAATTCTATATAATTATTTATTTATTAATTTTTTTGGTATGAGAAAAGAGAGTGTCTTCCCATTATTGAATAGTGTTGTTTAATTAAAAAAAGTTGTCCACCACAATTATAAAATTGTATAGTCTTCCCCAACATCATTATATTTATAAATCTATTTTAATTTAATAATACCTATTAAAATTTATCCACAAAAACCATATATACATTATAGGGATTCTAATATTCCCAAAATTCTGACCATTATGTCCTTTTTATGATATAAAAAATTGGTTCTTAAAAGCATAGGTAATTGTATTCACTATGTTTGTTATTTTTATTTCTTCCTTTTCAATATTCTATTATCTATTAAAATATAAAATGTAATAACACAAGTAAATTCCAAAAATATATATGTTATTATGTTCGGAAATAATACATATCCATCACCCCTCCGTCAAATGGAAAATAAAGCTATCACTCCTGTGAACGGTGGACTACCACCGTTCGAAATTATATATATTTTCTTCAATCTCCAAATTAAACTTGTTGTTATATTGAATGAAATAATGAAAATTTATGACCCATAAATGTCATACTAATTTGGTAAAATTAATAAATTGTCTAATTCCTTACCCTTCCACCGATTATGGGAATCATTTTGTCTCTCATGCATATATACGACCTTCAATTTCTATGGAGTGATACAATTAATTTTATATTTTAAACAATAAACAATAGTTCCAATAATGTATCATTTAAATAAATACTATTTTTTTAATGATAAAATAATTATTTATATTTTTTATATATATAATCTTCACAGTATTTGTAACTTCTATGAAAAACATTCATGATAAAACGAATTATTTGAAACCAAAATCAATGGTAATAATTAAATATTATTAACTGATGTGTGATAAGATGATGTAATTCGATCATATATGATATTATATACATTAATATGCTTCTGTTAAAAAAAATATTGTATAAAACAGTCATATATGATGTTAATGCACATTCAATAAAAGATAAATGAGAGATATAAGATTCCGTCTCAATTTCCATTCATTAGGGAATATTTCAATGTTATAAAATTATTTTCATTTATATGGGGTATATATTACTAATTTTACATTAAATATCATGAAACATAAAACATTATAGGAAATACATTATTTAATTTTAATTTATAAATCATGGGGATTTGATATGAAAATTACCACGTCATAATGAATTTCATAAATCAATTTTATTACATTGTGTTGCATTAATTGTTAACTCTATTTGAAATTATATGATCATGTTCATAATGTATTTTGATTACATTATGTTTCAAATTCGTTTGTTTTACATGGATTTAAATTTTATATAAATAATAATTACGTTGATTAATTCCCACTTCAACGGTATTATCATTGTAAGAGATTTCATCTCAATTTCCTCTTCTTCAAGAGCTATTTGAAATTATACACCTATTTTTTTGATTAGCTTTATCTACTACTCCTTTTATATGAAATATATTTAATATATTATTACTCAAGGTATTTAATGTTTTGTATGAGGTTATTTCATTCATGGGCGTAATAATTCATAAGATACAAATACATTAAGGGTTTATCCATTAACATCATTTTAATTGGGAATATATATATCTATATGAATTTATATTTAAAAAATTAATTTATTATTCTATAATAAAAGAAGTGACTTTTATAATCCTATAGTTAGTATTGAGTTTTTTCCTGTAATAGTATAATTATAGTCTCTTTTTTACATAAAATGATTTATAAAACATTTTCTATAAATTACAATATTATTTCTCTCTTTTGTGAAAAAAAACTATTTTCATCAAAATCCATGTTTTCTAAAATTATTTTAATGAATCTCATAAATATTTCCAGAATATTTTTTAAATTAATTTTTATACATGATTTAATTTTTATAAGATATTTTAAATGTAATATTCATGTTTTTCTCCAAAAACCCATCATTATAAATTTTCTAAAAAATTGTGGAAGATATATTTCATTAAATTAAGTCACCATAAACAAAAATTTACCACTGTTTTGAACAATAATTTTATTTATGTTCCTTCACAAGATTCCATGATTATTTCAAAGAGATTTTTTTTTCAAATATCCTATAAATGTTTGGATTTCAATATTTAGTTTCTGTGGTAAAAAATATTTTTCCTAAAGAATTATTATAATGATCTATTTACAGTGTTTAAACAATCATTTTTTATACATATTCCCCAATGGGTAAATATTTTAATTTTTCTATCCTTATTCATTCTATGGATGTTTTGTGACCATTTTTATATGGAAATATATTTAAATTCATGTATATGATTAATTTTTATAATCATAAAATTTACCTTTTATCAATCACTTTATTATTATCATCTGAATTTACATTTTAATTAAATATCAATATTCATATTCATGTATATGATTATTTATTAGAATATATATAATTTTCATATATAGTTTTTTACATTGAATGTTATTGGATTTTATGGGGGAATTTTTGACAATATTTATTAATTACTCAATATGAACATTTATTGACAAATCATTTTGTTCGTGAATTAAATCAATCATTCGATATAGTATGAAGGGAAAAAAACAAAGTGATGGGTAGGGCCCAAGAATTATATATCCCCTAAATGAATTGCTATATTTCTTGGGAGAAATTAGTTTTCCAAATTAGTTGTTTTTTATACATTGTATTTGAATATTAAAATGAAAGGTCCTCAAGTTATAAATATCATGATGTTTGTGATAATGATGTATAATATTAATAATTTCCTTAATTGAGAATTTAGTTATTATTATAAATGATAAAACTGAATTAATATTAATAATGGATGGATTTTGTGATCATGTTAAAGAATAAATGGCAGGTGTGTAATTATTTTCCTTTACCTAATGATTTATCATTATGTAATCTAAAAAAATCATGTTATAGATTAAATAGAATTTGTTTTCTCTTATCTAAATAACTATAAATGTTATAACTTATCCATTCATGAGATATTAATCTTCACATACCATTATTGATCATTTTATCTTACCCTTATTTTGTTTCACATTCTTATTATATAATGATGGAATATTTTAATGATTAAAAGGATACAAAAAATTTACTTTTATGAAGCATTAATTTATGTGGTAAAATGTAGTACAATAATCATATATTTATTTCATTTTCAACAACTATTAAACTTTTATGTCTATTGGGATGTTATTACTTATATATTTCACCAATTTAAAAATTAACCATTGACTCTAGTATATTATGTTCCAGTTCATTATAGTTAGTATAATTGAAATTATAGAAAAACTATAGTAACTAGATTTAATAAAACAAAGAATAGGGAACATAACACTATGATAAATGTTGAGGATACATATATAGGAACCTCATTATGTGTAATAATGAATAGATTATGTGTTTTTTCCTAGATATAGATCTATCTAGATACTCTATCTGGACATATGAATGGAAGAGTTGTACCTATTAACAATAAATAGGAAAAAATAGTACTAGTATTTAACATGATCTCTACTTAGTGCATGAAAAAAGAATTTATTTTGTATTTTATTTGACACTCTTGGGGATATTATTAGGTTAATTTCCATTTTCATTATGAACCATTATAATGGATTTGAATAGATGGTGAAAAAAAGGATTTGTTATATGTATGTAATCTTTTTTTGAAATGAAAATATCATCATCTAGGCATCATATTAATGATTTTTAATAATCGTTATTATTTTTACTCATACTATACTTTCTAATCTTAATCAATTTCTTGAACGTTAAAAGTAATTTTAACATTGAATATAAGGGAAAATGTTCTAATTATAGGAAATTAAAAAGAATGATAATTGGAATGAAGTATATCATGAATACTCATAATTAGTTATATTGATATATGATTAATAGGCTATACCTTAACCTAGTCTCAGACATACAAAAGGATATAATGATGAATTCCTATAAGAGAATCAATGGTGGTTACCATAGAATAAAGAAGACATTATTTCCATCATTTCATAAATATTAAAAGGTACACCTATAATAATTTATCAAAGGGATAGGTAAATATTTTCTATGCGGGAAAAAATTTCATAGACAAATAAATTCTAAATAAAAGCATGGAGTTCAAGGGAGAGAAATAAATTTTATTGAAAATAATTATTTATTGTTCATTTTAATGAATATAGAGATCCAATGCATTATCCATGTAAATTAAAGATTTTATTGGTTAACTCTATGAACAAGTAATAAAATATATTCACTTAAATGGGATTTGGTACTTTTATATTTACTTTTAATAATTATATTTATAAGTATTTTTGTCAATGGTATTTCGGTCAAAGGAATTGTGAAACATCTAAGAATTGTGTTCAATTTTATGGAAGCATATATATTTCTCTATCAAATATTAAATGAAAAATCTTGGATATCATTTTAGGTCTATGATTTTAACGTTTATAATAAGTTCCATATCATGAAAATGCCTTTTAAGGATTTAATTTAGTGTATGGTTATCAACATTATAGGTATTTTGTGGGCCATATATTGAAATATAAAACATATGTTAAGTATATTTTTTACTAAATAAGTTATTTAAAGAAGAATTTATTTACATTTTATTAGAATATGACTAATAGTATTTGTGATATTGATACATAATATTATATTCTATTTTGTGGTAATTAGGGGTTATTTAAATTTGGGAATGTCATAGGAATTACATTAATAACATTTATGATAAATGATAACTTCCATACACGTTGAAAAATAGTCTCATATGACGAGGATGTGGGGTTCAAATAAATACCGTAGGATGAAAATAGAGAATCACCAACCACTGGCCGACATGATTTTATGTATAATATGACTTTTTTTACTGAATTCACTAGATGGATAAATATTATGTTTAATGTTGGGTGTTACTTTTTAGTTTATGCTTTTAACTTTAATTTTTGGTTGACTCGTGATGGCCATTTTATTTATGTAAAATATTTATGGACATAATTAATGATTATTAGATCTTTTATGAGAATTATGATCCATTAAAACGTAATTTTAGTACTTTAGGATAAAAATAATTCATGTCAGATATTCATTCCTTAGGCTAAGAGGTGAAGTGAAAATTGATCGATGCATAACCATAATATGAAATTGGGATTAAGAAATACCATGATATATATCAAAAAATAATTACATTTGTATTGGGTAAAAAAATCTAAAAATATTTGAAAATCATACAAAAAATAATCATCATATTACCTTCATATCCAACTAAATAAAGGTTATTTAACTTATCACATAATTCTGGTACAGTTTTTGTGGACTTTATCATGAAAATGCACTTTCTTATGATCTTTATTCTCTATAAATCATAATAATTATTTATGATTTTCATTAAAAATATTTATCACAAAAAATTTAAGCATACATGGAAGTAATATTTCTTTCTTATTCCATATAACCTTGGTATTTTTCTTTCTCACTATAAGAGGAAGTTCTATTAACACTTTTTACGATGTTAGTTTTCAAAAAATCATATCATTCAATCTCGACAAATTTAATTTAGATCTAATGATTAAATTTTGAGGATGAAATTTATGGATGTTAGGGATTTAAGACACCTATATTTGAAAATAATAACATTATGTTTGATACAATATAGGATTTGCATGGTTTGTCTAAAACGACCAAAAAATATATGATTTAAATGTACTGCTATAACATTATAATGAATTAGTGGGTATGAAGACGATTAATTGAATGAATAAATATATATATATAATTAGTAATTATAATAAAATTATTGATAAATTATTAGTAAATAATCAATGAAATATTTTGTAATGTTATTTTAAGCATTAAAATATATTTTCATCAAAAATAGTTTTTTTATATTATGTTTGGAATTATATATAATTTATAACACATTTAAAAATTTTAATTTATAAATTAAATATAATTTTTCCCATAATCATATAAAAATTATCATTGAGTAAATTTATTATAATTTTCTGAAAATTAATATTTAATGTGAATAGTGAGAAATACAATATTTTTGCTAAAACAATAATTAATATTCCGTAAAAATTTATTTTAAATGTACCATTATTAATTGAATATTATTTTCATGTTACAAAATTCTAGTTTATTTATATATAAATTAATTCACTAAATTTTAATTTCCTTTTACATTATTTTTTTTATAATTTTGTTTTATCTTAAACACTCAATTATTAGATAATGATTTTTAAATGAATAATGTTCCACTATTTTAATTAATTTAAATAATAACTAATATAGAATAATTTAAATTATATATATATATATATATCATATTTCTAAATACATAAATTTAAATACATATAATGATTATCACTATTCATATAGTTATTGTAAGAGTAACTTATGCATGAACAATGCATTTATTGACAAGAAGTATGTCAACAATTCTTATTTTATTATTTTCTTATAAATTTGACCAATTATATAAGTATAATTTTTCAAAATAGTTTCCATATTGATATTCATAATAAAAAATATATATATTAACGACTACACATTTTTTTTACAATTATTAGTAAAGATTGAAAAATTGATTTTATATGATTCAGATAAAAAAGTTTTTTTCTTGTCGCATGGGAATCTATTAAAATTAATGACCCAAAAAATGAATCTAAATACATGATGGGGAAGGTTTTGTGTACGTACAACCCACCATCACCATGATGTATTTAGATTCATTTTCCATGAAAAAATTACCTGAATGATTTGAATAATGTTTCTAATTAATACATATTTTATTTATGAAATTAATATAATTTTGGAGAATATGGTTATATATCATATGAATAATAACTGAAACATTCATTATAGAACAAGTGTGAGAAAATGAATGAGTTAACACACCAAACAGTGGTAATAATGAAATATTATTAATGGACGAGTCATATTATGTGATAATAATATAGTATATTATATTATAAATATTTAAATGGTTATATAATAAATTAAAAATAGTTTTATAATCTTAATATATGTTTTTAAACATCATTCAACTAAATAGAATTTTATGGTAATGAATTCTATCTCAACTTCCTTCCATTGAGGAATATTTCAATTTTATTAATCCAATTTTTTTATATGGTGTAAATAATTCCCCCTAAACATTTAATTTCATGATTCCTAGATAAATAATTGTATTCATAGATTCAATATGACTTATTTCATCAAATGTGTTTTGATTGGAAAATTTAAAGTTTTACAGAATTTCATAACATAATATTTTTTCATTGGGTTATGTTACTTCTTTATTGAATTTTATATTCTTAGATTATGTGTGAAATTTATTATAAATATTATATTATTTAAATAAACATTTTTACATGGATTTTAATTTTTTACACATAATTGATTCATCCATTAATTCACTTTTCAATGGCATTACCGTTATAAGAGATGTTATCTCAATATCTACTATATTAATGCATATTTGGTATTATACAACTATTTATTTATGTGAAGTATATATTCTTCCACCTTGATATATAATTTCATCAGTATTATAATATTAAATTTATTAAATGCGTTACTTGATGATACTTCTTTCATGGGTTTATGATTAAAATGTTACAAACGTGGTAATGTTTTATGCTGCAATCTCAATTTAATTAGAATTTTTTATGTTTGGATATATATTATTGGAAATTATTTTATAACGCTATAATGAAATATTTTAATTTTATTCTTCAAAACATGTTTATGAATTTTTCATGTAATAGTACTATTTTCCTCTCTTTGGTATATAAAAACATTGGGAAACCATTTACATGATAATATGGCATTATTCCTCGCCTTAGTAAGAAATTATTTTCTTTCCAAATCATTGTAATCAAAAAGTTGTTTCAATAATTTTTTTAATATTATAATGTTATTATTTATGTAATATTTTACATGATTTTCTTTTTAATTTTTTTTAAATTTAATTGTATGTTTTTTTGAAATAAAGTACTTTTTGAATTTTCTTTCAAAATTTTAAAAGGTGAGAATTTTTTAACAATCTCGACATAAAGATAAATTTCGCACAATCATGAAAGACCATTAGTCTGATGATTCTTTAAATTATTTACATGAAAACTTTAAATGAATTTTTCCCTAGTATTTTGAAATTCTTTTAATTTAGAATGACATATTCTATGTTAAAAGGGTTTTTTCCAAATGATTTTTTTGATTATATATTTTTTGCATTTAAATTTTTTAAATGAAAAAATACATTATTTTACATATTCTACGTTGGGAAAATATTGTAATAACACCATTCTTACTCTTTAGATAAATGTTTTATGAAGAGTTTGACTTGTGAATTTATTTTAATTCACTTACTTGAAAATATTTTATTTTTTTATTAATATTCCAATGAATCATTCACATTATTGTTGTCATTGGAAATTGATTTTCTATTAAATAACCACAATTTTTTATTTTGGATATTATTATTGATTAAATAATATATTATTTCTATATAGGGGTTTTATTTAATGTTATTCAACTGAATGGGGAATATTGACAACTTTATAATTTAATCAATACAAACATTTTTTGATAAATTATATCACTCAAGAATTATATTGATCATTCGATATATGAGGAATGCATTGGAAATGCAGTGACATGTTGGTATTGGAATTATATATCCCCTCGATGGATCAATAATTCTAGTGAGAGAAATCATTTGTCCAAAATAAATAAGGATTACCAATAGTATTATAACGTATTGTTCATGGTATTTAAAGTATAAATATCATGATGTATGAGATCATTATTTACACTATCATGTATATCATTCATTTAGAATTCAGTTATTATTACCCATAATATTATTTCACTCATATTATCCATCTATACATTTTATACTCATTTTATTGATTATATAGAATGTGTGCTCATTTATTTACCTTTCCATACTAATTATTCTTTACCTAATATTGAATCCAATGTTATTAGTAATGTGGAATGTATTTTAATTTATTTTCTTTTTTATATTTATTATTCTTTATTGACTCCTGATAGTTTCTGTTATACATAACCATTATATCAAATTTGATCTCACCATTATATTCTCCATTCCAAAATGATATTAAGTAGAAATCAAGGAATCAACTCCTGGATGCATAATATTTACTTTACCTATGTTGTAATTTATTTTTTAAAATTTAATTCAATTCTAAAGTATGTATCTTTTTTTCTATGAATAATATACTATTAATCCTTTTATAGGTGTCCTCTTATATCAAAAACCAATTTAAAAATGAAACCATCAGCTCTGGGCTACTATGGTCAGGGTCTTCACATATAAATAAGAAAAATAATACTAAAATATAATCCATGAGAAATATATTACATAACTAGATGAAAATAGTTTTATCGATACAACTTGATGACCAGATAAAAAATAAAAGGTACATGTACACAAAATATGAAGGATAAAAAAATTGTAATACCAATACATCTTTGAAATGAAGGAAATCTCACACCACCTCAACAGCAGATAACCAAACTATTTTAATATAAACCCCATCGCCTCATTGTGTTTCCATAACATTATTTTCATTAGATGTTATAACTAGGTCTAGACAGATGTAAAGTGTTGTGAAAGGAATGAGCTAAAAAATATTTGAATTAGCCCACATCGGTGTTCCATATCAACACTCTATAAAAATAATACTAATATTATTGTATTCAATAAAACATGGAATGATAAAAAATAAAACAATTTCATATCAAATATGTGGAAAATATTTACCTTTTTCCATAGTTTTAAATCATTCATAGGAAAAATATTTCAAAAATAGTTCCTATAATAGATTATGAACCATCGAAGCCTGTATATAAAAAAATTACAATCTAATCATGGGTGAATCATACTAAAGGTCAAAATATGTCAATATTGAAGAATACTAATAACACAATTAAAAACTACTTCACACCAAAGTCATTAGAAATGATTCCTATAGTGTATCGGAACACCATCTGACTATACCACGACACCAATGTTAAAAAAATGTTCGTAAAAAATAAGCATTGGTTGTAGAAGAGATCCCCATGAGTGAGGGTCCATATAATAAAATTAATAATAGACCAAGCTACACCGTCCACCAATGTATTGAAAAATTACAATGTTATGTATTTATCATATCATTTAAGATAGACTCCCATTTCAAAAACAACTCCACCACCCCTTATTATGTAATAAGATTATTTAAAAAGAATTTCAAAAATCCCTTTAAAATGCTATAAAATAGATTTATTTTTATCGAAGAAAAAATAATCACTTGTCTAAAATCAATTTATGCGGACAATAATTTCATTCAAATTCATTTATAAAAACAATTCATAGATACAAGAGCAATATTGTTCATCCCACATAGGCTAGAGACAGAACCATCTATGTAAAAGTATGTCAAACACTACCCACAACACCTCTTTATTAAATAAATTATATTATTTATTAATATTATTTATTGTCCCCATTTTAATATTGGTTAAGAGGAATCCCTTACATAACCATTGGAACATCAACCAAAGGCATATAAATTGTAGTAGATAGGTTAGATCACACATAACATGACAAACACATACACCACTCTCAGCCAACATGATGGCCAACCACCCTTAAAATATATTGGAACAGTTCTAGAAATGGTGAATAAAATGTCCAAAAATATTCAAAAATTCAATAATTGTTGTAAAACCCTACTACTATAACAGAATAAGGATGAATAGAAAGGTCACTTGCCCTCAAAAATTGATGTTATAATACCATAGATCAAATACTGAAAGAATTATTTTATAAGAGGGGGAGAAACACAAAATTATCTAAAAGGATCATTGGGTACAAAAAGGGAAGGACTAAAACAAAATGAATTAGGATTCATTCTTGTAGTGAACAAAAACATGTTGATCATGAATGATTCATGTTGGGAATCCCTTATTCATGGTTTGAATCCAAAAAGATAAATTCCCATAAAAAATGAATCACATTAGCTAAAATATATCATAAAAAATAATTAATAAAATTATTGTGATTCAGGGTATAAACTATTTCCAAACACTGAATGGAATTATTTGTATTTTCCCAAATAAATAATCAACCAGGAATCATGTATGTGTTGTGAATGTACCCCGTAGGCATATTCTAGTCCATGCTCTGTAAAAAATATCTATAACTCTTCATAGTCCCCAAAACATGAAAAAAACAACATTAACATTAAAATCGATGAAAATTAATCATTCTGTTATAAATAAATCCACTATATAAATTTAAATCATCATGATTTCATGCGGATGATGGTTTCTCTAAAAATATGTGAGGCCACTACACCATCATCGATGAATTTCCATTAAAATTATACTAATAGTGATTTTTCCACCTAAAAGCCATAACCAATAAAATTTAAATCCTAACAAATGGCTTTCACCATAGAACCCATGATCTATTTCGGTCTCTAAAAAACAAAAATATCTATATATAACTTGATATCTTCTAAATCAATACCATTATATGAATAATGTGAGTACTACCTATGCTATTATATATGGAAATAACACGAATAAATGCCAAAAATTTAAGACCCCAAAATTTAATAGTGCGTCATATTATTAAAGTAATTTAATAACATGCGGTACATGCAATACCGAGTTCGACCGCATCACAACATAACAAACTAGCTGTTCAAAAAAATGTTATGAATATTATTAACATTATTTTGAATCTTAAATACTCTATAAAATTTTAACACCTATATTATGTGTTTCTTAGACATAATATGAGAGAAAATGCATTTTTTTCAGATAAAAGAAGTATTTTCCAAAAAAAGATATTTAACAACCTTTTAATGGAGAACCCTTTTTAAAACCAATATTTAGCACTTTTATATATTTAATTTAATGAAATTAAACTATACATTAGAATCAGGACATAAAAATTTAGTTTTTATTAATTTCTAGTATTTTTCTGATAACTTTCATATTTTGATGAATAGTGAAAAATAATAAATTTTAATTTAAAACAACTTTTTTAATTGAAATAATTTATAGTGATATATTATGTATTTGAATGGTTTAGAAGAATTTATATGTAATATGTATACCATTTAATATAATGTATCTTATTATAGGTAATTTCACATTTAAATTTGACATAAACACATGTCAATCTTTCGATAGTTTTTTACTTTAAAAAACCCTCCTATTTGGTTTTGACATTGTGAATTAATTTTATATTATTTAAGGAAATTTATATTTTTTTAATTTGGAAAAATAGAATTCATTTTCGAATTCAGAATATCGAAATTAGTTTAAGGTGAATTCTCGATATTTTTCGGAAAACATCCAATTTTTGATAAATAGTGAAAAACACTATGTTATTGTTTAAAACTGACTTTTTATTTAAATAATTAATTATTTTATTTAAATTTATTTTAAGTCAATATATATATATATTACCTATATATGTTCAATGTAATTCACTGGATTCATTTTATAATAAAATTATATGTATAAATTTTAATTGAAAAATGGTGGTTCAAAACCCATGGGTATTAGGACTATAATTTAGGACTACAGGATATTTAATGGGATAAATTCCCACTAGGCCTATGGGCTATGTAATGGGTCTCCCTCTACCCAACTAAAGAGGACTTTTCTTTTCTTTAATAATAAAAATGAGGCTTCTTTCCCAACCTTTTAAAAAAAATTAATTGAATTTTTACCATCTTTTACCCACATTCAAGGAATATTTTAAAATTTGCATAAATTTTAATTTTACCACTTCTATGTGTTAAATTTCTAAAATCCAAGATACATACTTGAAAACAGTAAGTAAAATGTGGTTCAATAAGAAGAAAACATTTTTTTTTGTGAATAGTAACTTTTGACTTTTATTTACCACAGTTACAATTAAATAAGGTAATTAAGGGTAAAAGTGATATTATAATTACCCTAACACATGTCCTAATTTTATTGGATATGTTTAATTCTACCGAAAACAACCTTATGAATAAAATATGATCTTATTTGGTCCACTTGAATTAAATTAAGACATATATTGTTATTTTATTTAAAAAAGAGTTAAAATGGTTAAATTCAATGATTAATAACTAAACCATTTTTAATATATGGTTAGGCAAAAGATAAATTAAATAATAAATAATCTTTAGAGATATAAAATTATTTCCAACATAATGTTACTCTATTTATAATTTGTAGACATTAAATAATTAAATTTATTTAAGACAGTATGATGATACAATAATTGCCATATTAATGAATGAATCAAATAAATGGTATTATCAATATTAAAATAAATATTATTACAAATTTTTTATTACATACATGAATTTTATAGGTTAATATGAAATTTTAGGATTGATTTAATGTATCTTGTTCTAGGTAATGAAGTTGTGATTACATTCACAAAAAACAAATACTAAATAGTGTCAAAATTGACATAAATGAGTGTTTAAAACAAATATTACGTTCATAAAAATCAATGGATTGGAAAAAGGGGTTAAATAATATTATATATATAATTGAAGAGAAATTTTAGGTTCTCTTTTAAGTCTAGATTATTTATATTAACCATAGAGTGTATGAATACAAGAAGACACGGTAAAAATTAAATATTTAACTAGGGGTTAAATCTAAAAGATAAGGTTAATATGGTGACCTAAACCAGTCTAAAACCTATTTTTGGAGTGTTTTTCGAACCATACCCACCTTATCCTAGAGATAAATCATTTTTGAGCCATTATAATCTGAAAATGAATTTATTATAAAATAATATTTCAAGATTTTCCAAAAGTGACCCACATCACTCTTATAAAAGGATATATCACCTTCTCTCAAAATCACACCTCCGAAGACATTTGGATCGGCCAAACCCTACCCAAATAACCTACCAACTTCATGTACATCTACCTAGAGTCCTTAAATTTTTCATAATTCCAACCTATGGATCCCTTTTGATCCACTCCAAATGAAACACCGAAAGAAGAGGTAATAATTTCACCACCCTCATTCAAGTCCTTTTCTTCTTCCACTTCCTCTTTATTTTTTGTTTCCATTCCAAAATAATTACTCCCATACCTACATTATTCTATTATTTTCTTATAAACATGTTAAAACTGTATTCATTATTCTATCTACCCACAAATTGACAAAGTCCCCATACGTGTGTACATACGGCTTACCGTCTCCACGTCGTGGTGTAGTTAGTTATTCAAACACATAATTATTTGGATGGAGATAATAATGAGTATAACTGATGTAAATAATAAATATAACATGTTAATTATTCTGTATATATAATATACCATCTAATTAAATATTATTTCACCATCAATATAATGATATTGTTGCTTGTGCGTACCTACGGTTTACCGTCTCCACGATGCGATAAGATTAATTTTCACCTTCACCATTCAACGATGAATATAAATATATATATTATTAATAAGTATGTAATATATGAAATAATAAATATACTTATCATATATATATATGTATGTATTTACTTAGACATATCTTATTCACTTACTTTTGTTAAATACGATATGAAAACGGAAACTGCATTTATGGGAATGTACTGCCTACCGTCTCCATAAACGGTGTTATCCATTTAAAATATCTATATATTATACATATTTATATTCTAAATTTATATATTATATATAAATAATGTGTTATATTCTGGATATATTTAAATCTTGATGTAAATGATTATATCAATAATAACATGTTCAAACACGTACGATAAAGAAAGTGATCATTACTCTAGATATTATTTTAACATAGAAATCATTATTATATGGGTAGTATAAAGTCATAAATGAAACATTTATGACATAATAAATATAAATATAGTTATGGTATAATTTAATAACATACTATGGTCGTTATATAGGAGGTTAAATGTACCCTCCACCAAAGGAAAGTGCAAGGTAATTGTTAATTTTATAATCATTTCATTATCTGAGGTTGTTTTTAGGTAATTTTATACACAAACATATTTATTATCCATGTCCATGTTTCATTAATGTTTTTTCAAAGGGATTATTTTTATGGGACATTTTACTAAAACTTCATTTTAAATGTTTTAGAGATTTGTTCTACTAAACATTTTCTCATTAATGTCTATGTTTTTCAAGGGGTTATAAATATTTATTTATACGGACATGAATGTTTTAAAATGTTAATTCCTTTTAAATGTTTCAAAGTTGTATTGGACACTTTGATTCAAAAATATTTTTTAAATTACTTCCTTTATATATTATGTGACTTTAAAATGATTTCATGAAAAATTGATATTTCTCTCAATGATTCTTACTGGATCATTTTCAATTATGTCAACATCTTTTACGAGATATTATTCTTGATCATGGTTGATTTATTATTATACAAATGATCCATATTGTATTGAAGGTTTTGTGATATATTTGAATGTGGATGTGTTATTTTTATACCATTCATGGTTTAGGGTTAATAAATTGACATTTCATATGTTAGTTTTAATTCGAATGATTATGTTATGTTTCAACCTTTTCATATGAGGATTGTATTAGAATTTGTATGTGATGGGTGGATCCCACTATAGCTCCTCAGTATATCGGTAGGTCTCATCACACAATTAGACATGGAATTGGATGAGGCATTTTCCAATTTTTATATATGTTTTTGGCCGAGGCCTCAATCGTTTTTAGACATCTTGGTCAATGCCTTGAAAAAATGTTTCAGAATGCCCTGCATTATAGATTCCCTCATTAGGAAAATATTATTGATGGATCAGGTGGTTATTCGACTAGTAGAATACCAAGGAATATGTTTTATTATGGAATTATTTACTCATCCCATATACCTACCATAATGTGTTCATGTTTATTATTTGTAAAGGCATGTGTTTTAAATTATTCTCCAAGAATAATGTAAATGTTTCCTTCTGCTGTATTTCTTACCCATACTGAGCATTTGAGCTCAGCTATTTATTATGTTTCATTTTCCCAGGATTCCAAAAACTGTATTATGGTTGATAAGAAGGGTTAAGCTTGGGGATTAATGGAATTCTCAAAGGATCATGTATGACTACTAGAATAGGGGGAATTGAAGCCCCCCAAAATCGGGTGACCGCCATTGGCGGTCGCTATAGATAACTAATAGCGACCGCCAATGGCGGTTGCTGGCCTTGATAAAAAAACACGAGCCTTTTTGCCCCCCCCCCCCCCGCGCCCCCCTCTCGATCGAACCCTGCCCCCCCCCCCCCCCCCTGTCGCCCCCCCCCCCCCCCCGACGCCCCCCCCACCGCCTCCCGGCCTCCCCTGCTGCCCGGCCTCCCCCACCGCCCAGCCTCCCCCACCCCCCCCCCCCCCCGACGTCGCCCTCCCCCCCGCCTCCCGGCCTCCCCCACCGCTCGGGATCCCCCGCCGCCCGGCCGCCCGGCCGCCCCCCCCCAGCGCCGCCCCCCGACGCCTCCCCCCCCCCCCACCCTAGACGGCTCCGGCACCCCGGACTGCCCCCCCCCCACGCACCCCGGACCGCACCCCGGACTCCCCCCCGTAGCTCAAACATCCCCCCCTCCCCGACCCCGGACAGCCCCCCCCCCCCTCACTGCCCGTCCCCCGTCCCCTCACCGCCTCCTCTCCTCCCGCTCCCCGCCGCCGCTGCCGCCCTTCCCCTCCCTTGCTGCACCGCCTTTGGCTCCGGCTCCCCATCGCTGCCTCCTCTCTCTCGCTGCACTGCCTTCATCTCCCCACACTTTCAGGTTTGTAGCTCAATCAGGTAACATGGGCTTTTAGTTACATTATTATTTTGTCAATGGTTCATTAACAAATGATTAATATTTATTTTAAATATATTTGATTTGAAAAATGTAAATGTAATAAGTATTGTGTAAATGTTTTTTATATAGATATAATTATGGATAAGAGTTGTATTGATCTTCCAAATCGAACTTCAAGAGAATATTTCAATGGCATTATGCAGTTTATTGACTTCATGAGAGGATTTTAAAGTGACTATATTAGTTGTCCATGTAGAAAATGTGCTAACAAAGATCAATTCACACGAGATACTGTAAGGGAGCACCTTTACTTTAATGGATTTCTGAAAAATTATAAGAGTTGGACTTGTCATGGAGAAGAATATGTTCGTTGTCAAAATACAGATGCAGCTCAGATGGATGTTGATGCAATGATGACTGATCCAATGCATGAAATTATTACTGAAATGGTACGTGGGTTTGATCCTGAAGGCATTGACATCCAGAATCTTGAGACCGGTGAGATAAATTTTCGCTCTACTGCAGATCGTGATTCGAGGAGGTTTTATGAAGCACTTGATGATGCAAAAAACAGAATTATATCTTGGATGCACTTCTTACAATAAACTATCATTTATCATTGAGTTTTTGCATTTGAAGACTTTGAATATTTGGTTAGACACATCATTTGACATGATTTTGGTTTTATTGAAAAAATTCTTCCTATCAACGCTATGATTCCTGAGTCATATTACTATGCTCGTAAGTTGACCGAGAACTTAGGTTTTACATATGAGACCATAGATGCATGTGCAAACAACTGTATGTTGTTTAGAAAAGAAACTGCCCATTTGGATATTTGTACGGTTTGTGGTGCTTCCAGGTGGAAAGAGAAAAGGGGAAATAATACTCATCAAAGTCAGATTGCGATATAGGGGAAACCGATTTCCATAAAGCAAATGCGTTACTTTTCCATTAAACCGAGGTTGAAAAGATTTTTTATGTCATCTAATGTTTCTAATTTAATGAGATGGAAAGCAGAAATAGTTCATGACAGTGATATGTTAACCCACCCGGTAGACTCTCATGCATGGAAGGATTTTTATTAGAGACATCCCAACTTTTTTAAATATGTTCGTAATGTCCGATTGGGATTGGCAGCAGATGGTTTCAATCCATTCAAGTCTATCGTTGGTGCAACTCATAGCACATGGCATGTGGTGTTGGTTCCATATAATCTTCCTCTGTGGCTTTGTATGAAGAAACAATTTATATTACTTCCCACTCTTATTGATGGACCTAAAAGTCCGGGGGATAAGATTGATGTTTACCTTCAGCCATTGATTGATGAGTTGAATGAATTTTGGGGTGATGGTGTGATGACTTATGACTGCGAAACGAATGAAATGTTCAAACTGCATGCTTCTTTATTGTGGACAATCAATGACTTCCCAGCTTATGAAAATTTATCAGGCTGGAGTATGAAAGGGTAATTTGCTTGCCCTTGTTGCAATAAATGTAAAAAATCAGTATGGCTTAAACAATCCAAAAAATGGTCATACATGGTTCACAGGCATTTTCTACCTCCTTAGCACAGATTCAGAAAGGACAGAGTGGCATTTGATGGTTCTAAAGAGTTCAGCCTAGCACCAAAGATCATGACAGGAGTCGAAATGTTATCGTAGATTGAGGAAGAAAACATCCGCAAGGTATATGAAATTCAGGATTTGGTGGCTCCTCCAGTACGTAATATTCGTGTTGTGGGTAGGCAGTGCAGTAACAATTGGAAAAAGAAAAGTATATTTTATAGTCTTCCGTATTGGAAAACTGACATGTTGAGGCATAATTTGGATGTCATGCATATTGAAAAAATGTTTGTGATAACATATTGTGGACCATTTTAGGTGTTAGTGGAAAATCAAAGGACCATGTTAATAAACGTCGTGATTTGGAAGAAATGGGTTTAAGAAAATAGTTGCGTTTACAGTTAGCTGAGGGAAACAAGGCATATATGCATGCTGCACAGTATACGATGACTACAGAGGAGAAAGAGACATTTCTTTCCATTTTGAAGATAGTTAAGGTGCCTGATGGTTATTCTTCTAATATTTCAAAGTGTGTGAATATGACGAGCAAGACATTGCAAGGGTGGAAAAGTCATGACAATCACATATTAATTCAGCAGTTGATTCCAATCAGAATTTGTGATTGTTTAACCCCCAATGTTGTTCAGCCCTTGATTGAGATGAGTAATTTTTTAGACAAATTTTTTTAAGAAATCAAAGAATAAGTGATTTAAAAAGATTGCCGGACCGAATTGTACTTACGCCTTTTCACATTGATAAACTTTGCCCCCCCTCATTTTTCGATGTTATGGTCCACTTGACAGTGCACCTAACTGATGAGGTAATTGCTGTTGGTCCAGTGAAATTCAGGTGGATATATCCTATTGAACAGTATTTGAGTACATTGAAAAGATTTGTACGCAACAGAGCTCGCCCAGAGGCATCAATAGCCAATGGTTATTTGATGGATGAGTGTACTACCTTTTGTGTAGAATATCTTACAGATGTTGAAATAAAATTAGATAAGTCCTCTCGGATTCATGACGGTCCAGTTGGAGAAGGAACCACATTTCATATGGACAACATTGAGTGGATACAAGCACATCGATATATCTTGTTCAATACTCCATCAGTTGCACCATTAATGCAGTAAGTATCTTATCAATGTTCTTGTATAAATTTTACATGTTTTGTTTGCATAAGATGATCTTTTAAACATCGCGTTATCATTTGCAGGAAACACATTAATGAGATAAAAGAAGAGATGCATCGTGCGACTGTGTTGGAAATTCAACAATCTCATTATGCGTCATTTCATGATTGGTTCAAGGATTATGTATGTATAAATTGATTTTCATTATGAGTGAAGTATTATACTAATTCTTTCTGCATATACCAGTATTGATTTTTATAAATTATGTAGGTTCGTAAGCTGAGGGAGTTAGGGGACCCCACGCTACCTGAATTATTTATCCAACTGGCTGAGGGTCCATCTATAACGGCTCGTCATTATAAAGCTGTTGATGCTAATGGTTTTCGATTTCGCATTAAAGATGTTGACGACAAACGAGAAACACAAAACAGTGGCATCAGTTGTCCCTTTGTCAATTCTGGTTATTCCTATGGTCGTTTGATAGACATCATTGAAGTTGTATACACACATGGTTTGAAGTACATATTGTTACAGTGTAATTGGGTTGATCCAGTGCGTGGATGTAAAGTCGACCAATATCAGTTTTCATTGGTGAATTTTAACTATATGTTATACAGAAATAATGAACGAGTTGAGAATGAACCTTTCATTTTGACATCATAAGAGGAACAAGTATTCTTCGTTTCTTTGCCTTTGGGTCCAAGTTGGCAAGTTGTTGTCAAAATGTCTCGGCGAGGAGTGTTTTTAATTGAAGAAGATGAACGCGAGACTGTTCCGTTTGTTTACCAACAACTTGATCATCATACCGTAGTTCAACGTGTAGAAGATATTTATTGGGTCAGAGCGGCTGTTGAAGGAGAAACAGTCTATTTTCATGCTTAATGAAAGGTATAATTGTTTTCCCGCTATTCAGTAGAATGTCCTAGGATATCATAAATTATCTAATCATTTTATATATCTTTATAAGTTTTAATCCTCACTTTTGTAAGTTAATTCAATCATAAATATTTAGGTTGTTTTTACTCTTGATTTATTGATGTTATGGTCTGTGTATCATCCCTTTGAGGTATTCTTTATCTGATTCATGTGCTGCTTGAATTTTTATTAGTTCTATCTTAAATTTGGCTATGCATTGACTGGTTTTGTACATAATTTGTATATCTGTTATGTTAACTTTCTGATTTTTTAAAATTCAATCACAACTTATAATTAAATCCATTTTTTTGATTAACAGTTGTACAATTTTGATTTTTTAATAACAATCCAATTTATCTTTCAAACACTTTGGACTCATTACTGATGTATTCTATGACTTCTGACATGTCAGGGGAAGAGGCAGAAGATCCACATCATCCATCTGAGGCATCTACGTCTCAGGGTCGAGGTATGTTTGAATGTCATTGTCTATATTTTTTATGTAATAGACATACATACATATATATATATATAACATTTGTCAATTTATATATAAAATTGTTTTCAACAGGATTAGACTCGGCTGCTTCTTCCTCTCGCAGGAGAGGCCCTTGTCATGGCATATTATCATGGAATTCTGACACGATGATAAATGTTTCATTTGATGAGGTTTTTCATCCTGTGGGACCGAATTACCAGGAATTTATTCATCAGCTGGGTCATATCATACGTGACCCACATCGATTTCCATTGACCATGCGTGACTGGGCTTCTATCCCTCAGGACACATTAGATCATCTATGGAGGGAGGTTCAGGTAAGAAAATCATTTTACTTTATTTTCTATGTATAAATAATACTAATATGTTTGATTATTTTCATTATAGAAAAATTTGAAAATATTCCCTAAAGAGCTTTGGCCCGTGTGTTTGAGAAAATGCCGTAAGATGTGGAATGATTATAAAGGAAAAGTTAAGAGGGACCACTAGGTAACAAATGTGGGTGCCCTAGACATTTTGGAAAAAGACCCGAGAGGTGTCCTCCCGGCTCAGTGGCGTGACTTGGTTTCATATTGGTCTACTGAGGGTGTGGCGGTTTGTTTATTAATTATTTTGGTGTATATATAATTTCAAGAATATTTGATTTGTTTGAAATTTGAATGAATTGAATGTAGGAGGTGTCAACACGCCATTCTGAGAATCGAGCGTTGCAGGGACCACCTCACAAGATCGGGACTCGTCACGTGTCTCAGATCCGACATGAGGTATATATTATTCATTTTATAATTTATTAATTAATATGGTTTAGTGCTTATATTCTTTTAATATACAGTTTCGAGAGCAAGGTGCAGCAACTGATAAAATGTCGGTGTGGATGAGGACTCGTGATCGCAATGATCTAGAGGTTGCAGCATTGATAGTAAGTGTCTGTACTTACCAATAATTACATAAATCTATATATTAACACATATATATTTATATATATTTAAATATTTCATAGACTCAATTTGAAGCTGATTTAGAACATCCGCCAGAGGACCAGCGACAGCTTCCCATGCGACGGAATGAGATCATTCATCGCATTATCGGTCAGGACGGACGTGGCTATAGTTTGACCTAAGGAGCAAGGATTCCTCATTCTGTAGTGTCACGCATTGTTGTTTTCGGTCCTGCTGTTGCTCATATGACACAGTAGATGTCAGATTTTGAGGCACAGCTTCGCGCTTCTGAGAAGGAAAATGCGCAATTGATAGCTGAGGTTAGAGCACTACGGGAATATGTGCATTGAGCTGATGGTGCAGGGGATCATACGACACAGGTATATACTGTATTTATTTATATAATTTAAATTATTTTTGTTATTAAAATATTTATAATGTTTATTTGTTGTAGGCCCTTGGCCCACCAGAAGGAGGTAGCAGTGATGACAACGTGTGACGCATCATATATTCACGAGAAATGTTTATTGTTTTTACTGGTGGGGTTGACATTGATGTACTGTATTTATTCATTTAGTTTAAATTAGAAGGTTGTGTACTTATAATTTCTTTCTTTTCTTGTTTATTATATGATAGCTAATATTATCTAAGGCGTGTATTTTAAAACTCTAACCCCCCCGCACACCCGTATAGCCCCCCCCCCCCCGTACAGCCCCCCCCGTACATCACCCCCCCCCCCGCACCCCCGTACACCCCCCCGCACCCCCAGACAGCCCCCCGTATAACCCCCCCCCCCCCTCGCACCACCGGACAGCCCCCCCCCCCCCCCCCGCACCCCCGTACAGACCTCGCACCCCCGTACAGCCCCCCCCCCCCCCCCCCGCACCCCCGTATAGCCCCCCCGCGCCCCTGTACAGCCCCTGGTACCCTCGTACATCCCCCGGCACCCTCTTACAGCCCCCTGCACCCCAGGACAGCCCCCCCTCACCCCCGTACAGCCCCCCGCACCCCCGTACAGCCCCCCCCCCCCCCCCCCCCCCGCCCCCCGCACCCCCGTACAGACGCCTGCACCCCCGTACAGCCCCCCGGCACCCCCGTACCGCCCCCCCGCACCCCTGGACAGCCCCCCAAACCCCCGTACAGCCCCCCGCACCCCCGTACAGCCCCCCGCATCCCCGTACAGCCCCCCCGCACCCCCGTACAGCCCCCCCTGGCACCCCCGTAGAGCCCCCCGCACCCCCAGACAGCCCCCCCCCCCCCCCCCCGCACCCCCATACAGCCCCCCGTACCCCCGTACACACCCCCTCCCCCCCGTACAGGCCCCCGACACCCCCGTAGAGCCCCCCGCACCCCCGGACAGCCCCCCCACACCCCCGTACAGCCCCGCGCACACCCGTACAGCCCCCCCCCCCCCCCCACCCCCGCACCCTCGAACAGCTCCCCGCACCCCCGCACCACTCGAACGACCTCAGAATGCCACGAAACCGTACAACAACATCCGGTGCGTGAATTTTGAAATGGTCGGCCAGACGAGACATCATTCGGAGATTCCGTTTGACCGCAGCGGCCGGAAACACGTTTCCGGTGCCACAAAACACCAAAACGGAATGTGGCAGTAAAATTCGGAGAAAACATGCTCTGAACGACCTAGAACCGCACGAGAACGATTGAAAAATTATTCCTGAGATGCAGGAGGAGGCGGCACGTCCCTTGGACGTGCGGTGCGCGCGGCACGTCCGGATGTGTCGTTTTCAGCAGCATGACGCGCGCTGAAATTGCGCGTCGGGGGGTCAAAACCACCCTAACGACCTCCGAATTCCACGAAACCGTACGACAACATCCAGTGCGTGAATTGTGAAATGGTCGGCCAGACGGCATGTCATTCGAAGGTGTTGTTTGACCGCGGCGGTTGGAAACGCGTTTCCAGCGCCAAAAAACACCAAAACGGCGTGCGGCGGCCCAATTCGGAGAAAACATTCTCCGAACGACCTGAAACTACATTAGAACGATAGAAATATTATTCCAGAGATGCAGGAAGAGGCGTCACATCCATCAGACGTGCGGTGCGCGCAGCACGACCGAATGTGTCGTTTTCCGCAGCGCGGCGCGCACTGAAATTCCGCGTTGGGTAGTCAAAACCACCCGAACGAAATCCGAATGCCACGAAACCATACGACAACTGCCGGTGCATGAATTGTGAAATGGTCGGCAAGAAGGCACATCAATCGGAGGTGCCGTTTGACCGCGGCGACAGGATACGCGTTTCCGGTGCCACAAAACACCAAAACGGCGTGCGACGCTCCAATTCAGAGCAAACGTGCTCCGAACGACTTAAAACCACACGATAACGATAGGAATATTATTCCTGAGATGCAGGAGGAGGCCGCACGTCCATCGGACGTGCGGTGCGTGCGGCATGACCGAATGTGTCGTTCTCAGCAGCGCGGCGCGCACTCAAATGCCGCATTGGGTGGTAAAAACCACCCGAACGACGTCCGAATTCCACGAAATCGTATGAAAACAGTTAGTGCGTGAATTCTGAAATGGTCGGCCAGACGACATGTCATTCAAAGGTTCCGTTTTACCACGGCGGCCAGAAACGCGTTTCAGGCACCATAATACCCCAAAACGGCGTGCGACGGTCCAATTTAGAGCAAACGTGCTCCGAACGACCCGAAACAGCACGAGAACGATAGAAATATTATTCCTGAGATGCAGGGGGAGGCGGCACGTCCATCGGACGTGTGGTGCTCGTGTCACGACCGAATGTGTCGTTTTCAGCAGCTCAGCGAGCGCTGAAATGGCGCGTTGGGGGGTCAAGACCACCCGAACGACCTCTGAATGCCACGAAACTGCACGACAACATCCGTTGCGTGAATTGTGAAATGGTCGGGCAGACGACACGTCAATCAATGGTGCTGTTTGATCGCGGCGGCTGGAAACGCGTTTCCGAAGTCATAAAACACCAAAACGGCGTGCGACAGTCGAATTCGTAGAAAACGTGCTCCGAACAACCAGAAACCGCATGAGAACGATAGGAATATTATTCCTGAGATGCAGGAGGAGGCGGCACGTCCATCGGACGTGCGGTGCGCGCGACACGACCGAATGCGTCGTTTTCAGCAGCTCGGCGCGCACTGAAATTACGTGTTGGGGGGTCAAAACAACCCGAACTACCTCCAAATGCCATGAAACCGCAAGACAACATCCGTTGCGTGAATTGTGAAATGGAAGGGCAGACAGCACGTCAATCGGAGGTGCCATTTGACCGTAGCGGCCGAAAAAACATTTCCGGAGCCATAAAACACCAAAACGGTGTGCGGAAGTCCAATTCAGAGCAAACGTGCTCCGAAATACCTGAAACCGCACGAGAACGATAGAAATATCATTCATGAGATGCAGGGGGAGGCGGCACATCCATCAGACGTGCGGTGCGCGCGGCACGACTAAATGCGTTGTTTTCAGCAGCTTGGCTCGCGCTGAAATGGCGGGTTGGGGGGGTCAAAACCACCCGAACGACCTCTGAATGCCACGAAACCGCACGAAAACATCCTCTGCGTGAATTGTAAAATGGTCGGATAGACGGGACGTCAATCGGAGGTGTTGTTTGACCGCGGCGGTTGGAAACGCGTTTCTGGAGTCATAAAACACCAAAACGGCATGCGGCGATCGAATTCAGAGCAAACGTGCTCTGAAAGACCTGAAACCGCACGAGAATGATAGAAATATTATTCCTGAGATGAAGGAGGACTTGGCACATCCATCGGACGTGCGGTGCATGCGGCACGACCGAATGCGTTGTTTTCAGCAGCTCGGCGCGCGCTGAAATGGCGGGTTGGGTGGTCAAAACCACCCGAACGACCTCCGAATTCCACGAAACTGTACAAAAACAGCTGTTGCGTGAATTGTGAAATGGTATTCCAGACGGCACGTCATTCGGAGGTGCCGTTTGACCGTGGCGGCCGGAAATGCGTTTCTGGCACCACAAAACACCAAAATGGCGTGCGACGGTCCAATTCAGAGCAAACGTGCTCCGAACGACCTGAAACCGCAAGAGAATGATAGAAATATTATTTCTGAGATGCAGGAGGAGGCGGCACGACCGAAGGCGTCGTTTTCAGCAGCGCGGAGCGTGCTGAAATGGCGCATTGGGCGGTCAAAACCACCCGAATGACCTCCGAATGCCACGAAACCGTACGAAAACAGCCGGTGCATGAATTGTGAAATGGTCGGCCATAAGACACGTCATTCGGAGGTGCTGTTTGACCGCAGCGGCCGGAAACGCGTTTCTGGTGCCATAAAACAACAAAACGGCGTGCAGCGGTCCAATTCAGAGAAAATGTGCTCCGAACGACCTGAAATCGCACGAGAACGATAGAAATATTATTCCTGAGATGCAGGATGAGGCGGCACGTCCTTCGGATGTGCGGTGTTGGCGTCACGACCGAATGTGTCATTTTCAGCAGCGCGGCGCGCGCTGAAATTGTGCGTCCGGGGGTCAAAACCACCCGAACAACCTCTGAATGCCACGAAAACGTACGACAACATCCGGTGCATGAATTGTGAAATGGTCGGCTAGAAGCCATGTCATTCGGAGGTGCCGTTTGACCATGGCGGCCGGAAACGCATTTCTGGCGCCATAAAACAACAAAACGGCGTGCGACGGTCCAATTCGGAGAAAACGTGCTCCGAACAACCTGAAACCGCCCGAGAATGATAGAAATATTATTCCTGAGATGCAGGAGGAGGCGGCACGTCCATCGGACGTGCGGTGCATGCGGCACGACCGAATGTGTCATTTTCAGCAGTGCGGTGGGTGCTAAAATGCCGCGTTGGGTGGTCAAAACCACCCGAATGTCGTCTGAATGCCACGAAACCATACGACAACAGCCGGTGCGGGAATTATGAAATGGTCGGCCAGACGGCACGTCATTCGGATGTGCTTTTTGACTGCGGCGTCCAGAAACGCGTTTCCAGCGCCAAAAACCACCAAAACGGCATGCAGTGGTCCAATTCAGATCAAACGTGCTCCGAACGACCGGAAACCGCACGAGAACGATAGAAAAATTATTCCTGAGATGCAGGGGGAGGCGACACATCCATCGAACGTGTGGTGTGCGCGACACAACCGAATGCGTCATTTTTAGCAGCTCGACGCGCGCTGAAATGGCGCGTTGGGGGGTCAAAACCACCCGAACGACCTCTGAATGCCACGAAACAGCACGAAAACATCCGTTGCGTGAATTTTGAAATGTTCGGGCAGACGAAACATCAATCAGAGGTGCCGTTTGACAGCGGCGGCTGGAAACGCATTTCCGGAGTCATAAAACACCAAAAGGGCGTGCAAGGGTCGAATTCAGAGCAAACGTGCTCCGAACGATCTGAAACTGCTCGAGAACGATAGAAATATTATTCCTAAGATGCAGGAGCAGGAAGCACATAAATTGGACGTGCGGTGCGCGCGGCACGACCGAATGCGTTATTTTCAGCAGCTTGGCGCGTGCTGAAATGGATCGTTGGGGGGTCAAAACCACGCGAACAACCTCCAAATGCCACTAAAACGCATGACAACATCCGTTTCATGAATTGTGAAATGGTCGGATAGACGACACATCAATCGGAGGTTCCGTTTGACCGCAGTGGCCGGAAACGCGTTTCTGGAGACATAAAACACCAATACGGCGTGCGGCGGTCGAATTCCGAGAAAACATGCTCCGAAAAATCATAAACCGCACGAGAATGATAGAAATATTATTCTTGAGCTGCAGGAGGATGCGGCACATTCATCGGACGTGTGGTGCACACGACACGACCGAATGCGTCGTTTTCAGCAGCTCGGCGCGCACTGAAATGGCAAGTTGGGCGGTCAAAACCACCCGAATGACCTCCGAATGCCACGAAACTGCACGACAACATCCGTTGCTTGAATTGTGAAATGGTCAGAGAGACGACACATCAATCAGAGGTGTCGTTTGACTGTGGCGGCCGAAAACAAGTTTCCGGAGTCATAAAACACCAAAACGGTCTGCGGCGGTCGAATTCGGAGCAAATGTGCTCCTAAGAACCTGAAATGATAGCATTTTTTTAAATCAGGGTTTTTAAATTATTATAACACAATGATTCGATATTATACATATATTTAATATTATATATATTAAATCATTTAAAATATAATATATATATATTTAAAATATTGTATTTAATAGTATATATGTGAATATTTTTTAATATATATATATATGTATTTATTAATTTATTTATTTATTTCAGTGGACATTTTTTTTAAAAAAAATTTCACTATAGCGACCGCCATTGGCGGTCGCTAGAGGCCTCTAGCAACAAGGCTAAAGCGACTGCCAATTGCAATCGCTGGGCGGCCACTAGATCCCTATAGCGACCGCCAATGGCGGTCGCTAATGGTGGTTTTTTTAGTAGTGTATGTTGTATTTTATTTTCAAATTTGCAATGTAACATTCATGTATGTAATATATCTTCCAAGACTGCTAAACTGATCAGTCATTGGGACATGATTCCTTGTAATCAGACAAATGTATTAAAATAATGCTACGACTCATGGTTACTTGGGTCGGGGTGTTACAGTTGGTATCAAAAGAAGTTTAGTACATATCATGGAAACTTGATTTGGAAAAACTCAGATTAGATAACATTACCCAAATTTAGACTTTGAGAATTTGTATAGAAGAACTTCTTATAATTTTTGTAATGTAGAGATTTTGTGAATTTTCCATTCAATACTTCCCTATCTGGATATGTGAAGGTTGAGGCAGCTCTAGAAAAAATGTAACAATGAGTGAAAACTATGACAATGAGTTTTATGCTTGACCTAGGGTATCCTGTTACACAACAATGTGCCTTAATGCACTCTGGGTTGTGCCACTCCTAGGGGATATGTTAAGAATAATCCACATTATATTTTCAAGCCATTATGAAGGATTTAGAAGTAAATTTTTCCTCAAAAAAATCATATAATGATTATAGATTATATTTATAATCTATTAAATTTATGTCAAGGTTTTTACAAGTTTGGTATTAATCATTTCGATTCATAATCTAACCTAGTGTATGCCATTGATTTTAAATGGAGGCTAGTAGAAGAAATGATAATTCCATCAGTACACATGATAAAAAGATTATTAAGTGTCATGTCATTCATGGTATTATGCCAAAATTTAAAAGGGAAAAAGTCTCCCACGTATTTTCATCATATGAAGAAATAGAATATTACGTTATTAAGAAATGTAACGAATTCCCAGAGTCCAATGACTTTGAAGGGATGAAAGAGATGAAATGGATAGTAGAGAGAATGTTGGATTTCGAGGATAGAGGAATGAAGGATTTTCCAATATGTGATTACTGTGTAAATAATCACCTTGGTAAATGCTTGAAGGGAATGTGAGTTTGATATAAGTGTAAAGAAAAAGGACACCAAAGTACATGATTACAAGTGTAAGAAAAAGGATTCAAATGTACAATGCTTCATTTGCAAGGAGTTGGGACACTACATGAATCAGTGTCAAAATAATCAGAGTATGCCCCAATTGATTCTATTGAATAATAATCAGGTTATGATACTACCACAAATGAAAATTATGTTGTAATTAATGAATTATTTCATTTTAGTTTTGTATCAATGATGTACTGGTTATATGAATTATGGAAATAAATAAGCATTGTACATCAACACTATTTCACTAAGGATTTGAGATTGTATGGTACCATGTAATGTGACATAGTTTCAGGTTACGCTTTTTGGAAAATACATGGTTGAAGGAAAGGTAAACCATAATATGGACTTGATAAGAATGTAGTGATTTTGGAATAAGAGATTGTTGACTTGGGTAAATTATATTGGATAATCTTGGATACCTTGGAATTGATTAATGGTTTGTTTATTCCATCATTGTTAGAATATTAAAAAATTATGAATATAAGGAATATATCTTGTATTCTATAAGGAATAAAGGATCATGAATGTAATAAAAAAAAGTTTTATAGTAATTCAGGGTGTTACCATGTTGTAAAAAAATACATGATGATTGTATTCATATGTAATTACGTGGAAAAGAGATATTCATTTTTTTACTTTCCTTATAAATTATGGACTGTGTGATTGGATAGAAGTATTTTTGATAAGTCTAAATGATGGAATAGATTATGTTTGACATTGGATACTATTATTAATGTTAAATCATTTCTGAATATTATTTTTGGATTTTTATAAAATGGACAACCCAGAGGTCTGGAGATAACCCATCACGTCTGGAAAAGGCGGAATACTTGAACCCACAACTAAAGGGTGACACAGGTGCATCACCTACCACTAGCCAACCTAGTTTCCTGGTTTGTGTAATGTATTTTTTTTAAATATTTTTTCAAATGAATTATAAATTCATTATTTTTGGAACCCTATAAAATTAAGATAAATAGAATATTATTGAATTCAATTATCTTTTGGAGTGAAAATGTGAGTTTTGGGTATGAATTAGTTGAAGGATGAAACTCTACTTATCGAGTATGTTTTTTTCATTAATTCTATGAATAAATTAATTCTAAATTTTTAGGGAAGGGATCTTAAAACAAAAAAGGTGTTATCCTAGTACCTTATTTTTTGTTGAACCGATAATATTTTAAATCACCATAGATTTATGGCTTTGAGGCCCTCACTTTTACACTTATTTGTGACCTCGATCACTCTCTATAATGTTTTTCTTTTTCCTCCAATTATGTGTCTCTAATTTCCACCAATGTTCTCCTAATCGAGATCATAACTTGGTGGTGACTTTTTCATTGTCCTTTCTCTCTTATTAAGACTATATTTTAATAACCCAATTTCTATTATGGGGTTACCACAAAGGTATTTTTCAATTTTTAAAAATTTATTTTCGAAGAAAAATTTCAAATTGTAAGGATGCAATTTATTGAAGCAGAGTTGAATGTAACACCCCAAGATTTCCTTGTATGTTATCTCATTAATGTAATTCAATAACGTGCTCTACACGCAACACCGAGTTCGAGCGCATGACAACTTACCAACAAATTTGTTCAAAAAGTGGTTATGAATTGTATTAATTTCATATTGAATATTATATACTATATATATTATTATCACACATTTTTGTTTTTCATAAACATAATATGAGAAAAAATTCAATTTTTTAGTTAAAAGAAGTATTTTTTAAAAAAATGAACTTTTACCACCTTTTAATGGTGAAGCCTTTTTAAAACCAATATTTGACATTTTCATATAATAAATTTAATGAAATTAAAACCTTCTTTAGAATCAGGACATAAAATTTTAGTTTTGATAAATTTATGGTACTTTTATAATAACTTTCATATATTGATGAATAATGAATAATTATAAATTTTAATTGAAAACAAGTTTTTCAATAGAAATAATTTATAGTGATAAATTATGAATTTTAATGTATTGGAAGTATAATTATATTATATTTTTAACATTTAATAAAATTTAGGTCATTAAAAGTATTTTCACATTTAAATTTGACACAAACTCATGCCATTCTTTTGACAATTTTTTTTTTATAAAAAACCTACTTTTTTGGTTTTGACAACGAAAATAAATTTAATAACAAAATTAGCTTAAGGTTATTTTTTTATTTTTTTGAAAACATCCAATTTTTGATGAATTGTGGAAAAACAATGCATTATTGTTTAAAATTGACTTTTTATTTAAAAAATATTTATTATATTTAAATTTATTTTAAGTCAAAATAGATATATAATACATATATAAGTTTAATATAACTCACTAGAGTTATATTAAATTAAATTAGTTGTATAAATGTTTTTTGAACTTTTTACCGTCTATTAACCACCTTCTAGGATCATTTTCAAATTTGCATAACACATAATTTTACCACTTCTGTGAGTTGAATTTCAAAAATATGAGACACAGTTGACATTTTTAAGTAAAATTTTGTTCAATAAGATGAAATTAATTTCTGGTGAATAGTAATTGTTGACTTTTATATTCCACTACTATAAGTATATTGGGTAATTAAGTGTAAAAATGATATTATAATTACCCTAAAACATGTACAAATTCTATTAGATAAGTTAATTTATACCAAAAACAACTATAGAAATATAAAATGTTCATCTTTGGTCCAATTGGATTAGATTATGACATTTATTATTATTTTATTTAAAAAATAGTTCAAGGTTTTAAATTCAATGTTTAATAACTAAACCATTTTCAATATAGGGTTATGCATTCGATAAATTTGACTTTAAATATTCATTATAATGATAAAATTCTTTCATATATCATGATTTTTTTTATAGTTTTTATACATTTAATAATTGAATTTATTTATGACCCAATAATGATGCAATAATCACCTTATTAAGGAATGAATCAAATAAATGGAATTATAAATTTTAAAATAAATATAATTCCAATTTTTATGTCATCAACTAATATTCTAGGTGAATATTCCATTTTATTATTTATTCAATGTATCTTGTTATATGTAATAAAGTTTTGATGACTTTCACAAAAACCAAATACTAAATAGCGTCAAAATCGATAAAAATGAGTTTTAAAAACAAATATTATATAATTGAATTATATAATATTGCTAAAAATCTATGTCTTTTACAAGGGTATTAAAAAATATTATTTATGTCATTAAGGAATCACTTGAGATTCTCTTAGGTGTTTAGTGTAATTTTATTACCCGTATACTGTAATAATACAAGAAGACACGATAAAAGATAAACTATTTAACTAATGATTAAATTTAAAAGAGAAGGTTAATATGGTGACATAAACCTGTATAAATCTTATTGGTTGATTTCTTTGAGACACATTCCCACATTATCCTAGAAATAAATAATTTCGGAGCCACTAGAAACCTAAAATTATTTTATTATAAAATAATATTTCAAGCTTTTCTTAAAGTGACCCTCACCTCTCTTATAAAAGGGTACTTCCCATTTTCTCTAAATCACATCACTAAATCCATTTGGCTTCGCCACATTTTTCACCAATATCCTCCCAACATCTCTCAAATCAACCTATAGTCCTTAATTCTATCATTAATACAACCTATGGAGCCCTTTTGATCAACTCAAAAAGAAACACCCGAAGAAGAGGTAATAATTTCACCAACCACTTTCATGATCTTATCTTCTTCCACTTCATCATTTTTTGTAGTTTCCATACAAAAATAATAAATCCAGTACGTCCTACATACTGTGATATTATTATAAATAAGGTATAACCATATTCATTTTTCTATCCATCTAATAAATGAAAAAGTCGTCGTACATGCGTATGTACGACTTACCATCTTTATGTCATGGTGTAGTTTGTTATTCAAACACATCATTATTTGGATCGGTATAAAATTGAGTATAACATATATAAATAATAATTAAAAGAAGTTAATAAATCTATATATATTATATACCATCAAATTACTTATGATTTCACCATCAATATAATAATACTGTCTCTCGTGTGTACGTACGGGTTATAGTCTCCATGACATGATGAGATTCATTTCCACATTCACCATTGAATGACGATTATAAAAATAAATATTATTAATAAGTCTATAATATACGAAATAATAATTATTCTTCATATATATATATATATGTATGTACATACATATATCTTATTCACTTAGCTTCATTCAGTATGATATGAAAATGCAAACAATGTTTATGCGTACGTACGACCTACCATCTCAATAAATAGCGTTTTCCATTTCATATATCTATCAATAATACATTTTTATATTCTAAATATATAAGGTATATAAATCATGTGTTATATTCTAGAAATATTTAAATCATGACCTAAATGACACGATCGAGAGTAACAAGTTAAATCATGTACGATAAAAAAGCGATTATTACCCGAAATGTTAATTTCACATAGAAATTATTATTAATTGGTTAGTATAAAGTAAAAATTAATCATGTATGATATAATAAATATGAATATGGTTCTAGTATAATTTAATAACATAATATTCTCAATATACAAGAGGCTAAACGTACCCTCGAACAAAGGAAAGTTCAAGGTAAGGGTTAATTTCACAATCTCTTTATTATCCGATGTTGTTTTTGCTTAAGTATCTACTAGGACATATTTATTATCCATGTAAATGTTTAATAAAAGAGTTTTCAAAGGGATTATTTTTAAGGACTTTTTACTAAAACATCAATTTAATTATTTTAATGATTTATTCTTCTAAACCATCCTCATTAATGTCTATGTTTTCAAAATGTTTTTGAGGATTTATTTGTATGGGAATGAATTTTTTAAAATGTTAATTAATTTAAAAACATTCAAAGTTGTGTTCAAAACTATATTTTAAATGACTTCATCTACAAATTATGTTTTTTTAAATGATTTCATGAAAAAGTGATATTTCTCTCAAATATTTTTACAGATCATTTTCAACAATGTCAACATCCTCTTTGGGATATTATTCCTGATCAAGGGTGATATATTATGATACAAATATTACCTATGGTATTGAATGTTTTTTGATATATTTTACTATTTATGTGTTATTTTTACAACATTCATGGTTTAGGGTTAATTTATTGACATTTGTTTTCCAGTTTTTTTTTAAATTTTTTTTTAATGTTTCAAACTTTTCAAATGAGGGATGTGTTGGACTTAGTTTGTGATGAGTGGATCCTGATATAACTCCCTAAGGTGGTGTGAAGTTGCGTGGTTAGGGTTAGTAGCGAGAAGATGGTTCCAAAGCTGATTATCAATTCCAGAAGGCCTCAGTGCTGGAACATAGGTATTTAATCATGCATTCAAATGGGGAAATGGTTGAAGATACTTTGGATATTAAGGACCTGAAGAATATGAGACCGATCCAGGTGGACACTAAAAAGGAGAAAGCTATGTGGGATGTTAAGAAGGTTCTCATTCCTCTTAGAGGCTTAAATTGGGGAAAATTATCAAATAAGAATACCAGAAATCATGGAACATATTTCAACTTCTATTCGAGGGTACCTTGAAGGATTCCCCCAACACTTAGGTAAATTATTTTCCCTGGGTTTTGATTAGGGAAAATGTTTCCAAATAACTCACTCCTTTCTTCAACAAATCTGTCATATCTTTTGGTACTAAAACTATTGAATTGGGAGGGTTCCCACATTCCTCTAAAAAGTGCTTGTTTTAATAATAAAAATTAATATTGGATAAGCTGGGTTAGGCAAGGGGATTAATGGTGTTCTCAAAGGATAATTTATGTTTTTTTTTATTTTATGAGTTGTAATTTAACGTTCATCTATGTAAACTATTCTTCAAGACTACTAAACTGATCGGTCTTTCAGGACTTGATTCTTTGTAATCATTCCAATGTATTAAAATAAGGCACAGACTCTAGGTTACTGGGGTCAGGGCGTTAGAAAAAAATTCTCACAATTCTAATGGATATAAAAATTCCAAAAAGAACAAGTGACCTTACATGGTTCCATCTATCTCGGAGCATACATCCCTAATTTCAGATTCTTATAATGAAAAAGGAGAGGAGAAAATTCATATACACCCGATCACTCCTGGAAATGCAAAAATGATGTAATCAAAGATATATATGATTTATTAAACTATGGAATATAATTATACATCAATGCATATCTTGAATTATCACTAAATTCACCTGAATGATTTTAATTCCCCTTAGTGTTTAATTTCTTACATCATCCAAACATTGAGGTATGAAAAATTGGGGAACATAAAAATACCCAATCATCCCCATTTCAATCTATTTTGGATAAATTTGGATATAAAAAAACTAATATATTCCAAGACAGATAGCCCATAATCCATTGAAATCTAAAATTTAGGCATGAAGAATATCCACTTAGATCTAAATAACATACTATATCTTGTCATTTTTCATTGGATGATACAATATTCTAAATTGAACTCAAGTATCATTTTCATTTTAGAGGATATTATGAGTTTTAGAGGTTATCACATAAACCATATATGTTATTGTGGAAGAGACAACCCAATGTTACATCTGACATACTTCACTTACAATATACCTTGGTCTTCAACCATAGTGGTGTACCTAAACAAAATAAAATGGGTTGATTTCATTAACCAAGAAACCATCAACCATCTAGATTTCTTCCCCATGAAGTCCACTGTAATCCATCAATATTGTATATTGAAACATCAGCTACTTCCAAACCATCAATGGAAGAGGATTATGCATGAAAAAATGATTCACATGATATTAATTTATATGTGGGAAATTATATCAAGGATAAATAGTAACATAAATGTCACACTTCATACTCGACCACCTGAATCACAATATCATGGGGTATTACATCATTGTAATGAAGAGATGAACAAACCATGAAGAAGAGTGATACTAAAAAGTAACTAAGACCCTAATAGTTGTTGGGATGAAAACCTAATCCACAAATGAATAATAAAATTATAATGGATAGACTTACAAGAAGTGGTATCCCCACCAATAAATGAATAAATGATTCTTCCGAACTCGTCATCTTATTTGGTGAACCAAATAAATATACCCAATTAATGATTAATAAAATAATGAATTAGTCAGAACCATAACTATAACATCTTCATGAACATTGAGATGAATCTAAGATAATATCCCCATATTGTTCCCCTCCTCCTTTAAATCTAATAAGTCATATGATACTGCTTTCTAGAAAAGAGAATCCATGGTGACATTCCCCTTAACAAATGTTTAAGAGATTTTGATATTGAATGTATAACGGTACTCCACCCTCCTCCATTATATTAGATTCAATTCCTTATGAGAAAATTTATATCATAGATTATTATTACTATAAAAGATGATGATTCTATCTTTTAAATGATAATTCCTCAAAAAAAAGTGCATGAACTTCATAGGAATCCACTAAATCATGATTATCGTTATTTTACTCATGAATATGATGATGGTGAGTGCCATATACCACCAAATGATCAATTATGTGAATGATGAAACAAATAAAAATAATAGAAGCATTAAAATATTCCACAAACTCATTATCAATATCATGTAATATAAAAAGAGTTTATTATGTTAGAATCCATTTCAATACACCAAAATATTTCTGACACGTAGAATCCCATATAAATTTAACTCATTTCTAGGTGACCATATCCCTTGTTTACACTATCTTTTATAATCTTATGATGAAACACTAATTTTATTTAGTAAGACCCAAGAATATCTAAATCACAATGATTTTTCACGGATCCTCCCATGAGAAAAGAGACTTCAACATCTCATAATTGATATGCAAATTGTGATTAAAAATTATTTTCCAAATGAAATCACTTATTGAATCTAGAAAATCAATTTTGAAATCAATCCATATAGATGTTGACTCGATAGTATTTCTAAAAAAACATAACCATATAGTTATTTTTATAGTTTAATACATTAGATAAACTAGGATAACAACTATGGACCGAAAAAAATGTGTTGAGATACTGATGGAATATAAATTTCATCATAGTAATAAAAATAATTTTAGAATTGGTCAAACTAAAAGAGATCAAATGATATTCATAATGACCATACATTATCATGAACACCATAATTATAATATCATAAACCCAAAAACTGAGCTACTGAAAACCAAAAAGAGAATAAATATTTGAAACACACTTTCCCCCTTTCAATTAAACATACATTTTAGACACATTTGGAAAATAATAAATATTCATCACCATTTCCCAATTTATTTTTCAATAGTCGACATAAAACCAAATTGAACAATATTTATTCTTGGAAATGGGAACTGGGCCTACCTAGAGAATATAACATGGGTTTTCAAAATCATTCTCTATTAGATCTTTCAATATGATCTTATGATCCTACGTATTAGTAGGATCCATACAATTAGAGGGTATCAATATCAAATGCACACATAGAGCTAAATCAATCATAAAATATTGATTCCTTTTTACAAGAAGACATAAATAGTAATCTTAGGAAATTTTATGGTTATCCTAAAAAACAATAATATGATCAATAATCGAATATTACACATCATGATTGAGTCCAAAACTAGAATAAAACTCAAATTCTATAGGCCAGGAGATGTTGCATGACCAGACCACGTATCCCACTGTCTCTAAAACACCCAATAGCTCCCATCGACAGCATAGAATTTGACATGATGGATATAAAAATAAATCCCATAAAATTGAGTGATAATTCAATATATCCCATTTTTTATTTCAAATACGTCCTTATCAAAAATGAATATATCCAAAACTACCACTTTGCCAACTGTCGATAGAGAAAAGGGACACCAAAAACCCTATTATTTTCTCTTCATATGTGGTGTATCAAACTCTAGGAAATATGACATGAGATCCACTGTATTTTTCAAAATATAAAAAAATCGAATATTTGTGAGTAAGTGCAATGTCTTTCAAATAGAAAATTTTATATATATGATACAAAAAAGTTATCACATTTCATTATCGCTAAAATCACATGAAAATCTATTTGAAATAAATCATTTTTTTGAAATTGACTCACTCTTGCAGCCTCTATCTAGAGCCATATAGACTATGATTCTTTTGACTATTCCATTGTGGAATTTGGAGATTATGACCTTGAACTATAGAATTTCATATATATCGCTTTAATTAACATATCTAAATGAAAGAAGTGGCCAAAATCATTAAAAAAATTCGTAGGGGTGGACAATGAATGCCATGTGTACATTAAATTAACATAGTTCAATAATTTTAGTGGAAAAATAATGGAATCTGCTTATAATATAGAGTAGGAACACTATTCAGGACCCCCTTTTAACCTTGAAATGATCATAACACTTACATATTTCCCTACTCACCACTGAACCAACTTCTTGGAGGATGGGAATGGATAATATTTCTGATATTTCCAACCATTTCCATTTCATCCATAATATATAATTCAAATATTTCACTATAGGTAGAATGATTCAATATAAATACCTATGATCTAATACAAATTCACTAACCATGTAGGTTCATATTGGAATTTTGCTGATAATTCTTTACCAACATTGAATAAAAATAAAATAGATTAGAAATATAATTGGTTTAATCTGACACAAAATTATCTCCCTACTATAATGAGGGGAAATCCAATATATTTTTCATGCTCAGAGACTCTAGAATAAAATTTATAAGAGAATATTGTTATCCACCCTTCCAATAAAACCCCACATTTCTATGTTATGGTACCATAGAATACCACCCTCATTTTAGGATCCCTTTTACCTTGATGTTGAGTACATAACATTAATTTTATCAATTTGATCTCATAATTTGACTATTTTATTGATATTATGCACCCAATCCTCCACCACTTATGTAGCATTAATAACATTAACTTATGGTGGTTTCTTTATTATGAACAGCTGAGATAAATCTTTTTATCCTCAACCTCTGAGTTGTAACACAAAAACTGTAATGTAGACATATTTTAAAGTTTGATTCATGAAACAAACATTCCACATCCAATCCTCTATAAAATTTATACCTAAATACAATTTCCCTGGTAAAGACTCTACAACTGCATACTGGGGAATACATGGGATACATCATGGAGTCACATCTATACACATCAAAAATAGATGAAATGATTAAATAAATTAAAAAATATCAACTCAAAATGGAATAAATTAATTTAAAACAATGATTAATTTTATTAAAACTAAAAAAATTCAAACATACAAACATCCGTTTATAAATTTATTCTCACCATTGAACATATCATGAGGCTCTAAAATATATATATCTATATAGTTTGGGAAATCCTACTATCTTTCTCTAATATGTTATCATTAAAGGACTATTGAGGATAAACTAAGGATCTCATACAAATTGTTTTATCCAAAGCATTGTATCTAATAAACTAGTACCTCATCTGATCCTGCATGTACTCCGAAGGGTGTTTCAAAATATTATGTGCTGGTGACTTGAACCAAGAAACTAAAAATTAATTAAAGGGATTCATTTTATTCAAACTAAAAAAGATACATATAATATATATTGAAAATATAACATAAGATGAAACCCCAAAATAAATATTATCCATAATAATATTAAAATAGAGGTAAGGATACAATATAAAAAATAGATAAAAAAATGTACAGTTCAAAAAAAACAATGGATCAATCAAACAGAAGACAACCACCATGATGATTTAAGGTCAATATCCAATTATATCACCACAGGCAACCCAAACCTAGCTAACAGAAACCTAAATACGTCACTACAACACTTTTGCTTCCATGCATGAAAATATGTAGATTGGTCTATACACTACAAAAGAGGTATGTAGTGTGTGATCTAAACAGACTCATTTGAAACCCACCCAGGTGTTCAATATCAAATAGCTATGAAAATAATCCATGTTTTGTAACATTAAATTATAAAGTGTATTACATTTAGTAAAGACATTTATTTTTAAAATGATAGTAAATATTGTATTATTTCCATATTTCTAATATAATTCTGGATAAAGATTTTTGAAGAATAATTTTTATAAAATATTTAGAAAAGATAAAGAATGTATATAATGTTAATATAATAAAATATAAACATAGTTAAATCATTTCATGATTTATAGTAAGTCATTAAAGTAGGTTATAAATACCCTAATTTATGACAATTTCATACCCATGTCCTTATAAAACATGCCTTACTAGTAAGTGAACACCTCATTATTAAACTGCTTAATAATGTCAATTAAAATTCCCCATAAAATCTTACATTGTGAGTAGGTGGACAGTCCATGAGCGAGCCTCCCAACAATGAAATATATGATTGTTCAAAGAAAAAACTTCCATTTAAGAACCCAAGGATTCTTATGTGCAATATTTCACAAATAATTTCGATGGGATTCACATTTCACAAATAATTCCACAACCCTTTATTCAACCAAAAAAATTAAATAAAAATCATTTCCCAAACAAATTTAAATTCATCAAAAAAATAGTCCATTTATAAACCCTAGATAAAATCAATATTTTAACAAAAAAACATTTACAGACACAAACACTAGTGAAATTTTTTTAAAAAAATTTATCATAACATGGGACACATGGTTTATCCACCATATTCCTAGGACATAACAACCTACAATAAACTCAGGTTAAACCCAAACAATAATAGGATTTACCAACATTGGATGGAAATAAGATACAATGATGGAGAACCTGAAAAATATTCCAATATATTAGAATGAAATCCATTAAAATGTGAGTTAGTAGAGAGGTTAAAACACACTCACCAGAAAAAACAATCATGTTGCACCACAACCAACATGAGGTTCTTCCTCCTAGATATGATTTAAAAAATATCTATAATCGGAAAAACCAATACACCCAAAAATCATCAAATTAATAAAAATGCTACAAAAATACTACCACAACTAAAATAAGATTATCTAAAAAGGATTCTTACCATATATTTTTGATGCAACTGATCCAATGATCAAACACCGAGTGGAGTGGTATAGAAGAGTATAAGGCTCCGAAAAGAACATCGAATGAATATATTGTACATCTTTTTCTAGAGAAAATAAAGATGAATTAGGATTCAGTGATGATGTGTATAAAAAACTCCATATTTTGAACGATTCACATTGTGAATAACTTATTTATGGGTTGAGTATAATGAGATACATATATGTTACAAATTCAATCTACGTAGGTAAAATAAATATATATTGACCAACTCACTTCATGAACATGATTCACAGCTTGAAATTATTTTATCCAAATAGAAATTACAATATCATCCAGGTGACATATCTGCCTCATGAATCAACATCATTACATGAATGAACCTTTCATGTAGTGTCTATTCTATGTTCTGTAGAAAGCTACAAAAACAACTTGATGCAATCCCAAACCAAAAAAACATATTCACCATTAAAAGAGACATATGATTATATAGGATTTTATATCAATTTTTTCCACTAATCTATGATAAAATAATAATATATGAAATAGAAGAAATAGACTTGGAATAATTTAATAACATAATTATAAACAATTATATACCTATAAATATTAAAATAATTTGAGAGAGATAAATATTTGTTCCTCAAAAAAAGTATAATGAATTGTTTCCAACATGTGATGAAAATGTAACAAGGAATTCAAGATATAAAAGTGATTTTTCTAAAAATTACAATTAAAATATTATTATTCTACAGCAGTTTAAAACTAGTTCATCAAAATTATATATCTATTTGAGACATGAAGAGTTAAAAATAAGTATTTTTATTTTATCCAAATTAATGGTGTAGTTTTATATTTGGTCTAATGGATACAGAGACATAACTAGTAGATTAAAGATTCTATATGAAACATCAAATGAAAAATAATTAAAGATGGCTCATCCACCCACATATAATATATATGGATGGATGAGACATGAAAATTTATATAAAGGGATAAAGAAATTGTTTATGTTCAAATTATTAGGTCCCTAAACTTTTTAATGTCATGGAGATATGAATAATAAAACTTATGTGTTCGAAGAATGGAAGTCACCTCCAAATACACCACCCATTGTTTAATGTTTCAATTGTAATGAGTAATGAAATTAGGAAAGCTATCGAACTACGAAAAAATACTTTTAGGGTAATAAAACTCTTGTACCACCAAATCTTAGTGAGAAAGGAAATATTTATTCCTTCATTAACATATAGGGGGAATACAACAATTAATTAATATAAATTATTATCCTATACAAAAAATAATGGATAAATATTTATATTATGTTGGTTCTAAATATTCCATTATGTCATGATAGTTTTCTAGAACAATTGAATCACATCCCTGATACTATAATGTAGATAAATCTTAAACAATAACTATTGGTGATTTTTTAATAATCAATGTGTTGGAATATTTGAATATTAGTTTATGTGTGACGATTCTTATAGTGAATCTCATAATAATTCCATTAGTGGAATTTGACATTATTCAGGTCATCGATATGATTTTTTTTGTTGAGCTCAAAACAATTGTTTTTTATATTATTTCTATTCATATGTTATGAACGATTCCATGCTTCCATAACAATGTAATGATGGTAATGACTGTCCTCTGGAAAAACCATTAAGGGAAGGTTTTTTTTATTCAAATGAAGTATAATATCATTCAAAAATGATTGTGCCCAATGAAAGTGTCATTGTTGAGTAAATGACAATTTTTATATAATATACTATTGTATTTTTTATAGAGTATCGTAGATTTATCCTGTACCATGAGATAGATAACTCAATATCACTCATTCCTATATATGATCCTATATATAAAATTTCTATTAGGATATACCCACTAGAACTGGAAAAGATATTAATGAAGTAGAAAGGGAGTTTTGAAATAGGGTTCACATTTCCTAGAGAATCACCATGGGTGTTATGGTGTGAACATCCATGAAATTTAATGGTACAATAGCATATGCACCAATTACTATGATCTCAAGAAGATATATTCCTATAAAATTATCCCATTCCCCTTATTGAGTACTTATTCAACAAAATCATTGGAGCTCGTACTTCCCAATGGTGGATAATCATTTCCGATATCATCTGTTAAAGATGATGAAAGATAGTATTCAAAATATATCCTTCCAAAATTGTTATGGACACTATATAAATTCATATTGATTGAATTTTTGCATACTGATGCCCCATAAATAACAATTTAATTGAGGAATAATGTATTTGGACAATATCTTGATAAATTAGTGTTACTATTTATTGATTATATTCTCATTTACTCTGATATAATATAGGAATACCATTATCATCGAAGTACTCTACCAGTGACATTGGGAAGAAAAAATTTGTATGAAAAGTTAACAAAGTGATACATTTGGATATAGTGATTACAATATATAGGAATGTGATCATAAATGAGGGAATATCGATACAATTTGTTAATGGAAAAGAAATGGATGAATGGTCTAGCCTAATAGAGTCATAATAATTTATATCTTTCATTGAGGGGATGTATATCACAAAATATTTATGAGAAAATTTATATTACATTAAAGCACACTACCAATGTTAACATGATATGAGGTAAAGTACATGTGGATTGAAGAATTTGAGTAGATAACTAAATATATCAATAGTAGGGTAATCCTTATTTTATTCTCAAAGAACTCTTTTGTATGGAATGGATTGTGATATATGATGATGCTTCCAAGAAGCATCAATTTACTAATCATTAATAATTAAAATGTGAAATATTATTCTAAAAAACAAATGTTGATCAATAAATAAAACAACCTAACTTGAGACTAGGAGGTGGCTGCCATAATATTCACATTTAATAATTGGAGGTACTACCTGTATAGTATAAATTGTAACATATAAACTGATAATAAGAGTACAATATATATATTCACACAAAAATCTCCCAACATGAATTAACCATGATGGTTAGAGTTTATAGTCGACCTTTATTTATCTATTCACTATCTTCTTAGAAAACTGAATAATGATGCTGATTCTCTTTAAAAAATTGACATGCTATATTTTCCACGATGTTAATTTAGAAATAACTTATCTTCATGGATAAGAAAATGATTGATATAAAAATAATAACAATGGAAAATTTATACTTATTTGGGATAATAATTTCCTAACCATCTATATATGAGAAGATCAAGGACTCACAAATGGTTGTTTTTTTAGAATTAAAAAAATTTCATCGAAGCACGTGAAGGTTCGTCACATGAATTAAATATCAATAAAGTTAGTTTCATTTATTTTTAACTAAAAATTATAGACTTTCATCACATGTTATAATGAATGTTCTATTTGATAATAAACAGAGATTATATTAATCCAGCAGTCATATAATTATAAAGATGAACCATGATCATCAATATCAGTTATCATAAGATATCATCAAGTATGATATTTTTTATTTCACCAAAATGGTAGTGGTATGTTATAATGTTAAAATAGTTTGAAATAAATTTAGGTGAATTCTGACATCATTTTTCACACCTAGGTGGAAATGTGATAAAATATCCAAGGAATTTGTCACTTGTCACCCACACACATCCAATGAATTAATTTATAAGTGCTATAACAGATTAAAAAAACAATAATTCCCATATCACAGACATTCATAAAGGATAATTTATTAACTGGAATGATATGGTATACATAAATGATGTGGTGGGTAAGAATGGGAAAAAAATTCAAACTTTTCTAATCATGATCCACGGGTCATATAATAATTTTGAATGAATCATTAATATGCTCTGAATAGTAAATTTAATTTCATTATTTTAGGTTTCCCTTTAACTGATAATATATTGGAATGTTCCATTTAGAAATTAGAGGAAAATGATTACCACATATTAACATTATTTTTAACAATGAGAGTATAAACAACTCCCATCAATTAATTTATCATACAACAACAACATTCACTTGAGTACTCAAATAGTCCCATGTGATTATCTGTATAGGAAGTGATGTAGAATACCAACTTCTCATGATATAGTTATTGAATGAAATCTCATTATACATGATCTTATAAAATTGCTGTGAGAAAATGTTCAAGCCATATGTAAATAAATAAATATTACTCTAATTCATAAGGATATATATAATGAAAACCTAAGTGGAACCTAGATTTTATAGTTGTAGAAAAATTGTCATGTTTAATGTTACCATGGAAGAGATCCATGTGGTTTGGAAAGATGGTAAATCATTTACATATGTACCTTGATTCATTGTATATTCTTGATCATATCCTATTAGTGTCTTGTCGGCTGGAACTTCCACCAAACCATGTTCACATTCGTATCATTCTCTACATATTTACCTGGAGGGTGTATATACATAATCCATAAAATATACTTATTCTTCTGGTGGTACAACTAGAGAATTACCAATTTTATAAGGATAAGCTTATGAATTTCTTGAATCATATTGGTAAATTTTTATACAAAAATAATATTAACCACATTAATGTGATTTAGTGAAAAAATAAGAATGAAGAAGAAAAATTATAATTTGAGTATGCAACAAAATAGAATCATCTTTATCTGTTGATTACTAATGATATTATTTGGAATTTCAATAAATATTTTTATAAATGGGGGGCGAATTTAATATCCAAAAATTTTACATATAATTATTTTTTATTTTGAATAAATAACTACTATAATAATTATAAATATAATATATTTTAAACCTTTTCAATACATAATTATTAAAATCATTAAATGATAAAAAATTTCTACAAGAATACATATACCCATGATTATTACAAATATAAAAATTTATTTATTGACTAGTAAAATAAATATATAAATTTTACCATTTGTATCATCTTGATTTACAAGAATCATCTCTATGAAAAATAATTGTATGAAAATATAGACTACTAATAATGAAATCCATTTTTTATCAGAGGAATATTTAAAAACATCAGAGTAATTGTGTTTAATGATGAATGAATTAATAAATATTTAGATATAGGTTGTAATATGAACATTTGAATAGTTATATCACTATTTAAATATTAACCAATCATTTAGATATAGTAAACTGACCGTAAGGAATTGTAACATAATGAATGTTATATTAAATTTACTTAAAATAAGAAAATTTTCATTGAATTTTATTTATAAATGAATATTTAAGAAAATAAAAAATCTTATAATTCATCAAAATAAATACGTAGATTAAAAAACCTGAAAGAAAAAATCTAAAACATTTTTTGTAAAAAATATTTTAACATATGTTATAAAAAAAATTTATGGTTAGAAATTTAATTGGCATAAATTTGAATTTTTTTTTAAAATAAATATATTTCATGTAATCCTCATTTTTAAAATTTTTAATGGTGATTCCCATTTAATTTTTTTGATATACATATTTATTATGTGAATAGTGAAAATATTGTTTTTACATAACACATTTATTTTTATTGAATCATTAAATATAAAATATTTACAGAATCAATTTTATAATATTACGAATGAAATGAACATGATTAATAAATTAAATTACTTATGAAATTCAATTATCCAATGGAAAAATTATTTTATATGATTTAGAGTAGAAGTATTCAATTAATAAATAATTATCCATTATTTCCACATTACATTTTAATTAACTAATGAATTTTTTCAATAAAGGTATCTAAAAACATAAAAATTTAATTTTAAATCAAATATAATTCATTTTTTATAAAATATAACTATTACAAGGTTTTCCTTAGATATTATATTTTATTTAACAATTTATCTAAAAACAGCACAACTTCAACTATAAATGCAATTTATAAATCCCCTCGAAAAACTACATCACATAAACATAAAATAATTTACCAAATTAATTACCACCTATAAATCCCCATAGTCTCCTTAGGAATAATATTTACTAATAAAACTCAAAGATGTTATTATGTTAATTTTCATTGAAATTTAACAACGTTGGGATAATGTCAATTTCCATTAATTTTTATAATTTCATTTCTTTTTTAAATTACACTTATATATTTTATTTAATAATTGAATCCTTAATAATTAAATTACATAATATGTTAAAAATATATTTTAAATTTTAATATATTTTACAAAATTATTTTAATATCGAAATATAATACATATCGTTCACCTCATCTTTTCAAGATGTCTCATGGATAGTAAGTTAAACACCCATGTGGATTTTTCTGACTCTTTACATAAAAGAAGCATTATAAAATATGATAATGAATCGAATATAATAAATAAATTTATAAATAAATTTATTTTTAATAATTTGATGTTAATATTAGAAATATATACGTAGAAAAAAATAAAGATCATAAAGATAAGAAATTGTAAGGGAAATATGATATCAAAACATTTAACCATTGATAATGGGAATTAAGAAATATAATATAGTTATTATGCTTGATTATGATTAAAAAAAATTACATAATTTACTTATGTTTCCATGTATTAATATTTAGTTTTTTATTTATCTAGTAGAAATGTGATGAAATAAATCTTGGTAAATGATATAAGGAATCTAAAAAACAACTCCATTTTTGGGTCATCTCAAAATTCTAATAATTATTAGTCATTATATATATATAATATAATTAAAAAATAAAATAAAACGCCATTCCATGTTTATTTTGTTTGTGGATACATATGATTATATAGTTTTTGATTGATTTCTTAACCAAAAATTTATTTTTTTATTTGAAGAAAGAAATTATTTTTTTTCAAAACATATCATTAACTCTCTTGAATATCATCATTCTTAAACAAATTATGCAAAAATATGATCAATATTTTTAAATTTTGTAAAACTAGTGTAATTAATTAAATAAAGATTTATTGAATACATATGAAACCCATAAATTTCTATGAATCTAATTCAAGACTATGATAGTTATATGTTCTCTTTCGAGGTGGCATGCATGATATTGAAAATATATAATGTGACAGGTGGCCACAAAATTATATATCCCAATAATGAATGGGGTAACATAGTATATATCATGATATTATATTTTTTATTTATGAACATGAATATATAATTTTTCAATGTTTTTATTTTATGATTATTGAACATAATTTGTGCCTCAACATGGTGCTTGCTTTATTCACTACTATGCATGGTTTTTGACAACTATGTGATGATATTTTTTTGTTATAAGAATTATATATTCCTGGAATTTTTAAAAATATACAATTATTCTAATAATTATATATAAATATTTATGTTATGATTATGGTTATTATGAACTCCCATGTTCTTTTGATTCATCTCTCTTATTTTATTTATCTTGACCCTCCACTTATAGGGATTTTACCTCACCCATTTTTTTTATTTATATCCTCATGTGATTACATGTACTAAAGAATAAATAAAATAATTAAAAGGTTTATGAGGATGGAAATAATTTTTTTTATATATTACACACATGTTAAATATGGACAATATTTACCGAAGATACAAAATCTTTTTATCTTGAATGTATTAATATTTTGTTTTTTCACTAAAAAAATTTCAATAGTCATAAAAGAAAAAGCTGGGTCACTATATACCCCCCCCATTTATTTCACAATTGAACCACCCAAAACCCAAAAAAGTAACTTAAATCCAATATTAGATAGATTAATAACCACTATAACTTGAGCTATTATAATAATTTCAAATAATATAACACTATCCAAATATATTCTTTAAAAAAAATCACGAAAATTTATGAACTTGATTTTCTATCCCTATTTCAGTATTATATGAACTATTTTAATTTATTAAATATTGAATCATATTCTATTTTATTCCAAACCATTTTCGATAAATACATAAAATTTTAATCCATTACACGAGATTAAATTTATAGGAGATGATTCTTGAATTATAACTCTTAAAATTCATTCCACGTAAACCTCTATTCATTCATTGTTTGGTTAAAAAATTCCAACAAACAAATAGAAGAAAATTTAAGAAAAATTATCACCATTTAATGAAAAAACCCAAAAATTTAATTTTAAAACAATACTATATCCGATTTCATAAAAACAAATGCAATACAAGGATTTGAACATATTACGATATATTATTAAAATATTAACATTTATATGATCGTTATAACCTTTATATATGTTTTAAAGGTACAATGAAATGTAAAAATATTATAAAATATATGTAGGGGACTTCTTATTAATAATTAACTAATTAAATAATATAAAATTACCAACATAATTTTAAAAAAAATCATAAAAGATTAAATTAGAAAATTTAAACTCTAAATAATATGAATTTAAAACACTATAATCAATTTAAGTATTGTTAGTCACTATATATTAAATATTTTAATGAGTTTATTAATTATTATATTTAATAAAATATAGTTACATACATCTAATTGTTTTATCTAGATATTGAATTTGTATGAATTGAATTCATACATCAGATATATATTTACATCATAAATGGTTTTGTGTTTATATTGATTGTAGATTTTATGATTAATTTCTAACACTTATCAAATAAAATATTAAAAATTTGACATATCTTTTGAAATTATTAGTTCAAAAACAAGATGAAGATAAATATTTTATATTTTTCAGAACATATTGAACATTCATTGAATAGTGAAGAATGAAGAATTTGGAAAATTATATTTCCCAATCATTTAATCACACTTATTATACCAACATTATATTTTATGTATTTTTTTCATATTGTTTCAGAGATTAAAACATTTACATAGATATATATTGATTTGGATGAGTTATGGTAGTTTCTAGTGGGATTTAATGTTTCTGGGAAGTCTTTTTTAGGTTGTGCATTTCAGTTATGATTTCTCCTAATCTTGTAGGTTCTTAATGAAAACTTGCACCATGTGAAAGTAACCCTTAATGTGGTGTGTAGAAAATATTCACAGTTTAAGTAACCATAAAAACCCATCAAAAAATTATGAAACCATCCATTTCAAATATCACATTTGACATGGAATGAAAAATCATGTGCCCAAATCAGGTGGATATCTCCACAAGTAGTGCACGGTTTACAAAATCATGAAATCACACTATGATATTGTATATTTAATTATTTTAGAACACAAAATCAATGTATTATTTTTCTATTTTGATCCATTGTTATTTCAATATTAATAAATATAATACAATGAGATTAATATGGAATTCTATGATGAGTTTCATTCATCCAAATCATTATTCTAGAAGATATACTAATGATGATAGCTAGACGTTGAGTTTTGTGATCATACAATCATTATAATTTCGGTTTATTCCTGATTTACCCGCTTTACCTTGAATGATGTGATAATTATAGAATTTTATTTCCTAAACTTTGGATTCCAATGTTATCTAATAATATTTACTTATTTCACTTCTAAAATGATGGGGGGTTTTGGTGTGTCAATAATATCCCATTAACCAAACCTATACCTCTCATGAACATTGGATGTTTTCTAATATGTTTCCAAAGAACGGACATATTGAGAATCTATTATTATTTAATCACATCTTGGATATATATTATTAATATGGAATTTATGTGTCTCAATGTAATTTCTCTAGAACCAAGTATCCCATCTAGAGTAGAAGTGTAATTTTTGATCCTTTATTAAATAAATAAGTTATATTTCAAATTGACATCCACATTTCAGAATTATCTCACAACTCATTTAAATAAAGGACTTTATGAGTTATGTTATTTTAGAACCACCCTTCAAGACATGAATCCCCTAGAAGACTCTAATATAATACACTACATTGGGGAATAAGAACATTATATATTAATCCTTGATGTGAAATATAGTTCAAAATTTGTGAAAAAATTGATTTTGGATTAGATCCTTTCGTTAATGTTGGATATCACCATCCAAAACAAGAGGTGGGGTGTTATTTAAAATTTAAATATCTTGTATGCTCCTATTTTCTTTTTATTATTTTTTAGTTTGATTTATTCTATACCATGCATTATAATGTTTTATTGTGGTTATGTGTATAGCATGTGAGGCCAGATTATAATTTTCGATTACATGAGTATTGATATGTATATTGTTTCTATGCATGATAATGATCAGATGTTTCTGTATATTTATACTAATTATCCTGATGTCATCTTATCCTCCACCATTGTTTGATCTTCCATGTTATATATAATTAACATGACTATGAGGTATTTCTAGGTATTAAAATTGGTGGACCTATTTTATTTGGTTATCCCTTAGAGGGAGAGTGTGCATGTCATGTGAGGATGAGGTTGATACAACTATACATGTGTTGGGGGGAGTGTGGATTCCTAATGAATGAAATGTTATATATTCACTATATTCCAAGTGGTTTCCATTACTATAGTTTACTCTATGCCTAGTGTATGTTGAGGAATAATTCCACATGATTCCTAGTAGATGAAGAGTATCATATTAACATGATGCCTACTGGATGTTGAGTTGTATGTTGATATGATTACATTCATAATCCAGTTATCATGTTCACTCAATGAGTTCAGAATAAAAATTAAAATATACACTAGCCTTATGGATATATATTAATTATTTCTAACATCTTGGTTTATATTTTTGTTATTGAGTTGAAGAAGGTATGAATAGGACTAATGGTGGCCAAGTTAGCACACAGATGTTAAACACAATATTATTTGTGATTTCATGTTCATTTATCATTATAATTGAATAATACCACTATAAATTTGTATATTTATTAGGTTTATATTGTTTTTTTACTAATATATTATGTTTCCCACACCCCAAACTAGAATCTCTATGTTCTTTAAATCATTATTTATAAGAATCAATGATAAGGAAAGAGTCCCATGGTAGATGGTTGAGCTATGGAGCATGCTGTGAAGTGGGGTATCAAGATGTAATCTATAGGTATGAAAAAAAATCCTTTTATTTTTTTAAAATCTTTTTACTCTATTTTTATTTAACGAACATATAGCTTGATTTATTTAGTTGAATGATATATGTTTCATTTTGATATTATATTCTGATTCTTATTTTTCACATTGATACCATGGTTTCTTTTAAACTTTGTTTATATTTTTGTTTTATAGATATGATTACTAGAGGGTATAGTCTCCACACCAAAGTAGTCTATATCCACACATCAAGTCTTAAGCCTCTTTTCTAAGGAAAATCACATGTGAGGTATTGTTCACATTGGCTTCAACCACATGGTTCCAGTCAATGTGTAATTTTTTTTTGAACCCAATTTTTTTTCTTTTATTTTTATTATTTTGGTAAATGGTAGGAATGTTATAGGATGTATAGGACTTTAGTAGGGAATTTAACATGTTAATGTCTATCTCATTTGTAATGTATTGTAAAATTACCTATGACATGACTTTTATTTTAATTTCATTGTATTTTCAGTGTGTTCATGATTTATGATAACTAAATAATAAGAATACCATATATACACCCATTTTTTTCTACACACTAGTGTCTTATTTTAATTCATTAATTTTTTCTATATATTCAAGAAATGGTTGTATTCAAAATTTATTAGTATATATTTTTTTCTTTATGTTGTGATATATGTATTCTAAAATTAGATAGCGGAAGATGAGCTTGATATTATTCCATGATTATATATGAAAATGAAAAAATTTCACGTACAATGGACATTGGTTTGTGATAGGATACATATGTTAGGTTATGGTAATTCTCTATAGATAAACACTTTTTAATCTAAGAAATTGATTATGATTTGTCTTCTTAAATTTAGAAATTATAATGGTCCCTTTATTTTTTAGATTTTTTTTTCTCAAAAAAGACTAATTTCTTGACTATAAGATATACAATGTGATGATATCTCTAAGGAGGATTCCCTCATTAATGATACAAATATATAGTATAGTGTATTTTAGAACACTCTTGTTCCATCTCCAGTGGTGCATGTAGTAGACCCACTTCAGCAGATCGTCCTTCTTCTTCTGCTACCCTAAGAAGAGGTATACTGAGGATCATATATGACTATAAAAGACACTTTCCAGTCAATATTCCCCTATCACTTAAAGGAACTAGGGGGAAAAACATGCATAGGACATGATGTACCTAATTGATGGTATATTCATCCTCGTAGAGAAAATTGAGGAAATAAATACTGATCCATGATTCATTGATGCTGTAGAAAACCTCCAGAATATAGTGGGGTTTCATCATGAAGTATATAAAACATGAGGGTCTCATTTACGTATAATTCGAGCACTTGTTCTTTAAGGAATTATTTACTAATATTTTGAATATGGACTGAGCACAATTTTTCCTAGAGCTCTAGGATATATCGATAATGGTGTACACATACATGATGTATTTCACCAAAAAACATGGTTCCCATCAACTAATTGATGAAAATGAGAAATGGATGGTCTATGAGTATGATACGGGAATTCACCATGAAATTTGAAGGAAATGTAAAAGTTTATACACAATGAAATACACAATAGTTATACATAAGGAGTCGACTATTTGAAAAGGAATGGAATATTATGTACTAGTTTTTATTCTTTCACCCATCAGTCTATAGGCAGTTGGACCTCCTTCTATTGTGTTAAGTTTCTCCTCATGTAACAGGAATAGCAAGGCTAAGGACATGTAGAAATATAGTGGATATTAGGTGGTGTAATGTATGGATTATATTAGTGTATTTAAAATGTATGTAAAATGAAAAAAAAATATAAATTACAACATGTTATTTATTGAAAATTAGAGAAAGTGTTTGTAATTTGGAAATATGGAGAATCTATAACATTTATGATTTAGTTCTTTTAGTCCAGGATTCTGTTTGGGAAAAGTTGTTTTTTGGTTCTATATATTATCAATAAATATTTATAAAGAATATGTTATTGAATAATATTAATGTGGAAAAACCCATAACATTGTGAGAAAATGCTGGAAATCCAGATAAAGGTATTCTGTATGCTATATTGTCCGTAATATCCAGTCCATCGACATTAAAATCAGACTCACCAGTGTAATCCGAATATCACACTCAAAAAGATCGATTAAATATATCATATTAATTTTTTTATATATTATGAAGTTCAATGGACTGATATTTTGTCTGTAATGTAATGAAAATTTTAATAAGAAGTTTTATTAGAGCCAACATTGATTTGAATAAATCTTAATGAAGATTCATTAATTTTTAACACCTAAAAATCAGATGAAATCTAGAAACCTTTTGATGTTATCCTAATGTATGAAAATGGTGATAGATGTTGTTACTAAAAAACATTATGATTGGTGGAAATAAAATATGTATTTGGAAGTATGGGAAGTTATAATACATTACCATGATTTTAAAAACATGAAAAAGTAATCTTAATCACATTAAAATTCCAGAAGAAGTCATAATTCAAGATGGTTTTTGTTGAAGAGAGGAATGTATGATGTGAATTACTCTAGTTGCTGCTCAATAGTATGAGAATCCCTAGAAATAGAAAGATTTAGATCATTAACGTGATGATCATTGGTGAGAGAATCATTCATGTAACAATATCATAAGGTTTTATGATTGATCCTGATGAAGAACAGAATTCACTACTGATATTGATCCATCATAATAGATTCCCACATCAATTCATTTTATAAATTGTTGTTATCTTTAAAAAATCTGATATAGAGAACTATTAGATGAAAAATTGAGTAGATACATTATTGACATCAATTTAAGATAAGGATTATGAATCCAATCAAACAATAATGGTTAACATTTTATTCAACCATTTTCATCATGTTAAAATTATTTTCATTATCATGTGTGTCAATATAAATTTAAATCTCAGAAATGTATTCAATTGGTTAATGAATCCTTCATCTAGAGCTGAAACCTATTGTCAAATTGATGTAGAGAATGATATATCAGACATAGTCTAACTTTGATAATATCAAAAAATTCTAGATCTCTGTTCTACGGAAAAAAATATTAGGAGAAATTATAAAATATTGAACAAAAATATTATCAAAGGGAGCTCAATTTTTTCATGTCTTATTGAAAATATTTGATGATGAATATGTAACAAATGATTCATATTAAATTCTATGTGATGAAACATTTATATTTTCCAACTTTGTTTATGATAAAAGAAATGAAACTAAATTCAATCTATCTAGAAAAATGTGGTTTGAAAAATAGTTGCAATATCATGAACTGTTTATCATAATGTGTTTTATTCAGTTCAGATGTATTTTAATTTGGTTCATGAAAATATAAATTACCAAACATGTTTATCATTATGAGAATATCTAACAGAAAATAGAAATCGATATAGTGATTTTTTTGAGATTCTATAGGGAAATGATGTTGAGATAATATTTCATAAGATTCAAGAAGAAAAAAATAATACTTTAGAAGCATTGATGAATTAATATAATTATTCATTATGTAATAGAAAATTATGTTCCAAGAAATTTGGATGAGCTTGAATGGTTTCCATATTTCAATATACAACACATTTCATTGAATATATATATATATAGGTATGTCCACTGTACTATCATTTGACATAAGTATTGTTCATAGGTGAACAGAGAAGTCATTCCACTAAAATGTTTCTAGATTGAACTTTACTTTGGAGGTTTTCTAGAAAGAATAAGTAGAAGAAGTGAAAGATAATTTTTACTAGATTATTATATTGAACAAGATCATAAAATTTTGAAATTAGATAGATATTTAATTAATGAGGCACGTGTAGTTTATAATTGTTTCAATGGTATTCTGAAAATTTTTTACCATCGAACAGAGAAATAAGTCTGGGGAATTAGACTGGATATCAGACTACGTATGATTATGAATTACATAGAAATTCATACCTACATTTCGGTAGGAATGTGAGTAATTTTTTGATGCTCATATTTTTGAATGTTGTCATGGTAGCAAAACATCTTATTTTAAATCATCTGGAGAATGTTTCTTAATATGTTACAAAATGTGTATTACATCATTTTTGTTAGAAGGATCATAAAAATTGTTGCATTAAACCAAGTACTAAAAAAGTGTAATAGTATATCATACTTCATTGTATAACCATAGAAGTATTTTTTCTAAACAGATTTCATGATAATGTATTTTCACTAAAACACCCAAATGATGTATCTAATCATGTTGAGTACTGAAGCATGTAAATATATGTGTTCCAATGAGTGTGTGATTTTTTTTATATTCATAACGGTTATAATTATTTAAAATGAGATGAAGTTTTATATAACTAAATGTATATTAACAGTTACGATATTATTGATTCACCACCTCTCCCTACTTGGATCCTAGCTGGGAAATTAAAAGTGGTATCTGATTCAAGGATCAATATGTTTTTCATTTGAATTAGTAGTTGAAGAAGAAATATCTAAATAATATAAGACTTCAATGAACAGTAATGGTATTCATATAATAAATTATATTAATTATCATATGTGGAATAATAGAACTCTACCATAACTTATGTGTCTTGGGTATGGTGTTTTTAGAGATGATAGAGATGTTTTTCCTCCCCATGTTGAGAATTATCCCCCAGTAGATATTGTTAAAGAGAATATTATGAATTAATGAGGATATAATTTTTTTTACTCCCACCATTATCTGAATGTGAGTTTATTATATTAATGGAAAATTCCACTACAAAAGGTTTCTGGGATAAGATGAAGAATACATGTTAAGGTAATAAAAATGTAAAATGGAAATGTTAGAAATTGGGAGATAGAACAACGAATATGTTTAAATGAGTGAGTTTAAATTTTTTGATGAATTATTTTATAGGATAAATTAAATTTGTATAACAATCATATGTTTTAGTTAAATGTTGTAATATTATACTCTTATTGAAAATATATTGAGAATTTTTCCAGAAAGTATTGATGCGAATGTTTCATAATTAAAAGATTGATATCTAGAAAAAAATTCTATGGATTATTTTCGTAGTACTCTCATTACTAATGAAATGTTAAAGGATAGTGATAATAACGGAAAACATTTGTGTTATTGAAATATCATTAAAGGATTTGAAGAAACAAAATTGTATGATAATTCTTGAAGAAGTAGAATATGGATACTCTGATTCTGAAAATGTTGTATGTAAATGTTTTCAAGAAATATTATCATTGGTTTCAAGAAATGTGAAAAGAGGAACTACAATTTATAAGTGGAAACATTTATTAAAATGTGTTGGATTTGGATACATTTTTCACTTTTCCTCTAATTTTCTTCAAATAGGTGATAAAGAGGAATTTGATAAAGATTATATTGATAATTAATAATGGAAGAAAATAATATATTCAAAGAAATATTTTTATGAGAAAAAATTATATAGCTAGGAGAATGATAATTGGTTCTCCAAATCAAATATAAGAATATTTTTTTTATAAGGAGAATTATTGGGAATATTTTAAAAATATTTCTAAATAAACCACCTTTATAAAAACTCATAATGAAGAAATTTTTCTAGTAGTTGATGAAATAAATATAGAATAGGAATAAAGAGTGTTAATATTTTATATAAAGGAAAATAAACTAATGTATAATAAATATTATAATGTGTTAAGAATGAGATAATAAAATTTAGAAAAAAATTGTTTCTTAATAAAAAATCATTTTTTGTTTCCCTAATTATAAAATTATGCTAATTGAAGATATTGATGATTTAATGAAATAAATTGATAATGAAAATAATTATAACAAATTTCTATAAATTTAGGTAAATGATATAGATTAAGAGTTGTTACTTATTAAAAAAAACATTCTAAAAATATATAAGGTATTACATGTTTCTTGAAATAAATTTCAATTGATTTTGAAAGCATAGTAAATGGTAAAATCGAGAAGTATAAAAAAAATACCTTCAATGATTGATAAGAAAGTAGAAATCTGCTGGAGAGAATAATTTTCTTGGGACTATTATATAAGTGGGAAAACCCAAAAAAAATTGAGAATTCAGACATTAATAAAGATCCAAAGTCTGAAAAGGGTAATATTACTTTTATTTCCAATAAGGCTGAAAGAAAACAAAATAAAAAAATAATATTCCTTCTGATATCAGAATATTTGGTAGTCAACACAGATCTAATGTGAATGTTAATAAGTTTCTATGAAACCTGTCAACAATTACGGACAATTATAATGTTTTAGAGGATGATATTCCATGAATTAGTACTGCTGATATTTTGGTTGATTTGGAAATACATATAATATGTGTTAGTTCAACAAACATCTTTACAACTATTACATGATTTATATATGGGAATTTCTTAGGGAGATTCAATCCCCTAAAATTAATGAATATGAGAATCTTGTTTTGAAACATGAGAAAAAAATAATCACTCTGAAAGGGGAGAGTGTTTTTTAATTTTCATGAATAAGAAAAAAATGTATATAAAGATGGAAGAAGCACAAATATAAGATAAATAAAAGGGGAATAAAAATGTTTCATAAAATGAGAGCATTTTTTATTCAAATATATCAATATATTGTGAATAATTATTCATAAATGATGTATATGATGTGAGAAATATTTTCATGATAGTAATTTTTTCACTATCATTCATGCCTAATAATAATACATGGAGAATATTCAAAAATATAATTTTAATAAAGATGTTACTAAATTTTATATGATAACGATATCCTCATCATAAGATTCCATATATGATAAGATAGTTGTTACAAAATATGATAACGATGAAAATATGGAAAAAATTAAATTCAACTAAAAATCTAGGAAAATGAAAAATATTCAAGATTGAGAGAGGACTCTTAGTTAAATTATATTTTCTAAGTAACAAATGAGTTTCCTCCTTATTCCAAAAGGTTATTTACTTGTACTATCAATCATAGAATTAATAGAGTAGAAAAAAATAAGATGTTATATGTCCTTATTATTTTTCATGACACTGAAATTATTGTCCTTACAAAAAAATATAATCATTCAAATTTTTATCTTACACTTGAGATTTTTTGATCTGTTTGCTTTTTTAGCTGCTGGTTAAATTTATCTTAAACAAACCCCTTCTATATTGACCCAAAAAATGGTAATGTTGAATGTAACATGTACCTGTGTTACCTGAAATTTTTTTATAACATTTATAACGGGATAATACTATTTTTTCTACTAAAACTTATCCCATGTTTTCAAAGAGCTGTATAGATAATGTATTTCTCATAAAAAACTCATGTTATAATTATGTTATCATGAAGACTGTTTTGATTATTTTTCAATGGAATGTTACATACAATGTAAATGAGATCATTTTTCAATAAGGGGAATATTTTCCATGATGTCCGCAATGAATTTTATTCCTAATAAGGAGGCTGGTAAATGAATCGGGGAAAGATATGAAATAGAGGGATAAACAAAGAAATATGGAAAAGAAAACGTTGGAAAAGTAAAAAACATGGGATTTTTAAAGTTGTATTGAAAAAAAAAGATAATGGTGGATTTTATTGTCGATTTTGTGTTTCGTTAGTATTTTGGTCAATAAATAACACACAAAATATGTTTTAAAATAAGAATAAAGTGGTCATACACTGTACGTAGTGAGTAGCTTCTATAAATATAGATTTAGGAATGATGTCTGGAATGATTTAAATTATATTCATAACATCATCATTAAAATACGAATCACCTTCATAAATAGAATATCTAACTCAAAATATATACTAAGGTCAGTTAAAATAATATGTCTCTTTTTGAAATAATGTTCTTCAGACACACCTAGGGTCTTGTGTATAAATAAAATCTTAATAAGAATCTTTATCAGATTCTATATGTATCCAACATGAATATAAAAACAATTTTTTTAAGTTAAATTCCTAAAAATTATATGTAATCTGGAAAACATGTGGTGATATCTTTATGAAGGAAAAAGGGTAGAGCTAGTGCTACCAATCCTTTTGAGGATTGGTTATAAATAATGATGTTCCTGGAAGGTTGAGAAGTCAAAATACATTGAATTAAAATTAATAATATTTTATGCCAATATCATTCTCATTTAATGCCATGAGGAATTCATGATACAACCTGTATTTTTTGTAAGGGAGGAGAATACAATGTGAATAATTTTGCTATATGTTTATTAGAGTGAGAAACACCAAAAAATTAATTATATAGATTAGTAGTGTGATGATCATAAATCTGAGAATAACTAGTGTGAAAATATTAAAAAAATTTAATATAGATTAAACTGAATAATATATGAATCTTTTGATATGAATCCATTATAAAGGATTCTGATATAAATTCATTTAACAAAATGTTGTTAACTTTAACACATATGATATAAATTTATATTTTAGGAAGATTTGAGTGGTTAAATTATGAAAATCAATGAAATATAAAGATTCATAAATAGATCAACAAAAAATGATCAACAATGTAATAATCCATATTCAAAATGTTGAAATTCAATTCCATAATATGATTTTCTATATAAAATAAAATATCTAATATGTTTTCAATTAGGGCATGATTCACCAGAATGGAGCTAACACCAATTATTAGAGTGAATCAGAGACTGATCTATCAACAATAATCTAACTTCAATAAAATCATCAGACACAGAATCATTAGTTTGAGGAAAATTGGAAAATGAGAACTACATAATGTTGATATGAATGTATTTTCAATTAGATATAAAAGATTTAAAGGATTATAGAAAACATTAGTGGAAGATGTTGATGAAGTTGCAAAATATTTTACAATAAGTAAATACATATTTATAAGTTTACATTATTCTTATGAATATAGAAAAGAACTAATGTATAATAAAGTGGAGAATTTTTTTTGTAAGAATGATTTTAATATCATCAAGTGGTCATCGTAATGTGAATTCTTTATTTCTGATATATTATAATGTTGGTCTAGAAAATTGGAATGACCATATATCATCATCATAATGATAAAATTGTAATATAAATATGAATCTTAATGAATTGTTTTTAGAAATTACGAAGGAAATGGATGTTTAGTTAATATTAGAGAACATTAGTGAAGAATTTAGAGGAGTTAAGATACAATGATAAAGTAAAAGTTGTATTAAAGATATAAAAAAAATTAATATTTTATGAGATTTGGTTGAGGGGGAAAATATTTTTGATTAATAAAAAACCATATTTTTCTCAAATATAAATAGATGGATGTACATTTTACATTCAACTGAAAACTATATCCTTAAACCGATAAGAGATAAGGAGCATCGCTAAAAAAATTATAGAGAAGGATATTCTGAACTGATCATTAATGATGAGGGTTCCAAATATTATATAAAAATAATGAGAAAGATAATATTTAATTTATTATTATTTCAGATTGGATCAATAGATCGGGAAATTAGTCTAATATTTTTCAGACTGACACAGAAGCAATTCCTAATTGATTCAATGGTATTAAGAAAATATTATATTTTCAGACTGAGTAGTCGGACTGGGTTACCAGAATGTCTATTCAACACAGTATCATTATGACATCGAGATAATTTCATACCATATTATAGTTAGGAAATTGAGTAATCATTTTGAATATCATATTTGGGAAATTTTATGAGGATTTTCAGTAACATTTTTTGAGTTATCTGGACAAAGTTTTTTAATATGTGACACATTTTGTATAACATCATTTTTTCCAGAAGAATCACATTCATTGTTGTATTGTTTATAGTGCTAAAAAAGTGTAAGGGTATATTCTACTTGTTTGTATTTACCAAAATGGATTTTATTTTAGTTGATTGTATTGTATTTTATTTTTTACAAACCACACTAAAGATTCTACAACTCATTTTGAGTAGGTAACCTTTTAAATACTTGTGTTCCTATTAGTATGTGATTATATTGTTTTTAGAAAAATGATTATTCATTAATAGGATAAGTTTTTTTAAAAAACAAAGTAAACTAAAAATAAAATATATAACATATTCATGCATATCCATCTATGCGATGCATGGATCTGGGATAGTCAATTACAACTTCCCTTGGAGGTCAATGTATACATTGATCGATAACCAAGAGCCTAAAAATTTTCCTTAGTAGATTGATCAAATGGGGATGACTCAGATGAGTTACATACCATCGGGAAAGGGTCATAGAGATTATTTCAGTCATGTATATGAATTTCATGAGACTCCATCGGATCTTAGTGAAGGAACATCTACTATTCAAGTTATGATCTTGATCCTTTCAATGTTATGTAATACTATTTTGTTATTGTTTCTTACCATTAAATTATATATACATAATTTATATCACTAATTGAGTCACCAATCATGCTATATTATATGTATCCTTCCCTATATTCATCATAAAAAATAAATATAGACTCACTTTAGTGAAGGACATTGTTTCCTATAGTAATTTTAGGTTACACACATTGAGTAACATATTGATTTTGTGATGAAAAACATTAATGGGATTCATGGAAGAGAATTATAACCAAATTTTTACATTACATCTAATTTAATAAGAATGTGATCTATTTACATCATGTAAAGATGATATTCTCATGAATACTAATTAATATGATTTTTGTGTAGGTATGGTTATTCTAGACCTAAGGCATCTTAGGGTTATTTTTATTACTCTTTTTTCATTTGGGATCATAAATAACGGTAATTAAAATCATTAAAAAGGCCTATGACATAACTAATTATACTATATCATGGCCTAAAATTTATTATATAATTATTTAGTTCATTTTCAATGCTATATTATTTTTTATTGTTTTTCAAAACATTGTTGTTCAATGAGTTTACACATCAAATTCGGAAAAATATTTTGGAATGTTAATTTTATCATCATATTTTATGTCAGTTTATAAAAAAATATTTACTACATTCTCTTTTAAGTTCTAATTTCCATTTCTCATTTAAATTTCAAAAGTATTTACCCAAAAGTATTTACTTTTTTCATTATTTAAAATAAAATATATATTTATCTTTTTGGTGTATTAAATCATAGTATTAGAAAATAAAAAATTTGATCTGTTTTTGGTGGTATAATTCCACCCCAATTTTTTGGGGGTTTTCTTTTATATAAATAGGCTAATATATTTACATTTTTACACTATGAATATTTTTTTGAGAAAATACACATTATTTACCTAGATATATTGTTATCCTGTTATTATAGTTTTGACATAGTTATATACTTCTTTATTTATATGTAGTGAGAGTAATATCTTAGATATTTTATAAAATACTAGAAAAAATGTCTATAAAAAATTTAGAACCATGTGTATACCCTATAAAACATGATTAGAGATCATTTGGGTGATTTTCTATCAATATATACAAAAAAATGCATTGGATTAACCATTTGTTTATATGATCTAGACAGATGCTTCTAAAACCATTTATACATGTAATTTCTATTGAAATATATATATCAATGTCTACAAAACCATAGGTATAGGTTTTATAAGAAAAATGTGGTGAATTTTTACTCAGGACCTCGCTATTAGAGAACAACGACCTATCGTAAAACAATATCCATTTAAAAAAAATTAAAAAATCAATAAATATTTGTTTGATTATATAAAAAACATAAATTTTTTAGAAATAAAAATTTTCATATATGAATATATTAAAATGGTTATAACATATATGAATATTTTATGATAATTATTGGTATAGATAAATTAATTTTTCGGATATATAGAAATGGTTTTGGACGAACATTGTTATAGGTACCAAATTTATAAATTTAACATATTTTTTCCAAAAAAACTGTTATATTACTAAAAATTTAATTTATTTATACCAATATTTTTAGAAAACCAATTCTATATAGTCATTTTTTTACAAAAAAAAATTCATACAAAACCATTAGTATAACTACCCTATACCAATAGTTTTCAATAAAATTGTTATAGGTCTATTTGTATATAAAATATTTATGGTTATGAGGTTGGGTGATGTTCACTAAGAAAAACTAGTATTCTATTGATATTTTAAAATTATAGATATTCCATATATTTTTATTATAAGAATATTTAATATTATATAGATGATTATATATTATTTGACAATCCATTTTTTGAGGAATGGTTGGGATCATGTTATACCTTAAATTGATATAGGGAAAATCATTTACATTTTTGTGTTTTTTATTCAATGTAGACAATTATTAGAAAGGTATATTTTTATCTGATAATTATTTTTAACACATGATGAATTAATTGGCATTAAACTAGTAATGTGACGGTCCTATCATTATTTATTTCCTCGATGAATCATTAAGTCTCGTGAGAAAAAAGTGGTTGGGTATTTTTGTATATTCCTACTAAAAATATGATATTTACATGTCGATAAGTTCATAAGGTCTAAAATCATAATATACTATCTTATTATATGGAATTTACTATCCATAATTATGTATTTCATCTATATGGAACAAATTATTGTAATCCTTTGTTGTATATTTATTTTAATTAATGCCAATGGATATATTCATCAAATTATTTCATTTGATTGTGGAATTACAATGATTACATATTCCATCCATCACATTTATTCTATGTATAATCCATGAATAACAGTGTCTAATGTTTTCCCACAGGTAATGTGGGTCCCATCACATGTTTTGTTTCCACTACCCATAGTTGTGAAAAAAATAATTACACGTGATACTTATAAAACGATATTTTTTCCAATATTATGAATACTTATTATAGATTATGTAGTTTCATATTTTGTAAAAAATATCCATATGATAAGAAAGTAATGGGGTATGTTAACATATATTTTTTTATTATTTCTATAAATCACTATAAAAAGATATAGGGAATGTATATAATGAATTATTTACTTTATACCATGTAACGACGTGGTAGTTATGTATGAGAATCTATAGTTGGTATAGAATATAGTATTGAAAGATTATTTCTATAGAACCACATTGTAGATTACTAGTCTAGGCCATCAAAATTTGAATAAATGTTGGGTTTAGATAATATATGAGATTAAAAGACCTGAAAAAAACATTGGAGTTTAAAATGTATTTTGATGAAAATTTTTAGGTTTAATAATGTTTGTTTGATCAAAATTTTAAATGTATATATTGTAAAGACCCAAAATATTATAAAATAAATTTCCTTTTGAATGAAATCATTCAATATTAAGAAAATTCTTTATAGAATATTCCTATAGTAAATTGGTTATTTTGGAACGTTATTTAGTCCATTAGACTTAAAATACCTTTATGATTCATTATCATTTATAATATAGATATTTAATTTGGACTATTACGATTCATATATTATGTTTTCTGATAAAGTCATTTTATTACATAAGAAAGGATTGATGGACTTGATTATTTGGCTCATACAATATGAAAACCATCTATCACAACTGTAAAGGGAGATACCATCATTGGGATTTTCCCTTGCCCAAGACCAAATTCAAGAATCAATTACTAACCCAACAGTTAAACCATCTCCATTAGAATTTAAATCTCATCGAGATCATGGCCCAAAACATGTTCATCAGACCACCCAATAAAAATCCCCCCATCACACACATTACCCTTAACATATTATCTATTTTATTAAAGAGTTTGTTTTCCTATTCTATATTTTTTTAATTTTTTTAAATTATTTCATGAAAATAATTATTATAAATAGTTATTTTTATTTTTAATTTTTAAATAATTTTGATAATTAGTTTAATATATATTTTATTTTGTTGCAATGAAATATAAATATTTAGGAGAAATATTTATTATCAACAAAGACACTTCTTTTTATAAATATTAGAATATTTTAAATAAAAGACATCATAATAAAATAATATTTTAAAATAATATTTATTATAAAATATATATAATTTAATTTTTTAACATCAAAACTAATTTCTATATGTGTCAAAAAACTATTATTGCGAAAAAAAACAATTTTTATAAAAATAGATATTTTTTATAAAATATTTCAAATTAGCATATTTAGAGAATTTTTCTACAAAAAATATTTCTTTTATAAATTGGAACATAATAATTATCCAATAATGATTTAAGCCATATTTTATGAGACATTGAAATATTTGGGTCAAAATTATATATTGTATAAATATATGATATATATTATGACATCATAAAATCCCAAAAGTGTTGCAATAAATAATTTTAAGTGTATTTGAAACCAAATTATATTTAGAATTATAAATTATTTTTTATTGATGTTATTTTATTAAATTTATAAAAAATAATGTTTCCTCTTGAATGAATATTATACTTTACATTTTGGTAATCAATTCTTTTTAAATATGACCACCATCACATCTACAAATTTATAATTTTAATGATTTTGGTTATTAGCCAAATCAAATAGTGAAATAAACCCATTTTTAGTATAAATATTATGAAACCTTAGGCGATTATTTGTGGTTTGGATTAGTTTATTATATATAGTCAACAAACAATGTTTTGTGATTAATAATGAATCCCCCTCTATTTTTATAAATAATCCCTCCCAACCCCCCATTCATCATCACAAAAAAATTGGATCTTGTATTTACTCTAACATTTACAATTTATATCATTCCAAAGAATCCCCATGCTATTAATAAACTCCTCACAATGTTTAAAATGCTCTCTATCAATGTAATAGGAACACTCCTTATCCTTTTAATTCTATAATCTGTATTAAATTATGAATTTTGTTTTCTAAATTTTCATGTTGGGATACATTTTTCACACATCGTTACATTAATCATTAGAATTAATAATATATTATAATCCCTTTTCAATATAATTCCATTATTCCATGAATCTTAATATACCCTTATTGTGATATGGATATCATATTATTGCATTCTATTCCAATTGTTTTTATATTGAATAAACATCCCCATTTACAGTAAAATATATTATACTAGCCATATCAATCAATTACAATTTTGATATCTCAGTTTTTCTAATACTCACTTTATTATAATTGGGTGAAAATTGGTGAAATTCATCCTTATAATGTATGATCTATATTGAACATATATGGATGTACATGGTATGAATGTGATTTGTGGGCCTAAAATTATATAACCCCCCAATGCATTGGTTATTGTTTCCATCTCATGGGTTCCTTATATATTTAACGGAAGGTTATCTTAACACACAATCTTATAATGTCCTAGATGTTATCCTTGATTTCTTTATGATTTCATGTTTTATATTTCTTCCACATTGAAACATTTACTTTATATTTTAATCATATATCATGAATTTATGTTCATTATTTTTATTCTGCACTCTTCTATATCCCCATGTTAGGCCTATTAACTAACATGTATTATTTTCATCATTTTATTCCTTATTATTTCCTCACAGTTCCTTATAGATTACTGTTTTCTTATGTTCTTCCCCAGGTTTACCCTAATCAATTTTAATGATCCAAGGAATTTAGCGGACCATTTTGAATTTTATAAATAATTATGTTATACAGATATTTTGAAATTATTATTTTATATACCTCGTTACCCAAGGACACTATGCCTTAAAATCTTTTGATATTTTATTAACTAAAAGAATATAATAAATCATGACTTAAATACAATTATACCTATGGGTTTTAATCTTTTGTATCAGAATAAATACTATTAAAATCCTGAATAAGGGATCTATCGATACCTTAATTCTGGAATAATGAATTTAGTCAATTGTAAAGATCATCATCATCATTTATTTCTCATAGAAAGGGAATTTCATAATATCAATTCATCATATGGAAGGATAAGTTGATCAATGTTAGATGTTGGTAAAAATTATGATGATAAAGGAGGATATTAAAGAATTAGATATGAAAAAATTACAAAAAAATATTTTTGAAAAATATTTTTATCTCACTATAAAACATAAATTGTATATGGATTTCCATAAACTCACTAATTGTTTTGATAAAATTAATGGTCCATTGAATAAAACAACACAATACATTAATTTTATGTCTTCAACATTGTCATTAACACCAATAAGTATTGTTAAGTTCATCTATATTGGTATAAAGATAAATATATGAAATTTATTTTCCATTCATGTTATCAAAAAGTAAAAATATATTATCGGATGCACCCTTAAATATTAAATAGAGTTCCAAAAATTTCATGTTCCTAATTGGGATAAGAAGTGTAAAATTAATTATAATTACAGTGGTATCATTGTGAAATATAATAGTGGAATGAAATTTAGAAAATATCAATTTTAGAAATTATGTGAGTAAAAAACCATTAAATTTCATGAAGGGGACTATGAAATACATTAGATGTGGAAAAAAGGGAACCCTGATAGTGATTATTGACAAATGAATCCTGCCAATGTGATGAAAGAATGGAATGTTTCATCAAACTTCTTCCTGTTGAAAAATACTGCAACATAAGGAACATTTACCCTTTCTTAATCAATGTACTAATACAATGGTTTTCATTAATAATTTGGGACAAAAATCTCTATTTTCTATAGTGTAAGGGGGATGCTATACCAAAACAATAGAAATGTTGGATCATGATAATGATGTGGTGAATGGTACCCTTGATATTCATTCAAAATTAGTGAATTTATTTTTTGATTTTAGTTTTTCACTTTCTTTTGTATGATCCATGATTATTATTATTATTCATAGGCCACCTAAAAATATTTTGTTCAATTAAGGGTGAAGATGATTAATGGATCAATTATTTCATAGAAATCATATAAATTATCCCCTAAAAAAGTTTATAAATCAATTTCATAATATACTATGTGACACTCCATTTAGTGGAATTATATTATATTCAATAAATGGATTGGATTTCCCTATATAATGTAAATAAAAATATCCAATAGAAGTAAATCTAACACCCTATCAGGAATCATCCTCCTATTCTAAAAAAATGTACGGATAACAATTATTCTCTTTTTGTATCATCATCTCATGCAAGGATATTATCACCAAATGAGAGACAATAGCTTTCATTTGTGATTTATACTAAGGATAATATATTTATTGAATACATTCTCAGTGTGGGGGAAATCAATAATGTGTTTCCAAAATAATTTTTAGGTACTTCTTCTAGCTGATAGGTTGACTCCTAAATTGAGATTATACCCTAATATTTTCAATTATCCAAGACTAAATATTGAGTGTCCATTTTTAAACATGAAGAGGTAAAGAATAATTTAAAATAGAATCATTATAAATAGTTTATACACCCGAGATATTCACTGTGATGTCAATATGTTATATTCTTCTAGAAGAAGGATAGACCAACGCACCTCTTCATTGATTATTGTATACTAAACAAGACAATGATAAAGAAAATTTATCCACTTCAATAGATTTTTACTTATTAGTTCATATGATTGATGCCTAAAACATCTCTAAGATGGATATTCGGTTTGGATATTGTCATGTAATGTTGTAGATATAGGTTATCCCAAGAAAATATTTTCTTAAAATGTTTTCAGAATTTTAATTCATATAAAAAAATGGGAACAACTAATTATCCATGAATTTTCATTAAACTGATGATTATTTATTTGGGTATTACCTTAATAATTTCTTGGTATAATATATAGATTGTATTTGTACATTATCTAAAAACAAGGAAAACATGGGGAGTATTTTGAATTTTATACTAAAAATTTTTAAAATATAAAATCCATTTGCGAAGTATAATAAATATGATTTCTAGGTAGAGAAATTAAATTTCATGGGGAATTTTATAACTAAAAAATGGTTAATTATTAATCCTTAAAAGATAGGTAATTTAATAATGTACATGTCCAACATTTGTTAAAACAATTCATATTTTTATTCAATTATATAAGAACTATATTTTCGTTTATTACAGAAATATCATGATTTTCAATCCTACTGACCGTATTAACTCATAAGGTAGTTCAATTTTTTAGGATTAATGTATAAGATCGTGAGTATTTCATATATAAATAGTACATATTTTTATATGAATATTCCACTCCTAATATTTCAATCCATGATATAATTGTAATGGTTTATAGTATTTGATGAATCGATATATAATATTCTTATTTAATGAATGATAATTAATATCTCCCATAAATATCTCCCAACTTATTACACTTCATAGGAATACCATACTGAAAATTTTCATTTTAAACATGAGAAAGGAAACAGATGAAAGGGTGAACTCATATTCTCAGTAATAGTATCCATGGGAGATATCAATTTATAATCATATGAATTAATGATATTATAATTAGGTTTTAAGATTGTGATCATAAATAAAATTTTTATAATATAATTTTTAATGTTCAAAAAAATGTGTTACGGAATAAAATGATAATATTTAAAAATACATGAATCATAATTATGATAAATAATTATAAATTAATCATGATGCAATGTCTTGGGAAAGTATATACTTAGACCATTCCACAACCTAGTGGTTCAAATGGCCTCATGTGTGACTACCTTTACAGCTATGGCTGTAAAATATCAGTAGGGGTGTAGAGGTGGTACAGTGGGGAGATTGTGTCCTCATAGAATAGTGGCACATTGTATATAATAATAAATAGAAAATAGTAAAAGCATAATATAAACAGGCACTATAGAATGAAATAGTAACCCTCTATAGTGTAAAGAGGGATATTACATATATAACAATAAAAAACGATGGAATTGTAACTTACTGGGTAACTGAATCATAATAATAATCAAAACCCAGAATGGCGAGGTCAGATACATGATTTCATTCCATGCTTCCATGAAAATAGGGATCATGGGATATGTATACATCATTCTATTAAAAAATTTCTCTCCACTATAATCTCGAGCATATTCGTAGTGAACATCGCCCATTATCCAACTATAAGATATGCATACAAAGAATCAGGGGGATTGTGCTTGCCCTTATACATAAATCTTGACAAATAATATACATGTGTACCAAAGGAGGCCTGAGTATGGTGTGATATAAAACACCAGTAGGCCTCCATAAACGGTTTCTATAATTATTTCATGTAGTGTATATACTAACAATATTTTACATTTATATATAGAACATGAATCAATACTTTATAAATATCTCACCTTCTCAGGTTCCTCAAGGACACCTGGCAGCTCTAGTTTCTCGAGCTCATGGCTTGAATGAGTGTCTAATCAAGAAACTATGTATATAGTAGTAATATATATGTATATTATAGTTATATAGTCTATACACATATAATTAATATTTATGTTAGGACATATTTATCCATATACATGTAATAAAAAGTGTTGGATAGACCATGGTATAACTCTTTAATCTACAACTAATCAGAAGGAGCTTGTATGCTCAAACCAAAGAGTACATTCCCTACATCATAGCATAAGTTAGTCAAATCATTCTCAACACTCAAGATATAGTGTGTTACATCATTTAAATACCCATTCTATGATATGTGGTATGTCAATACCATTCTCTAAATAGAGTATATGGTGTATGAAATCATTCACGACACCCGAGGTATGGGAGTTTGAGTCGTCATGCACAATTGAACCCCTATCATCGTTCTACACATTATCTCAAAGGAGTAACCATATTTATAATAATATCTATAAATAATTAACTCTCATAAATTTTATTTTTCAATATAAATTATAAAAAATACATTATTATTCATATAAAACATTTGATTAAGCATAAAACAATAAGTGTTACCTATCCACCATTTATAATTTGATTCAATCAAAACCATTCAATTACATTAAAAACGTCCTACCATTATGATGTTATACATAAAATATAATTCATCCATTTAAATAAATAAGATAATTTAAAAATATTTTCATGTTTTAATGAATCAATTAAAAGGATCCATTATCAATTAGGCAACTACATTCCTGAGAAATTCCATTTTAAAAGTCAATAAAATCCCTTAAAAGGTGATTTGGTTCAATTACACATTTAGATATATGGTAAAATACATTAATAATATAATTATAATGCCTACAAGCCATTCATGACACTCTGTTAATTAATTAATGAAAATAATTTCATATCGAAACACCCAATCAGTGTCCAATATTGGGGTCAACCTCAACTAAATTTATAGAAAGTTCACTAAGGAGAACTATAAGATTAATATATCTATTTTAAAATATTAAATTACGTTTTTGTCAATGTGAAACATCGGTTACTGTGGGGAAAAATAATGTGGCTATGAAAATATCTCATGTTAAAATGAATAAAACTAGACAACATACCTTATGAACATTGTGGTCTCGTCCCTCAATTGCAGCCTCTAATTAGTAGCAGTATGGATGAAATAAAATAAATTCTACAACCCCCTAAAATTGGGAAATGATCTTACATAAAAATACAGAAAATGTTCTGATGATAAACATGTAATGGAAGGAACAATCCATGAGAGCTCACTGTGAGCAGTCCAAATCATTTGACAGATCATTATTTTATATCTAGACATTGGAGATATCAATAATCCTATGTGGAGAAAATTGGGAGATAATAATTAAAAATAGGTACAACTAATATTCTATAATTAATATGATAAAAGATAAATTATGTTTATTTTTTCATTAAACAAAATTTTAAATTTCATCTCTAAAAACGGTGTGCATGGTTTGGCTTTACAGTTTCGAAAAATTGTGCACAAACCATTCACCATCACCTATCAAAAGATAGACCAACACATTTATGGGGCATAATTTCCCTAAGTATCCACAATCCACGAAATAATAATCTATCAAACCACAATAGTGTTTCACATGTCTGTGATCTTAGGGTCTCGTTGGAGCATAACATCCATGTATCCCTCCACTTCTCAAAGAGACGCTGCACTGTTCCCCGGAATGTTAATACAACCACGAGGTAACCATAGATATTACTCAATTTTACAATTTCATGGAGATCCTAGATTCGAACAAGCTCCATGAACTCATGGGAGCTTATGTAGGTCTTATTTCACATTTTACATGATTAAAAAAGGATTCAAATTAAAAAACAAGTGAGTTGTACCTTCATGAAAAGATTGGTCATTACAACCTACCCACCTTAAAGCAACTCATCCTAGAGCTGGACTTCTGATGGTAAAGAGGAATCATCTGATATAAGAACCAACCACTATGCTTTTATATCATCTCCCCACTAATAGGTCTCATTTTATACTAGGTTGTGTTTCCAAATCACTCATACCAATGCAAATGATCAACCTTCTAATGTCTTTATATTCTGATCCACAATACAAACTAGACACTACTTGAAGAAATTTTCTATATCTGACTCGAACACATAATGTTGAAATAAATGTGGGGGGTTCGGACAATATCATTGAAGTAGAGATACGTCAAATACATAATGCATATATTCCTCTATTTCAGAATGTTTTATCTTCATATGCCCTGGTTCTGATCCATTTCAAAACCATGAAGGGTCCAACAATCCTCGATATAGGATTAACATACCATTGAATACATCCATAGATGTAACGAGGATATAATAGAAAAAAAACTCAATTTATGACCTCAAAATCATGACTTTCTAGGCATCAATTTTCATATTACTTTTTTATGGACTGAGCTGGTATCATGCGCTTTCAGATTAACTGGACCCGCTATGAAGTTACCTAAATGGGACACGGTCTAATCATAGTTTCCTCTCCTTTCTCATTCCATCAAACAGGAGAATGAAAATTAATTCTATATAATACATCACAGGGAACTATATAAATGGTATCATGAAATTTTTAGATATATGAAAATAAAATATCGGTTTGTGTTTCTCCAATGAACCCACAAAATAATGAACACATACCTAGATCATATCCTCTAAAACGTAAATAGTATGGTGTGTCATTACCACACTTTGAGAGTTATAGGTCATACTCTAAAGATCCTATTTACCCAATCCCTTCTACAAAAATATACTAGAATTGTGATTTGAATCGAGCATCTCTATTAATATCTATGGACCATGTTCCTCCATGAATACCCACGACCTCCCTAAAAAATTTCCCCTATCTCATCCACAAATAATATATCTTTCTTAAGTGTGAATTGTGTGACATTCAAAAAATGATCAATAAAAACACACAAATGTGTAATTTCTGTGAGGTGATCTAGGTACCCCAATCATGAAATCTCTAGAAAAATCATCTCATTTCCACTCAGGAATGGAAAACAACTCTAAAATCCATTCATTTCATAGATGATACACCTTTACCTTCTGAAAAGTGGAAGACCGAGTGACGAAATATACTATCACATGTTACATACCAAGACACCAATATAATTTACTTAATTATTGGTATATATTGGTGGAGTAGGAATGAAATTCAAAAAAAAAGGCACGAAATTCCCACATATTCCCATAACTGGCCCCAAATGGGACCCAAACATTCCCATCTGAGAATAATGTGTCATCTCCATCCATGGTCCACCAAAAAATGCATCATCATCTGATATTATTGTTGTCAGAAACAGGCACTCAAGATATAAATAATTCTCAATTCTCACTCATTTCATATGGGTATAGGTCATAAGTAAGGATTATTGTACAAGATGATCACAATCTACCTAAATATCTATATAAATCTATAAAATTTCCATGATCAATCATTCAACACTAGGCTCATGTTCTACCAGATCCTCAGTCTTCTAGAATATATCATCATCAATGACATTTCCTTTCCTTTGAGTGTATGAAAGCTCAAAATCCAAATTCTATAGGTTTTCATCCCACGTGCATATCTTGTGATTTAAATGATGTTACATATTGGTTTCCATGAATATTTTTTTGATATGGGAATACAAAAAAATGATATCTTGTAGATAGTGCGTCAAATAGAAAACCTAATGAATGACATATACTAGATCGAGGTCATGCATTATGTAATTCCATTCATGAGGCCTCAACTAATGATATATGTGTGCAATTACTCAATCATATTTCATTAGGACGGCTCTGTGCCAAATACATGATATGTTATATTTGACTGTATTGGTCCTTCCCAAATCTAGAAGAATCAATATCGATGTTGAATTCAATTTGATGTTAAATACATAAAAGCCTATATCACATTATTATGACCATTAAAATTTCACACACTTATCTTCCAACCCCCAAGCATCACTTCGGGGCATGATAAATCCTATATGAAGTGCCTATAATATCCAACTACAACATGAAACTCCAAATGAAAAATATGTTATTTTGATGATCTCAGTAACTATAGATCTCACTCTTCCTGCGTCTACTAAAACTCTTTACATAGATATGATATTATCCATGCTCTGGACTTTATCAATCAAGAATTGGCATTTTATAATCTATTCATAAAGTTGATGCTATGTTAGTTTATTCATTATGATATCAAGATGGTTATCATGGTAGAATCTTGAGAGACAATACAATAAGATATCATCAAAAATGACTAACTAAAATGAATCTATATATGGGTGTAAACACTGATTCATTATAACCATGAAATCATAAGGTGTGTTTGTGAGACCAAATTATGTTAACAATTAATCTTAAAGACCATAAATAATCTTGATATATGAGCGAGGTGTGTCGGATAATTATTCAGGCCCCATGATATTTATCTACATGAAATCAGTCATTGAAAACACTCTAACTCCTCTTGATATAATAAATAAAGTCATCTATTTTGGGTTGTGGAAATCTATTCTTACCATATGTTGGTTTAATCAATAGCAATCAACACATTGCTTTAGGGTACCGTTTACCTTCTTGGAAAAATGAAATGTTACCCCTAAAGTGATGTTAAGGGACATATAAGTCTTTTAGTCTAAATATCTTGAAACTATTTGTTGTGATACACAATATTCATAGGCTCCATAATTTTATTGGGGACAGGTAGATGGTGCTACATTAGGGACTAGCTCAATAGTCAATTTTTCTTATGACCCTAGAGGTAGACCCAAAAATTGACCAGGGATGAAATCCTAGAAACACTACAATATTAAAGTAAATATAATGGTTCATAACCACATAACATCCATGAAATGAATGGTGATCTGATTCATCACATTACCAGGCCTCTGCTTCTCATGCCCAAATCTAGTCACACTACCTTCAAATTATCTCTTCTATATGTTCCTACAAACCGACTGGTGATTTAAATGTCACACTATGATGATAACATAAAATATGAGATCTATGGGGATTTAACAAATCCATCCTAATGATTACATCAAATCTTGTCATGTAAAGGATGATAATAATCCGTACGATTAGATATTAGACTATTTCAAGGGGACATTCATCTCAATGGGGGAACACAAGGATAATATTCCTAATGAGGTATCATGCATCATAAAACTATATTATTGTTCATCCTCAAGGCCTATAATGCCTATGATTTCCTGCAATATAAAAGTGTGAGATGAACATGTGACAAAAAAATCAGACACTATAGTTGATGCTACTAGAATAGTACATCATACATTAGAATTTAACGACCCAAACAATTATGAATAAGATTCAATGTAATTTTATTTAATAAAATGCCTTGTGGATATTGAAAAAACAAGCACTTATTTTGTTTTAGTATATCAATTTGTAATTAAATGACTGTTATGTATCATTATAGTTGATAATATAGCCGTTGAATAGTGATTATATGACTAGTATAAATATAGGGATTTAACAAATCTTTTGACATAGAAAAATAAAGTGATAGACTGAACTAGTAGGATAGTACCCTAAGAAGCCCATTTATCAAATCATATGATGGAAATTTAATTTCATTAATTTTCCCTAAACCAAGCACAATATGACATCAAACAATTTACGCATGAGAGAAACTGTTTACAGTAGATGTTCATGCTCATCAAGGTCATTAAAAAAGCCATGTTTTTTAAATTCCCCCTGAAGGTCCCACCATAATTCACATTACTCATAGGGAATATGCTTGTGTAAGAATGATATATGTGTCAGAAACCTAGATATAATAGTATGTATATTATTTGTGTATATAATAATGAATATATTTTCTTTCTATTATTGTTTCAATGTAAATATTTTTAAATCAAAAATAGTATTTTTTTAGTATTCAAAATAAAATATGAAATACATACAGTAATGGATTTTGAAAAATAATATTATTATAACAAAATATTATTTTTATATTTCTTATATTAGATATAAATAATCTTAAAAATTTTAATGATGTCAAATGTAATTTTTATTTGGGTCTGAAAATCGCTATTATTAAAAACCTATCATTTTCTATAAATGTCATTTTTTATTTTAAAAGTGAAAAATCCAATAATTAGAAAATTATTTAAATAAAATGAATTTTATTTTTGGAATGAGGACACAGAAATTATACAATGGAAAAATATTCATAATTTTATTATACAATCGAACTTTTGGGTAATAATTCACTGCCCTATAAATATATGGTGTGATTTATTACATAAAAATTTCCATATAGTAATGTAATTAATACTATAAAAGGTATCATCATCCAAATATATATTTCTCCTTCAAAATAAAGTAATATTATGACTATTATATATATATTATAATGTCTTAGTGAATCACTTTTGACTTATAATATATTTTATGAATTTAAAATAAATTCATTGAATGTATGACTCATCTTCCCATATAAAAGGAAAATATATTTTTTAATATTCCCTCGAACATATAGAATAATTTAATCCTATCCCCTTTTTCCAAACCCAGGGTAAAAATCATGGGATGGTTTTTGGTTTTAAATAATTTATTATGTAGTGTCCAAAACTGAAATAATAAAGAAATCCCCCTCCTTTCCTATATAAACCCAACTATGATACAATTTATCATCACTAGGACTTTTATAAACTCTTCAAAACACTTCCTTATACTCCCTAGAGTTCTCCCAAGGCTCCCTCAAGGTCCCAAGAAGCCTCTAATAAGCCTTTGGAGTCACGCATCCATGTGAGGGATCCTCACATTTTTTTAAATTCTTTAAATTTAGGAATATTCCTTCAAAATAGTCATTGTAATGTAAACTGTTTTTATAAAAATTCATTATGATTGATTATATTACTATAAAATTTAATTTGATTTAATGTTGTATTCTTAATAATCTCTCATATATGCATTTACCTAAGTCGTTATTATGCTGAAATTTGATAAGGTATTCTCCCTCTTCTTGTTTAATTGAAAACATCATTTTTGATATTCTTTTCTAATTTGGATTTTCATATGTTGGGATACAATCATAGTTTTCCTACATATTTTAATTTTTTTTATAAATTATGATATCCAATTTCAATATCATTAGTCCTTCCTATGAGACATTATAAACACCTGTTAATGTGTCAAAATTTTGTAAGGGTTCTTTTTTTATCCCTTATGTCTTGAAGATTATTTATTATGTTATTATTAATATTTCGAATAATTTATTTTGTTAAATGTCCACCCATATCTCTCTTACTATACATTTTAATTTTTAATGTTGAGAGACCCATTTCAATCTCATAAACCAGTTATATGAATTTCTATATGATGTCGTTATGCGGCCGAAATTACACCACTATTTACCATGACAACATAACAGTGTAGTGGATACAACACCCATTTCCATATAATGGGTATTAAAATTTAGGCACAAAAACATATTTATTGGAAATATACATTTATGTTTTATACATTCCAAGATCATGGAATGAAATAATGATGTTTAATGAGACCATGTTAAATGATCTATATGGAACACCTAATCATTATATGGAAATATTTATGAAGGGTGTTCCCTGATAGCAGTCCAATGAATTGGGAAATGATTAGAATCATGATACATCATGTTAGGATAGGGATTTACCTGATTCCATTATGGTAATTTTTTCCACCATGACATCATGGTGGTTTATCTTCGACTTATATTTATGATGTGGTGTATTATGTTGTTTCCATATTTCCCATGTTTTTATTAGCACGATAAATCATGCCTTATTATTAATCTTCTTTTATACCTTATTGATATTCCTTTTCGTTAACTAAATATTTTCCTCAAGTTTTTCCATGTCTATCACCTTGCTAGAATTTATAGCTCACCCAGTTCTTATGTATGCCCTCAGGTTAACCCATATAGTGTCAAGTATGAAGAAATGTTTTGGTCATGTCAAAAATGTTTTCAAAAAATTTGTTCTTGAATTTCATGTTTTTTGTTATTCTGTGATGTTCTGAAACCTAAAACACAATCTACATCCTGAACTTTTTTGTTATATTAAGTTCAATTTTATGTAATAAATCATGTTTAATTATGAAATAAAGAGGATGATTGTGGTAGTTGTTATCAGAGGATATGTTTAGATATTTTAGGGATTTGGATTATAAAACCAAAGTGACAACCCATATGAATCAAAATATGTGAAATAAAACATATGTACATATTTATGAGTATAAATAAATCTGTTTATAAATAATGTAAATTAATTTTTGGATAGTACATGTGTACATGTTTCTTGTACAGATTTTCCCAGGTGTAGCAAATTTGACAAGGTGTTTAGGGCCTAACTTGATATAACCTGGTATATGAAAACATGTCATATTTTTCACCTATATTGGAACTCCATGGGGATATTATTTGTTAAATTTATAATATCATGAAAAACCATAATCAATAAGAAAACCCTACAAGAATAAATGTTATGAAGTAGATCATTGATAAAAAAAATTGAATCCTATACACTAATAAGATAATGAGATAAATGTAATCTATAAGTTGTCACTTTAATGTAATTTAATTACCTTTATATGTTTAAATTCTTAATATAATAATACGTATTTATACTTTCATTCTATACAATTTCTTAAAATATGATGAATCATGATAACAATTCATGTGAAGGTCATTGTGAGAATTTCCCCAATGAGACACACAACCCGATTCGAGAAGGAATAACAAAAATTTTCATGATACTATCTATAGTTAATAGATGTTATCAATAGAATCCTTTTTCCCAGAAATCACCCAACCCCCCCCCCCCCCCCCAAAAAAATAAAAGTGGGAAACCCGTCGTTGAGGGCTTCATGTGACAATGTCATCCTTCTTTCATTGGATCACCTGATCCCTTAACCATGGAGAAAATGATCAATTCCATCGAAAATATATTCTCCATCCATCAATGTTCTGAAAAATAAATGGTTATTATAGATATTTATTTTATTGAGGGTGAAGCTAATCATTGGTGGGCATTGATCAATAATATGAATCATAAGGAAGATATTATAGGAATAGATTGGAAATAATTCCATAAAAAATTGATTAATATTTTCCATTAACCTTTTTTCTTTAGATGGAATGATAATTCATTTCACCTATGAAAAATTATAAAAAAATATGTCCAGTCTTATGAGCCAAACTTCAAAAGACATGAACGGTACACTTCCAGTTTTTACATTACCCCCATATACAAGGTTCAATGTATCTTTTGTGGGCTAAATTTGATCCAACAATAATCCTTCTAAATCTGTCGCATTGATAGATACAACGAAATATTTCTACGAGCCCTCAAATTTGATATGAAGATCGGTGAATCTCAAGTGTATCATGGGCATATGAGGTTGAAAGTTATCTATAATTATACCAGTATGATGGAAAAATACAATGGTGTTTATAAATTTTAGAACCTTAAATTTGAATGGTGCAGAATGTGGCACCACAAGAAATTGCCTAAGGGGATCATGGAAATTATTTTGGTGTGGAAGATAAAAGAACATAGCAATTTCTTACCGACAGGGGTAACAAGCCACTGTGATAGATGAATGTAATGATATGTTAGAGCCTATATGTGTTTTTCTTTACTACAACATCTTGGAAGTAGGTTACATTTCAAAATGGTTCCCTAAACCAAGGATTTTCATTGGCATCCCACAACCTCAGAGGAAACATGTGTGGTGTTTTTCAATCATTATAGATAAAGTGAACCCCAACCATGATGTGGTGAAACATACTAATGTTATTCATTCGTCAATAGTGAATATAATTTTTAAATTTAGTTCAGTTCATTCCTTTATATGATGAATATTTATTAGAAATATTCCAACGTGATAACAAATCATAGAAGCATAGATTTTGGTGAAGCCATAAAATGGGGAAATGCATTGAAGGTATATGACTCCTCCACTATCCAAATTATTGGATTGAAATTCCTTGAAACCCTTTACATACATCCCCTGGTTGAATTTTCTGAAATTCTGGGCATGGTTTGAATTTCCCAATATAGAGCCAACATAAATTTTTGTGAGAGGGAAAAAACTCTGTATTTAGAAATTGGACCCCCGATTCAATTAAAGTGCAATGAGTATATGGAATTGTTTTTTGCACCATCATATCAAGAATTTATAATATTTCCTATGAGAAATAATATCTATCTCATTTGAATGATTCTAAATAATGAACCATCCTTGAATAAATTCTTATTGTGACAGGATTCACTGATGTGTTTCCCAAGGAACTGTCTGGTCTTCCTTCAAGCACTGAGGTGGAATTTCAGATTGAATAATTTCCTGGAGATTTTCCAATATAAAAAATTCTGTGTATAATGGTCGTTTTTTAACATGAGTAATTGAAGAAAAAACTATATGAGATTCTAGATAAAGGGTTTATATTCCCAAGTTCTTCACCATGGGGTGCACTAGTTCTCTTTATCAAAAATACAGATTGGTCGATACACATTAGCATTGATTATCATTAACTCAAAAAGATAATGGTAATGAGAGAGTATCTATTAACAAAAATAGATGACTTGTTAGATAAAATATGTGGGGAATAATACTTATCCAAGGTGGACATGTCAGAACCTGTCCCTCGGGGCTCGTGTCGTGACTACCTCAAGCCCTCCTTGAATATTTTAGGGGCTAGCGACTAGCACCGAAGGCATATTCCCTAAAACTAGGAAGGCATTGCCTTTATAACCTGTAAGCACACGCAAACCAAGCATAGAGAAAGATACAAACAAAAGTAAACATAATAGTAAACAGAGTGAGTACAAAAAGAAAAACGGGGCAGAATACATGCCCAACTGGAATGTACAAGAAACTGAAAGTACAAATAAACTGGAACATCTCTTGTGAACACTCACCAAGGATCCTACCTGAAGGTTAGGTACCGATCTTGATCAGTCGTCTCTACGGTATACCCCTTATAAGGTCCACCTCCAAGCTACCTCCAGTCCTGGCACTCTCATCCTCATTCAGCGTTGTCTGACGTCTCCACAAAACATAACAAAGTACAGGCATAGCCCATGGAAGGGTGAGTATAACGATACTCAGTAGGGACCCTGAGACACTCAAGGTCTATCAAAATCTACAAAGGATAAACCACAAAGTATGAAATCAACTGACAACCCTACTTAGGTATATTCCCAAACATATAACAAAGATATCAAATATAGACATCTGAATCATGAGGAAACACATAGTCCAACTCAAAAGCACAATTCTCAAATATTCTAGAAATGAAAGAGTACCACAATGGTAAATACCACTCAGTTGCGCCATGAAAAATAATACCACCAATGTATTACGACAAAGTAAAATACTGCATAGGTACAGACTCATCTCACACCGGGTATTTCTTAGGTACTATAGTACAGATGATTAGATGTATCTACTGAATAATCTTACTCTATTGAGAGGCATACCCACGAAGGATCCCAAATCATCATCAGACGCACAAAGGAATGCAGAACATCATCAGAACCACATAGGATCATAATACCTTCTCATTACATCATCAGACCCACACAGGATCCTAGTACATCGCCAGTACATTGTCACACCCACATAGGATTTCTATTTGCTGAACCACACAGGATTGCTCGGTTCTGACCCACATAGGATCACTTAGTGTAGACCCACATGGGATCTCTTGGTGCTGACCCACACAAGATCGCTCGGTGTTGTTCCGCATAGGATTTCTAGGTGAGGACCCTCATAGGATCGCTTGTTGTTGACCCACACATGATTTCTATACATTTGTCTTGTCACATCCAGCTACTGGGTTCCCGCACTGATATTTCTCATCTCCGGGAGGGTCCTCTTCTCAAACCACAAGTCGATTCTCCGACATCCATGAAGTCCCACGAAGAAGTAACCTGAAGTACTTCCACATCTTAGGTGTCTCAACAGAGAAAACAGAGCGTTAATCAGACACCCGATCTATATTTTATTAGCATTTTAGTCCCGAGGGCCCGGTTCGAATCATGCTAGATCTAGCCTGACCATATCCCAAATTTATCCAAATCTCATGTCGTGTATACCAAAGAATCTATATCGCTCTAGGGTTTTTGGTCCCAGAAACGGTTCGTCAAACGGAAGTCCATTGCCAAAGTTATGGCAAAAAGAGTGTAAATGGGTAAGAGTGGGTCTAGGTCCAGGCTGACCGAGTCGGACCGACCCGGCCCGACCTAGCCTGGGCCGACTCGGTTTCGGTTGACCATACATGACATGTGGGGTCCGGCCTAGCCCGTGTTGGGTGGTCCGGGTTTGCAGCCCGGACTGAGCGGCGCGGGGCATTGTAGTGGCCACAGGGGCTGAAAAGAATGTAGGAGTAGTGGGGGCGGCGAAGGCTACTAGGCAGAGGAGGATGCAGAGCGGCGGGGGCTGTAGTGCGGCAGGATGACCATGGTGCGGTGGTCATCCATAGTAGGCTGGATGGCCTGCCGTCCTCTCTGTGCGGTGCAGTTGTGCACCGCGCCTTCGCCGGCGGCCGGTTCGACCGGCCACTGTCCATTCACTTCCATGGCACAAAGCCTTCTTTTTCCATCGCGAAGAACACACCAATATTGTATAATGACAAAGAGGTTGTGCCTTGTTTTTTTTGGCATTCATGCATTGTGTTAGATAAGTAGCAAGTAGCTCAACAAAAAACATGAATGAAGAATTTAAAACTCTACAACCCCTGATAATGATTATTCCAAAACCTGAAGAAAATGATATAATCTTAGAATCAACTAGATAGATATTTGAACTGCGTTATTTATTTAGAAGGGAAGAACTTGGGAATCCATAATCACACAAAACAAAAAACCTACCTCAGATATTTGTTGATGGATGTCGCGAGAAAGGATATGATGTCGTTGGGGATAGATGGATGTCAGTGATGTTGACGTTTCCTAGATTGACAGTTTGTGGTCATTGAATACATTCCTAATTGGCAAGAGAGTTCTTTTTTGGGGAGCGTGTTCATTGTTGGACAAAGCGTTCTTTGCTGGAGAGATTAATCAAAAAATAATTATCTTCTCCCAATTCCAACAAAATTTGAAATAGACTACTTGTTAATTAATGTTTATCTAAATAAATTATGTTGTCACATCAATGTCAACATAATTAATGTTCCGCATTGGCACCATTAATTAGTTCATTTAATTGGACCAATTAAATGTATTTGTGTTTGCATAATTAAATTTGGAGGAGTTGAGGGTTTTTCTCCCATTAATGGGTTTTGGGTGGTCCCCACCTTTAAGAAATCAAAATGGGGTGTTTTTGGATCAGTGTTTCCCCCAACTTTAACCCATATTGAGGGGGTTTCTAAAATAAATGATTTAGACATTTTTATTTTATTTAATTATTTCATGAAAAGCACAAAATTTTATCTTTCACTGTCAACCCACTGAAGTCTAGGTGACGGTCTCCTTAAGCAAATATCGGTGCTGCGAGTTCAAGGGTACCCTCAGATTTCAATTCGTAGCACCAGTTTAGAAGTTACAAAAACCCACTCGCACGTTTACTAAACGTACCCGAAAAAAGATCCGAAAATCATTACGGGCACACAGGGTCTCAGAATCAAACAACGTCAATTTTTTGTAGACTCATAAAATTCCAATATATTTAAAAAAATATATATGGAATTTTTGGGTCTTTACATTCTCCTCACCTGAGGGTTTTACATCCCTGTAAGCCACATCACAATATTAGGAATCAAGTGGGGGTACTGAGCACGTATCTGAGCCTCCCTCTCCCAAGTGACATCCTGGAGGTTGTCATACTTCCAAAGTATGTGCACCATAGGTATCAACCTCCCATGAAGGACCCACCCCTGTCGATCCTCAATCTCTACTGCAACCTCTAAAAATGTCACCTCATCATCGATGTCCAACTCATCATGGTTGATGACGTGGGATAGATCGTGCTAGTATCTCCTCAGCTGAGATACGTGGAAGATGTCGTGCACCCGGTGCAACTGAGGGGGAAAAGCTAAGCTATAAGACACCTCACCAACTCTACTAAGGACCTAAAAAGGTCTAATGAACCTTAGATATAACATCCTACCTAGACGAAATCTCCATAAACCTCATCGGAGTGAGACCCATAGAAAGACGTGGTTGCCATCCTTGAACTCTAGACATCTTAATCTCTTGTCGGCATAAGACTTATGCCTTCTATGTGCAGTCTTCATCTTCTCCTAGATGATCTGCACTTTCTATGTGGTAGCCAATACCATATCTGGTCCCACTAATGCAGACTACCCAGGGTAAGTCCAACAAAATGGTGATCTGCAAGGTCGCACATACAATGCCTCAAAAGGTTCTATCCCAATTCTGGTGTGATAGGTGTATTCGTATGAAAACTCTACCAAAGTAAAGTGATCCTCCGAGCTATGACCGAAGTCAAGGATGCAAGCACGAAACATGTATTCGAGGGTCTAAACGGTCCGCTCAGTATGGCCATCCGTCTACGGATGGATGGTGGTGCTCAAACGAAGCTGTGTCTCGAAAGCCTCCTACAAACCCTTCCATAACTGGGATGTAAAACGTGCATCACGATCAGAGAAAATCATCTAGGGTTCTCCATGTAGTCTCACAATCTAATGCACATAGAGGCATCCCATATTCTCTACTAAACCATGCCCTTTGATTGTTAGGAACTGGTCTGACATGGTGAGTCGGTCAACGATCACCCCGATAGAATCATGACCTCTAGATGTACATGGAATTCTTGTCACGAATTCCATGGATATCATATCCCACTTCCACTATGGTACCTCTAATGGAGGAACAAAGCCTGTTGGTACCAGATGCTCCACCTTCACTTGCTGACCAGTGAGGCACCATGAGACCAACACTGATACTACTTTCTTCATTCATGGCCACCTGTGCTATCGTCATAGATCCAGGTACATCTTTTCCAATTATGGATGTACCGCTAGAGGGGATTTGTGGAACTCCCACATCACTTCCTACTAAATAGGCATTTGTGCCACGGTTCGCCCTCGGAAGAGGATGACATGATTTGTCCTTCAGAAAATCCATCAGGTGCCTGCCCTGTGGATTTCTGAGCACATCGAACCTCGCAGTCAGTGTCCCCACACTGCACCTCCCTAACATGCTGAAGAAGTGGGGTAGTGACTGTACGATACTGATGAAAATCTACTCTATCTCAATCCACAAAGGATATATGCAAAGCTGCCAACTTCTCCATCACCTCTTAAAGCATTTGTATAACAGACCTCCTGCTGAGTGCATATGATACAATGTTCCCCTTCATTAGAGTATAGAATTAGTCGAATTCATAGTCCTAGAGGAACTCATGTCAACATCACTGTCTCCGGTTTAGGTTATTCTGAGAGAAGATATAACTGAGACTCTTGTGATCAGAGTAGACTATAAAACATTCAGACATTAGATAGTGTCTCCACATCTTCATGGCTAATTCCACTACCGCAACCCTAGGTCATGGGTATCATATTTATGCTCAGGCTATCTCAGGTGTAGAGAACCATATGAGATAACTGCTCTCTCCTACATCTATACAAATCTGAGTTCTGTCATCGATGTGTCTCAATAGACTATTTACCCTATTCCCTCTTCTAGAAGCCTCGATATGGGGGGACTAGTCACCATCTGCCTTAGCTCTTCAAAACTTGGCTGGAATCTCTTCAACCACACAAATGGTTGTACCTTCTTTGTCAACACTAATAATGGTGTTTCACCCCTAGGGAAATATATCACAATCCTCTTTTAGTATCTAGCCTAACCCAGAAAACTATGTACCTCCATCACACTCCTAAGTGGATCCCAAGAATGTACTGCCTCAATCTTCGCATGATCTACTACAACTCCACCCTCCGATATGACATGTCCCAGAAAGTGAACCTCTCTGATCACAAACTAGAACATTGAGAGATTAACATAAAGATGGTTCTCTTTGTGTGCGTCCTTTACAACTTGAAAATGATAGGCATGCTCCTCCTCAGTAACTGAGTAGATCAGAATGTCATCAATGATGACTACTACAAAGTGATCAAGTTCTAGATGAAATATCTTGTTCATGAGTCCCATAAACACTGATGGAGTGTTGGTTACACCGAATGACATAACTAAGAACTCGTAATGGACGTACCGACATATTAATGTCGTCTTCTACACATTCTTTTCTTGTACTCTGAGCTGGTGATAGCTTGATCTGAGGTCTATCTTCGAGAACCGTTGTGCTCCATTCAGTTGATCAAAGAGGGCATCAATCCTTAGAAGTTGGTACTTGTTTTTCATGGTCACCAGGTTCAGGCGCCGATTTTCAACACAAAGTCTCAAGCTCCCATCTTCTAACTTGGAATACTAAATCGGGGCTTCCCAAGCAGAAATACCGGGCCGAATGAACCCATTACCCTGTAAGTCCACAAGTTGTACCTACTGCTCATGAAGCTCCACGAGAGGCATCTGATATTCTTGTGTAGATATCGATGATGTCCTGGGGTAAAATGTCCTGCAAAAGTCCACATCACTGTGAGGATGTAGACCCGGAATATCATCAGGGAAGACAATCACATAGTGGACCACCACTACAGGATAATTCCGACTCCCCACATCAACTACTCTATGGCTAAGGCTAGACAATTGATGAGCGATTGGCAGCACTCTCCTCTGGGTAAATACATCTTGTGCTACAAAGGCTCCCTCCTCGTCGGTGAATGTAATACTAGTCCCATCCATGTGGAAACTCCACACATTGCACCTAATATAGTCAATCTGAGTATGGACTGTATATAACCAGTCCATACCCACGATTATGTCATAAGACCTCGACGCCACTACTAGGAGATCTTAGACAAATCTCTTGCCTCCAAGAGTAAGCTCACACTGCCGGTCCCAATGCTTAATCATCGAATCTGGTCTTGTAGGAGTGTCTATCCTTAAGGATCAAGACAATGGCTCTGTCGAAATCTCCGAGTTACGAATGAGGGCAGTGGAAATAAAATAATGACTCTAACATGTGTCTATAAGTACTGCAGCTAAGGTGTAATAGACACAGATCATACCTCATATAATTTACGAGGCACATGGTCTTAGGCCTCAGCTGCCTGGAGCTGAGCTCGCCCCGGTCCTCCTTCTCTTTGTGGTCATGGTGGATAACCTATTAGTGGTGGTGGTAACATCTTGAATCGTTTCCCACCACATGCTGCACAACCATCTCCTCTGTTACGTCTTCCTCCTCTCTGTGGACCTCCTCGGTTGAAACTTTGTCACTTACTGGGAGGTCCTTCGACCGTTTTCGGATCATCTTTACAATGGCTTGGACAGTCATGAGAAATGTGTCCCTACCTGCCGCATGTGTAACACAGCCCGCTCCTGGAATGACTGGCTCTGCCTCGGGTGCCCCGCACAACCGACCCTGAATCCTGCGGTCGTCCACATGTAGGTCAGGTCATTTTGGACCTCTGTGACATCTATCTACTACTAGTTGCAGAAGACTATGCTACGTGATGTCCGGTGGTGGGTCTCGCTACTCGTGACTTATCATCAAAGAAACTCTCTACTAAGTGGGCTCTCTCTAACACACCAGCATGCATCGGGATGCCATGAGAAATCATCAAAGCCTTGATCTCTCTCCTGAGTCCCTACTCGAAGGTCCTAAATAGGAAGAATGGGTCCCACACCATATCAACAGAGTAGAGTGAGGGATTAGTAGAAATTTATGAGTACTGATCCACAATCACATTGCCCTGTGGCAGATGAAGTATCACCTATATGTGCACTACACAAAGAGTCACTAGAACTGACTCTACCTGAAATAGGCTCTCGAAGTCTACCCATAGAAGCGTCACCTAATATTGAACTTGGTGCGTTATGATCCACACTCTACTTGCTGATACCTGTAGAAGCCTGGCGGAAAAGATCACCATGAGATCTACTGGTGTCCCTACTAGTTATAAAACTCTCACCATTGCCTCCATCCAATCCTCAGATGCTTGTGGGTTTGTCTCTCCCCTGACCTAGGTGGACACTAGTGTTGGAACTCATGAAATGTGCTCAAGAAGTGTGCACCCTCTACTACTGGGGATGGTGGAATTGGTGGCCCAATGGGTAATGGTAACGCTGCTGCCTCTATTGGTAGAGGGCCCTCCACTGAGGCCTCATCGCTAGGTGGGATATGAGTGTGAGCTATTCCTGAAACCCTAGATGGCTGTCTATGTGGAGGCATCCTGAAAAGAAACATTTGTGCCACAATCAATAAGTTATACCTGGTGAGCGTACTCAAAGAGAACACAAACAAAACTCTTCAAAACACACACCCAATCAGTGTTTTGTTGCACTTAGTCAGAAATCAGAAGTCAAGGTACTAGTGTATGGATATGTAGGCGGTGGCATCAAAAGTGGATTCTGTAAACTGATAACCACAGTCACTACCCTTGACATTATTTCCGTTAAAAAGTAAAATTAGAGTCCTATGTTCTACGGAAGAACCTCACTCTGGTACCAATTTATCACAACCTGTCCCCCGGGGCACGTGCCGTGACTACCCCAATCCTCCCTTCCATAGGGTAGGGGTTGGTGACTTGCACAGAAGGCATATTCCCTAAAATTCTTAAGGCATTTCCATTATAACCTATAAGAACATGAAAACAAACACACAAAAAGATACGAACTCAAGTGAACTGGGTAGTAAATAGAGTGAGTACAGAAAGAGAAAGGGTCCAGAATACAAGCCCAACTAGAAATTACAAGAGACTAAAAGTACAGGTAAACTGGAACAAATCTTGTGACCACCCTCAATGGATCCTAACTGAAGGGTAGGTATAGATCTTGATCGGTCATCTCTACGGTATGCCTCATCTAAGGTTAACCTCTAAATTACCTCCAATCCTGGTACTCTCATCCTCATTCAGCATTGTTCGTCATCTACACCAATCACAATGATGTGCGGGCATAACCCATTAAGGGGTGAGTATAACGATACTCAGTAGGGACCCCGAGACCCTTAAGGCCTCACAAAAACAAAAAAGGATAAACCAAAAAGTTTGAAATCAAGTGAAAACCCTACTTAGTTATATGCCCATACATATACCTTAGTTATCATGTATACCCATCTTAACCTTGAGGAAACACAGAGTACAACTCACAAGCCCAAATCGCAACTATTCGACAATGGAAGGTGTTCGACGATCGTAAGTGGCACTCAGGTATGCCACACAGAAGAATACAACCATGGTTTTACCACAATGGAAAATACCTCACAGGTAAGAACTCATCATACACCATGTATTTGATAGGTACAGTAGTAGAGATGATTAGATGTAACTACTGAATTATCTTACTCTGTTAAGAGGCAGACCCACAAAGGATCCCTAATCTTCATCAGACCCAAAAAGGATCATAGTACATCATCAGACCCATACATGATCCTAATAACTTTTTAGTACGTCGTCAGACCCACACAAGATACTAGTACTTCTCCAGTACGTCGTCAGACCCACATAGGATCGCTAGGTTCTAACCCACACATGATCGCTCGGTGGTGACCCACACAAGATTGCTCTATGATGACCCACACAGGATCGCTTGGTGCTGACTCACATATGTTCGCTTGGTGTCGAACCCCGCATGATCACTTGGGGTTGACCGACACAGGATCGCTCGGTGATGACCCATAAATGATCTCTATCCATTATTCACGTGACATCCAGCTACTAGGTTCCCGCACTATGCTTGCTCATCACCGGGAGGGTCTACTCCTCAAGACACTGGTCGATACTCCAACTTCCATGATTGTAACACCCCAAGATTTTATGAGATATATTATTTTTAATTTCTTTGATGTCTTCTATTATACACTACACCATGATTATCTTGTACTATACGCAACACTGTATTAGCTAGCAGTATACACAACAATATTCTTGGCTCGTGATACACACAATTTCATGTTCGTTTTGTGGAAATTATTCTACGCAACATTAAGTACTGATTTTGTTTAATGTATAAATGAAATATGTTTTGATTATATTATACGCAACACAAAATAGAGCTTCAACTACACGCAACCCTGACTTGACTTCCATTACATTCAATCAAGACCTTCCTCGATAGCGTGTGTATTATGCATTACCGAGTTTCACTAAACGATATATTATTATAATATTATTATGAAATAGCAGATATGAATAGTAATACCCACTTTTTGAAATTTTATAAATTTTATCTATAAAAATGGACTCCATTTTTGGATTCTGAATATCGAAATTATCCTATGGTGAATTTTTGGTATTTTTATGAAAACTATCAATTTTTGATGAATAGTGAAAACACTGGGTTCTTAATTAAAAACCGACATTTTATTTAAATAATAATTATTTTTATTTAAATTTATTTTGGGTAAAATTTATACATATTACCTATATAAGTTCAATTTAATTCATTGGTGTAATTTTATAATAATTTTTAAATTTATAAAAATTTTATTAAACTTTTCACCATCTTTTACCCATATCCTAGGAGAATTTGAAAATTTAAATGAAACATAATTTTACCGCTTCTGTGAGTGGTATTTCGAAAATCTGTGAGAAACAGTTAATTTCAAGGAGTAAAATGTGGTTCAATAAGATAAAAATATTTTTTGGTAAATAGTATCTTTTTACTGAAATTTACCACAGTTAATAGTATATACGGTAATTAAGGGTACAAATATTATTATTATTACCCTAAAACATGTCATAATTCTATTGGATAAGTGTAATTCGACCAAAAAAACCTTAGGAATAAAATATTACCATTTATGTCCACTTGGATTAGATTAGGACATTTATTATTTTTTTATTTAGAGAATAGTGAAAATAGTTAAAATCAATGTATAATAACTAAAACAATTTTAATATTGGGTTATACATAAGATAAATTAGACTATAAATATTCATTAGAAAGCTAGAAATATTTCATACATAATGGTATTTTATTTATAATTTTTAGACAATAAATATTTTATGTTATTTATGACACAATGATGATGAAATAATTACCTTATTAATGAAATATAAACATAATTGGTGTTATAAATACCCAAATAAATGTAATTTTAGACTTTTTATAAAATAAACTAATTTTTTGGTTTAATATGACGTGTAAGTATTGATTCAATTAAGTTTATTTGAACTAATCATGCTGTTATGATTTTCAAAAAATTCAATTACCAAATAGTGTCAAAATCGAAAAAATAGGTTTTAAAACAAATATTATATTATTAATTGTTATTCTATTCCTAAAAATCTAAAGTTCTTCCAAATGAATTAGATAAGGTTATATATATTAATAATGAACCACTTTTTGTTCTTTTGGCTTTTTATAGTAATTTTATTAACAATATAGTGTCATAAAACAAGAAGACACGGTAAAAGTTAAATTATTTAACTTATAGTTAAATCTAAACGATATGGTTAAAATATTAACCTAAACTTGTATAAAACCTATTGGATGAGATTATTCCAACCCATCCACAATTTTTCTTCTAAATAAATCAATTTGGGGGTATTATAAACCGAATATGACTTTATTATATAATAATATTTTATCTTTTTCTTAAGGTGTCCCTCTCCTCCCTTATAAAAGGGAACCTACTCCATCTTCTCTTTACGCAAATTTGAGATTTCATGCTCGGCCAAACCCTGCTCATTTCCCTCCTCAACTTCCCTAGAAACATTATATATGTTCTCGTCTCTTCAATAGACCAACTCTAGTGCCTTAAGAGGAATCTTAAAAGAGGCGTGTCAAAGAAGAGGTAATCTCTTCTAACGATTGTTTCATGTTTCTTTCTTCTGCAACATATTATTCTTTAGTTGTTTCATTATAATGTAATAAAATAAGTATCACTAATATACTGATATGTTATTAAAATATTAAACAACCCCCTCTCACCTTCTATCCATCCTACTGAAAACGAAATCAATGCACGTGCGTACGTACAGAATACCGTCTCGACGATGTGGTGTAATCTGGTTTTCCACCACCACCTTAATTGGATGGGTATAATGGTGTAAATAATAACTATATATAGTTATTATAAAATCATACTTATTCTGAGATATTATATCATCCATTCAAATTCAATTAAAAAATTATGGGAATGTTATCATCGCTCGTGCGTACGTACGGATTACCGTCTCCATGATGCGATGTGATTCATTCTCCATTTTAACCATTCAAGAATTATTATAAAGTATGTATAAACAATAATAATTAAATATATGACATGATAAAGCTACTATATTTAAGTATATATTTATATATGACATCCACTTACTTTCATTCAAACCAACAAGGAAAGGAAAACAGTGTTCATGCCTATGCACGGCCAACCGTCTCGATGAACGGTGTATTTTATTTCATTTATCTATATAATATTTATATATATATATATACTGAATATATATATGTTATATAAATCATGATTTAAATTTTTGAAGTAAGTAAATCATGATATAAGTAATAATAATATCATGAACAATAAGTCCAAACACATACGATAAATAAAATGATTTTACCAAAAACGCTGCTTTAACCTGGAATTTACAATAGAACAGGTAATATAAATTCATAAGTGAACCATATATGATATCATAACAATGAATATGATAATTTAATAATCAAATGTCATTATTTAAATCATTATACTGGTGGATCGGATATGTACGAAGCATATCAGACCTAAGGTAAGGGATAACTTTTCCAATCTCGTTTTTATCTAAGATTGATTATTCGTAAGTATTTACTGGGGATATATTTATCAACCATGTACATGTTTTCTAAAAATGGTTTCATGTATTTTTAAAGTCCCTCTTACCCATTTTTAACTTTTACTACATGGTATGTAATGAATCTTTCTTTTGTTTACCATACGAGGTTCTTTTTGACTTTTCCGACAGAAGTACGAGGAGAATGTTGTTTTTAACTTATATGGCATGAATGGATTTTTATGGCTTTATAACACTTTATTTTTATGAAACATACTCTACATGATTTCATGAATATTTTAAAAAAAGTCATTTTTTTAAAATTTCATTGAATTTTGTAAAAATAAAATGATTTTGAAGAAGAAAGGATATTTTCCTCAAGAATTCATTTCAAGTGTTTTGTCAAAACTATTTTCCATCTAAGATGACCTTATTTAGTATGATTATGTTTCAAGTATAATGTCTCTATGATTTACATGGTTTCAAAATTCTTATTATGAAATGATATACATTTTTTAATATGGATTATGTTATAATGGGATGATGTTTATGAAACCCATTTTATTCTTTGGTAATGATGAATGATTTATGTTCATGTTGTGGCACATGTAAGAATACGTTCTTTATGAGATGTGTCAGACCTATATCTCCCTCTAATGAATCGGGTAAAGATTTATATCTCATGAGATAGAAATGGATGAAATGGCATGTTAATCCGGTTCAGTTGTACAGGATTGGAACGAGGAGTGAACTCGGTTCAGTATGGGACTTTTTCCACTAAGATGGTATTGGCAGCAATGCCTCAGCTACTATGGAAATCATATCAAGTGCTTAATGTTCATCCATAATTACATGTTTTATTCCCATGCTATATTACCATGAATTATGTTCCATTATGATCTATTCTTTATGTACTTCCATGTTTTATTTTATTTCTCATGATTTTGAAGTTTAAACATTATCATCATGTTTTAAAGTTCAAATGTATATGGTCTATTTTATTTTCTCCATGATTACCCTTACTGAGAATTTGAGCTCACCCTTTATATGTTTTCTTTTCCCCAGGATATAAAGAAAGGTTTTAGGGAAGAAAAAAATGGTGAAGATCCCAATGGGAGATGTTGATGATCTTTCACCATAATTAGATGATTATGTTCAGAGTTTCCAAAGACACTAAACAATTATGGTATTTGAGTGTTAGTTTTATTTATATATTAAGTATCTAGAAAAAATAATTTAATGTCCATGTACGTCAAGCTTTGGGTCTCTACCGTTGGTATCAGATGAATTGTTTAGTTAACCATTAGAAACTATGATGCGAAAAATTTAGTCATATCCCTAGATATATTTCTATGTTATGTCTATGGATGTCCCTAAGGTTTAGTATAAATATAGGTTACATTCCTAGAGTTCTGTTGACGATCATGAATAATCTAGGGTAAACCTAAGGTATCATGGATTAAAGAATGTGTGATAAGTTAGACATCCCATAAGTGACTTTTAATGATTATGTGGTTCCTCATTATTTTAAGTGTTTCTTACACTATGGTTTCTGGTTTATTCAATGGAGGAAACAAGAAGGAATTTATTTAATGTTGATTCCAATGGAAAAATTAGTGACAGTGATCAAAAAAATCATCTGATGCCTAGAGAGAAAGATATTGTCATTATGCCGAATCAGTCATCACAATATATTATTAACAAGGTGAACTTTGGTGGTTTTTCTAAGTCATCAGATAAGCAGAAGATGAACTTTTATAAATGTTATCATGAAGAGGAACATAGAGGATGGAAGACAAAGCTTTCTATGTATCAAGAAAAAGGGAAGAAGAACATTGAGGAATACCTCAAATGGAGGGGAAGATGTTATCTCTGTGGAGAAAAGGGTCATACAGTGACAGACTGTTATGGAGTTCAATGTCTTATTTGTGGAGAACATGGGAATTACCCAACTCGATGCCCTGACCTAAGTGGTTACTTATAAATCAAGGGATTACTTATTCCCTAAAAACCATTGAAGAGGATGGATTGAATTGTTTATGTATTGGTATTCTAGAATAATGTTGTTGAGTTAATTTTATGGTATATTAGAATATTTTTGTATTTGACTATTGTGGTTTTCAAAAATTTTATGGTACCAGAAACCATGAAAAGTGATTGAAATATTTTTGGAAAGTTGATGATATTAGCATAATGAAGGGATAAGGAGAAAATGAAAATTTTCATATTATTCTTGAGATCATGACTGATATAAGGACAAAGTGATATAATGGTTTGAGTATATATAAATTTTTTTGATTTTGGAATTTGGAAAGAGTTAACTTTTGACAACATTCATGTTTTCACTATAGTTGAATGGGTATTCATTTTTAAAGAGAATACATGATTACAGTATTTACATGATTGGAATGTGACCAACAATATATATCTTATGATAGATGGGTGATAAATGATGGCATTCACGTGCTTGTTATGTGACCATTCAAGTAGTCATTTTCTTTATACTATGAGATTGGACAGATGTATTTTAGACAAGCCTAATGATTTGAATGGATTATGTTGGACCTCAAATAGTATTATTTAAGGATAGAACATGTTTTTCGATATTATTTCTAGAATGTTATAATAATATAGTTTTAGAAAAGGACAATCCATAATAAGAGAGACAACTCATCACGTCGGACAAGGCTGTGGGAATCGAACCCACAACCGAATTGCGACATGCATTTATCGCCTACCACTCGCCTATAAATAGTCCATGGTAAGTAGAAACTAGTTTTATTATATTATGTGGTGTGATATATGAAGTATAAGTCCATTTTAGGAACCATATACGATTAATATCACTATATATGGACTTATGTATATTTAATTACTTTTGATATCCTTTTGTTTGTGACAGATTGAATGACCTAACATTCTATCACATGATCTTGTAACACTTCATGGAAGACAAATTCAACTTAATTTCTTTAAGAGATGAAGTGGAAATTGTTCAAGTCACAAACAATAGTAAGATTGTACCAAAATCAAGTAACTATTTCTTTTACTTCAACAATTCTTCAACTTAAGGGAAATGATCTTGAAAACAAACAATGTTGTCATAGGGTCCTTATATATGATGAATCCGATGGTACCGTAAATCATCACAAATTTATGGCTATTTGATTGTTGGTTTTTTCATAGCCATGTCCTCTACCACTCACCATCGTGACTTGATGGTTATATTTTTCTTCCATATCCATAATTCCACATATGTTCTCTTATGTGGAAACCAAGTGAGGAGTTAATCTGGGTTACCATTAAATTTCATATTTTAGTTTTTAAAATTATGTTTTAGTATTCCTTTTACGATGTGGGTTTATACGAACGAAACTTTCAAGTATTAGACAATTTATAACCCCGACGAATTTCTAGGGAGAAATTCATTTTAAGGAGGGTAGAATGTAACACCCCTAGATTTTATGAGATATATTATTTTTAATTTATTTGATGGCTTCTATTATACAGTACACCAAGATTAGATTGTACTATATGCAACACCTATTAGCTTGTAGTATACGCCACAATATTCTTGGCTTGTGTTCCACACAATTTCAAGTTTGTTTTGTGGAAAATATTCTACGCAACATTAAGTATAGATTTTGTTTAATGTATAAATGAAATAAGTTTTGATTGTGTTATACGCAACACCAAACAGAGCTTTCACTACATGCAGCCCTGACTTGGCTTCCATTACATGCAATCAAGACCTTCCTCGATAGCGTGTGTAGTACGCAATACCGAGTTTCACTAAACGAGATATTATTATAATATTATTATGAACTAGACATTATGAATAGTAATACACACTTTTTAAAATTTTATAAATTTTATCATTCAAAATGGACTCCATTTTTGGATTTGGAATATCGAAATTAGCCTAGCGTTAAATTTTGGTATTTTTCTGAAAACATTCAATTTTATATGAATAGTGAAAACACTGGATTACTATTTAAAAACCGACTTTTTATTTAAATAATTATTTATTTTATTTAAATTTATTTTGGGTAAAAAGTTATACATAAGACCTATATATGTTCAATGTAATTCATTGGGGTCATTTTATAATAATTTTAAATATATAAAAATTTTATTTAACTATTCGCCGTCTTTTACCCACCTCCTAGGAGAATTTGAAAATTTACATAAAACATAATTTTACTGCTTCTATGAGTGGTATTTCGAAAATTCAAAACACATGGTTAATATCAAGGACTAAAATGTAGTTAAATAAGATAAAAATAATATTTGGTGAATAATAACTTTTTACTATTATTTACCACGGTTAAAAGTAAATAGGGTAATTAAGAATAAAAATGTTATTTTTATTACACTAACACGTGTCATAATTCTATTGGATAAGTGTAATTCAACCAAAAACAACCTTAGGAATAAAATATTACCATTTAGGTCCCCTTGGATTAGATTAGGACATTTATTATTATTTCATTTAAAGAATAGTTAAAATTGTTAATATCAAAGTTTAATAACTAAATAATTTTTAATATAGAGTTATAAATAAGATAAATTAGACTATAAATATTCATTAGAAATATAATTATATTTTATACATAATGGTATTTTATTTATAATTTTTAGACATTAAATAATTTAATTTATTTATGACACAATGATGATGTAGTAATTACCTTATTAATGAAATATTAACATAGTTAATGTTATAAATACCCAAATAAATGTAATTTGAGACTTATTAGATATTCCACAAATTTTTGTGTTAATATGACATGTTATTATTGATTCAATTAACGTTTTTTGAAATAATCATGCTGTTATTATTTTCAGAAAAATCAATTACCAAATAGTTTCAAAATTAACATAAAATAGGTTTTAAAACAAATATTATATTATTAATTGTTATTATATTCCTAAAAAACTATGGTTGGGATAAATGACTTATATAAAGATATATATATATTAATAATGAACCACTTGGGGTTCTTTTGGCTTGCTATAGTATGTTTATTAACCATATAGTGTTTGAAAACAAGAAGACACAATTAAAGTTAAATTATTTAACTTAGACTTAAATCTTAATAATAAGGTTAAAATAGTAACCTAAACTTGTCTAAAACCTATTTTTTGAGAGGATTTAGACCTATCCCCACATTAGCTTCGAAATAAATCAATTTGGATCTATTATAAATCGAATATGACTTTATTATAAAATAATATGTTAAGTTTTTTCTAAGGTTCCCCTCTCCTCCTTTATAAAAGGGAACCTCCTCCCTCTTCTCTTTACACTATTTTGTGCTTTCAAGAAGGAAAAACCCCTTCCCAGTTCCCTCCTCAACTTCCCTAGAAACATTATATAGGTTCTGGTCTCTTTAAAGGTCCATCTCTAGTTCCTTAAGAGGAATCTTAAAAGAGGGTCGTCAAAGACGAGGTAATCTCTTCTACCGATTCTTTCATGTTTTTTTCTTCTTTAACATCGTATTCTTTAGTTGTTTATTATAAAGTAATAACATCAATATCACTAATATACTGATAAGTTATTATAAATATGAAACAAACCATTCATCTTTCTATCCATCTTATGGAAAATGAAATCACTGCACGTGCGTACGTACGGAATACCGTCTCCACGCCGTGGTGTAATTTGTTTTTCCACCACCACCATACATAGATGGTTTTAATGGTGTAAATAATAACTATATATAGTTATTATAACATAATACTTATTCTAAGATATTATATCATCCACTCCACTCCAATTCAATAGTTATGGGAACGATATCATCGCTCGTGCGTACGTACAGATTACCGTCCCCACGATGCGATGAGATTCATTCTCCTTGTTAACCATTCATGAATGATTATAAAGTATATATAATGAATAATAATGAAATATATGACATGATAAATCAACTATATTTATGTATATATATATATATGACATCTACTTACTTTCATTCAAGTCAGTAAGGAATGGAAAACAACGTTCATGCGTACGTACAACCTACCGTCGAAATGGACGCTATATTTCATTTCATTTATCCATCCATTATATATATAAAATTAATATATATTTCATATAAGTCATTATTTACATTCTGGAAGTATGTAAATAATTATATAAGTAATAATAATATCAAGAACAACAAGTCAAAACACGTACGATAAATAAAACGATTTTACCCAAAACACTACTTTAACATGGAATTTACAAAAGAACGAGTAATATCAAGTCTTAAGTGAACCATATATGATATCATAACAATTAATATGATTCTGTAATTATTAAATTAGATTATTTGAATCATTATACAGGAGTTTAGGATATGTACGAAGCATATCGTACCTAAGGTAAGGGATAACTTTTACAATCTCGTTTTTATCAGAGATTTTTTATTCATAAGTATTTACTGGGGATATATTTATCATCCATGTCCACGTTTTATAAAAGTGGATTCATTATTTTTTAAGCCATTTTTAATCATTTTTAACTTTTACTACAAGGTATGTAATGAATCTTTCTTTGGATTACCATTCGAGGTACTTTTTGACTTTTCCAAAAAAAAGTACGAGGAGAATGTTTTTTTAACTTATACGGCATGAACGGATTTTTGCGGTTTCATAACACATTATTTTTATGAAGATTAATCTACATTATTTCATGACTATTTTCAAAATAATACTTTTCTTTTAATATTTCATGGAAGTTTTTAAAAAGAAAATTCTTTTGAAGAAAAAGAATATTTTCCTCAAGAATTCATTTCTAGTGTTTTTTCAAAACTATTTTCCATCTAAGATGACATTATTTAGTATGATTATGTTTCAAGTATAATGAATATATGGTTTAAATGGTTTCAATTTTCTTATGATTAAATGATATCCATTTTTATGGATTATTTTTTGATGGGATGATGTTTATGAAACCCATTTTATTTTTTGGGTAATGATGAATGATTTATGTTCATGTGGTGGCACTTGTAAGAATGATTTCATTATAAGATGGGTGAGACCTATATGTCCCCCCAATTCATAGGGTAAATATTTATATGTCATGAGATAGACATGGCTAGAATGGATAGTTAATCTAGTTTAGTGGTACAGGACTGGAACGAGGAGTGAACTCGGTTAAGTAAGTGACATCGTCCACTAAGATGGTCTTAGAAGCAATGACGTGGCTACTATGGAAATCATATCAAGTTCTTAATGTTTAGGCACAATTACATGTTTTATTCCAATAATATTTTATCGTGATTGATGTTCCATTATGATCTATTCCTTACATACTACCATGTGTTATTTCATTGCCCAATATTTTGAAGTTTAAACACTATGTTCATGTTTTTAATTTCAATAGTATATGGTTGGTTTTATTTTCTCTATGCATACCCTTACTGAGCATTTGAGCTCACCCTTTATATGTTTTATTTTCCCTAGGATATAATGAATGTTTTTAGGTAAGAAAAAAAGGGAAAGATCATTATGGGAGATGTTGAAGATCTTTCACTAAGATTAGAATATTATGTTCCGAGTTTCCAAAGACACTAAACTATTACAGTCCTTGAGTGTTGGTTTTTGTAATGTATTAAGTATTACAAAAAATTAATGTAATTTCCATGTACGTCAAGATTTGGGTAGCTACAACTATTTCACATTAATAGATAACCCAATGTACCGCCACATCTTAGGATTCTCAATGCAATAAGTGGTGCATCAATCGGACGCCCGATCTGTAAGTTATTAACCTTTTAGTCACGAGGACCTAGTTTGCTTCGTGCTCGATCCAACTCAACTGTATCCCAAATTTATCCAAATTTCATGTTGGATATAACAAAGGGACCATCTCTCTCTAGGGTTTCTGACCCCACAGACGGTTCATTAAATATTCATTTGGTGCCAAAGTTTAATCCAAAAGAGCATAAATGGGTCGATGTGGGTCGGGGTTCGGTCTGACGTGGTCGGACCGACCCAGTTTGGGTCAACTAGTCCTAGCTCGCGCTAGAGGGTCTGTCCTGGTGGCTTGGCCTGGGTAGCGTGGAGGCCGCGGAGCAGCAGAGGCCGTGGGGTAGTAGAGGCAATGGAGCGGCGGAATCCGAGGAGGCCACGGGGCGACTGAGTCCGCGGAGACTGCATTGCGACCGAGGCCGTGGGGCTGGGGGGCATGGATTGTTTGGGGGGCATGGTGCCGAGGGGCGGTTGTGGTGCTATGGTCTTCCGTGGCTGGCAAGATTTCTAGCCGTCCTCTCTGCGTGGTGCAGTCGTGCGCCGCGCCATCGTGGGTGGCCAGTTCGGTCGGCGGTTGTCCCTTCTCCGCCGTGGCATAAAGTCTTCTTCTTCCATCATGAAGAACACAACAATAATGAAGAATTGAAGAGGGGTTGGGCCATGTTTCTTTGGCCCGCACCCTCGGCATTAAAGTAGTAGAAAGTGGCTCAACAAAAGCCTTGAATGATGATCATCAAAATAATCAACCTTGGGCAATGATTACACCCAAACCCTCAGAAAATGAAATCATGTACTGATAAACTAGTTAGAGAGTTGATCATGGTTCTTTGTTTATAAAGGAAGAATATTTGAATCCATAATTACACATAATAAAATCCCTACCTCAGAGATTTGATGACGGAGGTCGTGAGGAAAGAGCTGATGTCTTCTGGGAGAGACAGACGTCAGTGACATTGGTGTTTCTTCTATCGTCAGTTCCTGGTCATTGGCGATGTTCCTCATTGGAGAATGAATTCTTTGTTGTGGAGAGCTTTCGTCATTGGGGAACTCGTTATTTGTTGGAGAGAATAACCCTCCAATAGTACTCTACTCCCAATTCCACCAAAATGTCAAATATATAACATGTTAAATTATGTTTATCAAAATAAATTAAGTCAGCATAGAAAAGATGACATAATTAATGTAAAAAATTGCGACCATTAATTAGTTCATTTAATTGGCCTAATTAAATGGATTTGTGTTGTCATAATTAATGTTGGAGGAGTTGAGTGGTTTTCTATCATTAAAATGGTTCTGGTGGTCCCCACCTTTAGAAATTCAAAAAGGGGTGTTTTAGGATCAATGGTTGCCACCACCAAAACTCATTTTTAGGAGATTTATAAAATAAAAATGGTAGAAAATTTTATTTTATTTAATTATTTCATGAAAAGAAAAAAAAATTATCTTTCACTCTTGACCCACTAGAGTCGTGGTGATGGACTCCTTAAGTGAATACTGGTGTTGTGAGTTCAATGGTCCCCTCAAATTTCAAATCCGAGCACTGTCCTAAATGTTAAAAATATCCACTCACACATTTATAGAACGTACCCGAACAAATGTTCAAAAATTCATTCCAGGCACTCTGGGACTCGAAATCACTCACAATCAATTTTTGTGGACTCATAAAATTCCCATATATTTTTAAAAAAATAACATGTAAATTATGGTTCATTAAAGGACACGCAGTTGGGAAATTACCATGATAGTGTAATGAACAAGGATAACCCTATGACTTCTAGTTGTATAAAGATAGAGAATTATTTGATCATATTGTTGTAATTTTGATAGACAAATGACCGAGAAATATTCATGGACTAGGTGAATATATTCCATTTCCATTACCTTCATGAAATTATCATAGTCTTTATTAATAATATTTTTATATGATCCAAAAAAATAGAAGCATGACAAGAATATGATAACAATGTTAAAGACCATGAGAAATTAGATTCGATATTCAATGTACAACAAGTGTGCGTTCTGGTTGAATGAAGTCTCATTTAGGGTGAATATTGTCAAATGTAATGGGATATATGTGGATCCTTCAAAAGAAAAATATAATTGTGGGATGGTCAAAGAAAAAATCTATGACTGATATCTATATCATTCAGGGGTTATCTAGATATTATCTTGGTTTTGTGTGGAATTTCTCATGATTTTTAAACCTTCTTAAAAAAATAACATGAATGGGATATTTTCATAATTTTCCGTAATGATTCAAATATGGAATATTGATGTGTGTCGATGAATATTGAAAAAGGAATTGTCTTCGTCTCAAGGAAGTTAAAAATTCAGGAGAAAAATTATCCCACATAAACTCTGGATTTAGAATATGTGATCTATGCATTGAAACTCTAGTGGAATTATCTCTTTGCAGAGAAGTGTGAAATATATACCAATCAAAGAAGTCTCAGAAATATATTCACAGAGAAATAGATGAATATCCAGTAATGATGATGGTCAAAGATCATCGATTATTATGACTACTTAGTAAACTACCAATATGGGAATTAAAACAAGGTGGATGATGATCTAAGTAGATGGGATCGAATAAATCATTCATTTATGAGAATTTTGAAGGATCCAATCTTCTTAGATTCTAATAAAATGGAATTGTAAATCATAACAAATGTTACATCATCAATCCTTTAATAAATTATTGTGAAACCATATCTCTTGTAAAGGTTATAGGATTCTCAAAAATGTGATGTTGGAATTTAGAATAAAGTGAATGATATCAGAAAATAAAAATCCATAGTGTTCAATTATAATTAATTAGGAATGTTGAGATTTTGTTCCAGTCTATGTGTTTCATCGAATCCTGAGTTAATGAATGAAATTTTTTATGATGCATATAGTTCGACATTCTCCATTCTCCTAGGAAACACAAATATGAATTGAGATATCTAGGAGCACTATTGGTGGGATAACATGAAGAAGGAGATCACATAATATACATAACATTTTATTGTACGTTATCAAGTTAAGGATAAAAGGAATAAGACTAATGGATCATGCAACAATTAACCATACCAACATGCACATGGGAAAACATTCACAAGGAAGATTTCACCAGACATAATATGACATCAATGGGAATCAATGTTATCTAGGCTATTTTGGATTTTCTTACAAATAAATCACACTTCATTTCAATTCAACAGGATTCCCCACTAGATAAAATGGAAAATAAATAGATCATGGTAAGGATGCATGGAGTGCCACTACTGATTATATCTGATCAATATCCAAGATTAGACACTAAATTTTGGAAAGACTCCTAGATTCTCTAATCACTAATCTGAACATCTATATGGATTATCACCCTTAAACTAAGGTCCAATTAGAGTAGACAATCCAAAAACTATAGGATATGTTGATATCCTTTTCAATAGACTTCAATGGTGAATGAGACCAAAACTTTAGATTGTTAGAGTTATCTTACACAAATATTTTCCTCTCAAGAAACCAAATTGATCCCTATGAAGCACTTTATGTAAATTTGTGAAAAGCATCAACATGTTGGGATGAAATTGGGGAAGAAACTTCTTAGTCCTGATATGGGAAAAAAATGGAGGGGAAGTTTAAGATCATCATGCCGCACATGAAATCTGCACCGAGCCAAAAAAAGAGCTTTGTGAAAAATTATCAACGAGACATATAGTTTGGGGTTGGAGACATAATAATCCCCTACATACTTCTATCAAAGAGTGTGATGGGATTTTTGAAGAATGGAGTTCTTATTACAATCTACATCAACCCTTTTAAGATCCTTGATCATATGAGATAAGTGGTCTATTGACTAGAACTCCCACTAACCCTCTATCTTATACATTATGAATTCCAAGTATCCCTCTTAAGAAATTACATTACTAACCCATCACATATAATAAATCTATATTAGGTACCATTGTAGAATGAAATTTCCTATGAGGAGAAGTTGTTGAATATTTTAGATCATCGAGAAAAAGTTGTACAAATTAAGACAATGCCCATCATCAATGAATTTTGGAGAAACCAGATGTTTCAAGAAGCAACATGGGAATCAGAAGAGGTGATGAAATAGAGAAACCCTAATCTATTGTATGTGTGAAATTCTAAATTTCTATGGAGAAATTTCTTAAGCGGGGAGGTTGTAATGAACCGAACATTTATGAATAATTTTTTTTATTTAATCAAATGTATTATGGATATAGAAAACACACAGACTTTTTTGTTTTTATTATATCTAATTAGATTTAAATGACTTTTAAGTGTATTTACCATTGATAATATAGTCATTTAATAGGGATCACATGGCTAGTATAGATATAGGGTTTTAAGAAATCCATTTATCAGAAACAAAGGATTTCATGGCCTCAACCAGTAGGATCATACCCTATAAATCCCATTAATCAGATATTCCGAGGTATAGAGAATTTAAAGTATTTTCCAACACTAATTATACAATGAGATCCAACAACATAATAATAGGTGAAACTGTTTACAGGAGAAGATCAAGCTCCTTGAGATCACAACCTGAAGCATGTTCACCAAACAACCACATAAAATCCTCACCATCACACACCTTACTCTTATATAATAATATGATTTAATAGTAATATATGTATATAGACACTAGAAATAATATTATGTACATTATTTTTGTATAGAATAATGAATTCATTTTTTTCAGATTTTTTTACACTGTAATTGACTTTTAAAGCATAAATAGTATTTTGTATAGTATTCAAAATCAATTAAGAAAAAAATGAATTTATTTATTTTTGAAGTAAAAAATATTTTAATAAAATATTATTATTAATTTAATTTTATTAGATATAAATTATCATAATATTTTTTTGGAATTAAATTGAATTTTTTATTCAGGATCGAAAATTTTTATTGTCCAATACCCATCATTTTCTTGAAATATTTGTTTTTATTTTGAAATTTAATAATCACAATGTTATAAAATTATTTAAATAAAATGAATATTATTTTTGTAATTAGGACATCTAATTTTTCCAATAGTTAATTTCCCATAGTTTTCAAAGATAGATAGTTTTTTTGGTTAAAATTAAATATCGTATAAATAACAGTGGGATTTACAACATTATAATGACCCAATTATGATGTAGTTAATACAATAAATATAATACTTTAAAAAATATATTCTTTTCCCTTTAAGTAATTCAATTTTATGTTTATTTTATAAATACATTTTGAATCCTCCACGACATATAATATATTTTATGATTTTAAAATCATTTCTTTGAAAGTATGACACACCCTCAAATAAGAAAGCGAAATGATTTATTATATTTAGAAATTTTTATTATATAATAATTTAAGACACTAAACTTTAACATAAACCATTGGAAAACCCATTGTATGTTTTTTATTTTTGAATATTTTATTTTATAGTGTCCATAACCAAAATAATAAAGTAACCCCCTCCTATTAGATATAAACACACCCACAATCCCATTTATCATTATTGAATCTTCTTGAAGATCATTAAATATCTATAATTTACTCCCTAGTGTCCATAAAAGGCACCACCAAGCTCCCAAAAAGTCTATCATAAGCCATTGGAGTCACATATCAACATAAAGGATCCTCACCTTCCTCTCTTTCTTTCAATTGAAGAATATTTCTAGAAAATATTCTTATAATTTCAATGGCTTATATTTTAATTCATTTAATTTGACTATATTACTATAAAATTGATGTTATTTGATTGGAATATTACATATACTCTCTAATTCTTAAATCAATCAATGTTCATACTATAAAAAATTCATTAAGGAATTATCTCTCCTCTTTTTATCAAGCACTGCATTTATGATATACATTTTTAATATCAATTTTTTGACTATGGGATAAATTCTTACATATCCCTCTTACTATAAAATTATATTCTAAATGCTAATATCCCTTAACTCTATTTTAACCCTCCTATGAACCATTATTTACACCCATTACCTCGCCAAAATGTTTTAAGGGTTTTTTTTTCTCCTACATCTTCAAGATTCATTATTTAGTTACTCATATTATTCACAATTACAAATTTTGGAGAATGTCCATAAATGTCATTATTAATTTTCATTTAATGTATAAATTATGTGAAACCTCTTTCTCAGTCATCAAACCATTTTATTAATTTCTATATGATGTTTTTCAGATACCGAAATTACACCATGATTTACCATGCCAAAATAATTATGTCGTGAATACCATACCAATTCCTCTATCAAGGGTATTCACATTTATATGCATAAAACTATTTATTTTGGTATTAAATTTATGAATTACACATTCCATGATAATAGAATAAAATTATGATGTTGACAGAGTCCATGTTATATGATCTATGTGGAACACAAAAGTATGGGATTGAAATGTTTATGAACAGTGTGCCCTGATAGCACTCCAATTCATTGGGTAATGGTAATTATCGGGATATATAATGTTTTTATTGGCATTAAACTTATTATTTTATGTTGCATTGTTATATCATGATGAATTGGTGGTTTATATTTGAATTATTTTTGTGTTGTAGTTTTTCAAGTTGTTGCCACATTTACCATGCAATGATTATCATGCAAAATAATGCCTTATTGTTCACATTAATTTATGCCCCAACGATATTCCTTTTCTAACATGTATTATTATACTCTTTTTATTAAATTATTATTCCTTTAATGAGATTTATATCACCCACCAATCATATGTAAGACCTCATTTTATCCCATGCAGTGTTAAGTACACATGAATGTTTTTAACATGTCAAAGAATATTTTAATAAATATGTCATTTTATGTCGTCTTTTAAGTTGTTATGTAATGTTACTAAACCAAAAATACAATATAATTATTTATGTTCTAATTTTTATGAATTCACTATTATTTAATAAGTCATATTTAAACATGAAATAAAGAGACATGTTGTTATATAAAAGGTTTTGTTCTATACTCATTTGGTACTGGATGTACCACATCTTACTAAGTGTGACATGGATCTGAGTCAATGAATAATTTCCCAATGTAATCACACTCTAATGAAAATTAGAATTATATTATGAAAACCTCTTCCTTGATAAATGAATCATCCTATATAGATGGTTGTATTCCAGCTGACTTCTTGATGTTATTATATGAGCCCCTGTCCTTGTCATGGAGTATGTGATGATCCCTATAATCTAGGACCTAGTTGAATAGTCCTAAATAAGAGCTATATATTCCTCATCCTGCAACATCTTATTGATTCCATCATATATTATATACACTTGGGTTTTATAATTTTCATATTCTTTGACTTATAACAAATCAAAAAAGAGTATGCAAGAGGATCCTGACTGCTACAATCCCTATGAGAACCCTCAAAGGGATTCATGCATTTTATATAATAAACACTAATATATTTAGGTGATTATCCATACTCATACCATATTTATCCATTATATTCCCCTCTATAATAATTTTTTTTATTATTTCAGTAAATTTTTTCAACAAGAATATATAGACCTATAATTAGAGGGTGTATACCATGACATCATTGAATATCTATGATATAATTAAATCATCGCCCACTAGAGTTGGTTTTAACCACTAAAAGTCAATATAGTGAGTATAATACTCCATGATAGTCATTCCAACCCCATGATATAGGTTTATAAACTGTATAGCTTAGTCAACCCTTACAGTCCTCAGAATGAAATAGAAAAAGGAGGTCATGTTGAAATATAACCAACCAAAATCTCTATAATGATCTATCTAGTTTATAACATCCCACAATTTGATGGAATAAAGTTGTATGATATATCAAGAATGAATAAACCTACATATTGGATGTTACTTTAGATACTCAGATATAGAAACAATAGTTTCGAGTGATGACACAGAAGCATGTGGTCTTTCATCCCATGGAAATTTCAGTGGATGCTACTTTGGATCTTTTGAGTGAAATATTCCAAACATAGGGAAGGTCTAGAAAAACATTAAATAAACTAAAACATACATATAAATCAATCTCAATGCAGAACACTGGCTCACAGATCTTGAATTTGAAGAGGTGATACATGTGTTACTCTCAGAGGAATCCCTGGTTGCTCAAGTCCCTCCACCTCCGGGGAAAGGTCGTCACCGCCTTCAAAGAATATGAATATAGGACAACATTAAGGTTTAATTATACAATTCCAAATATATTACTCATTAGAGAACTCCTCAATTTAAAATATTACATATTAAAAATATGATAGGTACATTCCATTCAATAGATGTAATCAAATCTTTGTGCCTCTTCCAAAATCCAATTATTGGTGGTATAAAATATAATTTCAAGACATAAAATCATAATAGACTCCCAATCTACCTAATAATACGATCAGGTTAGGGTCTAGGTCTCTACATTGTATTTTTGAGTTAACCATTTAATAATAAAAGTGATATTCATTTTTGAATTTTTTTTCTCATTAATACATTTAAATATCATTAAATGTTTGAGCTAGATGGTTATCCATTTCTAATTTATAGGGGACCATACACCTCATAAGACAAAATATGGAATCCACAGAATTTACACCCTGACGGGTTATAGCCCCTGTGACAATTGTCTAAGGCTCAATGTGACACAAAGGAAAATATAAGTTGTCTGATTTAACCATCATCGGTATAAAATTGGTTTATGGAAAAAAGTTTAATTGCCAATAATGATTCCTCATTCTTGATACAAAAACATCATCACATTTTTATATATAATCCCTTTATAAATAATATGCTAAATGATTGTGAATGTTGGAAGTAAACATGTTAGGGAAAAATTAATTTCAAATTATCCCAATTGTTCTTATAATTATTCGCGTAATCCAATTACCTAATTTCATTAGGCATAGTAATAAATATCATCATTTCAATCATTTAAATAATAATAACATAACTAGATGTGTTCATCACCCAATGGTGAACTCATATATACTATAACATACCTAGCCAATTATACCAATTTCCTATACTTTATAATTTGGGGTTCCCCGTTATGTAGGTTATCTACACCTATAAACATGATCATTACCAGACCACATTAAATCTTAGTCCCATGTTTAATACCCAATCAGTAAGACAATGAAAAATATTTCTCTCTTATACCCCTCTCTAACTACCCGAGTTTGGATCAATTTACCTCGTACCTCAATCCAGTGTGTCATATGGCCTAATGTAAACCTCCTAAAATTCCAATGACTTATAAATAACAACAAGGATGTAAAGGTGCTACATTTAAGAGACTATACCTTCATAGTAGAGTGTCTAAATAGATACCAGAATAAATAGAAAACGTTGGAATGATAATATAAACAATCATTAATGACTTCACCAGTAACCCACCATAGTAGTTATAATGATGAAAAAGATATAATAATAATAAATATTGGAATCATAAATAATTAATAAACTTAATAACAATAATAAAAATCAAGAATGGATTATTCGGATACATGATTCCTCGGCATGATTCTATACAAAAGGGGCGTAGGGATAAACATATACATTATAATACACAAAAATATAAAAAGTACAGAAGTAAGCTCCTCTAGTATCTCAATTATATGCCCATTTTTATCATTCAATGCACCAAATATAATATAATAATATCAAGAATCAATAATAGTTCTCTTTCACTTAACTATATGTACAAAGAAGTAATATTCTCGGGTACCAAAGGCATCCAGAGTTAGGTGTCATATAAAATCAATATAGACCACAACCAATGATGTATAACTATAATAAAATTAGTGTACATAGAAACTATAATATTAAGGTATAAAAAATTTAGAAACAAATATGAATAAACAACCATCTATATCATGTTCCTCAAGGACACCTGGCAGCTCTACATTCTTTATCGCATGGTTGTAATAAGTGTTAGATTAGTAATTCTAAATATAGTAATATATATACCATTATAAACTACATCGATATATATGTGATAAGTATGTAATGACTTATGTAACCATATTACTAGAATACAAGGTTCCGGCTAGACCACGGTGTATCTCAGTCATCCCTAAAAACTCTAAATGAGACTATATGCTCAAGAGAAAGGGTAAATCAATTAAATATTAAGTTGATTGAGAGACATCATTCTCAATACTAAAGATAATGGGTGTGTCTTCAAGTCAACAGCTGAAACAAGTTTCATGGTTCGTCATTCCCATCATCCAAATAGTGACAATTGTGTGAGATGTCCTGCTTCACACCTTATGTAGGGAGAATGAATCATAATCACAAAAATAACTATTACCATCATTACAAAAACTATCTCAATGTAGTAATCATATTTATGATAATATCCTTGAGGCATTACCTCTCATGTTTCAATCATCACTACCAAATAGAATAAGAAATTACAATTCATATAATTTTGTATTAGGAATGAAATTATTGGTATGGCCTTGCATCTCAATATAATTAAATTTAATCATACTAATCAATTAATTTAAAGATGTAAAACCATCATGAATCAAGTAATCCAATTTAATTCATCACATTTAATTAAATATAAACATGGAAAATCAATCCCATCTGTCAATAAATCACTTATTATGTACCATTATCAACTGGGAAACTACATGCTTGGGAAATTTAATTTTTATTAAAAAAAATAACATAATAGGTTCTTTGGTTTAATTCATCAATTAACTATATTGTAAAATCCTTTAATAATATATGTTGAATTCAACTATAAAATTTAACTAAGTTAATCAATTAATTAAATAAATTAACTTCATTCAGGTACACCAAAGTGGTGTCTATTATTGGGGAATATATCTATATGTTCAAAGAAAGGTCTCGTCGGAGAAAAACATAGTGTGTATATCAATTTAGAGTTAATAATTAAATGTTAAAGAAACACATAGTAATGTTCATCACACAACATAAGTGAGCATGAATGAAAACAACTCTCTTTTCAATGAACATACCTATATGACCTTTCATAAGGTAATTGATGAGTACTCTCTAAATAGAGGTATAATATTTCATGTAGATTTGTTAAATGAAAGATATATTCCAACACCCTAAAAGTATGGAAAATAATACTGCACATAAAAAAGAAATATAGTTCCAATGATAAACTATAATGGAAGGATTTAGAATTGAGAGCTCACATAATGATATCTATTACCATTCACAAATATTAATTTGGTGTCATAGAAAAGAAGATATCAAGAAACCCAGGTGGAGAAGATTTTGGGCACACATGAGAGAAATATGAGAGGTTATCTACTGGAATGAAGTTTAAAAATGAAATATTTATTTTATTTTTATCATTAAGGAATAATTATCCATTTCACTCTCAAAATGGGGATCACAGTTTGGATGAACGGTTGGGTCAAACCGTGAGAAGACTATGGTCCCTAGACTATCCAAATAGGGGCCACCAATATTATGGTGCACAATTACTCTAACAGTTCACAAGATGTGAAAAAATTATATTTTAACTCATAAAATTTTTCTTATGTATGTGTGTTAGGGTTCACATGCTTGTATACAAATCATGTGACCCTCTACTTCCCAACAGACCAGGTATGGTTACCTCATTTGGACAGCAACAACTTTAGGGTAACCTTGAGGACTCCATGGTTTCCCTATTTCATTGATTTTTTGGAATCTTAACAAGCCGTAAAATCACATTGTAAACTCCTTAGGATGTATTTCACTTTTATTATGATTAAAAAAATGATATTAATTCAAAAAATGAGTCATTCCATCAAAAAAAGATGGACCTCTACACATGAACAATAAATTAAAGTAAGAAATGTCTTAGTGGAACCATCATAATTATATAAATAATTTAATATATAAAGGGAAAATACCAAAACCATTTTATCATGAATCAAGTCTAATATTTCAAAATGAAACAATAACTTCATCTTTTAACCCATGATGGATCAAGAAAATTGAATTGTTCCCATAACGGGTCAAGCACATCGAATTTTTCCCATAACTATATCATGAGATATAATAGATTAACTGATACACAGGAAGGAGATATAAGTTCAAAAATCACATAAATAAATACATACATATTTATTCACAATATCATAAAACATCAACGATATCATCTTATCATATCCTATGAGAATAAAACAAGTTCTATATTTCATAAAATCAAAGACTTTCCAAGGAAAATGTGTATCATATGTTAATCATCATCATAAAAATAAAACCTCTAGAGACAGAAATGTGGTTGTATTATTAGATCATATCCCCATTAAAAAAGTATAAATCCCAAATGTTTTTGTCATTTATTAATTAAAATACTATTCCAAGATCCATAAAAACATTCAGGAAAAAATTACTCTTTTAATTTTAATTCTTTATTCAAAAAATATATCATTAGAAAATTTTATATAATAAATTTTCAATGAAAATAGTCTTGGAAACATTTTAATTATGCTTTAACATATTATAAGTTCATAATGGAAGGAATTTATATTCTTGTATTATATGTTAAAATAAAACATTACTTTCATATTTTTTCAAACATTAAATCATCAAAAATGATATGTATAATAATTGTAAATGTTTTTATAAATAGTCAATAAAGATAAATTTTTTAAATAAAAACTCCATTTATAATAATTAAATATTATTTATGAAAATTATTAAAAAATATGGATATGAAAGGAAAACATTGTTTGACTGAAGAGAGAAATACACACACATTTTCTAAAAAATAGTATTATGATCAATTAAATAATTAATGACCTGAAAATGGAAGTAAATATTATATTATATAGACATATATAAAGGAGAATTAAATTCAAAGGATTATTTTGATAAGGATCATATAATTTTCATAATGTGATTTCAAGTATAAACATTCCCGATTAAAATAGGAATGAATCATAAATCCCTTACCTCAAGTATTTCCTTTACTCCTTTACATTGAAACCACTTATACATAAATATGGATTTTTTATAATTGCATAAAAAAAAATATTCATATTAATCATATCATTTATATATTCTTAGTGAAATATTACTAACTGTTTATTAATAGTTTTAATAAAAATCCATGTTATGGGTGATAATTACATTGTTTTTCAGGAATATTTCGGTTTTGTGGTACTTACCCTTATACATTGAAATTGGTTACATAATTTAATGAATTTATATTTTATGATAAAAAAATATATATTCATTATATAAAAATATTTAATCATTTATAATAATTAATGATGAAAAATTTCATTCAATTTTAATGGAGACTACAAGCCAAAGTTAAGCTTGATCGTTGTTTAAATTTTTTAACAGATGGAATGAAAACAAGAAAGTATAAATTAAAATATATAGAACCAGTATTTTAACATATATATCATATAAATTCATATAATCCATCTTTATCAGTATCCATTTATATTGTATAAGAAAAAAATTGAATCACTTTGTAGAATAGATAGTCCACACATACACAAGAGAGATGTTATCATTTCCCAAAAATTTAGAAGTTATGAATGTAGATGTCATATTGTGATTAAATAAGTATACATATTTCTTATATATCATATATAAAATTTATTTACATCATATTTATACTTCATATTATATGGTGATAGAAATAATATTGTATCTCTAACTAGAGATGATAAGTTTTATGTACACATAACTAATACTTTTAATTCCCATTTGATGGGATGGAGGGTGGATAATAATGATATAATAATAGTAATTTAATTTTAGTATATTTAATAATATTGGGTAATTAATTTTTTGTAAATTACATGTATTTTGGAGAGGTAAAGATTAAAAGAAAAAGAATCTGATCTGTTAGGGTGATAACCTCTTCTTCAAAAAAACTTTAGATCGCCTTTTCAGGATCCTGAACATGATTTTTTAGGAAGTATAGGACAAATATGTTTTGTATATCAAAGTTATTAATGTATTATATTTGGTTATTTTCATGCAATATGGCTGAAATGGGCGTTAATAAGTTAGGGAGAAGGTTTCCTTTCATATTTTAGGTGAGGGGCACATTTAAATGTTTATATAAGATTAACTATAATAATGTTATTATCTAGCCAAATATCATAAAAAACGACATGGATTTTAAAATATTATAGTATATGTTCATAATAAAATAATAAAATAAAAATTGGATAGGTTTTTTCCATTTTAATTAACAACTTAGTTATCCAATTTTAACTGTAACCGTGTTAACTAGTTTTTCAAAATTTATGTGTCATATTTTGTCATATAATCTGACAATTATATCATAAATATAAAATCGATGAAATTTTAGACCCTATATTATCATCCTTGTTTTCTTATATTTTTTATAATTTTTTTATAATTTAATAATAATTGATTTTTGTGAAATAATATTAATGTCAATTTTTACACTATTCAATTAATTTTATTTTAAAGGTAATATTAATAACATATAATTATAATATAATACCTATAGAAAAAAATAAAAATTCCTTTCAAACCATAGAATATAATGAAAACATTAAATTAGTTATTTTTTATCAATTTTAGTATATTTAATATTTTATTTTTTATTTTTCCACTAATTGAATTAATACTATTTCTGCATTGTGTAATAATATAATGTATTTATTTAATACATAAAATCTATAAATAAAAAAAACATAATTATTATTATTATTATGGAATTAGATATTTTTATTTATTCATTATATATATTTTTCTCTATGTGAAGACATAATAGATTTTGGAAAATAAGAGTGTGACATTTTATAACATTGATTTGAATAATATATTGAAACTTTTCATGGAAATTTTCTAATAAAAACAAATTTTAATATTAGGATGATAGTTTTTTAGTTAAATTCATATTAAAATATTTATTATGAATATTTATTACTTTTTCAATTGGTTTTATCCTACATTAACATGATTTACCCTTTACTAAGTTGATATATTTCAACATGGTTACTATACATATTCACAAAAACTAAAATGTGACTATTTACCAATTTTGAGCCAATATATTCCAAATATGAAAACCATTTTATCAAATTGAATACCTATATGATTAAAGAATTAATATTTTTATAAGGCCACAAAATGTGAAGGAAACTTATTTTTAGGAAAAATAGCATTTTATGTATAAAATTTTTATTTAATTGTATCATTCCTAGGAAAATATTAAATGAATGTTATTTTTTTGAATATATATTTCATACATTTCATCAAAATCATTAACTAGTATATTTTAATATAATTTTTTCATATAAAAATACATTACAGGTATTAAAAATATTTTTTTAGAAAATATAATCACTTTTATTTTCAAATAATTTTTTCTTTTATTATAACAATTTGATAACGAGTGAATTCATTTTTTAAGTTATGTGCCATATATTTTAAAAAATATTGTTATCATTTTTAATTCCCATCAATCTAAGAACTATTTAATATCATTCAAATTATAATATTTGAATTGAATATCATAGTTTGTTTAATGTAAATGATGCATGTAACCAAGAAATCATGGAAATAAAAATATTTAAGGGGAAATATTTTTTAAAAATACCAGATTCATACATTATAGTCTGCATGATATAAATTTTAGATTCAAAATTCATCAATATAATAAATACAAATGATTATATCATTTTTCATTACCTCTTTTTGTTCCCATGTAGCTTCTTCAAATGTGTAGTTTCTATAGAAAATATTATACATCTTTGTTGTCTTGTTATTTAACTATATATCTTTATGATCCATAATTTATAATTGTTTAATATCACTATATATTTTATTTTCATGTGTCATGGCCACTAATTTCTGTACATGTGACTTTTTAATGAATTTACATATTTTTTAGAGAAATGTGGAACATGTCATAAACATGACAATGGTTTGGTGGAATCTCTATATAATAGAATATTGTCTGTATTCGATCTATAATTTCAATTGGTATAATATATATAGTGTTCATATATTATTTCTTCTCAAATCCCATCACATTATTCGATTCAGAAATTCATTGAATTACATTCTCAGTAACTTTAAATTTATGACCATGGAGACGATTTTCAACAAAACTATATTGTTGAATCTGAGCTACCTTAATGTTTTGCGGAATAGCTCTATCATTCACTTCAATTTAAAAAGATATATCACATCCCAATATTAATATTTCTCCATCTTTATCCCAACATATAATATTTGTACAATTATTTTTGTAGAGAGTTTTATAAGGAACTATCTAAATTATTAATAGCAAGATCTTACTATATGAAAATTATAATAGAAGATTATTTTTCCCAACCTAATTTTTAATCCATTGAATAAGATCATAGAATATCCTATAAGGTTTTAATCATTCTCTCAGACTTATCATCTATATGAGCATGATACATCACACTGAAACTCAACTCTATATTGATATCCTAATGAATAAATCTCATGATTATGAAGGTAAACCTAATCTACCAATGATATTTTACTAAAAGAGGTACTCCCTATAATTATAACACATCCATAATGTATATAATTCCAATATGATCAGGAAATAATTATTACATAGTAGAAATAAAATTTTCAAACCTTTAATGGAGATGGACTATAACCCATATTGAATCACTAAAATTTTATTTTTTGGGGGTGTCCAATGACAAAATCAATATTGATGGTTTCTCATTTACATTATGTTATGGGTAAAAGGAGTAACATAATTTTACACGTCCACCACTATGTCTTAAATTTCAAATATACCAATAATCTAAAAACATCTTATGAAATATCTCCCTACTTTTTTTCATAAAGTAAATATTCTTTCAGGTATAATTATATAATTTTAATTTGACGAAGAATAGAGAAAGATAAAATTTGACCATCATCCAATAGATCATTTTTAAAATATGTTATTTCTAGTAATCATAAATGGTTCCTAAACATTATCATTCCCTCAAAATCATGGATCCACTCTAGAAAACATCTCACATTCTTTTAGAGCTCTACATATTCCATTTTAACCTCATTAATCCTCACAAGGACATATGGTAGAATATTTATTAATGAAATATATGATTTCTTCATATCCTTATTTATTTCAATATCCCTGATTTGAAAATAAAAAAAATTGGATCTTTTTTTATCATCATCCCAGACAAGATAATATGGTTCATTCTACTCAAAGCATCGACTACATTGTTTGCCTTCCCTTGGTGGTAATATAATGAGCAGCCATAATCATAAATCAGACCCAACCATCATAACTAATTAATATTCAACTCTTTTTGAGTAAATATATAATTTAAACAATTTTCATCAGTATATATGTCATTAAATTATCTATAATTCGCAATCCATTCACCATTAAAAGGTAGAGTAAGAACCTAAAAACTAACTAACCTTATTCTCATCACCATCAAAATCATCTAACATTCCTACATCCACATGAATATAAACACTTTTTAAGTCGATTTGGTTAGTGCATTTGATAATCATGTGAAATATCACAAAAAATATCAATCTTATTAGGAAATCAATGAAAACTATGGAATTTATTTACCATCGTTGGTGTAGAAAATTTCATAATAACTACAATACTTCAATGACCTACTAAAATACCCTCATATTATTATATATAACCCATTAATAAAGCATTCTAATTCTAAAATTCACACATGAATTGTTTTTCATATATCTTCAACTTCCAATGTGACTTCAACTCAATATTTAATTGTTCTTCATGATCTTCCACACTCTATGAATATATAATACTTACATCTATAAAATGACATAAAACTAATATAGTTAATATATGATGACACTATCAATTAAATTCATAATGAAAGATGGGGAATTTCTAAGAAAATTCAATCAATATAAATTTATTATGTCAATACCATATATGGACGATCATTTTTAGTATACCCTATTTCATAATCTTAAATTAATGATATCCAAAATTAAATAAAATCCTATAAATGATTTTATCTCTACATAGATTATCAAATAATTCCTCAATAGGGGGAAGATGATAATTTTTCATTGTAGTTATCTTGTTATTATATTTATAATCAATAAAAAGATACATTGACCCGTCTTTATTTGTAATAAATAAAACATTTCAACCCTATGGTGATTCATTAGGTAATATAAATCTCTTATTAATATTATCCTGGAGATTCTTCTTTAATTCAATTAAGTCAAATTTTTCCATTCTATAATCATTATTTCAAATTGGTATAGAATCATGTATGAGTTCTATTGAAAACTCACCATCAAGATTCAGAGGTAGACAAGGTAATTCTAATAGAAATATATAAAAATTAATATAAACAATGTTTATCAATAATGTTAAAATTTTATTACACCATCTGAGATTGATAAATTTCCTATATAAAAATTTAAAAAAAAATATGGAATCATTTTCTATAGGAAAATTCATGCTAATCCTCAAATCCATAAATAATGATTTGTTCATTTGTAAAAGGAAATCTGACTTCCCATCCTTAGAAATTGACATGAAATATATATAAATGAATCCAAAACATTACTAGGAAAATCGAATTAAACATAACAGGGAATCATAAGATTTAAATGAATCAATATCCCATACATTGAACAAAAGTAAATATTTTATAAATGTTATTGATCCATCAATAATACACTACGAGATCATATGATCCACTCAAATGAGGTCAAATTATCACCCTAAATGATAAAATAATTTGCACTTCCCCACTTCGATCATTTTAAACTCTTCTTAATTCATAGCATGAGAAAGTTTTAGGGTCATAGTATCAATATTCTACAATCCGTCTTTTGTAACATTTTTCACTCATATGATCAATTATTTTATTTCCCATCATATTTAGCATTATCAATGTTTTTTGGGGTATAACTACTTATTAAATCCAAATATCCCACTATGAGAAATAATAATCTATGTGTAAATACACATATTCAATAGAAATCATTTATAAATTATCTACATCATGGAACATTCTTTTATGAAACACTATCAATTACCTAGTAAATCCACGATTTTTACCAAAACATTAGTATTTTATCCTAAATATAGACATATATATAGATCGTTCTAAAACAATTCCAAACCCTTGTCAAAAAATATTTACTAAAACCATATTTGATTCAAAATATTGTGGATTATTCATTTCATTCATAAATATTTCATATTTTTAGATGAATATTCTTCTCATTACACATTGATCCATTCCATAACCCATAATTTTTTGTGTTTTTAAAGACTAGATATATAGTTTTCTAATTTCATTAAATATCTAAATCATGTCTCAATAAAATCTTCTCATATTGTATACTTAATTGTTATACCCAACATAAAATTTCATTATTACATTAGAAAAAGGAACATAAGAAAGTGTGAGATCATATTCTCAGTAACGGTTATAATGGGTGACAGAAAAAGTTTTTCATATGAAATACTAAGATAATAATATGGGTATAATATTGAGATGATATTATAAAATGTAAAAAAAAACAAAAACAAAATATAAAAACCTGAGTTTTTTATAAACCATTGTCATTTCAAATTACATGAATCGTTATAATGAGAAATCGTTATTACTCAAACATGAACTATAAGCTCCTGAAAAAAATGTGTATATGGATCCAAAACAATTATATAATGAATTGTATATTTCATGTTTAACATACATGTATATAGAATTAGGCATAAAAAAACATTCATTGTAGATCAAACACAAAGACTTTATTCCCTTAACGAATAAACACATTGACTTGTTTACCAAATCAGATCAAAAACTACATATTGATTCCCATAATGTCGCAAACATTTTCTTGTATCACATAGCTATCTCAAAATATATAATAAATTATCAAATTAATTACAAGGAGACATATTTACCACCCTTTAAATAATTATAAGCATATAAATGTGTTCCAAAAGGTTGTAAAACATCCATGATATCATCATATCATTAATAATAATAAAAGGGTTTGATATTTAATCAAATTATTGGAAAACCCATGAAAATTATTTTTATAAGAATATTTTACACATAATCATAAACTATCTACATAAATAATATTGAAGGTATAATTTTATCACATCCCTATCGAAAAATAAGAAACACCAATGGTTTTTATCATTGATGAATAGATATATTAATAAAAAACTAAATATTCATAATGAAAATATACAATTTATTTGAAAATTAAATTTCTAAAACAAATAATTTGAAAAATATATTTGAAATATTTTAATAGGAATGTAGTCATGTATACATGTAATTTAAGATTATATGTTTTGATTGATCATGATTGTGAGAATGTTTTCTACTTCCCTATATGTTAAATGAAAGCATTCCTTTTATATTTTTGTCAAAAGTACTATGTTTGAATAATAACAAAAAGTTTCCATGTCAATAAAAGTTGAGAAATTCATCTGAGGGAAAATAATAATTTAAAAAATCCTATAATAATTATAAAATCAATCATTAAATCATTTTTAGATGTTATGGATATGTAAGAAAAAATTTTAAGACCAAAGTGATAAATAATGACTATTTTCCATAATAATAATCTCTTAATGTCATAAATAATTAGATTAAGGAAAATGAAAAAAATATATTATCAATAAATACCTATAGGAGAGTATAATGAAATTTATTCATCATATAATGATCATATAATTTCCTCCACTAAATTTCATGTTTAAAAAATCTCATATACAATATGATTGAAACATAAATATCTTAACTATAGTCTCACCTTTCCTTATTAATTTCCAAAAAAATATATTGTAATAAATAATTATTTAATTCTCATTTATTAAATTTCAATATTCATGTCTATCATACAATGTATGATTTATTTAATTCATCTTATCACCAATTTATTATAAGTTTTTTATTAAAATCGTTATTCTGGGTGATAACTACGTTGTTTTCGATGAATCATTCAGTTTGGCCGTCCATGTCAGTATACGTTGTTCTGGGTAACACAATTTATAGAATTTTAATAATGGTACTAACATCATATATATTTATTATTTATTTATATATAATAATTCATAAAAATATATAATAAAAATGATTTACACCATTCATGGAGAGAGTAGGTTGTACGTACGCATGAACATTTGTTTTCTTTTTTGATTGATGGAACGAAAAAAGTAAATAATAATTAAAATTTAAATGATTATTATTATTTAATATATATAATTTAAATAAATTAAATAAATATATATTATTATAATTGTATAATGAATGTGAAAAATAAATTACATCGTTTCATTGATGTTGTTGTTCACATGCACACACGAGCAGTGTTATCATTTTAAACTGTTGTATAAGTAATAAAGTATATGTGATATTATGATTTATAAATTATAATTATGTCATAAATATCATATATATATATATATATAGTCTTTTAACCCCTTATAATAAACTTCCATTAAAAGTAGTCATGGAAAAAAAATTATCTCGCTACGTGGAGACATTAAAGTGTATGTACACATGAGCTATACATTCACTACCCATTTGATAGTAAAGAATATAGATACTGTTGAATTAATAATCATAATAATATTTAATTTTATTTATGATATGTATATTATTATTATATAATGAATACCATATATTTATATGTGATAAATAATAAGTAAAATGTAATGTGATCTAATGAGGCAATAAAAGTTTCACTGAAAGAACTTATTTATACCCCCAATTAGGGATCCTAGGGTCTTGATTTTTTGAATAATAGAACCTTTATTATGTAAATAATATTTTTTGTAAGATATTTTTTTCTTATTTTTAGGATATAAGGCTCAATGCATATTTCTTAAGTGAGGTAGGAGGGCCTATTTTATAATTAATGTTTTGGAACCTTAAGAATTTACGGAAATTTTACATTATAATTTTGTCAGTATCCCTCAAAAATTACAAATAAATGATATAGATTATAATATAACATTGGAATGGTTTTTAGTCCAATCACCCATTAATGATTGGAAATTTTTTTGGTGTCATTTTATACTTGATCATTTTGAGTAACCACATATTTATCTAAATTTAACAATACCATCAGTAACATCTATTTCATAGTTAGTGTTATAGTTTTATATATAAGTTATCAATTAGACAATAAATGGAATGGAATTGAATTTTCTATTATAAATTATCATCTTTTATCAATTTAAATATTTTTATGATATTTAAATAATTTAATAATATATTATTCTTGAAAATAGTATTAATGTCCATTTTAAAACTATTAATTTAATTTAAATTAATGGACATTAAAAAAATGGTAGAATTAAAATATAATAATTTAAAATAAGAAAAATATATAATTTTAATTTATAATTTTTTTCACGGATTAAATCAATCATGTTATATAAATTTTCATATTATCTTTATATTTTTTTATTATTCCATTAATTGAATAAATTTTGTTTCAGTGTTTTGTAGTATTTTAAGGTAATCATTTATTCTATAAATATATAAATAAATTTAAATAACCAATATAATTTTATTATTCTCTAAAATAGAAATTTTTATTCTTCCATATCTAACTTTGTTTCACATGTATACACATAATAGTTATTTATAACTAAGAGACTGAAATTTTGTAAATTTCATTGATTTAATTTTTAAATTTTCCATCCGACTGTGTGGTGGTTCCTCATTCTTAATCTCCTTAATCCTTCATAAAAAATACTATGGTTCAAATCCTTTAAATCCAAATGAGAAATTTATGAAGAAAAAGTGATGAATTGTTGAAAGAGGCTAAGTGACACTGGAAGGATGATTTATGCATGATGGTGCATTGGGCCTTCATTGAATTTTCAAGGACCACATGGAATTGGGACAATTGGATTGTAATGGGCTCCCACAACCCATATAGAAAGCTGTATTTGATTTCAAAATAAAAAAAGGCTTCTCCTCAAACATTTAAATAATAAAAATATATTTGTAATTTTCTTTAGGATGTGTCTCTTATGAGAAAAAAACCAAAATAGTGATTATAAGTTTCTAGTTCCCATCAAACAATAAAAAATATTGTAAATAATTATAGCCTTTTCAATTAGTTTTACCCAAAATTAAATAAAATAACCCTTTACTACTTTGATAAATTTTACCATAGTTACTATAATTGATGAAGAAAATAAAAGGGCCCAATTTACCTATTTTAAACCACATAATTCAATATAAATATTCAATTTTATAAAATTGAAAAACTATAGTTATAAAAAAATATTATTATTATAATTTATAAAAACTTGGATAATGATTTTTTTGAATAGAATGTTTTTAAGAATAAAATTTAGTTTATTCTCATTCAATTCATTGAAAAATATTAAATGAATGTTTCAACATTTTGATTGATTATATTATATATAAATTTCATTATATCATTAACCAATAGAGAATAATTTAATTTATTTATATAAAAATACAATATGTTCATAAAAAACAAATTTTAAAGAAAACATCACCTAATATTTCCAATAATTTTTAATTTTAATTATAATCATTTGATAACCAATTTAGACATCTTAAAAATGTGTTGACCATATATTTTATATAATTTTGTAAGTAGTATTAAATCCAACCAATCCAACCTCATTATGATAACTATCACATATTAGTATTTTAATATTATATCGTGGATTGTTTGAAATGAATGTTGTGGGAAATGCTTGGTAATAAGGAAATTATTTTTTTAAGGGGAATTAATTTTCAAAAATCAATGGGTGTTACAAGATAAATGAAAATTTCAATTAAATAATTTTAACATTATGATAGTCACATAACTTGTAATCACATTAGTAACCTATATAGAAGGACTTATGATCTACAATGATGCATAAAAATGTGTAATATTCTGTGTAGTTAAGAATGATGTAAAATTGATATCATATTCATTCCAAAAAAATATTTTTGATTAAATCATTCCAATTACTAATCTATAATCGGATATAATGATCTTTTCATTGATGATTGGATTAAAATATTTCTATGGGGAGAAGTGTCAAATATATATTGACCACAAAAGCCTTGAGATTATATTAACACAAAAGGACCTCAATATGCACTTGTAGAGGTAGTCATATTTGAATAAGGATCGTAGTTTTTCTATCTATTACCATAATGGTAAGGTGAAAACCGAGAAAAATGCTCTGAGTATAAATGATACTGAAACTCCATCCAAGACGAGGATTGCAAGGCATACAATGTCTTCAACTAAATATGATGGATGTGAGAATAATTAATGGATATTTTTCATGCCTTTCTAAAATAACATCCCAACCACCTATTCATGACAGGATCATGATGTCCCAAAAGGATGATGAGGTGCTTAAAAATAGTTAGTGAATGTTATGAATTTCAATATTGTTGAATAAGGAATAGTAAATAATTTTAAAGGATATCCATCCTATGAGAACAACATATAATAAAAGAAATTCTTGATTATGGGAATAGATAATTATTCTCTATTAGTCCATTAAATATTATGCTGTATAGATATACGAAGAATGAATGTCTGATGGCATCACATAAATAGAGAGACTAATGAATTTTTTTATCTTTTCTTTGATTTCTAACAAGTAAAGGATGAAAAATAACACTAAGGGTATGATGAAAAAATCTGTCATACAATTATGTGAATGGGAAAAATTAGTAATTAATTTATCCATTATACTCCCAATGACACCTAAAATAAATAAAATCTTCTAGGTGGTAGCCGATAACCTTACAAAGATATTTCATTTTATTGTAACCAATGAATATTTCTCTTTATAACTATTAACCAAGATATACATATATAATATTTATTTTTGGATTTAGTTATATTATCTGTTATATTTGATATATATATGAGACTTATCTCATGGTTTTATAAAATATTTCATAATTCAATTGATAAAGAGACATGTTTCCGTACTACTAATCACCCCAAGAATGTTGGGAAATTTGATAGAACCATTCATACATTTGGAGATTTGATTAGATCATTTTTAATGTATTTCCGTTAATATCGGGATAAACTCTATCTTCTACTGGAGTCCTTATTTAACAACAACCTCTATTTTAGAATTCAAATGGAACCTCATGAGGCTCTTTATAATAAGAGTGGTAGGGATCCAATATGTTAGGATTGTATTAGAGAATATACGTTTTTGGTAAAAGATCTTCTCCAAGAGATGATATAGAATGTTTAAACTGTTTAACTACATATAAAATTCACACATAGTAAAAATAATTTATATTGAAAATCATTAAAGAAACTTTAATATTAAGGTCAGAGATAAATAATTTTTCTTTCTATATCCCTGTGGAATTAATTCATGACGTTTTATAATAAGGGGTTCTTATTCAACTATATATCATCCAAATTAAGTTACTTGATTTCCCCAAAGTTGTGAAATATATACTAGAACTCCCACATAAATTATCTCAACCACATGATGTGTTACATATATCCCTATTGAAAATGTGCATAACAAAAAACTGGAATGAATGATATATGTACGTGTTACTGTTCTAGATTGAAATTTAATATAATAATAATATTGTGAGGGTCTTAGATCATAGAAACAATCATCTAGGAAAAATGAAAACACACTTAGTTAAAGTGTTTTATCAGATCTATAAATTTCAGTTAGAAACATGGGAGCCAGAGAAGGTGATTAAATATAAGTACCCTCGACTATTTTATATAATGAAATGAAAACTCTTAAGGTGAATTTTCTAAATAAGGAATGAATGTAATGACCTAAAATTTTATAAATTCAATTACCTCTTTTAATAAATTTATTCATCGATAAGTAATATATATATATATAAGGCCTGAATTTGGATATTATATAAAATTATATGGACATTCAAATTTAAAAGACCATTAAACATCATAATAGTTGATAACATATACATTTTTAGAGACCATTTATACTTTTATTTTATGTTTAATTATAATATCTATTTTTTCTAGAAGAAAGATGTAATACCCTCTACTACTAAGATTTTACACTATGAATACCATTTATTTGATATTCTAAGGGATAAAGAATCACTAGGATTTACAATTAACTAATACAATGATGTCATTGAACAACTAAAGCATAATCAAAACCATTTATAGGTGAATTTCAACCTCATATTGATCACATCTCGTACCATGATAACTGAACCACCCAAATAAAATCTCTCAACCCCACAACTTACCCCTAGATAATTCAATGGTGTAATGAAGGGATGTGTATCTTAAAACACACTATATAAATTGGTACATTTAATTTCAAAAAAATATTTACAATATATATTATTTTTTATTTTTAATTGCTTTAATATTATAGAATTCAGTGGAAAAAATTAAATTTGGGGTTGATGAACACCAAATATAATTTCAATGAAATATATTGTTTTAATCAAAAAAATAATCATGATTAATTAAATATTTTTAAAAAATGTTATATTAATAAAAAAATTTAAAAAATTTAAAATATTATTTTAAAAATTAGAATGTAATTACTTTAATTTTCAGAATAACGTGGTTATAAAAAAACCATCACTATCAATATATGGGCCTTTTTTGTTTTAAATGTAAATATTGTAACATAGGTATATATTTTCACAAAATAAATATAATTTTTTAAATCATTATTTCTAATTTTCACAATGGTTAATTTTTCATAATTTTCTAAGGCAATCATATTTTGTTTGTAAAAATTACACCCGGTATAAATATATGGTATATACTATGAAATAATAAAATCCATAATTTTGTGTAGTAAATAGTATAATTAGTATAAATGAACAAAATTTTATTTCCCATTTATTTTTTTGGTTATCTGATTATTATTATATACCTTAAACATATCCTTCATAACATATATTATTTCATTTTTTAAAATAAATTCAAAATAAACATGACTCACTTCATTATCACCATGGAATTATTTTAACTAAATTAGAATTAAAATATATAATGTATTGAAATTCAACCCTCTTACGTAGAAACTATTGGATAAAATAAAGGGATTGTTTTTTCTTTTTCACTAACATATTATAAATAGACCAAAACTTTTCTTTTGAAATTAATAATGAATTCAATCTATCCTTTTCTATTTAAAACCACCCAAAGTCCAATCAATCATCAATAAAACCCCATGTAACATGAATTTAAACTTTCTTTCACTCCCTATATCACACTGAAGGTTCCCATAAAGTATTAAGAGGCAAATCAAAATCATTAAGAAGATCCAACTGAAAAAATGGGATCCTGACCTTCTCCACTTCATTAAAGAGCCTTATCCAAATTATTAATTCTATATTCAATGTGCTCAAATTGTGATAGGTTTTCAAAAGTTCATATTATTATCCTTTTTATTTCCATGTTATGAGTGTCCCCTTTCTCCATCATTTTACCCTTCCAAAAATATATATGTACCTCAACTATGTTTTGGAAAGCATCCATAAATTTTCTATGTCACTTTTTTACTGGATACCTTTCCCAGTTTCAAATAATCGGTATTCACTTAATACTATATATCCTCAATTTATTTTTTATTTCTTACGAAACTCAACTTCATTTATCATGCCGTAAAAAGTGATGAAACCCATCCATATTTTATATGATCTATGTGGAACACTTATGAATTTATATGATATTAAAGTGACAAGTGGTACGAAAATTATATATTCCTCAAATCCATTTGTATTCAGTTTATCTCAAGATATTACATTTATAGAACATCTAGGGATATCCTTACCACACTATGTAATTAATTTTGGGAAGTTAAACATGGCTTATTTTTATGAAGTCATGTTTTCTGTTTTTTCTCAATTCCTATACTTTAATTGTGTAATCAATATATATCCTGATTTTTTGGTCATTTTCATAATCCTCAAACATTTTATGTAAAATCTATATTCTTATTGACTAATAGGTATAAATTACATAATCTTATTATTGATTAGTCACTTATTTGGATTTTATATCTCAACATTCTTATATTAGTTTCCATGCCATCCCATGCCATTTTAGACGATTTAAGGAATATAAGGACACATTTTAGAATTTATAAATAATAGTTTTTCATCCATGTTTTAGGTTATTATGTTCTATGCATAACATCCAAATTTAACTATGCCTCATGATCAGCTGGGGTTGTAATAATTGAACCTATATTTAGTAAATCATTATATGATGTGTATTAAATTGGTGTGTTATCATTTTGATGTACCATTAGAAATTAATAAGATTTAATATTAATGTAATAGTGATTTGGGGATTTGGATAATATAACTGCAGTGAAAACATTATTGAGAAATCTAATTGAGAGATATTTAATATCATATATATGTTTTTAAAGTATAGAAACTATGCAGTTACCCTAGAGATTACATACATATCTAGATATAACTAGTGTATGAAGGCTCCAGAATATGTTAACCTATGGTTAATAGTCCAAAAAATAAAATATTAGATATTAACTTGATCATCACCTAGTATATGAAAGATCAAAACAAAAAACTAAAAACCTGTTTTGATACTCTAGGGGTATATTATTTGTTTAATAAAAATCCATCTGAATACTATAATGAATTATTAATGTATGATATTGATGAATTAGGATGGAGAATATAATTTGAAAATGGTCAAGGATGATTTAACAAAGGGAGTCAATGATTTAACCAAAATTATCATATGTTAAAGAAACATGGTTCTATTTGAGAAGGTGTCTTTTGATTGATATTTCATATTATTTATATTTTTACAATGATTATGTTTTTTGTTTCATTTGAAATATGATAAAAGAATACTTCTGAATGTACCAATATATAAACACCTATATCTTATATCCAAATAATGGGGAATACATAAATGAATAAAATTAGAGCATAAGATGGAAAATATATTCTCATAGTCCTACCAATGATATTGAGGATAATATCATAATATAAAATAAATATATATATATTTATATATTTTTAATATGTAGTAATATTTTGACGAATTTGAAAAGTTGTTGATGTCTTTACGAAACATATAAGTATTTTTATTTAATTGTTTTACTTCAAATGTCAGTAAAAGATAAAAATAGTATTGGTTCATTAAAGAGATATTAAATTTCAATGATTCATAAGAAAAATGATTTATAGAAACCTAATTTTGAATTAATTATGTTCTAAATGAATTTTCAATAATTAATATAAAATTTGTGACCATGGGATTAAATGTTGATTAATGATAATTTTTAGGATATTCACTAATTTGGAAATATGTTGTGTATCATCTAGTATGTGATTTTATGAACTAGTTGTTAATTCCATTTGGGGATGAATATTAAATTTAATTTTGAAACATAAAATTTTTTTTAATAGTTTTATACCATGATGATGTATGTTATATTGAGAATTTAATATTATTTAGAATATATTACTTTAATATGTAAATATTTTGGTATAAAATTTAAAAATGTTGTTTTGGGAAAAGTTATGTTTATTAATATATATTAATATTGTATGATTGATATATCATTAGATATTATATTATAATTAATAACCCATTTATCTATTTCAATACTAATCAATATATTGAATTTCAGAAACATAATTTTATTAATTGGGTTGAATGTAACGGCCTAAACATCAAGAGCTTGTGAAACTAAATTTATGTTCAAAAAAATTTGTTAAAAGATGTGGAAAATGTAAAATAATAAAAAAATTTATAATAAAACTATCAGTAAATCAAGAATAATATGTATGATAGAACACCATTATATTATATTTCATTTAGATGATAAAAATTTAATATTTGTTAATATTAAAAAAAGTATATTTTCAAGGAAATTCATATTCCAAATAATTTCTATTTTCTCTTAAACACATAATTTAAAAAATTTATAATATGAATATTATAAAATAAAATTTATCCTGTAATTAATCAAATAGAAAATTACATAGTATATATTTTTAAATTATCTAATATAAGATTCATTTTAAATTAAAAAATATTGTTTTAGAAAAAAATTTGTAATAATTATATCATAAAGTAAAAATATCCTAAAATTTATAGAACTAATCAAGTAATTATATATTTATTTAATGAAAAAAACTATGAATTTTAATATATTCCTCTATAACTTAAATCCATTTTCCACCATTTATATTAACAAACTAAAAATGATAGATTAATAAAAATAGTGTTCATTTTTTATTAAAATTATGTTTTTCCTGAAAATATTCAGTCTTAGATGTACATTATGGCTCATAACATTAATTATAATTATAATGAATCAATTTTTGTCATGATTATTGATAATTTCATAATTATGGCATTAATTTAAATTTTTTTCTCAAAGAGACATATTTTTTATAAATTTTTTTCCCACCTTATGTGTGATATTCTTAAAATATACTTATCAAAGAGATTTAAATTATTTTTCATAAAATGATAAAAATAATATGGAATAAAAAATTCATATTAGGTAATGTTATAAATGTTATTTTTTTACATTTCAACTATTTTGTATGGTTTAAAATTAATTAGAATGATAAAATTATCCGAGGGTAAATGTTAAAAAATTAAAAAATTCCCTAAAACACTCAATGATCTCTAAAAATCAGTGTTTGAGGTTAAGTTACACTAAATATCACATTAACGACACATTATATTCCATTTTTTTCCATTTATTACTGAATAGTAACATTATATTATTCAAAATTTATGTATTACTTTAAAAATGACCCTTCTATTCAATTACAAATTGGCCACACTTCAACCGGTAACTATTTCACGAATAATTATAATGTCTCATTGAAACTATAAACCATTTATTCTATTATATCCTCACCAAACAACAATTAAATACTTTCAAATTTATTTTTCATAATTATTTTATTTCTAAAAAGTTTTCCAAGAGAAAACCAAACCATCTAAAATGAGAAATACTTCCACTTACTGCTTTATTTTCATTTATACCTTCTGAAATAATATATAACCATATTAATACAATGATATAACTATAATTTTAATATAAAAAATAATTTTATTTTCTTAAGAGAAGTATTAACTACTTTACATCAACTTATAAAATAAAATAATATTGAGCATATATATGTGTGCAAAACTACCTCCTTAATGAGATATCATTCATTATTCATTACATACGCTTGTACCTCCTATAATTGGTTTATTTGATGAAAAAAATTTATTATATTTAACACATACAATTATGATAATATTATTTTTCGGATATTTGTACTCTATGTATTTATTGAAAAATGGTATCATTAATCGTATGTTTGGCATGTACTCTCTTTGTAGACAACAATTTTTATTTTTTTTATAACCACCAATAATTAATGACTCCTAGATTGTATTTAATTATGATTTATGATTTATATTACATTTCACGATCCTTTAATTATGAAATTAAAATTATCTATATAAAACCACTTTCTCATTCAATCATTATAATTGATAACCATTTTGGTTGATTTAACCTCCTATATAAACAATGAATTAATGATTATTTAATTAATGATTATGGGATGTGATGTAATGGTAATAAAATTGAACAATGATATATTTATTAATTTTAATGATTCTGGAAAAATGCTTTTGTTATTTAAAATATTTAATAATATATGAAACTTTGTTAGTTAAACACATCGAAAACTAGTTCATCATGATTTCTATCATCACAATCCATATTCATGTATTTCATATAATTAAAATGACACATAAGTAATCATTGAAAATTAATGATTATTATATATTGAATGATCTTGGACTGATGAAAATATGTCTACTTATTGAGAATCAATCTCATCTATGTGAATTTTGTAGGAAATAAGAAACTGGAATTTATAACACCTAATAATGATAATCAATAATAATTGGTTGATATATTTGTATAAAATATTTATAAAATAATTATAAAAATGTTACTATTTTAAAATTATTCTTATGTGACTAGTGTTTCAGATAATTATTATCATTATGTATGAATTTAGAACATGGTAGAGTAACAGGAATAAAAGGTTAGGGTTTTTTCATCCTGAATTCCATTATATGAGATATTTTCTTTATTATGATCCTAATTTAATTTATATGGTGTATACAATACATATTATAAATATCATATCATTATTTTTCATTTTCTCATGGTGCGGCATCCTGACCAGGATTTCACTAATCTAGTGCCCTGGGCCAATTCACCATAAGACATCAAGCATGCTTCTACAAACACAAAATGTTCCCAACATGTAGTGGGGTATAAGGGGAAATTGCGAGCAGAATATAACTTGTTATTAAGGATCAAAATAATATATAAATAACCTATTATCATACATAGTAAATTAAGTGTAATTATAATTTAACTGATGTCGAAACTTTCTATAATAAAATTAAATTATATAAATACTCGAATGGCCATATATTACATATACCCAACCATCCATAGAGAAACTTAAATAAAATACCAAAATAAATGAAATTACAATAATGCTGGATAGTATCCTAAGTAAAAAAAACTCAAGTCACGCAAAACCACTCAAGAAATTTTGCATTACCAAGCAGTAATCAATAGGTCCTCATCGCAATCATGTTCATGAAATAGACATCTGAGAGATACTCAGGTACCCATTTGCAATGTAGGCATGAGAAGGGTGCATAAAAAACATATTAGCCCACTAAAAATTGTTTTTATAGAAAATACAATTCAATACAAAAGTATATGAAAATAAATAGCACTGAAAATAAACTATACTTCTAGGATACACAATCCATGGAACTGAAAAATTCATCTACTACCAACAGTATATAGTTTTTAAGATAACACTTAGAAAAACCAAACTACAAGAACTAAAACACGCATATAATGAATAACATTAGAGGGTGTGTGTCACGACCCGCCATAAAAAAGATGAGGGAAGGGACAACATATTTCTAGAACCTTCCTTCCTCAAGTTGAAAGAGATATAATGACCCCCGAGACCTTCCCTCAGTAGGCCCCAGAGTAGAGACTAACACAAAGGGTATATAATCATCGATGAAATGGAAGTAATTACACATTTAATTTAGTAGGATTAGGAGATAAGATAGTAAATCCATAATAACCTAAAAACAAAAACTAAAATTAAATCCAAAATAATCCATAGCCATATGTATGTTTCAATAATAATTCCTATAAAAATACAATAAAACTCCAAAGTAAAGGTCCAAATGAAAAGAATAGCAGCAACATCAACAGTCCAAACATCCAAACTAGTTTTGACCAACACCATCCTCGATGTCCCCCTAGTAACTAGAAAGTAGTTATATATATATAGGGTGAGTATACAGGTATACACACTTGGGAAAACCAAAACATCTCATGAAAAAGTTGAGAGGCATTATAATGCCCTGTGAGAACAAGAGATTACCAAAGAACCTAGTAAGGAAACAATGCACCTAAACCTCACCATGGAATGCTCCCCAAATAACGCTTGTCAAGTAAAGTAATAGTAATAACAAATCAATTCTTGGTTAACCCACAACACTTTTCCACTGGTTATTAAAGACATCCTAAGCGTCATAAATCCCTAGCAATTCTCACCACAGTCCCACATACTCCCCAAAAACAACCCTTTGAGGTACCAAAACCTTAGCTACGCCCGGAAACACTTGAGCCACCAAAACCATAGCATTTCCCGCAAAAACCCATGCCATGGTAAACCAGATGAAGCCACGCCTACAAAAAACCGGGTCAGAATAACTACTTCCATGCCCGAAGAAACCTGGGCTCAACAACTACTACCACGCCCGAAGACACCTAGTCCTCATCCCGAAGACACATGGGAAAACAACATGACACACACACTTGATCCAATAACCACAATGAGCCATGCCCAAAGAATCATGGGCTATAAAATCTCTCAGTCTATCAAATCCTTCCCGAAGAGACTTGGGATACATGGGAGAGAGAGTATAAAGGGAGCCAATAACCACTGACTCATAGTAATATTTGGAATATTACCCCCCCCCCCCCATGAGATGGGGTTGTTCAACACGAAGGGATCAACATGGGTGGGGTGTAAATAAGTAACATAAGAACATATATATATATATATGGGTAAACTATAACTCATCCCAAACTAGGTTTTCCAATCCCAGCCCATACACAAACACCCTCATTACTATTCATTGATAAAAAACAAGAAACACAACAACCAAGTCCCTCCCCATTCCTAGAAAACAAATCCCATATGAAACCCTTCTTGTTATCATATTCTAGTGATATAATTTAAATAATTATTTACTAGAAGGGGACTAAGAGGAATATCCACAAGCTATGGAAGAAAAAAATAGCAAAGCATCAAATTGAGCATTCACACCCAGTTCTCTTATAAGGTCACCACAACAAAAGGGATCTGTGATATCGCTCGATGTACTGGTACCAAAGAAACATCAAACATATACCCCCACACGACCTCATATCCACAAACCATCAAATACACAAAAAGGGATCAATTTCCAATCCACTTCACCCCTCAAGAATTAAAAAGTAGAACCACCCATGTCACTAAGACCGAGCAAGCAAGTTTATATATTTAAACACAAAAATCATTTTGTTCGGTCATTAAATTTGGTTAACCTGGGTGACCACACAAGTATTCTTATTCATTGAGCAACAATTTAATCAACTGATTTTATGTGATTAACCAGTTTCCATGTTACAACCAATCAACCGTAGAATTATTCAGACAAAAAAGGTTCATTAGTGCATAAGAAATCACCACCAACAACCATTATTTTCAATGTACATAAGACCATATAGTTCACAACATATAAGACAGATAAAATATTATAGCGGCATCATCAAACACACCCTTCATTCTTTAAAATATAATTATTATATTTGTTAAAGTTTTTTTTCATCCTTACCTATAAGAACATTAATTTAATCAACCATCATGATACATAGTAAGAGAGATGAATGAAAAACCCTACTTGGATGGTCAAAAATCGATGTTTTTATCCTTGTGCCATGAACTGGGGATGCAAAATTTGTAGGGGAGGAACTTCGGGGACTACAAGAGCCAGCAAGAAAGGATCTTGCATAGTTGCACCACTTTCCATGGGAAGGGGGAATCCCAACGTGCCAAGGAAAAAATTTAGACTGACCAAGGAAAAGAAATAATTCCCATGCGATAAAAGGTGAGATCTTGGAGTTACTGGATATGAATTTTGAATGGCTTAAAGGCAGATTGTGGTTTCACCATGTGGTTGGATGGCTACACATGGTGGAGTTAATTTTTATTTAATAATTTTCATCAGAGAGGTGGCCATAAAAGCTGTTCATTAAAGGATTTCATTTAAAGAGATGAAGAAGTGTCCTTTGAGGGTCTCCCCACACATTGGGGTTTTAAAAAATTGTTTATGGGGTAAAAAATGTCCTTGAAAAAAATTAAAATGGTTAAGAGACATAAAAGTGGCATTATAGGTAAGTAGGCAATGAAATCCCCAAAATCCTCTCCTATATAACCGATAAGGTGTAGCGCTGATTGGTGGCTGACCTATCAGGGACACACCGATCAGTGGCCCACCAATCAGTGTCACTAATGGGTGACACCACAATGACATTCTTCCATTGACACTACCGCCCTCCAGATTTACTCATGGGACCAAGGGCACCCCAAACACAAGAAATTAGAAAATTAATAGACCAAGATGGTCTGGGCCATTACATTAGATACCTCTCAAACAATTATCTTCCTCTAGAATTTAAACAATACCCGGTTCTACAGAGAGGGGCCTGAACAACCACCTTTAAAGATATTTCTCATGACCAAACCACCCTAGTCATCTGGGAACACCTCTCCCTCAACTGACCACACAACATATAAGTTTCACACCATCCAATCATATGAATTAGGTAGTCTCCTCCCAAATGACAAGATATTATCCATTGTGGGGGGCACTAACTCGTTCACACAGGTTTAATCGCATCCACCATAATGCATCTTGATTTGGGATAAGGTACTGCCCTGCACATAGTATGGACGTTTCACACACATTAATGTAATAAGAAAAACAACCCATTTCATAGTTAACAATGTCAACCACTATATCACAAACATGTATGAAATAAAATAGAACAAAACTCAAAACAGCTCTAGATACTGGGCGCACATATGTGCCTCTCTTTCCCAGGTACTCTCCTCGATGCCACCATGCATCTACAACACATGCACCAAGGGGATGGTCCATCCATGAAGAACATTCTACTCATGATCCTCGATCCTCACTGGTCTCTCTACGAATTTCGCATTATCCTCAATATCCAGCTTTCCCTAGTTGAGGACATGCGAATCATCATGTATATAATGACGAAGCGGAGACACATGGAAGTGGTTGTTCCCCCTTAGTAGTGGTGGTAGTAGTGCCACTAGATAAGCCACTTCACCGACCTTCTACAACACCTGGAAGGGTCCGACAGAATTGGGAGAAAGCCTACTCCCCTTTTCGAACCCCTATTGCCCACGCTGAGGGGATACCTTCATGAACACGTGGTCACTAACCTCGAACTCCAAGGGCCTTCTCCTATGATCGGTATATGACTTCTTCCGGTCATGATCTACCTTCATACACTCCTATATAATTTCATCATTCTCTGTCATGCTCTGCACTACCTTGGGTCCATGAACACCTACTTCCCCTACCTCTGCCCAGCACACTGGGGAGCAATATGGCCTCTGGTACAAAGCTTCTAATAGAGCCATGCCAATGTTGGACTGATAGATAATGTTGTAGGAAAACTCTACCAGATGCATGAGTTGTACCCATGATCCCCAAAAGTCTAAACCCCATTCTCGTAGCATATCCTCCAATGTTTGGATGGTGCTCTCTGTCTGCCCATTTTTTCAGGGGTGGAAAGCAGTGTTGAGGAATATCTCTTTTCCAAAAGCATGATGAAATCCTTTCTAGACCTGTGAGGTGAAATGGGTAACCCGGTCAGAGACTATATACTTTAGAACCCGATGCAACCACACCACCTCATCCATGTACCTCTTTGCAAGGGCATCCACCTCACTAGACTCCCTGATATCTAGGAAGTGAGCTGACATTTTGAGCCTATCTACCACTATCTAGATAGCATCACATCCCCTTTGAACTTTGGGTAGTCCTATGATGAAATCCATCGAGATGTCATACCACATTCACTTGGGGACATCAACATGTTTTTAGAGACCTCTTGGGATGCAGTGTTCATACATCACCTACTGAAAGATGTTGCACTTTTTCACAAGCACTCCCACTTATTGCTTCACCTTTGGCCACCAAGACTATCCCCTCAAGCCCTGGTACATTTGGAAATCTCTGAGGTGCACTTCTAGGGGTGAGTGGTGTAGCTCACCATGAACTCTCTCGTGCATTCCCATGGGGAAAAACATTCCATGAAAAAACATCTAATTCTACTAGTCCTCCATCCATCCACCAAGAGCATCAACCTGACTAACATGATCACATATCACTTTATCCTTTATGTCCCACCACTAAGAATCCTCCACCTGTTGCAACAGATAAGACTACACTATCATCTGGAATAGACATCCTCTACCAACCTCCCCCCTTGACTTTAGGTGTAGGAGATCCAACTCATTAATCAGCTTTCAAGTATCTGTTGATTCCTAAACAACATCCTTATACATCATCCTACTCAAGGAATCTGCGCCACATTCTCCTTTTTCTTAGGTGAAGGAAATTTCAAAGTTGTAATCCTAAAGAAACATCATCCACCTCTACTACCACAAGTTTAGGTCTTGCTGAGAGAAGATATACCTCAAGCTCTTGTGATCCATGATGACAAAAAATCACACCCCGATGAGGATGTTCATCCCGATATTTAGTGCAAAGATGATCACCATAAGCTCCAGATCATTGGTGTCATAGCTATTCTAATTTGGAAGTAACTGTCTAGACCCATCAGAGATCACCCCTACAATTGCATTAGCACACACACCAATCTTTGGCCTAAAGCATCACGGAACACCTCAAACATTATCCCATATTCTGGAAACCTCATCACTGGGGAACTAACCTACATCCAAGTAAAATAACTAAAGGTTTCCTGTAAAATCTCATTAAATACAAAATAATGGTTTTTCTTGGTCAAGGATGTCAAATGTCATGCAGCTCGGGAGACGTTGGGTACGAATCATTAGTAGTAAACTACTAAACCCAGGAAACTACGATCCTGTGACAAGTTTTTGGGTGCTTCCCAATAAACTACTACCTCAACCTTCAACGGTTCCACTAATATTTCATTCTCACACACCACGTGTCCATGGATGTTCACATGTTGTGACCATAAAATTCACATGGAAAATATTCCGTAGAGTTGCAATTGTCGGAGGACCAAAAACTGTTATCTGATTCTCGGTGTGGTCTTCCTCAGATTTTGACTAAATGAGGATGTTTTCAATAAACAAGACTACTAATCGGTCCATATATTCCAAGAATATGGATTCCATGAGTACCATGAAAACGACTGGTTCATTCATCATGCCGAACAGTATGACCATGAACTAAAAGTCCCCGTATCTGAAAAGAATCCTTCCGTGAAAGTATTCGATAACAACATATACATATAATAGCCAGTCAATTCCTATAATGACATCATACGTCTGAATATTCAAAAAAAGAAGGTCCCCACAGGACCGATGTGGTCCCAACATCAGTCTACATCTCTAGAAAACATGAGACAAGCTAGTCTGAACTCTGACTGGCATACTCGAAACCAAGGGCATAGAAAGTCTCTCGCAACTAGACCTAAGGCATGGTCTTGGCTAGGTGAATAAAAGGATTGAGAAGATGTTGAATCAAATAAAGATCTTGCATGATTGTTAAAAAAGATGACCTTACATAAAATGACTTCAGGCCCTACTGGAACTAATGCCTTTGCAGTGAGATATTTCCCACTCCTAGCTTCTCTACCCCTCGGCAGTCATCCACCTCCCTTACAATGCCAGGTCGAGGTTCCTGAAGAGAACCCTCAGGTTGTCCTCCTCCTACAATGTATACCCTCAAAGGAGAGGGATATCATTATCCCTGCTTCTGTTACTGAAAGGGCTAGGCTAGAAAGAGTTGCACCTAGGTGGGCACTGAACCTGCCCACCCCCACTATAATGAAGTCAGTCATGGAACAAATTTTGAATGTGCACATAACTTCCATAGATGAAGTATCTCGGCCAGGGGCCCTCATAGAAGGGGATAGGACCATGATATCGAAATTGGAACTACTCGTGTCTTCTTCCCATTGGACGAAACATGGAAGGCCCTGATGTTGGAGGTCTACTGCTGGCAACCTTTCCCTTTGACAAGCCCAACTGGATCCCCTCTCACATCACACCTCCGAGCATGTGCATCCTCTCCACCACTTAGGCCTTATACAGTTCCTCCATGTATGTCAGTTGAGTTAATGGACTTACAAAATACTGAATAGATGTTCAGATTTCCTCCACTAAAGTTCTTTCCCAGGAATCCTCATATGGAAAGAGGTCTGGTGGAAAGTGAATTAAATCCTTGAACATGATCCCCAACTCCCTCACTGACATTCTCCCCTACTTAAGGGAGAGTAGCTCCTGCCTCTTCTCCACCTTCTTCGTGGAAGAGTATAATTCTTCCCTGAATTCCCTCTTAATGTCAGTCCATGAAACGTCAACCTCCCTCTTCTCCCTAAGATAGAGCCTCCACCATTGACCTGCCTCCCCCATCATCCAGTGTCCAGATCTAGGAAACCAGTACTCTATCAGATCCCAAATCAAGTTGAAATCTATCACCAGCTCTTGGAGCCATCTCTCTCTCTCCATGTCTAAGTCCCTGCCCTCAAACATCCCGATGGTCTCCCACTAAAATATATGAAGCGTCCTATTCCATCGGCCTTCCTCCTCCTCTATATCAGCCCTCTTCTAATCATCCAAATCATCTCCCTAGGCCTCAATTTCCCTCACTACCCGTGGTCACCGTCCGCATGCCATAGTTGTAATGTAAAAAAAAGGAATTCCTAAGCTAGAGTAGTGTAGATGATTTATTTTAAATTTTTTTAGACATTTAAATTATTTTAAATTCCCAAAATACCCATTCCTTAAAAGAAAACACATCATTATGATGAATTTACCTTTCCTAGGGTCCTTACCCTACAATTAGTGTAGCCTCACATGGTTGTTTGTTAGGTCAAGGGTCCATGCATCCAATCATGAGGGGCCATAAAATACCATGTCTATACTGGTCTTCCCTGTCCTATTTCACGTTATAAGATTGTCAAACACTATTACACTACCATCCAATGCAATCCTGACTATGCCAAACTTTGAAATTTATACTATCTCTAATCCATGACCTCTAATACCATTTTGTGATGACCCACCTTCACCATGACATGGGAAGGGACACTAGATTTCAAGACCATTCCTTCCTCAAGATGAAGGAGAGATAATGACTGCCTGAGACCCAATATCAATAGGCCCCATAGTAGAGAATTGCACCAAGGGTATAGGATCATATGTGAAATGGAAGGAATTATACATTTCATTTAGTAGGATTAGGAGATAAGATATAAAATCCAAAACAACACAAAAATAGAAAGTAAAACTAAAGCCAAAACAATTCATTCTCATATGAATGTTCCAATAATAAGTGCTATAAAATATAAGAAAACTCCAAGGGAATGTTCAAAAAAAACTAAAATCATTAATGTCAATTGTCCCAACATCCGGACTAGTAGGACCAGGAATGGTCCTCAAAGTCCTCAAGGAAACCTGAAAGTAGTTTCATATATGTAGGGTAAGTATATTTGTATACTCAGTAGGGGAAAAAAGTTCCCATGCACATGTGGGGAGGAATTCCTATTCCTTGTGAGAAAAGGAGATAACTAAAGAACCTAGTAAAGAAACTATCAACCAAAATATCACCAAGGAACTCTACCCAAATAATGCATGTCATGTAAAGTAATAGTTATAAAACATCGATGTTTTGGTACCCACAATAATTTTCCACTTGTTATTAAAGACATACTATGCGTCAAACCTCCCCAGCCATTCTCACCGTAGTCCCACTGGCACCCCAACACCAACCTTTTGGGACACCACTAAAATTAATATGCCCATAAACACCAAGGCCACACCAACCACACGCAACCACACCCACAAACACCAAGGCTAGAACATGTACCTCCATTTTCGAAGAAACCTGGCCTCAAACTACAACCGCCATGCCCGAAGGCACCAGGACCTCACCCTGAAGACATGTTGGAAAACTACTTGCCCGAACACACCTAGGACAACCACCAAAAAGATCCCTTCCTGATGAATCATTGGATATAATGGACCTTAGGAAGTCACAGGCTACCCAATGAGTCTTTCTCTACTTTGTTAAGGGAGCATAAAAGCAGCTAACAACTAACCAATCAATAGAATTTTGGTAAAATCACCTTCCCCCATGAAATTGGGGTGGTCGTCAGGAAGTTCTCAACATTGGTGGGGCATAAATACTAAACTTTAGAACCAAATTATACATATAGGTAAACAATACTTCATCCCAACCTAGGGGTTCTAATACCATCCCATACAGAAACACCCTCATTACTATTCATTCATAAAAATCACAACAACCACAAACTAATCACAAATCATTCCTAGAAAACAAATCCCCTATGAACCCATTATTTTTATGACATTCAACTGAATTCATTTAAATAATTCTTCACTACTGGGTGACTAACATGCATAGCCATAAGCCAAGGAAGGAAAAACATCCTAGTTGTGAATTAATCATTCACACCATGTTCTCTTGTAAGGTCACAACAACAAAATGGATATGTGAGATCTCTCGAAGTACTGGAACCAAACCACCCTCCAACATACAGCCCCACACGGCCTCAGATCCACAAACCAACAACTACACTACAAGGGATCACATCCTCATCCATGTCAACCCATATGCATCAAGTGGAACACCCACACATGTCCCCAAGACAGAGTAAGGATGTTTTCATATTTACAAAAACCATTCATTTGGTTCTGTCTTTCTCTTTGGTTACCCATGGTGACAACACAAGGATTATTATTCATCGGTCATCCATTCAATCAACATAGTTTACATGATATCAAATTCCCACCATACATCGATTCAATCATAGAATTATTTAAAAAACAATGGTTTTTTAGTGCACAATAAAGGACCACCAACGACCATAATTTTCAGCATACATAAGACCATAGAATTCACAACATGTAATCAAGGATAAAATAGTGTAGTAGCATCATCAAACACACCCCTTCATTCTTTAAAGACCAGTTATTTTGTTGTTAAGGTTTGGTTTCATCCATCCCCATAGGAACATTAACATACCCAGCCTACATGATACATAGTATAAGAGATTATTGAAAACCCCTACTAGGATGGTCAAAGATTGATGTTTTTCTCCTCACTCCTGGAATTGGGGATGCACAAATTGCAGGGAAGGAATTATGGGGACTCCAAGAGTGAGCTGGAAAGGCTCCAACATAGGCGCAACACTAGCCTTGGGAAGGGGGAGTCCTAATGCACCAAGGAAAGGATAATAGACTCACAATAATGAAGAAAGAATTCATGTATGATAAATGGAAAGATCACAAAATTACAAGATATGAAATTTAAACGAATTAAATGGCAGAACATGGTTTCACCACATTGTTGGATAGTTACACACGATATAATTAATATTTATTTATTAATTCACATAAGATAGGTGGCCATAACAGCTGTGTGTTAAAGGATTTCATTTAATGAGAGTAAAACTTGTCTATTGAGGGTTTCCCCACTCATACGAGATTGAAATCATTACAGAGGGTCCTATAAATGGCCTAGAATCACATTAAAAAAGGTTAACAGAATTAAATGAAGCGTTATGGGGAACTATAGAAAGAATACCCTAAAATAATCTCTCGTGGCACTGATCGGTGACTTAGTGATTGGGGACACACTGATCGGTTCCTCATAGATGGGTGATGCACCAATCGGTGACCCACCGATCGGTGACTCCCCGATCTCTGACACAATGATCATCAACTCTCTGATCAGTGTCACCGATGGATGACACCACAGTGACATATAACCACCAACACTACCACTCTATGGACTTACTTATGGGGTCAAGGGCACCCCATACACCAGAAATTGGAAAAGTAATGGACCAGGAGTTTCTAAGTCATTACAGTTTGTCCCATATAATACATAAATTTTGTTTATCCCTATTTATTCATCTTTTGGAGGCACCAACCAACACTCATGATACCTCATGAATGTACCCTAATCATTGTGTCATAGAATATCAGTCTAGCATGTAACTCACTTGTTGTCACCAATATCAATATTCTTAGAACATTCATCCTGCGCCTACCCATATACCAAATTATCTATTATAATACCTACCATTGTGTCTATTAAACACTTTATAAAACATTTTGGTAGTTCCCAGATCCGCATTCCAATATCCATATAGACACAGATACGATTATGTCAAGAGAATTTTTTGCACCCAACCCAAAGTTAATTAGAATTAATCTAGTACCATCTTTTATATAGTATACCATCATCACCTAAAAAATAAGTGCATCATTCATCCTTGATGTATGGTCATGAACTGACCCATGTCGGGACTTGAGCTACAACTACCCCGAGACTACATCCATAGGCTAGGGGTGGCGACAAGCATCAAAGAAACACCAAACATGGGGAGGGCTTTTCCTAAGAACCTATACAATCACACACAACCATCTTAAGGAAAAAGTGCATAGTTATATGAAGTAATGAAGCAAAACTAATATAAATAAACCAAAAAAACTCATTGACCTCTAAACAGTACACATATAGGTGATGTAAAGTATGTGAATAGAAGAAATTGTAAAAATACATGCCCAACTAGAAAATTTCCAAAACCAAGCAATAACTAAAAAGTCAAACAACCAAAAGAGTCCTTATCCTAGATCCCAATCTATGACTACAATACGTGGTCCCAAAACCCATATCCTTAAGCTCTTATAAAGTCACAATCAATATGTCCATCGTCTTCATAAGGCACGACATGTTGGAAAAATCCCATTCATGGATGAGTATAAAAATACTTAGTAGGATTCCATGAAAAGGATAAGGGGGATCCATAATAGATACTAACAAAATTAGTATTTTGGAAAATATATAGTAAATGGAGTGTAGTTAAACCCCATATTATAAATTAGTAAACGCATCCTTACACAATGAGTTAGAAACTGTGATAAGAATAACTTCTTTTCAAGTCTTCACTACCTATAGCAGGAGAGTAGACTCATCTAACCATGAGAATCTAGACATGAAAATAATGTTTCATACCTTGTGCATCTTCCCCTAACATGGATGGAGAGTAACCTATAAAAAAGGAGTGGTAACTCGAAATTGAAGATATATATATGCTCAGTCGAAGAAAAAAGAGAGAGAATAAGGGGATCTCAATCTCACAACTCAGTATAGGAAGATGATTCACCAATAGTCCTAGAAGATACCACCATTGATTTACAAAATCTCTCATGTATTTTCTAAACTAGAAGTCAAAGGGACACAATCACCACACAATGATACCATCTTCATTGGGTGAAACTATCTTTCCCTCATGGTTTATGGTCGTATCACAATTACGTTCCTTGTAATAAAAAGCGACCCTCTTCCTCAAGAGTCCAAAGGTATGTCAACGCATGCCTCGTCCCTATAACTTAGTTGAGAGTTCATGTCACTTTTCTATTGGGGCCCACTACATAGACTAGTTGGTGGGTAAGCTAGGAAACATCCATCAGTGACCACTACCGTGCCCAACTGGAGGTATGCTCTGAAATATCCATTGGCGAACACATCCCATCCCCACTATAGGTAATCCCAGATCATCCCTTGGGGGCCACATCCTTACACATCCGGAGGAATTATGTGAACTTCTATAAACTATAGTATCCATCTATAATAGATGTTACCTCTCATAAAGCACTAAGGTACTACATTGTCCATCCCTTATGTACGGTACCTCTCAGAATGCACCAAGGAATAGCGCGGGCCTTCCCTACTAGATGGTACATGTCGAAAATCATATATGAACTATAGTAGCCATCCATACTAGATAGTAACTCTAAAATCCCTTCCTGGTCACAGTCATCATTAGACATCACCTAAGAAGGCGTCACACCTAGAACATCTCATGTCATAACACGAGTGCCATGACATAGGGAACTATTTCATTCTACTTAGAAATAAACCCTATATAGGCTATTAGAATGGAAAATTATATATTCATAAAAATGATTTATGCGAGGTAAATGATTCATAAATTAGTACACGGTACTTATGGGGCCCATTGGATGTGTGACCCTTGATCATTTCTTATCCATGTACATATTCATTCATGGGTACTAAACCAAGACTCGGTACCCATATAAATTCCTTTTTACTCCCATAGTACACAACATAACTAGACACAATGCCAATGAGCACATGGTTCACATTGTTGATTTGAAGGGAAATAACATAACTTCACTGACATGCCTCCCAAAACAGCCCCAAAACTTTTAATGAATCGCTTAATAAATCATCTCCACTTTCAAAATATTTGATGTTGACCTATGTTGTGGGTTCTCTTCTAAAACTGAAGAATGATCTTCCATTGATTCACTATCCATGCTCCCACAATTATAGAGATCATGATAAAGGCTCTATATATCCAAATAAATTTCACCATTCTGATCATTGAAGAAAAAATGATGAAGATTTAATATCCACTTTCTCAAATGGACATCCAATGTAAAAGGTTCATATCACTACATTTCACATAATGGTGTCTCATGGGGCCCATGCCTCAATCTTGAAATAAAATATATGGATTTCACCATTCTGACCCTCACAGAAAGAACCCACTGAAACAACTACTTAGTTGTCTGAAATGGATACCCAGTAAAAAAGTTCATTTAAGTGAATGACATGGGAACCAGGAATCATGGGACCCACAATTTGACAATAGTTTAACACTCAAATGTAGTCGTGAATACGCTTCCCAATATCTAAGGATGTGCCACCACTTAAGGCATCTTAATCAAACACCTCCGGCAGGCGCCACATTTGAAATAAGAACTCTAAATAATAATAATAATATTGTTATTAATAAGAATATATATTTCAAGTAACTGAGCAATGAAACCCAGGAAAAAATTACTACACTAGTCTAAAAATATCAATCATGATGTGAAGTATGTGTGGTCGTTGAGGGAGCCGCAATCTGATGCCCAGATTAGGATGTACGACAATTCAATATCCTATCGGCCCGACTTGAACCGGTTCTCCCATTCTGGCAGGCCTGCCCCAGCTAGCCTCGCTTCATCGACACACCCATGACATAGTCACATTGGAGGTCCCTCCTTACCTTAGCCTGATCCCTTAGCCCGCTAGCCCGCTGGTCCTCCAGTCAAACTTGGATACCCCCAGTCATGCCACACCTCAATGAGACACCCCTCTGAAACTTGTGGCGGTGACGCCGCCTCGGGTCACCCCTATTACCCTTCCAATGAATGGCCGTTCACCCTACCCTTTAGCCCACTCAACAACCTCTCATTTCTTCAATCTTCACCCTAACTCTTTCATATATGTGAACAACTGTTTCACCAACAATGGTTGCAGAATCCAAAACCTCTGCACCCTCTCATTTTATAATGCTCTTACTGAAAAGACCCCTTCCCAAACACAACAGTTGTATTTGATTTCCAATATGGGTCTCTGATAAATATTTATTTGATATGAATCCAGGTGTTAAATATTTTAGTTTAACTATTTAATTTAAATTTTTTCCTTTGGGTGACTTTATCATAGAAGTCCCACACCGAAAAAACTGATACCCTGCCTAGGGTAAATGCTAGGTTCTTGACTCAGATGTGGACTCAAATATCTATTTTGAGCTATCTTATGATAGTTATTCTATTTATATTCATTTCATAGTACAAAAATACTTATTATTTTAATAAAATTAATTTTGGGCATATCAAGCCTCAGAATTGCATGATGTCTCTGCTCCTAACTCTATAAATATATATAGAAATATACCAAATTATTACAAGGAAAACTCTTGGTCTCTACATCATTACCTACATTAATATTTTTCCCCAAAAATAAAAACTACGGTATCAACATAGGATACTGAGCCCTTACATGGATCTCCCTCTACCTAGAAAACATGCATGTTTCCATGCAACCACAACACACAAACCAAAGTGTCGGTACTCCCCAATAAGGTCTTCTGGTGTCAATTACATGCATAGTAACATGAATTTATCACCTCATCTATGAAACATGGGAGACATCGTGCACCCACTCTTCATATTTGTGTTTGGTAAAGGTTTTACGAAACCACACCATCTCTCTGAATGGTCTCAAACGACCCCATAACACTCGAGGTTCGTTTTCCTCCCTAGTGAATCCTCTATATCATGTTCCATGGCCGGAATCACTATTTGTACATAGAAAAAGGTATTAGGATTCCAGCCATAAAAAAATATATCTAATGAAACAATTATGGATATATGATCACACAAGATTTAACATTAGATACATCACAAATTAGACTCACATATATGATTTGGGGGGAAAGGAGTATATACCATCAATTCAATATGGATTGTACCCTCCTTCTCCACCTGTACCAGCCTCAGGGATGCAAACTGCTTTGAATTTTTTCCACACCATGCGAGCCTGGGGTTTTCAGCTAAGGGAATATACAACAATGTTTCCCTTAACTAGAGTATAGACTATCTCAATGTCATGGTCTTATTATAATTTTCCACAAGTTTAATTGTCTTTGTTTCCAGTCTCTCGGGGGGGAGACATACCGGGGACCCCATATGTCTGAAAAAACTATAAAGAATTATCCCCGAAGATTGTGCCTCCATAATCTCTAAGAGAAGGCTGCCACTGTCTGCACCATGTAGTTAATAGAGTACTTATGGTCAAGGGGTATTCATCAAATCAACCTGTACTAAATAAATATTATATAATGGTTGACATTGCTCACAGAAATTTACCAAAAAAATTGGAAGGTGATTAAACTCATCAAACAACTAGAATCTAGAAATAGAAATCATAGGGCATACCCCATGATTAATCTCCTCCCATGGAAGAGAGTAACCCCGACCAGGTACTCTATTACACCCACTAGGGACATCCTGAGCAAAAAATGTCTTGAGTGAAAACTCCATCGACAATTATAGTAACTACTCTGACACTCCCACACACTAACTTTCCTTGAGCACAATAATTAGAGGGACTCTTATGCAAAACTTTGAATCTATCTACCATTTGTGGCACAGACTCACCCTCATGGTTTTGATTACGTCAAAAACATGTGTCTTAGTGGGACAAGGACCCATTTTTTTCTTACATTAAAATCCTCATAGAAAAACACAAAAAAAATGGATACACTAATGCCCTGCATCATCTTGGTAATACCTATAGAAATAATCATGGATAAAGGAGTACTTGACATAGTGTATAACAAGTTCTGGTAATACCTCTTATAATCTCATGCTCTAGAATATCATAGATATCCAACTCTTGTGGCTATCTGTGGACCCAGCTCCTATCTTCCTAAGCCTAACATGAGCTGGTTAGTTGTTGTCTAATGACCTAATAACATCATCCCCACCTCTAGCTCCTCTTTATACTCTACCAGCAACACCTCCCTAGGGACCATCATGTCCCCAATTACATCATTTTCTATACCTTGCTGTTTCACCATCTATGTACCTAGTGTTCTTAGCATGTATGGTCAGTCAGTCTCATTCCATGGGGTCTATCCTATCATAACCATAGCATTAGCCCAGTCCAAGATGACATTGTGCTGCCTAAAAATGTTCTCATGTCTGATCATGAGATGATATCCTACATTGAGATCTTGTCTACTAATATATGATACCTGTTGAAGATGCGTTAGCATTGTTTCAACCACATCCACAACAAGTTTTATGGAGTTACTCTGATATAATTCTCTCTTTCACCTGTGTCTGCTCCAACACCCTGACATATGTGGGGATGCGCAACGATACTATGATACCATATATCTCTTCGCAGAGTCCCTACATGAACATCTATGCTCAATAGTATGCATTATGGATTTTTTCCACAGAGTAGCATGTATGGTCTGGGAACCAAGTCGCGTACTCTCCAAATGTCATCCCTCCTTGGTGAAACTACAGAAGATACATAATAATAATGGAGTGAAGGTAAGAGGGGTAGTACACCTCTTGAAATATATATTATATGTCGTCGCATGAGAGTGCAGACTCATTAAGTATCTGAGATTCCAGGTTGCACCAATGCCAAACTTCTCTTTGGAAAAAGGCTAGTTTCTAAGACCACCATCTGATTTACAGATGTATGTACATGCCTGAAGTGGAAAAAAATAGACTATATCAAAACCTATACTTCTTAATGGTATGGATGACCAAGGAACCTCAACGATTTCTAGATCAAGAGCTTCTGTAGCATACTCATCATGTTCACATCCTCAGCCTGCTCTACTGGAGCATCCTGGTACTCAAAAGGTGGCGGTACATCAACCTACCCACCTAGAAGAATGTGATCAAATGATGGATCATGAACCATGGCCTTGCAGCTCCAAGGGCCATCTTCATGAACTATAGTGGGTATCCTAGCTGGTTGGTATCCTTGATACATACTATAGGATATCAAGAAGTACCGAGGTATGATATGAATATATATATATATATCAACTACCATTGAGAGATGACACTAGAAGGATGGTCAAAGATGCAATCCTCTATGATGCATGTACCATTTTATACTGCAATAAGTGTCTTATGGATCCGAGTCGAGATGTGGCTAATCAGGGTCATGTTGAATGGATACATCGACCACCCATACCATCATAAGACACCCTGGACTGAGATTATCTCTCAAAAAACATAAAACATCCTGGAGAGAAACTCTCTTGGATCCAAAGCTACAAACACCAAACGTATTCCAAGAACCGACATCTCTATGCACCTTTAATGTCGTGATCAACAAGTTATTCATCTTCATAATGCAAGACACATGTGATAAACGGCCTTGGAGGGGTGAGTATATTAATATTTAGAAGGTGTCCATGAAAAGGTAACATGGGATCCTTAAGAGACACTCAGAAAAAGGAATGTTGAAGACATGGAAACATATAGTTAATGGAGTAGAACTCAACACAACAAGAGAGTGAGGTAAGCTCATCCAAACAAAAGAATCTAGAAACGGTGATAATATTAAATTATCTTTGATCCTTTTCAACCTATAATAGGGTTTTATACATTTCCATCCATGAGTATATTGACATAGAAATCATGTTGCATACCTTGATTTTCTTCGCCTCCTATGGAAAGAGAGTAACCAATAACCAAAAAGTGGGAACTAGAAATACGATATATATATATATATATTCTCAGAAAAATAATCTGAAAGTGAGTGAGTAAGGGGATCTATATCTCACATCTAAGCCAATGAGGAATAGTCTCCAAAAGTCACAGAAGTGTCCATAATTGGATCCCAACATCCAACATTTCAACCCTGAACTCCAAGTCAATGAAATTCAATCACCACACCTTGATAATATCCACTTTCGATTAAATTGTTTCTCCCATATGGTTTTATGCATCCTAAAAAATATATTTTTGGTGGGAAGATTATCCATATTACTTATGAGTCTAATGGTACATCAAAGCATGACTCTTCACTATCACATAGATGAGAGGTCTTGTCACAAGTAGATGGGTACCCACTGCACAACCTAGTAGAAGGGTAATCCAAGAAACTACCATTGCGGACCGCCGCCCATCCCAGATAGAGTTAATCCCAAAAACTACAATCGAGGTCCACTACCCAACCCAGCTGGAGGTAAGCAGAAAACATCCATCTGGGACCACTTCCCAGCCCATCTAGAGGTAATACCAAAAATAATCGGGTAATCCTTGCTAGATGGTATATCTCAGAAAGAATTTAGGAACTATACTAGCCATCAATGATGAATAATACCTCTAGGAATGCCATGAGGAACAACCCTAGACATCCCTTCTAGATGGTACCTTTAAAACAATAGAGAGGAAGTACAATGACCATCCCTGATAGATGGTGCATATGATAAACATTCCTGATCACTATAATCATCGGACATCACCTAAAAAGGAATCACACCTAAAACATCTTGCATCATAACATGAAATCCACTATAGAAGGAACTATCATGTTCTACCTGAAATAACAATCAGGATAGGTTGCTTGCATTAAAAATACATGTTTATTGGAAGGGGTTATGAGTTGAAAAATATTCATAAAGTGGTACTTGGTGCATATGGGTCCCACACAACATGTGACCCCACACCATCGCTTGGCCTTGTGTGTTTCCATTTTCTAGTACCAAACTGCAATTATGTACCCCTATGCATGATATTTTACTCCCATAGTACACAAAATATATATCCAAATTGCTAATGAGCACCAAATGGTCATTGTTGATCTGAAGGGTGATAACATAACTTCACTTCCACACCTCCTCCAACGTCCTCGAAACATTCACCGCATCACATCATACATCTTATCTAATATCACAAGAATTGATGTTAACATATTTCATGGTATATTTTCAAGAGCTATTGAATGAAATTCCATCTATAGTGCATCCATGTTTCCCCAATTAAAAGGATCATGATAGAGGCTCTTCACATCCAAACATATTTCACCATTACGATCCTTGTGAGAAAACATAGAAGATTGACTATTCGTTCACCCAAAAAATATTTCCGACCAAGAAGTCACATATTGATGCATTTCACTAGAAATGTTTCTTGTGAGGCCTATTCCTCGGTTCTAAAATTTGTTATTCAAATCACACCATTGTGATCCTCATGGAAAAACACACTAACATAACTAATCGTTCATCCAAAACGTATACCTGGTGAAAAATTTTCATTTCCCCACTACATATACGAACTGAGCTTTATGGGTCCCACAATCATGCATCAAATTAAACACGTGATATTAGTCATGAAAATTACGCTCACTAAAATGGATAACTCCACATCTGATGGTAATTAAATCAGACGTTTCATGTAGGCACTGTGTTCGAAACAAGATTCCTGAATATTATAATTACATTATTTTTCTATAGAAGATTTTTTTTGTAACGAAGCCATGAATCCAATACATAAAATTCCAGATTATTTCTTAAATGATCCATCATAATGATCGGGATGTTTTTACATAAATAGTACCTCAATCAGATGCCCAGATAAGGATATACAAATATTTAAAACCATATTGGTCCGATTTGAACTGGTCCAGCCCATTCTGGACGGATAGCCCCACATGGACCAACCCACTCTAACTGGCCCCACTAAATCCACCAGAATGTGGCCCTAGCACACAGCTTGGCCAGATTTCACCTAGCCTACTCCCATATCCAGATATCCTACTGGCCCTCATGTCTTCCTCAGAAAACCCCAGTTACACACTACGTCAATGTGAAACCCCACTGCAAACCATGGTGGTGTCGCTGCCTCGGGTTGCCCCTCCAATCCTACGATTGACCGGCCAAATTTCGTGCCCTTTACACTACTCTTCGGCCTCTCCACACCTCCCACTATGCCCTACATTATGCCATCCTGATGCATAATCATCACACTACCAACCTTACCCGGCCTCGCACCACACTGTTGGCTTGCCTAAAAAACTAGCTCCCATAGTCGATACGTCCTTATGACTCGATGCCTCTATGCACCACTGCTATACATTGCACCGACGACGCTCTAATAGTTTATTACTTGGACCTCCGGGCTCTGAATGGTCATCGAATTGTGAATTTTTCAATGTATTAGAGACCCTTTGGTTGAGGGCTTCACATCGTCGACCACTATTTGATGATCCATCAGTGATATAGTGTGCCGAAAATATAAAAGAATGAACTGTGAGGAACATACGAGGAACACAAGGAAATTTAATTCTTTGAACATGGATTGATATCTATGTTATTTCTTACATTTTTGATAGATAGTAAAAAATATGAAACAATTTGAAAAAGGCCAAATTTTTAAAGAAAAATTCAAACGGATATCATAATTGGAATAAATACAAGGTCGATTGATCCACACATCACTGCAGACACATTCGTCATGCTCCTGCTTCGATCTGTTGAGTTTTCAACAATGAAACTCGTCAATTTTACAAAGAACAAAGGATAAAAGGTTTGAGAGAGATGGTCATAGTGAAAAAAAAGATGGAATTAGTGGCTAACTCGAGTTCAAATATCTTAAGTCCTTAGTAATAGAAAAACACTAAAACACCCTCCAATGGATTCAGAATCCAAAACCTCCATGCCCAATCATTTTATGTCACTCATACAAATAAAACCCCATTCCACAATAGACCTCAGTCTCAGATTTTAAATCTGACTCTCTGACCAAATGTAATTTGATATGACAGTAGGGGTAAAATAATTTTGTTTAATTAATTAATCTAGGATCATCCCATGGGTGAATTTACTCAAAAAAATCACATCACGTCAACAACTATCCCACTCATAAGGTAAAATACATGTTCCAAACACTACCTAGCCTATTATTTCATAGCCATCATATTGTATGAATGTTATCCAGTTCCCTTCATGTATGTAGTATAAATATACATGATATTTTTATAACCTTAATTATGGAACCCTAGGCCTCCGAATTTCACACTATCTCAGTACCATGATTTGAAAATATTTTTATAAATATTCCAAATTATTAAAATAAAACAACCGGGACTCTACAAATATACCATCAGTTTTCATATCCTCAGTCGGATCCCCTATCTTCACTATACAACCTATTCCCGGAGCATCATTTAAAAACCTAAATTATTCCATCATTTTATAATTACATGTTCTTGGAGAATATTCCACCCTATAAACCATTTAATATGTTTCTAAATAATGATACTCAATATCATGATGTAAAAAATTAAAGACAAAATGTACCTTTATTTAAAACCATTCTCACTGATATGTTCCATGCATACCCTCAGAACTAAAACACACCCCAATGGAGCCATCCCTTATTCAGATGCCAAGGAAACAAACCTAACACGTTTTATAAACATTAAAAAATCATCCTCTAAAATCATGGTTCATTAAATTTTAGAAAAATTCAAATTTCAAGACCAATATTTCCATTAAAACCATTACCAGATCCATTAATGAATTTTCGCCAAATACGTCAACACATATTAATTTCAAATCAACATTTATAATCCCTTTAAAACCCATTTAAAATCACATTTATGAACACACCTCATTTCAAAATAGAAATCATTTTAAAACTTTTATTTTCCCTTTTAGCACACCAAATAGGTTAAAACTATTTTTTAAACATTTAAACACATTTAACGCACCACATATGTTTTCTTTCAAAATCCCATCAAATAATTATTTTCAATTTTCAAGGGTGGAACACACCAAGTATATCCATAGTTTTGGTTTCACAACTTCCAACATTTCCAAATTCATCCATAAAGGGATCAAGGTAATAAAATAATTCCATATCCAGTTACTTAAATTAATAGATAATTCATAATAAACACTGGATCAAAGGCATATAACGCAAACACAAGAAAATAAATTAACTAGACTATGGGTAAAACAATTAGACAACTTACCTTAATAATGAATATTTCCAAATATATGTTCAATACACAATATACTTTTTAAGGCCCATCTATGTCCATTCCAAACCACTAAACATCCAACATGGATAATCTTAATCACCCAAGATCTATTATTACACCAGAAAACAAAAAAATAATATAATTTAACAATTATTATATATTAATTAATCAATCCCCAACGAGGAATAATACGGTAAAACTCATCGGGTCACCATCTCGTAATGAAACCAATGTCAACCACTCACTAGAGACATATGACATAAACCCGGCCACAATCTCGGAAAATCCCTCAGAGTTGAAAACAAAATTATAACTAATCAAATTATACCATTTGTAAAAAACATAATCAATTCACTAGAGTCATATACAATATTGAAAATCCATTAAATGAAATTTAGATCCATCTAAGGATCTCCTCCAACCCATTATATCAGTTTCCCCAAGAGAAACAGATGATTCTAAAATACACAAGTGTAATATTTTATGAAACCCAAACAGAATAACTCCAAAATTATAGAGTGAGAGTATAAAGATATGATATCACTATAAGAAGATAACTAACGTCTAACATCTATTAATCATCATGAAAAAATCTCAATTTGGATAGAGGGGTGAGGATGAATGTGGTGGGAGATATCCCTATATTGCGTGTCTAAAATGAGGGAGGAAGGGGTGGAGAGGTTAAAAATGATTTGATATTTAGATAAAACCCCATTTTAATTAAATATGTGAAGTTATAACATCCCTTGATTTTAGAGGAAATAATTTGCTCAATATTATAAATGATACACCACATCAAAATTCAATGAAAAACAAATTAATATTTAAATTTACCAATAAAATATAACCCTTAGAATGGAGGTAATGAATAATATGAAATTAAAATTGTTTACTCAAGTATATATAATTAATTTTCTACTGAAATACTAATTATAAATGAATTTAGATCCCTTTATAAAATAAATGGAAATATTTTTTCTAAAATACTATTTCAAAGTGAAGAAGTGTGTTTTATACAACTGAATAAATAAATCACACATATTTGATTATTAATAAAATATATATATAATGTATTCAGAGTAATGTTTAAAATTTATTTTGTATATTTTCTAGAAATTATATAGTAACAAATCCATCATTACAAATATAACATTTATTTTTCAAAAATGGGAGTTTTCCACCTTTTCATGAAAAACATATTTTAAATATAATTCGTCTCCATTTGTATGAGTTATATTTGACAAAATAAACTTTTTATTTTCAATTTTGTGAATAAAATTTAATAATTCTATTTTTTTTATTATGATAAGATTCTATTTTTGGATGAATAGTGAATATATAATGTATTTTAATTGAAAAATTATTTTTCATCATATTTATTTATAATAATAACTAATAATTTTGAATGTTTATAATGTATAAATATATACTTTTTTATCAATTAATCCAATATCGGTCGTTGGAATCAATTTAAAATTGAATGTGGATACAAAAACTATGTGAACTTTTGAACGTTTCACTTTATATCCTAGTTTTATTTTTTACAAATGTGATGAATGTTTAATTAATTTTTGGAAATTAAGTTTTTTCAATTTGGGAAAATTTATATTATATTTTGAATCATAATTTCTAAATTATATATATATATATATATATATATATTCCTTTACGTTTTGATGATTATCAATAACATATTTAGTAAAAAAATTATTACCATGGTTAAGGGTAAATCAGGTAATTAAAGGAAAAATTATATTATAAAAATATAAAATTACACTAACATTTGTTCTAATTTTATTTTATGAGTCTTTCAATAATTGGATCATCCTTTTGTCTATTTTATGGAAACTTGTATCTACCTATATATCTTCAATTCATTTATATTATTATATTAAATGAAAAGTCATTTTTGTAAATGTTTTTTATCATATAAATTATATTTAATATCCAATTATATAGGTTATATATTTTACTATAAATTGACTTGATAAATCAAAAATTATTAACTAATTCATGATAATATATATATATAATGTTTAAGAATTAAATAATTAAATTAAATGGTGACATGATGATGATGTAGTTATTTCTTAATTAATGATAAATTTAAATAAATGATATTATAAGTATTAAAATAAATATAATTTGAAATAATTTATTCCATACAATAATTTTATGGATTTATTTGACATTTTTGAGATTATGTGAATTTTTTTATAAATTATTGTGTTAGAATATTTTTGAAAAATCCATTATTTAATATTGTCATAATTGACATTTATCAGAGTTTAAAATAAATAATATAAAAATGTTACAATTCCAACATTCAGCCATAATGTTTCTATAATTCTTATAATGTAATAAATTACTCTTTTATTGGCTGTTTGTAAAGTTATGATAATTATAGTAACCCACAAATTGTTAATTACATCGTAAAACAGTATGAGCAAAAATGGTTAAAACGAAAAGATAATTATCAAAATTCCATTTAAAACATGTATAATTTTCAATAGATGATTGTATTTATATTCATACCCCTCCTAGATTCAAAATAAATCATATTGGACCCATTTGGTATAAAACTTTAATTTATATTAATTTAATATGTTTAATAAGTCAAAGAGTTCCCCTTCCCTCTCTTATAAAAGGTCAGTACTTCATATCATTTTTTTCAAAAATAAAGACCATTTTTCCAGTAAAGATCTCATAAAAACTTTTTCATATAATAATTCCACCCCTTTTTGAGGGCTTATATTATGAATAACACCCTTCCTAGAGCGTTTAGGTGTTAATAAAATAAGACCATTCGATGATGGGGTATCATTTTTTTAAGTGTTTCTATTTTATTTCATCTTCCACTTATTTTAAATCATCTTCTACAATAATGTTATATTAACTCTAGTATTATAAATATTATAAGATGTTATTATGTTAATGTCATCATCTAAATCTATAACAACTTCAATCAAACAAGAAAATAATTAATTTTTCATGTGTATGTGTGAACTATCACATCCGCGAACCGAAATATATTTTTTCCATTATCATCTCTAAAAAATAGTTATAAAGATGGAATTAATAGTTATATAAGATATTAATTACATATATATCATTATATGGTAATAATTTATATATTATGTTCTTACATTCCACACACATAAAAATTATAACATTTCTCGTGCATATAAGTGAACTATCGCCTCTTTGAAGTGATGTGATTTGTTTTTATTCACCATATCACATTGATAACATTCATAACTATATTAAAATGATTAATATTATATAAATTATATTATGATAATTATCTATGGATAAATTAATATTTACCTTCTCTCCATAATGTTCATAAAAAAAATTAAAATGTTACTCATACGTATGTACAACTAACCATCTACATGATTATAACATTTTTCACTTATAATATCCATAATAATTGAATGTATTTAAATGTATCACTGATATATAAATGTTTTAATTTTGTCCTTAATATTTTTATGGATATGATGGATTGACGACCAATTTTGGATTTAGTAATCATACCATGTTATTTTGGACTCGTGATTTGAATAACATCAAAACATCTGACGTGATCTTAAATGGTTATGTAATTGTTTTAATATAGTGATTACTGATAAAAAAGAAATAATAAAGTTAAAAATGGTTCGAAATAATTTAAATAATTATCTTATGCCTATTTTTCAGTATGATAAAGAACATACTTGAGGAATCAGACTCAAGGAAAGGTACTTCTTCCCAATATCCATTCATAGAGGCATATTTTGATGTTAAACACCACCTTATTTTAGTATGTGTATGAAAAAAAATATTGAAATTTAAATAATATTAAACGGTTTTAAAAAATAAATATTTTTATACCATATATACCCATAACATTAAATTATTTACAAACCACAAATGGAATGTTTTCAAAATGGAATATTTTTAAGTTATACGGCCAAAATGACTTCTCAACTGCCATAACAATTATTTGATATTTGGATTCCTCTATAAGAATGAATATTTTAAAAAGAATAATAAATAACCAATTACAATTTTTAGTTTATTTTTTTATAGAAAATGTATTAATTAAATCAATACCATGAAATTATTTCTTTTGATTGAAAATGAAATTTTATTAGTGAAATGTTGAAAATTTAAATCCTTTTTCTGTAAAAATTATATAATGGTATGTGAGAATTTAATGAATGTATATTTGATAAATGATAGATGGATTGTTACATGATTAACCAAGGACGACTTCTTGTGTTATAACATCCTATGCATTGGGTATGGAATTTGGTCATATGGATATTCCATTTGTAAGAGTGACATTTTTGGATGTTGGCCATACGACTTTTCCATTTGTAAGAGGGACATACATGGAAGTCTACCATATTACTATTAAATTTTAGAATAATTATATCCCAAGTTTCCTATGTATAAATTTTGTATTTTATTATGTGTTATCAAGAAAATAGTTGATTTTAAGATAGTATGATAATGATTTTTTTGAGATCAAGATCTCTTTTAAGGGTGAAAATGTATGTGTTATTTTATGGCAGTTTTTATGGGAGTACAATGGAATAATGGTTTTCATTTTTTATTTCCCTTCATGAAATTTTTTGGTCTCATCCCATGATTTAAAAGGTTTTTCATAGGTCTTATGGATGGTATGGGAATGCATATGTCATTTTGAGAGAATTAATGATGTGTCTCAAAAAGAAATCATATTTTTAAAGGGTTTCCTTTGGTGGAAAAAATAAATGCTGAGTGAAAGTGTCCATAAGTAATTTAGGGGTCAAAATTTTTAGAGTTTTTATGAATTGAATAAAATAGTAAATGGAAAATTTCTTGGAATATAATATATAGTTAAAAAACTCCATAATATATAACGTTTATGGTTCAGTCTTTATAGTAGTATCATTGTTTGGCCACATTATTTCTCAGATTGTGCCCCAAACGTGCTATTGGTTCTATCCAAGACACCCAATAACATATTATTACAACAAATTTTACCAAACTACGTACCGACCATGTTCAAGACTATTTTCCAACACCTTCAACCTCACGACATTTGACAATTGATAAATCAATTGTGTTGTCATCACTTCCTCCCCTCTATAGCAAGGTGAATGGTTTTTCTAAAACTGTATGTAGCATGTTCACCATTCTTGAAAAACTCATCATCTTCACATGTCAACACCTTCTATATTCCATATATTACCATAAATTATGATTCAAACCTCTAAATAAACTATTTATAGTTAAAATTGGATGAAAATATTTATAAGCATTAGGGTGACATAAGGTTTCACCTTATCGGGCACACCGAACCATTCACCCATTCTTGAAAACTCCAAATCTCCCAAAACATAACCTGAAGCCCTCAAATTTTATCTTATCTTAATTAATAAAATATCACTAATTATTCCCTAAAATAACTAAAACTCACTCTGAAACCAACATATGCATGCCTATCATTTCATAAAAAATGACATTATTTTACTTAATGATTCATCTTATCTGAAAATAAATCACACAATATAACCCAAAGTATTAATGTATTTATAGATTTTCTAAATAAAAATCATATTGGGAACATTTCTCCATAATCACACAATATTAGATCCCATTATTGTCATCTAAAATATTTTACTTATCTTCATGACATAGAGAATGGATGAAAGTAGAGAGGTGTTATCAATAACATGAAATGAAAATTTTTATCAAGAACTCATAAAGGGTTAGGTCATTAGAATACAATAAAACATTATAAAGGGATAAATACATGATTAAAAAGGAAAGTGGTAAATTATTTTTTCTTATTTAATCAAAAAACTGAAACATATTCTATAGTATAAGTGTTTTAACACAGGAGATAATAAAAAAGATTTATAGATCATAACATATGAATATTTTGAATATTTTTTCAAAATAATAATCATAAGAAATCATAACCTTTTGAGAGAGGCAATCAATAATTATTTCCAATAATAGCCCTATAAAAATGTACCTAAAATCATGAACACACAATAAAATATTGAAAAAAACTATTTTAATCATTTCCAAAATAAAAAATTATGAAAACATTTATTAATTATCATTTCCATAAAACAAACATGTATATAACTATATATTAAATCATTTTAACAAGTAAAACTTGTGAACAAAATATCCACAATCATGAACACACAAAAACATCATTATCACATGAGATTTAGAGTCTCAACCAATAAATTTGAAGGAGATATAGAACCCCATGATTCAATATCCCCACCTGCATGTTCTGAATGAAATCGTTCATTCATCCTTATATACTAACCCATATAATGAAAATGGGTTGTATAATATTTTCAAGTATAATCACACAAAATGATATCACCATTTTGATCGGTTGACATAAAAAAAATTCGACCTCAAGAAAAATTTATTTAACTAACTATTATATTGTGTGTTTTAAAATTTATGAAACCATATAAGATATATCATTTCTAAATAATGTGTAAAAATAAAGTAGAATACCATTAGAAAAGATTTTCTAATATCACCTCAATGAGGAAAAGCTATATGACACTTTCAAAAATTCCAATTCCAAGAATATTTCATGAACAATTTTACATTAATTATCCTAATCGATAATTCAATATATAATCCTTGACAATATCTTAAATATTTTCCAAAAGAAATGTGATGTGAATGATAAAATATTCTATCGTGATAAGAAAAATCATTTCAATATTAAAATTTATTTATTGAAACCCATATAATAAAAAGGTGATATGTATGACCTTTTAATATATTAAAATGATATATTTAATTATAACGACAAATAATACTTATGTTTTTAAAAAAAATTGGAGATAATTTTTATGATTATTTTATATGGACGTTGACATGAAACTTCCCATGCATAGTGGATGTGAATTCTTTATAAAATGACAAAATTTTGTATGAAATGAATCCATATAAAACGATTTATTATATGTGATAATTGATATTAAAATAAAAAGTGGAGTAAATAATATATAATAAAATAATAACATATAATAATTATATCTCTATAATATGAATTCGAAGATAAATAATTCTGACTCAATAAAAGAAGTTGAGTTAAGAATGCCCATTATGACATTAGATACTTTTTAATTAAAAATATATGGTAATATTACATGAAATGGATATATAAACTCTTCTAATATCATGAATGTGAGTAAAATGGAATTAATATGGAACTATATACACCAAAAAAATTGGGGAATAAGAAATAAGTATGAAAATATAAAATATGAGATAAGAAAACCCATACATTTTACTAATAACATCCATTAAATCTCATTAATCTATTATGTAATACACATATGATTATTAATAAACTATTTCAATTCCTATTCAATTTTTATTTCCAAATATAATTATCAATTCTAATCATTATTATTCATTTATTACTTATGTATAATTTATGTTTATAGTCAGATCTTATCGAATTATATTTTTTCATTCCTGATATAAATTTTCCATGTTCTCCCATAACTCTTATATAATATCCATAATTAATATATTATATAAATAATTTAATATATGAAATTATATTATTTATAATTTTAATATTTATATCTATGAGGGTTGTATTCAAAATTTATGAAGATACAATCAGAGACATTCTTGTTTCCAAAAAATTTAACAAAAAAAATTTTGTAAAGAAATAATAAATATAAAATTAATATAAAATTTACATAACATTAATATTATTTTAATAACATTTAAATTCTATAAATATATTTATATGATCATTCTATTTGGTTGCTGATGGAAAATCAAATACATTGTTCCATAGAGGCGATGGTTTGCATGTACTAGAAATTGATATTTTCATTAATAAATAGTATGGAAATGAGGTGGAAACGTATTTATATTTAAAAAAACATATTAATCCATAAATATCATGTTTCTTTGATATATATCTGTTTAAAAATAGTTAGGAATGGTTTTTATGGAATGAATATTTCATTCAGGGAGGTGGTAGTTCGCACATATGCTTGGATGACATATTCATTTTTTTGGACCAATTATGAGTTTTTAAAATTATTATTCTACCAATATAATAACATATAATTAAAATAAATAAATGTATTTTATTATTTATGTATGGTACAATAGAGTTTTATATAGAATAAAAAATTTAAATGATATAAAAATAAAAACCTGAAATGATACAAATTTTATATTACTCCACGGAATAAACATTTTGAAAATTGTATTAATCCTCTACGGGAAAGTCATTTTAGGTGACTAGATCTTTTAATAAATTAATAGTTCTAAAGGGTTTTATTTGGTTAGATTTTTCAACAATAAAATTTCTTGTCATGTGAGTATATGTGGGGTGGTGAAGGGATCCATTTATATGTGATTGTAGTGGCATTTGTTTAATAAGACGAGAACAATTGATGAAAAGGGGGTTGAAAAGTAGAAAATAAGGATGTGGGGAAACTTAAAGGATGATAAGTCCACCATAAACACAATTTAAAACAATTTTTAAATATTTAATCTTGATTTACATTTTTATTTAACTATTTTACAATTATGACGTTTCAAGTAGAAAAAAAAAATTTTGTTAAGTAAATCATTTTTATATCTAAAAATATATATAACATATTACATAATTTTTACCCTCTACATCATGAATTGATTTATGTTTTATTAGATAAATTTTTTTCATTTATAAAAAAAATGTCTAAGACAATAAATTTTAAACATAGTAAAAAAATTACATAAAAATTTAACAAAAGTTCTAAAAAGTAAAATACACGTTTTTAAATTAGTGATGATATTTTTAAGCATATAATTTAAATTGTAATATAAATATTAAATCATTAAAATGGTTTCAAAAAATTATTTTATGATTATATCCTTCTAATATTATAAATTTTATGTTATTTGTTAAAATCATATGTTTTACTATTCATGTAAAAAAATACCATAAAAAATAAAAAAAACATCTTAATATAATATAATTTTTTGGAATCCAGAAATTGAATTCAATTATTTGAGTTAAAACGGTAATATTTAGAAATTTTACATTTATTCAGAAACCTAATGTATAATTAAAATTTTTTATTAGAAAAAGATATTCAAACATGAAATGTCATTATTCTTATTTTTCTTAAACTACTAATGAAAAAAATAATATATTATTCATATAAATACTATATTTTATCTTAGTTTATATAAAATATATTTTTTTTCATAAAATTAAAATTTAGAGCGCATAAGAATTCTAAATATATAAACAAAATTAAAATTAAAATAATTTTAATTTTTAGTAATATTAATTAATTTATATGAATGAATCAGTATTAAACATGAACATTAATTTATTTTATACGTATAAAACAAAATAAATATAAAATATATGTGACATATAATTAACGTATTATAAAAATAATTACATGTTTATATCATTCTATCGTTTATGTAGATAACCCCACACGATCTCTATATATAACCTAATGATAGAATATTCTTTAGGGGTAATCATAAGTGGTTGATTAGTTAGCCATATTCATTTGTAAATCACTACAAGCTTCAAATTATCTCTTGAATGATTTGAATCTACCAACAAATTTCAGAATCTGGTATGGGATTTATCAAGGGAAAAATCATTTGACATTACCACCATTATTTTACTACACAAATGGGATTCATAAGAAAGTATTATACTAATATATTCCATTTATTAAAATTCAATAAATATATTTCATAAATTAGTTCTTTTATATATATATATCCAACTATTTAATATCTATTTTACAATACTTATATTTACTTTTATAAATTTTTTGACGACTATTTTGTTTCGATATTGCATCTGAAGAATATTAATCAGGGAAGTATTTATTTACATTTAAATTAACACAAAAATATAATTTTTTCTCATCCAATATATTTTTTTACTATATATCATAATATTTTTTCTAAAATAAATTTTTAACTTCTAAAAATATTCAACACCATGGTACACTTTTTGACATATCATGTGTAACATTTTTCTTCTTATCATGGGAAAATGAAATCTTAGAATGGTGGAGTCTAAACATTATGTAAATAAAAATGTATTTTAGAATCAATCTATGCATAAAATGGCATAATAATATGGAAAGAAACAAATTCCAATAAAATATTTCCATATAACTAATCATAAGAGTTATAAAATATAAATGGTAAATAATATAAATAAACACATGGAAAATAATAATATAATTAACTGTGATGGAATTTTTAATGTATCTCACCATGATAATTATTTTCATGGCCTTGACTAGGACATTTTCCATGTCATCGTGGCTATACCCAACACAATATTATTCCTATTAGGGTCCCAACAAAGACACCATATAGCGACCCGTATTTTTATTACATAAATATTAAATCATTTCAAAGATAAACAACATAATAGTATTACACAAAGAGGATCCAAAGGCTTAGTGTCTTGTGAAAACTAGGACCACACATAACAAATACAACATCTAGCATAAACATTTATTTAATTTTTGTTTCTTTAGCTTCTTATTGGCACTTGTCCAAAACTTAGTACATGTAGCCACCTGAATATATATATCAAAATGGGTGATCTAGAATCCCAGTAAGCGGATAGATAAGAAAAATATATCATGGGGTGAGCATAATCATAACATAGGCAAATATCATGAACATTAGAGGAGAATAAATAGAAGACTTGAAATGTGGGAACACATAAAAATGAAATATCATGTCTTAGAGGTTAACTAACACACATACTTGTGAACCAAGCTAGAATTTTTTTGACACATCATTTCACATTTACTCATGAGATTCATCACTTTACCCAATGAATTGGAGCGTTGTATAATTCACGGCGCACTCGTCCCTTTGAAACATTCATAATTGGGTATATAATTCCTGGCGCACCCGTCACATCATAACATTATCATTATCATGCTTGCCACATGAAACATATATCAAAAGTGAATATAACTAAACCATGTCAAGGAATGGGTTTCATATCATAAGAATACATTCATAAGCTTTGGGTTCCCAAAAGAAAGAGGGAACAACATACTTGATACAAGAACCATCAACCATGAATGAGAGGTAAAAGTTAAGTTCTTAAAAGAAGGGTTATTTTGGAAAACATCTGGATTGACATAAACATCATTAGAAAACATGTATATCCCAAAAAATGAAGTAAAATGATTAAAATATTATCTTTATGGAGTGACCATATCAAAAAAGGAGTGAAAGAGGTAGTACCCGACGGAGGAAAATTGGGTTTGAGATTTCCCCTTACCTTGTACCTGAATGATTCATTCTCTTTAATGTCCAGTATAATGACATTATATTCATTAATTAGAAATACAGAACCATGTGTACATTAATAGGGTTCATTATGGTTTCATTATGTCATATTATGTTCCATTGGATGACTTATAGAGTTTAAAAACATTGTTCAGGGATGTTCGTTTTTATGGTTTTTCTTGGGTGGTTCACTTGTATTCTTAAATTGATGTTTGGGTAGAGGATGAGTAAACATCCAGAAATGATATTACATGTAATTAATGATATTATAGGATCATTAATGACTTTATAATGTATTATATTAGATCCGTGTGGATGAATCATTAGATAATAATTAAATGATGGTTATTTGGGTCAATTTGGGCGGTTTTTTTGGATCACAATGAACTTGTTTTAATTTGTCACTTAGTGATATTTCCACAGGATATTTCCAGATCATTAAATTGAACATAATAAACATAAAATATTCTGGTTAAACAATAAAAATGGTTTCATGACCGGATCTGATGGTAGAAATGGAAGAAGAAAGCATATCGTTCTTGAAGGTGATAAATTAACACCTCACGAACAACGTTCTCTTTAATAAAATAAAAGGAAGAGGGAAAGTGGTTTGGATGATATAATATCCCATTATAATCATAAAATTACATCATATTTATAATAATGGAGTTACAATACAATTTGGATGAATATAGGTGGATAGAGATCAAGAAATGACCTTCAACTTGAAAGGAAATTAAGGGAGACGAGGGAGGGAAATTATCTCTTGAATCCTTCTCTTGAGAACCTCCATAAGGGCCTAAGGGTGGTCTTTTGGTGAGACCATAAGATCTTGAACATGGGGGAGGGGATAGGGAAGGTGTTTGGGAAGAGTTTAGTGAAGTCTTGGAGCTTGATAGGTGTGAGGAAATGAGGGTGTGCAGGGTGTCTTTTATAGTGGAGGGGAGAAGGGTTTCCTTAATATAAAATTCATTAGTTTATTAATTTCCCCTAAGACAATGAATAGTGAGTCTTGAAAAACTAAGAATAGTAATTTTATAATTTAATCCCAAAACAAGTGGGCTTACATCAGCACAACATCACACATGACCTTATAATTAGCTTATTTAGCGTATTTTGTAAATTACGGTATTTCACTATTCATAAAAAATTCAAGTATATCAGAAAAATCCCAAAAATTTTCCCCAACAATTTTTCGATATGTAGAATCCAAGAATGAAGTCCATTTTTCAAAAATAATTTCTTAAATATTTTTAATTTAATATTAAATTAAAATCATAATTTACTTATAAAATAGTTTTTAAGATTAAAACAAATTTTATAGTGCTTTAAAAAATTACGTAGGGTATTATAAAATTATCTAAAAACTATAACAAATTGATTAAATAATTTATGAATACATTTTAGGGTAATAAAAATTCTTTTAGATTAATGAATTGATTATAATTAATTATTTATGACTTACAAAATATCATGACGTTTACTAAGGTCAAATTGTCACATTTTAAGATATCTAAATTGTATTTTATTATTCATAGGTAATGTTACTCTTATGTTGGATGATTTAATATTCATATGGGTCATATTACTATTCATAAGGGTATGTTAATATTCCTAAGGGTGCATTACTATTCACCAAAAATTATTATTGTTTTATTAGACTCCAAAAATCATCTTGAACACAACCGTGTATGTCAGATTTTCAAAATTTCGAACATAAGAGTGAAAAACTTATGTTTAAAGGTCACATATCACTTATTAGTTCATTATTTTGTGTTTTCATGTTATTTTATGACATATTTATAAGAAGGGAATTCCATTGAAATGTTTTGGGCCGTTACATTCTTCCCCCCTTAAGAAATTTCACCCATAAAATTTGTCATTACACAAAAAGGTGAGGGTACTTCTCCTTCATTGCCTCTTATGTTTCCCAAGATGCTTCCTCAAAATTATGGTTTCTCCACAACACTTTGAAAATATGGGTTGTCTTGTTGCATAGAACCTTATATCTCTAATCCATAATAATTACTGGCTACTCCTCATAAGAGAGATCATCGTCTAGCTGTACCACCTGTGAGTTTAGTACATGTGAGGGGTCTGGTATGTACTTCCTCAGTAGTGATACGTGAAACACATCATGAACATGAGCCATACTCTGTGGAAGTGAATGTTGATAGGACATGACTCCTATTCGGTCAAGGATCTCAAAGGGGCCAACAATCCTTGGGCTTAGCTTCCCTTTCTTCCTGAATGGCATGAATCTCTTCCTTGGGGATATTCGAAAGAAGACTTTATCTCCAATGTCGAACTCCAAGTCCCTTCGACGGTTGTCAGCATACCTCTTTTTACAACTTTGAGTAGCTTTGTTGTTTTTCTGGATGACATGATCCTTATATATCATCTCTTAAACAAGATCAGGTCCAAGTAGCATTGTTTCTCCAACTTTATCCCAACAGGTTGGAGTTCTACACTGCTTCCCATAAAGAGCTTCATATGGAGCCATCCGAATACTCTAGTGGAAGCTATTGTTTTATGAGAACTCAACCAGTGGTATATGCTGATCCCATCAACCCTTGTATTCTAGAGATCATGCTCTTAGCATATCTTCAAGCGTCTGAATATTCCTTTCAGACTGGCCATCAGTTTTGGGGTGACAGGCTATGCTGAAATTTAATTTAGTACTCAAATCACGTTGAAGGCACCTCCAAAATTTAGATGTCATCCTTGGATCACGGTCAAAGAAAAATGAGAGTGGAACACCATGCCGTCTCACCACTTCCTTCACATATATCATTGCAAGTTTTTTTAGTAAGAGATCTTCCCAAATAGAGATAAAATGGGATGTCTTGGTGAGTCGGTAAACCACTAAACATATCACATTATTTCCCTTTGACATCTTCGAAATACTTATGACAAAGTCCATAGTAACATTTTCCCATTTCCACATAGGTATAGGCAATGACTGCATCATATCCTTGGACTTATGTCACTCAACATTAACATGTTGACATACAGATCACCTTGATATATATTCCGTAATCTCCTTCTTCATGTTATCCCAGAAGAAGTGTTCTCGGAGATCACGATACATCTTGGTACTCCCAGGATGGATAGAGAAAGTTGAGCTATGTGCATTATCCAATTTCTCCTTCTTTATCCAGGGTGATGAAGGCACACAAACACACGTTCCAAACTGAATCACATCATCATCGTCGATATGGAAGTCTTGCAGCTTCCCTTCCTTTACTGCATTAACCCTCTTTTGTATCTCCACATCATCCCTTTTTTCTTTATTAATCTTCTCTTGGATGGATGGTTGTGCAATCATTTCGGAAAAGTAGGATGTATTCCCTGCCATTATGATTTTCAAATCCATTATTTTCATATCCATGAATATAGGTTCTTTCTCAATCCAAAACATGGATAGAGTAGAAGGTAATTTTCTACTTAGTGCATCATCTACCTTGTTCGCCTTTCCATGATGATAGTGAATAGAGAAATCGTAATCCTTGACTATCTCTAACCTTCTCCTTTGACAAATGTTGATATCCTTTTCTATGAATATATAATTTAGGTTATTGTGGTCGGTGTATATGTCACACTTCTCACCATAAAGGTAGTGTTGCCAGATTTTCAAGAAAAAAAGCACGGCTACCAGCTCTACATCATGCATCGGGTAGTTCTGCTCATTGATCTTCAACTATCGTGAGGCTTAGGCTATCACATTATCATTTTTCATGAGTACACACCCCAATAATTTAATTGAAGCATCACTATATATCACAAAACTTTCTCCACTTTTCGGTAGTGTGAGTACAGGTGCAGTGATCAGCCTTCTCTTTAGCTCCTCGGAGCTTCCCTCACATTCTTCTGTCCAGACATACATTACCCCTTTCCTTGTTAACTTAGTTAGCGGGATTGACAATCATGAGAAGTTTCTCACAAAATGTCCGTAGTACCCAGCTAATCCAAGAAAACTACCGATTTCTATGACACAAGGGGGCCTGTGCCATTCCTCAATTGCCTTTGTCTTTGAAGGATCCACAAAAATTCCCTCACTAGTGATCACATGTCCCACGAACGTGACTTGATTCATCCAAAAGTCACACTTTCTGAACATGGCATACAAATTCGGCTTTCTAAATGTCACCAACACATTTCTTTGATGTTCTTCATGTTCCACCTTGCTCTTGGAGTAGATGAGGATATCATCGATAAACACTACCACAATTTTTTCGAGGTAATTTTTAATGACTCTATTCATCAAATCGATGAAGATTGTAGGGGGATTATTATGTCCAAAGGGCATCTAAAAAAACTCATAGCGCTCATACAATGTATGGAAGGTAGTATTCTGAATATCTTCCCTCTTGACCTTTACCTGATGATATCCAGAACGAGGATCCACCTTTGAGAAGTATTGAACTCCTCTTAACTGGTCGAACGCATCATCAATCCTTGGGATAGGATACTTGTTCTTTATGGTGATCTTTTTGAGTTCCCGATAATCGATACACAGTCGCATGGTTCCATCCTTCTTCTTTTCAAAGAGCACCTGCTCACCCCAAGGTGATGCACTTGGGCGTATGAACCCTCTGTCCAGATGCTCTAGCAGCTGCTTCTTTAACTCCTAGAGTTCGATAGGAGCCATCCTATAGGGGCACTTTGAGATATGAGTAGATCCGGGTATGAGTTCAATTTGTAATTCTACCTCATGATCCAGGGGAACTCCAGGTAACACTTTAGGAAATACATCGCAGTATTCCCTCACGATGGGCATTTCATCAAGGTTGGAACTTTCCATCGACTCAACCATTTGGGAGATGTATGCTTCTTCATAGGGAATCAACACCCACACCGTTGAAGGATTTTTCAAATGAGATTCATGGTCTTCCTTGAATTTTTAGAGGAGCATGGGATGGTTTGGAATATGAAAAGACATTTATTTTTCCAGACAGTTGACATGCGCTCTATATAACGAGATCCAATCCATTCCCATTATAGAGTTGAATTCCACCAAGGGAATTATTATGAGATTTTCCAGAAGAATATTCCCATATACGCCAACATGAGAAGATTCAAACACTTGGGTTGCAATGATTGCACCACTTGGTGTTTTTACCGATATCTCTGCTTCAAGGTTTCGGGGCTTTGATTCTATAGTTCTATCAAACTTGCAAGATATAATGGAATTCATAGAAACAGCATCAAATAATATGTTTTCCATTCTTGAGTTAATAGTAAGTGTACCTTGTACTACTTCATTGTCATGATCCACCTCCTTAGTAGTGATGGCATAATCCTTCCCTTGTTACTTTGTCTTTGGTGGCTGCTGACGCTGATTACCCTTGAGAACTCGAGGTTTAGTGCACTGGTTTGCATAATTCCCTAGCTCCTTAGAGTTGTAGCATTGATCAATGAGTGGTTCTCTCCTTTAATCGGTAACATTATCTTTCCTTTTCATGTCTTTTAGACACTCATGAGCATGGTGTCCTTCATTACCACACTTGAAGTATTTTCATGTCCCTTTCAGGTAGTTCCCATGGTGAAACATCCCACATTTATGGCATGTGGGTCATTGATTTTTCATCCCACCTTTGTCACTAGATCCACCAGATTGAAACTCCATATTTCATTTCATATCCCCATAGCCATGGGACCATTCTCAAAACTCCATATCTACTTTGATAGAACACCTAAAAACTTCTTCATAAATCCCAAAGTCTCAAATTTCAAGATCCTTTCGAAGGTGTGGTTTTAATCCACTAAAGAATCTATCAATTTTGCTATCATTGTTGATAACAAAACCCAAAGAAGACCTTGAGATCGTTGTGAAATTTTATTCATTGGTTGTGACTGATTATCTTTATTTTTTCATGAGCTCTATGAATTCACTCTCCATCTTCATGCATAGAGTTCGTGGTAAATACTTATTAATAAAAATTATCTTAAAGTCTTCCCATTCCATCACTTCAATTACCTCCCCTGGCTTGGTGTTCTTAATCAAAGCGCACCATTGATAGGACTCTTCATATAGACAATAAACGTCTAGTGTCACCTTCTCCATCTCAAAATAGTGATGAACATAAAAGATCTTCTCCATGGAGTTGACCCACTGTTCCAATACAAGTGGATCAAAAGATCCACAAAACATCGGTGGTCGTTTCCGCATAAAACATTTGATATCCAGTTGATCCATCTTTGATGAAAGAGGACGCTCCCCATTATTATGGTTATTATTCATAAATTGAGATAAATGGTTAATCATATCCATTAAGTTTTTACCTCCACCTCCCAAATCATTGGGGATGTCATTCAGGTTATCGTTGTGTTGGCCCTCGCATGAGTTGTTGGCTTGATTTCTCCTGGTTCCCACCATTTTTTAAAATAGAAAAGATTAGAACAAAACATAAGTAAAAAATTCATGAATAACATAATCATTTAAAGAATTTATACCAAAAACGAAAAATACGAGATCCCTGGGTAAATATTCTTCTGCGCATATTTGTACTTAGTCTCATACTAGAGGTTTTTTCTAGGGTTCACTAATCCTAATTCCCAAATTAACTAAAAATTTATTTTGAGACCTACTATAGTGACCTGGAATTTTCTTACATTACTATTAAATCATATGAAACATAAAAAACATAATAGTATTACAGAAATAAAATCCAAAGTCTTAGTGTATTTGGAAAACTAGGACCACAAATAACAAATACAACATCTAGTATAAACATTTATTTAATTTCTTCTTCTCAAGATTCTTATTGGAACTTTTCATATCCTTAGTACATGTAGCCAACTGAGGATATAAATCAAAAGCGGTGATCTAGAATCCCATTAAGTGGATAGATAAGAAATATATATCATGGGGTGATCCTAATCATAACATAGGCAAAGATCATGAACATTAGAGGACCATAAAATAAATAACTTGAAATGTGGAAATGCATAAAAATGAAACATCATGTCCCAATAGTTAACTACCACACATACTTTTGAACCATGCTAGAATATTTTTCATACATCATTTAACATTTACTAATGAGATTCATCACTTTAACCAATGCATTGGAGCGCTGTATAACTCCAGGCGCACCCGCCACTTTGAAACATTCATAATTGTGCTATATAATGCCAGGCGCACCCGTCACATCATAACATTATCATTATCATCATTGCCACATGGAACATACATAAAAATTAAACATAACAAAACCATGTTAAGGAATGGGTTTCATCTCATAAGAATACATTCATAATCATTGGGTTCCCAAAAGAAAGATGGAACAACATACTTGATACCAGAACCATCAACCATGAATGAGAAGTAAAAGTTGAGTTCTTAAAAGATGAGTTATTTTGGACAACATTTGGATTGACATAATCTTAATTAGAAAACATTTATATCCTAGAAAAGGAAAGAAAATTATGAAAAAAAGATCTTTATGGAGCTACCATATCAAAAATGGAGTGAAAGAGGTAGAACCCGAAGGAAGAAAATTGGGTTCGAGATTTCCCCTTACCTTGTACCCGAATGCTTCCTTCTATTTAATGTCCGGTATAATGACATTATATTAATTAATTATAAATCTAGAGCCATGTATAAATTAATAGGGTTAATTCTGGTTTCATTATGTCATATTATGTTCCTTGGGATGACTTATATAGTTTAAAAACATTGTTTGGGGTTGTTCGTTTTTATGGTATTTCTTTGGTGGTTCACTTGTATTCTTTAATTGATGTTTGGGTAGAACATGAGTAAACATACAGAAATGATATTACATGTCATTAATGATATTACAGGATATTTAATTATTTTATAATGAATTATATTAGATCCATGTGGATGAATCATTATATAAGAATTAAATGATGGTTATTTTGGTCTATTTGGGCAATTTGTTTGGATCACAACGAACTTGTTTTAACTTATCACTAATTAATATGTACATAGGTTATTTCCAGAACATTAAATAGAAAATAATACCCATAAAATATTCTTTTTCAACCATAAAAAAGGTTTCATTACCAGATCTGAAGGTATAAATGGAAGAAGAAAGCATGTCGTTCTTGAAGGTGATAAATTAACACCTCACGAACAACGTTCTATTTAATAAAATAAAAGGAAGAGGTAAAGGGGGATGGATGCTATAATATACCATTAAAGAATAAAATTACAGTATATTTATAATATGGGAGTTAAAAAACAATTTGGATGAAGATAGGTGGAGAGAGATCAAGAAATGAACTTGAACATGAAAGGAAATTAAAGGAGAAGAGGGAGGGAAATTACCTCTTGAATCCTTCTCTTGAGAACCTCATTTAGGGCCTAATATTAGTTTTTTGATGAGACCATCATCACTTGGACGTGGGGTAGGGGCTAGGGAAAGTGTTTGAGAAGATTTTAGAGAATTCATGGAGCTTGAGAGGTGTGAGGATATGAGGGTGTGAAGGGTGGCGTTTATAGTGGAGGGGAGAGGGGTTTCCTTAAAATAAAATTCATTAGTTAATTAATTTTCCCTAATACAAGAAATAATGAGTCTTGAAATACCAATAATAGTAATTTTATAATTTAATCCCCAAAAAAATGGTCTTACATCAGTCGAACATCACACATGACCCTATAATTAGCTTATTTAGCTTATTTTGTAAATTACGGAATTTCACAATTAATCAAAAATTCAAGTATCTCTGAAAAATCACAAAAATTTACCCCAACATTTTTTCGACATGTAGAATCAAAAAATGAAGTCCATTTTTCAAAAATAATTTTCTAAATATTATTAATTTAATATTTAATTAAAATAATAATTTACTTAGAAAACAGTTTTTAAGATTAAAACTGATTTTACAGTGCTTTCCAAAATAGCGTTGGGTCTTATAAAATTATCTAATAACTATAATACATTGATTTAATAATTTATGAATACATTTTTGGGAAATAAATATGCTTTTAAATTAATTAATGTATTATAATTAATTATTTATGACTTACAAAATATCAAAACGTATACTAAGGTCAAACTGTCACTTTCTATGATGTCTCAATTTTATTTTATTATTCATAGGTAATTTTACACTTATGTTTGTTGATTTACTATTCATAAGGGTCATATTACTATTCATAAGGGTATGTTACAATTCCTAAGGGTATGTTACTATTCACAAAAAATTATTTTTGTTTCATTTGACTCCAAAAATCATCTTGAACACAACCGTGTATGTCGGATTTTTAAAATTCCAAACATAAGAGTGAAAAACATATGTTTAGAGGTCACTTATCACATAGAAGTTCATTATTTTTTGTTTTCATGTTATTTTATGACATATTTATAAGATAGGAATTTCCATTGAAAAACTTAGGGTCATTACACACCATTTTTTCATTGGGTAGGTAGACACAAAATACAACAATGTTTTGTCTTATAAAACAAAATGATGCTTTCTATGTATATTTAATACTATGATTCTTCCATTATTTCATTATGACTAATTCATTACCCATATAAAAAAATTAATGTCAACACAATTCATATTCGAGATTCCATAGTATTCAATACTAATATGTTTTGAGATATGAAAAACATCTATAATTACTGATAATTATTATACACAAGAATTATAGCAATATAGATGAATAATCATTACATAACATATCAAACCCATGATAGAACCATATTTGTTTAGTGTCTTGGGAATCATGGAAATATAAAACGTTTAATAAAACATCTACATATCCACATTAATATTCCATAAAAAATATAACCCTTTTGTCTTGTTATACATAATACCATCCATCATATCCTGGGATAATATGTATAATAAAAGGGGAAACTCAAATTCTCAATAATGGTAAATAAGTGATATATCAAACGTAACATAAGAATAAGGTTATAAAAACATGGACAAAAAATTTTAGAATTATACCATGCATATAAATGATCCTCATATTGAGTCATGGAATAAATCATAGAAGTTAATAAATCATGAACAATAATAGAGCACAAGTCATGAGATAATAACATTGGAATAAGACATGTAATGTGGAATAAAAATTATATTATAACATTTTGATCATGTATATAGATAAAAAGGTTAACCTGATATATTATGGACATGAAATCGAGCCCTAGAAATAACTTATGGACATGAAACCAGGTCCATTCAAAATCTAATTGACATGAAAACCATTTCCGTGTATATAATTATGAAAAAAAAATCATGTTCATGCATAATGGAATCACCTAATGAGTTATCCATATTTACCTAATGCATTAGAGGGAGATATATTTTCCACCAATCACATATAGAAAATAATACAATTTTTTTCCACAAGAACATAAATTATTCATCAAATTATAAATATGTAATTAAATAGATTACGTAGATATTTTATCATATAATTTCTCATTGAAATTTAACCGTATTAAAAAAAATGTCATCAGAAACACAAAACATCTTGAGAAATAATAAGAATGGTAAATTTTGATCATATCTCTATTAAAGTATATATTTAATAAGATAATATTATAATTGATAAAAAATTATTTTTATTGGTCATCTAACTTAATTATATGAGAAAAAATACCCCATATATTTTGACTTCATTTTAAACAGTTTAATTACAATGAATAAAAATATTATATTCAAATAAACTTGTATTCTTTTGTAGAAATCCTCAAATCCTTATGGTTTTATGAGGATGGAAAAATCCTCTCATTATGTATAATTTGAAAAGCATTGATTCCGTATATTTTTAGAAATGTAATATAGAAATACATTTAGTAATTAAAAAAATATTCCTTTCAAAATATATTGTAAAAATTAAAATATTATTAAAAATTAAATTAAAAAATCATAATAGAAAAAAAATAAATAGGAATTGTTTTTTAAAAAACAAGGACATTGATGAAAAAGTGTGTTTTAAGGGAATCATTAAAAATTTTGTTTTTTAAAACATTTCCTCATAAATATAATATCATAGAATTGTGTCTAATGTCCCAGAATATTATCATCTTTTTAATTATATGGGATTATTACGAGACATATAAAATGGATGGCATGTCATTCCGGGCCCCGTAGTTTTAGGAATGATCCATAGAAAAATAACATTAAGCATTAAATAGCGTGGGTGAGCAGTTTTTCTAAACAAGTAGAATTACTCTTAAACGGGTGGCTAGATCAGAAATCTGAGGGAACCATTGATTTTAGGATGGCGTGTTTACCGTAGGAGATACTTTTGTTTAGTCGATGAATTCCTATAGTAAGAAACCCCAAAAATGGAGTAATAGTAGAAAAAATAAATAAATAAAATAATTTTATTTTTCAAATGCATAAAACAAACGAATGGTGGCATTGAATAAATATATGAGATCATCACTGAGCACATTGGAATATTCTTTTTTATATGCAGATTCTAAACTTGGTTAACACAGGCCAACAATGGAAGTTAATTTTTGGCCGTAAATAAAATTATAAAGTAACATTTATTTGATTGTTAAATTATTTAACTCATAAAAGGTAAATAGGATTGAAAATATGGGAGTGATGTTGAGCTCATCGGGTCATGTTTCCCTTAGGCACAACCTATCCTCGACCGGCGCGGGTCGAAGGTTACTATTAATTTTGTTTACATTTTTTAAGGTACATTTATTATACCTACGAATGATGATTTCTATCATTTTAACCAGTATAGATATTAAAAATATGAGGGCACCATTGATTTCACTGCAATTGTATTCAATTAAGGGAATATTAATTTCGACCAGAAAGGGTCAAATGAAAATGTTATTTTTTGGAAATTACAAAAATAATAATAAAATAACTCAATTAGTTATTTTATTCTTTATTGTCACTATTGTGCGGAAGTGGGGGGACTACATGGTTGTCAGACTATTAAATGGCTAGTTATATAGGGTTGTGTAACTACACCATTGATATAATTAATAGGTTCATTAATTTAAATCATTAATGATCCTCTTTAATTATGTAGTGCATTGATCCACACTTTCATCTATTTAAATGATGCTCGGGCATGAGTTTTAATCCACACAAGATGGAAACCTATAACGATGTGGTGGAACATTTTCCACCAACCTATAACAAGGCTTCGATAACCGTTGGAGGATTCCACGACGAGTTCTAAAGGACGAGAACCATCTCCTTCATCGGCAACACCCTTGGATGTGGACACCCCATCCTTAACCACAATGACTTTTAACGAGCTCGAGGTAAGTGGTTATGTGCGTAATTCATGCCTATTACTCATTCTTGAATTTTTTTCAAAAACATTGATGAACCACAGGTTAATCCGCATTCCTTTCTTTAATGAAAGAGGATAATGAAGGGTTACTTTATGAGAGTTTTTATAATTACACAATACTCTTCATGTTATAATGATAATGTAGAGGGCATGGGCCAATCGAACAAGGCCCACACCATCTGTTGTTCTTGGATAGGTAGTGTTTCTTCATGGGTGATTGGAACAATTCAAAAATGCCAAACCAAGAGCCACACAGTGATGGAGGCATCCCAGGTGGCCCGTAGGTGTAGTCGGTAGAGGAAATCGACATATGGGGCTTCACTAGAGGCCCACATATGGTTTTTCGGCACGAAGGTGTCGGAGACCTGAGAAGGCGGTAGCTGGCACCACCTAGTCGCAGATTGGAGGAAACGCTTGAAGGAACCATGATAGAAAAAGGAATTCGGCCGACAACGATCACGTTGATGACACCGCGCCGGTGAGGACAGTCGCGGCTCCGATTCACGGTAGATGGAAGGGGTGACTGTCCATTGTCGTCAGTGTTATAACCAGGTGGTGCACTATAGAGGAAGGTCACACCAGAACACCATTGAAGAAGGTTGCATCTTTGAGACACTAAAGAGGTCGGACCCGCGCCCCACAGGTCCCGTGGATGACGGGACTGATTGGACTGGCTAGGTGGTGTGGCGCCATCTGGCGCCACCACATGAAAAACTCTAATTACATGGCCATTCTAGAAGGGGAGTGGACCCCCATGACAAGACAACAGGCTGAGTGGCTACGTGGACCGATGGTCTGAACATAATTGGGTGGTCCAGGCTGAACCCACGGCCCAGTGGGCCTAGCCTATGGCATGCATGCCAGACCAAGCCCAGCCGAACTGTGTCAGATCGGACATAGACCCTTTTTAGCCCAAGTTTCTATTAAATAGGTTTATATACTTAACCGAACTCCTTTTTAATGAACCTTCATTAGTTCCTTAATGTTAGGATGAGGAAAAACCTTTTTGATACTCCACTTGAGTTTTGAGAAAATTGGAGCACATTCAGGTTGGATCGACACCGAATCCAATTAGGCTATCAGTACTAAAATACCTATAACTCACAGAAAAGGGATTCAGTTGATGCATCGTCTATTGCATTTGAACCCTTATGATGAGGTGGACCATTTTTTATATTGCACTAGAGTTCTTAAGAATATTGTAGAATAGCCAGGTTGGATCGACCATGAATCCAACCCGGACCTTGAAACTAAAATGCCGATAAATAATAGTCTGGGGGACTGATTAATGCACTGTTTATTGCGCTGGAAATCTTATGACATGGTGGTTCATTGGGTTACATATTCGTGGTTCTATATGCTGATTTAAATACCACTATTTTCTTGAGGAGAATATCCTCCCAGAATAAAGAATGCTATGTGGGGCATCATGTGGTTGGTTGAGTCATGAAAGAATGAATTGTGAACTTGTGTGGATAAACACAGAGCGATCCTGTGTGGATCAGCTCCGAGTGATCATGTGTGGGTCAACAAAAAAGACTCATGATAGAATAATATGATCTATCTTAATGACTAATCATCTGTACTTATGTAATAATGTTATAACTAGAGTGAGTTGTATTTTTTATTGGGGTTGAGATCATGGTTTGTGGTTTTTACTTAATGGATATATAAGATTCCATCGGGGGTCTCGAGGTCCCTACTATGTATTGTTAGACTCACCCATTCACGGGATCTCCCACACCTTGTTGTGAATTGTGCATAAAATAGACATATTTACTGATTCTTAAGGATTCAAGTCTACAGGGTTATGGGAGGGGATTGATAGATGGAGCACGAAGGTGACTGGTTGATGTTGAGAGCCGCAATGACGAGCTGTACCTACCCTTCATATAAGATCCTTGGTGGATGACCTCATGATATGTTTTTCATTCATTTCGTACTACCATTTTAGTTGGTCTTTTCTTTTGTCCCCTTTACTTTCAATACTTACTATTACACTTAGTTGTGCTGTTTAGTTGTAGTTGTACCTTTACTCTTCAATTGTTTTTTTCTTTTCTGCAGTGTGCCATGTCTGTGTGTGTACAATTTTTGATGAAATGCCTTCCCATTATAGGAATATTCCTTTTTGATTCTAGATTCAAACCCTTGTATTATGGAAGATGGTATTGGGGTTGTCATGGCACGAGCCCTGGGGGATGGGTTATGAAAACAGGGGAATCGAAGGTTGGTCAGTTCTATCTGAAGAACTAAGAGTTTGTATTTTAAATATAATAATTATTGTTAAGTTTCTTGAGTACGAATTTCAGTTGTGGGAGTCCAGTGTTTTTGTGAAAACCGGCGTATCCATACACTAGGATATTGAATTCTATTTTCCAACTCGGTATATGAAAAAACTGATTTTTTGTTTTTTGAAATGTTTTTTTTGATCTATTTTGAGTCAGCTAACTGGGAATAACATATTAACATTGGTTCATATTAATACTCATTAAATATACCTCTATGCAGATCGCCATCCAGGATTCCAATGTGTAATAATGAAGATGGTCCATTGTGTGATGATATTTTTATAAATGGGTTGTTGCCCGAGATGGGACATTCGGGTGGTGTCCCGACTATACCAATGCTCATTGGTTAGTAGTTACTACTGGTGCTAGTAGTTGAGGATATATATAGCCTCAGTGAATTACATATGTTTCAGTGACAAATACCCATCAGGTTCTGAGTCAAGTCCGACTCACATGCGGCTAAGGAATGTCTTAAGGTGGTGAAAGTGTTTCCATCTAGCGAATGAACTATTAAATAAAATGGTGTTCCTATCAGTGATCATTCTATATATCTCATCATAGCTTTGAAAAGGTTTAGATTAACCCTATTTTATTATGAGGTGGCATTTTCTATGGACATAGTTTGAGAACCATCCTCAGAGAAGGGGTTATGTTGTCATGAAAAGCTAAGGGGGTTTGTTTCCCAAAGATCCTCTTTAGTTTTGACGAGATGACATATTCTTAATTAATTATTAATCAAGGTGTACTGAGCATACCTGGTACTCGATGAAGAAGTTTCGACCAGTGCTTTAGGCACGGACCTCAGAGAGAGACATATTTATGGACGTATGAGCCAGTACTATTTCTCTATGCATTCCTACTTAAGATATGGTTCTAGAAAGAACCTTTGTCGTTAAAATTATTTGGATGAGTAGATACAACCAGTGAATGTCAGTAGTGGGAACGCAAGAAACTAACATCAATCTAAGATACATAGACATGTAAAATGTTTTGACAAATGGGAGTGATAGGGATAGATGAACCAAAAGGGTATTAGATGTGTAACGGTAGCTGGATAAGCCACATGAAGTGGTTTAAATTTCAACATGTTATAAATACCACCATAATGTGGTACCCACCAGTCAGAGGGAAATGTAGGATAGGGGAATTTAGTAGCCATATGTGGTCAAGGAGTTTGACATAAGTGCTCCATTAATGAATTGAGGTACGGTCTATGTCCAATACTAGCTACTGTAACTAATAGAAATAGGTAGTAATCATTCTTTATTATCACGAATATTGTTCAAAACCCTTGAGATTCCAGTTTAACCATTGACTTTACCATTACGTCTTGAGATACCTGTGAGTGGAGAATTGGTAATCACCCTTATGAAGGTGGTGTGATTTTACCCTCGAGGTGAGAGTTTCGGTGGGATCCTCTTAGTGGTAGTGTCAAGGCCTCACTATGTTTGTTTGAGTATGGACTAGGCATCCATAGTTCATGCTCAGATAGAATATTGTTGGCAGAAAGGATGAGGTATATGTACAACATTAGAATGTGGTTTTCCATCTTCGTCGAAAAAGATAACCCAGGATTCATGGGAAAAACTCATGCATAGGATGGTGCAGTCGATCACCCTACAGTCGGCCAGCCTTAACCTCATGGGAACAAGTGTTTTGAGTTTTTAGTTCCCAACAGTAGTTGTAGAGTTCATTAACATCCTTTTAAAATATAATTCTAGGATGACCTCCCTGCCGGGAGATGGACTTATGCTTTGTATTTTTCCCAGAGACAACACCAATATCTAGAACATAAAATCTGATGGCTCCCACAAAGCTTTGGGAGATGATAGTATATTTGGGAGACTTGTAGAAGAAGGTCTTAGTAAAACCCAATTATTGATGTTATGCCTTCTTTACTAGAACATTAAGCATGCGTTCATGTTGAATGAGTCCCCATAACTATAGGGTCGATGGCACACCAATTAGTTAAAATTTGTAGCCTTTCACGTGAATAGGATTGTGACCAATGGATTTTTAGTAGTTGAGACAATGGATATGGTTGGAGTTTTACTGTGAATATTACATCAAGAGATTCAATACACTTGGGATGCAAGATGTGATGAAAGACACGCTCAGCATGAGGTCTGGTCTACAGGTGCTGAATGCGGTGATTGAGTAGCTAGACGCATTGCAGATATCCTTCATAGATAGTGATGAGAAATCTTACCTCCAGTTTACGACTGTAACTCCCCCACCCCTTCAACAAGTTCGGGAGGAAAAACATGGGGATGTGTACTGTATGACTAGATGTGCTCATATATAATCAAGACCGATTCCTAAATTATTTTCTAAATGTGGGGAGAACATCATCCTTTTCCGAGGACGCACTATGGTACTAATGACACTATGAGTGGAGGTGATTGATGGAGTTCCACAAAACCCCTTTAGGAATACATCATGGTGTCACAAAGATGTACCATGATCTACGGTGTTACTACTGGTATCTCGGGAAGAAGAAAGTTGTGGTAGAGTTCATATCACGATGCCTCACTTTTTAGCATGTGAAAACTATGCATCAGGTTCCTCACACTCATGAACATATTTTTATCCCCAGAAAGTTGGTCAGATGGATTAGACCTTAAAAACATTTGACAATGTGCTTTGTGCATGTGTTCTATATTTTGTTCATAGTAGGGAGGATCACCTGCCATTGGTGTAGTTCATATACAATGATAGTTATCACTCTACCATTGGCATGGCACTGTTTGAAGCCTGGTACGGGTGACCATGTAAATCACCTCTATCCTGGGCAGACAAATGGGAGTCGGCACATATGGGTCTAGAGTTGGTATGGGCTAAAACCGAGAATTTTTAGATCATCTAGGAGAGGATGAATACTAAAAAGTGTAGGCATAAGTCATCTTCCTATAGAAGATGGAGACCCTTATATTTTGAGGAGTGATACCATGTCTCCCTACGGGTCTCACCCCATCGAGGAATACAGAGATTCGGTCGGGGTATAAAGCTATTTCTGAGTTTTATCAAACAATTCCAGATTCTCAACATAGTTGGAGAGATCGAGTACCACCTAGTTCCTCTCCCAAATTTTCATCAAGTGCATAATGTATTCCATGTGCCACAGTTGAGGTGATGCATGCACAATTCATCCCACATTATCAACTGTGGTGAGTAAGACATTGACTATGTGGATACTTTTACGGAATTACCATTAGGGATAGAGGATCGATAGAAGAGGGTCCTTCTTGGATGGTCGATCCCTCTAGTGAATTTTCGGTGGCAGTATGAGAACCACCAAGAGAGGACATGTGAGTAGGATTCTCATATTTTTTCTCTGTACCCTCATTTTTTTCGCTTCATTTTCGATTTCAGAGATGTAAATACCGATGGTGGGTAGAATGAAATGTTCTGGAAAAAAGTGTAATACCTATTAAATGGGTGCCCAAATAAAAAATATGAGATCACCATTGAATTTTTGATGGTGGGTTTACATTTGGAAGAACTTATATTTAGTCGGCTCTGACATCGCGTAAGAAAACTGAAAATTGGTATAATAGTAAATAAAAAAATTTAATAAAAAAATTTTATTTTTCAAATTCTTATAACTCATGAATGGTGACTCAGGTAAAAAATTCAAGGCCACCACTGATCTTGTTAGTGTATTCATTCTTTTGTAATATTCGAACATTTTCTGGAAAATTCCAATAGTGGATGTTAGTTTTTCACCGAAAATAAAATTATTATGTAACAATTAATTTTTTGTTATTTTCTTGAACACAGAAATGGTAATTCCAATTGGAAATTTGGGAGTATCTCTTAGCTCATGAGATATTGTTTCCCATTGGTAGATCCTAAACATGACCCATGTAGGTCAAGGGTGACATATAATATTTTTTTAAAATTTTATATGGTACGTTCTGTAAACGTTCGGGAGATGATTTTTATCTTTTAAACCGGGTCTCGGACTAAAAATATGAGTGAACCGTAGAATTTTCAATGCCCGGATATTCTTATGGGATGCTTAACTTCGACTGTCAAGGTTATAATGAAATGGATAATTTGTGGACTTTAAAAAAATAAAAAAAATAACTCAACGAGTTATTTTATTCTCTCTTGTAACTGTTGAGCGGTGGTGGAAGGACCGCCGGGTTGTCAGACCATTAAATGGATGGTTAAACTTGGTTATATAACAGCACCATTTTGAGAATTAATATGTTCAGTAATTTAGTTAATTAATGAACCTATTTAATAGTGTGGTTCATTGATACTATCTTTCTTCTATTCAATGAAAGCACAGGATTGGGTTTTTGGAATTAAATAGAGGAACCACTAAAAAGTTCCGCATCATCTTCCACCATCCAAGAACCAGACTTTGGTGACCATTGGAGGAATCGATGTTGAGATCCAATGTACATAACCTTATCCTTCATCTGTAACACCCTCAAAAATGGACACTCCTTCCTCATCTGCAACGACTTATAACGAGCTCGAGGTAGAGTGTATGTCCTTAATTCCCCATGTTTTCCACATTATTGAATATTATAAATAACAAAGATCAACCATCCAACTGGATGTTCCATGTTTTGTTCATTAATGCATGAGGATAATGAGGGGATTATTAATTTGAGTTTGAATTATTAAATAATCATTCTCATGTTATAAATCTATCATGGAGGGAGTGATCCAAACAAACAAGGCCCAAACCCTCTGTTGTTATTGGATTGGTTCTGTTTCTTCACAGGAGACCATGAAACAATTCCGAAGGGTCAAACCTAGATCCACACAATTATGGAATCGTCCCAGTTGGCCCATACGCCTAGTAAGTAGAGGAAACAACCTCTAGAAGTTCACAAAAGGACCGCATATGCCTCTCTGATGCGGCAACCGACACCCGACGACTGCAAAGAAGAGGCGTCACAAGAAGGATCCACAACATACAAGAGCGTCTGGTTGACAGTAGCTGTATTGAAAACGATTGTCTGTAGTGGTATCACACAACACGTAGTACGCTACAGAGGAGGGCCGCGACACTGAGCCATAGAGGATTGAAGGGGAGTCCGACCATTGACAAACGTGTTGTCACCAGGCGGTGTGTTACAGTAGTGCATTGTGGAGGACTGTCGCAGCTTTGAGCCATAGTGGAGGTTGGACCCGCACCTCATTGGTCCAAAGGGTGGCATGTCCGAGGGGACCAGCCAGGTGGTGTAGCCCCATTTGGCACCGTTACCTTAAATACATGAATTGCTTGGACATTTGGGAAGGAGAACAAACCCCAATACCCAAACAGTGGGCTAGGTGGTTCTACAGCCTCATGGGCCCCAGCCAACCAGGTGAACCAGGTCGAACATGCTGCACAACAGGCCTAGCACACATCCAATGAGCCGCCCTAGTACTAACCGAATTGGGCAGAGCCTTGTGTACTAGGTCAGGTGTGTCTGACCAGGTCGGATTGTACCCGAACCATTTTTGGCCTAGTTACTCTTAAATGAAAATATCTACTACAATAAATGTCTATTTCAATATTATTCTAAAGCACCAAAACCCTTAGGATGTGTAATACCTTTTCAGATACACCAATTTAATTTTGTAGAACGTTGTAGAATGATTGGGTTGGATCAACCATGAATCCAACTAGGCCCTTGACAATAAAATCAATATAACTCACAGACCATACTTTAGATTGACACACCATCTATTGTGTTCAAACCCTTTGTACAATGTCGACCTTTTGAGATACTCCACATGAGTTTTGAAGATTGATGGAGAATAGACGGGTTGGATCAACCCTGAATCCATCCAGGCCCTCGACACTAAAATGATTATAACACACTGACTGAGAGTCCAGTTGACGCAACATCAGCTGCGTTGGATACCTTATTAAATTTCGGTTCATATGGTTAAATCATATTAGGAGTTCATATTGGTTGAAATATGACTGATGGCTTGATAAGTGGATCCTCCTTGAATCAAGCGTTCTTTTGCGGGAATACAATGGCTAGCTGTGATGTGAGGAATAAATAACGATCTTGTGTGGAACAGAAACGAGAAATCATTCATGGATAAGCACTGATCCATCTAATGTGGATCATCATTGAGTGATCCAGTGTGGATCAGAACAGATCGATCCTATGTGTAATAGCACCGAGCGATCCTATAGGGATCAACACTTAGTAATCCTCTGGTGATCAGTACCGAACGATCCTATGTGAATCACCACAGAGCGATCCTGTGTGGATCATCACTAAGAGATCCTGTGTGGATCAACACTGAGCGATCCTAGGTGTATCAACATAAAGCAATCCTATGTGGGTTATCAGTAGAGCCACATTAGAGAAAAAGATGATCTAGTTTTACGAATAATCATATGTACTAATATTCTTATGTCATACCTAGTGTGATATAACTTTTTCTTTGAGTTTTGTGTTTGAGATCATGTTTTGTGGTTTTTCCTTTGTGGAATTCTGAGAGCACTTTGGGTGTCTTGGGGTCCCTACTGATTATTGTTATAATCAACCCTGCACGGGCTTGCCCATACCTTGTTGTGAATTTTGTATATGATAGACAACTTGACTACGTCTTAAGTAGTCAGGGCTAGATGGTGGTTGGTGGTGATTGATAGATGGAGCACAGAGGTTACCAGTTGACGTGGAGATATGCCATGATGATTTTTACCCACCCATTAGGTATGATCCTTTTCATATGAACTTAGGATTAGTTTTCCCTTTTTGTCGTACATCTATTTCTGTTGGGCTTGTATTCTGGCCCCTTTAATTTCAGTACATAATTTTACATTGTGTTGGTTTTCATTTGTTGTTGTACAATTGTTCTTATAGTTTGTTTTCTTTTGCATAGTGTTCCCTATCTATGTGTGTATCGGTTTTGAGTAAATGCCTCCCCATTTTCGAGATATTCTATTTTGGTGCTAGTCGCCAACCCCTGGCCTATAGAAGGCAGTCTTGGTTTAGTCATGACACGGGCACTGGGGGATGGGTCGTGATAGTGAGAATTTAAAAAAGTAATCCATTTATGTAAATAAAAATAATAACATTGAAATAAAATTATAATATAATCAAAATTCTTTCCACGCATAATCTTAACATGACATATTCTATGATGTAGAAGTTTGACCCAATGAATGAAAATTTGGATAAAAATTCCCTTACCACTATGTAATATGTGCAATTGTATTCCCCATAAATGTCATAATTATCAAATTAAACGTGGAATAGTATTAATATAGTTATATTAATGATGTTATATATAAATTATAATTATATAAACCACTCACTATAAATAATTGGTCAATAAAGAATCTATCACACACAAATAAAAGTGAGTTAATAAACTCTTAACTTATGGTTGTTTATTCATACATTACCATCATGTTTCTTGTTTTAAATAATTTTATTAATTCATTACATAATCATATTCGTATTTAAAATACCTTATATTGTAATTTTTAACATCTTTACACTCGATCATTAATAATATTTCATTATTTTCATTTTTTCAGGAGAGTTCATTTCCTGATTTCATGGTTGGGTCATTTATGAATAATTATATATTTTCTTATAAGATATAAAAGAACTACATTTGTGAAATGAAATAGTATTAATTCACATAAATATTTTTACATTATTTCATATATCAATTTTCTTTTTGGCATGAGGATTTTTCTTTTTATTATATGTTAACCATTATGTTTTTTGATGTATTGATGCACATCATGAACTAGTTTTATTTTATTATATTTATTTATTAGTTAAATAATATGAAATATGTCAAAATATTACTTTTAATATCATATTTAAGTGTTATTATACTTTATGAACATTATTATAGGATGTACTAGAAAAAAATTTAATAGAGTCAGTTAGTTTCCATAATTAAAGAAACGATGTTGTTACATTGAATAAGAGGAGACATGATATGAGATATTCAATTAATAACATAAAATCAAGAATTTACATCATAAATTAAGTATAAATATTTTATGTATTAATAATTTTGGGAGAAAATTGTATAATAAATGAAATCAAGAAATGTGGTTTATAAAAATTTCCTATTGAATATCACCTCCTTAAATGACCCTTTAAAGACCATGGAATATGTTCCTTTGTGTGACCAAATGTACTAGTATGTGGGGAGAGGGAGTCAGAGAGATTTTTTAGATATTTATGGAGATTCATGTATTCTTACGAGAATTGGGGTGGTGTATAATGGAATTTATATTTACGGAGGGATGCTTTTGAGTAATTAAATAGTGATTATTTTGTTTTTAAATCCAACCACAAATTAGTGGAATTAATTCCAATGAATAAGATATATAATTTATTTTTTATTATATTTATATGTTCTATAAGGACATAAATATACTATTTAAATAAGTATTTTTCTATTATTTTATCCTTTTACCTTTTATCATTTACTTGTTTCATTAGTTTACCTACACAGCGGTAAATATTTTTTACGATGAGAAATTTTTTATTCCAAAACATGAAAATGAAATTAAAACCTATTTTTTAGATTCATATTTCAAATATGGAATCAATTTTTACAAATTATATTCATATAATTAGAAATATTATATTTAAAACAACACCCAAGATGAAATATAAAAGCAAGTTTTCATGAAGTGAATTTTTCAAAGAAATTATAATTTTATATTAACTCAATGAATAATAATTTTCATTTTATGGAAATAATTTAATATTTGATGATATATAATATGTAAATACTATATTAAATAATCATTTTTAGTTATTATTTTACTTGGTTAAAAAGATAAACATTATTTACTTTAAAACAGTTTTTAGAGAACTCTTATTTTTAAAAACAAAAATAAAATCATTCTAAAATAAAATATAATAATTTTTAAAAAAATTTAATTGGGTGAAATAAAAGTAAGATATTATTATGTTAATTGGAAAATATTAAAAATATATTAGTACTCTATATTTTTATAATTTACTGAAATTAAATGACATTTTTACAAAAAATAAGAATTTTTCAATATTGGCTGAATAATAATTCATCTCAAATGTTTCAAAACACTTCATCCTAATATAATTTTGAAATGATGAATCCAAAATTTATTTTTAATTTATAAAATAAATATTTTTAATTCTTAAAAACAAGTTATATTAATTTTTTAAATTTAAATCTACAAAATTCTTTGTTTAAGGAAAACATATAATTGAAAAATAATACGACTTTATGAAATTTTTTTTCATTATTTACTAGTAAGTAATTAATATATTAAAATTGATTTATTCAAATACATATTTCATATATCAGTTAATAATATGAATTCCCCCATAATTTAAGATATATTTTATAACAACCATATTTGAATAATAATATTTTGGAGTTCTTTTATACATGATGTTCTATGAAAAGTAAGTTATCAAATTGATTAAGTTTATTTGAAAACAAACATAGAATAAAATCGTTGGGTGATACATTATACCCCACAACCCAAACATTTACTTTTTCCATAAAAATAAATTACTCTAACAGAAGATTATAAGAAAACCACTACCTCATCAGATCCATATGTTCCCATGAAACATCTTCAAATTGGTTGTTTCTCCAAAATAACATTAACTAGGTGACCGATCATGTGCGGTAGAACATAATCTCTATAATCAAGAATCTCTAACCATTTTTCATCACAAGACTGATATTCCTCTAGTGGTATGGCCTCATATTTTTGTACATGTAAAAGATTATGTATATACTTAATCATGGGATATAAATGCAATACATCATGAACATTAGAGATATTTAGTTGAAGTTCTAATTGATAATCTAATATCCAGATATGATAAAAAATTTCAATAAAAAGGAATAATTTTTTTTTATATTTCCTTTCAAAAATATGATGTTTGTATATGAAAATTTTATTTTTGGAAACTGACTTCATAAAATGGGTCAATAAAACTTCATCTTTAAAAGAGTGAATGTAAAGGGAAAAGATCACCACAAAACTATCAATTTTAATAAAAATAATATTTATAAAATGTAAAAATATGAACAAGGAATATAATTATAAAATTCAAGTTTTGATGAAGAATGGTAGATAACATGTCTTTTAGAATGATAATGACCAGAAAACCAAAGACCAAACATTTCTAAAAAGGACATTATTATCATTATAAATTACAGTAATGGGGAAACATTTTATTTAAAAATAATTTTAGAAATTATACTTAATTGATTTAATCTCATAAGTACAATCACACTCTTTTTTTATGCCTTGATAAATCTCCAATTAATTTCATACTCAGATAAATGTTGTTGAAATTTTAATTTCTATAGAACTAGTGGATCATAAGATTCATAATTGGTTGAAAATGCATTCCTTATATATCTAGTTATCCTAAATATGGTTATAACTTATTATAAAATACAAATTAGTATTGAACTATTTATGTAATAATGTAATCTCAAAAACAACATCCAATGTTCAATGTAATAAATTTCATAAATGGTTATGCTTTTAAACCATCGAAAAAATTAAATAATTTTTTTTATGGTCACTAAAATTTTAAAATATTCCATTAATTTATCCCAAAGAAAACATAATGTATCAAATAATTATCACACCGCAAACATATGAATATTATTATCTTTTATTCCCTTGAAACATTGAAATAACATTAATTAGCATAAAACCATAGTGAAACATTTACTCATTCAATAATTAACTCATTACTCATACCATAAATACTAAAATTATATAAACTCAATCCATAAACAACTTTTTCATCACAATAATAATCAATAATAAGGTCATAAATACTATCCATCTTATATTAACAGAATAAAACATTTATTTTTTCCCTTATTATCCCAATATCAACCAAATATTATGTGTTATCATTCCATTTGTCAAGTTTTCTATAAAACTATCACCATCCCACCTCAATAAATTTTTATGATTACTGACATCGTTAAACATACACATTCAAATAATTATGGAAATACTAAGGTGTGGAAATCCTTAGATGTTCCATTATTCAATAAAACCATAAAATTACATCTAAAACATTATTCTTGAACTCTAATACATAAATCATCGATAATTCCACTTCGTAATCTTTTTTTCTCGATATCATGGATTTATTCGTTAACACTTATTTCATCTTATATGTTATTCATATTCTTTTCATCGTTATCATCAATATAAAAATCACTCATACAAACATTCTAATTCTCTTCATGGCATTTCCCATAGATCATTGATTCGAATAATTATTACGTATTCAACATTTGGAACATTTAGATGTAGATGTTTCAATAGGTATACCATTACACTATTTGATTTCACTAACCAAACCTTTAAAATTTCAATTTCAGTAACATTATTTTTGACAATATATTCTACCCCAATGAATATTCTCATTCCTTTAAAAAATTATCATTGATTTATCTTCCCACATTCTTTACATGAGGAAAATTGATCTTTCGTTACATTGTGGTGATAATAAAATTCTATCTTTCTCTTATTACATTGGTCAAGAAACACCCCAAATTTGAAATTACTGAACATATAATGATATTTATTAGTATCCATACTAGAGTGTTTCACCTCACCACACCCATTTCATTTGGTCTCTCACACGGAAGATCATTACATTTTCTATCATATTCACCATTATCATGAATCTTCCTACTTCCAGCCATTTTCTAAAACACAAAAATCATATTCTGAGAAACCAAAATACTAGATCAAAAACAATATAATAATGAAAATTGTGTTATAAAATGTCATTCTATGACATATTAGGATTTATCCAAGGTTATTCATGATCATTTCCAACATTATAGTATTTTAAACTATAATAAGAGATATATTTTGGGATATTACTTAATGTTTTCAAATACAATTTTGTAAATTATATCTAATCCTTTCTCTAATACTATCTATAACAACCATTAATTTTAATACATAGAAAATACATCAAATTATATAAATAATATTTACATAAAGAACAAAACCCTGAAAGAACTATATGGTTTTAGTGTATATGGAAACTTGAAAAGAAAAACCATTTGTTCATAATACATCTACATAATCTCCAAATTATTTATTCATAACAATAACCAATTTTTAAATGACATTATTAGTACCTTACTTCATATCATGGTCAAAATAAAAATAAAAAAATTCTTATCTCAAATGATCACTAAGGTTGAAAAATGGATATTTGAATCATAACATAAGCTTAAGTGTATAAGAACATGAACATAACATTTGGAAATTATACCCAACATGTAAATGATCATATTCTTGAGTGATGGAATATATCATTGATGTTCATAAGATATTGAACATATGGGAACATGATCGGTGATATAATATAAATGGATTTGGATATGGAAGGTTGAATACACATAATCATATAACCTTTTAAACAAATATATATAGAAACCGCTTCACTCTTTATGTTAAGAATTTGAAATTAGGCCCATCTATAAATGTATGGACATGAAACCAGGTTTATAATTAATCATATTGACATGAAAACATGGTCTAAAAATGGAATTGTGAACAATAAATTTAAGGAACACAGAACACATTTACCTCAGGATTTAGTCATATTTTCCCAATTCATTGGATTAGGAAGTAGGTACCACCCACCACCTAATTAAATTCATTAATATTTCTCCATAATAACATAAATCATTCATCAAATTATAAATCATTAAAAGAAATGGATTTCACAAACATTTCATCATAGCATATCTCATGAATAATTTATAGTATTCAAAAACATCCACCCAATATAAACATAAAACATCTTGAGGAAGAATGAGGATGGTATACATAGATCCTATATCCAGTAAACCTACACAAAATAAAATATTATTTTAAAAGTTATTCAGAAAAATTCGTTGAGGAAAATATCCATTCAATTTTGCAATGATTTTTTATCAATTAAAATTATGATAGGAAACTTTTTATTTAAATGTAACCTTTTAATATTGTATTAAAATCCTCAAATAATTAAGTATTAATGATGATAGAAAAATCCTTTATAACCTATATATTAATGAAAATATTCCTTCCATATTTGTCAAGAAATTAAAAATAAAGTCATTTAGAAAATGAAAAAAATTAATACCATCAAACCATTTTGTAAAAAATCAAAAATGATTAAAAATGAATTTAAACATGAATAATAAAATATTAAAAAAAATTAGAAACAATATTAGAACACATGAACATGGAATAAAAATAAAATTTTAAGGGAAACCCAAAAAAGTTATATTTTAAATGAATTTCCCTTAATGATATTATATAATTGAAGTAATAATTAATAAAAATATTATATTTCTGTAAATTCACATGAAATTTCTGGAAATAAAATCATAATATATTCAAAATTCTCTCCAGTCATAATGTTAGTAGAAAAAAATCAATACATTTGATGTCTAACAAAAATAATGCATATTTGGTTATGAATTCCCTTACAGCTTGGTAATCAGTTAAACCATATGCCCTATAAAATTAATAATTATAAAATAAATCAATTATTACAATTAATAATGTAAGAGTGGTGATATTATATATAAAAAAGTTGTATATATACCACACCTAATAAATAAGTGATGAATAAGACATGTACATCAAGTAAGTAAATGTTATATGAGAAAACCATACCTTACAGTTCCCATTCATTATTCATACATCAACCGCATTTATAAATTTCTAATGAATATTATTAATGCATTCCAGATCCATATTCATAATTTATGATGCTTTTTAACATTATACAACACGTTTATTAATAATGTTTCAGTTTTTCCTTGATTTGGGTGTGTTTGAATATTGATTTCATGTTCGGTTCAGTATTCTATGATTAAGGATAATCATGAAAAATTGATATGAAACAACAGATGTAAAATAAATTTTTTTTAATTAACATATATAGATTTAAATGGTCTCATATATTATTTTCCCCTTGCATGAGGATGATTTATTTGGCAATACATAAATGATAATATTTACTATATTTTATCTTGTTTTGGGACCCTCATGAAGTAGTTCAGGATATATATATATATATATATATATATTAGTTTTAAAAATTGAAATTTTATATAATTTAACTTCTAAGATATGATCTATTAAGAATAATACTATTATTACTATCGTTGTGGGTGGTAATGTAAAACCAAAATTCGTTATTCTTAGAGACAATTTATCGCAATAATTTGGACATTAGATTCCTTTCATTGAATATGTGTAGATGAGAAAAGGAATGGATATGATATAATCCTTTATAAAATTAAATTTAATATATTTAAATGATACTAGAGTTATTATTAATTTATGAATGATTTTGGTGATGTTAAAATATAATAATAAATGAATTTAAGTGTGGTGTTTTGAGGAAATTACCTCTTGAATATCACATAATTGAAGGACCCATTAAGGTCCATGGAAATTGACTGTTGGGTAGACCATAAGTACTTCAACATCTGTACAGTTGAATAGAGTGGTATTTCTAGTGATATAACGACCTTGAATTGCTGTTAGGAAGAAATGGGTGGTGAGGAGTTGTCTTATACTTGACTAGGGGTGGTTTTATATTATTAAATAATGATTATTTTAGATTGAAAGCAAACCACATTTCGGTGTAGTTAATTAAAAATAATTATATTGATAATTAATGTTTTATTGACTGGTTATGGTAAATAAATACTTAAAAACAACCATTTAATGTGGTATTTCTATGTATATTAAGCTTTTACTTTTTAACATTAGCTCGTTTCATTATTTTACTTGTACTCCTATAAATAATTTTTTCCATTGTAGATTATTTATTCCTAAAAATGAAATTGAACATAAGAAATAATTTTTCTCATATTATGACAAATATACAATCTATTTTACCAAATTAAATTAAAATAATTCTAAAAATTATATTTAATATAAAACCCATTGATGTGATAAAAAAGTAGGTTGTCAAGAAGTGTATATTTGAAGAAAAAGTGTATTTTATATTAACTATTTGACAAATAATAATCCCTGTATGAAACTAAATTAATTTTTAGTGATATATAATACATATATTTTATGTTAAATATTCACTAATATAAATTATAAAAATTAATTTAAAACGTATAATCATTTTTTTCTTTATAATACTATTTAGAGAAAATCTTTTTTATACCCAACAATTAAATAATTAACAAACAATATAAATTAGATTAAAAAATAATATAATTAGTTGAAATTTAAATAATCAATACTTATGTTACATGAATATTTATTAATGTCAAATTAATACATGTAAATTTCTAAATATATTTAAAATTAAATAAAATTTTTTTAAATGGTATTTTTAACTATTCACTAAAATAATATTATTTGATAATATTATCATAAATTCATCCTAAGATTATTTTGACTTGATTAATCCAAAATACATTGTTGTTTTTTAAATTATTACTTATAAATTTTTCGAAAATGAATCATATTCAATTTCTCAAAGAATAAAATAAATTTTTTTTAAAGAAAACAAATATTTGAAAACAAAAACAACTTTAATAAAATATTATGAGAATATTTCCAAATAATATATTAATATCGTAACAATGATTTTGAAAAATATATTTTTAATAATGTGGTTAAAATTATTCATTCTCACTAACTCAATGGATAGTTTATTTTAACCTTGTTAAAATAATAATATTTTAGAGTTTGTTTAAGCTCAGTGTTCTATACAAAGTAAGATATTTAAGAGATTACATTTATTTTTTAAAACATATACTATAAAATATTGTGGTGTTACATCATTATTACGAAAGTATTTAAAATGTTTAACATTTATATAATACTTGGATAGAAAGAGAGTGTGTATGGTTATACAAAACACAATCAATGTTCTTTACGAATCCTAAATCATCCTTAATGCAATAAAAATATATCAAATATCAATAATTTTCTTAGCCAATAAGTAATAATAATAACTCAAGAGAAAAATTTCCTAGTGAAATAATAATTATAGAAATATAATACAAGTAATAGAAAAATCCATTGACAAAAATGAAAACCATTTTCATAAGAGTGAGCTTGTGTTAAAACACTAAATTGGATTAATAAATATACAATAAAGATATATTATTTTAAATAGAAAATATTTAGACTATGTAAATGAAGGTAGGCATATGAGTAAAAACAATTCACAATGAATGAAATTTTGAGATAAATATTTAATGACTATGATATCTTTTGAATAAAAAAATCCATGGAAGAGAAAAATTTAAATGATAAATATATCACAATGAGTAGAAAAATTAAAATGATATAATGTTTGAAATAAGATGTTGTAACACCATCAACGGAATCATGGGGCACATTATGAAGCATGTATAAAGTAACCCAAAAAAGCAACATAGACCTATTACAATAATGGTAAATTTAGAATTATATAATCATAATCTGTATACCATGAAATTAAAATATAATCAAATATATAAATATTAATTATAATTAGTTTAAATCGACATGTTATTACACCATATAAAATAAAATATAGGGTGAAATATAAAACATGTTCCAGATAATTGAAAATAGTGACAAATAACCCTCACATGTTTTGTATATATTGATTCATAAATTCATGAAAAAAATGTTAAATGGATTTATAAATTAATTAAATTTTTGGAAAGTTATTATGATTTAATTTTTTTAAAAATATTCCATACATGGAAAAATGAATTGGTAAATTCAAATCATATATCAATGGATAAAAATTGATATGAAAACACTCTTAACTAAATTTCATGTTAGTTGAAATGAAAAATAATATCATGTATAATAGATATATATATTATAATATCTTATTTTAGAATAATATTAATATATTTTTCCATTAATAAATTTTTTTTCTTTCGGTTTATTACAAATATATTAGTTGATTGTGGTTTATTTTCATCATTTTACGATTCTGAATTCTTGTTTCATACTAGTTTTTAAATGAAATTCTTGATTCATTTTTATTTACAGTAATTTAATTATTTATAGATTATTAATTATATTAGAATCAATTTTTTCATCGGTTCGTAATATCCTATTATTATATTCATTATTATAATAGTATGGTTTGTAAAAATTGAAGTATAGAAGAACTAGTCCTTCTGTTTATAGTGCAACAAAGGTGATATTTGGATAAATATTTCAAATATCAATAAATTTTTTTTTGGAATAGTGAAAACATATTAAATAAATTAATATTACATTATATTACAACTTTATTCAATTCCTTATTTATTCATCATACAAAACATATTATATCATTCACATAGGTGGTAAAATTGATCCAAATGAGAGAACTTTATAATTGTTTCACAAGAAAAGATAATATTTTTATATAATGATTATATAAAGTATAAAAAATATTTTAAATTTAATCAATATAAATTACCTTCATTAAATTTATTCTCGGAAACATTCAAGAAGGTGTGATGTTAACTAAACTTTGACATTTTTAGAGGCAACAGTCCACATATATATATTTGATTATCATTTCAATTTCCCTACAAAAGGGATTCAATGAAGCTATAAGAAAAAAATATAAATTTATAATAATTATTTCGAAAATGGAATCATATTGAATCCTAAAATTCCATCTTTTTACCAGGCTCGAGGGGAAGTTATGAAAACCAAACCACATAATTTTATGGAGGTGGTAGTCCACATGTACACCCCATCGATTTTGTTTTTTATTTAATGGATGAAAGTGTATAATAATGGTTTATAAATTGATATAATATAAATATAGTGCATTAGTAAATATATTTATATTATATTATTATTTAAAGAATAAGATTAGTGGAAAATGATTCAGAACAAATAGAAAAGTATTAAAAATATTCTTTTTAAAAACATTAGATTTATATCGAAAATATCATTTGTAATGATGGATTTAGACTAACTAAGAGAGAGAAAAGGAATATTAAATCGTGATATTATTTAAGGATGGTTAAATATATAGATTTTTAATAGGTAACATGATGGTATGATTGTTTTATAATGTTATGGAAGTGATCCCTTTTCAAAATAGAGGAGTGATGTATTTTTTTAGTGCCCATAATATTTCTATGATGGAATGAAAATATTGAGGGGTAAAATGCTAATTTTTTTAAATGATGATTTGTGGGGAAAAAATAATGTCACAAAACCCAAAAAAAGGTATTTTCATCGATGTTAGAAACATTTTTTAATCTCTTCTTACTTAGATTTTTTACTTTTAACTATTTATGTTTATATAATGGTAATTAATTTTTACCTAGCCAATTTAATTTTAATGACTTAATATAAAATTAATATTATTTGATAGTTTATAACTACTAACTAATAATATAGAATAAATTATTTTACATTAAAAGTATTTTTTAATGAAAATAATCTTTATCATTAACACATGAAATGTGTAAACCCCCATTTTTAGACAATTTTTTTTTTTTATAAATTTATGTGTAATATAAATCTATCAATTAATTTAGTTTTAAGGAAACACATTGTCTTTTTAAAAATGTAATAAAATAAATTTTCCTCAAACGTAATCCAAAACATAATTTTATAAAAATAATATGTTCAAATTAAAATGCGAGACTAAAAACAATCTCATTTAATAGAAAATAAAACTTCTATTTATAAAATTTTAAAAAAGGTTATCTAAATTCAAAATGGTCTTAAAAATATGTACTTTTACTCAAAAAACACGTCATGGATAAAATTAAAGTTTATACAAAATTAAATGTTTTTATTTTATGGTGATAATTTCATAAATTTCAATGCGTGGGTTAAAATATTATTTTAAATATTCATAAAAAAATTAACAAATATAGAACAATTCCCAAAATTTATCTTCTGATAATATTATTATTATCAATTAAATAATTTATATGTCTGACACTTAAATAAAAATATAAAAATATAATGAATATTTTCTTCATGGGATAATTCACCATAAAAAATAATAATTATAAATTTTATTTATTATTACATACTAACATTTGATAATAAATTAATAATATAAATAGTATATTATATCCCTAATATTTTTAAATTATTAAAATAAAATAATGGAAATGTCACTTCACAAAAGATTCATTTTAATTAATAAATCAGTCTTAATAATTTTTAAGATACACAAATTTATTTTTTCAAGTCCTTTTAATAGATATAAAATTTATTTTTCATTATAATTATATTTTATAATTTAGTTAAATTTATTATTTTCTACCAATTCCATTGATAAATTTTATTAATTATATGTTTTTATGTGGTTTTTTCAGGGTTGGTGTTGTGTATATCCCACAATATCAATCATATTTTGTTCTTATATAATAGGAAATTTAAAATCATTATATTTGACAAGACCAATAGAGTTAAATTTAGTTTTCTTATAAAAAATAGGATTGATGATAGTGTTTCAAAAAAATTCTCTTCTTGTGGAAAAGTGTTTAAAAAATTAAAGTTATTTACTAAAAAGAAACTCATTATATTATTACAATGGTAAATGATATTTTAATATTGTTTTACATGGATTGTCATTATTGATTTTGGATATATCAAAAGAATTTAAAAATTAATTTCCTTAATGGGAATTTACTCAATTATGTGAATATGATATATACCAAAATTTTTGATGTTCTAAATGATTATGGTATGGTTTTTAGGTTGTAAAGTTATTAATAGATAGAGTGATATTATCATAGATGGAATATATAGTTTGATGATAAAATCAAAGTGTTTGGTTTCATCAAGAATGTGAATGGTTATTTTTTTGAAAATAAAGTGATTTTGGGTATTGGTAAATTTCTCTTACTTTATGTAGATGACCTACTGCATATGAAATTGATTTCCTCACATTACATTCTATAAATGTGTTGTGTAAAAATTATTTCTTATGAAATATATGGTTGAATACACTTATAAATTGAAAATGAGTATATATTTAGATATATTTAATAGGAATATTTAGTAGATTCAAACAACATATGATTTTAATATGATGAAGTGGTTTACCATGGTGAGCATCAAGATAGGGTATTTACCAATGTTTCATGGAATTGAACATAAAAATATTTAATATAATTATGTTGAGTTAACAATAATTCATCTTATTTATTTAATGATATTGCATAGGATATATAATTTATTATATGTCATATACTAAACTAGATGTTTAATATCATTTTTTATATAAATTAAATAAAAATCAAATTCCTTTTGAGTCTGTCTGGATTAAAGTCAAGAAAATACTAATGTACTTTTGTATTGTAAGGATGTGTTCATTTTCATTATAGGTAATGATAAGGTCACTATAATGAATTATACTAGTATTATTCTATGATTGAAAAAACAATATATGATATCTCAATGTTTTCTCGTGTCTTCATAAATAAAGATGATATTATTTAGAATATTTATAAAAAACACAATAGAGGAATAAAAAATTTATGAAAAGTATATATATCACTACATTTGATACAAAATAGAATTTATATAGATCAAAAAATTTGAAATAGAAATCGGAAGGGTTCCTAACATAGAGGGGGAAAATGAAATTTACTATGTAAATCATAGTGTTATTTCATTGGAAAAGAATCCGGATCTCACCAAAATACTAAAAACATCCTTCATAAATATTATCTCATTCATTATTTCATTGAGGGTTGATGTAGAGATGTTTTAGGTGGACTTTTCTGATAATTTAATTGATTATTTGTTAATCCATTAATATAGTAACATCATGATGGGTATATTTAATTTCCTTGTATTAGATAAATGAAATATTTTATGTAATAGTTGTAATATTTTTCCGGGTTTTATTATATATGAAATGAATAATTATCATTCATTCTTTTGTTTTTTATTTATATTTCAGGAACATTAGAATAATAATATCACCTCAAATATTATCATAAAATATTTTGTAATAAATTATAATAGTGGAGTATTATTCTGATGTTCCTTAAATATAAATACAAAACACATGAACATATTTCACATGGATATTCATATGGTTTTGAAACATGGTGGTGTATCAGATATAAATAATAATATCCTCAGACATTATGTTAGTGATTACTATCTGGATTAACCCATGAATGTATATCACATGGATATTCATATGGTGATTGATATACTATATAATTTATGATTATTATGAATCCTCATTACCTATGGTTTGAAAAATACATATCATGTGAACTCTCGTACAATTATTCCCTTTATGGAAAATCATTTGGGATGAGATTGTCATTGGGAAGTTAAGTATGATATTGATCCTATTTTTAGTTTAATTCAACAAATATGGGATTTCTCCAGTTATATAGGATGAAAATACAATGTATCCCATGATTGAGTTAGACTATTGAAATTTATGTACAATCCTATTAATGAGACATGTGTTGTAATCATCTACATAAATGATGGACATGCAAGGTAGTAATTGAAAAAAACAAACCAATTTTATATATTCATGGATATATTTGATGTACTATACTATATTGACATGTCTAATTTCTAGTAGTGTAGTATCACGTTACCTTTTAATAAGTATATATTAATAATTATTTTTCATGTACATTGATATTCGTTTTCTTCAGGTTGTTTTTATGAAATTTCAAAAAATTTGGAGTTCCAAGGGCCATTTTATTGATAGAAAAAAGTTATGGGAAACTGTGTGGGTTGGCCTAGATTACTATGTTCCCTATAATGGGGCACTAAAGGGTGGTACACTAGTTTTCCAAACCACGCTGCTAAACCATCCAATCAATTAGAGTATGGAAAGTTTACTTTTGATATTTGTTACATAGTTACCCAAAATGTTCTCCCACCTAGGAAAACCCATGCACCAAAAATTATAAGGGCACATTGTTAGGTTGAACCGTTTTTATAACCAAGAATCCACCTCAAAAAAATTCATAAGGGATTTTACTCCAATAATTTTTTATAAAAAAATTACTTTACCTGATATAAAACCTAATCAAACCCCACTACAGCCAAATTGTATTACATGGTCTTGGAGGCTTTGAATAAGTGGTTTGGCTCCTCGGTCCCATTCTCATTTTTGATTGTAGAACATATATTTTTTTTTTGATATTTTTTGGTTAATAATATTATTTATTGTGTAGTTTTATCCAATATTCTCTCTTATCATACTTCTATGTTGATAGATCATTAATATATTTATGGATTAAATCATTTTTTTAATGGATCTTGATTCATGGTCCTGTTTTTTGATTTCCATATCTTTATTCTTCTTTTTAATCTCATTATTGGTGTTTTCTTTGGTTGTGTGATTTAGAGTCAAAATTTAAATTTATAATTGCACTTCAATTAAAAAATTTAATCGATTGATTAAATTGAAATGAGTTTTTAAAGGATATTAGAATACCATATTTGAGAAGGTTTATATTTTAATTTTTTTATTTTCATAGAATTTCTGAAATACTATTATTTCATAGATGTTAAAATTATTTTTTGAATTTGAAAAAATTTATTCAGTTATTTTAATAATTATTTATAGAATATTATTTGATATTAACCTTTAATGGAAATTGTAATAATAGAAATAATATTTAAAAGGGACATGAATTTGATGAAAAATGTTATTTGGTTTTAAAATAAAAAGGGACCATTGAGACTTCCAACTGAAAAATTGTATTTTGATTTGATATTAAATGTTTGATTTTAACATTATTGATTGGTTGTTTTAATTCCCATAACGAGATCTTGGAATGCAATGTATATTGATTTTCAAAAATAGGATCCTTCAATTTAGATTTGATTACCATCCTAGTATAGGACCCCCTAATGGTGTTTGGATTGTTTTCCTGATATAAAATTCCTTAATTATTTTTAGTTTGATTTCCCAAAATCAGATCACCTAATGGGGTATTTATATGAGTAATCGCATATATATTTATTTTTATCTATTATCTATTGTTATTTTTTTTAACTATTGAAAACTATTTTGTATAAATTGTTCATCTAATATTGTTTCGGGATATATTCCATTATTTTATTTGGAAGATAGTTTTTTATAATATGAAAATGGATTACTGTTAATTTTTTATTTAAATTTATTTAGTAATAGTATTGTTGTTGTGGTAATGTTTATAGATCACATTTTGGGTCCCTAGAGGGATGTTTAACTCATAACATACCTTTGAATTCATGAATTTTTAGATTTTATTTTCCCATGTCTGAGAAAATTGAACGTTCCACTTAGAGGTGGGGGATGTTCCTTATTCATTAGACCTAGATATATGGAGGTGACCTATGGATTTTTTATCTACCTTTGTCATAGTTTTTTTTTGAGATTTTATATTGGTATATGATGGGTAATTTGATGACATACTATTTTTGGTGTTTATTACTTCTTGGTTTCTAGTACCATCTCTACGAAGTGTGTGGAACCTACTGAATTGAATCTATTATCTTCTATTATTTTTTGTAAAATTATTTCCTTATTTTTTATTGTGGTTCTGGTGCTAATTTCGAACCCATTGGGAACAAAAATTCTCTATGGGGCATGACAAATAAAACATTTGTATTAGGGTACTATGTTATCTGGGATAGTATGTGAATAATTTATATCTAATGTGCATGTTTTTTCATCTCTACATGATGTAAATATGAATTAAAGATGTCATGTAATATAGGTAGTATGTTTATTGGGACCTATGAGGTTTTTATGATAGAGTTTCTGGCTATCTCACCTCATTAGAAGACGTAAGTCACAATGAGTGTTTGTGAAATGTGACTTAAAGAATTTTTTGATCTAATTCTATTTTTTCCCCTAAAATTTATGATTGTTTTTCTGAAATCACAATATTGAATTTTGTTTGATGTAATTGTTAATCTTATTTTATTGATATGTGTATCATTGATTTGTGTAATATTATTAATTATTTCAGTGTTGTTTTTATGATGTAATGTAGCATAATTCTCTTGAGAAGATGTATGAATACGACAAATAAGGAAGATCTAGGTGAACTATAATGATAAAATCTTCTAGTATAATAAAATCATGTTGATATAGTCATTAGTGTTATCCGAACTCTATGATAGTCATTGAAACCCATTCTAGTTTATCCAATATTTGTTGATTCTCAAGCTGATGACTCTGGAAATCATTATCAAAATACTCTCTAACATATGAAACCAACATCGTGAAGATTTAATTATCCTCAAGAGGATGAGTATTTTTTTTGAAATAGTGATATTATTTTAGGTTTTATGGATATTCCAAATTAAATTAATGTAATGATTTCTACCTTCATGCAATAGGGGCCTAATAGGATATTGTGTGTGTCGATGGTGATGGAAATGAAGAATGAGGGTTTGAAATGGATAGACATTAGATTACATTTTAATGATTATTTCTATAATTTTTCGATTCTATTGGTAAATTCTATTGATATATTGGTTGTCCCTTTGGAAAAACACACCATCATGTAGTATGAGAACTATTATTTATGTTTGTGTAGTTTGATACACAGGTGAAGAAAAATGTAATAATAAAGGTTGTATGATATGTGATGGGTCCTCATGATGACTTATAATCTCAATTATTTATGTTTTTTATAAAATATTATAATTTCATTCTCGATATTTCATTATTTGATAATCTTGAACCAATTGTTAATTTGGTGTTATGTGGATTTCCCTTATCTCATAATGGTAGTTCAGTCATTTCCTTTAATGGAAAGAGAATGAAGGATGAGAAGAAAAGTGGATCTATATTGAATGAATCCTATAGAACTACATTAATTCTTGGTAATGTCATTATGACTTTCTTCAACTATAGAATGTATGGGCAATCAAATAATGTTTTCACTGAGGCACCCAAGAATTTTAGTTTTTGTCGAAGTTTAGGCTACCTACATGAGTTCTTTTATATCATTTCCTCTTAGAAAAAATTGAACCTACTTGTGAGAAGGTATAAGTATTATGATTCAATTTTTTTATGCATTATATAAGGGCTTCAAACTAGTGGAATATGGAACAATGAATCTACACATAGTGGTATAGTCTCCATAGGAACTGAATGTCGATCCAGTAATCATGAGGACTGCCATCAATATAGATTTATATTTGAAGACTTATTTTTTAGGTAATGGGGAATCTCAGTAATTTATGTATAATTATATTTTGAACATTATATATCTTACTATAGAGAGTTTCCCTTATTTTATTTATATTACTATGGCACATGAAATGAAGAGCTAGTCAGTCTTTGATGTCCTACTTGTGGTTTCTCTATATGATAGTTTTAACATACCTTGGATATTTTTGTTCATGGAACGAAGCCACATGAAATCATCATTGTTGTGGACTCGATGATTTTTTATAATGCATAAATCAACTATTATTATAGAAGTGTCACCATTAAAACACCCAATGTGGTGTGATGTGTCCTTTAGGGAGAATGGGACCCGAGGATGAGAATAGATGAATAATATTTTTTGAGTTTTATATGTTAATATATGTTAGTAATTTTTATCATGGCATGAAGACCAACGAGTGATTATCTCCCTCTAGTTATTATTGATTTTCTAGACATGTATTCATATGATTTCTCTTTTTTTCCACGTGTATGATAGGTGATATTTTCTGTTGTTTTAGTTTAATGAACTCAGTTATTATATAGTACTGCTTACCATATAACAGCAATAGAGTTTAAAAAGTTAAAAACATTATTGGATAACCTACTAGGGAAAGGATTTATACACCAGAATGCAACACTGCTAGATTTTCTGAGGTATTTAATTCAATTAAATTGAATCATTTGGATATTTTGTGTTTCACGAAAAACTAGCTTTATATTATTTACATGAAACACAAAGTGTATCTTGTATTATGGGAAAACATTAGTTTAAATGAAATGAAACGTACTATGAAAATTATACCTTTCAATATGATAATTATCACCAGGCCATTCGAATTGTGGGTAGGGATAAGATTAAAAATTTATTGAAAATTTGAACATATATATATATATATATATAATAATTTCATTTGTGAATAACTAATTATAAATTAAAATATTTAATAGTTTAAAATAAAGGAAATATTTTTCTAAAAATACTATTTTTAGGCACACAATATATCTCTACTTCATTGAATTTATAAATTAAAATTCAGTGAATGATATTAATGAAATGTATAGATTTTATTTTTAATTAAAATTCACCATTTATCTTATGTTTTTTAGATAATATATAATAATATAACCAATATTGTGCATAAAATTATATATTTCTTAAAAATAGTTATGTCTCATTTATTGCACTGATTTTTAAATCAATTTTTTCAACTTGTATAAATTTTATTTTAAAAACAGAAATTGATTTTTGAAATCATAAATTCAAAATTATATTATCGTGAATTTTTAATTATATTATGAAAATATAACATTCTCTTTGAATATTGAAAAGTAATGGTTTTTTATAAAAACATAACATTTCATTAAAGGAATTTAAATTTTATGTTTTATTTTTTATTGTTTTAATATTAAAATTTATTAAATTATCTTTATGATAACCCAATTTATTCTATTTTAATCAATTTCATATTGAATAGTTATGTAAATACTTCTAAACATATAATCATTTTCTCTTTGGAAAACAACATTTTCCTCATCTCGGTATAGTTATTTTTAAATTTTATATTTCCTCTCCAATGTATTGAATTTGGGAAAATTGAAGATTCATTGTTTAGGTAAAATGGGTTTTTTGGATGCTAATATTAAAAGATAACAGTTAAAATTAACATAAAAATTATCCAGAACCCATTTTATGTTCATATATAGAACCCATTATATTTATGGTTTAGGGATATTCAATTTTTTATAATTGTGTAATGTGTGAAATGTGGGTACACTTTATCCTTATTGAAAATATAAGTTCCCCACTAACCCGGATTTTAAAAGGCTACCCAATATCATCTCATATTGACATTTGAAAAACTCATTTTCTCATCTTGTCCTTCCCAAATAACGTTCTTACATATCATCTCCCATATTTTTAGCATTACTTTTCCTTCAAAATACATCCTAAAAATACATTTGTTTAAATCCACAAGTAATTGTCTGAAGAAAATGTAATGTAAATAAAAGAGTATTTTATAATATTTATTCATCCACCTAGTTAAATTATTATTAATAAATCATTATATAATAACATCAATATCTATCATATAATTATATTTCATTATGTTAATTTCATGACCATTTTCATTTCCCTCTTCCATCGAATTGGTTATGAAATCATCAATCGTGTGTACGATGAACTAACACCTTGTGAACTGATGTTATTTATTTTTCCATTAAAACCCATGATAGATGGATATAATGATGTAAAAAGATTTATATATTATATAATTAGAATTTTTTATTTATTACATCGCATATACCTTCCATCATTCCATTATTTAGTAATACAATAACTTTGATCGTTTGTATGCTAGATTACCACCTCGTGAAGCGATGTATTTCATTAACGATTTAAATGAAAGGTAATAAGGACAGTTTTTATGAAAAAATGTAATATATATGAAATAAAATAATTCTATAACAATAACATATTATTTACCATTCTTTCTTTTAATATGTTGGAAATTTGACGCAATGTTCTCTGGTACAGAGATCATACCATCTCCAACATCTGTGAGTTTAATTCTCTATCTATAAAATTTATAGATTAAAATAAAAACATATATATAGAATATAAATTATATTTGTATAATTTTTAATAATCTATATATTATCTAAAAATAGTGAAATTTATATGATAAAAAATTACAACTCGACACAGATTCAAAAAAACAATGGAGTTATTACCCAAAACATGACTTTAACAATGAATTATTGAAAAAAGCCAAAAAAAATTGTATAAAGTAAATCATATATGGTTTTATTAATATGATTTTAGTTATATATTAGATTTTAAATAGTCTCATATTTATTATAATATAGTATTTGACATAGAAAAATCATATCAAGATCTATAGTAAGTGATTTCCATATCACTTATTACTTCTGGAAGATATATGCCATATTCACCCCCAATTTCTTTTATATGGTGTATATACATACCATTAATGTAATTTATTTTTATAATCCATTATTTTTTTTGTTTTTAAATTTCCATTTTACAAGTTCACTTCCAAAAGGATTATAGTTCAAATGGTACCAAAGATGTAAGGTATTTTTATCTTATTTTATATTCTTTGGAGAATATAGAATGTTATGAAACTTTATTATTTTAAGAGGATTATATAATTCATATTTAAAATTTAATATAATTTATTTATTTATTATCATGTAGTTGTAGTGTTTATTTAATTTTATTATTTCTTGGTGCTTATAATTCAATATTTCGATAATGATAAGGGTTTTATGTTATAATCTCATTATTTATTGGGATTGATTATGATCATGATTCAATAATTAAATATTATGATATATCTCTCGTGAAAATAATTTATTTCCTTATATTATGTTTATTTAAGGATAATACATGTTTTCACATCATTTTCCCTCTTTATTAACCGAAGAGCTCAAAATGATGTTTTGAAGTAAAATCGTCACTATTTCCCTCTTCGATGGAAAAAACATTTTCTTCCAAACACCACTTTTATAAAAAATTAGAAAAAATGAATCAATAGTGGAAAGGATAGTTTCATCATGAAATTTTTTAAATGAATATTAAATCATATTTTATTATTTTTTAAATATTACTTTCAAATAAAATGTTTTTTATAATGTTTTATATTTAAAGAAAATTATTTTTAAAGTATAATGGATAATTTCCTCATAAAATGTTTTCAATTACATTTAAATATTCCTTTATAATTTATGATGATTCATTTGGAAGAAAATTATATTCAAAGTATTTTATGTTTAAATAAAAAGTTTTTTAAATATGATAATGGTTGCTTCCACAATAACTTTTTTAAATGATTTTTAAAGAATAATTTATATGATTTCAGTCATTCAATTATGTTAATATATTTACATAATATTTTATAATGTTTTACTTTTTAGAAGTAATTATCAAATAAACATTTTATTCCTCTTGAAGTTTTTGTATTGATCTTTAAATGTAATTTTACATCTCAGTTTACAATCATTTATTTTACAATGGCTTTATACGAGATATGATACCTGGATACCAATTATTATAACTTCTCTAAATGGATTATGATTATGATGTCCATATGATTATGAAATGTTTTATCATTTTTCGGCTATACCAGGATAACGTGCTTATGAATCCCAGTTCTACTTCCACGAGTTATGCTTTTGGTAAATATTGATATCCCATTTGATAAATAGGGGTAGAATATGGAGAGAACCATGTTTAGTAATGTAATCTATCCATTACGATAGTCTTTGAAGTGGGCCATGACTAATATTATTGTTTATGTATTGAACCCAATACACTTTGATTGTTATAGACATGTTTATTTAATTTTGACGAAACGATTTTCTATGTATATGGTTAAGCTAAAAATCTAAGTCTTATTCAATTGTTCTGTTCTCAAGGATCAGGTTCATTATAACCATTATGATTCATGTATCATGATATAACATGATTTATTCTATAACTCAACTTTATTATCAATTGTATGTTTTTTATATAACTATCAAGTTCTCATACCATTATTATCAGAAAATGGTGATATCTCCCTTATTTACCCTTACTATGATTCGAAGAGCACACATTCTTAACATTTATATCATGATGTTATAAAAAAGCTTTTAAGTATGTCATGTATAAAAAGACTATTATGTGATATCTCTGGGGGATACTCATTATCTTTCCGGAAATAAGAAGATTAATTTCTATACTTACAAATGAACTATACCTATATGATTATACAGAATTCGTTATATTAATTTTAAAATATTTTGTATCTATGTGTGATAATTTTGGTTCTATACTGTTGGTATTAGGCGATACAATTTTTTAACCATTAAAAACTATGGGGATAAAACATGGTTGAGATATATTGGGACATTCCTATATATATTTCAAGGGACATGTATGAGGATAATTCTACGAATAGGTCAATGTAATGAAAAATGTGTTTTAATATTTGTAAAGTATGAAATGCGTTTTTTCCTTGAAATTACATCATTCCGTGGATACTACAAGTGTTTATTGCTCTGACATAGTGTTCCTAAGGGTGAAAAATCAAAAGGCTGCATTAAGAATGAATAATTCTTCACCTAGTGCAAGTCAATGGCGGTTGTATCACATCTGGTCTCACACCCCCTAGGTATAGGCTTTGGGAATTCAAAATCTCTTTATGAATCAACATAAACAAATTTAATAATGGCCTTAAATAAACCTATGGTGAATTTTTTCATGATTTTGTGTTATATTAAAAAAATTCATCATTATGTGGTTTTCGACTATGATTATTATTATTGACAATATGTTTTCTTTTTCTAGTCAATGGTAGGAACTATAATGAACTGTGTTAACATTAAATTTGGTAGAAAATGTTTTAATGTGAAACCAATCTGGATGATAATTTGAGTGAATGATATTTTTATTATTCCTAATCAGTTATAATTATAAATTCTTAACATCATAAACCTCAAAAAACTCTCGGACTCACCAAAGAACTGAATGATAGTGTTCATTGAGTTCTTATATGATTTGAACAATGGAGGAAGGAAATCATAGATTCAAATATGTCCAAAATTTTCGAGGAAGAACACATTAAAAATTATCAAATGAACATGATGATGTTTTTAGTGTGAAAAAAAGGAAACAAATAATGTAATTATAGACGAAAAATGAAATATTTTTTTATATGATGGATGATAATAATGGTCTTTCTAGTTTATCACCGATGGATGAATGTTTCCAAGGTTGAAAGTTAGAAAATTATGTGAATCAATATCATAGGGGGAAATCTCATAAAGATAACCAACAACATGGTATGTGTAATTATTAAACTAATGATGAAAAGTAAATAATTAATGACATATAAAATATATATGATGTTGAAATTGTATTGTTTATGTTGAAAGATATATGAAATAATAAATTGGAGTCGATGAATATTACAAAATGATTCAAATTTCATATTATAGGAATGATTTATTAATGGAAATCATTTTTAAGACTAGTTAATATTTAAAAAATAAATGAAAAATATTGATCTATTTATATAATGGTATTCGTGAATTATTAAATATATATGGATTGTAATGTTGAAGTTTTTCATTATGTATTGTAAAGAATAATTTGAATGATATTTATGACCTAGAAAATTGATTTAATGAAAATGTGTTATTTCTTGGAAAACCCAATATTAAGGGATTGGTAACCCTTAATATGTTCATAATTATGAGATAATGATGTTGGGATAAAGAGATGATTGATATAGAAAATGTAAATTGGTAAGTTCTGATTATCTTTTAACTAATTAATGATTTTTGGAAAAATGAAGTTTATTCTATTTTTGATAGAGTTTAGAGAATTTTTGGATTTTAATAATAATGAAAATAATCTTTGTATTATTTATGGAGTGGGAAAGCATGAAATTTTTCAATAAATTTTATTGGTATTCTAAGTTATTACCATGTTTTTGTAGAATACATTATGATGGTATTAATTTTTTTGGAATAAGATAATTTAGAGCTACTTCCACATGTTTGAGAAATTAATGATCAGTTCATTATGGGATCTTAGTTGCCTTTTATAAAAATTTATGGATATTAATATTTTGGATGGATTATAAGGATAAAAATTTGTGAAATGGTTTATTATTAAAATTGGATGAGGTTTTATAAATTCGGGCATTACTTCACCATATAGAAATTGATTCATATTGATAACCATTGATAAACATTTATTAATTATGATAACTAAAGATATACTAAATGTATTATCATTATAATATGATACTTGTTATCCCATAATTCTTTAGGAGTACCATGTTCATTTTCATATCTTGGAGTAAGAGTTAATGTAATAATTTATTGAATCATAAGAAAATTATGAAGTTTTTATTAATATATACAAGAAATATTATCCCTATGTATATCAATAACTTAGAAATTATTTTTCATAATAGAATGGTAGAAATTATTTTGTTGTATCCACCAAACCTATCTCAAGTCCATTATATATTCTATTTATCTCCCATGAGAAAATACATACATAATCCACCACATGTATTAAAATTATAGGTCATACCACTATGGACTTATATTTATAATGAGGAACTACCATAGGATATTATTTATCTTATAGATAATGTAAAATGAAACAGGACCACCCATCCAGCCAAATTTATCCAGAAAAACCACAAACATGAGAATGTTCTGTCGAAACCTGAGGATATAATGAGGTAGAATAATTCTTAGTTATTGGTACCAAAATAATGAATTTTGAGGGTGAAATTAATTTTATGGATGGTATAATGTAACTCCCCAATATTTTGTCAAAAAAATAAAATCAATTCAATGAATTTGATATTTTTTATTACTTATAGAAACATTTTAATATTTCATTATACATTGAAGTTATTATAGCTTTGGTTACATACAACACTGAGTTCAAATGAAATATGACAAACAATTAGAATATTTTTATATAATATCATATTTTTTATCATGAAATTTTAATGTATGATATGAATTGGATTATCTACGTAATAAAAGTTTACAAATGTCTGTAAAATAATTTCTTTAGTGACTGGTTAATTATAAATGAAAATGAAAAATACTACTAAATAATGAAAATACTTATCTAAAAAACTATTTTTATGCACACAAAAGTTAATTACCTCTATAAATTAAAAAAAATGAGGTAAATATTATAAGGAATTTTATATATTATATATTCAATAAATTTGGTTTTGTTTATCTTATGCGTTTTTCTACACCGATGAAAAGAATACAAAAATTTATACGCATAAATATTTATTTTCATAAAAATCAGATTTGTCAATTTTTTTGGAACATATTTTAATATTAATTTTTCCTATTTTTATTATATATTCCTTTAAAAATATATACTTCATTAATGTAATCATCATGTAAATATTATCATAGTGTATGTTTTTGATGATTTGATTCAATGATAAATATTTTTTTGAATAATGAACTATACTATTTTTAAAACAATACTAATTTTTTGTTTAAAATATTTACTGGATTTTTTTATGTGTGGTAGAAAAGTAGAATTAGTTCACCTTTATATCTATTAATAAAATTTATATATTTTTGAAAATTTTCATATTGAATTTTTATGTTTAATTATTTTGTGCTTATAAACATTTTATTTTTGTAATATCACTTTTTCATCACCTATTCATAATTAATATTAAATTTCTATTATCCACTAATGTTAATGTAATTTAGAAAAAATAATTCTATATTTGGAATCAGAATTACTTATATTTCTTAATAATTTAAATTTAATTTTTTTCCATTATAAAAGGTAAAAATTGTAAAAATTAATTATCATGTATAGTTTAATTATAGATTTACAAGGGGATATTAAAAAAATAATTGTTAACAATAACCTAAAACTTGTCAAAAACCCATTGGTTATACATATTTATACATTTAAATGTATAATTACAGATAATGAAACATTTGGAGAATTTTTTATTGTGAATATTTGTGCACACATTAATCATTTCAAAAATTATAAGTGTCGCACTCACCTCAACTATAATAGGCCACCAAGACTCGTCTCCTCTTCACACTTCCAAAAACAAAGTTTACTTGATATGAATAAACTAAATCACTTTTATAAATACCTAATACTATATTATTATCTTTTTGGTCATAAATACTTCCAAATAACCCATTTAGTGCAAACCAAAAGTGTTTGTTAAATGAATATGTAATGCCCCTTAACGTGTTTTTTATTTTGTTTCTTCCACCACCCCAATAAATTACAATTAAAACATTAATATATAATATCATAAATATAATAAATAGAAAAATAATTTTTTAATTTAAGGTCAGAACCAAAATGCATCTCCTCTTTCATAAAATGGTACACTAAATCATCATTCGTGTGTACAGATAACTACCACCTTATGAACTGATGTCATTTATTTTCCATTAATATCATTTAAAAAAGGAAATATGGATTTATTAAATTTTTATATGTTATATATATTATATTATTATACTTATGTAATTATTATATCACATATACCTTCATACATTCTACTATTCGGTAATATAATAATGTCACTCATGTGTGTAGCAGACTACCTCCTTGTGAAGCGATGTGATTCGTTCATGATTTACATAAAAGGAAATAAGGATGGATTTAGTGAGAATGTGTGATATATATGACATAAAATCATTATATATTAGTAATATATTATTTAATTTCATTTCATTCATTCATTCATATAAAATGAAAATGATGTTCACGCATATGTTCGACTTATTCTCGCCATAAACGGTATATTTCATTTTTTATATCCTAAATTTATGGATTACTATAAAAATATATACATTGAATTTATTTATTATATTTAGATCATTTTTAAGATTATTTATATTATTTTTTAGTTATAAAAATTTTATTACCATGGATAAAAAATAAAAAACATACTCGAAAAACAAAGAAATTATTACCTAAATCGTGATACTAAAAAGGAATTGTCGGTAAAGGGAAATAAAACCTAATAAATAAATCATATATGGTATGATAAATATTATTATTTATTATTAATATATTTTTAATAAACTTATAATTTTTATATAGTAGTTTTGAATGTATAAGAAGGAAATAATGATCTAAGGTAATGGTTTTTCGTCTCACGGTTTACTTCTATGAAATAGATGCCATATTTACCACCAATATTATTTAAGTGGCATATATTGTAGAAATAAACTTTGGTTTTGATAATTCCCATTAAAATTTTGGATATTTAGATTTTCCTTTTAGTATATATCTTTTATGGGGTTTATGGTTCAGTGGATACCATTTCAATATTGGATTTTTGTAATGTTTCAGATTTTCTGTGTATTATTTTTAAATAATATATGAAATTATTGAAAGACCGGGTGCGAAGACGGCACATCATTCCGAGGCCCAGTGATCCCGGAATGTTGGTTTGAACTTTTTTTAAGTAAAGTGAGTCAACACTAGTGTGTGGTTGTGGTGGTTTCCAAACGGATACCCGGATTAAAAATCTAAGGGCACTGTTGCGTCCGGTGCGATTACATTACCTATGAACAAGCCTAACCTCGACCAGCGCGAGTCAATGAAAAAACGTTAATTTTCGGATGGTTTAAGTAAAATAAAATAAAATAAATTCGCATGTTTATTTTATTTCGTTTTTGGAAATATCTACTGCAGCACAGTGATGAGGAAGCTATTTTAGTCATTAATGTCATGTCAAAATTACTCAGAAACAACATCATTGACTCATTAATGCCGCAACATGATGGGAGGTCAAATATATTTCCTTCTTCTTAGGATAAACGAATTTTTGCTCATTGGTGATGGTTGAGAGAAATCTCTGGAGAATCTGCAGAGCTTTGGAGGAAACCCTTAGCGACAAATGACAGAAGATCGAAATTGAGAATCTATGCACCGACGATGTTGGAGGATCTCAACGACGATGGTAGCACGAACGCTTCATCAGCGATTGATCCCAGTTGAGGTAGGGTTTGTTATTTCATATCACTTTCCCCATTTTGAATTTAAAATAACGAACATGGATCCACCATGAACAAGTTGATATGTGGATTTGTACGTTCTTGCAGGAGGGTTTTCTTTGGGATGATTTTGGGGAATTAATCCATGTTGAATGTTATTGTTGATTTCTGCTCCATTTAATCCTATTATCGGGAGAGGATCAATGACGTGAGGAACGTCGACGGAGGTTCGTTCCTCAAATTTTTTCGATTGTTTTTCCTTCCCCCTTCTCTTCTCACGCGTTCTTCATGGGGAAACGAACAAAATATCGTTGAGAAACCGTCTTGCAACACAACGATCCCAAACCAGAGATCCTACATCACAACTACCCTAGAGGTCGTTCTTCCAGGATTCTCTATGTGGGAAGATCAAAACATTTTTTCGGAGATGATGGGAGGTCTGAAATCATCGAAAGCAGACTCGTAGTTTTGGGGAGACCAAAACTCAGGTGTTCCATAGTGATCGGATGACCGGATTGACGAACATGACATCCCCAGAGGTACGACGGTGTAGGTCCGCATTTTTAGAAATTTCAAGAATACACAGAATGTACATCCGAAGAACATGGATTTCATTATTGGAGGAGGAGGCTAGGGTTTTGGGTGTCAAAGAGGAATCATACGGCATGCGACCCTGGTCACACGACATGTTGGACTTTCCCTGGTGCTCAGTGTGTATTTTTGGAATTACACAAACATGGGATTATCTACACAGCTTTAGAACAAAGTGTTTCCAGCATGGAAGAGGTGGCTACACGGGACTCTGCGTATATCCAGAGGGGTACATAGACATGGGGTGGAGTACATGACCATGTACTCCATCACACGACTAGGTGAGGGAAGAAACGTGGGTCGCCCTGTGTACCGATTACACGAGTTGGAGTACACAAGTTGAAGACAGTGTACGGGGACATGTCCAACATGAACGAAGCCAACCCCAGGCACTCGGTCACGGCATATACACAGTATTACACACCGTGTACTATCTTTTCTACATGACCAACATCAAGAAATAGGCCGTTGTACATGGGTAGTACCCGGGGTCATACAACACGGTGTGTAACTTTTCTACACACCGTGTACTTTTTGGAAAATGGCATGGTCCTCTTTTCCACCACATCTTGGACATGTTTTTTTTGGGTTAGTGCCTTTTTTCTCATTCCCCTGAAGGTCAGGCATCATTTCCTCCTATGACAGTATTATCCCATTAGCTGTAATTTCCATGATAGAGTCAGGAATCCATCTGAGAGGCCCAAATCAAAATCCTCTATCCATTCTTGACCCTAGGTAGAGTCAGGCATCGACGTGACCAAATCCACTGGACGTCGATCCTATACCTAGTTTGTGAATTATAGATAAGTCATAGTATCTTCCATGGACCTGGTAGTGATCCTCATCATTATAACGTGATCTTCCCACTCAAGAGTTTGTCTCTCGTAATGAGTGCAACTACCTCTGGTGAAAGTTCCGGACAAACAGTACTTCTCGGACGAATGTCATCAGAGCTATATGACTCTTAGAGTGTATTATCCCAAAATGAGTGCATCACTGAATCTTTGAACTGAATCCTTAACTGGGGCATGGGGTTGTGCAATTTGACTCTAGACCGCGGGTCTTGTTTTTGAGTATATATGGTTTCTATTTCTCTTTCTATATTTTCAGTAGACATATAATGTTCCTACATGACTGTAAATTTACCTTTTCTACTACTTTTTGTTTTTCAGGGTCCTCTTCTGAGTATTGTTATACTCACCCCTACACGGGCATTTCCCGCACATGTCGCCTCTTGTGCAGATGAGAAGCCTTTTGATAGAGTCTAGGGTGGACCATGATAGGACCGAGCTTTTTGAGTTCCCATTAGGCCGAGGGGTTCCTATGGCTATGAGTAGTAGTCTCGATACCTTCTTGTGTTTATAGGTTGGACTTTGCAGTTTTCAGACTCTTGTTTTTTGGGCATGTATTCTGGCCTAGCATATATTCAGTACTTTACTTTCCATCATACTATGTTAAATGGGTTTATTGTACGCATGCATTTTGTTCCATATTTGATTTTATATTTCAGACATTGCGGGATTGGAGATGCTTTCATGTGTACAGGTACTTAGGAAATACCTCCCATGTTAGAAATATTCCTACTTTGTGCTAGTAACCAGCAACTAGCCTATTAAAGGCGGGTTTGGGGAGTCATGACACGGGCCCCACTGGGACGAGTCATGACAGAGTGGTATGCGAGTTGTTCGGTTCTACCCTAGGACCAAGAGTCTATGGGATGGGTTTGGGGCAATATTGTTAAGTGTTTTGAGCTTGGCTTTTTGGCCAGAGACTCCAGTGTTCATGCGGTGGCCAACGTATCCATACACCAGGACTATGATAACCTCAATTTCGACTTGGTACACAAAAACAATGGTTGAGGGAAAATAAATGAAATTTGCATGAATCATATAGGAATGGGTCATGTTTTCCATGTCCTTTGAGTCAGCTATCCATATATACTAATGATACATATTGTTACTTTACAGGATGCCTCCGCGACGCATTCCCTCTAGGATTCAGCATCACGATCATGAGGATGACCCCCTCAGTGATGATGCTTCGATATAGGGACCAGTTCCCTAGGCGTTGCCACCAGGTGGTAAACCTTGTATGGCACCAATAGTGGAGAAGCCCGTAGTACCTGCAGTATCGACCGATGAGGGCCGCAGACTTAGTGTTCTACATGAGTTCCAGAGACAGAATCCCCTTAGGTTCTGAGGTGAGCCTGACCCTCAGGCAGTTGAGGACTGGCTTGAGGCGGTGACCAGAGTTTTCCGTCTAGTAAGGACACCAGTTATAAGACCCCATCCTTAAACCTTACTTAATCTTGAGTTATTACAAGATTTCAAATTGAGGATCTTTTTAGGTTTAGAGTTTTAGAGAATTAGATCATGAAACTTGCATTACATTCCACATTTAAACAAAGTGGTTACATAAAAGACAATATGCATTCTTTCCATCAATGCAAACATATTTAATATAAAACACGGATTATTTCTTGACACATCCTTGACACTATCATCACATCATGTACCTTTCCCTTGACCTGTGAAAAACATTTCAAAAACTTGGGATGAGCATAAAAAGCTCAGTAAGGGTTATAAAAATATGGAAAGGAAACGTGAGTTCATATATACATAAAAATGAAATCATACTTTACCCATAAAACATAGGCACATTAACATACCTCATCAAACCATGAATAAATCATAGAAATCATAAGACATAAAGGTAACTTGAGGAATTCATAACATTCTTGCGTAGGGAGTAACCCTCTTGGATACGTTTGGAATACCCATCATAGTATATTCCATAAATCTCTTCAGAGAAACCTTAACGTTTCACTCATTCCCGTTACCCAATGCATTGGAGAGCTATATCGGGCTCACCCGCCCTTAGTTTATCACGGTACCACCCGTCTTCATGACAATGCCCATGAACCATAACATAATCTTATCACATAAAACATGCATAAAGGAAACATAAAATTTCCACCATTAAATAACAAGATATCAACACAAAAAATTGATATAAATATATTATGAAAACCATTTTCAATACCAAAATAAAAGAAAAGTAAAACAATGTATTTATTTTTTTTCAAAAGAAGGTATGGCTTGTAGGGGAAGCCGAAACTCAAATAATGGTCATGGAGGCGGAAAAGTCGTTGTTGTTGCATACGTACGACAAAAACATTCCCTTTTGTCGTTTAGTAAAACACTTCGTATAAAAAGATTCCTTTTGGATAAACGTAAAAGTCAAATGGGTATATACACCATATAAACGAAAGTTGTGTATAAAAAAAATATGCCTTAATGAAAGGATATTGAGATGAAGTCCCATACAAAGACGATATCCTTGGATTAAGGATAAATCAGTTACATAACTATGTGTGACAAACGAATACACAAAATATAAGTGGTTAGTAAGTGTAAAACAATCAGAGGACATTCACACATAATCATTGAACGAAATATTCATGGTGTACAAGTTTATCCAAAAGAATCGAAATTGGGTTAGGAAGTTCTCTTGCAATAACTAGACATCCTAACGGTGTCACTTCAAAATTCAGAAAAAGAGTTGATGGGAGATAAAAATGGAATCTCATCACTTGGAAATAAAATTTATATCAATAGGGATATTGAATAACTTATCCCAAAATAATATTATGTGAATTAAAAGACATAACAAAATAAGTCTTTTAAAAAGAGGAGGGTGAAAGGTTCCCTTACCGACATGGGTATCTTTTGAAACATACGCCCCGTGAAAGTAGGACAATACGACATTGATTTAAATACTCATAAACGAAAGAATATTACACAATGAGTAAAATAATGGTCATTACATACACCACTCAAAGGAAATTGTGGCAAATGTAGCATAAATCTCACGAGAATAAAAGTGAGATGAAAAATCCCTTACGAAAACTCAACAGCCTAACGACACCACTTAAAACATCCAAAAATGGATTGATGAGATCAAATAGGGTATCTCATCACATTAAAATAAAATGTACAGAAATAGGAATATAAAAAAACATCACCCATCATAACAAAGTAGAGCTTAAAAGAAGTGACATAAAGGAGAGTACTTAATGAGAAAGAGAGATGTTAGATCTCTTACGAAAATTCGGCACCATAACGGCGCCACTCAAAACTTCCAAAATGGATTGATGAGAGAGAATAGGGTCTCTCATCATATGAACATAAACATTACAGTAAGAGTAATATAAAAGAACATCACAATAATAAGAAAGATGAGCTTAGAAGGAATGACATAAAAGAGTGTACTTAAAAAGAAATAGAGTAGGATCCCTTACCTAAGGTCCGACTTGCCTCGATCCTTCTTTAACATCCTGAATAATAAACATGATTTAATTTCCACTTTATTAAGAACCGTTTTCTAGTTCATTATTCATATTATATCACTTATTTCCATGTTATAACCATTATTTAATCATTTATGTTAATAATGTTTTTTTTGTCGATATTTGGTTCTTAAGTAGAAAGTGGACTTCTTACAATTACATGTTGTTCGTGTGGTCAAATTTTCATTATATACAGAATTATATTCATGATTTGGATATCATATATCTTATATATATCCATTATATACATGTATTTATAATATTACATAATCATTTAGAGGTATGAAATGAAATGCACCGTTCATGGAGACGGTAAGCCGTACGTACGCATGAACGCTACTTTCATTTCTATGTCATATTAATTGAATTAAAACTAAATGAGAGGTATGTATATTTTAATTCCAGAATTATATTCATCATTTAGATGTATCATTCATCATATATATCCATTATATAAATGTACTTATTATAGTACATTACATTTGGGGATAAGAACTGAAGTGCACTGTTCATGGAGACGGTAAGTCGTACGTACGCATGAACGCTACTTTCATTTCTATTTAATATTATTATGGAATGGAATAATAATGATATAGAGGTATATTATAATTCCATTATAACATCATATATAATAAATTTAAATCCATCTTTATACGTCCCACATATGGCATTAACGAATCACGTCACTTTGAGGGGGCGGTAGTCCGCACTTCCTTAAATGAAGATATCGCGTTTCTCCATAATGGAAACCATAAAGGTATGCGCAAAATGAAAAATACAGAATATTAAGATAAAAATAAACATATTATATATCATATATAAATATATTGTCATCTTAATGTCCACCTTTGAAGGTGTTAAAATAATGTTGAACAATCATCGTTTCGGGAGGCCGAAATTCGCCATCCACAGAAATAGTATGTTCTTTAACCATTAGATGTAGGTGTGTGAACGTGTAGCTCGAATCCTTATTATAAAAACATCCTAGAATATTTATGATACTGGATTTGTTACAAAAGAAATTAATAAAAAGTGTTTAGGGGGTTGGAGGAGGAAAATAAAACAAACGGACTCAAGTGAAGACATTACCTTAAAATCGGGTAACTCCCTTTGGTTTGATCTCAAAAGCTTCCTTGGGATGACTTCTGCCCAATGTGAGGCTTCAAGGAGTAATAGAGGGATATGTAGAGACAAAATGGGAAGAGTTTGGCCGAGACAAAGGCTTTGGGAGTGTGGGTAAGGAGGTAGAGGTGTGGGCCTTTTATAAGAGGAGAGGAGGGGCACTCTTGGAAGGTAAAGAAAAGTCAATTTATTTTAAAATGGTATTCGGATTTAAGAGGTCCCACATTGAGGTGTTTCTAGGATAAGGTGATAAGGGATATAAATCCACTCATCCAATTGGTTTTGGACATGTTTAGGTCTTAGATATTACATTATCTTTCCATTTTATTTAAATCGTTAAATAATGAGGCCATCGCTGCATCATCATGATGTCATAAATAATTTAACTTATATAATGTCTAAAAATTATAAAAAAAATACTATGATGTACTAAATTTTTTTATATTATCAATGAATATTTATAGTCAAAAATATGAGTTGTATAACCCCATGTAAAAATTTATTTAGTAAAACATTTCATGTTTGTCTCATTTTTACTTTAACTTTAAATAAAATGATATTAATGTCATTTTCCAACCAAAGTGGCTTCATGGGGTCCCCAAGTTGACCCATGGGTTGTCTGGGTCGGACATGACACATACAATGAGGTTAGGACATGTTTCAGTTTCATTTCATATTATTAAAACATTATTTTTACCTTAAACTACACTAATTACCACTAATCGCGATTAAAAACATAATAAGTTACTATTCACCAAAAAATTATTTTTATTCCATTGAACCAAATTTTACTTCTTAATGACAACCATGTATGTAATATTTTTGAAACTCAAAACACAAAGATGGAAAATTTTCATTTAAATGGAAAAATCAGTTTTTATAAGTACCACTTAGTGGTTTCACTATTCATCAAAAATCGAAGTTTTTCAGAAAAATCCCAAAACTTCACCCTAAGCTATATTTGATATTCCGAATTAAAAAATGAAGTCTATTTTACAAAATTCTAATCATATAAGTCAAATTAATTTATTTAATAATTAATTCCCGTTGTCATAGCAAATAGCGTGTTTTTATGAAACAATAAGTATCAAAAGATTGACACTTGTTTAAGTCTGATTTCAAAGTGAAATTAATTCCAACAACCACTATTGGATTTCATGGTAAAAATATATTATAATTTAACTTTAAAAACAATTCAAAAGATAATATAATCATATAAATAAATTAGATTAAAAAGGGGTTTCGAATTAAAATACAACATTTTACACTATTCATTAAAAAAATGAACTTTATCCGAAAGATACCAAAAATTTACACAAACTAAATTTTGATGTCCCAATTATTAATAAGAGTTTTATTTGGTCCAAAAGGATTTATAAGAGTGAAAAAATATATATTTAATGATGGTTCTCCATCAAAAGGAGATAAGTGAACCTTTAGTGAAATGTAGGGCATATACGCCTAAAATTGAATTATTTCCCTATTTTATGCCTTTATCCTTTATTGGATAAATGTAAAAATATTTAAAAACATATATAATAATATTTTAGTTATTTCTATCCATTCCATCCAATACAATGGCTACATGTTAACTACGATTTAAAATAATATCATTTTATTATTAGAGTGCAACGTAAGATTCCCAAGAAACTCGTTGTTACATGTTGGGTACGCCATCGAGCATAGCGTCCCCTTTAAATTCATATTAATATTTTATTCACAAATATGGATAAATATGAAAATATCATATTCTTTATTTACCTGGGGTTCTACATCCTTTCCCCCTTTTGGGAATTGCGTCCTCGCAATTTTTAAATTTGAGCTTGGAAACATCCTTGAAAGTCCCACATCGGAACAAGAGTAAGTAAAACAATCACTTTAAAAGAATGGGAGAGAAGTAAAAATGTCACTCGAGTTAACCCATACTAGGATTCCAAGTATGAAAATATGGATATGGAGGAAAAAACAAAGGGTCATGTTCTGATGGAGAGTGATAGTAAACATGTCTAGGAGAAAGTTAACCATAAGAAAATCATGAACTTGTGATGGGTTAAACGGTATTAGATTCCCCATTAGGAAAAGTTAATAGAAAATTTTTTTGTTTTAAGTTTATTTTTATTGAGGAATTTATTCATAAGGAAACATAATCACTTATCATGTTGACTTTCAACTTTTACTAGATTCCTTAATCAAACTCGTATTTTTTTCCAAAAGACGAGTATTTAGGGAGACTTGTTCCCATTAAGAGTACTATAATCAACTTCTAGAGAATCACCTTATCCACAATAGAGAACTATATACTTCCTATGTCTTTAGACTCTAACCAAAACCACAACCAAAAAGGTTTGTGCATGATCAGATAATCCAGAAAAGGATAACCCTTTATAAAAAGAAAATCTATTCTTAATCTCCAAAATTTTTCCAACAAAACCCAAAGTTCAACGAAGACCATTCGATAAACAATTTGTCCATAAAATTCTTCAAAGTAAACCAAACTAAGATTGAAACCCAAATATTTTTAAGGATTTATTTACATAGTCTACCAAGTTAAATCGTATCATTTATCCCCAAACCACATCAGTTGCTCTTAATGTCTCGTATTGAAAAGTAATTAATCCTAATCACTTATCCTCCATGATAGGTTAATAAATTTCCATAGATAACCCAAAATAAACTTACTCTTAATTAATAAAATCATCTAACTAAAAATGAAATAGTCAAACTAACCAGGGACTTCACGTAGTCCTGTGGTAGGCGATAAATACCATTCGCACTTTGGTTGTGGGTTAGATTCCCAAAGCTTTGTCCGACGCGACAGGTTGTCACACGGTCTACGTGTTTTCCTTTTTCCAAAACTATATAATTCTTAAATCATTCCCCAAAAAGAGATAAAATTATCAAAAATGATCATAACATATTTTAACCTCATGTTTATCTCATGCCTTTCATTTTCCATCATATCATATAATAACCCATAATTACCTCAAAAGTAAGGATCATATAAAATCTAATGGTTACCTTTATAATTATTACCTGAACTTCCACATCGATGGGTCATCTCGTACATGATGCATTAAAGAACATACCAAGGTTCAAGTGGTTGATCATGACTCCTTGATATTTGGTTTATAACAACCACGAGTTTCCTCATTGAATCCTCCATTTTATCTAGTATATTAATCAGAGAACCACCACAGTTTCCTTCAAACCTGTTGTCTCTTTGGTGCCTCCTAGATCCATCCATTCACTAAAAATAGAAATGTCAGTGTGAGTATATCAACAAAACCATCATGTACTAATGAGGAAGGTAAACACTAAGATATACTTACTCATTCACATTATCTAAAACTAGGACTCTTTCTGAAATCCTAACCATTAAGGAAATGTCACTTATTCTTAAAGAATACCCTAACCTCTAAAATAATCTAAACCGACGTTTGATACCAACTATAATTCCCCAGCCTTAAACCTTACTTAATCTTGAGTTATTACAAGATTACAAATTGAGGATCTTTTTAGGTTTAGATTTATAGAGAATTAGATCATGAAACATGCATTACATTCCACATTTAAACAAAGTGGTTACATAAAAGACAATATTCATTCTTCCCATCAACGGAAACATATTTAAAATAAAACACAGATTCTTTCTTGACACATCCTTGACACTATCATCACATCATGTACCGTTCCCTTGACCAGTGAAAAACATTTAAAAAACTTGGGATGAGCATAAAAAGCTCAGTAAGGGTTATAAAAATATGGAAAGGAAACATGAGTTCATATATACATAAAAATTAAATAATACTTTACCCATAAAACATAGGCACTTTAACATAACTCATCAAACCATGAATAAATCATATAAATCATAAGACATAAAGGTAACTTGAGGAATTCATAACATTCTTACGTAGGGAGTAACCCTCTTGGTTATGTTTGGAATACCCATCACAGTATATTCCCTAAATCACTTTGGAGAAACCTTAACATTTTACTCCTTCGAATTACCCAATGCATTGGAGAGCTATATCGGGCTCACCTGCCCTTAGTTTATCACGGAACCACCCATCTTCATGACAATGCCCAAGAACCATAACATAATCTTATCACATAAAACATGCATAAAGGAAACATAACATTTCCACCTTTCAATAATAAGATATCAATACAACAAATTGATATAAATACATTATGAAAACCATTTTCAATACCAATATAAAATAAAAGTAGAAAATGGTATTTACTTTTCTTTTAAAAAGAAGGTATGGCTTGTAGAGGAAGCCGAAACTCAAATAATGGTCACGGTGGCGGAGAAGTCGTTGTCGCCGCATACGTACGACAAAAACATTCCCTTTTGTCATTTTGTAAAATGCTTCGTATAAAAAGATTCCTTTTGGATAAATGTAAAAGTCAAAGGGGTTTATACACCGTATAAAAGAAATTTGTGTATAAAACAAAATATGTCTCAATGAAAGGAGATTGAGATGAAGTCCCATACAAAGACGATATCCTTGGATTAAGGATAAATCAGTTACATAACAATGTGTGACAAACGATTACATGAAATATAAGTTGGTATTAAGTGTAAAACAATCAGAGGACATTCACAAATAATCATAGAAGGACATATTCATGTTTTACATGTTTATCCCAAAGAATCGAAATTGGGTTAAGAAGTTCCCTTACAATAACTAGACAGCCTAACGACGTCACTTCAAAATTCAGAAAAAGAGTTGATGAGAGATAAAAAGGGTATCTCATCACTTGGACATAAAATTTACATCAATAAGGATATAGAAGAACATATCCCAACATAATATTATGTGAATTAAAAGACATAACAAAATAAGTCTTTTAAAAAGAGGAGGGTGAAAGGTTCCCTTACCGACATGGGTATCTTTCGAAACATACGCCCCGTGAATGAAGGACAATACAACAGTGTTGTAAATACTCATAAATGAAAGAATATTACACAATGAGTAAAATAATGGTCAGTACATAAACCACTCAAAGGAAATTGTGGCAAATGTAGCACAAATATCATGATAATAAAAGTGAGATGAAAAATCCCTTATGAAAACTCAGCAGCCTAACGGCGCCACTTAAAACTTCCAAAAATGGATTGATGAGATCAAAGAGTGTATCTCATCACATTAAAATAAAATATACAGAAAGAGGACTATAATAAAACATCCCCCATCATAACAAAGTGGAGCTTAAAAGAAGTGACATAAAGGAGAGTACTTAAAGAGAAAGAGAGAGGTTAGATGTCTTTCGAAAATTCGGCAGCCTAACGGTGCCACTCAAAACATCCCAAATGGATTGATGAGATAGAATAGGGTCTCTCATAATATGAACATAAAAATTACTGTAAGAGTAATATAAAATAACATCCCAATATAAAGAAATATGATCTTAGAAGGAATGACATAAAAGAGTGTACTTAAAAAGAAAGAGAGGAGTAGGATCCCTTACCTCGGGTCTAACATGACTCGATCATTCTTTAACATCCTGAATAATAAACATGAGTTAATTTCCACTTTATTAAGAAACTTTTTCTAGTTCATTATTCCTTTTATATCACTTATTTCCATGTTATAAACATTATGTAATCATTTATGTTAATAATGTTTGTTTTGTCGATATTTGGTTCTTAAGTCGAATGTGGACTTCTTACAATTACATGTAATTCATGTGGTCAAATGTTCATTATATCCAGAATTATATTCATGATTTGGATATAATATATATCATATATATCCATAATATACATGTATTTATAATATTACATAATCATTTAGGGATATGAAATGAAATGCACCGTTAATGGAGACGGTTAGCCGTACGTACGCATGAACGCTACTTTCATTTCTATGTCATATTAATGGAATTAAAACTAAATGAGAGTTATTTATATTTTAATTCCAGAATTATATTCATCATTTATATGTATCATTCATAATATATATCCATTATATAAATTTACTTATAATATTACATTACATTTGGGGATAAGAAATGAAATGCACCGTTCATGGAGACGGTAAGGCGTACGTACACATGAACGCTACTTTCATTTCTATTTCATATTTTAATGGAATGGAATAATAATGATATATAGGTATATTATAATTCCAGTATAACATCATATATAATAACTTTAAATCCATCCTTTATACGTCCCACATAAGGCATTAACGAATCACATTACTTTGAGGGGGCGGTAGTCCGCACTTCCTTAAATGAAGATATCGTGTTTACCCATAATGGAAACCATAATGGTATGCCCAAAATGAAAAATACCGAAGCTTAAGATAAACATAAACATATTATATATCATATATAAATATAGTTTCATCTTAATGGCCACCTTTGAAGGTGTTAAAATAATGTTGAACAATCATCGTTTCGGGAGGCCAAAATTCACCATCCACGGAAATAATATGTTCTTTAACCATTAGATGTAGGTGTGTGAAAGTGTATCTCGAATAATTATTATAAAAACATCATAGTATATTTATGATACTGGAGTTGCTACAAAATAAATTAATAAAAAGAGTTTAGGGGGATGGAGAAGCAAAATAAAACAAAAGGACTCAAGTGAAGACATTACCTTAAAATCGGGTAACTCCCTTTGGTTTGATCTCAAAGGCTTAATTGGGAAGACTTCTGCCCAAAGTGAGGCTTCAAAGAGTAATATATGGAAGTTTAGAGACAAAATGGGAAGAGTTTGGCCGAGCCAAAGGCTTTGGGAGTGTGGGTAAAGAGGTAGAGGTGGGGGCCTTTTATAAGAGGAGAGGAGGGGCACTCTTGGAAGGTAAAGAAAAGTCACTTTATTTTAAAATGGTATTCGGATTTAAGAGGTCCCACATTGATGTGTTTCAAGGATAAGGTGATAAGGGTTAGAAATACACTAATCCAATAGGTTTTGAACACGTGTAGGTCTTAGATATTACATTATCTTTCCATTTTATTTAAATCGTTAAATAATGAGGTCATCGTTGCATCATCATTATGTCATAAATAATTTTATTTATTTAATGTCTAGAAATTATGACAAAAATACTATGATGTAGGAAATCTTTTTATATTTCCAATGAATATTTATATTCAAAACTATGATTTGTATAACCCCATGTAAAAATTGTTTTAGTAAAACATTTCATGTTTATCTAATTTTTACTGTAACTTTATATAAAAAGATATTAATGTCATTTTCCAACCAATGTGGCTTCATGGGGTCCCTAAGATGACCCATGGGTTTTCTTGGTCGTCCATGACACATACAATGAGGTTAGGACATGTTTCATGTTCATTTCATATTATTAAAACATTATTTTTACCTTAAACTACACTAATTACCTCTAATCGCGATTAAAAACTTAATAAGTTACTATTCACCAAAAATTATTTTTATCCCATTGAACCACATTTTACTTCTTAATGACAACTATGTATGTTGGATTTTTGAAATTAAAAACACAAAGGTGGAAAATTTTCATTTAAACGGAAAAATCAGTTTTTATAAGTACCACTTAGTGGTTTCACTATTCATCAAAAATTGATGTTTTTTAGAAAAATCCCAAAACTTCACCCTAAGATATATTTGATATTCCAAATTCAAAAATGAAGTCAATATTACAAAATTCAAATTATATAAGTCACATTAATTTATTTAATAAATAATTCCCGCTGTCATAGCAAATAGCGTGTTTTTATGAAACAATAAGTATCAAAAGATTGACACTAGTTTAAGTCTGATTTCAAGGTGAAATTAATTCCAACGACCACTATTGGATTTCATGGTAAAAATATATTCTAATTTCACTTTAAAACCAATTCAAAAGATAATCTAATCATATAAATAAATTAGATTAAAAAGGGGTTTCGAATTAAAATACAACATTTTACACTATTCATTAAAAATGAACTTTATCAGAAAGATACCAAAAATTTACACAAATTAAATTTTGATGTCCCAATTATTAAGAAGAGTTTTATTTGTTCCAAAAGGATGTATAAGTGTGAACAAAACTACATTTAATGACGGTTCTCCATCAAAAGGCGATAAGTGAACCTTTTGTGAAAACTAGGGCATATATGCCTAAAATTGAATTATTTCTATATTTTATTCCTTTATCCTTTATTGGATAAATGTAAAAACATTTAAAAACATATATAATCATATTTTAGTTATTTCTATCCATTCCCACCAATACAACGGCTACATGTTAACTACGATTTAAAATAATATTATTTTATTATTAGAGTACAACGTAAGATTCCCCAGAAACACGTTGTTGCGTGTTGGGTACGCCATCGAGCATAGCGTCCCCTTTAAAGTCAAATTAATATTTCATTCAAAAATATGGATAAATATGAAAATGTCATATTCTTTATTTACCTAGGGTGTTACACCAGTAGGCCAGATAGTGGTCCTAGGAGCAAGGCTTCTTCAGGGTTTGGTGGGACAATGGTGGACTCTGACCACACAGACTCACGACGAGGAGAATATTTCATGGAAATAGTTTGAGAGACTCTTCAGGGTGAAGTTATCTCCAGTTACGTATAGCTGTGTGCATCTAGGAGATTCTTCAGCTTCAACAGGGCAGTTTGACATCAGGTGACTATTCATCGAGGTTCACCAACCTCACCTGGTACTCGAGGTATACGGTCAGAGATCAGTACTTCAGAGTTCGGGCCTCCGAGTGAGTTCTACAATGGGACATCTGAGTTATTGTTGTGACTCTATGCATATCGAATTATGTTGGAGTGCTCGAGCGGGACTTGGTGATCGAGAGCTTCATGGCAGAGTAGAGACAGCTGAAGATAGTTAGTCGTAGGCAGACAGGTGCAGAGACACCATCATCTAGGACCCGGCATCATACACAGGGATCTGGATGTGAAGAAACATCATAGGAGGACCTGGGACAGAGGATCAATACTATATGGATCACATATTGGGTCCAGTTATCCTAGGGAGAAGTGATGTTATGCGTACGACGGTAGAGGAAATCTCTCTAGAGATTTTATGACCTGTTCAGCTGCTAACAGGGAAGTGGTGGATGGACCACTGAGGCAGAGGTAGAGAGTGGAGCATACATCCCCGCCAGGCGGAAGATGTGGTAGAGGAGCTGGGAGAGCTGCGGATGGTGGAAGAAGCTCCGACTTACTTCCACCACCACCCTCAGGAGGTCTGCACCAGGCTCAAGGAGGCTGGGGACCGGGACATAGATAGCTGCATGTGGTCAAGGCGTAGAACCCAGGGACTCCATGGATGATTCGAGGTACGATCTGTGTCTTCTCTACCTTAGTTGTCATACTTATAGACATAAGAGATAGTCATTCATTCATATCCACATGTCTAGTATGAAACCTCGAGATTATGGGAGAACCATTGACTCGATCCTTACACTTGGAGACACCTACAAGAATATACTCGAAGATCACACAGCTTTGGAGATAATGTGATTTTACCCTTGGAGGTGAAAGGTTCGGTTAGAACCTCTTGGTGGTAGCGTCGAGGCCTTATGACGTCATTCTCGGTATGGATTGGTTATCTTATGACCATGCCCAGATTGACTATTTTAGGCAAACAGTGCGGTGTGTTCGTAGTAATGGGACAAGGGTATTCTTTGTCGGAAAAAGGGAAACCCGGGAAGTGTAAAATGGGATTATGCATATGAGTGTATAGCCGATCACCCATGAGTTGGCTAGCCTTTCCCTCAAAGCAGTAGATGTTGTGGGCTCTCAGTTCCCAGTAGTAGTAGCGGAGTACGAGGGCCACTTTCCCGAAGATGTTCCAAGACTACCTCACTATCGGGAGACTGACTTCGATATCATGTTACTCCCCAGGATGGCACCAATTTCCTTGTCAGCATATCAGATGGCTCCCGTAGAGCTTCATGAGCTGAGGGAGCTGTTGGATGATTTTTAGAGAAAGGGTTTTGTGAGACCTAGTGTTTCACCCTAGGCGGCCCCAGTCATTTTTTTCATGAAGGGAGACGGGAGTCTGAGGTTGTGCATGGATTACTGGCACCTGAGTTAGGTAACGGTGAAGAACGTGTATCCACTGCTGAGAATAGATGACCTCTTCAATCAACTGAGTGGGGCATAGTGGTTTTCAAAGGTTGACCATTGATTAGGGTATCACCAGTTACATGTACGGGAAAGGATATACTGAAGAGATCTTTCAGATGCCTCTATGGTCACATTGAGTACTTTTTGACACCTTTTGTCATGATGAACACCCCAGTAGTGTTCATGGGATTGATGAACTGGATCTTCTATCTATACTTGACCAGATCTTAGTAGTCTTCAACAATGAAATCCTTGTGTACTCGGCGTCAGAAGAGGAGCATGCAAGACACCTATAGATGGTTCTAGACGTACTTCGGGAGCACCAGCTTTATGGGAAGCTCTCAAAGTGCCAGTTCTAGATTCAAGAGGTCCACATTCTAGGACATATCATCTCAGTAGATGGAGTAAATGTAGAGCCATCCAAGGTGGAGGCTGTGTTAGCATGAGAGCCACCTCGAATCCTGACAGAAGTGCAGATCTTCCAGGGATTGGCAGTATATTACTAGAGATTCATTCCTCACTTCTCCCAGATATCATCACTAATGACAGCCTTGACCAAGAATGGGAAACCCTTCATATGGATGGAGATGTGCTAGTGGGCCTTCGAGTAGCTTGTACAGAGTTTGAAGAGCATCCAAATCTTGATATTGCTGGAGGAGGGTGTCAAGTACATAGTTTTATGCGATGCATCAGGGACCGGTCTAGGTTTTGTCCTGATGCAGAGGTATGTAGTGATTTCTTATGGTCTGTACCATCTTAGGCCACATGATAAGAACTATGATCCCCATTATATCTTGTTGGATGTGGTAGTCTTTGCATTGATGATATGGAGACACAACCTTATGGGTGAGTAGTTTATCATCTACTCTAACCATGAGAACCCAAGAACATCTTCTCCCAGAAATATCTGAATCAGAGACAATGGATTTGGCTAGTGTGCCTCCCTGACAATGATTTTGAGATAATCTATACTTATGGGAAAGGGAACAAGGTGGGGGATGCTCTAAAAAGAAAGTCGATCTCACAATTGTTGAGTGAGGTGAAAGAGTAGTTAGCCACCTTGCAGTTGTCCTTCTTGGACAAGGAAGAAGCAGCCTACTTACAGTTGATGGTTGTCACACCTCCACTCTAACAATGAGTTATGCGAGCACAAATTGGGGATGTCGACTGTGAGGCTTTATGTGCTCATTTATGCACATGCCATGCTCCTGATGGATATTCTAAAGGTGGGGAGCATGTACTTATATTCAAATAATGAACTATTGTACCAGTGGTGTTGCGAGAAGAGGTACTGAGTTAGTTTCATACATCCCCTTTGGCAGTACATCATGGAGTGAAAAAGATTTACTAGGATCTCCAATGATGGATCTGGTGGTCAGGCATGAAGAAGGCAGTGGCAGAGTTCATTTCTCGATGCCTCACATGCTAGCAGCTAAAGGCTGAGCACAAGGTTCCAGTGGGATTAGCCCACCCCATGGGATTTCTAGAGTGCAAGTTGGATGGAATATTGATAGACTTCGTGATATGAAAACAACAAACATCCAAGGGGAATAATTCAATCTGGGTGATTGTTGACCGACTCACCAAACCAGCCTACTTCCCAGCAATCAAGAAGAAGAGCTCCATAGAGAGCTTGGGATGCCTCTACGTACAAGAGATAGTTCAGTTTCATGGAATCCCCATGATAATAGTCTCAAACTGAGATGCCTGCTTTACATCCCGGTAGTGGAAGGGATTGGAGGTGGCATATGGAACTCAACTATACTTGAGCATAGTGATTCATCCGCAGAATAATGGTCAGACGGATAGAACCATTCGGGTTCAGGAGGATATGTTTCGGGCTTGTAAATTGGACTTTTGATTAATTTGGGAGGACAATCTACCACTGGTAGAATTTTCGTACAATAATAGCTACCACTCCACAATTAGTATGGAACCGTTTGGGGCCTTATATGAGAGACCATAACGGTCACCACTTTGCTAGAATGACACCGGAGAGTCCGCACTCATGGGTCCATATTTAGTGAGGGATACCATCGTGAAGGTGCAGATCATCTGGGACTGGTTGAAGACTACATAGAAGTGGTAGATTTATTAGGCAGATAGGCGAAGGAGACCCCTGGGGTTTGAGGGGGGAGACCATGTCTTTCATTGGGTCTCACCTAGACGAGGGTTACAGAGATTTGGATGGGGTAAAAATCTATCTCCAAGGTTAATCTAACCTTTCTAAAAGTTGTGCAGAGTTGGCGAGGTGGTTTACTTACTACCTCTACCATCGCAGTTGCATCTGGTACATGATGGCTTCCCCGTGTCGCAATTGAGGAAGAACGTGCAAGACCCATCACATGTCATCGACTGAGGTGAGCTGGACATCAAAGATGGAGCATCCATTATTGAGTACTTGGTGGAGATTGAGGATCAGTAGGAGATGATTCTTTGTGGGAGATCTATTCCATTGGTGTGTGTCCAGTGTCAGCACAAGAATCTTTAGGAGAGCACGTTGGAGCGGGAGGCCCAGAACTGTGGCCAGTACCCACATCTTTTTTAGTAGTCTTTATTTTGGATTTTCAAGGACATAATGACCCATGGTGTGGAGAATGTAATGTCTCTCATTTTCCATGTATTATTTTTAAATATTACATGGAATTATTTTGAGAATTGGCACGAAGACGGCAAATCATTCCGAGGCCCAGTGAGCCCGAAATGATGGTTTTAACTTTTTTTATGTTCAGTGAGTCGGCATTTGTGTGCGACTATGGCAGTTTCCAAACAGATGTTCATATTAAAAATATGAGGGCACTGTTTCATTCGGGATGATGACTTTTTATAAGAAAGAGCCTAACCTCGATTGGCGCTGGTCAATGGAAAAAGGTTAATTTTCAGAAGTTTTAAGTTTACTAAAATAAAATAAATTTGCAAGTTTATTTTATTTATTTTTGGAAATATCCGTTGTAGCACAGCGATGGGGAAGCTATTTCAGTAATTAATGTCAATTAATAATGACTCAGAAATAGAAGCAGTGACTCATTAATGTCGCAGCGTGATGGGATGTCAAATACATTTCCCTTTTATTAGGATAATCAAATTTTTGGTCGTTGGCGACGATTGATAGAAATCCTTGGAGGATCCACGGAGCATTGGAGCAAACCCTCAACGACGAATGACAGTAGATCAAAATTTAGAATCTCTGCACCAGCGAAGTTGGAGGATCATGAAGACAATGGTAGCATAGACCCTTTGTTAGTGATATATCCCAGTTGAGGTAGGGGTTCTTATTTCATCTAACTTTCCTAGTTTTTAATTTAAAATAACGAACACAGATCAACCACGAACAAGTTGATCTTCAGATTCATACATTCTTGTAGGAGGTTTTTCATTGGGATGATTTTGGAAATTTAATCCATGTTGATTATTGTTTTTGATTTCTGCCCCATTTAAGCCTATTAGCGGGAGCAGATCAACACCATGAAAAATGATGACGGAGGTTTGTTCCTCAAATTTGTTCGATCGGTTTTCCTACCCACTTCACGTCTCGAGCATTCTTCGAATTCTTCGTGGGCGATGGACAAAAGATCATTGTGCACCCATCCTGCAATACAAAGATCCCAAACTGGAGATCCGACCTCACAACGACCCTACGGAGGTGCGACGCCCATGACGAATGATGAATCAGCTCGAATCAAAAGAGTAATTTCATCGAGAGTTATTCACATGGGAAGATCAAAACATGTTTTTGGAGATGATCGGAGGTCCGGAAACAACGGAAGTAGACCCGTGGTGTCGTGGCGACCAAAACCCCGGTGTTCCATGGAGATCGGACAAAGGAATCGACGAATGACACATCACCGTAGGCACGAAGGAAGAGGTCCGTGTTTCTCAAAATTAACATAATACACGGTGTGTACTTCTGATGAAAACACCATGTAGCACTGGCAAAGGCGGATAGGATTTCGAGGGTCAAAGAGGAATCACATTGTATGTGTCCCTGGTGACACGACATGTTGAACATTCCTTGAAGCTCGGCATATATTTTGGGAAGTACAAGGACACGTGATGATCTACATGGCTTCAGAACACGGTGTGCACAGCATGGAAGAGGCGGCTATGTGGGACTCGGCGTGTATCCTGGGGGTATATGGACATGGGTTGGAGTACATGACCATGTACTTCATCACACAGCTAGGCGAGGCCAGCAACACGGGTCACCCTGTGTACCGATTACATGAGTTAGAGTGCATGGGTTGAAGACAGTGTATGAGAACATGCCCAGAGTACAAGGAGCTGATCCCAAGCACTCGGACAGGGTGTGGACACAGTACTACATGCCCTGTACTAACTTATCTAGAAGACCAGCCTCACGACACGGGCCAATGTACATGGGCAGTACTCAGGGTTAGACAACAGGGCGTGTATCTTTTCTTCATGTCTTGTAATTTTTTGAAAATGGCATGGTCCTCTTGTCCACCACATCATGGACATGTATCATTTGGGTTAGTCCCTTATTCTAATTCCCCTAAAGGTCAGTCATTGTTTCCTCCTACAGAAGTATGATCCCTTTAGAAGGACTTTCTGTGATAGAGTTAGGCATCCATCTGAGCGGCCCAGATCGAGATCCATTATCCGCTCACGACCCTTGGTAGAGTAAGGCATCAATGTGACCAACTGCACTGGGCATCGATCCTCTACCTAGCAGGTGAATTCTGGATAAGTCATAGTATCTTCCATGGCCCGGGCAGTGATCCTCATCTATTTATCGTGATATTCCCACTCGGTAGTGTGTCTCCTATAATGAGTGCATCTATATATCAGAATCTTCCCACTCAGAAGTGTGTCTCCCATAATGAGTGCTACTACATCTTGTGATGGTTCCCGATGAACAATACTTCTCAGAAGGACGTCATCAGAGATATAAGACTCGTGGAGTGTATTCTCCTGAAACTTGTGCATCGCAGAATCTTCGAACTAAATCCCTAACGGGGGAATGTTGTTGTGTGATTTGACTCTTGTCCATGGGTATGGGTTTTGAGTATATATGGTTTGTCTTTCTCTCTCTATTTGATATGTAGATATATAATATGCATAGATGACTGTACCTTTACCATGTGTACAACTTAGTGGTTTTTAGGGTCCTCTACTGTAACGCCCCAACCCCAGCTACCCAGAGTCGGTGCATTACTTCGTAACATTGGCATGATCACAAGAAGATAAAATCTCGAAAGACCGATTGGTTTAGTAGCCTTGGAAACACTAGATATATTCATAAAGTTTTACATTACATTTTAAAGTGAAAAACTACTACAACAACAAAGTCTTCATAATTCACACTCATATCCCCACATACTATCCCTGCATGTCATTCATAACTTACTTCTTCACATCCTGGGAAAAATAAAACATAGAAAAGGGGTGAGCTCAAATGCCCAGTAAGGATAACAATAAAGCGGAACATTCAAAATAAGCATAAACATTTAAGGCAATGAATTACTAAAACAAAAGCCTTTTAAAATTGAACTTCAACATAGTATGGCATAAATAAAATTAAATAATGCCATTTACTTGTTCACATGGATATTCTACTAATCGAATAATCACATGCAAAAATCAATAACCACTTTCATAATGTTGGAATGCATAATGCTAAACATTAATTTCTTTGTCTAGGCCTCATCCCAAGACCTAGGGGTTACTTCTAACCGGAACCCAACCCGGAGTGCCTCTAATAACCGGACACCAACCCGGAGTGCCTCTAATAACCGGACACCAACCCGGAGTGCCTCTAATAACCGGACACCAACCCGGAGTGCCTCTAATAACCGGACACCAACCCGGAGGGCATACTTTTACCAGTCCCTAACCTGGAGGGCTTACTTTAACCAGTCCCCAACCTGGAGGGCTTACTTTTACCGGTCCCCAACCCGGAACATACTTGTTTAGCACATTCATCTGAAGAAAAGTTTGAAATATAACATAAACATTCGGATTAAAACTAGCATACGAAATGCCAATAGTTTCACCATAAACTATGAATGGTATAAAATAGCACATCCACAGTCAAACATATCACAAAACCTTCAATACAATATAGAAGTTTTGCATCATAATAAATCAACTTCAAATAATCTTAAAATCCATCAAAGGATGTTGACATAGATGAAATCAAAATTCTTTTTAAAGAAGTATCTCCTTTTATTTTGAAATCATTTAAGATGCATATAAAATAAAACATTTTCATTGAAAATATTCTTATAATCTTGTATGGAAAGCTTCAACGACTTTATAACGGTGGAAAATAACCGCACCCGCCGTATAAGTTAAAAAAACATTCTTACCTCAATTCCGTCGAAAAGGTTAAAAAGGACCTTGTTTTGAAAACGACGGAATGATTCCTTTATAAACCTCTTATAAAAAGTCAAACAAGGGTATAAATGACCTTATACCATATTCTTGTAAATAGTAAAAATGTTTTGAAATACATTTCTAAGAAACATGGATGTGGATGATAAAGAGATCCCAGTAGATTATTACGTATAAACAACCTCGAATAATGACGAGATTGTGAAATAACCCTTACCTTGTACTTTTCCTTGGTTGGGGTAGGTTAACATCCTGTATAATGGTGAAATAATTGTTATTAAATTATACAAGAATCATATATATTAATATGATATCATATATGATCTTTTAACATTGATTTGTTAATAATATCTTAGAATTATCGTCGTTTCGGGTGTTAACTTACTCATTTTCTTTTATATGTTTTGTTACATAAGTCATGTTTGTTGTATCTTATTCATATCCATAATGATATAAAGTCCTTAAACATCATTTTTAAATCATTAAATGATAATTATACTTGAATGGATACGATGGAGAATGAATCTCATCGCGTTCGTGGAGACGGTAGTCCGTACGTACGCACGAACGCTACTTCCATTTAATTTTTATTTTAAAAGAATCGAATCCAAATGATACATAGGTATATTACTATTCCAGTATAATATAATATTTTATATATGTTACTTAAGTTCATTAACACCATCCTTTATACGTTCCATGTGTGGTATGAACGAGTCATATCATTTTAAGGGGGCGGTAGTCCGCACTTCCTCAAATGAAATTATCGTATGTATATACAACATGAAACGAATAATGGTATGAAATAAAATGGAATTACAGAAGCTTATATATAAAATATATATCATTAATATCATATTTAATTACAGTGCCATCATAATGGCCACCATGAGAGGTGGTAAGATGTATTTGAACAATCATCGTTTCGTGAGGCGTTAGTTTTCCATCCACAGAAACATTATGTTCATCATCCATTAGATGGAGTTGTGTGTATGTGTAGTTTTAATCCTTCTTATAACAACATCCTAGTATATTGTGGATACTGGTTTTGTTACAAAAGAAATGAAATAAAAAGAGTTTGGGGGTTGGAGAAGCAAAATAAATGAAAATAATTTAAGAGAAATCGTTACCTTTAATCTAGGTAACTCACTTTGGTTGGAACCAAAGGACTTCTTGAAATGCTTTATGCCTAAGGGGAAGCTTCAAGGAGGAGGAGAGGGATGTGGGGAGCTTAGTTGGGCAGAGTTTGGACGAGCCAAGTGTCTTGAGAGGTGTGAGGAAAAGAGAAGGAGGAGTGCCCTTTTATAAGAGGGGTGAGGGGCACCTTTGGAAAAGCTAGAAATATTAATTTATAATAAATTCATATTCGGTTTCCAAAGGCTCCAAAGTTGACTATTCAAAGGATGAGGTGGGGATAGGTCGAAAACAACTCATCCAATAGAATTTAGACAGGTTTGGGTACTTATATTAACCTTATCTTTAAGTATTAACTCTAAGTTAATTAGTTTCACTTTTACAATGTCTCTTTGTATTTTTATATAATATGGTTAATAAACTTACTATATACATCCAAGCGACCCCCAAGTGGTCCATTAATGATTAACCTATCATGATATAAGTCTCTTGGACGAACCTTAGATTTTTAGGAATTTAATATCAATTAATAATATAATATTTGTTTTAAGAACTCTTTTATGTCAATTTTGACACTATTCATTAGTTGATTTTTGTGAAACTCATAACAGATTGATTACTTCGAAAAAAGTGAATTAAATAAATCCTAATATATCATATTATCCTAGAAAATTAGTTTAATTCATTAAAAGTTTCATATTATATTTATTTGGGTATTTATAATATCACTTATTTTAATTTTTCACTATTATAGTAATTACTGCATCATCATTGTGTCATAAATAAAATAAATTATTTAATGTCTAAAAATTATAAATAAAATATCATTATGTAGGAAATCTTTTTTTATTTCTAATGATTATTTATAATAAAAAATAAAACATGTATAACCCTATGTAAAAATTGTTCTTCTAAAAGATGTAAGCTTATGCCATTTTTATTTTTATTTTATCTTTATTAATATAATGTGTCATTATCACTTAAAAGTGGATCCATGGGGTCCCAAAATAGACCCAAAGATTCCCATGGTCGACCATGTATCAACCAATAGGGTTAAGACACGTTTTAGGGTAATTTAGTATTATTATAATATTATTTTTTAACCCTTATTTACCGGATTTACCCTTTAACCATGGTAAATAAAATATTTACCACAGTAACTATTCAAAATGTCTAAAAATAAAAGTTACCTATTTACACAATTTGAACATCCTGATTCCAAATATGGAATCCATTTTCCTAAATTCAAAACACAGAAGTGGCAGAAATTAATTTAAAATTAATTCCCGCTGTCAAAACAAAAAGCGTGTTTTTAAGAGCTAATAACTATCAAAAGATTGACACTTGTGTATGTTCGGTTTAATTGTAAAATTATGTCTAATGACCAACATTATATTAAATTGTAAAAATATATTCTAAATATACTTTAAAAACACTCAAATTAATAATTTATCACTATTAATTATTTTGATTAAAAAAGTTGTTTTTAATTAAAATTTAGTAATTTTCACTATTCATCAAAATATTAAAGTTATCTGAAAAGTACCAAAATTTCACCTTAGGCTAAATTTGATATTCCGAATCCAAAAATGAAGTCCATTTTTAAAAATAAAATATATATAATTTCAAAAATTAGGTATTACTATTCATAACGGCAAGTTTGATCGGTTGTGGCACGTGTTAAAACACGAAGTTGCGTACAACACACGCTACTGTTTTATTCAAAGGAAAGCATACCGTGGAAGCTTGGGATGTTTCATTTTAAATTTTTTTTGATGTCCCCATTTAGTCAAAAAGTTTAAAATATTGTTTTTAAAAAGGTTTCACTATTAAATGTTGATAAAAGTGCAATACTGAAAATGAATCTGTTCTTGCATTATGACTAAGAAACTCATAATGTGGATTCTAAAATTATAAGGATTATATAAAGTTTAAAATTTAGTTAATACTATTCATGACCTCTTTTAATGGCCTTTTTTTGTAAGTCAAGGTGTGATTGAACTCGGTGTTGCGTGTAGTACAAGTTATTGAATTATTTTGAAGAAATAACACATTATGAATTCTTGGGGTGTTACATTCTCCCCTCCTTCAATAAATTTCGTCCTCACAATTTGAAATTGTTCTTAGAAAATAAAAGGTTGAAAATAGAAAATATATTTGTGGGAAAACCCACATCGGAAATTGGGTTACTAAAATTTAGTCTTAATATGAGGAAAAGAGAAATGAAAGGGTCACCACCAAATTATGATCTCGATTAGGAGAACATTGGTGGAAATTAGAGACATATAATTGGAGGAAAAACGTAAATATTTATAGGTAGTGATTGAGGTCATCAATCACAAACAAGTATAAAATTGAGGTCCTTAAACTCATCAATTTATGATGATTTTAAATACCATTGGTTCAACAAAACATAGAATATTGGGATGACACATTTTTGACGTTTCAAAATATCTTAGTTGAAATCCCACATCGAAAAATGAATTAATGAGGCCTCTGTTTAAAATAAAGACTGGAAAGTATGATGATTACCGAAAATAACACATACTAGGGTTCCATGTAGGTAAATATGGATATGGAGGAGAAATCTAACCATCAATTATCTGATGGAGAGTGGTAGAGAACATGGCTATGAAAGGGCCAACAATCCCAAAGCCATAAATTAGTGATGATTTAAGGTACCATCTAGGACAACATTTTTGTTCTAAGTTCCTTTTCTTAACGTTGTGGAATTTATTTATTAGATTGGCTAAGATCATAAGGAGGTATACATACTTTATAATTAGAGTTTTATCCATTAATAAATTTCTACCACAAACTCATCTTTCACTCTAAAAGATAATAGAATGTAAAAAAAAATCTATTTACACTATTCGTATAGGGTTCCAAAATAAACGAATTTATAATTCATCTACAAGATCTTTTAATAAAAACTGCATTATTTAATCCAGGACATCTCGTGGGCCAGTGGTAGGTGATACACCCTTGTCGCCCTTCGGTTGCGGGTTCAAGTCTCGCGGCCTTGCCGGACGCGACGGGTTGCCGCCCGACCTCCGGGTTGTCCTTTTATGGTAATCCAAAATAATCCAAACTAGAACTATCCAAAATACTTCTGTCCAAACTCACAGTCCAACATTTATAAAGAAGGTAAACATAATGTAGATCCTTTTTACCACGTAATAGCATATGAATACCTTCATCATGTATTCCTTTAATACACTGAAACATCCTGATTTACCATAATCCTTATTGATTACATTCATGCTCCCTTATTCCATATAGAATGCTGGATATACTTTATCAATCCAAAAATGTTTTAAACCCCAACAATGATGGAATATACAAATCATTAATCAGTTCCAATGTAGTCAAGAATATCCAATATACTTTATCCAGAACAATCATGTATTATTCCAAAATCACTACTTCGGTATCAGAACTATATTATGGTTTATCATTCAACCATATATTTTCCAAAAATTTATCCTTCTATTGAGTCACTTTTCTTTGTTCCACACAATCTCAAGTCCTTAATGAAATAGTACTGCAGTACAATCCTTATATACTCCATAATTATTATAACAAGTACATTGTTGATACAACACTCAATTGACATAATCAACATAAGAACTCTAATCATTCCTCTTCATCTGTGGTAGTATCATAACTTGATTATTATCCAATAGCATCATTTGCGGCATAGTCTGATGACTGGGACATAGGTTCGCGTAGTGTCCAAACTCCTTGCAAATGAAGCATTGTACATTTGAAACCATTTTCTTACCCTTGCAGTCACGTACTTTGTGCCCTTTTCCTCCACACTTATAACAAACTCCCATTCCATTCAGGCATGTTCCAGGGTGTTTCTTTCCACAGTTACCACATATGGGAAAAATCTTCTTTTCCCCCTTCCCTTTATCCATCTTTCTCTCTTCTATCCTTTTCTTCTCTTGCTTCCCTTCAAAGCCATAGGACTCAGTAAAATCTTTACTTATCTTATAAACATATGATATTATTTCTTCATATGATGATAATACATGGGAGACTATTTCTCTTATAAATTCTAGCTTAAGACCATGAAATATATGATCCTTCCTTCTCTTTGGATCATGTGCATTTCTGGAGTTCTCATTCCTTCTACTGGGCGCCATTTCTAAACAATGGCATACACTAGATCAGTTTATGAATCAAAATACATAATCCCATACTTATAAAACACTCAACATAAATTGAACTATTTATGGATATAATCCATAATCATAAAAATGTCTCATTTGAGGATCTTTATACTCATAAACCCTTCATAATGGATTATAAAGAAAATGAGAATTATCCTAAGCATATCCCCCGGGAGTGTCGTAACCAAGAGTGCAGCAAGGCCCGTTGTCGTGCACCAGTTCCCGTTCGAGTCTAGCTCAAAGCGGTGTTTTCGGGTTTTACCCCTAGGTACATCTGTGCCAGAGCCGCCTCTACCTGCTCGTATCCAGACAGGGATGTATTGCTCGGAAAACTCACAAAATCTCTACAATACCAAAATTCTAGGAAGTTCTTCTATACTAATACTCAAAGTTCATCTTAGGTCTACGTGCTCTAATCAGAGTTTATCTAAATCTAGCTTCCAAGGTTTGTACTAAACTTCCTCTGATACCAACTGTAACGCCCCGACCCCAGCTACCCAGAGTCGGTGCATTACTTCGTAACATTGGCATGATCACAAGAAGATCAAATCTCGAAAGACCGATTGGTTTAGTAGCCTTGGAAACACTAGATATATTCATAAAGTTTTACATTACATTTTAAAGTGAAAAACTACTACAACAACAAAGTCTTCATAATTCACACTCATATCCCCACATACTATCCCTGCATGTCATTCATAACTTACTTCTTCACATCCTGGGAAAAATAAAACATAGAAAAGGGGTGAGCTCAAATGCCCAGTAAGGATAACAATAAAGCGGAACATTCAAAATAAGCATAAACATTAAGGCAATGAATTACTAAAACAAAAGCCTTTTAAAATTGAACTTCAACATAGTATGGCATAAATAAAATGAAATAATGCCATTTACTTGTTCACATGGATATTCTACTAATCGAATAATCACATGCAAAAATCAATAACCACTTTCATAATGTTGGAATGCATAATGCTAAACGTTAATTTCTTTGTCTAGGCCTCATCCCAAGACCTAGGGGTTACTTCTAACCGGAACCCAACCCGGAGTGCCTCTAATAACCGGACACCAACCCGGAGTGCCTCTAATAACCGGACACCAACCCGGAGTGCCTCTAATAACCGGACACCAACCCGTAGGGCATACTTTTACCAGTCCCTAACCTGGAGGGCTTACATTAACCAGTCCCCAACCTGGAGGGCTTACTTTTACCGGTCCCCAACCCGGAACATACTTGTTTAGAACATTCATCTGAAGAAAAGTTTGAAATATAACATAAACATTCGGATTAAAACTAGAATACGAAATGTCAATAGTTTCACCATAAACTATGAATGGTATAAAATAGCACATCCACAGTCAAACATATCACAAAACCTTCAATACAATATAGAAGTTTTGTATCATAATAAATCAACTTCAAATAATCTTAAAATCCATCAAAGGATGTTGACATAGATGAAATCAAAATTCTTTTTAAAGAAGTATCTCCTTTTATTTTGAAATCATTTAAGATGCATATAAAATAAAACATTTTCTTTGAAAATATTCTTATAAGCTTGTATGGAAAGCTTCAACGACTTTATAACGGTGGAAAATAACTGCACCCGCCGTATAAGTTAAAAAAACATTCTTACCTCAATTCCGTCGAAAAGGTTAAAAAGGACCTTGTTTTGAAAAAGACGGAAAGATTCCTTTATAAACCTCTTATAAAAAGTCAAACAAGGGTATAAATGACCTTAACCCATATTCTTGTAAATAGTAAAAATGTTTTGAAATACATTTCGAAGAAACATGGATGTGGATGATAAAGAGATCCCAGTAGATTATTACGTATAAACAACCTCGAATAATGAAGAGATTGTGAAATAACCCTTACCTTGTACTTTTCCTTGGTTGGGGTAGGTTAACCTCCTGTATAATGGTGAAATAATTGTTATTAAATTATACAAGAATCATATATATTAATATGATATCATATATGATCTTTTAACATTGATTTGTTAATAATATCTTAGAATTATCGTCGTTTCGGGTGTTAACTTACTCATTTTCTTTTATATGTTTTGTTACATAAGTCATGTTTGTTGTATCTTATTCATATCCAGAATGATATAAAGTCCTTAAACATCATTTTTAAATCATTAAATGATAATTATACTTGAATGGATACGATGGAGAATGAATCTCATCGCGTTCGTGGAGACGGTAGTCCGTACGTACGCACGAACGCTACTTCCATTTAATTTTTATTTTAAAAGAATCGAATCCAAATGATACATAGGTATATTACTATTCCAGTATAATATAATATTTTATATATGTTACTTAAGTTCATTAACACCATCCTTTATACGTTCCATGTGTGGTATGAACGAGTCATATCATTTTAAGGGGGCGGTAGTCCGCACTTCCTCAAATGAAATTATCGTATGTATATACAACATGAAACGAATAATGGTATGAAATAAAATGGAATTACAGAAGCTTATATATAAAATATATATCATTAATATCATATTAAATTAAGTGCCATCATAATGGCCACCATGAGAGGTGGTAAGATGTATTTGAACAATCATCGTTTCGTGAGGCGTTAGTTTGCCATCCACAGAAACATTATGTTCATCATACATTAGATGGAGTTGTGTGTATGTGTAGTTTGAATCCTTCTTATAAAAACATCCAAGTATATTGTGGATACTGGTGTTGTTACAAAAGAAAGGAAATAAAGAGAGTTTGGGGGTTGGAGAAGCAAAATAAATGAAAATAATTTAAGAGAAATCGTTACCTTTAATCTAGGTAACTCACTTTGGTTGGAACCAAAGGAATTCTTGAAATGCTTTATGCCTAAGGGGAAGCTTCAAGGAGGAGGAGAGGGATGTGGGGAGCTTAGTTGGGCAGAGTTTGGACGAGCCAAGTGGCTTGAGAGGTGTGAGGAAAAGAGAAGGAGGAGTTCCTTTTTATAAGAGGGGTGAGGGGCACCTTTGGAAAAGCTAGAAATATTAATTTATAATAAATTCATATTCGGTTTCCAAAGGCTCCAAAGTTGACTATACAAAGGATGATGTGGGGATAGGTCGAAAACAACTCTTCCAATAGAATTTAGACAGGTTTGGGTACTTATATTAACCTTATCTTTAAGTATTAACTCTAAGTTAATTAGTTTCACTTTTACAATGTCTCTTTGTATTTTTATATAATATGGTTAATAAACTTACTATATACATCCAAGCGACCCCCAAGTGGTCCATTAATGATTAACCTATCATGATATAAGTCTCTTGGCCGAACCTTAGATTTTTAGGAATTTAATATCAATTAATAATATAATATTTGTTTTAATAACTCTTTTATGTCAATTTTGACACTATTCATTAGTTGATTTTTGTGAAACTCATAACAGATTGATTACTTCGAACAAAGTGAATTAAATCAATCCTAATATATCATATTATCCTAGAAAATTAGTTTAATTCATTAAAAGTTTCATATTATATTTATTTGGGTATTTATAATATCACTTATTTTAATTTTTCACTATTATAGTAATTACTGCATCATCATTGTGTCATAAATAAAATAAATTATTTAATGTCTAAAAATTATAAATAAAATATCATTATGTAGGAAATATTTTTGGCTTTCTAATGAATATTTATAATAAAAAATAAAACATGTATAACCCTATGTAAAAATTGTTCTTCTAAAAGATGTAAGCTTATGCCATTTTTATTTTTATTTTATCTTTATTAATATAATGTGTCATTATCACTTACAAGTGGATCCATGGGGTCCCAAAATAGACCCAAAGATTCCCATGGTCGACCATGTATCAACCAATAGGGTTAAGACACGTTTTAGGGTAATTTAGTATTATTATAATATTATTTTTTAACCCTTATTTACCGGATTTACCCTTTAACCATGGTAAATAAAATATTTACCACAGTAACTATTCAAAATGTCTAAAAATAAAAGTTACCTATTTACACAATTTGAACATCCTGATTCCAAATATGGAATCCATTTTCCTAAATTCAAAACACAGAAGTGGCAGAAATTAATTTAAAATTAATTCCCGCTGTCAAAACAAAAAGCGTGTTTTTAAGAGATAATAACTATCAAAAGATTGACACTTGTTTATGTTCGGTTTAATTGTAAAATTATGTCTAATGACCAACATTATATTAAATTGTAAAAATATATTCTAAATATACTTTAAAACCACTCAAATTAATAATTTATCACTATTAATTATTTTGATTAAAAAAGTTGTTTTTAATTAAAATTTAGTAATTTTCACTATTCATCAAAATATTAAAGTTATCCGAAAAGTACCAAAATTTCACCTTAGGCTAAATTTGATATTCCGAATCCAAAAATGAAGTCCATTTTTTAAAATAAAATATATATAATTTCAAAAAATTAGGTATTACTATTCATAACGGCAAGTTTGATCGGTTGTGGCACGTGTTAAAACACGAAGTTGCGTACAACACACGCTACTGTTTTATTCAAAGGAAAGCGTACCGTGGAAGCTTGTGATGTTTCATTTTAAATTTTTTTTGATGTCCCCATTTAGTCAAAAAGTTTAAAATATTGTATTTAAAAAGGTTTCACTATTAAATGTTGATAAAAGTGCAATACTGAAAATGAATCTGTTCTTGCATTATGACTAAGAAACTCATAATGTGGATTCTAAAATTATAAGGATTATATAAAGTTTAAAATTTAGTTAATACTATTCATGACCTCTTTTAATGGCCTTTTTTTGTAAGTCAAGGAGTGATTGAACTCGGTGTTGCGTGTAGTACAAGTTATTGAATTATTTTGAAGAAATAACACATTATGAATTCTTGGGGTGTTACATCTACTGAGTATTGTTATACTCACCCCTATAAGGGTTTTGCCCGCACGTGTCATGTCTTGTGCAGACGAGAAGCCTTTTGACATATTCTACGGTGGACTAGGACAAGATAGAGCTTTCTGAGTTCCCTACAAGCCGAGGCCTTCCTACGACTATGAGAAGCAATCCCAGTACATTCTAGTGATTACAGGTTGGACTTAACTGTTTTCATACTCTTGTTTGTGTGGGCTTGTTGTAATGGCCTGGACCTCTCCGGTCCATTACTTGGTGAAAGTGTGGTGACAGATGTGTTCCATGAAGTCAAGGTGACTTGAGGGTGCGTTTGGGTGGACTTTTATTGAAATCTAAAGGGTAGTGGCCTTCCTATGGGAGGCGCACGATTTTTCAAACCGTGCGGCCAAACCGTGAATATTTAGTGTTGGAGGCAGTAGCCTTCGCACGGGAGGAGCACAGTTTTCCTAAATCGTGCGGCCAAACCGTACGGGGTTTGTTGTCGAGGTGGAAGCTAAAGCACAGTTAGTGCACTGTTTGTTAAACCTTGAAGACTAACCATGCGCGCATTTAATATTACATCGTGAAATTTAGCATCTTGAACATTTAGCCTCTATATGTCTTTTTTAAGCCCCAAATTGTCCATAACTCAGGATTACCTTTCTTGTGAGATAGGAGAACCTCTCCCAAGAATTTTTGAGGCAATCCGGAGGCTTCTCTTCACAAATCAAAGCTGGTTTCTCGAGGTATGTGGTCATTCTTATTTGGTTTCTTAGATCTACCGAGATCTACTCCTCATATTCTCTTGGTTTCTTATATCTATACTTGTTAATGGTAGATATAAGTGTGTTGATGTCAAAGATGATGAGCTTTGGTCTTGGTTTTGTTAGGGGAGGAGATCTAGGGAGGATCCTTAGTGAATCGGCCTGGTCTTCTTGGGTGTTCATCGACCGTTGAGGTAGGGGATTCATGGATTCTCTAATTGTTTATGTGAAATCGAAGAGTTATCATGATTTATCCCGTTGGATAACAATGTAATTGCCTAATTAAATACTTGAACCAGATTAAAATATTTTTTCTGATCACCTGTTGTTGCTTTGTACCATGATAACTGTTCGCCTCTTGATTTGCTAGATAGTGTGATATCTATGCCTTTATTGTCAGCACATTGCTCTTGATGAAATTGATAAAGAACATAAATATGGAATTAATTGATAATTAATTGGCTAAAGATAAATAGGCTTGTAAATGAATATTTTTTTTGTTGTTGTGGATGTTATTCCAAAATGATGTAAATCAAATTGATGTCGATGTACGTGATTAACTTAGTTGGTTGGTAAAACTGAACTCTTTTGTTGCTTGTTTTTTGATGGATAGATTCCTTGTTAAATGGTCGAGATCCCATTTTGATGTGATGTCTTTTTTCCTACTTCTTGTGATGTTCTATGACCTTGGAGTGGTGTTGTGATATCTTGGTATGTGCTGTGACCCTGGAGGGGTGTTGTGATATCTTGTGTTGTGATATGACCCTAGAAGGGTGTTGTGATATGTGGAGGCATGGAGGACTAGTGGTTGTGTCAGCGGATGACGCCTAATGTGGAAAGATGCATCAGATTTTTCATGTGGTTGTCGGGGAGGACACCAGGGATTATGGAATCGAATAGATGTGATGGCTTGATGTTTGGTGGCGTTGTTTGGTGGTTTATCTGCTTTAAATTTCTCGAATACTCAAGGCAGCTGGTCTTGTTTAACCTCCTTCGGAAAGAGGTGAATACACGCAGGGTATTCCACAGGCTTTCAGTGTTTATCCTCTCGAGGGAGAATGGGTCTACGCTCTGGCTATAGGCGACAAAGACTCGATGGGTAGTATTTATACACACTATGTTTAGCCCCATTGTGTTTAGTAGCATATGATGCTTTTCTAGAATGCCTGAGAATATGGGAATGTAATTTTGTAATGAAAGTTTGATTAGATGGTGATAATCCGTGGGGATGAAGATGCATGAATTTAATGGTGATGCTGTAACTTTTAAGGAAACAGTTGATAATGGATGTGATGCTAATGAAGTTTAATGTGGTTTTATTATTGGTAAATTAATGTGAAAATAATTAATTAACATAATGTGGAACTGATGAAAAATGGAATGATGTAACCTAATGAAGTTCATTAATTGGTTTTCTGCTTATAGGATACCTAGTCATAGAAATGGCAGCCTGGATTCTGAGAGACGTTAGCTGCATTGAGTCTAAGACTAAGTTATGCCCATAGTTATGTTGTGAGTTATATATATATTCTGTACTTTTTGTGTTTCTATAATTTACGCCACACTATCAGTAAGGACAACTGACACCCCGGGGATTCTGGACCCTGGGGGGTGTTTTCCCCAACATTCTGATGGGAGGTTGAATGGATGACTACCCCCTTTAGCCCTGCTCTCTTCTCCTGGTAGATACTAGTGCCATTGGCACTACAGTTAGTTTTACCCATATGTGTGTGTAGATGTCTGTAATGGCTTGTGGGTATTTCCACACATACATTCTAGATACAGTATCATATGGACTACTATAGGTGTAACGTGTATAGGATGTGATGGCTTGGGGATCCTTTCTCGCCTTATTTGCTATAATAGCTTGAGGTATAATAATTGATGTATGATACACGTTATGCGGTCTATGGTTGCTCCCAAAAATTACATGGTTACTGTTGGTTGTGAGGATGGTGTGGTTATTATCCTAGGTGTCTGTGGTCAAGCCTAGTGGGGCACGTGCTGAAGATTGTGGAGCATAGCCTAGATGGATACGGTCAAGCCTTTGGAGAGAGATGCACATGACGTATGTCATTGGGGAAAAGTGGCAAACCAGTGTGGAATTAGTATCGGGGGTACCCTTGATATTCTTTCCTATATGATATATTATTGTATGCATTACTTGGTGAGAGTATCCATGGTGAGGTTGGGAATATATTATACATGTTTAGGTGATGTGTTGGTTTCACTTGTTGTTCACTGTGATTTAACATGCCTTCTTTACTTTTGCACAAGAGGCTTCGAAGAGGATTCTACTGATTATACTGTTATACTCACCTTACGTATATATAAACTGTTTTTAATGTCACCTGGAGCAGGTTAGAGATAATGCTGGTTACTTCTAGCTTGTGGTTGGAGGAGCTTTTCGGGCCTGTGGTCGCTACTGTTTTACTTTCTTTTGGGTACTTGTAGTTTTTACTTTCAGTTAAACTAATTTTTATGGCATTTCATATATGTACATGTGTTTCTTTTATATTTCAGTTCTGAGTTGGAGTTGGTTGGAGTCCTTCTTATCTCTCTCTTCTGCATGTGTTCTATTAGAGGGTAATTCCTCCCATTTGTGTGTTTATTATACCCTTGGTTCTAGTCTCCAACCCGGGGCCTACTGGAGGCGGGACTCAGGGGTCATTATCTCCCTTTCCACATTTCCGACCCAGGAGGGGTACACTTTGTGGGGAGGGGGTCATGACAGAGTGGTATTAGAGGCAGGTTGAGAGATAGGATGGAGTTTGGAGTTCGGCACATGTGAGGTTTCATGGGTTGGTAGGTCAATGATTTCATTCATGTATATCAAGTCATGTAAACACTGGATACCAGTTGAGACATAGGTTTCTAGGGCCTCCTATGATCTGATACACGAACCATTATGTTTACAATGGCTACTAAACAGGGTGATGTTGGTTGCAGGGTAGAGACCTAGGAAAGGATCATGCATCATTCTTCGTTGCGCCTGTGTTTGAATGGTTAGACATTGGGATAGGTTAATCTAAAATAAATAAATGATAAAAATTAGTTAATAAATGTTGAGTCCTCCATATTCTAAGCATAGGAGCTCTAAGTGTTCGTTATTTTGGCAGGTATGGCACTAAGTCGATGTCCTCGTCAGGTTTGTGCAGAAGATGTCCATCAGGCTGTTCCAGCAGGTCGTTGTAGGGTAGAGTTTGATGACGGCGACACTTGGAGGAAGACACTCCGAGAGTTTCAGCATCATAGTCTATAGAAGTATGAGGGCTCCGTTTCAGATGCAGTCACGAGAGAATGTTTGGAGGAGGTCGAGATAGGCTTCAGTAAGATCCGTGCTCAGACGGAGCACTGGGTGTCCATGGCTGTGATGATTCTACATGGAGCAACAAGGAAGTGGTGGTTCTTATTCCTCAGGGATCATGAGGAGTCAATAATCACATGGGAGGAGTTCCGATACAAGTTCAGAGTCATGTTCATTTCCTCGACTGCAAAGGCATCTAGTCGCTAGGAGCTTCTTACCCTTCGACAAGGGAGCTCCAGTGTTCGAGAGTTTGGAATCCATTTTAGGAAACTTTTATGATATGCTCCGGTTTTGTTACCAGATGAGGAGGCTAGGGAGAGGCATTTGAGGAGTCTTTGCGTCCAGAGATCCAACGTCATGTCACTCCATTTATTTTGAAGATATTTCTTGAGCTTCTGGCAAGGGAAGAGGTTGTCGAGAAGGCTTTGGGCAGGACTGGTTCATCACGAGAGGGGAATCATCATGATTCCTCATGATGAAGAGCTGTGGTCTGGGGTTCTCAGTTTTCGGGGTAGTAGAGTTTCCGTTCAGCTGGGGGTTGGTCCCAGCCATTCACGTCTCATTTCTCTGGAGGTAGAAATTATCAAGCCTATGCCAAGGGATAAGGATTTTTGTTTTTCTTGTGGTGGTCATGGTCATTATCAGTGGGAGTTCCTGACCTTTCAGAGCAGTCATCGTGCACCAGACGCTCCGCTCCAGGTTCCTCCGTTGGGGTAGTTCCAACCGAGGCAGTAGCAGCAGGTTACTCTAGCTTTCGATTAGTAGAGGGTAGATGGGGCAGACAGATGAAATCCCCATGATGCTCCCCATCCTCAGAGAGGAGAGCGCGGCCATGGTGTTTTTCCTCATCAGGGTCAGAGAGGTCGTGGAGGAGGTCGTGGTCAGCTTCATGCTCTAGCGTTGCCAGCTCCAGGCAAGACAGATGTCATTTGAGGTACCCTTTGCTAGTATCTACCTTGGTGTTTTACTTGTTTGATAAATGATCAACACACTCCTTCGTATCACCTACCCTTTTCCATGCTTTGGGACGTGAGGTAGAGAGGATTCTAGTGCCCTTGGCATTGACTATGCCAGTTAGAGGTCGAGCTGACTTGTTTGAAGTTTGTAGAAACTGTGAGCTAGTGTTGGGTCAACACCGCTCTTGGGGAGATTTCCCAAGTTTACGAATAAAACCACATGATTTCATCCTCTACATGGACTGGTTTTATTCGGTGTAGGCTATCATGGATTGCTATATAAAGAAAGTCGTTTTTTTATGCAGATAGAGAGAAAGCGGTGTTCGTTTGTGAGCGAGATCCTCAGATGGGTCATATACAAATTCCATCCTTATCATCCACGGTGGCTGAGATGATGCTGAGTTCATCATAGATTCAACAGTTGGAATTTCCTAGGGTCATAGAGGAGTATCGGGATGTCTTTCCAGAAGAGTTTGTAGCATTACCCCCTCAACGATAGATCATGTTTGGGATTGAGCTACACCCAGAAGCGTCTTATATCTCTATGTGTCTGTATAGGATGGCCCATTCGGAGTTACGAGGGCTACGTATACAGCTTGAAGGTCTATTGTTGTGTGGTATTGTTCGACCGAGTGTGTCACCATGGGTACATCAGTTCTATTCGTGAAGAAAGCCGATGGCAGTTTATAGTTGTGTGTCGATTATTGTCGCTTAAAAAAAGTGATAACAAATAATTTATATCCTCTTTCGCATATCGATGACTTATTCGATCAACTGAATTGTGAACATTTGTTCTCAAAGATCGACTTTCAGTTAGGATATCATCCCATGCGTGTGAAGGATGAGGATATCTTGAAGACTGATTTCCATTGTCATCATGGGAATTATGAGTTCTTCGTAATGATGTTTGGTGTGATGAACGCTCAAGTTGTGTTCATGGTTTTGATGAATGTTGTGTTCTGTGTGTTCCTAGACAAGTTCTTGGTAGTCTTCATCATCGACAACATCCTTGTGTACTCCACATATGAAGAGGATCATGAAGAGCTTCTGCAAACCATTTTTGGAGTTCTTTGTCAACATCGGCTATTCGGGAAGTTATCGAAGTGTGAGTTTTGGACTCGAGAAGTCTGTTTCATGAGGAATGGTGTGTCCCAACAAGGAGTAGCTATCGATCCATCGAAGGTAAAAGAAGTTGTTTCTTGGGAATCCCCCACGATAGTGTCAGAGGTGCGATGTTTCCTTGGTCTCACATGCTACTACAGGAGGTTCGTGGCCAATTTCTCACGGGTCGCAACTCCTCTGACATCTTTCACCAAGAAGGATCAGCCATTCATATGGACTGATCAGTGACAAGAATCATTCAAGTATCAAAAGAAGAAGTCAGTAAGTGTTCTAGTCCTTTGTCTTCTAGCTGAAGGAGTTCGGTTTGATGTCTTCTACGATGCTTCACATCATGGGTTACGCTATATTTTTATGCAGCAGAGGTCAGTTGTTTCTTATGGGTCTCAGTAGTTGTGTCCCCATGAATGCAACTATGCCACCCATGATCTTGAGTTGACAGCCATGGTGTTTTCTCTGAAGTTGTGGATACATTACCTCATTGCTGAACACTTTGTGTTTTTCACTGATCATAAGAGTTTTGAGGTATGTTTTCTCCCAATGTGACTTGAACTTACGACAATGTCAGTGGATGGAGTTCTTACAGGAATATGACTTTGAAATATCATATACACCTGGAAAAGGGAATCTTGCAGCTGATGCATTGATCCCAAAGTCACGTAGTGATGCTCTGCGTGAATCCGGTGATTCCTGGAGAGTAATGGAAGAACTGTTAGCATTACATATTGATATGGGAGAAGTTGTTGTAGAGGTTGTATTTTTCAGATGACGGTGCAGTCATCCCAGATGCAGAAAGTAGAAGAGTCCTAGTTAGGGGATCTTGAGGTGGAGGTCTGGAGAGACCAAGTTGTTTGTGGTGAGGCCCCTGATGGTTGGTCTGTGGATGAATAACACAGAGTTTTGTATCATGGAAGGATTTTGGTTCCCTTTGGTATGCGCAAGATGGTTCCCAGAGAGTTCCATAGTTCACCCTTAGGAGTACATCCTGGTGGGACAACGATGTACCAATCCTTGAGAAGTCAGTTTTGGTGGCCTGGGCTAAAGTGTGCAGTTACGGGGTTTGTGTCTCGATGATTAGTCTTCCAGAAGGTGAAGGCTGAACACCATATTCTTAGTGGTCTTCTCCATCCATTAGAGATTCCTCAGTGGATGTGGGAGGACATCTCAATGGACTTTGTTACGGGTTTATCTTGAGCTCTGGGAGGTTATGATTCTATTTGGGTGGTAGTGGATCATTTAACAAAATCATCCCACTTTATAGCAATCAAGGAGTCAAGCTCAGTAGAATTTTTGTCGAGGCAGTATCTAGAGGAGGTGGTGAAACTTCATAGAGTCCCTAGGACGATCATTTCTGATCGAGATCCTCATTTTACCTCTAGGTTGTGGAGAGGTCTCCAACATGCTTTCAGTTCTTAGTTATGCCTTAGCACTGATTTTCATCCTCAAACGGATGGTCAGACAGAGCGAACCATCCAGACTCTTGAAGACATGTTGTGCTCATGTGTTCTTGATTTTGGAGGTTCATGGATGAGCAAATTTCCATTGGTGGAATTTTCCTACAATAATAGTTTCCACTCCACCATTGGTATGGCGCCGTTTAAAGCCTTGTATGGCCGGCCAATCCGTTCACTGTTGTGCTCGACTGGGGTCAGAGAGTCTGCAATTCTCAGAATGGAACTAGTGTAAAATACTACAGAGATGGTTTAGTTGATTCGTGGGAGGATGAAGGCATCACAAGAACGTCATAAATCATATGCAGATCAATGGAGGAGAACCTTGGAGTTTAATTTTCAGGATCATGTGTTTCTGAAAGTGACTCCCCGTCGTGGGTCGAGAAGGTTTGGTCGTGGGAGTAATATTTCTCCCCACTTTGTTGGGCATTTCGAAGTGTTAGCTCATGTCAGAGCTATGGCGTATCGAGCCGCCCTTCCCCTCAGATGAGTTAGATACATGATGTTTTCCATGTATCATAGCAACGTCATTATCTTCATGATGAATCCCACATCATCAATTGGGTAGAGATTGATGAAGATGATGATGCCACCTATGAGGAGCGACCTGTGGAGATCCATGACCGCAAGGAGAAGGTGTTGTGTGGGAGTTCCATCCCCTTAGTTCGTGTCTTGTGGCGACACGGTGGCACGGAGGAGAGTACTTGGGAACGTGAGTCACATATACATTCTCAGTACCCAGAGTTGTTTGATGTTTAAATCTTTCCATGTATCGTTGTAACTGATGTGGTTATGAAACTTTCATGTTTATGAGATGGATACCTTTGTTGCATTGCTAGCTCTCTTTCTTTTGAGAGGTATCTCGGTGGGTGGTTTTTCATACCCTGTTTCATTTTCTCTTTAGGTGTGTTCTGGATTCTCAAGGATGAGAAAGTTTTGAGAGGTATCTGACGTAATAGCCCAGACCTCTCTAGTCCATTCCTTTGTGAAATTGTGGTGATATAGGTGTTCCGGGAAGTCAAGGCGACTTGAGTGTGCGTTTGGGTGGAATTTTAAGGAAATCTAAAGGGTAGTGGTCTTCGCATGGGTGGCACACAGTTTGTCAAACCGTGAGGCCAAACCGTGCGAGTTTGGTGTTGGAGGCAGTCGCCTTCACATGGGAGGCACACGGTTTTCCTAAACCATGTGGCCAAACCTTGCGAGGTTTGTGGTCGAGGCAGAAGATAACGTACGGTTAGCGCACGGTTTGTTAAACCCTGTGGACAAACTATGCGGGCACTTAATGTTTTATCCTAAAAATTAGGATATTTACCATTTAGCATCATTCTTGCTCATTTAAGCCCCTAATCTACCATAACTCTGGATTACCTTTCTTGGGAGATAGGAGAACCTCTCCAATGGGTTTTGGAGGTGATCATGAGGCTTCTCTTCATGAATCGAAGCCGGTTTCATGAGGTATGTGGTCGTTCATGTTTGGTTTCTTAGATCTACCTATATATCCTCCTCCTCTCCACTTGGTTTCTTAGATCTATGCCCGTTAAGGGTATATCTATGTGTGTAGATGTCAATGTTGACGAGGTTTGGTCTTGGTTGTGTTAGGGGAGGAGATGTAGGGAGGATCCTTGGGGAATCAGCCAGGTCTTCTTTGGGGTTCTTTGACCATTGAGGTAGGGGATTTGTGGCTTCTCTAATTTTTTATGTGGAATCGTAGAGTTAGCATGATTTATCCCATTGGATCACAATGGAAATGACCTAATTAAAGACTTGACTCAAATTAAAAGAATTGGTTTGATCGCATGTTGTTGCTTTGTACCATGATAACAGTTCACCTCTTGATTTTCTAGATAGTGTGATATCTATGACTTGCTTGTTAGAATGATTCTATTAATGAAATTGATAAAGAACGTAAAGCTGTAATTAATTGATAATTAATTGGCTAAAAAGAAAAATGCATGTAAATGAATCAGGTTGTTGTTGTTGTGGATGTTGTTCAAAATTGATGTTAATCAAATTGACGCTCATGTACATGATTAACATAGTTGGTTATTAAACATGAAATCTGTTGGTGCTTGTTGTTTGAAGGATATATCCCTTGTTAAAGGGCCAAGACCCCAATTTGATGTGATGTTTCTTTTCCTGTTGCTTGTGCTGTGCTGTGACCCTGGAGGTGTGTTGTGATATCTTGTTATAGGATATGACCTTGGAGGGTAGTTGCAATATCTATTGTTGTGATGTGACCCCGGGTGGGTGTTGTGATATTTGGAGGTATGGATGCCTTGTTGTTGTGGTAGAGGATGATGCCTAAGGTGACAAGATGCATCATTTTATGCATGTGGGTGTCGGGGAGGACACTAGGGATGATGGTATGGGATGGATGTGATGGCTGGATGTTTGGTGGTTTTGTTTGGTTGTTTATCTGCTTTAATTTTCCCTACTACTCCAGGTAGCTGGTCTTTCTTATCCTCCTCCTAAAAGATGCGATGGCAAGTTGGGTATGCCACATGCTTTCTGTGTTTAGCCTCTAGAGGGAGAATGGGTCTATGCTCTGGTTAAGGGAGGCAATGACTTGATGGTTAGTATTGCTACTCACCGTGTTGAGCCCCCTTGTGTTTAGTATCATAGGATGCTTTTCTAGAATGCCTGAGAATGTGGGAAAATAATTCTGTAATGAATGTTTTATTTAATGGTGATAATCCATGGGGATAGAGATGTTGTAATTTAATGGTGATGTTGTAGGTTTTAATAGAACATTTGATAATGGAAGTGATGCCAATAATGTTTAATGTCATTTTTTATGATGAATTAATGTGTAAAGAATTAATTAACGTAAAGTGGAATTGATGAAAAAGGGAATGAAGTGACCTAATGAAGTTATTTAATTGGTTGTGTGCTTATAGGATACCTAGTTTTAGAAATGGCAGCCCAGAGTCTAAGAGACGTTAGCTGTAGTTGAGACTAAGAGTAGTTTATTCCCATAGTGTGGTTGTGATATATATATATATATATATATATATATATATTCTGTAACTTTTGTGTTTCGTTATGATACTCCACCCTGTTAGTAAGGTCAACTGACACCCCAAGGATTTTGGGCCCTGGGGGGTGTTTTCCCCATCATTTTGATGGGTGGATGAATGGCTGACTACCCCCTTTAGCCCCGCTCTCTTCTCTTGGTAGATACTAGTGCCATTGGAACAACATATAGATTTCCCCCATATATGTGTGTAGAGGGATGTAATGGATTTTGGTCATTTCCAAACATATATTCTGGATATAGTATCCTATGGACTACTAAAGGTGTAACGTGTATAGGTTGTGATGGATTGAGGATCCTTACTCGACGTATGGGCTATAATATCTTGACGTATAATACCAGATTTATGATACACGTTATGGTGGCTGTGGTGGCACCCGGAAACTACCTTGTTACTATTGGTTGTGAGGATGGTGTGGTGCTTATCCTAGGTGTCTGCAGGCAATCCT